>LR990244.1:1677500-4498326 GCA_905147385.1 Limenitis camilla
GTGTATTTATTATTACTCCTTAGGTTACGACAAGTTTTGTTGGAAGCTGTTGTTACTAAAATCGGTCATGTGACAATCACAAAATCCGTCGCACCGGTGTATTTATTATTACTCCTTAGGTTACGACAAGTTTTGTTGGAAGCTGTTGTGACTAAAATCAGTCATGTGACAATCACAAAATCCGTCGCACCGGTGTATTTATTATTACTACCTTAGGTTACAACAAGTTTTGTTAGAAGCTATTGTGACTGATGTCGGTCATGTGACAATCACAAAATCCGTCGCACCGGTGTATTTATTATTACTACCTTAGGTTACAACAAGTTTTGTTAGAAGCTATTGTGACTAAAATCGGTCATGTGACAATCACAATATCCGTCGCACCGGTCTATTTATTATTACTTCTTAGGTTACGACAAGTTTTGTTGGAAGCTATTGTGATTAAAATCGGTCATGTGCCAATAACTGTAACCGTCGCACCGGTATATTTATTATTACTACCTTAGGTTACGACAAGTTTTGTTGGAAGCTATTGTGATTAAAATCGGTCATGTGCCAATAACTGTAACCGTCGCACCGGTGTATTTATTATTACTACCTTAGGTTACGACAAGTTTTGTTGGAAGCTATTGTTATTAAAATCGGTCATGTGCCAATAACTGTAATCGTCGTACAGGTGTATTTATTATTACTACCTTAGGTTACGACAAGTTTTGTTGGAAGCTATTGTGATTAAAATCGGTCATGTGCCAATAACTGTAATCGTCGCACAGGTGTATTTATTATTACTACCTTAGGTTACGACAAGTTTTGTTGGAAGTTATTGTGATTAAAATCGGTCATGTGACAATAACTATAACCGTCGCATCGGTGTATTTATTATTACTCCTTAGGTTACGACAAGTTTTGTTGGAAGCTATTGTGATTAAAATCGGTCATGTGACAATAACTATAACCGTCGCATCGGTGTATTTATTATTACTCCTTAGGTTACGACAAGTTTTGTTAGAAGCTATTGTGATTAAAATCGGTCATGTGCCAATAACTATAACCGTCGCATCGGTGTATTTATTATTACTCCTTAGGTTACGACAAGTTTTGTTGGAAGCTATTGTGATTAAAATCGGTCATGTGACAATAACTATAACCGTCGCATCGGTGTATTTATTATTACTCCTTAGGTTACGACAAGTTTTGTTGGAAGCTATTGTGATTAAAATCGGTCATGTGACAATAACTATAACCGTCGCATCGGTGTATTTATTATTACTCCTTAGGTTACGACAAGTTTTGTTAGAAGCTATTGTGATTAAAATCGGTCATGTGCCAATAACTATAACCGTCGCATCGGTGTATTTATTATTACTCCTTAGGTTACGACAAGTTTTGTTGGAAGCTATTGTGATTAAAATCGGTCATGTGACAATAACTATAACCGTCGCATCGGTGTATTTATTATTACTCCTTAGGTTACGACAAGTTTTGTTGGAAGCTATTGTGATTAAAATCGGTCATGTGACAATAACTATAACCGTCGCATCGGTGTATTTATTATTACTCCTTAGGTTACGACAAGTTTTGTTAGAAGCTATTGTGATTAAAATCGGTCATGTGCCAATAACTGTAACCGTCGCATCGGTGTATTTTTTTGTGTATTTATACCCGCTGTTACGACAAGCTTTATTGGACATTATAACCGTAAATATTTATTTTCCTGTATCTTTCAAATAAATAAAGTAATGTATACCCTTATTTAGAAAGTAATTAGCTCACATGTAGGTAATTATTACTTTCAATGACAAGTAATTATTGTCTGTGATACAATGGATATTGAAAAAATCGTATGTATGTTGAATTACAAATCGTTGCACAACATTATTTCAATCTGTACTAATATTATAAATTCGAAAGTGTTTGTTTGTCCTTCTTTCAAAGTTTTTAAATACACCAAAATCTTATAATTTATAAAGACTTGCTATAGATATGGAGAGAGATATGATACCCATTACTGTACAGCAATACGTATGCACATGTAAAGTAGACTGAGGCGAGCGGTGCCTGGGGCTTGAGACCCAGGAGCAGGTTTAAAGAGCTCTTTAATAATATATTAACTCTCACTCCCACCACTCGACCTCGCTAATGATAATAGATAATAAAGTAAACTTACGTGGACCTCGAGAAGGGTGACCTTAATCACGACACTATAACACTAACTTCCATGTTCACTGCACGAAAACACCAGAAAGACTGAGACTAATCTATCGCACTAAAGGTTATATAAAGTCTCCACGTCGGTATACTCGAAATAATATAAAATTATATACCCGCTACTACTACTTTATAAACAGTGTTGCCAACAGACTAGCCATTATAAATGTGCAGACAATGTGATAAATTAATGAATGCAGCCAGATATTATTTATATTATCTAATCATAGATAGGCAAAGTAGTAAATATTATCCAATGTTTCTCCTCCTTCCGTTCCGTCTTTCCTTTTCTTTGACACATTTTAGTGTTTGTTTGTTTGTTTAGCACTACAAAATTAAAGGTTATTAAGTACATACAAAGTTCACCTGTCTCTCTTTTTCTTTATGTTCCTCCTTCCCTCTTCTATTTTCCCATACCCATCTCTTTCTCGTCATTCCCATACGAAGAGTTTATCCTCTTTCTTCTTCTCTTCTTCTCAACCTCCACCTTCTTCCATGACTTCTTTTTTCCATTCTACTCCATCCCCACCTAATACATACATAATATAGAAGAGAAAAACTGATAATTTTAGAGGTTTCTAATGTGATGTAAATAAACACACTTTTTGCGCTTACATTGCAAACGCTGCCTGAACCCTACGAGATAGATCAAAATAATGTACTACAGTATTGTACACCTTAAAAAGGTCTACAAAAAAGTATACCCTGGTATACGTCTATCTCTTAGGGATAACCGTCAATAAACATTTTTTATCCTTTACTTTTTACGAGAAATAATGGCTTATTTACGAAGCGATTTTAAACAATACAGCATTAATCCTTATGCAATGAAGTACCTTAAATAGATTGTGCATTTAATATAGATCAATATGGCCCTTTACAGCATGAAATTTAAATAAATATTTTCGTAGATATGACAGTTAAAGAAATTGTTCGTCGACTAAGTATTTAAGTTTCGCTATTAAGTGTTTATGATAAATTTGACATTACTTTACAGATTACGTTCATTTGGTGTGAAATCAATTCTTGATTACTCCGTGGAAGAAGATTTATCTCAAGAGGAGGCTGAGAAGCGTGAAGTTAGGTATGTGTCACTTACATTTTTTTTACATTATAAATCTATAACATTTTATAAATATCCGCTCTTTCTCATTACTGAGAGCAAAATAATCTACACGTCTCTCTCACTCGTAAGGTTATGGTAAGTGTGTATGAAATGGATGATTTTTCTTTTACAATAGCAGTGTATAGCATTTAATCCATATGATTAAAAGTAGGGCAATTACCTTACATTGACATTATAGTGAGCAAATCAAAAGTAACCTTTCTAATATGTTTATGTCGCCGTCATTTGATTGAATGACTAGCGTTCATTGAATGACTGAAGGACAACTTTTTTTTTATGATAGATAAGGGACAAACATAGCAGTGATGGCCCAGTGGTTGAGACTTCAAGTCTTACTCGGGAGGTCCGAGGTTCGATCCCCCACACAGGCACACACCTCTGACTCTGAGTTATGTGTGTTTTAGGCAATTAAATATCACTTGCTGTAACGGTGAAGGAAAACATCGTGAGGAAACCTGCACTCCTGAGAGTTCCCTAAAAGTTCTCAAAGGTGTGTGAAGTCTGCCAACCCGCACTGGGCCAGCGTGGTGGACTATGGCCTAATACCCTCCTCATTCTGAGGAGGAGACCCGGCTCAGCAGTGGGCCATTGAAGGGTCGTGACGAAGGGACAAACGAGCATACGTTCTACCTGATGGAAAGTGGCCGCCGTCGCCCAAGGACATCGACAAAACTAGAGATACCTCTAGTTTTGTCGATGCGTTGCCAAAGATAGAGTGAGGAGGGGGAGCGAAGAGAAGACTGCTGCGGTTTCGATGGACCCCGAAGAAGAACCCGGTGTTCATTGGAATCACAGCAGTAATAGGATGGGAGAGGGAGGGGTAGATGTGGCCCACATGCGGTTCGGCCGGAACGCATCAGGGACACTTGGCGGTCGGATTCGCATGCTGGTGGTCGCAAGCCAGTCGGGGAACAGATCCCCTACCACCAAGAGGGTGCTGGGTTACTCGGCTTTTACGAGATGCTCTCCCAGCGGCAGAGGAGAATTGTATTCTAACCCGTTCCCTCACGGGTATCTCAAAGTCATCAACTCGTCAAGTTGTTTAATGTAACGTTCAACGTCTTGGCTGAACGTCATTTAGCATAGTCGTTGAATGGGATATAGCCGACTTTGTAATGTTTGGTTAGGGTGACCATAAGTTCGGAACTTAAAAGGTAACTTACTCTAAATAACAAAAATGAGGGAGGACATGAGATGACACATCCTTTTACCTTTTTCATCAAAAGTGAATCTATGCTCCTTAAAGTAAATTTAATCAACAATCTGTGCGAGCTGTTTGACGCCATATTTGTTTTGGTGACTACTAGCGCCGCAGGGGGAAAAAATAGAACTAAATTTCAATCACCTGACTGATTTTGTGTCCGCTCTGTTCAAAGGCCTTTTTTTTTTTTTTTTAATGGTGGAAAATGCTTTTACGCATCCCCTTTGTGCGACGAAGGGGTATGTGGGGCTCACAGCGAGTGCTGAACTACCCACTAAAAACCACCGGATCCACCGCCGTCATGAGGCAGGCACCACAGGAACGCTTTCAGCACACAACCATGTTGCCTAGACGGAGCCCGACCTGAAGAGCCATGCTCCTCAATCCCGCATGGAGAAGCAGCTGTCATCTCCAATTGCTTCCTCAGGAAGCATGGACTTGCAGACGCTAAATATGACGTCTGCGCACCCTTTATCCGCTTTCTGCGACGCGGTACTGCAGCAGGATCAGCTTCTCTTTCCCGCTCCGCCACTTCTTTCTTTGAGACAACAGACTCACAAAACGCGACCACAGCCGCCCACTCTATGTATTGTATCCGTTAACTAGTTGGACGTTGAGTGACGCTTGATCAATCAACGTTCCGCCTAGTCATTCTGTTGAATGTTGTCATTCAATGAACGCGCTTGTCATTCAATCAATTAGCAGAATCAACCAGATGACTGCGATTACATTGCGTCCAGGTTAAAAAAAACTGTGCTCTCAATAAAATATCGATTTCTTGAGACTAGTTTTTTTTTAAAGTAGTTTTGAAAAGAAACAAAGAAAAATCCGAAAAAGTTTTTACCATAAGGCTGTGTTTCCATCAGAAATGTACGAGGATGTGAAGCAAGGGATGTTTTTAAGAACCAATAGAATCGCCACATTTTACACACGCCGTCTAAAATAATAGCTGTATTTCTTTGAGTTGTCAAATGTGAAAAAGAAAATTAATGACCACATCAGATATGAATCGATTTGCATATCGATATTTTCAATTCGGTTTTTATTTGATTTATATTTTTATTAAAAAAAATCGATATATATATCGTATCGATATTTGTAAAAAACACATCGATATATGTAGAAAAAAATCGATATTTCGATATTTTACCGTGATTATATTTAAGGTGATGTGATCGGAGTTTAGCGATCGAATAGTGAAGAGCGACGATAGTGGAGCTACTGAGATCTAACTCTTTCTACTAGTAGTGGGGGTATGAAAAAGGGAATGATTCAGTATTGCTGTTTTATAAATGTCGGGAATTTTAAATGGTGTGAAGGAAGGAGGTGAGGGGAATATTGGGGAACACTAAAAAGGGTGATGAGTGGACTATTGGGTAAACACAACGTAGATACTTCTACTGAACCGATAAATAATCAAATAGGATCTCTAATAATTACGAGAGAAACGTAAGCAGTGCCTTGGACTTGTGACCAAGGTTAACCTCATTTAAACCTAACCCAACACAAGACGTGGTAACTAAATTGTAAGGTGCTCACGTGACCTTAATCGGACAGAACTCCTAACACTATCCAGAGGCTACTTCACTTCCTGAGAGACCGCGCACGACTAAGACTTCAGTCAATGGCATATAAAGGGTCGAGAATTTTGAAAACGACGGAAGTGACTACTACCCTCCTCCAACGCCATAGATTAAAAATATTGAATTTTATACTTCGAAATAAATATCGATAATCGAAATTTTAAGATTTAAAATATCGATGATATATATTGATAATTTTTTATATTCGAGTCACCAATAGATTTTGTGATGTGATCTCCTTTTTTTGTAAATATAGTAACTGATATACTCTGTGGTAATATTTCAGAGGCAGTATAACAAGTTTACGTTTAGCAGAAATTATAAAAAGTGGATCGAAGAGTTTACAAGATCTAATCATAGCTGGGTTTTGATTTTTATTATTTTAGTAGATTATTTTATTTTGTTTTTATTTTATAACAATAGTAGAACATGTGTAGAAAATAATATCTAGACACAAAATCTTTCATCGCACTACAATGATCATTTCATTATTTCTTACAATCGATTGGGAAGTAGTGATGGGACTCGAATCACATTTGGTTCGAATGATTCGAATGATGACGGTGAAAACTTGATTCGAATCATGATTATTTTTGCATTTCTACCATTCTGTATTTTTGGTTTAAACAATTCATAAATAAAAAAAGGAATCAAAAGGCTATCTTGCTATAATCCGCGGCAATCTGAACAATCAGACTCGTATGGCACAAGCCAGAAGAGCACCCTGCCCACATGAAAGTGAGAGGCGCCAACACGAACCAGTACACTCCACACAAGTAGATCGCGATCGACAATCGACGTACGTTTCGCTCCGTAACCGAAGCATCTTCAGGAGTTGTTGACTCTACAAGCTACAAATACAAGTGTGTGTAGCGTAAGCGTGTAAATAAAGAATCATGGTTCAAATTTTCATATTCGATTCAAGTCCCATCATTATTGGGAAGTTTTATAAAATACTCGTTTTTTAAGGGATATAGTGACAGTTATCAGACGTCCCTTATTTCCCGTAACCTTACGCATTTTACGTATATTCCAAAATTGCCCTGCGGGATAAGCTTTGTGTAAAAAATCATTTTTTTAAATATTTTTAATTGAGATTATATCCTACTAATATTATAAATGCAAAAGTTTGTAAGAATGTATAGATGTATGGATGTGTGTTACTCTTTCACGCAAAAACTACTGAATGGATTTTGATGACACTTTACAATAATATAGCTTACACATCAGAATAACATATAGGCTATAATTTATAACGAATAACGAGGCGCAGCTAGTTTATAATAATTATATTATACCTCAGAATTTCTTTGATAAATATTACCATATTTTTTTGCAAAAATAACATGGCAACCCTAGTTAGATAATTTTCATTACATTTGTAGGTGAATAGAATTCAAAATACATATATTACAAGATATATTTACTATTAGTTTACTCGTAAAGTTATTATATACATTGTATTGTTTTGTAGTATTACGTATTGGTTACTTGGCCTTAAAAGTAATGGGTGTAACAATTGAAAAACTTTACAAAATAATTACTACAGTAATTGTTTTCTTAATATTAGTCCTATTTACATAATAAGAAAAATTCGCCTTATTTACAAACATTTTTGAAGTGTAAACTTCTTTAGCGTTGTTGTGTACTTTTTTTTTGGGATGGGTAAAAAATGTTAACCTCGCGTCAGGACACGAGACCTGATCGAAAATTTGTAAGCGAAAGATATACAGTTCGGTTTTTTTAATTTCGGGAATATTTAAAAATGCACAACGTTAATGTTTTAGTTTTCACTTCACACACACTCACACAAGAAAATCTTGGTATCTATGGATAAGCTATAAGAAGTGATAAATTTCCAGATTTTACTAAATGTACTGATGTGGACTGTATTAAATTAAACGAATTTCTTTGATTCATCTTGTTTATTCACGAACTTAAAGTTAAAATTACGAATGCGTTATCACACGAATGCCATCATGCGTCGTTTTTTTTTTTAAAACCGGCCTCCGAGGGTAATTTTTGTTGTCCGTCGCTGAGGGCGCTCTCTGTAGGGATGTAGGGGGTACGAACCTCGGCCCATCATGCGTGGGCGGGTTTTCTATATTAATACTCTCCCCGACGTCACGCAATAGTACACTACGTCGGGGAGTCTCCCTGCCCCGCACTCCCTTGTAAGAGTTTTGGTAGACAGAGATGGAGATTTCTCCATCTCTTTCACTCACCGCAAACAAATAATTCTATACACAATCACTATACATATCGTTATCCATTACATGTACCTAATGTTATAGTTTATTACAAAATACTTAAGTTTACTTAGTTATTTTTACATTGTAGAAAGCTTCTAAAAAGTAATAAAATCTTGTAGGTCTGGTTATCAAAATAAAATCATTATTGATTTAAACATGTCACATTATATATGTTTTGCATTTCATTGCTCCCATTTAATACTGAATAACTGACCTCTAGTTTGTCATATTTGAATTTATGCTCATGTTCCCATACTGTTTGAAAACCCTACCCAATTTCAGAGTTTGTTTGTTTGAACGCGCTAATCTTAGGAACTGCTGGTCCGATTTGAAAAATTCTTTCAGTGTTAGATAGCCCATTTATCGAGGAAGGCTATAGGCTATATATCATCACGCTACGACCCATAGGAGCGGAGCTACACGCGGACGTAGTCGCAAGGATCGACTAGTTATATTATATTATTACTGTATAGATGATAGACAATAAAAAACATACCAACAAAATTTAGCAAAAGAATTTCGTACGTCAGCCTTCATTCAATTATTGCGACCTACATGTGTCACATCTAGGGTTGCCAACTATACTGTTTTTGACTACATTATACTTTTTACTGTTGAACAATAATAAAGTCTACAAATATTTTTATTTTTTATTATTAACATGGCACAAACAAATCGTAATAATGGAGTTTTAGAATTAATCTGTCAATATTAAATATTCAAGACATGGGGAGTGTCTCACTGACACAGACAAGCGAGTGTGTGCATCAGCGTTTACTGAAAGTATTTTCAAGTTTTTTTGTCTATATATATATATAAGGAGAAGTTGATTGACTGACATATCAACGCAGGGCCCAAACTATAAGGGTTAGAAACTTGAATTTTTGAAATTTCACCCTCTAAGGAGGTAAAACGGGGGTGCAAAGTTAGTATGAAACTTTGCCGATTTTGATGTTATTCATATGAAATTCAGTATGAAGGTTCTTCATTGAAAGTCATGAAACACGAGTAAAATATTAATTATTAAGTATGTGTACAGACGATCTACGTAGGCGAATATGTATACACGCGCACACCACATATACCAACAACTAAATTTTTTTTATTTTTTTTACAATTTTTGTCTGTCTGTTTGTTTCGGCTAATCTCTAAAATGGGTTGACCGATTTGGACGGGACTTTCACTGGCAGATAGCTGCTGTAACAAGGAGTAACTTAGGCTATTTAACATCTCGCTACGACCCATAGGAGCGGAGCAACATGCGAATGAAGTCGCGCGGGTCCGCTAGTTAGATAAATAAAATTTAATTATTCTAACATACTGTCTAATATAGTTCTCAGACAACTATATACTTTTTTTGTTGTAAAAAAAAGTTGGCAACCCTAGTCACCAACATGATCGGACTTGATCGGACGAAAAAAAATCTTTTCCTATTAGCATAAAGTAGATTTTTCCTTATAACAGTATTTTTCTAGGCCATAAGTATAAAAATAGGTAATTAGGTCAAGAGAAAGTGGCTACGTAGGAAATCTATTTTGCTTCTACTTTAATTTCTTAGTAATTAATACTAGTACGAACTAGTAAGATCTAGATATAACCAACATTATTTGAACACTAAAAAAATCATACTTCTAGGACGACAAAAATTAGAGTTAGAGGTAATAGTTATCGTCAGTATTATAATAGTTATTGTACGGGAGCCAGATTCAAATTCGGTCAATCATTTCCTCTCGAGTGAAAATTCGTATACTGCATAAGGAATATATATTATGATTACTCGTGACCGTCAACTGCGATTCCGTGGGTGGGGCGAGCAGTGGCAGCCTTCCAAACATGTGGGAAAATATTTTTTTTTCAGTCATTTCCTTCCATTTGAAAATTTGTCGGATTATAGTTTACCTAGCATCTTGAAGGAAAAATGAAGTTTGCTGACCATAACGTGGTGTAAATTTTCAAATGGGAGGAAATGACTGAAAAAAAAATATCCCACATGTTTGGGAGGCTGCCACTGCTCGCCTCACCCACGGAATCGCAGCTGACGGTCACGAGTCATCATAATATTAACCCCTTATGCATTTCACGAATGTTCGCTTGGGAGGGACTTAGTCAAGAAAATCTGTCACTGGCTCCCGTACCATTATTAGTGTGTCGTAGAGTTAAAGAGTGAGCGAGAGGGAACATAACGCCTGATTTTGTATGAAACTATTGTTTAGCTTGTAGACTTTGGATGATTCGCATTTGATTATCAATAGATTTATTATATTAATAATATATTTGTAACTTCAGCGCGTCGATCTCAGCGTGCGGAGATCAGCAAGAAGAAGGACAACTTAAACAGTACCATGTTGAGCAACGGTTTGCTGATAGACGGTACAAGGTCACCAGTGCCAGGACCTACTTCTACCTCAACGAAGCGGCTTGCGAGAAGAATATGGAAGCCTTCATGAAGAGTATTGATGCTGTGGCTGGTATGTTGATGAAAAGTTTTAATAATATTATTGTGAAATCAGTCTCCAACAGCGATAACTGTTGGACAAATGCACCTTGTCTCCTTATTTTCTTTTTTATTAAATAATAAATAATACTCTCACTAAACTCACATATTAATATAATTTTATTAGATATATAAACTTACATAGAATTAGGACAAAACCACTTTTCTGTTCGAACCCTCGACTGGTTCTGACAGGATTAGCTCTCATGTCTTTTAAAATTTTTGGTGTTGCTAGCATACAATATTTATTTGTAAATCCAAAAATTTTTTCTTAATTGTAAAATAGTCTAGAGTTACAATTTAGTAATTATTTATTTACCAGCACAGGTTAAACCACCAGATTAAAAAAATTTAAAAAACGCCTACACTGCTCAACAAATCATTTAATTAAAGACCACTATAATTTTTCATTTTTACTAGTTTTAATTATTAAAATCTGAAGAATTTTTCTGACGCGAGTTAAAGATTTTTTTACCCATCCCAAAAAAAATGTACACAACTACACAACGTTGGAAAAGAAATTTTCACTTCAAAAACCATGGTTGCTAATCCAGATATTTCAATTTCAGGTATTACTCAAAGTACTGGTTTGATGGCTGTCAAATTGACTGCACTTGGAAGACCTCAGCTACTCGTAAGTATTTCGTTTAGTAAGTTTTAAAGCTGAAGTTGTGATAACGTAAAGTCAGGAGAGAGATAGAATAACTTATTAAAATTAAATTTGTAGTTCAATATTAGCCTACAGAAAAGGAGGTGAGGTAGAAAAATGTCATCCAAACCACACATTAAATAGCGACGCATCAGTTAAATGGATTCCATTAGGCTAATGAGATAAAAGCGTAGGAAATAATGGAGTAGGTTTAATCCCGGGAGTAGCCGACTTCGTTAACATTTGTGTCGGTTTTCAGATTAAAGGGTTTCGTTAAATGTCTTTATTCTTACAGCTCCAATTATCCGAAGTGATAATGCGAGCGCGTAGCTACATGCACCAAATTGCCGGTGGAACTGGTAATGTCCTCACCCACCACAAGACCATCGAGGACCTGCAGAGATACCTTGGTGACCTCAGCAGCAAGCCCGAAGTCCAAGAGTTCATGAAGAAGATTACCTCAGATAAGGAAGGGTGAGTATATTCATGTTTATTTATGTAACTCTTAATGCGGTGGTAGCCCAATAGTTAGGGTCTTCTCTATCGACGACGTGAGCTTGCTCTACAATTAATGCACTGGTACCAAAAATCTCCATCATATTTAGCACAAAATTCCTGGTGATTTAAAAAAAAGATAATGACTGCATTTTTGGTTTTTAAGCGTTAATTGTATTAAGTTCCTTTGCAAGATGAAAAAGTGTTTCAATGAGCTTGTCCACAGCTTGTGCTTCTGTAATTACGAGATGTACTCCGAAACCCAATGTTTGGTATTGGTTAATGCTCAAAACGTTTCTAGTTATCTACTGGGCTACTTTTCTTTATTAATGCATGACATTATAATTTAGCTTCTTTTTCACAAAATCACATTAGTTAAGAGTGAAGATATATTTCAGCGTGCTGCACCTTTTTCCATGGGACCGGTCAGTGGCGACGTCTTGTTATCGTAAGAGTTGAATCGTAATGTCGCTAACTGCTGTGGTGTTATACGTCTACACGTGGACTTTTTGATTGCTAAATGTCCTCGATTCGCGTTAAATTTGAATAACCTTGCTTAGTGTTGCCTATCGTTGTTTTCGCTTCTTCCCTCCCTGCGTCGAATTCCCAATGCTTGGTCAGCTAAACCATCAAGATATCAGACTACGGTTTTCTGATTTTCAGCAATATGAACCTTTTGGGGCATCGATATTGTAGTTGGCATATAATTGTCTGCATGTTTTACTTGCTCTGTCTCTGTCTCTTGCTTTTGAATAAAAAAAATACCTTAATGTAAAGCTATTATTTTTTTAATAGCATCATATGTCCACTCAACATGTTTAAAAGTAACTTCTTACTACTACACTCCTTCAAAGTTTTAATATATTGATGTAGAAACATTCGCTTCCAAGCAGATACCAAAAGTATATTTTTTATTCCGTAAGAAGTTTTAATTTTTCCGGAACTAGAAATTTTTTTGGAAAATCGGTTTAATTATGATTTCTTATATTTATTTTTTAGTTTATGATTTTGGCGAAAAAAGTCCAAGTGTAGATTAATAGCTAGATTTACTTAACTCTGTTGATATATTTTATAATATTAAATATATAGATTAAAATACAAGCATTCTATGATTCCATAGATCACCACCATTAAGAACAAGTACTTACCACGATTTTTTTCTGGTCATATCCTCTAACAAGATGTTTTAGCTTATAAAAATTGATGGGGAGTTAGGGCTCGTTCTCTGTCTAGATATAATTCTATTTAAATTTTGTTCATTTCTCACTGTATTGGGAACTCCAGTCAAAAGATATATTGGAAATCATAAATCCTGCAATTTAATTTAGGAACATGGGTCTGCATTGTTGCCAGGTCTCCCAATTTGCGGGAGTTCTCCCGAGGTCGGTTAAAATTTCCGACTATCATTACCCCACCACATATTATATTGTTAGATTAAAAACTATAATATGATTTCTAAAACTATTCCCGATTTTTTATTTTTCTTTCAAACTTGGACTGTTACTGCTCCCTATTTTTTAAAATGAGTCTGGCAACTCTTCGCCTTTGTGATGTTTAAGTGTCTTAGGAGGTTTTAATAATTTGGTAAATTATATTTATCACCAATATTTTCAAAAAAAAAACAATAAGAAATTTCAGTTGTTTGTTATTTTGCTACGTTTTACATTTTGTAAAGAAGCTTTATTTTATTATTTTTATTGTATTTGTGCTACTTCATCAACTTATAATTTCTACCTTAATGACAGGTACTTAATGTGTGCTACATTTACCTAAATATATAATAATATTATATCATTTAATTACAGTATCGTCCACTTGTTCCCGTGGTCAAACATCCTCGACAAGGATATGGGTCTCTCAGACTCCTTCCGAGTCCCAGACCCAAAGACCGGCCAGATGAGGCGTCTCATCTCCCAAATATCCCCCAAAGAGGAGGAAATGTTTAGGAACATGCTTCGGAGACTTAATAGCATCATCAAGGTGGCTAATGAGCATGATGTGAGGGTTATGATTGATGCCGAGCAGACTTACTTCCAGCCTGCCATTTCGAGAATCTGCTTAGAGATGATGAGGAGATATAATAAGGTATTACATTGGAGATCCTAATTTATGTGTGTTGGTAAACCATACTCTTCCGTAACGGCTCGACCGATATTTATGAAATTTTATATGCATATTCAGTAGGTCTGAGAATCGGCTACTATCTATTTTTCACCCCCCTAAGTGGTAAGGGTGGTCCACCCCAAATTTATATGGCAAAACAACGTTTGCCATTTGTTTGTTTTGTTAAATTGATTTTTCAAAATTTCACCTCTAATAAGGGATATTCAAAATTTCATATATTCATTTGAATCAACATAATTATTAATATAATAAATAATATTAAGCATATTTTGAATTAGAAATTTTTTTATTGATATTCCTACAATATACTGGAAAAAATATATTTTTCTTAGCGTAGCGAGGATGAGAAATAAGCAATTTATTATTGAACTGTTAATGGATTGAGACAGATGTTGGATTTATTATGAATAAATTAAAAATATATAGAAAATAATGAAATAAAGGTATAAATGTTAAATATATAAAAATAAAATGTATAGTAATATGTATTACGTTTTCCAGAATAAGTTCCTAGTGTTTAACACGTACCAGACGTACTTGAAGAACACCTACAACGAGATCGTGACCGATATCGAGCAGGCGCAGCGCCAGGACTTCTTCTGGGGGGCCAAGCTGGTGCGCGGCGCTTATATAGAGCAGGTACACTAACAAGATTATACTCATATTAACTAGCGACTCACAGAGATGTCGAAACATCGATGTCACATCGAAGACGAAAGAAGGTTTCACCCAACTTTCACTTTTCATCATAAATCCTTTTTTTATACTTTGTCCCTGTGACTTTTTAAAAATATATTGTGACTTAGTTATTATATTAGATATTGCCCAAAGACATGCATATATGTATGTAAAAATACTTACTGTATGTCGATCTATATACAGGATGGATTTTTGAGACGGGACAGTAAGGGCAGGTACCTTAACCGTTATAGTTAGACGAAAACGTTCCTAGGATACCATGCATTATTTTTTAAGATATTCTGAACTGCAGTCACAGATTTTCAAAATAATACTAAAATAAAAAAAAAAAAATATTTTTTATGCCTATCGATCCTACTTCGTATGGAGATCAAAAGACTCTATGGGACTATTTATGGTGTGAGCACTAGAAATTGTCAAAAATATTTTCCATAGATTTTGTACTGAAAAACGATAAATCAACTCGTAATACTCTTTATTGTCAAACAATCCTATTTTTTACTAATTAAGGTTACTGACCCGAATCCGAAATTCACCTGTATAGTAATAGGTTAAAAGAACTTCCAAGTAAGTCTTGATGTCATATTTAATAATACATGGATTTTATTTTATTAAATAAACATAAACTATAAAAAATCTTACTTTCATCATAGTTTAAAAATGTATAGAGGATTAAAATTAATTTTATTTCTAAATATTTTGTAAGGGAATATTCTTTTTAAATTGTCTATATACTTACAATGTTATTATAAAAATATTAAATATATACATGTCTGTGCAGGAGCGCGCCCGTGCAGCAGCGATGGGCTACGAGGACCCCACGTGTGAGAGCGTGGACGCCACCACCAACTCCTTCCACCGGTGCCTCAAGGAGATACTTAGCAGGGTCCAGGTGAGCTAACAGACATAAGCGTCCGTCTAACTTTTTTCGTGAGTCGACGATCGTTGATATATTATCCTTTATGTACTCTAAACTCTAATTATATGTATCTTCCTGTTCCGGCTGTACTATCAAGTCTTTATCTTCATCTTTTTCATTTAATTCAAATGAATACAATTTTAATTTATCTAAATTATATAATAAACAAAATTATTTTATAATAATATTATTTATTTATTTATTACTTTAGTCGGAATTGTAAAAATTACTAATATTTTTTTTGGTCCATTACGATCATTTTATAACTAATGATAAATTTATATTTTACATGCTAATGGAGAATCAATTTTTTTATTTGTATTTACTTTCATATTGGTCGAGGAATTTATTATGAATCCTTTATGTTCCTTGCTTATATTTCTAAGGCTTTTTGTTTGCGATATTGAGGCATACATATTTAATAATTTTATGAGGTAGTCATACTAACGTTGCACCCACCTTTTATCCCCTTAAGGGATGATTTTCGAAAAAATATTTTACACGTATTACATAACTTTCAATGAAGGACTGAATTCTCATGTGAAATGATGATACTGAATTTCATTTGAATACCTTCAAAAACAGCAGTTTCATACTAATTTTGCACCCCCGTTTTACCCCCTTATAAAGTGAATTTTTAAAAATCCTTTCTTAGTGCTCCCCTACGGTAAAAAAGGAACTCCTGTGCAAAGTTTCAAGTTTCCAACCCTTATAGTTTAGGCTCTGCGTTGATATGTCAGTAATTAAGTCAGTCAGCTTCTCCTTTTGTATATATACAGTAAACTATTCTTTAACTTATTTCTACTTACTCTTTAGTGTTTAAGAAAAAAAAAATAGTGTACATCAAAGTATTCAAAAATACTTCAGTGATTTTTGCTGACCCTTCGTATCTTTCGTATCTTTCTTGCCACTCGTTTAAAGATTTTTCTTCAACATTAAATACATGTTCTACTACATTATTGCTACTATTATATTATTAGGTTAATGCGCGCAGTAATAGTTAACAACTTAAACGCTTGTATTAAAAATTAATTCATGTTTTTAGCAATCACTGGGTATCGAATCAAAAGCCCCTATCATGAGACCTTTGTTACTTATATTATCGCACTAACATTATTGATGTTTATAGGTATGAATAACTTTTTATTATTCACATCCGTATTTTTACATATAGACAAGTAAAATTTATATTCTAAATAAATTGGTTGTCAAAACAATGTAAAAATATCTCAGCTTATATTGTGGTGTGACACCACAACGCTGATTGTCAGAAGTGACCCATTAGTGACTCACTAATGACACTTAAGTTAATAATTCAATGGTGGCACAGTTTTATTTGGGGTTTGAACATTACAAAGATCCAAAAGTACCCAAAAAAGTACCCAAATTTTATGCAGAGATACTATCCTACCCCAACTATACCCCGACATATATGTTTGGTACCCAAATTTTGTGCAGAGATACTATCCTACCCCAACTATACCCCGACATATATGTTTGGTACCCAAATTTTATGCAGAGATACTATCCTACCCCAACTATACCCCGACATATATGTTTGGTACCCAAATTTTGTGCAAAGATACTATCCTACCCCAACTATACCCCGACATATATGTTTGGTACCCAAATTTTATGCAGAGATACTATCCTACCCCAACTATACCCCGACATATATGTTTGGTACCCAAATTTTATGCAGAGATACTATCCTACCCCAACTATACCCCGACATATATGTTTGGTACCCAAATTTTGTGCATAGATACTATCCTACCCCAACTATACCCCGACATATATGTTTGGTACCCAAATTTTATGCAGAGATACTATCCTACCCCAACTATACCCCGACATATATGTTTGGTACCCAAATTTTATGCAGAGATACTATCCTACTCCAACTATACCCCGACATATATGTTTGGTACCCAAATTTTGTACAGAGATACTATCCTACCCCAACTATACCCCGACATATATGTTTGGTACCCAAATTTTGTGCAGAGATACTATCCTACCCCAACTATACCCCGACATATATGTTTGGTACCCAAATTTTGTGCAGAGATACTATCCTACCCCAACTATACCCCGACATATATGTTTGGTACCCAAATTTTATGCAGAGATACTATCCTACCCCAACTTTACCCCGACATATATGTTTGGTACCCAAATTTTATGCAGAGATACTATCCTACCCCAACTATACCCCGTCATATATGTTTGGTACCCAAATTTTGTGCAGAGATACTATCCTACCCCAACTATACCCCGACATATATGTTTGGTACCCAAATTTTATGCAGAGATACTATCCTACCCCAACTATACCCCGACATATATGTTTGGTACCCAAATTTTATGCAGAGATACTATCCTACCCCAACTATACCCCGACATATATGTTTAGTACCCAAATTTTGTGCATAGATACTATCCTACCCCAACTATACCCCGACATATATGTTTGGTACCCAAATTTTATGCAGAGATACTATCCTACTCCAACTATACCCCGACATATATGTTTGGTACCCAAATTTTGTGCAGAGATACTATCCTACCCCAACTATACCCCGACATATACGTTTGGTACCCAAATTTTATGCAGAGATACTATCCTACCCCAACTATACCCCGACATATATGTTTGGTACCCAAATTTTATGCAGAGATACTATCCTACCCCAACTATACCCCGACATATATGTTTGGTACCCAAATTTTGTGCAGAGATACTATCCTACCCCAACTATACCCCGACATATATGTTTGGTACCCAAATTTTGTGCAGAGATACTATCCTACCCCAACTATACCCCGACATATATGTTTGGTACCCAAATTTTATGCAGAGATACTATCCTACCCCAACTATACCCCGACATATATGTTTGGTACCCAAATTTTATGCAGAGATACTATCCTACCCCAACTATACCCCGACATATATGTTTGGTACCCAAATTTTATGCAGAGATACTATCCTACCCCAACTATACCCCGACATATATGTTTGGTACCCAAATTTTATGCAGAGATACTATCCTACCCCAACTATACCGCGACATATATGTTTGGTACCCAAATTTTGTGCAGAGATACTATCCTACCCCAACTATACCCCGACATATATGTTTGGTACCCAAATTTTGTGCAGAGATACTATCCTACCCCAACTATACCCCGACATATATGTTTGGTACCCAAATTTTGTGCAGAGATACTATCCTACCCCAACTATACCCCGACATATATGTTTGGTACCCAAATTTTATGCAGAGATACTATCCTACCCCAACTATACCCCGACATATATGTTTGGTACCCAAATTTTATGCAGAGATACTATCCTACCCCAACTATACCCCGACATATATGTTTGGTACCCAAATTTTATGCAGAGATACTATCCTACCCCAACTATACCCCGACATATATGTTTGGTACCCAAATTTTATGCAGAGATACTATCCTACCCCAACTATACCCCGACATATATGTTTGGTACCCAAATTTTGTGCAGAGATACTATCCTACCCCAACTATACCCCGACATATATCTTTGGTACCCAAATTTTATGCAGAGATACTATCCTACCCCAACTATACCCCGACATATATGTTTGGTACCCAAATTTTATGCAGAGATACTATCCTACCCCAACTATACCCCGACATATATGTTTGGTACCCAAATTTTGTGCAGAGATACTATCCTACCCCAACTATACCCCGACATATATGTTTGGTACCCAAATTTTTTTTGCAGAGATACTTTGTAACCTAGATTAGTAAAGGCTAGTTTTCATCCCAAAAAAGCAAATGTGTGGGATAGAAGGGTTTTATCTACACAAACAGAATTCAATGAATTTACAAATATTTTTTTTTATCCTGGAATAAAACACAATATTATGTAAGGTTGTATTTTCTTTATAAACAAAAACAGTTATTTTTTATTTATTTATGATATATTAGCATTTACAAAAAACAATACTAATTTTTGAATCTGTAGTTTACAAAAACGTTTAACATAAAGTAAAAGTGAAAATAAATCTATTATTAGATTCATGTGTGTGTGAGAGAGGGCGAGTGAATCTTTTAGTGGGTGGGAACTTCCCATGTCGTATGTCTGAATTCCGTCTTCATCGGATGGATTCATCCGATCCTGAAATTTTCGTGGACGAAGGGTCTGGATGCTAAAGATAAAATTATTATTACTTCAGACTGAAAAGGAGAACCGTCTCGGCATAATGGTGGCGTCTCACAACGAGGACACAGTGCGCTACGCGATCCAGCTGATGAAGGAGCACGGCATCGGCCCTGGGGACAAGGTCGTCTGCTTCGGCCAGCTGCTCGGCATGTGTGACCACATTACTTTCCCACTCGGTAAGTCAAACTCTATTTTTTTATTCAAAATAGGTATTTACATTCTCTTTTTATTTTATACTATTTATTCTGCTCTTTTTCTATTTTTTACAACGCAACGCAATTCAAGACCTTGTATATTCAAAAATAAATAAAAAAACTTTATTTACTGTATATAAATGTATATATGTAGGCATATTATGTTTATGTATGTAGTGTATGTATAAATATATATTCCTCTTTATGAATTGTTTTAAGTTGAAGTGTTTGATTGGCTTATTATTTTTAATGAGTGCGCCTACCGTTTTTTTTAATAAATGACTCCTCCACCGCAAGGTTGCCTAGAAGAGATCGCTCTGAGCGATAAGACCGCCTGTTGTACATATAATTCTTTTGTTATGTAATTTATTATTATTACTGATAACAGTACATTTTACATACAAAAATTTTATTAAATATTTATTAATCAAGCCCCTCTCAGCGGGTCCTTAGACACAAAGGTCTCCACCAGCTTTCTCTTTCTCTAGTTAGTCTTGATCATCACACCATCTCTTGATTGGTCTTCCTCTCTTTCGTTTAGCTCTGTATCGTGGCAGACAGAGTGGACTGTCACTCCCCTTGTCCACATCTCCGTCTGGTCTCGATAAATATGACCGTCCATCCCCAGCTTCTTTATTCTACACATTATATGATAGAAAAGGATCGTAAATTGAATCTCAATTAAATTAAAATCTAACATTAGTTGTAGCTGCTTAAGGTCTTTAAGGATAAATTACGTTTTATCCCGAATAAATCTATAATCCTTTGATATAGGAAGATATTTTCATAAAATTAAATCAATGAGTGTCACTAAAGTTGAATTAGTGAGTGAGTGATGGTACATTAATGTAGTTAACTAAGTGGATTGGTTGAGTGAGTGATTGAATGAAATTCTTTAGGTAATAAATTTCTTTAGTCACAATTAATAGAATAACCATAATCTCCCAAATTGTAAACTCAAATGCCAATCTCAAAAACAATTTTTTTTTCAGGTCAAGCCGGCTACTCAGCATACAAATACGTGCCCTACGGACCGGTCGTCGAAGTCCTGCCGTACCTATCCCGGCGTGCAAACGAAAACCGCGGGTTCCTCGTCAAAATCAAAAAGGAAAAGGGACTCCTCCTTAAAGAGATATTCCGCAGACTCTTCACCGGACAAATCTTTTACAAACCAGTCGGTAACTACACGCCAGTTTAAGTTACACGGTTGGAGTGCAGTTACAATCCATACAGGTTTATACTGCTGTTATAGGGTTGCCAGGGTTACATACAAACGAAATAGAAAAAAAAGATACAGTCTTATCTTTATTATAAGTATTATAAATATGTTCTTTTAAAGTTGTATCTGACCGAAAAGGAGCTAATAAACAACAAACATAATAATATTAACTAAAATCATTATTATTATGTGCCATAATTTCCCCGAAAATGGGCAAATCTTGAATGTGGGACAACATTGACTGCGACCTTGAATTAAGTTTTTTAAAAATAATTGTCAGTTTTGCGTCAAGATTAAAAAGCGTTTTGCGTCAAAAGAAATAGAACATTTATGATCAAAAAGTTTGTAGAAAAGATGGCAACCCTTATCTTATTTAACCACATTGTCCAAAATACTATAAATATTTATCGTTTTTGTAATCTGTGTGGATTATGAGCTGTGGTAATTGTCATAGAATAGTTTTGTTCAATAGCTGTATCTGAAGGGAGTCAAGTCTGTTCTAGATCTGTGTAAGATGGACTCTTTTACACTCACAGTGACTTTTTGACTTAAACTTTAAAAAAAAAGTAGAACCTAGATAGAAACAAATTATGCTGTCCAGACATTACATTTTTTTTTCAAGAAACGGATAATTCCAAATATACAATATTAATGTTATTAAAATTTCCCTAAAGATCTGCAAATTTTCTTGAAGTGGCAACACCTTGAGTATCTTGACATCAGCTGGCCAATCGTATTAAAGATTCCATTAAAATTGTGACGTCATCACACAATAGATGTTGCCATATATGAGAAACAAATTTTGCCTATTGGTATTTTTTTAGCTTATTATTTAAATGATTATTAATAACTGAATTGCTGAAAAAAGTCGCTGTGTGTGTAACAGATCTCACTGCAAGATTTGTCTTGTGTGTGCAAATTCTTGCTTGATAAATGAGCGTTGATCCTAAAATAATTTTCGATGGTTTTCAGTATTGTTATGATAGTATTAGTTGATGGCTTAGTATATATGGGAAGCTAGTCGTATACACATAGTGCTTATCACTCAAGTATTATTTATTAGATTACCCCCTGAAAATGTGTTTTTAACAATCCGATCCGATAGAGACATTTGTGCAGTGGTGTGACGTCATGATTTATATAGTCAGTTAACCTTAATTAGAATCAAAACTCGAATTTTTTTCTTTCGGATCAGATATAGTTTTGAAAACATGATGTATAATATCGTTATATTTATAAAGCTAAATATTTAAAGCGAGCTGTACACGCGTTGATGTTTAATCTATAGAAAACTTGATGTAACCTTGAACTATAACAGACGCTAATACAGGGGGTTCTCAAAAATTAATAATTATTAAATCATGTTCAATAACTATTAGCTGTAACTGTTTAACAGTTTGACGTAATGCTGTCGCGGCTCTGGCTTCAATACAGCATTCCGTCATGTTAAAGTAGAATGTTTATGAATTGGCTGTTAGTACTCGTATGTTGTTATTGTATATTTATTGATCAACTTTCTAGAATCTTCGACTGGATCTGAAGTTTTGATAACTCGTAGATGTTTTTGAGGTTTTATTTCACAATTATTAAAGTTCCTTTAAATGTTAATTTAATTCCTTTTTTAACGAATTTATTTTGCAATACATCACGGATTTGATTGTATTATTTTTTTATGTATCCGAATAAAATATTTTGACATTTTTCGAGAGAGTTCAACAAGATTGCAAGTTTCTCGAAAAAAGTCAATGGTATGTAACAAACTAGTCCCATCTCTGAAGAGCTTTGAATAATTAATTATAAAGGACAATAATGTATTTCTAAACTAAATAGTGACATTAGTAAGACCTAGTGTTTTGAATCTGTTTTATTCTGTTGACTCTGGAGGGGGGTTAATGCATTTCAACTGTTCCAAAACTTTCCGCTATTTGTTATGACTGGACTTACGTAACTAGTTAACTGTTTGACGAGTATACTCGTCATCGCTTGATCTTCAGAAGCTACACAGTTAACTGGTTGAGTATTAACATTGATTTCATGTCATAATGAATAACGGTGTTATTTATTATCTGTCGGCTATAGCGTATTGAGCGCGCGAGTTCATGGACACCCATTGTACTGTGGATAAAGTGTCTGAGGCAAAAGAATGTGAGGCATAAGGAGATCCAATTCCGCAAAATTTTAATATTACCAAATAATGAATTTTCGATATTCTTTCGAGAAAACCTCCCAATGTTCTGAACTCACGCGTCTTGATATCGCTATCATCAAGCCATAGGATATTTTATGTTAAGTTAGAACCTGTTGTGTGTTATTTATTGTAATTTAGTGATTTTTCGTCCCGTGTAGTGAATGGTCATTATAATTAATGGTGACTTACTCTATGGATATATTTAAAAAAAAAAATAGGGCTAAAAGTATTATATCATACCATACCCATACACCAAAAAACTGAAGATTTTGATAGATATATCTATAGCGTAAAGTATCATATGTTCGATATAATTATATATTCCTTAGTGACGTCATAACTTTCTCGTATATGTAGGCACGTGTGCTTTGGTTAGCGAAGCGCTCAATTAAATGATGCAGATGACGTCAGAGACTTGAAAATTAACAATAATCCTTCAATAATAGATCTCTCAGGAGTCAGTCAGTCAGTGTGAGCAATCTGCATGATTTAAAGACTGAGGTCATCAGCATTGAACCATGGCTATTCGAGTATTATATATTTTAGGGGGGGTTACGTCATCAATATTTATTTATTTTATATATTATGTAAGAGGTTTGCTCACTTTTCCTGACAAGGGGTTTTGGAAGGGAGAATTAAAGAGTGTGGAGGCCTTGATATTGATTACGTCAGCAATCATATTTTTTCTTTTTCTGTGTAATAAGTTTTTATACTTTCATTTGTTTATGGTAGACAAATAATTGATATTGTTTCCTCGTAGAAGGGGGTTAGAGATTTTGATGAGGGTATCATGAGGTATGCAGGAGGTCTAATACTTGAATAGCTCCTCGCAAAAGCTTCGATGCTGATAAACTTAAGTTGTAATAAGTATCAGTTCCTACAAGGAGACGAGGAAGTCCTTGTCCAGCTTCGGTAAATTAGAACCATTTTTAGCCAGAATTATGTTTTTGATAATTTGTCGTGTTAATTTAATTTATAAGTTTATTTTATTATCTGCGCTAATAATTGTGATGCTAATTTAGATTATTTTACATGTAGATATTTTAATAAAGACAAACTTTGAAAGTTATTTTTGGTTTTACTTCCTTATCCATATTAAATCCAGAAACGACTTCAGGAATTTTGAAATGTTATTAACACAAAATGGATATATCATTCGAAGCGTTAGTAGGTCAGTGGTTCAGGCGTTGGGTTCACGATCGGTATCCCAGTCATTGGACTACTGGCGTGGCCCCCTCCTGATACAAGCATTTAGCTTAGTTGGAGGGGTTAAAGAATCATCGTCATATTTATAGTCGTCCTATATAGCCTTTGATATTCAGGGACAACATACCTTACTAGTATTGTAAATTAAACTCAGCTTCAAAACCAGATACACTTTTATTGCATTTACTTCAGCATACAATACGTTATTATATAAAGTTTCGTCTCAACCTTTAAATCTTTTTATCTGAAATTCTACAATATATCACCCAACAGCTTATCTCTCTCTTCACACCTTTCTTTAAATTCCCATAGCAAATCCCGCCAAGTGCCACCACAGAGCTACAACTTTAACATTTTCGCGGGAAAGCTCCTGATTGGTCAATTTAATATCATCGATCGCTATTCCTTTTTATTGACCAATCAGGAATCAATTTACATTGTCCTTTTAAAAATACTAATTTCCGCCAATACAGTATCACAGATTAAAAATCATGACACTAGTCAGACAAAAATAAGTGTTTAATTAAATTGCTGATTTAAATTCTTATTACATAGTAAATATAAATATGATATTGAAAATAGTATTCTATGTTATGACAGTAAAACTGTTTATAAATTACTAGCGACCCGCCCTGGCTTCGCACGGGTGCAATGCTGATACTGAATATACTACAGAAGTCTTTATATATAACGTTCACAACTTTTTTGTCATTAGACAATACAGACATGTTGTCATAGGCACGCGCCGCGCAACCGTCAAGTCCCTGCATTTTACATCTGTAATATCTTTGAGAATATTCATTTAAATTTCATGCTGTAAAGGGCCATATTGATCTATATTAAATGCATAAGTATTTAAGGTACCTAATTGGATAAGGATTAATGCTGTATTGTTTAAAATCGCTTCGTAAATAAGCCATTGTTTCTGGTAAAAAGTAAAGAATAAAAAATGTTTATTGTGGATTATCCCTAAAAGATAGACATATACCATCGCGGACTTTTTTGTAGACCTTTTTAAGGTGTACAATACTGTAGTACATTATTTTGATCTATCTCGTAGGGCTCAGCCAGCGTTTGCAATGTAAGCATAAAAAAATGTGTTCATTTACGACATCACATTAGAAACCTCTAAAATTATCAGTGTTTTACTACTATATAAATGTATGTATACATATAAACTTTTCTCTTGAAACACTCTATCTATTAAAAAAACCGCATCAAAATCTGTTTCTTAGTTTTAAAGATCTAAGCATACATAGGGACAGACAGATAGACAGCGGTGATTGTATTTAGCGAGGTCGAGTGGTAGAGGTGAAAATTTTATATATTATGAAAGAGCTCTTTAAACCTGCTCCTGGGTCTCAAGCCCCTGGCATTGTTCGGTTCGGTCTAAATTGCATGTTATTATCATTGAGTGTTACTGCGCCGTATAGCTCTCATACTCATATCAAAATAAATGAGTAAAAAACACGTATAAATGAAAAAACTTTATTAATCAGTTAAGTAACTGATATCACTGATGTTTTTACATTGACACTGATCTGCAATAAAAATACGAACGGTTTGTTTGTAACTTCTACTGTAATACTGAGTAATACCAACTATAGTAAAATATTTTCATTTCTAATTAATCTAACTTTGTCAAAAATATGTCAACATATTTTTTTACAAGCCGACTCGCGCGACTTCGTTCGCGTGTAGCTCCGCTCCTATGGGTCGTAGCGAGATGTTAAATAGCCTAAGTTACTCCTTGTTACATCAGCTGTCTGCCAGTGAAAGTCCCGTCAAAAACAGACACTCCAATTTTATTTATTTGTATAAATTACACTTTAATGTGTTCCCTACTTAATGGGAGGGTTCTATGTGTTGCAACACCGTAAGTGTAACTGTCAGAGAAACCGAGCCAACAATTAAGAAACTTTGTACAACATGATTCCCTCTGACCTTCAAAGGCCGGTTAATATCAAATGCCTATTAATGTTAGTTTTCACCCCATTTGTTAGGAATCTAGTAAAATTTATTATAGATAATAAAATTAAAGTTTGAGTAATTGTTTATTATACCTATTTGCATAAATACAACATTTCTGTCACCTATTGTAAATCTTGTGTATAACTGCTTTATTTCACTTTATTGTTTTAGGTTGTTCCTGTATCGTAGCATCCATCAATATTTTATCATAATCACTTATAACTACATTAACTTTTTGGCACGATTTACCGCGCAGTCTCCTCCGTGTTTGTTTCATTATACGTGACACTGGCAGAATGCTTTGTGCATAAGCACATTCAAAGCCATATAATTAAAAAAAAAAAAAACCGAGCCACGTCGGGGAATTACCAAGACGATTGAGATTAAGCGCAAGGATTGACTAACAAATTGTCGATAAAATATTTAATTATTTTTTATTGTGAGAAGTAATCTCTTACAGCCACAACAGAAACGTCAAATGGTTACTTAATTCGCTCATTATTATCAGTCAGGTAATGATCAATTAACTCCCTTTAATGACCATTAAACTTAAGTCTAGGAAAATCTTCACTTAACCTTTATGTAGAAATTTGAAAAAAAATGTCGGACTCTTAGATTTTATAGATTTATTTGTGCAGTCCTATCCGTTTGCTTACACTCAAAAGTCCATCGCTTTTTGACGAGTGGTGTAAATATATATTTATCACCCGCCGTGAATTTAGTCATAGTCACTCATAAAAGCAAAGTCGAAACTTGTGGTTCCTCAATGAAAAAAAAAAAATGAAGGAAAGTCTGAATGACTATTCAGTTAATTCACTTTAGTTCATATTCTGTTCCCAATTTAGTGGAAAATCTGTTAAATTTCAATATGTCTTAGGTTTGTTTTAAACCCAAAACGAATTTAATTGACAATTTGACATTTTAAACTTATTTATAGATGACATAATATGGGAGTATTGTCATAGGAAAAAAACTAACAGTGTAACAACTTATTTATGCATAATACATTTAATTATAATTATAAATGAATTTAAAATAACTTTTTTAAAATTAAAAAACATTTTTTTTTGGTATAGCCAAACTACGCCATTATCGATATGAATGTCCGCCCTACGGATACTTGTCAAGCTTGTCATTAACTATGTAATGATTAAATTTTGTCTGTAGGATGTTAAATTAACAAATATAATGAGAATTTGTTATGTAACCATTAGTCCTAAGTTAATGAGTGTCTATGAGTGTGGCAGTTAAACTAATAATCTGAATCTTACTAATATTATAAAATAATGTTAAAGATTATTTGTTCGGATGTTTATTAATTATAAATAAAGATTATAAAATAAACAATAAAATAAAAAAATAAAAAATCCTTTTATTTACAATTGAATACAATGGTTAAAAGAAAAAATTAAAAAAGAAAATAAATGACGTTATTTTTACAATTTTTACTCTTATGTTAGAATACGATTAAATAATTAATATGAAAAATTTTAATTTGCATGAACCCCTCTTCAAGTGAAGGTGAAGGTCTCCTCTAAAGAACTCCACTTGTCTCTATCTTGAGCTATTTGCACCTAGCAGGTACCAGCTATTTTTGTTAACTCGTCTGCCCATCTTGTGCGGGGTCTGCCTTTGAGACGTTTGCCGTTTGGACCCTTCCACGTTGTTACTCTGCTGGTCCACCTCTCGTCCTTTAGCCTGGCTACGTGCCCAGCCCACTTCCATTTTAGTTTTTTAGCGTAGGTTAGAGCATCCGTCGCTTTGGTGGTTTCTCTGATTTTGGTGTGGCGAATTTTATACATTTTTTTAATATTGAGCATGCTTCGTTCTATTCCGCGTTGGCAGGTAGTGATTTTGAGTATAAAGATAGTGATTTTGAAAGATAAATAAAGATTATCCTCTCTTAAGTTGTCTAAAATACCGTGATAGCATCTTGTCACGTAAGCCTTGACTACTAGTCGACTTCAGTGTCGTTCTCGGGAGATCCGAATTCAATTAAACGGCGAAGGAAATTACCTTTTGCAAAAATTATTCTGTCATAGAAATAGGGATTAACTAAAGAGTTAGCATTTTTTTTTCTGTGCCTGCTCGCCTTCACTTGATAATTGACATGTTTTTACCTATAGGTGTAGTCTTATACTAATATATAAAGCTGAAGAGTTTGTTTGTTTGAACGCGCTAATCTCAGGAGCCACTGGTGCAATTTGGAAAATTCTTTCAGTGTTAGATAGCCCATTTATCGAGGGAGGCTATAAGCTATATATCATCACGCTACGACCAATAGGAGCGGAGAATCACGCGGACGAAGTAGCGCGGGTCGATTAGTAAATTATAAGTATTAAAGTAGTAATGTATATTATATCTCAACACTCAGTCAGTGAATGGGTTTAAGATCATATCTTAAGAAAATATTTTACACACTGTGTGTAAAATATTATCAATATCGTTTTCAGTAGTTACATATCGATAAAAGTAAAGAGCACAACACTATCTACAGTGTTTGTAAACAGCGTAGGTATGCAGTGACAGTGTCCAGTGTCGCTCTTTGGTAGTTGGCTTAGACGAGTATTAACAGGAAACGATATCCGAGTTCTCTTCATCTGCTTAAATTATAAGGTGAGTCAGGTGTTAATCGTCATCATCATCATCACCCTTTGATGGCCCACTGCTGAGCCGGGTCATAGTTCTCCACGTTGTCCAGTTGGAATTAGCTAAAGATTATATTTATACTATAGTTTAACCGCAGCGACCAAGTTTTATTCACCAGTGACATTCGTTAAGTTGCTTTGGAGATATAATCTTAAATTTGCAATGAGCACAGAATAGCTGCACTACCTTAAGAGGTCAGGGGTATTCAGACACATGAAAAAATTAGAATTTTCCGTAATTTTTTTTTGCCACTAAATATTTTTTTTTATAAAATTAATAATATGGCATCATTACACAATGTTTTGACTTAGGCTGAGATTCGTAGATCGTACTTTGACTTTACCTTGATTCAAAGTTCGACTTTCAACTAAAAATGAGATTCATAGTCCCATCAAATGCTAACTTTACTTTGAAAAACCACACACACACACACTTTGCTAAGTAAAGACAAAGTAGCCGATTTCGGTGACTTTCTAACCAAAGTAAACTTTAGTATGTAATGAGTATAAAAAATATAATCCTTCAAAACCAACGTGTATTCATACAACAACAAGACTTTTTAATATGTTCGAGTTATGACGTTTGATGTCTTTAGTGAATTTGACACTTGACAGTTGGCTGGATATTTGAATTGTTTTGCGTGTTATTATTTTTTATGTCGACGAATTTGCAAAGTTTACTGGTTTCTGATGCTCCTGCCTTTCACATGGACCCTCGCTTATCTAACGGACTAAAGACTAACGCTTCATACTACCACTGATGTCATAATATATTCGTTCCGTTCTATGTTTTATACGTCAATAATAATTTTGTTATAATTGTTTTTCAAAAATTATTAATAATTTGCATTTGTTATGTAACCTTTATGCTATATTTGTTTCTTATATATGTATCTTTAGTATTAAATAAAAATTAAACATAAATTGTGCTCATTTTATTAACGTAAAGTAATGATATTATGCGTGTAATGACTACTAGCCCTAACTTTACTTCCACTAGCACTTTCCGCTGTGCTTTGCTTAGTAAAGTTGAAGCACGGACTATGAATTTCATTGAATTCGAAAGTGTACTTTTGAATGTAAACCTTACTTTGCGAAGACTACTTTGACGCGAAGTAAAATAGTCGTGACTATTGAACAAAAAAACAATTATAGCTGCTTGTGTTGACCCAGTTCCAATAGAAGGTCCTTGCTGTGACCATCACAAGTCCTTGGAGATTCATCTAAAATCAATCGGACAAAAAAAAGTGTTCTATATACAGATATTCTTGTGCCTGTTCGAAGGATTTTTTTTAATTTCGATATTTTTATAAATAATTAATTGTTGATTTTGTCCCGAAAATTTAGAAAAAAAATCCTGAGGCCGCCATTTTGTTAAAAAACAAGCTTCGATCAGCCACAAGATTATATATTTATAAAACTATTTTTTCTTGTCCCACTGATTGTAGATGAATCTCCAAGGACTTATGATGGTCACCGCAAGGACCTTCTGTTGGAACTGGGTCAACACAAACAGTTATAACTTTTGAAATTATAATTTTTTTTTATCAAACTTTCGTGACTTCGAGTCAAAACATTGTGTTATGTTGCCATGTTATTAACCCCTTAATGCCTACACTATTATCTTTTGCCAAATATCTATATAACGAATTATGGTCCATCGAGTCTTATAATGTATTGACCTATGTATTCAGTTCTTGTATGGTGATTGAGTAATTAGGTTAACGACAATATTCACTGTCCAGATAATACGAATAGTTGCCATTTTTTTTTCTTTGTTTCGTGTCCTTAAAGTAGGACTGCTGATAAAGTATCGATATATCGATATTTATTTCTAATTTTAGCCAATTATTTATCTACAACATCATCGTGAAGAATAAAAATCTTCGTAAAATTAAAAAAAACTTTATTGTTTTTTTATTATTTTTCAAATTTAAAAATAGATTCTTAAAACTTTCCTAAAATTGAAAAATCTAGGTATTAGTTAGATATTCGCAAAAACAAATTCCTTTTTAGTTAATTGTTAATGACTTGCAATTTTTCCAAGCTATCTAGCTATCATCTAAATTCCATTCCAAATCGAATGACACCTCAACCTAATTGTTTTTTCGGAGACTGCTCAAAAAAAGTAAACCAAAAAGGCACATATGGATTGGTTAGACCATTACAGTTCGAAACATTTTTAATTTAATTTTTTTTAAATATATTTATATTTTTTGTAGATATATCAAACTCCAATATTGATATTTATGAAAATATCGATATATCGAAAATCCGATATTAAAAAAAAAACAACAACAACTGCCCTACATTAAAGTACATTTTAAAACTAAACGTGATGAAACTACGATCAGCGCCATCTAATTGTTGACAATTTTTAATAAAAATCTATTAAAAATTATACATAATATAAAGAGGATGAAGAGGCATACGATTTGTTTTGTCTAATTTTCTTTGCTTTTAATTATATTCGTATTATCCGGAACCTGAAAAGGATTTTTCGTGTCATCGACGCCTACATTATCTAAACATGATAATCGGTAAAAAAAACAATAATTGTTTGATGTAACTCGGTATAATTACAGTAAAGTGAGCGTAGCCGTGTATATATATATATATACTGGAAAATTGTATAAAGTTGAAAGAAAATCCTTGTCTGATGTTCAGCCTCTAAAGACTATCAAACAAGGCAACATTTTAGTTGCTAGAGTCCCTTACTTAACCACACTATCCTATTATATTGCTTTAAGCCTTTCTCAACTTTCTTCAAAAGCTGGTACAGACTTGTTACCTTGAATGATATATTACTTATCTGTTTTTCTTTCTCATTACAGAAATCAAAATGAGAATAAAGGGTTTTACGTTTTTGGTGAAGGAACATCTCCAATTATATAAACTAAACAACTCAGAGGTTGTGATCGATGGAGAAAATATGTTTTATAGTCTGTACAAAGCGTCAGGAGTCCAATTTATTCTTGGATCAGAAAGTGATCGCTACGCGAATTACTTAAGAGATTACTTTCAAATGTTTAAAACGGCAAACATCAAATGTTACATTATTATCAAGGGTGGACACGAAACTGAACAAACCCTTGGGGTACACTACAAAGCAAGAACACGAATTCATGGGAAAAGTTTCACGTTAGGAAAAGATTATGAAGGGCAGATCATTCAGCCATGTCTAGCGAAGGATATCTTCATGGAGGTGTTAACTGAGATGGAGTTGGACTTCACTGTCTGCTACACCAACGACGTGGTTGGTGAATGTATTGCTCTAGCTCAGAGGTTGTCTTGTCCTGTCATAAGTTTTAATATACAGTACTGTTTCTCTGCAGCGCGTTACTTGCCTCTTGAGCCGGGAGCTAAGTTCAGATTTGATAAAGATAATAATGCTGTTTGTGGTTTATTTCATCGTGAAAAATTTGTAAAAGCATATGACATTTCTCCTGAGAAACTTATGATTTTCATACTGTTATCGGACACTGAAATATTTGAAGAAAATGTTTTTCTTAGATCTCTACAGGCTGCTAAAATACCACTGTCATATGGAAAACGTTATAAGAGTACACTTCTCTGGCTGTCACGTAAGAGTAGATCTGAAGCTGTAAATCATATTTTTCGGTATATTTCAAATTCGGATAAAAATAAATTTTTGGGAAAAGAACGCGTTTTAAAGGAAAAATTTTTATTGCGTGAAGATAAGGAAAGTTTGTCGACTCTTTATTTCACAGACAGAGATAGAGTTCAAGTTGAAGAATCTGATCCGCTTTGGTTCGAGAAGGGAGTTGCCTTGAGACATGTCGCCATTCCTTATATCAATTTATACACTTGGAGTATTATTAAAGCTTCTAATCTGATCGAAGATTATGATCAGCCTAATTCAATAATGATTGCTGTTGATGTAATAAAATACGCACATGATTTGCTTAAAAACTTCAATGGTAAAGAAATTACAATCAGGAAAAGAGCTCGTCTCTTTTCGACTAAGAGAAGACTTTATTTGGACGAAGAAGATGCAATCGTTAAATATTCGCAATCGGTCAGCAAACCAGATTTTTTTACTTCAGAGATTTGTGTTTTCGAAAACGGATGGAATAATATAGAATCTCGTCGTCTTTTTGAGCATTTGTTTTTGGAAACCTTTCAGTCGTTTAATTTTGAAGCTTTAGAAGGTGCACCGGAGGATGCGCGGTTGCTATTAATTGCTCTAGTTTACTTTGCGAAGAAGAAAGGATCTGATGTAAACTCTGAAATACACAGTTTCATTGTTTCTTACGTGATGCTTGGTGTGGTGGGGAAAAAGGCAGACAGAAATTTAAACGCAAGCTACAAAGAGGAACACGATAATGATAAACCGATACTCGATTCGACGACTGACAAGGCGTTGGTGGAGGTTCACGATTGTGAAATAGCTAATGCCGTTATTGGGAAATATTTCAGTACAAGTAGAAGCGAACTACACAATATATTTGAGCGTAAGAAGCTTCATCCATTGATCGAATTCGAGCGTTGCTTGCAGGAAATTAATTACTTAAATAGACTTTGTGGGTGTCCTTTTACTCCCACTATTTACAGTAAAACGTACAATGGTACGTTTGTGTACAAGTTTCTTTGCGCTATGGAAGATGGCGATCCCTTGGAATTCATAAGGGATAAATTGAATCCTGCTCCAACTGTTTTAGCATTTACTTTGGGAATGATAGAGAAGTATGAAAGTATGTTGTACGAGTACTAATTGGTCTGTTCTAACTTACGTGTATATGACATGTTGAAATATTACATTATGATAAATCGTGATATTCTTCTCTATTTTAATTGTTTTTTATTTAAAATATATTATTTAATTTTAGAATTAAAGTTGTTTGTTTTATTAATAAACCTGTGATTTATTTCTTCTATTTGTTTTCATTACCTACAAAATTAGTTTAGTCGGGGTCATTTGAACTCAAAATCTTTATCAGCTTTTAAAATATTCGAATAATACGTGGGGTCTTATTTTGTTTAGTTATATTTGATGCGATAATAAAACGCGCGTTACTTGTGTATTCATATATAATTTGGTTGTCACAATCAAAACTAGATGGCGCTGAACGATGTTGATAAAGTTTCTTCAATTCTAAGAGTGAGCTGTACTTCCAGGTTTTAATTGGTGATAAAGTGAAGAAGTTTAGTCATAAAGGAGTAAGTTCTCACGAACCCGATTGTAGTGCCATCTACCTTGACCAATAGAGATCAAGCCATCAAAGAATCAAGCTACGATTATTATGTTTTTTAATTCAGTAGTGCTTGCTTTTCCGTTTTAATGAACTATACAACATGATGGTTGTTGCATTTTTTAACAATAAACTAATAAGTTCCATCAACTGCCAAGAGATGGCGTTACTGAGTCAAAGTGAACCTATTTAGTTTTTATTTATTTTATTAAATTTTTTATGAATTTATTCCGTGATACTTATAAAAAATATAATAAGAATTTTTTTGTGATTTGGTAAATATATAATGTAATATTTTTTCTAATGGCAACACTAGTTCGTATCAGAATGTTATTTCCCGCGTAAACGATCGGAATCAGAACTAAATTGTTGTTTATAGTAATTGATATATCCGGTGTCGATAGTAACCGCCATTTTAGTGAGATCAGCTAATGGGTTCCTAGAACAGTTTTGTATTTGTAACTGACCTGCCCGCGCTTCGCTGAGGGATAATAATTCTTTTTCTTTCTATTAAAACAATGAAATGAGGAGCAATTTTACATTTATTACTTTTTTTTATAAACTTAATTATTCTCGTTGGAGTTTTAATTGAAGTAATTTAGATGAACATGGCCGTGAAAATTTAGTATTAATAATATAATAAATTGTCCGTGAGGGGACGGGTTAGGTTAGGTTACAATTCCCCCTCCCTCATTATCCCTCATTGTAAATATATTATAATATCATATAATCTTCTTTATATATAAAAATTAATTGCTGTTCGTCAGTCTCATTATAACTTGAGAACGGATGAACCGATTTTGCTAATTTTAGTTTTTGAATTATTTTCAAGTCCAGGGAAGGTTTAAATGGTGAAAAATTCTAACACAATTTTGATAAAACTTTTACCTGTAGTTTGATACACCTCAGCGAAGCGGGGACGGGTCAGCTAGTATATTTTTAAAATGACTAAGAAAATAAGTATTAATATTAAGAATTCTGTATTTAACGATAAATGAAAGCTAAAACTAGTAGAACAATAAATAACGAATTTTGTTTTTGTCAGTCTGTCTACTGTTTATATTTATCTCTGAAATTATTTGCGTGGTCATAATGTTAGCAACACTGTTTATAAAGTAGTAGTAGCGGGTAGATCATTTTATATTATTTCAAGTATACCGACGTGGAGACAATATATTTAGTGCGATAGATTAGTGGCAGTCTCTGTGGTGTTGTCGTGCAGTGAACATGGAAGTTAGTGTTATAGTGTCGTGATTAAGGTATTGTCGTTAGCGAGGTGGAGTGGTGGAGGTGAGAGTTAATATATTATGAAAGAGCTCTTGAAACCTGCTCCTGGGTCTCAAGCCCCATGCACCGATCGCCTCAGTCTAAATTGCATGCACAGTATTGGGTATCATATATATCTCACAGGCTTAGCAATAATAACAAAAATACAAATGTGTTGTCGTTCTAATTTCCTGAGTAACTCAAGTAAGACATTTTATAAAATAGAGCGATGATGAAAACGAGAACGCGCTAATCTCAGGAACTACTGGTCCGATATGAAAAAATTCTTTCAGTGTCAGATAGCCCATTTATCCAGGAAGTCTATAGGCTATATATCATCACGCTACGACCAATAAAAGCGGAGCTACACGTGAACAAAGTCGCGCGGGTCGACTAGTAGTTAATAGTATAATTTTTGACAAATTTGCTTTTACAAAAAACTTTTTTTTTTATGAAACTGACAGATGTTACTGAGACATAAAGGCTACTTATTAGACTCAAATTTTTTTTTTTCATGTTTAAAAAAAATAGAAAATAAATATTTAAATTTTAGGGGACTCACATAGTGTGTATAAATTACATTAAGAACAATATCAGTCGACACTTTTTTCATACAAACGTAGTCCCCTGTTTCCTCCTAGGATAATAAAGTTACAGAAGAAAAAAAAATACCATGCGATATATACGTACCTCTGAAATGTCTGTACATTGTGTTTTTTTTTATTATTTGATTAATGTAATAGAAAAAAAAGTTTTAAAATAAAAAAACGAGTTTTTTTTACATTTGCAAACATCCAGCAAACTAATTATTACTAACATAAACCAAAAAAGCAAAACGTACGGGCATAGCTTTGACCCTGTACTGCAGTTTAACGGAATAAATATTAAAATGGGTCCAGATTTCGAGGAGGAAACAGGGGATTACGAAAGGACGATTTTCTTAATGTTACGTAGGTACAATCAGTTCGAGCTGTAGTTCTCTCTGTCACACGGTAGGGGGTAAGCTTGGGTAAAAATCTATATTTCAAAGGTGTCGTTCTTACGAAGTCCTCTTAATGTGTGATGGGTGTATCACAATATAAGATTATTGGGCTATAAAGTCTTTATATAGAAATTAAGACCCAAGAAAAATAAATGTCAATTATTATGGTGTTACCAGTAGTAGCTTATATTTAAATAGCTTTCTCTTAAATGTATATAATGTTACTGAAGTGAAATGGAACCCTACTTTTTTCAGGTTAAAAAGTTTTAACCCACCATATAAAGTATCCGTGTACCAAATTTCTTTAAAAACTATTACTAAAGTCTACTATTTTATTATATGTACAGAATAGCCCACTTTGATCGCGTGTTGCTCCGATCCTATGGGTCGTAGCGAGATGTTAAATAGCCTAAGTTACTCCTTGTTTCATCAGCTATCTGCCAGTGAAAGTCCCGTCACAATCGGTCGAGCCATTTCAGAGGTTAGCCGGAACAAACAGACAGACAAAAATTTAAAAAAATGTTGTTGGTATTTATTTATTTGTATGGATTACATTACAGGACACAATGCGTATAAAACATTTTACTTACCTGGTGAAGGAACATCTTCAAAGATATAAACTAAATAATACAAGAGTTGTGATTGATAGACAAAATTTATTTTATAATCTGTACAGAGAATCAGGAGTACAATTTATCTTTGGATCAGAAAGTGACCGCTACGCAGATTACTTACGAGATTACTTTCAAATGTTTAAAAAGGCAAATATCAAATGTTACATTATTATCAAGGGTGGACACGAAACTGAACAAACCCTTATTTACCACTTTGACGATAGAAGACGAATTCTTGGAAACAAATTCGATTTAGCAAACGAATATGAAGGGCAGATCATTCAGCCATGCCTAGCGAAGGATATCTTCATGGAGGTGTTAACTGAGATGGAGTTGGACTTCACCGTCTGCTACACCAACGACGTGGTTGGTGAATGTATTGCTCTAGCTCAGAGGTTGTCTTGTCCTGTCATAAGTTTTAATATACAGTACTGTTTCTCTGCAGCGCGTTACTTGCCTCTTGAGCCGGGAGCTAAGTTCAGATTTGATAAAGATAATAATGCTTACTGTGGGATATTTACTCGTCAACAGTTAATAAATGATTTTAAAATTTCAGCTGATAAGATCATACTTTTCATATTGTTAACAGACACTGATATATTTGAAGAAAACGTTTTCATTGCATTTCTAAAAGCTACTAAAATACCACTCTCATATGTTAAACTGTATAAAAGATTACTCTCTTGGTTGTCACATAAAAGTAAAGCTGAAGCGATATATCATATCTATCAATATATTTCTAAATCGGATCAAAATAAATTTAAAGAAAAAGAACTCGATTTAAAAGAAAAGTTTTTATAGCATAAAGATGAAGAGAGTTTGTCGACTCTCTATTTCACAGACAGAGATAGAGTTCAAGTTGTAGAATTTGATCCGCTTTGGTTCGAGAAGGGAGTTGCCTTGAAACATGTCGGCATTCCTTATATTAATTTATACACTTGGAGTACTGTAGAAGCCTCAAATTTAATTGAAGATTACGATCAGCCCAACTCCATCATGGTTGTTATAGATGTTATTAAATACGCACATGATTTGCTTAAAAATTCAATGGTGACGAGATTACAATCAGAAAAAGAGACAACTTTAATAATGAAGATGCAATCGTAAAATATTCTCAATCAGTCAGAAAGCCAGAATATACTTCTAAGGATTGTGTTTTCGAAAACGGGTGGAATAATATAGATTCTCGTCGTCTTTTCGAGCATTTCTTTTTGGAAACTTTTCAGTCGTTTAATTTTGAGGCTTTGGAAGGTGCTCCGGAGGATGCGAGGTTGCTTTTAATTGCGATAGTATACTTTGCGAGAAGAAAAGCGTTCGATGTGATCTCTGAAATTTACAGTATCTTTGTGTTGCTACAGTTAAAGTGGATAAAGTGAAACATTATGTAATAGTCCAGGATTGTGAGATTGCTAAAACAATTCTTGGGAAATATTTAAACATACATGAGCACGAAATTCGTAGTATCTTTGAGCGCAGGCGGCTTCATCCGTTGATCGAATTTGAGCGATGTTTACAAGAAATCAATTATCTCAATGCACTCTGTGGGTCTCCCTTTTCTCCCACTGCGTACAGTACGACGTATAATGGTACGTTTGTGTGTAAGTTTCTTTATAGCTCAAAAGACGGTGATACCTTGGAATTCATCAAGAACATTCTTAACCCATCTCTAAGTGTTTTAACATTTACTTTAGATTTAATAGAAGTATTCTTAAATTATATTCACTTTCCAATTATTTTTATCAAATTAAAATATTTTTTACTTTCCTTAATATTTTTGTAATAATTAATCCGCGTACTTTTGAAATTATAATTATTGATGATGGAAAGAATTATGTTTTAATTAATATATAACTTATTTAATTTTATTTAATAACTATTTTATTAAATAAAATTAAATAAGTTAATCCCTATGGTTAATCCTCATTCTAATATACCTACATCTACACTATTATATAAAGAGGAAAGATTTGATTGTTTGTTGCGAATAGGCTCGAAAACTACTGAACCGATTTCGAAAAAAACTCTTTCACGGATAGAAAGCTACATCCTTTCCGAGTAACATAGACTACGTGGTGTAAAGCCATAACATGGCCATTTCTTAAGGTGAAGGTTTTCTCAGGGACTATAGATCAGATTTTAAAAATTCTTTCACTGAGAGGAGTCTATAGTATTCCCGTCTCTCTTCCTGTTATACTTTCATTCTCTCTTATCCTCTCTTTAATTTTTCATTCTGACTCTTCACTTCCTTTCTCTGTTTCATTTTTATCTTTGCTGCGTCCTTCTCGCTCTTATTATCTGTCGCTTTTCTCTGTTTTTCTATATTTTCTATAGTAACTCTTGAGAAACGTAGGAAATACTTAAGAATACTTAGTAAACAAATGAGTGTGCTCGTACGCCATCTATCGGCGTGGGGGGGAAGTGCATGTCGAGCTGTGTGGCCGTTATTATTCGATCGAGAGGTCGAATCAGTCATATATAAATTTAAATGTAAAATATAGTAATATAGCGATTAGTGTGTGAAATTAAACCTTAAATAGTCAATAAATAAATTGCATTATCCAATTAATGCATATAAAATTCAAATATATACAATCTGTGATCCATAGAATTTGTATTGAGTTTGATTATTAATTTCGGCCGTAAGTCAGTCAGTTTCTTGGGCTAAAAGACTAACTCTTTCCATTATTTGGCAAATTATTTTGTCTTCACGCTTTCTATTAATAATCTGTTATGTGTTTTATCCTCCTGTGATTGTTTACTAGCTGCTTTCACCCGCTGTATTTTGGATGATTTACACTACATCAATATAAACTATAGCCTATGTGTTATTCTGATGTGTAAGCTATATTATTGTAAAGTTTCATCAAAATCCATCCAGTAGTTTTTGCGTGAAAGAGTAACAAACATTTTTCTACTTATTTTACTCTAACAGACTCGTATACGAACTTTAATCTCGTATTTCAATCCCTTCAAGCCTTTATTTCGGGATAAAAGGTAGCTTATGTCCATTTCCAAACTCTAGTGTATCTACATACCAAATTTCATCAAAATCGGCCCAGCCGTTATTTTCATATAAATGGTGCAACTAACCCGATTTTGTTTCCTATGTATAGAAGAGATTAGGAACTTAAATAAAATAAATAAATTGGAAAAAAATTAACATCAACTCAAGATGGCAACATTTTCTGACACTTAAAAAAAACAGTAAAAAAAATTTTTTTTTAAATTTTTTTTACGACCGCTCAAAATTGTGTGAATTTTTTTATAAGATGTCAAATCGACCCCCTAAGTACGAACCGAAAGAGTCCTATATATGTTATATACTAAACCAATACTAAACAGACATGTACGTATGTATGTGAAGTAGATATTGTGATATGTTATCTGTACGCCGCTCGACGGGGAATTACCAAAACTTATGGCGAGCGCATGCGCAGTTGTAGTGCTAGTGACTGAGCGCAAGGACTGACTCATCGGTTGTCGATAAAGCGCTTATTTATTTAGATTTTATTATGAGAATTAATTTATAAAACTAATAATCTGATTTATAACACCAACTATCATTCTTTACTTACATATAAATATATACTTTTATAATCTGGACTTTTTATCCCGAAATAACCAAGAATTATGTGGGAAGAAGAAAATAGCTTATACAAATACAGGTCAACGATATTAAATGAAATATGTATAAAACGATATCAGGTTACTTAGAACATTTATAACTTAACAACTGCTGGTCTGATTTTGATGAAATTTGTCACAGAGATAAACTAGAGCTTGAGAAAGGAATAGGTATTTTTTTATTTCGAAAAAAGGCTTGTGGGGTTGAATTAGGGGGTGAAAGTTTGTATGAGAGTTCGTCATATGTATATAAAGAAATATGTTGCAATATTATACAGTAAAATCAATCATAAATACTCGTGATAAAATACAGCCGAGCGAAGTCAGGGTTTGTCGACTTGTAGTAGTTCAGAAGCCTTCAAGTTACCTAAAATTCGAAATCTTACTCAGGAGTCGGGAGGTCCGCATTCGAATTCAGTCATTCATTAAATATCACTTGCTTTGAGTTGAATGATGTGGACACCTGCACGTCTTCAAAGGCGTGTGAAGGCTGTCCAACCGCACTTGGCCAGCGGACAACGAGGAAGACCTTGGTCTAACCCCTTCTCAATCTGAGAATGGGTTTAAGATGATTATTTAAAAAATTGCTTTTCGATAGACCTAAAAAGTACATCACTATCTGCGGAGTTTATAAATAGCGTGGATATGTAGCTGGCGAAGGATTGTAGAGTCAGGGTCAGGGTATAAAAGCTGGACTGAGCTGACACCTGGGCTTAGACGAGGATCAATAGGAAGCGACGTTTTATTGATCTGCTGATATTATAAGGTAAGTCAAGTGTAAGTTACTAGCTTCGTTGAGGTAAAAAAATTAGCAAATTAAACATTTTAATCCATGAAAGTGTTTGTCACCGCTGATATTTAGTCAGTCAGTCAATGGTATTTCGGTTTTATAGTTAAGTATTCGATTACAATCAAAATGTAAAAATATTTCTATTTATTTTTAAATTAATATATTTTAATTATAAAGTACTATTCGTATAATGTATACTAATATTATAAAGACGAAAGATTTGTATTTATGTTTGTAACGAATAATATCAAGAACTACTGGGCCGATTTTAATAATTCTTTCACCATTACAATGCTACATTATCCCCGAGTGAAATAGACTATGTTTGTTATTGGAAAAAATTATGTATCCCTTCTAAAATTTCAATAATGTAACCCAAGGTGTAACTGTGTTTCATCGCATGCGCTGCGGAAAGTATTGATGATAGAACAAAACAATGTTCTACAATATTATAGAACGTATCAATATCTACAAAAACCTTCGCGAGACCATATGTCCAGCTATTGTAGTTATGTCACTATAACTACTTTTTTATATTTTAAAAGTTGATAGAGATGATGACCAAGTACAGACTATGTTATCCATACCTTTGTATTAATCCTTATCCAATAAATCATTTCGTATTCGGCTGTTTTAATACCTGGACCATGTTTTGAGATATAACAATACAATTCATTGTGGGACACATAAAGACGTGCTCTGTTACTAGTGCGAAGCCGGGGCGGGTCGCTAGGCGCTAATAAATGATATAGGTATAATCAGTGTCAATATCCTACAAATATTATAAACGCGAAAGTTTGTAAGAATGTTTGGATGTATGGATGTTTGTTACTCTTTCACGCAAAAACTACTGAATGGATTTTGATAAAACTTAACAATAATATAGCTTACACATCAGAATAACACATAGGCTATAATTTATAATGATATAGTGTGAATTATCCAAAATATAGCGGATGAAACCGCGGGGCGCAGCTAATATACTATACATTAATGACTCATTTATATATTTGGGTGCACGTTTAATTTAGAAAAACTCATGTAATTTAAACCTGATTCTAATATATAAAGCGGAAGAGTTTGTTTGTTTGGTCCGATTTGAGTGTTAGATAAGCCATTTATCGAATAAGGCTATAAGCTATATATCATCACGCTACGACCCATAGGAGCGGAGCTACACTCGGTTCGACTAGTAATCAATAAAAAGACTTATTATTATATTATTAGCTACTAATTAGTTTCACCTAGTTATAAATATAGTAAAGTTGAATACAAACTTAATTGCTATTAAAAATGACTAGGAGTTTAGCAGTCTGTATTTATATCTATATTTTGGATAATTCACACGTTATCATTATAAATTATAGCCTATGTGTTATTCTGGTATGCAAGCTATATTATTGTAGTTTCAACAAAATCCATTCAGTAGTTTTTGTGTGAAAGTGTAACAAACATACATCCACACATCCAGACATCAATACATTCTTACAAAGTTTCGAGTTTATATTATTAGTAGGAAGTAATTTACAATATTACATAAAATAAAAAAAATCGTGTCTGTTATTCAGTTATTAAACAAGGCGCTATTTTAGTCTCTGGTTGCTTTAGGCCCTTCTTGAAGGCTGGAAACGTTCTTTTATATCACATGTATATACTATTACATATAATCAGGTACAGATTTCTGTTACCTTGAATGTTATATTACTTATCTGTTTTTCTTTCTCATTACAGAAATCAAAATGAGAATAAAGGGTTTTACGTTTTTGGCGAAGGAACATCTCCAATTATATAAACTAAACAACACAGAGGTTGTGATCGATGGACAAAATGTATTTTATAGTCTGTACAAAGAGTCAGGAGTCCAATTTATTCTTGGAACGGAAAGTGATCGCTACGCGAATTACTTAAGAGATTACTTTCAAATGTTTAAAAAGGCAAACATCAAATGTTACATTATTATCAAGGGTGGACACGAAACTGAACAAACCCTTGGGGTACACTACAAAGCAGGAACACGAATTCATGGAAAAAGTTTCACGTTAGGAAAAGATTATGAAGGGCAGATCATTCAGCCATGTCTAGCGAAGGATATCTTCATGGAGGTGTTAACTGAGATGGAGTTGGACTTCACCGTCTGCTACACCAACGACGTGGTTGGTGAATGTATTGCTCTAGCTCAGAGGTTGTCTTGTCCTGTCATAAGTTTTAATATACAGTACTGTTTCTCTGCAGCGCGTTACTTGCCTCTTGAGCCGGGAGCTAAGTTCAGATTTGATAAAGATAATAATGCTGTTTGTGGTTTATTTCATCGTGAAAAATTTATAAAAGCATATGACATTTCTCCTGAGAAACTTATGATTTTCATACTGTTAGTAGACACTGACGTATTTGAAGAAAATGTTTTTCTTAAATCTCTGCAGGCTGCTAAAATACCATTGTCATATGGGAAACGTTATAAAAGTATACTTTTCTGGCTGTCACGTAAGAGTAGATCTGAAGCTGTAAATCATATTTTTCGGTATATTTCAAATTCGGATCAAAATAAATTTTTGGAAAAAGAACGCGTTTTAAAGGAAAAATTTTTATTGCGTGAAGATAAGGAAAGTTTGTCGACTCTTTATTTCACAGACAGAGATAGAGTTCAAGTTGAAGAATCTGATCCGCTTTGGTTCGAGAAGGGAGTTGCCTTGAGACATGTCGCCATTCCTTATATCAATTTATACACTTGGAGTATTATTAAAGCTTCTAATCTGATCGAAGATTATGATCAGCCTAATTCAATAATGATTGCTGTTGATGTCATAAAATACGCACATGATTTGCTTAAAAACTTCAATGGTAAAGAAATTACAATCAGGAAAAGAGACGAGTATTTGGACGAAGAAGATGCAATCGTTAAATATTCGCAATCGGTCAGCAAACCAGATTTTACTTCAGAGATTTGTGTTTTCGAAAATGGATGGAATAATATAGAATCTCGTCGTCTTTTTGAGCATTTGTTTTTGGAAACCTTTCAGTCGTTTAATTTTGAAGCTTTAGAAGGTGCACCGGAGGATGCGCGGTTGCTATTAATTGCTCTAGTTTACTTTGCGAAAAAGAAAGGATCTGATGTAAACTCTGAAATACACAGTTTCATTGTTTCTTACGTGATGCTTGGTGTGGTGGGTGCAGGCAGAAAGGCAGACAGAAATTTAAACGCAAGCTATAAAGAGGAACACGATAATGATAAACCGATACTCGATTCGACGACTGACAAGGCGTTGGTGGAGGTTCACGATTCGGCATGGACGGTGGTGGGTTTTAGTGCGGTAGTCCAGCGCTTATCGCTGGGAGTCCCACATAACCCCTTCAAGGGGTATGCGTAAATGCATTTCCCACATTAAAAAAAAAAAAAAAAAAAAAGGTTCACGATTGTGAAATAGCTAATGCCGTTATTGGGAAATATTTCAGTACAAGTAGAAGCGAATTACACAATATATTTGAGCGTAAGAAGCTTCATCCATTGATCGAATTCGAGCGATGCTTGCAGGAAATTAATTACTTAAATAGACTTTGTGGGTGTCCTTTTACTCCCACTATTTACAGTAAAACGTACAATGGTACGTTTGTGTACAAGTTTCTTTGCGCTATGGAAGATGGCGATCCCTTGGAATTCATAAGGGATAAATTGAATCCTGCTCCAACTGTTTTAGCATTTACTTTGGGAATGATAGAGAAGTATGAAAGTATGTTGTACGAGTACTAATTGGTCTGTTTTAACTAATGTGTATATGACATGTTGGAATATTACATTATGATAAATCGTGATATTCTTCTCTATCTTAATTGTTTTTTATTTAAAATATAATATTTAATTTTAGAATTAAAGCTGTTTGTTTTATTAATAAACCTGTGATTTATTTCTTCTATTTGTTTTCATTACACAATTAGTTTAGTCGGGGCCATTTGAACTCAAAATCTTTATCAGCTTTTAAAATATTCGAGTTCGTGGGGTCTTATTTTGTTTAGGTATATTTGATGCGATAATAAAACTCGCGTTACTTGTGTATTCTAATATCATTTGGTTGTCACAATCAAAACTAGATGGCGCTGAATGATGTTGATAAAGTTTCTTCAATTCTAAGAGTGAGCTGTACTTCCAGGTTTTAATTGGTGATAAAGTGAAGAAGTTTAGTCATAAAGGAGTAAGTTCTCACGAACCCGATTGTAGTGCCATCTACCTTGACCAATAGTGATCAAGCCATCAAAGAATCAAGCTACGATTATTGTTTTTTAATTCAGTAGTGCTTGCTTTTCCGTTTTAATGAACTATACAACATGATGGTTGTTGCATTTTTTAACAATAAACTAACAAGTTCCATCAACTGCCAAGAGATGGCGTTACTGAGTCAAAGTGAACCTATTTAGTTTTTATTAAAAATTTTAAATTCTTTATGAATTTATTCCGTGATACTTATAAAAAATATAATAAGAATTTTTTTGTGGTATGGTAAATATATAATGTAATATTTTTTCTAATGGCAACACTAGTTCGTATCAGAATGTTATTTCCCGCGTAAACGATCGGAATCAGACGCTGACCTCGAAACAATATTAGAATGACAAAGAATTTATTTATTTAAATGATGTACCTACAGATTGTTGACAATTAATAATTATTAATATAATATATGCAAAGTAACATTGTATTGTATGGAATAATTAAACATACTTGAAATTTTAAGAATTATTATTTAAACAAAACTCTTATCGACATCGGATGCCATATTTGTTAATATAAACTAAATTGTTGTTTATAGTAATTGATATATCCGGTGTCGATAGTAACCGCCATTTTAGTGAGATCAGCTAATGGGTTCCTAGAACAGTTTTGTATTTGTAACTGACCTGCCCGCGCTTCGCTGAGGGATAAAAATTCTTTTTCTTTCTATTAAAACAATGAAATGAAGAGCAATTTTACTTTTATTATCTTATGATAATTTTTCTCTTGACTATTATATAAACTTATTCTTTTTTTATAAACTTCATTATTCTCGTTGGAGTTTTAATTGAAGTAATTTAGATGAAAATTTAGTACTAATAATATAATAAATTGTCCGTGAGGGGACGGGTTAGGTTAGGTTACAATTCCCCCTCCCTCATTATCCCTCATTGTAAATATATTATAATATCATATAATCTTCTTTATATATAAAAATTAATTGCTGTTCGTCAGTCTCATTATAACTTGAGAACGGATGAACCGATTTTGCTAATTTTAGTTTTTGAATTATTTTCAAGTCCAGGGAAGGTTTAAATGGTGAAAAATTCTAACACAATTTTGATAAAACTTTTACCTGTAGTTTAATACACCTTAGCAAAGTGAGGACGGGTCATTTAGTATATTTTTGTATATTAATTATTTTGTATTTTAACGATAAATCAAAGCTAAAACTAATAGAACAATAAACAACGATTTTCTTTTTTGTCAGTCTGTCTACTATTTATATAATACAAATGTGTTGTCGTTCTAATTTCCTGAGTAACTCAAATAAGACATTTTATAAAATAGAGCGATGATGAAAACGAGAACGCGCTAATCTCAGGAACTACTGGGCCGATTTGAAAAAATTCTTTCAGTGTCAGATAGCCCATTTATCCAGGAAGTCTATAGGCTATATATCATCACGCTACGACCAATAGAAGCGGAGCTACACGTGAACAAAGTCGCGCGGGTCGACTAGTAGTTAATAGTATAATTTTTGACAAATTTGCTTTTACAAAAAACTTTTTTTTTTATGAAACTGACAGATATTTGATATGTTACTGAGAAATAAAGGCTACTTATTAAACTCGAATATTTTTTTTTCATGTTTAAAAAAAATAGAAAATAAATATTTAAATTTTAGGGGTGAGTTTATGTGAGTATTTCAACAGAGACACATTCCAAAATATATCACATAGTGTGTACAAATTACATTAAGAACAAAATCAGTCGACACTTTTTTCATACAAACGTAGTCCCCTGTTTCCTCCTAGGATAATGAAGTTACAGAAGAAGAAAATACCATGCGATATATACCTACCTCTGAAATGTCTGTACATTGTTGTTTTTTTTTATTATTTGATAAATGTAATAGAAAAAAAAGTTTTAAAATAAAAAAACGAGTTTTTTTTACATTTGCAAACATCCAGCAAACTAATTATTACTAACATAAACCAAAACGTACGGGCATAGCTTAGACCCTGTACTGTAGTTTAACGAAATAAATATTAAAATGGGTCCAGATTTCGAGGAGGAAACAGGGGATTACGAAAGAACGATTTTCTTAATGTTACGTAGGTACAATCAGTTCGAGCTGTAGTTCTCTCTGTCACACGGTAGGGGGTAAGCTTGGGTAAAAATCTATATTTCAAAGGTGTCGTTCTTACGAAGTCCTCTTAATGTGTGATGGGTGTATCACAATATAAGATTATTCGGCTATAAAGTCTTTATATAGAAATTAAAACCCAAGAAAAATAAATGTCAATTATTATGGTGTTACCAGTAGTAGCTTATATTTAAATAGCTTTCTCTTAAATGTATATAATGTTACTGAAGTGAAATGGAACCCTACTTTTTTCAGGTTAAAAAGTTTTAACACGCCATATAAAGTATCCGTGTACCAAATTTCTTTAAAAACTATTACTAAAGTCTACTATTTTATTATATGTACAGAATAGCCCACTTTGATCGCGTGTTGCTCCGATCCTATGGGTCGTAGCGAGATGTTAAATAGCCTAAGTTACTCCTTGTTTCATCAGCTATCTGCCAGTGAAAGTCCCGTCACAATCGGTCGAGCCATTTCAGAGGTTAGCCGGAACAAACAGACAGACAAAAATTTAAAAAAATGTTGTTGGTATTTATTTATTTGTATGGATTACATTACAGGACACAATGCGTATAAAACATTTTACTTACCTGGTGAAGGAACATCTTCAAAGATATAAACTAAATAATACAAGAGTTGTGATTGATGGACAAAATTTATTTTATAATCTGTACAGAGAATCAGGAGTACAATTTATCTTTGGATCAGAAAGTGACCGCTACGCAGATTACTTACGAGATTACTTTCAAATGTTTAAAAAGGCAAATATCAAATGTTACATTATTATCAAGGGTGGACACGAAACTGAACAAACCCTTATTTACCACTTTGACGATAGAAGACGAATTCTTGGAAACAAATTCGATTTAGCAAACGAATATGAAGGGCAGATCATTCAGCCATGCCTAGCGAAGGATATCTTCATGGAGGTGTTAACTGAGATGGAGTTGGACTTCACCGTCTGCTACACCAACGACGTGGTTGGTGAATGTATTGCTCTAGCTCAGAGGTTGTCTTGTCCTGTCATAAGTTTTAATATACAGTACTGTTTCTCTGCAGCGCGTTACTTGCCTCTTGAGCCGGGAGCTAAGTTCAGATTTGATAAAGATAATAATGCTGTTTGTGGTTTATTTCATCGTGAAAAATTTATAAAAGCATATGACATTTCTCCTGAGAAACTTATGATTTTCATACTGTTATCGGACACTGAAATATTTGAAGAAAATGTTTTTCTTAAATCTCTGCAGGCTGCTACAATACCACTGTCATATGGGAAACGTTATAAAAGTATACTTCTCTGGCTGTCACGTAAGAGTAGATCTGAAGCTGTAAATCATATTTTTCGGTATATTTCAAATTCGGATCAAAATAAATTTTTGGAAAAAGAACGCGTTTTAAAGGAAAAATTTTTATTGCGTGAAGATAAGGAAAGTTTGTCGACTCTTTATTTCACAGACAGAGATAGAGTTCAAGTTGAAGAATCTGATCCGCTTTGGTTCGAGAAGGGAGTTGCCTTGAGACATGTCGCCATTCCTTATATCAATTTATACACTTGGAGTATTATTAAAGCTTCTAATCTGATCGAAGATTATGATCAGCCTAATTCAATAATGATTGCTGTTGATGTCATAAAATACGCACATGATTTGCTTAAAAACTTCAATGGTAAAGAAATTACAATCAGGAAAAGAGACGAGTATTTGGACGAAGAAGATGCAATCGTTAAATATTCGCAATCGGTCAGCAAACCAGATTTTACTTCAGAGATTTGTGTTTTCGAAAACGGATGGAATAATATAGAATCTCGTCGTCTTTTTGAGCATTTGTTTTTGGAAACCTTTCAGTCGTTTAATTTTGAAGCTTTAGAAGGTGCACCGGAGGATGCGCGGTTGCTATTAATTGCTCTAGTTTACTTTGCGAAGAAGAAAGGATCTGATGTAAACTCTGAAATACACAGTTTCATTGTTTCTTACGTGATGCTTGGTGTGGTGGGGGAAAAGGCAGACAGAAATTTAAACGCAAGCTACAAAGAGAAACACGATAATGATAAACCGATACTCGATTCGACGACTGACAAGGCGTTGGTGGAGGTTCACGATTGTGAAATAGCTAATGCCGTTATTGGGAAATATTTCAGTACAAGTAGAAGCGAATTACACAATATATTTGAGCGTAAGAAGCTTCATCCATTGATCGAATTCGAGCGTTGCTTGCAGGAAATTAATTACTTAAATAGACTTTGTGGGTGTCCTTTTACTCCCACTATTTACAGTAAAACGTACAATGGTACGTTTGTGTACAAGTTTCTTTGCGCTATGGAAGATGGCGATCCCTTGGAATTCATAAGGGATAAATTGAATCCTGCTCCAACTGTTTTAGCATTTACTTTGGGAATGATAGAGAAGTATGAAAGTATGTTGTACGAGTACTAATTGGTCTGTTTTAACTAATGTGTATATGACTTGTTGGAATATTACATTATGATAAATCGTGATATTCTTCTCTATCTTAATTGTTTTTTATTTAAAATATAATATTTAATTTTAGAATTAAAGTTGTTTGTTTTATTAATAAACCTGTGATTTATTTCTTCTATTTGTTTTCATTACACAATTAGTTTAGTCGGGGCCATTTGAACTCAAAATCTTTATCAGCTTTTAAAATATTCGAGTTCGTGGGGTCTTATTTTGTTTAGGTATATTTGATGCGATAATAAAACTCGCGTTACTTGTGTATTCTAATATCATTTGGTTGTCACAATCAAAACTAGATGGCGCTGAATGATGTTGATAAAGTTTCTTCAATTCTAAGAGTGAGCTGTACTTTCAGGTTTTAATTGGTGATAAAGTGAAGAAGTTTAGTCATAAAGGAGTAAGTTCTCACGAACCCGATTGTAGTGCCATCTACCTTGACCAATAGTGATCAAGCCATCAAAGAATCAAGCTACGATTATTGTTTTTTAATTCAGTAGTGCTTGCTTTTCCGTTTTAATGAACTATACAACATGATGGTTGTTGCATTTTTTAACAATAAACTAACAAGTTCCATCAACTGCCAAGAGATGGCGTTACTAAGTCAAAGTGAACCTATTTAGTTTTTATTAAAAATTTTAAATTCTTTATGAATTTATTCCGTGATACTTATAAAAAATATAATAAGAATTTTTTTGTGGTATGGTAAATATATAATGTAATATTTTTTCTAATGGCAACACTAGTTCGTATCAGAATGTTATTTCCCGCGTAAACGATCGGAATCAGACGCTGACCTCGAAACAATATTAGAATGACAAAGAATTTATTTATTTAAATGATGTACCTACAGATTGTTGACAATTAATAATTATTAATATAATATATGCAAAGTAACATTGTATTGTATGGAATAATTAAACATACTTGAAATTTTAAGAATCATTATTTAAACAACTCTTATCGACATCGGATGCCATATTTGTTAATATAAACTAAATTGTTGTTTATAGTAATTGATATATCCGGTGTCGATAGTAACCGCCATTTTAGTGAGATCAGCTAATGGGTTCCTAGAACAGTTTTGTATTTGTAACTGACCTGCCCGCGCTTCGCTGAGGGATAAAAATTCTTTTTCTTTCTATTAAAACAATGAAATGAAGAGCAATTTTACTTTTATTATCTTATGATAATTTTTCTCTTGACTATTATATAAACTTATTCTTTTTTTATAAACTTCATTATTCTCGTTGGAGTTTTAATTGAAGTAATTTAGATGAAAATTTAGTACTAATAATATAATAAATTGTCCGTGAGGGGACGGGTTAGGTTAGGTTACAATTCCCCCTCCCTCATTATCCCTCATTGTAAATATATTATAATATCATATAATCTTCTTTATATATAAAAATTAATTGCTGTTCGTCAGTCTCATTATAACTTGAGAACGGATGAACCGATTTTGCTAATTTTAGTTTTTGAATTATTTTCAAGTCCAGGGAAGGTTTAAATGGTGAAAAATTCTAACACAATTTTGATAAAACTTTTACCTGTAGTTTAATACACCTTAGCAAAGTGAGGACGGGTCATTTAGTATATTTTTGTATATTAATTATTTTGTATTTTAACGATAAATCAAAGCTAAAACTAATAGAACAATAAACAACGATTTTCTTTTTTGTCAGTCTGTCTACTATTTATATAATACAAATGTGTTGTCGTTCTAATTTCCTGAGTAACTCAAATAAGACATTTTATAAAATAGAGCGATGATGAAAACGAGAACGCGCTAATCTCAGGAACTACTGGGCCGATTTGAAAAAATTCTTTCAGTGTCAGATAGCCCATTTATCCAGGAAGTCTATAGGCTATATATCATCACGCTACGACCAATAGAAGCGGAGCTACACGTGAACAAAGTCGCGCGGGTCGACTAGTAGTTAATAGTATAATTTTTGACAAATTTGCTTTTACAAAAAACTTTTTTTTTTATGAAACTGACAGATATTTGATATGTTACTGAGAAATAAAGGCTACTTATTAAACTCGAATATTTTTTTTTCATGTTTAAAAAAAATAGAAAATAAATATTTAAATTTTAGGGGTGAGTTTATGTGAGTATTTCAACAGAGACACATTCCAAAATATATCACATAGTGTGTACAAATTACATTAAGAACAAAATCAGTCGACACTTTTTTCATACAAACGTAGTCCCCTGTTTCCTCCTAGGATAATGAAGTTACAGAAGAAGAAAATACCATGCGATATATACCTACCTCTGAAATGTCTGTACATTGTTGTTTTTTTTTATTATTTGATAAATGTAATAGAAAAAAAAGTTTTAAAATAAAAAAACGAGTTTTTTTTACATTTGCAAACATCCAGCAAACTAATTATTACTAACATAAACCAAAACGTACGGGCATAGCTTAGACCCTGTACTGTAGTTTAACGAAATAAATATTAAAATGGGTCCAGATTTCGAGGAGGAAACAGGGGATTACGAAAGAACGATTTTCTTAATGTTACGTAGGTACAATCAGTTCGAGCTGTAGTTCTCTCTGTCACACGGTAGGGGGTAAGCTTGGGTAAAAATCTATATTTCAAAGGTGTCGTTCTTACGAAGTCCTCTTAATGTGTGATGGGTGTATCACAATATAAGATTATTCGGCTATAAAGTCTTTATATAGAAATTAAAACCCAAGAAAAATAAATGTCAATTATTATGGTGTTACCAGTAGTAGCTTATATTTAAATAGCTTTCTCTTAAATGTATATAATGTTACTGAAGTGAAACGGAACCCTACTTTTTTCAGGTTAAAAAGTTTTAACACGCCATATAAAGTATCCGTGTACCAAATTTCTTTAAAAACTATTACTAAAGTCTACTATTTTATTATATGTACAGAATAGCCCACTTTGATCGCGTGTTGCTCCGATCCTATGGGTCGTAGCGAGATGTTAAATAGCCTAAGTTACTCCTTGTTTCATCAGCTATCTGCCAGTGAAAGTCCCGTCACAATCGGTCGAGCCATTTCAGAGGTTAGCCGGAACAAACAGACAGACAAAAATTTAAAAAAATGTTGTTGGTATTTATTTATTTGTATGGATTACATTACAGGACACAATGCGTATAAAACATTTTACTTACCTGGTGAAGGAACATCTTCAAAGATATAAACTAAATAATACAAGAGTTGTGATTGATGGACAAAATTTATTTTATAATCTGTACAGAGAATCAGGAGTACAATTTATCTTTGGATCAGAAAGTGACCGCTACGCAGATTACTTACGAGATTACTTTCAAATGTTTAAAAAGGCAAATATCAAATGTTACATTATTATCAAGGGTGGACACGAAACTGAACAAACCCTTATTTACCACTTTGACGATAGAAGACGAATTCTTGGAAACAAATTCGATTTAGCAAACGAATATGAAGGGCAGATCATTCAGCCATGCCTAGCGAAGGATATCTTCATGGAGGTGTTAACTGAGATGGAGTTGGACTTCACCGTCTGCTACACCAACGACGTGGTTGGTGAATGTATTGCTCTAGCTCAGAGGTTGTCTTGTCCTGTCATAAGTTTTAATATACAGTACTGTTTCTCTGCAGCGCGTTACTTGCCTCTTGAGCCGGGAGCTAAGTTCAGATTTGATAAAGATAATAATGCTGTTTGTGGTTTATTTCATCGTGAAAAATTTATAAAAGCATATGACATTTCTCCTGAGAAACTTATGATTTTCATACTGTTATCGGACACTGAAATATTTGAAGAAAATGTTTTTCTTAAATCTCTGCAGGCTGCTACAATACCACTGTCATATGGGAAACGTTATAAAAGTATACTTCTCTGGCTGTCACGTAAGAGTAGATCTGAAGCTGTAAATCATATTTTTCGGTATATTTCAAATTCGGATCAAAATAAATTTTTGGAAAAAGAACGCGTTTTAAAGGAAAAATTTTTATTGCGTGAAGATAAGGAAAGTTTGTCGACTCTTTATTTCACAGACAGAGATAGAGTTCAAGTTGAAGAATCTGATCCGCTTTGGTTCGAGAAGGGAGTTGCCTTGAGACATGTCGCCATTCCTTATATCAATTTATACACTTGGAGTATTATTAAAGCTTCTAATCTGATCGAAGATTATGATCAGCCTAATTCAATAATGATTGCTGTTGATGTCATAAAATACGCACATGATTTGCTTAAAAACTTCAATGGTAAAGAAATTACAATCAGGAAAAGAGACGAGTATTTGGACGAAGAAGATGCAATCGTTAAATATTCGCAATCGGTCAGCAAACCAGATTTTACTTCAGAGATTTGTGTTTTCGAAAACGGATGGAATAATATAGAATCTCGTCGTCTTTTTGAGCATTTGTTTTTGGAAACCTTTCAGTCGTTTAATTTTGAAGCTTTAGAAGGTGCACCGGAGGATGCGCGGTTGCTATTAATTGCTCTAGTTTACTTTGCGAAGAAGAAAGGATCTGATGTAAACTCTGAAATACACAGTTTCATTGTTTCTTACGTGATGCTTGGTGTGGTGGGTGCAGGCAGAAAGGCAGACAGAAATTTAAACGCAAGCTATAAAGAGGAACACGATAATGATAAACCGATACTCGATTCGACGACTAACAAGGCGTTGGTGGAGGTTCACGATTGTGAAATAGCTAATGCCGTTATTGGGAAATATTTCAGTACAAGTAGAAGCGAATTACACAATATATTTGAGCGTAAGAAGCTTCATCCATTGATCGAATTCGAGCGTTGCTTGCAGGAAATTAATTACTTAAATAGACTTTGTGGGTGTCCTTTTACTCCCACTATTTACAGTAAAACGTACAATGGTACGTTTGTGTACAAGTTTCTTTGCGCTATGGAAGATGGCGATCCCTTGGAATTCATAAGGGATAAATTGAATCCTGCTCCAACTGTTTTAGCATTTACTTTGGGAATGATAGAGAAGTATGAAAGTATGTTGTACGAGTACTAATTGGTCTGTTTTAACTAATGTGTATATGACATGTTGGAATATTACATTATGATAAATCGTGATATTCTTCTCTATCTTAATTGTTTTTTATTTAAAATATAATATTTAATTTTAGAATTAAAGTTGTTTGTTTTATTAATAAACCTGTGATTTATTTCTTCTATTTGTTTTCATTACACAATTAGTTTAGTCGGGGCCATTTGAACTCAAAATCTTTATCAGCTTTTAAAATATTCGAGTTCGTGGGGTCTTATTTTGTTTAGGTATATTTGATGCGATAATAAAACTCGCGTTACTTGTGTATTCTAATATCATTTGGTTGTCACAATCAAAACTAGATGGCGCTGAATGATGTTGATAAAGTTTCTTCAATTCTAAGAGTGAGCTGTACTTTCAGGTTTTAATTGGTGATAAAGTGAAGAAGTTTAGTCATAAAGGAGTAAGTTCTCACGAACCCGATTGTAGTGCCATCTACCTTGACCAATAGTGATCAAGCCATCAAAGAATCAAGCTACGATTATTGTTTTTTAATTCAGTAGTGCTTGCTTTTCCGTTTTAATGAACTATACAACATGATGGTTGTTGCATTTTTTAACAATAAACTAACAAGTTCCATCAACTGCCAAGAGATGGCGTTACTAAGTCAAAGTGAACCTATTTAGTTTTTATTAAAAATTTTAAATTCTTTATGAATTTATTCCGTGATACTTATAAAAAATATAATAAGAATTTTTTTGTGGTATGGTAAATATATAATGTAATATTTTTTCTAATGGCAACACTAGTTCGTATCAGAATGTTATTTCCCGCGTAAACGATCGGAATCAGACGCTGACCTCGAAACAATATTAGAATGACAAAGAATTTATTTATTTAAATGATGTACCTACAGATTGTTGACAATTAATAATTATTAATATAATATATGCAAAGTAACATTGTATTGTATGGAATAATTAAACATACTTGAAATTTTAAGAATCATTATTTAAACAACTCTTATCGACATCGGATGCCATATTTGTTAATATAAACTAAATTGTTGTTTATAGTAATTGATATATCCGGTGTCGATAGTAACCGCCATTTTAGTGAGATCAGCTAATGGGTTCCTAGAACAGTTTTGTATTTGTAACTGACCTGCCCGCGCTTCGCTGAGGGATAAAAATTCTTTTTCTTTCTATTAAAACAATGAAATGAAGAGCAATTTTACTTTTATTATCTTATGATAATTTTTCTCTTGACTATTATATAAACTTATTCTTTTTTTATAAACTTCATTATTCTCGTTGGAGTTTTAATTGAAGTAATTTAGATGAAAATTTAGTACTAATAATATAATAAATTGTCCGTGAGGGGACGGGTTAGGTTAGGTTACAATTCCCCCTCCCTCATTATCCCTCATTGTAAATATATTATAATATCATATAATCTTCTTTATATATAAAAATTAATTGCTGTTCGTCAGTCTCATTATAACTTGAGAACGGATGAACCGATTTTGCTAATTTTAGTTTTTGAATTATTTTCAAGTCCAGGGAAGGTTTAAATGGTGAAAAATTCTAACACAATTTTGATAAAACTTTTACCTGTAGTTTAATACACCTTAGCAAAGTGAGGACGGGTCATTTAGTATATTTTTGTATATTAATTATTTTGTATTTTAACGATAAATCAAAGCTAAAACTAATAGAACAATAAACAACGATTTTCTTTTTTGTCAGTCTGTCTACTATTTATATAATACAAATGTGTTGTCGTTCTAATTTCCTGAGTAACTCAAATAAGACATTTTATAAAATAGAGCGATGATGAAAACGAGAACGCGCTAATCTCAGGAACTACTGGGCCGATTTGAAAAAATTCTTTCAGTGTCAGATAGCCCATTTATCCAGGAAGTCTATAGGCTATATATCATCACGCTACGACCAATAGAAGCGGAGCTACACGTGAACAAAGTCGCGCGGGTCGACTAGTAGTTAATAGTATAATTTTTGACAAATTTGCTTTTACAAAAAACTTTTTTTTTTATGAAACTGACAGATATTTGATATGTTACTGAGAAATAAAGGCTACTTATTAAACTCGAATATTTTTTTTTCATGTTTAAAAAAAATAGAAAATAAATATTTAAATTTTAGGGGTGAGTTTATGTGAGTATTTCAACAGAGACACATTCCAAAATATATCACATAGTGTGTACAAATTACATTAAGAACAAAATCAGTCGACACTTTTTTCATACAAACGTAGTCCCCTGTTTCCTCCTAGGATAATGAAGTTACAGAAGAAGAAAATACCATGCGATATATACCTACCTCTGAAATGTCTGTACATTGTTGTTTTTTTTTATTATTTGATAAATGTAATAGAAAAAAAAGTTTTAAAATAAAAAAACGAGTTTTTTTTACATTTGCAAACATCCAGCAAACTAATTATTACTAACATAAACCAAAACGTACGGGCATAGCTTAGACCCTGTACTGTAGTTTAACGAAATAAATATTAAAATGGGTCCAGATTTCGAGGAGGAAACAGGGGATTACGAAAGAACGATTTTCTTAATGTTACGTAGGTACAATCAGTTCGAGCTGTAGTTCTCTCTGTCACACGGTAGGGGGTAAGCTTGGGTAAAAATCTATATTTCAAAGGTGTCGTTCTTACGAAGTCCTCTTAATGTGTGATGGGTGTATCACAATATAAGATTATTGGGCTATAAAGTCTTTATATAGAAATTAAAACCCAAGAAAAATAAATGTCAATTATTATGGTGTTACCAGTAGTAGCTTATATTTAAATAGCTTTCTCTTAAATGTATATAATGTTACTGAAGTGAAATGGAACCCTACTTTTTTCAGGTTAAAAAGTTTTAACACGCCATATAAAGTATCCGTGTACCAAATTTCTTTAAAAACTATTACTAAAGTCTACTATTTTATTATATGTACAGAATAGCCCACTTTGATCGCGTGTTGCTCCGATCCTATGGGTCGTAGCGAGATGTTAAATAGCCTAAGTTACTCCTTGTTTCATCAGCTATCTGCCAGTGAAAGTCCCGTCACAATCGGTCGAGCCATTTCAGAGGTTAGCCGGAACAAACAGACAGACAAAAATTTAAAAAAATGTTGTTGGTATTTATTTATTTGTATGGATTACATTACAGGACACAATGCGTATAAAACATTTTACTTACCTGGTGAAGGAACATCTTCAAAGATATAAACTAAATAATACAAGAGTTGTGATTGATGGACAAAATTTATTTTATAATCTGTACAGAGAATCAGGAGTACAATTTATCTTTGGATCAGAAAGTGACCGCTACGCAGATTACTTACGAGATTACTTTCAAATGTTTAAAAAGGCAAATATCAAATGTTACATTATTATCAAGGGTGGACACGAAACTGAACAAACCCTTATTTACCACTTTGACGATAGAAGACGAATTCTTGGAAACAAATTCGATTTAGCAAACGAATATGAAGGGCAGATCATTCAGCCATGCCTAGCGAAGGATATCTTCATGGAGGTGTTAACTGAGATGGAGTTGGACTTCACCGTCTGCTACACCAACGACGTGGTTGGTGAATGTATTGCTCTAGCTCAGAGGTTGTCTTGTCCTGTCATAAGTTTTAATATACAGTACTGTTTCTCTGCAGCGCGTTACTTGCCTCTTGAGCCGGGAGCTAAGTTCAGATTTGATAAAGATAATAATGCTGTTTGTGGTTTATTTCATCGTGAAAAATTTATAAAAGCATATGACATTTCTCCTGAGAAACTTATGATTTTCATACTGTTATCGGACACTGAAATATTTGAAGAAAATGTTTTTCTTAAATCTCTGCAGGCTGCTACAATACCACTGTCATATGGGAAACGTTATAAAAGTATACTTCTCTGGCTGTCACGTAAGAGTAGATCTGAAGCTGTAAATCATATTTTTCGGTATATTTCAAATTCGGATCAAAATAAATTTTTGGAAAAAGAACGCGTTTTAAAGGAAAAATTTTTATTGCGTGAAGATAAGGAAAGTTTGTCGACTCTTTATTTCACAGACAGAGATAGAGTTCAAGTTGAAGAATCTGATCCGCTTTGGTTCGAGAAGGGAGTTGCCTTGAGACATGTCGCCATTCCTTATATCAATTTATACACTTGGAGTATTATTAAAGCTTCTAATCTGATCGAAGATTATGATCAGCCTAATTCAATAATGATTGCTGTTGATGTCATAAAATACGCACATGATTTGCTTAAAAACTTCAATGGTAAAGAAATTACAATCAGGAAAAGAGACGAGTATTTGGACGAAGAAGATGCAATCGTTAAATATTCGCAATCGGTCAGCAAACCAGATTTTACTTCAGAGATTTGTGTTTTCGAAAACGGATGGAATAATATAGAATCTCGTCGTCTTTTTGAGCATTTGTTTTTGGAAACCTTTCAGTCGTTTAATTTTGAAGCTTTAGAAGGTGCACCGGAGGATGCGCGGTTGCTATTAATTGCTCTAGTTTACTTTGCGAAGAAGAAAGGATCTGATGTAAACTCTGAAATACACAGTTTCATTGTTTCTTACGTGATGCTTGGTGTGGTGGGTGCAGGCAGAAAGGCAGACAGAAATTTAAACGCAAGCTATAAAGAGGAACACGATAATGATAAACCGATACTCGATTCGACGACTAACAAGGCGTTGGTGGAGGTTCACGATTGTGAAATAGCTAATGCCGTTATTGGGAAATATTTCAGTACAAGTAGAAGCGAATTACACAATATATTTGAGCGTAAGAAGCTTCATCCATTGATCGAATTCGAGCGTTGCTTGCAGGAAATTAATTACTTAAATAGACTTTGTGGGTGTCCTTTTACTCCCACTATTTACAGTAAAACGTACAATGGTACGTTTGTGTACAAGTTTCTTTGCGCTATGGAAGATGGCGATCCCTTGGAATTCATAAGGGATAAATTGAATCCTGCTCCAACTGTTTTAGCATTTACTTTGGGAATGATAGAGAAGTATGAAAGTATGTTGTACGAGTACTAATTGGTCTGTTTTAACTAATGTGTATATGACATGTTGGAATATTACATTATGATAAATCGTGATATTCTTCTCTATCTTAATTGTTTTTTATTTAAAATATAATATTTAATTTTAGAATTAAAGTTGTTTGTTTTATTAATAAACCTGTGATTTATTTCTTCTATTTGTTTTCATTACACAATTAGTTTAGTCGGGGCCATTTGAACTCAAAATCTTTATCAGCTTTTAAAATATTCGAGTTCGTGGGGTCTTATTTTGTTTAGGTATATTTGATGCGATAATAAAACTCGCGTTACTTGTGTATTCTAATATCATTTGGTTGTCACAATCAAAACTAGATGGCGCTGAATGATGTTGATAAAGTTTCTTCAATTCTAAGAGTGAGCTGTACTTTCAGGTTTTAATTGGTGATAAAGTGAAGAAGTTTAGTCATAAAGGAGTAAGTTCTCACGAACCCGATTGTAGTGCCATCTACCTTGACCAATAGTGATCAAGCCATCAAAGAATCAAGCTACGATTATTGTTTTTTAATTCAGTAGTGCTTGCTTTTCCGTTTTAATGAACTATACAACATGATGGTTGTTGCATTTTTTAACAATAAACTAACAAGTTCCATCAACTGCCAAGAGATGGCGTTACTAAGTCAAAGTGAACCTATTTAGTTTTTATTAAAAATTTTAAATTCTTTATGAATTTATTCCGTGATACTTATAAAAAATATAATAAGAATTTTTTTGTGGTATGGTAAATATATAATGTAATATTTTTTCTAATGGCAACACTAGTTCGTATCAGAATGTTATTTCCCGCGTAAACGATCGGAATCAGACGCTGACCTCGAAACAATATTAGAATGACAAAGAATTTATTTATTTAAATGATGTACCTACAGATTGTTGACAATTAATAATTATTAATATAATATATGCAAAGTAACATTGTATTGTATGGAATAATTAAACATACTTGAAATTTTAAGAATCATTATTTAAACAAAACTCTTATCGACATCGGATGCCATATTTGTTAATATAAACTAAATTGTTGTTTATAGTAATTGATATATCCGGTGTCGATAGTAACCGCCATTTTAGTGAGATCAGCTAATGGGTTCCTAGAACAGTTTTGTATTTGTAACTGACCTGCCCGCGCTTCGCTGAGGGATAAAAATTCTTTTTCTTTCTATTAAAACAATGAAATGAAGAGCAATTTTACTTTTATTATCTTATGATAATTTTTCTCTTGACTATTATATAAACTTATTCTTTTTTTATAAACTTCATTATTCTCGTTGGAGTTTTAATTGAAGTAATTTAGATGAAAATTTAGTACTAATAATATAATAAATTGTCCGTGAGGGGACGGGTTAGGTTAGGTTACAATTCCCCCTCCCTCATTATCCCTCATTGTAAATATATTATAATACCATATAATCTTCTTTATATATAAAAATTAATTGCTGTTCGTCAGTCTCATTATAACTTGAGAACGGATGAACCGATTTTGCTAATTTTAGTTTTTGAATTATTTTCAAGTCCAGGGAAGGTTTAAATGGTGAAAAATGCTAACGCAATTATGATAAGACTTTTACCTGTAGTTTGATACACCTCAGCGAAGCGGGGACGGGTCAGCTAGTATATTTTTAAAATGACTAAGAAAATAAGTATTAATATTAAGAATTCTGTATTTAACGATAAATGAAAGCTAAAACTAGTAGAACAATAAATAACGAATTTTGTTTTTGTCAGTCTGTCTACTGTTTATATTTATCTCTGAAATTATTTGCGTGGTCATAATGTTAGCAACACTGTTTATAAAGTAGTAGTAGCGGGTAGATCATTTTATATTATTTCAAGTATACCGACGTGGAGACAATATATTTAGTGCGATAGATTAGTGGCAGTCTCTGTGGTGTTGTCGTGCAGTGAACATGGAAGTTAGTGTTATAGTGTCGTGATTAAGGTATTGTCGTTAGCGAGGTGGAGTGGTGGAGGTGAGAGTTAATATATTATGAAAGAGCTCTTGAAACCTGCTCCTGGGTCTCAAGCCCCATGCACCGATCGCCTCAGTCTAAATTGCATGCACAGTATTGGGTATCATATATATCTCACAGGCTTAGCAATAATAACAAAAATACAAATGTGTTGTCGTTCTAATTTCCTGAGTAACTCAAGTAAGACATTTTATAAAATAGAGCGATGATGAAAACGAGAACGCGCTAATCTCAGGAACTACTGGTCCGATATGAAAAAATTCTTTCAGTGTCAGATAGCCCATTTATCCAGGAAGTCTATAGGCTATATATCATCACGCTACGACCAATAAAAGCGGAGCTACACGTGAACAAAGTCGCGCGGGTCGACTAGTAGTTAATAGTATAATTTTTGACAAATTTGCTTTTACAAAAAACTTTTTTTTTTATGAAACTGACAGATGTTACTGAGACATAAAGGCTACTTATTAGACTCAAATTTTTTTTTTTCATGTTTAAAAAAAATAGAAAATAAATATTTAAATTTTAGGGGACTCACATAGTGTGTACAAATTACATTAAGAACAAAATCAGTCGACACTTTTTTCATACAAACGTAGTCCCCTGTTTCCTCCTAGGATAATGAAGTTACAGAAGAAAAAAAAATACCATGCGATATATACGTACCTCTGCCATGTCTGTACATTGTTGTTTTTTTTATTATTTGATAAATGTAATAGAAAAAAAAGTTTTAAAATAAAAAAACGAGTTTTTTTTACATTTTCAAACATCCAGTAAACTAATTATTACTAACATAAACCAAAAAAGCAAAACGTACGGACATAGCTCAGACCCTGTACTGCATTTTAACGAAATAAATATTAAAATGGGTCCAGATTTCGAGGAGGAAACAGGGGGTTGCGAAAGGACGATTTTCTTAATGTTACGTAGGTACAATCAGTTCGAGCTGTAGTTCTCTCTGTCACACGGTAGGGGGTAAGCTTGGGTAAAAATCTATATTTCAAAGGTGTCGTTCTTACGAAGTCCTCTTAATGTGTGATGGGTGTATCACAATATAAGATTGTTCGGCTATAAAGTCTTTATATAGAAATTAAAACCCAAGAAAAATAAATGTCAATTATTATGGTGTTACCAGTAGTAGCTTATATTTAAATAGTTTTCTCTTAAATGTATATAATGTTACTGAAGTGAAACGGAACCCTACTTTTTTCGGGTTAAAAAGTTTTAACCCACCATATAAAGTATCCGTGTACCAAATTTCTTTAAAAACTATTACTAAAGTCTACTATTTTATTATATGTACAGAATAGCCCACTTTGATCGCGTGGTGCTCCGATCCTATGGGTCGTAGCGAGATGTTAAATAGCCTAAGTTACTCCTTGTTTCATCAGCTATGTGCCAGTGAAAGTCCCGTCACAATCGGTCGAGCCATTTCAGAGGTTAGCCGGAACAAACAGACAGACAAAAATTTAAAAAAATGTTGTTGGTATTTATTTATTTGTATGGATTACATTACAGGACACAATGCGAAAAAAAAACATTTTACTTACCTGGTGAAGGAACATCTTCAAAGATATAAACTAAATAATACAAGAGTTGTGATTGATGGACAAAATTTATTTTATAATCTGTACAGAGAATCAGGAGATTTATCTTTGGATCAGAAAGTGACCGCTACGCAGATAACTTACGAGATTACTGTCAAATGTTTAAAAAGGCAAATATCAAATGTTACATTATTATCAAGGGTGGATACGAAACTGAACAGACCCTTATGGTACTTTGACGATAGAAGACGAATTCCTAGAAACAAATTCGATTTAGCAAACGAATATGAAGGGCAGATCATTCAGCCATGTCTAGCGAAGGATATCTTCATGGAGGTGTTAACTGAGATGGAGTTGGACTTCACTGTCTGCTACACCAACGACGTGGTTGGTGAATGTATTGCTCTAGCTCAGAGGTTGTCTTGTCCTGTCATAAGTTTTAATATTCAATACAGCTTCTCTGAAATTCAATACCTTTCCTTAAAAGCAGGGAACAAATTCAAATTTGATAAAAAAAATAATGCTTACTGTGGGATATTTACTCGTCAACAGTTTATAAATGATTAAACTACTAAAATACCACTCTCATATGTTAAACTGTATAAAAGATTACTCTCTTGGTTGTCAAAAGTAAAGCTGAAGCAATATATCATATCTATCAATATATTTCTAAATCGGATCAAAATAAATTTAAAGAAAAAGAACTCGATTTAAAAGAAAAGTTTTTATTGCATAAAGATGAGGAGAGTTTGTCGACTCTCTATTTCACTGACAGTGATAGAGTCCAAGTTGTAGAATTTGATCCGCTTTGGTTCGAGAAGGGTGTAGAAGCCTCAAATTTAATTGAAGATTACGATCAGCCCAACTCCATCATGGTTGTTATAGATGTTATTAAATACGCACATGATTTGCTTAAAAATTTCAATGGTGACGAGATTACAATCAGAAAAAGAGACAACTTTAATAATGAAGATGCAATCGTAAAATATTCTCAATCAGTCAGAAAGCCAGAATATACTTCTAAGGTTTGTGTTTTCGAAAACGGGTGGAATAATATAGATTCTCGTCGTCTTTTTGAGCATTTCTTTTTGGAAACTTTTCAGTCGTTTAATTTTGAGGCTTTGGCTTTTAATTGCGATAGTATACTTTGCGAGAAAACAAGCGATCGATGTGAACTCTGAAATTTACAGTATCTTTGTGTTGCTACAGTTAAAGTGGATAAAGTGAAAGATCAGGATTGTGAGATCGCTAAAACAATTCTTGGGAAATATTTAAACATACATGAGCACGAAATTCGTAGTATCTTTGAGCGCAGGCAGCTTCATCTGTTGATCGAATTTAAGCGATGTTTACAAGAAATCAATTATCTCAATGCACTCTGTGGGTCTCCCTTTTCTCCCACTGCGTACAGTACGACGTATAATGGTACATTTGTGTGTAAGTTTCTTTATAGCTCAATAGACTGTGATACCTTAGAATTCATCAAGAACATTCTTAACCCATCTCCAAGAGTTTTAACATTTACTTTAGGTTTAATAGAAATATATAAATGTATGTATGAGTATTCTTAAATTATATTCACTTTCCAATTATTGTTATCAAATTAAAATATTTTTTACTTTCCATAATATTTTTGTAATAATTAATCTAATATATCTACATCTAAACTATTATATAAAGAGGAAAGATTTGATTGTTTGTTGCGAATAGGCTCGAAAACTACTAAACCGATTTTGAAAAAAACTCTTTCACCGATAGGAAGCTACATCCTTCCCGAGTAACATAGACTATGTGGTGTTGCCATAAATAATGTAATTAAAAAGATATGGCCATTTAAATCCATAACATGGCCATTTCTTAAGGTGAAGGTTTTCTCAGGGACTATAGATCAGATTTTAAAAATTCTTTCACTGAGAGGAGTCTATAGTATTCCCGTCTCTCTTCCCGTTATACTTTCATTCTCTCTTATCCTCTCTTTTTTTTCTCTCTTTAATTTTTCATTCTGACTCTTCACTTCCTTTCTCTCTGTTATCTCTCTCTCTTTTTCTGTTTTTCTATATTTTCTATAGTAACTCTTGAGAAACGTAGGAAATACTTAAGAATACTTAGAAAACAAATAAGTGTGCTCGTACGCCATCTATCGGCGTGGGGGGGAAGTGCATGTCGAGCTGTGTGGCCGTTATTATTCGATCGAGAGGTCGAATAATTCATATACAAATTCAAATGTAAAATATAGTGATATAGCGATTATTATGTGAAATTAAACCTAAAATAGTCAATAAATAAATTGCATTATCAGATTAATGCATATAAAATTCAAATATATACAATCTGTGATCCAAAGAATTTGGATTAAGTTTGATTATTAATTTCAGTCCGTTTCTTGAGCTAAAAGACTAACTCCTCCCATTATTTGGCAAATTATTTTGTCTTCACGCTTTCTATTAATAATCTGTTATGTGTTTTATCCTCCTTTGATTGGTTACTAGCTGCGCTCCGCGGTTTCACCCGCTGTATTTTGGATAATTCACACTACATCAATATAAATTATAGCCAATGTGTTATTCTGATGTGTAAGCTATATTATTGTAAAGTTACATCAAAATCCATCCAGTAGTTTTTGCGTGAAAGAGTAACAAACATCCATACATTCTTGCGTTTATAATGTTTACATTTAAATTTTTCTACATATTTTACTCTAAGTCTTTAATCTCGTATTCCAATCCCTTAAAGCCTTTATTTCGGGATAAAAGGTAGCTTATGTCCATTTCCAAACTCTAGTGTATCTACATACCAAATTTCATCAAAATCGGCCCAGCCGTTATTTTGTTATAAATGGTGCAACTAACCCGATTTTGTTTCCTATGTATAGAAGAGATTAGGAACTTAAATAAAATAAATAAATTGGAAAAAAATTAACATCAACTCAAGATGGCAACATTTTCTGACACTTAAAAAAAACAGTAAAAAATTTTTTTTTTTAATTTTTTTTACGACCGCTCAAAATTGTGTGAATTTTTTTATAAGATGTCAAATCGACCCCCTAAGTACGAACCTAAAGAGTCCTATATATGTTATATACTAAACCAATACTAAACAGACATGTACGTAAGTATGTGAAGTAGATATTGTGATATGTTATCTGTACGCCGCTCGACGGGGAATTACCAAAACTTATGGCGAGCGCATGCGCAGTTGTAGCGCTAGTGATTGAGCGCAAGGACTGACTCATCGGTTGTCGATAAAGCGCTTATTTATTTAGATTTTATTATGAGAATTAATTTATAAAACTAATAATCTGATTTATAACACCAACTATCATTCTTTACTTACATATAAATATATACTTTAATAATCTGGACTTTTTATCCCGAAATAACCAAGGATTATGTGGGAAGAAGAAAATAGCTTATACAAAAACAGGTCAACGATATTAAATGAAATATGTATAAAACGATATCAGGTTAGTTAGAACATTTATAACTTAAGAACTGCTGGTCTGATTTTGATGAAATTTGTTACAGAGATAAACTAGAGCTTAAGAAAGGAATAGGTATTTTTTTATTTCGAAAAAAGGCTTGTAGGGTTGAAATAAGGGGTGAAAGTTTGTATGAGAGTTCGTCATATGTATATAAAGAAATATGTTGCAATATTATACAGTAAAATCAATCATAAATACTAGTGATAAAATACAGCCGAGCGAAGTCAGGGTTTGTCGACTTGTAGTAGTTCATAAGCCTTCAAGTTACCTAAAATTCGAAATCTTACTCAGGAGTCGGGAGGTCCGCATTCGACTTCAGTCATTCATTAAATATCACTTGCTTTGAGTTGAATGATGTGGACACCTGCACGTCTTCAAAGGCGTGTGAAGGCTGTCCAACCGCACTTGGCCAGCGGACAACGAGGAAGACCTTGGTCTAACCCCTTCTCAATCTGAGAATGGGTTTAAGATGATATGTCAATTTGGACTAAATTTCACACAATGTGTAAAATTATTTAAAAAATTGCTTTTCGATAGACCTAAAAAGTACATCACTATCTGCGGAGTTTATAAATAGCGTGGATATGTAGCTGGCGCAGGATTGTAGAGTCAGGGTCAGGGTATAAAAGCTGGACTGAGCTGACACTTGGGCTTAGACGAGGATCAATAGGAAGCGACGTTTTAGTGATCTGCTGATATTATAAGGTAAGTCAAGTGTAAGTTACTAGCTTCGCTGAGGTAAAAAAATCAGCAAATTAAACATTTTAATCCATGAAAGTGTTTGTCACCGTTGATATTCAGTCAGTCAGTCAATGGTATTTCGGTTTTATAGTTAAGTATTCGATTACAATCAAAATGTAAAAATATTTCTATTTATTTTTAAATTAATATATTTTTATTATAAAGTACTATTCGTATAATGTATTCTAATATTATGAAGAGGATAGATTTGTTTGTAACGAATAATATCAAAAACTACTGGACCGATTTTAATAATTCTTTCACCATTACAATGCTACATTATCCCCGAGTGACATAGACTATGTTTGTTAGCGGAAAAAATTATGTATCCATACTAAAATTTCAATAATGTAACCCAAGGTGTAAAAAATGCATTAAACTGTGTTTCATCGCATGCGCTGCGGAAAGTATTGATGATAGAACTAAACAATGTTCTACAATATTATAGAACGTATCAATATCTCCAAAAACCTTCCCGAGACCATATGTCCAGCTATTGTAGTTATGTCACTATAACTACTTTTTTATATTTTAAAAGTTGATAGAGATGATGACCAAGTACAGACTATGTTATCCATACCTTTGTATTAATCCTTATCCAATAAATCATTTCGTATTCGACTGTTTTAATACCTGTACCATGTTTTGAGATATAACAATACAATTCATTGTGGGACATATAAAGACGTGCTCTGTTACTAGTGCGAAGCCGGGGCGGGTCGCTAGTCGCTAATAAATGATATAGGTATAATCAGTGTCAATATCCTACAAATATTATAAACGCGAAAGTTTGTAAGAATGTTTGGATGTATGGATGTTTGTTACTCTTTCACGCAAAAACTACTGAATGGATTTTGATGAAACTCTACAATAATATAGCTAACACATCAGAATAACACATAGGCTATAATTTATAATGATATAGTGTGAATTATCCAAAATATAGCGGGTGAAACCGCGGGGCGCAGCTAATATACTATAAATTAATGACTCATTTATATATTTGGGTGCACGTTTAATTTAGAAAAACTCATGTAATATAATATATAAAGCAGAAGAGTTTGTTTGTTTGGTCCGATTTGAGTGTTAGATAAGCCGTTTATCGAGGAAGGCTATAAGCTATATATCATTACGTTACGACCCATAGGAGCGGAGCTACACGTGGTTCGACTAGTAATCAATAAAAAGACTTATTATTATATTATTAGCTACTAATTAGTTTCACCTAGTTATAAATATAGTAAAGTTGAATACAAACTTAATTGCTATTAAAAATGACTAGGAGTTTAGCAGTCTGTATTTATATCTATATTTTGGATAATTCACACTTTATCATTATAAATTATAGCCTATGTGTTATTCTGGTATGCAAGCTATATTATTGTAGTTTCAACAAAATCCATTCAGTAGTTTTTGTGTGAAAGTGTAACAAACATACATCCACACATCAATACATTCTTACAAAAGTTTCGCGTTTATATTATTAGTAGGAAGTAATTTACAATATTACATAAAATAAAAAGAATCATGTCTGTTATTTAGTTATTAAAAACTATTAAACAAGGCGCTATTTTAGTCTGTGATTGCTTTAGGCCCTTCTTGAAGGCTGGAAACGTTCTTTTATATCACATGTATATACTATTACATATAATCAGGTACAGATTTCTGTTACCTTGAATGTTATATTACTTATCTGTTTTTCTTTCTCGTTACAGAAATCAAAATGAGAATAAAGGGTTTTACGTTTTTGGCGAAGGAACATCTCCAATTATATAAACTAAACAACACAGAGGTTGTGATCGATGGACAAAATGTATTTTATAGTCTCTACAAAGAATCAGGAGTCCAATTTATTCTTGGAACGGAAAGTGATCGCTACGCGAATTACTTAAGAGATTACTTTCAAATGTTTAAAAAGGCAAACATCAAATGTTACATTATTATCAAGGGTGGACACGAAACTGAACAAACCCTTGGAGTACACTACAAAGCAGGAACACGAATTCATGGGAAAAGTTTCACGTTAGGAAAAGATTATGAAGGGCAGATCATTCAGCCATGTCTAGCGAAGGATATCTTCATGGAGGTGTTAACTGAGATGGAGTTGGACTTCACCGTCTGCTACACCAACGACGTGGTTGGTGAATGTATTGCTCTAGCTCAGAGGTTGTCTTGTCCTGTCATAAGTTTTAATATACAGTACTGTTTCTCTGCAGCGCGTTACTTGCCTCTTGAGCCGGGAGCTAAGTTCAGATTTGATAAAGATAATAATGCTGTTTGTGGTTTATTTCATCGTGAAAAATTTATAAAAGCATATGACGTTTCTCCTGAGAAACTTATGATTTTCATACTGTTAGTAGACACTGACGTATTTGAAGAAAATGTTTTTCTTAAATCTCTGCAGGCTGCTAAAATACCACTGTCATATGGGAAACGTTATAAAAGTATACTTCTCTGGCTGTCACGTAAGAGTAGATCTGAAGCTGTAAATCATATTTTTCGGTATATTTCAAATTCGGATCAAAATAAATTTTTGGAAAAAGAACGCGTTTTAAAGGAAAAATTTTTATTGTGTGAAGATAAGGAAAGTTTGTCGACTCTTTATTTCACAGACAGAGATAGAGTTCAAGTTGAAGAATCTGATCCGCTTTGGTTCGAGAAGGGAGTTGCCTTGAGACATGTCGCCATTCCTTATATCAATTTATACACTTGGAGTATTATTAAAGCTTCTAATCTGATCGAAGATTATGATCAGCCTAATTCAATAATGATTGCTGTTGATGTCATAAAATACGCACATGATTTGCTTAAAAACTTCAATGGTAAAGAAATTACAATCAGGAAAAGAGACGAGTATTTGGACGAAGAAGATGCAATCGTTAAATATTCGCAATCGGTCGGCAAACCAGATTTTACTTCAGAGATTTGTGTTTTCGAAAACGGATGGAATAATATAGAATCTCGTCGCCTTTTTGAGCATTTGTTTTTGGAAACCTTTCAGTCGTTTAATTTTGAAGCTTTAGAAGGTGCACCGGAGGATGCGCGGTTGCTATTAATTGCTCTAGTTTACTTTGCGAAGAAGAAAGGATCTGATTTAAACTCTGAAATACACAGTTTCATTGTTTCTTACGTGATGCTTGGTGTGGTTGGGAAAAAGGCAGACAGAAATTTAAACGCAAGCTACAAAGAGGAACACGATAATGATAAACCGATACTCGATTCGACGACTGACAAGGCGTTGGTGGAGGTTCACGATTGTGAAATAGCTAATGCCGTTATTGGGAAATATTTCAGTACAAGTAGAAGCGAACTACACAATATATTTGAGCGTAAGAAGCTTCACCCATTGATCGAGTTCGAGCGATGCTTGCAGGAAATTAATTACTTAAATAGACTTTGTGGGTGTCCTTTTACTCCCACTATTTACAGTAAAACGTACAATGGTACGTTTGTGTACAAGTTTCTTTGCGCTATGGAAGATGGCGATCCCTTGGAATTCATAAGGGATAAATTGAATCCTGCTCCAACTGTTTTAGCATTTACTTTGGGAATGATAGAGAAGTATGAAAGTATGTTGTACGAGTACTAATTGGTCTGTTCTAACTTACCTGTATATGACATGTTGAAATATTACATTATGATAAATCGTGATTTTCTTCTCTATCTTAATTGTTTTTTATTTAAAATATATTATTTAATTTAAGAATTAAAGTTGTTTGTTTTATTAATAAACCTGTGATTTATTTCTTCTATTTGTTTTCATTACCTACAAAATTAGTTTAGTCGGGGTCATTTGAACTCAAAATCTTTATCAGCTTTTAAATTATTCGAGTTCGAGGGGTCTTATTTTTACACGCTTTTTATTAGCTTCACTTGTATGTCAGTCTGTCAGTATGTCAGTATGTAACTCTCCGTGGGTAATTTGCGCGGCTGCGGCCTTCCTTGGTTCTGGTAGCCGTTTCTCAGGCTCCCTCTCCGAAATCGAACTCTGATTCCCCGTATTTATAATATTTATAAATAATTATTTTATTCTCACTAATAAATAAATTTTTTGGGCGCGATTTTGACCAACTTTAAACGGCCAGATTTCGTTCAAACTTTGAGGATTTATCGAGGACCGATGACAATACACTAATTTGATAAAATTATTCCATTTTTCAATTTGCAAAATATGATTTTTGTTAATTTATATAATTTTCATCTATAGTCGATAAGGTAGAAACTTAATTTCAATTTTTATAATTTTTCTCTACAGTCGATAAGGTAGAAACTTAATTTCAATTTTTATAATTTTTCTCTACAGTCGATAAGGTAGAAACTTAATTTCAATTTTTATAATTTTTCTCTACAGTCGATAAGGTAGAAACTTAATTTCAATTTTTATAATTTTTCTCTACAGTCGATAAGGTAGAAACTTAATTTCAATTTTTATAATTTTTCTCTACAGTCGATAAGGTAGAAACTTAATTTCAATTTTTATAATTTTTCTCTACAGTCGATAAGGTAGAAACTTAATTTCAATTTTTATAATTTTTCTCTACAGTCGATAAGGTAGAAACTTAATTTCAATTTTTATAATTTTTCTCTACAGTCGATAAGGTAGAAACTTAATTTCAATTTTTATAATTTTTCTCTACAGTCGATAAGGTAGAAACTTAATTTCAATTTTTTATAATTTTTCTCTACAGTCGATAAGGTAGAAACTTAATTTCAATTTTTTATAATTTTTCTCTACAGTCGATAAGGTAGAAACTTAATTTCAATTTTTTATAATTTTTCTCTACAGTCGATAAGACAGGACTTGATGTTAATTTTAATTTCCAATAATTATCTTTAGCCGATTTCTCTAATATTGACAAATTTTCGAATACTAAGGAGATTTTTAACTCTACAAAACAAATAATAGTTTAAGAAAACTAAAAAATCACGCTTTTATAAATAAACCAAACTAAAAAGTAAAAAATAAATAATAGTTTAAAAAACTAAAAACACGCTTTTTATAGAAAACCAAACTAAAAAATAGAAAATAAATTTTAATAAATTTAAATTAAGAATAGTGTTAAAAATTTCAATAAATATAAATTAATAATAGTGTAAATAAAAAAAATGTATTTTATTTTAAAAAAAGCGTGGGGTGCATGGTGTCAATAGTTATAAATATTTTATTGACAGATATGAGTAGAGTGATTATCATTTTGATAATATCTTAAAAAGCACCCCACGCTTTTTTTAAAATAAAATACATTTTTTTTATTTACACTATTATTAATTTATATTTATTGGAATTTTTAACACTATTCTTAATTTAAATTTATTATAATTTATTTTCTATTTTTTAGTTTGGTTTTCTATAAAAAGCGTGTTTTTAGTTTTTTAATGTTTAGGTATATTTGATGCGATAATAAAACGCGCGTTACTTGTGTATTGTAATATAATTTGGTTGTCACTATAAAAACTAGATGGCGCTGAACGATGTTGATAAAGTTTCTTCAATACTACATCATTGCTGGTTTTGTTTAACATTTTAAGAGTGAGCTGTACTTCCAGGTTTTAATTGGAGATAAAGTGAAGAAGTTTAGTCATAAAGGAGTAAGTTCTCACGAACCCGATTGTAGTGCCATCTACCTTGACCAATAGTGATCAAGCCATCAAAGAATCAAGCTACGATTATTATGTTTTTTAATTCAGTAGTGCTTGCTTTTCCGTTTTAATGAACTATACAACATGATGGTTGTTGCATTTTTTAACAATAAACTAACAAGTTCCATCAACTGCCAAGAGATGGCGTTACTGAGTCAAAGTGAACCTATTTAGTTTTTATTTATTTTATTAAATTCTTTATTAATTTAATCCGTGATACTTTTAAAAATTATAATAAAATTTTTTTTGTGGTATGGTAAATATATAATGTAATATTTTCTCTAATGGCAACACTAGTTCGTATGAGAATGTTATTTCCCGCGTAAACGATCGGAATCAGACGCTGACCTCGAAAGAATATTAGAATGACAGAATTTATTTATTTAAATGATGTACCTACAGATTGTTGACAATTAATAATTATTAATATAATATATGCAAAGTAACATTGTATTGTATGGAATAATTAAACATATTTTAAATTTTAAGAATCATTATTTAAACAAAACTCTTATCGACATCGGATGCCATATTTGTTAATATAAACTAAATTGTTGTTTATAGTAATTGATATATCCGGTGTCGATAGTAACCGCCATTTTAGTGAGATCAGCTAATGCGTTCTTAGAACAGTTTTGTATTTGTAACTGACCTGCCCGCGCTTCGCTGAGGGATAATAATTCTTTTTCTTTCTATTAAAACAATGAAATGAAGAGCAATTTTACATTTATTACTTTTTTTTATAAACTTAATTATTCTCGTTGGAGTTTTAATTGAAGTAATTTAGATGAAGATGGCCGTGAAAATTTAGTATTAATAATATAATAAATTGTCCGCGAGGGGACGGGTTAGGTTAGGTTACAATTCCCCCTCCCTCATTATCCCTCATTGTAAATATATTATAATACCATATAATCTTCTTTATATATAAAAATTAATTGCTGTTCGTCAGTCTCATTATAACTTGAGAACGGATGAACCGATTTTGCTAATTTTAGTTTTTGAATTATTTTCAAGTCCAGGGAAGGTTTAAATGGTGAAAAATGCTAACGCAATTATGATAAGACTTTTACCTGTAGTTTGATACACCTCAGCGAAGCGGGGACGGGTCAGCTAGTATATTTTTAAAATGAGTAAGAAAATAAGTATTAATATTAAGAATTCTGTATTTAACGATAAATGAAAGCTAAAACTAGTAGAACAATAAATAACGAATTTTGTTTTTGTCAGTCTGTCTACTGTTTATATTTATCTCTGAAATTATTTGCGTGGTCATAATGTTAGCAACACTGTTTATAAAGTAGTAGTAGCGGGTAGATCATTTTATATTATTTCAAGTATACCGACGTGAAGATAATATATAACCTTTAGTGCGATAGATTAGTCGCAGTCTCTGTGGTGTTGTCGTGCAGTGAACATGGAAGTATAGTGTCGTTATTAAGGTCACCCTTCTCGAGGTCCACGTAAGTTTACTTTATTGTCTATTGTCGTTAGCGAGGTCGAGTGGTGAAGGTGAGAGTTAATATATTATGAAAGAGCTCTTTAAACCTGCTTCTGGGTCTCAAGCCCCATGCACCGATCGCCTCAGTCTAAATTGCATGCACAGTAATGGGTATCATATATATCTCACATGCTTAGCAATAATAAAAAAAATACAAATGTGTTGTCGTTCTAATTTCGTGAGTAACTCAAGTAAGACATTTTATAAAATAGAGCGATGATGAAAACGAGAACGCGCTAATCTCAGGAACTACTGGTCCGATTTGAAAAAATTCTTTCAGTGTCAGATAGCCCATTTATCCAGGAAGTCTATAGGCTATATATCATCACGCTACGACCAATAGCAGCGGAGCTACACGTGAACAAAGTCGCGCGGGTCGACTAGTAGTTAATAGTATAATTTTTGACAAATTTGCTTTTACAAAAAACTTTTTTTTTTATGAAACTGACAGATATTTGATATGTTACTGAGAAATAAAGGCTACTTATTTGACTCAAATGTTTTTTTTTCATGTTTAAAAAAAATAGAAAATAAATATTTGAATTTTAGGGGTATCACATAGTGTGTATAAATTACATTAGAAACAATATCAGTCGACACTTTTTTCATACAAACGTAGTCCCCTGTTTCCTCCTAGGATAATGAAGTTACAGAAGAAAAAAAAATACCATGCGATATATACGTACCTCTGAAATGTCTGTACATTGTGTTTTTTTTATTATTTGTTTAATGTAATAGAAAAAAAAATTTTAAAATAAAAAAATGAGTTTTTTTTACATTTGCAAACTTCCAGCAAACTAATTATTACTAACATAAACCAAAAAAGCAAAACGTACGGACATAGCTCAGACCCTGTACTGCAGTTTAACGAAATAAATATTAAAATGGGTCCAGATTTCGAGGAGGAAACAGGGGATTACGAAAGGACGATTTTCTTAATGTTACGTAGGTACAATCAGTTCGAGCTGTAGTTCTCTCTGTCACACGGTAGGGGGTAAGCTTGGGTAAAAATCTATATTTCAATGGTGTCATTCTTACGAAGTCCTCTTAATGTGTGATGGGTGTATCACAATATAAGATTGTTGGGCTATAAAGTCTTTATATAGAAATTAAAACCCAAGAAAAATAAATGTCAATTATTATGGTGTTACCAGTAGTAGCTTATATTTAAATAGCTTTCACTTAAATGTATATAATGTTACTGAAGTGAAATGGAACCCTAATTTTTTCGGGTTAAAAAGTTTTAACCCACCATACAAAGTATCCGTGTACCAAATTTCTTTATAAACTATTACTAAAGTCTACTATTTTATTATATGTACAGAATAGCCCACTTTGATCGCGTGTTGCTCCGATCCTATAGGTCGTAGCGAGATGTTAAATAGCCTAAGTTACTCCTTGTTTCATCAGCTATCTGCCAGTGAAAGTCCCGTCACAATCGGTCGAGCCATTTCAGAGGTTAGCCGGAACAAACAGACAGACAAAAATTTAAAAAAATGTTGTTGGTATTTATTTATTTGTATGGATTACATTACAGGACACAATGCGTATAAAACATTTTACTTACCTGGTGAAGGAACATCTTCAAAGATATAAACTAAATAATACAAGAGTTGTGATTGATGGACAAAATTTATTTTATAATCTGTACAGAGAATCAGGAGTACAATTTATCTTTGGATCAGAAAGTGACCGCTACGCAGATTACTTACGAGATTACTGTCAAATGTTTAAAAAGGCAAATATCAAATGTTACATTATTATCAAGGGTGGACACGAAACTGAACAGACCCTTATGGTACACTTTGACGATAGAAGACGAATTCTTGGAAACAAATTCGATTTAGCAAACGAATATGAAGGGCAGATCATTCAGCCATGTCTAGCGAAGGATATCTTCATGGAGGTGTTAACTGAGATGGAGTTGGACTTCACCGTCTGCGACACCAACGACGTGGTTGGTGAATGTATTGCTCTAGCTCAGAGGTTGTCTTGTCCTGTCATAAGTTTTAATATTCAATACAGCTTCTCTGAAATTCAATACCTTCCCTTAAAAACAGGGGACAAATACAAATTTAATAAAAAAAATAATGCTTACTGTAGGATATTTACTCGTCAACAGTTTATAAATGATTTTAAAATTTCAGCTGATAAGATCATACTTTTCATATTGTTAACAGACACTGATATATTTGAAGAAAACGTTTTCATCGCATTTCTAAAAGCTACCAAAATACCACTCTCATATGTTAAACTGTATAAAAGATTACTCTCCTGGTTGTCACATAAAAGTAAAGCTGAAGCGATATATCATATCTATCAATATATTTCTAAATCGGATCAAAATAAATTTAAAGAAAAAGAACTCGATTTAAAAGAAAAGTTTTTATTGCATAAAGATGAGGAGAGTTTGTCGACTCTCTATTTCACTGACAGTGATAGAGTCCAAGTTGTAGAATTTGATCCGCTTTGGTTCGAGAAGGGTGTAGAAGCCTCAAATTTAATTGAAGATTACGATCAGCCCAACTCCATCATGGTTGTTATAGATGTTATTAAATACGCACATGATTTGCTTAAAAATTTCAATGGTGACGAGATTACAATCAGAAAAAGAGGCAACTTTAATAATGAAGATGCAATCGTAAAATATTCTCAATCAGTTAGAAAGCCAGAATATACTTCTAAGGATTGTGTTTTCGAAAACGGGTGGAATAATATAGATTCTCGTCGTCTTTTCGAGCTTTGCTTTTAATTGCGATAGTATACTTTGCGAGAAAAAAAGCGATCTCTGAAATTTACAGCATCTTGCTTTCATATGTAATGCTTGGTGTTGCTACAGTTAAAGTGGATAAAGTAAAAGATTATGTAATAGTCCAGGATTGTGAGATTGCTAAAACAATTCTTGGGAAATATTTAAATATACATGAGCCCGAAATTCGTAGTATCTTTGAGCGCAGGCAGCTTCATCTGTTGATCGAATTTGAGCGATGTTTACTAGAAGTCAATTATCTCAATGCACTCTGTGGGTCTCCCTTTTCTCCCACTGCGTACAGTACGACGTATAATGGTACATTTGTGTGTAAGTTTCTTTATAGCTCAAAAGACGGTGATACCTTAGAATTCATCAAGAACATTCTTAACCCATCTCCAAGTGTTTTAACATTTACTTTAGGTTTAATAGAAATATATAAATGTATGTATGAGTATTCTTAAATTATATTCACTTTTCAATTATTTTTATCAAATTAAAATATTTTTTACTTTCCATAATATTTTTGTAATAATTAATCTAATATATCTACATCTACACTATTATATAAAAAGGAAAGATTTGATTGTTTGTTGCGAATAGGCTCGAAAACTACTGAACCGATTTTGAAAAGAACTCTTTCATCGATGGAAAGCTACATCCTTCCCGAGTAACATAGACTATGTGGTGTTGCCATAAATAGTGTAATTAAAAAGATATGGCCATTTAAAGCCATACCATGGCCATTTCTTAAGGTGAAGGTTTTCTCAGGGACTATAGATCAGATTTTAAAAATTCTTTCACTGAGAGGAGTCTATAGTATTCCCGTTATACTTTCATTCTCTCTTATCCCCTCTTTTTTTTTCTCTCTTTAATTTTTCATTCTGACTCTTCACTTCCTTTCTCTCTGTTATCTCTCTCTCTCTTTTTTTGTTTTTCTATATTTTCTATAGTAACTCTTGAGAAACGTAGGAAATACTTAAGAATTCTTAGTAAACAAATGAGTGTGCTCGTACGCCATCTATCGGCGTGGGGGGGAAGTGCATGTCGAGCTGTGTGGCCGTTATTATATTAGTATGTGAAATTAAACATTAAATAGTCAATAAATAAATTGCATTATCAGATTAATGCATATAAAATTCAAATATATACAATCTGTTATCCAAAGAATTTGGATTAAGTTTGATTATTAATTTCGGCCGTAATTCAGTCAGTTTCTTGGGCTAAAAGACTAACTCCTCCCATTATTTGGCAAATTATTTTGTCTTCACGCTTTCTATTAATAATCTGTTATGTGTTTTATCCTCCTTTGATTGGTTACTAGCTGCGCTCCGCGGTTTCACCCGCTGTATTTTGGATAATTCACACTACATCAATATAAATTATAGCCAATGTGTTATTCTGATGTGTAAGCTATATTATTGTAAAGTTACATCAAAATCCATCCAGTAGTTTTTGCGTGAAAGAGTAACAAACATCCATACATTCTTGCGTTTATAATGTTTACATTTAAATTTTTCTACATATTTTACTCTAAGTCTTTAATCTCGTATTCCAATCCCTTAAAGCCTTTATTTCGGGATAAAAGGTAGCTTATGTCCATTTCCAAACTCTAGTGTATCTACATACCAAATTTCATCAAAATCGGCCCAGCCGTTATTTTGTTATAAATGGTGCAACTAACCCGATTTTGTTTCCTATGTATAGAAGAGATTAGGAACTTAAATAAAATAAATAAATTGGAAAAAAATTAACATCAACTCAAGATGGCAACATTTTCTGACACTTAAAAAAAACAGTAAAAAAATTTTTTTTTTAATTTTTTTTACGACCGCTCAAAATTGTGTGAATTTTTTTATAAGATGTCAAATCGACCCCCTAAGTACGAACCTAAAGAGTCCTATATATGTTATATACTAAACCAATACTAAACAGACATGTACGTAAGTATGTGAAGTAGATATTGTGATATGTTATCTGTACGCCGCTCGACGGGGAATTACCAAAACTTATGGCGAGCGCATGCGCAGTTGTAGCGCTAGTGATTGAGCGCAAGGACTGACTCATCGGTTGTCGATAAAGCGCTTATTTATTTAGATTTTATTATGAGAATTAATTTATAAAACTAATAATCTGATTTATAACACCAACTATCATTCTTTACTTACATATAAATATATACTTTAATAATCTGGACTTTTTATCCCGAAATAACCAAGGATTATGTGGGAAGAAGAAAATAGCTTATACAAAAACAGGTCAACGATATTAAATGAAATATGTATAAAACGATATCAGGTTAGTTAGAACATTTATAACTTAAGAACTGCTGGTCTGATTTTGATGAAATTTGTTACAGAGATAAACTAGAGCTTAAGAAAGGAATAGGTATTTTTTTATTTCGAAAAAAGGCTTGTAGGGTTGAAATAAGGGGTGAAAGTTTGTATGAGAGTTCGTCATATGTATATAAAGAAATATGTTGCAATATTATACAGTAAAATCAATCATAAATACTAGTGATAAAATACAGCCGAGCGAAGTCAGGGTTTGTCGACTTGTAGTAGTTCATAAGCCTTCAAGTTACCTAAAATTCGAAATCTTACTCAGGAGTCGGGAGGTCCGCATTCGACTTCAGTCATTCATTAAATATCACTTGCTTTGAGTTGAATGATGTGGACACCTGCACGTCTTCAAAGGCGTGTGAAGGCTGTCCAACCGCACTTGGCCAGCGGACAACGAGGAAGACCTTGGTCTAACCCCTTCTCAATCTGAGAATGGGTTTAAGATGATATGTCAATTTGGACTAAATTTCACACAATGTGTAAAATTATTTAAAAAATTGCTTTTCGATAGACCTAAAAAGTACATCACTATCTGCGGAGTTTATAAATAGCGTGGATATGTAGCTGGCGCAGGATTGTAGAGTCAGGGTCAGGGTATAAAAGCTGGACTGAGCTGACACTTGGGCTTAGACGAGGATCAATAGGAAGCGACGTTTTAGTGATCTGCTGATATTATAAGGTAAGTCAAGTGTAAGTTACTAGCTTCGCTGAGGTAAAAAAATCAGCAAATTAAACATTTTAATCCATGAAAGTGTTTGTCACCGTTGATATTCAGTCAGTCAGTCAATGGTATTTCGGTTTTATAGTTAAGTATTCGATTACAATCAAAATGTAAAAATATTTCTATTTATTTTTAAATTAATATATTTTTATTATAAAGTACTATTCGTATAATGTATTCTAATATTATGAAGAGGATAGATTTGTTTGTAACGAATAATATCAAAAACTACTGGACCGATTTTAATAATTCTTTCACCATTACAATGCTACATTATCCCCGAGTGACATAGACTATGTTTGTTAGCGGAAAAAATTATGTATCCATACTAAAATTTCAATAATGTAACCCAAGGTGTAAAAAATGCATTAAACTGTGTTTCATCGCATGCGCTGCGGAAAGTATTGATGATAGAACTAAACAATGTTCTACAATATTATAGAACGTATCAATATCTCCAAAAACCTTCCCGAGACCATATGTCCAGCTATTGTAGTTATGTCACTATAACTACTTTTTTATATTTTAAAAGTTGATAGAGATGATGACCAAGTACAGACTATGTTATCCATACCTTTGTATTAATCCTTATCCAATAAATCATTTCGTATTCGACTGTTTTAATACCTGTACCATGTTTTGAGATATAACAATACAATTCATTGTGGGACATATAAAGACGTGCTCTGTTACTAGTGCGAAGCCGGGGCGGGTCGCTAGTCGCTAATAAATGATATAGGTATAATCAGTGTCAATATCCTACAAATATTATAAACGCGAAAGTTTGTAAGAATGTTTGGATGTATGGATGTTTGTTACTCTTTCACGCAAAAACTACTGAATGGATTTTGATGAAACTCTACAATAATATAGCTAACACATCAGAATAACACATAGGCTATAATTTATAATGATATAGTGTGAATTATCCAAAATATAGCGGGTGAAACCGCGGGGCGCAGCTAATATACTATAAATTAATGACTCATTTATATATTTGGGTGCACGTTTAATTTAGAAAAACTCATGTAATATAATATATAAAGCAGAAGAGTTTGTTTGTTTGGTCCGATTTGAGTGTTAGATAAGCCGTTTATCGAGGAAGGCTATAAGCTATATATCATTACGTTACGACCCATAGGAGCGGAGCTACACGCGGTTCGACTAGTAATCAATAAAAAGACTTATTATTATATTATTAGCTACTAATTAGTTTCACCTAGTTATAAATATAGTAAAGTTGAATACAAACTTAATTGCTATTAAAAATGACTAGGAGTTTAGCAGTCTGTATTTATATCTATATTTTGGATAATTCACACTTTATCATTATAAATTATAGCCTATGTGTTATTCTGGTATGCAAGCTATATTATTGTAGTTTCAACAAAATCCATTCAGTAGTTTTTGTGTGAAAGTGTAACAAACATACATCCACACATCAATACATTCTTACAAAAGTTTCGCGTTTATATTATTAGTAGGAAGTAATTTACAATATTACATAAAATAAAAAGAATCATGTCTGTTATTTAGTTATTAAAAACTATTAAACAAGGCGCTATTTTAGTCTGTGATTGCTTTAGGCCCTTCTTGAAGGCTGGAAACGTTCTTTTATATCACATGTATATACTATTACATATAATCAGGTACAGATTTCTGTTACCTTGAATGTTATATTACTTATCTGTTTTTCTTTCTCGTTACAGAAATCAAAATGAGAATAAAGGGTTTTACGTTTTTGGCGAAGGAACATCTCCAATTATATAAACTAAACAACACAGAGGTTGTGATCGATGGACAAAATGTATTTTATAGTCTCTACAAAGAATCAGGAGTCCAATTTATTCTTGGAACGGAAAGTGATCGCTACGCGAATTACTTAAGAGATTACTTTCAAATGTTTAAAAAGGCAAACATCAAATGTTACATTATTATCAAGGGTGGACACGAAACTGAACAAACCCTTGGAGTACACTACAAAGCAGGAACACGAATTCATGGGAAAAGTTTCACGTTAGGAAAAGATTATGAAGGGCAGATCATTCAGCCATGTCTAGCGAAGGATATCTTCATGGAGGTGTTAACTGAGATGGAGTTGGACTTCACCGTCTGCTACACCAACGACGTGGTTGGTGAATGTATTGCTCTAGCTCAGAGGTTGTCTTGTCCTGTCATAAGTTTTAATATACAGTACTGTTTCTCTGCAGCGCGTTACTTGCCTCTTGAGCCGGGAGCTAAGTTCAGATTTGATAAAGATAATAATGCTGTTTGTGGTTTATTTCATCGTGAAAAATTTATAAAAGCATATGACATTTCTCCTGAGAAACTTATGATTTTCATACTGTTAGTAGACACTGACGTATTTGAAGAAAATGTTTTTCTTAAATCTCTGCAGGCTGCTAAAATACCACTGTCATATGGGAAACGTTATAAAAGTATACTTCTCTGGCTGTCACGTAAGAGTAGATCTGAAGCTGTAAATCATATTTTTCGGTATATTTCAAATTCGGATCAAAATAAATTTTTGGAAAAAGAACGCGTTTTAAAGGAAAAATTTTTATTGTGTGAAGATAAGGAAAGTTTGTCGACTCTTTATTTCACAGACAGAGATAGAGTTCAAGTTGAAGAATCTGATCCGCTTTGGTTCGAGAAGGGAGTTGCCTTGAGACATGTCGCCATTCCTTATATCAATTTATACACTTGGAGTATTATTAAAGCTTCTAATCTGATCGAAGATTATGATCAGCCTAATTCAATAATGATTGCTGTTGATGTCATAAAATACGCACATGATTTGCTTAAAAACTTCAATGGTAAAGAAATTACAATCAGGAAAAGAGACGAGTATTTGGACGAAGAAGATGCAATCGTTAAATATTCGCAATCGGTCGGCAAACCAGATTTTACTTCAGAGATTTGTGTTTTCGAAAACGGATGGAATAATATAGAATCTCGTCGCCTTTTTGAGCATTTGTTTTTGGAAACCTTTCAGTCGTTTAATTTTGAAGCTTTAGAAGGTGCACCGGAGGATGCGCGGTTGCTATTAATTGCTCTAGTTTACTTTGCGAAGAAGAAAGGATCTGATTTAAACTCTGAAATACACAGTTTCATTGTTTCTTACGTGATGCTTGGTGTGGTTGGGAAAAAGGCAGACAGAAATTTAAACGCAAGCTACAAAGAGGAACACGATAATGATAAACCGATACTCGATTCGACGACTGACAAGGCGTTGGTGGAGGTTCACGATTGTGAAATAGCTAATGCCGTTATTGGGAAATATTTCAGTACAAGTAGAAGCGAACTACACAATATATTTGAGCGTAAGAAGCTTCACCCATTGATCGAGTTCGAGCGATGCTTGCAGGAAATTAATTACTTAAATAGACTTTGTGGGTGTCCTTTTACTCCCACTATTTACAGTAAAACGTACAATGGTACGTTTGTGTACAAGTTTCTTTGCGCTATGGAAGATGGCGATCCCTTGGAATTCATAAGGGATAAATTGAATCCTGCTCCAACTGTTTTAGCATTTACTTTGGGAATGATAGAGAAGTATGAAAGTATGTTGTACGAGTACTAATTGGTCTGTTCTAACTTACCTGTATATGACATGTTGAAATATTACATTATGATAAATCGTGATTTTCTTCTCTATCTTAATTGTTTTTTATTTAAAATATATTATTTAATTTAAGAATTAAAGTTGTTTGTTTTATTAATAAACCTGTGATTTATTTCTTCTATTTGTTTTCATTACCTACAAAATTAGTTTAGTCGGGGTCATTTGAACTCAAAATCTTTATCAGCTTTTAAATTATTCGAGTTCGAGGGGTCTTATTTTTACACGCTTTTTATTAGCTTCACTTGTATGTCAGTCTGTCAGTATGTCAGTATGTAACTCTCCGTGGGTAATTTGCGCGGCTGCGGCCTTCCTTGGTTCTGGTAGCCGTTTCTCAGGCTCCCTCTCCGAAATCGAACTCTGATTCCCCGTATTTATAATATTTATAAATAATTATTTTATTCTCACTAATAAATAAATTTTTTGGGCGCGATTTTGACCAACTTTAAACGGCCAGATTTCGTTCAAACTTTGAGGATTTATCGAGGACCGATGACAATACACTAATTTGATAAAATTATTCCATTTTTCAATTTGCAAAATATGATTTTTGTTAATTTATATAATTTTCATCTATAGTCGATAAGGTAGAAACTTAATTTCAATTTTTATAATTTTTCTCTACAGTCGATAAGGTAGAAACTTAATTTCAATTTTTATAATTTTTCTCTACAGTCGATAAGGTAGAAACTTAATTTCAATTTTTATAATTTTTCTCTACAGTCGATAAGGTAGAAACTTAATTTCAATTTTTATAATTTTTCTCTACAGTCGATAAGGTAGAAACTTAATTTCAATTTTTATAATTTTTCTCTACAGTCGATAAGGTAGAAACTTAATTTCAATTTTTATAATTTTTCTCTACAGTCGATAAGGTAGAAACTTAATTTCAATTTTTATAATTTTTCTCTACAGTCGATAAGGTAGAAACTTAATTTCAATTTTTATAATTTTTCTCTACAGTCGATAAGGTAGAAACTTAATTTCAATTTTTATAATTTTTCTCTACAGTCGATAAGGTAGAAACTTAATTTCAATTTTTTATAATTTTTCTCTACAGTCGATAAGGTAGAAACTTAATTTCAATTTTTTATAATTTTTCTCTACAGTCGATAAGGTAGAAACTTAATTTCAATTTTTTATAATTTTTCTCTACAGTCGATAAGACAGGACTTGATGTTAATTTTAATTTCCAATAATTATCTTTAGCCGATTTCTCTAATATTGACAAATTTTCGAATACTAAGGAGATTTTTAACTCTACAAAACAAATAATAGTTTAAGAAAACTAAAAAATCACGCTTTTATAAATAAACCAAACTAAAAAGTAAAAAATAAATAATAGTTTAAAAAACTAAAAACACGCTTTTTATAGAAAACCAAACTAAAAAATAGAAAATAAATTTTAATAAATTTAAATTAAGAATAGTGTTAAAAATTTCAATAAATATAAATTAATAATAGTGTAAATAAAAAAAATGTATTTTATTTTAAAAAAAGCGTGGGGTGCATGGTGTCAATAGTTATAAATATTTTATTGACAGATATGAGTAGAGTGATTATCATTTTGATAATATCTTAAAAAGCACCCCACGCTTTTTTTAAAATAAAATACATTTTTTTTATTTACACTATTATTAATTTATATTTATTGGAATTTTTAACACTATTCTTAATTTAAATTTATTATAATTTATTTTCTATTTTTTAGTTTGGTTTTCTATAAAAAGCGTGTTTTTAGTTTTTTAATGTTTAGGTATATTTGATGCGATAATAAAACGCGCGTTACTTGTGTATTGTAATATAATTTGGTTGTCACTATAAAAACTAGATGGCGCTGAACGATGTTGATAAAGTTTCTTCAATACTACATCATTGCTGGTTTTGTTTAACATTTTAAGAGTGAGCTGTACTTCCAGGTTTTAATTGGAGATAAAGTGAAGAAGTTTAGTCATAAAGGAGTAAGTTCTCACGAACCCGATTGTAGTGCCATCTACCTTGACCAATAGTGATCAAGCCATCAAAGAATCAAGCTACGATTATTATGTTTTTTAATTCAGTAGTGCTTGCTTTTCCGTTTTAATGAACTATACAACATGATGGTTGTTGCATTTTTTAACAATAAACTAACAAGTTCCATCAACTGCCAAGAGATGGCGTTACTGAGTCAAAGTGAACCTATTTAGTTTTTATTTATTTTATTAAATTCTTTATTAATTTAATCCGTGATACTTTTAAAAATTATAATAAAATTTTTTTTGTGGTATGGTAAATATATAATGTAATATTTTCTCTAATGGCAACACTAGTTCGTATGAGAATGTTATTTCCCGCGTAAACGATCGGAATCAGACGCTGACCTCGAAAGAATATTAGAATGACAGAATTTATTTATTTAAATGATGTACCTACAGATTGTTGACAATTAATAATTATTAATATAATATATGCAAAGTAACATTGTATTGTATGGAATAATTAAACATATTTTAAATTTTAAGAATCATTATTTAAACAAAACTCTTATCGACATCGGATGCCATATTTGTTAATATAAACTAAATTGTTGTTTATAGTAATTGATATATCCGGTGTCGATAGTAACCGCCATTTTAGTGAGATCAGCTAATGCGTTCTTAGAACAGTTTTGTATTTGTAACTGACCTGCCCGCGCTTCGCTGAGGGATAATAATTCTTTTTCTTTCTATTAAAACAATGAAATGAAGAGCAATTTTACATTTATTACTTTTTTTTATAAACTTAATTATTCTCGTTGGAGTTTTAATTGAAGTAATTTAGATGAAGATGGCCGTGAAAATTTAGTATTAATAATATAATAAATTGTCCGCGAGGGGACGGGTTAGGTTAGGTTACAATTCCCCCTCCCTCATTATCCCTCATTGTAAATATATTATAATACCATATAATCTTCTTTATATATAAAAATTAATTGCTGTTCGTCAGTCTCATTATAACTTGAGAACGGATGAACCGATTTTGCTAATTTTAGTTTTTGAATTATTTTCAAGTCCAGGGAAGGTTTAAATGGTGAAAAATGCTAACGCAATTATGATAAGACTTTTACCTGTAGTTTGATACACCTCAGCGAAGCGGGGACGGGTCAGCTAGTATATTTTTAAAATGAGTAAGAAAATAAGTATTAATATTAAGAATTCTGTATTTAACGATAAATGAAAGCTAAAACTAGTAGAACAATAAATAACGAATTTTGTTTTTGTCAGTCTGTCTACTGTTTATATTTATCTCTGAAATTATTTGCGTGGTCATAATGTTAGCAACACTGTTTATAAAGTAGTAGTAGCGGGTAGATCATTTTATATTATTTCAAGTATACCGACGTGAAGATAATATATAACCTTTAGTGCGATAGATTAGTCGCAGTCTCTGTGGTGTTGTCGTGCAGTGAACATGGAAGTATAGTGTCGTTATTAAGGTCACCCTTCTCGAGGTCCACGTAAGTTTACTTTATTGTCTATTGTCGTTAGCGAGGTCGAGTGGTGAAGGTGAGAGTTAATATATTATGAAAGAGCTCTTTAAACCTGCTTCTGGGTCTCAAGCCCCATGCACCGATCGCCTCAGTCTAAATTGCATGCACAGTAATGGGTATCATATATATCTCACATGCTTAGCAATAATAAAAAAAATACAAATGTGTTGTCGTTCTAATTTCGTGAGTAACTCAAGTAAGACATTTTATAAAATAGAGCGATGATGAAAACGAGAACGCGCTAATCTCAGGAACTACTGGTCCGATTTGAAAAAATTCTTTCAGTGTCAGATAGCCCATTTATCCAGGAAGTCTATAGGCTATATATCATCACGCTACGACCAATAGCAGCGGAGCTACACGTGAACAAAGTCGCGCGGGTCGACTAGTAGTTAATAGTATAATTTTTGACAAATTTGCTTTTACAAAAAACTTTTTTTTTTATGAAACTGACAGATATTTGATATGTTACTGAGAAATAAAGGCTACTTATTTGACTCAAATGTTTTTTTTTCATGTTTAAAAAAAATAGAAAATAAATATTTGAATTTTAGGGGTATCACATAGTGTGTATAAATTACATTAGAAACAATATCAGTCGACACTTTTTTCATACAAACGTAGTCCCCTGTTTCCTCCTAGGATAATGAAGTTACAGAAGAAAAAAAAATACCATGCGATATATACGTACCTCTGAAATGTCTGTACATTGTGTTTTTTTTATTATTTGTTTAATGTAATAGAAAAAAAAATTTTAAAATAAAAAAATGAGTTTTTTTTACATTTGCAAACTTCCAGCAAACTAATTATTACTAACATAAACCAAAAAAGCAAAACGTACGGACATAGCTCAGACCCTGTACTGCAGTTTAACGAAATAAATATTAAAATGGGTCCAGATTTCGAGGAGGAAACAGGGGATTACGAAAGGACGATTTTCTTAATGTTACGTAGGTACAATCAGTTCGAGCTGTAGTTCTCTCTGTCACACGGTAGGGGGTAAGCTTGGGTAAAAATCTATATTTCAATGGTGTCATTCTTACGAAGTCCTCTTAATGTGTGATGGGTGTATCACAATATAAGATTGTTGGGCTATAAAGTCTTTATATAGAAATTAAAACCCAAGAAAAATAAATGTCAATTATTATGGTGTTACCAGTAGTAGCTTATATTTAAATAGCTTTCACTTAAATGTATATAATGTTACTGAAGTGAAATGGAACCCTAATTTTTTCGGGTTAAAAAGTTTTAACCCACCATACAAAGTATCCGTGTACCAAATTTCTTTATAAACTATTACTAAAGTCTACTATTTTATTATATGTACAGAATAGCCCACTTTGATCGCGTGTTGCTCCGATCCTATAGGTCGTAGCGAGATGTTAAATAGCCTAAGTTACTCCTTGTTTCATCAGCTATCTGCCAGTGAAAGTCCCGTCACAATCGGTCGAGCCATTTCAGAGGTTAGCCGGAACAAACAGACAGACAAAAATTTAAAAAAATGTTGTTGGTATTTATTTATTTGTATGGATTACATTACAGGACACAATGCGTATAAAACATTTTACTTACCTGGTGAAGGAACATCTTCAAAGATATAAACTAAATAATACAAGAGTTGTGATTGATGGACAAAATTTATTTTATAATCTGTACAGAGAATCAGGAGTACAATTTATCTTTGGATCAGAAAGTGACCGCTACGCAGATTACTTACGAGATTACTGTCAAATGTTTAAAAAGGCAAATATCAAATGTTACATTATTATCAAGGGTGGACACGAAACTGAACAGACCCTTATGGTACACTTTGACGATAGAAGACGAATTCTTGGAAACAAATTCGATTTAGCAAACGAATATGAAGGGCAGATCATTCAGCCATGTCTAGCGAAGGATATCTTCATGGAGGTGTTAACTGAGATGGAGTTGGACTTCACCGTCTGCGACACCAACGACGTGGTTGGTGAATGTATTGCTCTAGCTCAGAGGTTGTCTTGTCCTGTCATAAGTTTTAATATTCAATACAGCTTCTCTGAAATTCAATACCTTCCCTTAAAAACAGGGGACAAATACAAATTTAATAAAAAAAATAATGCTTACTGTAGGATATTTACTCGTCAACAGTTTATAAATGATTTTAAAATTTCAGCTGATAAGATCATACTTTTCATATTGTTAACAGACACTGATATATTTGAAGAAAACGTTTTCATCGCATTTTTAAAATCTACTAAAATACCACTCTCATATGTGAAACGGTATAAAAGATTACTCTCCTGGTTGTCACATAAAAGTAAAGCTGAAGCGATATATCATATCTATCAATATATTTCTAAATCGGATCAAAATAAATTTAAAGAAAAAGAACTCGATTTAAAAGAAAAGTTTTTATTGCATAAAGATGAGGAGAGTTTGTCGACTCTCTATTTCACTGACAGTGATAGAGTCCAAGTTGTAGAATTTGATCCGCTTTGGTTCGAGAAGGGTGTAGAAGCCTCAAATTTAATTGAAGATTACGATCAGCCCAACTCCATCATGGTTGTTATAGATGTTATTAAATACGCACATGATTTGCTTAAAAATTTCAATGGTGACGAGATTACAATCAGAAAAAGAGGCAACTTTAATAATGAAGATGCAATCGTAAAATATTCTCAATCAGTTAGAAAGCCAGAATATACTTCTAAGGATTGTGTTTTCGAAAACGGGTGGAATAATATAGATTCTCGTCGTCTTTTCGAGCTTTGCTTTTAATTGCGATAGTATACTTTGCGAGAAAAAAAGCGATCTCTGAAATTTACAGCATCTTGCTTTCATATGTAATGCTTGGTGTTGCTACAGTTAAAGTGGATAAAGTAAAAGATTATGTAATAGTCCAGGATTGTGAGATTGCTAAAACAATTCTTGGGAAATATTTAAATATACATGAGCCCGAAATTCGTAGTATCTTTGAGCGCAGGCAGCTTCATCTGTTGATCGAATTTGAGCGATGTTTACTAGAAGTCAATTATCTCAATGCACTCTGTGGGTCTCCCTTTTCTCCCACTGCGTACAGTACGACGTATAATGGTACATTTGTGTGTAAGTTTCTTTATAGCTCAAAAGACGGTGATACCTTAGAATTCATCAAGAACATTCTTAACCCATCTCCAAGTGTTTTAACATTTACTTTAGGTTTAATAGAAATATATAAATGTATGTATGAGTATTCTTAAATTATATTCACTTTTCAATTATTTTTATCAAATTAAAATATTTTTTACTTTCCATAATATTTTTGTAATAATTAATCTAATATATCTACATCTACACTATTATATAAAAAGGAAAGATTTGATTGTTTGTTGCGAATAGGCTCGAAAACTACTGAACCGATTTTGAAAAGAACTCTTTCATCGATGGAAAGCTACATCCTTCCCGAGTAACATAGACTATGTGGTGTTGCCATAAATAGTGTAATTAAAAAGATATGGCCATTTAAAGCCATACCATGGCCATTTCTTAAGGTGAAGGTTTTCTCAGGGACTATAGATCAGATTTTAAAAATTCTTTCACTGAGAGGAGTCTATAGTATTCCCGTTATACTTTCATTCTCTCTTATCCCCTCTTTTTTTTTCTCTCTTTAATTTTTCATTCTGACTCTTCACTTCCTTTCTCTCTGTTATCTCTCTCTCTCTTTTTTTGTTTTTCTATATTTTCTATAGTAACTCTTGAGAAACGTAGGAAATACTTAAGAATTCTTAGTAAACAAATGAGTGTGCTCGTACGCCATCTATCGGCGTGGGGGGGAAGTGCATGTCGAGCTGTGTGGCCGTTATTATATTAGTATGTGAAATTAAACATTAAATAGTCAATAAATAAATTGCATTATCAGATTAATGCATATAAAATTCAAATATATACAATCTGTTATCCAAAGAATTTGGATTAAGTTTGATTATTAATTTCGGCCGTAATTCAGTCAGTTTCTTGGGCTAAAAGACTAACTCCTCCCATTATTTGGCAAATTATTTTGTCTTCACGCTTTCTATTAATAATCTGTTATGTGTTTTATCCTCCTTTGATTGGTTACTAGCTGCGCTCCGCGGTTTCACCCGCTGTATTTTGGATAATTCACACTACATCAATATAAATTATAGCCAATGTGTTATTCTGATGTGTAAGCTATATTATTGTAAAGTTACATCAAAATCCATCCAGTAGTTTTTGCGTGAAAGAGTAACAAACATCCATACATTCTTGCGTTTATAATGTTTACATTTAAATTTTTCTACATATTTTACTCTAAGTCTTTAATCTCGTATTCCAATCCCTTAAAGCCTTTATTTCGGGATAAAAGGTAGCTTATGTCCATTTCCAAACTCTAGTGTATCTACATACCAAATTTCATCAAAATCGGCCCAGCCGTTATTTTGTTATAAATGGTGCAACTAACCCGATTTTGTTTCCTATGTATAGAAGAGATTAGGAACTTAAATAAAATAAATAAATTGGAAAAAAATTAACATCAACTCAAGATGGCAACATTTTCTGACACTTAAAAAAAACAGTAAAAAAATTTTTTTTTTAATTTTTTTTACGACCGCTCAAAATTGTGTGAATTTTTTTATAAGATGTCAAATCGACCCCCTAAGTACGAACCTAAAGAGTCCTATATATGTTATATACTAAACCAATACTAAACAGACATGTACGTAAGTATGTGAAGTAGATATTGTGATATGTTATCTGTACGCCGCTCGACGGGGAATTACCAAAACTTATGGCGAGCGCATGCGCAGTTGTAGCGCTAGTGATTGAGCGCAAGGACTGACTCATCGGTTGTCGATAAAGCGCTTATTTATTTAGATTTTATTATGAGAATTAATTTATAAAACTAATAATCTGATTTATAACACCAACTATCATTCTTTACTTACATATAAATATATACTTTAATAATCTGGACTTTTTATCCCGAAATAACCAAGGATTATGTGGGAAGAAGAAAATAGCTTATACAAAAACAGGTCAACGATATTAAATGAAATATGTATAAAACGATATCAGGTTAGTTAGAACATTTATAACTTAAGAACTGCTGGTCTGATTTTGATGAAATTTGTTACAGAGATAAACTAGAGCTTAAGAAAGGAATAGGTATTTTTTTATTTCGAAAAAAGGCTTGTAGGGTTGAAATAAGGGGTGAAAGTTTGTATGAGAGTTCGTCATATGTATATAAAGAAATATGTTGCAATATTATACAGTAAAATCAATCATAAATACTAGTGATAAAATACAGCCGAGCGAAGTCAGGGTTTGTCGACTTGTAGTAGTTCATAAGCCTTCAAGTTACCTAAAATTCGAAATCTTACTCAGGAGTCGGGAGGTCCGCATTCGACTTCAGTCATTCATTAAATATCACTTGCTTTGAGTTGAATGATGTGGACACCTGCACGTCTTCAAAGGCGTGTGAAGGCTGTCCAACCGCACTTGGCCAGCGGACAACGAGGAAGACCTTGGTCTAACCCCTTCTCAATCTGAGAATGGGTTTAAGATGATATGTCAATTTGGACTAAATTTCACACAATGTGTAAAATTATTTAAAAAATTGCTTTTCGATAGACCTAAAAAGTACATCACTATCTGCGGAGTTTATAAATAGCGTGGATATGTAGCTGGCGAAGGATTGTAGAGTCAGGGTCAGGGTATAAAAGCTGGACTGAGCTGACACTTGGGCTTAGACGAGGATCAATAGGAAGCGACGTTTTAGTGATCTGCTGATATTATAAGGTAAGTCAAGTGTAAGTTACTAGCTTCGCTGAGGTAAAAAAATCAGCAAATTAAACATTTTAATCCATGAAAGTGTTTGTCACCGCTATATTCAGTCAGTCAGTCAATGGTATTTCGGTTTTATAGTTAAGTATTCGATTACAATCAAAATGTAAAAATATTTCTATTTATTTTTAAATTAATATATTTTAATTTTAAAGTACTATTCGTATAATGTATTCTAATATTTTAAAGAGGAAAGATTTGTATTTATGTTTGTAACGAATAAACTCAAAAACTACTGGACCGATTTTAATAATTCTTTCACCATTACAATGCTACATTATCCCCGAGTGACATAGGCTATGTTTGTTATTGGAAAAAATTATGTATCCATACTAAAATTTCAATAATGTAACCCAAGGTGTTAAAAAATGCATTAAAATGTCTTTCATCGCATGCGCTGCAGAAAGTATTGATGATAGAACTAAACAATGTTCTACAATATTATAGAACGTATCAATATCTCCAAAAACCTTCCCGAGACCATATGTCCAGCTATTGTAGTTATGTCACTATAACTACTTTTTTATATTTTAAAAGTTGATAGAGATGATGACCAAGTACAGACTATGTTATCCATACCTTTGTATTAATCCTTATCCAATAAATCATTTCGTATTCGACTGTTTTAATACCTGTACCATGTTTTGAGATATAAGATTACAATTCATTGTGGGACATATAAAGACGTGCTCTGTTACTAGTGCGAAGCCGGGGCGGGTCGCTAGTCGCTAATAAATGATATAGGTATAATCAGTGTCAATATCCTACAAATATTATAAACGCGAAAGTTTGTAAGAATGTTTGGATGTATGGATGTTTGTTACTCTTTCACGCAAAAACTACTGAATGGATTTTGATGAAACTCTACAATAATATAGCTAACACATCAGAATAACACATAGGCTATAATTTATAATGATATAGTGTGAATTATCCAAAATATAGCGGGTGAAACCGCGGGGCGCAGCTAATATACTATAAATTAATGACTCATTTATATATTTGGGTGCACGTTTAATTTAGAAAAACTCATGTAATATAATATATAAAGCAGAAGAGTTTGTTTGTTTGGTCCGATTTGAGTGTTAGATAAGCCGTTTATCGAGGAAGGCTATAAGCTATATATCATTACGTTACGACCCATAGGAGCGGAGCTACACGCGGTTCGACTAGTAATCAATAAAAAGACTTATTATTATATTATTAGCTACTAATTAGTTTCACCTAGTTATAAATATAGTAAAGTTGAATACAAACTTAATTGCTATTAAAAATGACTAGGAGTTTAGCAGTCTGTATTTATATCTATATTTTGGATAATTCACACTTTATCATTATAAATTATAGCCTATGTGTTATTCTGGTATGCAAGCTATATTATTGTAGTTTCAACAAAATCCATTCAGTAGTTTTTGTGTGAAAGTGTAACAAACATACATCCACACATCCAGACATCAATACATTCTTACAAAGTTTCGCGTTTATATTATTAGTAGGAAGTAATTTATAATATTACATAAAATAAAAAAAATCGTGTCTGTTATTCAGTTATTAAAAACTATTAAACAAGGCGCTATTTTAGTCTGTGGTTGCTTTAGGCCCTTCTTGAAGGCTGGAAACGTTCTTTTATATCACATGTATATACTATTACATATAATCAGGTACAGATTTCTGTTACCTTGAATGTTATATTACTTATCTGTTTTTCTTTCTCGTTACAGAAATCAAAATGAGAATAAAGGGTTTTACGTTTTTGGCGAAGGAACATCTCCAATTATATAAATTAAACAACACAGAGGTTGTGATCGATGGACAAAATGTATTTTATAGTCTGTACAAAGAGTCAGGAGTCCAATTTATTCTTGGAACGGAAAGTGATCGCTACGCGAATTACTTAAGAGATTACTTTCAAATGTTTAAAAAGGCAAACATCAAATGTTACATTATTATCAAGGGTGGACACGAAACTGAACAAACCCTTGGAGTACACTACAAAGCAGGAACACGAATTCATGGGAAAAGTTTCACGTTAGGAAAAGATTATGAAGGGCAGATCATTCAGCCATGTCTAGCGAAGGATATCTTCATGGAGGTGTTAACTGAGATGGAGTTGGACTTCACCGTCTGCTACACCAACGACGTGGTTGGTGAATGTATTGCTCTAGCTCAGAGGTTGTCTTGTCCTGTCATAAGTTTTAATATACAGTACTGTTTCTCTGCAGCGCGTTACTTGCCTCTTGAGCCGGGAGCTAAGTTCAGATTTGATAAAGATAATAATGCTGTTTGTGGTTTATTTCATCGTGAAAAATTTATAAAAGCATATGACATTTCTCCTGAGAAACTTATGATTTTCATACTGTTAGTAGACACTGACGTATTTGAAGAAAATGTTTTTCTTAAATCTCTGCAGGCTGCTAAAATACCACTGTCATATGGGAAACGTTATAAAAGTATACTTCTCTGGCTGTCACGTAAGAGTAGATCTGAAGCTGTAAATCATATTTTTCGGTATATTTCAAATTCGGATCAAAATAAATTTTTGGAAAAAGAACGCGTTTTAAAGGAAAAATTTTTATTGTGTGAAGATAAGGAAAGTTTGTCGACTCTTTATTTCACAGACAGAGATAGAGTTCAAGTTGAAGAATCTGATCCGCTTTGGTTCGAGAAGGGAGTTGCCTTGAGACATGTCGCCATTCCTTATATCAATTTATACACTTGGAGTATTATTAAAGCTTCTAATCTGATCGAAGATTATGATCAGCCTAATTCAATAATGATTGCTGTTGATGTAATAAAATACGCCCATGATTTGCTTAAAAACTTCAATGGTAAAGAAATTACAATCAGGAAAAGAGACGAGTATTTGGACGAAGAAGATGCAATCGTTAAATATTCGCAATCGGTCAGCAAACCAGATTTTACTTCAGAGATTTGTGTTTTCGAAAACGGATGGAATAATATAGAATCTCGTCGTCTTTTTGAGCATTTATTTTTGGAAACCTTTCAGTCGTTTAATTTTGAAGCTTTAGAAGGTGCACCGGAGGATGCGCGGTTGCTATTAATTGCTTTAGTTTACTTTGCGAAGAAGAAAGGATCTGATGTAAACTCTGAAATACACAGTTTCATTGTTTCTTACGTGATGCTTGGTGTGGTGGGTGCAGGCAGAAAGGCAGACAGAAATTTAAACTCAAGCTACAAAGAGGAACACGATAATGATAAACCGATACTCGATTCGACGACTAACAAGGCGTTGGTGGAGGTTCACGATTGTGAAATAGCTAATGCCGTTATTTGGAAATATTTCAGTACAAGTAGAAGCGAACTACACAATATATTTGAGCGTAAGAAGCTTCATCCATTGGTCGAATTCGAGCGATGCTTGCAGGAAATTAATTACTTAAATAGACTTTGTGGGTGTCCTTTTACTCCCACTATTTACAGTAAAACGTACAATGGTACGTTTGTGTACAAGTTTCTTTGCGCTATGGAAGATGGCGATCCCTTGGAATTCATAAGGGATAAATTGAATCCTGCTCCAACTGTTTTAGCATTTACTTTGGGAATGATAGAGAAGTATGAAAGTATGTTGTACGAGTACTAATTAATCTGTACCTAAAGTTGAATTTTTCTTATACTGTTTGTTTTGAATAATAAATTTAATTTTATAATTGAAATTGTTTGTTTCATTAGTCTCTACTTTTCTTTTTTTAGCTATTTCTATTACTCGTGGTATTTTATACACTGTATAATTTTTTATTAGAAATTTTGATGAGAGATAATTCAATTTTTAAACACAAAATCTTTACCCATAACAACCTTTAATATAAACACCTCATTACATACAAGTGACAAAGATTTTTCAGAAAATTATATCAAGTAAGTACAAAATTATATTAATACAGTGAATATGAATAGGATACCTTATGTAGTAGTTATATAGTAAAGTATGTTCTCACAGCTCAACAGATAACCTTACCCTGTGTGGGTTAGATTGAAGAAATTTATATTTATTACTAAGTAGCTATTGAAGTATAATACTCACAAACAATGCCTAAAAGTGTCCGAGGTGTAAGAGATAGAAGTTTCGTAAAACAAGTCAAACTACGATTCTATTTTGTCACTCATTTATTTCTTTTTATTTGCAGGATTTGAATTAGTCAAAAATCAATTTGATTTACCCTCGGACACTTTTTAATGATATTTATATGAAAATACGACGTCCATGTGAAAGTGTGTGATGTCAATGTGTAGATTATACTCAATTTCATAATTCCATAGCATTCTTTTTTTTGACAGTTCATAATTTTTCTTTGTTTTTTTTTTATAATGGAAAAGGCAAAGGCATTACACCGTACAGCCTTGTCTGACAGTTCGTAAATATTGCAACACTGAATCCTCCCATTAAGAAGGGAATACAAGTGAAATAAAAAAATAAATTAAAAATATTGCTTGTTTAAAGATTAAAATAAAATTGTGTCGCAATAAAAATCATCAACACATGTCGCAGAAATGACAGCAGATGAGGTAAAGAGGTGGAGTGAAAACCCAAAAGAGGGGCAACCAATGCGATGAGCCGTTGAAGATAGCAGGGAGAGGTTGGATCTAGGAAGCTCAAGACGGAATGGGATTCAATAGAAGAGGCCTACACTCCGCATTGCGTGAAAAAAATACTATTTAAAAAAGGTTCATTAAATCTGAAGTGACAAATTATATCAGCTGTCAAAATTTTACGGAATTATGAAACAGAGTATAATTCCCTGCGTTCCACTAAGCGATCTCAACGCCCACGCTCACGACCGCCGTTTTATCCGTTCCACTTGTCCGCGAGCCTTACGATCGTTACCCAAGTGGAACGGATTATTTTGGAGCGTTTTGAGTGTTAACGTAAATAATTGAAATGGCGAGTTATAATTAAATATAACTATACTATACAATAGTTTCAAGAGGTCAAGTCTATAGTTATTGGTTAAATTAATTTATATTCATATTTTTATTGATTGCTTTTTTATATTTACAATTTAATTGAAACTAAAATTAATTTTCTATAAATCTCCACTCGTATCTAATAAAGTTATTAACATCGTCGCCATTTACGTTTTTTTTTTAAATGCCACCAAATTATGAAACCACAGACCACTAATTTTGCAACAACTTCGAGTGAGCACCAGTCATGACGTCATGAATGACGTTTTCACCGCGACCACAACGCCCGCGATCGTCAAGTGGAACGGCTAAATGAGCGTTTGGGGCGTTGAGATCGCTTAGTGGAACGCGCCTAATAATAATTTCCATGTTATACGTATTATAGTGCGTTTTAATGTGTCCCTAGTGAGTATTTTATAATAGAAAAAAATGTTCTTTATACCTATTTTTTAACTAGAAAATTTTTATTACAATATGTTTCAGTTTGTATTAACACACAAGTAAAAACTTCTTTAAGTTATATTAGTTTGATTTACAAAACAAATGCTTTAGACTTTAACTTATCGACTTTTTCATAACAATATTCTCATATTATATAGCTCATCATTATACTATGTATTTTTATTAAATAATAGATATCGTTCCGTCTAAAAAAATGATATAAATCCATTTTTAATACTTCGTCTTTTTATCTCAGAAACAAAATTGATAAATGAAATAGTAAGTTTAAAAAAAAATTATACGAATCAAGCTATTTACTTCATGGTTATCTATAAATAAAAGTGAATTATTTAGATTATGAAGTCGGTTGAAAAATTATATTACATATGTGCTGTATGTTGACAGACACCATCTGTGTTGTTCCTGTAGGTTGTAGTTACATACAGTAATACGACAATTTTTTTAAAGAATAGCATAGCTAGCATTATGGTTAACATACGTTTTATAATATTTATATCCATACCTAATAATTCTAGTGTAAGGTACAGCGTTTTAAATAAATAATCTATAAAACATTTAATTTTGTTGTGGTACATATACGTGACGAATAATTAAGATAATATCAATTTTGTCTGTGAGATAAAAAAATACTATAAAGTGTAAATAACGAACGGATATTGGTGATCTCATATATATAATATTTTATATACATCGACATACAACATTCTACTATTTTTGTAAACAATATGAGTGTTGTTTTATATATACACTTAAAGTAGTATTAAAGAGAGGAGTTCTGTACTTTAAGTACCCTGACTTGAAACACGTACTATTATAATTATCTCAATTGAGCACGTTACACGCTATGTCTCCTTCTTGCGCGAGCGGGGCGCTCGCCACACGCCGCTAGGAGCGGTGTCTCTCAGTGCGGCGCAGGCGCAACTCCAGCACCCCGTGCGACGCTAGCGCCGACGCGAGAGAGAGAGCGAGCACTGCGAGCTGCGTGCGCACACACAGCATGGAGCGAGCGGCGCACGCTACCGCCAGCCCCGCGTGCCGCGCCGACAGCGTAGCGGACCACGGGCCGCGCCAGCCCCCTCCGCCGATACATATACCAGCCTAAAGCATGGAGAAGACGAAACATTAAATAATTTGTATCTCGAATTTATTATATCTTAAATTAATAGTTCTGATCATAAATATACTCTATTTAAGTCTGATAGTACAAATGTAGCAGACGTATTAACGATATTCAGTATTTGAAAATAAATTTAATAGTACGTGGTCGAGCGAGACCATTGCGCTCTATAAAGTTCTTTTGCCCAACTGATCAGAGCTTATAGAGAGCACTCTCCCAACTGTGGTGGTGAAATAAAGCTTTCTTCTTGGATATCAATCGCTGCAGGAGGTGAAATTGGACGGTGTCAACCACGGATATCTATGGAGCCAACTTTTTATAATTTGTAGTATTTATCACCTGTAAAACATCCCACAAGGCAGCGCAAGCGCCCCAAGCTGCGGCAGCGACTGCGGGTAGAGCTAAGTCACTTCTAGCTGCTCGCCATCTTAGCAGTGCTAGAAGTAGGGAGGCGTGCGCCGCAGCCCCGCCGGCGGCTAGTGCTCCGCGCCGCCCTCGAGCCGCCGCCATGCTCAACGTAGCAGCAGCCAGGGTCTGAAGTGCTCCAGCTCCACACAACGCTGGCCACGCACCGCTCCATCCACCCACGCACACTCCATACCACTGACAATTTATCAACTTTGTATTTCTATAACTAACAATAAACAAAATTCAACTACCGTCACTTATTTATATCTGAAATTGAAAATTTGATATTTACACATGATATAAACCCAAAATATATTTCCAATATTTATGAAAAGTGTTAATAAATTTAATCGATTTTTTTAAGATATAGCAAGTGATAAAATATTTTTGGTAGTAAAGTTGAATACCTTAATGTAAGACGTATAAATAAATCCCTGTTGAAGACCGATGAACAATCCCATGGGAGCGCTGAGTATAGTCCTCTGGTCTTTTAGCACTGAACGGGCATCCGGTGGCGGTGCCGGTGTAGATGCTGCACCGTACAGTCCGAGGCAGGCTGCGGCTAGAGCCATCGCGGCCCATAGAGCTACAAGAAATCTGCGACCCTCCGTGCTCAGAGATGATCCTAGTAGAAATTGTACTCCTGGACAACCTGCTGAACCACAAGTTCTCTCCTGAAAGAACGCATACAATTTGAATTGCAATAAAATATTATAAAAAATTAAAAATATCCACGCCTGTTTTTAGTTATACCTCATAATCGTCATCCAAAAAATCTTCATTTGACCATTTCGAAGAGTTAACTGGTGAGTTTGATACTTGAACTAACAGATTTTCTGGCCAAATTATCAACGCTCCTCCGAGTAAGAGCGATCCAAATACAAGACCTAAATCTTGCGCCGCTCGCAGGCCTCTTAATCCTCTACGTAAAGCTATCTTCCTTCTACATTCATCGCCTGCTGCTTGAGCCAGTGAAGTGGCGGAAGACGACAGGGCAAGCGACATGGGTGACAAAGTTATGCCGCAGATTGCGTACAACGGGAGCAAAATTGGCAAAGGGGTTGCAACAGTATGCGCTATCAGAAGAATACAGACCAGAATGTGTGCTACCGTTATCACTAATCTTGTGCCCGATTTTTGTAGAATTAGAGGAGAAAAGGGGGCAATAATTGCAGCTACTGCATGCATTATCGCAAGAGGCATTGCTCCGGCCTCTGCGCCAGCGAAAGCTGTGAATGGCAGCAACGCTGTCGAGCAAAGGCCGCTAGCTACACACAGAAGAGTGAAACGTGTGACAAGAGGTTTTGGTAGTTTTGGCGGTTGTCTTGTAATGAGTCTTCGAATGGAGGCTGCTCCTACCGACGAGGCGGCGGACTCTCTGCGTCGGTTGGCAATGGGGGCAGAAACTTTGATTGGCGTTTTGGATTTCCTCCATGGCCATTCTTTCTTGCATATCGTGCTCACGGGTATCTGAAACACAAAAAAAGAGTTTTAAATTTTATTTCCTCCCTATCGTACAATCTCAGAGCTCAAAGCCATTGAGTACCTGTGGTATGACGGCCCTGTGTCGGTGCGGGTCGGACACGGTCCTGGCGGCGGTGCGGATGCTGTGCGGCCGCGATCGCTCCGTCAGATCCGGTAGGCTGCCCATACGACCATCTGACTGCTACCGGCATTCGTTCACTCAATGTCCTGACAAATATTAGGTAGGAAGGAACATTTAATTCTTCAGTTCAGTGATATTTAAGACAACTACTTAATTATTTCTTGGCATTGTCACTTATATAAAGTAAGTAAAACGTTCTGAAAAGAAAATTCTGGAAGTTAAACCCACTTTGTCTGCATTGTATTACTTTCAGAGATCGCTTATGGGATCTCTGCTATTATGCAGTTCTGTTAAAATTACAACGCGAAAAAAGGACGAATTGACAACAAACTTTCGCATTTATAATATTAATATGAAAAGAGTTGATCTCGTTGATCAACTCTTTATAAAATTTCTTTTAATTTTCTGCTTACTGCGTTGTTTTTTCAAATTGTTACAGAAGTTCTTTATAATTTTTGGACATTTATTTCAGTTATAAATAAATTTATCATAATTTATTCTTTATTCTCAAAAAAATATACAAACAGATTACGATACATTGTAAGCAAAGGTGGACTGTTCCAGCTAATCCATGATTGTGTGTGAAAGAGTTACGGAGCAGGTGTTATTGTGCAGACAGGGTTTAAACTTAAATTAAATATCACATTGTGAGACTTATATAAATGTCTTACTCTAGAAAAGTATAAAAATACTTAACTAAATTAATTGAAAAGCAACTGAAAGAAATTTAATACCGTTCAGAAAAACTTAGGTACTTAACCGAAATTAAAATCAATTTCTGAATTGATCTTTTAATGGTTTCTTTATAAATCGTCTCTAACTGCATTGAAGTATAACTATTAAATAAAAAAAATTAAATTAACCCTAACTGAAACAATAATTTAATACAGTCACCAAGTATCGATATCCACACAACATTGATTTAGAAAAATCGATATTAACAAACAAATGATACATAAGATATATTCCGATTTTGATGAAATTTGACTAGATGAGACTAGTCAATAGGATGAAATAAAGGATGAAGTGCATCTCGAGCTTTGTGATCCTTTAAGTCTTTGGGAGTTAGTCATAATATATAAATTATGTGAATATAGAGATATAGCAATGTATTAGGGGTTAAAGTATGAAATTGCCGATTTGCACTGAAAAATTGAAATTCGTTTTTTTTTTAATTTAACATATTTATTTAATCAAAATAATTACCATTAGTATCTAAACATTGCTGCCATCTAATAGGAAGGTCATTTATGCCTTTGCGATAGAACTCTGGTGATCTAGATTCGACAAACTGTGTGAAAGCATTTTGTACTGCCTCCTGAGAAGAAAACTTTTATCACCTTGAAAATGGTCCAAATGACGAAAAAAATGGTAGTCCTAATTGCAGTTCCTGTAGAGTTAAAACGGTTGACGAGGTCTCGCGTTATAATGGAGTAATAATGGTAAAGATCGATTCATAAGTCGCGGCTGTGTCACTGCTAGTTTTGCTATCATTGTTCAGAGTTCGCCGCAGTAGACATCTGCCGTTATTGCTTGACCAGATCGGAGAAAGCTATAGTGAATAACACCATGCTGAGACCACCAAACAGTTACCATTACCTTTTTATTGGTAAGCTTTGCTTTATGACACTGTTGCGGCGGCTTCATTTCTGTATCGATTCAACACAAGTTTCAACACGCGTTTCTTTCTGCAGATCAGTCAAATCATGAGGCACCCATTTTACATATATTTTTATTTTATTGATTTGACGGTTAAACCATGCCGATAATTCCTGGGTAGTTTGGCCCGGATCAGCTTCCACCATCTCTTTCAATTCATTGTTATTCACCTGTGTGGGCGGTCTTCCACGTTTTTCGAAGTATTCATCTTTCTTGTCTATGCTGAATAAAAAAAACAACTGAAAGTCGGTCCGAATGTTGCACAATTTTCAAAAGAAGAACTACATAGGTACCATGTGAAAAAAGTTTCGCTCAAAAATCTCAAACCATGAAGGTTTTATATCAATTCAAAGTACCTATTACAATAAAACGGCAATTTCACACTTTAACTTCTATTATGAAAATTTGTTTGTTTACGTAAGTTAATGAAATAAATTTGTAAAATATAAAATATGATATATGAATGTTTCTCCAGCTGCTGTAGTTTATAATCTTATAATAAATCATACACATATATGTCGGAGCATAGTAAAAGATTATCGATTAATCGAATCGTTATCGTTGTCTATGGCGTTGGAGTGGGGTAGTAGTCACTTCCGTTGTTTTGACAGTCTCTACCCTCGACCCTTTATATGCGATCGACAGTCTAACTGAAGTCTTAGTCGTGCGCGGTCTCTCAAGAAGTGAACATCATCTAAGTAGTGCTAGTGATAGTGATAGTGATAGTGTCAAGTGTAGTGTGGAAGTGCTGTCCAACTAAGGTCACGTAAGTCCTTACAATGTTATTGCCACGTGGTTAAGTAAACACTAGGTTAGCCTTGTGTTAGATTCGGTTTATGTGCGTTTAACCTTGGGTTTAAATAGAGCCTAGCAGTGGAGGCGAGTGTTGTAATTATTTAAAGGATATCCTTAAGCCTACACCTTGGTCACAAGTCCAAGGCACTGCTTAGGTTTCTCTCGTAATTGTTAGAGATCATATTTGATCATTTATCGGCTCAGTAGAAGTATCTAAGTTGCGTTTACCCAATATTCCAGTCGATACCATCATCCCCTTTTAGTGTTCCCCAATATCCCCCATCTTCCTCCTTCCATCTCCTTTCACATCGTTTTAAAATCCCCGACATATATATACTCGTGTAATATACAAAGCTAGTTTCTTCCCACCATTCCCCGCAGACTGGATCTATACAGTAATGGTTAGCTGAGTGTACATACATGTGTATATAAGTATACACATGTATGTACACTCGGTACAATATAGATTAAGTTGTTCTTTTTTGATTTCATTTTTCCGAAGAGTCGTTTTGATGGCCCACTGCTGAGCACTGAGTAGTGAGAAGACTCGGTAATAAGCCACCATGCTGGCCTATTGTGGGTTGGCAGCCTACACAACGACAGGGAACATGGAGAACTCTCAGGAGTGCAGGTTTCCTCACGATGTTTTCCTTCACCAAATCTTATATGCACATTTCAATTTATTTTTTATTTTTTGTCTATAATCCAAAGATATGATTGAGATAGGTTATAAATTGTTTTACTTTGTTTATTAATAAAGTTTATATTGTTTATTTTTAATCTAACTAATAAGGGAGGATTTTTAGGACTGTATATATTTTTTTCAAGGGATGTTGAAGGAACTAAGTTGCTCGGTTAAAATCAATAAATTTCAAATAACTATCCAAAAGTGAATCAAAAATATTTTTTTAAAATCAAAATGAATATTTATTTTATGATAATATATTTTCTTCTAATCAGCCTATAACAAATTATGGCTAAGAATATAGGAATACTAGTCGAACTACCCAAGCTTTGTCTATTTACTTAGAATTACCAAAAATTTTTTTCTTAAATATTATACTGATACTTTAAAATATGTAGGCGTTTAATAAATATATTTTATTTCCTACTGGAAATATGATTTTTCCAGAATAAAAAAATAGCCTACGTGTTAATCCAGTTTATGAAGTATCTATGTGGTAAATTTCATTGAAATTCGTTCAGCCGTTTTTGCGTAATTAAGTAACAAACATCCAAACCTCCAAACTTAAAATATAACTAACTAGTCGACCCGCGCGACTTCATTCACGTGTTGCTCCGCTCCTATTGGTCTTAGCGTGTTGATATATAGCTTATAGCCTTCCTCGATAAATGGGCTATCTAACACTAGAAGAATTTTTCAAATCGGACCAGTAGTTCCCGAGATTAGCGCGTTCAAACAAACAAACTCTTCAGCTTTATATATTAGTATAAGATTTATTTATTAACTCATTTAGATTCGGTTTATTCGTAAAAAGACAGTTGAGGTGCCCATTTTAACTAATTTAAGTGAACATTCACTATTAATAAATTCACAGTACCTAATAATAAATACATACCGACAGACAAAATGTAATCCATTGTAGAATAAACACAAACACTATTTTGTCACTTATACATAAGATATGCTGATCAACTTTGATATGTTATCAGACTATATTCACTATATATTTTAAATATACGTGTGTCTCTAGAGAGGCTGTGAAAATACTGGGCTGGAGGCGAAAGCAGGAATTATGGGGTGACCATACTTTTTGTGGGATATGTTTAAACATTTATGATGTTCCAGAACTCTCTTGGTTTTATCATCAGATAATATTGGTAGAAAAGTGTATTATGTTTATGTCATCATATTTCAATTAATTTATACAAAACCTTTACAAATTATAGGTCTAAACCTTCCTAATGAATCACTCTGTTCATTAATGAAAATCGCATTCAGTAGTTTTTGAGTATATCGCAAACAGATACACAGAACTGTTTTATTATATGTAGTGTGTAGTGATTATGTCTAGAAGAAATAAATATATTAAGGGTTGTTTAAGTCTATACTAATATTATAAAGAAGTAAGATTTGTATTTTTGTATTTTTGTATGTAACGAATAAACATAAAAACTACTGGACCGATTTCAAAAATTCTTTCACCATTAGAAAGCTACATTATCCCTGAGTAACATAAGCTATATTTATTACAAGAAAAAATTAGAGATCCCCAGAAAATCTCACTAAAACCAACCCAAGGTGCAAAAAAAATAGCCATAAAATATCTTTCATCGCATGCGCTGCGAAAAGTATTGATGATAGAACAAAAAAATGTTAAACAATATTATAGAACGTATCAATATCTACAAAAAACTCCGCGAGACCATATGTCCAACTATTGTAGTTAAGTCACTATAACTACTTTTTTACATTTTAAAAGTTGATAAAAATGCCTATCAAAATCAGACCATGTTTTCCATACCTTTGCATTAATCCTTATCCAAATAAATTATTTCATATTCAAGACTATTTCAATACCTGTAAATTACTTTTTGAATTATTAAAATCGGTCCTTCCATTCAAAAGATATTACGAAATTAAAAATATCAGTATAAACAAAAAATACACGCCGACGCGACGCGACGGGCCAGTGTAGTTCTATCTCGGTGATACTCGAAGTGCAGCGAGTGGTAGCGAGTAACGCCGAGGTAGAGGGGCACCGAAATGCGGGAGAGCCAAAATGTTTTAAACTAAATATTCCACCCGTGCGAAGCCGGGATGGGCCCCTAGTATTACATAAGCACAAGAGGGCGTAGGGTGTTGTGTTTTTTTTTTATGACTGCTGTATTAGAGGAAGAGTTGGCAACACCTTTTATTTTATTTTCGGACTGTATATAACCTCTGTTCTGATAGACTCTTATGATTATGGCTGTACAATGGTGTGGTGTCGTGATGCTAGGTCTCCATTACTAAGGTTGGAGTAAGTGTTTAATATTGGTTACTCGGTATTCCGTTTCCCGTTACTTCTAATACACAAACATACATTCAGTTTTAATTATATCCTCCGGCTTCAGGTATTTCAGTCCACCTAACTGCTCTATTTTCTTTGCCAGCAAAAGTAAAAGTTTTTTTACCCGACTACGGCGAACTTATGAATTTTTGGCAGTCCATGTATGTATATATGTATCTATGTATGTTTGTATGTTCCACTCTAGCGCTTAAACTACTGAACCAATTTCCATGAGTGAGGTGTCAAAAGATTCTTAATAATGGCGCGGGTGACATAGGTTATAAATAATTTATGATTTTTTTTAATGACGGAATTTAAACCTCAGATTCTAACCTCGAAAAAAATTAAACTGAGTTAATTATCACGTGTTTGGTATCAAAAGAAAGGTCTTGGCGAGCACATTACAGATATGTATATATTTATTGTTTAAGTCAACATATATTTTTAAAATGCGGTCGTATAGTCCGCGCGGTCCTGTCGTTGCAGTTATTCACTCGTTTAAGCAAATAAAAACCAACATTACGTTACAACATGAGATTATATAGGTTATCTCTATAAACTATAACCCGACTACGTAAAAAAGTGGTCTTAAAAGGACGAAACAAGAAAATAATTAGATAGATCCTCTGTCTGCTCTTTGCTTAAGTATAAAATACACTTTTTAACAAAAAGAACCTAATTAATATTTAATTTGAACATAATCTTGCATATTCTTATCAACGGTTAAACTATGTTAATATACTTAATACTTAAGAATAACTTATAATAAAATTATTATTATGTCATTAATTTAGTTGTAAATTTTTCCAGAATTTTATTTACATATTTTTAGCTGGTTTATAAACTTAGATTTTTCTTGTGTATCAAAAATAACTAGAATATTCTTTTGTAAGTTATAAAGTTTTCTTTCGTTCCTAGTACAAACTCAGGGTATTTAACAAAATGGCGGCAGATCTCGTAGTGCACTGTAGTGAGGGCTATAAAAGGTGTAACGTTAAAGGTTAAGATATTGCAAGCATTTTGCAATTTCGTATTTTTATAGATTTTTGTCATTTCCCCCTTTCCCCCAATTTGTGCGCTTCGTTGTTCGTGCGTATCGTTTGTACCCTCCAATTCTCCTCCTCCTCAAACAAAATTCTAAATAAGTTTTTTTGCTAATGTTTTAACTTTTTTGAAGTTTACTTAAATTGAGTCAGTAAAACCAAGTTTTATCGTTTGTACTCGTTTGTACCTTTTAGCACTTAGTGCGTATCGTTTGTACCCTCCACTAAATATATTTTTTCCATCCCCCTTTCTTCTTTTAACATGATTTAATCATCGTAACATGAGCAAACGAAACTCAAAGACTTTTTAAATTTTCAAGACATATTTCTTGTTTTAATCACCTAGAGACTCTCTCTACCAATGCTTGTGAAATGCCTTATCTATACTAATATATAAAGCTGAAGAGTTTGTTTACTTGAACGCGCTAATCTCAGGAACTACTGATCCAATTTGAAAAATTCTTCCAGTGTTAGATAGTCCATTTATCGAGGATTGCTATAGGCTATATATCATCACGCTAAGACCAATAGGAGCGGAGCATCACGACCACGAAGCGGTGCGGGTCGACTACTCTATAACACTTGTAAGTTTTAGGATAAAAAAAAATTTTAATGGCATAATAGTATTCGTGAATAAGTCAGCAAAGACAGTTCTATTAATTCTGTCCTTAGAATGCAAAATTTGTGGCCATATTACTCATCTGGGTGGAGGGAGCTCTACGCGCATGCGCTACAACCAGACGAGGGCAACAAGATAGATTAAAATTGCAACGAAGGCTACATATCAATACTGTCTGTCTGTTTGTTTGGGTTGGCGCATCGAAGGTCCATCTAATGATTTTTTTTTCAGTTCGATCCTTCAAAACTATCCCAACTCAGCGTACCTTAAAATTTAGGTAGTTTTAAATTCGGTAGATATTTTGATAATAGTTATCGTCAGTATTATAGTTATTGTGTTACAGAGTGAGCGAGAGGGAACATAACGCATATAGATGCAATAGTTATCAAACTTGTAGTTGATTGAACGAATTATTATATAGTAATCATATAACTGTATCGCTATATTGATATATTTTCAATATACATTTCGACAGTTCGGAAAAAATGGCTTGAAGGGGTCGAAAATTAGATAAATAATTTTCGACCCCTTCAAGCCTTTTATTCGCTATAAAACATATTAATAAAAATAGGAATAAACTTTCAACTAGGAGTCATTGAATTGATTGTATATTAAAACTTTAATTTTTCGGTAATTTTTAATTATTTAATAATAAATTATTTATTTTAAGATATATCTCATAAACAATCAGCTTATGTAAATAAATTACATTGACTTAAGAATTATTTCCTTTGTTAAGATTTGAATTACCTTTATTAAAAATGAGTTATGATCCTTGGAATGCTTTTTAAAGTTAAAAACAAATCTCTTATATGAAACTACTTTTTACTAATAATTTAAAAATATACAGACAGAGATAAATATGATATAAAAATAAGAAACAAAAAAATACACAGCAGAAAAAAATAAGAAAGAGATGGGGCACTAAGTACAATAAGATGAATAATAGTAAAGAGCAAAGGTACTAAATACAATAAGATAAAGAAAATTAAAAAGCAAAAATACTAAGTAGAAGATAATAAATGAATGTTAATAGCAAAAGCATTAGGTATATAAAATGAATAAAATTAAAAAGCTTACATACGAGGTACAATAAATTGAATCAAATTAAAGGACAAAGGCATTAAGTAAAATAAAATATATAAATGTGAAGAGCAACGGGACTAAGTACAATGAAATATAAAAATGTGAAGAGCAACGGGATTAAGTACAATAAAATATATAAATGTGAAGAGCAACGGGACTAAGTACAATGAAATATATAAATGTGAAGAGCAACGGGACTAAGTACAATGAAATATATAAATGTGAAGAGCAACGGGACTAAGTACAATGAAATATATAAATGTGAAGAGCAACGGGACTAAGTACAATGAAATATATAAATGTGAAGAGCAACGGGACTAAGTACAATGAAATATATAAATGCGAAGAGCAACGGGACTAAGTACAATGAAATATATAAATGTGAAGAGCAACGGGACTAAGTACAATGAAATATATAAATGCGAAGAGCAACGGGACTAAGTACAATGAAATATATAAATGTGAAGAGCAACGGGACTAAGTACAATGAAATATATAAATGTGAAGAGCAACGGGACTAAGTACAATGAAATATATAAATGCGAAGAGCAACGGGACTAAGTACAATGAAATATATAAATGCGAAGAGCAACGGGACTAAGTACAATGAAATATATAAATGTGAAGAGCAACGGGACCAAGTACAATGAAATATATAAATGTGAAGAGCAACGGGACTAAGTACAATGAAATATATAAATGCGAAGAGCAACGGGACTAAGTACAATGAAATATATAAATGCGAAGAGCAAAACTACTAAATAGAATAATGTTAATAAAATAAAATAATTTAATTAAAAGACAAACAATTTGTAAAATAACATAAACCATAACAAAGAGCATTTGTATAAAATTAATAAACATTTGAACTGATTAACCTACAAATGACCTCTATGCCATTGTTAGAATCTTCTATATTAAAGTTACATAATATTATACAAAGTACATAATTAATATGTAGTATTATCTACGAAATATTACACTATTAAACATTTTCACGAACCTTCCTCAAGTTTTAGATTTAAATATAAATTATATCTGATTACAATCAATTATTTACTTTATATATTATAAACTAGCTGCGCCCCGCGGTTTCACTCGCTATATTTTGGATAATTCACACTATATCATTATAAATTATAGCCTATGTGTTATTCTGGTGTGTAAGCTATATTATTGTAAAGTTTCGTCAAAATCCATTCAGTAGTTTTTGCGTGAAAGAGTAACAAACATCCATACATTCTTACAAACTCTCGCGTTTATTCTATATTCTATTACGGTTTTACGCTTAACTAACTAAACCTATTTCGATGAAATTTTGTACATGAATAGTGTAGGACCTGGAAAAGGATATTGGTTAGGGTTTATCGCGATAAAAATTATTTTAGGGGGTTGAAATTAGGGATGAAGTGCATGTCGACCTGCATAATCTTTTATGCCTTTGGAAATTATTCCAAGAAGAAGGAAGAATGAGTTTCATGGAATTCATTTACTATAAGTATACCAGAACTTTACTGACTAAGAGCTAATAATGAGCAAAGTGAATTTAGTAGATAGTTCATAAGTTTTTGTACAGAACCTGTTTGACGATTCCGAGTCGCTTTTGCCACTACTTTAGCCTACAATAAACCTGACACTGTTTATATTACGAATTATATTTTAGGCGGGATGAAGTCGTCAGGAGGAAAAGAAAATCCGGAATATTTCTTAAAATTATATTTTTCTTACTATTCTACATTTTTTCCTTATAATCAAATCTTATAAACTAGAGGGGTGAGCCTTACAACAAAATTCTAATTTCTTATGTTGGATTTTTATGGCCGCCGATATATCATAATAGGTCGGGGAAAAAGTCTTTTCGCATTATGGTATGTATGAACTTGTATTAAAATCTCTTTGGCTACACTATTTGTATCTGGCTGGTTTTGGTATCATTCAAAGTTTACATTTTAAAGAAGATAATTCCAAATTCAAATTAAGAAAATGTGTGATTTTTACTTGTTTTTCGTACTGTGGAAATGAGTGAATCTAATAAAGAAATCAGATACATTTTAAGATTTTACTACAAAAAAAGTAAAAATACAACACAAGCCGTGAAAAATTTTTGCGACGTTTATGGATTTAATGCAGTGTCTGTGAGAGTAGCCCAATTTGGTTTAAGCGTTTTCAATCCGGAAATTTTAATGTCAAAGATGCACCTCGCTCTGGTCACCCTATTACGGCAAGATCGTCATATCAATTACGACATAGCTAAAGAACTGGGAATTGACCACAAAACAGTTTTGGCGCATTTGAAAAAAACTGGGTACACAAAAAAGCTCGATATTTGGGTAACTCACGAGCTCACTGAAAGAAACCTAATGAACCGAGTACTCATTTGTAATTCTTTATTACGGCGTAATGAAACCGAACCATTTTTGAAGAAGCTGATAACTGGTGATGAAAAGTGGATCACGTACGACAAGAACGTGCGAAAAAGGACGTGGTCAAATGCCGGTCAGGCTTCATAGACTGTGGCGAAACCCGGGTTAACTCGCAACAAGGTGATGCTGTGTGTGTGGTGGGATTAGAAGAGCATTATTCATTATGAGCTGTTACCACCAGGCAGGACCATCGATTCTGAATATTGCGAACAACTGATGAGATTAAAGCAAGAAGTTGAGAGAAAGCGGCCGGAATTAATCAACATAAGGGACGAACATCATGATAACGCTAGACCTCACACATATTTAGCCACTCAGCAAAAATTAAGAGAGTTAGGCTGGGAGGTGTTGTTGCATTCGCCGTATAGTTCTGAACTTGCACCTTCAGATTTCCACCTGTTTCGGTCTCTTCAGAATTCTTTAGGCAGTGTCAGGTTAACATCACGAGAGGGCTGCCAAACCTACTTGTCGCGGTTTTTTGATCAGAAGCCCCGAAATTTCTATAGCAATGGGATCATGTCCCTACCTACAAGATGGCAATAAGTTATCGAACAAAATGGTACCTACATACTTTAGTTAAATGTAAATAAACTAGATTAAAAAATGTTTTGAATTTTCTTAATAAATGCGAAGAAACTTTTTTCCCGACCTATTATATGATTTACATCGTCCAATTCTAGACACTACTTGGTTCCAATCATCTACCTTCAAAATTTGGAATATCCTGAGTGTATTTAATATTTTATGAGTTTGTATGTATTTTCGTTTTTATTTTACTACTTTATATTACTATAGAATCTGATGCGTAATTTTTCTGGCAAATATTAGTCCAACAAATGCAGAACTCTAAAAGTATATTTGTATATTGCCTTCTTACACTCAATAAAAAATGGATTCAAGTTTTTGTTGCAACGTAAATCTAAATCATTTTTACAAGTTTTTATATAACTTACGTTGAACTAAAACGTATACTTCACAGTAAAACTCAAATGAAAATATTATCATATAATCGAGATGGCCCAGTACAGCAGTGATGGCCGATGATGGATGGAGTGGTTGACACTTCAAGTCTTACTCGGGAGGTCCGAGGTTCGATCCCCCACACAGGCAATCACCTCTGACTCTGAGTTATGTGTGTTTTCAGCAATTAAATATCACTTGCTATAACGGTGAAGGTAAACATCGAGAGGAAACCTGCACTCCTGTGAGTTCCCTTAAAGTTCTCAAAGGTTTGTCAAGTCTGCCAACCCGCACTGGGCCAACGTGGTGGACTATGGCCTAATACCCTCCTCATTCTGAGGAGGAGACCCGGCTCAGCAGTGGGTCATTGAAGGGTCGTGATGATCTGGGCCTTATTCTCAGGAGCAGGTTTAAAAGCGTCTTTTATAACCGTAAACTCTCACCTTCACTGATCGACCTCGCTTCTATATATTAAAATACACTACTCCTCGATAACTCAGCACTCCACCAAAACAAAACTACACTATTAGTCTCAATAGTTTAATATGTACTGCGCGATAACACTTGACAGGCAAACTTAATCCTAACGGAACGAAAGTTATACATTGTCTACTCGAAATAAGATAAAATAATCTACCCGCTAATATACACTGTCTACTCGAAATAAGATAAAATAATCTACCCGCTAATATACACTGTCTACTCGAAATAAGATAAAATAATCTACCCGCTAATACTAATTTATAAATAAGCTAACACTTCAATGACAATAGTTACTGGTTAGCAAAGTAACAGTGTTCTTAATGCAATATGGCGGACTGACAAGGATGGTTTGGGTTTATAAAGTTTGATAAAACCTTCGACGTGGCTTCGGTCCCGATAAATACAAGTCTGGTTGACACAATTTTAATCAGTGAATATTGTTTATTAAAGTGTATTGTACACAAATATTAAAACATTAATTTTAAATATGTAAGTAAGAAATTTGTTATCTTCTTGAATGTGATTGTTAATCGCGTCGTATAAACTTGAGATATACATCAGTAGTGGAATGTGTTGCAAGTCCTGTTGGTCGGAAATCTAATTTAAGAGGCATATTCTCCGCTAGTTCAATCCTGTACTTCTTGAATATAGTTAACAATACCGCGTGCATCGGCATTTTCGCAAAACGCATACCTGAAAAAGAATATTATGAATTAAGTAAACGTATTTGATTTTGTTAATAATAAAACTGATACTCTGCCACTGGGAGAGCATCTCGTAACAGGCGAATTACTCTTTGTTGGTAGTGGATCTATTTCCCGATTGGTTTGCGACCAACCAGCATGCGAATCCGACCGCTAAGTATCGTTGACGCGTTTTGGTCGAGCCGCATATGGGCTACCCTTACCCCTTCTTCTCCCACACCCCTAATGCTACAGTTCTACGGGACTCTGGGTTTTATCTCAGGGTTCTCTGAAACCGTAGCATTATTGTATTCATTCTCCTTCCTCACTGTATCAACGAGGTGGCAACGCTTCGGCAAAACATGAGTCACTATCATGTATTGCCTATATCCATGGGTGACGGTGGCCACTTATCATCAGGTGGGCCGTCTGATCATTTGTCCTTTAACTGCCATAAAAAAACCAAAAAACTGACGTATTATGAAAGCAGCGTTAAAAGTAGATGTTATGATATCAGCAGACCCAAGATTGATAACGAATAGATAAGTAGGTGCTAAAAACAACAAACATGAACAGCATAAAATTAAAACTTCTGAGTACAATATGATTAAATTGATATTCCTTAGACTTGTTGAGAGTTAAATATATATTTTTAAAAGCAAAATTACCTATACATAACCGTGGTCCTTCTCCAAATGGTAAGAAACTAAATGGTTTTACATGTTTTTTTTGTTCTCCTAAGAAACGTTCGGGTAGAAATTTATCTGGTTCCGGAAAATAATCTTGTCTTCTTTGAACGTGATAAACAGGTATATGAATACGAGTTCCTTTGTCCAAACGAAGTCCTGTTGGAAGAGTATACTCGTCTGTCACTTCTCGAGTCAGTACACCCAAAACAGGGTAGAGACGAAGTGTTTCGTCTATACATGCTTCCATGTATGGTAATTCATTTATACATTCATAATCAATAACACCATTATTCCTTTGGAGATATGAATCTATTTCAGTAATTAATTGATCCTGAACATCCTTGCTTTTTGCTAGTTCATATAAAAGAAAACCTAGAGACGAAGCTGTAGTTTCAAAGCCGGCTGCGAAAAAACCTGCGCAATTCGCAACAAGCAGATCATCATTTACCTTTATATCAATCTTCTTTTTATCACCAGTGACGGTGTAGCATGAACCTGTGATGTGACTATTTTTTTTCAATTCTGAAATAAGAGTAACAAAATCATTTCTATTAATTTCAGACTGAATCCTACTATTGGAGACTTTATTAAATAATCCGTGGAAAAAATCTGTTATATTTTTATCGAACATTCGAAATCCCAATCCGTAAAACAAAGATGGCCACAGGGAGCGACATGCCATTTTTAAGCCTCTAACGATCGACTTATCAAATATTTGCTCGCCTGCAATATTGAATGGATTCTCTCCTTCATTTGTTTTCAAGCAGTTGGCGTTTATTCCAAACGCACAAGCCATAATGCAGTCCATAGTATATTTAACCAGCAAAGATTTAACATTTATATTTTGATTCATAGTAGTTTCTGTTTCAAGATATTTTACAAGTTCATTAACGCAATCTTTGATATGAGGAAACATTTGTTTAATTTTAGAAGGTGTGAAAAGTGGATTTAAATTTTGCCGTAACACTTTCCATTCATGTCCCCCTTGGAAAAATAAATGATTTGTAAATACTTCTTTATGAGTATAATCCGTTATCTCTCGGCCGGTGAAATAATTAAAATCGGTATTCATGACAAGTTTAATAATATCAGGATCATGGATGAGGAGAGCAGGTTCAGTCCCATAGAAGGTCCCAATGTAGGGTTCATCAGGGAACTTTTCACATATTTCACGTGCAACTTGGCCTTGATATTTTTTCATCAGTATATATTCACGGTAATTACCAAATATCATCTGCGGTGCTATATACGGAACATTTCGCTTTTTCCAATAATCGTGATTTTTGACCAACATCCAATATATATAATACAAAATTACACACACGAAAAATGAAATGTAAAACATTTTATATTTTATTTTAAATACACGCAACTTGTTATTGGTACAATTCTATTGTCAAATGTAAGTAATCATTTCGAAATGATATACTGAAATATTAGAGACGCGCTAGGGTTACCATAATATAATTCTCGAGAACACACAATCTATGTAAAACGATAATGTATTTCCACAACCTTTTGACTCAAATAGAGTTTCAACATCAGTCATATTGTATCCCAATATAATCTACATTATTTTTATTCATTGCTATTTGTCAAATATTAAGTGCGATTTAATGTACTACTTACGCCATCTAGTAACCAATAGTTGGCGTCTGTCCCTCTGTTACTCAATCAGGCTTAAATCACTTAACCGATTTTGATTAAATATGATACAGAGATAAAGTAGAGCTTGAGGCTATGTCTTATCGCGAAAAAATACTTAAGAATACTTAGTAAACAAATGAGTGTGCTCGTACGCCATCTATGGACGTGGGGGTGAAGTGTATGTCGAGCTGTGTGTCTTTGGGAATTAGTCATATATAAATAAAAAGGTAAAACATAGTGATATAGCGATTTAAAGGTGATACATAAATAAATACAAGTCGTTAATCGCAATCAACTAATAAAATAAATAAATTTACTTAACTATATATTTCGCTTCCATTGTTCTTACAGTTTTAGAATGAATGAAAGATATTTTTAAAAATCTCTGATCCTAAATTTAAAGTCCAGGATCGATCCTCAGTTATCACGGATGTCTATGGGCGAGAGTGACTGTCGGTTTTGTAAGATTTTTTCTACAAAATAGAACTCTTAGTTACATAAAAATAACTTCGCAGTAATAAATACTGGAGAATGAGAAATAACTGGTCGGTCAGTCAGTTTGTCTGAAGCTACCACCAGCTCGGAAAGCAGTTTTCTGTTGAGAAGAGCCGCCCAGACACTCAACAGTCGCTCTTTTCAAAAAGCCATGTTTACATAGTCTGTTATACAAATTATTTAACTTGAGAGTCAACGTCACTTAGACTCCAAGCATTCTCATCATTTAAGTAATCCTGTACATTATAGTACGCTTTGTTTATTAATGATTTCTTGATCCGAGTTTTAAATTGTTGAAGTGGCAAGTCTAATATAGGATAAAGGGAAAATGAGATATCGATCCGATATCTATCCGATAGATAGTTTGTGAGATGTTTCATTTCATCTATGTATTTAACATAGAAAGTTCTATTTCGTGAATTGTCTGTTCTGTTTTAAAATAAAAGTTTTAACTCAAATTGTTTTGTCTGATATCACTAATATTCCAAAATAGGAATAAAATATATTATCCTACAAGATTTAAAATTTTAAACCATCTAATTCTGATAAAGCATTAGAATATTAATTTTTATCTTATCATTAGAGATATTAGTGTACATTTATCGGATTACAAAATATTTTTCTAAACTAATACTGAAAAACATAATAACAAAACAAATATCTTGTAGTCTCTCATATAAGACCATATACAAATAAAACAAAGATAAAAAAATATATTAACGATTCTTAAACCAGCAAAGTTTCCACTTATACATAGAACAACACATTAGAGAAGCATAACAAAAACTAATATCTGACAAAGTTATTATCTATATATATAAAATATAAAAGCGAAAAGTCACTGACTGACTGACTGATCATCACGAAATCTCAGGAACTATAAAACCTACAAACTTGAAATTTGGAATGTAGGTTCCTTCTAGGACGTAGGTGTCCACTAAGAAACGGATTTGAGAAAATCCTCCCCTAAGGGGGTAAAATGGGGTTTGGAAGGTTATATGAAAGTCCTATGTTTTTGAAGTTAGACTTATGAAAATCGGTATTTACATTAATAACTTACAATAATAAAAATCTGTATAATTTATTTTGCAAAATACCCCCTTAAGGGTGGTAAAATAGGGGATGAAAGTTTGTATGGGAAAGTTTAATTTATTGTCACTCTTAACTTGAAATTTGGAAAGTAGGTTCTCTCTAGAGGGTAGGTGTCAGCTAAGATTTTTTTTACGGGGGTGCCCCTCCTAAGGGGTGGAATGGGGGTTTGAAGGTTATATGAAAGTCCTATGCATTTAAAGTTTGAGGTTAGAAAAGCGGGAATATGAAAATTGGCATTTAGATTATTACAGCAGCGGGAAAAATTATCTTTTTATAATCTCATAGAAAATCAGAACTTCTACGCGGACGAAGTCGCGGGCGCCCGCTAGTAAAAATATAATTTTAAACAAACCTTAAACAATGAAAGCAAAAGATAACACAAATTAATTAATTTAACTAGGAATAAATAGCTCTAAATGATATCATACAGTATTACAGAGAGTTCTTGATACAATCTACTTTTCATAATTTCATACTTCACTTGGTAGTAATAAAATATATATGTCGGGGATTTTAAAATGATGTGAAAGGAAATGGAAGGAGGAAGATGGGGAATATTGGGGAACACTAAAAGGGGGTGATGGTATTGAATGGAATATTGGGTAAACGCGACGTAGATACTCCTATTGAACCGATAAATAATAAAATATGATATCTAACAATTACGAAAGAAACCTAGGCAGTGCCTTGGACTTGTGACCAAGGTGTAGGCTTAAGGAGCTCCTTTAAGTGATCACGACACTCACCTCCACTGCTAGGCTCTCTGTTTAAACCCAAGGTTAAACGCACATGAACCTAACCTAACACAAGACGAGGCAATTACATTGTGAGGTACTCACGTGACCTTGATCGGACAGCACTCCTAGCACTAACACAACACTATCACTATTCAGACACTACTTTACTTCTTGAGAGACTGCGCACGACTAAGACTTCAGTCAGACTGTCGATGGCATATAAAGGGTCGAGACTGTCAAAACAACGGAAGTGACCACTACCCTACTCCAACGCCATAGACAGCGATGACGATTCGATTAATCGATAATCTTTTACTATGCTCCGACACGGCCATTCTGATAATCAACGCGCTCTCGCGTTGCCTTTAAACAGTTTAAAAAAAAACGTAAAACGTAACACTTGTTTCGTCGAACAATAACTTTGTTACAGCGTCACAGCTTTCAGCACTATTTCACTTAAGCATTTAATTCATTGACACACAATGAAACAAAGAGCTCTCAACACTCTTTACAGAAAACATCTCAATTCTCAAATTCGTGGCAAAGCGTAACAGCTTTCAGCTCCAACCGTACAGCGGCTTACAACGGCTCAATAACAACAAAGCGACAACGCTTCCAGTGCATCTTTCCGACAAAGCGTAAAAGCTCTCTGTCCACTACGATATAGACAGACAGACAAACATTACAAAAAAAATTACTCACAGCCAAAGTACACTTTAAAAAAATTCCATTAAACCCAAATACTACTAGTTTACGTTGTCCCATGCCTGTGTTCCAGTACAGAATGTACTGTACTAGTTTACATTGTCACATGCCTGTGTTCCAGTACAGAATGTACTGTACTAGTTTACATTGTCCCATGCCTGTGTTCCAGTACAGAATGTACTGTACTAGTTTACATTGTCCCATGCCTGTGTTCCAGTACAGAATGTACTGTACTAGTTTACATTGTCCCATGCCTGTGTTCCAGTACAGAATGTTCTGTACTAGTTTACGTTGTCCCATGCCTGTGTTCCAGTACAGAATGTACTGTACTAGTTTACGTTGTCCCATGCCTGTGTTCCAGTACAGAATGTACTGTACTAGTTTACGTTGTCCCATGCCTGTGTTCCAGTACAGAATATACTGTACTAGTTTACGTTGTCCCATGCCTGTGTTCCAGTACAGAATGTACTATACTAGTTTACGTTGTCCCATGCCTGTGTTCCAGTACAGAATGTACTGTACTAGTTTACGTTGTCCCATGCCTGTGTTCCAGTACAGAATGTACTGTACTAGTTTACGTTGTCCCATGCCTGTGTTCCAGTACAGAATGTACTGTACATCAACTAATAGTAGATGAAGCCGGTAGGTCTAAGAATCTACTGGTAACATGAACATGATAAGTATTTTTTAAATTTCCTCATAATAATAGTTGCTTTACATTCTTAACCATATAATGGCTATCTGTGGTCTTCCTCATCAGTTTCACTTCACCAAATAATTAATTCTGTATACAAATGCTTAAAACCTTTCTACAAATACAGTTTAGTAACCGATGCTGGTGATCTTCGAACTCAACTAACTAATTACTATAAATACCTTCCTTAAATATCATACCTACTTTAAAAAGGGCAAAATAAAAGTAAAATTAAAAATTTTTAACCCCCCACCGACACAAAAAATAAACTTTAAAAATTATAGGATTTCAATCAGATAAATACTGTAACTGGAAATCACATATTGATAACGTGTGAAATTTGTTTTTGTTCTAAGCAAACTAATGTTAGCAACACTGTTTATAAAGTAGTAGTAGCGGGTAGATCATTTTATATTATTTCAAGTATACCGACGTGTAGACAATATATAACCTTTAGTGCGATAGATTGGTCTCAGTCTCTCTGGTGTTTTCGTGTAGTGAACATGTAAGTTAGTGTTATAGTGTTGTGATTAAGGTTACCCTTCTCGAGTTTCACGTAAGTTTACTTTATTATCCATTGTCGTTAGCGAGGTCGAGTGGTGAAGGTGAGAGTTAATATATTATGAAAGAGCTCTTTAAACCTGCTCCTGGGTCTCAAGCCCCAGGCACCGCTAGCCTCAGTCTAAATTGCATGTATATACGTGTTGCTGTACAGTAATGGGTATCATATTTCTCTCGTGTTTATAGCACTAAGACAAACCGCTTCCCCAAAAACAGTAATGATTCAAAGTTGAGTATATATATGCAAATTATGCATATATATACTCAACTTTGAAGTACGGAATAATTATCTGTGGCAACTCGACAGACTTCCAAAGAGCATTTATTGCACGAATGCATCCATGCAATATGTGGTATACCGCCGTATGAATCTTGTAAACCTATATTTAAAGAAACTAGCATTTATATGTCGGAGAATAAGTAAAAGATTATCGATTAATCGAATCGTCATCGGTATCTATGGCGTTGGAGTAGGGTAGTAGTCACTTCCGTTGTTTTGACAGTCTCGACCCTCGACCCTTTAAATGCCATCGACAGTCTGACTGAAGTCTTAGTTGTGCGCGGTCTCTCAAGAAGTGAAGTAGTGCCTAAATAGTGGTAGTGTTGTGCAGTGTTGTGTTAGTGCTAGGAGTTCTGTCCGATCAAGGTTACGTGAGTACCTTACAATGTAATTACCTCGTCTTGTGTTAGGTTAGGTTTATGTGCGTTTAACCTTGGGTTTAAACAGAGAGCCTAGCAGTGGAGGCGAGTGTTGTAATTACTTAAAGGAGCTCCTTAAGCCTACACCTTGGTCACAAGTCCAAGGCACTGCTTAGGTTTCTCTCGTAATTGTTAGAGATCATATTTGATCATTTATCGGTTCAGTAGAAGTATCTACGTTGCGTTTACCCAATATTCCACTCATTACCATCACCCCCTTTTAGTGTTCCCCAATATTCCCCATCTTCCTCCTTCCATCTCCTATCACATCATTTAAAATCCCCGACATATATTAGCATTGTTCGTTAAATTAAATAATAATCTATTTATAATTAATACACCAAAAAAAACCAAAAACAGCTCTATATTTAAAGAATTGTAATGCAAATATGTGTTAAAATATTCAATTCCTTGCCGACAAAAATTAAAGAGCTTTCAGGGCAAAAATTTAAAATAAGTCTAAAAAACTGGTTTGGAGGTTACGCATTTTACTCAATAAATGACATTCTTAGAAAAAAAAAAACTAGCTCTAAAACAATAATTATTTGTATTAGATTATCATTATATTCCTGACATATGTTTTTACTAATTTAATAAAATGCTTCTGGCATGGTTGAATTACTGTACAATTCAGTGCAAATAAATAAATAAATAAATATTTTAAACATACTATAATTATTATCGTCACATATATTATGTCGCGTTGGGGGACCGCCGAGTGAGACAACAGGGGGCTTAGCCAAGTTACAAACGTTATGTTTCAATTCTCTACAATTTCAAACGATAAGTGATGTCAAGCCATGTTGACATATTTGGTGCGTTCCACTAAGCGTCCACAATGCCCAAATAACTTTAAGATGTAAATAAGTTTATTTGATACGGATTGAGATTTATTAGATGAAGGGAATGTTTCTGCAGCGGATGCTCAACGTACCGCTACAGGTAAATATATTTATGTAAAATCAATTTTACTTTTAATTTAATTATAAATATAAAAAAATCAATATCAATCAATAAAAATATGTATATTAATCAATTTAACCAATAATATTGAAGTTTATTGGGAAGACTAACAAATTATTATCTTAACCTCTTGAAACTATTGCTTTATAACTCGCCATTCGAATTATTTTCGTTAACGCTCAAAACGCTCAATAACATATTCCACTTGGATTACCGATCGGAACGGTGGTCGTGAGTGTGGTCATTGTACTCATGAGTGCTTAGTGGAACGTACCCATTAAGAGCGAATGCTCATTCTACATACGTCATTTTAATTTGATCACGTGATATATCGTTGACATATGTCATTCCCATACATTTTTAGGTTTTCTATATGCGGTAACAATTGTAGAAAGTCAACTTGGCTAAGGCCCCTGGGGGCTTAGCCAAGTTGCAAACGTTATGTTTCTATTCTCTTTCTACAATTTTAATCGATAAGTGTTAACAAGCCATTTTGACATATTTGGTGCGTTCCACTAAGCGCTCACAACGCTAAAATAACTTTAAGATGTAAATAAGTTTATTTGATACGGATAGAAATTTATTAGTGGAAGTGAATGGGTGAATTTATTGCAGCGCATGATCAACGTACCGCCACAGGTAATTTAACATGTAAAATTAATTTTAGTTTCAATTAAATTATAAATATAAAAAAATCAATATCAATCAATTTAAAATATGTACACAATTAATGTAACCAAAAATAAGTTTATTATAAGACTTATAAATAATAATATTCTCTTGTAACTATTGCTTTATAGCTCGCCCTTTGAATTATTTTCGCTCAAAACGCTCAATAATCCATTCCACTTGGTTTAACGATTGTAACGCTCGCGAAGAAATGGAACGGGATAAACCGTGGTCGTGAGTGTGGTCGTCGTACTCGTAAGTGCTTAGTGGAACGCACCCATTAAGTGCAAAATGTCATTCTACATATGTTATTTTAATTTGATCACGTGATATATCGTTGAGATATGTCATTCCCATACATTTTTAGGTTTTCTATATGCGGTAACAATTGTAGAAAGTCAACTTGGCTAAGGCCCCTGGTGTAGTCGCAGATTGCAACAAAAGAAATGACGTACAGCGTAGACGATGCATGAAACTTAAGATCGCTCGTACCTATATGTGATTTAATTCGTAATAATAAATTAGCTGTTCTTGGAAAAATACAAACTTTAGCGTTTAATTTATGTAAAGTAAAACAATGGCATTTTGAAAAGAACAACTGTTGAGTTTCTTGCCAGTTCTTCTCATCTGGAAACTGCTTTTTTCGAGCTGTGGTAGCTTCAGACAAACCGACTGACTTACCAATTTTAACGTGTCAAAAGTACTTTGTTTGAGGTCCAGCCACGTCTTTAGTCAATATGAGAATAGAAAGTATTGATTTTAGTGTTTGTACAATCCGTAAATTAAAAAGATTATTGCTCAATACCATTACAAATTAGCCTGAATTTCACCTGACTTCAAAATAAAATTAAAAAAAATACAACCGAATTGATGACCTTCTTTTTTTTATTTTTGAAGTCGGTTGAGAAAAAGGAGGTTATCAATTCTGTTGTATTTTTTTATGTTTGTTACCTCAGAACTCCGTCATTTATGAACCGAATTGGAATGGCTATCCTACAATGTCCTTAGGTAGGAATTTTTCCAGATGATATACTTTGACTTTAACATAGTTATGCCTTGCTATTATAAGTAAATATGGAAGTATAAACGTGATTAAGAGTTAATATCTACACCACACCAACTATCAGATGATCAGTTCAGAAGAGTGAACCAATGAATAATTACTATTCGTGCTAGAGTAACTATTTTCTAATGTTTTGATTAAATTTCTTTTAAAGTTATTATATTTCGCAATTATAGAATCCGGAATATTTTTCGTAATATAACTGCTATATAAATACTCTACAGTAAATACCTAGCTTTGCACTGTTAGAAAAGATTTTTGATTTTCAGAGCGCACACAAGAAAGTGATAGTGTATTCAAATATAGCTTAAATAATAATTTATATAAATTAAAAAACTTAGTTATAATAAAGGCAAAATTATTTATTTTGAGAATCTGTATTTTGCATTTTGTATTTGAATACTTTTTGTAACCTAATTTGCACATTCCTTACAATGTTACACTAAAGTTTGGTTGCCAACTTATCAAAGCAATTATTTACAGCGAAATAAAAAGAGTAATAATAATACAGTTTGTTTACAACCAAGTGGCCAAGATTATCCACCAACAACTTGCTCTTCGATACGGCCTTGTGGAGTCTGAGGTGCCGTACTATAGGTATGCGCCCGACCCAGTTCTCGAAAATGGTCGTGTCACGTTGTACTGGGATCGAACTATCATCACTGACAGGACTATTATTGCCAATAAGCCTGATATAGTGGTGATAGATCGATCGGAGCGCTGCACAATGATTGTTGACGTCACCATCCCGCATGACGGGAATCTCGTGAAAGCTGAGAAAGATAAACAAATTAAATATCTTGATTTAGCTCATGAGATTGTCGACATGTGGGATGTGGACTCAGCAGTCGTTGTGCCGATTGTCGTGACGGCCAATGGCCTAATAGCCAAGAGCCTCGATCAACATCTTAAGAGGCTCGCGTTGGATGGATGGGTCAAGGGCCTGATGCAGAAAGCGGTACTACTGGACACGGCACGTATCGTGCGGAAGTTCCTCTCTCTGGAGCCCTGACTGTCGGTAGCTTGGACCGTGTTCCCGCTGCCGGTTGGCCTCTATTTTTTATATTTATAAATGTATTTTTTTATTTCTCTACTATTTTAATATGTTTTTACAAATAACATAGTTTATAATATGAATTGACACTTAGAATACCTTTATCTTGTAAGAAACTTAGCTCTACGTGGACGGAGTCAGGCGGGAACAGACTTTCAAATAAGCAGTCACCGTTTCATTTAAATTAAATGCAGATACATTTATCAAAGTATTTAATATTATAAAAACAAAAAACATTACATTTTAAGAATTTAAGCTAAGAAATAATTCTTTAAAACCGTTGTTACTCGTTTTTTCGACGTTTAAATTTAAGATATATATCATTGACGGGCTGAGTCACGATTCCTATTGGTTTGAACTCCAAATTGAGAGGCATATTCTCGGACAACTCAACTCTGTACTTTTTGAAAATGGTCAATAATCCTGCATGCATCGGCATTTTCGCAAATCTCATACCTGTAACAAGAATACAATGAATCAACATAAAGTGCAACATTTTAAAGATTTTTTAGTACAAATTAGTTACTAAATTACCAATACATAATCGATGGCCTTCTCCAAATGGCAGAAACGTAAATTGCTTTATATTATTTCTTTCTTCACCCAAAAAACGTTCTGGGCGAAATACTTCTGGTTCCGGAAAATGATTTGGGTCTCTTTGAATATGATAAACAGGTATATGGATACGAGTTCCCTTCTGCAGAGGAACTCCCGTTGGAAGTGTATACTCATCCATAACTTCACGTGTCAGTATACCCAGTACAGGGTACAAACGAAGCGATTCAATATATGGTAAATTGTTTACACATTCATAATCAATTATTCCATTGTGTCTTTGTAAATAGTCATCCACTTCTTCTATTACTTTATTCTGAACATGCTTGTTCTTTGCTAATTCGTACAAGAGGTAACTCATAGTACTCGATGTGGTTTCAAATCCAGCAGCAAAGAACACCGTACATTGGGCTGCAAGTAATTCTTCAGTAACTTTGAGTTTTATTAGTTTTTGCGAACCAGTTTCTCCAATACTCATACTAGTGCCTGTAATATAACTATTATTTTTCCATTCCATAATAAGATCAAGGAAATCGTCTCTCGATGATCCATTTAAACGGTTATCTGAAGCTTCTTTAAATAAGTTTTTGAAAAATGTAGTTATTTCTTTTCCGTAAACTTTAAATCCCAATCCATAAAATAAAGATGGCCAGATCGCACGACATACCAATTTTATACCACTCTCTACCGAGGTATCAAATAATGTTTCACCCAAGATGACAAATGGGTTTATTTCATCACTTTTCTTCAAAGTATTTGCTTTAATACCAAAAGCACACGAAATAATGCACTCCATTGTGTACCTTGCTAGAAGTGATGTTACATTAACTTTTCCTGTGATTATTTCCAAATCGAGAAAACTGTCGAGCTCATTAGTGCAATCTTTGATTATAGGGAACATTTTCTTTATTTTAGAAGACGAAAAAAGTGGAGATAATTTATTACGTAGAACTTTCCATTCATCGCCTCCATTGAAAAATACGTTGGTTGTGGTCGGCTCTCTGTGAACATAATCAGTTACCTCACGCCCACTGAAGTAATAGAAATCTTTTACTAGTATTAATTTGATGATATCAGGATCCTGGACAATCAGCGCTGGGTTAGGTCCGTAGAAAGTGCCAATGCATGGTTCACTTGGGAACTTTTTGCATATTTCACTTGCAATTTTTGCTGCACATTTCCTTTGGAAAATATAATCAAAATAATTGCCAAACAAAATAGTTGGTTTCATAAACGGCACATTCCTCTGTTTCCAGTAATAATAATTTTTAAAATATTTGTTTTTTAAGTAAAATATTAAAAGAATTACCAGCGATGATATAAATACGAGAATCATTTTAAGCAACTTTTGTTTTGCAACCGTATTGTATAAATTAACAAAACTTACTGACTCATTTTATATATTTTTTAACGCAAAAAAACATAAATGGTCTCATTGTGAAATAAATCTCATGCATTGATAGTTCCTTACAACAACATTCTAATTTTTATGTTGGGACTAAGTAAGACCTAGGTCAAACAATTAATTAGTTATATAATATAATATAATGCGGTTATCATTATTATGTACATAATTCAATTCTAGACATTGCATGGTTCCAACCATTACTAAACGCCTTCAAAGTTTTGAGTATTTCCTTAGTGTCATAGCATGAGTTAGGAATGATACCCATTACTGTACAGCAATACGTATACACATGTTATTTAGACGAAGCCTAGCAGTGTCGGGGATTGAGACACAAGAGTGGTTTAAAGAGCTCTTTCATAATATATTAACTCTCACCTCCACCACTCGACCTCGCCAACTGCAGATAATAATGTTCTTCGATATTTGAAGAAAAAACAAATATATTTTTCTTACATGCTTTATTGCAATGGAAGTATAAGACATAATAATATAAACATATTTAAATTACAAAATGTGTTCTATTATAAAATAAAACAAACATACATACAATAGACATATCAAAGTAAGACTTTACACTAGTTATTTAAAAAATAAAACACACGTATAAACACTGAACAATAAATAACAATTGGGGTATCGTCCTTCAGGCGAATACGCATGGTACCTGTTATGACAGTGGAAGTAGCCGTACCTGAAATCATGTGTTCAGCGAACTCTTCAAGGACCTTAGTGAGGTCCGCCAAAAGGGGACCGCTTAAAGATGCGTTACTAGTGCGTTGTTGGTTGTTACCATCATCAGAAGAAACATACCTTTGAGAGCTCGTATGATTCGCTGCAACTCCTTTGTCCGTACGTAAGTCACACCCTCTCGATTCAGAACATCGGTGCCTATTATGACAGGAGCATTCATGCACTCGCTAGGAACAACCAAGAAGCCCACGTCTAGTGAGATGTCTTCCAGCTGAAGAACAAGAGAGACGTAAGAATTAACGTGCGTAATTGACTTATCTACTCCTTTTATTTGTTGACTGGTGGACTTCTTGGTACAGGTAAGGTGATTAACCACCGCTGAAGAGATAAGCGGCACATCTATGATACCAGTACCTATAAGTATGTCAACCTAAACCCCATTGATGACATCAACAACGACATCATTTTGTTTTTGAACTGGGACGCCCGAGCAGAAGTTTACCTTACTTAACCTGGGGATCTGTAACCCCTCGTAGCACAATATCAGTAATAAGGTCATCACTAAAGCCCTTAACAATTCGTAACCGAAGTAACGACTTGCGGGCATATTCTTAGGTGCGAAAACCGTTAGAATTAGTGGACATTACTTTATACATGATTTTTGCTCTATCTACCTTCTTAGCGCATAAACATTCAAAGTCCTTTTTAAAATTGGACCATGATCGGTCATAGGTAACCCACTTTTTTTATCGTTGGAAATGAGACCTTATGCATAGCTCCCGCCGACGAGTTTGAGGTTATGTGGGGCTCTCCTTGATGCTGCCCGCAGAAGGTGAGCGACGGTTCAAGGCGACGCTACACGAATACTTACGTAAACAACTATGGCGACTCAGCGGGTCGAACCAATCTTTTAGCGGGCCTGCACGCCAGGGGACTTTCAGGGTACACCGAGAGTGGTTACCTCCTTGCCTGATGACTCCATTTAGAGTGGTGGGAGGAGGTGGGCGAAACTCCGCCTACTCCTCCCCGATCGAGCTCGACGACGCGTGTCTGTAGAGGCGTCACCCTCGCGTTCCTGCTCCGCGGCCTCCTTCTGCGAGATTACAGCCTCGCAGAAGTCGACCATGGCCGACCAGCATCTCTCACTCTCGAGCATGGTATGAATCACGCTCCGGAGAGAGAGGTCTCCACCTAGGACCGCCGTCAGGTTGTGGCGTTGAGGTCCATCGAGGAGAGGTAGGCGGAGTTTCGCCCACTACTATCTATGTCAGTACTTAACCTAAAATTTTCAAATCTATACTAATATTATAAAGAGACTTTACAGTTTGTGAGGTTGTAATCTCTGGATCTGCTGAACCGATTTTGAAAAATCTTTTACCAATATAGAACCACATTATTTGTGAGTGTCATAGGTTATATATTTACCCGAACAAATGAAAATGACTTTTTTCGTGGTAGTCGGATTTGCTGCTGTAAGTCGGAGAAAAAAAACTGTCGAACGAAAACGTTTCTTACGCTTCCTTAACGATGAGAGAGATATGATTTATAGTTGCGGTAGAGTAGGAATGAATAAATGAGTGAGTGTGAGAGTGAATAGTTTGAAACTATTCTTAGTATACTTCTAACCTTGAATGTGCAGAAGTCACTATTAAGGCCTGTTTAGAGGAAAACTGCACCCATACTCATGCTATTTGTCAAAATAGAAGACATTGTATATAAAATAAAAACACATATATTAAAAACATATTTACCAATACATAAACGTTGTCCCTCTCCAAAAGCTAGAAAACTGAAACGATTGTTTTTTCGCCTCTCATCTCCTAAGAATCGTTCAGGACGAAGTTTCTCTGGCTCTGAGAAATTAACTGGATTTCGTTGAATATGATAAACAGGTATGTGGATACGAGTCCCTTTATCCAAACGAAGTCCTGTTGGAAAAGTATACTCGTTTGACACTTCTCGAGTCAGTACACCCAACACAGGATAGAGACGAAGAGATTCATCTATACAGGCTTCCATATATGGTAATTCATTTAAATATTCGTAATCGATAACACCATTGTTCTTTTGGAGATACAAATCAATTTTATTATTTAATTTATCTTGAACATGTTTGTTTTTTGTTAGTACATATAAAAGAAAACCTAGCGCTGCAGCAGTAGTTTCAAAGCCCCCAGCGAAGAACCCCGCAACTTGTGCTGTGAGGAGTTCATCATTTACCTTTATATCAACCATCTTTTTATCACCAGCAACTGTAGTACATATACTTGTAATGTGGCTATTTTCTTTCCAATTCGAAATAATACCAACAAAATCATTTCTTGTGATTCCACTTTCAAGTCGGCTGTTGGAGACTATAGTAAATAATCCGTGGAAAAAATCTGTTATATTTTTATCGAACATTTGAAATCCTAATCCGTAAAACAAAGATGGCCACAGGGAGGACATGCCATTTTTAAGATCTCTAACGATCGACGTATCAAATATTTGTTCGCCTGCAATATTGAATGGATTCTCTCCTTCATTTATTTTCAAGCAGTTGGCGTTTATTCCAAACGCACAAGCCATAATGCAGTCCATAGTATATTTAACCAGCAAAGATTTAACATTTATATTTTGATTCATAGTAGTTTCTGTTTCAAGATGTTTTTCAAGTTCATTAACGCAATCTTTGATAAGAGGAAACATTTGTTAATTTTAGATGTTAAAAGTGGATTTAAATTTTGCCGTAACACTTTCCATTTATCTCCCCCTTGGAAATAAAAGCTTTGTAAATGCTTCTTTATGTAAGAATCTATATAAGAATCCCTATGTCCCTTGGTCACGGCATCACACGTAAACGGCGGGACGGATTTCGCTAATTCTTTTTTGTTATGTTTGTTATTGTTAGCAGAAGGTTCTTGTGTAAGAAAAAAACAATTATCACGCGGAAAATAAGTCAGTAATTTGCCCCATATTCATAGACAAGACAATGTCTGTTGTATATTTTTGTGATACAAATTATGTACCTACCAATCTTTATTTTAAATTAATTTGTGTATTGTTTATAGGCTGACCGTGATCCGACTCATAATAATATTTTAGGTCCCAATACGATAACCAACAAGATAACAGATACAAAAATAATTTGTGTAAATTAAATACTCGTATATGATTTTGTAATTTATTAATTATAAGACGATTACATAATTAAGTTAAAATATCACATTTAATGTGTGCTATGAAAACCATGACACTAGTAACAACGAGTTTTCTTAGTACGAGGGTCAAAGCTCCTGTATATTATTCTTGCGAATCAACATCAAAACAATTCGTATGCCTAGACCAAGCTTTAGTTCGAACTTGTTAGAAAATGCGAGTCTTCGATGACTGATATTTGGGAAAGGGACGGAATTAGGCAAGTTTATGTAATCGAGTGAGATCTCTAGATCTTTTCAAGGGTTTTCAGAATTTTTTAAATTGCTAGTATCAAGTTGCGAGAAGTTTCTATATGAAAACCTATATAAGGGGTTGTACGGATGATTGCAAGGCAGTCTATTACTCGAGAGTGATGAAGTGAGTTCGAAGAGGTATCGAAGTGCAGAGAAAGTGGTACATAGTCATAGTAGAATATTGTGAAGTGTATAGCGAGGAATAGCCGTGGAAATTGTGTTTCGAGAGTAGTGCGCGCAATAAGTGTGGAACTGTGCACATTTGGAACGGAGGATTTTTGTGAACATTATAAATAAATTCTGTACCAACGAAGCAACTATCAATTTCTTCCAAACCAGAACTCAAGCTAGTAATATTATGTAAGAAATGTGTTTAAGAAATTAAATTACAGTAAAAACATTTCAAAAGGATTTCTGCACTTCAACGCATTCAAGGTCAAACCTATACTTACGTGCCGAGTGCTATAACTGAGGATATCAAAAAGGATTAAGTTCAAATTTTTTATTATAATAAATAAGATTACAGAACTGCAAACGCCCGAAATTAGATATATTTATTTGCTATTGACTATTCGCGTCGTATAAACCTGAGATATATATCAGTAGTGGAATATGTTACAAGTCCTGTTGGTCGGAAATCTAATTTACGAGGCATATTCTCCGCTAGTTCAATCCTGTACTTCTTAAATATAGTTAATAGCCCTGCGTGCATCGGCATCTTCGCAAAACGCATACCTGACAAACAAGAATAGACTTTAAGTATTTATTTAGTTAGTTAGTTTCACAGTAGTGAAATACGTAAAACGTCTTTTAAAGGAAAACTGATCAGTTGGTAGTGTGATAAAAATATAAGTTTGATTATTTTTTACTTTTTAAGTTAAAAATCGGTCAACAATTGAAGGAGAAATCGGTGAAGATACATTTAAAAAAAATTATACAGTCGAACATAGAACCTCCTCTTTTTTTGAAGGAAGTCGGTTGAAAATTAACAGTTATGTTACTTGGACGGAGGGCCTAAAACGTTTCAGATAACATGCACAGTAGAAAATTAATCATGAAGTCAAGATCATGAGGAAAAATGCTAAAATATCAATCTTACCCATACATAATCGTGGTCCTTCTCCAAAACCTAAGAAATTGAATGATTTAATGTTATTTTGCTTTTCTTCTCCCAAAAATCGTTCCGGATTAAATTCCTCTGGCTCCGGAAAATTATCCTGATTTCTATGAATATGATAAACAGGTATGTGGATACGAGTCCCTTTCTCTAGGCAAAGTCCTGTTGGAAGAGTATAGTCATCTGTCACTTCTCGAGTCAGTACACCCAACACAGGGTAGAGACGAAGCGTTTCTTCTATGCAGGCTTCCATGTATGGTAATTCATTTACACATTCGTAATCGATAACACCATTATTCCTTTGGAGATATGAATCTATTTCATTAATTAATTGATCCTGAACATCCTTGCTTTTTGCTAGTTCATATAAAAGAAAACCTAGAGACGAAGCTGTAGTTTCAAAGCCGGCTGCGAAAAAACCTGCGCAATTCGCAACAAGCAGATCATCATTTACCTTTATATCAATCTTCTTTTTATCACCAGTGACGGTGTAGCAAGAACCTGTGATGTGACTATTTTTTTGCCATTCCGAAATATTATTAAGAAAATCATTTCTATTAATTCCACGTTTAAGCCGATTCTTGGAGACATCGGTGTATAATCCGTGGAAAAAATCTGTTATATTTTTATCGAACATTCGAAATCCCAATCCGTAAAACAAAGATGGCCACAGGGAGCGACATGCCATTTTTAAGCCTCTAACGATCGACGTATCAAATATTTGTTCGCCTGCAGTATTGAATGGATTCTCATCTTCATTTCTTACTAAACAGTTGGCTTTTAAACCGAAACTACAAGAAATAATGCAATCCATTGTATATTTAGCTAGCAAAGATTTAATCTTTACATTTTGATTCATAATCGGTCCTGTTTCAAGATATTCGTCAAATGCAGTAGCACAATCTTTTATATGGGGAAACATTTGTTTAATTTTAGAAGGTGTATAAAGTGAATTTAAATTTTGTCGTAACACTTTCCATTGATCACCGCCTTGGAAAAATATAAGATTTGTAAATGCTTCTTTATGAGAATAATCCGTTATCTCTCGTCCGGTGAAATAATTAAAATCATTCTTCATAACAAGTTTAATAATTGTAGGATTTTGGATGAGGAGAGCAGGTTCTGTTCCATAGAAGGTCCCAATGTAGGGTTCATCAGGGAACTTTTCACATATTTCACGAGCAACTTGTCCTTGGTATTTTTTCATCAGTATATATTCTCGATAATTACCAAATAGGACCTCCGGTTTTAGATACGGTACGTTTCGCTTTTTCCAATAATCATGATTCTTCACCAACAGCCGATATATGTAATATAAAATTACACACACAGCAAATAAAATGAACACCATCTTCAGTTAGTTTACAACGTGCAGTGACTACGATGTGCAGTTGAGTATTTATAGTGTCTGTGTGTCTTGAATTTAACTATAAAATTGTTAAAAATGAATTAATTAAATAATTTAATTGTGGGATAATATTTAAATTAGTGTTTAAATAAAAAACAATCAAGAAACAAAGTCACATCATTAGAATAACTGACTGACATAATATGAAGCAAAGATCTTTGGAAATTTTATTTTGAATTGCTTAATTTTTGTGATAGGAACGGTTGCGTTTCTACTGGAGACGAGTGAAGATTTGTTTATTAAGGACCAATAGAATCGCTTCATTTGACATACTCTGAACGAGGCTAGGTAAATGAAGCGATTCTATTAATTCTTCGCTTCACATCCTCGCTCGTTTCTAGTGGAAATGCAGCCTTATTCCACCAATGTTATCATTAATACGCTTTTATTAACTTCATACGTATCTTAGTATGTATGTGAGTCTTTGAACATGATTTTGACCCCCTTCAAAACGTCGGATTATCTCGAAATTTGGCATACTTATTAAGGATCGATGACAATTCAATATTTTAAACAGTTTGATCCTTTATCCATACTAGGATAATCAGGATTAGCTATTTTTTGTTTTCCTGAGACCCGGAGTGTCTGTGTCAAGACACTTTATATTTATGTTGTATACTTTCCCTATATTATACGTACATCATCCCCCTATATATCGAAATATTCAGTAAAATTGTTAAATTTTAATAAAATTTGGTTCAAAAATCAAGTTTTTAGTAGACAATAGTAATATTAGTTTATCCGATTTCGCTCGTTTATATATCGTTGAATAGCGTTTTTTATCACCTATTCAACAACACAACTCTTGTTAAGATATCTTTCAGGACGAACGAAAAATCAAATAATTCATTGATATTCTCCACACCGAGCCGACCGAGCCTGCCTTATAGGTTCGATATCTTATAATAAACATAGACAACATTTCAGAATTTAACTTAGTGTCCGTCCCGTTTTTGTTGTCAATTTTTTTATATTGTTAAATATAATTTATCAAATTTTAATTATTTAAAAAATAATAGTTTAAAAAAAACTTAAAAATACGCTTTTACAGAAAATTCAACTAAAAAATGAAAAATAAATAATAGTGTAAAAAAATTATAAAAATACGCTTTTATAGAAAATCCTACTAAAAAATAGAAAATTTTAATAAATTTGAATTAAAAATAGTGTAAGAAAAAATTATTTAATTGTAAAAAAAGCGTGGGGTGCTTGTTATGAGTATGCAGATATGAGTAGAAGGGTTATTTTGATAATATCCTGAAAAGCATGTATGTCGTATTTAAAATGTTTCAAGATTCAATTATGAATTCTTCTAATAAAAATATATTTAATGTTAAATAATAAAAAATTGCTTTAATTATATGTAAATTCAATCCATACAAATAAATAAAATTGTAGTGTCTGTTTGTAATATTAAAATAACCGCTTTATACTAAGCGCATATGGATGTATACACGCACACACCACATATACCTACCAATTTGTTTCAGCTAATCTCAGAAATGACTGGACCGATTTTGACAGGACTTTCACTGGCAGATAGCTGATGTAACAAGGAGTAACTTAGGCTATTTAATATCTTGCTACGACCCATAGTAGAGGAGCAACACGCGAAAGAAGTCGCACGGGTCGGCTTTAAATTAAAACCTTTTACAACCGAAATTATTACGTAATCTACCTCAATCTAAAATCTTTGGATTATGAATTGAAAATACAATCCAAATTCAATTTTGGAATATATTTTAATGTAGAATAACATAAAGCATACTTTTGTATAATTCGCTCTGGACCACAAAAGCTTCCATGGATGAAGTCGCGAGCAGTTGCTAGTATTCAGTAAATCAAGGAAGTATAAGCGTCCTAAATGAGCAAATAATTCCTATTGGTTTATAACTCGAAAAAGAAAGAAAGAGAGAAAAGACGGGAAGATAATAATCAAATCAGAAAAATCAATATGGCCATCACTACATAGTATAAAACAAAGTCGCTTCCTACTGTCTGTCTGTCTGTCTATTCCTATGTATGCTTCGATGCGGTTTTTTTAATAGATAGAGTGATTCAAGAGGAAGGTTTATATGTATAATACATACATAATATAGTAGAGAAACACTGTTAACTTTAGAGGTTTTTAATGTGATGTTGTAAATAAACACATTTTTTTGCACTTACATTGCAAACGCTGGCTGACTACGAGATAGATCAAAATAATGTACTACAGTATTGTACATCTTAAAAAGGTCTACAAAAAAGTCTGCAATGGTATATGTCTATCTCTTAGGGATAACCCACAGTAATCATTTTTTATCCTTTACTTTTTACGAGAAATAATGGCTTATTTACGAAGCGATTTTAATCAATACAGCATTAATCCTTATCCAATTAGGTACCTTAAATACATTGAGCATTTATTATAGATCAATATGGCCCTTTACAGCATGAAATTTAGATGAATATTTTCGAAGATATTACAGATTTAAAATGTGTTAAATAGCACCCGGGCGAAGCCGGGACGGGTCGACTAATATCCTTAAATAACAATTGTATAACACCAGATATGTTCACTGGGGAATACTTTCCGGAAGTATTTTTTTTAAATCAGTATTTCCATAAATTACTTTTTACTCCTTTAAACTTCGGAAGGCTTTTGAACAATAAAAATAATACTCGTTACTACTTTTTATTCACGCATTGTATAATTTTTTTTACTGCAGTGTTGTCTTACCCAGGAGGTTCGAGTCATGCTATAACAGCGAAGAATAACATCGTGAGGACATCTGCACTCCTGAGGGTTCCTTCCCAGCTTAACACCTTCCTCGTTCCAACGAGGAGACCCGGCTCAGGTGTGGGTCATTAATTAGTTATGATAATGATGATGATTTTATTTATATTTAAATTTATATTCTATAAATAAAGTATTATTTATAAAACTATTTTAAATTTTAACGCAAATTGTTTTTGAAGTGAAACTTCTTTAGAATCGTTGTGATTTCAAACCGGATGCAAAGGAAAAAACGACAGGTAAGAGACACAAATACAAAAATGTGTAGGAAAGAATGAGACAGAAATATACAAAACGACAGGTAAGAGGCACAAATACAAAAATGTGTAGGAAAGAATGAGACAGAAATATACAAAACGACAGGTAAGAGACACAAATACAAAAATGTGTAGGAAAGAATGAGACACAAATATACATACTATTTTATATTATTATATATATTCATCTCATTCTTTTGTCGATTTACTGAAGTTTCACTTTTTTGTTGATTCGAATCTGAATCGAATAATTATTTTATAGTAATTTCAGATTATTCGTCGGCTCACAATAAAAAAAAGTAAAAAAAAAGAAAAAAACACGGCTACTCAGGTCGACGACCCCACCTGTTATTATAGTGGGAATAGATGAAGGGGGTATTTTGTATTAAAAAAAGGATGACTTTCTCTCGGAACTCGTGTGACGTCAGTGTTATGTATTTATAGATAGTTTGCTGAATAATTAAATAATTAGTGTACATGCTGTTTTGCTGAAGAAGTGTTAAATATTACAGTTAGGAGGTCGAGCGCTTAAGGAGAGTACATATTTACTGGTAGTAGAAAGGGCTTTTAATCCTGCACCTGGGTAGTAAGCCCCAGGCACTGCTTGTTTTCCGTCTGGATTGTGTATTATTGTAGTCTTTTGAGTGTAATTGTGCAGTAAAGCTACCGTGTAGCTTTTACTTTGAAATAAATGTTGTTACGACAGTGCTATTTATTTTTATTAATTAATTGTCTCGCCGTATGAACTTCAGAAATATATCAGTGGTGGGGTGAGTCACGAAACTAGAAGCGCGAAATTCCAAATTAAGAGGCATATTCTCGCACATCTCAACTCTGTACTTCTTGAATATAGTTAATAATGCTGCGTGCATCGGCATTTTCGCAAATCTAATACCTGAAACAGTAAAAAATGTGGATAAGTCTCTGGCCTGTGTATCGTCCGTGTGTAATCCTCACCCCAGCTCCCTTGTTCACGAAACAAAAGATCTTCCCCATCCAAAATCTTACACGCTAAGACTTAGTTAAGAAATATTTCTTTTCCCAAAATAATCGCTATCGTACACCGGTGTATGCACCGCACACCCTCCACTATAGGTAAAACCACCCCTTAACTTTCTTTTGATAACTTAGATTGGAATTCGGTAGGATTTTGACTGAAAATTTAAGTTTATTATAGCTTCTATAAAGTTATATTCACCCATACATATCCGTGGTCCTTCACCAAAAGCTAGGAACGAGTATTGTTTGATATTCCTTCTCTCTTCTCCATAAAAACGTTCCGGACGAAATAATTCTGGCTCCGGAAAATATTCTGGGTTTCTTTGGATATGAAAGACTGGTATAAAGATACGAGTCCCTTTATTCAAATGGAGTCCAGTCGGTAATGTGTACTCATCAGTTACTTCTCGAGGCAGTAAACCCAACGCAGGATAGAGACGAAGAGTTTCTTCTATACAGGCTTCCATGTATGGTAATTCATTTATGCATTCAAAACCAATAGAACCATTATGTTTCTGAAGATGACAGTCTACTTCTTTGATTAATTGATCTTGTGCGCTTTTGTTTTTAGCAAGCTCATACAGAAGAAAACCTAATGTTCCTGCAGTCGTTTCAAAACTTGCCGCAAAGAAACCTGCGCAATGTGCGACTAGCAATTCATCGTTCACCTCAATATCGACTTGTTTTTTATCACCAGTAACAGTGGTGCATGAACCAGTAATATGGCTATTCTTTTTCCATTCCGAAATAAGATTAACAAAATCATTTCTATTAATTCCATTCTTAAGCCGACTATTGGAGACTTCTTTAAATAATCCATGGAAAAAAGTTGTTATTTTCTTATCAAACATTTGAAATCCTAATCCGTAAAACACAGATGGCCACATGGAGCGACATGCCATTTTTAAGCCCCTTACAATCGACGTATCAAATAATTGTTTGCCTACAATATCGAATGGGTTATCACTTTCTTTTCTTCTCATGCAGTTGGCGTTTAAACCAAATTCACAAGAAATAATGCAATCCATTGTATATTTAACCAGCACTGACCTTACATTTAAGTTTTCATCTAATGTAGTTTCTTCTTCAAGATATTTTTCAAACTCAATAGTATAATCTTTTATATGGGGAAACATTTGCTTAATTTTAGAAGGTGTAAAGAGTGGAGTTAAGTTTTGTCGTAACACTTTCCATTTATCACCGTGTTGGAACAGTAAATGATTTGTAAATGTTTCCTTTTGCGTATAATCTGAAACCTCTCGGCCGGTGATGAAGTTAAAATCATTTTTCAGAACACTTTGGACAATATTCAGATCTTGGATGATGAGAGCAGGTTCAGTTCCGTAGAAGACTCCGATGTAGGGTTCATCAGGGAACTTCTGACATATTTCCCGGGTTAGCTGCGGCTCGAACTTCTTCATCAATATATATTCTCGATAATTACCAAATAGGATCTCCGGTTTTAGATACGGTACATTTCGATTTTTCCAATAATCGTGATTTTTCACCAACAACCGATATATGTAATATAAAATTATACACACAGCAAATAATATTAAAACCATTTTGATGTTTTGCTTGTTTAAATGCTAGTTTTAGTTTAGTCAAATTATAAGTTGAAATCAAGTTACGAGTCACGGTCTAGAGCCAAAGGTTAAATTGACCATGAATTCAGGAAATAATAATTTTTTTGCGTCTTTAAAATCGGTTAATGTGCAGATGGTCTTTTTTAGATTTATATACAGATAAGAAGTTAAATACGAAAGATTTGGCTTTGGCTACTTTAGTGTTCCATACACCGAATATTATGTCTTCGTAACAATAATAACTTGGCTTCATTATGTTGTGAAGACAAAAAAAGATTTAAAACAAGACTGACAAAAGGAAAAAGAAAACCAAATAAAATGTTAGGTTTTACAGATTTTATTTACAATAATAATAAAAAAAGAAAAAAAAACAAAGCAACAATTACAAATATAAAAAGGGGATGCGAGAGTGAAAGGTGTTGAGTGTGGGATGTATTGTGTATTCAAGTTTGAGGTAAAGGAGAGAGGAAGAGCGAGCGCTGGTGGATGGCCTGCAGTGTTCGACTGGCCGCAGGAGCAGGTAGTGTGGCGCCTCCTCTGACTCAAGCAGCGTCGAATTTTAGTAGCCCGAAACAATGGATGTGTTTGCGAAGTATAGTTGGCAAAGTTTGTTGGCAATTAATAAGAAGAGCAAAAAGGGACCTTTGCAGGGCCCAGGCATTAGCCAGACCCCTGGGCAGGTCTTTATAATTTACTTCTTTCTTAGTCGAAGGAATGACTGACTCACTGCTTTTGCTAGATTTACCATGAACACTATTGGCGATCTGTATTTAAAAATGCGCTATGTTTTCCTTTTATGGGTGATTGACAAAAATGGATATGTACAAATATCTGTTTATTAAATAAATAGAGAGGTATCAACGCGAAATCACTACAATTACTTACAAAGTTTCAAGTTTATTTTGTGCAAACCAAACAAAATGAATTATGAATATCTCAGATTTGCTGTAGAACTAAACTAACTTAAATCTTATTGTGTTTTTCTAACGGAATTATAACCGGCCAATCTTCTTTGTGGAGGTAAAGTTTGTGAGTTTAAGGGGTAATCTCTGATCTGGATGTACTGAACCAATTACGAAAATTCTTTTACCAATAGAGATCCACATTATTTGTGGGTATCATATATATTAACCCAAAATATTAAAAGACTCTTTCGTGGTAGACCGAGTTGCAGAAGAGGTCAGAGAAAAAAACGTTCAAACGAAAACGTTTGTTACGAACGCTGCCTTAACGATGAGAGATATATGATTATAAATGAATCAATGAGTGATTGAGTAAACAGAATCAGCGAAGCGAGAGCGGTCGGCTACTGCTCAATATACGTGACAAATAACCTGGAAGCCTTCAACGAAGAAGAAAAATAAAAAAGTCCATTTATTTAATAAAATTGTGCAGAATACAAAAATTATGGTCACAGCATGTATAACGCAACCTTGACAGAAAAAAAAACAGAATCTTCTACTAATATTTAGTTTTTGGTGGACATGATTGAATTATTTATCGCTTATATCTGAGGTTCCCAAACTTGTTGGTACCGAATACCACTTACTTATTTCTTTGTAATATTGCTCCTTTCTTATGTTTCATATTACTAAACCATATAAATATTGAATTGAATCAGGCGTTACTTTGCGGAAATTCATGGTTTAAAAGGAATCAAAATGTTACCTTGCTATAAACCGCGGCAATCTGAACTACCAAACTCGTATGGTACAACCCAGAAGAGCACCCTGCCCACATAAAAGTGAGACGCGCGAACCCGAACCAAGACACACCACACAAGTAGGTAGCTCGACGATCTAACAACCACACTCGTACGGCACAATCCGGAAGAGCACACCGTTGACAGAAAAGTGTAACGCGCGAACCCGAACCAGTACACACCACACAAGTAGATCGCGATCGACAATCTACGTACGTTTCGTTCCGTAACCGAAGCATCTTCAGGACTCAAGCGTCACTTGCTAAGCGTTGCTTGCTGACGGTGTGCTCTTCCGGATTGTGCCGTACGAGTCTGGTTGTTAGATCGTCGAGCTACCTACTTGTGTGGTGTGTCTTGGTTCGGGTTCGCGCGTCTCACTTTTATGTGGGCAGGGTGCTCTTCTGGGTTGTACCATACGAGTTTGGTAGTTCAGATTGCCGCGGTTTATAGCAAGGTAACATTTTGATTCCTTTTAAATCATATAAACATTTTCAAATACAAAAAAAATCCAGTCGAATACAAATGCGAGTAGTGGCTCACGCATTGAGGGTTCCATACAATTTAAGTTAAGGGACACACTTAAATTTTGCCCCCATATAGTAACATAAGTTGCAGTCAGGTTACCAATGGCAATAAAATATTTTTTATATATGTCGGAGATTTTAAAACGATGAAAAGGAGATGGAAGGAGGAAGATGAGGAATATTGGGGAACACTAAAAGGGGGTGATGGTTTTGAATGGAATATTGGGTAAACGCAACGTAGATACTCCTATTGAACCGATAAATGATCAAATACGATCTCCTACAATTACGAGAGAAACCTAAGCAGTGCCTTGGACTTGTGACCAAGGTGTAGGCTTAAGGAATTCCTTTCAATGATCATAACACTCACCTCCACTGCTCAGGCTCTCTGTTTAAACCCAAGGTTAAACGCACATAAACCGAATCTAACACAAGGCTAAAATTACATTGTAAGGACTTACGTGACCTTAGTTGAACAGCACTTCCACACTACACTGCACTTGACACTATCACTATCACTAGCACTACTTAGATGATGTTCACTTCTTGAGAGACCGCGCACGACTAAGACTTCAGTTAGACTGTCGATCGCATATAAAGGGTCGAGGGTGGAGACTGTCAAAACAACGGAAGTGACTACTACCCCACTCCAACGCCATAGACAACGATAACGATTCGATTAATCGATAATCTTTTACTATGCTCCGACATATAATTTTACAGTTTTCCGATTATATCCTTTCAGCATGATACCTCCATGTATATCTGAGAAAAATGGTCTTGACAGACAGACAGACAGACTGACGGACAATTGTCCACGTCATGTAAAATTTGTGTGTAAATTTATTAAGTCTAACAACATTAAACTATAAATAGTATACTAACTGTACATAATTTTAGTGTTGATTACTAACTTATATTGTGTTGTTGTAGATCGATCTTAACATGTTGGAACCCTCTTATTGTAAAGGAACTTTCATAAATTAAAAACTCAGCCTCACAGGTCAAATTCCACAAGTGTGTTTTGTCCTTACTACGAGACATTGGCAAACCTGTGCGTTTTAATCGTGCACAATTAGACGCCATTAAACAAAGGAGAAGAAGAAGGAATGAAGATTGCTGAACAATGAAAAAAAATCCCGGAACTTCTAAATTTATTTTATGTGAACCCCCTATAACTCCCTTATAGGTTGATATATACCACTGTGGGAATCACTGACTATCTATATCAGAGGTCATGGTTATCATTTCTCTTATCTGCTGGCCAAATGGCTATAGGCCAAATAAACTAAAAAAAAAACAAACTGAGCACTAATATTTTATTTTACGTTACATCACTCGCCTTCAATTCGCTGAGTCCTATATATTTTGTAGCTGATTTAAGCTAAAAGCTATTCTTACTCACAATACGTCAGCTATTTTATCTAGCCAATTTTAGCTTATTTTTATTTTTTTATTCTAAAGAACGTGACCTCAAACAGAATAACATGTCATTTTTATTTTTAAACTTAAGAATCAATTTTCAGTAACTGACAGACACTCCAAGATTTCACAAACATTTTAAGAAGTACTAATTATAATTGCCTCTAAGCAGACTCCATTTAAATCTAAGATATCATCAATGTTGCCAAGACTGTAATAAAACCCCCCATTGAACTCATGGCATGCACAGGCAAGACGCATATGTGTCTTTTGCGCATCAACGAGATTTTAAAGAGACTTTAAATTTCCTTTCCTTTATGTAGTTTGAAAAATTGTTTGGATTACAATTTTATTATTCATATTTTATTCCTTTTTAGAAATGGAGAAAATAGTTCTTTGCTTTTTGCAGGTTACGACGTCTTTTAAAAACATTGCTTTTTAACATATTTTTGTTTTGAGCAGGTAGGTGTAAAATATTTAGGAAAAAACGTTTCATAAAATTAATTTGGACCACAAGCTCTGTACAATAGTTTTGGCTAAATTTATAGTCAAAATTGGCTTTCACCACAGACAATGCACAATAATCTATAGGTGTTAAACAACTCAAACATTAATGAAATAAATAATGTTCTCGGGTAGTTCCTTTTATTATTTCAAGTATACCCACGTTTAGACAATAACCTTAAGTGTGATGTAGTCAATCTCTCTGATGTTGTTGCGCAGTGTACATGGAAGTAGGGGAACGTTGTATATAAAAGGTCTTTAACCCTACACCTTGGTTGCAAAACCGAGACGCTGTCCGGCTTTCTATCTATATTGTATGTGTATCCGATTGCTGTCACGCAATAACTACTGAATGAATTTTGATGAAGCTTTACAGTAATATAGCTTACACATCAGAATAACACATAGGATATAATTTATAGTGATATAGTGGGAATTATCTAAAATATAGCGGGTGAAACCGCGGGGCGTAGCTGGTAAAAGATAAGGGATTATATTTAACGGATTTTATCTTATTAATAGGAATACAGTCCACATAAAAATAAAATTGTAAAAAGCAGTGATGGCCCAGTGGTTGAGACTTCAAGTCTTACTCGGGAGGTCCGAGGTTCGATCCCCCACACAGGCACACACCTCTGACTCTGAGTTATGTGTGTTTTAAGCAATTAAATATCACTTGCTTTAACGGTGAAGGAAAACATCGTGAGGAAACCTGCACTCCTGAGAGTTCCCTTAAAGTTCTCAAAGGTGTGTGAAGTCTGCCAACCCGCACTGGGCCAGCGTGGTGGACTATGGCCTAATACCCGGCTCAGCAGTGGGCCATTGGAGGGTCGAGGATCAAGTTAATAGCTCTATGGCATTAAATAAGAACCGAATACACAATCTCATACTAAATAAACTTTGCTTTGTCGATGGTGAACTTTAAGTAGTTACAGATAGAGATTCATTTTTACTTAGATTACTTATTGTGCTAGACGTGGGATAAATTTCAAGTGAATGCCACCAACGGGTTGAGTTACAAAAGCTCTGGGTTCCAAAGTAAAGGTCTTTGGCATTGCATCAGCTAGCTCCACCCTGTACTTCTTGAAAACGGTAAGAAGTCCAGCAATTGTCGGCATCTTCGAGAAGCGGAGACCTGCAATATAAATTAAATGATTTATAGGTTTTTTCAGATCACAAGGAGTTTCTGCTTCGTTATCCTATTATGTAATGTTTCCTAAATTTAATTTTACATTTTTCTTTTTAAAGTATTATTTCATCTCTAGGAAGTGCTTGTACCCGTTCGGGGACGGGATAGAATACTATTCCCCTCTGCAGCTGGGAGGGCATCTCGTAAAAGCCGAGTAACCCAGCAGGCCCTTGGTGGTAGGGGATTTGTTCCCCGACTGACTTGTGGCCACCAGCATGCGACCGCGAATCCGACCGCCAATTGTCAAAGACACGTTCCGGTCGAGCCACATTTGGGCCAGACTTACCTCCTCCCCACTCCCATCCCATTAATGCTGCGGATCTAGTGGACTCAGGGATCTAACTGTGGGTCCGTTGAGACCGCAGCATTTTTTCTTCTTCACTCCCCCTCCCCACTTTATCTTCGAGGATGCAACGCATCGACAAAACGAGGGTATCTCTTGTTTTATCGATGTCCATGGGCGATGGTGGCCACTTACCATCAGGTGGACCATCTGCTCGTTTGCACCTTATACACTATAAAAAAAAAGTGCGATGATCCCTATTCTATAAATTCAAATCTTACAAAGATGTTTAACTGCAAACTGATAAAATATCCTAGTTTATAGATTATTTCCAAATTTTGCCAAAATATTAATTCTAATCAAGACTGTACACTCTAACATTACGGACTTGTTATCAGAACCGCTGATACATGTCCGAAGCAAAACGTAAAGAGAGGAGTGGCATATTATTATAGTTAATTATTATAGTTATGAGTCTTGTATTGTTGTCACAATATTTGACAATTATTGAAGCTCGTTTTGCAAATTTTATTCTCTAGGAATAAAATTCTTGGCAGCCGCGGGGGAAATGTAACGTTACAGTTACATATACTAACAATACTAATTTATTTTATGTATAGCTAACTAACCCTACTAACTACTTTAATAAATTAATAAAATAATATAATTAGTGATAAAATAGGATAGGTGCGCATAGGCGCTAAAAAATGCGTTTGCGCATTACTGTGAACACCGTCCGTGGCTCGGTTCATGTCGTGGGTTGGACAATTAACTCGACTTCACTTCGTTCGTGCATTTTTTTTTTTTTTTGCCGACTGTCGCACGTCCTTGGTCACTTATTGGACTGTTACTTGTTATTTCGGCATATTCGATTCGATCGACCTAATGTTTATTATTTTTTATTATTATTAAAACATTAACTTTTGATTATTTGTGATATAATTAAACCCCGTATTGGGGTTCTACCTGTGGGGTGAAGTCCCCTCGTGCGGAGGCACACATCTTGAACTGACAGTGCTACATGTACCCGTCTGGTGACTTACTGCCCGTAGTGCCCGTGACGTCATCACGGCAGACCTCAGTACCTGCAGCGCCCTACCAATCAACCTCAGGGAAGTACCGGACTGCGGCTGCAATTATTACGCGGGCCATTCCACCCACGGCCTAGTTATGATAGTATTTTTTTTAATATATTTTTTTTTGTGTTGACTGGGGTGTTTCTTTTAAACAAAACCCCCAACATCACAATGGCTGAATTATTTAAAAAAAAAAATTATTACACTATAGACTTACCAACACATATTCTAGGACCTTCTCCAAAAGGTATGTAAGTAAATGGCTTGATATCTTTCTTATTCTCACCATAGAAGCGCTCAGGTCTGAACTCATCTGGCTCCGGGAAGTGTTCAGGGTTGCGCTGAAGATGGTATAAGGGTATATGGACACGAGCACCCTTCTCCAACGTAAGTCCTGTCGGAAATGTATACTCTTCTTCCACTTCTCTAGTAAGCACTCCAAGAACAGGATACAGACGTAGAGCTTCGTCAATACAAGCTTGTAAATACGGCAGTTCATTTATACATTCATATTCTATATCCCCATCATGTCTCCGCAAATATGCATCCACTTCTTCCAACACTCGAGACTGAGCTTCTTTATTTTTGGATAATTCAAACAATGTATGACTTATTGTACTTGCAGTAGTTTCATATCCAGCAGCAAAGAAAAGTATGCACTGGATAATCATCAAATTATCGTCTACCTCTAACTTTATCGTCGTTTTCTCTCCAGTCTTCATATCACTAATACTGCTTCCAATTATACAATTATTCTTCTTCCATGTCAAAATAAGATCGACGAAATCATGTCTTGACGATTCTTTATATTGACGACTTACAAATACATCAGTGATGAGTTTCTTAAAGAAAATAAGAATTTCGTCCTCAAATAATTGAAATTTTAGATTATAGAAAAATGCTGGCCACATTGAGCGACAGAGAAGTCTAAATCCACCATAATTAGAAATATCAAATAGTTTCTCACCCATTATTGTAAATGGATTATTTGATGAATTATTTGTCAGCGTACAAGTATCTACACCGAAAGAACAGTTTCCGATGCAGTCCATCGTGTATCGAGCTAGAATTGACCGAATTTCTAATATTTCTTTAGTTTTTATTTCTTCATTTAACATTTGGTCTAAGGCATTAGCGCAGTTCTTGATTAAGTAGAACATATTCTTTATTTTTCCAGAAGAAAACAGCGTTGTTACATTCTGTCTCACAACTCTCCATCTGTTACCTCCAGAAAAAAACATATTTTGAGTAATCACTTCCCTGTGGGTGTAATCGTTGATTTCTCGACTATTGAAGTAATAGAAATCCTTTGACAGTACCAGTTTAATGATTTCAGGGTCTTGGAGCACTAGAGCAGGATCAGTACCATAGTAAACTCCAACATAGGGTTCACGGGGAAATTTGCGACATATTTGTTGAGTTACTTGAGGTCCATATCTTCTGAATAATATATAATCCATATAGTTTCCGAAGAATGGCACCGGTTTCAGGTGAGCGACATTTTTCTTTTTCCAATAATCATAATTTTTGGTTGTAACTCTATATATAAAATATACTAATATGAAAACACCAGATATTAATAAATAAAGGAGTACCATTTTAGATAACACAAATAATGTACTGTGAACTTAAAACGTTGATGCACTTTATGTAAATAAACTAATGTACTAGCAGATATCGCACAAAAACAAAAATAAATTAATATTGGCTAACTAGTTGACTCGTCCCGGCTTCGCCTGGGTGCCATTTACCACGTGTATTTAGGTTTAATTACACATTTTTATCGCTATAATTTACATTTTAATTGATTCACTATTTTGACGATAGTGAATTACCCATAAAGGATAGATATATGGTGTCGGCGACCAGCGAGCCTATATGAAGCGTCAGTAGCTCAGTGGTGCGGGCATGGATTCACGATCGATAAGTCGTGGGTTCGAATCTCGGACATTGGACTACTGGCGTGGCCCACTCCTGATACAAGCTATTTATTAGCTTAGTTGGAGGGGTAAAGGGAATACTAGTAGCATGTGATCCATACTGCTAGTAATCTTTAAAAAAAAAAAAAAGAAAGAATAAAAAAACCTATATATATAATTCTCGTGTCACAATATTAGTTACCAACTACTCCTCCGAAACAGCTCGACCGCTTCTTATGAAATTTTGCGTATATATTGGGTAGGTTTGAGAATCGGTCAACATCTAATTTTTATACCCCTTAGTGATAATGGTACGGGAACCAGTGACAGATTTTCATGACCAAGTCCCTCCCAAGCGAAAATTCGTAAAATACATAAGGGGTTAATATTATGATTACTCGTGACCGTCAGCTGCGATTCCGTGGGTGGGGCGAGCAGTGGCAGCCTCCCAAATATGCAGAAAAAAAATTTTCTATAATCGTTTTAATTAACTCACGAAACTTGTGTTTTTAAAAAGCTACTTAAATGCTAACTGTGATTTTGCTATAAAACAATCAAAATGTTACATGGTCAAGCAGCCAGCTGACGTATAATCCACCACGTTATGGTCAGCGGACTTTATTTTTCCTTCAAGATATTAGGTAAACTATAATCCGACAAATTTTCAAACGGGAGGAAATGACTGAATTTTTTTTTTCTACATGTTTGGGAGGCTACCACTGCTCGCCCCACTCACGGAATCGCAGCTGACGGTCACGAGTAATCATAATATCCCTTACGAATTTTGACTCCAGTACTAAGTATAACGGTAGCCCACGGTGGCAAAACAACATTTGCTGGGTCAGCTAGTAACCTATATTACTGTACAGTTCCATTAAAGTCCATTCAATAGTTTTTGTTTTCGTGCAAGAGTAACAAACATCAATACATACTCAAAAACTCACGTTTATAATATTAGTAAGAATTGAGAGAAACGCTATCTTTAAAGGCAATTGTCCTCTGAAGAATATATAAACAATTATCTTTGAAATTTTGCACGATCTACAACTTGAGAGAAAAGGTTTTTATTTTAATAATTTTAATAGCAAAATAAATGTTTATTATAGAAGAAAAGGTTGTTATTATTTATTTTATTTTATTTTATTTTTTATTTTATAACTTTATTGTACACCACAAAAGGACAAGGATACAGTAAAATTAAGCTAAAACTAATTAAAACTAATGTGAAGTACATTGGGCGGTCTTATGGCTAATTAGCCATCTCTTCCAGACAACCCAGTCTTGGAAGTAGGAAGTAGGAGTAGTTACAATATACTAATAAGATACAACCAAATACATAAACGGCCTAAATAGTAGTAAAATATCTATTATTTTTAAAGTACCTAACTTAGTTTATGCACAACAACTTCAAAATATTTTGTTTTGTGAGGCAGCTCTTAAGTTAGCAATGAGCTGATAGTCTCCAAACGGGTGGCCAGATCTTCACAATGCATAGCTAAGGATCATCTCGATTAAATTACCTTTCAAAGAAATAAAACTTCATCACAATCGGCCCTTTAAGCGCTACGATGCCATAGACAGACATACAGATATACTAGTATACTAGGTAGATATGTATTATGTAGCTATAGAATAGATAACTTTTGACTTCTGTGTAATCTCTCTTCTTGTTTATTAATAAACATTCCTTGTATTTTATCTGTATTTAATTTTTTTAAGCTTATTTTTTTATATCTTCTAGTTCTAGTAGATTGAAAGAACAATGAAGTTGTGACATAAAGGTAGGTATATAAAATTCTCGTGTCACAATGTTAGTTACCATACTCCTCCGAAACGGCTCGACCGATTTTTATGAAATAAGACACAAATATATTAATTTTTTTATTTCAGATATAACAAATCCATAGCGTATATATATATATATATATATATATATATATATATATATATATGTCGGAGCATAGTAAAAGATTATCGATTAATCGAATCGTTATCGTTGTCTATGGCGTTGGAGTGGGGTAGTAGTCACTTCCGTTGTTTTGACAGTCTCTACCCTCGACCCTTTATATGTGATCGACAGTCTAACTGAATTCTTAGTCGTGCGCGGTCTCTCAAGAAGTGAACATCATCTAAGTAGTGCTGGTGATAGTGATAGTGTCAAGTGCAGTGTAGTGTGGAAGTGCTGTCCAACTAAGGTCACGTAAGTCCTTACAATGTAATTGCCACGTGGTTAAGTAAACACAATGTTAGGTTAGGTTAGCCTTGTGTTAGATTCGGTTTATGTGCGTTTAACATTGGGTTTAAACAGAGAGCCTGAGCAGTGGAGGCGAGTGTTATGATCATTTAAAGGACGTCCTTAAGCCTACACCTTGGTCACAAGTCCAAGGCACTGCTTAGGTTTCTCTCGTAATTGTTAGAGATCATATTTGATCATTTATCGGTTCAATAGGAGTATCTACGTTGCGTTTACCAAATATTCCATTCAATACCATCACCCCCTTTTAGTGTTCCCCAATATTCCCCATTTTCCTCCTTCCATTTCCTTTCACATCGTTTTAAAATCCCCGACATATATATAAAAGGAGAAGCTGACTGACTTAGACGTATCAACGCTGGGCCTAAACTATAAGGGTTAGAAACTTGAAATTTTGCACAGGGGTTCCTTTTATAACGTAGGGGAGAACTAAGAAAGTATTTTTGAAAATTCACCCCCTAAGGGGCAAAACGGGGGTGCAAAGTTTGTATGAAACTTTGCTGTTTTTGAAGTTATTTAAATGAAATTCAGTGTGAAGGTTCTTCATTGAAAGTCATGAAATAAATCATCCCTTAATGGGGTAAATGGGGGGTGCAAGGTTAGTATGACTACCTCATAAAATTATATAATATGTGTACAGATGATCTACTGTAGGCTAATATAACTACCTCAATATCGCAAACGAAGTTGCTGGTAAACGCTAGTCTATACTATTATATAAAGAGGAAAGATTTGATTGTTTGAATGTTTGTTTGTTTGTTGCGAATAGGCTCGAAAAGTACTGAACCGATTTTTAAAATTCTTTCACCGATAGGAAGCTACAACCTTTCCGGGTAACATAGGCTATGTCGTGTTGCCATAAATACTCTAATTAAAAAGATATGACCATTTAAGTGCCATAAGGTGGTCATTTTGTAAATTGATAATCTTCTCAGGAACAACAAATCTGATTTAAAAATTTTTTTCACTGGTAGAAAACTACACTATTCGCGAGTGACAAAGGTGATTTAGTGTTGCCATATACATTTTTTAATTAATAAAATATGGCCCCTTTGTTGTTTCTAATCTGATTTTAAAAATTCTTTCACTGAGAGAAGTCTATAGTATTTCATCAATTATAATATTGCTTTAAATACCCGGAGCGAAGCGAGGGCAGGCTAGTAATTAATAAAGACGTAGTTCTAAGTGTGGGCTCTCAATTCATGGAGCATTGTTCGATGAGTCGGGTCACCCTGGTTCTGTACATAAATAACTTGTGCGTCATATATACTGACGCCTGATTAAATATTGAGAGCAATGTGTTTATACGGTTGAAAGGTTATATCGATTAGGCGCAAGAAAGTGAGAAATTAGCTTTACTCTCTCAAAATTTCAATTGGACTTTTGATTCGTCAAAATAGGTCAATCAGTCAGTTTGTCTATAGCTACCACCAGCTAGCAAAGCTCTCTCAAATCTCGACTCAACAGAATTTTTTTTTTTTTTTAAAAGCAGTATGGATCACATACTACTAGTATTCCCTTTACCCCTCCTAGTAAGCTATTAAATAGCTTGTGTCAGGAGTGGGCCACGTCAGTAGTCCAATGTCCGGGATTTGAACCCACGACTTGTTGATCGTGAATCCAACGCCTTATCCACTGAGCTACTGACGCTTACATATAAAATATGGCGTTGCAATGCTATCATCTGATGATGGAGCTTGAAAGTTTACTGGTTTAGGTAAATTCGAGTTTTGAATCTCAAATTAAAAAAAAGATCACTTCGTTTTACGTCTGCTTGTATGTCTAACAGAACCCTTTTTCTTTTTCCCCTTTTTTTATGGTAGATAAGGTGCAAACGAGCAGATGGTTCACCTGATGGTAAGTATATTATTATAAAACAAGAGTTACCCTCTTGTTTTATAATAATAATAATATTATTTTATTTCAAGAAATTATCTCATTTTCTGTTAGTATAACATATGGCTTAAATCTATGTTAGTGGACTGAATATTAATGCTTAAAAACTAATCTTATTGCTAGGAGCATGCATTCCTCAGCAATTTGACAAATAGGGGCAGTCTAGCCTGCCTGCTATCATTTTTAGGATGTTGTTAGAGCTGGCACACACTCGCCGCTTTACTAAACCTGCGGGCTATCATATTTGCTCTGACCGAAAGAGCCCTTCGTTCTCGTTCAATATCAGCATTGTCCTTGAGATTGCTGGTGACTATGTGGCCAAGATATTTAAATTGATCTACCCTTACTAAGGGGACTGAATTAAGATGTACTGCGGGCACATCTTCAATAGGTCTCCCAGATTTGACCTCAAAGACCATGTATTGACTTTTCTTCGCATTATATATCAATCCATGTTTGTCTGCATATTCTTCACATGTTTTTAACAGCTGCCTAAGACCGCAGATCGAGGCATTCAGCAGCACCATGTCATCAGCGTAGCTCAAATTATTTAGGCACACTCCGTCAATGTGACAACCAACATGCATACTGCTGAGCGACACGATAAGCTGGTTGATATATAGATTGAAGAGATTAGTTGAGCTTAAGCCTCTCTGCCTTACTCCACACTCAAGCACATAGGGCTCTGAAAAGGTACCTGCCCATTTAACATTGTTGACTTGATTCCTATACCAGTATTTAAAAATGACAGTAAGCTCATAGGGGAAGTTGATAGCCACTAACTTTTTCCACAAGATGTCATAGGAGACCAAGTCAAATGCCTTTCACAAGTCAAGAAAACAAGCGTACACTGGTGTTTTTCGTGTCACATAGTAGTTGACTGTATGCTTAAGAGACAAAATAGCACTATCCGTTGAGAGACCCGATTTAAACCCAAACTGGTTATCGTGCAGTTTTAAACATTTACTTAGTTGTGCATTAAGCATGCAGTCAAGCACTTTCGATAGAATCGTTGCTAATGATATCGGTCTATAGTTATGTTTTGCCACAATGCTGCTGTTTCAGCGGACCCTGAGCAAGACCCCAGTGTTCACTAGATCCGCAGCATTAATGGGATGGGAGAGGGAAGGGGTAAGTCTCGTCTACATGCGACGCAACCGGAACCCGTCTATGACACTTGGCGGACGGATTCGCATGCTGGTGGTCGCAAGCCAGTTGGGGAACAGATCCCCTACCACCAATTGGGTTACTCGGCTCTTACGAGATGCTCTCCCAGCGGCAGAGAGGAATAGTATCAAGTTGAAATTAATATTAAAATACACGAATCTGAAGTCCCTAGGAACATTAACTCTGTTTTCCGAAGCGAGGGTAGATAAGCTATTTTATATAAAATAATTTACTGTCCTGAGCGTAATAATATGCTGTTAATTTAAAAAAAAATTGTTACGAGGCGATCACAAGTCGGATGTGAGCAGTAACCTCAGGAACACCTTGATATATCACTCAATTTGTGTCGTTTACTGGTATTGTTATAAAAACTTGTTATTTGTTCTTTATTGTATTGTCCTATATAAAGGTCATTGTCTATATAAATCTTAACTAGCGGCCTGCCCACGCTTCGCTCCGGGTATTTAAAACAATATTATAATTGATGTCCTCAATTTGAAAAAGAGAGAGTGAAAAAAAGTTGTAGTATATGGCAACACTACATCACCTAGGTCACTAACAAAATGTGTAGTGAAAAACGGCCATATTCTATTATTTAAAAAATGTATATGGCAACACTACATCACCTTTATCACTTAAGAATAGTGTAGTTTTCTATCAGTGAAAAAAAAATTAAAATCGGATTAGCAGTTCCTGAGAAACCCTTCAATTTACAAAATGACCAGGTTGTGGCATTTAAATGGCCATATCTTTTTAATTAGAATATTTATGGCAACACCACATAGCCTATATTATCCGGAAAGGATGTAGCTTTCTATCAGTGAAAGAATTTTCAAAATCGGTTCAGTAGTTTTCAAGCCTATTCGCAACAACAAACATAGAAACAATCAAATCTTTCCTCTATATATAATAGTTATAAAGCAGAAGAAGAGCTTGTTTGGTTGAACGCGCTAATCTCAGGAACTACTGGTCCGATTTGAAAAATTCTTACAGTATTAGATACTCCATTTATCGAGGAAGGCTATAGGCTATATATCATTACGCTAAGACCAATAGGAGTGGAGCTACACGCACGAACGTGAACGAAGTCGCGCGGGTCGACTAGCACTTAATGTGTGAAAATGAAAATTTAAAATTTTTTATTATAAATATTTATCTATTTTTTTTATTGCCAAATATTTAGTTTAACAATTTACATACGTAAGACCTGAAATTGATACGTTGAAGATTTATTCATTTATATATGTCGGAGCATAGTAAAAGATTATCGATTAATCGAATCGTTATCGTTGTCTATGGCGTTAGAGTGGGGTAGTAGTCACTTCCGTTGTTTTGACAGTCTCTACCCTCGACCCTTTATATGCGGTCGACAGTCTAACTGAAGTCTTAGTCGTGCGCGGTCTCTCAAGAAGTGAACATCTAAGTAGTGCTAGTGATAGTGATAGTGTCAAGTGCAGTGTAGTGTGGAAGTGCTGTCCAACTAAGGTCACGTAAGTCCTTACAATTTAATTGCCACGTGGTTAAGTAAACACAATGTTAGGTTAGGTTAGCCTTAGGTTAGGTTAGCCTTAGGTTAGGTTAGCCTTGTGTTAGATTCGGTTTATGTGCGTTTAACCTTGGATTTAAACGGAGAGCCTAGCAGTGGAGGCGAGTGTCGTGATCACTTAAAGGACGTCCTTAAGCCTACACCTTGGTCACAAGTCCAAGGCACTGCTTAGGTTTCTCTCGTAATTGTTAAAGATCATATTTGATAATTTGTCGGTTCAGTAGAAGTATCTGCGTCGCGTTTACCCAATATTCCATTCAATACCACCACCCCCTTTTAGTGTTCCCCAATATTCCCCATCTTCCTGCTTCCATCTCCTTTCACATCATCATTTTAAAATCCCCGACATCAGAAGTGGGATCACAAGCCCAAAAGTTCACGTTAAGGGTTCTTTGCGTATAATCCTGACAGTTAAATTAGTTTCAATGCGAGTAAAATTAGTTTTAGAAAAAGTTAAAAGTGGGTAGTTTAAAAAAAGAATTCAGAAATAGTTGAAATCAGAAATAGTTGCGAAGGTAGTTTAAAATCTTAAAATCGTGATTATTATTTGAAGTAGGTAGACTTTCGCTTTACATGAGGCACATCAGCCCTTACGGTAGTAAATTATGGTGTTGACAGTTTTTACGCATTGTTTGGAAATTACTAATCATATTAACGTTTTATTAGTGCGACAGAGAGCTTTTACGCTTTGTCGGAAAGATGTACTGGAAGCGTTGTCGCTTTGTTGTTATTGAGCCGTTGTAAGGTGGCTTTGTAGGCCCCGACGGTTGGGGCTGAAAGCTGTTACGCTTTGCTACGAATTTGAGATGTTTTCTGTAAAGAGTGTTGAGAGCTCTTTGTTTCTTTGTGTGTTAATGATTATTCTTATGTCTAGTGGAAAATAGTGCTGAAAGCTGTCACACTTTAACGAAGTTATTGGTCTATGAAACTAGTGTTACGTGTTACGTATTTTGAAACTGTGTAAAGGCAACGCGAGAGCGCGTTGATTATCAGAATGGCCGTGTCGGAGCATAGTAAAAGATTATCGATTAATCGAATCGTTATCGTTGTCTATGGCGTTAGAGTGGGGTAGTAGTCACTTCCGTTGTTTTGACAGTCTCTACCCTCGACCCTTTATATGCGGTCGACAGTCTAACTGAAGTCTTAGTCGTGCGCGGTCTCTCAAGAAGTGAACATCTAAGTAGTGCTAGTGATAGTGATAGTGTCAAGTGCAGTGTAGTGTGGAAGTGCTGTCCAACTAAGGTCACGTAAGTCCTTACAATTTAATTGCCACGTGGTTAAGTAAACACAATGTTAGGTTAGGTTAGCCTTAGGTTAGGTTAGCCTTAGGTTAGATTCGGTTTATGTGCGTTTAACCTTGGATTTAAACGGAGAGCCTAGCAGTGGAGGCGAGTGTCGTGATCACTTAAAGGACGTCCTTAAGCCTACACCTTGGTCACAAGTCCAAGGCACTGCTTAGGTTTCTCTCGTAATTGTTAAAGATCATATTTGATAATTTGTCGGTTCAGTAGAAGTATCTGCGTCGCGTTTACCCAATATTCCATTCAATACCATCACCCCCTTTTAGTGTTCCCCAATATTCCCCATCTTCCTGCTTCCATCTCCTTTCACATCATCATTTTAAAATCCCCGACATATATATGTCGGAAACTAAAATAAAAAAAGGATATAGATGGATGGCCTATCTCAAAAGCTATACGGGCGCAACACGATCAGGATATAACTAAACATTACTATCACGTACTATTCTGACAAGAACTATTATGACAGGAACCCAAGCAGTGCCTTGGACTTGTGACCAAGGTGTAGGCTTAAGAATATCCTTTAAATGATCATAACACTCACCTCCACTGCTTAGTTTCACCGTCTAAACCTAAGATTAGACTAACATTAACCTAAACTAACACAAGGCTAACCTAACCTAAGGCTAACCTAACCTAAACCTAACTCACACCTCCGACATATATATATATATATGTCGGGGATTTTAAATGATGTGAAAGGAAACAGAAGGAGGAAGATGGGGAATATTGGGGAACACTAAAAGGAGGTGATGGTATTGAATGGAATATTGGGTAAACGCAACGCAGATACTTCTACTGAACCGATAAATGATCAAATATGATCTCTAACAATTACGAGAGAAACCTAAGCAGTGCCTTGGACTTGTGACCAAGGTGTAGGCTTAAGGAGCTCCTTTAAGTAATTACAACACTCACCTCCACTGCTCAGGCTCTCTGTTTAAACCTAAGGTTAATCGCACATAAACCTAACCTAACACAAGACGAGGTAATTACATTGTAAGGTACTCACGTGACCTTGATCGGACAGCACTCCTAGCACTAACACAACACTGCACAACACTATCACTATTTAGACACTATTTCACTTGTTGAGACACCGCGCACGACTAAGACTTCAGTCAGACTGTCGATGGCATATAAAGGGTCGAGACTGTCAAAACAACGGAAGTGACCACTACCCTACTCCAACGCCACAGATAGCGATAACGATTCGACTAATCGATAATCTTTTACTTATTCTCCGACATATATATAGTATTTTTATATGTATTTTAGCTTCGAATCTAGTACTAGTCGATTGCATGCGAAGCCGGGACGAGTCGCTAGTTTATAACATTAGTTATATAACAGCCTATTTCACGAATATATAAAAAGTAGATAAAAATGTTCAAACTGTTTTAAAATCCTATCAGTTACTGCAATTTATCCTCACTTTTTTAATATTATAAATGCAAAAATAACTCTGTCTGTCTGTCGCGCTGTCACGCCAAAATTACTGAACCGATTTAAATGAAATTAGGCATACAGATAGTCTAGAGCCTGAGAAAGGACTTCAGCTACTTTTTAATGCGAAAAAAGGGTCGTAAAAGGTTGAAAGGGGGGATGAAAAGTTGTATGGAAGTATCGTCATTTTTAGAGCTAGAAGCTTAAAACATGTTTTAGTTAAAGCTGTTGATTCGGTAAAAGTAAATATGACATTCAACTATTCCACGTGGACAAAGTCGCGGGCACAGCTAGTAAGTTCCAACTCATTAGTTACGAGTATCAATGCAAAAACAAAGGAAGTTGTTTAGTGAAAGTTTGATTTATCTCGACACGGCCTTCAGGATTTATCAATTACGATCTATTTTATTTGCATTTACTTTAATTTAATGTACTGTTAGGGTTTTTCTTTGGGAAGCCTTTTCCTACCTATTTCATTTACAAATAATAATGGTTCAATCGTTAGGTAGACATTGTTAAGACAAAAAAGTATGTTTTATAAAAATGATAAATAACAATTACATTTTTATTAAAAATTTGTAAGTGGGAATATTTTTCATGAAATAATTATCTAAATATAGAGCACTAGCCGACCCGCTTTCGCTGGGCTGAGATTTATTCAAACTGTTTACTCACACACTCACACATTTATTCACACAAAAAAGCTTCAAGGCTCCACGAAGAGAAAAATTTTTACGACAATGAAGACAGCAGTTCGAGAAAATTTTGTAACAATCGTTTAACTTGTTGAAAAATAACTTTAAATAAAATTTCCAACTGAAATAAATTTTTTAAAGCGTTCAGAATACATAATAATAAAATGCTTTATTGCACACCAATGAAAGAAATTTAGACAGAAAACTTAAAACTACTGTAGACTACTCAGCATGCACAGACGGCCTTATCACTAAGAGTGATCTCTTACAGGCAACCTTGTCGTAAGGAATAAAAGAGTATGTAAAAGGTAGTGCATCTTTTACTACATACTACATCTACACAAATTTACATATATAAATATTACACTAATAAATATGATACGATATATATAATATAAAATAATACAATATAATATATCTACATTTTATACTATAACAGAATATATATATATACATATATAAGAATAACAATACATAATACACTAGATTAAATTCTATATTACTTATTGTTAATAGTTAAATAATATTGTTTCAAACGACGTTTAAACATTTCTAGTGATGTCGAGTGTCGAATATCATAAGGCAGTTCATTCCACAATTCCACGCATTTCACTTTAAATGACTGCCGATACAATTCAGAATGACAAGGGGGGGGGAACTTTAATTTATTATCACTTTGTGACCGGAGTTGCAGGTTAGTGGGAGCATTACTAGCTAGGTACGTGAACCTATCTCTAAGATAGACAGGTGAGTTAGGCTGGGAGAGTAAAGTGTATAATAAGGAAAGTGCGTGGAGATTGCGTCTGTGTCGAATTGAAAGCCACTTCAGTTGAGACCTGTACTGAGAAACGTGATCATATTTTCTGAGACCAAATATGAATCGAATGCATAAATTTTGCAAGCGTTCTAATTTATCAAGTGACCCCTGGTGTAGATCTAGATACGCTATGTCAGCATAATCTATGATGGGTAGAAGGAGAGTGTTAGCAAGGGTAATTTTTGTTTTGATGGGGAGAAAATTCTTCCACTTCTTTAAGTATCCAATAGTAGCGAACACTTTTCTACTAATATTGGAGATTTGGGTCTTCCAAGACAGTGTACTATCTATATAGATACCAAGGTTTTTTACAGTATCTTCATAATTCAAAGGAGTACTCTGAAATAATACTGGTGGTATGTTATATTGAGTGTTGAGATTTAATTTCAGCTTAGAGCTACCGATAATAGAAACCTGAGACTTAGCAGCATTTAGCGTTAAACCATAAGATTTGCTCCATGCGCTGATATTGCCAAGATTGAAATTAATAAGGTCTATAGCACAAGCAATATCTTCTATCGGCGTTGTCACATAAATCTGTAAGTCATCAGCGTAGAGATGATATGGGACAGTTAGTAATTCGGTTACAGTATTTATGAACACAGAAAACAGAAGCGGGGAGAGTACTCCACCTTGTGGGACTCCAGCTCGGAGAGAACAAGGGGTTGAGAGTTTGTTACATCATAATACTTTCAAATTTTAAAATAAATATTCAATACCTTAAAAATATTAATCATTGTGTCATACACGGTTTTCACGCCGCGAGCCCTTTTCGGCGTTAAATTAACATTATGAATAATAGAGATAGAGTTTCGGGAATAGAAAGTTATTTATTGGAAATTTCTACCTCTTTAAGAATATTTATTTTATTTTAAAAAATTCTTTATTAGTTTTTGAGATATTTGCAAAAGACTAAACCCCTTTTTTGTTTTAAATTTTTATAATCACTACGTAATAAAACAAAGTTCAAAACTTCAAACCCTCCGCTATCTGTCTGTCTGTCCGTCCCTATGTATGCTTAGATCTTTAAAACTAATTAACAGATTTTGATGCGGTTTTTTTAATAGATAGAGTGGTTCAAGAGGAAGGTTTATATGTATAATACACACATAATATAGTAGAGAAACACTGATAACTTTAGAGGTTCCTAATATAATGTAAATAAACACATCTTTGGGATCATTGCAAACGCTGGCTGAACCCTTTGAGATAGATCAAAATAATGTACTACAGTATTGTACACCTTAGAAAATTCTACAAAAAAATCCACGATAGTATATGTCTATATTTTAGGGATAACCCACAATAACCATTTTTATCCTTTACTTTTTACGAGAAATAATGGCTTGATTACGAAGAGATTTTAAACAATACAGCATTAATCCTTATCCAATTAGGTACCTTAAATACATTGTGCATTTAATATAGATCAATATGGCCCTTTACAGCATGTAATTTAAATGAATATTTTCGAAGATATCACTTGACGGTTGCGCGGCGAGTGCCTATGACATGTCTGTATTGTCTAATGACAAAAAAGCTGTGAACGTTGTATATAAAGACTTCTGTAGTATATTTAGTATCAGCATTGCACCCGTGCAAAGCCGGGGCGGGACACCAGTATGTAATAAACTCAAAACTACAAAACAAATTTTCATGCGGTTTTCATTAATAGACTGTAATTCATGAGGAATGTTTTGGTCATCACAATAAGTGATGAAGGATACGTGTAAGTAAAATATTCTCTACCCGTGTGAAGCCGGAGCGGGTCGCTAGTTAAGTATTTGGGTGCCGTGTCATTGAAAATTATACGTTTTGAAAAAAATAAGGAAGTAAATGACATAAATTATAAAGCTAATATAAATTTATTACGTAACAAAACTAGATTCAAAGCTGTCAAGGTTACACGCATATAATCATAGTTAAGGTATTTAATATTAAAAAGAACTATACTACATAGTAACACGTACAAACAATAACACTTTATATAGGTAGCCAAGCAGTGCCTGGGGCTTGAAACCCGGAAACCGGTTTATAACTTCTGTGTCCGCAGTTCGCGGAGCTTAAATAATGCAAAATCTAGCGCTAATATAAGTGTATGTACCTGATTGTGGAAGCGTGGAGACATCTTCGTTTACACCTTTGTGTGTAGGTGGTGTAGTGTAGTGTGTGAATAGGTGAATAGTTAAATAGATATTCCCAGATATTCTCAGATATCTGCATAACTTTTCAAACTTCACAACCGACGCCGCTTTTTTTTTTTTTTTTTTAATGGCTTTGTATGTGATTAAGCACAAAACATTCTCGCGTATAATGAAGAAAAATCGAGGGAGACTGAGCGGTAAAAATTGCCAAAGATTCAGTGATAATTTCTGTAACTACATTAGGGTTAGTGACGGTGAAACGTAGAGATGGTTATGCGACAGGAACCTACAAAGAAATAAAAATAAAAAAATTAAACATATATATACAAAGATACAACCTACATTGCAGTACAATTTAATATTATTATCTATAATAAATTTAACTAATTTTGTAACAAACGGGCTAAAGACTAAGGTTAAAATAGTTTTTAAATGTACTGGACGTGGAATGTAATCAGGGATAATATCATATAGTGAATATTTTAATTTTGGGCAGTCAAAAACAATATGATTCATTGAACCCTCATCTAAACAACATTCACAAATAGCACTGCGCTAATTCGAGAGAGAGTACGGAAAATTCCGTCGTCAGTTGACTGTTGACAGTTCTTGGGGTTGCCAGTCAAACGGAATCATTATTCCCGAACAACTTCTATTACGTGCTTTCCTCAACTTTGCTCGAACTAAATCAAAAAAATAAAGCAATGATAAGATAATATTTATTTTAATTTTTTTTAATAAGTAATTTAACTCCTCAATTAAATACTAACTACTAGCCAGTTAAATGTTATTAGCAGTGTTGCTAGCAATAAGTTATGCGATACAATGGTGTAATAAGGTCATATACACATTAGTTTTTATAATATAAAAAACCATATTCATCATTTTTGTCATGACATTTAGATTTTGATGTGACAACCCTGACCTCATTCGATACATCATGTTTATTTTTTAATATTTTTGAATTTTGAATTATTTAATCAATTTAAATCACTACATAGTATAAAACAAAGTCGCTTTCCGTCTGTCTGTCCCTTTGTATGCTTAGATCTTTAAATCTCAATAAAATTTTGAATAGTCTTTTAAGGATAAATGTTTTTCTGTGAGCCGTCAAGCAATACTTAAGCAGATATTTATAAAACCCTTACCCCCCAAGTTGGTAGAAGTTTTCTCCCTCATTCTGAGCAGGGATATTCACGTTTCGATGTACGTGTTCACTTTTTATCGCTGAAGTAATTGACCCCCATCACCCATGTCATCAAAAATAAGCAGACTAAGTGATTTTAATAATTCAAAAGTAATCAACAGATATTGAAACAGTCTTGAATACGAAATCATTTATTTGGATAAGAATTAATACAAAGGTATGGATAACATGGTCTGATTTTGATAGGCATTTATATCAACTTTTAAAATGTAAAAAAGCAGTTATAGTGACTTAACTACAATAGTTGGACATATGGTCTCGCGGAGTTTTTTGTAGATATTGATACGTTCTATAATATTGTAGAACATTTGTTTGTTCTATCCTCAATACTTTCTGCAGAGCATGCGATGAAAGACATTTTATGGCTAATTTTTTTACACCTTGGGTTGGTTTTAGTAAGAACTTCTGAGGATCTCTAATTTTTTCTTGTAATAAATATAGCCTATGTTACTCAGGGATAATGTAGCTTTCTAACGGCAAAATAATTTTTATTTATTAACTTTCCTCTTTATAATATTAGTATAGATATAGATACAGCGTTTATAGAACGTAAGTATAGTAGCAATCATTTATTAAAGTTTAAGTGTCTGGTGTGTTGTCAGCATGAGCGGAGAACCTTTTATTTTTTATAAATAAACGAAGGTCTAGCATTTGCAAGAGGCTATAACTATTCGATAATGGACAGGGATTTTTAAAATGGTCCAATTATAAAGTGACCATTTAATTTTTTAATTAAAACGGGACAGAGACAACAAGACGGGCGTCTTTCTGACATCCACGGGTGAAGCCAAATCAAACAAAACAATTTCTCCTCGGGTATTTGTAACAGGAAAATCATAGTGACGAAGATAGTCTCACAAAAAAATAAACAAATAATAATCATAAATTCATAACCTTCCATTTAGTAGGTTAAGTTAGTAGTATTTTCTAACAAAAATTGGTTTGCAATAGGGATTGGTCTGTCTATTGCCGGCTACGTGATAATTTTCTCGCGATTTCGGAGAGCAGGACAGTTTTACGTCCTGAAGCTTTCTTTCGTGACAACGGGACATAGGTACACATTATCCAACAACCATTGGTGGAGTGACTTCTCCTGATCAGCTCAGTGGTTCAGGCGTTGGATTCACGATCGACAAGTCGTGGGTTCAAATCCCGGACATTGGACTACTGACGTGGCCCACTCCTGACACAAGCTATTTATTAGCTTACTAGGAGGGGTAAAGGGAATACTAGTAGCATGTGATCCATACTGCTAGTAATCTTTTTTTTTTTTTAAAAGGGGTTGTGACCTAGAACAGAACTGTGAGAAGATGGATGTGATGAATATTGCTTTTGGTAAGAAACGTTTATGCGTCAACGGAGGACTTGCCTGATTGCTATGTCTATTGATATGGCCTTCAATTAATCATCCGGTGCTGGTTGTTACTGTCTCATATTAAATATAATAAAAGGATATATGATTATTAATTACAAAGGCCATACTATTGTAGTTGTAACGGAAGTTGGTATTTCCTATATCGATTAACCATTATTGGTATTATTCATATAAATGATTAAGCTTTATTAATGTCACATATCTCTGATATTTTTTATGATAAACTAGCTGACCTGACAGACGTCCCGTCTTAACTATGAATATTGGTTAAATGAGTGACTGTTATGTCAAACACCTTAAACGTTAAGTTAGAAAAATTTATTCGCGCTCCTTTCTTAATTTTTTCTTACATAAAAACCTTCTCCTGATAATTACAAACACAACAAAAAAAGAATTAACGAAATCGGTTAAGCAGTTTACGCGTGATACCGTAACCAAGGGAAATAGGGATTCATTTTTATAAATATAGATATATTTATATTTTTATGCTAGACAAGGTGCAAACAAGCAGATGATCCACCTAATGGTAAGTGGTCACCATAGCCCATGGACATGGACAAAACAAGAGATACCCTCTTGTTTTGTCGATGCGTTGCATCCTCGATGATAGAATGGGGCGGGGGAGTGAAGAAAAAATGCTACAGTTTCAGCGGACCCTGAACAAGAGCGCACTAAATCCGCATCATTAATGGGATGGGATAGGGGGAAAGTAAGTCTACATGCGGCTCGACCGGAACGTGTCTATGACACTTGGCAGTTGGGTTCGGAAACCAGTCGGAGAACAGATCCCCTACCACTAAGGGGTGCTGGGTTTCTCATCTTGTACGAGATGCTCTCCCAGCGGAAGGGGGGAAATAGTATTCTAACCCGTCCTCTCACGGGTATATAAGATAAGGAAAGAAAAATCATAGGAAGAGGTGGACCTGATGTTAAGTTAAAACAGGATGTGGAGTCGAAATAAAGAGATAAATATTGCAGTTACAGTGGACTATTAGAGAGGGAGGGGGTCTAAGACATTGACTAGTAATTGCAAGTCGTTGGATTTCGTTATTATTTCGTACAACTTTTACATGGACAGTAGCTTCTGATAAAACTTGTCGTAACCTAAGAATAGTATAGTAGCATAATAAACATACCGGTGTGAGAGGTTCTGCTATTATTAAAAAGAGAATATTCTAGTAATACCAGAAGACATGTGTTATTTACAGTATAAAAATAAAACCCAAAAAATCTAGTAACACAGCTTGCATGTCCGCAATGTTATTACTCTTTATTTTGTACTAATATAATAGACTAACTGCGTCCCGCGGTTTCATCCGCTATATTTTGAATAATTCACACTATATCATTATAAATTATAGCCTATGTGTTATTCTGATGTGTAAGCTATATTATTGTAGAGTTTCATTAAAATCCATTCAGTATTATTTGCGTGAAAGAGTAACAAACATACGTCCATACATTCTTACATCCACACATTTTTCTTGCGAGTGCGATTGTTGCTATTTTTCCACGCTGTAACGGATCGAAAGTAACTGGGAATATCTTTAAACTTTTGACCCTAAATAACATAATGTGCGTATATTATATAATATAATAAGTTTTAATAAATCCATCAATCATTTATAAGAACTAGATATACAATCAGCGTCAAAATATTACTTGATTGATTTATTATTTTTCGTTTATTTAAGTAATATTATAATTGACTTCATGTATATTATTTTTTTTTAAAGTTATTTTATATACACTACACTAATAATATACTTTTTAGCAAGTAAATAAAGACAGCCGCTTAAAAGATGGGATGATGATATCAGGGAAGTGGTAATGTGGGATAGAGTGGCTCGAGAAAGACGGGAATGGAAAAGGTTGGAGGAGGCCTTTGCCGATTGGCAAACAGATCTACAGAAAATAGGCAAGATACAATTAATAGAATAAGTTAGAAATTTGTTATAAAGTGTGTTTAATTGAAAGTATTGTCATTACATAGGCTAAGTTGATCTGAATAAAGGCTATATTATTATATTATTATTAAATAAAGACAGCCAATTCAAAACTAAATGTACTCTTTAGTGAGGGCAAAAGAGAACTGATATCCTAAGCATAGAATAGTTTAGGGGTTAATAATTAGGGCTCCACCATGTGTTGGTGAACTTAAGTCCTAACAGCATGAGCCAGATTTCATTAAAATGAAATTTAATGAAATCTGGCTTCATTAAATTTCAGACAGAATTTTTTTTCTATATAAATAAAGAAAAGTTACCTATATATTTGAACATTTTAACGAAGAATTACGGTCGCTTAAACAAAATACTCTCGGTAACGTGATGAAAATAAAATTGTCTCATCAACCAAACATAATTTCTATATACCGTTGTGCTGGCCACCCCTACTTACCTTTTGCCGACCCCCACAAGAGACGCTAGCTTGCGGCGGATTTGCTTCTTGGACACTACATAATAAGGATTTTTTATTATTATTTCAGTACTAATGGTAGTTATTATCTCAGTACTAATGGTAGTTATTATCTCAGTACTAATGGTAATTATTATTTCAGTACTAATGGTAATTATTATCTCAGTATTATATTTGTCGACAATGTTCCCATTTTCTTTATTTTTTACTGTCAAAGCTACTCATATTTAACTAACGACAGTTTAAGTGTAATTTTGTATAGGACCATATATCTAGTTTAATCTAGTGTTAAGCGACAAAACCGCGCACAAGCGGAAGCTTGCTGGGCCCGTTTTTAGCTTTTTATTAATTTTAATTATTATAGTTAGTTTGGCGATAAAAAAACACTATAGTACACATGTTCGGAGGAATGTCGCATTTATTAGGAGCCCCCGTTCACCAAGCACAACCACAATAGTCTTATTATATCGCCACAGTCAGTTCATATAAATTAAGGGTTAAATTCGGGCAGCACACTCAAAGCAAGGGACTAGTACTATTTAAACAGGACCGCACATCGCGTCATCTCTTTGCAACTTTTTAATTAAAAGTGGAGAGTAATTTTATATATTAAACACACAGAAAATGGATATAAAAACTTAAACATATCCTTACTTAATATTATAAATACGAAAGTAACTCTGTCTATCGCTCTTTCACGCTAAAACTACTGAACCGGTTTAAATGAAATTTGATATACAGATAGTCTAGAGCCTGAAAAAGGACATAGGCTACTTTTTAATAGGAAGAAAGGGTTGTAAAGAGTTGAAAGGGGGATGAAAAGATATGTTGTACTGTCAGTATGTAAAAACCTCATGGACATCAACATAAGAAGGGAAAAACACCCTTAAACCTTGAAAGTAAAAGGTCAGCGAACTCTATATAAACATAAAAACCATTAATAAAAAAAGAGAACGGAATGAATAATTATGTGAAGATAATTAGAATGAGACAAAAATTGTTTATAGTGGTACAGAGTACAGCCTACGTATGATGATAGTGGTCTAGTGATATAAGTATGAAAAAACTTATGTTAATCTAGTTGTATTATTGTTCTTTCTCGATCTTTAACAGTTTATTGGTTCCTAGTAACTGCTTGCCTTCCATTTTAGGATGTTCGGCTATTTTATAAAAAGTAAAATACATCTCGGAGTTAGCAAGAATATAACGACCGAGTACACCTAACAAAGCTTTCTGTCTGGTGACTATTATCACACATGCAAGCCGGACAACGCCTTGGATTCGTGACGTAGATACAGATCTACAGTAGATGAAAAAGTTAACTTAAGTGGACCTCAAGAAGGATGACCTTAACCCTATCAAATTAAGAATCTTATACATCTAGTGAAGGACATGGATTTTGTTTTAAAAATCATTTATACAAATTATAATGGCCGAACCGATTTTGATGAAATATGGTACACGGATACTTTAGACGATGAACTAACTCATAGGGTACTATTCCCGACAAATAGAAGACCTCAATTCTTATTAGTAAGGGATATTATGAAAAGCTGAAGCTTAACCTTTTGTACACATAATTAATTTATGTATATTATATATGTCAGAGGAGAAGGCCGAATTGGATGAATGAAGAGATCGAATCTTAACATTCCTTAGTGACCAAGGTGTAGGCTTAAGGAGCTCCTTTAAGTGATCAAGACACTCGCCTCCACTGCCCGGTCTCACTGCATGTCTTAGGTTAGATTAACAAAAGGCTAACCTAACCTAACATGAACCTAACCTAAGGCTAAACTAACTAAAGGTTCTGTTGTATGGACTCTTCAATGTAGGGACTCTTGCCCTAAGAGAGGAGTCTTGCCGTAGCCTCCCAAAGGGTTGAGCCTACACTTTAAAAAAAAAATAAGACGTAGAACTAACGTGATCCTTAGTCCTAGAGGTCCAATATCCGTGACATAGCGACACACTATTTGTTACTCTTCAACTCCAGGTGATGTTCACTCAAAGAGACTTGTAGAAAGACAGTGTACTGCGTCAGTCGGGGAATATAAATGGACTAGACAATGGTAGCAATGCCCCTCCACTAGTGGGGAGAAGTAAATCAACAAATAGGAAATATGGCGCTGGCGTTCCGATTAATCGATTACTCATTTGAAGCTATTTAAAATTGTTGAATAAAGTGCCGTAGATGTCGCTCGTATCCCGATTATTCGATAATCGTTTACTCGCTATTTAAAATCGTTGAATATTAAAATGACAGAACGGAAGTGATAACAAGTCCTCTTTATTATTATCCTACCCTAACTATACCCCGACATATATAATTTTTTTTTAATAGCAAAAAAAATTCAACCTGTGAGGGGACGGGTTAGAATACAATTCCCCTCTGCCGCTGGGAGAGCATCTCGTAAGAGCCGAGAAACCCAGCACCCTCTTGGTGGCAGGGGATCTGTTTCTCGACTGGCTTGCGACCACCAGCATGCGAATCCGTTCGCCAAGTGTCATTGACGCGTTCCGGTTGAGCCGCATGTGGGCCAGACTTATCCCTCCCCCTCCCATCCCGTTAATGCTGCGGTCCTAGTGAACTCTGAGTTTTCGTTCAGGGTCCACTGGTCCACAGACACCGTAGCATTCTTTTCTTCATTCCCATCCGCACTCTCTCTTCGAAGTGGCAACGCATCGGCAAAACAAGAGTCACTCTTGTATTGCCGATGTCCATGGGCGAAGGTGGCCACTTACCATCAGGTGGACCGTCTGCTCGTTTGCTCCTTAATTGCTATTAATATATATATATATATAATACTTTTATATAATAAGATATAAGCAACAAATTCCATGTACAGTGCATTACTCATTGACAACTTGATGACAAGTTGTTGACAATGTATTGAAATGAATTTACTTTTAAATATTCTTTGAATTGAACTCAACTTGGGTTTCCCATAGGCACCGATTATATATTGTGGTATTTCCTTATTTTATTATACTAGACCACTGAAACCCTTAGGGCCTTGTCCTTTTGTCCTTTTCACGCAGTAACAGAATGACAGTTCGTTGTCGTTTTGCATATTGTTAATTAAAAAGCAGTTGTAGTCTATCCGCAGACTAAAACATATCTTCCTGAGGGTTGTATTTTAGACGTAGACCTACAGCATTACAGCTAGAATACTCGCGATGTAATATTCTGTTGTGATGGCGTATTTATTTTGCAATCCCTACTTCTTCGATTGGTGTTTATAGTCGCGTCAAAAAAGGTCGAAAATCCTCAGAAACATCCCGATTTGGATCAATTTTTTTTTAATTTTTGTTTTTTTTTTATATTATTTAAAATTGTATTTTGGTCTTGCAAAAAACGCTGTGTCTCTGAATAAGGAGGGATCAGGCTATTGTTCACCACGCTGACCCAGTAAGTATTTGCAGAATTCTCAAACACCTTTGAGGACATGTAAAACTCTCAGGAGTACTCTCGTTAAAGCAAGTGATATTTAATTGTTTAAAACACACATAACTCAGAAAAGTCAATCACTGATATCCAAATTATTACTAATTATTAACTCATAAAAACAAGAATTTAAGCCGACCTCAAGGTCCTTATTGTGGTCATTGGATGTAGAATTTAACTCTAATTTAATTATTCCATTTAAATAGACATTACGTATTATTACATTTAATAATTAAAATTAAAGTGCTTCCGCAATACACTTGATATTATATAAATCATTAAGATATTAAAGTGACCGTCATTAAACTTACTGAATCAGAGTTCATAGTAATCTAAAAACCCGGCCAAGTGCGAAAGGTTCTGTGAAAATGTCAACTGTCATACAGACTGGTGACAGACAGACGGACTGATAAACCCTAAAATGGATGCTTGAGAGCAGGGTTTAGGCCTTTCAAGTTTTATGTAAGATTTTTGTTAATATCAACCCTCTCACCCCCATATCAACAAAAGTAAGCAAAGCCTAACTTTATTTTTTTATCAATGACGTAATCACTATGCAGACCCCTATCCTCTATGTCATACTGCTTACGTTTTACTTGAACCTCCTGAGTAATATTTAAACCCCCCTTTACTTCGTCGTAATGCAATTTACCTAGAAACTATACATCAGCCATGATGACAAAGACATTATAAATCCTTTGGAATATACGTTGATACAAATTTGAGACACCTTGCGACTACTCTTAACCTTGAGGGCTACTCAAGTCAATATGACATGTTTTAAGTAGCCGTTAAATATTTGAGTAGCGTTTCAGTATTCGGCTATAAGACGAATAAAATGCTTCAAACTTACGGTCGAAATTCATAACCAATCTCAGACCAAAATCTCGAATCGAAATTAGTTCATAAGTACAATGGGAGGTGTTATTACAGTTTTGGCAACATTAATGATATGAATTAGAGGAAATTATAATGACTAAAAAGTGATGGCACACAGACACAGACCGACGACTTGCAGGAGTTATGTGTGTTGCAATGAAATATGACTTGCTTTAACGGTGAAGTATAACATTGTGAGGAAACCTGCACTCCTGAGAGATCCCTAAAAGTTCTCAAAGGTGTGTAAAGTCTTGGCACACTTGGCCAGCGTTGAGGACATTGCAATCCCTTTTCATTCTGAGAAAGATGATATTGATAATGACTATTTCTTAAACTGTGTGCGAAATCCTGAAGTTTTAAAAATAAATAAGTATTTTTCGTTAAAGTATCTTAAATATATAATGTACTGCATTCCATAAATTAGGTATTATTAGATTATTTACAATCATAATAACAATTTCCAAGGTAAAAGATTGTTTGAATAAAGACTATTAGACAATTATCTGTAAACTAAATACCGTGGAGGTACGTGACAGCTTCTACCGTGACACGAACATTTTTTATTTAAAAAAAAATATTTCAAACAATCAAATCAATAGAAAATCTAACAATATAGACACTGATACGGCTCGTGATATTTTTTTTAGATACACAGTAAAATCAGTGAAGTTTTTAGCTACTTCATTTATGGTTATAAATCGTTGATTTTCGTGTATTTAGCCGTACCCGTTATGTCCCTGCATTTTAAATCTGCAATATCTTCCAAAATATTCATTTAAATATAATGCTGTAAAGGGCCATATTGATCTATATTAAATGCACAATGTATGTAAGGTACCTAATTGGATAAGAATTAATGCTGTATTGTTTAAAATCGCTTCGTAAATAAGACATTATTTCTCGTAAAAAGTAAAGGATAAAAAAATTATTATTGTGGGTTATACCTAAGAGATAGACATATACCATCGTGAACTTTTTTGTAGACCTTTTTAAGGTGTACAATACTGTAGTACATTATTTTGATCTGTCTCGTAGGGTTCAGCCAGCGTTTGCAATGAAAGTGCAAAAAAATGTTGTTTACTTACGACATCACATTAGAAACCTCTAAAATTATCAGTGTTTCTCTACTATATTATGTATGTATTATACATATAAACCTTCCTCTTGAATCACTCTATCGATTAAAAAACACCGCATCAAAATTCGTAGCGTAGTTTTAAAGATCTAAGCATACATAGGGACAAACAGACAGCCAGCGGGAAACGACTTTGTTTTTTACTATGTAGTGATAGTGATAACCCGCGTGACTATAAATATGTTAGCAGCCCCGTCTATAAATTAATATTCGCGGGTTTTTGAAGTGAAACTTCTTTAGAATCGTTGTGATTTCAAACCGGATGCAACGGAAAAAACGACAGGTGAGAGACAAATACAAAAATGTGTAGGAAAGAATGAGACAGAAATATACAAAACGACTGGTAAGAGACACAAATACAAAAATGTGTAGGAAAGAATGAGACAGAAATATACAAAACGACAGGTAAGAGACACAAATACAAAAATGTGTAGGAAAGAATGAGACAGAAATATACAAAACGACAGGTAAGAGACACAAAAACAAAAATGTGTAGGAAAGAATGAGACAGAAATATACAAAACGACAGGTAAGAGACACAAATACAAAAATGTGTAGGAAAGAATGAGACAGAAATATACAAAACGACAGGTAAGAGACACAAATACAAAAATGTGTAGGAAAGAATGAGACAGAAATATACAAAACGACAGGTAAGAGACACAAATACAAAAATGTGTAGGAAAGAATGAGACAGAAATATACAAAACGACAGGTAAGAGACACAAATACAAAAATGTGTAGGAAAGAATGAGACAGAAATATACAAAACGACAGGTAAGAGACACAAATACAAAAATGTGTAGGAAAGAATGAGACAGAAATATACAAAACGACAGGTAAGAGACACAAATACAAAAATGTGTAGGAAAGAATGAGACAGAAATATACAAAACGACAGGTAAGAGACACAAATACAAAAATGTGTAGGAAAGAATGAGACAGAAATATACAAAACGACAGGTAAGAGACACAAATACAAAAATGTGTAGGAAAGAATGAGACAGAAATATACAAAACGACAGGTAAGAGACACAAATACAAAAATGTGTAGGAAAGAATGAGACAGAAATATACAAAACGACAGGTAAGAGACACAAATACAAAAATGTGTAGGAAAGAATGAGACAGAAATATACAAAACGACAGGTAAGAGACACAAATACAAAAATGTGTAGGAAAGAATGAGACAGAAATATACAAAACGACAGGTAAGAGACACAAATACAAAAATGTGTAGGAAAGAATGAGACAGAAATATACAAAACGACAGGTAAGAGACACAAATACAAAAATGTGTAGGAAAGAATGAGACAGAAATATACAAAACGAGAGGTAAGAGACACAAATACAAAAATGTGTAGGAAAGAATGAGACAGAAATATACAAAACGACAGGTAAGAGACACAAATACAAAAATGTGTAGGAAAGAATGAGACAGAAATATACAAAACGAGAGGTAAGAGACACAAATACAAAAATGTGTAGGAAAGAATGAGACAGAAATATACAAAACGACAGGTAAGAGACACAAATACAAAAATGTGTAGGAAAGAATGAGACAGAAATATACAAAACGACAGGTAAGAGACACAAATACAAAAATGTGTAGGAAAGAATGAGACAGAAATATACATACTATTTTATATTATTATATATATTCATCTCATTCTTTTGTCGATTTACTGAAGTTTCACTTCTATCGTGTGTAAATCTCACACACACCTTTTTTTCATTATATTTTCTTTCGAGTAGACAATATATAACTTTCGTTCCGAGGATTGAGTTAGTCTATCAAATGATATCGCGTTGTACATATTAAAATAGTGAGACTAATAGTGTATAGCTTCTGCGCAGTATAGCTTCTATACTATTATAAGTTTAACGTGTGTATCTGTATGTTTGTCTGTGGCATCGTGGCGCCCAAAATAATGGATCGATTTTGATGCGGTATTATGCAGGTTTTTTACTGTAGATTAGGCACAAACGAGCAGATGGTCCACTTGATAGTAAGTGGCCACCATCGCCCATGGACATCGTCAAAACAAGAGATACTCCCTTGTTTGTCGATGCGCTGTATCCTCGAAGATAGAGTGGGAGTGAAGAGAAAATGGGATGGGAGGGAGGGGGTAAGCCAGGCCCACGTGCGGCTCGACCGGAACGTGTCTATAACACTTCATGTCAGCTGTTTGAAAAAGAAAGTTTATTTAGTTATTCTCAGACTTAATTGAACTATTTCAAGGCAATCTCGTAGATGAGTGCTATTGGTTTCATTAATAAATTATATTCATTTTAAAAAAAATAACAATTCAAATGAAATCTACAGATTGCTGGGTGAAGGAGATTGTAATAAACACGCCAATCTTATTGTAATGAACAGAAAACTGAGTTACTGTCATACTATGAGAGAGGAATGATACCCATTACTGTACAGCAATATGGCTTGAGACCCAGAAGTCATCCCCACCACTCGACCTCGCTAACTACAATAGATAATAAAGTAAACTTACGTGGACCTCGAGAAGGGTAACCTTAATCACGACACTATAACACTAACTTCCATGTTCACTGCGCGAAAACACCAGAGAGACTGAGACTAATCTATCGCACTAAAGGTTATATATTGTCAACACGTATTGACATAATTTAAATGACCTACCCGCTAATACTACTTTATAAATGGTGTTACTAACATTACAAATAATTAAAAATCTTAATACATTGCCATCTATTGGATGATTATTTGAAACTTATACCGCCATCTATTACACACTTATGGAACTATAAATTTCTTTATTTTAAAAAAATACCTTTTTTATTCATTTGTTTCAGAGAAAAAAAAATAAAAACAAACATATGTGATGACGTCACATATACAGCGGAATCCAACCGTTTAATATGTGACGTCATTTGGCGTTTACGTCTTTTTAGAATAGATTAAATTTCAAAATTGATTTTAACCATTACCGGGCTCATATTTTAAAAAATTAAAAAATACGTGTCCATTTATTTTTCTCCCAGTTTTATATAACATAATAATATAGATATGTTAAAAATCAATTATAATTTAAAACATTTAATTTGCAATAAAAAATGGAGGTGATTATTTTCTTTTATTTATTGATTATCCAAGATAAAAACTATCCTATCCCTTAAGTTGCGAAAAAACATGACGCGATTTTGAAATAATATACAAACATATATACTTTACCTATTATTAATATACTCGTAGAACTATAGGTAAAACAATAATTATAGAATAAAATAAATTATCAAGAATAAACTAGAATTTATTTACTGCGTATTTGTAGTATTTATTGTATTTATAACTTATTCGTAACCTTTGTTATTTACGTCACACGTCGGCAGCGTGTCAAAGACAACGCCAAGTGAAGCGGCGCAGCTTTCCAGGTATATTTTCACGAACCATTTCGAGCTAATTTTTACCCCCTTATATCTCGAAGCCTAATTAACCTACATACATGAAATTTAACACATTTATTAAAGTCCCTTATTTTATTTAGAATACAAAATTTCATTAATGTAGCTCAAATCGTTATTGATATATTAACGGTTTTATGACTGACTGACTTATAGATCAAAACTACACCCGAAAACAGTACAGCGCTCTTCGAGTTCAATACAACAATACGTTCAGGATGCTGCTAGTGTTGCCTAGATATTGTAGCGCGTCAGGGATGTTGCGCGCGTAGATATGCTTTTATACTACGATGCGAAAGCGGTGCACATTCCTGTTGCGCAGAGTCCGGGCCAGCTCTAACGCTATCCTGAGTACTTTGGCAGAGAGGCTCGATTGTTTGTACCTCAATCACTGTTGTATGATTCATGTGCAGACAAATCGATCTACTCTTAGGTTAGCTAGGTTTTAATTTTACTAACAAATATTTTCTAAGAAACATCTCTACAAAAAGAAACTTTTTTTTTGTTGCCCTGATTATCAATTTTTTACATTTTCAAGTGCCCAGAATACGAATATGTTATATTTTGAACAATTATCGGCTTCTTAAAAATAAAATTTAATTTTCCAGTCATGATAAGGCTTCTGCGCAACTTTTTCGCGTATACAAACATCACGTGATCCCCACTCTCAGACCCCTTGCTCTACAGGACACCTGAGATCTCAATTATTCGATAATATTGAAGCACTTACACGTGAATCTGGATAAGTTGTTTGATTTTTGTAATGTAAAATGAAAATAAAGATTTAAAAAAAATCAGAGCATATCTTATAAAATCATTGATAGTTTCATAAATTGTGGGCATAAATAGACCCAAAATCATTTTCATATCTAGGGCAACAAAACCACTGTAGACCAGTGTTATGTATTACTAACACTATTATCCAAGATAATCGAAATAAAAGATTATTATTATTATTAAAAACCTAACCCACCTCTAGACGACCCAGAAACTTAATATTTGGAATCAAGGTAGACTATTACAATACCTACAAAGAAAAATATGAAAACTAAAAATTATTGATTATTAGTATCAATTAATTTATTTATTATACTACTTACTAATTAGCTTATTTATCTAAAATGAAATAATTTTTATTTTTTGAATAATTGTCTGGAGATCAATACTTTTGTCGACGAAGACGATGCATGTTCTTTATACTAAACTTGGCTCTCATCTCTCGGAGAAAATCAAATTTTCGGGATAATAATAAAAAATGTTATGTAGTAAGCGTTTGATTATTTTAATCTACCCAAAACATATTGAAAATATAATAATAATTAGATTAAATGTTTTTTAATAAATCTAAATATAAATGTTTAATTGCACCCGTAATCGTAATTGATAATCACAAATTACTCACATGTTAGATATCCTTTCCATTTAATATTCTGCGAAAAAAGTTCACATTGATTCATATTTTGAATTTGAGTTTCGAATTTCCATAACATTTTTTTTTTCTAAAAAAAATTGTAAAGGAACTATTTTGTAAAGCTTTTGTTTCTCTATAATTAAAATGTAAACTTCTCCGACATATAAAATTTAAAAAAAATTTCAACTAGCACTTTTTTAATTCACAATACGAAGACATTTTTAAATAGGCCTATTTTCAGCGTGAGAATTTTTTTAATTCAGCATGCTAGCAACACTGACGATAAACTTTGATTACCCAGTTCGTCAATTCTGTTAGCAAAACCGTATAAAAATTGGTATTCGCGGATAGTTGATTTTATCTTATTTCCAGTAGACAATATATAACTTTCGCTAGTACAGCTCGACTTCCTGTCTAAAATACACGTGCATGTCTTCAACATGTTGCTGATAATTCCTATAATACAAACTAGCTGCGCGTCCCGGCTTCGCACGGGTGGACATTCAACATACCGGCGCGTCGGCTATTTTTTGTTTATATTGACATTTTTAATTTCGTAATATCTTTTGAATGGAATATCCGATTTCAATAATTCAAATGGTACTCAACAGGTATTGAAACAGTCTTGAATACGAAATCATTTATTTGGATAAGAATTAACACAAAGTTATGGAAAACATGGTCTGATTTTGATAGGCATTTCTATAAACTTTTAAAATGTAAAAAAGTAGTTATAGTGACATAACTACAATAGTTGGACATATGGTCTCGCGGAGTTTTTTGTAGATATTGATACGTTCTATAATATTGTGGAACATTTTTTTGTACTATCATCAATACTTTTTACAGCGCATGCGATGAAAGACATTTAATGGCTAATTTTTTTACACCTTGGGTTGGTTTTAGTAAGAATTTCTGAGGATCTCTATTTTTTCTAGTAATAAATAAAGCTTATGTTACTCTGGGATAATGTAGCTTTCTAATTGTGAAAGAATTTTTGAAATCGGTCCAGTAGTTTTTAAGTTTATTCGTTACATACAAAAATACAAATCTTTCTTCTTTATAATATTAGTATAGATATATGTACTAGTTCGTACTAATGACAGGATATAATTAGCCAAGATACGTTAATTGTTGCAATAAGAATTTTTTATTAAATGATTTGATTGTTATAGTTCTAGATTATTGTTCATAACCTCACTCTGATTATTTATGAACTAGTTGACCCTCCTGGCTTCGAACTTAGATTTATCAAAAAACATTTAATTTTCAATATTTTGTTACTAAATTAAAATATTCAAGCGCTTACGATAGTAATCATATTTTATTATTATCCCGCAGGAACATTGAATTTTTTCGGAATAAAAAGTAGCCTATATGATAATACAGGTTATAAAGTATCTGTGAGTCAAATTTCATTGAAATCCGTTCAGCCGTTTTTGCGTGATTAAGTAACAAATATTCAGTAGAGTCATGTATAGAGTTTGTTTGTTTGAGTTTGTTTGAAAGCGCTAATCTCAGAAACTACTTGTCCGATTTCGAAAATTATTATGTTGTTGGATAGCCCATTTATTGAGGAAGACTATAGGCTATATAACATCACGCTACGACCCATAGGAGCGGAGCACCAATTAAAATTTTGCAAAAATAGGGAAAAAATACAAAGAAAGTTTCAGCTCCTTTAGAATTGTTATAGAAGTCTACGCACCCTCTCTCTCTCTCCCTCTCTCTCTGATGTGATACAGACGATCATAGTCTTGAGGGTAGGCTATTAATAAATATTTACAGCTAATAAGCTGTGACCTAAATCGATAATTAACACAACCGTTTCTCAACAGGAAACTTACTCGTAACTTTGGTTTACAATCCAAATTATGAGAATCTTTTACTTACCAAATTAATAACTAATATTTTATCCATTATCCAAAGATTTTGGATTAAGATTGGTAATTTATTTCGGCCGTTAATAAACAAATAAAAACACTTTTTAAAACTATAAAAATATTGACTAACTTAACCTTAATTTACGAAATATCTAGGGATCATAATATCATTTTCAATATTGTCTTAAACTTCAGTATTGTTAAACATATATAAATATCATAATTTGGAATAAAAACGTCACATCACTTTTAACGTACTAGCGCCCCATGGTTTCTCCCGCTATATTTTGGATAATTCACGCTATATCATTATAAACTATAGCCTACGTGTTATTCTGATGTGTAAGCTATATTATTGTAAAGTTTCATTAAAATCCATTTAGTAGTTTTCGCGTGAAAGAGTATTAAAACATACATCTATAAATTCTTACAAACTTTCACGGTTATAATACTAGCTGCGCCCCGCGGTTTCTCCCGCTATATTTTGGATAATTCACGCTATATCATTATAAACTATAGCCTATGTGTTATTCTGATGTGTAAGCTATATTATTGTAAAGTTTCAACAAAATCCATTTAGTAGTTTTCACGTGAAAGAGTATTAAAACATACATCTATAAATTCTTACAAACTTTCACGGTTATAATACTAGCTGCGCCCCGCGGTTTCTCCCGCTATATTTTGGATAATTCACGCTATATCATTATAAACTATAGCCTATGTGTTATTCTGATGTGTAAGCTATATTATTGTAAAGTTTCAACAAAATCCATTTAGTAGTTTTCACGTGAAAGAGTATTAAAACATACATCTATAAATTCTTTCAAACTTTCACGGTTATAATACAAGCTGCGCCAAGCGGTTTCACCCGCTATATTTTGGATAATTCACACTATATCATTATAAATTAGAGCCTATGTGTTATTCTGGTGTGTAAGCTATATTATTGTAAAGTTTCATCAAAATCTATTCAGTAGTTTCCGCGTGAAAGAGTAATAAACATACATCCATACACTCTTACAAACTTTCGCGTTTATAATATTAGTAGGATATTTCAAAAATTCATTACTATCTGTAGATCCATTTAATACTACCTATTATTATTATTAGTACTATTTTCTGCTGCTAAACTTGTCAACAATTTTTTCTATAAATCAATTATAATTTCTTTCGAATTGAAAGATCAGAAACCTTCATGCTTGGCAATACCAGTGCAGCAGTTAGTAGCCGCCGCGCGGTAAGCCTCAGCGCACGCGCAACCTAGTAAATGAAAAAAAAAACATTTAGAGGTTGTCACCGTACCACAGATAATTGTTAGACATATGACATTTAAATTTCGCGCGCTTTTTTTGGCGGGATTTTAGTGTTTGTCTAGTGTTGTGAATTGCAGTCTAAGGTATGTTATTTATGGTTTATTTGCTAATCTATGACTATTTTTTTGTTATAATTATTACATTATTTAAAAAATTGATGAGATGAGTTACTAGTGTGAAAATAAATATTATTTTAAAGTAATAAATCACAATATTAATAAATAAAAGAATACAGTATTTCTGTCAAAAAATAATAACAATATAAAAAAAGTGTACGAATGTAAAGAAAACAAAAAAAGATAATTAAAATTATATGGCTGCATTGTCTATGACCTTCGCCTTTTCTTAAAAAATATATTTTTATAAAAATATATAATATATCGAAATTATTTGTTTTTTTTTTATTAAAAAATGGCTTTGGACTGATATTATATGCAAATTCTTTTATTTCACTATGATAATATAACTTAATCAATTTTTTTTATCATAACTGAATGATTAAAAAAATAAACGAGGAAGGCTGTATAATCTATAATCTTTGTCTTTCCATAAAACTTAACTTAATTATTAAAAAAAAAACAATCAGAAAATAATAAATTTAAAAAAAACATTCTAATATCGATTTTTAAACAGATTATCTATGATTTGTTTGTTGTAATATTTTAAATAATGACTTTCCATTCTGATATATGCAAATATTTTATTTCTGTATGAGGATATACCTTAACCATTTCTTATCATTATTGAATATTTAAAAATAAAAAAATAAATAAAAGTAAAGACATTCATTAAATATATTTTTAAAGCAAAATAAAATCTTATGTCCTATTTTAAATTGAAAATAAATAAAAGTCTTATTTTAATCATATTTACGTCAAATAGTTTTTTATAAACATTGTCACTTTTTATTTTTCTCTATATTTATAATAATTAGTTTATTGTTTTTACATAAAACTATACTTTATGGTCTTGTCCTTCCCGCGACGATTAGACCTTCGTTATTTTTTTAAAACTTGTAAGTAAAGCTGAAGCTGAGTTTGTCTATTAGTTTGAACGCGCTAAACTCAGAAACTACTGTTCTGATTTGAAAAATTCTTTCAGTGTTAGATAGCCAATTTATTGAGGAAGGCTATAGGCTATATATCATCACGCTAAGACCAATAGGAGCGGAGCTACACGTGCACGAAGTCACGCGGGTACTACGGGTACATTTAGTGACTTAGTAAATTTGCAACCTCCTATCAGACACATATGATATGTTATATATGTCCCTTGAGGATCGTTTATACCTCTACTAGCTGTGCCCGCGACTTCGTCCACGTGTAATAGTGTCTTTGGGTAGCATTTTTAATTATTTAGGCTAATTATTTTACAAACAAGACACATACGAATAAATACTTTAATGATAAGCTTCAAGCTTCTAGCTCTAAAAATGACGATACTTCCATACAACTTTTCATCCCCCCTTCGACCCCTTACAACTCTTTATTCGCGTTAAACCTAGCCTTAGTCTTTTTTCAGGGTTTAGTCTTATCTGTATACCAAATTTTATTTAAATCGATTCAGTAGTTTTGGCGTGAAAGCGCGACAAACATACAGAGTTATTTGCGCATTTATAATAGGACATACTCAGTGAAACTTTCAGGCTTTTATAAATCACTAATTTTGCTAATATTATCTATACCTGTATATAAATTGATAAAGTATTTTCTTTGTGATAAAAAGGAATATAAGATGAGGGAATCTGTAGAGCTTTGAGAAGAGCTTTCCGTATTTCTCGGCGTAATCTTATTATCTACTTACTTATATATTCTTTGTGACGCCCTCTCTACTCTGAGACGCTACCTAGGTAGCATAAAAGCCCTTTTGGACTTTCAAACAACAGACAAATTAATGTTTATTTTTATATCATACTAGCTGAACCATATTGGGATATAGATAAAAGTTTTATTAACATCTGTTCGGCTTTTCTTATCCTAAAACAACTTACCAGTTCATTATAAACAGATGAGTGATTTCTGAATGCAAAAAAACATACAAACGTTATTTTTTAATTATATAGATAATTCGGACACGAAACCGAAACTTCCTTACAAGGATCATGTTTTGAGGGAAAAATGAATAAAGGATTTTTATAATCAGTCAGTCTGTACCTTTTTATTTTTAAATCACATATTATCCCGAATACAGTTTCGGTTTTCGTCGTAGTTTCGGCAGGTTTGTCGCTGAAACCGAAACTAAATCAAAATCCATTTTTTGGGCGAAACTCGACCAAAACCGAACTTTCGGAACCAAGCAAGGACTTTAGTCTGTATGTCAGTCAGTCAGTTATTCTTTATACAAGTATATAGAAGATCTAATGAAGGTTTACTTGCTTTAACTTTTTTCTAAATAATAAATACCTTTACCTACCTAAAGTACAGATTATAAATTTATAATAATAACATACACAGATATTAATATAAGTTATGTAAGAAAACAACACTTCGTAAGTAATTTAAAATTCATTTTAAATGCATTACACATGTACTCGTAAGTTTTAATGTATATTCAAGAACACAGATAAAAAAATCTGTAGTTATTATTGACTTTGTTACGCCACTATTGCTTAGGGATGGCGATCCGAGATCGATTAATTGGAGAATCGATTTTTCGGGTCAAAAAAAATCTTTTTAAATCGATGTAGGCATAGCACTGAATCGATATTTCAGCCTAAAATATAGTTTTTTTCTGTTATTTTTCTAAAAATCGATTACATTTAAATTCTAAATGCAAACTCGACAAAACGTTCGATTTTTGAAGAATCGATTTTTTTAGTCTCGATATCCGTCTTCAGATCATAGTGTTGTCACCAGTGTTGCCAATAATACATATCCTCGGAACAATCCGTTTTACCATAACAGTGGCCATTATTAGAGACACTAGTTTTAATTTGAAACAATGTTACCACACTATCAACGTATTAATATTAACTTAGGCCAAGAACAGTCATCTTTAGTAACTTGGACATGGGATGAAATTAAAAAGTTAATATAGATTATATAGAAAACCAGTTCAACGAATTAATTATTCAGCCATATGAGGGACATAAAGCAATTATTGCTGGCTGAATAGCGCTAACCCTTTGCTTCAGTGGAGGGAATAAAAAACAAAAAGACCAGTCATGTGTACAGACAAGACCTTGGCAGTAAAATTCTACGTTTTTTTGCTTTATTCAATGTGTTTTTTCTTTTTAATTGTTAAAACGTGATTGGGCGTAAATATTTTTTACTTGTAGGTTGTCTTGTTGATTCAAGGACAATCTGTTCTTTTTTTATATTGTAATATGAATATTTTGATTTTTTTATCCAAACTAAATTTTTTAAACTGTTGTAGTGTTACCAGCTCCCAAAAATATTTCTCCCTAAATGAGTAAATAGCCTCTAAAACAACAATAATTAACAGAAAATACATATAATACAACCCAAAATTTTTAGCCCCTTAAATTTAAGGGAAAATCCGTTCTATGGTTTATCTCACAAACACTTTACAATAGTGGCCACCAATAAACACCATAATCTTTATTTTTTTTATTATCTTTTTTAACGGCTCTGGGTACTAGCCCTTTTGAGCCTGTAGTTCATAATTTTTAATTTGACACAATGTTGCCACACAATTCAAGTAATAAAATAAAAAAAAAAAGGTGTGTGTGCGATTCACACACGATAGAAGTGACACTTCAGTAAATCGACAAAAGAATGAGATGAATATATATAATAATATAAAATAGTATGTATATTTCTGTCTCATTCTTTCCTACACATTTTTGTATTTGTGTCTCTTACCTGTCGTTTTGTATATTTCTGTCTCATTCTTTCCTACACATTTTTGTATTTGTGTCTCTTACCTGTCGTTTTGTATATTTCTGTCTCATTCTTTCCTACACATTTTTGTATTTGTGTCTCTTACCTGTCGTTTTTTCCGTTGCATCCGGTTTGAAATCACAACGATTCTAAAGAAGTTTCACTTCAAAAATATCAATTGTCTAATTATTATAAAATTACATTGTTTTTCGGTAAACAAAAAGAAATCATACTTAAAATCTGTAATAAAAAGTAATTATGCCATAGAGTATTTAAATGGATGAGCCGCCATTTTTTAAATTGGTAGAAATAACTGATAAATAATATTTAATTACATTGAATTCCTTGGCTTTTTTCTGTAGTTAGTACATTAATCTGAAACATTTCAAAACATCTGTTATTACTAAAAGTTGCTAGTTGTAATAATTATAAAAAACAATGACAATACAGTTTTTGTTAGTGACTTCGTCCGCGTGATGCTCCGCTCCTATTGGTCTTAGCGTGATGATATATAGCCTTTCTCGATAAATAGGCTATCAAACACTGAAAGATTTTTTCAAATCAGACCAGTAGTTCCTGAGATTAGCGCGTTCAAACAAACAAACACTTCATCTTTATATACAAGTATATATTGTCATTAACTGTATTTTTATGTTTTAGAATACAATGTATCATTTTAATATTTTTAGGAATATTTTTGTATAATTAAAATCATAAAAACCAAATGAGCATAACTAATGATTTTGTTTATTTCGCACACAGTCCCATACAAATCCTTCCTTCTTCTTTTAATGGCTTCTAGTTGTGCACAATAGAGATGCACTGAACTGTTTTCAGTAGCCGTTAGTAGTTATAGATAGACATTTCCCTCTCGCTCACTCTGCGTTACAATGAAGTTATAGGTCCACACTTCGAATACCTACTTGAAGCTATCCTCGTTCTCAGTGGCAGACCTCTCTTTCTAACTAGATTTACCTTTATTTATTTTTTCCCAGGGCATTGCTATAAGTAGTTGCTTTTTAGTAGTTTATTTATCTACATATCTGTTTCTACTTATAATCTGTAAAGAAAGAAGAGAAGCTATTTGTCATTTCTATACTAATGTTATAATGGACTAAAAGAGAGGATTGCCCACAGAGAGTGAGATAGATATACGTAGATGTTTGATTCAAACAAATAAAAAAAAAGTTTTAATTGTGGCCTCCATTTTTACCTATATCTTCATTGTTACAATAATCCGTGATTATAATACTGACGATAATGAATGATTTTTTAGGCTGGTAAGTACTAAATAGGCGTTCATTTGATTAGTAACTATTTATGTGTGTGTGTAATGTGTAGGTGTGTGTGTAATGTGTGAGAATTTAAAATATTCCCAGTGCTTAGTATTAATTAATATGAAACTAATTTGTTTTTGACAACAAATATTTTTCAGCTCTCAAGGCCTTACGGTTTAAATACCTTTGCCTTTTTCATAAAGAAATAAAAAAAGAGAAAAAATTGACAACTGTCAGTTAATATTCCCGTAAGGAGACATGGCTCCGGCCTTATTATAAAATGAATAAAGAATTAACCTACTAAAGACAAGTCTGTATGGTGTAATATCTTTGCTTTTTTCATTAGTGAATAAAAAAATTAACAACTGTCAGTTAATATTCCCGCCATTTTATAGACATGTAACTATGGTAACGTGGTGTACAAAACCAGGGAAGTATGGTGAGCGGAAATATAAGTAATTAAAGTGTAGCATTGACGGGTGTCGACTGTCGGTGTCGGTGTTGGTGTCGGGGTGAGAGGTGGTCACTCTGGTCTAGTCTCGCCGTGCGGCTTCGGGTCAATATCCGTAACAATACGCCTTTTCCGACCACTGGACGACTGCCAACAAGAATGAATCAAGCAAATATTATTTTTTTATTATTTGTTTTTTTGGGACAAACGATTCACATTACGAGGTAGAGTAGTGTGTATTCAGAGACATCAAGGAAATTACTCATAACAAAATTCGGGAATATAATTCACGCAGTGGTAGAGGAAGCATCGCCATTTTGAAGTTTTTATTTAAGTACAGCATGATTTTCGATGAGTATTTATTATTTGGTGATTTATATACTTAAACTAGCTTCGTTTGCGGTATTAGGGTAGTTATATTAGTGTACAGGAGATCAGACATATTTAAAAATTTCATGATGTAGTCATGCTCACATTGCACCCACCTTTTAGTCTCTTAAGGGATTACTTTCGAAATAATATTTTACCCCTGTTTCATTACTTCCAATGAAGAACCTTCATACTGAATTTCATTTGAATAACTTCAAAAACGGAAAAGTTTCATACTAACTTTGCAGCCCCGTTTTACCCCCTTAGGAGGTGAATTTTCAAAAATCCTTTCTTAGTGCTCCCCTACGTTATAAAAGGCAAAATTAAAAGTTTCCAACCCTTATAGATTAGGCCCTGCATTGAACGTTTAAAAAATATAGATTATAATGACATCAGTCGAATTTTTAATCATTTTAACGTTTACGAGCTCTTAGTGATGCGATAATTAATGTTAAACATTAAAATTTAAGAAATAAAAAACAAGTATAACAAAAGTTTTACGTCTAACCTACTGAAAAAAATTATCCGTAATAAAATTAAAAAATAAAATAAAAAACAGAATATTTTAATTATTTTAAGCACATTTTCAATTTTATTTTATTTATAAATAATTGCATGCGAATCTTCGTAGTAATTACAGAATTATATATCAAATGACATATCAACGCAGGGCCTAAAGTATAAGGGTTAGAAACTTGAAATTTTACATAGGGGTTCTTTTTATAATGTAGGGGAGCACTAAGAAAGGATTTTTGAAAATTCACCCCATAGGGGTAAAACATGGGTGCAAAGTTAGTATGAAACTTTGCCGTTTTTGAAGTTATTCAAATGAATTTCAGTATGAAGGTTCTTCATTGAAAGTCATGAAATACGTGTAAAATATTTTTTCGAAAATCATCCCTTAAGGGGGTAAAAGGGGGGTGCAAAGTTAGTATGACTACCTCATAAAATAATTAAATATGTCTACAGACGATCAACTGTAGGCTAATACAACTACCTCAATATCGCAAACGAAGTTGCGGGTAAAAGTTAGTAAAAAAATAAACGTACATATTGACCAAAAGAAGGTAGATTAATTAATGGACGGTTTTACTTTAAAGACTAAGTGTGATGATTGACGTCTTCTGGACCAAGAATCCCATCAACATCATCAGCCAGAAGACCATAAAGATAAAATTATTTATTTTTAATTCTAGCCTAGCCAATCCTAGGGGGTTGGTTAATTAAACTAGACGACCCACGCAACTTCGTTCGCGTGTTGCTCCGCTCCTATGGGTCGTAGCGAGATGTTAAATAGCCTAAGTTACTCCTTGTTACATCAGCTATCTAGCAGTGAAAGTCTTATTAATTCGGTCCATCCATTTCAGAGATTAGCCGAAACGAACAGAAAAAATAAACTTGTCGAAATATAATGGTCAATTGATTACTTGGCCAAAATTATCTCGCATAAAACCGTCCAATCCTTTCACTTACTGAACCAGTATTGAAGTTCAGGGTCGTACGCAATTGTATTATTACTACTACTAACAACTTATAAGTCGCAACACTAGTGCGAAGCTTATGCTAAATTCCAAGGGTTTAAATAATCACAATATTGTACAAAGGAAATATATAAATAATCTAGTACATTCAGCCATGATGTTGACGTGACGTCACAACTTACGACCGAAATTATAACAAATCTCAATTCGTAAACTTTGGATTAAATATCGAAAATAAATTCTAAATTTCAATTTTCTAAACACGTGCATAGGTTGGGGAAAAAGGTCTTTTCGCATTATAGTATGTATGAACTTGTAATAAAATCTCTTTGGCTACACTATTTGTATCTGACTGGTTTTGGTATCATTCAAAGTTTACATTTTAAAGAAGATAATTCCAAATTCAAATTAGGAAAATGTGTGATTTTTATTTGTTTTTCGTACTGTGAAGATAGGTGAGTCTAATGAAGAAATTCGATACATTTTAACATTTTACTACAAAAAGGTAAAAATGCAACGCAAGCCACGAAAAAATTTGCGATGTTTATGGACCTAGTGCAGTGTCTGTGAGAGTAGCACTAATTCGGTTTAAGCGTTTTCAATCCGGAAATTTTGTTGTCATAGTTACACCTCGCTCTGGACGCCCTATTATTGATAAAATGGATGCCATTTTTGAACTGGGACCACAAAACAGTTTTGGCGCATTTGAAAAAAACTGAGTACATACCCAAAAAAGCTCAATATTTGTGATTCTTTATTACGACGTAATGAAACAGAACCATATTTAAAGAAGATTATAACTGGTGATGAAAAGTTGATCACGTACGACAAGAACGTGCGAAAAAGGTCGTGGTCAAATGCCAGTCAGGCTTCACAGACTGTGGTGAAACCCGGGTTAACTCGCAACAAGGTGATGCTGTGTTTGTGGTGGGATTGGCAGGTCATTATTCATTATGAGTTGTTACCACCAGCCAGGACCATCGATTCTGTGAACTCTACTGCGAACAACTGATGAGATTAAAGCAAGCAGTTGAGAGAAAGTGGCCGGAATTAATCAACAGAAGAGGTGTGGTTTTTCATCATGATAACGCTAGACCTCACACATATTTTTGGCCACTCAGAAAAAATTAAGATAGTTTGGCTGGGAGGTGTTAATGCTTCCGCCGTATAGTCCTGACCTTCAGATTTCCACCTGTTTCGGTCTCTTCTGAATTCTTCAGGCAATGTCAGGTTAACAACACGAGAGCACTACCAAAACTACTTGTCGCGGTTTTTTGATCAGAAGCCCCAAAATGTCTATAGCAATGGGATCATGTCCCTACCTACAAGATGGCAGGAAGTTATCGAACAAAATGGTACCTACATACTTTAGTTAAATGTAAATAAACTATATTAAAAAATGTTGTGAATTTTCTTAAAAAATGCGAAGAAACTATTCCCAACCTATTACATAATTCAAATCTCGAATTGTTAAGGAAATTTTGAAAATAACGTTTATGAGGTTGTAGGAGGTTAATCTATGGATCTCCTGAACCGATTTTGAAAATTCTTTTACCAATAGAAAGCCACATTATCTGTGAGTGTCATAGGCTATATAGTAATCCGAAAAATGAAAAGACTTTTCCGTGATAATCGGATTTCGAAAGTAAGTCGGAGAATAAACGTTTGTTACGAACGCTGCCTTAACTATGAGAGATATATGATTCATAGTTGCGGGTAGAGTATGAATGAATAAACGAGTGAGTGAATGATTGAACAGTTTGAATACACCACTGCGGTCTGCTGGTTAAATAGGTTTCAAATGTGGTACTGGAATGTGGGTAGACTGAACCGGATTTTGCTCGACTTCCGTGTTTAGTGAACAATTATTTGTCAAGTTTCTAAGAAATATTTATTACCTATCTATAGTAGATGACGTTCTTGGTTAAAGGTATGTATAGACTAGACTCGTTTTTATTAGTACTAATAATTTTTTTAACGCGAAATTCTGTTACGTTTTTACATTTAAATCACTGAACAGATTTTGATGAAGTTTAGTACATTGGTAGACAAGGATATAGGCTACGTTTTATTGCGATAAAAAGATTCGAAGGGGTTTAAATCTTTTATTAAAATACAGTAAAGATAAACAAAGAAATAGTATTTTAAAAAAACCTTCGGAAGTGCCTAATTTCGCAGATGCTAATCAAAACGGTAAAGAATGTTGACCTTAAACGCTACAAGGAAATATAGTGACAGGAAGTTGTAAATATCAAAAATGGTGTACTTTTTAAAATATCTTTTCCTGGTAATATAAGGAACTAATAATATTCTAGTTGGCAATACCGTTGATAAGACATTATATAACATCTGTTCCGATCAGTGTTGCCAACTAAGCTACAACACTGGTTCCGATAGTTTTGAGCCAGTTGTCAGTTATCTCATCCGATTATCACAAAAGTTGTATGTCGTGATTCTAGCACTCCAGGAAACCTCCTGGACTCTAGCATTTTGCTCAGGATCCACTGTCATGGCAACATTTTTCTCTTCGCTCCCCATTCACGCTCTATCATAAGGTTATCTACCATAAAAAACGAAATGGCACTCGACTATCAACATCTTACTAAAGTAAATAATAAAATTAACTAGTCACTATACTAGACTTTTAAACTTCCACTGACACTACGATAAACAATATTTACCCGTAAGGGAACGGGTTAGAATACTATTCCCTCCTGCCGCTGGGAGAGCATCTCGTAAGAGCCGAGTAACCCAGCACCCCCTTGGTGGTAGGAGATCTATTCCCCGACTGGCTTGCGACCACCAGCATGCGAATCCGATCGCCAAGTGTCATAGACGCGATCCGGTTGAGCCGCATGTGGGCTAGTCTTACCCCCTCCCTCTCCCATCCCATTAATGTGTGGGTCTAGTGGACTCTGGGCTCTTGCCTAGGGTCCGCTGAATCCGCATCATTTTTCTTCTTCATTCCCCCTTCCCTATCTGTCTTCGGGGATGCAACGCATCGACAAAACGAGAGAGTGTTTCTTGTTTTTCCGATGTCCATGGGCGATGGTTGCCACTTACCATCAGGTGTTGCCTGATCATGATAAATTATATTAGTAAGTGCGAGTCGGATTTGTTGTATGGGAGCCCCCCTTAAATATTTATTTCATTCTGTTTTTAGTAACATTTCAACTGTCTAGCTATCGCGGTTCATGAGATACAGCCTGGTGATAGACAGACGACCATTAAATTCAGTTATTATGTCACTTCCATTAATTCTATAAAAACAGTAAATTCACACGTTATTGTGTAGATGTGTGAACTCCAAGGCACAAGGGCAACACCTCCACATACACTATAAACAAACAATTACGTATTTTGTGTGTTAGCAACACTGTTTATATATTTTTAAATAGTCCCAAAATTTTACAAATGAAAATATATTTGGATGAAATACTACCATCTTAGGCCGTCCGCCATATTGGAATTAGAGTAAACTACATGATTTGTCACGCGAAACATTGCGAGCTAAATAAAATCTTGTAAAATACATCTACAATTTATAACTGTTAATAATTACTTAGTTAAATCTTAGGTAGTGAGGTCGAGCAGTGTAGGTGAGAGTTGTGATCATATAAAGAAGCTCCGCACTGAATCTCTAAATTTTTTATTTTGAGGCCAAATTATTTCGAAAATTTAATAATTGCTTAAATAATACTATTTAATTTACCGTATATAAATCAGTGGCGGCGCTAGACTACGGTGATATTGACAGCAAATGTCTTCACGCTAGTGGAGGGCCTTGTAATTTTTTTTTTTAAATTAATTTAAAAGGCAATCCGAATGTATAAGTATTTATTGAGAATGGTATAATGGCAAAAAAGTTATCTGAAAAATTAGAGTGATCTCGCAAAATTTCGACGATGGAACGTAACAGTGGCGGCGCTAGACAAACTAGACGTATTTTGTGTATGATAAACTGTATAAAATAAAGTTGTAGCTCGTTGCTAGTGTAAAAAAACGAAGTAGCATTTATAGGTAAATATTGACAGAAACAATGACATTGTAATTGTGATTTCCGCAAGTCGTGGAACACGCGCGGCGGGTCATGCGCTGGAATTAATGCAATGCAGTCACTGTGACCTCTACATGCATGTATTTTTTATAAAAATAAATATTTAGATACTTATGTCATAGTTAAAACTGGAACTAACTAATATTATAAAGCTGAAGAGTTTGTTTGTTTGATTGAACGCGTTACAGGAATCTGGTTCGATAGTCCATTTCTATAAGAAGACTGTAGGCTCTCTCTCTCTCTCTCTTATGTGACGTAGACGTGGTCTCATGAGTCGACCCTTGCGACTTCGTCCGCGTGATGCTCCGCTCCTATGGGTCGTAGCGTGATGATATATAGCTTAAAGCCTTTCTCGATAAATGGCCTATCTAACATTGAAAGAAATTTTCCAATCGGACCCGTAGTTCCTGAGATTAGCGCGTTCAAACAATCAAACTCTTCAGCTTTATAAATTAGTATAGATTCATTTGGAATAAAAATCCTGAGTTTATTGATACACAAAAAGACAAACATCTTGATACGGGATTTGTATATACATATTACATAGTAATATGAGAGGGTAAAAGTGTTGTAAAGGAAATATACAATATCATATTATGTTCAGATGAAAAAGAAAGTTGTCTACAAGTTGACATGGAAAGTGTTTCCTCGGTCATTCACATTACTAACGTTACTTTTCCTTACGTCTTGTAATTTACATAAGAATGATTGTTGATGTAAATGGCCTGAACTGCTTCAATAAACCGCTGTAAATATTTTCTTAATTGCATAAGCAGATGAGCTGAGTTTTCCCGTCATAGATGACAAATAGGAGTCCAACTTGAGTTTTGATCATAAAATTACAAGTAATGACGCAGTTTTTCGTGTGGTCGTCTCAGTATTTAAGCTCTATAAAAAAGTATATTAGTTACAAACGGAAGGAAGGATATCAAGGAAGAAGAGTAGAGAGCGATCAGCTAACAGTAATCCAACACTAAAGTATCGAGTATAAGACGCATCAGCATCACGCACGAACCTTGGCCCAGATAAACACGCGATTCAACTAATATAATTATATTCATTGTCTTTTTGTACGACAGGCTAATATGCTAATGCATAATACCACTATAAAACTTTAAATTTATCATCCTACCTTCATTTGTAACTAAACGTAAATAAAGAAGTAAGTGAATAGTGACCTATTTGTATGTATGTAATAATGGGTGATATTATCATCTGATGATGGAGTCAGAAGGTAGATAGTGAAACACTTCGGTGGCTAAAGAGCCAGCCGGTAAGTGGTCACCATCGCCAAGACAATGTCTCTTGATTTGCCGATTTATAGTTGCCTAGAAAATAGATAAGATTGCTACGATTTAGTTGATTCTGAACGGGAACTCATAGTCCGCCGGAATCCCAGTATTAATGAGATGGGAGAGGGATAAGGGAAGCCTGGCTTACATTTGGCGCGACAAGAACGCGTCAAAGACACTTGCAAGCCAGTCAGTGAACATATCCCCTGACACCAAGCATCGTTGCTTACGTAGAGATACTCTCCTGGCGGCAGAGGGATATTGTATTCTAACCCAACCCCTCACAAGTATATAGGTAGATGTAGATAATAAAACAAAGATGGAGTCCAGCTGCAAATGTCTTTATTAATAATGAATGGCATTTACAATTAATAACGGGGGTTTCCATAACTCCGACAATTTACATTCGTTTACAGTGAGTTATAAGTCAATTTTAAATTATAACTATCATTTAAAATGATTCATGTTTACATTAAAGGTTATCCTCTGTATTATAAAAATACTAATTTACAGAAATAACTAATTTACATATACAAAAATTCAGGTTAAAAGAAGAAGGTAAATCCCGGTCTAATAATACGTTAGTAATGGTAGGATTGATTTCTTATACGAGCATAAGTCAACACTCCCCGGCTATTCCCGGATCCAATTCTCCACATGTATATATGATGAACTCTCATACAAAATTGCTATATCGCTATACTATATCACAAACGATCACACAGCTCTTTAAGCCTTTTTTTTCGAGATAAAACGTAGCTAATATCCTTTCCCAAGCTCTAGTCTATCTTTGTACCGAATTTTATCAATAACGGTTCAGTGGTTTAAGCGTAAAAGTGTAAAAGGCTTACTTTCGCAATTTTAATATAAAAATAAGAGGGTATTTATTATCTCTGAAACTACAGATACAATTCCTTTTGTCCGCTAACGTCACGTTTATTGAGCTAAACACAAAGGAGATTGGTCGGTTGAAATAATATCGCATGTAATCCTCTTAGCATTACATCACAATAGGAAGAAATTATTGATCGTTTTTAATCACCACAATAACCGTTAAGCAATTAAAATATTACACAACAATAATAAATATTTGTTATATATAAGATAAAATAATAATGCAATTTTTGCTATAAAATACACTGACTTTTATCCCCTTTTAAAACAACATTTTAGAACCAACGACATTGGATTGACGAATAATAACTAAAACCATAATGGAACACATAACTTGATCCTTAACACTCTCCTTAGAGCCTAATTTAAAGAGCTTCTCAGCCTGAGAACAGTTTCTCGCAATCGCTAAGCTTGTTCTTCCTAAACGTGCGCTTCGCATGTTTCCTGCTAACTCTACTGTTTCCGAAAGTGTTCATTCCTTTGGATCTTGAGCAAATAATATTCCTGGCCCCGCGTCTGGTAGCATTGCCATATTGCCATTACAAAATGATCCCTTAATGCTTCCTCTACGTTTAAAGATCCACAATTCGCTTAGTCAGTCAGTCCTCGTAATCTTGCTGCCCGTTAAGCAAAGCTTTCACTTTTAAGTTCCACAATCCAATCTTTTGGGTGTAAAATAGTGCAAAATGTCCGTAACATCATTCGCTATGAAACAATTTTCTAGCCGACCTTTATAGATTTGCCAAGTTTGCAAATTATGATCAAAATTCGACAATATTCCGAATTGAGCCACGACGAAAGAAATTTGCTATAAAATACACTGACTTATATTTCAGTATTGACATGCGTTATTTCTTTGAATCACAGATAACATACATGACAATATTATAATATAATATAACATATTTTTTAAGTGTACCTATTATGAAAAAGACCTGAACACAGTTGTGTAAGATACAACAAACTAACGATCCCTAGAAATAACACAACTTTTTACGAAAATTCTTTTACTGTTGTCGCCTGACTTTGGAACACACTTCCAGAAAATATTTATAAGGATAACCTAAACTTGTAAATTCAAATTGAAGGAACACTTTCTTTCTCTCTAATATTACAGTGTTATACAGTTATATATATAAGGTTTTATGTAGTATGTATTTTTGTATAGTGTATGTAGTATACTGTAGTTATTATTACGTATAAAGCTGTTATTTATAATCATCTTTTGTGCCTGCACGGCTTTTTCTATAATCCTCTCCTATATCCAGGAGTTACTCGAAGAGATCTCTTCTAAGAGATAAGCAATCCTCTGTACACTAGTTCTCATATTTACCAATTTTGAAGTGAAACTTCTTTAGAATTGTTGTGATTTCAAACCGGATGCAACGGAAAAAACGACAGGTAAGAGACACAAATACAAAAATGTGTAGGAAAGAATGAGACAGAAATATACAAAACGACAGGTAAGAGACACAAATACAAAAATGTGTAGGAAAGAATGAGACAGAAATATAAAAAACGACAGGTAAGAGACACAAATACAAAAATGTGTAGGAAAGAATGAGACAGAAATATACAAAACGACAGGTAAGAGACACAAATACAAAAATGTGTAGGAAAGAATGTGACAGAAATATACATACTATTTTATATTATTATATATATTCATCTCATTCTTTTGTCGATTTACTGAAGTTTCACTTCTATCGTGTGTGAATCGCACACACACCTTTTTTTTTGTATATAGTTTAAGGTACAAGAATAAATAAGATGTATCAAAATGTAAACCGTGTTTATTGATTTGTCCTTTCATAATGACGTTTTTTGCATAAAGTCTAGAAATTGATACAAGCTCATTTATTATAAATATGGAAATCTGATTATATTAAAATAATTATTCCGATGCCATTGAAACAATACATAATTTATAAGAATTTATTCAAATTCTCTTTTAATATACTAAGATACTATTATCCTTGGGCTTTGAAAGTGTTGCTGACCTACTTTAAAAATAATTGTTTAACGCGTGTTGTGCATTATAGCTCAAAGTTGGTTATATTATACACGAAGATTGCTATTGTCAATTTGTCTGTGTCCAAATTGTTCTATTGTTAATTCTACTGTATGTCCGTATCGTGGGCGTAGCGAGACAGACCACCGACTGACCTCTTCTAGAACCTTCCTGGTTAACATTACTATATTAATTGTTCACGAACAAATAACAAGATATATCTACATATTTTTGTTATTTACTTACTAGTCGACCCAGCCTGGCCTCGAATGGCCTCTAATGCGTGCTATTTACTCTTTTTTTATGGTGGATAAGGCGCAAACGAGTAGATGGTCTATCTGATGATAAGTAGCCACCATCGCCCATGGACATAAGAATAGGGAGGGGGAGTGAAGAAAAATATGCTGCGGTTTCAACGGACGCTGAGCAAGAACCCAGAGACCATTAGATCCGCAGCATTAATGGGATTCGAGAAGGATGAGATAAGTCTGGCTCGACCGAAAGGCTTCTATGACACTTGGCGGTCGAATTCGCATGCTGGTGGTCGCAAGCCCGTCGGTGAACAGATCCCCAACCATCATGGGGGTGCTGAATTACTCGGTTCTTACGAGATTCTCTCTCAACGGCAGAGGGGAATAGTATTCTAACCCGTCTCCTCACGAGTAAAACTCGTTCAATACATTGTTATTAAATTAAAAAATTCAGGCGTTTACATATTTTACTATTATCCCACAGGAACTCTGAATTATTGCAGGCTAAAAGTACCCATTGTGCCTATTCAGGTTATAAAGTATCTGTGTGCCAAATTTCAATGAAATCCGTTTAGCCGTTTTTGCATGATTGAAGAACAAACATCCCAACTAGAACATATAGGATATTAGCAAAATTGTAGTTGTGTATGTCCCGATTGTTTCATTGTTAATTCTACTGTATGTCTGTATCATGGGCGTAGCAAGACAGGCCACCGACTGACCTCTCCTAGAATCTTCCTGGTTAACCTGAGAGTAATAATTGTACATAAGAAATCTACAAATTTTCTTTTAGACAATAAAAAGTAGACGTTAATTCGACGAGTGAGCTCACGTTGCTTTTCTGCGTCCCGAGCATTCTCTAATCATACTATTATTATAAACGCGAAAGTTTGTTACTCTTTCACGCAAAAACTACTGAATGGATTTTGATGAAACTTTACGATAATATAGCTTACACATCAGAATAACATATAGGGTATAATTTATAATGATAAAGTGTGAATTATGCAAAATATAGCGGGTAACCGCCGGGCGCAGGTAGTACATAATATTGGATCTCCTCCATTATGTATGTTGTATACAGGAGATATATGGTACATTATTTTGGCGTTACGATGCCTCTGACAGACATACAGACACATAGATACAAACGTACAACTTATAATACCCCGTCGGTTATAGCGTCAACATAAACAAAGAATGTCTTATTTCAACCAATTGTTAACGTCATTTTTAAAATTCAATGTTACCAGTTTATGAATTATGTAATTAATATATTAACCTAGTATTTATTTAGCACACATTGTCTATTGTTATGTATAATAAATAGACTTTCCTCAACAACGGGACCTGGCGACCATGATGTGACTCAGTAAGGTTATGTCCAGACAATCAGCTGATTATATGTTATCATAATGCTAATTTCATACATTCTAATCTAACCTTGCGATTACTGCCCTCGCTTCGGTGACGCGTGCTGGGACACCCGGTTGATGAATATATTAATTGACATACCTACACATTTTACATTGACACACTTCGTTTTAATTTAGAGATTTTATTTGGTTTTTTTTTTAAGATAGTAACAGAGACGTTAATCATCTGCAACAGTATAGCCAGTGCATGGGAAATTACCCGATTTTCGGGGAAAATTTCTATTTTTTGGCCACCAAGAGCATCGGCAAAACTTCGGTGTTCACTGGAACAGCAGCTTTAAGGAGAGGGAGGGGGTAGATCTGGCCCACCAATTTGGTGCTAGGTTACTCGCATCTTACGAGATGCTCTCACAGCGTGAAATGTTTAATTCCGGTTTCATTTATTGGCAACACTGGTCTAGAGACTTAAAACTGTCAGTTAAAATTCCCGCTATTTTATAATTCAGTAATAGATAGAAATACCTTCCATTAGTTTAGTCTAAATTTAATTGTTCTGTCAAACACGGAAAGCCCTTTCATTGTCATCTTGGCTGGTCCGCCATATTGAATTTAGTGAAAAGACGGTTTTACTTTTCGTATTTTCTCAGTAAACCCTATCTTTTGATAACTATGTAATATATATGTAAGTGTTAAAGTAAAATATTTGTATGTGTAAACCTATTTAATAGTACTAAACTGAGCTGTGTACACCCCTTCCCATTTCTCTGCGCCATCTCCTACATCTAATGGTTACCTGGCAGAGATCGCTCATTTAGCGATAAGGCCGCCTATTGTGCCAATATTTTAAGTGCATATTAATATATTATACTTTTATGGTGTACAATAAAGCATACCATGAGCAAGCATAGGAAATAACTAATCCGCCATCTTGGTCCGCCTGTCATAAGGAGCGTTCAAGTATTACGTAACGCAATTTTTGAAGATTTTAGACCGTAACATTTTTACATTACATCCGTAATAAAATAAAAATCACGTACACACAGTCGAGGGATTCCCCGAAACATAAACGAAAGGGTTACCAACTTAGGAAACGAAAGTACAATACAATCGAGGGATTCCCCGTAAAATTTCTGGGTTTAAAAGGTTCTAATTCACTAATTATTTTTTAAATAAAAAAATGTTACGTAACGCGTTGTTTTAATAATCCCCCTCCCCCTTGTAACGCCCCGTAGCGTTTTACAAGACCCCTCCACCCAAATTGCGTTACGTAATACTTGAATGCTCCCATATTGAATTTAGAATGACGTCACTTACCTGACCATGCATTATTATACAATTTTATTACAATTCGTTAAGAATAGTTTAAATTAAAACTTATACAAACAAATGAAGAACCTCTTTTTTGAAATCGGTTGATAAAATAACTTTTTTCAATATCCTCGTAGATGTAAATCCCAAGGTGAAGGTCGATGGTAATGAACGAAACTTTCGAATTCACTTTTACCGCGAAAACTTTTCATTTTTTATCTGTTAAACTTTTTTATGGCAATTAAGCGAAGGTCACTTGCTAATTCAGTCTTCTTGAGATAATCGATTCGTATCGGATTGTTGAGTTTAAATTTGTAGTGTTTTTTCGATTAGTTATTTAAATTGAGATGATTTTCACGATAAATTAAATGTTGTTGTTGTTATAACTCCTTATTGTTCTTCGCTGACTTTATCAGACACTACTCGATCTGCGCGACTTCGTCCGCGTATAGCTCCGCTCCTATTGGTCTCAGCGTAATGATATATAGCCTATAACCTTCCTCGATGAATGGGCTATCTTGTTAGATATTGAAAGAATTTTTTTGAATCGGACTAGTAGTTTCTGAGATTAGCGCGTTCAAATAAACAAACTTAATTATATTAAGAAAAAATATAAATAAAAAAAATTATCAGATTTTGTTTGCCAGTATACAAGGTATACATTCCACACGAAATGACGTCATTTTAGCAGCTATTTTTATGATTATCAAAGTTTTTATCACATTACGGTTGTACAGCAATTATGTGGCAACACTGTTAAGGTGTTTGTTGTTTTATTATATCCCATGAGTTATTGAGGAAAATGTTGCGTGTTTTCATGTCTAACTCAATTATATGATTCCACAACACGGAGAATTCTCCATTAATATTCAAGTAATCAAGTTACAAATTCGTGATGCGAGAATCTAACTACTTCGTAACTTTGTAACTTATTGAGTAATAATGAGGGTACTCGCGCATAAATTCGGTGCTTCCATGAGGATAGGGTTGTCAATAAATTAACACGGATTATATACATTTTTTTATGATAGACAAGGGACCTGATGGAAGGTGGCCACCGTCGCCCATGGATATAGACAAAACTAGAGGGTATCTTTTGTTGTTTTTGAAGAGAAGACTGCTGCGGTTTCAATGGACCCCGAGCAAGAACTCGGTGTTCATTGGAATCGCAGCAGAAATGGGATGGGAGAGGGAGGGGTAGATCTAGCCCACATGCGGCTCGGCCGCTTCAGAGACACTTGGCGGTCGGATTCGCATGCTGGTGGTCGCAAGCCTGTCGGGGAACAGATCCCCTACCACCAAGGGGTGCCGGGTTACTCGGCTGTTACGAGATGCTCTCCCAGCGGCAGAAGGGAATTGTATTCTAACCCGTCCCCTCCCCGAACCTGGATTTTCAGCCTAAGCCGAAACCGAACCTTCAGTCTTCGTCGTAATTTCGGCCGAAACCAAAACCGAAACCGATACTTTTTAAACCTAACAAAATTGACACGATTCCGGGAATAAAGAATCTATTTATCTATAATTTCTTTATAACAATCAACAACCTAGTAAATCTACAATGGCCAAGTATAGTTTACAAAAAGAAAATGGGTACAAAAAATCGATTTCGAACGTAAGTTTCGACTGACTTGTGGCCGAAACCGAAACTTCAGCCGAAACACATTTTTTACTGAAATTTGGACGTAATCGAAACCGAAACTTCGGTCGGACACTAATAATTTATGTAATACTAGCTACGCCCCGCGGTTTCACCCGCTATATTTTGGATAATTCACACTATATCATTATAAATTATAGCCTATGTGTTATTATGATGTGTAAGCTGTATTATACTAAATTTTCATGAAAATCCATTCAGTAATTTTTGCGTGAAAGAGTAACAAACATCCAGACATCCGTTTTTACAAACTTTCGCGTTTATAATATTATAGTAGGTAGTGTCTACCGAAATATCTCAATAGTTCTGAAAATTGCCACGACAGCGCTACTGTAGCTTAAGGGTATAGGATGCAAAAGATAAATATTTATGAATACAAATTGAACAAATGAGAGTGCGATTTAGTATACTACTTACGCCATCTATTGACGGATAAATCACTGAACCGATTTTCATGAAATTTGGTACAGAGATAGCCTAGGGAATGAGGAAGAACATAGGCTATGCTTTATAACGAAAAAAAGGATTGAAGTGGTTGAAATAGGGGATGAAGTGCGTGTAGAGCTGTGTGACCGTTAACTAAAGGCACTAAGTTTTTTCATAAATTTCACACAGACAGACGTATCGTGAGATTTTGTTTTGTTAATTTTATGTAACTCAAAGATTCTCTATATTGTCACGATACCGTTTTCGATGGTTTTGTCACCTCAAGATAGATAAGCTATTTTGTACTCAGAATGAACTATAGTTTAAATACCTGCAATACCAATATTTCATCAGTCATAGTTTTTTTGAAATTCTAAGGTTTTTTTCAAAATGAAAACCGAATTATAATGTCTTCACTACAAAACGAAATTTCAAATAATTTATTAAAGGTAATAAAAAAATTATGTATTAATGATATTCATATATTTTAATATATTCTTTAAATCATATTAATCTATATTTAGAAATATATAAAACTGAAAAAAATGTTTGTTTGAACGCGCTACTCAGGAACTACTGGCCCGATTTAAAAAATTCTTTCATTGTTAGATAGCCCATTTATCGAGGAAGGCTATAGGCTATATATCATCAGTATATGACCAATAGGTGCGTATGATCACGGGCACGAAGTCCCAATGATCGTCTAGTTTGTTATATAAGGACAAGGGACATTTAGCTTCACTGGGATTAGATTTTTTATTTTTTATTTTAGTTTATTAGGGCACAAAAAGGTCAACAATATATCTTATATTAAGAAGTAAAAGTATACACAGTACCAATGAAGCTTCCACTAACTAATAGTAACTTAAATATAAACGAGTACAATATCAATATGCACATACACATTGTGCAAACATTTTCAACTGATATAAAAATTAGAAATTAGATAAACAAATATTAAACATACAGCAAACCTTATAAACAACTTAAAACCTATTTAAGTACATACATACAACTAACATTAAACAAATCGATATCGAAAAAACTATTATTGTAAATCTTACAAACTCTAACGAGGAATGAATTTTGGGCATACTGTGTTCTAACTTTAGGTATAAAAAACAAAGGGGTCCTACGACGAGCTAGTATTTTTCTTGGACAATTCTCAATATTTTATAAAAGAATATCATATCGCGTATTTGCCGACGAGCATAAAGAGTTTGAATAACGCTACTATCAAAATGCATCCGCGACCTCGATGAGCGGAATTTCAAATGTTTAATAAGTTTGGTCTGTAATCTCTCTAGTGCACTAATATAAACGTTATAACTAGGACTCCATATTACAGAACAATATTCTAGAATCGGACGAATCAGCGAATTAAATAATATCTGAAGTGTTCTGAAATCTTCAAATTCAGCACTAACCCTTAAAACAAAACCCAACAAACAATATCTTCAATGTGTGTTCTAAATGTGAGCTGGGGGTCTAATGTAACACCAAGATCAACAACGGTGGATACTCTGGTTACCATTGTGTTATTCAAAAAATAGTCATGCATGATCAAATTTGCTTTTTTCCGAGAGAATGTAATAACGTTACATTTTTTGACATTAAGTTGTAAACGATTACGTTTACAATACAAGCGATAAATAAATTTGAATAAAACAAAAATCTTTATCATATCAACATACGGACAATTAGTTACATTTTATTATATGTATAGATTTCGGTATAGCCTTAATCAAAATACGCGGAATTCAACCTTACAACGTTACCTTGATTAGTTTACCCATCATCGTTTAAATTAGCATAAACTCAATTTTGAAGGCTTTAAGGCTCATGGTATCGTTATTTACATAAAATGTAATTATAACTGTGTTATCATCATCGTAACCCTTTTAATGGCACACTGCTGAGCTTGGTCTCCCTTCAGAATGAGGAGGGATTAGGCCATAGTCCATCCCGCTGGCTAAGTGCGGGTTGGCAGACTTCACACACCTTTGAGAACATGGAGAACTCTCAGGAGTGCAGGTTTCCTCACGATGTTTTCCTTCACCGTTAAAGCAAGTTATATTTAATTGCTTAACACACACATAACTCAGAAAGTTGGTGCCTGTGTGGGGGAATGAACTCGGACCTCCCGAGTAAACATCAACGTCTAAACCACCGTGCTATCATTGCTCATTAACTTTCACTGTATTATACATACAATACGAGATGTGCAAGGATGTGTAGCGAGGGATGTGTTTGTTAAGAACCAATAGAATCACATCCCTCGCTCATTTTTGATGAAAAAACAGCCGAATACTTATTTTTCAGTTCTTCCCTCCACACTTCAAATAATCGCTTCCACGGTCGTTTGTGATTGGTTAATCAGATATGTTCTAATGTTGCCAATAAAAAAAATTATGATACTAGTGACCCACAAAATCTACCTGTAATCTCCCAGCACCCCCATTGGTGGTAGGGGATCTGTGTCCTGACTAATACTCGACCAGCTTGCGAAGCCGATCGATGTCTTTGCCCCGTTACGGTCGAGCAGCATGTGGACCAGATCTACCCTCTTCCTCTCCCATCTCATTAATACTCAGTCCAGTGAACTATTGGTCCACTAAAACCACCGTATTCTTCTCTTCGTTCCCCCTACTAACTCAACAGATAAATCTCTAGTTTTGCTTTTCTATTCCGTTCTCCGGAAAATCAATTTTTGGATTTTCCGCAGAACGGAACTTTTTTATATTTCTTAGATAAATCGAATTAAGAAAAGCTGGAAAAATTCTAAAATATTTATAAATTATTAAATATTATAATGCTAATTAAGAAACAACATTACGAGTAAGATTCGTACCTTACTAGTGGACGCGCGGCTTCGTCCGCGTGTAGCTCAGCTCCTACGGGTCTTAGCGTGATGATATATAGCTTATCGCCTTCCTAGATAAATGGGCTCTAACACTGAAAGAGTTTTTTTAATCGGTCCAGCAGTTCCTGAGATTAGCGCGTTCATGTAAACAAACAAACTCTTCTGCTTTATATATTAGTATAGATTCTGTTTGCCATAACGCTTTTTCTACCTGAGGAACTCACGCTTTTTTATAAAGATATAAATTACAAACACACAAAAAAGTATTTCAATGAAATAATTGAATATTTTATATTTAAATGAAAAAATAAGGAAGTAGTTAACACGCCTAATATGTAAAATGACCACGTGGTCTTTTATTATGTTGAAATTCTGGTCTAAATTCAACGGAAGGTCGTATTTAAATATATTATAATTAATGCGCGAAGTTTGAATATTTTATATACTAGTTGACCCGCCCCGACTTCGCTCTTAGATTTAATAAAAAACCTTTGTTTTCTATATATACAAATATATATTATACTAGCTGAGGTTTCACTCGCTATATTTTGAATAATTCACACTATATCATTATAAATTATAGCCTATGTGTTATTCTGATGTGTAAGCTATATTATTGTAAAGTTTCATTAAAATCCATTGAGCAGTTTTTGCGTGAAAGAGTAACAAACATACATCCAAGAATGCATTCTTACAAACTTTTATAATAGCCACTAGTAGGTTAAGAAATTCTCGTGTTGCGGTGTTTGTTACCTCCTCCGAAACCGCTGGACCGATTTTGATAAAATTTTATATGCATATTCAGTAGGTCTGAGAATCTGTTAACATCTATTTTTATACCCCTAAGTGATAAGGGTAAAATCTGGTCAGTACTTGTACAGTTTTATATCGCAAGAAATATAGCAATAGTATGTTGGTTATTTTAACAACTCAATCACACAAAAACGTCTAAACGGATTTCGATTAAATTTGACATGCAGATACTTTAAAACCTGGATTAACATATAGGCTACTTTTAATCCCGAAAAAATTAATCGTTTCCACGGGATAGTAATAAAATGTTTATAACTAGCTGACCCGTCAAGCGTTGTTTTGCCATATAAATAAAAAAAAATTGGGGTGGGCCACCCTTATCACTTATGGGTATAAAAAATAGATGTTAACCGATTCTCAGACCTACCCAATATGTACACAAAATTTCATGAAAATCGTCCGATCCGATTCGGAGAAGTTAACAAACATCGTGACTCACGAATTTTATATATTTGATAGAAATGTCTAGACGTCAAAAGAACGTAAGCGAGTACAAAATAAAACTTCAATTATTATTTCGTACTGACCTTTTAATTCATGTTTGTAATTAAACAATATTAAAGAGTTCAACAACACGAAAGTTATTTCATTATAATGATGGCAACATTGTTAGTACATTGTCAGTTGGTACAACTGAATCATTCAGTGCTAACGAAAAGGAAACAATAATCAAATAAATAAATACATCGCGAGTAATCAAATAGTAATGCTGTTAATTTTTCTCTTGAGACCTCTAAAGCTAGACCTCCTAAATGTACGATTACGAAACTCCTTTAAGTCTTTGAAATATTTGGAAATTGTTATGAAGTCATTTAGAATGATCAAGGATAATCAATACTTATTATTCTACTCAATACATAATTTAATGTGTTTTACATACAAATGTTTCAAATTGCTTAATTTTGGTTTAACTATTAGAAACTTAAACTAGAAAGGATATTAGGTTTTGTAATCTTAGCACAGCGCCATCTATTGGATGCTTACTCAACCTAGATAACAAAACTTTTAGAATAAAATAAGATAGTCCGCGTCTTTTGCCACACTCCTCACTCTTTCGGTAAGCTCTAATACCTTGGACTGCAACTCCCAGGGAGGATCTCTGGCCTAGTTGTATTAAGGTACCGAAAAATCAAAATGTTGTATTAGTTATTATCAGGACAAGGTTTGTATAAAAAAAAAATCAGTGACTACTTTCATAGTTAAATCGTAAGTGTCTATTTTGTGTTCTGATTGTAGGGTTCCAATCATCATTTATCAAGTGCTATTTGTAAGAAAAATTCATTAATATACCCTAAAAGTGTATAGTCAACATTTACTGTTATAAAATATAGTCAAGAAATAAGTGCTACTTGATTTACTGAAGTCAAAATAATTAAAGTGTACTTAATATATAATACACAAAATAAAAGTATAAACTAATTAGTGTTTACAGGAATTAAGCCAAAGCATACTTCGCTCTGCAATAATTATCAAAAGTTATACTTTGCACAAAGAATTTTAGAAGATTCTTGAGTATTTTACTCCAATAATAATTCATTTTAAAGTTATCACAAAATAAAAGGCCCGTTTTGACAGCTCATGCCCTTGAAGTTTTCTATTTTTTAACGATCGAAATGTTCTGAAGGTAATTACATTTTTCATAGATGGGTACCGCCCACTCGGCTAAGTGCTGTGCATAATGATTTTTTCATATTGTCCACAGACTATTAATTATCGGTTAAGGAATAAACTAAATCGATCAAGATATTATTTTTAAGGCTGACTCACACTTGGCTGGTTTTATTTATACTTGTGCTTAGGCTGATTAATTACTTAATTTCACCAGTTGTGTAGTGATCTTTACTGAAAATTATGAGACTTGGCTGAACTCGAATATTATCGTGCCTCAGTCGTGATGGATGCCTTGGTACATCTTGATCAAAAGTGGCGGATAAGCTGGGGGAGGTTTTGTGAATCATACCTTGCTCGCATTTGAAACTAAAAGTACAAAATTGACCTTTCGTAACATTGTATCATTTCAAAATACATATCTACAATATCAAAGTTTAAGTTAAATTTTTAAAAGAACTTTATACCAATGTACTTTACCAATACATATTCAAATCGATCAAATACTCATACAAACTCGAATCGATTTACCGTGAGTATCGAGTACCGAGTCGTATGGTTACATGACTAATTAAGTCATGAAGGCAAATGTCAAAACGGACCTATTATTTTGTGATAAGTATAATTGTTCAGAGGATCATAAACATAACTTGAACTTCCATACATATAGATGTAGATATTCACTAGATTGTTAAATACTATGCTTTCGACTAAGCCTTACAATAATGATTATTATTATAGATTAAATATGTAATTGTATAATTTTGTACTTTTCTTTGATTATTGGAAGCATATTTTTATCGACTTCAAGTAATAACGCCTGTTGATATCTAAGATGATTTACACAATTTATAATCCAATTTTATTTATCAAAGAAATTAAATTATAAATGAATGTTGAGTTACAAATACAGAATACTAATAAACATGAGGTGCAAATAATTTTTTTCTCTGTTTTTATTCCATAATAAAAAATGAAAAGGTATTATACCGTACAGCCTTGAAGACAAATAAAAAATAATGACAATAATGTAGATTAAGTTTTCGATCATTTTGAATTTGAACTTAATAAAATATAAAAATTCACTTAAAAATATATCGACCATCGATAACTTCCTTTTAAGATCAAACTTTCGTTCGTTATCAGTATCGTTAAAGAAATATTAGTAATTAATATCGATATATCGATATTTTATCAACCGTCCTACATACAAGTAATGGCGGGTAAAGCAAAATGGCGGGAGAGCGTGGGTGCTGCAGCACATGCAGAAAAATATTATTAAAAATGGTGCAGTTACTTGTCTAAGGGTGCGATTCTTTTAAATTTCTCTGACATTATAGATAATTATAAATAATACCCAAGTAAAGTGAGAAATGGTGTTGTACAAAATTTATGAGTGAGTATTAGTGTATGTTCTTATTTTATTACTAGTTTATAGTAAAGCTTGCATATAGCTGATGATTTCGTACAGAATCCTAAAATCCATACAAATAAATAAAATTGGAATGTCTGTTTATAATATTAAAATAACCGCTTTTTACTAAGTGCATATGGATGTATAACCGCGCACACCACATATACCAACAACATTTTTTTTTACAATTTTTGTCTGTCTGTTTGTTTCGGCTAATCTCTGAAATGGCTGGACCGATTTTGACGAGACTTTCACTGGCAGATAGCTGATGTAACAAGGAGTAACTTAGGCTATTTAACATCTCGCTACGACACGAAGTCGCGTAGGTCGGCTAGTATACTTATATATTTAAAAAGTGATAAAAATATCAAAATATTGTTCATAAACATCGACATTTCTAACATCGATATTTTCTTCTGAGAATCGATGTTTTTTTTCTTTATTAATTTTACTAAATTATTTTTAAAAAAACTAACGAACTAAAAGAGTGAACTAGTTCGCCTTTGGATTGCGAACTAAAAATAACGCTCTCATTGGTGACCGATTAGGACCAAGACATTTCAGCGTGTACTGTACAGGGTCAAAAAGTAATCAACAGTGTTGCCAGTCTATAAATAGATCTAGAAGCTAAACTAATCTTGATCTAAATGCAAGTCAGGGTTAATATATTAAAATTCATATCACAACCTCAAGAGCGGATTTAGAACAGGATAAGTTTTTATATTACATTCCTATTTATGTTAATACTTGAATATTAAAACCTGTACACGCAAATAATAATAACATGCACTTTAGATAAAAAACCGAGCAGTGCCTGAGGCATATGACCCTGAGACTTGGTCACTACTCGGTACATGAATATTTTAAGGAGCTAACTTGCACTGTAATAAATAAATAAAACATGAACATAACTCTATGATCTTACGTGTAAATATTCACTCTATGAAATCACTCATAAATCCGCTACTATATCGGAACAGTTGAGCATTTACTTGCAAATAAAATGAAAAACATGAAATATTTCATGCCAAAATTTTCCCAGAATCAAGCAAATTTCTAAGACGGGCAACACTATCATCTATAGTTTCGACTTTATGACGTCAACGCTCCTGAAACTAAATCACCATTAACATTCGAAAGCATTTATTTCCTTTTGATTTTTTTAATTAATTCTCTAATAAATATAATTTAATTTTTAGTTTTAAATTCATAATATAATTATCGTCCTACCTCCATAACAACAAAAAAATCAGCTTCATAAACTCCCTAAGACTATGTACCTAGGCTAAAATCTTAAACAGCTTCTCCTTTTTTGAAATTGGTTAAAAATAAGTAGGTTTCTTATTATACAGTTGAACCCGGAAAACAAAGTTATGGACTCCAAACGGTTATGAAGGTCCGTTACTACGCCAACGCTTATTTTTCTAGAATAATAAACGTTTCTATAACTACGTTGTTTTACTCATTTAATTATACTCTATGAATATTAATGATTTTAATCTGTATTGTTCGGAATCAATTATTTTGTAAAGATCCAAGATGTTATTACAGGTTATGTACATAGTACATACGTTCTCAATACAGTTGGTATAAAAATATATCACATAATTTATTGTATATGACAAGAGGTACAACAATCGTCTCCACTGCCCAGGCTCTCTGTTTAAAGCTATGGTTAAACTCACATAAACTTTTTTTTTAATGTAGAAAATACATTTAAGCGTAACCCTTAAAGGGGTTATGTGGGACTCCCACCACCATCCATGCCGTATGATAGGCGCCGCAGGAACGCGTTAGTATACTACTGCGAAAAAATGTGAAAAACCCCTCCATAGGCTCGCTTCAAGCACCTGTATCAGTCTACTGATATCCAGCCCCCGGAGAAGTACAAAGCGGCTCATATCCCTCGAGATTAGGTCTCTCACAAGTCATTTCTGTAAGCACAAGGCTAACCTTTCTTTTTGACGCGGAGGAATGCCTTTACGCATACCCAGCCAGCCTGGGAGGGCCAGCCAGGTTGTGTGGGGCTCACCGACGGGCAGAACCACCGTAATACCCACTAAACCATCCGCGATTACCGTCACCGTCATTGTGAGAAGGTGCAGGATTGCTATGCGCACTCGACTGCAAGCGGCCCAACGCGGACGGTCGGCCCGCTCTACAACAAACTTGCACGCCTACCTATCCTGAGTAACGGAATCATCGTCGGACCCCGGTGCCATCACGAGGTAAGAGGTGAGCGTATCGGAACCGCCTCCCACCTGGTCGACCTCTAAGGATTGGGTCCGACTCGCAGAAGGAGGAAACTGCCAACCAACTTGCTTTACTCCCGAGCTTCCACTACACCCGGAAGGGACAGGTCCCCGCCTATAACTGATACTAGGGCATGACGTTGAGGCCCCCAGGTGGTGAACTCGGAGTGGGTATGGTGCGACGTATCCGTCACCGCACCATACTCCTGAACATGCCGGTATTGGCTCCCTCCGGGAAGCACAAGGCTAACCTAACCTAAGCCTAACCTAACAACACTAATCTAAAACAAGCCTAACTTACGGTTCCGTCATATAACTATTGTAAGATGTTTTTCAAATAAAAAAGTTGTCATTATTAAAAAAATAAAAGAATGATTGTAACAATTATCTATTTCCTCGTACTACAGGCGATATCGCAGTTCAAGCCTACTAATAATAATTAAACGTAACATTGAAAACTAATCCAATGTCAAGGTTATTAGTTATAGATAAATTAGTTTTCAACGTTTTTATTGATAAATTATATAACATTATTTTTTATAATAATAGATAAGGTGCAAACGAGCAGATGGTCCACCTGATGGTAAGTGGCAACCATGGCCCATGGACATCGGAAAAACAAGAAACACTCTCTCGTTTTGTCGATGCGTTGCATCCTCGAAGATAGAGTGGGAAGGGGAAATGAATAAGAAAAATGATGCGGATTCAGCGGACCCTAGGCAAGAGCCCAGAGTCCACTAGACCCACAGCATTAATGAGAGGGAGGGGGTAAGTCTGTACCACATGCGGCTCAACCGGATCGCGTCTATGGCACTTGGCGATCGGATTCGCATGCTGGTGGTCGCAAGCCAGTCGGGGAATAGATCCCCTACCACCAAGGGGGTGCTGGGTTACTCGGCTCATACGAGATGCTCTCCCAGCGGCAGAGGGGAATAGTATTCTAATCCGTCCCCTCACGGGTAACATTATTTTATTTTATGAAATTTTTATCTAAGTATTCCTATAATGGATTTTGTTTAAATTAATTTGTCAACTGGTTAGCAGTGTTACCAACTCTGAATCATAATTTACCTAAAAAAATAACATAACTTTAAAAAATGTTACCCCTAAAAAGCCCCTTTAAGTTGGCATCAATGATCGTCAGAAATATTTTCCAAAAGATGGAAAATATTAAGTTAATTAATCCATGAATTAAATTAATTTATATATAAAACTTATTTTCGTTTCGATTTATTTTATTTATATTCATCGACTAAGTTTTTTTTAATTATGTAATTTATAAAAGACCTGGAAGCCATAATCGAAGAAGTTATTTTTAAAATGTATAGCAAGCAAATAAAACTCTCCACTCTCTTCACCAGATGAGATGACGTGAAATTTCAACCGACCATCTCCCACCTACCCTAATGACCTGAGATTTTTGAAAATGCATATAAGTTAATCTGTGCTTGATTGCGTTGGACATTTTTTTTAAAAAAAATTGCTTATGCTTACATAAGAAAATTTATCAATATATTACTTAAATAGATACTACTAAAATTCGAAAAAGAATATTCCAAGAGGCTATGGGCGCTCCTTATTTATTCTATATATATATATACTAATCTACAACTACTTTATTATATAAAGAGAAAAAATTTGATTGTTTGTGAAAATTTGAAAATTTTTTCATCGATAGGAAGCTACATCCTTTCCGGGTAACATAGGCTATGTGGTGTTGCCATAAATACTCTAATTAAAAAGATATGGCCATTTAAGTGCCATAAGGTGGTCATTTTGTAAATTGAAGAGTTTCTCAGGAACTACAAATCCGATTTAAACATTTTTTTAATGATAGAAAACTACACTTTTCGTGAGTGACAAAAGTGATTTAGTGTTGCCATATACAATTTTTAATTAATAGAATATGGCCATTTTGTTGTTACTAATCCGATAAAAAAAAATCACTGAGAGAAAACTACACTATTCGTGAGTGACAAAGGTGATTTAGTGTTGCCATATACATTTTTTAATTAATAGAATATGGCCATTTTGTTGTTAGTGATCCGATTTTCTTTCTCTCCTTTTTGTCCTCCCACTTTTATCATCTATCGCTTTTCTTTTATTTTTCTTTTTATAACTTTTTCTTACTCTCTCTTTTTCCAAATAATGAAAAACTACACAATTAGAGAGTGACAATTTAAGGACATCAATTATAATATTGCTTTAAATACCCGGAGCGAAGCGAGGGCAGGCCGCTAGTATTATATAAAGCTGCAGAGTTTGTTTGTTTGAACGTGCTTATCACAGAAACTACTTGGTCCGATTTGAAAAATTCTTTCAATATTAGATAGGCCATTTATCGAGGAAGGCTTAAGGCTATATATCATCACGCTAAGACCAATAGGAGCGGAGCTACACGTGAACAAAGTCACGCGGGTCGACTATTTTTTCTAATAATCAATAATAGTTATAAAATTCCATAAATCCAAACACGTGTCAAATGTTTTATAGTTACAATATACAAGTAATCAATTACATACCGCATTACAGAACGTAAATGGTAGTTATTAGTTATTTATTGACTATAAGGAAGTATGGTTTTATTGTAAAACAATTAATCTTGGTCGAGCGATGAATCTATCATACATAACCTAAAAAATTAAAAATCATTCATCAAATTCAACTATGACGTCAATTTACAACATGAAAAAGGTTAGGGATACCATACTTATTTTTTATTATTTTAGAGTTTTGAGGGGGAGTGAAGAAATAATGCTACGGTTTTAGTGGACCCTGAGTCCACTAGAGCCACAGCATTAAATTCCCCTACCACCAAGGAGATGCTGGGTTACTCTGCTCTTACGAGATGCTCTCTCAGCGGCAGAGGGGAATAGTATTCTAACGCGTCCCCTCACGGGTAAAAATGTATTTAATTGTCTATGAAAATTGAAAAACTGATCATGAATACTTCACTCTTTGAATATCCAACTTTTTTTATATGTATTGAAGAAGTTCTTTCATATAATTAAAACATTTTTAAATGTTTTTCCGTCCGCGTGCAGATCCGATAATGCCGTCATGACGTGATGACCAAAAATTAATACAAGGCCTCACACACGCCTTGTCCACCTGCATCTGTCAAACTAAATTTTATCTCTGAATACAATGTTGCCAACACTCATAAGAAAAGTTTAGAATTTTGTACTTAATTTAAGTATTTAGTAGATTTTTTTTTACTTGTTTAAAATATAATTCAATTACATAAAGTAATATTATTTATATCATAATATTTCATGTTGCACAATGCAAATGGCGGCAATCCACTCTCAGTGTGCATGATTTATTAAGATAATGGTCTTTTAATACTCTACATAGTGTGACCAGTGCTTAGATCACGATATTATATTAATTACTAAATATTACGTAATATTTTATACCTATTGTTAAATATGGGCTATACCAGCGCTTCCCAATTGGTGGGAACCAAAAGCTACTCAAATCAATGTTGCCAATACTATAACGAAAAATATATTATTTATATTATAAAAAAAAGGTTTTGCAACCTTTCACCTAGATCGTAACCCCCAGGCAGTGCTCAGTTCACTGCCAAAAATTCTAAATGTATATTTCCAGTCACGACAGCATGCATTGAGCTGTCAAGTTAACTCCGCCATATGTATGACAGAACAATGGCCACAGATTATATAATTACTACGTTCACTGAAATTAACTTGGAAATTAACTTGTCAAATATAAATAATGAATTCCTTAATTTAATGACTAGTATTCTTGTTTACTTTAACTAACTTAAATATCTGAATCTGGTTACAAACATTTGATGTTTTAACACAGCGCCATCTATTGGATGCTTATACAAATGACACACCGCCATCTGTTACAAACTGATAGAACTTGATGAAGGCTTGACTAGAATATCCTTCTGGGGATTATCACTGCTTAGTATAAAAACGCTTCCAGCTGTCTATCTGTCCGCAAGGGATTTTGATGCGGTTTTTGAAGTGATATTATGGGAGGGTAAACTGATTCGTAACGTAACGCGTTACGGCACGCATACGGCAGCAGTAGGCAGGCTGCTCCTCTCTCACTTTAACCCACAGCGCTAGCCGTATTACGGACAGACGCTTCCCCCTATCTCTTCTCAGTGTACGCACACGTTTTTTTTACAGTAAAGGATTATCGAAGAATCGTCACCGATATCTACGGAGTTGGAGTAGGGTAGTAACTTCCGTCGGTTTGACAGTCTCAACCCTTTTTTTTGTTTTTCAGTATACCTCCTCTTCTTCCTCCTTCTCATCATTAAAATCTCCGAGATGTCCATCATAATAGTACTTTTATTTACTAGACTCAAATCAACAGCATTACTGTTAGAATACTCGCGATGTAATCATAAATATTGGTCGTCATCGTCATCTTTACGTTGGCACTTCCAAATAATATTCAGTTTGTGCCAACTTCTAAAATCAAATGTTACACAAATCAATGTTGCCAACAAGAATTTTATGTATACGTCGGCGCGTGAATTAAGCTTAAGTTAACCTAACTTTAGGTATTTATTTAATTATTAATTTTAGATATTATTAGGTAACAGAGAACCTGGGCAGTGAAGGGGAGTCTACCCAATTGAAAGAAGGACGCCCTTAAGCCTATACACTTTGGTCATAAGTCCAAGGCAATGCTTAGGTTCCTGTCGTAGTTGTAAGAGATCATACCCCCTTGTAGTATTTACAATATACCCTCTCTCCTTCCTGGATCAACTGTCAGATAAAAGACAAAATTCAGATTAGGTGGATATTACAAAATGTTTAATTAATCGTCTTTAGCATAATAAAGGAAAACAAAATGACAGTTTGAATCCCATTATGACCATAAAGCCTCACTCACGATAAATAATACAATTGCATTTGTTATAAATTAAATACATTCAGTGCAAAAAAAAGCAGTGATAGCCCAGTGGTTGAGACTTCAAGTCTTACTCGGGAGGTCCGAGTTCGATCACCTCTGACTCTGATCTATGTGTGTTTTAAGCAATTAAATATCACTTGCTTTAACGGCGAAGGAAAACATCGTGAGGAAACCTGCACTCCTGAGAGTTCCCTAAAGTTCTCAAAGGTGTGTGAAGTCTGCCAACCCGCACTGGGCCAGCGTGGTAGACTATGGCCTAATACCCTCCTCATTCTGAGAAGGAGACCCGGCTCAGCAGTGGGCCATTGATGGCTCGTGATGATGATGATATACCTTGTCTTAAACGGGTTTTAATTAATTAGTAGCCGACCCGCGCGACTTCTTCGCGTGTTGCTCCGCTCCTATGGGTCGTAGCGAGATGTTAAATAGCTTAAGTTACTCCTTGTTACATCAGCTATCTGTCAGTGAAAATCCCGTCAAAATTGGTCCAGCCATTTCAGATATTAGCCGGAACAAGCAGACAGACAGAGAGACAGATAAAAATTGTAAAAAATGTTGTTGGTATATGTGGTGTGTGCGTGTATACATCCATATGCGCTTAGTATAAAGCGGTTATTTTAATATTACAAACAGACACTACAATTTTATTTATTAGAACCAGAAATGTACGAGATATATATTTGTTAAGAAATTGTTCATTTAACTCACTCTGAGTGAGGCTAGGAAAATGAAGCGATTATATCTTTGGTGGAAACACATCCTATAGCATTAAGAGTTTTTCAGTGTTCCTAGATTACTCTCGATGCAATAATCATTATTCTGTGTTGAAGCGTCAGTAGCTCAGTGGTTCGGGCGTTTGATTCACGATCGATAAGTCGTGGGTTCAAATCCCGGACATTGGACTACTGGCGTGGCCCACTCCAGACACAAGCAATTTAGCTTAGTTGGAGGGGTAAAGGGAATACTAGTAGTATGTGATCCATACTGCTAGTAATCTTTTATCTTTTTAAAAAAAAAATCTTCATTTGCCAATCTGTACTTCTTTAATGTTTATCAGTTGTCCAACATTCAAGAAAGTAAAAAAATCCATTCAAATCAATGCTACCAACATCATTAATAATAGAATACTACTCAAATTAGTGTTGCTAACTTCATAATAATTTTTGCTCCTGAGAGAGAGAGCATCTCGTAAGAGGCGAGTAACTCAGCACCCCCTTGGTGGTGGGGGATCTGTTCCCAGACTTACTTCATATGCCAAGTGTCATAGACGCGTTCCGGTCGAGTCGCATGTGGTCCTCCTCCCTTCCTGTCCTGTTAATGCTGCGTTCAGAGTCCACAGAGGATAGTGGCCACTTACCATCAATTCTAGTATAACAGAACCATTAAGAACCTTTTTATAATTTGTTAAGATAATAATTCAGATACGTTTGTTTGTTTCAGAATAATCAAAAATGTTTCACGGAGGCATTTGGAGTAAGCTGCAGAATTATTACAAATGGTATGTGCTGGGGTTGGTGTCGGTCGGCTACATCCTTGGGGAACTTGGACATTACCTTATTGGTAAGTTGCACATTTATTTAATACTATAGCTTCACAATAATAGCTAGATTTGTAAGCATATTTTTGCTATACACTTATCACATTGAGAGTACAAATATACCCAACAGTAGTGTTACCAACTCTCCAACATATTTCTCCCTAAAATTTTATTCAAAAACCCCATAAATAACAGTTATACATGAAATCAAAAAACCCTAAAAATATAACGCTCTTAAAAAGTCACACCTGAATTAATTACTCCTAAAATTTTAGGGGGGGGACATGTGCTGATGCACCATTTGTTCAGTTCATATTTTTAATAAGCAAATGTCAAACTTAACCCGCAAAACCTATGTATGGTATTTTTTCCCCTAAATTTAAGGGCAAAACCCCTAAGTTGGCGACAAAACCGCATATTTTTTTACTACACGTTCAACCATAGACAATTTAAATCTTATAGATGAGTGTTTATCAATGACAGAAACGATCTTCAAATAGTTTTTCTTTTAATAATTTTTTTTGTAAATGTATTCAAATTATTCAGCCGTAAATCTTCATCAAGTTTAACATTGTTATTTTATTTTGACTGAACTTAGGTTTTTTTTCTTTAAACTGTAGGATATTATTAGGTTATTGTCTATCTGTATTAAATATTCGTTGAAGTAAGGAAGGGAATAAAGTGGAGATGGACAGCAGAAACATAATCTTTTGGTACTCAAGGGAGAGAAAAAGGAACTGTGGCAGACAATTTCGAAGATGGGAAAACGAAATAAAGGCGGTGGGGGGAAATGTGTGGACACGAAAAGCATTAGATAGGATAGAATGGAAGAATATGGAGGAGGACTCAATTCATAAAAATGTAATCTGAATAAAGGCTTTTTCATTGATTGATTGAAGTAAGGAAATATACGAAATTAACCGGCCACACTGATTGTTATTGCTTTTCTTTCCCAATTGATCCCTTATGAAAAAAGCAAAGAACATATTCTTCGTCATATTTATTATTTCAAAGTTTGCCTTACTTTCGAATTACTGTGAGTTTTGCCACCTTATGTAAACATTAGACTAGTTATCAAAGATCTTATTTAGAGTTTTAGACGTTCCGAAACGAAACAAACAGTGTGTATTATTATTATTATTTTTTTATGTAACTAGGTCGGCAAACAAGCGTACGGGCTCACCTGATGGTAAGCGATTACCGTAGCTTATAGACGTCTGCAACACCAGAAGCATCGCAAGCGCGTTGCCGCCCCTATCCCCAATTCCCCCCAGGAGCTCTGGTCATCTTACCACCAACAGGAACACAACACTGCTTTAGAGTAGTGTTAGTTAGCTGTGATCTTCTGTAAGGTCGAGGTACTACCCCAGTCAGGCTGCTCCATATTTGAGCAGGAAATTGCCTGCTGTGCCCTACCTCAGTTTACTAGTACTTTGTATTAGAGAAAAGTGGATCTGTATATCATCGAAACATGTCAAAACAGCGGGTAGTTTTAATAAAATAGGCCGAAAAGGGTTCGACTCCATAAATATTTATGAAAGTCGAACGGAGGAATATATTATACTCCAAGGAGCAGTCAATGGAATATGTAATGTATCTGTGGATTTAATCTGAATTTACATATTTTCAAAATATATGCTTTATAACCTAGTTCCTAGGTCGCAAGCTCCAGCTGCTGCTCTGCTTCACTGCTAAATTACATGGTTATACGTATCGTTGTGATGAAAGAAACTCCATCCTTCATTTGTGTTTTAAAAAATTCGTTTAAAATTACCGCGAAAACGGTCAAAACTGTCATGGCGTCTAAAGTGACGTCACGACGTGTGTAGCTGTTATATTATCATTTGTTGATATTGAGGTAGTTACTACTGTAGATTGTGTGTAGATATATTCAATAATTTAATGAGGTAGTCATACTAACTTTGCACCCCCCGTTTACCCCCTTAAGGAATGATTTTAGAAAAAATATTTTACACGTGTTTTATAACTTTTAATGAAGTATCTAATATTCAAAAACGCCAAAGTTTCATACTAACTTTGCACCCCCGTTTGACCCCCTTATGGGGTGAATTTTCAAAAATCCTTTCCTAGTGCTCCCCTACAAGTTTCTAACCCTTATAGTTTAGGCCCTGCGTTGATATGTTAGTCATTAAGTCAGCTTCTCCTTTTATATATATAGATTTTTTTTTTATTTAGTGTCAATGTAAAAATAAAAATTACAAAAAAACCTATTTAATTTATTTCTATGGAAAATAAAAAAAAAACGATTTTTTCATCATCTTGAACAATATTTTCGTAGCAGCTAAAGAAAAAAATAATCTTGTCGGTTGATAGGTAAAAGAAATATTATACGACTAGACAATATATAACTTTCGTTCCGATTCGATTGAGTTAATCCGCAAGTAATATCGCGCAGTACATTTTGAAGTAGTGAGACTAATAGTGTAGTGTTGTTTGGTGGTGTGATGCTAGGTCTCCGTTATCGAGGAGTACGTGAGTAATGTACTTTATTACTTTAATATTTGGTAGCGAGTGAACGACGTGTTCAGTGACCACGTGAACGCCCACATTATCTAAAGTGACGTAAACATTAAGTTTGATCACGAACAGTCAAATCGTGTTACGATCTCGAGTGTTGCCAGCTTACTGGGTCGAGGATTTTGTTGATTGTCCTTGTAAGGATTTGGTGAACTGTGTCAGTGGAAGTAGGTCAGGGATATATATAGATGAAGGGCCCCTTGGCCCTGACATGAAGAGCTTATTCCTGCCTACCCTGGATTTCGGTTTTGTTAAAAGATTTTAAGTCTTTCTTAATTATTTCTATTTACTGAAAATCAAACGCACTTACTGTAAGTGAAGTTCAATAATAATTATATGAACTTCTTCGTAACAAATAATCCCACGTCTTTGTTGTATTAGCATACAGTAGATTTTCTAGATATATTTAACAATTTTATGAGGTGTCATACTAACTTTGCACCCCCCTTTTACTCCCTTAAGGGGTGATTCGAAAAAATATTTTACACGTGTTTCATGACTTTCAATTAAATACCTTCAAAAAAGGCAAAGTTTCATACTAACTTTGCACCCCCGTTTTGCCCCCTTATGGGGTGAATTTTCAAAAATCCTTTCTTAGTTCTCCCCTACGTTACAAAAGGACCCCTTGTGCAAAATTTCAAGTTTCTAACCCTTATAGTTTAGGCCCTCCTTTTATATATATATGGATGTTTTATTAAATCTCTAGTGTGCCTGTAAATCTAACAAGCAATAACACATAGTAAACATTGTCTAAAATTTATGACTAAATATTTATTAGGGTCGAGGGTTGATAGTGACTTTCACAGTTGTCCTTTTAAACCTAGGCGCTGTTCAAGTATTACGGTTGCAGATATTGTTTTTGCAATTATCAACCCCCTCTCCCCCATGTCAACAAAAGTAAACAAAGCCCTAACCTCTCCCCCCTGTACTTACGTAAACATTGCATAGATTTTTCTCACGTTTCGATACGTCCATCCACATGTCATCAAAAAATAAACAAACCAAGGACTCGCCTCCTCCTCGTAATACTCACAAGCTCCAGGCAGTGCTCGGCTAACTTACGCAGTATAATTGATATGTTTTATTTTTTTCCAGGAACCACCTCAAAAGTAACGGCAGATGATTTGCATTATGGTGACAAGTCGTGTATGTTAAATGCTACTCATCTTCACCTCAGCCAGCTACCGGTTGTGTGTGAGAAGGTCAACTCCAGCGACATGTAAGTATATACATATTTTACATATAGTTAAAAAAGAAGATGCGGCGTCATTAAAAGAGAATGTTCTTAAACATACAAGTTCCATCATTAAAAGAAGAATCCAACCTTCATTAAAAGAGACTATTTATTAGTATATCACTAAAAAGGTATCCATCATTAAAAGATGTATTTAACCTTCGTCATTAAAAGACAATATCATTCAGTGTAATACTTCTATGATTTAAAAAAAGTATTTTACCTTCGTCATTAAAAGAGAATGTCATTTAGTGTAATAATTCTGTAATATAAAAGAAGTATTTAACCTTTGTCATTAAAAGAGAATATCATTTAGTGTAATAATTCTGTGATTTGAGAGAAGTATTTAACCTTTGTCATTAAAAGAGAATATCATTTAGTGTAATAATTCTGTGATTTGAGAGAAGTATTTAACCTTTGTCATTAAAAGAGAATATCATTTAGTGTAATAATTCTGTGATTTGAGAGAAGTATTTAACCTTTGTCATTAAAAGAGAATATCATTTAGTGTAATAATTCTGTGATTTGAGAGAAGTATTTAACCTTTGTCATTAAAAGAGAATATCATTTAGTGTAATAATTCTGTGATTTAAAATAAGTATTTAACCTTCATCATTAAAAGAGAATATCATTTAGTGTAATAATTCTGTAATATCAAAGAAGTATTTAATCTTCGGCATTAAAAGAGAATATCATTTAGAGTAATAATTCTGTGATTTAACAGAAATAAGAAAGAAGTGTCTAACCTATAACATTGAAAGAGAATATTCATATAAAAGTCTTTCATTAAAGAATAACATTAGAGGTATTATTTATTGCTTAACGAACGGCAGCAACGATTTTAAATTTTTCTGTCTGTATGTATGTGCGTTTTCAAAGGTAAATGTAACCAAATTGTCTTTATTTCTTTTAAATCAGATTTCAGATAACAAATATTTTTATTTAAAGATATTTTACTCTACCGAAAGGTAGGCATTTTAATAGATATACCTTTAAGTTAACTATGTTAATTATTAATTTATTTAAATAATAAACAGTACGTATATAAAAAATACCAGTTTAACTTCCTGGTTATTAAAAAATTAATAATTCGATATATTTCTTACTTGTGAATTACAATATGACGTACCTTTATATGGTCACATACCTAATAGCGATTACATAAAAATATATATACAAGAAACTTAGATTAAAGTTAAATTCGACGCTTATTACAAGCTTCTCTTACTTTACTGGTTTTTTAGTAAAAAGTCCATTACTAAAATGTGTATCTACAAGTAACCTCCATTGAAAGAAGATATTAATTACTTTATAAAATTCACCATTATATAAGTATATAACTTTCATCATTAAAAGAGGTTATTAATTACAGGGGTACTTGAGGTGGGCCTGTCAGAAATCACACCCTAGAATTTTCCTTTAAAAATAATCTTTGGATAAATGTAAATATTCCGATAAAAATGAATGTTATGGTTGGTGAGATTTTTTTCGTTATGTATCAAGAAATATGTATTAGTGTATAACATTCGTCATTCTATGAAAATATTAATTGCTTTAAAACCTTCAACATTATTTATTTTTCATTAAAATAGGATGTTATCTATACTAATATTATAAAGAAGTAAGATTTGTATTTTTGTATTTTTGTATGTAACGAATAAACATAAAAACTACTGGACCGATTTCAAAAATTCTTTCACCATTAGGAAGCTACATTATCCCTGAGTAACATAGGCTATATTTATTACAAGAAAAAATTAGAGATCCTTAGGAAATCTCACGAAAACCAACCCAAGGTGCCAAAAAATTTGCCATAAAATATCTTTCATCGCATGCGCTGCAAAAAGTATTGATGATAGAACAAAAAAATGTTCTACAATATTATAGAACGTATCAATATCTACAAAAAAGTCCGCGAGACTATATGTTCAACTATTATAGTTACGTCACTATAACTACTTTTTTACATTTTAAAAGTTGATAAAAATGCCTATCAAAATTAGACCATGTTTTCTATAACTTTGTATTAATCCTTATCCAAATAAATTATTTCGTATTCAAGAGTATTTCAATATCTGTAAATTACTTTATGAATTATTAAAATCGGACCTTCCATTCAAAAGATATTACGAAATTAAAAATATCAATATAAACAAAAAATACACGCCGACGCGACGGGCCAGTATAGCGACGCAGCGCAGCGAGTAAAGCGGCAAGAGAGTGGGCACCGAAATGCGGGAGGGCCAATATATTTTTAAAAATAATATTCCACCCGCGCGAAGCCGGGATGGGCCGCTAGTTTAGTATAAACTTCCATTATTAAAAGGAAATTTATTAAGTACTAGTAGACCCAAAACATTTTTATTCTAATATATTGCTATATAAATTAAATTCAGGCGTTCATTAAAAGTATTTTAATATCATCCCGTAGGTATTATGAATTATTCCGTAATAAAAAGTAGCTTATGTATTAATCCAAGTTATGTAGTATCTATGTGCTAAATCTCATTAAAATCCATTCAGCCTTTTTGTGTGATTAAGTAACAAATAAACAAGCAGTGATAGCCCAGTGGTTTAGATGGTGATGTCTACTCGGGAGGTCCGAGTTCGATTCTTCACACAGACACACACTGCCGACTTGTAGGTTACTTGCTTTAACGGTGAAGGAAAATATCGTGAGGAAACCTGCACTGCTGAGAGTTCTCTCACTGGGCCAGCTCGGTGGACTATGGCCTAATCCCTCCTCATTCTGAGGAGGAGGCCCGGCTCTGCATTGGTTCATTAAAGTGTTAAGACGTAGTAACAAACATTCACATATTTAATTGAGGCATCTAACTTTCATCATTAAAAGAGAATATTAAGTTCCGATTATAAACCATCATTAATAGTAGGGGAGGCCATGATGCTAAATGAGGATTTACTCGAGCGTCTTAGGGATATAACATTTTGTAGGTTAGATGATAGTGAGAATAAAAGTTTATATTACGTTTCCCATTTTAATGTTCCGAAAAACATCTATAGCTTTTCAAAAATTGTAAAATTAAAAAATTACATGAAGATAATAAGCCAGAAGTCAGATATTGATGAAGTTAAGATGGTCCGACTAGTCACTGATGTGACGATATGTTCATCTACCGACTTGAGTTGTAGGGGTGGCCATCTAGAGGGGTAGAAAAAAAATGTATTCAAGCGCCGTCAGATATTCAGAGGGAATATTAAGTGATACATACATACATGAAATGAGATGAATGCGTTGCTTTGTGATTATCTGTGATGATGTTATAACGTCGGAAAGCGGTGTGGTGATGGTGCGAGCTCGTCCGCGGTCCGCGACGCCCAAATCGTCAGATTTTCAAAATACACGCATTCTATCATGCAATTAACCCACCTTACCTTAATCAGACGCGCTCGAGTAAATCCAAAAAAATCCCTCTTGGGCTCCCATACTATAATAGAAGATATTATTTTGTATTTACTATAACACAAGTCAACAAAAAAAAAACTTTTTTTTGTGTCTGTTATTTAATGACTATTGTCTGAGTGTTTACATTGAAAAATAACCAAAAACTTAATTTATGAAGAAATAAGTTTGCTATTGTATGTTTTATATTGATAATTAAGTTTTAAAGTTCTTAGTGGAGAGTAAAATAATAATTGGTAATACTTTAAAACAAAATGGCGACAAATCGCGCATTCTACTGTATTGAGTGTATGTATGTCTATTACAAACTGTAGCAACTACTTTTGTATATGACTGAGTCGCAGAATAGCATACAGACTTTACTTGTCGAAATAATATGAAATTTTCTATGAAAACGAAATTTCTATAAAAGCAAACTTTATTCAAAAAACATATTTTACCCATTATAAGTAAGGTAAAAGAAATCAAAATTTGACATTTTGTTGCCAGACTCAAAATCCGTGTTGACCGGTGTAATATGTCTTGTAAGTAATTTTTCTTGTATAATATAAAATCTATTTTACTATGTCAAGAGTCGCAAATATTAGTACCTGACATTGGAAATTAATTAACATAGGTAATAATGTCAAGGGCATAAATACGTATATAAAAGTAATTGGCACCCTAAGGCGGAAGTTATCATTTAAATAATTATAATGTTAATTATCCTGTCAACTTTGAACAACTAGTAGTGCCAACTTACAAAACATAGAATCTATGACATATAATTTAAAAAGTTTTAATGTCATACAAGTTCACTCGCCCCGGCTTTTAGGCACTTATACGGACGATAAACATATTGTATTATTATCCCGTAGGAAATCTGAAATTTTCCGGGATAAAAATCCGGGATAGTCTATGTGTTAATCAAGGTTATAAGTGTGCCAAATCTCATGGATGTATACACTGTGCGCATACCAACAACATTTTTTACAATTTTTGTCTGTCTGTCTGTTTCGATTTTGACGGGATTTTCACTAGCAGATAGGTGATGTAACAAGGAGTAACTAAGGCTATTTAACATCTCCCTACGACCAATAGGAGCAGACCAACACACGAATGAAGTCGGCGGGTCGGCTAGTACAAAATAATAATACAAGAATTAAAAAATTTCCTGTAACGGCCGAAATTAATTGAAAATAGATTACAAATTGAAATATTCAATACACAAATTTGAATTTGGAATGTATTGTCAATCCATAGTCCAAAGATTTTGGATTCCATTTGGATCAAAAAAATATATATTAAAATTAGTATTTAAAAAAATATAGAATAAAGTAATTTATTACAAACTAGCGGCCCGTCCCGGCTTCGCGCGGGTGGAATGTTATTTTTAAAAATATTTTGGCCCTCCCGCATTTCGGTGCCCACTCTCGTGCCGCGTTACTCGCTGCGCTGCGTCGCTATACTGGCCCGTCGCGTCCTCGTGTATTTTTTGTTTATATTGATATTATTAATTTCGTAATATCTTTTGAATGGAAGGTCCGATTTTAATAATTCAAAAAGTAATTTACAGGTATTGAAACAGTCTTGAATATGAAATAATTTATTTGGATAAGGATTAATACAAAGTTATAGAAAACATGGTCTGATTTTGATAGGCATTTTTATCAACTTTTAAAATGTAAAAAAGTAGTTATAGTGACGTAACTATAATAGTTGGACATATGGTCTCGCGGACTTTTTTGTAGATATTATTACGTTCTATAATATTGTAGAACATTTTTTTGTTCTATCATCAATACTTTCTGCAGCGCATGCGATGAAAGATATTTTATGGCTAATTTTTTGGCACCTTGGGTTGGTTTTCGTGAGATTTCCTAAGGATCTCTAATTTTTTCTTGTAATAAATATAGCCTATGTTACTCAGGGATAACGTAGCTTTCTAATGGTGAAAGAATTTTTGAAATCGGTCCAGTTTTTATGTTTATTCGTTACATACAAAAATACAAAAATACAAATCTTTCCTCTTTATAATATTAGTATAGATATAGATAAAACTAATAATTACGTCTATTTAAATAATGCATTTTTATGTAAAGCGTATTGAATTTTCATTTTGATGTAAATGTTGCCAGTCTAAGGAGAATATTTTACCACATTAACCTAAATTATTAATTGTACTAAAATAAATATAATATGAATATTATATAATAATAATTATAATTATCCATTAAGAGCATTAAAAAAATACCTACTTTAAATATATTCTTCAATTTATTTTTCTTAGCGGCAACACTGGATGGTGTCGAAACCAATTTATTTCATTCATTAATGAAAACATAAATAGAGAGACAAATACAGATAAGTTGTAATTGTCTAATAAGCGCTACGTCTCATCATTAATATCAATCTATTTCTGTAATCTAGATCCCTTAATGAATATGAATGTTGCCATTCATTGCTTCTAATTTGCTGTTTATTAACAACTGCCCTCGCTTCGCTGAGATAACAAAGAATTTGCCGTAATTATTCTGAATATCGACAGCAGCTTCACCTACCTGTTTAACTATCTAGATGATTTCGTACGTAACACTAATATAAATGCAAGAATATAAAAAAGTATATTTCGTATCGAGTACATAATAATTCATTATGTCATCGCCAGTAAGAATAGTAATTTTCAGAATTTTCAGAAAATTCCATCATTTTCAAATTGTAAATCTCTTAAAATGACCTTATTAAGAACCTAATTGAGTACGAAATGAAATAACATACAATATTTCACGCTAACCTGGAATTAATTTTGGGACTAAAATTGTTTTATCGTAACTAACAATAAGCATTAGAAGGCGACGGGGGGGACTTTGCTTATTTTTGATGACATCGGGTATGGGGGGTCTGCATTATGACTATACTAGCTGCGTTTCACCCGCTATATTTTGGATAATTTACACTATATCTTTATAAATTATAGCCTATGTGTTAGTCTGATGTGTAAGCTATATTATTGTTAAGTTTCATCAAAATCCATTCAGTAGATTTTGCGTGAAAGATATCCATAGACATCCATATATTCTTACAAACTTTCTCGTTTATAATATTAGTAGGATGCCACTATAGTCGATATTATCTGTGTTCAGAAGGAGGGGAAGCAAAAAAATGAATGCACCAATATGTACGTAAGCACGAGGAGGAGGAGTTAGGGCTTTGCTTACTTTTGCTGCTAAAAAATCTGCTTACGTAATACTTGAACAGCCCTACTTATGGTATGAAATGGAAAACTTTCAACTTAGATCGTGGAAATAAACTTTTTTATTTAGGTATATTGATTTCGGGTAATTCTTAATCATCATGTTATCTATACTAATATTATAAAGAGGAAAGATTTGTATTTTTGTATGTAACGAATAAACTTAAAAACTACTGGACTGATTTCAAAAATTCTTTCACCATTAGAAAGCTACATTATCTCTGAGTAACATAGGTTATATTTATTACAAGAAAAAATTAGAGATCCCCAGAAATTCTCACTAAAACCAACCCAAGGTGTAAAAAAATTAGCCATAAAATATCTTTCATCGCATGCGCTGCAGAAAGTATTGATGATAGAACAAAAAAATGTTCTACAATATTATAGAAAGTATCAATATCTACAAAAACCTCCGCGAGACCATATGTCCAGCTATTGTAGTTATGTCACTATAACTACTTTTTTACATTTTAAAAGTTGACAAAAATGCCTATCAAACTCAGACCATGTTTTCCATAACTTTGTATTAATTCTTATCCAAATAAATTATTTCGTAATGAAGACTGTTTCAATACCTGTTAATTACTTTTTGAATTATTGAAATCGCACATTCCAGTCAAAAGATATTACGAAATAAAAATATCAATATAAACAAAAATATACCCTGACGGGCCGGTGTGGCGCGCCACGCAGCGAGCAACGCCGCGATAGAGGGGGCGACGGAATGCGGGACCAAAATGTTAATATAAATTATCTACCCGTGCAAAGCCGTGACGGTCCCCTAGTCATTAAATAAAGTTCGAGAAAAATCTGTTACGTAAAATACAGTTTTTTATAGTTACAAATAAATTCATACTGAGTTACTGCTAACAAAAAATTGCGGTGGACGTGGACGCAAAAAGTATTAACAATAAAAAAACATGCCGTTCCGTGTTCAGTACCCTTTCATTCTATACCCATATCATGGGATTGCCAGTCCACCATCTTAGTATCGTGACGTCACTTAAATAACTAGGCATTGAATAATATCATAGATTTGCTGGTCTGCTATCAATGTTAGTCCGCCATATTGTATTTAGAAGGACATCTGACTTCCTTTAGGGGTCGTTCAAGTATTTATGAGGGTAACATGGAGGATAGGGGGGTCTGCATGGTGATTACGTCAGCGAGAATGTTTCAAAAATGAAATTGAACGGTTCCATTAGGTAATCATGTATTATATATCACGAAATTGCTGATCCGCCATCTTAACAAGTATTTTGAATGATGTCACTTATTAGTTAACAACAAATATAAGTAAGACTTAGTGAGTCCGGCATTAAGGATCTAGAATGATCTCAAATAGCTAACCATCATCATTGTATACAATGGGGTTGGTCATTTGCCATCTTTGGGAGTCCGCCATATTGGATTAGACTTACCAAACGATGTACGAGTATATGTTTAAAGTTTAAGTTGTCTACGCCCTCTTTAAAGACACAAAAATAACTTAACCCAGCAGTAGACCTCAAGCACAATTTATTTATTACATATAGATGTAATTAAGTATGTTTGTCACAATAAAAAGCTGTCAAGGTGAACGATTAACGTCCGTAAAATGAGTTATATTTGAGTCATACATTGGAACGAATCGCTCTGAACTTGACCATGGAATTGTTCGAAGTTGTATTGTAGGGTTGCCAGGTAAAATACATAGATTTCTTATATAATGGTCTTCACTATGACTACCTAACTTTTAAGAACTCACATAAAAATTATTTTTTATCAATTATGGTAAAAGCTATCGTGGCTTTTGTAGATTCCGCAAAAGTCGCATTCTTTTCCTCTATTCTCTGTGCATTTTAGAACAACAATGACAACAGAATCAACAGCTACACAAAGTTAAACATAACTCAAAAAAAAAAAGAATTAAAGTCTACAAGTATTTTGGCATTTAAAATATATTTTCTTAATTTTTTTTTGATACATATTTGTATATAATTTGATTATATAAAACTAGAGGGCTGCCCTCGCTTCGCTCCGGGTATTTAAAGCAATATTATAATTGATGTCCTTAAATTGTCTCTCTGTAATTGTGTAGTTTTTAATTATTTAAAAAATTAGAGAGAGTAAGAAGAAGTTATAAAAAGAAAAATAATAGAAACAAAATTAGAGAAAAGCGACAGATGATAAAAGAGGGAGGACAGAGCAGAACTAAAATTGAATGGGTAAAGGAGAGGAGAGAGAAATTATCGAAAGAAAGTGAAAAGAGGCTAATCATTCTAAACTGATAAAAATAAAAATTAAAGTGAGAAAAAAGAGAGAGGATGAGAGACAATGATAGTATTATAAGAGAAAGAGAGACGGAAATACTATAGACTTCTCTCAGTGAAAGAATTTTTAAAATCGGATCAGTAGAAAGAAAATGGCCATGTTCTATTAATTAAAAAATGTATATGGCAACACTAAATCACCTTTGTCACACACGAATAGTGTAGTTTTCTATCAGTGAAAAAACTATTTAAATCGGATTTGTTGTTCCTGAGAAGCTTTTCAATTTAAAAAATGACCACCTTATGGCACTTTAATGGCCATATCTCTTTAATTAGAGTATTTATGGCAACACCACATAGCCTATGTTATCCGGAAATGATGTAGCTTCATATCGGTGAAAGAATTTTCAAAATCGGTTCAGTACTTTACGAGCCTATTCGCAACAAACATACAAACAATCAAATCTTTCCTCTTTATATAATAGTATAGAGTATAGATAGACAAACAGAGAGGGTATATGAGCATATAGCTGTATGTGCGCAATGGATGACCTATCTTGAGAACTACGGGTGCAAAAAGGAACAGCTTGGGTTTTGAAAGGAACCCAAGCTGTTCCTTGGACTTTTGACAAAGAGTGTAGGTTAAGGGATCCCTTGCATATGTAGGAGCGTACTAATAATTTATGTAAATATTGCGTTAATTCCGGCTCATAAAAGTAAAACGCGTCAAAATATTGACAATCAGTTTTATAATTTTAAAATGTAATAACTTCAGTCAACTTAGTCAATAACACAATTAATCAATATAATTTACACCCAGCCTTATGGCCTCGTCCTTAAATACCTTTCGGGAGCTCTTGTCGCTCTGACACCCAAGTACCGAATGACTCGAAATCACGATAGTCCGAATAAGAAAACTAATTTATGACCACCGGATATTATTGACCGGATATTCATAATATTTTAGAAATAAGTCAAAATATGTTCTAACAATTGAGATATATAAAAATAAAGGAAATCAAATGTGCATTAACAACCGGATGTTACACACCGGATATTCGTTATATTACTTTTAAAAATAAATTTAAAATACGTAAAGGAAGTCAAATTATATTGTAACAGCCCGGATGCTAATATAAAATATATTAAATCAAAAGTGTATCCTAACACATATAATATGTGAACACTCACCTATACTGCTTAGGTTCTCTGTCCAAGCTTAAATTAGGCAACCTATCCTATGTTACGATTCTGTCAGACATAATTAATTAATTACATACATATAGGTAATAAAATATGCATTTTACAGATTTCAAATTAGACTTAGATAGTTGATTGCATTGGACTTGGATAGTTAACAGAATGTCTAATAGATAATAAACTATTCATAATACAAATAATAAAAAATATATGTCGGAGCATAGTAAAAGATTATCGATTAATCGAATCGTTATCGTTGTCTATGGCGTTGGAGTGGGGTAGTAGTCACTTCCGTTGTTTTGACAGTCTCTACCCTCGATCCTTTATATGCGATCAACAGTCTAACTGAAGTCTTAGTCGTGCGCGGTCTCTCAAGAATTGAACATCATCTAAGTAGTGCTAGTGATAGTGATAGTGTCAAGTGCAGTGTAGTGTGGAAGTGCTGTCCAAGTAAGGTCACGTAAGTCCTTACAATGTAATTGCCACGTGGTTAAGTAAACACAATGTTAGGTTAGGTTAGACTTAGGTTAGGTTAGCCTTAGGTTAGGTTAGCCTTGTATTAGATTCGGTTTATGTGCGTTTAACCTTGGGTTTAAACAGAGAGCCTAGCAGTGGAGGCGAGTGTCGTGATCACTTAAAGGAATTCCTTAAGCCTACACCTTGGTCACAAGTCCAAGGCACTGCTTAGGTTTCTCTCGTAATTGTTAGAGATCATATTTGATCATTTATCGGTTCAATAGGAGTATCTACGTTGCGTTTACCCAATATTCCATTCAATGCCATCACCCCCTTTTAGTGTTCCCCAATATTCCCCATCTTCCTCATTCCATCTCCTTTCACATCGTTTTAAAATCCCCGACATATATATTATAGCTTCTAACTTTTACAACTTAACAGAAAAAACTATAACCTCAGCGAAGCGAAGCCTCGTAGTAAAATGATAAAACACAAAAAGATAAATATTATGCAATAGATTTCTTAGAAATGAATTGTTATAAAGTCATTAACCTTTTCTGGTCATTGAAAATCAACAATAAGGAAACGAGTTTTTGTTGTTTGTATTGTTCACTGAAATTCATTCTGTATTTGTAAAAATAGTTTTGTGACATGTTTACTAAATATCTGTATTTCTACTCTGTGGAATGAAAATTTCCAAAATATAGTTGAAAATAGGGTATCGAAAATTAAACTTCGTCTCCGAGCGACTTCGTGACTTCTCAGTCACGAATTTAATTAAATCGGTCGGAATTGTAACCCTGCGTTCCACTAAGCGATCTCAACGCTCACGCTCACGACCGGAGTTTTGCCCGTTCCACTTGTCCGCGAGCGTTACGATCGTTAACACAAGTGGAACGGGTAATTGAGCGTTTTGAGCGTTAACATAAATAATTAAAATGGCGAGTTTTAAGTCAATAGTTTCAAGAGGTTAAATTTATCGATTGATTTTTTTATATTTATAATTTAATTGAAACTAAAATGAATTTTATATAAATATGCGCTACAGAAACATTCACGTCCACTAATAAATCTCTATCAAATAAGAGTCCGTACAATCCGTATCAAATAAAGTTATTAACATCGTCGCCATTTTTGATGTTTTAAAAATGCCGGCAAATTTTACAACCACAGATCACTAATTTTGCAACGCTCACAACGAACGACCTACGATTTGACACGGGTCGTCGTGAGCTTCGAGTGAGCACAAGTCATGACGTCATTAATGACGTTTTCGCCTCGACCACAACGCCCGCGATCGTGAAGATTGCTTTGTGGAACGCGCCCAGGGTAGGTTAGCCTGGTTACCCTAACCTTGAGCTTGGACAGAGAACCTATATAGTGTAGGTGAGATTTACATATGTGGCAGGGATCCCTTAACCTAATAGGGTTTTAAGCTATTAAATGCAAAACTACTTAGAGCTTTTGGTTCTTTTTCATATATTTTTTGAGTTATTTTTATTTTGTGTCACTGTCGCTTCTGTTGTCATTGTTGTTCTAAAATGCAGAATAGAGGAAAAGAATGCGACTTTTGGGGAAACTTTAGTTTTTTTTTTTAAAATAGATAAGGTGCTAACGAACAGATGGTCCACCTGATGGTAAGTGGCAACCATCGCTCATGGACATCGGAAAAACAAGAAACACTCTCTCGTTTTGTCGATGCGTTGCATCCTCGAAGATAGAGTGGGAAGGGAATGAAGAAGAAAAATTATGCGGATTCAGCGCACTTTAGGCAAAGTCCAGAGTCCACTAGACTCACAGCATTAATGGGATGGGAGAGGGAGGGGGTAAGTCTGGCCCACATGCGGCTCAACCGGATCGCGTCAGAAACACTTGGCGGTCGGATTCGCATACTAGTGGTCGCAAGCCAGTCGGGGAACAGATCCAATAAAAAATACCACCAAGTTTCCTTTTTTAGTCGAAAGTAACGATAACTTTTACCATAATTGATAAAAAATATACACGACATAGCATGAAATAATGTATTAAATATCATTTTATACCTGATTAAGTTGCTTTTAAAGTCAGTTTGTCTGTACATTTTTGGTGTTAATAGATTGATTGAAGTAAACCGTATACTGACGAATTATTCTTAAATTATTATAATAGTAAGGAAAAGCGTTTTTGTACTCGGTACGAAATATACTGTAATTTTAATAACACGTCATGCCATGTCTAAACTTAAACTTTTTTTAATTTCGCCGGCATTTAATTTAAATCATCTGCTTAAAGAACCCTAAAATGCTAAATTACTATTCATATTGTGATAGATACTAAAAAATATATCAATCTAGTTTTTCTGAAGGTTTTTGCGCTGACAACCTCACTTGTTTAAATCTAGGAAGTTTTAAATTAATATATTTGAACTAGCGCGATTTGTACTACAGAATAACTGATGAAATCTTAACACAGCGCCATCTATCGGATGCTTACACATCGAAAGTTTGTAAGAATATATGGATGTTTGTTACTCTTTCACGCAAAAACTTCTGAATGGATTTTGATGAAACTTTACTATAATATAGCTTACAAATCAGAATAACACATAGGCTATAATTTATAATGATATAGTGTGAATTATCTTAAATACAGTGGTTGAAACCACGGGGCTACCTAGTACTACTACTATTAAATATTTATGGAACGACTTTCACTGGATGATAGCTGATATAACAAGGAATAATTTACGCTACTTTACATCCTACTACGACCCATAGGAGCATAAAAACACTAAGATTAATAATCGGGATAAAAACTATCCTATATTAATAATAGGATGAGGATAGTCATATTAATAATAGTTATAATCTATATCTATTCTAATATTATAAAGAGGAAAGATTTGTATTTTTGTATTTTTGTATGTAACGAATAAACATAAAAACTACTGGACCGATTTCAAAAATTCTTTCACCATTAGAAAGCTACATTATCCCTGAGTAACATAGGCTATATTTATTACAAGAAAAAATTAGAGATCCTTAGGAAATCTCACGAAAACCAACCCAAGGTGCCAAAAAATTAGCCATAAAATATCTTTCATCGCATGCGCTGCAAAAAGTATTGATGATAGAACAAAAAAATGTTCTACAATATTATAGAACGTATCAATATCTACAAAAAAGTCCGCGAGACTATATGTTCAACTATTATAGTTACGTCACTATAACTACTTTTTTACATTTTAAAAGTTGATAAAAATGCCTATCAAAATCAGACCATGTTTTCTATAACTTTGTATTAATCCTTATCCAAATAAATTATTTCGTATTCAAGACTATTTCAATACCTGTAAATTACTTTTTGAATTATTAAAATCGGACTTTCCATTCAAAAGATATTACGAAATTAAAAATATCAACATAAACAAAAAATACACGTCGACGCGACGGGCCAGTATAGCGACGCAGCGCAGCGAGTAAAGCGGCAAGAGAGGGGGCACCGAAATGCGGGAGGGCCAATAAATTTTTAAAAATAATATTCCACCCGCGCGAAGCCGAGATGGGCCGCTAGTATTCTATATATTGCTATATTTTAAAATATTTTTTTTTATCCCGCACTATGATTATTTCCGGTATAAAAAGTGATTTACCTATCAATCCAGGTTATAAAGTATCTGTGAGCCAAATTTCATTGAAATCCATTCAGCCGTTTTTGTGTGATTGAGTAACAAACATTCAAACTTTCACATCCTACAAATATTATAAACGCGAAAGTTTGTAAGATTGTATGGATGTTTGTTACTCTTTCACGCAAAAACTACTGAATGGATTTTGATGAAACTTTACAATAATATAGCTTATACATCACAATAACACATAGGCTATAATTTATAATGATATAGTGTGAATTATCCAAAGTACAGATGAAACCGCGGGGCGCAGCAATAATATTAGGAAGATTAAAATATTAATTTTTTTTTTTTTTTCAGATGCGAGTCCCTAACCCTCAATGGTACCTATTACTGCGAATGGGGCTACAATGGCCTGGGGATCGACTACCAGGTGCTGGCTGGTCCAGCTTTCATGGCCGTTTTTACTGTTGTTGGTGTCATATTGGGTGTGGCTGCGGATAAGTAAGTAAACCTAAAACTATTAAACAACATCAATTCAGCCGCCATTTTGAATTTGTTTCAATGAGTCCCAGGATTATCAATTACACACACTATAAGCTACTAACTGGTCAAAGGTCAGTAGTTTTGTCAGTAGCTCAGTGGTTTCATTAGACTACTGGCGTGGCCCCCTCCTAACAAAAGCATTATGACTTACTAGGAGGGGTAAAGGGAATACTAGTAGTATGAATATTGAGGAATACTAAAAGGGGTGATAATATAGAATGGACCCATACTGCTAGTAATCTTTTTTAAAAAAAAAAAAGGTTCACAACAGTGTTGCAAACATAAATCTAAATAAATTCTATTATTAAAATAAAAGTCAACATAATAAATGATTATATTTGTAAATGTCATTGTCACTGTTTTTTACTTTTTTTTATTAATTTTAATTCTACCTTCATTGCTTGGAATATAAATCCATTACTCTCTTTGATATACAGAGGCCGCCATTTTGTAACGATTAAGTTTAAAATGTGAATATTCATCAAAATATTAAATCATTATTTAGCAACACAGATTTTAGGAAAAAGGAGTTAAAAAGAAGTCGCCATTTTGAAGAGTATAAAATATTTTTTAAATTTTAGATACAACAGATCACGAATCCTTGGAATCTGCACCCTGGTCTTTGTGATAGCCATACTCCTCATGGGAACAGTCACAGAATATTGGCATCTGGTGCTTCTGCGAATGATCATGGCAGCAGGAGAGTCTGGATGCAATCCGCTAGCTACAGGAATCCTTACCGACCTGTTTCCTGAACACCAGAGGGCGTTGGTGTTGTCTATTTTCAATTGGGGTATCTATGGTGGTTATGGTATTGCTTTCCCCGTTGGAAGGTATATCCCGAATTTGGATGCTTGGGGTTTGGTGAGTTGGTTTATTTTTTTTACATAGTTATTGGTTGAATCCCACTTCTGACTTTGGAAGCGTTTGCAAACCTTGTCTTATTTATTTTAGATCTCTCTTTTAGACTACCCTCTCTACCTCGCCACACAAAATGTTTATAAGATTGGTTTCGTAACAAATGGTGCATGAGGTGCAAACGAGGAGATGGTCCACCTGATGGTAAGTGGCCACCATCGCCCATAAACATCGGCAAAACAATAAATACTCTTATTTTGCCGATGCGTTCCAACCTCGAAGATAGAGTGGGGAGGGGGAGTGAAGAAAAAAATGCTGCGGTTTCAGCGGATCCTGAGCAAGAGCCCAGAGTACTAGATCCGCAGCATTTCCGAGAGGGAGCGGGTAAGTCTGGCCCACATGCAGCTCGGTCGGAACGCGTCAGAGACCCTAGGCGGCCGGATTCGCAAGCTGGTGGTCGCAAGCCAGTCGGGGAACAGATCCCCTACCACCAAGGAAAACAATATAATATTTTTTGTATAATATGATTACATAGTATAAAACAATGTCTCTTAACGCTGTCCTCCTGTCCCTATCTTTAAAACTACGCAACGGATTTTGATGCGGTTTTTTTTAATAGATAGATTAAAGAGGAATGTTTATATCTATAATACATACATATTATAGTAGAGAAAAAAACAGTAGATAAAAAGAGAGAAGAAGAATGTTGTAGTAGTCTATACGCAGACTAACATTATGACGGCTTGACTAGAATGTCCTCCTGGGGTTATACTTGAGTCTCAGAGCTTCAGAGTTACTGCTAACTCGCGATGTAATCCATGATTATTCTGTCGTGACGGCGTATTTATTTTCCAATCCCCACTTCCTTGATATGTGTTTATCAGCTGGCCAACATTCAAGTAACATTTTAAAAGCGTTAGTAGCTGGATGCTACTCAAGTCAGTCGTACCATTGATCAAGATCAAGTAACAGGATGGTACTCAAATTATAAGTGTTGCCAACATCATAATTAACACTATGTAATTACATGTCGGGGATTTTAATGATGAGGAGGAAGAAGGAGAGAGAAATATTGGAGAACACTAAAAGGGGGGATGATAATTAATGGATTACTGGGTAAACGCAACGTAGATACTTCTACTGAATTGATAAGTAATCAAATATGATCTCTAACAATTACGAGAGAAACGTAAGCAGTGCCTTGGGCTTGTGACCAAGGTGTAGGCTTAAGGATATCCTATATTCGATCGAGACACTCACCTCCACTACTCAGGCTCTCTATTTAAACCCAAGGTTAAACTCGCATAAACTTATCCCTACACAAGGCGTGGCAACTAAGTTGTAAGATACTCACGTGACCTTAATCGGACAGCGCTCTTAACACTAACACTATCCAGACACTACTTCACTCCTTGAGAGGCCGCGCACGACTAAGATTTCAGCCAGACTGTCAAAATGACGGAAGGGGCTACTACCCTACTCCAGCGCCACAGATGGCGATAACAAGCCGATTATTCGATTATCTTTTACTATTCTCTGATATACATTTGACATAAGGAATGAGTTAATGTATTTTACCACGTGTCTCTAAAAAGTTTTCTTCAATGAAGTTCTTAAAACTTTGTTAACATTACCATAGCTAGCGGCACGTAAGTATAGGTTTGACCTTGATCACGCAGAAATCACTATTAGAGGCGAGAGCAGCGCGTCACACAATGCGCAAACCCCTCACTATTTTTTCGCAAACCTAGAGTTAGCTGGCGCCTATTATTCCATCTTTGAAATAGATGATAAGTTATTTTTTTCTTCTCCAGAGCTGGAGAGTATGCTACTACGGCGCTGGCATCATCGGTCTGGTTATTTCTGCTCTGACATTCGTCACTCTTCGTGAACCACCAAGGACTACTATTGGAGAGGAAGGTAAATAAAACATTTAACAAATTGGTATCTATTTTATCACCAAACATATGTAAGGAAAACCAGTAACAAAGAGGGAGCATAGACAACTTATAAAATTACTTAATAGAAAAATATACGAACCTATTACAATAGATTTTACAGACCATAGACATAATAGATAAATGTTGCTAGTTAAATTAATTTCCTAATAAATTTTTATTTTAATAGTGGAGCTTGATATTTTCGACAATGAAACTACTATCACTGTTCGACACGTTGTGACGTCACACTGTGTTTTCAAAATTATTTCAATCTGTTTTTAAAAGCATATTTTTTTCGATTGTACGTTTGCTAGATTATAATAAAATTATTTTTATAGATGCAGGAAACACTAAAGGTGGTGACTCAACCCTGGAGTCTGGAAAGAAGATGCCTCAAATTACCATCTGGCACGTGATCGCACAGCCCAGAATATTGCTGCTTTGCTTGGCTGCTTCTATCAGACATTGTGGTATGTAAACACACATCAAGACACAGTTAAATTATTCAGGAGGTCCGAGTGCAATCCCCCACAGAGACATCTCTCTCTTCTCTGAGTTATGTGTATTTTAAGCAATTAAAACACTTGCTTTAACGATGAAGGAAAACATTGTGAGGAAACCAGCACTCTTGAGACTTCCCTAAAGCTCTCTGTCAGTGTGTGAAGTCCGCACAACCCGCACTAGTGGACTATGGCCTAACCCACTTCTCATTCTGGGGAGAAGACCCGACTCAGCAGTGGGTTATTAACGGGTTGTCATGATGATGACTCTTACTTAATAAAAACGATCGGAATAGTACCTTTCGTGCGCATTACAGAAATTGTTGTCAACTTAGCATTTGAGCGTGAACAGGCTAATTTACATGGTAATTGTTGGCAACACTTTATATCATGATTTGTTAAAGATTATAAATTTGAAAATGAAATACCACAGACTAAAAATTTTAGTCAAATCTTATATCTTATCTGTCCAGGTGGTATGACATTCGCTTACAACGCAGACCTGTACTACCGTGACTACTTCCCAGACGTGGACCTGGGGTGGTGGTTGTTCGCTGTCACTGTGGGCATTGGATCTATCGGTGTTGTTGTTGGCGGTGTTATATCAGACAAGTAAGTTACTTTTTAAAGTCGATTAATTTTTAAAATAATAAACAGAATTTGTAATCATTGTATTATATACTGTGACGTCACACTCCATAAGACTAATATCATAGGATTTAAACTATTTAAAATTTATCTTAATCATAAAGAAATGATTTCTTGCCAGGTTCGTATCAAAAATGGGTATAAGATCACGTGTACTCGTGCTGGCGCTATCGCAATTAATAGCAACACTACCCGCCTTTGGCTCGGTCGTATTTGGACCTCTATGGGCAATGATTACCCTTGCTATTTCATACTTCTTCGGTAAGTTATGAACAAAATTATAAACTGATAAAAAATCAATCTCAGAGACTAAATTGACACATGAAAATTAATAAGAAATAATGTTACCAGCTTTTGTGTAGTGTTGTAACACAAACTGGTTTGTTGAATCGTAACTATATTATACGATTGACTTCATAACACACAATATGTCTTAAATTAAACAAAAAAAATTATAGAACATCTAGAATGCCATATTTATTATTCCCATGAATGCTAATATGGCAATACACATAATAATCTAATTAAATACATTATTTATAATCTATATCTTTGTTGATAACAAAACTCGAAGATATGTTTTACATGGCGACCTGTTGAGGTGGTTTGTGTCATATCTGAGAGACAGGACACAAGCAGTTGCAGTGAAGGGATTTACATTTAGTTTTGTCCCTGTTACATCTGGCGTTCCGCAGGGCTCTCACCTCGGACCTTTACTATTTAATGTGTTTATCAACGACGTACTTCTATCTTGTCAAAATTCTAACATATTGTTATATGCAGATGACACCAATATTTTTAAAATAATAAAAGAAAAAGAAGATTGTATAAAATTATAAAATGATTTACTTAACTTGGACAATTGTTGTGTATCTAATGGCTTGTATCTTAACGTTGATAAATGTTGTATAATAAGCTTTACTAGAAAAAAGATTCCAATTTTATTTGATTACATAATGTTAAACAAGCAACTTAAAAGGGTGTCCGAGGTAAGAGAGCTTGGTGTGACATTAGATGCCGAACTTAAATTTGACAAACATATTAATAACTAGTCGACTACCGTGACTTCGTCCACGTTAAAGTATATTACGATAAATTAAGAATATATGTACGAAAATAAAAATAAAGGAGAGAGAGACTCTCGAAAAAAAAACCGAACAGAGACTGACCATTCTGAACAGAGATAAAGATAAATATTAAAGAGAGAAAAAAGAGACAGGATGAGAGAGAATGATAGTATATAAGAGGAAGAGAGACAGAAATACTGTAGACTTCGTCAGTGAAAGAATTTTAGGCCATGTTCTATTAATTAAAAAAGTGTTTATGGCAACACTGAATCACCTTTGTCACTCACGAAAAGTATAGTTTTCTATTAGCGAAAGAATTTTTAAAATCAGATTAGTTACGACAAAATGGCCAAATTCGTTTAACTAAAATATGTATATGGCAACACTGAATCACCTTTGTCACTCACGAAAAGTATAGTTTTCTATTAGCGAAAGAATTTTTAAAATCAGATTAGTTACGACAAAATGGCCAAATTCGTTTAACTAAAAAATGTATATGGCAACACTGAATCACCTTTGTCACTCACGAAAAGTATAGTTTTCTATTAGCGAAAGAATTTTTAAAATCTGGTTAGTTACGTCAAAATGGCCAAATTCGTAAATTTAAAAATGTATATGGCAACACTGAATCACCTTTGTCACTCACGAAAAGTATAGTTTTCTATTAGCGAAAGAATTTTTAAAATCAGATTAGTTACGACAAAATGGCCAAATTCGTTTAACTAAAAAATGTATATGGCAACACTGAATCACCTTTGTCACTCACGAAAAGTATAGTTTTCTATTAGCGAAAGAATTTTTAAAATCAGATTAGTTACGACAAAATGGCCAAATTCGTTTAACTAAAAAATGTATATGGCAACACTGAATCACCTTTGTCACTCACGAAAAGTATAGTTTTCTATTAGCGAAAGAATTTTTAAAATCTGGTTAGTTACGTCAAAATGGCCAAATTCGTAAATTTAAAAATGTATATGGCAACACTGAATCACCTTTGTCACTCACGAAAAGTATAGTTATCTATTAGCGAAAGAATTTTTAAAATCTGGTTAGTTACGTCAAAATGGCCAAATTCGTAAATTTAAAAATGTATATGGCAACACTGAATCACCTTTGTCACTCACGAAAAGTATAGTTTTCTATTAGCGAAAGAATTTTTAAAATCTGGTTAGTTACGTCAAAATGGCCAAATTCGTAAATTTAAAAATGTATATGGCAACACTGAATCACCTTTGTCACTCACGAAAAGTATAGTTTTCTATTAGCGAAAGAATTTTTAAAATCTGGTTAGATACGTCAAAATGGCCAAATTCGTAAATTTAAAAATGTATATGGCAACACTGAATCACCTTTGTCACTCACGAAAAGTATAGTTTTCTATTAGCGAAAGAATTTTTAAAATCTGGTTAGTTACGTCAAAATGGCCAAATTCGTAAATTTAAAAATGTATATGGCAACACTGAATCACCTTTGTCACTCACGAAAAGTATAGTTTTCTATTAGCGAAAGAATTTTTAAAATCTGGTTAGTTACGTCAAAATGGCCAAATTCGTAAATTTAAAAATGTATATGGCAACACTGAATCACCTTTGTCACTCACGAAAAGTATAGTTTTCTATTAGCGAAAGAATTTTTAAAATCTGGTTAGTTACGTCAAAATGGCCAAATTCGTAAATTTAAAAATGTATATGGCAACACTGAATCACCTTTGTCACTCACGAAAAGTATAGTTTTCTATTAGCGAAAGAATTTTTAAAATCTGGTTAGATACGTCAAAATGGCCAAATTCGTAAATTTAAAAATGTATATGGCAACACTGAATCACCTTTGTCACTCACGAAAAGTATAGTTTTCTATTAGCGAAAGAATTTTTAAAATCTGGTTAGTTACGTCAAAATGGCCAAATTCGTAAATTTAAAAATGTATATGGCAACACTGAATCACCTTTGTCACTCACGAAAAGTATAGTTTTCTATTAGCGAAAGAATTTTTAAAATCTGGTTAGTTACGTCAAAATGGCCAAATTCGTAAATTTAAAAATGTATATGGCAACACTGAATCACCTTTGTCACTCACGAAAAGTATAGTTATCTATTAGCGAAAGAATTTTTAAAATCGGGTGAGTTACGACAAAATGGCCATATTCTATTTATTAAAAAATGCATATGGCAACACTAAATCACCTTTGTCACTCACGAAAAGTGCATTTTTCTATCTGTGAAAAAAAAATTAAAATCGGATTAGTAGTTCCTGAGAAACCCTTCAATTTACAAAATGGCCACCTTATGGCACTTAAATGGCCATATCTTTTTAATAAGAGTATTTATGGCAACACCACATAGCCTATGTTACCCGGAAAGGATGTAGCTTCCTATCGGTGAAAGAATTTTCAAAATCGGTTCAGTACTCTTCAAGCCTATTCGCAACAAACAAACATACAAACAATCAAATCTTTCCTCTTTATATAATAGTATAGTATAGATATAGTATCAAAAAGTTACAAAATGCTTGGTTTTATTTTCAGACAACGTAACGATTTTAAAAACATACATACTTTTCTTTTTTTTGTATAATGCCTATGTAAGACCATAATAAATTAATTTATCTATCCTTAGAAAAACGCAGAGTTACAGGGGTACAGGGACCAAATTTTATTATATAAAAATTTAAATAATCTCATCGATTCGAATTATCTTTTAAGTCCAGTTAAATTGTCCAGTTTTTCACACCCGCTCCAGAAACACTCTCCATATTCCTGTTCGCCGTACTAACTACACTAAAAATTATTTTGTAATAAGAGCTTGTAACAACTTACATAACCATGTCGATATTTTTCAAGGTAAATTTAAAAAATTCGCAAATGATTTAAAAAATTCTTTAATAATAGTCAATGCAACATAAACTTAATTATTTTCCGATAATGGTACATCACTATGTCTCAATTATGTCTCTGAGTTAAAAAAAATGAACATAGATAATTTCATAGACAATTCTTTTCCAGCTGAGATGTGGTTCGGAATAGTATTCGCTATACTAGTAGAGATAGTGCCTCTGTCTGTCCGTTCCACCACAGTGGGTGTGTTTTTGTTCGTTATGAACAACGTTGGTGGAAATCTCCCGATCTTAGTCGACCCGGTCTCTAAAGCTATTGGGTACAGAGAAGCCATTATGATTTTCTACGCTGGATTTTATGGTATTAGTAAGTATCCTGGTCTCATAACCTATCATACTAACTGTAATTTTTAAGGCTTATAGTACCAACATGAAGATACATTTGTAATTACAGATTTGCCAACATAATTAAGATATTTTTGGCAAGAGCATTTATATATTATACATATGTATTTAGGTGAACTATACGAACTAGTTCGTCAACGATCTCACTCTTAGTTCTTTTTAGTAACTTATATTTTTTAAATTGATTTAATGACTTTTAGGGATGCCTATGTTATTTTAACTAGCTTACCCGTCCTCGCTTCGCTATATTTAAGATAAAAGATTTATCAATTTTAATAATATTTGTTCAGCATTTTTGCATCAAAGTTTATGATATTCATATATCGAAATCTTTACATGCATACAGCCAAACATCTTAGAATAGAAAATAGGTTTTATATTTTATTTTGACATTTCCACAGTTTTAATTTTTTTTATATTTATCTATTCCAGGTAGCATATTATTCTTCCTAACAATGTTCGTAATGGACGGACCTGCCGAAGTAAAGCCAGCCATTCACATGGAGGCCAAGCCGAGTGGCTTAGACAACAGAGCGTACACTCACGACGAGACGAGAAATGACACTATTAGATTATAATATTGCAATTATTCCTCAATGGAACTTGTTGTGCATTTTGTTTGTTCAAATTTAGAATTTAAGTTTATATTTAGAACGAAATTACAATCGATAAAATCCGTAACTTATAATTAGTGTCTAAAAGTGCCCGAGGTAAATGAGCTCCAAAACGCAATAAGAGATCCAATTTCATTTTAGTAATAATATTTAAATATACTTGACTCCGACACTTTTTCGTGATATATAAAAAAAGAATACTTTTTTGACATGACAAAATAATTTATTTTTTTATAAATATCGAATATTTTGCGATTGTGAAAAATCGATTTTACGATTAATTTTAGGTTAGGTGATCGTGCGTTTATATTGTGCTCTCTTTTGCTATGAAATTTAACCAGAATAATTTGACCTTCGATAATTAGTATTACGTAAGGAAATGGAGGTCTTATTATTTTGGTGAATAAAATGGGCTGTTCCAAAGCTACGGAATGAGTTTTTGGAGATATCACATAATGTAGTATGCTCAACATAGTACTGACCCTTCCTAGCTTCGCTTCTCATAAAGATGCCACACATTATCCCTTATTGTTAGTTGTCAAAGTAACACAGATTAAAGCTTTTGTGTTGCCATAACGCAGTGTTTGTTGATTTTTCTCCTCCATTAAATCACACCTAATGCTGTTCCTTTTTAGTCTACGTAAGGTTGTTTTAATTTAAACTGTAGCTGTAATTTTTTTTTTATTTATTAAGTTACTCATTTTAACTTTTTAATTCCCAGTGTTACTTGACAGAATTTTTTTTTTTTACACCAAAGAGACCCATTATTGCTTCTCTTTACTATTATTGTAGCATAGCTAAATAGTAACACTATTTTTAACTATTTTTTTCTGGCAATACTAACCCAATGTTAAATGTAAAATAATACTTTGGAAATGGGAATTAAAGAGTTTTTTTTTCAACTCTGGCAATAAATATATGTACAAGTCAATTGTCATCAAAAGCAGTTAATTGTGATAATTATATCTGTAAATATTTATATTAATTGTAAATAAAACGATTTGTTATTAATTATTGTTGTATTTATTTTTCAAACAGTTGTTTTGAAGATTATATAGCTGAAGAGTGTGTTTGTTTGATCACGCTAATCTCAGGAACTACTGGTCCGATTTGAAAAACTCTTTCAGTGTTAGATAGTCCATTTATCGAGGAAGGCTATAGGCTATATATTATCACGCTACGACTAATAGGAGCGGAGCTACACATGGACAAAGTCACGAGGGTCGACTAGTTTCTTATAAATTGCCAGTCGTAGTGGAGTTAAGAGGTTAAACGTCACCCACCTTATGACCATACGTGGGAAGTAGGGTTGCTGTGCTACACAGTATGAAAAATCAAATAAAACATTCTTTTCTGTATTTAAAATAGGAAATTAAAAGGGTTTTAATATTAAAGAATTACAAAATAAGAAAGGGGATAGCCATAGTCCACCCAGGCACGCGCCTAGCATCTTCTTGAAAACCAAAAAAAAAGAAATTCTGTCGTGGGTGGCCCCTTCTAGTAGTTTTTGTATTGCACCCCTGTCTACAATTGTTTGCGCTTTTTGAACCAATTTTTTTATCGAATCATATTATATTTTCAATCTGGCGCCCCATTAAAGCTTTACGGCGCTTTTGAGAACATGGAGAACTCAGGAGTGCAGGTTTCCTCACGATGTTTTCCTTCACCGTTAGAGCAAGTGATATTTAATTGCAACATACATAACTCAGAGGTGTGTCTTTGTGGAGGAACGACTCAGACCCAATGTCTTAACCACTAAGCTATCACTACTGCCTTATAATAACTTTCAAAAGTAACTCTTAAGAAAATACAATCATGATGAGCAAAACACACTGAGTGCGCTTGCTTAGCTAACCACACAATATTTAATCAAATAAAAATGTATTAAACAGTCATATGAATAATCAATATTCATATCTTTAATACTACTTATAAAAAAAAGTAAAATTAGCCGACCTGCGCGACTTTGTTCGAGTGTTGCTCCGCTCTTGTGGGTTGTAGCGAGAAGTTACATCAGCTATCTGCCAGTGAAAGTCTCGTAAAAACCGGTCCAGCCATTTCAGAGATTAGCCGAAACAGACAGACAAAAATAATTTAATTTATTTGTCGATTATTTCTTTTAAAAGATTAGTCACTTAGCAACAAATTTGTTGTTTTCCCCGTGAGGGGACGAGTTGGGAGACCATCTCCTTAGAACCGAGAAAGCCCTTAGGTGGTAAGAGATCTGTTCCGTGACTGGCTAGCAACCACCAGCACATAAACCCTCCCTCTCTCATCCTAAACAAGAAGATATATTCTCCTGTATTGCCGATGTCAATGGGCGACGGTAACCACTTACCATCAGGTGAACCATCTGTTCCTTTGAGCCTTATAGCCATAAAAAAAACAATGTAACCATATTAATTCATTTAATAGCAATATGAACATTACTGTCCTTCATTTTTTTATATTTAAATATTTTTTCCTTCCTACAAGATCCCCAATGTTTTGTATCCACCTTCGACAATACATGTTCAGCACTCACTGCAACGGCATTTATTTTATCTGTAAAAAAAAAATAACTTAAGAAACGTGAGTAATACTTAATAATACAAAACTGGACAAAACGAAAGTGCGATAGTATACTACTAACGCCATCTATTGACGGATAGATGCAATCACGCTTAAATCGCTGAACCGATTTTGACGAAATTTGCTACAGAAATAGATTTCAGCTTGGGGAAGGACATAGGCTATGTTAACAAATTAGTAACGTACCCATACTACTTGACCCATTTTTTGCAATTTTTATACCCCTTTCTCTTCACCATAGGGGAGGTGGCATACATGACTACATGTAGTATATGCCAAGACCCTCCTACCCCTCTAGTTTTCACCCGCCGTATGTACGTCAGTGTTGTCATATTTGAATATTGAGAAGAAACAAGATTTCCCTAGAAGATATTGACTATGTGACAAATACCTAAGACCCCCTCGATCTAAGCGTGGTATTTTGAAGACACCTTAGAATGGGTCACATAGTATGGGTACGTTCCCTAACGCCATCTATAGACGGAGTGAGTCATATATAAATTATTATTGGTAAGGTTGATAAGTGATATAAAGATTAAAATGCATAAGGCAAGGCCAGGACGAGTCGAATAGTAAAGAAATAAAAAAATAATCAAACTACAATCTAAAATTCTTCGCTCTCCCTCCTCACTCTATCTTCAAGGCGATTGTCCATAGGTGACGGAGGCCACTTTCCATCAGGTGGACCGTTTGCTCGTTTGTCCCTTATCTATCATAAAAAAAAAAAATATTTACAGTTGCTGTAAAATCGTTTTTGGTGCATTAAACACTGTTTAAACATTAAAAACCTAACCAGACACATTCAATTAGTGCATATTTAGAACCTAGGCCTACCCTATTGGGTAATTAAAAAAATAAATATATTTTTGTTTTTTAGTTACTTCAATGTGCATTGAAAGCATTCTCTTAACTTACCACTTTCATCCAATTCTTCAACTTCATCTATAACACGTTTTTTCTTCTTTATTTTCTTAGACACACTGTTATGTAACTCGGTAGATGTATCTTTTAATTCTTCACATGATAAAAAATCTTCAGAGTCCCTAAATAGTTTAACACCACCTTTTATTTTGCGCTTCCTAAAAAAAATACCACAAATTTAAACATTTTTTTTTTCATTTTTTAACTTATATTTCATATACGCAATAATTGGATATTTTAATTGGTTAAGATGTCGATGCCCTACTCGGGGAGGTCCAAGTATTATCCAAGGAACACTTCTGACTTTTCCGAGGTGATGGAAACATCATGAGGAAACCCCCACTCCTGAGAGTTCTTCATGTTATCTGTAAGTAAGTAAATTCTGCCAACCAGCAACAGACCAGCATGGACTATAGCCTAACCCCCTCCTCAGTCTGAGGAGACCCAGCTCAGCAATTAACAGGTTATGATAATGATTAAATGTTTTCTGAATACTTACTTAACTTTATTTTCTATAGTAACAAATTCTATATTTTTATTAATAATTGCTGAAACTTTAGCTCCGATTCTCCTCTGCAGTTCATCTGATACCTTTACGTCATTGTAATGTGTTGATTCTTCTATGTATCTTTCTGAATGTAGTCTTTCTTTAGAGAAAATAACACAAATAAATTATCAAATAAGCAAACAAATTTTTAACTGATACATGACACTTAATTAAATAAATAAACAAGCAATTTATTATTGCAATGAAGATGTTACTGGGATAAAGGCTTTTTTCCATTCATTTTAATAATAATTTGTATGCGGGCTAATTACATTTAATAGGCCAAGATCGTGACGTTCACAACTTGAATATTTTATTAATCAAATCAAAATCATTTATTCGCAAGATCAAGTCATATAGATGTTACAGTAATACATATAGTTTCTTTAGATCTGGCCAGTTGAGGCATACGAAATATTTTATATAAAAATTTCTTTCAAAACACAATTTTTATCTGTTAAAATTATATCTGTTACGTTATTTACAATCAATATTCTACTTATAATGTTGTCATCCATAAATTCTTGAACATCTTAATAGTATTTATTCCTTAGTATATTTAATAGTCCAGATTTAAACCTTTTTATGTTAATTTCTTGTCTTAAAAATACTGGTAACTTATTAAAAATCAATAAAGTATGGACGCCAACTGTCTCTTGGCTTAATTTCTTCTATAGCATGTATGCATAGTTTTTGCATGTGGAATACTTTTATCCAGTTTGTGGAATATCCCCAAAAAATGATTGCATATTTTATGACCAAATATACAAAGCCATAGTAAGCTGTTATGGCAGTGTCTTTTGAGACAAACCTAGAGAGCTTTCTTAAAGGAAATATAAATTTATTTATTATAGTACACAATTCACCAATAAGCAATTTCCTATACCTAAAAATTTTGCCTGATTAACAATTTTCATGTCATTTCTGTCCAATTTTATATCGACAAAAGGTGCTATTGATTTCGGTCTTATAAATTGCATTATGTTAGTCTTGGTTATGTTCATTTTAAGATTATTGTATGTCAACCAATCATTTAGTTTATATAATGTGTCATTAATGTCTTTTTGGTACTTAATTATGTCATTTGATTTAATTACAATTGTGCAAAGAGAATCGTCGGATGTTCTATTATATTCGGCATGTTGTTATAAATTAAAAATAGCAGGGGACCCAGTATGCTTCCCTGAGGTACTCCAGATTTAATTTGTTTCCATTCCAATTTATAATTTGTTTCTGAATAAGTTTTATTGTTGTATTTAGCTACAACACACGATTGGTATGTTTGATCCAAATAGGACTTCAGAAGTTCAAGAGTAATTCCGCATAATAAGAGAGATATTAAACAATCCTTAACTATGAAGAATGAATGAATCCTTAAATTTATTAATTAATAAGTTTAAAGGTGCCTAACAGGGTTGCAACTAGACTAAGTGTCTGACAATGGATTATATTATTTTAAAACATATAAAAATTGTGCTTTATACCTTAACGAATTTAATGTGCTATTTTATATATCTTTGATTTATTTTATAGTTATCCAAACTTTATAGATGTGGAACATTTATATCTCTATTAGAGACATACACAGTGCAACTTTTAAGTCACGTCTTTATGTATTAATCATTTTAACATGCGTACCTGTTTTGTCGCAGTGAGTTTTACCCCGAGATTCATCAATTAATTTAACGAATGTGGTGTCGACCGCTTCCCTGAAACGAGACAGATCCTCTTCGTCTGATGAATCCGACATACCAATAGTTTATTAAGAACTTAATGCAAATATAATTTAAATGATAAACTTAGAACATGCTTAGAACTTCCAGCAATAAAGCAGAATAACATCGAAACGTCATTGTCAATAATCATAACATCTGTTTTAGACATTTTGATTTTTTAAATTTATCCCATTTAATATTTTTTTTAATGTATTCTTTATGAGAAACAATATTTCATTTTTTTTAACGTTTCTATCAGAAAGTGTAAGTTTTTATTTCATTTACCTATATAACAACAAACTATTTTTTTTTTTAATTGCATTAGGTATAGAATAATTTGCTTTAGGCTGTAAGGTGGAGTACTTTTGATTTTCCATATACTCATTAGAAATTCTTTTAAAAAATTTAATGGCATAAAATATTAACCAAAACGTTTTGAGTTTTGACATTTTTTATAACATAGGTATCTCTTATAGGAAGACAATCATTTTTAATTTCTTTTGCCTTTTTTAAAAATTCTATGGAGCTTAGGAAAAGCACCATAAAGTCTCGAAGGTTTTGAAAATTTTATTTGAAATAAGGTATATATTTTTTTTAATAACCGCTCTGCTTCATGGATACAGGTTTGTACATTTCTGAACTTTTACATCGGTAAGTTTTATAACGGAAGACAAGCCCTACTATAAAATGAATAAAAAATTAACCTACTAAAAACAAGGCTGTATGGTGTAATACCTCTTCCATTATGGAATAAAACAGGGGAAAGAAATCAATTCTTGTCAAATGTCAATATCAGCTGGTAATTAAATGACAACTGAACTGACATTAATTAATCCGAAATTAGGTTATATTTCTTTTAAAATCAGTAAAATAATAATAACTAAAAGAAAACTCAATAGAGAGCATAGTTATAAAGCAAAAAACAATGAGTGAATATACAAAAATCCCTGTTGATCCGGATTTAGTGAAGTTCTCTGAAAAAAATGACTATGACTCCCTTGCTAAGTATTTGGTGGGAAACATGTACAGATATCGTGAAAATATTATTATACCCAGGATACTAGGGCCTGTAATTATAAAAACAAATGAAGAGAAAATGATTGAGGCCACTATTGAAAGCTGTCCATTCAAATCTTTGACTAGTTGTATTATAGGTAAGAATCAATAGAGTATTGTTTACTATTGAGTTTAAAATAAAATTATATTGCTTTTTATGACGTTAAATAGAGTTGTCGTTAGATTGAGAGACAAAAATCTTTATTATTTTACTATTATTACTAATCAAGTATGAAATGTACAAACAACAAATATTAAAATTAAAATCAAAATATTGCATATATTCACTTATCTTCATCTGACGTTTTTTACTACAACATGCAATTTTTCAGTTTAAAAATTTATTTCAAATTTTAATTTGGTATCTATTTCCAATTAATAATCTAAAAAATTTTTGGATTGTGATGGGTTATAAATAGCCGTAAAAAACCCACTAAAAACACTAAGCTAAAAAAAGAAGTTGAGTTAATGTATACCTACTCATTAAATATATTATTTTAATTATTTAAATATATAGTCAATACTTACTCATTTACGACTTCATGTTTAATGTCTTAAAAATAATACAGATTGAAATAAAAATAACTATACATCAGATCAGAATTTTTTTAAAAAATTTCTGTACATTTTGTCTTGAGTATAGTTTAATGTAATGAATGGAATAATATGGATGACTATTTTCAGGTTATGGTCTTGGAGCAGCTGTAGGTTTATTCACATCATCATTAATGCCAAACATGACAGACCCGATGGCTCAACAAAATCAAACAGCAAGAGAAATATTGAGAGAAATGAAAAATTCAATGTTAAGTTATGCAAAGAATTTTGCTATTTTGGGAGCTGTATTTTCTGGAGTAGAATGCTGTATTGAAAGTGCGAGAGGCAAATCTGATTGGAAGAATGGGACTTATGCTGGTGGTGTTACTGGAGGACTTATTGGTTTAAGAGGTAAGATAACTATACTAAGAATATTGTAAACTCACTTCATGCCCGTGACTTCGTCCGCATAGAATAGGGTCTTTCTTTATTGTTATTTTACACCGTTGAGGGCAAAACTTTTAGAAACTTTGAATGTCATATTTATTTATATCGAATCAACAGCCTAATAAATAAGTTTTTAAACTTCTAGCTTTTAAAATGATGATACTTCCATACAAATTTTCATCCCCCTCTTTCAATCCTTTCTTCACATTAAAAAGTAGCCAATGTCCTTCAGTCTCTAGACTATCTGTATACCAAATTTCATTTAAATCAATGTAGTTTTGGGGTGAAAACGCAACAGATAAACAATTACTTTCACATTTAAAATATTTTACAATTTTCAATAATAAAAAAAATTAATAAGAAAAACAAAAATTATAAATTATGATTTTTTTTTTCTAGGTGGTTTAAAAGCTGGTATGTTCGGTGCAGCAGGGTTTGCAGCCTTTTCCACAGTTATTGACTACTACATGCATCAGCGTTAATTCTTAAATATAATTTATTATAATATTCTACTTTGTTAATGTTAGCCAATAAATAGTTATAATACCACGTTTATAATTTTCTTTAATTATTTTAAATATCAAAAATATTGCTTTGGATATTTTGAAACTAGTACAATATGTATTCATGTTATATATTATCATTATTTCCTATACATTTCACCCCCTGGATCCAGCAACGCCATCTACGTTTGATATATTTTTAAGTAACACTACAAAGGCAAAGACAGGAAAAAAGGTATTTTTTTCTAATGTTGGTACTATACAAATATTTTTTATATATCATATTATAATGCAGTCATATCAAGTTGCTCATGTAACAAATAGAATAGTGCTATAAAGGTAATGTATCTCACGTAGGAAGTTAGGAACCAGAAACTCTTCCACATACCTTTTCTTGATGAAAAAAAAATAGATGTTCGCCTAAAACGTATTCATAGCCGTAGTTGCACAATACTTTTTGATTTTTTTTTAAATTAATAATAACTTCATTGTATTAAGTATAATACTTTGATTTTTCTAATATCATTTTCTAATTTGTGCCGTTAGGCCCCACGCTCAATTAAACTCTTCATTATATTAATATTATTTATTTTAGTATGATATATCTACGCCATATTCTTTTACAATTAAACAATTAACAATATCAATACGCCCTTATGCTATATTCAAACATGTTACCAACTTATAATATTTCAACAAATTTGGGGAGAGTGAGTGACGATCACCTGGTATTATTGCTCTGAAGCTTGATGCTGAGAACGGCAACACTGAGATCAAAAAAAAATAACGACTAAAAACGGAAAAATCGAGACGTTGAGCGTGTGTGGTACAGTGAGATTGATTTTTGCGAATTTTTTTAAAATTATGTATTAATATGTAGAGTTTTTGTAAATAAAGTAGTAATATATTGAATTAGCTACAAGAAGGAGTAATTATATTGTTAGTGCGTTACACAATAAAATCACAATGAAGGATCCCTTTGTGACCGACTCCGGTATTGATTCTCCGTCTAGAGATAGTTTAAGGAATATCGAAGGATGTTACAATAGGAGTTTATTTAAAGGCAAATCTTTTGCTAATTCACGTCGTGCCTTACAATCTGGGGCTGAGAAGATATCGAGGACTTTTAAGAGCGTTAGAAATACTTTCGACAATTTGTCACAGGTAAAAATTTTACACAAATTTAAAAAAAATCGTTTGCCTTCTATCTCATAGTATTGTACATATTAAAATGAGTGAATATTTTGTTTGCTACTCATATTTTAATCTTAACAAAGTATAAGTATGATAATATAAATTATTTCTATAATGTATTCCTATAGAACAGTTACATACGCTATATTTCTTTTTGCACAAAAAAAAATTGTGTAATTTGTTGTCGCTTCATTTTTAATTTATTTCCTACAGATCACAATTTTATCCAATACACAATAAACTGTGCTTCTATATCTGTATAACAAGTTAAAAACTGTTTTCTTTAAAGTGACGATTACTAGTGTAAATTCAATATAAATTTGTAAATTTAAGTAGTCAGAAAGTCGTCTGACAAGGATCTCGAATGAATAAGATAAAGTATAAAAAATTTGTTAATTTATATATTTATAGACCCTCTAAAATTAAGAACTTTTAAATTTGCAAATCTTATTTCTGAAAATTTACTAAAAAAAATTATAGAACAAGGTGTTGTTTCAGTTATTTATCATTCTTGTATATAGTTTATAGATTTTTTTATATATCTTTGAATGGAATTCACTTCTCACATTCCTTATATTTTAGCATTTTAGGCTTGGTGGTAGACGTAGACATCGGCTAACAGAGGCTGGCTCACCTTGTCGAGTCCCAACAACTCCTGTTACTAAGAAAAAACAGGTAAACAAAGTTCCTATCACTACATAGTATAAAACAAAGTTGCTTCCTGCTGGCTGTCTGTCTCTATGTATTCTTAGATCTTTCAAACTACTTAACGGATTTTAATGTGGTTTTCAGCATTAGACGAGTGATTCAAGAGAAAGGTTTATATGTATAATACAAGTATATTTTTTTCCAGATTTTAGGCAGAAGTCCCACCAAGCTGTACAGCCCCTTTGGAATAGAGACGCCTCACAGTCGAGACTTCAGAATGTCTCCATACATGCCCGATACTCCTGATCACGGGTAAGATTATATTAAAATCCATAAAATAGGTCTTTTCTACTAAATACTTTTAATTGTTTTTGTATCTAAACTTAGGCTGCATTTCCACAAGGGATGAGAGTGGATTTGAAATACTGTGAGCGAGGCTAAGTGAAGTGATTCTATTGATTCTTAACAATTAAATCCCTTACTTTACTACACATCCTCGCTCACCCCTGGTGGAAACACAACCTAATTCTTTACTATATACTAGTATCAATGTTTATTTACAATATTAATTAGAATTACTGAAGTATACAGTCTACCATATGGTAAAATTTGGCTTCAATGCAAAAACTCTGGATATATGGCCTCTAGAACTACTTTAAAATGAAATTGCTTAAAAACACTAATTAGTATAGTTATCTTCAAAAATTTTTTTTTTCAATGATTGCCTTCATTCTGTCACGTGATGAGAAACAAAGTGACGTCACGTCGTGTTAAACTGCATTATTGTCGATATTTTAGTAGAGTAATTAGCAAAAATTGCATATTTCACAATTGTTAGATACGACGTGATGTCACAGTTTATTCGATTTTTAAAATAGTAAATATAATTGACTGTTGACGTATTCCAGATTATCTCCAAAACGACGTAAAGGCTTGACCCACTCGTGGCACATTCTCGCCAAGAAACGACCGCGGGCTCTCTTCCCTTAACATATACAATATTAACGCTCAAATATCCCACCGCTTATTTATATAGCTTTATACTTAGTTATGACATATATAAAAATGGCGTCCTTTATATCTATGTGTATAAAATTCTCCTGTCAGTGTGTAACCAAACTACTCTGAAACGTGAAACAAGCAATCGTGCGCCAAGAAGTTAGCAACATCCTACTTCCGTTATTGCGGTATTCCCCCGTTCAAGTCACTCACTTAAACGGGGGAATCCCGCAATAACCGGGTACACTCTAGGGCGCGCTACGCTACTGCTGACTGACGTTTAACGCACAATCCAAACTTTGCTAGTTTCTTTTACACAGTAGACGTATAAGAAAGTATTTTTGAAAATTCAACCACTAAGGCGATTATAATACTCGGAGGGAGGCTCGGAGTGGGTGGGGGGTGTGTATTGCGAACATTCATGGGTAACGCAATACTCTTAGATACTGCTACTGAACCTATCTATATTAGACTGCGTCAGAATATTTTTTTTTTTGTGTTTCTATGAAATAGAACATTTTTTTTAATAGCTTTTTAGTAATTTTAATTTATAATTTTCGTTTTTTAAAGCCCTGTTTTTCTATGCGTTTTAGCGAAAAAATTAAAGAGACCTTTTTTGTAGAGAATTTAATTTAGTACAAGATAACAAAAAGGGAAATTTAAAAAAAAACGTGTGCGTCTCGGGACGCTCGATAGAAGTGATAACTTCAACTAATTTAAGTTGAACTATTTAATATTGTACACTGAGTAGAGAGAGGGGGGAGCGTCTGTCCGAAATACGGCGCTGTGGGTTAAAGTGAGAGAGGAGCAGCCTGCCTACTGCTGCCGTATGCGTGAGAGAAAGGGAAGCCAGACATAGTGGCGCCGTAACGCGTTACGTTACCAAGCAGTTTACCCTCCCATAAGAAGTTATCACTTCAAAAAAGTTTTTCGACGATTTACAAAGAAAAAGTTTTTTTTCAATGTATTTTAAATGGGAAAGGGGACCCTTTAGAAGGCTTTTTTGTCTAACAAAGAAACTTTTTACTCAGTCTTATCTATATATATAAAATTCTCCTGTCAGTGTTTGTAACTAAACTACTCTGTAACGGCTTGACTCCCCCAAATTTTTTTTTATTATGGCAAGTTTCTAAAATGTTAAATAGGTCAGCTAGTACCTATTCCCATTGGAATATTAGGATATAATGATAATAAATATTCAAGTTTTTTTTGTTGTAATCAAATAATTAATATAATGAGACAGAAACGTTGATTTACTTTTTTTTTGGGATAAAGATGAAGAATCTATGACTATTTTAATGTTACTATTTTTTTTAATATTAACATAAAAATAGTTATAGATTTTTCATCGTTAATCCAAAAAAAATTAGATATTTTTTTGATTAAATGATAATTACTTTGTTTATTTGAGAAGACCTCAAGTAGTGCCTAGGACGCCATTTTTTATTAACTGTCAAATACTAAATGAATATCCAATAGTATTATTTTATGGTGCTATGGAGTTACGTGAGCGCTTCTTAAAGCTTCAAATATGGACAGACAACCATCTGAATCATATTGACTTATTATTAAGCGCAGTCGATCTGTTTAAAAAAAAATTGGGGGCGGATTTTTTTATGGTCCAAGGGAATGTAGAGGGGACCAATTAAGGGATAAACTATCTGAAATATTTTTCTTTAAATGGGATAAATTAAAGGTAATAATGGGGGACAATTTGGCATCTAAAAAAAGAAAGGTTTTCGGTATTTCCAAAAAAAAAATTTTGTCTGTCTTTGAAAGGTGCTACACCATGTCATGTCAGACTCCTTAAATTGTTGATCCGCCTCCAGGATTAAGTTTAGCGTTACTGATTCTTGATCTCGTAAATCTCATACGAGATGTATGTCTGTGAGGAAACACTTTATTTCTTTGGAATATGAAGGATTCCAAACCAAAACCAAAGATATTATATATACCAAGATTACGATTTATATATGAAAAGAAGAACCTGACTGACTAACAGGGGCGTAGCTACCGCCTTATTAATGATATGGGTCTCTTAGGCTCTAGAGGCCCCTAATGTGTGTAAGCAGAAATTAGTAAAATGTTATCCACAATGTCACTTAATCTCGTGCTTTCCGGGAAAAAGGCAATTTCTTTTTTCCCGGGTTATTGGGGCGCCCTAAAGTTGGCAACATCTTCTATCAGTTATTGCGGGATTCTCCCGTTTAAGTCGTTCACTAAAACGGGGGAATAACCGATTAATTTGCCCGTCCAAGGCAAGCAATGCCACTGTTGACAGACGTGTTAACGCACAATTAAGAAAGTATTTATGGAAATTCAACCATTAAGGCCATTGTAATACTCCGAGGAAATAGGAGAAGGAGGGGGGATATATTGAAAACATTGAGAGGGGTGGTGATATTGAATGGATTATTGGCTAAACCGATAAATAACCAAAAATGACCAAGGTGTAGGTTTAAGGATATCCTTAACTCAATGGAAACACTCGCCTCCGCTGCTCAGGTTCTCTGTTTAAACCTAAGCCTTTAATCTAATTTCCATTTTTTTTACTCTAAATAAACACTGAACTGATTGACATATATATATATATATATATAATCAGTTCAGTCTTCCCCACTATATATATATATCTCGCTCAGGAAATTACCAATCTTGTTATATATAATATCTTTGTATTAAACGCTTATTGTAAAGTTATATATGCGCGTGCGCATAAATGCATATCCAGTATTAAATACGCCAAATGTATCGCTTCTATATAGACTACGCTTCCTGTGACAATATATATAATATTCTAAATTAGGTAAACACATATTATATTGATTGAAATTATTCCATTTTCAAAATGGCGTCTTATTTGCTTTTTAACTCCCATGTATAAGTTTCTAAAGATTACTCTCTTTCAAAAAATAAAATTTAGATTCATTTAGATTACACAAACATAAAAATTATATAAACTACCCCCCAGTGTTATGAGAGTCTTACAAAGGTAACAGTGTTCATTGTAGGGCTAAGATTTTAAAAGGCATGCGGGTATTATTTTACTTTAATGAATTTTACAAATCACATTTGGTTAGTGTTGCCAGAAAAAAATAGTGTTACTATTTAGCTATACTACAATAATAGTAGAGTGAAGCAATAATGTTTGTCAGTGATAGAAAAAAATTAAACTTCTGTCACCTACAGGTGACACTGGGAATTAATGAGTTTAACTGCTTTAAACAATAGAATTTTCAACTTTCCCTTTGACATAATAATACTAATTGTAGTCCCCAAACTTATCTGGCCCGGTGAGTCGCTGTTATCGTATTTGGTGTTGCCAGTGAAAATAAATCTTACAATCAAGTGGGTAATAATAATGTTCATATATTCTTCACATCATCGTCTAATGATGATTGATTGTAAATTCACATAGGAAATCCGTGGAAGCACCCAGATTGACATTTCAAAATGGCGTCGTAAATTCGTTAGTTCCTCACTATATTATATATTACTTTTATCTTCACAGTTTTTATAAGATAAATATAATCCTCCACGAATTTTAGTATATCTATATTATTATTTTCTATGAAACTAGAAGAAAAATAAATGGACACGTATTTTTTATTTTTTCAAAATATGACCCCGGTAATGGTTAAAATCTATTTTGAAATTTAATCTATTCTAAAAAGACGTAAAAGACCAAATGACGTCATGTATACGGTTAAAAAGCCATGTCTGCTTTAACAAATAAGGCAAAGGCGTCCGAAATCCTATTCCGCCGTATATGACGTCATCACATATGTTTTATTATTTTTTAACTCAAATAAAAAAACGGTATTTTTTATTTTGTCATATTTGACTTGTAAATAATTTCAATCAATATAACAATTCAAATATTCTAAATTTAAAATTAAATTTAAATGTTCCTGTATACAAATAGCCGTACAAATCTCATTCTTTTTATATAGATAATTTTTTAAATATATTTTTTAATATCATAAAACAAGACTGAATGTCTACTTTTTACCATTAGGTATTTTTTTATCTATACTCTATTTAGGTTGGCGGGAAATAGAAAAACAGCAGCTATAACCAGACTAAAAATGAATGTCATACTCTAACATAATTAATGTATGAATTATGTATCCAATTGAACTTGGTCGTATAATACTTTAAACTTGAGTTTTTAAATATATCGAAAAATCAATTTGAATTATTAAAAATAATATATTCCTAGTGAGACATGTGCGTTTTTTGCCAAGCTGAATAGAATATAGAATTATTTTTAATCTGTGAAATTTTGAATTTGATGGTAGAAGTAATACCAACATTTTAAAACAAATTAATTCCAATTGTCATTGTCCTATGGATGAAAATGTTTAAACCTCAATATCCGTCCTCCCTGTACAAAAATTTAAAAAAGAAAAAAATAGTTTTTCATTATAGTGTTTGGATTTAGTTTTTATATTTTCTACCATCAAATTGAATATTATATAATTTTATAATCTGTATTTAATTGAGGCTACGCTTAGTGTATCGTGTATGATGGCTATTTATATTTAATAAACTTTTTTACAATTATTGATTTTTTATTTTCACGACAGACAACAGTTCCTCACTAGTTTTATTATTAACAAGAAAAATGCACAGCACAGACAAAATTTTCACAATAATTAGCTGAAAAACTAAGAACTTTTTGCAAATTGGCAACTCAGCTAAGTATGATTAAAATAATGCGAAAAATTAGTTTAATTGTGAATGCCCTCCATTTTTACTCCTTTATCAGATTATCATCTGGCAACACGATTTTTTTAAAATGATAAGCTCAAATTTAATAACTGCGTTTCGTTTTCTTGGAGAATCTCAAGTTCTTTTAAGACTCCCGAGTTCTTTTTACGGCTCGAGTCGCAAACAATCGACAAATGGATTTTTCATAATGTGTCAAAGAAAAAATTGATGCACGGTTACCAACTGAGGGGGTTTCCCCCCAGATTTTTAAATATTAATATTTATTTCTTTACCTAACGACTTATAACGACATTATAGTACATAATTCTACAAGCAGTCTGTGGTGACTGGCGGCCATTTTTATTGTCTGTGCATATGGCGATTATTGTTGTGTATAAATTGAACGTATGTTTGATATTAGCTTATGTCAGATAGGATACCGCTAAAAAATAGATTAAGAATATTCTTACGACGATTGTTATTTTGGTTTTGGTTTGTACTGTGTGTCTAAAAATTTCAAAAAATCTGAATCTTCAGATGGAAGACGAAATATTTTATGTATTAAATAACTTATAATAAAAAGACTTGAAACATATTACAGCATATTATTTCTAAATCATTATGAATTTATATTTATATATTTTTTAGGGGGACGACTAAATAATTAAGGCGATTTTAGGGGTTTTTGACACAAACTTTAGGGATAAATATTTTTGAGAGTTGGTAACACTGAATAGACGTTAGTTTTGGCGGGAAAGTTATTTTTAAATTGAATGGCAGAGTATATTATTCAATTGTTAGTTTTTACAATATTATCAGGATTTATTGTAAACACAAATTCAATAAATTTAAATGAAGACAAAATGTGCGTAAAGGATTTATCGACTCCATTTAAAGTAATCTTTAAAAACATTTTCTTTCTAATGAACAAAAACATATTTTATTTACCAAAAGAAATAGTCAGTAGTATAAATAAAACAAGTATTATATAAAGTTTATATATTTATGAACAAAAAAGTTTTTACTTACAACTAAATCACTGAACGCAAAATGGCGCTTGAGGAAACTTAAAGACTTGAATCATCAATAACGCTAACTGAAAGCATGATCATGGCACTTTAGTTGTAATTAGCGTTATAGACCATTGAATTGCGAGGATGTGGAAATGCAGTTTAAAAAAAAAAAAAGTATCTATATACATAATCAAGTAATACTTAGTATTCTTTCAGTCTATGAAGAGCGACATTAAAAAAAAAATCATGGATTCGATCTCATGTAAGTTTTTAATTCTAGTATTTTTTAAGGCCACTGTTTTTATTTTTTTTAAAAATTCTCGTTCTCAGCGAAACGAGGGCAGGATATTAGTAAAAACACTTGATACTTAATGTAATTCTCACGTGGAAGAACAGCTTAAGCGACATTTTTTTTATTAACCTAAAATACAAAAAAAAAATCTATAGCTTGCTACAAAATGTCAACATTTGTCCAATTGTCAAAAAAAAATTTCACAAACATCCGAAATTAATAATCAATCTCAATCCAAAATCTGGAATTCGAATTTGGAATCTATTTTGGATTGATATTGGTTATTAATTTCGACGGTAGTGCAGTTATTATTCAATTGTCGATATCGCTTTAAGAGTAAATTTAATTGACATATGAGAACTAATATAACATTAGAATATTTCAATGAATGTCATAAAGAATTAACCAAAGACAAGGCTGTACGGTGTAATACCTTTGCCTTTTCCATTATGCAATAAAAATAGAGAAAAAAAACAAGAATGTCACTTGTTCGGTGATTCCCGCGCTTTTTGTTTGACATCTGCTACCACAAGGAATTTAACAAGTACAAGGATTTAAATAATTATAATGGGTGACATGGATTCCGCCTTACAATAAAATTATAAAGAATTAACCTACTAAAGACAAGGCTGTACGGTGTAATACCTTTGCCTTTTCCATTATCGAAAAAAAAATCAATGAATGTCACTTTCCGCGCTTTTTCTTTAACATCTACCACAACTACCAAGATTTAGATATATATAACGGAAGACATGGCTGTACGATGTAATACTTCTTCTATTATAGAATAAAAATAGAAAAAAAATCAATGAAAGTCACTTTCCGCGCTTTTTCTTTGACATCTACCACAACTACCAATATTTAGATATATATGACGGAAGACATGGCTGTACGGTGTAATACTTCTTCCATTATAGAATAAAAACAGGAAAAAAAACCAATGAATGTCACTCGTTCGGAGATTCCCGCGCTTTTTCTTTGACCTCTACTACCACAAGGAATTTTACAACCACAAGGATTTAGTGGCTGTACGGTGTAATACTCTTCCATTAATGGAACAAAAAGAGGTAAAAAAAATATCAATTAATGTCATTGATGTTCGAAATAAACTGACATAACACAAAATGGTTCACTTTAATGTTATAAAATGACCTTAAAGGCATTTATAAACGAAAGAAAGAGACAGAATGATGGGTTATAAGGGTAAGTAAGTATTATAACTAAACATTTAATTATACTATGTCGTCAACAAAAACTTTTACGTAATCGACAATTGAATATTAAGCTGTAGTTGGAGTCATTTTCACTAAAAGACTTCCTTTTTAATTTCTGGAATATTCCAAGAATGTCAACAATCAACATTAAAAAAAAAATACTGTCCATATTACTAACAATTATTTTTCATTCAAAATCAATAATATTGTCGCTTAAGATGTTTTTTTTAAATATTAAAATAAAAAGAAAATAATATGTCGTTTAGATAACACAACATTCAATAGTTTATTTGATTCTCAGAGTGGAAGGGTTATAAGATTCAACGCACATTGCTAGTGAAAACCTGAGTGATTGACCAAATTTTGACAAAGTTTCATCCCCATAAATGAGCAAAATATTTTTTTTATTATAGGACAGATGTTGGTGTAAGTTAGTCATTTATTGTATGTATTTTTAGATGCCCTAGACTATTCAGATCCATAGTGAGATCCATATGGGGCCATTCATTAATTACGTAAGACAATTTATGTGGGGAGGAGGTCGACCATGTCTTATTTTTTCTTACAAGAGGGTGGGGGGAGTCTCGATAATTCTTACGTAAGATTACAAAAATGCTCGAAGTTAAAATTATACTTTGAAAAAGCGCGGGCAACATTAATTTTTTCCTTTAGATTCTTACGTAATAAATATTAAACAGGAACAGGACAGGGAGGGGATCAAAAACTAGTGAAAATAGTCTTACGTAATAAATGAATAGCCCCTAAGTTGGCAGTGCCACTGGTTTTAAAGTTTTAGTATAATTTTTTTTTCTTTTTTTTTTCGCTTTTTATTTTACAGTTACACTGGGATAAAAATAAGCTACTACCAAAAGTAATTTATTTGCGATAAAACGTATACCATATCTCGTAAACTCTAGTCTATCTCTGTTCCAAGTAACAGTTAGTTTTAAACGTGAACATTCACCAGCAATGCACAGTGAGTCTTAAAAAAACAATGATATTCTCTCATTACAAACTAATCAACGAGTTTATAGTACTTAGAAAACTATATTTACATTGTATGTCAAAACTTACACTAATAGAAGCTGGGCCCGCTTCGTCGGGGATATTTCTGGAACAACATATTATTTGTTTATATTATATTTTGAACAGATTCAGTCTACACAAGTAAAAAAGCTTAAAAAATATTTGTGTAGCAAAAAACAGAAGGTGAAAATTACTACTCAACAAGCGCCGGCTTCACACAGATGCAATTCAACACGTGTACCTACTTAGATTTTAAAAAAACATATAAATTTCAATATATTGTGCTGTACAAAAACATTCAGGCTTAATTAAATTTTCATCTAAACATCAGAATACCCAAACATCTAATCATCCAAATATCCAAACATCTAAACATTCAATTACCCAAACATCTAATCATTCAAATACCCAATTATCTAATCATCAAATTATCCAAACATTTCATCATCTAAATACCCAAATATCTAATCATCCAATTATCCAAACATCTAAACATCCAAATACTCAAACATGTAATCATCCATATACCCAAACATGTAATCATCCAAATACCCAAACATCTAATCATTCAAATATCCAAACATCTAATCATTCAAATACCCAAACATCTAATCATTCAAATACCCAATTATCTAATCATCCAATTATCCAAACATTTCATCATCTAAATACCCAAATATCTAATCATCCAATTATCCAAACATCTAAACATCCAAATACTCAAACATGTAATCATCCATATACCCAAACATGTAATCATCCAAATACCCAAACATCTAATCATTCAAATACCCAAACATCTAATCATTCAAATACCCAAACATCTAATCATTCAAATACCCAATTATCTAATCATCCAATTATCCAAACATTTCATCATCTAAATACCCAAATATCTAATCATCCAATTATCCAAACATCTAAACATCCAAATACTCAAACATGTAATCATCCATATACCCAAACATGTAATCATCCAAATACCCAAACATCTAATCATTCAAATACCCAAACATCTAATCATTCAAATACCCAAATATCTAATCATTCAAATACCCAATTATCTAATCATCCAATTATCCAAACATTTCATCATCTAAATACCCAAATATCTAATCATCCAATTATCCAAACATCTAAACATCCAAATACTCAAACATGTAATCATCCATATACCCAAACATGTAATCATCCAAATACCCAAACATCTAATCATTCAAATACCCAAACATCTAATCATTCAAATACCCAAATATCTAATCATTCAAATACCCAATTATCTAATCATCCAATTATCCAAACATTTCATCATCTAAATACCCAAATATCTAATCATCCAATTATCCAAACATCTAAACATCCAAATACTCAAACATGTAATCATCCATATACCCAAACATGTAATCATCCAAATACCCAAACATCTAATCATTCAAATACCCAAACATCTAATCATTCAAATACCCAATTATCTAATCATCCAATTATCCAAACATTTCATCATCTAAATACCCAAATATCTAATCATCCAATTATCCAAACATCTAAACATCCAAATACTCAAACATGTAATCATCCATATACCCAAACATCTAATCATTCAAATACCCAATTATCTAATCATCCAAATACCCAAACATCTAAAATTCAAAAACCCAAACATCTAATCCAAAACATCCAAAAAAGACGCCATACATAGCAAAATATGGTGATGTTCCTTCCCGCATTTTCATCGTTTTCCTTCACCCTGCCCTTCTTCGTCGAAGTAAGGGGTATACGTAACGATTGGATTGAAGCGAGAGGAATCCTTAATGCTGCGCAGCATTCGACCCGAGTGAACGCTTTCCTAATTAATAATTAAACATAATTGTCGCTTACTAGGGATATAACACAGAAGGTACTGAAATTTTCACGAAAAATCCCACCCACATGAAAAATATCCAAGAGTACAAACTTCCACATTTATAATATTAGTTATGTTACGAATTAAGATCAAAACAATTCGCATGCCTAGACCAAGCTTTATTTCGAAGTTGCTGGAAAATGTCAAAATGGAATAAGACGGCAAGATAAACCGAGGGAGACAGCAAGATGTGGTTCGCTGAAAATTTCGCGAGTCTTCGATGATTGACATGTGGGAAAAGGACGGCATTAGGCAAATTTATGTGTTCGAGTGGGATGGGTATAACTCTAGATCTTTCCAGTGGTTGTCTAGTGTATCGAGAGTAGTGTGAACGTATAAAATTTTTAGAAAGATGTTTCAACATTTGAGCTGTATATCAAGCCGTCGTAGAGATATTTTAAGTATACATGTCGGGGAAATAGAGAAGGTTTAGTAGGTATTAAAATACTAAAAGGAAGATTCGGCTCAGAAAACAAATAACGTTACGATCTGTTACTATTCTGACAAGAACCAAAGCAGTGCCTTGACTTGGCACTTGAGTGCTTGAGTTCCTGTTGGTTTGGACTTGGACTTGAGCACCGAATTTTTTCCAATATTTACGAGAAACTTCATATACCCTATTAAAAAAATACAATTTGAACAATTTGCCAAAAAAAATACTTGAAAAAGTTACTCACGCTAAATCCCGCCTCGAATCTCTGCTCAAACCTTCTCTTGTAAGGCGGTCGGTGCGGCGGCCTCGCCTCCCTGCTCATATTGTACATAACACGACTATTTGTATAATTTTTGAACTTATTACTAGGCGTCTTATCCTCACTATAGTCCGTTGAATTTGAGTTAGGTGTAAAATAATTGTATGAGTTTAAATTATTTATAGTCCGCTTAAATTTCGTTTCGATTGGTGTTTTAGTCTGGAAAGAAAAACATTAATATTAATAATGCCTATATTAGGTTAGCCCTGTAGCAATACTTGTGAAAACAGTATCAAATTTCTGCCTATCTGATAAAAAACGCTTACCATGTTATCCAAATTAGTTGTATCGGGAGAGCATCTGATATTTTTTTCCGAATACGCCATGCTCGTGCTGAGCCTATCCATATCGGTCATCGGTGACGAGTAACAGTTGGCCAACACCGGCTGACTCGCCAGTCTGAGACTCCTTAAAATACCCAGCTCCACGTGCAGTTCCACATTCGACTTCTTTAGCTGCTGCTCAAAATCACCAATCATCGAATTATAAAATAAACTAGCTTCCGTATTCCCTAAAACTTTGATTAACGCCCGCGCTAAACCTTCGTCGTAAGGTAAAATACTGACTCGCTCTAAAATATGTGCAGCCACATCACTGTCAAAAGTCCGACCGTTTTCAAAGACAAAATTAGTTAAATTTATAAAAACCTTCTTAAATCGGAAGAAATTCTGCGAATTTGCGATCACAATCAAAAACAAATCACACAAAAGTTTACCGTTCCTAACAACAAGTCTAAGCATATCTTGGTATGTTCCTAAATCAACATTGTTTAGATACAGCAAAGTGTTTTCAATAACTTCTACTTCTTGAATATAATCTTCTTTGTTATTAGGATTAGATTTCCCAATAAAATCGAGCCCCATTTCTACCAGAGCTCTGGTTTGTTGACGTCGGATACATTCATCAATGAAATATTTACCATATAATTTAAGGAGCATCTTCCAAGAACGCAACATGGCGTATTCACTTTTAAACTCATGATCCTCTAGTAAGGTTAGTCGATTCCTAAGTTTATCTATCTCTATATGTTCGTGTGCATAGTTACAATTCCTCTTAGCACACGCTTTAATTAGATTGAAAAAACAAACCCCTTTGAACACAATACTTCTAATAGCTGTCACTGGTTTAACATTGAACTCCTTCAACAAATTATGAGACGCTTTTCCTTTCTCTTTGACGTTACCAATTCTTTCTTCATATACTTCAAAATTACCATTTTCATAATTTTCTCTATATATTGATGTAGAATCTGCATTTTGTTTCATACATATAGTTGATGTATCATCAACATTGGATTGTAGTTTCACAGGTATTTTCGAAGGTTTATATGATATTAATTTTGGTGACTTGAATATTGAATCACCCACAGGTTGAGGTACATATTCTTCAAATTTTGGGTTATTACTTGTTCTAGTTGATGATTCCATCCCAGTGATGCTTTCTGCATATAATGACAGCGCATCGTCTTCGTCATTATCGCCACAATAATTTTTGTAGCAATTACTTGGTTGTTCTTCAACCATATTCTTTTTAAGTTCTTGGTCTTCCATTGTTTGTTTCAAGGTATCTTCAAATTCTAAATTATTTTTATTATTTTGAGATTCATTGAGACTGCTGTTATTGACATTAATATGGGTTTCATTAGTTGGTTTCAAAATTACCTCATCTTTGTCAGCATTACTTTTCGAAAGAGTTCGATTTATATTCTTACACAGAAGAATCAAAGAGGCTTCTTCTTTTAAAAACTTTTCACTGAATAATTTATCTTGGATGTCTTTTACTTTAGCATCAGAATTATGCCGGTTATCACCTACCCAGCGAATGCTTTCAATGTCAATGAGCTTTAATTTTGAAGCCAATTTTTCAAGAATATTTGGGGGTTGATCTACAACTGAACTTTGACATGATTCTTTTGAACTACTATCAGAGGATGAAGAGCTTAAATTTTTTGGAGGGAAGTTGTCAAAATCAACGCTAATACTCAAGTCACAGTTGTTTTGGGGTAAATCTACATTAGCATCATCAGCCGCATTAGGTTTAACAAAAGCACTAGCTATATTATTGGTATCAGACTCATCTTTTTCATTAATTTCTTTTGAATAAATGTTAGTCAATTTAAGTACTGGTAATTTATTGCCAATACAAACATTGTTACTTGAAGAAACTGTAATACTAGTTGCACTGGAGCTTGATATGCATTTCATCCACGAAAGTTCTGAGACAGTGAAAGAAGATCTAGTATTGTGCAAATTATTTTCTACAATATCTGAACTATTAGTTTCTTCGATTTTTGGCTCATTTGAAATTTCTGATTCAACCTTAATAATGCGTTTTGCTCTTTGACGAGTTTTAGGTCCAGGTTTTGCTATTTTACGATTGAGGGGCAATTTTCTTTTCATTACTCTCTCTGGCTTTTCAGTTTTATTTTTATTTTGTTTAACTTCTTCTTGTTTATCAGTAGAAGTATCAGTACTTACCTTATGTGCTGCAAATATTAAATGTTGAATGAATTAAAATTACTTTCATAAAATTCACAGGGTGTTTATAAAAAGGACATACCTGATGTTTTATTTACGGCTCTAGTTCTTTTGCGAGGTAACTTTGTTTTTTGAGCTTGCTTTTTTGGTTGCTCTGGTAAAGTTAACTTTGATTTTTGAGCTTCCTCTTTTGGTTGCTCTAGTAAAGTTCCTGTAAAACGATAACTTGGAATAATACATCATTCATGTTTACTGTATATGTGTGTCATTCCTAAATTGTAGATGTGATCATAAGAGGAGAGTTTATACCCAATCATGTGGAGTGTGGAGAAATCAATCACTACATTTACACATGATAACATTACACACAAGCAATATAATTTTACTTCACAGATAGGTAAGCACAGCCCCACCATAGTGTGCAGGATGATAATGCTAGTCGGACGAAACACTAAACTATCAATAGATAACAAGCTCCTGATATACAAAACAATACTGCAGCCAGTATGGATGTACTGTATTCAGCTCTGGGGAAGCGCCTGTGACTCCAATGTATCCATGTTATAATGACTGCAGAACATTATCCTACACAATTTAGATAACGTACTCTGGTATCTAACAAATGCAGAAATTCATAAATATCTAGAAGTGAACAAGGTGAACGAGGAAATAGGATGTACCACTCAAAAATATATCAATCGCCTTAACCCAAATTAATTAGCAGCAAAGTTGACCGACCAAAGCTATAATAAAAGATTGAAAAGAAAGGACATTCTCCAAATAGAATGACACTTTTGAATCTGAAGAGAAGAGGTCCTCAGTGGAGGTCTGATTGTAGATAAATCTCACAAAAAAAAAATCACAGATAAGAAACTTCGTGTCAGTAGCAAACTACTAATGTCCTTAGTGCAAAATGTATCTAAATAAGCATATTGTAAAAGAAGAAAGAAAGAGTAATAGCAAAAGTCCCAATGGATTCACTAACTCCCCTAATGCAGAAATTTTAATTGTTGCCCTTTAAGCAATTTTGCGTCCTTGAAGCTGCAATCTCTCAATTATATTTTTACTAAAAATATGCTAAGAAATAGAAAAGCTTATAAACTCCAAATTAACATACCATTAGTCACTTCTGCAGCCTCAATTGCTTTTTTTAGCCTCCGTCTACGTCTTTTTGGTGCAGGTTCACCTGAATTATCTTCATTTGACTCAACCACATTCTTTTTCAAAAGTCTCTTCCTAACTATAGGTTTCTTTTTCACATTCTTTGGTTTAAACTGTTCTGAAAAATCTGGATTTTCAACAAAATTTGCTTTTCTGGGAAATTGACGTCTGACAACTAAAATTACAGTAAGCTATATTAACTATTTATTATTAGAATTATATTTATGAAAAAATTAGCTGCATCTCGACATCTTGACCATAGCATATGCAGGGTAAATGTTAATTAAATTTTGATATATACTAGGATTTTTTAATATTCTACTTATTCTAGATATACCATTTAATTACAGAGAGAATATTTATTAATTGTTATTAAAAAAAATCACAAATTACAATTAGTTTGTCATCAGTTGAATGTTGATAACACATTCACAATTTTAAACAGCTTAATTTATTTTAATTATTTTGAAAACAATAAACTGAAATTAAGTATTACATATCAATATACTGTGTGCACAAAACTAGGTATATGGTTTATAAAATATATTAAATTAGTACTACCTTCATTAGCCAACATAACTTTTATGTTTTGCACCAGTGCATTTGGCACAGCCATTTTATTTTGTTTGTCTGTAACATCTACAAAAAGAGCATGTAATTAAATTAATGAATTGTAAAACAAATAAAGGCACTTAAGAGGAATTTTCAAAAAATGCATATCTTGAAAACTATAAATTTCTTGAAACAACAGATTTCAGAAATACACTTAGAATGGTAAATATTATCTAAAAAAAATATTTCAACAAAATTGGGGGGGTGCCTTATTCTAGTCTGTACAAAATTTTATATTTTATGAGGAATTTTCAAAAAATCTACACTTAGAATAGAGTATTATCTAAAAAAATTTAAATAAATATTTTTGAAGCTTTTCATGAATTTTCAAAAAATCATATCTTAAAAACTATGAACTTTCTGTAAATACAGATTTCAGAAATACACTAAGGATGGTAATTATTATCTAAAAAAAAATAAAAAATATAATGTCAATGTCATTCCTTGAAAATTACTATGAAAAAGAGGTATTTCATAAATTTTCATAAAATCATATCTTGAACTTGAACTATAAATTTCCTATAAAAACAGATTTCAGAAATAGACTTAGGATGGTAAATATTATCTAAAAAATTGGATGCGTGCCCTATTCTTAAGAAGTGCCTTGACTAGTATTTGCCTGTGACTTCATCTATGGAATTTTAGTATTACAACTACACATAACTCCAATATTTTTTAATTTCATGCTATAATAGATAAGGTGCAGGATATAACAAGCAGACTGTCTTCCTGATGGTAAGTGACCACCATTACCTATGGACATCAGCAATACAAATGTTTTTTCTTTAATTAGGGGGGAATGAAAAGAATATGGTTTCAGTGGACCCTGGAGGAAACCAATGCATGAAAATGTTCTAACTTATAAAATATCTGTATTAATTATTTCATTAAAATATTAAAATGTATACATATTTCTGTACAAATATACTTTTTCTGTGTCAAAATTCAATAAAATTCCTCTCACATTTATGATATTACTGAGAAGGCTTAAAACAATTACTTATGATCTAGGTTTGGAGATCTATCAATTATTAGTACTCACTTGGAACAACTTTTGTAGGACTTGGAGTTTTTATAAGTGTAACGTTTTCTAAACATTTATAAGTTTTACGTCGGGTCCTCAGGACTTTTGACTCGGCCTCTTGAGCGGGTTTCCGTGGGGTTTTATCTGCTTTCTTTGGCACCATTCTCAATATTTATATTTTCAGTGGAATTGTATTAGTGCTTTCAATTCTCTCATATTTTTATTAATATATCTGACAAACATGGACCGTATTTCAAGGTCGATGTAGTTGGAATGGTTCAAGTTTTTTTCTAAGTTCTAAATTCAGCTTAATAAACAAAATAATATATATAAACCTAAAAGTGTGTCCGTTTAAGAAATAGTTTATCTGTCGCGCAGAAAGTGAAATAATTTTGACATTGACAGTTGGATTTATACAGACAGTGTTGCCAATGTTGGTGTAGTGGGAATTGTAAATACTGGCTGTAAATTTTCCTTAAAAATTCTCGGGCTCTTATTTCACTACAGTTGGAAACTGTAATTACAAATCCCAATGGACATATTATAATATTCAGATAATAAAGCGAAAAATATATAAACGGTATATAGTTAAACTGTTCTCCTTTTCACGATAAGAATTAAGATACAGTGTTTTATTATTAATCAATATATTTTATTTTAAAAGATAAACTAGTCACTTGTTTCATTCAAGTATGATGTTTTATCTATACAGGTATTATTCTAAACAAAAAAATATCCAATTATTCCAAAACTAGTTGACCCACCCCGACTTTGCTTGGGTACAATTGACCATGTTTATTTTGGTTTAATGTTGCTAGAACGCTATATCTAAATATTATTCTATTTTACTTTTTAATTATATGACTATTCCCAAAGACAAATGATCACAGCACGACATGCACTTCATTCCCATTCAGCTCCTTTTGCGTTAAAATATAGCCTATGTTCTTTGTGATTTAAGCATGAAAGTGTAAGATAGAGTTTCTTTGGCATTTATAAAGTTAGTTGGGATAAGGATAGGACCATCTAAATAGTTCACATTTTATTCTTTTTGTTCACACCATTCGGGTTGGCAAAACTGCATGACGGCTATTATTCATAACGGCTAGTGTGATTCACATTCTCGGGGTGCTCATTCGCTAAACAGTGTAGCCAACATAAAAAATTCTTTTGGCGAAACCTACGTGAAACGAAATGTAATTCTAATTTTATAATGTTAAGAGAAGGTCATAGAGGTTACTAATGTCAAAGTAGGGACTTAAAAAGGCTACTTTGCTTTTCGCCGGCGATATAGAAATAAGCGATCAAAATGCCTGGAAAATATAAAATTGTAATGATCCGCCACGGCGAGAGCGAATGGAACCAGAAAAACTTATTTTGCGGCTGGTACGATGCTGACCTCAGTGATAAGGGTAATTCATATTTTGACTAATTTGTTAAATAAATATTCTAAGTTCATAAGATGTTGAAAATAAGTTTTTTTACAGTACTTTCTAACTTAATATATAGGATATTTATCTAAAATGTTAAACCTCAAGCATGCCAATAAAAATAATCTAAATGGGAGTATTTATTAATTGAATTCTAATTCGGATTAAACCTTAAATGCTTATAACATATAGAAAGAAAGAAAAGAAAATAAATTTTTCAAAAATATATTAATATTAAAAAGAAATGTACTAAAAGTATTAGTTTTTACAAAAATACTTGAGAAATAGTAGCAGTAGAGTATACTTGAAACACATACATTACCAGAAGTCAGGGATTTTAGATAGTTGTCCAATGAAGTTGGTACAAATGTTGCTAAAACCTGGTATTTTACATTAAAAACATGTCAACAAAAAAAAAAATTTTTTTGTGTATTTAATGACTATTGACTGAGTGTTTACATTGAAAAATAACCAAAAACTTAATTTATGAAGAAATAAGTTTGCTATTGTATGTTTTATATTGATAATAAAGTTTTAAAGTTCTTAGTGGAGAGTAAAATAATAATTGGTAATACTTTAAAACAAAATGGCGACAAGTCGCGCATTCTACTGTATTGAGTGTATGTATGTCTATTACAAACTGTAGCAACTACTTTTGTATATGACTGAGTCGCAGAATAGCATACAGACTTTACTTGTCGAAATAATATGAAATTTTCTATGAAAACGAAATTTCTATAAAAGCAAACATTATTAAAAAAATTATTTTACCCATTATAAGTAAGGTAAAAGAAATCAAAATTTGACATTTTGTTGCCAGACTCAAAATCCGTGTTGACCGGTGAAATTGGTACTCATACAATAGTATAGATACTATAGTGTATATGTTTACGGGATCTAAGAAAAAAAAAACCTACAGGATGTAAATTCTGATTGATTGTAGTATAAACAATAAATATTAACAATAATCAATAACTCCATTACTAGTTAAGCAATGCCATGGAATTTTGTTTTTAAAAATAGCAAAAACAAAAATTCTTATAAATATATAAATGTTATAGTAGTTTTGCATTGTTGCTCTAGCTTATTGAAATTTTTTTGCATCTCCCAGTTACATATTATTTTAAATATTTTATGTTATTATAAGAAACTTGAAACTCTTTAACCAACTTCTTTGCCATTTTTGCTGGGAAGGAAAACTGAAACTAAAATTTTAACAATCTTTACAACATTTTATATTATATACTAGTCGACCCGTGTGGTACTCCACTACTGAGGGTCATAGCGTAATGTTATATAGGTGATAGCCTTCCTCTTGAACAAACTGTTCAGCTTTATCTATACTAATATTATAAAGAGGAAAGATTTGTATTTTTGTATGTAACGAATAAACATAAAAACTACTGGACCGATTTCAAAAATTCTTTTACCATTAGAAAGCTACATTATCCCGATTCGATCCCCAGAAATTCTCACTAAAACCAACACAAGGTGCAAAAAAATTAGCCATAAAATATCTTTCATCGCATGAGCTGCGAAAAGTATTGATGATAGAAAAAAAAATTGTTATACAATATTATAGAACGTATCAATATCTACAAAAAACTCCGCAAGACCATATGTCCAACTATTGTAGTTAAGTCACTATAACTACTTTTTTACATTTTAAAAGTTGGTAAAAATGCCTATCAAAATCAGACCATGTTTTCCATAACTTTGTATTAATTCTTATCCAAATAAATTATTTCGTAATGAAGACTGTTTCAATACCTGTTAATTACTTTTTGAATTATTGAAATCGGACATTCCAGTCAAAAGATATTACGAAATAAAAATATCAAGATAAATAAAAAATAATCCCAGACGGGCCGCCGGCGCGGTGTGGGTGCCTCGCAGCGCAGCGATAGAGGGAGCGACAGAATGCGGGAGCCAAAATGTTAAAAAAAAATTATCCACCCGTGCAAAGCCGGGACGGGCCCCTAGTATATTATAAAATAAATGAATCAACCAAAGCCAGCTCACAAAGCATTTTTCAGTTTTTGGTTTCTTTATCCAGTTCCAGTAGTTCCTGAAATTAATGTGTTCAACCAAACAACAAATAAACCCTTCAGCTTTATAATATTAATATAGATTTTTAATTTTATATTACAGGTCGTGAAGAAGCAGTCTCTGCTGGAAAAGCCTTAAAAGCAGAAGGTTACAAATTTGATGTAGCCCACACATCAGTTCTAAAACGAGCTCAAATAACCCTCAACAGTATCTTAACTGAACTGGGTCAGACTGACATCCCAATTAACAAGACTTGGCGTTTGAATGAAAGGCACTACGGAGGACTTACCGGATTAAACAAAGCTGAGACTGCTGCTAAATATGGGGAAGCACAGGTATCATTACTTAAAAAATAAAAAAGTCATTTATTTCTGGTTTCCTGTACAAAAAATTTTACAAAATTAAAAAAAAACAATTTGCTTTTGGTAAAACAGGAAAATAATGAAACCCTCCATGAGGTAGGTAAGGCCTCTTCCAGAGATTGCCATTTGATTCTATCTTGAGCCTTCCATACCTAGTTAGGCCCTGCTATCTCCACGACGTCACCTAGCGTGCTCTCTTCCATATGCCCTCTGGATCTTTCCATATGGTTACTTGGGATGACCACCTCATCTTGTAGAAAATAATAAAGACCCATTTTTAATTATTTATATTATTTATTTTTTGAATAACCAATGTTTAAAGAATACTTTTCTTAAATATTTAAAATACATTATTATATTAAATACTTGTTGGAAATGTAAATTTGGCTTAAGTTTGCCTATGTCAGTCTAACCCTAAGCTTAGACTGAGATCCTAAGCAGTGGATGTGAGTGTTCACATATGTGGCAGGGCAAACCTTAAAACTACTATTTCTCCATCATACACTAAAAAAAATTAATATAAATATAAAAAATTTATTATTTGGTTTATAAGTTTATATAAAAATATATTCCATAGAATGAGGACTATTGCTTGCAATCTATTGTTGTTATCATATTATATCTTTCTTACTTTTAGTGAAAATCAAAATTTGGTGTTTGGTTCAAAGAATAAGTGCATAAAAAGAGAGAGAGAGACAAAAGAGGGATAGTAGTTGGATAAATAAATACAATTTTTAAAATTTAAATGAAAGGTAAAGTCAATCTATAAAAAAACAAAAAATAAAATTATGCAAATTGTTATAGGTTCAAATATGGCGTCGCAGTTTCGATATTCCTCCTCCAGCCATGGAAAAAGACCATCAGTATTATAACACAATTGTAAATGACCCCCGCTACGCTGGTGACCCAAAGCCCGAAGAGTTTCCAATGTTTGAAAGCTTGAAGCTCACTATTGACCGTACTCTGCCATATTGGAACAATGTTATTGTGCCTCAGGTATGAAAAAATATATAATTTGATACTTTTTTGTGTCAAAAAATGAAACTATTTATTATTTTTTTTTATATCATAATATGAACTATTTAGATATGTTTCAAAATATATGAACTATTCTGAATCTTTTTTTCTTTAAAATCTCTTCAGTAGTTTTTACGTGGATTCAAATTAAAACAACCGCATAATAAATATTTAGAAGAAGAAAATCTAATTCCAATTTGCTCTCTCTGCTGAAAGACTGATTTGAAAAAGTGTTAAGATACAAAAAAAAATATTCTTAAAAAAAAAATTATCATATTTAAAAATTATATTTTTTTTCAGATTAAAGAAGGCAAGAAGATTATTATTGCTGCACATGGAAACAGTCTCCGGGGAATTGTTAAGCATTTAGATGGTAATTACTCTATGCAAATTGTTATAACTATTTATTAGACGGGTCTCCCTTCCATGAGCTATAATTTTTTTTTGCTAAACTAAGTTTAACTTTCATCTACTAGTATAGTTCGTATTTAATTATTATTCAAGGGTTTTGTTTTACAAAAAAACTTTCCAACTCCAAAAATAATATTTAAAAGTCGACGTGATAATAAGTTTTATGTTGCATTTCTCAGTAAGGATATAAAATACACATAAAACATATAACCTTGATTCTTACTTAATGAATCCTGGAATCCTTCCGAATAACTCGGAATAAAATCTTTTGAGTAAACATCATGAAATATTTTCTATTTATAGAACTATCTGACGCTGCCATTATGGAACTAAATCTTCCAACCGGCATTCCCTTCGTGTATGAATTGGATGAAAACATGAAACCCGTGGACTCCATGGTGTTTTTAGGAGACGAGGAAACTGTGAAGAAGGCCATGGCTGCTGTTGCTGCTCAGGGCAAGGCTAAGTGAAACATCTAAATATAGAATATTATTATTTATTATTAAAATATAAGCAAAAAATTTATAGTTCAGTGTTGCCAGTACATTTCAGGTACTTCAATGTAAAAGTTTATTGCATAAAATGTATTTTTTTTGTCACATAAGTGAAAGAGTTTATTAATAGAATGCATCTTAAATAAACCAGTTGTAATTTTTGTATTTCATTATTTTTCTCCATCGGCCTGAAAAATTATCTCATTAAGATCACTTGAAACAATTAGAATATTATCCACCATAAACCGCTATTTTTTTATGGTAGATAAGGTGCAAACGAGCCGATGGTTCATATGATGGTAAGTGGCCACCATCGCCCATATATATTGACAAAACAAGAAATACCCTTTGATTTTGTCGATGCGTTGCAGCTTCGAAGATAGAGTAGGGAGGGGAAGTGAAGAAAAAAAATATGGGCTATTCCTCTAGATCCGCTGCATTAATGGGATGGGAGAGAGGGGGTAAGTCTGGCCCACGTGTGGCTCGACCGTAACGCGTCTATGTATTCTAACATGGTGAAAGCGCTACGTGAAGGGTTATCCTTAAGAGAGACATATACCATCGCGAATTTTTTGTAGACCTTTTTAAGGTGTACAAAACTTGTAAACTTTTATCATATTGTAAATAATTTTATGTTGGAAGATGATATATATTGTCTGTGGCGTAAATTGTGATGTCTTATGTTTAAAATGTTGTCCTACAGGTATGCATGCAGGTCACCGTACTTACTAAATTGACTAACAAACTAAAAAAAAATTAGAACTGCACAAAAATATTACACCGATCAATTTCCTCAAACTTGACAGAACTTTACGTCGTCATTGGCAGAATTACTGCTAAATACAAGCAGTATCAAGAGCCATAAAGAAGAAAAAAAACGCAATAGTATGCTATGTAAAAGAAAGAATTGAATAAGAATTTTATTTAAAATTGCTTAAATACTTTTGGACGAACGAAATTATAATTAAATTAAACTTTTGGTTCCGAAAATATCTCAGACTAGTCGACTACCGTGACTTCGTCCACGTTAAAGTATATGTTGAATTAAGAATATATGTACAAAAATAAAGGAGAGAGACTCTCGAAAAAAAAACTGAACAGAGACTGACTATTCTGAACAGAGATAAAGATAAATATTAAAGAGAGAAAAAAGAGACAGGATGAGAGAAAATGATAGTATATAAGAGGAAGAAAGACAAAAATACTGTAGACTTCCTCAGTGAAAGAATTTTAAAAATCGGATCAGTAGTAACAAAACGGCCGTGTTCTATTAATTAAAAAAGTGTTTATGGCAACACTGAATCACCTTTGTCACTCACGAAAAGTATAGTTTTCTATTAGCGAAAGAATTTTTAAAATCAGGTTATATACGACAAAATGGCCATATTCTATTTATTAAAAAATGCATATGGCAACACTAAATCACCTTTGTCACTCACTAAAAGTGCATTTTTCTATCTGTGAAAAAAAAATTAAAATCGGATTAGTAGTTCCTGAGAAACCCTTCAATTTACAAAATGGCCACCTTATGGCACTTAAATGGCCATATCTTTTTAATTAGAGTATTTATGGCAACACCACATAGCCTATGTTACCTGGAAAGGATGTAGCTTCCTATCGGTGAAAGAATTTTCAAAATCGGTTCAGTACTTTTCGAGCCTATTCGCAACAAACAAACAATCAAATCTTTCCTCTTTATATAATAGTATAGATAGGTATAGATAAGAAGACAAAAGGTCAACTCGAAATATTTTAGGTAAGGAAAGTATATTACATATAAGAACACTTTCGACTAATTACAGTTAATAAGGGACTGATAGTGAAAATTAAACTGACTTGTAAAGTGTTTAATTTCTTAAAACTCTAATTATTTAAGTTTTGGGCTACCCATGGATATCCTTCATAAGTTCATAACGTCAGTATGTTTGTAACTCAATGCAAAAGCAGCTGAACGGATTTCAATGAAATTGGCACAGGCAGGTACGTTATAATTTGGATAAAAATAAAACCCAGGATACATGTCAATAATTCTTATTTACAAAAACAGGATCAACGTTGAATAAGCAGGCCGTTGTCAATGACGTAGTTGGATCCAGTAATAGACTTTGCCTTGTCACTTGCCAAAAAAACCACCAAGTCAGATATTTCTTCCGGCTGTGATAGTCTATTAAGGACAGTATGCCTCTGTATAGCCTCCCACGCTTTATTTGATGCGCTAGCCTTTAATATATCAGTGACGACAGGTCCAGGGCTAATCACGTTGACTCTAACACCATGTTGACCTAATTCTAGAGCAGCACACTTTGTGAAATAGTTTAAACCAGCTTTAGAGACTTGATATGCTGTTAAATAAGATACATGTGCAGGCATCTGTCCAACGGCGCTGGATATATTGATAACATTACCCTTAGTTTTAATCAGATGTGGTGACGCCAAACTCGTGAGATGAACAACTGCCCGTAGATTAATGTTCATAACGACATCGTAATATTTCATGATCTCTCCATCAACGATGCCTCCAGTACCTATCCCAGTACCAGCATTGTTAACTAAAACATCTAGTTGACCAAACTTTTTAACAGTTTCTTCAATTATTCTTCTAGCGTCTTCATCATTTGCAACATCAGCAACTATCACAAGAGGATCTTTACATTTCTTTGCTACTTCTGCTAGTTTAGTTTCATTTCGTGCAACGAGGACTACTCGTGCACATTTTGAACTGAAAGCCACAACAGTAGCTGCTCCTATACCAGAGCTGGCTCCGGTTACTACCACCACCTTGTTTTTAAAAGTCATAATAATAGATTCTGAAACCACAATCTTCAAGTAATTAAACTTACTGGAATAGTCAAAATAATTTGATGCTATGAAGCATAAATTTATAGTTAAAATTAGATTAAAAAATAAGGAATGATATAATCGAGTGAATACCTAATTAAATATAGTGATATTGAAAGTTATACCAACAGGGTAATGTTTAATTTGTACCGATAAATTAAAAATTATTGAATAATTTCGACTGGTTTGATTCGTGCACGGTGGTCTTAATAGCGTAGTAACAGCTCAGCGTTGAGTGACCTCAGTGCAACGTTGCCTCAATCTAAACGGCTTTAGCAGTGAAGAGTTAGCACGGGCACAGCAACCTTTTTTATTGCCCATCAATATGGGGGCTCGAGAATTATAATTCACCTAGGGTGCCTCGGTGGCTAAGGTAGGCCCTGGGTACACGCCATAGTAGTTTTGTTATATATACTAATCGTCCTTGTCACCCAAACGTGTAATAAATTTTTAAATTTTGCTATAATATAAAATTTAATTAAAAACCATATAATATTAATACTTAAAAAAACATGTGTTAACCCATGCTTAGCCGGTAATTGGCTTAGTCTTGCCACTTGCCAAAAAAGCACCAAGTCAGAGATTTCTTCCTGCTGCGACAGTTTATTAAGAACCCGTCCGGCTTTAACCACCTCGGTGCCCTGGGTGAATTATGTTTCTGGCGCCCCTTTCTCTTATTGAAGACCAAAATAAGGTACTACTGAGAATACATATCCTCGGTAAAGTATCCTATTTGTAACCATTAGGAAACGGTAGATTTGTAATCTGAACCTTAAAAAAATTCTGAATCTTTAAAACTACTCGGGTCGGTCGGATAAATAGTAATAAATATAATAAATAGATCGCTGCAAACAAAATAAAAATTCGCTAAAAGTTAAAAGATGAATTATTTGGACAGAATCCAAATTAAATTTTGTAAAGTTTTACTAATTTTGAGTCACTCACCATTTAAATATTCGACATTAATGATAAAATTATACGTAATTGCTTGTATTATTTAAACAAGTTTAACCTACTGTAAAAGATAATGCTATCGTATACCTTCTGAAATTTATAAAACTTATTATATTTTTACAACATATTTAACAATTTTTTCTCTGGATAACTGGCTGAGAAATGCATCTATAACATTTTCGAAACCTTCCACCACCTGTTCTGGAGATTTCAGTTGACCACTCTTGATCCAGGATGTCAAATCTTCGAAAGCCTCCGAGTATCTATCCCACCAGCGCCACACAAGATATCCTTCTACTCTTAATTCTTTAAAAATAAGAGTTGGTTGTATAATCGTTGCTCGTGGCATTTTAGATATATCATCGACTTCAGAATCAATAGTACTGCAGACGGAGACTCTGCCTCTCGAGTTCATTTGTCCCATAATAATACTGCTGAGTTCACCACCAACACAATCGAAGTAACAGTCCACACCATTCGGGGCTGCAGCTTTAAGAGCGCTTTGTGGATCTACAGTTTTATAATTTAAAGCTTTGTCAAATCCAAATTCTTTTTCTAGATAGTCCACTTTATCGTCTGATCCAGCGAAACCTATAACTGTACAACCTTTTATCTTCGCAATCTGACCAACTATTGAACCAATTGGACCAGACGCGCCTGTTATGACAACTGTTTCACCGGATTTAGGCTTGCATATTTCGAGGAAACCGAAATAAGCTGTAGTTCCTGTCATTCCAATAGCACCAACTCCATAAGTTGGTGATAGACCCTTCAAATCTGGATGCTTATGTACCATTACCTCTGGTAAAAGAGACTGTTGATCGTTAACATCTTTGACAACTCTATAATCGCACCAGCCATTGTGTGTCACTACTCTGGTACCAACTGGATATTTGGTGGATTTGGACTCTATTACTACTGCGGATTGTATACCAAATTGATCGTATGGCAATGGCAGGTCTTTATTGAATTCAAATAAGTAGGAGTCAACACTTATATATTCAGTCTTTAGCAGCATTTCTCCGTCTTTCAGAGGAGGTAGCTCATACTCTACTATCTCAAAGTCCAAATGTTTAGGTAGTCCCTCGAAATGTTTTACGACGACATATTTTCTCGCTTTCATGGTTAATGAGCTCCGGCTGAAAAACAAATTAATATCTTATATAAGTAAATAGCCATTTTGGGTGTACCAAACTTAAACAATAAAAGGTCAGGTGTCAGTTCGATTTTTATGGGGAGAATAACGTCTTGTTGATTCTTATTAAAAGAAGAATGCTGATCAGTGGACCAAAGACATCCCGGACATTGGACTACTGGCGTGGCCCACTCCTGACACAAGCTATTTGTTAGCTTACTAGAAGGGGTAAAGGGAATACTAGTAGTATGTGATCCATACTGCTAGTAATCTTGTAAAAAAAAAAGACTAACCTTGCATTTAGCGTTGCACTTTACGTAGCAGTAGATCCAAATCCTATACAATTCTGATTATTTCAGTTCATAACACGTTATCGTAGTTTTTTCAGATAATCATTCATATCATATTGGGCAGCACTTAGATTTACTAAGTCATTGCGTTATCTAGTTACAATTAAAAAAATATTACAAATATTTCTGGAAGTTGTTTTTCTACGTGATCGCATCAGAAATGAGGAGATCTGTAGAATAACAGGGTGGGAAGGAATTCTATGAGATGGACAGATAATATGGTCAAGGCGGCAGGGAGCCACTGGATGCAGATCGCAGTTTTCTGGAAATCTCTGTCGTCAACGTCCCATGGCTGAAACGAATGAACGATTTCTGAAAGATTGAACGTTAATTAATATGCATGTATCTGATCTGCACAATTTGATTTCAGCGTCTAAAGTGGCTTTGAATCCACCATGAAATCATCCGCCCGGACATAGCTTATGCAAACAGTATTTCCTACATGGATCCTCGTCAAAAAACTTACGGCTTACATTTTGCCATTTTTGAGACTAGTTAGGCTGCTGGCCCAACAAAGATATGCGTCGCTGAGGATGTGTTGTAAGGAATAATAGAAGCGCTTCATTTGACGGCGAGGCAAGGAACATGAAGTGATTCTTAAAGGGCTTTATACTAATGTGTTAAAATAATTAAAAAGATAAAGAATTGCTTCGGTAGTAAATAATATAATATGGATTATTTTCTGAGTAGTTTATTAAATAGAATACAATTATGATTATCATTAGGGATGTTGCGGATCCACTTTTTTCCACATCCGCGGATGCGGATTTTAAGAGGCTCACATCTGCGGATGCGGATCTGTATAAAAAAACTTAATATACTTTGTTGGGTTGGTAGGGTAAAAAAACACAGTATTATTTACCCTTTTTTATTTAATAATAAAGTAGTGAATGAACTACTATTACTAATTAATTATTTTAGTAATTAAATTTAAATATTGGAGCATTATATTTAATGAAAAGTAGAATGGCCGGCTTTCCGGACTCCAGTATGTTTCGCAAGGGTTCGTATATTAATCAGCGGATATTAAGAGGCTCACATCCGCAGATGCAGATGTCAAAATCGATGCGGATGTTCCGCATATGCGGATGCGAATATTCGCAACATCCCTGATTATTATATATTTTATAGTGATTTTAGGGTTTTTGTTACTTTTTCTGTTGTCTTTACAATACAAAAATAAATCCCTAAAATTTAGGGAGGAAAATCTTTACAGGGGGTAAAATTTATTAGGGTCATATTTTTTCCGGTGCTTTGCTATCTGAGTGTATGTAGATCATATTGTTGGCGTAGTTCTTTTGCAGGATTGCTTCCGCACATTCAATGATGGCGAAAACTTGAGCCCGGAATATATTGGCGTAATTGCCAAGATTTTACTGGTTGGATAGCTTGGATTTTCGCCTTATACACCTCAACCTAAGTCAAATATATATAAATAAATATATGCGGCAGTTTATGGTATTATCTTGATTAATGATAGGATTTCTTTAGAATTGAATGCTCTAGTCGATTGTGGCGTATACGTAACTCTAACTACTGGGGGGGTTATTTAGCTCATAGAAAAAAAAATTTGCAAAAAAATCACCTTATTGTGTCGTATTAATCTATCGAGCTTTTTCTCACTAAAATTAAAGCTACGAAGAAGATTTCCCAGCGAAGCGAGAATACAAAATAACATGTAATTACTTAGATACACTCGAAGACCGTTTGTATCATATTTTATCTATTAATGACATGAAATAGATAAGGTGCTCTTGAATCAACAGTGTTACGTTTGCGTAAATATATATTGATATACTATAATATATATAAGATAAAATAAGTATTACGAGCAGACAGACAGATTGCAGTCTGATGTCAATTCTACAGGCAGACAGTTGCGAGCATACCTATACATTTACGAGTATTTAGTTCAATTACGAGCAGACAGTGTAACAAGGAACCGACTCCAATTACAATAAGACAATTCAATTACGAGACGATGGTCCGATTGCGAGTGACAGTCCGATTGCGAGTTGACAGTCCGATCGTGTGTTGATAGTTCGATTGCTAGTTGATAGTCCGATTGCGAGTTAATAGTTCGATTGCGTGTTGACAGTCCGATCGTGTGTTGATACTTCGATTGCTAGTTGATAGTCCGATTGCGAGTTAATAGTTCGATTGCGTGTTGACAGTCCGATCGTGTGTTGATAGTCCGATTGCTAGTTGATAGTCCGATTGCGTGTTGACAGTCCGATCGTGTGTTGATACTTCGATTGCTAGTTGATAGTCCAATTGCGAGTTAATAGTTCGATTGCGTGTTGACAGTCCGATCGTCTGTTGATAGTTCGATTGCTAGTTGATAGTCCGATTGCGAGTTAATAGTTCGATTGCGTGTTGACAGTCCGATCGTGTGTTGATAGTCCGATTGCGAGTTAATAGTTCGATTGCGTGTTGACAGTCCGATCGTGTGTTGATACTTCGATTGCTAGTTGATAGTCCGATTGCGAGTTAATAGTTCGATTGCGTGTTGACAGTCCTATCGTCTGTTGATAGTTCGATTGCTAGTTGATAGTCCGATTGCTAGTTGATAGTCCGATTGCGTGTTGACAGTCCGATCGTGTGTTGATAGTCCGATTGCGAGTTAATAGTTCGATTGCGTGTTGACAGTCCGATCGTGTGTTGATAGTCCGATTGCGAGTTAATAGTTCGATTGCGTGTTGACAGTCCGATCGTGTGTTGATACTTCGATTGCTAGTTGATAGTCCGATTGCGAGTTAATAGTTCGATTGCGTGTTGACAGTCCGATCGTGTGTTGATACTTCGATTGCTAGTTGATAGTCCGATTGCGAGTTAATAGTTCGATTGCGTGTTGACAGTCCGATCGTGTGTTGATAGTTCGATTGCTAGTTGATAGTCCGATTGCTAGTTGATAGTCCGATCGTGTGTTGATACTTCGATTGCTAGTTGATAGTCCGATTGCGAGTTAATAGTTCGATTGCGTGTTGACAGTCCGATCGTGTGTTGATAGTCCGATTGCGAGTTAATAGTTCGATTGCGTGTTGACAGTCCGATCGTCTGTTGATAGTTCGATTGCTAGTTGATAGTCCGATTGCTAGTTGATAGTCCGATTGCGTGTTGACAGTCCGATCGTGTGTTGATAGTCCGATTGCGAGTTAATAGTTCGATTGCGTGTTGACAGTCTGATCGTGTGTTGATAGTTCGATTGCTAGTTGATAGTCCGATTGCGAGTTAATAGTTCGATTGCGTGTTGACAGTCCGATCGTGTGTTGATAGTCCGATTGCGAGTTAATAGTTCGATTGCGTGTTGACAGTCCGATCGTGTGTTGATACTTCGATTGCTAGTTGATAGTCCGATTGCGAGTTAATAGTTCGATTGCGTGTTGACAGTCCGATCGTGTGTTGATAGTTCGATTGCTAGTTGATAGTCCGATTGCTAGTTGATAGTCCGATTGCGAGTTGATAGTCCGATTGCGAGTTGATAGTCCGATTAAGAGTTGATTCTCCAACTGCGTGATGATAGTCCGATTGCGAGTTGATAGTCCGATTGCGAGTTGATAGTCCGATTGCGAGTTGATAGTCCGATTGCTTGTTGATAATCCAACTGTGAGTTGATTGTCTAATTAGGGGCAGACAATCTGGTCAAGGGTATAAAGTCCAATTTAGAGTGTACAGTCCAATTTCGAGCGAGACTTCGAGCAGATTAGTCAGACTTAAATATAATTTTATATATTATGAGCAAATCCAGATGAAGTAGCTATGTTAATTAATATAAAATGTTATTTATTTACATAAAACTTGTTCAAGATATCATATATTTAAATGAATAACGATTCATATTAATGCAATTCCAGTTCCAGATAATATCTCACACGGACAGCACAACATGAGTTTTAAGAATAAAGTGGTGCTTATAACAGGCGCTAGCTCTGGAATAGGAGCCGCTGCAGCTGAAGCCTTCAGTGCTGAAGGAGCTCAGGTCGTCATGGTCGGGAGGAATGAAGAGAAACTCTCCGCTGTAGCCAAGAAATGCAATAAACCCTTGGTCATCAACGCTGATGTCTCCAAAGATGAGGACGCGAAACGAATAATTGAGCAAACCATAAAAAAATTTGGAGAACTCCACATCCTGGTCAATAATGCTGGATTATCAGCCCTTAATGGATCTCTTCTTAATCAAGACTCAGTGAAGTCCTACGACGCAGTAATGAGTGTGAATGTTCGTGCTGCAGTACTCTTGACAAGCCTGGCTGCTCCTCATCTAGTGAAGACCAAAGGGAACATCATCAACATATCCAGCATAGCTGGAAAACTTACTCCGATAAATCCAACAGCGATCTACTATAACGTGTCTAAAGCTGCGATGGACCATTTTACATCCTGTGCTGCTGCGGAGCTTGGAGTCCATGGTGTTAGAGTGAACGCCATCAGTCCCGGACCAGTCAGAACTGATTTTATATCAAATTCCAGCAACTATAGTAATGCTTGGGATGATTTTATTAAATTGACTGTGTTAGGAAGAATATCGGTTAGTGAGGAAATAGCTGATCTGATGCTGTTCCTGGCGGGAGACAAAGCCAGGTCTATAACGGGATCCAATTATGTGCTTGATAATGGTTTGTTGGTAAAACGACTTTAATTAAAGCTACACGAAGACGGAAATTACGGTATAAATCTAATTTTATACACATTGTCTTGAAAACTATCGACTTTAAAATAAAAACATCGATATTTTTAGCTAGTGTTGTACACTGTAGTACCGGACGAAATTAATATCAATCCAAAATCTCCGGATTACAGATTCAAAATATATTCCAAATTTGAATTTTACATAGGGGACATTCATTAATTACGTAAGACGATTTAGGGGGAAGGAGGGTCGACCATGTCTTATTTACGTAAGATTACATAAATGCTCAAAGTTAAATTTATACTTTGAAAAACGCGGGCAACATTAATTTTTTTCTTATAGTAGAGGGGGAGGGGGTCTAAAACTAGCGAAGTCTTACGTAATAAATGAATGACCCTATACATAAAGAATCATGGCTACTTTTTTCTATTGCCATATTTGCCCCGTGTTCCGATATACACTGAGCGCACTGGCCAGTGCTCACAGTAGTCAGAAATGTGTTCCGTTATAACTGTCAGTATACTGGCGCAGTATCCATGACGTCATCAATCGACGCCATTTTTGTACTGTAACCACTGGAGCTGCCGAGGTATTGATCACGTGATCAATAGGGTCAAGAATTTTAATTTTTTACAGCTTGATGCTTCTACTATTGGTAATAAATAATTATTTAAATTGTTATCTAATGTAACCGAGCCTTATAATATAATTAAAATTGTAATATTATTAAAGAAACCGGCTGTTACTGATATGAAAATTAAGTGGCAATTATTTCGTTTTACCTAACCTATTTGAATTAAGTTGAAGTTGAAAACAATATTTATGATTTGATTAAAAGAATAAATACTTTTATTATTCAAGTAATTCAATTTTAAATTGAAAAAGCGCCAAAAACATGAATGACATTGACAGACAGTATACACACTGGTCTGCTGTTCCGTTTTAAACAGTGGCCCAGTGTAGCTAACTATAAAGGAACAGCTTCCCAGTGTACTGAAGTGACGTCACACCCTACACTCCTCCAGTGAGCTCTCTTAAGGGGCCAGTCCGTAAAACTCGCGCGAATATGCACTTACGGTTTTAAAAATATTAAAGAACTCACTTCATTGATTGACACTAGAAAAAAATCTCCAATACTTAATAGATGAGGCTACACTTACACCGCGAGATAATCCTAAAATAAACCTTAATTTTCGAGAAAAAAATTCTTCAACATTGATCAAAAACATTGATATCTGTCTTTTCTATTTTAACTTTCTATGCTATTTAGTTCTAATATTTGAACAAGATTTAAATATTTTTATTTAAATCTTGAGAAGAAAGCTTAAATAATACATTCACCGTTCAAGATTTCCATTAATTCAAACTAAAAAATAATAATTTAAGCCTAAAGATCATCCATTTTTTTTGCGGGAATCGTTGCCGCGGCCCATACAATTTAGTATGAAGTCAAAATTAATTTATTATATATTAGAGAACGAATGCAAAAATAATTCAGTGCGGTCTCAGTATTCAAGGTGAGAGCACGTCCGTTCGTAGTTCACGTGTTCGATAGCTCCGCGATATATCGTCTATTGTTTGTACTAGAGGTGGGTCGCTAGTGTAGGCGGCGATTTTTAATTTGTATACTTTAACTATATGATTGTTTGTATGTTTGTTGCGAATAGGTTCAAAAAGTACTCAAAATTCTCCCTTTCCGGGTAACATAGGCTATGTGGTGTTGCCATATATATTCTAATTAAAAGATATGGCCAAGATTATAACGTGGGCATTTTGTACAGTAAAGGTCTTCTATGGAACTACTTATCCGATTTTTAAAAAAACTACACTATTCCTGAGTGACAAAGATAATGCAGTGTTGCCATATACATTTTTAAACAATAGAATGTGCCTATTTTGTTACTAATCCGATTTTAAAAAATTTTTCACTGATAGAAATCTAAACTATTCCTGAGTGACAATGATGGTTTAGTGTTGCCATATACAGTTTTTAATAAGTAGAATATGGTCATTTTGTTATTAATTATCTGATTTTAAAAATTCTTTCACTGTCAGAAAACTACACTATTTTTGAGTGAGAAAAATGATTGTGTTGCCATATACATTTTTTAATTATAAAAAAATTTCCATTCTTTTACTACTTATCCAATTTTAAAAATTCTTTCACTGGTTCTATTTTAATTAATAAATTCAGGAAATAATAATTTGTTTTAAAAACTATTGTCAAAGTGATTCATATGTTACGTTATGATGACTATTGTAGTTGATTCATATCTCTACATTGATTCGTTATATTTTATCAGTGACGTACCCCGCTTGACCCTCCCCGTATTAATTAAATTTACATAATCAAGTTTTATATTTTTATTTATCATGCCATAAAAAATGTTTTTTTGATAAAAATTGACGTAAATTTAAAAGCAGTGCAATCTACTAGTTTTTGGCTTTAAGTTTATTCAATTACACCTTGTAAATAATCTAGAATGAAAGAATTATTTATTTCAAAAATATAGTCTTCCTAAAAATTAAATAATTATTATAATTCCTAGACAGCGTACACTGAGACCGTACCCTTTGACGCCGGCTACTCACCTAGTTTATGTCGAGCCCGCGGGCTTCGCGATGCAAGTAGCTAATCATTGCGTGTTTTAAATGACGTTCATAAGCATCCGACGAAGACAAACGCGTAATGAATATGTAATTATGCGAAGCGCCCAAAGTAAATTTATTCGTTTCTAGGGAGCGTATACTAATACAGCTCGTTGTGTCTGTGTGAGTAGAAAATATTAATGTGGGTGTTCAATCAGAAATTCTCACGGTCGCGAACTGCAGCCTTAAGTTGGCGGGGAAAAATGAATTTTTATAATTTTTTTTTGCTCATTCGTTTGTTCGTTGTTAATTTTTTTATAATTTTAAAAATTCGATTTGGACCTAGTGCCTACAATTATAGTAACTAAGCATTTTTTTTTTCAATCAATATAAGCTAGTTATCGTTTGTTCGATCTTATTTCGCTGATAATTAATTTATCAATATCGTCACACTTACCTTAGGCATGTTTTAGTAAATCACCAAAAAATCGATTTTGGTAAATCAATTAATAATTTTTTAATATATATTAAACTTAATCTATTTCTTATTTTTAATATTTTAAAATTTCAATTTTTCGACAAAGCTGTTGATGATTTAAGTCTATATAAAAATTTAATTTAACTCAAGAACGGCTGAATCGATTTGACTAATTTTAAAATTTGTAGAATTCTGTTCTTTGGATGTATTGGTAATCGAATCGAAAGTTCGATACATCGGATACAGTCGATGTTTTACGAATTTTAATAATGTCACGACATAACAAAATAATATCACTTGTTTGTATTGGGATTTGTAATTTTAGTCTCATTTCCATCCTTATTTTAATTGATGTTTTTACCGATGCATCGAAAACATTGATGTTTCAATTCGATTTAATAAAAGAAATCGATGTATATTTTAAATGAACATCCCTACCAATGCGTGTGTGTCGCTCTAAGATCAGGCGTTGCGTCTATCTCACAGAATAAAAAACGAGCGAGGGAAAAGGTATAATAGTATAAATAAAAGGCACATATTATTTGCAAGATATATTTCACAGAAACACACTTGCCGTCAGTTTACGCTTACACCATATTGGAATAAAAACCGCGTGCTCTGCACCGTCTGTAACAACAATTAAAATTCATTGAAACCTTTCTAGCTTTTTAGGGGTTCGTACCCAAAGGGTAAAAATGGGACCTTATTACTGTCACCGGGCTGTATTTGTTGTTCCTATAACACCAAATACTAAAAACAGAATGAGATAAATATTTAAGAGGGGGCTCCCATACAACAAACGCGATTGTAACAAGGATTTTAGCCAAATAACAGTACAGAACTCTTCGTATTTGAGTCTGACTTACACTTGGCCTTGGTTTAATTAATAATAACTAATTAGGAATTAATGAGTTACGTGGACTGCTTGTAAGCCTACCTATATTATAAAAAAAAAACTTTTTTTACTTTGTATGAAAAAAAATAATGTTTTACATTAGAAGAGAAGATTTCTTCTTTTCTTTTTTAGCTTAAAAGGCTTTTCTTTTTACCCCAAAAAATTTAATTTAAATTAATCACACAACACAAGTGTGAACTGTAAAATAGAATGTAACTTACATAAAGTTTAGTCAAAAAGACCGAAGCCCATATCCTCATCCTCAGACTCGGACTCTTCCTTCTTGGTCTCCTTCTCCTCTGCAAATAAAAATCAAATATTAGTACTAATTAAAAAAAAACACCATCTCTTTTTATTTCTAATGTTTTATCAGTATTGAGTTTTATACACCACTGTCACTCAGACGAAAGATGGTTGATATTGAAATCATCATTAATGGCAATGTCCTAAGCCAGTGTTGCCAATAAATGACTCGTAAGTAATACTTAAGGATACAAAAAAAATTTAAGTGTGATTTAATATATGTACTACTTTCGCCATCTATTGATGGATAGATAGATAGACTTTTCTTTCTGTTACGCAAACATGATAAAACCAATGAACCGATTTCATCAAAATCGGTACACAGATGGAGTAGAGACATTGACTATGTAATAATTTATATTTAAATTGGTAATTGCAATTTTTAATTTAATTTGAATTACCTGAAAAACGGGTAATTATTCACACTATATATTGGCAACATTGATCATAGCTAAAATATTCATTTTTAGAATTTTAATCAGTCTGTATGTTTGTATGCACATCAGAACAGATGATTTATAACAGCTAAATGGAATTGAGTTTAAATCATTTAAAAATGTGTTGTTTGTGTGTAGGTTTGTATAAACATACCTTTCTTCTCCTCTGCTGCAGCTGCGGCTGGTGCAGCAGCAGCAGCAGCGGGGGCAGCACCACCAGCAGGCATTGAGGATAACTTCTCACGACCTAAACACATTCATTATTTAGAAACTTCCTTTTTAATTCCGAATCAATTCAAAAAGATTTTTTTTTCAGTGATAAATATCACATCATCGTGTTCAGACGAAAGATGGTTGATTGTATGATCATCATTATAAATAAAAACTATTTTTTTTTTGGTTTTTATTATCTAATGGAGAAGGCAAAGGTAGCGGTTGCAAATGATAACTAACTTTTATAACAGACAATAATAATAAATACCTTGGGCAATTAGGTCCTCGACAGACTTGCCGCCGAGTTCACCAATGACCTTCTTAAGCTTGTCGGAGTCAGCCTCAATACCGACCGAGCTGAGGATCTTCTCTAGGTCTGCTGCGGCGGGCGCTGCTTTGCCCCCGAGCACGGCTAACAAATACGCGGCCACGTAACGCATTCTGCAACAAAATAATCAATATGATAAATGTAATATTGTTCGTGATTAGACAGACCTTCAGAATGATAAGCAGAGGGCCTGTGAAGGGTTAGACCTACAGTATTTCAGTAATTTATAAAACATCACAATGTAAATAATGAGTGATTCCAAAAATGTTTCATAAAGAGGTTTCGGCGAGACTATAAGATGACCCAGGCTGATAAGCCATTGAAAGAAGAAATACAGGCAGTATCTTTGACACCTTCCTGTGATCTGATAACGATGAAGTCTTAGGTTAGGATTTTAGTTAGATTCAAGTTTTCTCTGTCGACAAGTAATTCTAAATAATTCCCAAAAATTCAATACAAAAGTTCTGACATAACTGGATTTTTTTGAAAGTCTAAAAAAATTACTGAGATCAGGCACCAGATTAACTATTTATAAAATTAATTTTTTTTGTCCAATTGATTTTAGATGAATTTCCAAAGACTTATGATGGTCACCACGCTGGTCAACTGCAGGTTGACTTCTCACACCTTTGAGAACATAGAGAATTTGTAGGAGTACATGTTTCCTCTCAATGTTTTCCTTCACCATTATAGCAAGTGATATTTAATTGTTTAAAACATGCTGCAAGTCATCGGTGTGTGTCTGTATAGAAGATCGAATTTGGACCTCCCAAGAAGATATCAACGTCTATACCACTGGGACATTGTTGCTTAGTGACACATTTTCAATTGACAATGACTATTTACTTGATATTTTAAATAAATTAGAGAACACTCCTTGCTCGGCTTCATTATTAGTATACTACATGAGCACTAACCTGGTGTCTTTAAAAACTTTAGTTGTGATCCTCTATCAAGATATTACATCTATCATACAAATTGAAGATGAGTTTTTTTATGATAGAAGATGCAAAGGTATTAACACCACAGAGGTCTGGCTTTAATATTAATAAAGAGATTCTTAAAATCATGGTAACAATATGCTTAAGCCATAACACTAAAAAATCACATGTCATTATGTTTATTTTTGGATTCATATCAAATTAATTAATTAATGTGAACCATGTGAGGTTTAATCCATTCATATTCTAAATATTAAAAAAAAATAAGCCAGCACACACGATCCCCCTTCGATAAGGCATGTGTTAAAAAATTACATATCAATGACGAATGGGTCAAATTATAATTTCAATATTATTTAAAATGCCATATTTTAATTAATTAATAGGTATGTATTAAACCACAGTAGTATTAATATATTTAAAAAAAGATCTATGTCGCTGGCTGTAATGTTTGTTTGCCGCGCACTTTAATTTTTAATCCAAGTTAATCCACCACAATTTATATTAATTTCACAATTATATCCGCAAATAACATATAACGGTAGTTAAACTATAATTATCAATAATTATTTTATAATAAAAACACTTACTTTTAAGTCGCTAAGACACGAAACGTGTAGTGCCGTAAATAAACGTTTGCTTGAACGAAATGTCAAAGCAAAAGAGAAGGTTAACTTTGATATTGTTGAACTTGACAAGTTGACAGTAGAGGTGATCCGTATAAATCGATGTTAATTATTGTACTTGAGTTGTATCGAGTTTAATATCGATATTTGAAAAAAGCTATAATGACTGATTAAAATTTGTTTATATGAACAAAATAAAACAATAGAGAGACTAAAGCTTTTCAAAATTTTATACTGTCCTATTTTTTTAAATTTATTATCAATCTTTATTGTTCACATACATATCATAGAACTTTATAGGAAAATTATAAAAAGGCACCTGTACATATTCTCATGTCCGTATTCACACCGGGGCCGGGGCACCCATATAGCTATGGTTGACCCTGATAAAATTATTAAAGTAATGAACAAAGGCGAACTAGAAGTAAGTTAGGTTTAATATTATAATTTAAATGCCATGTTAAGAAAAAGTTTGTTTTTCAGAGATATAACAAGACTTGAAGCAAACTAGTCGATTACTTAGGTTGTGGACAATAGATTACTATTTTATCGGTAATAATAATAATTTAGTAAATTCTATTTTAATCGATTCTATCGATTGCGACATTCGTTTACTTCTTTCATCCGACATCCCTACTAAAAAGAAACTCCAGAACTACCAACTACAAAATAAAATATTTTGAGTATTAATTAATAAATTAAATAATATCGTTATGAGTATTGTGTTATACCAATTAATTTATTTAAAATGTAAATAATATAATCATCTAGTAGCGCGCGACATCTGTTATCGAATTTGTAAATTTAGTACTAAAACACAAGCCCGCCATCTATGATTACTTTTAGAAACTAAAAAGTATTAAGTACTTTATTATAGATGGCATTGTGCCGGAAATTAAGTATCTTTTTAATATGAAATGTATATCCATATGCTTTAAAACTAATAAAGTTAATAGCTTTAGTTTTGGACTGACGCAATTAGTGTAAAGAAAAGTTCGCTGTGACCCTTTTTACTTTTCACAAGCTTTTATTTAACTTGCAATGTATGTATGTATGAAATCTTGTAACTCAACTCAATGACAATACATGGTTAACTTTATGACGTCATTCTAAATCCAACATAGCGACATATCCATGATGGCGGGCTAGTTATTTTAATGCACTTCTACAATTTCGGTATCAAATGAAAGGGCTTGCTATGAGTATTCGAAAAATAAAATGACGTCATTCTAAATCCAACATGGTGGCATATCCAAGATGGCGGACTAGTTATTTTTAATGCACTTCTACAATATGGGTATCAAATGAAATGCTTGCTATGAGTAATTCGAAAAATTAAATGACGTCATTCTAAATCCAACATGGTGGCATATCCAAGATGGCGGACTAGTTATTTTTAATGCACTTCTACAATATGGGTATCAAATGAAATGCTTGCTATGAGTAATTCGAAAAATAAAATGACGTCATTCTAAATTCAACATGGTGGCATATCCAAGATGGCGGACTAGTTATTTTTAATGCACTTCTACTATATGGGTATCAAATGAAAGGGCTTGCTAAGAATAATTCGAAAAATAAAGTGACGTCATTCTAAATCAAATATGGCGGCATATCCGAGATGGCGGACTAGTTATGTTTAATGTACTTCTACAATATGGGTATCAAATGAAATACTTGCTATGAGTAATTCGAAAAATAAAATGACGTTATTCTAAATCCAACATGGCGGCATATTTAAGGTGGCGGACTTATAATACGGGTATCGAATAAAAGGGCTTGCTTAGAATAAAGCGATGTAAAAACAAGCTTATATTTATGCATAATTTAAAAAATAATAGTAGCATTCTGCACTCCTTCTCTATATAAATTACTAGTGGCTTCCCAGATTCGCACGGGTGGAGATTTAACACACCAGCGCGTCGGCGTGTATTTTTTGTTTATATTAAAATTTTTAATTTCGTAAATCTTTTGAATGGAATATCCGATTTCAAAAATTCGAAAAGTAATCAACAGGTATTGAAACAGTCTTGAATACGAAATATTTATTTGGATAACAATTAATACAAAGGTATGGATAACATGGTCTGATTTTGGTAGGCATTTCTATCAACTTTTAAAATGTACAAAAGTAGTTATAGTGACATAACTACAATAGTTGGACATATGGTCTCTATAAATATAGATTAATACGCGAAGCAAATTTGTATTTTTGTATGTAACGAATAAACATAAAAACTACTGGACCGATTTCAAAAATTCTTTCACCAATAGAAAGCTACATTATCCCTGAGTAACATAGGCTATATTTATTACAAGAAAAAATTAGAGATCCCCAGAAATTCTCACTAAAACCAACACAAGGTGCAATAAAATTAGCCATAAAATATCTTTCATCGCATGCGCTGCGAAAAGTATTGATGATAGAACGAAAAAATGTTATACAATATTATAGAACGTATCAATATCTACAAAAAACTCCGCGAGACCATATGTCCAACTATTGTAGTTAAGTCACTATAACTACTTTTTTATATTTTAAAAGTTGATAAAAATGCCTATCAAAATCAGACCATGTTTTCCATAACTTTGTATTAATTCTTATCCAAATAAATTATTTCGTAATGAAGTCTGTTTCAATACCTGTTAATTACTTTTTGAATTATTGAAATCGGACATTCCAGTCAAAAGATATTACGAAATAAAAATATCAAGATAAATAAAAAATAATCCCAGACGGGAGTTACGACACCATAACCGAGGGAATCTGCTGACACTCGCGGAATTCGCCCCATTGTTACTACATCGAGTCGACGCAGATATTTGCAATACCGATTTTTGTTTTAAATATTAATTCAGTCTATTTCCAACTTTTGTAATAACTAGTTAGTATTATAAATAAATTTATAATTTTTTAAAAAGCCTTTTTTCTACGACCAATACATAACTGGCGCAGTCGGAGCGGATAGAGACAATCTAGGATAAAACTCTTCTAGATTGAACGATATCAATCGTTGGTTATCTCTATCGAAAAGGAACCTAGTTGGTCGTAGAGGCTTAAAAATAGTTAAAAAAGTGGAAGTGGACTCCGGACAGGCGATGCAGAACACTATATGGTAAGTACTCTTGCTTTCCAAGTTCCTGCTATATTTCCTTCCGTATAATATATATATAAGTGTTTTCGTCTAAGGCTCAAATCGCAATAGATGTCACTTATTTAGATTTAAATATTAAAATAAATGTTTATAAAAGTAAAGTTCTAAGGCTAAAATCGCACTAGATCTTACTTATTCAAGTATTAATATAAATAATTATTAAAGTAGGGTTCTAAGGCTAAAATCGCAATAGATCTTACTTATTCTAATATTAATATACATTATTGTTAAAGTATAACTTTGAGGCTAAAATCGCCATATAAGTATACTGTATGGAAACTGATTATTATTTAATAAATGGATGATTGTTTAAATAAAATTCATTAATATTTCAATTTTCAATTTCAATTTATTAAGATTAATTTAGTTAAATAAATATCATAATAGCTAAAGCATATCTCTGTGAGTGTTTTATACTTAGATTATTTTTAAATAGTATATTATTATAATTTAGTATTAAGATAATAATTTTCATAAACATGTCTTTTGCAAATTGCGATGTTTCAAGCTTCAAACTGATTTCCGAATTTATGCCGCGCTATGATGGAAACCCTAAACAACTTAATCACTATATTAAAGAGGTAGATAATATTTTAAATCTTATAGATGGTTCAGCTAAGAATCATCCTGCTATTTTATGTCTAATCAAAAGTCGATTAAGTGGACCCGCGATTGATGCGATAGCTTACGAAGAAAACTTAAACTCTTGGGAAGTTATAAAATCTGCTCTTTTGCGACGTCTCCGCGATCCTAGAAATGAAATACAACTAATGCAGGAGCTCAGTAGGATGCGTCGTAATAGATCAGAGGATGCAGCATCCTTTGGCTTAAAACTTCGTGAATTATTGGATTCCTTACTTTCAGTAGGTACTCATAATAATAAGACATATTACGAAAATATGGTTATCGAACAATACATTAACAATCTCGATTTCCAAATTTCTATAGGTGTACGTATAGCTAAACCATTAACTCTAGAAACTGCAATTGTTATTGCTAGGCAAGAGGAAGCGAGACTAGCATATAATAAATCATTCAATAATAATAATATTAATTTACCATCCACATCTCAAGTTAGCAAAAAGCAAATATCTAGTAACAGAGTTGTGCAACCCTCTCCTTTTAAATTGAATAACCCAGTCTCTCAAATGCATGCTAATAATAATTATAATCAACCTTCAACCAGTTATAACCCAAACATTCCTCATAACAATAACTTTGTTCCTCAACGAAATAATTTGACCCCGGAGCAAAGACAACAATGGATACGCTCCATGCTTCCTTGGAAAAATTCACAGGGTTCAGGTAATTTTAGGCAAACCCCTCAACAGGTTAATCCTCCACAAAAGGTATCTGATGTGACCATGAGGTCAGTTAATAAACCTCAAACGCCACAGTTTGTCTCGGAGGAATTATTCTATGCAGACGAGCACCAACAACCCATCTATGAAGATGAGGAGCAGCTTCATTATCAAGGTGGGTATGAAAATTTTAACACATATAATAATATTAACAGCGAAGAGGAATATGAACAAAACCCTTCGGAGCAATCACCCCAGCAGGATTTTATCAAAGCTCAAACTACAGGCGACCCGAGTTAGTAAAGATAAATAATCATTACAAAGATCATTTGCCGTACATAGAACTACCAGAATTTCAAGGTAAGTTTCTAATAGACACAGGTGCTTCACGTTCAATGATATCCTCCTCAGTAATTATTGATAATCCTATATTTCAAAACTTAGTAGAGTATGAGCCTTTTGAAGTTAAAACAGCACATGCTACTACACGTCATAATCACGTTGTGTATTTACCTCTTCCCCCGGTCTTTAACTCTGACGTTATACATAAATTTTTATTATTTGAATTTGATCCAAAATATAAAGGACTCATAGGTTTAGATCTACTTAAAATTTTATCTTGTAATATTGATATCAAAAACAAAACTTTACGTACTTCTACTGCTGATCTGCCTATTTATTTTGATTATCCTATAAAACAGCTTAAAGTAGACCCAGAATGTGAAAAGTTTATATTAGTTAAAACCAATTATACTGACGGACACTACATTCATGATGACTATATATGGTGTGAAAACTTAAAATCACCAGGAGCTTTAGTAGAAGTAAAAGACGGTCAATTTATAACATCTATTATTAATTACGATACTAAAACCAAGACTACTTCTAATTTTCCTAAAATTAAATTAGAACCTTATAGTCAAGATACTGATAAAGATATATGTAAAATAAATTCTATACAAGTAGATTCCAAAACAGATAAGAAACTCTCCGATAACTTAAATAAAATCCGTATAGATCACATGAACGAGGAAGAACGTCGCGAGATTATAAAGATCTGCTATCAATTTAGAGATTTATTTTATTCCGAAAACATACCACTGTCATTCACTCATGCTGTTAAACATAAGCTAAGACTGACTGACCAAACTCCTATATTCGTGAGAAGTTATAGACAGTCCCCATTACAGCGAAAAGAAATAAACAATCAAATTGATAATCTCTTAAAACAAGGCATTATCCGTGAAAGTATATCTCCTTGGTCCTGCCCTGTTCACATTGTCCCTAAGAAGCCAGATGCTTCTGGAAAAATCAAATGGAGACTTGTTATCGACTATAGACGACTCAATGAACGTACTATTGAAGACAAGTATCCCTTACCCAATATTCACGATATACTAGACAGATTAGGACGTGCACAATATTTTACCACTTTAGATTTAGCTAGCGGTTACCATCAGGTAGAAATGCACCCAGACGATATAGAAAAGACAGCCTTCACTACAGAACGAGGACATTACGAATTCTTGAGAATGCCCTTTGGATTAAAAAACGCCCCTAGCACTTTCCAACGTTTGATGGATCATATTCTCAGAGGACTCGATAACGTATTTACTTACCTAGATGACGTTATAATAATATCAACTTCGTTACAAGAGCACACAGATAAACTGAGACAAGTATTTAATCGTTTTAAACTACATAATTTAAAAATACAGTTAGATAAATCCGAGTTTTTATGTAAACAAGTTAATTTTCTAGGACATGAACTGACTGATCAAGGACTAAAGCCAAATAAAGACAAGATAAAAGCTGTGTTAAACTTTCCCTTACCCCATACTCAGAAAGACATTAAAAGTTTTCTTGGACTAGTAGGTTATTATAGAAAATTCATTAAAGACTTTGCCAAATTAACCAAGCCTTTGACTATATGTCTTAAGAAAAAGAATAAAGTTATACATTCCCCAGAATTCTTAGAAGCTTTTAATAAATGCAAAGAAATATTAACTAACGCCCCATTACTCCAATATCCAAACTTTGATGAACCATTAATACTGACAACTGACGCTTCAGATGTAGCTTTAGGTGCAGTTTTATCACAGGGTAATATAGGATCAGACAAACCTGTAGCGTACGCATCAAGAACCTTATCAGACACAGAATCTCGTTACTCAACCATAGAAAAAGAACTTTTGGCTATAATATGGGCTGTTAAATATTTTAGACCTTATCTTTATGGACGAAAGTTCACTATTTATACTGACCATAGACCCCTAACCTGGTTAATGTCACTAAAGGATCCTAACTCAAAATTGACTCGATGGAGACTAAAACTTGCAGAATATGACTATAATGTGGTTTACAAGAAGGGTAAACAAAACACTAACGCAGACGCACTATCACGAGCTAAGATCTTTCATAATAGCATAGACTCACTCGCGGTCAACTTAGATGACAATGATGATGACGATATAAGTAATAGAATCTTTGAAGAGGTTAGAAGAGAAGCGGAAACTCAGCCTCCTTCAACGTCACAGGAAATAATCCCCAGCACAAGTAATGAAAATAATCAACCTAATATAGACAATAACGACAGACTTGATCTACCCCAATCGCAACTAGATGTAGAATCTGACAGTATGTCTGTTGTAACTGACCCAGACAACTTAGTTTCTGCGAATCACACACAGCCTGATAATGAAAACAAAGGTATACCCATTCTATCAGACGCAATTGACCGACAACAAAAACAATTTCACATAAGATCGACACCAGGCTCGACTTATAGAGTAGATAATAGATCGACCAATACTAGAACAACTATTAAAGACGTATTTATACCAGTAAACGACACGGAACAACAAATTATTCAGTTTTTAAAGGAACATACTATCGCAGATCGCATATTTTATTGTTATTTTTATAGCGAAGAATTGTATCACGCATTCTCCCGAGTATATACCACAGTTTTTAACAATAATTATAGATGCACTTCTCGCATTACTTTAGTAGAAAATAAATCGGAGCAAATTATATCAAAACGAAATCAGGAGGCAGAAGCAATAATCTTCAAGGTAGGTGAAACAGTTTATAAGCAGGTAGCAAAGACAGCAAGGAACGACAAGACAAAACCGGTATTTAAAGGTCCATATAAAATTATTCATTTGCACCCTAACAGTGTAGCTGAGATTGTAGGAAGTCACCCTAACGCTAAGTCTATTAGAGTCCACTATAAGCTCCTACGAAGACCGCATTTTGTTCCAGGACCCTCGTCTTCGGAGCCTTCGTGTTCACAACAACCGCAGAAATAACCTTAAATCCTGTAGATAACACTAATGGTATTTTACTTCTTAAACAAGGACAGATCCTTAAACAAATTGATTCTTTTAATCTTGCTTGTGTCTATAATATTACTCATTTACGTTTAGTAACAGTAAAACTTATGTCATTATATGCTAGTACCAAGTTGGCTGAAAATAATACAGCCTCAGATCAGTTGCATAAAACTTTTAAGGATCAGATAGAGCATAATTTAGATTTAATTGATAAGAAACTAATTTTTATATCTCCTAGAATTAGGACTAGGCGAGGCATTATTAATGGTTTAGGTTCTGTAGTTAAGCTTATAACAGGTAATTTAGATAACGATGACGCCGTGAAGTTTGAAAACGAAATTAATAAACTTCGTAGTTCAATATCTACTATTAAGAATACACAGAGACATTCTTTGGCAATAGCAAATGATACTATTAATGCATTTTATAATCAAATAAATAAAATTAATAATAATCAAATTAAGTTAAGCTCTTTGTTACGAAACTTTTCATTAAATTCAGAAACAACAATTAATCAATTACATTTTTTCGAAATATACATGCAAATAAGTTTAAGTTTACAGATTATATTGGATAAATTATTGATTTTAGAAGACGCGATGACGTTTTCGCAATTAGGTATTATGCACCCTAGCATTATAAGTTCAGATAATTTAGTGCTAGAAATTACTAAGCTACAAAGAGTAGACTCTTTCCAACCGATTTCAGATGTAACTATTAATAATATACATAAAATTGAAAAATCTATAAGTATAAAAGCCTATAGTACGGAACACACTTTAACGTTTATATTGGAGATCCCTTCCGTGGACCGAAATATATATGATTTTATCCATTTATATTCCCTCCCTAATAAACAAAACCTTACCATAATTCCAAAATCCAAATACCTTGCACTTGGAAGCGACGAGTACACTTACCTAGAGGAAGGATGCAGAGAAATAAGAGACGACATCCAGCTATGTAAATCGTTAGACACTAGAGCCATCAGCGACTCAGAAGATTGCATCATATCCTTAATTAAACATGAAAAGGCTAATTGCACACATGCACGGATGCAGATGAAGAAAATTAAAATAGAGAAAATTCGGGACAACACCTGGCTTATAATAACAATTGAACCCGAAGTATGGCAAGTTAAATGTAACTCAGGAACGGAATATAGAAAAACATCAGGAATTAATTTGGTATCTATAACAGAAGATTGTCAAATTAAAATTAAAAACATAACAATAAAAACTCGTAACAGCAAGGTTTACATAGATCAGATTATCCCGCTGCCACAAGAAGGAGAAATGAAAAATGAAATTGTAAAATATAAACTTCGTCTGGAAGATGTCTCATTGGACGGCATCCATAAACTCCTTAACAGAATGGAGGACATCCAGGAACTAGATGAAGATCCTTGGTATACAGTGATGATCATCCCCAGTTGGTCGACTTTGCTGATCTACCTAATAGGATTTGCATTCGTCATCTGCAAAGGTTTCAAATGGTGGATGAAAAGAAACATCGTTCGCGAGGACGCTTCGGGAAGCTGCGAGACTAGCTTCCATCTTAAGGAGGGAGGAGTTACGACACCATAACCGAGGGAATCTGCTGACACTCGCGGAATTCGCCCCATTGTTACTACATCGAGTCGACGCAGATATTTGCAATACCGATTTTTGTTTTAAATATTAATTCAGTCTATTTCCAACTTTTGTAATAACTAGTTAGTATTATAAATAAATTTATAATTTTTTAAAAAGCCTTTTTTCTACGACCAATACATAACTCGGGCCGCCGGCGCGGTGTGCAGTGCCTCGCAGCGCAGCGAGTAACGCGGCGATAGAGGGAGCGACAGAATGCGGGAGCCAAAATGTTAAAAAAAAATTATCCACCCGTGCGAAGCCGGGACGGGCCCCTAGTACGTTATATAGATAAAAAATAGTGTATAATTATTTTGTACTGTCCGTTGATCACAACTTCAGATGTCGTACAAAAGCAATAAATAATTTAAATGTACAAAATAACAAAATGAATCATCTCGCAGATTAATTCTATTTTACAGATAAATCCCTGAAAAATTTGTTTGCTACGATTATCTGTTGTTATTAATGTACAGTTATTTGTTACATTAAATGGTATTGCTAACTTGTTAGTCGTGAAAATGAATGGTATTGAGTCTTCGATCACTTAAGAACTAGATGCACAGTCCCATACAAAATGAGAGGGTCATAAGGGGCTATTCATTAATTACGGTTTGACCATGTCTTATTTTTTCTTACTAGGGTATGGGAGGGAGTCTCGATAGTTCTTCAGGCAACATACTTTTTTTCCTTTGGATTCTTACGTTATAAATATTATACGGGGGGGGGGGGGGGGGGGGGGGGGGGAAGGAGGTCGGCCTATTCTTATTTTTTCTTATGATTGGGAAAAACGGAAAAGGAAAGGATTTTATATCGATTTCTCAGAAACTAATGTAAAATTTTGTATGTTTGGATGTTTGTTACTAAATCAAGCAAAAACGGCTGAACGGATTTTAATAAAATTTGGTACACAGATACTTTAAAATCTGGGTAAACATATAGTCTACTTTTTATCCCGGAAAAATTTTGAGTTCCTGCGGGATAATGTTAAACATATTTCCTGTCATAAATACCCAATACATATTTAGATTGAGTTTGCCTGTCAAGTGTTATCGCGCAGTATATATTAAAGTATTGAGACTAATAGTGTAGTGTTGTTTGGTGGCGTGGTGTTATCAAAGCGTACGTGAATCATATACTTTATTACTTTAATGTTCAGTAGCGATGTGGAGTCAATACAATTATCGAATGATACGTTTTGTTAATTCATACTAGCTACCGAAGTTTTGTAGATATTGATATGTCAGAACAGAGAGCCGAATTGAATGAATGAAGTGTTCGATAATAGTAATTACGACACTCGCCTCCACTGCCCGGTCTCACAGTTGGCTTAGGTTAGGTTAACATAAGGCTAACCTAACCTAAACCTAACCCAAGGTTGTGTTAAGACATCTAAATACAATGTAGGGAGTCATAATAAATAAGACGTAAGAACTCACATGATCCTTAGTCCGATATGTCCAATATCCGTGATGCGACACACTATTTGTTACACTTCAACTCCAGGCGATGTTCACTCAAAGAGACTTGTCGAGAGACTGAAGTGTACTGCGTCAGTCGGGGAATATAAAGGGACTAGACAATGGTAGCAATGCCCCTCCACTAGTGGGGCTATTACTAGTTTGAAGCTATCAAAAATCATTGAATAAAGTGCCGTAGATGTCGCTCGTATTCCGATTATTCGATAATCGTTTACTCGCTATCTAAAATCGTCGAATATTAAAATGACGCGACGGAAGTGACAACAAGTCTTTTTTATTATTATTCTACCCTAACTTTAGTCCGACACGGCTCTCACCATTATCCTTTTCTTTTTTGCGTTGGAAATGCGCCTTATGCATACCCCACGCCGACGAGCGGGAGGTTATGTGGGACTCTCCTTGATGCCGTCCGCCATTGGGCCAGCGGCGGTTCAAGGCATACCCATTAAAACCAACGGTACCATACCTCCGCTGTAGGGAGGCGCCACAGGAACGCTTACGCACACGGCTGTGACGCCTCAGCGGATCGGCCCGCTCTTATAGCGGGCCTGCACGCCAGGGGCCCTCACCATTATCCTACCCCAACCATACCCCGACACATTTTGTGGCTAATTTTTTACACCTTGGGTTGGATTTAGTGAGAATTTCTGAGGATCTCTAATTTTTTCTAATAATAAATATAGCCTATGTTACTCAGGGATAATGTAGCTTTCTAAAGGCAAAAGAATTTTGGAAATCGCTCCCTCGTAACATACAAAAAAATATTTCCTCTTTATAATATTAGTATCATCATCATCATCACAACCCTTCAATGGCCCACTGCTGAGCCGGGTCTCCTCCTCAGAATGGGGAGGGTATTAGGCCATAGTCCACCACGCTGGCCAAGTGCGGGTTGGCAGACTTTTCACACCTGAGAGAACTTTTAGGGAACTCTCAGGAGTGCGGGTTTCCTCACGATGTTTTCCTTCACCGTTAAACCAAGTGATATTTAATTGCTTAAAACACACATAACTCAGAAAAGTCAGAGGTGTGTGCCCAGGATCGAATCTCGGATAATATTAGTATAGATAGCAAGAAAACGGATAGAAAACATATTGAGGTAATGAAATGGAATGAGGGTTTATATGAACGAGTGATGTAGAAGTTCCTCAAGACGCAATAAAGTAGAAGTGCCCGTCCCGCAAACAGTGCGAATAAATTGGACGATTCATGGATTCTTATCGATTTTCGGTGACTCAAATTGATAGTTAATGGATTGCTCACTGTCTAATGAACGTTGAATGTGAAGACTGTAGAACTTAGGTTTTTCGAAGTCGTTACGCCATCTATTGACGGATAAATCATCTCTCTTCTCTGTTAGGCAATCATGATTAAATCACTCAACTTATTTTTATGTCATTTGGTACAGGGATAGATGAGAACTTGGGAGAATACGAAGTAAACAAATGAGGGGATGAAGTGCATGTCCAGCTGGGACTATCCTACTAGATTTTATTCTGACTTGCAGGCCCTGTTAAGATAGGCCCTTCAACTATTCTGCTGCCTTTATGTATGTACTTACAATTAGTGCAAAGTATACCGAGGTTAAAGATATCCGAATTGGATCTCTTTAGTCACTCTGCCTCTCTCTTTAGTCAAACATGCACGGGTGAAGAGACAAATTAAAATCAAAGAAAATAATGTCTCCTCGGGTATTGGTAACAGGCAGATCATAGTGAGGACGATAGTCTCACCAATAACATATCAAATATTAATAATAAATTCATAATGGGATGGGTGCGACTACGGTTCTACCTTGACCATTTTTATACCGACGCATTTCTGGGTTTCTATCTGAATTATTTTCCTGTTTTGTCCTTTTTAGACCATTTTTTTACGTAGTCGGGTGGATGGAATAACGGGACGTATGTTCACATCTATACTTAGTATTATAAAGAGGAAAGATTTGTATTTTTGTATGTAACGAATAAACTTAAAAACTACTGGACCAATTTCAATAATTTTTTTGCCGTTAGGAAGCTACATTATCCCTGAATAACATAGGCTATATTTATTACTAGAAAAAATTAGAAATTCTCACTAAAATCAACCCAAGATGCAAAAAATTAGCCATAAAATGTCTTTCATCGCATGCGCTGCAGAAAGTTTTGATGGTAGAAAAAAAAATGTTCTACAATATTATAGAACGTATCAATATCTACAAATAACTCCGCGAGACCATATGTCCAACTATTGTAGTTATGTCACTATAACTACTTTTTACATTTTAAAAGTTGATAGAAATGCCTACCAAAATCAGACCATGTTATCCATACCTTTGTATTAATTTCTTTCCAAATAAATGATTTCGTATTCAAGACTGTTTCAATGCCTGTTGATTACTTTTTGAATTATTGAAATCGGACATTCCATTCAAAAGATATTACGAAATTAAAAATGTCAATGTTAACAAAAAATAAACGCCGACGCGCTGGTGTGTTAAATCTCCACCCGTGCGAATCTGGGAAGCCACTAGTAGTTTATATAGAGGAGTGCAGAATGATACTATTTTTTTTTAATTATGCATGATTAAAAGCTTGTTTTTTACATCGCTTTATTCTAAGCAAGCCCATTTATTTGATACCCGTATTATAAAAGAACATTAAAAATAACTACCAGTAGTCCGCCACCTTAAATATGCCGCCATGTTGGATTTAGAATAACGTCACTTTATTTTTCGAATTACTCATAGCAAGCATTTCTTTTGATACCCATATTGTAGAAGTGCATTAAACATAACTAGTCCGCCATCTCGGATATGCCGCCATATTTGATTTAGAATAACGTCACTTTATTTTTCGAATTACTCATAGCAAGCATTTCTTTTGATACCCATATTGTAGAAGTGCATTAAACATAACTAGTCCGCCATCTCGGATATGCCGCCATATTTGATTTAGAATAACGTCACTTTATTTTTCGAATTACTCATAGCAAGCATTTCTTTTGATACCCATATTGTAGAAGTGCATTAAACATAACTAGTCCGCCATCTCGGATATGCCGCCATATTTGATTTAGAATAACGTCACTTTATTTTTCGAATTACTCATAGCAAGCATTTCTTTTGATACCCATATTGTAGAAGTGCATTAAACATAACTAGTCCGCCATCTCGGATATGCCGCCATATTTGATTTAGAATGACGTCACTTTATTTTTCGAATTACTCATAGCAAGCATTTCATTTGATACCCATATTGTAGAAGTACATTAAAATAACTAGCCCGCCATCATGGATATGCCACCATGTTGACATTCCATTCAAAAGATATTACGAAATAAATTATCCACCCGTGCGAAGCCGGGACGGTTCGCTAGTTATATCTCTCCATCCTACCAATATTGTTTACTTAACAAAACTCATAAAACAACACACACAGACACAGTATCTCCCCTCAATATTTGATTATGGTATAAGGAAATTGGATTGTATGTTTTAGATAAAGATCATTTCATTTCGCTCGCATGATTGTCTGTTTATTTACTCTATATCGAATTTATTATCATAAACTAGTCGACCCGCCCTGGCTCTGCACGGAGAAATCATATTTTATTCCTATCCCACAGGAAATGTTGTTAGGTTTTATTTAAATATTAATACTATAAAATATCGATATTAAATATAATTAGAATAAAAATGATCGATATCTCGATTATCTTGTATTAAAGATAGTTTGCTGAATATTTAAATAATTAATGCAATTGCTATTTTGCTGAAGAAGTGTTAAATATTAGAGTCAGTACGTCGGGCAGTGAAGGAGAGCGTTTACTGGTAGTAGAAGGGCTCTTTAATCCTGCACCTAGGTCGCAAGCCTCATGCACTTCTCGGCTTCCGTCGGGGTTGTGTATTATTGTAATCTTTTCGTTGTGTGCTACACACCTCGAGTTAGCTTTTACTATAAATTTTTCAGGGATAAAAATCTATGTATTAATATAAGGTATCCATGTGCCAAGTTTCATTGATATCTGTTCAGCCGTTTTTGCATTACTGAGTAGCAAACACCCAAATATCAAAATATATAAATTTTCACATTTAAACTATTAGCAAGATGTGAGTTATTACACTATATCATTATAAATTATAGCCTATGTGTTATTCTGATGTGTAAGCTATATTGTTGTAAGGTTTCATCAAAATCTATTCTGTAGATTTTGCGTGAAAGAGTAACAAACATACATCCATATATTCTTACAAACTTTCGCGTTTATAATGTTAGTAGGAAGTACGATTCTCGTGTCACAGTTTTTATTATCGAACTCTTCTGGAACGGCTTCACCGATTTTAATGAAATTTTTTGTGTACATTTGGTAGATCTGAAAATAGATCGTAGGATATTTTTTGTACCCCTAGGTGATAAGGGTGGCCCACCAGAAATCATTTATATGGTAAAGCAACGTTTGCAGTTTTTGTAAATAAGAATGAATTGACGTTTGTTAGTCTCGCTAAAACTTGAGGACGGCTGGACCGATTTCACTTATTTTGATTTTGAATTATTTGTAGAAGTCCAAGGAAGGTTTAAAAAGAAAATGATAAAACTATTTTGATAAAACTTTTACTTGTAGCCTAATATGCTTTCGCGAAGCGAGGAGGGGTCAGTGTGTTACTCAATCACACAAAAACGGCTGAACGGATTTGGATGAATTTTGATATACAAATACTATATAATCTGGATTAATACATAGGCTATTGAATGTCTGAATATTTTTATATTTTTTAAATATAAGAATCGATTAGTTCGGACCAAATTTTTATTAAAAAAATATATATATGTTGGTATTGTCAAGGTAGCCAGTATGAATAGGCTTGTGTGTACGCTTCCACTGATTTGTATCCATCGATGCATTGAGCTGTTAGTCCCAAAATACCCGCGACTGCGCGGTGTACTACAATAAAAACTATACTGATACGACCCCCACCGACCAGCGACCGTCGCGCGTGCGGTATTATTAGATGCCCATAGATTATGGGGTTCATGCAGAACCAACACATTTATACAAACCCGTAGGTTTGTTCGCAAGAATATTCTTCTTCTTCTTCCTCTAGCCTAGGATTGTCTCGGAATCTCTGGCATGGTCCCAGATTCCGAAAATCTAGTAGTCATTATTTTTATATACAACACGAGACTAGCAGACAATAATAGCTCTTTAAAAGTAGATGACTTATTTTTTTCATCACCAATATGTCGATGTATGGTGACAATAGTTTATCAACAGCAAAGTTAACTTTGTCCTTTAATTCAAACTCGGGACCCCTTGGTGTGCGAGTTCTACAACCCTAGTCTCGATACATCTGACTGGTTTCATACAGTAAACATTGTTATAGTAGTGCCAGTCATCATCACGACCCGTCAATGGCCCATTGCTGAGCCGGGTCTCCTCCTCAGAATGAATGAGGAGGGTATTCGGCCATAGTCCACCACGCTGTCCCAGTGCGGGTTGGCAGACTTCACACACCTTTGAGAACTTTAGGGAACTCTCAGGAGTGCAGGTTTCCTCACGATGTTTTCCTTCACCGTTAAAGCAAGTGATATTTAATTGCTTAAAACACACATAACTCAGAAAAGTCAGAGGTGTGTGTGGGGGATCGAACTCGGACCTCCCGAGTAAGACATTGAAGTCTCAACCACTGGGCCATCATTGCGATGTAGTGCCAGTAGTGTACTTTAATATGTTGGCGCCAGATTCCTCCTATTAAAGATCACCTGTGTTTAACAACTACTTTTATATTTTAATTGTAAAATTGCGGAGACGAAGTGGATAGTATTATCTATATGGGAGCTATACTAGACAGAAACCGAACAATAATATCAAACACTTATAAATAAGAAAATTCATAATGTCTAGCAAATATCTTTATGATTATCGGGCGAGATCATTTTGACAACTGGCTCAAATATATCGGAACAGAGGTTATATATTGTTTTGTGATGTATTCTCACGTAAGCTTGAAATAAAATAAAAGAAATTACTCGAGAATGTAAAGTTACCAATGACGATGTTGCTGACTATAGTGAGTAGTGATGGTACAAACGGCTTAAAATTGAGAACTCGTTTAATCGTTTTCCTAATTTAATAAGCGTTTAAAGCTTACGCTTTTTGTTATATAAGCGTTGAGCAAACCGTAGCAAACAGCAATAGAATTGTTTACACTACACAAATTAACTGTTCTTTGTCCATGAAAAGGTATATTACACACACAATCGAACCTCAAGACAAAAAAAAGAAAAAAACAACTACCTTCTTCTACACCTGCGTGACAAATAAAATTCACCAAAACATCAGTCTGTAGAAATCGCGCACGACACTTGTTATCAATATCCTTTTTCAGACTCGTTGACAGTGCAAAGCACACAAACGTTGTATTTATCAATCGCAAAAATCGTTTAAACGAAAGTATACACAACACATCAATGACGTTAGCTTGGTCTGGCTAACGAATCGATTTCGTTTAAACGTTTAAACGAAATCGACTTACACTAAACAGCGTGCTTGACTACTTTTTTTGGAAAGCAGTAGCAACTTTTCGTTCAAACGTCCACCTCTTATAGTGAGTGTTACTATGACCTTGCAACCCTATTACCTGGGTCACAAGGAACATAAAGAAAAGAAATAAAAATAGTTCATAATCGTGCACATCGGTGGCAAGCCCAAGGTGCTGATCACTTTCCTGTCTATATATTACTAACAATTACATATTATATTAATAGGTTGTATATTGTTACTTATAATTTTGGCAACATTCATGTGGATAGCGTTTCGATGCTTCCGATGGAAATGTGTTTGAATAATTATAACTTATATTGTAATATGGTGGACATTCGTAGATATCGCTTTTAGTAGAACTAGCAGTAAGAGTAGGGGTAAGCCGTGAGCGGTGGTCAGATAAAGACATGACAAATATCATTACTATTTGAACGTGACTACCTAATATTCTACTCCTAATAGAATCCTCTGAGACAGATATCCTCTGAGTGTTTATGAAGTAGCTGAAATAGTACATACTAGTCGTAACCTGAACACCAATACTTGTTTACAAATTGGACGACAATACTTGAACTATAAAAGAAAACATAAAGGCCACCGATGATAAAGATATGAACTTTAGCAGAACACCAAAAAGAAGTTGCATATTTAGGGCACATTCTTAGACATGACGGATATTAGCTCCTGAAATTCTTAATGATGGGCAAATAGCTTTAAAAAGGTGTGATGGTCGCAAAAGTAAGTCTTAGCTGAGAAACATTAGAGAGTAAAAAGAATCACGAGTTCTGGACTCACGAAGAATAAGGAAAAGTATAAGCAACAACAAGGGTTTGAGTTTGAATTGAGGGACAAAGTTAATTTTGCCGTTGTCAGAATTCATCGTCATATTGGCGACGAAAATAGTAAATTATGATACAAGTGTGCTGAGTTGGCCATTACAGTCTAGGTGGAGGGGTGTTGCAGCCCGACAATACAAGATACACTCTCTCGTTTTGCCAATGTCCATGGTCAAGGGACCAAGTTTGTTAACAAAGAGAGAAAGATGAGGTATTATTGCCAGTTGGTTTCTTGTATTGTATATAATAAATAATTAAAACTAAATTATCGGAATCCGGGACAATAATGTCTGATTACTAGACAGTATCTCAAATTCCAGGCCAGCTGGCAACTCTAATCGAGACACAAGTCATACATTATAATATACAAAATTAGCATCGTCACCCTTTGATGGCCTTCTGCGAAGCTGGCTCCAACCACGCTGGCTAAATGGGGGTTGTCGGACTTTACATACCTTTGGGAACATGGAGAACTCTCAGGAGCGCAGGTTTCCTTCTTTCCTTTATTATATTACAGCAAAAACGAGTAGACACCAACGTCTAAACCACTATCACGCAGTTTCAAATACAAAACACAAAATTATGAACTGTTGTTATATTTGTTACGGAACCCTAACGGTGGCGCTGCACACCTGGATACCCAACTCATATTACACGTCCCGGAATTTGGCGACTCCGTGAGAATGGATCACCGAGGACTGTCGAAGCATCGCCTCACCGAGGCAGTCTCAACTTGCGCAGAGCTCACTCCTCTACTTTTAAGTTATAATATTAAGTAAATATGTAAAAGAATTAAGAAAATATAATTCTTAGAATATTCCGGATTTTCTTCCCCTCCTGACGACGCCCATCCCGCCTAAAATATAATTTATTTATTCTATACCATTCATTGATTTGTTGGCAAACATCACATCTAGCGTTATAATCTGTGAGCTATACGTTTAGTATAGTCGAGTCGGGCTGCGCACGCGCAATTGGTTCAACGTGCACGTTTATAATTATCATTTCGTACACTCATGGTGCAGTGATCTACTGTAACTGAGATTTCGTAACTCTTTGCTTTTAAACTTTGAATTCAGTGATGAATATTTCAGTGACGTGTGTCTGTTTGTTTTGTGTGAACATTGTCAAGAAAATGGTGAGTTATTTCACATTTTTTTAAACTTAATCAATATTCTTTCTATTTTTAACCACAGATACCGAACTGATATTACCTGTGTTGTCAGTGTTTGGTGATACTTAATCCATACAAATAAATAAAAGTGGAGTGTCTGTTTGTAATATTAAAATAACCGCTTTTTACTAAGTGCATATGGATGTATGCACGCACACACCACATATACCAACAACAACATTATTTTTACAATTTTTATCTGTCTGTTTGTTCCGGCTTATCTCTGAAATGGCTGAACTGATTTTGACGGGCTTTTCACTAGCAGATAGCTGATGTAACAAGGAGTAACTTAGGCTATTTAACATCTCGCTACGACCCATAGGAGCGGAGCAACACCCGAACGAAGTCGTGTAGATCGGCTAGTATTTTACATTTTAATTTTCAACATCAACGACATAAACGGTCACATAGCTCGACATGTACTTCATCCCCTATTTCAACCTCTTTAAGCCTTCGCGATAAAACGTAGCCATTGTCTTTTCTCAAGTTCTAGTCTATCTCTGTACCAAATTTCATTAAGATTGGTTCAGTGGTTTATACAGAAAAGCGTACCAGACAGACAGACAAAGTTACATTACGGAAACAACACAAATGTACAAACAAAGCTGGTATCATTTAAGTGTCAATTTAGTCTCTCAGATTATAAAACTTGGCATATCAAAGACATTTCTTCATGACAATAGAATCCTGTTAAATATTAGAAACTAGCCGACTAGCCCTCGCTTCGTTGATTGAGATTTTCCATATAATTTTATGATTTTTTCGATTTTATTTTATTTCGTGTTAGCAACACTGTTTATAAAGTAGTAGTAGCGGGTAGATCATTAATTTTATATAACCTTTAGTGCGATAGATTAGTCTCAGTCTCTCTGGTGTTTTCGTGCAGTGAACATGGAAGTTAGTGTTATAGTGTCGTGATTAAGGTCACCCTTCTTGACGTCCACGTAGGTTTACTTTATTACCTATTTCAGTTGGCGAGGTCGAGTGGTGGAGGTGAGAGTTAAGTTATGAAAGAGCTCTTTAAACCTGCTCCTGGGTCTCAAGCCCCAGGCGCTCGCCTCATTCTAAAGCATATATATACGTATTGCTGTACAGTAATGGGTATCATTCCTATCTCTCATATATAGCATTTGATGAAATGTTACACAAGGATACTTTATAACCTGGATTTTTAGATAGGATACTTTTATCCCGAAAAAATCAGCGTTCCTGTGGGATAATATTTAAATGTGTTTACTGTCTGACTGTGACATTTTTTTTTTTTTTTTTTTTTTTTTTTCTTTTTTTTTTTTTTTTTTTTTTTTTTTTTTTTTTTTTAAAGATTACTAGCAGTATGGATCACATACTACTAGTATTCCCTTTACCCCTCCAACTAAGCTAAAGCTTGTGTTAGGAGTGGACCACGCCAGTCATCCAATGTCCGGGATTTGAACCCACGACTTGTTGATCGTGAATCCAATGCCTCAACCACTGAGCTACTGACGCTTCAATTGCACTCACGCAAAGCCGGGACGGGTCGACTAGTAGTCTAATATTTCAAAGACTGAAACTAATAACTTATAAACACTAGTGAGAAAGCTATATAAAAAACTAGAGCATATTAAATATAGAAAATATATAATTACATAAAACATAAAAGCGATATTAATCTTTAAACATTCACGATCACATCAAAGGCAATGATCGTCATAATCTAGCGAGTATATCTAGATCTAGATTCAGATATAAAACAAACAAACTGAAAGATAACAGACCCGGCATTGTTATGAAAATGTATAAATTACGTGTAAAATTTAATCTGCCTAAATATTTATATACTAACTAATGGATGGTGTTTTGCGTCAATGATCCAGTTTCAAGAATTTATGCGGTTTTGTTTCTTTTTTAGCTGTAAAAAAAGAAATACAAAACCAAAATCTTAGCATTAGCTTTATGTGTGTGTGTAAGTGTACATTATGTAGGAATCATAAATGAGATAAAACATTAGCTTGATACGAAAGTGTAAGAATGTAAAAATATACCAATACTTAGTCTATATACAACTATATTAGTTTGTCCGCATATAGCTCCGCTCCTATTGGTCTTAGCGTGATGATATATAGCCTGTAACCTTCCTCGATAAATGGGCTATCTAACACTGAAAGAATTTTTCAAATCGGATCAGCAGTTTCTGAGATTAGCGCGTTCAAAAAAACTCTTCAGCTTTATATATTAGTATAAGATTGGATGTAAATATTTGGAACTGTCAACTCGATACTTGTTGCTGGACTACTATCTCAGACCCATGTTGACATTTTGCGCGTTCACATTTTGTTACACTAGCCAATCCAGCTCCTTTTAGAAACTCAGAATTTTCTTGAGTAACTTGAGTCTTCAAATGTCAGACTCCTAACCGACGATTAAGACGTTTTAGGGTGGGAAGGGCCTCTACCTTGTCTTATTTTTTCTTACAAGGGGAGTCTCGATAATTCTTACGTAAGATTACAAAAATGTTCAATGTTAAAATCATACTATGAAATAGCTTTAGATTCTTACGTAATAAATATTAAATAGGGGGGAGGAGGTCAAAAACTAGCGAAAATAGTCTTACGTAATAAATGAATGGCCCCAAAGCGAAGAAAAAACGAAAAAGAAATTAAACATGGCCTATCGTAGTTGTGGATTACAATTTTTTTTTCTTCTTATTAGTCTCCAGAAGCAGTCAAACAATTATTAGTAGCATTCCTGTCGCATTGTATGTAGGCAAGACTTTCTTTTTCCACCTCCTCATTCAATTATAATTTGACAACGTTATTATTACTTACCATCACCCTGTGGACCGTCTGCTAGTTTGCACCTCAACTTTTAAATAAAAAAAACAAGGCTATGAAAAATAGTCTGCTGCTTCTTTACTGCATAACACCGAGCAATTATGAATGGAGTGTTATCTGTATAGAACAGGTTCTTTAACATGTTTATAATTAACGCTGATTTACTCTTTCATAAATATCTTCTTTGAAACACTTTAAATATTAATTACATGCTAAATATTTATACGACTAACTAAAATAGTACATGATATAAAAGATACCTACTTTTACAAAATATATTTTTGATAAAAAAAAATCTCAATAAATCAAAGATGAAGTTGTTGTTGCCACATTCCATTAATTATTATGAAGTTTCTTTGATTTTATACATACAGAACGCTTCGCTATTCTCAAAAAATCTGTCTGACTGACTAATTTAAAAATTGTCCGATTTTAGATTCTAGAAAATTGTCTTTAGAAATATTAATAAAATTTCAATCTTTAAATACTTCTATCTGACTAAGAAAGCAAATCAGTCAGAAAGTCAGACTTCGATTTTCTTCAAGTACTTGACTGTCAAACATCAATCTATACAAATCTTAATATTTCTATTTGGATGACTGACAAACTTCAATCTATGCTGATTTTAATATTTCGGTCTATATGGCTGACAAACTTCAGTCTACACTGATCTTAATATTTCTGTGTTTAAGACTGACAAACTTCAATCTATTCTGATCTTAATTTTTCTGTGTTTATGACTGACAAACTTCAATCTATGCTGATTTTAATATTTCGGTCTATATGACTGAAAAACTTCAATCTACATTGATCTTAATAAATCGGTCTATATGACTGACAAACTTCAATCTACATTGATCTTAATAAATCGGTCTATATGACTGACAAACTTCAATCTACATTGATCTTAATAAATCGGTCTATATGACTGACAAACTTCAATCTATTCTGATTTTAATATTTCGGTCTATATGACTAACAAATTTCAATCTATACTGACCTTAATATTACTGTCCATATGACTGACAAACTTAAATCTATTCTGATCTTAATATTACTGTCCATATGACTGACAAACTTAAATCTATTCTGATTTTAATATTTCTGTCAACATGTGTGATAAATTTAAATCTATTCTGATATTAATATTTTTGTCAATGTGACTGACAAACTTCAATCTAATCTGATCTTAATTTCAACATCCAGTGGAGCTGCCTTTTTGGATCCGCAAAATAATAATAAATTATTAATTTGTTTAGATGAAACTCTCTCTATAATGCACTCTGAACTAATAGCCATATCGGAAGCTTTATCTTATGTTGAATCTCTCAGTGTAACTGATGTGATTATATTTTCGGATTCAAAAAGTGCTCTCCAACATGTAATAAAATGTACGTCTAATTATCAGGGCATTCCTATTGCGAACACTATTATTAAAGATATATATAAACTAAAGACTAATAATGTAAATATTTTGATTCATTGGATTCCTTCTCATGTTGGTATCACGGAGAATGAGGAAGTGGATAGGTTGGCGAAAGAAGCTACTTTTAATGGTATAGTAACGAAGTATACTATGTGCTTGTCAGACTTAATATCTATTATTAGGAGTGCTTGCCGCATTATGTGGTCCGAATATTTTGACGAACGTTCGCGTAAGAAAGGTATTTGGTATAGTACGATCCAGCCATCTCTTCCTTATTTTCCGTGGTTTTATAAAGGTAAATTAAGTAGGAAAGATATTGTTTTAGCGTTAAGACTTCGTTGCGGGCATATTCCATTAAATAAGTTCGCATACTTGATGGGTAAGGCTGAATCTCCCGATTGCTCTCTATGTAACGTGGTTGAGGATGTGTACCATATATTGATGGAATGTCCCCGCAATGAGTGTCGTCAAATATATTTAAATTCTAATAGCAGCAATATAGGCTGGTGCAACAGTCTTTTGGCGTCTCTCTTGTCGGAAGATACGGTGGGGCTCTATAGGGCTGTTCATTTAGCTTTATTAAAAAGAAGTATGTGAATAATGTCTGTGAGTGTAATTATGAGGGTGATATAATCAGTCATGATTAAACCCTCTTTAAAATATAAAATAAAAAAAAAAAAAAATTTCTGTCTATACGAATGACAATCTTCAATATATTCTGATATTAATATTTCTGTCAATATGACTGACAAATTTCAATCTATTCTGATCTTAATATTACTGTCTATATGTTTGACAAACTTTTAATCTATACTAATCTTAATATTACTGTCTGTATGACTGACAAACTTCAATCTACATTCATTTTAATATTTCTGTGTTTATGACTGACTAGCGGCCCATCCCGGCTTCGCGCGGGTGGAATATTATTTTTAAAAATATATTGGCCCTCCCGCATTTCGGTGCCGGTGTTTATTTGGATAAGGATTAATACAAAGTTATAGAAAACATGGTCTGATTTTGATAGGCAGTTTTATCAACTTTTAAAATGTAAAAAAGTAGTTATAGTGACGTAACTATAATAGTTGAACATATGGTCTCGCGGACTTTTTTGTAGATATTGATACGTTCTATAATATTGTACAACATTTTTTTGTTCTATCATCAATACTTTATGCAGCGCATGCGATGAAAGATATTTTATGGCTAATTTTTTGGAACCTTGGGTTGGTTTTCGTGAGATTTCCTAAGGATCTCTAATTTTTTCTTGTAATAAATATAGCCTATGTTACTCAGGGATAATGTAGCTTTCTAATGGTGAAAGAATTTTTGAAATCGGTCCAGTAATTTTTATGTTTATTCGTTACATACAAAAATACAAATCTTTCCTCTTTATAATATTAGTATAGACAAACTTCAATCTATTCTGTCTATATGAGTGACAATCTTCAATCTATTCTGATCTTAATATTTCGGTCTATATGACTGACAAATATTAATCTATGCTACTCTTACTAGTTAGGTACGTAAAGTATTTACTTAACATGATCACTTTACATGACATATACAACTTACAGATCTACTTTAAGAAGATATTATTTTAATTTTCCTGCTGTCTTAAGTACTTACTTAAGTGTATCTGACTGACAAACTTCGATTCTTAATACTTTTATGCCTCTGTAACAAACTTGACTTGACAAAATTTATTTAAAATAGGTCTTTTCAATTATTTAGGTCTTTGTCCAACTGTGGACGTGGGGAAAATCCTAACTTAATATAGTATCCCAATTATTAATATACTCTGCCTGTTACGCCTAAAGCACTCAACCGATTTCAAAGAAAATTAAGTACACAGATAGACTAAAGTTTTGGAAAGGATATAGGCTACTTTTTATCGCAAAAAGGCTTAAAGGGGTTTAAATAGGGGCTGAATGTTTGTATGTCATTTCGTCATGGGTGGGTCGACTAGTATATAAATTACATGAAGTAACAAAGTTGCAAGTGGAAATAATTTTAATGTGTCCAAGGCAAACGAGGCAGTTCATTTGATTGTTCCACGTACGGCTATAAACTTGGAATCGAACCTACACCATGTCGTAAAGCTAATTACGTCGCTACTACTGCTTGCAGTAATACATACCTATGAATATTTAAAACTCAAAAAAATCCCTGAGAGATTTGACTTTTGAAATTTAAATTTTTTAACGATTTTTATTATGCCTACTCTAATAGTTTCGTAAATTAATTCCGATTCACATTTAAAGGATTTCACTTCGATAGATTTTATTGATTACCTACAAAATAAAGCAGTGATAGCTCAGTGGTTAAGACATCGGTGTCTTACTCAGGAGATCTCACCTCTGATTTTTCTGAGTTATGTGTGTTTTAAGAAGTTAAATATCACTTGCTGAAATCTGAGAGTTCCCTAAAAGTTCTCAAAGGTGTGTGAAGTCTGCTAACCCGCGCTGAGCCAGCTGGTGGGCTATGGCCAAACCCCCTCCTCTTTCTGAGGAGGAGACCCGGCTCAGCAGTGGGCCATTAATGGGTTGTGATGATGATGACCTACAAAGTACATATTTTATGAAATTCTTAAAGTGCGTTTATTTTATTTGACTGACACCTGGGTGTCATTCCTAGATCTGTGGACAAGGTAGTATATATATATCACAATTTTAAATTAAAAAAAAACAGATTGAAATAAAGACCTTTTTAATGGCTACATATACATTGAAGAACATTAGAAGAAAGATAGATTGGAAAAGAAATATATGTAGAGTACATTTAAAGCTTTTACATAACACATGGACAACATTGATTGATTAATGATTGATGATCGATTGTTTAATTAATTGACTAATTGATAGAGAATGATGGATTATTGTTTGATAGTGATAGACAAGTTGGTTAATATATCGGTACGTAAGTTAGGTACGAGTGTTGGAATTCTGTTAACAGGTCTTTCAAACCTACAACTTGATCACAAGTCCAAGGCACTGCTTAGATTCCTGTCGTAATTGTAAGAGATCATAATGTTTAGTTATGTATCGGTTCAGTAGCAGTATCTACGTCCCCCCCTCCTTTCTCACCATTTTTCTCCGAGTGATAAATAAGATAAGCAGATATACTTAAATGTAGCATCACCCACGTCACCTTAGGCAAAAATACTTTTAGTCATCAATAATTTCAAGGTGGCCGCGTGTATAATATTAAACTTTCTGGAACTAACCTCGGCCTGTCGGCCTAGATCACTTTGCTCAGACCTTAGAGAGCCGACAAGCTTTCTTCTCTCATAGACTGATAATTGACTGATTGATTGATGATCGTAGATAAAGACTAATAGCTAAAACATTACAGGAAAAATTAAAACTGATTATAAATATATTCAAGTAGGCAAGGCATACAGATACTTTATAACTTCAATTAACACATAAGTTACTCTTTATCGCAGAAAAAATCATTGTTCCTGCGGGATAAGAATAAAATATATTTATCGAACTCTTGAATAATTTAAGTTTTGTAAAGCGTAAGTGGTTTTTTTTATTTACGATGGAAAATGCTGTTACGCATGCAATGCAGGACTCCGGGCGTGGCACCGCCTTACCTGCTAAAAACCATCGAAGCCATCATCGGATCATGAAGAGACGACACTTAAGTACTCCACCGTGTCGCCCCGACGAAAATACAGCCCTGTGATCACACTTTACTCAGGGCGGAGGAGGGCATAGCGCCGTCTACGCTCAGCTGGTCTTCTCCTGCGTGGCAATCCTGCGGATGCTGCGTTGTCACGTTCTCTCGCTGCTGTCTCTTTAAGGGTAATTACCGCTTCACAGAATGAAACCATTCCTTTCCACTTCCCTTCGCTATGAAGCATGGAATCAATCACATTCGAGAGCGAGAGATGAGGTCCTATTATCTCTTTGAGGGCGTGCCGCTGCGGCGCCCATGCTATGCATCCCACAAGGATGTGATGTGCAGTGGCCACAGCCGCGTCATACTCACGACACCCCGGATCAACCTCTAGTGGTAAGCTAGGGCGAGTAGACTGGTTAATACACATTAACATCAGCTCCCTATTCTCCTCTTCCATATCTATATTAATATTATAAAGAAGTAAAGTTTGTGAGGTTGTAGGGGGTAATCTCTGGATCTACTGAACCGATTTTAAAAATTTTTTAACCAATAGAAAGCCACGTTATTTGTGAGTGTCATAGGCTATATATTAATCCGATCGGATTTGCAAAGTAAGTCGGAGAAAAAAAGATCGAACGAAAAAATTTGTTACGCTGTCTTAACTATGAGAGATATATGATTCATAGTTGCGGGTAGAGTATGAGTGAGTGTGTGAGTGAGTGCGTGAACGGTTTGAATACACTGGCGAAGCGAGAGCGGAACTTCTAATCTATATCTATACTAATATTATAAAGAGGAAAGATTTGTATTTTTGTATGTAACGAATAAACATAAAAACTACTGGACCGATTTCAAAAATTCTTTCACCATTAGAAAGCTACATTATCCCTGAGTAACATAGGCAATATTTATTATAAGAAAAAATTAGAGATCCCCAGAAATTCTCACTAAAACCAACACAAGGTGCAAAAAAATTAGCCATAAAATATCTTTCATCGCATGCGCTGCGAAAAGTATTGATGATAGAACAAAAAAATGTTCTAGAATATTATAGAACGTATCAATATCTACAAAAAACTCCGCGAGACCATATGTCCAACTATTATAGTTATGTCACTATAACTGCTTTTTTACATTTTAAAAGTTGATAAAAATGCCTATCAAAATCAGACCATGTTTTCCATAACTTTGTATTAATTCTTATCCAAATAAATTATTTCGTAATGAAGACTGTTTTAATACCTGTTAATTACTTTTTGAATTATTGAAATCGGACATTCGAGTCAAAAGATATTACGAAATAAAAATATCAAGATAAATAAAAAATAATCCCAGACGGGCCGCCGGCGCGGTGTGGAGTGCCTCGCAGCGCAGCGAGTAACGCGGCGATAGAGGGAGCGACAGAATGCGGGAGCCAAAATGTTAAAATAAAATTATCCACCCGTGCGAAGCCGGGACGGGCCCCTAGTAAACTATAACTATGTTAATACTCTTTTCTTTTCTCGTATTAATATTTCAGGAACACAACAGTGTTTTAAAAAGCTTTGTACAATTAAATCTTTTAAGCACTAAAGTTATTTCAGTATCGAAACCGAACAGTGCCGTCACATAAAACACGTCTCTATTCGTCACTGTTGCTATCGTGTTGCAAGTTGTAGGACGTAGCGATTAAATAAACCAAATAAAAACTGAGTTTCAAGATGGCCAGGATATGCTCCAATATTAGTAATAGTATCTTTATTATCAGAGATGAAGTAGGATTAGATTGTATTTTACTATTTTAAATATAGTGATCTACAGCTCAAGATTCACATGACTTTTCCTCCCAGTCTTTTGATGTTGTTGTTTGATGCCATTGTTTCAGTTTGTATGCTTAATCTCAGAAATAATCAAATTAATAAAGTCTTCTTTACCTATGTATGTGGTTAAAGAAAACTATATTAATTTTCATTTATTGTAAGGAAGAAAAATCTGTGAGTCTCCAAAAGGTTAGGATCCTCTCCCCGCCTTATTCAGTCGTCATAGGAACGCTTTTGCAAATAATTACGATATTTAGGAACGATCTGGACGTTTAATTCAAATTTATCTAATTCAGACTCATTTAAGATCAAGCCGTAGTCTTTTAATAAACACCTTATATTTTAACCGACTTCAAAAACGAGGAGGTTCTCAATTCGATTAGTATATTTTTGTGTAATTAATTTTTGTAGTCGACATTATCTATTTCAATCGGGTATACTACTTATTTGATTCTCCACTGAGGGTAGGTAGCAAATAGAAATCTGCTCCAATAATAGTAACATCCATAAACTACATCATAGATTTTTTAGTTTTAATGTCTTTAAAAGTTATGGACTAACGAAATTAGAATTTAGAATTTCTTCAAGTTTTATAATTTATTTAAATTAGAATTTAGAATTAGAAAAACTGTTATAATTAATGTTTTAATTTTTTAAGATTTTAAACTCTTTCTCCTTTGCATTAGACCAAGCGTACTAGGATGCGTGGGCGCATGACATTAAGTCGATTTACGATTTTTGACAGCGGGTGACGCCACGCTCTTTTATATAGCTATTGTTTAGTTTGTGTTGAAACAATTACTTTGTTATACTCTTATTACAAAAATTATGTTCCATTGAACTAAAAGTTGATGTCTAATGTGTAAAATGGTATTTCATAACTCTCTTCTTCTTTTCCTAATTCCCAGCCCTTCTTCTTTAGTCTTCCTTACTTTCCTTTTTATTTCCTTACTGGTAAAAAGGTAAAGTTAGGCTTCCTTTCTTTTTTCTTTCTATACTCTCAACTTACCTTGGTAGTATGGGATCCGTTCCCCGACTGGCTTGCAACCAGCATGCGAATCCGACCGCCGAGTGTCATAGACGCATTTCGGTCGAGCCGCATGTGGGCCAGACTTACCCCCTCCCTCTCCCATCCCATTAATGCTGCGGATCTAGTGGATTCTGTACTCTTGCTCAGGGTCCGCTGAAACCGCAGATTTTTTTTCTTCACTCATCGACAAAACAAGAGAGTATATCTTGTTTTGCCGATGTCCATGGGCGATGGTGGCCACTTACCATCAGGTGGACCATCTGCTCGTTTGCACCTTGTCCATTGTTAACATCCTTTTCTTCTCTGGATAATTAATGCAGTATTCATATTTCGTTTATTTAATTAAATAAAAAAAAAAGAAATGATATATTCATTCACTGAATGAAACTCATTTATCTCTTTTTTGGATCATAAAAAATCTATAAAAGGCTGAAAATAAATGTCTGGAATAACTTTTAATGTAATTGTATAGTTTGCAATTTAAATTAAAGCTAAATGTATTTAATTGTATTCTGAATTTGATGTAATGTAATTTATGATTATTCTGTTATAGTTCTGGCAAACGTTCAGTGACTACAGGAAACCACTGAAACTCACTGTTGGGAAATTTCATTCATTGCAATTATATTAGAATTGTTTCAGAGTACACTCGACTATAATAAACTCCATTTAACAATAAACACACACAAAAAGTCGAAGTTAACTTTGCTGTAACTACTCTACATATGTTTTACTTTATATTTATCTCTCAATTTAACAAATTACATTCAAAACGCCGAACTTCAATCAATCAAATACTTTTGTATAAAAATACTTTTGATACGTCAAAAATTGGTCGATCAGGCAGTTTGTCTGAAGCTACCACCAGCTCGGAAAGCAGTTTTCTGTTGAGAAGAGCCGGCCAGAAACTCAACAGTCGCTCGCATCAAAAAGCCATGTTTACATAGTCTGTTATACAAATGATTTAACTTCAGAGTCAACGTCACTTAGATTCCAAGCATTCTCATCATTTAAGTAATCCTGTACATTATAGTATGCTTTATATATTAATGACTTCTTGATCCGAGTTTTAAATTGTTGAAGTGGCAAGTCTAATATAGGCTGTGGGATCTTATTATAAATGCGAACACCAAGCCCCATGAAGCTATTACTCGCTTTGTGGAGACGAAAGTATATACGAATAGATAGATTGTAACTAGTAATATAATTGTAAGGATTTTGTTTCTGTTATTAAATATAATAAGTAGGCATTCCACTTCTCTTTTATTTGAAGACAAACGTCTAATTGATTGATACTCGTGAAAATATTTGAATTAATATATAATATAATTAATATGCTACACAGAATAGAAACTTCGATCAATCGTCGAAATCTACCTTAGATTTAAATATTTATCTTCTCTTTCATGGTCTATCCCTTTTTAGCAGGACAAATGTAAATTTTATTTGTACAATAGCCAACGCGACTTCGTTTGCATGACATAAGTGACGAAGGGGGTTAGAGAAAGTGTGGCGTAGGAATCTATACTAATATATAAAGCTAATCTCAGGAACTTCTAGTCCGATTTGAAAAATTCTTTCAGCGTTAGATAGCCCATTTATCGAGGAAGGCTATAGGCTATATATTATCACGCTACAACTAATAGGAGTGGAGCTACACGCGGACGAAGTCGCAAGGGTCGGTTAGTCTATAAAACAAAGGAGCTTAAACTTTCTTTGTTTTGTCGACGTTTAAACACAATTTACCCGGATTTTCCCGTGAGGGGACGGGTTAGAATACAATTCTCCTCTGCCGCTGGGAGAGCATCTCGTAAGAGCCGAATAACCCAGCACCCCCTTGGTGGTAGGGGATCTGTTCCCCGACAGGCTTGTGACCACAAGCATGCGAATCCGGCCGCATGTGGGCCAGACTTACTTAGGGCGATTAGAGGGCCCTCTCCTATCCCATTATTGCTGCGGATCTAGTGAACTCTGGGCTCTTACTCAGGGTCCGCTGAAAACGCAGCATTTTTTTTCTTCACTCCCCTTCCCACTCTATCTTCGAGGATGCAACGCATTGGCAAAATTAAAGAGTATCTCTTGTTTCGCCGATGTCCATGGGCGATGGTGGTCACTTACCATCAGGTGGACCATCTGATCGTTTGCACCTTATCTGCTATAAAAAAAGTGAGAAAATGGAGTTTGCATTTTTGCTGTTTTTGCTTCATTTTTATTGAGGCTCTGCTCCTATGGGATAAATGGACTATGGTAGTTCCTGAGATTAGTAAAAGGTGAACACTTATTATTGTTTAATTTTAATATAGTTTCACAATTTATTTAATTAATCAACTAGATGGTGGGTTGGTAAATTCATAGATTATTAATTTTAGGTTGATTGATATTAGATTGACTGATGATTGATGATGGATTTGTAATTAGAATACTCGAATTGATACAATTTCTAATATCACTGAACTAAGTTCTTGATACTTTTCCAAACAAATTATAACGCTCATTATTTTTATGGATATTAGGCAGACATATTTGTTACTTTATATTCTAGGTATAAAATGATATATTAGAATATTGTATATACGTATTGTGTTTTTGCGAATAGACAGTGATTCAGATTGGTTGAAATCTATATATATAAAAAAAGAATCCCTATTTCTCTTGGTCACAGCATCACGCATAAACGGCTGGACCGATTTTGCTAATTCTTTTTTTGTTGTGTTTGTTATTGTCAGGAGAAGGTTCTTATGGAAGGAAAAAAATAAGAAAATTATTTGGAAAATTGAAACGGCCATATCAACTTTTATAATGTAATTTTCTAATATAAGCTTTTGTCAGCCAATTAGAAATTCAATATTCTTAGATAAGACGTAGATATAGTAGATAAGAGAATGACGTACGAGGGTAGACGAAGTCACGCGAGTATGTTAGTAATAATAATATTAATTATGCACAAACTAAGCGAGGAAATTTAAAGTTTTCAGAACTGAAATACATTTCCTAATTTTTATTATAATGTATTTTTCCAACTCAGTCACATAGTATATTTATTATATAGTCTATATATGTAGTCATCCATATAAATAAATAAAATTGTAGTGTCTGTTTGTAATATTAAAATAACCCCTTTTTATTAAGTGCATATGGATGTATACACGTTACATATACCAAAAGAACATTTTTTACAATTTTTGTCTGTCTGTCGGTCTATCCGGCTAATCTCTAAAATATCTGGACCAATTTTGATAGCTGTTGTAATATGGAGTAACGCAGGCTATTTAACATTTCGCTACGACCCATAGGAGCGGTGCAACACGCGTACGAAGTCGCGCGGGTCGGCTAGTTATTTTATAAAATTGAGACAAATTTTTTTAGGTGTGCTAAACAAGTGATTCCCAAAAACCTCCTAAGTGTCGATGACGGGGATGTTAGTTTGAGTTAAATGTTAAGTAATGAGGTTCTTACAAAACCAGCTGCTTAAATCTTCTATTATATAAAGCGTTTAAAACAAAAATCAATATGTTAACAGATTCAAAAGTTTGAATGACCAGACCGTTGATATCATGTGCGTTAATGACTTCGAAATTTTGCGTTTATTTAAAAGGCAGATTTAAAAGAGGCAAAATGTAAAAGTTGGCCGCATTAATTACTGAGCCGCTCTCGCGAGCTGTCACCGAACTTTCTACAACGGATTTTTTTTTACTTTTTTGTTTGGAATTACCCTCACTTGCGCAATATCTGGCTTCGGAATTTGTGCCGACTTTGGCAGAAGCTAATATTATTACAAAAGTGTTTGTTTGTCCTTTCCTGTTGTAATAGTACATCCTAATATCAGTGGTGTAACTATATCATTTGAGGCCCCTGGCAAATTCATCGGATGGGGCCCTCTATCCCTCAATATAAAGAAGCTGCTTCAATGACAAAGATTTTCTGTTAGGGAGAACTTTGTAACCCTTATAGGATTACTTCGCTTTCCGTTTATCTGTTTGTCTATCAATATATTTTTAATTCTCCTGTGCTCATGGCACTCTCGGATCAGGGGACCTCTTCCGGCTAGGAGCCCCTGGCATTTTGCCGTAATGCCACCCTATAGTTACGACACTGCCTAATATATGTCCTATATACTTTTACCAATAAAAAAAATGCGAGACTGGCGCAATTTACTTCTTAGATATCTGTGGAAAATATTAGACGTCGAAAATTCTTGACATTGGTAGTATTCGCTTTTAGAATATCACTCCGTACCTTTAATTTACATGAGAATTTCCAACTTCCTGCTCTTTTCTGATACCGAGACATGTTGACAAGTAATTTATTGCTCTTTTGGCATGGGTTCCAGTCAGTATGAACAAAGGTTCACACAGGGGATCATGTAAACTTTTTCTAGATAAGAAACAAGACTGAAAATAGGAATGTATAATTTATGGCAAAACTCATTTTCATTTCAGAATTATGATAAGTAAGTTAATGACAAAATCAACGAACTTTAACTATAAATACTTCGTAAAATATAACGCGTTCCAGTCGCACCGCATGTGTATCAGACTTCTCCCCACCCTTTCCTATCACATTAATGATAGTAGTAAGCAGTGATGGCCCAGTGGTTGAGACTGAGGTCCGAGTTCGATCCTGGGCACACACCTCTGACTTTTCTGAGTTATGTGTGTTTTAAGCAATTAAATATCACTTGCTTTAACTGTGAAGGAAAACATCGTGAGGAAACCTGCACGAGTGAGAGTTCCCTAAAAGTTCTCAAAGGTTTGTGAAGTCTGCCAACCCGCACTGGGCCAGCGTGGGGGACTATGGCCTAATACCTTCCTCTTTCTGAGGAGGAGACCCGGCTCAGCAGTGGGCCATTGACGGGTCGTGATGATGAATGATAGTAGTCGTAGTCGATCAATTCTTATTTGGTGTTCACTGGATTTCACAAGGCGACAACCCATCGACATTAACACCAAGAGGTGAGGGCCTCTTTATCTGTCATTAATCACTGAATTAAAATGCCAATACTTTGCTTGCTCTACTTGGCTAAGGCACTACTGTGGCCCCAGATAAATATTTTCGTGTAGCATATTTACACTGTTGCTACTAGCGACGTCGTCACATGCCGCAGGATAAATCACTCATCATATTATAATTTTAAAATAAATATTATACATATATTTCACATAATCTTGTAAATATTCACAATTTATGATATGGCGTATAAATTTCAACTTCCGAATCGTGTTTTTCATCTTAACAGCCAACTGATGTAAATATTGCGAGAGTTTTTGTGCATAAATTATGAATTACTAGCTTTACGCCCTCGCTTTGTCTCGTTACTCAAATTAATTTTGTAGTGTACACTTAAATATATTTTTTTATATAACATTAGCTGACTCGGCAAACTTTGTTTTACCATATAAATTATATCTAGTGGGCTACCCTTATTACTTAGGGGTATATAAAAAACCTACAAGGTTTCGGAGGAGTTCGAAAACAAACATTGTGACCTGTTCCGTTGTTTGTCATCAAATCTTAGAAATTAAATTTAATCCACTTCCCGGTCAACGATTGAGCTGAAATATTGCATACATGTGTAAATCGCGTGACAATGCAATATTATGATGATATGGTGATGATGGAGCTGGAAGATGGCTAGTGGAACTACTCCATCGAGTCTCGGCTCGTTTGATTCGTCTTGACGAGTACTTTGGTGCTAGATGGTAACCAGTAATTAAATGACAAATTTATATGTAAACTTATTAAGATATAAAATAAATCTAAAAAGTTAAAAATAAAATTAAAAGAAAAAAAACTGTTTAAAATCAAGCTTTTATAGGTCGGGGTATAGTTGGGGTAGGATAATGATAAAGGGCCCGCGATGGGCGCTCGGCCGGTTGGACAAAGAGCTGGCCGAGGAAGCTGCCATTGTGGTAAGCTGCCATTGTGGTGTGGCCAGCACTGAGGTTCCACCGGAAGGTGGGAGGGAGCCAGTGTCGATGAGCTGGCGGGTCGCATGCACACGGCGTTGCAGGAGGTGTGCAATGCGGCCATGCCCCGTGTTGGTCGGAGGCCGCCGCGTCGCCAGGTCTACTGGTGGTCGCCCGAAATTGCGGATCTTCGGGCGGCGAGTATCAGGGTGCGGCGGGCCTACACTCGGTGTCGGAGGCGAAACGGCCTCGACTAGGCGTTGGAGGAGGAGCTGCGGGGCGTCTTTAAAGAAGCGCGGAAGACCCTGCAGCTCTCTATCAGTCGGGCGAAGGCGGTGGCCCGCGAGGAATTGCTTGCGGGCCTAGATCGTGACCCGTGGGGGCGTCCGTATCTCAGTGTACGTGAAAAGATTCGCGTTCACGGCGCCCCTGTCACAGAGACGATGCAGCCTGAGCCGCTCCGCCGGCTCGTAGGGGAGCTCTTCCCACCGCCCGTCGCAGTGTTCGTTCCCCCCTGAATGGCACCTCCTTCAGGAGAAGGGGAGGTTACGGCCGTTCCTCCCATCACAGAAGAGGAAATAGAAGTTGCCGTCGACCGTCTCCGGGGGAGAAGAACGGCACCGGGGCCCGATGGTGTGCCGGGACGTGTATTGCTGATCGCCCTTAAACACCTCGGGCAAATGCTTCGGGAACTGTTCAATGAGTGTCTGAGGACTGGGCAGCTTCCGAAACAATGGAAGGAGAAAACGAAACATCGATGAGAAACTCTATTGGCAAGATATCGAATGTTTTATTAACGTTTTTATACTTAAAAATTTATTATTTATTTATTACAAAAAAGTTTATTGAAAAAGGTTATTGTGTTGGTTGTAATGATATAATGTGATTTGTCGATGGAAATAATAAAAAAAATTATCTGACTATTCTTAGTACTTTCGTTTCAGCAGTTCTGTCGCGTTTTCTAATAAGGTTTCGTTTTCACCAGAGATGTGCGAGTGTCATGTACGATACTGTGACTTATTACGGATGTTTAACAATTGAACAAAAATGTTTTTACCTTGTTTCAGATCCCATGGTGGTAATAGGGCAGATGGGGGCAGCAGCAGCGCAGGATGCCCCGGCGCAGGCGCAGGCTGGGCTCGCGCGTGCGCAACTACGTGAGGGCGCTGCTTGCCTTCCTCTTCTCTAACGTTGGAGTCATTGTTCTGGTCGTTGCTTATACTATTGCCGGTAAGTTTTATTATCTGTATCTGTATAGTCCATGTCTATGTCTAATTTGAAGGGTCTTTATAATATAATAAGTAATAGTCAGAGTTTTTATGAAACATTTTCAACAATTGTCGTTATATTTCAAATAATGTACACAAAAACTTAAAAAATTATACATCTAAAACTTCCTCATGAGTTATTCTGTTTATTAGTAAAATAAACCGCATGAAAATTCCTTCAGTATTTATCAAGTTTATCGCGAATAGACATACAGATGCGTCGTAAGACTTTTTTAATAACATGTATTAATTAAAGGGCTTTTTGTAAAGATCTCAAGAGCCACACGCCTTGCAGTTATAACTATAACTATTAAATAAAAAAATTAAATCACCCCGGACTGAAACTCTAAATTAATAAAGTATACCCACATAATATAAAAAAAAACAGTCAATATAGACTTAACAAATATTCATAAAATGCAAATAAAAAAAATTGTTAAAATATATACTGTTACGTACATTAAAAAGTTTAATACACGATTATACACTTGATATCGAAAGTGTGTTGCCATGGTTACGAAATTGTTATATGTCAATATATTAATATTGTGAGGCAGCTCTCAAGTTAGAAATGAGCTGATAGTCTCCAAACGGCTGACCAGATCTTCACTATACATAGCATAAAACATCTCGATTAAATTACCTTTCAAACAAATAAAACTTATCGGAAACAGTCCATTGTCTTGGGCAATAGTTGCAATAGTTGCAATAGTTGCAGTTTCTCATGAAGAGCAAAAGTCTTTCCATGGCAAAGAACCCTGAACGATTTCAAAAACATCACGAATATTGTTTTTAACAAACAATCAAGGAAACAAAAAAGTGAGAACTAAGAAACTTATACCTACTAACAACTAACGATAACCTCAAAAATAAATGTCACAAAATCTAGGGATGGGCAAAGATTACATATACATAGGGATGGGTACGAAAATCGATATATTGACATTGTCGATAATTTTAATTTGAAAATATTGATATTCGATATTTATTCCTGAATATCAATACGATATTTTTAAGATTTTTCATGGCTTTGTTATATTAATTATATTTTTAAACTCTAAAACTAGCCATTAAAAGTGTATAGATGGTGACGTGTTTTTTTTAAATTGCAAATATTTTAACAATAGGTAATTAATTAAGTAATCGCGCTTAGAGGTAAAAATATTTTTTACTCTGTATTCATAGATATTATTTAAACTATAGAATAGATGTATTGTCTATGATAATTGTTAACAATATTTATTTTTACTACTACCTACTAAATTTTTATAATTTTTTACGATGCCACAGACATATAGATACACACGTCAAACTTATTACTATAATTAACTCAAATCGCAATTCTCAGGGTCTATTTTCCATTATAATAACTTCAAAATCCATTAAGGTAAACTCTCACTATACGCCTTTCTAAACCCTCTACCCTTTCAATATTATAGTAGGAATAATTAAAGTGTATTACAATAGATTTTGGTACAATCGATTTCCGAAGCTCTTTGTTAATGAAACAACATAAATAATTTACAGCTCATTGAATTTTAAATCCCATCGCGAATAATTTATATACTGACCTGCTATTTTGTTCGCTTGTCAACATTTATTTATAACTAGCCGACACGCCCTCGCTTCGCTGAAGTGCGTTACATTCAATTTTGCCCCCGCAATTATGAATATACTTGTCGTCGCGTGAGTTGGCTTTTGCCGAATATTCGTCGAGTATGCGCCGAATTTATTTTATCATATTAATTTAAATAATACTTAAAATCTACCAATAGTAAGTTATCATTAATGAAAACAATTTATTTAGAATTTGTTGATAACAAACGTTTCACGGTAAAAATAAAAATCCAAAAAACTTGGTTATTTGATTTTTTCACATAAATTTTGAGGTTATGTGAAAAAGTGTAAATAAAAGAGTTCCATAGAACTTGTAGTTTTGCTGGAAATCGAGATAAACCGTTTTTACCCTTACGGGGGGTTCCCCTTTTCCACTTCACTATTTTGTTATATTCTCTTCCTTTTCCAGGATTTGTTATATTCTGTTCCCTGGTCTATTAGTAAAGCACACACGAAAGATTGTTGTTTTTTGTTGTTTTGTAATTCATTGTTGCTGAATATTGGGAGCATCGGCCAACAGACTCGCCGAATATTCGTTATTCGGTTTTCGGCAAAATCACTATTCGTGGCATCTCTAGTTTAAACAGAGAACTTGAGTAGTGAAGGCGAATGTTTCAATTGATTGAAAGAGCTCCTTAAACCTACCATGGTTACGACAGGAACCTAAACAGTAAGAGACCAGATCAGTTTGTAATGTTTAGTTATTTATCGGTTCAGTAGCAGTATCTACGTTGCTTTTACCCAATACTCCATTCAAAATCACACCCCCTTGTTGTGTTTTTAAATATACCCTCTCATCTCTCTTTCTATCTTCTCCGAGTTATTATTGCTCCATTATTTCCGTTGAATGGTTATTCTCACTCCTTCCTTGTCCTGACAATAACTAATACAACGATTTGGTGCAGACGTTCTGAAGTTATGCGCTTCCATAGTCCAACAGATCTAAGCTTCTAGAAAGTTCCATCATCCTGGTGCCATCATCAGAACAGCTTCAAGGTACTTCAAACGGCAGCACAAGAATAGACGAGTCATTAATGTTTAAAATATTATATTAATCATAAATAGGTAATGTTTCCAAAATCACCATTTAAGCTAAGTATTCGACTTTTTTAGAATGGAATTTAAAAAAAAAAAAAATTTATGTTAGCAACACCGTTTAAATTAGTATTCGCGGGTAGTTTTTATCTTATTTCGAGTAGACAATATACAACTTTTGTTCCGATAAAATTGAGCCATTTTATCAAGATGATGATGATATTTTATGGATTGAGATTAATTATTAATATAGAAAAACTACAAAATGATAAACGTTTATAAAGTGGAGAAGTTGGGAAGATAAGCGTACGAGAATACAGATAATAAATTAAAAGAAAATGAAGGCAATGTAACTAAGGATTCTTTTGTTTCAGGTGCATTCATGTTTCAAGCGATAGAGGGAGCAGGAGAGATGGAGCGAGCCAACAACATGTCCAGAGAGAGACACAACACTGCTGAGTATTTGTGGCAGAATGTCACTTTACATTTCAATTTGTTCAACGAGACTGCTTTTAAAATGAGGTAAGATTTCACTAAATATATTGATGTGAATTGATGTTTGCTCTTGCAGCTACTTTAACACTAAGTCTACCCGTGAGGGGACGGGTTAGAATACTATTCCCCTCTGCCGCTGGGAGAGCATCTCGTAAGAGCCGAGTAACCCAACACCCCCTTGGTGGTAGGGGATCTGTTCCCCGACGATGGCGACTAAAAAAAAAAGGTTCCTTTCTTCATCTAATTTTTTTTATATGGTAGATAAGGTGGAAACGAGCAGATGGTACACCTGATGGTAAGTGGCCACCATGGTCATCGACAAAATAAGAGATACTGTCTTGTATTGTCGAAGGTAGAGTGAGGAGGGGGAGTGAAGAAAAAAATGCTGCGGTTTCAGCGAACCCTGAGCAAGAGCCCAGAATCCACTAGATGGGATGGGAGAGGGAGGGGGTAAGTCTGGCTCACATGCGATATTTAGCGGTCGAATTCGCATGCTGGTGGTCGCAAGCCAGTCTGGGAACAGATCTCCTACCACCAAGGAGGTGCAGAATTACTCGGCTCTTAGGAGGGGAAAAGTAATCTAACCCGTTCAGGGGTATTCAATTACAACACATCGCGTACGGCGGAGGGGGAAGCGACGCCATTTTGAGCTAATTTTACTGCGCATCGAGATTTCCATTAAATATAACTTTTTATATATAAAACATAGCGACACCATTTTTTATTGGATAAAGTAAGAAAGGTATTAATGGTCACGTAACAAAAAAGCGTTATTGATACAATATATATACTTGTTTACTGTAAATCTGACTGGTTTCGTAGTCGAAAACAGGAGTAGGAGAGAGAGAAAGAGAGAGTAGTAGATACTACTTGGAATGGAAACTTTGGCAATGTTTTATCGTAACTTGTTAGTTGAATCAAAAGCTTTTAAATATGCAATAATTGTTAAAGAGATTTAAGACTAATTATTATTATTGAACTAATATGATTAATTTTCTAATAAATATTTTATTTTCAAATAATAGTAAGCAGTGATAGTCTTACTCGGGAGGACTTGACGTCTCTGAGTTATGTGTATTTTAGGAATTGTTTTAACGGTGAAGGAAAACATCGTGAAGAAACCTGCACTCCTGAGAGTTTTCCATAATCCAGTTCTTAAAGGTGTGTGACTAAGGGGTATAGTCATCTCATTCTGAGAGGGACACCCGGCTCAGCAGTGGGCTATTAAAGGGTTGTGATGATGATGAAACAAAATAGCCATATTTTTTAAATTATAATATTTATGGTAACACCATAGAGACTATGTTATGCCTATCCGGATAGGCTGTAGCTGTCTATCGGTGAAAGAATTATTAAAATCGGTTCTGTAGCCTTATTCACGATAAACTAACATACACAAAAACTCAAATTTTTTATTTTTATATAATAGTATATAGTGTAGATGTATAAAAGAGTAGTAAGTAAGATTAATTAAATTTTAAAGCAATATCGCCATTTTTCACTTAGGAACTTTTCTCGTTTTATCTCGTAAACCAGCGTTCTTTTAAAACGGAGTAATTATTTAAATCCTTTACCTTTGGGTTGCGTTGAATTTTTGAGCTCATTAGCGAACTTGCCGAAATTATAGTAATAAGGCTGTTCTACACTATCAGATTGTCCATATATAACCCTAAGTAACTCTTTAGAAACGTAGCAAATACTTAAGAATACAAACTAAACAAACGAAACTGTGATTTAAGATATTACTAACGCCATCTATTGATGGATATATGGGCTAGCTGTCTGTTATGCAATCACGCTTAAATCACTGAACTAATTTTGATGAAATTTGGTTCAGAGATAGATTAGAGCTTTGATAGGGACATAGGCTATGTTATATTTAAGAATACAAACTATACTAACGAGTGTGCGAATACCCCATCTATCGACATGGGGATGAAGTGCCTGTCGAGCTGTGTGATTATTATAGCGATTAAAATGTGAAATTACTTAAATACACGTGGTAAATCGCACCCGGGCGAAACTGGGAAGAGTCGACTAATTACCGCGCTCGCGGGTGTTAGGTTGTACTTTAATTTTATTTATTGTAATTTTTTCTGATTATATTGACAAATGAAAACGAATGAAATGTATTAATTGTAGAATGAAGTTTTATATCATATTAGTTTATTTGATAAAATTGTGTTTATTTGGAATATAATAGACGCTGAATCAAGACATTTATGGTTTAAATTAGGCTTTCTTTAAGATTTTTTCCTTGAAAACTCAAGTAATTTAAAGAAATTCCAAAACCAAATTTCCAATAAACAAGTAAAACAATCAACTTATATTTCATGAATTTTAACTTTTATAAAAATTGATTGTAACAATGTGAATTTCAGCGTCAAAGTTCCATCGCCGACGGTTATGCCTGCAAACTGAGTTTGTAAAACATTTATAGTGAATTACACGAATAGAAAAATAAAAATGTGTAACTCCAACTTACAAGAAAGAGAATGACGCTATCGTTATTCATAATTAAATAATTAAAATATCTTACTACTACTGAAAATTGCAGCGTCAAAATTCTTGAATTTGAGTAAAAAATGTAATAAGACTCTTAAGAAATTATTTTTTGTTCGAAAGAGTGCACTTCCGAGGTGATCCCATTATAACCTGATAGTGGAATTAGGAGAAATCGAGGGAAACCCTGAAATTTCGAAAGCACTTACAATGTTTTTTACATATTTTATAATGTTATTGCTGAGCTGATGTGATGGAAGACACAACTCCTCAACAGTTAGGACTTAGAGAATACTTCTTTAAATATTATGGGGATGTACTGACAACTAATTTTATTCTTTGAATATATTTAGGTAAGCTGATAAAAAGAGAAAAATAAAATATTTAAAAAAATTTTTTTTTTTTCATTAATCAGCACATCTAATAACATAAGTGATTAGTTTTAATTTTCTTTTCATTGTTCTTCTCTTATTTACTTGCAGTTCGACTCATTTTCTGTCTTTTTCTTTATTGGTCTCAAATGTTTCATATGAATATCTCGTCTGAATAGTGATTCTACGTATTGTAAAAAATAATCGATGGTGAGTATGCAGACCAGAAAAATTATTAGTCTGAAATAACCCTTAAAAGTAAAAATAGTAGACTGCATATGAAATAAATATAAAGCGACCTGAATGAAATACCAATTGAAATTCTAGGTCGGAAACTCTCCTGAGTTAATAGGCTAGAAAATATTTAGACGTTTTACTTGCTAAATGCTGATATAAGAGGTATAGAGAATACCTAAAAGTCTGGCTTACATTTTAAAATAGCCAAATATAATAAGTTTAAGTATTTATTTGGATATGTAGGAAAATAGTGAAACAATAAAATAATATTATTAAGTACTAGTCGACCCGTCCCAGCTTCGCCCGGGTGCAATTTAACACGTGTATTTAGCCGTATCCGCTATGACAATGCATTTTAAATCAGCCATATCTTTGAAAGTACTCATTTAAATTTCATGCTGTAAAGGGCCATATTAATCTATATAAAATGCACAATGTATTTAAGGTACCTAATTGAATAAGGATTAATGCTGTATTGTTTAAAATCGCTTCGTAAATAAGCCATTATTTCTCGTAGAAAGTAAAGGATAAAAAATGGTTATTGTGGGTTACCCCTAAGAGATAGACATATACTATCGCGGACTTTTTTGCAGACCATTTTAAGGTGTACAATACTGTAGTACATTATTTTGATCTATCTCATAGGGTTCAGCCAGCGTTTGCAATGTAAGCGCAAAAAAATGAGTTTATTTACGACATCACATTAGAAACCTCTAAAATTTATCAGTGTTTCTATACTATATTATGTGTGTATTATACATATAAACTTTCCTCTTGAATCACTCTATTTATTTTAAAAAAACACATCTAAATCCGTTGCTTGGTTTTAAAGATCTAAGCATACATAGAGACAGACACACAGACAGCGTGAAGCGACTTTGTTTTATACCATGTAGTAAATAGTAGTAATATTTAGGATCTTAACACTAGGTAGCTCACGTTCGTCATAAAGACAAACATTTAATTTATTATGTAGAAAATAACGGGATATTTATTCATCTGTATGCTTAGATTTTTAGAGTACGGATTTAAATGTAATTTTCACTAATAGACAGAGTGATTGAAGTGGAAGGTTTACATTTATAATACATGCATATTATAGTAGAGAAACCGTTCAAAACCAGGGCTATTTTATTTCTAATTCAAAAATGAAAAAATTATTGATTTTTTGATTGTCTTGTATACTTTGTTACCTTCTTTAAATTAATTTATATACTTGAAAATATTGTAGTTTTTATATGTGGCAAAGATGCTGCTCTTTTAATTAATTTTTAAATTAATTAAAAGAGCAGCAAAGAGTGGCAAAGATGCTGCTCTTTTAATTAATTTTTAAATTAATTAAAAGAGCAGCATCTTTGCCACAGTTTAATTCTTAAACTTAAAAACTTATAATTAATAATTAACCTCATACTAGTCTAGTGGTTAAGACGTTTATGTCTACTCGGGAGGTACGAGTTCGAACCCCCACAGAGACACACACCGACTACTTGCAGAAGTAATGTGTGTTTTAAGCAATTAAAATATCACTTGCCATTTGGTGAAGGAAAACATCGTGAGGAAACCTGCACTCCTGAGAGTTCTCCATGTTCTCAAAGGTGTGTAAAGTTTGCTAACCTGAACAGGGCCAGCGTGGGGGACTATGGTCTACTCCATCCTCATTCTGAGGAAGAGACCCGTCTCAGCAGCGGGCAATTAACGAGAGAGTTTAATAACGAGTAGTAGCGCCATCTATGTTCTATGATAAAAGTTAATATGCGGCAACAGCATTGTCTTTTGAATTATACGAATTTGTAAACGAACTTTATCTTCATACGGAAGAAGCAATTTTAATTTAAAGATTGGATGCCACCGAATTAACAGTACTTTATTTATATTCTTAATACGCATTAATTAAAATTTCAAATTCAATCGTCAAAGAGTCGAATAGTTAGCTTTTTAGGGTTAATAATTTTTTTTATAAATATTTTTAGGTAGTAATTTAAACTTTTGTTTCAGTATTAGTATAAAATTGCAAGACTATCAGAATAAGATAGTGCTGGCAGTACGTCGAGGATGGGATGGTGGAAGATCTTCCAGGCAGTGGAGTTTCTCTTCAGCTTTTTTATACTCTCTCACTGTCATTACTACTATAGGTAAGTTATTTAAAAATAGCTTTAAAACTTAAGTGCGATTTAATATACTATTATCGCCATCTATTGACTAATAGATAGCGTCCGTCTGTCTGTAACACAATCAGGCTTAAATCACTATACTGATTTTGATGAAGTGATAGTCAAGTATTTATTTATCAAAATAAAAGGATGAATTAAAGGAGAAGATGGAGGAGGAAAAGGTTAAAAAGACCAGATCCAGAGATCCCACCAGAGATGAGCGAGGATTTGTGGGATGTGTTTGTTAAGTACCAATAGAGTAGCTTCATTTGACACTCTTTACAAACACATCTCTCGCTACACATCCTCGAACATCTCTCCAAAGATGCTAGTTAAGCCATTTTGTACTCGGTACGGACGAAATTTATTTAAATATTTTGATAGTTACAACAAGACATACAGATAAATATTTACATGTAGGTTTATTGCGTCGTAAACTATGACATATTAATGTATCTACCCTCACAGCATTAGTGGTTTGAGGCATATTAATACGAGACCCGGTAAAAGGTTTTACGAGTTCGTGGTTACTAAATGTGATTACTACAGAAGTAAGTTATTGATAAACAAATATGATTGCGTGTTGGCTAAAAGTAACAGATAACATATAGCAGTTTCTTAAAGTTTCTCTATGTATGGCCTTAATAGAGATATAAACGATCCCCTGTGTCAAATAAGAGAAAATATTTTTTGATAGTTCCTCAAGGAACATAATATAAACATTCAGCTTTTATACTATACTAGTCGACCTGCGCGAATTTGTTCACGTGTAGCTCCGCTCCTATTGGTCTTAGCGTGATGATGTGTAGTCTATAGCCTTCCTCGATAAATGGACTATCTAACACTAAAATAATTTTTTAAATCGGACCAGTAGTTCCTGAGATTAGCGCGTTCAAACAATCAAACAAACTCTGCAGCTTTATATATTAGTATTGATCATTAGTATAGTTAAACCTGATTAATATTAAAAACTTTAAGGGTGTCTGATAGGGGGTTGCAACTGTACCAAGTCACTAAAATATATAAAAACTGAGCTTAATATTTAAACGAATTTTAAGTTAAATTTAATAAATCCATGTCTACCCTTCAAAGCAACTGTGATCCAAACTTCACAGTTGGGGATCGTTTATATCTCTATTAAGGACATACACAGTGAAACTTTCAGGCTTTAAAAAATAAGGAAGGTCTTATCTTGGACTAACAGAAAGTTAAGTTTTGAAATGTTAACACAGCGCCATCTATTGAAAGGTTACGCAATATAAATAATGAAACATGTTGAAGTGTTGGGTTAGTAAACTAACTAACAGCGCCATCTGTTACAAACTTGTGGAACTAATAATACCAACCTCTTCTACTGTTCAAAAAGTACATATTGTATTTTTTAGGTTTGTATTAAAATTATATTTATAAAAATAGTTCTTCTATTGTCTATACAAATATAAAAGCTGAAGAGTTTGTTTGTTTGCTTGAACGCGCTAATCTCAGGAACTACTGGTCCGATTTGAAAAATTCTTTCAGTGTTAGATAGCCCATTAATCGAGGAAGGCTATAGGATATATATCATCACGCCACGACCCATAGGAGCGGAGCTATACGTAAACAAAGTCGCGAGGGTCGACTAGTTGTAATACATGTTTATTTCTTTATTTAATAACTTCATAATTATGGACATGATAATAGTTGTTTGAAAGATACTTTTTTATGTCAAAGATAAACATAATAGTTTCAATTTGGACAAGTATTACACCATAGATATGTAGAGCAATCACATTGATGGCAATTTTACGATCTACTATAGGAGGCCTCATAAACGAGAATGCTTATCTATCCCGACCTATTCATTTCGGTAACGCCAAAGTGGATGGAACTTTGAGTGATTAGTAGATCACGTCCTTTGATCACTATAAATCTAGATATACAATCAGAATTAACAAATACCCTAAATAGCCACCCATTAGAACATTTGGTGATTTTTTAAATATAATCTTAATAATATTATAAATGTGAACTTTTGTTACTCAATTACGCAAAAATGCCTGAACGGATTTCAATGAAATTTAGCACACAGATACTTTATAATCTGGATTAACACAGGCTACTTTTAATTTCGGAAAAAATCAGAGTTCCTGCGGGGTAACAATAGAAAATGTTTGCTGTCGTTAGCGCTTGAATATTGTTATTCAAAAGGAATCAAATTATTAACCTTTCTATAATCCGTGGGAATCTGAGCAACCAGACTCGTAAGGCACAACCCAAAAGAGCAACCTGGCCTCATAAAAATGAGACGCGCAAACCCGAACCAAGTCACACCACGTTTCGCTCCGTAATCGAAGCATCTTCAGGAGTTGTTGACTCTACAAGCGTCATTTGCAAAATGGCAATTTTGTTGAAAAAACAGCCTTTTATACCTAAAATATTCACCCTTTTTAATATTTAGGTAACCGTAGGACAACGCTTCAATAGTAAATACGTCACAGTGGTCGTATGTAGACCCTAAAAAAACATCTTTCTATGGTCCTAATAATTAGGAAGTTTAATTAGTGTTAGTGTATATAATAGTTAGTTTGTCTCATTTTGTTTAGCTAAATGGTAATAATAAAGTCTTGATTCCAGGATATGGTCATCTGAGTCCTCGGACAAACTGGGGAAAGATTATGACTATCTTCTACGCTCTTCTTGGAATGCCGCTCTTTTTGCTATACCTTAGTAATGTTGGTAAGAACTTTAACTATTAAAACTATTTATATCAAAATAGGGATCTAGACTTTTTGCGATTATCAACCCCCCACTCCCTATTTGAGCTAAAGTAAGCAAATATTTAACTAACCCCTATGAATTTTTCTCCCTTCTCATTCTGAGCTGGGATATTCATGTTTCAATGTGCGTGTTTACTTTTTAATGCTGATGTAATCATATACCCCCCATTCTGCTATGTCATCAAAAATAAGCAAAGCATGGATCCCTCACCCTCCTTTAGTGCTTACGTAATACTTGAACGCCCCTTGAGTGAAGCGTTGTAAAGTAAGTTGGACTTCACGTACGGTGATAGCTCGTCAATGGTCGCCGCCTCTATGAAAATGATATTTTTTTTGTATGATGTATTTTATTATAGGTGAACTGTTAGCAAGCTGGTTCAAGTGTATATACGCGCTGGTCTGTCTCTGTAGAGGATGTCCAGGCTTCTCCAGAAGACGGGTAATTCACATACGATCACAAGTAAGCATAGTCAGATCTACGAAGAAGAACGCTTGTTATATTCTAGACGTACGTTAAAAAATCTTACGAAATGACGGTAAAGATGTAATTATTTATCATTTATATATTCTTTGGTTCCAGTTTGATCTTAGTGAAGCAGAGAGTATAGAAAGACCACCAGATTCAGATATAACACCAGAATATAGAATACCGCCACGACCTCCAGATTATCTACAAAGGTACAAAGTTTACTCTAATCTCTCTTTATTAATCACGCTTGTCACCCATTCACTCACTCAATTTACCCATTTACAGACTAATACTCCTCTAGTCACTCTTCCATCTCAAATCTACTACACCCACTCAACAAATTGCCTTCAGCTCTTCATAAATATAGCTAAGAAACATCAAGACATCTAAATCACCTCGGATATCAAATAAAAACCGCATCAAAATGGGTTCATTTGTCTCCCATTCACTCACTCAATTTAGCCATTTACAAAGAACTACTCACTCAACCATCATCTCAACTAATACCCCTCTACTTCCATCCTTCTTCCTTCCATCTCAAATATAATACACCAACTCAACAAATTACCTTCATCTCTTCATAAATATAGCTAAAAAACATCAAGACATCTATATCACCTCAGATATCAAATAAAAACCGCATCAAAATGGGTTCATTTGGGAATTGTAATTTAACAGACAGACATATAGATACACTTGTCAACACACAATGTCATTTTGCCACTTTAATAAAGCATAAGGATGAGTTTTCATCAGAGATGAGCAAGGATGGGCATAGAATCACTTCACTTGATACACTCTAAGCGAGGCTAAATGAATGAACCAATACACATCCTCGCACATCTCTGCTGGAAACGCAGCCTATTACTTTATGTATTTAAATAATAAAAAATGTATTTAAAAATTAAAAAAATTGTGTTAGGCACAAACATTAAGCAATTTATGGATCACTACTATTAGTTAATGTTCAATGGAAAAAGTCAAAATTATCTCAAAATCGATTCTCATAAAGATATCGATTCATTAGTAAATGATTTCATAGCGACGTATTTTTTTAATCTGTCAACAGTGACTGGTAGCGACTTTTAATTATCTGTGAATTATAGTTAAAATCTTTTGTCTGACATTTACACATTTTTTTCCTGAGTTTTTATTCCATAATGGAAAAAGCAAACCGCCATTTTATAGTAGTTGTAAAATTTCTTGTGGTGGTAGATGTCCTTCTATTCACTAGTTAAAGAAAAAGCGCGGGAATCTCCGAACAAGGCGGGCCCTCCAATAACATCTCCCGAAAACACGGCCTGTTCTTCATCTTCTTTATTTCTTTCCCTTCCTCCGCCCTCTTTCACTCCCACTCATTCTACCACCCAACTTATCCATACTATGGAAAACGGAGACTCCCGCGCTTTTTTGACATTTATACAGAGTTTACAACAGATGAAGAAACATTATAAAGTATGATTTTAATAAATTATTTTGAGTTTCAACAAAATGTCTAATTTTTGTGATCTAAGATATATCTTCTTCCATCTTGTTATTTTATTCTGATGGATACCTACATTATTCCACTTGACAGGTTCTTTGATTTGGTTCAATTAATTATTATCTGTACTAAGAATTCATACAAAGGAATTATTCTACGAAAACATACTTAAAATGCTTTTGAGGTATTATGTTACTAACGATCTATCTTTTCAATGCTTTGATGAATGAATATATAGTATAGGGATGGCAATCCGAGAGCGATTTATAAATTTCAAATCGGTATATAGCACTGAATCGATATTTCACCCTATAAAATCGACATTAAAATTTTTCTTCTCCTAAGGATGCACGCAATATTTACATTGAAAATGCACTCATATTAAAAATTAAATAAACCCACGACACATTATAATAAAAATGGCATGAACGTAATTCGCCATTTGATGGTGGCGGCCATCTTGGATTTGAAATTTTTCGTAGTGTCTATATTCTATTAGTCAAGCTCTTTAATTTGATACCCATGTTGAGGCAGAGTGAAAAATTATGTAATCCTCCGTTTTGTGATGGCGGCCATCTTGGATCGATTTTTATAAGAACTCACATTAGATACATCATATTTATAGATGATGTATCTCTTGTGAGTTCTTAGCTTTTTGACCGAAAAAAATCGATTTAAAAATCTATTTTAATCACAACCTGATCATTCCATTCGTTAAAAAATCGAGATAAAAATGATCGATTCCCAATAAATTTATATTTTTGTCCTAAAGTGAAGAATAAAATAAGAACATCATCGTCAACGAAGCTTTAGTTCGAGGTAAAGCGAGATTGTATTTTTGTGCCCCCTGAGCTGAAAAAAAAAGCTCATCGTCACCAAAAAGCAATTAATAAAATCGGAAAAAATCTAACGTCGATTCTAAGGTGAAATATCGATTCACTGGATCTTTTTTTTTAAAGATTACTAACAGTATGGATCATAGACAGCTAGTATTCCTTAACACCTCCAACTAAGCTAAATGCTTGGTTTCGGAATAGGCCACGCCAGTAGTCCAAAGACTTAAACCCACGACTTATCGATCGTGAATCCAACGCTCAAACTACTGAGCTAATGTTATCTATCGATTTAGAAGATAGATTTCTTTGTTTTCGAATCGATTCTTTGGTTAATAAATCTCGGAGAGTCATTCCTAACTGCATATCAAAGAAACAGCAGCATATATTTACTGCTAAGTCAAAATTGTAAACAATATTCTAGTTTTACGATATTTATGTTTAAGGAGAGCCTACCTAAGGAGTATATCAATGCCGCAGCCGTACTCTCCTCGGTACCGTCCGGAAGTGCGCGGCTGGTCGGAGCCGGTGTACCGCGAGAGCTCCGACAGCGACTTCACTTACGTCACATTCGACGCTCAAACTATCACTGTGCCTCTAAGTGTGTGTGTGGCCATTATGGTTGGGTAAGTACAGGTAGTTCTTTATTAATAAATATAATAAATAATGTTTATTGCCCAAAAAAGTGTAGTAGCCGGCAGCTAACTATAGGTCTAAGAAAAAAATAGTCAGAAAAATAAATTGCGCATGGCGAGCATGCTGCGTCTATTGGCATGTCGCATAAGAACTAATCGCGTGTGACGCGCTGCTCTCGTCCCTAATAGTGATTTCTGCGCATTCAAGGTCAAGCCTGTACTTAGGTGCCGGTAGCTATAACGAATGTTATTTAGTTATTGATTTAAATTGAAATTTAAATGTAACTCATCCTTTTAGTTTCAAAACAATTTATTTTTAACTATCTATAAGTTATTGTACGTGAGGGTATGATAGTGTGTATGCATGTATAAATAATATATGAGGTACCTACTCATTTACTTAGTCGGTAATATTCCAAAGAATAAAGTCTTTCTGTTACTTCGCAGGACAATTTTTGTTGCAATTCGCTTTTTTTGGACATAATTTTAGTAAGAGAATAAATATTTATTTAGTTATTAAGTCAGAAAACGGAAAATCCCATCCAAGTTTTGACGTGAAATAAAATAACTTATATCACAAAAACACACACGAACACGCACACATACATCTACTTTCACTTCAAACACATACACACGACACACACACTTTTTAAACTAACATAAATTATCGGTTTTGTTATTTTTCTCGGATAAATTGTTGGAGCGTACAAAACCCCACACACGTGGAAGCTAGCTGGGCCCGGTTTCAGCTTCTTTAAATTAAGGGTTATCTATTGTCAGTTAGGTGATAAAGACACACAGTACTCACAAGTTCTTGATGAGTTGGGGGATATGCACACCGCGCGCGTGCGCCACTCTCAATGACTACATCACGACTACCTCTGCCGGCCGCGCAAGCAACACTCCTCGCCGCGCGCCGCCTTAAATATAGTAAACAATTGTGATGAGTACTTCAATGAAAACCACCATTTATTCTACAGAGTTTATGTGTATACTGTAATTTTAAAAATTTTGATACGAAGAACGGACATAGGCTCTGAATTATATTAACAGGCATGTTGCCAATTAAAAAAAAAATGTTCACAATTTTTCAATCAGAAATCACACTGAGCTGCAGCCTCTTGTATTTATCGTCGCTGTATATCATCTGTTGTTCAAGTTGGTTTTATTGTTTCATATTTATAATGTATTAGTTGACCTGTCCTGGCTTCGTCCGCGTGTATTTAACACCAATATAATTTATATTATGACTTTTCCCAAAGACATAATGGCCACGCAGCTTGACATGCACTTCACCCCCACGCCGATAGATAGCGTATGCTGCCCCCGATAGTTAAAAAGATACATCTAACATTTACAGATTTATTATAACGAAAATGGGCGCAATTAATAGGTTGGGTAAAAAGTTATTTCGCATTTTTTAAGAAAATTCAAAACATTTTTTAATATAGTTTATTTACATTTAACTAAAGTTTGTAGGTACCATTTTGTTCGACAACTTTTTGCCTTCTTGTAGGTAGGGACATGATCCCATTGCTATAGAAATTATGGGGCTTCTGATCAAAAAACCGCGATAAGTAGTTTTGCCAGTCCTCTCGTGATGTTAACATGACACTGCCTAAAGAATTCTGAAAAGACCGAAACAGGTAAAAATCTGAAGGTGCAAGGTTAGGACTATACGGCGGATGCATTAACACCTCCCAGCCAAACTCTCTTAACTTTTGCTGAGTGGGTAAAGATGTGTGAGGTCTAGTGTTATCATGATGAAACACCACACCCCTTTTGTTGATTAATTTCGGCCGCTTTCTCTCAACTTCTTGCTTTAATCTCATCAGTTGTTCGCAGTGCAGTTTAGAATCGATGGTCCTGCCTGGTGGTAACAGCTCATAATGAATAATGCCCTTCCAATCCCACCACACAAACAGCATAACCTTGTTGCGAGGTAACCCGGGTTTCGCCACAGTCTGTGAAGCCTGACCGGCCTTTGACCACCACTTTTCATCACCAGTTACCAGCTTCTTCAAAAATGGTTCGGTTTCATTACGTCGTAATAAAGAATCACAAATGAGTACACGGTTCATTAGGCAGTGAGCTCGTGAGGTACCCAAATATCGAGCTTTATTGTGTATCCAGTTTTTTTCAATTGCGCCAAAACTCTTTTGTGGTCAATTCCCAGTTCTTCAGCTATGTCGTAACTTCTGATATGCCGATCTTGCTCCACTTTTTAAAAAATGGCATCCATTTTATCCGTAATAGGGCGACCAGAGCGAGGTGCATCTTTGACATCAAAATTTCCGGATTGAAAACGCTTAAACCAAATTTGTGCTACTCTCACAGACACTGCACTAGGACCATAAACATCGCAAATTTTTTTCGCGGCTTGCGTTGCATTTTTACTTTTTTTGTAGTAAAATTTTAAAATGTATCGAATTTCTTCATTAGACTCACACATCTTCACAGTACGAAAAACAAATAAAAATCACACATTTCCCTAATTTGAATTTGGAATTATCTTCTATAAAATGTAAACTTGTAATGATACCAAAACCAGCCAGATACAAATAGTATAGCCAAAGCGATTTTACAAGTTCATACATACTATAATGCGAAAAGACTTATTCCCCAACCTATTATACACTTTATTTGTTAGAAATTAGAACATTTACTTTTGCACACTTTTATTGTCGTGTCATGGTTGTAATGTAATTAGTAGCTTGTAAATAATTAAATACTTTTTAACTTCGGATTGATAATCTATTAGCATACTAAATGCTTAGATAACAAGACGTTTATAACCATATCCGCCTTTTCTCTTAAAAGTTGGAGTTAGCGAATGAACATAATACTAAGCATAAAAATACTTAAATGATCATACGAGATTGAAATTCAAATAACCATTTGCGCCCTTTCAATTAAGTGTAAGGTGTTTTACTCGATTCCCGATTTTGACATTCAAACATTTTTTTCTCCATTTTACCTTTTTGTTAGATACGTCTATTTAACTATCGGGGGCAGTAGCACTCATTTGTTTACTTTGTTTTGTTCAGTATTTTTTTGCGATAAAACATATCCTATCTCCTTTCCGAAGCTCTGATTTATTTCAGTACCATATTTCATCAACATCAGTTCTGTGATTTAAACGTGATTATATAACAGACACATAGACGCCATCTATCCGTCAATAGATGGCGTAAGTAATATATTAAATCGCAGTTTCGTTTGTTTAGTTTGTATTCGTAAGTATAACCTACCTATTAGGATAAAGATTCATCTAATAATAATGTTTCTTTTCAGATATCTAATCTTCGGTTCCATGATCTTTGGCCTGTGGGAGAAATGGGACAAATTAGACGGAGCTTACTTCTGCTTTATATCCCTTAGCAGGTACGAATAATTACGAACTTGAGGGTAGTTGAATAGTTATAAAAGATATGTTAAACATGTTGTTTCTTGTACCGGAGTTAACTTAAACAAAACTTCTGAATCTGTTAAGTTTTTTTTCATTCCTCTACTGACCTAGTTTTCGCTTTATATTAAGATTTTTATATAAAATGCACTGAAAAAAATTATGTAATTACTGCACTCGACTTCGTCCGTGGTATTGAAAAGCGTGTAAGACTCATTCAATCAGTTTCCTATTCATATATTAACTTACTCACTCAATACGCCTTCTATTCTATTGTTAATGTGAAAATAAGTATGTTTAAATATCTTTTACCTAATCACTCAAAAACGGCTAAAATAATTTGAGTGAAATTGCGCATTGATTAAAGTTGGATTAACAAATATGATACTTTGTGGGGTAATTTTTATCCCAAAAATATATTTTAATTCATAATTTTTTTTTATCCCGGAACAAAGCAAACTTTTGGTTCTAAAAGAATAAAAAATTCACGTACGACGAACGTTTGTTTGATTCATACTGTCTTAAAAGATACTTTTTTTGGGATAAAAAGTAGCTTAGGGGCCATTCATTAATTACGTTAGACAGATTATATTCGGATTATTTCGGGGGGGAGGGGGGTTCGATTGTTTTTACGTAAGATTACAAAAATGCTTAAAGTTAAAATTATACTTTGAAAAACGCGGGCAACCTTCAATTTTTTCTTTAGATTCTTACGTAATAAATATTAAACAGGGGGGGAGGAGGTCGGCCTATTCTTATTTTTTCTTATAATAGGAGAGGAGAGGGTCAAAAACTAGCGAAAATAGTCTTACGTAATAAATTAATGGCCCCAAAATTCACTCAAATCCATTTAGCCGTTTTTGAGTGAATGAATCGCAAACATTTAGCAACAGTTTAGGTTTTTAATTTAATAAATATGTTCTATGTTTTTTAGTATCGGTTTCGGAGACTTTGTGCCAGGAGAGAGAGTTTACACTCCAAGAATAGAGACGTCATTCATCGTGTGCTCGTTGTACCTAATGTTGGGTATGGCGCTGGTTGCTATGTGCTTTAATCTTATGCAGGTAACTAAAATTTAAATAACGTTAATTTGTATGTAAGAGGTAATTTCTAGAAGTATTAATAGAAGGGTAGGTTATTCTTTTTTTTTTTAAGGTAGCTAAACTATTTGATCAGTTTACACATACTAAGTTATATTAATTATATTCTTTATTGCACTCAAAAAAATATACAGAAAATCAGAATAGGCAATAAGCAAAGGTGGACTTATCACTAGAAGAGATCTCTTCCAGCCAACCTATGGTTGTGTGTGAAAGAGTTATTTAAGCCGCTATCTATTATTTTTATGTTAAAAATAAATTTGGCAAGTTTTATTCATTCTTAATACTTGTTTAGGAAAAAAAACAATATTTTTAAAAGATGTTCGACAAAGGCGAACTTGTCTAAACTTATATAAACGGAGAACCTGGGCAGTGGAGGTGAGTGTTTCATTTGAATAAAAGACGTCTTTAGCAGCAGTGGACACTGCTTAGGTATCTCTAGTAATTGTTAGAGATCATATTTGATAATTTATCGGTTCAGCTCAGTATTTACGTTGCGATTACCCAATTGTGTTTTTCAATAAAGCCCCCTCCTTTTTCTCTTTCTCAACATTTTCTGTTTGTTTTTTTTCAGGAGCAAGTAATCCATTACTACGCTGGTTTGAAGAGAGCGCTAAAACGTATATTGTGTCGTTGTAAAAGATGACGATAACTCGGATCCATTTGTATAAATTATATATTGAAATATAGTTATTCTAATATATTGTTTTTATTTTTCCTACTTTGCTTGTTCGTGATGAAATGATTAATGAACAAACTAGAGAGTGACCTCAATATTTTTATAACATCCGATTGAGATGAAATTTTGCATGCATGTAAAATTAGATGACAATGTATGGTAAGCTAAGTGAAGTCAATCCAAATACAATATGGTAGACGGTCCAAGATGAAGGACTAATTATTTTTTGTGCATCAAGTGAAAGAACTTGCTAAGAAGAATATGAAGGATAAAATGATTTCACTATAAATCCAATATGGAAAACATGGTGGACTGGTTTTGCGGCATGCTCATAACATAGGCATCAAATGAAGAGGATTTTCTGGAAAGAATACGAAAAATAAAATGATATTACTATAAATACAATATGGCGGACGGCTTGAGATGGCGGATTAGTTATTTTTGTACATGCCTATAATATGGGTAATGAAATGGTTTACAGAACATAATACCAAATATAAAATGACTTCACTCTACATCCAATATGGTGGACGACGCAAGATGTTTGACTAGTTTTTGTGCAAGATCAAAATATGGCTATAAAACGTAGGTTTGCCGAGTAGACAACGAAAAATAAAATGAGTTTACTCTAAATCCAATATGGAAGACGACCCAAGAGGATACACTAATAATTTCAGCCACTTCCTAGTAACCTATTAAGTTTCAATGATGATAGAAGGTAGAACAGTCAAATTTAGGCACAGCAGAAAAGAAAATATTATGATGGGCTGGAAGAGTGACACGTCAAGACAAAATACGCAAAGAATATGTTAGAGGTTGTTCAAATTAGCTCCAATCACAGAAAAGTTCAAAAAAAGCAGTCTCCGTTGGTATGGACATATAATGCGAAGAAAAGATATCAACTCAGTAAAGGTCGCGCTCAATATACCCCAAGGAAGAGGAAGGCCCCCGGTAATTAGTGGACCATGTGGAAAGAGATATGAAGGAGTTTACAATCTCTAAAATGACATCCCAGGAAAGACTACCCTGTCGCAAGTGTACAACGAGGCCGACCCCAAACAAACTGGGATAAGGTAGGAGAAAGAAGAGAAGAGTCGAATTTAGGCTATCGAATTTTTTGGAATTTTCTAAATTTATTTCTTATTCGTACATATAAAGTTTAAAGCAAAAAAGTAAGTAGATTAATATATACGTGTTCCTGAAGTGAGAGTCTCGAGGTAATCTGGTGGAGGAAGGGGAAACGCTAAGTTTTTGCTCTCCGCCACTTACCTACATTAGGTGCTTAAGAATGCGGACCGTGGCTCCTTAGAACTACGTTTAGAGATCCTTAGTAAAATATATAAAGCTGAATTTATTTTTATTTATTAAATATAGACGCCACATCCAAAACTACAAAATATAATACATGAAATGATGAATTAACTTTTTAATTTTTGTTATTATTAAAAATATTTGATTAGCGCTTTTGGACAGACCACAAATTTGTGGTCAAAGAGTGATGTTTTTTTTTTAATAAAAATAAGCAAGAAAATTTTTTTAAAATAAAAATAAGTAATATCAAAAATAAAGATAAAATATACATCTTATATATAAAATTCTCGTATCACAATGTTAGTTATACTCCTCCGAAACGGCTCGACCGATTTTTATGAAATTTTATATGCATATTCAGTAGGTCTGAGAGTCGGCTACTGTCTATTTTTCATCCTCCTAAGTGATATGGGTGGCCCTCCCTAAATTTATATGGCAAAACAACGTTTGCCGGGTCAACTAGTAAGTAATAAAATCACATGAGTAATACAATCTTAAGTAAAAAGTTAGAATAAAATATAAAAAAATTAAATTTGGTATGTTCAGAAAATATTCAGAACTTATTTTGACATGAAGAGTTGAATTTAAATTTTTTTCTTTATAATTGATGCCATAGGAAGGCAATTAAAAAAACGAATGATTCCAAAATGTGGTCGAAATGTAAAGATTGTATATAATAATATTTTAATATAGAAAATGTTACTCGTTACAAGGTGTATTCACGTACAGCACACAGTCCATGACACAGCCACACGCCATTTTTTCTACGAGTAAATAACCTAGGTCTAATCCTGACGCCTCTGAAAATATGTGATAGGTACTGCTAGATGCTAGGTATGGAAGTAAATTGTCAAATCATCACAACCTATTGATGGCCCTTTGCTGAGCTGGTTCTCCTCCTCAAAGTGAAGAGGGGGATAGGCCATAGTTCCTCACGCTGGCCCAGTGCGGGTTGGCAGACTTCACACACCTTTGAGAATTTTTAGGGGACTCTCAGGTGTGGAGGTTTCCTCACGTTTTTTTCTTTCACCGTTAAAGCAAGTGATATTCAATTGCTTAAAACACACATAACTCAGAAAAGTCAGATGTGTGTGCCCAGGATCGAACTCGGACCTCCCGAGATGTCTTAACCTCTGGGCTATTACTGCTGTAATTTGTTAAATAGTACGATAAATTACTTGTCTAAGTATAGTTTAGCTACAAGTTTAGACAATAAGTCCCTTACACAATACCGTCTACATAGACCTTTGCGTGCCTTCAGTACTTAAATATTAGACAATACCGTCTGGCTATGTATGCCTTTGTGAGGTCAAAATTCTAGTGAACGACCGAAAATTCGACTATAATTGAATTTTAGAAAAAGGCAATAAAACGCTTTCGAATTCCTAAATGGAACCACTAACAGTCATTTCTATACTGCTGTCTTATAAATTGTCTTATATATAAAAATGAATCGCTATTTCTGTTGGTCACGGCATCAGGCCTGAACGGCTGGACCGATTTTTCTAATTCAATTTTTGTTGTGTTTGTTATTGTCAGGAGAAGGTTCTTATGGAAGAAAAAATTAAAAACAGTGGCGCGGAAAATTAGGAAAATTTAAGAAAACTAAACGACCATATTAACTTTTCTAATATAAGCTTTTGACAGCCAATTCGAATTCAATATTCATAGTTAAGACAGGACAACGTCTGGCGGGTCAGCTAGTATTATATATAGACAGATACCATTTGAAAAAATGATGTTGGCATCATTTATTTGAGTTGCATCCCGTTAGTTATGATGTTGGTAGCTTTTTGACTTTCTATGTTGGACAAACTGTATCAGTTGTGAGAAAGCAGGGATAAGAGATAACCAAATAAATATGACGTCATGACAAAAATCTCTATAATAATATAGACTGTAACTCCTTTTATTACTACGGAAATTAAAGGAAAGACTGAAGGAAATAATAATTAGTAAGATAGGCAAAGAAGAAAAAAGATAGATAGACCCATCAGTAGCATCAAAAAGGATACATTGCGGGATATACTTAAAGATTAGTACTATTATATGAAGAAATAACGAATGTAGGAAACTGGATTCATAAACTTGACGAAATAATCTGGTATGGTGAAGAAATAAAAGAAAGGCTGAACGAAAGAGTCATATGAATAAAAGACAAAAGTTAAAAAAAAAGAAAATAAGGAAGAACTGTAGAAGGAATGAAGAAAAAAATGATAAGGAAGCTTAAGAAGAAATGAAGGATAGAAAGATAGATAGAATTGTATCACTCTGCATGTATTTTAAAGAAGTTACTCGGATTCAAAGAAGAACACAAGATGTTACGCCACTAATAGAAGAATATAAAGAAACTTATGTTTTAGAATAAAAACATACAGAACTACTTCCCGAAATAATTAACTGGAACTTAACGTATTTTTCTTCAGGTGCACTCGGGAACATTAGAGGCAAGTGAGTTAAAGAAGCGGGAGGAATTACGCGCATTTATTATGGAGTTAGGAATAATGTTCACCATTTATCCCAACTTGGACAATGCACTTGAATTTGTGCATCCGTCTTTATGTAATTTAGATTTTATGGAGAATTGCGGTTTTGCATGTTTTAATACCATTTTATTTCTTAGGGGTTATCTAATCAAAGTTGTTGACGTCTCAACGTGATTTAACACTTAGTTCTCCAAAATGAATCCACGTCTTATGTCGTTTGGTTTTGGATAGACCCTCTTCTATTACATCTATACTAATATATAAAGCTAAAGAGTTTGTTTGTTTGAACGCGCTAATCTCAGGAGCTACTGGTCCGATTTGAAAAATTCTTTCAGTGTTAGAAAGCCCATTTATCGAGGAAGGCTAAGGGCTATATATCATCACGCTAAGACCAATAGGAGTGGATGTTCACGGGCTCGAAGTCACGCGGGTCGACTAGTATTTTATATTAGCGTATTATTTTTACAACTAAAAAAGGTGGAAGTTTACTTAGGAATTGTTATCTCAAGATTGTTAAATTTACGTAATATGGTGGACGGTTCATTGGAAGCCATTGTTTAAATCCCCAATTTATTTTTTTGGTTACATGGACCCCTTGTACTTGTCTCGAACCCCTGAAGATATACCACGCTTATATTAGATCACTGAATGAATACTTTCTGATATAATTGCTTTCAAATATATTATTTTGAAGTGTTTTTAAATCAAAATATGAATTGCAAATGGCTACTATTAATCATGATGTCTGCAACACTAATAATTTGAGTAGTATCGTGTTATTTATTTTAGTAGCATTTCTACTTTCTTGACTGATAAACATCAATCGAAGAAGTAGACGGACAGAATAATTATGATTTCGTCGCGAGTATTCTAGCATTAATGCTTATGGTCTGAGTCTAAAGTATACCCCCCAGGAGGATGTTCTATTCAAGCCGTCATACTGTTAGTCTGCGTATAGACTGTAACTCCTTTATAATTAACACTACGGTGTACTAAATAAAGTAACAAATGATAACCTCGTCGTAACGAGCGTGAAATCCAATGACAGTAATTCATGAAATTCAGTCAACCTGTCATTATTTGTTGCCAGTAATCCAAACTTTTTATGTATTTTCTGCGACGTTTAACGTTCGAAGTAATTTATGAATATTGTCAAATCTCTCATTACTGTATGCGCGCTCGGTTGACAAGTAATTTCACACTATAAAGATTACCAAAAGTAGTGCAAGTTTAGTGTTTTGGTGTTCTTACTTATCACGAGTTATGATATTTTATTTATTGTAATACTAGGAAGCTAAGTTGAGGAAAAGATGGTTAAATTGGTAATCTTGTCAAGGATACCTTAAGCCTTTATCTGAGCCACAAGGACGTGGCACTGTTCATCATCTTCTTACATTTTATAAACGTCTTACACTACATTACTTTACTACGTCCTTAATCTCTCTCTCTTAATGGCATAAAGCCAGTCGTAAGAGTTTTGTTGATCACGCAGCTCTCAAGTTGTAAATGAGCTGATTATCTTCAAACTGCTGACAACGCATAGCTAAGAACCATCTCGCTTTAATTAACTTTCAAATAAATAAAACTGCTTCAAAATCTGTTCATTATCTTGGGCGCTAATATGCCACGAAGAGACATAAATCCTAAAACAAAGGTTAGGAGTTAAAAATAACGATAATCTTTCGCTCTGTGTTAGCGTTAAAGAAGGAGAAACAATCAAACATACATTATCATTATAAAAATAAATGAATTCCAAGTAAAGCAAGAGTTGGCGACAGTTTTAACGAGCGTGAAATTGAATGAGCCATAGCAATAGCGGGAGTGTGTCGGACGTTGGACAGCCGCTGAGATTCATGGCCGTCTGCGTGTGACGTTGCGATATATTCATCAGGACTCAGGGTATATTGAAAACTATATGCTTTCGGATTCTAAGTAACATACAATTCCTCAGAGCCTATCATATGTGTTTATTGTGTTACGTCTTTAAATCTATATCGATAATATTTTTAAAAATCTGCCATTCGGGATCATCTAATCTCTTCCTATACTTATATTCACAATTACTTAGCTTAGTAACATAACATTAGAATCTAAGTATCATCGTAATCATCAGGTTGGTCCTAGTAGTACATTATATCAAATCGCACAAGCCACTACGTCCACCTACCATACTCTCATACTCTTTTACAAAACCGTCTCATAATTACAATTTCTCATAATAGAAATAAAAACTTTTAGCAAAGGCTGCGTGTACCCAGAATCACATACGTGTTGATATTTTACAAAATAATAGCCTAATAGTGTAACGGTATACGCCTTTAAAGCATTTCCCAAGTCTGGCAGGTTGTTCGAACCACAGACATCTCTAACTCATGAAGTTTTACTTGAGAAATCGTTCTTTTCCGAAAACAATCGCCATCCCTTGCCAGCAATTCTTAGACCACAACGAACAACCTGTCCTATGTCGCATTTGAGGACATGGATTATAATGATACTTCGTATATAATATCAAAAAATGAGATAATATACTAAGAAGTCATTTAAACCACTTTTAAACTAATAATCACTACTCGTAAAATAATTAAAGAATTTGTCAGATTTAGTTCATCAACCTATGTAGGTCTGTCAGGCATTGGTTTACATATTATTATTTTTTTTTTATGGTAGATAAGATGAAAACGAGCAGATGATCCACCTTATGGTAAGTGGCCACCATCGCCCATGGACGTTGCGATGCGTTCCATCCTCGAAGATAGAGTGGGGAGGGGGAGTAAATAAAAAATGCTGTGGTTTCAGCAGACCCTGAGCAAGAGCCCAGAGTGCACTAGATCTGCACAATTAATGGGATGGGAGAGGGAGAAAGTACACGCGGCTCGACCGGAACGCGTCTATGACACTTGGCGGTCAAATTCGCATGCTCGTGGTCGCAAGCCAGTCGAGGAATAGATCCCCTACCACCAAGGGGCTGCCGCGTTACTCGGCTCTTGCTCTCCCAGCGGCAGAGGGCAATAATATAATTAACCCGTCCCCTCACGGGTAATTATAGCATAAATGTGATCATAAGGCTGCGTTTCCACCAAAGATGAGCGGTGATGTGATCACTTCATTTGGCAAACTCTGAGTAAGGCTAAGTAAATGAAGCGATTCTATTGATTCTTACCAACAGAAACGCATCCTTAATCTGGAAAAGTTATTGTCCTCTTATTTATTATACAATTATAATAACAACCCTATCAATCTAAATCGAATCTCACAATCAAGTAACTCCGAAATTGAATAGTAAATAACCATTTAGGTAAAACGATTCTGTGTTATTTAGAAGAATAATAAGTTTTCTTAGTAAATATTAAAGAACATATCAAGTAAGCAATATATCAAAGGCGATCGGAGATATCCATTGAATTGCGGTCTGGCCTTCGTAACATTGCCCGGAGGAATTTATTACATACAGATAGTGCCCTTTCATAATTTAGTTATTGGCCGTCGGGGAAAGACAAAAACCTAGACAAATACTATTTGAATTGTAATAAATAACTTTCTCCATAACTCTACACGATAAGAAAACGACTTTTTTAAAGCTTTATAGCAACTTGACAGGTCACGGGTTAGAATAGAATTCCTCTAGTAACCCAGCACTCCTATTAGTTGTAGGGGATCTGTTCCTCGAGTGGCTTGCTACCCACGGCATGCGAATCTGACTGCCAAGTGTTTTGATGAGTTCCAGTCGCGCTGCCTATTAGGCAAGTCTAACTCTTTCCTCTCCCATCGCATTAAAGCATTAATGGAGCAGGAAAGAGGTGGACTAGACGGTTCTAGGATCTTACTTATAGTCTACTCAAACCGCAGCATTTATTCTTTTTTCTCTCCCTCTATCTTCGAGATGGCAACGCAATGGCAATACAAGAGATACTCTCTAGTATATCCATGGGAGACGGTATTTATGTTACCATTGAGCTGATCTGATGATGGAATAAGAGAGTATAGATTGGTGCTTAATAATGAAAAATGTAGGAAGTTAAATTTAGACCAGATGGACACTACTGCATTAAAAATGACAAATATTGAACAAGACTTACATAATAATGTGTAGTAAAGGTAGAAAAAAAAAAATATTTTCGCCAAAGTTAGGAAGATTTGAGACCGTTAACGTCGTTCCTAATCTTCCTCACTCGTACACTCCTATATACAAAACAATCTACACGTCTCTCTTAGGTGTAAGGTAAGCAAAGTTTGACTCTGTTTTGCCGATGCGTTGTCTTCTCGAAGGTAGAGTGAGGAAGGGAAATGTAAGGAGAAGAACGAACGAGAACCTAGAGTTAACTCGAACCGCAACATTAACGGGATGGGAGGCCTCTTACAAGATGCCCAGCGGCTGGGGGGAATTGTACCCGTCCGTCCGTAATTCGTCCCCTCACGGACAACTTAAAGAATTACTATTCTGAACTCATTTATATAAAGAGAAAAGATATAATTTGTTGTATGTTTTATGTTAGTTATAAATGGCATATTTTATGATTAGAGGAACAAGGATAGTAATACACCCTCCACTGGTGGAGGTAGTAGTAATATCAACCAATGGGAATCGTCAGCCAATCAGAGGCTATCAAAAATCATTGAGTGTTGTAATGATGCAACTAAAGTGTTATATTATTAATTTTATAAAATAAAATGATTGATTGTCAGTAAAAAAAATATTGAAAATTCTCATTTTTTCATGTCTCTGCCTAACCCTAACCCCTTAATATTCGCGGGTACCTTTTATTCCAAGACTGTCTATAACCTCTGTTCCGATAGTAGCAGTAGTGTGGTGTCGTGTTGCTGGTTCTCCATATTATTAGGTCCCATGTAGATAACGGTAATTATTGATTCATTGTCCATCAACATGTATATAAAACTAAAGCGTCTAACCTCTCCATAGGGAATATGTCAGCAGTCAGCTATACCAATAAATCTCTTGGCCGAGGGTCTGTTCGCTACATTTATTTCCAACCCCAATTTCCTTGGCCAGGTGTGAAGTATTTCATATTATATTCAAGGGAATTGCTTTTCCTATGACACTGAATATGTTTAGATGCTATAATGTATTCATCCAGATTTACGTACAAAATTTGAAGCTATAATAAAAAAAGTGATGAAACTGAACTTTAAACTACATGTTTTCTCGTGGAATAGTAGTGATAGTAGCGCATTGTGTACCTGCTGCTTGCCTGGATAGGTAGTTCAATCCACGACGGTTTTTATTTTGACAAATGGGGTGGCGTACTCCTCTTGCCCCGCGCTACCTACCCCCGCCTACCATTTTGATTTGATGATTACATATGTGAAAGATAAAGGTTAATAGTCTTCAAACTACTGACCAGATCTTCACAAATTATAGCTAAGAACCTTTTCGATTAAATTACCTTTCAAACAAATAAAACTTCATCACAATCGATTCATTATCTTGGGCGCTACAATGCCATATACAGACATACAGATCCACACGCAAACTTATAACATTACGTAGCTGTAGCGTCAGGAATGTAATGCATCACATTCACATCTGAATGAGAAGTTCCCCATTTTTATTTTTAATTCAGGACGAGATGAGTTTAGCTCGAGGCATAAGATTGTAAGATGCTGGAGATATGAGGCTGTATCCAATGATACAAACTCTGCTCTGTTTCAAACTGCTAACAACTTTTTTAAACTTTTATACTTCGTTAGTATCTGAGAATTTGTTCTAGAAAGTTTTGAGATCGTTATCGATTTAAAAAATTGGAAACTACTAACTAAAACGATTGGAAGATCAAAGTTGAAACAATTAAGTGTGTCTGTACAACAATATAATTATGTTTATATATTTGTCGAAAGCGTAAGTTAGGCTTGGTTTAAATTAGTGTTAGAGGTCTACTAAACCGAGTTAGTTCTCAATTTTTGAGTTTTCGGTATCTTTTACCTTTACTTTTTAGCGCTAACTGTATTTATTTCAAGGACAAAGATTAGTGACTATGAGTGATTTATCTCCGCAGACAGTGATAGACTTAAGTATGATAGATGAGACGGGAACCTTCCATTCTTAATCTATAAAAGAGGGAAGTAAATAGTTTCTCTACAGTTTACAGACAGGTTAAATCTAGATTCAGACTATTTTAATTCAATAGTCACTAAATGATATAAAACAAAGTCGCTTCCCGCTGTCTGTCCCTATGTATGTTTAGATTTTTTTTACATACATAATATAGTAGAGAAACACTGATAATTTTAGAGGTTGCTAATGTGATGTCGTAAATAAACACATTTTTTGCGCTTACATTGCAAACGCTGGCTGAACCCTATGAGATAGATCAAAATAATGTACTACAGTATTGTACACCTTAAAAAGGTCTTCAAAAAAGTCTGCGATAGTATATGTCTATCTCTTAGGGATAACCCGCTATAACCATTTTTTATCCTTTACTTTTTACGAGAAATAATTGCTTATTCACGAAGCGATTTTAAACAATAGAGCATTAATCCTTATTCAATTAGACCTTAAATACATTGTGCATTTAATATAGATCAATATGGCCCTTTACAGCATGAAATTTAAACGAATGCTTTCGAAGATATTACAGATTTAAAATGCAGGGATATAGCGGTTACGGCTAAATGCACGTATTAAATTGCATCCGGGCGAAGCAGGGACGGATCGACTAGTTAAAATAGGAATGTGTGTCTGTCTGTAACGCTATCACGCTTAAACCACATGACCAATTTAGATGATGTTTGGTACAGAGATAGACTAAAGCTTGGCAAAGACATTAATGTAATTTCACATTATATTTTCTATATATTTTGCTACCTTTATATTCGACTAATTCCTGAAGACTTAAACGAACGTGCATTAATAACCTAATCAGAAACTTTCACCCCCTTTTTTTTTGTTGACCCGAAGGAATCTGCTGAAGAGGGTACTTGGGAAGGTTATGCGGGGTTTGTGTGACTATCTCTGAAGGACCAGACTCGCTAAATCATCCGGGATGTTCCTACTATGTCGGCGCTTAGAATGGCAGGCCAGGAGATTGAAGCGCACCTACCTGAGCTTGTCCGCTAACGGACTACTCTGGGGGAGATGAGATGGTAATTCTGCTCTCAGTCCTACACAAAGTGTCGCCCCTGGAACATTTAACTTCCATCCCCTATTTCAATCCCTTCAAGCCTTTTTTTCACGATACAATGTAGTCTATATCCTTCCCCTAACTCTAGTCTACCTCTAATTTCAACAAAGTTTAGTCTAGTTTAGAGGTTTAAGCCTGAAAGCGAAACATACTTTCGCTTTGTAATATTCTAATAATAATTAGAATTTAATAATGTGTTTGTGGAAAATAGTATTTTAAGATACAGACAAAGTCACGAGTATAATCTGAACGAAACTTTTGTGCCGCTAGTCAGTAGTCACGTATAAAATCACGTATGCATAACAATTTAGAAAGTAAACTACCCCACGAGACAAAGCTGACCACTCGTTTTTATTAAACAGGACAGTATTTATTGTAAATATATAATATGAAGATTTACGAGACTATTACAATAATCACCTCACTCACCGTCTACTCAGTTTCACTGTTTAACTAAATTGTAAATTAATATAATGTCTTGTACACCTGATGGCTAGTCAAAGAGCTTATCAGTCCATAATAATAAATAATATGTTGCAAACAATTATATCTGTCTTTTTTGTCTATGCCTGATATCTGTTAAAGTCTAACAGATAAGTCTGACAGATAGATTCTTTCCATATTTAATCTTATCATGGCATGTTACCTCTATATTTTGTTCTGTTGTTTGGCTTAAGCATGTCTTATATTATCTTAGAATCTAAGTATCATCGTAATCATCATTTTCATCGTATTTCATTCATCCCCATTTGCCGGTAGGTTGGTCCTCGTAGTAGTATATTGTATCAAATCGCACAAGCCACTACGTCCACCTACCATACTCTCATACTCTTTTACAAAACCGTCTCATAATTACAATTTCTCATAATAGAAATAACAACTTTTAGCAAAGGCTGCGTGTACCCAGAATCACATACGTGTTGCATTTAGAGAAAAAAAATAAATGTTAAACTCGTTTGTCTCATTTATACCATAGCATTGTATAATGCTCTGCTATTGGTACTCGATATTATCAATCATCAGGACTTTAACTACATTCTTTATTAATTTATTTTCTTTTTAACTTATCAAATGATATCTGTAGCGTCTGCATCTGTGGTTCGGGCGTTGGATTCGCGATCGATAAGTCATGGGTTCAAATCCCGGACATTGGACTACTGGCGTGGCCCACTCCTAACACATGCGTTTAATTGGAGGGGTAAAGGGTATACTAGTAGTATATGATCCATACTGCTAATAATCTTTAAAAAAAAAATTTGAAAGAATTGTACAAAACAAGAATAAAAATACAAAAAGTTATTACGAGTATAAAAAATCTATCCTATATAAAACAATAAAAAAAATTATTAAAATTAAAAAATTAAATAAAAATTCAGAATCTGTTTCTTAACTTGAGAGATAAGATTTTGTTGCAACATTTATTATTTACGGCGGGAAATGTTCTGATTGGCTAAAAGAATAACGCGCGTCATTGACCAATCAAATACGAACTAATGTTGCCACTGGAAGAAATATTAAATTATTGTGATCGCCATACCACAAAATAAAATCTTGACAATAGTTACATGTTAAGCTGATCGCAGGACAGTCCTGACGGATATTATATGTGTTGTCACCTTATCCTAGCGGCCACACGGCTAAATTACTTCGATATCCATATATCGGAATCCAGGCAACGCAATAAACGTTGCGATTGTATGCAAATAATAAATAAACTCCTCTGATATTGTTTTTCACAATGGTAACAATATTTTTACTAGTCCAAGGTCTTCGAGAATATTCCGAGGAATTCTATAAAAGCAGCCAAAGTTTTTTTCGGTTATTGATATTGGCCTTATATAATATAAACCACCCGCCCTGGCTTTACACGCGTATAATTTGCATGAATTCACGACATCGTTAATAGTTTAGGATCAAACGTTAAACCTTATAAACAATTGTTATAACTTTAAATTTAACCCGTGAGGAGTCGGGTTAGAATACAATTCCCCAATGCCGCTGGGAGAGCATCTTGTAAGAGTCGAGGGTATCTGTTCCCCGACTGGCTTGCGACCACCAGCATGCGAATCCGACCGCCAACGCATGGGCCAGACTTATCCCTCCCCCTCCCATCCCGTTAATGCTGTGGTTCTAGTGAACTCTGAGTTTTCGTTTAGGGTCCACTGAAACCGTAGCAATCTTCTCTTCATTCCTCATCCTCACACTATCTTTGAGTCACTCTCGTGTATTGCCGGTGTCCATGTGCGACGGTGGCCACTTACCATCAGGTGGACCGTATGCTCGTTTGCCCCTTAACTGCTATATAAAAAAAATAATATGTACAACAGGAGAACTAAGAAATCTCTTCCAGTTACCCATTTTGTGAGAGAAGTATATGTTACTAAATAAGAAGTAGGTACTATAAACAATACAAAAAATATACGCAACAAAATGGCCGCAACACTGCACTTAACACTGCACTATCTAGAGACTACTCCACTCCCTGACAGACCGTGCCAGACTAAGACTACAATCAGACTATCGAAGGCATATAAAGAGTCGAGACTGTCAAAATGACGGAAGTGGCTACTACTCTTTTTTTTTTTTTTATAATTAATAAGGGGCAAGCGAGCAGAAGGTCCACCTGATGGTAAGTGGTCACCGTCGCCCATGGACATCTGCAACACGCGAGGAGCTGCCGATGCGTTGCCGACCTCTGAGAAACCTGTACACACGCCATTTGAAGATGTTGTAGTCCTCTGGGAATACCTCTGGGGGAAGGTCATTCCATAGCTTGCAGGTGCGTGGGAGAAAGGATCTTGACGCACGTACATTACTAGGACGCCAGCCAGCCAAATGGTGAGGGTGGAATTTGTCCCAGCGGCGGAGAGTGCGATGGCGGACAAGAGTTGGGGGCACTAAATGGAATAGTTCTTCATAACACAGATGACGATGAAGATTCGATTATTCGATAATCGTTTACTATTCTTTGACATATATGTTTGTATGTTCCACTGTAACGTTGATGATGTCTTACGCTAGAGGGAAGAAAGGGAATTATAATTATTACTTTTTAAAATGTGTGCGAAATCCTGGAGTGTCCGTTAGTTATTAGCTCAGTGGTTCGGGCGTTGGATTCACGATCAACAAGTCGTGGGTTCAAATCCCGGACATTGGACTACTGGCGTGGCCCACTCCTGACACAAGCTATTTATTAGCTTACTAGGAGGGGTAACGGGAATACTAGTAGTATGTGATCCATACTGCTAGTAATCTTTTTAAAAAAAAAAAAGAAGAAAAAAAAAAAAAAAAGAAGTTATTGAAAATTGATTCTTTGGTTTAAAAATAAACGAGTAATATTCGTTACGATGACAGGTTGTTCCGTTTGTAGGCCAATTTGCATATTGTTTATTATAATTGGTGGACGAGAGAGCGCCTACACATAACATAAATGCGCGTTAGACACGTTGCTATCAGATGTAGTGTAGGCGTTATCTTCACAACGTACATCGTCTTCATTTAATTGTTTTATCTATTTTGGTATGATTGATTGCAATATCAGTGTTATCATAATTAAAAGATTGGTATAATTGTCAATATATTAATATTAACAAGCAGCTCAAGTTAGCAATGAGCTGATAGTCTTCAAACGGGTGAACTGATCTTCACAATACATAGCTAAGAACCATCTCGATTAAATTATCTTTCAAACAAATATAACTTCATCAGAATCGGTCCATTGTCTAGGGCACTACGATGCCACAGACAGACTTACGGATACACCTTTGTGTTATAGCAGCTGAAGAGTTTGTTTATTTGTTTGTTTGCTTGAATGCGCTAATCTCAGGAAATACTAGTCCGATTTGAAAAATTCTTTCAGTGTTAGATAGCCCATTTATCGAGGAAGGTTATAGGCTTTATATCATCACGATAAGACCAATAGGAGCGGAGCTACACGCGCACGAAGCGCGGGTCGACTAGTTCTTTATATAGTTAGATTTAGTAGGTTTTTCAATATATATTATTTGTTGTTTATTCTTAACGAAATATTAACATAAAAAGCTTCTCCTCCATTGGGATTTAAGAAACTTTGTATCGAAAGATACGAAATGTATGTAAGTGTCCAACCCTTTGAAGATTTATGTTTCCTACCTTAGATAGAGGGTTGATACTTATTTATTTTATACCTGCCCTCTCTTCGCTTCAAAACTTATTTAAAATCACAAAATATTGTTTATTACATTAAACATGTTAAAGTAACTTTGTATGTCTATCATTTACGCCTTCACGCTTAAACCATTGAACTGATTTTGATGAAAGTTATAAAAAGATATGATAGAACGAAAAAGAAATGAAAAGCGACAGATAATATAAGAGAGACGACAGAGCAAATATAAAATTGAGTAGATAAAGGAGAGAGAGAGAGATATAATCGAAAGAAAGAAACAGAACAGAGATTGACCATTCTGAACATAGATGAAGATAAATATAACAGAGAGAAAAAAGACACAGGATGAGAGAGAATATAAAAGGAAGAGAGACAGAAATACTATAGATTTCTCTCAGTTAAAGAAGTTTTAAAATCGGATCAGTCGTAACAAAGCGGTTCTATTAATTAAAAAAAAGTACATGGCAACACTAAATAACCTTTGTCACTCGCGAAAAGTGTTGTTTTCTATCTAAGAAAAAAAAATTAAAATCGGATTAGTAGTTCCTGAGAAACCCTTCAATTTACAAAATGACCACGCTATGGCACTTAAATGGCCATATCTTTTTAATTACAATATTTATGGCAACACCACATAGCCTATGTTATCCGGAAAGGATGTAGCTTCCTATCGGTGAAAGAATTTTAAAAATCGGTTCAGTACTTTTCGAGCCTATTCGCAACAAACAAACATACAAACAATCAAATCTTTCCTCTTTATATAATAGTGTAGATAATGATGATATCTATATCTATACTAATATTATAAAGAGGAAAGATTTGTATTTTTGTATGTAACGAATAAACATAAAAACTACTGGACCGATTTCAAAACTTCTTTCACCATTAGAAAGCTACATTATCCCTGAGTAACATAGGCTATATTTATTACAAGAAAAAAATTAGAGATCCCCAGAAATTCTCACTAAAACCAACACAAGGTGCAAAAAAATTAGCCATAAAATATCTTTCATCGCATGCGCTGCAGAAAGTATTGATGATAGAACAAAAAAATGTTATACAATATTATAGAATGTATCAATATCTACAAAAAACTCCGCGAGACCATATGTCCAACTATTGTAGTTAAGTCACTATAACTACTTTTTTACATTTTAAAATTTGATAAAAATGCCTATCAAAATCAGACCATGTTTTCCATAACTTTGTATTAATTCTTATCCAAATAAATTTCGTAATGAAGACTGTTTCAATACCTGTTAATTACTTTTTGAATTATTAAAATCGGACATTCCAGTCAAAAGATATTATGAAATAAAAATATCAAGATAAATAAAAAATTATCCCAGACGGGCCGCCGGCGCGGTGTGTAGTGCTTCGCAGCGCAGCGAGTAACGCGGCGATAGAGGGAGCGACAGAATGCGGGAGCCAAAATGTTAAAAAAAAAATTATCCATCCGTGCGAAGCCGGGACGGGCCCCTAGTATAGTATAAAGTAATAGGCAATAAAAGTTTGTATGTGAGTTAGTCAAACTAATCTCAAACTGTATAATTTTGACAAATGTTACAGTAAGAGATATCCTTTGAGACTATTAACTCCATTATCTAAAACTGCTGAATTTCAAAATAGCATATTTTGTTCAGCTAATTAATAAATAAATAAAATAAAATGTGTCTACAGCTTTAAGCGAAAGCTAAAGAGATATCTCATCAATAAAGCTTACTATTCGTTTAAAAAATATCTAGATGATGAAGTCAAAATAACATAATTATAACTGGTACATAACCTCATTGAATAATTTATAACATATCAATACCATTATGATAAGCATTGACAAATTATATTTGGCTTATTTTAATTTTCGATATTTTATTTGTATTCATTTTATTTTTCTTTTAAATGATCACGACACTCGCCTCCACTGCTCAGGGGCTCTGTTTAAACCTGAGGTTAATCTCACATAAACCTAACCTAACATAAGACGTGGCAACTAGATTGTAAGGTACTCAAGTGACCTTGATCGGACAGCACTCCTAACACTAACACTATTCAGAGACTACTTCACTTCTGAAGGTCGAGACTGTCAAACCGACGGAAGTGACTACTACCCTACTCCAGCACCATAGATGGCGATGACGATTCGATTATTCGATAGTCTTTTAGTATATGAGGGAGCGAGTACGTGAATGAATGTCAATGTCATCAATCAATAAATGTAATTTGGGAGTTATGTACCATTTCAATGAACAGACAAATTAAATTGTTTCTTAATATTACTGTAAATTATTGTATATAACAATCTCTCAGAAATTTTTAATATAAGTTCAGAAAGTTTTTCAATAAATCTTTAAAGGATAGCTTACTTTGCTCTTCGAACGAAACATTTTCAAATTAACAACTTAAGAGGAGTATATACTATACTTGCGTTTTATATTCGACTACCTGACACGCGTGACTTTGTCTGCATCACATAAGAGAGAATATGGCGCATTTATAATACAATTTTAAATAAACAGATTTTTTTTTGTGTTATCGCCATTTATACGCAGCGCGTACAACGAAAGCTCATTGATGCTCCGCTCCTATGGGTCGTAGCGTAATGTTATATAGCATGTTACATAGCTACAGCCTTCCTTGAAAAATGGGCTATTCAACACTAAAATAATTTTTCAGTTCGAATCATTAGTTCCTGAGATAAACGCGTTCAACCAAACAAACTCTTCAGCTTTTTAATCTTACATATAAAATTCTCGTGTCACAATGTTAGTTACCATTCTCCTCCGAAACGGCTCGAGCGATTTTTATGAAATTTTATATGCATATTCATTAGGCCTGAGAATCGGCTACTATCTAGTTTTCATCCCCCCAAGTGATAAGGGTGGCCCACCCCAAATTTATATGGCAAAACAACGTTTGCCGGGTCAGCTAGTATTAGATTTGAAATGTTAACAAAGCAACATCTATTGGTTACCATAGTTACCGAGTTCACTAAAACCCCAATCCTTAGCCCCACAAGCCAGGAGTTGTCCTTGGGTGCATCCTCATAGTGCAGACAGGGATAATCGCCGGTTTGTGTCACATTTCATATTAAATTAAATTGTCTAAAGGGCCTCTACGTGTTGGCTACAGCTCCGCGTAAGCCTTCCAAAGGTCCGGGACACATACAAAATAGTAAATAAAAAAAGGGATTAAAAACAATTGCACAATATAAAGAAATAGTGGTACGTGCGGCCTTATCGCTTAAAGCGATCTTTTTCAGATAACCTTGAGGTTGAGAAGTTGATTATTATTAAAAAATGGTAGGTGCACTCATAAAGGAGAAATATTAGGAACAAAATATGACTAGCTAGCTTTTATAATTTTTTTAGAACATTTAATTTACAATAAAAAATGCCGAGGTCAATAATCGGGATAAAAACTATCCTTGTCTCTCATGTTGTACGAAATTTCGATATCTATTTATTGCTACTCGACCGTTTCTTTCTCCGACTTACTTTCCAAATCCGACTACCACAAAAAAGTCTTTTCATTTTTCGGGTTAATACATATCCTATGACATCCATAAATAATGTGGCTTTCTATTGGTAAAAGAATTTTCAAAATCGGTTCAGTAAATCCAGAGATTACCCCCTATAAACTTACAGACTTTAACTTTTTATAATCCTAGTATAGATAAAACAAATTATCTTCCCGCTGTTTGTACCCTTAGATCTTAACTACGCTATCGATTTCAATGTGGTTTTCACCAATAGATAGACTGATTCAAGACGAAGGTATATATGTATATAGAGAAACAGTGCATAATCGGGGCAGATCGATAATTCAGTATAGATAGATAGTATAGTTATACTACCGTGATCGATATCAATACTTATCTGTAGATCCAATAATGACATAGTAAAGCAAAGACAGGAAGAACTACAATAGATTATTTAAAAGATATATTTAAAAATAATCAAAAACAGATTAAAAACCGTGAAATATCTACTTAATCGGAGTACAAATTAAATATTAGATTTACTTATTATTTTCAGATGGAAACTTGTCATGTAGGGGACAATTCTGGGATAACATAATAAAAAAGAACCTGTCAATTGGGAGTCGAACTCCAAGGGTTCTAAGTTATAAAAATAATTACTACGACTTCTTCGAAATCAATCAAGAATTTCCTAGCCAACTGGCAACTCCAGCTGCACAACATAGTAACACGTAAAAGACAATAATAATATGCAATTTAGACAATAACCTTGCGATGCATGGGGATTGAGATCTAGGAGCAGGTTTACAAGACCTTTTAAGCACACCTAAACTTTCGTCTACACTACTAGACCACGTTATAAAACGTTAAATTAAAGTAATAGAACCAAACAAACGCTATAGAGCTAATTTTGATACTATATTAGACAATAATTGGCTTAGAATTAAGAGGAAGAAGATAAGAGGAGACGATACATGTAAATACAAGTATTAAATAAATACATCAATATATAATATTAATATTTTTATTAAATATAAACACTTTACGCTATAAGACTTCCATTGTCAATAACATAATTCGATCCAGTAATGCCAACTGCTTTATCACTTGCTAGAAACAGGACCAAATTCCCAATTTCATTCGGATTGGATATCCTGTTTAATGGTATTTTGATATCCACATCAGCCAAAACGTTTTTATCTTCTTTAGAATTATCCACAAAATTAGTTTGTACTGGTCCAGGACTGATGGTGTTTACTCTCACACCATGTGGAGCTAATTCCAGAGCTGCCGCATTAGAGAAGTAGTTCACACCAGCTTTAGATATCCCATAGGCTCCAAACAAAGGCGTCCAGCTTTTGATTCCAACAACGCTGGATATATTTACAACATTACCTTTAGATTTCACCAAATAAGGCGCAGCTGATGTTGTTACTTTAATAACAGCTCTCAAATTCGTCCTGGTTGATACATCATAAGTCTCTAAAATAGTACCATCTAAAATACTTCCAGTACGTAACATTCCAGCGTTATTGACTAGTACATCAATTTTTCCGTATTGTTTAACAGTTTCTGCTATAATTCTATCTACATCTTCATCTACGGATAAATCTGCATTGATAACTAGTGGTTTCTTTCCATGTTCTGTACATTTCGCTGTCACTATCTTCAGTTTGGTCTCATTTCTTCCAACAATTGCTAAATCAGCGCCCTCTTTGGCGAACAGTACAGCTGTTGATGCTCCTATTCCTGAGCTAGCTCCGGTAACTATCACGACTTTGCCTGCGAAGGTCATGGTGACTGTACGTTCTGAACTGTACTGGATGGAATCGTAACAATTTATATAAACAGAATTGTTATCAGTTGTAATGATAACGAGTCGAGTCATATCATTCTAATTATTACATGATTTTTTCCGTTATTAGCCAATTAGTTACTACGTTGCTTCGTCGAAGGAGTTTCTTACTATAAGTGCAATACCTTTAAATCGTTAGTAGACAGTTCAGGTTCAGGCGTTAGGTTCATGATCGAGAGGATCTGACGTGCCCCACTACTAACACAAGCATTTAGCTTAGTTGGAGGGGTTAAGGAATACTGTTAGTATGTGCGTCAAAAAAATCAAAAAAAGGTTATTAACATTTAAGGTATGACCCGATAGCCCAGGAGTGTATGTAGGACGAGTGATATCATAGGGTGAATATTGACTGATAACCATTGTCCTAAAATGATGTGGACGGCGAGTCTTTTTAAGGATATCATGATTCTGATGGACTCGATAATTTGGATCTCTTTTACATTGGATAATTTTAACCGCTTAGCCAAGTTAAGTTATGTTTGTACAAGTATAGCTGTCTAAATATGTCTGTTTCAAAAGTTATAAAAGTTAAATATTATTAGTATAATATGGGGGGGTAGTCCCCCTAATAAAGCATTTTAAGTCTCTAAGGAAATTATTCCTTACGATAAAAGATTAACATTTTTAACTAGAAAAGTCTTCGGGTTTAACACTAGTTAGAACTTATGTACCGATAGGTCAGACAAAATTTGATAAGTGGTTTCATAGAGTGAATATTGTCTATCATTGTCTAAGTATAATTTGTAATGTAATAAAGTATACGTATTGCTTAGTTTAATAAGATATTAAGGAGGAAAACTATCAACATATGGTAACAAAAAATTTTAGACGGTAAATTACCTATAATTTATTTTTCATTGTTGCAAATTGAGAATATTACCCCATTTTCGGGTAAAATTTAACATTTTCAATTTATTTACAGCACTGTTATTTATATCAATAAAACAATTCGTACATATATTATAATTACCTCTCAGGAACTGTGCTTTTATAGGATAATATCCTAAGTTACGACAATATCCATCCGGACAAACAAACGCATATTATTACGATTTATAACAACTCCATAGAAACAATTTAGTATAGGAAAATCCGACTGACTCACCCATGAGTCATAACACCAAAACAGCATGAACCTTTACTTCACGGTGTCCTCAAACGTGCACAGGTCAAACTATAATGGTCATGTCTCACGCACGTCTCGACTGCGACCTTTATATAGATTCGAAATTGTGCTCTATATATAGCAGAATTTCTTCACACATGGGCAGCCATTTGGTATAAATTATATACACAAATTATCCCTACTTATTGCTCTTTCCATTAGGGAAAATGTTATCAAAATCGGTTGTATTTTTTAGAAGAGATGAACGAAAAACTGACGAACAGTGAATTCGTTTTATTCTATTAACAATTTATCTTACATGACTTCGTACGTAGTTTAATCAATATCATACACCATATTTAATCATACACCGATAGAGATAGGCAGACGAACAAACATAAAAGATATTTATTTAATATAGTGTTCAATTCCATTAGTGTAATAATTTATAACTTCTGAAAGTGTAAAAAGTTTTACGAGCGACTTATTTTATTATACCCGAGGGAAATGTCATGTTTATTTGAAGGTTAGAAACATTTATGATATATAATGGAATCACAATCAGCACTTAAATGTGTCCGAGGCAAAAGAAAAGGAGGTCTAATTTCGCACAAGAAGTTAATTTCCACCAGGAATGGGTTTGTTAAGAACCAATAGAATCGCTGTTCAAGTGAAATGTTTTTATTGGTTCTTAACAAACACACGCAGCCTTAGTCTCAGAAAAATCTTATATTTAAAATTCTCGTGTCACAATGTTAGTCCTCCGAAATCCTCCGAAACGGCTCGACCGATTTTCATGAAATTTTATATGCATATTCAGTAGGTTTGAGAATCGGCTACTATCTATTTTTCATCCTCCCAAGTGATAAGGGCGGCCCTCCCCAAATTTATATGGCAAAAAACACAAAAGTTTGAAAATCCTCTCATCTTAATAGTTCAATTATTGGAAAGAGATAAATATATATTAATTTACGTTGCTGACATTTTTCGTTACATTTATATAAATTCCATAATCCGTATCAGCTAAATTTTATTAAGAATGAATTCCCATTACCCATGATCGGTACAGGGTTTGTTTCCTTAATTAAAATCATCTGTCAGGAAAAATGTTGATACCATTTAAAACAAACATGTTTTAGCCCAACGGCCTGTCAACAAGTCTGGAATACTATAATTTCAATAATAACACTTAAGGAACGTAGGAAGTACTTAAGAATACAAACTAAACAAATGAAACTGGGATTTAATATACTACTAACGCCATCTATTGACGAACAGATGCCGCCTGTCTCTCTGTTACACAATCAGGTTTATATCATTGAACCGATTTTGACGAAATATAATAAGAAGGATATAGGCTATGTTTTATCGCGAAAAAAATACTTAAGAATACTTAGTAAACAAATAAGTGTGGTCATACGCCATCTAGCGACGTGGGGGTGAAGTGCATGTCGAGCTGTGTGGCCGTTGTGTTTTTGGGAATTAGTCATTTATAAATTATAATGTAAAATATAGTGATATAGCTACTAAAATATGAAATTAAATTGTATGTGAGCGAAGCCATATAGTAGTATTGTTTAAAAGCTTTGTATTGTCAGATATTCGTAGTAAGACAAAAAGAGCAGTGAAACTACAAAGGACATTCAAATTTGATGCAGCTTAAGTCCTATTTGTGGGCAAATACCATTCTATTGAGTTTCTACAAACGGTTGAATGTACAGACGCTTTACATAGCTTTACTATTAAACTAGATGTCATACTATATATTTTTCCAAATTCATGTTGTTAGAGATGAGTGAGGATTAAAAAATCTATATATAACTATCCGATTACCCACCGCTACGTCCTTTGTAAGCTTTTCTATACTATAATATTTTTTTTTTATACCACGATGGTGGTAAACAAGCATACGGTCCATCTGATGGTCAGTGGTTACCGACCCCTATGGACACTTGCAATACCAGGGGTGTCACTTGTGCGTTGCTGACCCTTCAGAAACCTATTCACCTCCCTTTTAAAGTTCATTGCACATCTGTACCGTTCGCGTGAGGAAATTCCTCTAAAACCGCACTGTGCGCGACCATTTTAGCTCCAAAGTGTGAGGATGAACACCCTGTCGACGGTGAGTGATATATATTATAGCGGTACACTCCGCCTATTGGTGAAAACCGCATGAAAATCTGTTTTGTTTTAAGCGATCTAAGCGTACAAACAGCGGGAAGCGACTTTATGACTATATAAGTACATAAGTAATGAATTTGAACAAAAGTCTTTTCATTAAAAAAAGGGAAAATGTGCGTGGTTAAATATGTATGGGGAATACAATAAAACTTCATCTATAGACTCATACTCTGAGAGTAAAAAAGGATATGAATCTTAGCGAAGCGAAAAATAAATCGGCAAGATTACTCACATTTGAATTTTTACATTTTGACCTTAGCGCTCCCAGGGGAAGGTCCTGTTCTCATCCTCAACTTGCCTTTATGGCTGGTTGGAGTGAACACTGACGAGGAACAGATCCCCTACATCTGGCTAGCCTTAACTGGCCGATCAGAGTGGAGCCGCGAGAACTTATGTTGTAAGTGACACGTAACTGGTTAGTTGGCACCTGAGGTTCCCTTCGGGAGGGACCAATGATCGGGTAGAATACCGGGTGCCCATCCCTACCCTTAAGCCGCTCACAAAATGTTGCCCCCTAGTTGCAACGTATAAGCGACCTGTCAAGGGGGCCCATTGTTGAGTTGGCGAGTCCCCGTCTACCCATTTTTCAATGTATAAAAACATTGTCGGGTAGACGCTATAGGTCATCCACAGCACTAGTTGCCGAGTCCACTATCACCGCAATCCATAGCCCAGGATTATTAGTTTCCATATATTGCCATAGTCAGGGATATTCACATCTCATATTAAATTAAATTGTCTAAAGGGCCTCTACGTGTCGGCTACGGCCCCGCGCACGCCTTCCAAAAGTCCGCGTCACTGTTGACCCGTGATTGGAAAAGAAATAATAATAATAAATATACTTTATTGTACACCAAATATTACAAAAGTAAGCCAAAAAATTACACTAATTTTGGTTCTAAATATTTCTAGGATTTTCGATGGGATTGAAAGAAGATTTCGTGAAAGCTCAGAACATTCTAGAATTTATTTGTTTTTTAATGTTTTATTTATAATCCTATCCTTAACTTCTTAACTAATATTATAGTTTCGAAAGTAAGTCTTAAGAAGCGTAGGAAATAATTAAGAATACCAACTAAACAAACGAAACTGCTTACGCCATCTATTGACGGAGAGATTGTCTGTTACACAATCAGGCTTAAATCACTGAACTAATTTAGATAAAATATGATACAGAGGTAAAGTAAAGCATGAGGAAGGACATAGGCTATGTATTATAGCGAATCGCCGAAAACGCCATCTATCGACGTGGGGATGAAGAGCATGTCGAGCTGTGTAAACTTTAAGTGTTAAAAAAGGGTTATTAAACACGTAACATGAAGAAGAGTCAATGCTGATAATGCTTTTGTGATGCTATCAGACCATCGTGTAAATTCCGTAAAAACTTCGACATGGCGATATGCGACGTCTTCGTTAGATAAGATAACAAAAAACATTTAATTAAATCCGTCAGATACAAATATTTGCCTTATAATTGTTGGCGATATGTACATAAAAGTTTTTACCCAAACAAACCACCAATTATAACCTTTCCTTGTATAATCTGATAAATTCTACTGTAAGATAAATATTGGGTGTAACACAGTTCGAGTTCTATATTTCATCCTGATCCCCAGGGTTTCCGTATTTGACTTGAAAACAGAAATATTTGTGTTAAAATTTATCACATTTTCTTACTTATTTTAATAGAAATAAGGTTGTTAATCCTTTGTTGATGTTTTAAGAAAATTTTTCCAATGATTAAATGAATGGTCTATAACTTTTTGGTCTAAAGGTTAGCAAATGCTTTTTTGGATTTGTATTGCAAAAAAAAACATTATTTAAATAGGTGCACAGGAACTACAATCGGGACATTACCGATCAAGAAATAATTAATTTTCGCGACCATTTACAACTGTACTATACTGTAGATATCAATCTAGCTTTTCAGACTAGAGAAGAACTCTTCTTCTTCTTTTCTGTATGGCTCTTGATACTGCTTATAGTTAGCAGTAATTCTGCCAATGACAATGTAATATGTTTGTGCTAAGATTTTTTTTTTTAAATTGTTAGTTATTTAGTATGGTGGCCTGCATGCATACCTGTAGGACAACATTATACATATAAGACATCACAACATTATACAAATAACAGACAAACAAACAACCTAAAGAGAAGAACTCTCGTAAGGTACATCAAGTCATTTGTCAAACAACTCCCCCCCCACTTATTGGGATAGTCACAGATGATAAGAAATTTACATAAAATCGACATTCAAACGTGTTGTCTGTGTTGCTATCTGTCGTCTATCCTATTCATTTTCGTAATTTTGAAAAAAACCTGCAATCTTTATATTTCTTGATATTATCAGTGTTGCCATACACTAACGATTAAAACGAATCATTTGTCAAAGAAGTATAATTTATATATGTTTAATATGATAGAGTTACTACAGTCTAAAAGAATATTAAACTCCGAAAAATCTGGATGTTTGTTACTCTTTCACGCAAAAACTACTGAATGGATTTTGATGAAACTTTACAATAATATAGCTTATACATCAGAATAACACATAGGCTATAATTTATAGTGATATAGTGTGAATTATTCAAAATACAGCGGGTGAAACCGCGTCCACGTCATGTGATCACAATCAATAATTTGAAGCAATATATTTTAACCTACCTCCCAATTTCGTTAAGTAATACATTAAAAACTAAAGCCTGAATTTCTGAACAATATTGAAGCTAACAAAGATAATTAATTAAAAGCTATGTAATAAACGTTTATTGAAAGTGACGAGGAATAATAAATGGGACCCTCGTCATAGGGCAGACTGTAACCACTAATTTCTACCTAGACAGTTTTGGGCCACCTCAGAGAGCTCTCTATTTTTTTATCAAATGTTAATCTATTTAAACCCTTTAATGGCCCACTGCTGAGCCGGGTCTCCTCCTCAGAATGAGGAGGGTATTAGGCCATAGTCCACCACGCTGGCCCAGTGCGGGTTGGCAGACTTGACACACCTTTGAGAACTTTAGGGAACTCTCAGGAGTGCAGGTTTCCTCACGATGTTTTCCTTCACCGTTAAAGCAAGTGATATTTAATTGCTTAAAATACACATAACTCAGAGTCAGAGGTGTGTGCGTGTGTGGGGGATCGAACCTCGGACCTCCCGAGTAAGACTTGAAGACTCAACCACTGGGCCATCACTGCTGTTTTCTCTATAGTGAACCTAAATTTATCATCATCATCATGATATAGGAGTGCAAATTTAATATTAGTTTCATGGAATATGACGATGATTGTTAACAAATAAATAAATACAATTTTTCTTAGATTAATTTATATTTTTTTTTCAAAAAATAAATTATAAATTTATTACTCATTTTCGTATATTGGAGAATTGTAAATAAATGTTAAAGGTTTAATGATTATCAGAAATTATTATATGACGAGCGGCCTGCCCTCGCTTAGCTCCGGGTATTTAAAGCAAAATTATAATAATTGTCCTTAAATTGTCACTCTGTAAATTATAGAAAGAAAAAGAAAAGAAAAGCGAAAGATAATAAAAGAGGACAGAGTAAAAATAAAATTGAATAGGTAAAGGACAGAGAGAGATAATCGAAAGAAAGAAAGTGAAAAGAGACTGATCATTCTGAACAGATAAAGATAAAAATTAAAGAGAAAAAAAAGAGAATGCTAGTATATAAGAGGAAGAGAGACGGAAATACTATAGACCTCCCTTAGTGAAAGAATTTTTTAAATCGGATTAGTACCAACAAAATGGCCATATTCTATTAATTAAAAATGTATATGGCAACACTAAGTCACTTTTGTCACTCACGAATAGTGTAGTTTTCTATCAGTGAAATTTTTTTTTAAATCGGATTTGTAGTTTCTGAAAAACTCTTCAATTTACAAAATCTCCACCTCATGGCACTTAAATGGCCATATATTTTTAATTAGAGTATTTATGGCAACACCACATAGCCTATGTTACCCTGAAAGGAAGTAGCTTCCCATCGGTGAAAAAATTTTCAAAATCGGTTCAGTACTTTTCGAGCCTATTCGCAACAAACAAACATATAAACAATCAAATCTTTCCTCTTTATATAATAGTATAGATTTGTGATTTCCGTAAAATACTTATAATTTATTAATTAAAAATATTTAAATATCAACTACTAAAGAAGTCTAGCTAGATCAGGTGCAAACGAGCAAATGGTCCACCTGATGGTAAGTAAGTTGACTGTAATTTTATAATTATTTTTATCAATTATTGAAATTTAGTCATTGTACATTCAAAATATGTACTAGGCAGAAATGGGACATGTCCTTTCAAATCTTTTTATTAATTAATGGACCAAATTGTTGTGTTCGTTATTGTTAGTACAAGGTGTGAGTGAGACGGAAGAGTGAGCGAGTGAGTGAGATAGTGGTGTCCACTGTACATCAGTAACAAACTTACGTAACAATATCTTGAAAACGATACTTTTTTTGGTAATAAATTGTACTCGTATAAAACCTGGACGAGTTCCTAGTTTTAACATAATTTAAAAATTAATATAAAATATAGGATTTCAAGCTCTATAGAAAAAGCTTAAAAGCTACTTCTGTCTGTACATTGTACTTACTCGTAAGTGATAAATGCTTCACCCTCCGTTTAACCCTTCTCTAACTAAGGTGATATAATGGCTTGTGCTCGCAGACGCATATTAACGTTCATCTTTTTAACTACCCTCAATTTGTCGTTTATTAGGGATCTGTCCACATAAAGAACGAGTTTAGTATTTCATACGGATCATTGATTCTGTATAATAGTCTTACTTACTTACATGCAATTCAGATGGAAGCCGAACAGTGCTTGGGCTGAATCTTCTATAACCGTACACTCTTATCTTCACAGCTCGACCTTACCATCGAATTAAAATAAACGCGTTCAGCGATATCGGAAGCCGAACACCACGCCACCAAACCTACATTTTCAGTCGCATCACTCCAATCAAACCCAGCAACATCACCCGACAGACTACTTTCATTCACTCATACGTACGTTTTCTCAGCAATTCTTTGTGCCAGGTTTAAGTTTAGTTAGCTACACCTATATAAATCTGTATTCGAGGGTAGTTCCTTTTATTTTATTTCAAGTAAACGTGTAGACAATAACCTTATGTGCGATAGATTAGATTCAGTCTCTGATGTTGTCGCGCAGTGTACACGGAAATAGTGAAACTACTATTGTAATGTCTTCTGACCTTTCGTGGATACTTGTAATAATCTTAACGAATGTATTTATCTCTTTCTAACAACTTAAAGTAATTTAAAAGTTTTATATCAAGAACAAGAACAGTTAACTGAGGTAGGGCACAGCAGGAAATTTCCTGCTCAAATATGGAGCAGCCCGACTGGGGTAGTACCTCGACCTTACAGAAGGTCACAGCTAAATAACACTACTCTAAAGCAGTGTTGTGTTCCTGTTGGTGAGTAAGGTGACCAGAGCTCCTGGGGGGAATTGGGGATAGGGTCGGCAACGCGCTTGCGATGCTTCTGGTGTTGCAGACGTCTATAAGCTACGGCAATAGAGGTGCTCTAATAGATACAGTCGCGAAGTAACTAAGCCTGCGTTTACATCAGAGTTTAGAATCAATAGAATCGCTTCATTTGACCCACTGAGCGAGGAAAAACTCTAGTGAAAACTCAGCCAGAAACGGAAGTTGCGTTTTGGATCTTTTTTCCCTCGGACTGTAATTCCATAGTAATACAGGTGAATGCCACTAACCAATAAGTCAAAAGCGTATGTTTAATATATTTGGTATGTTAATTTTAGTGCCGACTCTTGTAGGCCCTACATCTTTCAATATTAATAATTCATGAAGCTTAAGGTTTCCGGGATGGATTATTCAGATTCACGAATTGGATTGTTTTCTGTTACCAATGAACCGTTAAATAAACATATATTATATCTATGTTTATCATATATAGGTAAAGTTTGTGTTTTGACCTATAGGAAAGTAGATTGATAGAAAATTTACCTATTCCTGACCAAATAATAAAAATATCGCCCGCGGGGCTTGATGTGGAGGTGGGGGCGGATGAATTTTGCGGCAGACAGGGCAGCGAGTGACAATGATGCGACGAATAAAAACGCACACTACTTTAAAAAAAGCATTTTATCAAGATAAAAATTGCAATCACAATCTTACTGTCGACGTTATGGATGAATCGATAATTATTTTTCAAGATGATTCTGATCCAGCTCTATTGAAAGTGATTCAAATGTGATAGACAGATATTAGCGGAGATAAAAAATTATAAATATAAAATATTGTTTGTTACTTAAATCATAACTTGAGAAAAACTAGCTTTATGTTTTGTATTAGGATAATAGCACAAGTTAATTTGTATAGTGTGACTTGGGCTCGAGGTGCTAACTGTAAAATCTTAGGCTAGACCAAAGAACACCGTACAAATTCACAACACAATACTCAACGTACATTGCGATCCGACACCGGGCATCCTCTGGAGATGTAGACTCTACAACAGTAACTGGTAAAGTGAACTTATTGTTAAACATGAATTTCCGCAAAGTAACGCCTGAATCAATTCAATATTTACTTTATATATTGTCTCATAATATCGTTTCTTGTCTTTTTATTAGTGCGCGTCGATGATCACCCCTCGCCCCCTCTCCCCTTTTACCACGCAGGCGACACATTAGTTGTTTGGTATGTCTATAGACAAATAATGTTTTTTATACAAAAATATATTCTTTCGCTCAAAGTTTTACTTCATTTATTGATGTAGATATATCACTGAAAATATAAAGCCTAGAATTGAATACAATTTCTACGAAATATACAAAATTCTATTTCAATAAAATGTGTTAAATAATATAACAAAAGCTCTTTGATACATACATTTCCAATAAAATCTATATATTTCCTAGAAATTGTACACAATTTGAAATGAACTGAAACAACGCTTTGTTTTCTACTATTTATATGGGGTACTCATCACTCAAATTTAAACGAATATATGATGAATAATTACCTGCTGTACCTACCGTCATCCCGAAATTAATATATTGCGAGTTTGCGAAATAAATCATATATAAATAATAGGCACAAAGAAAACATTAAATAGGTAAAAATAAAAAGTAATGTCATTTATATAAACAAACTAAAAACTAAATTGTTGCAAAAGAAAATAAATGTAACATAATTATATTATATTTTAACCTTCATTATAGCTATAAGTTATCTATATATTTAATACTAGCTGATTCGGCAAACGTTGTTTTGCCATACAAATTATTTCTAATTGGACGCTCCTATAACAATACTACTTAGGTTTTATAAAATACCCTATGACCTATTTTAAACCCACCAAACATTGTACAGTTAAAGTTCGATTTATGTCACACTGTGTCACAAGATTTTTATGTATAAGATAAAAATAGAAGATATTTAAGAATTAAATATCTTCTATTTTATTAGCGTTAAAAAATTGCAACCCAGACGAAATCGGAATCATCATCACAACCCATTTATAGACCACTGCTGAGCCGGATCTCCTATTCAGAATGAGGGGGGGGTTAGGCCGTAGTCCACCACGCTGGTCCAGTGCGGGTTGGCAAACATCACACACCTTCGAGAACACGGAGAGTGCCTGCACTCACGATGTTTTCCTTCACCGTATATCACTTGCTAAGTGATATTTTATTGCTTAAAACACACAAAACTCAGAGGTGCCCAAGATCGAACCCGAACCTCCTGAGTAAGACACCGATATCTTAACCTGCTTAAGCTGCTTAATTAAGCTATCACCGCTTTTGAAATCGGAAGCGGATCAGTTAATCGGCAATATTTTCCATAGCAATCAATATTGATGAAAATACTGGGATGACTCCTGAAATACTGAACCGATTTTGAAAATTATTTCATCGATAGAAAGCTTCGGGTAACATAGGTTATGTGGTGTTGCCATAAATATTATAAACTAGAGGCCCGTCCCGGCTTCGCACGGGTGGATAATTTTTTTTAACATTTTGGCTCCCGCATTCTGTCGCTCCCTCTATCGCCGCGTTACTCGCTGCGCTGCGAGGCACGCCACACCGCGCCGGCGGCCCAACTGGGATTATTTTTTATTTATCTTGATATTTTTATTTCGTAATATCTTTTGACTGGAATGTCCAATTTCAATAATTCAAAAAGTAATTAACAGGTATTGAAACAGTCTTCATTACGAAATTTATTTGGATAAGAATTAATACAAAGTTACGGAAAACATTGTCTGATTTTGATAGGCATTTTTATCAACTTTTAAAATGTACAAAAGTAGTTATAGTGACTTAACTACAATAGTTGGACATATGGTCTCGCGGAGTTTTTTTTAGATATTGATACGTTCTATAATATTCTAGAACATTTTTTTGTTCTATCATCAATACTTTTCGCAGCGCATGCGTTGAAAGATATTTTATGGCTAATTTTTTTGCACCTTGTGTTGGTTTTAGTGAGAATTTCTAGGGATCTCTAATTTTTTCTTGTAATAAATATAGCTTATGTTACTCAGGGATAATGTAGCTTTCTAATGCTGAAAGAATTTTTGAAATCGGTCTAGTAGTTTTTATGTTTATTCGTTACATACAAAAATCCAAAAATCCAAAAATACAAATCTTTCCTCTTTATAATATTAGTATAGACAAAGGAACCTACTCTATGCTAATATTATAAAGAAGAAACATTTATATTTTTTTGTTTCTATATGTTGATTTTAAAAATTATTTCACAATTATAATGCTACAATATCCCTGAGTAACACAGGATAACCCACGGTGTTAAAAAACTAGTAATAAAATGTGTTTCATCGCATGCGCTGCGAAAACTATTGATGGTTGAACAAAAATGGTCTATAATATAAAGGAACATATCAATATCTATAAAAAATTTCGCGATACCATATACGTCACTATAACTACTTTTTATATTTTAACAGTTGATATAAATGATGATCAACTCAGACTATAATATCTATACATTTGAATTAACCAAATAAAACATATCGTATTCAAGATGTTTCAAAACCTGTAGATTGCTTTTTCAATTATTTAAATTTTCAAAAAGAGTAAGTAGTAATTAGTTCAATATTATGAATTTTGAAAAGTCAATCTAAATATAATGCTAATAGAAAATGCCGCAGCGCTGTGCAGGTGTGGCCCTAAGTAGAACAGCGGGTAGCGCAGCGAAGGAGGGAGTAATACTGAAGTGTGGGGGATTGCCGTACTAATCTATAAAGATAACAAAACAATGTATTTTTTAAAACTCCGTAATCTCATGATGGAGAGGAGATGACTTCGGATTCGGATATATAAAGAATTTTAAAGCTGTCTGACAGAAAGTTAGAAATACCAATTACTCACAACTGGATTCAATTTAGTATACAATTTCCATCTGCCACTGGGAGAGCATTTCGAAAGCGTCGAGTAACCCAGTGGCATTGGTGGGGACCTGTTCCTCGACTAGCTTGCGACCACCAGCATGCCAATCTTAGATCTCCCATCTCATTAATGCTCACGGTCCTTTTTTTCTCTTCGCTCCATCTTCTGTCCTTGGGCGACGACGGCCTTTTCCATCAAGTGGACCGTCTGCGTTTGTCCCTTGTGTATCATTAAAAAAACTGTCGGTTCCTCAGAGCAGCGAGGGCAGGTAGCTGGTTAAGATGTAATTATAGAACAACATGAATGAAGCTCGCAAAGCTCATGAGAGAGCAATAAAAAGATTCGACAATTTGTTGGGAGTAGCGTCAGTACGGATTTATGGGTGGCGTTTATTGCGGCGTGCGCAACGTGAATGTAATTAAGGTTGGCGTCTGTTTCACCGTTTTAGGTTGAATGGCGATTTGTGCTACACACAGATAATAATTGTAAGTACATAAATATTAATTATTTAATATGGAGGCACGGCAGTGCGTCCGCCAAGTCGAGCAAAGCGAAGAAGCAAAGAACAAGCCGATTTTTTCTTGAATAAATTTACGAAATTTTTGACTCCCTGTTGAATGTTTGGATGTTTGTTACTTAATCACGCAAACTCGGCTGAACAGATGTCAATGAAATTTGGCACACATGTACGTTATAGTCGGGATTAACATATAGTCTACATTTTATCCCAGAAAATTTAGTTTCTGCGGAGCAATAATAAAATAATTTTACTGTCGTCACAGTAATATTGATATGGTTGAAGTTGTTAAATAGTTACAAATAACAACTATAGAAATTGACTAGTTTTTTAAAGGATTTCAAACATTTTTGCAGTGAAAAGGTTAAAACAACTTGAAGGATTAGATCGATTTTATCTAGTTTACTTTATAGAATAAAATGATTTAGAAGCTGCAATTAAATAATCGGGAAAAAGAAAAAGAGTGAGAGGCAGAATTGTTGTTAATGCTAGGCTAGGCTAACTGTTGTTGGTTGCGGGGGCAGCTTTACCTAGTGCAGGGGTGTGTGATGCACACGGGCGCTGCGATTTTAGGGGCACCACGCGCCGGTCTCCAGGGATGTCTGGATACAGAGAGGTAAAGCGTCATACCTTTGTGATGGTGTAGACCTGTTTTTTCGTCAACATAGCGACTATAGAGTCTTAATAACAATTACCTTTCTTAAAGAATAAATTTAATACAGTTTTCTCTAAAAGATAAGAAAGATATTTTTTTACAATGGCCGAACTTTCCTAAATAACATTTAAGTTCGTATGTTACAAAACGGTGAAATGTCGTCCACATAACATCTCCGTTAATAGAAGTCGTTTATTTCCATTTTTAGTGCACGTTTATAAACACAGATTTACTTGTACCCTCTGTAGTCTCTGTGCTCGAAACTAATTGCCTTTAAATTACGTGACAACGTAGTGCATTTTAGTGCACTTTGCATTTTAATATCTAGATCATAGTCATTTAACTGACAATTTCATTTTCAGTTTTAATCCTATTAAGAGTATGTGAGTTATACTGCGCAGTCAACTACAGTATTAACAAGTGATCTAGATGGAAGCCGAGCAGTGCCTGGGGCTTGAGACCTTCACCGCTCGACCCCGCTACCGGCTATACATCGAATTTCTGTACAATGAAAAAAATTGTTAAAAACCGAGTCAGGGGGATGTAAGAAGTGAAATAGAACTAATTTAGATTTTTTTCAAATTTGTTTCTCTGTTTGTCTGTCTGTTAGTACGGGCTAATTTCCGAAACGACTGGACCGATTTAAATGAAATTTTGTATGGTGGTAGTTTATATATAGTCAACATATAGGATACTTTTGATCCCGGTAAATTAAAGAGTTTCTTTGGGATAGTTGAAAAACTGAAATTACTTAAAAAGCTTTGTGTTCAACAACTTATGAACTTAATTTAGAAAAAAAATTGTATGCTGATACCTTATGTTGCCGGTTAAACAATGTATATTATAAAAAAAAATTTTCATCCCATATAAGTCTTAGAGTTCTCGCAGGAAAATAAACCATTACAAAAACAGTGCCTAGTAGGCGTCTTTTAACGGATTTAAATGAAATTTTTGATGCCCAGCCAAGTGGGATAGTTAAAAAACTTTAATTAATTAAACAGCTTATTATACAACTTATGCACCTAATTAAGTATTGATGTTGCCGGTTTCATCATACAAGAAAACAATTTATAATACATGTCGGGGATTTTAAATAATGTGAAAGGAAATGGAAGGAGGAAGATGGGGAATATTGGGGAACATTAAAAGGGGGTGATGGTATTGAATGGAATATTGGGTAAACGCAACGTAGATACTCCTATTGAACCGATAAATGATCAAATATGATCTTTAACAATTACGAGAGAAACCTAAGCAGTGCCTTGGACTTGTGACCTAGGTGTAGGCTTAAGGAGCTCCTTTAAGTAATTACAACACTCGCCTCCACTGCTAGCTATTTAAACCCAAGGTTAAACGCACATAAACCTAACCTACGACAACACGAGGTAATTACATTGTAAGGTACTCACGTGACCTTGATCGGACAGCACTCCTAGCACTAACACAACACTGCACAACACTATCACTATTCAGACACTACTTCACTTCTTGAGAGACCGCGCACGACTAAGACTTCAGTCAGACTGTCGATGGCATATAAAGGGTCACAACGGAAGTGGCTACGACCCTACTCCAACGCCATAGACAGCGATGATGATTCGATTTAATCGATAACCTTTTACTATTCTCCGACATATATTAACAGCGAAAATGTAAAACATTACTTTTTTATGAATATAAGACGTAATATTGACGGGAACCTAAATTAAAGATTACGAGATAGTACTCTAAATCAATGCTTAGTAGCTATAAAAGATTTGGTTACATCTTTGGTTGGTGATTCTCTCCCTCAGTATGGTTTGCTTGCGCCGACAGTAGAAGGGGAAGATATTTATAGAGAATACGCTACAGAAACAAACAATGATCCAGTGGAACTAGCCACAGTCTTACTGTAGAACAGCGCACTGTTTACGAATGTGTATGTCAGTGTTGACAATGCTATGGGTGAAATTTTGCTTTTAGACTCACCCAAAACGGTGGGACGGGAAAAACAAGGCAAAATAGCTCTTACTATAGCGTCGTCTGGAATAGCGGCCACTTTGTTACCTGGTGAACATCCTGTATCTGATATCTCTAGAAATTGTGATAAAGCTAAGATTTTACGCGACTGCTGCTTAATAATATGGGACGAGTGCACTATGGCAAAAGCAGAAGAGGCGGTTGATAGAACCCTCAGAGATCGTCAAAATGACCAACCTATGGGCGACGTAACGATGCTGTTTTGTAATTAATACTTCAGTGAAGGGAGGGTAATGAAGTATAAATGCAAATATTTTGACTAATTTCTGGCACTACAACACTATAACTATGCCAAGACCGCAGCGAAGTTAAGCTAAAGTTGATTTATTGTAATGGGTTTGTGGTTGCTATTATTCATACAATTATAATGTCTTTTTTATGGGAAAAGTATCAGTAGGTCAGTGGTTCAGCCGTTGGATTCACAATCAATGGGTCGGGGGTTTAAATCCAAGTCATTGGAGCACTGACGTGGCCCACTCTTAGCAAGCATATTTTTTTTTAATTTTAAAGATTACTAGCAGTATGGATCACATACTAGTTTACCCCTCCTTGTAAGATAATAAAAAGCTTGTGTCAGGATTTGAACCCACGACTTGTTGATCGTGAATCCAACGCCCGAACCACTGAGCTAGGAGGAGGAGTTTACGAGATGTAAGTTCCAATTCAGGCAATCTACTATACAACGCAAAAGACAATAATAACAACATACACTTACACATATAAGGTACCCACGAATATCTAGTTATCAACGGTGTTGCTAGTTGAACCATTTTAAATCTTACGATTTTTACCAATTGGGAATTTAAGCCCAAAGTTTGGTCATTTAAGTCAATATCAAAATCAATTACTACTATCTACTCGGTAAATCTAGGTTCTATCCTAAAATCAGCGACAAAGGATCTCGCCGTGTTCCCGCCCTATACATGATTTTGACTTTTATTAGAAAAAAATAATTGACTTATTTACAGATATCTCCCCACGTGGAAAGACGGTATCGTAAGTTTAAGACGAGGTACACTCTGTAGATTGCTGGATTGCCGTACAAGTCCATATACTTACCAGCACGGGAAAAGGTCTAAGCAAAAGTATGGTCGTTAATTGAATTAATTAAACAATTTCGCAAAAAACATTGAAGAGACGAAGTCTTGCTTGATAATATCAGCGTATGAAGGCAAATCAAAAATTTGTGCACTTTGGGGATGAGTTAGTATGAAAGTAATCTGGCAAGTCCCAACTAGCAACTACTCGCTACCCAAGTTAATCAGCCGGTAATGAGGGTCTAATGTACCACATTTCCTATAATCCATGTTATACTAGCTTTTACATCTTATCTGCTTTAGAATTACACCAAGTAACCTTTACCCTCGATCAAAGAGGTGGAATTATTTATGATAACATACGATCGGTTCCTAAAACAATCGTCTCGTAGACCACTTGGTATTTTAGTCGTTTATAGAGACATTTCTCAAATTTATGAATTGTTATAAAAAAACATTTTTAATAATTTCGTAATCCAGTCAGGGAAATACTATGACATATACCGTAGATCTCTTTATACATCTCGTCAACCTCCAATTCCTTTTTTTCTTTTACCTTTTGTAACTCTTTGTAGCCTGTGGCCAGTAAATCACATGACTGGGAAAATCTCTGAGGTAAATCGTGTAATTTTGACTATTACATCCCATCCTATCTGATCCTCTTCCCGTTTTATTTTATTCCAAATTCATATAAGTAAGCAGAATAAAAATAATTCTTTTCTCCATTTCTAAACAAAAAAGCGTATGAATACTTTAAGACAATTGAATGAAACAAGGAATGAATTGTTAGTACTAATGAAATAGGAGCATACGTTCCTAATTAACCTAATTAAAGAGTACAGACGCCACAAGACACCACTACCGCTACTGTTTGCATAATACGGGCTGTGTTCTTACGACGACTGAATATAAGTACCTCACTTACAATAAATTGAGGGAAATAGCCATACTTGGTGTACCTTGAGAGCCCCCCTGGCGTGCTGACCTGCAGAGGTGTCTCAGAAGTATGCGTTCCTGTGGCGCCTCCCAACAGCGGAGGTAAAGTACCGTTGGTTTTAGTGGGTATGGCTTGAAGCGAGCGATCCTGCCTGCAGAAGACAACCAGTGAAGGGAGACAAGGAACCCCTCGTTTGAAGTTTGAAGGAATTAAAGCAGTCTAGGTGTCACGTTAGTATGTGAAAGTAATACAGCATTTGCAGCTATTTGTCGACAGCCAACAAAATGCTGGGTGTTATGGGGTCTCCTGCTCTACATAGAAAAAAAGCGGGAAAAGGCTCAAAGCTCAGCTCTTTATTGGGATTTCAAGATTTCAGAGTTACGTAGAAACAGTAGAGACTGTCTTCCCGTATCTAAAACCATGAGTTAAACGGTGACATGGTATGAGACATATACTTAGCGACCTTGGAAAGTGCTTGCAGCAGATAGTTGGCTGGAGTCAACTGATGGTACTCGGTAGAGAAAGATCCATTCCAATTACTGGTAATTGAAGGATTTCTATCTGCCACGTATCGTAAGCGCCATAATCTATTGTGAAAGATATTAAATAACAGTTATTTCTTTTGCGTATCTGTCATAGCACTAGATGATACAGTGGACGCAAAACAGAGATGATGGCGCAATCTTCCATGGTAGGAACATTCAGCATTTTCAATAGTATACAGAAGGCCCAGTTAGCTGGTCAAACGCCATAGTATACCCGCAGTATGTGGAGAGGGTTTTAGCGGGTAGCCTTCGCAAAAAGTAACTATGTAAGTCCTGCCTGATCTTCTTGTTTAGGTGGCACGAACCTATAATAAAGAAAAGTCTTGTATTTAGATAAGAAAAAGCTATTTATAATTTTTTTGTAAGAATTCAGAGAACCGTGTGAAGGTTTCGTAATTCCGTAAATAGTGGTGTACGTGATATACATTATCTATTCCAATCTTTGTGCAGGAACACCGTAATGCATATTTTGTAGGGAAATTTCTTTTGTAAAGGAAATTATTATAAAATACCTCTTGAATAATAATTAAGTTTTGTGTTTGTCTATATTTTTTTTCATATGTTAAGTATTGATAGATGATGGGACATTTATCTACGTTCTACATCTATCTATACTGTTTATCCAACATTCAAGTAACAGCTGAACTGATTTGAATGTAATTTGGTACACGGATACTTTATAATATGGATTAACATATTGGGTACTTTTTATCCCGAAAAAATGTACCCTATCCGTGAGATCGTAGGGATAAAGATTAGAATTTCGTACACATATATTTCTAAGCCGACGAAGTCATGTGGGTCTACTAGTCTATAGAGAAGTGATTTAAGGGGAGAAAAATCGATTAATAAATAATTGATAAATCATTTTGTAAAAAATCGATTAACTAAAAAATAATCGATTTTTCTTCTAACAATTCGAAGAGTAGCTTTTTTTCGTACAGGATAACTAAAATAACAATCTGTCGGTTTTAAAGCGGAAAGAAATCAAGTATTTTTTTTCCAACAAATAATGAGGAAACTGAATAAAATTATTCCCATTAATTTTAAATACTATTTTATATTTTATTCAAATGTATATAAAACAAAACGATTAATAATAAAAGTTTTTATTTACATGTTAAGTTTGAATATTAACACAGATGTCTAGTACCATGTATCATTTTACTAGATCAAAAATAAAATTAAACAATAATCACAATGTTTACTATATTTTTAGTATGGGGGGTCAGGTACGCCGCCGACAGGGGCAGTCGTGTGACAGTCGTATTGAAGAGAGCGGCGTACGCGCGCGGTATACACCCCCTGTAACCCCTTTATTGATTAATAATATCCCGTGTCCTGTGTGTACTATTTTCCAAGGCCTAGTTACTTGACCCTTCCCTGACGAAAACGGACTAGTGGTTAAGTGCGAACTATTTAGAACTATTTTGTGTTATTGTGTCAAACGTGTAACTGGGCATGCCCAAGAAGATTAGAAATCATCAAGAACTTGTGAGTACTGTGTGTCTTTATCACCTAACTGATAATAGATAACCCTTAATTTAAAGAAGCTGAAACCGGGCCCAGCCAGCTTCTACGTGTGTGGGGTTTTGTACGCCCCACACAAAAATAAAACGACCTTTTCCTTGCGTTGGCTTAAATCGATTTAAATGTAGTTTTGCTACATTGGTTTAATCCAATAACGCGTAACTTTTTTTTAACTTAAAGTTGTAATATAATCGATTTATTGAAAATCGAATTTTGGTATTTAGATAATCTATTATCAAAAATCGATTATGAGAAAAAATAATCGATTAATATATCTATTGAAATATCTATAGATAGAAGGTATTTATGTTTGTCTACTACATGAAATTGGATAAGGTTTTCATAGGTATAACTTAATATTTAGGATATGTTTCATTTCAACTTGATGTCAGTAAGTTATTGTCATTCAAAAACGTTTCAGCCCTACGCACATAGAGCGATTTGACAACATGTAAAGAGATTAATTTCGAGTGTGAATGAAGGAAATGAGAAGTTCAGTGATTTCCGTTGAACGGTATAAAACAAACACGATAGCTAATTGAACAAGTTGTTCAGCCGCCAGCGGTAGGAAACGGAAACTCGCGACGATGAGTTACCTATAGTAAAGGGGGACATTCACTATAAGACAAAATATTAAAATTTTGTAAATTCTGACTTCATGTATTTTAAATTTAATTGCAATGAGCGACCCTCTTCTAAAAATTAACGCTATCACAACCTTATTTAATATAAAAAAGCAAATATTTTTTTTAAAGATTGCTACCACTATTCCTAAGCCTTCCAACTAAGCTGAATCCTTGCGATGGAGTGGGCTGACATGCAGTGTGTTAGAACCAATCTTTCGACCACAAATGGAACACCTACTATAGCTACCAGCACGTAAGTATTGGTTTGAGGTTAGGTTTATAGGTCACTATTAGCTGCCGGCTACTATATTAAATTGTAGATTTTTATTGAAGTGAAACTTCTTTAGAATCGTTGTGATTTCAAACCGGATGCAACGGAAAAAACGACAGGTAAGAGACACAAATACAAAAATGTGTAGGAAAGAATGAGACAGAATTATACATACTATTTTATATTATTATATATATTCATCTCATTCTTTTGTCGATTTACTGAAGTTTCACTACTATCGTGTGTGAATCGCACACACACCTTTTTATATTAGTATACACATACAAAATCTCTTTGTATTATAAAAAAAAATAAAAAAATGCAAAAATTTTGAAGAATTTTTATTTTATATCATATGTGTCTGTCAGCGGATTTGTTTGTGCGTATAGTATAACTGAAAACATATAGTTTCGTTGGGTTTTCATACAAATATATTATAAAATTTACATCTTCTACTGTCTTCAGTAGCTTTTCCAAAAAATTTCTTTCCTTCTACACAACCCTGTACAACGTCTATTCACTATATGTAATGCTTATTCTTTTATTCTGATTTTTAAATCTAAAGAACAATCTATACAACAACACCACAACAACTACAACAACTACTATATAGAACTTGAAGTATTCTTGTCAAAAATTAAACGCTTTACAAAGGTATAAACTTATTTTTTTTACGTCTACTCAATCAAAGTTTATTCGAAGTCAAAATCAAATCTACCATCAATTTAAATGTGCTCTCCAAAAAATTCTGAGATATTTTAGTTTATATAGAATACTAACTAAAATTTCATATTATTCATTACATATTGTTAATTAAGATGTTGGCAAAACTAATCTGCGTAGCGTCCTCTTAGCTTGAAAACTGTATATCAGTTGTATTAATGCAAAGATCGTCACGATAGAAATCATTATAACTACATCACGAGCATTCTAGCAGTAATTCTGGATCTATGGGTCTAAAGTATAACCCTTAGGAGTCAAGAAGCTATTATACTGTCGGTCTTCGTATATGATCTATACCTAACCTAACCTAACCCCTAACCCCAGTAAGCTTGGCGAACACTACGGGCCTCTCCTAGAGCGCGCGTGACTGAATGAATGAAACTGTAGTATCACGTTACCAAAACAATACATGACCGTCTTATAAAGCTTTAAAATAACTAATTAACAATATAAAAATCAGAAGAAAAAAACTATTTTTTCTATGTAATTTGTATGGAAAATCAAAAGCGCGATGCGGACAACCTAAAAGGTTTCAAGGGCTCATTTTTGAGAAGGTTCGAAAAACAAGGAAAATTTATCATTTTCTAAATCACCCTTGAGTACAACATACACATAAAGTTTCAAATTTCGACATGAAGTAACAGTTTCTATTAATGTCTCGTGAACAGCGCCACCGTAATAGCAAGTTTAACTTAAACCGCGGCTTACTCGATGAGTTAACGTATCCGTACATTTGCAACTGTGCCACTCCACATTAATCTTCTCCTTCCCCTTCCATATCATTTGTAAATTTGCTTTGAAATAATTTAGATGAGAAACTTTGAGGTAAATTTAAATATATGTCGGAGCATAGTAAAAGATTATCGATAAATCGAATCGTTATCGTTGTCTATGGCGTTGGAGTGGGGTAGTAGTCACTTCCGTTGTTTTGACAGTCTCTACCCTCGACCCTTTATATGCCATCGACAGTCTAACTGAAGTCTTAGTCGTGCGCGGTCTCTCAAGAAGTGAACATCATCTAAGTAATGCTAGTGATAGTGATAGTGTCAAGTGCAGTGTAGTGTGGAAGTGCTGTCCAACTAAGGTCACGTAAGTCCTTACAATGTAATTGCCACGTGGTTAAGTAAACACAATGTTAGGTTAGGTTAGCCTTGTGTTAGATTCGGTTTATGTGCGTTTAACCTTAGGTTTAAATAGAGAGCCTAGACGTGGAGGCGAGTGTCGTGATCATTTAAAGGAGCTCCTTAAGCCTACACCTTAGTCACAAGTCCAAGGCACTGCTTAGGTTTCTCTCGTAATAGTTAGAGATCATATTTGATCATTTATAGGTTCAGTAGAAGTATCTACGTTGCGTTTACCCAATATTCCATTCAATACCATCACCCCCTTTTAGTGTTCCCCAATATTCCCCATCTTCCTCCTTCCATTTCCTTTCACATTGTTTTAAAATCCCCGACATATATATAATTAAAGAAAATGTTTTATTATCAGAGACTGAGAAATTAATAATACCCATTACTATACGAAATCGTCACTCCATCAAGCTTTCAAATAGAAACTAGCGCCTGTATTTGGAACCCATATGAAAGTACCTATGCTCTGCTACTCGAGAAAGTACAAAAGGCCTTCCTTGAGATACCTGTACAAACGTCTCCATGGTTACTATCCATATCTATATCCCACTAATTTTTTGTTGGGACACTTGGGGTATAATTCACTAGAAACACGGCGCTCCTATATACAACTTACCACTGTCTGCAAAGTTTTAACAGCTAAAAGAAACTGTCCAGAGCTACATAACAAAATGTGCCATATATTTGCACCCAAGAACTACTGTCGTCTACGTCGCCACACTTTTTTTGCTTTCCCCGCATGTCGCACTGTCTCTCGTGCCCGATCTCCTATTCTGCGGTCATTGTCAGCTTTAAACAAATTTCTTATGACGTATCCTCACTCACAATATATTATAATACTAAAATTTAATTTGTATTATTATTTATGATGTAAATAAATAAATAATAATATACAGTAATACGTATACACATACAAGACGGACAGCGCCATGGACTTAATGAGAGGTAATGTAGTTAGTGTTAGGGCAGTGGAGTCACACCTTGGTCACTAATTAAAGTTGATAATAACGTAAAATTACGTGGACCTCAAGAAGGGTGACCCTAACCACGACACTATAACACTTACTTCCGTGTGCACTGCGCGACAACACCAGAGAGACTGAGACTAATCTTTCGCGCTAAAGGTTTTATATTATCTACGCGTTGGTATACTTGAAATAATATAAACTACCTGCAAAAATATTTTATTATTCTGCAAATCTATAGAAGAGTACTTTTTAATTATACTAGACAATCCAACTTTTCACTGTTTATCAGAATATTTGTTAAATAAAAAAAACTAAAAATTTCAAAAATATTTAATATTAAAAAAATTGTTAAGTAGCATAGCGCCAGAAATAATGGACCGATTTTGATGCGGTTTTATTTATTTAAAAGCTGTTTTAATCGAGATGATTCTTAGCTATGTATTGTGAAGATCTGGTCAGCGGCTTGAAGACTATCAGGTAATTTCTAACGGCAAGTAGTATAAATTCTTGACAGATGGACATCAAATTAGATTTTTCTTGTAAAGATTCAAAGAAATTCTGCTAAAATCCTCTAAAATAGGTAGAATTTAAGAGGTAATATACGTGGCAGTTCTAGTTAGCCACATTTCAGTGCCATACCTAGTTCCAATTAGCGGAGCGCACCTTTTCCATTCCGATGACTTCAATCCCCTTTTGTACTTAAAGATTTTCAGGAAATTTCTTGCTAGCAACACTATTATAAGCTATAATAAATATTTATTAAAATGATGTGTATAAAAACTACATTTAAAAACAAAAATTAAAAAAAAAGGTTCCCCAACGGTCAATTTTTGAAAAAGTTCTAGCATTTTCAAAAAAACAGTGATTTTTTTCAAAAATTCGTACCTTTTTTTGAGTGGGGAAAAAACTAAGGTAACTGAGGTAGGGCACAGCAAGAAATTTCCTGCTCAAATATGGAGCAGCCCGACTAGGACTGGGGTAGTACCTCGACCTTACAGAAGGTCACAGCTAAATAACACTACTCTAAAGCAGTGTTGTGTTCCTGTTGGTGACCAAAGCTCCTGGGGGGAATTGGGGATAGGGTCGGCAACGCGCTTGCGATACTTCTAGTGTTGTATACGTCTATAAGCTACGGTAATCGCTTACCATCAGGTGAGCCGTACGCTTGTTTGCCGACCTAGTTATATATATATAAAAAAAAAAAAAAAAAATTTGAAAAAAATTCTGAAAATGTCTTTCGGGGGATAGAAAAAGATAAATTTTTTTTTAACGAAATCGAAGGGGGTCAGGTAAAAAATTTGTCTATTTGGCATGGAATTACCCATATGTTACCGTAAAATTGTAAACACCTTAGATTATAATCTAAATAATATAATTATCAATAGGTGAGTGGTTCATGCGTTGGACTCACGATCGATAAGTCGTGAGTTCAAATCCGACTCATTAGACACCTCTGAGGCCCCCCTCCTAATACGTGTTATAAAATAATAACATTATTAGGGTAAATAATTAAATGAGTATGGTAAATAGTTTTCTTAGACTGGCAACATTTTAATTGTTTGACCTTCAATGAAAGTTAATATTTTAGAGTTAATATTTTAGAGTAGGTACCCACATATTATTATTGTAGTATATTTTACTATAAATTAAATATTTTCATAACTATATTGTGTTTTAAAGTAAATAATATTTTAAAACTATCATTATTTTACTCTACATTTATAATACAAATCTATCATCAGAAGTGGGATCTGAATTCCTTCTGCCACAACTTGTAAACTGTCAAAAAATTGTGAACCGTAACATATTACTTACAACTTTTAGGTATAACTATAGAATTGAAACCGTCAAATTGTGACCATAGAGTTACAAAACTATTACAGTGGACGTATGGAAAATAGTAAAAAATTAGAACGGTATTATAATCTGGATCTACTGAACCGATTTTGAATACCCCGCGGTTTCACCCGCTATATTTTGGATAATTCCCACTATATCATTATAAATTATAGCCTATATGTTATTCTGATGTGTAAGCTATATTATTGTAAAGTTTCATCAAAATCCATTCAGTAGTTTTTGCGTAAAAGAGTATCAAACATACATGCATACAATCTTACAAACTTTCGCGTTTATAATATTAGTAGGTATGAATGAATACATCCGTGAGTGAACAGTTTGAATACACCTCAGTGAAGCGAGTGAGAATTCTGAAGTTAGATAATATTAGATCAATTAAGTTATTAGAAGTTGTTTATTAATACCCGAGTATAGTTAATGTCCACAGATAAAGAAGTGAAAATAAATAAATAATTAAACTAGAACCGATAGTTAAGGAAGACCAAGAAACTGATTAGATAAATAACATAAAAAAAAATAATAGTGAAAAATAAACATTGTGAGGTAAACATTTAATTATGTAAACAATCTATATATATAAAAGGAGAAGCTGACTGACTGACTGACATAACAACGCAGGGCCTAATCTATAAGAGTTAGAAACTTGAAATTTTGCACAGGGGTTCCTTTTATACCGTAGGGGAGCATTAAGAAAGGATCTTTGAAAATTCCCCCTCTAAGGGGGTACAACGGGGGTGCAAAGTTAGTATGAAACTATACCGTTTTTGAAGTTATTCTAATAAAATTCAGTTTGAAGATTCTTTATTAGAAGTCATGAAACAGAGGTAAAATATTTTTTCGACAGTAATCCCTTAAGGGACTAAAAGGGGAGTGCAATGTCAGTATGACTACATCATGAAATTATTAAATATGTCTACAAACGATCTCCTGTAGACTAATATAACTACCCTAATATCGCAAACGAAGTTGCGGGTAAAAGCTAGTATAATATATTCCATTGAAAAGGCGATACGTTTATATTACCCCCGAATGAAATTAGATTCATTCATAAAGAGATTCATTCATTCAAATTGTAATTTAATACAGTCACAAAGTAAAACTCACACGACATCGATTTAGTAGAATCGATATTGACTTGTATAAGTCGATTGTATTATTGAAGATAAAATAAAATAGTCATAAAATGACAACAAGAAATGATAGATATAATATATATTGTTCTATTTGATACTTAATATCAATAGAAAGGTATCGAGAAATATCGTTTCATGTGTACTCAGTGTAAGCAATGTGAGTGTGTTGCCATGGTTACGAGATTGTTGTAATTGTCAATATATGAATACTAGCGGGCGCCCGCGACTTCGTCCGCGTAGAAGTTCTGATTTTCTATGAGATTATAAAAAGATAATTTTTCCCGCTGCTGTAATAATCTAGATGCCAATTTTCATATTCCCGCTTTTCTAACCTCAAACTTTAAAAGCATAGGACTTTCATATAACCTTCAAACCCCCATTCCACCCCTGAGGAGGGGCACCCCCGTAAAAAAAATCTTAGCTGACACCTACCCTCTAGAGAGAACCTACTTTCCAAATTTCAAGTTAAGAGTGACAATAAATTAAACTTTCCCATACAAACTTTCATCCCCTATTTTACCACCCTTAAGGGGGTATTTTGCAAAATAAATTATACAGATTTTTATTATTGTAAGTTATTAATGTAAATACCGATTTTCATAAGTCTAACTTCAAAAACATAGGACTTTCATATAACCTTCCAAACCCCATTTTACCCCCTTAGGGGAGGATTTTCTCAAATCCGTTCCTTAGTGGACACCTACGTCCTAGAAAGAACCTACATTCCAAATTTCAAGTTTGTAGGTTTTATAGTTCCTGAGATTGTGAGGCAGCTCTCAAGTGAGCAATGAGCTGATAGTCTCCAAACGGGTGAACAGATCTTCACAATACATAGCTGAGAACCATCTCGATTAAATTATCTATGAAATAAATAAAACTTCATCACAATCGGTTCATTATCTTGGGCGCTACAATACCATAGATAGACGTAGATCGTTGGAGCGTCGGAAGTTAAAAAGTATTGACTTTCAATGAATTTTCAATAGACTAACTAATGAATTTATATACAAAAGCTTCTCATTATTCCAGTGTCAAACAACAGTTAAAACTTTAAACGTTATTTTTTCAGTATTCCCGTTTAAAACTCAAAATTAAAGTCAGAATTTAAGTGGCAGTGCGAGAACCTCGAACCACATCTCGGTGAAATTGCGCCAATTAGAGAAGTGCACCTTCACCTCATGCTACAATTAACAAGATGGAATTACTTGGATTCTGGTATTTCCTGCTAAAACTACTTAGGGGATGAAAAGACGTCTTCTACCATGCTATTTGCGTTATTACAGCTTGCAAACTTGGGTTTTTAACAGGCTTTTCTAGGTAAAACTAATATACTCAGCAAGTACGGTTTAGAAACATTGCGTCATCCTAATACAATATGAAACAAATTCGTTTAAATCTTTTAAACTACGTAACGGATTTTAATGGGGTTTTTACCAATAGACACTGATTCAAGAGGTTTGTATAATAGAGGAATGTATACATTATATCATGCTATCTCGATTTATCCGAAGCATTATAGGTAGGGCACAGCAGGAAACTTCCTGCTCAAATATGGAGCAGCCCGACTGGGGTAGTACCTCGACCTTACAGAAGATCACAGCTAAATAACACTACTCTAAAGCAGTGTTGTGTTCCTGTTTGTGAGTAAGGTGACCAGAACTCCTGGGGGGAATTAGGGATAGGGTCGGCAACGCGCTTGCGATGCTTCTGGTGTTGCAGACGTCTATAAGCTACGGTAATCGCTTACCATCAGGTGAGCCGTACGCTTGTTTGCCGACCTAGTTACATAAAAAAAAAAAAAATATTAAAAAAGCTGGAAATATATCTGATTATCTTAGGCAACTGAAATTGCTTACAATTACGAACCGAGGCAACTTTCACTTTCACCTCTTCTTTATTCTATTCTTTACAATCCGTCTACTCCCTCTTGTTTTAGTGATCTTCTGTTTTCTTGGGTCAGATGCCAATATACAACATAACATGCAATCTCGAAGCGACAATCGCTTAAAACTACCGATATCTCACACTAATTTCTATAATAACCCTTTTACAGTGAAATCAACAAACTGACCAGAGAACTTATTTCTTCATTCACAATCCCTGTTCATCTTTAAACATCGTCTAAACAATTATTTTCTTACTCGACAGCAACAACTAAAATCATATGTATATGTCGGAGGTGTTAGCCTAAGGTTAGGTTAGCGTTGTGTTAGGTTAGGTTAATCTTAGGATTAAACAGTGAAACTAAGTAATGAAGGTGAGTGTCTCGATCGAATAAAGGAATTCCTTAAGCCTACACCTTGGTCACAAGACCAAGGCACTGCTTGGGTTCCTGTCATAATAGTTCCTGTCAGAATAGTACGAGATCGTAACGTGTAGTTATATCCTGACCGTATTGCGTCCGTAGCTTATATTATAGGCCATCCGTTGTGATCATACGACGTTTATAAATGATTGTGTGTCTCTATTTTAATATCCGATATATATATATGTCGGGGATTTTAAATGATGATGTGAAAGGAAATGGCAGGAGGAAGATGGGGAATATTGGGGAACACTAAAAGGGGGTGATGGTAATGAGTGGAATATTGGGTAAACGTGACGTAGATACTCCTATTGAACCGATAAATGATCAAATATGATCTCTAACAATTACGAGAGAAACCTAAGCAGTGCCTTGGACCTGTGACCAAGGTGTAGGCTTAAGGACGTCCTTTAAGTAATTATAAAACTCGCCTCCACTGCTAGGCTCTCTATTTAAACCCAAGGTTAAACGCACATAAACCGAATCTAACACAAGGCTAACCTAACATTGTGTTTACTTAACCACGTGGCAATTACATTGTAAGGACTTACGTGACCTTAGTTGGACAGCACTTCCACACTACACTGCACTTGACACTATCACTATCACTAGCACTACTTAGATGATGTTCACTTCTTGAGAGACCGCGCACGACTAAGACTTCAGTTAGACTGTCGATCGCATATAGAGGGTCGAGGGTAGATACTGTCAAAACAACGGAAGTGACTACTACCCCACTCCAACGCCATAGACAACGATAACGATTCGATTAATCGATAATCTTTTACTATGCTCCGACATATATATATATTTATATTATATGTATTATAACAAATATTGTTATTTATGTAATATTAGTAAGTACGTTTATGTAATAGTATTATCATAGAACAATCCCGTTGCTCATTGAAAAAGCTACTGTCGCTAAGGGTTGTCTGGGAGAGATTGCTTCTAGCAACGCCTTTGTATGCTTCCTGGTTGAACGCATTAATCTCAGGAACTACTAGTTTGAATTGAAAAATTATTTTAATGTTAGGTAGATATATTTTATTGATAAAGGCAATAAGCTGTATAACAACACTCTAGGAGCAAAATATTTTTTTATTTTTATTTTTTTTCTAAATTAGTTGATAAAGGTGCTATTGTTGCGTGTACCCATATCAACACGTATGTGGTTCTGGGTACACGCAGCCTTTGCTAAAAGTTTTTATTTCTATTATGAGAAATTGTAGCTACACATTATTATAGACACATTAGCTTTGCTAAAAATAATTTTAAGCAAATTTAAGCACCGCGAACTCTACTATAGGGAATGTCCATTTATTGAGGAAGGTTATTGGTTATATAACATCACGCTACGACCCATAGGAAAATAGCATCAATGAGCTTCTGTTGCATGCGCTCCGTACACGGCGATAAAACAAAGAAAGTTCTCTCTCTCTTTGTTGTGTTTTTATGTAGTACTAGCTTTCACTCGCGGCTTCGCTCGCTTTGAAGCCATTAAATAAGAATCAGAGATTATTACAATAGAAATTAAAAAATTGTTTATCTTTCGTAAAAAATTTTTTTTTTCATAAAAAGTATCCTATGTTACTTTTAATACCCTCAAGAATATGTGTTGAAAGTTTCATGATGATCGGTTAAGTAGTTTTCGCGTGAAAGCGTAACAAACAAACTTACATTCACATTTATAATTAATAAATATTAACATAGTTCATCAAAACATGCAAGGTTTAGGCGGCAAAGAACTTGAACTGGAATTGTTAGGTAATAAATTTAATATTCATATATTTTGTATCACTGAACACTGGTTAAATAAAAATTGTATTATGTCACTTATGGATAATTATAAATTAATAAGTACGTTCGTCAGAGAGAAAACAATTCGCGGAGGCTCTTTAATATTAGTTCGCAGTGACATATCCAATACAGTATGTAAATCTCGACAAGATATTGTTTCTCTCTCTGTCGAGCGTATTGTTGATATTTCTTGTGTAGAGTTTCAACGTTACATTATAGTATGCGTGTACCGCCCCCCCAATAGTGATTTTGAAACTTTTGAGTCCACTATTGATGACGTACTTAAACGTATTTGCATTAAAAATAAATCTATAATCGTGTGTGGAGACTTTAATATAGATATATTGATAGACACAACTTTCAGTCGTCGGCTGTTAAATTTATTTAAATCATATAATTTATTAAACTTATTCTCTGAGCCGACTCATGTTGGTGATAATTTTGCAACGTGTATAGACAATGTGTTTTGTGACTGTGAAGTGTTTGAAACTATAATAATGAAAAACCTAACTTCGGATCATTATGGACAGAAATTCACGTTAGTAGACCAAGAAATTAAAAATTCAAATAAGATTTCATGTAGACCAAAGTCGAATAATAAAATTAACTTGTTTAAGGATAAGGTAGTACAAAAAATTTCTAGTTTGTGTTTGATTTATAAGGACCCAGATACGCTATATAATAATTTATTTACTATGATTTTAAATGAATTTAATAACACATTTAAAATAAAAACTTTTAGTAAAAATTTAAAAATGAGATTTAGTGACTGGGCTACCATAGGTATATTTAGAAGTAGAGATAAATTATATGAATTATATGGTATGAGGCAATATAATCGGGATCCAGTATTTTTAGAACGCGTTAGGTGTTATTCTAAGATCTTTAAAAGTGTTTGCATCCAGGCAAAGGCAATTTATATTAGAAACAAAATACTTAACTCAGACGATAAAATAAAGGCTACCTGGGATATTATTAATAGCATAACTGGAAGATCTAAAATAGAAAACGAACCAATTAAATTAAATGTTGATAATATATTAATTAATTCGGAAGAAGAAGTGGCAAGCACGTTTGAAAAATTCTTTACTGATATACCTATCAAAGTAACATCTGCATTAAAATCATCGCCCTTAGATGCTATTTCTCTACTTAAAAATAAACTCCCAGGCTATGCTAATTACTTTGAGTTTAAACATATTACTTCATTTGATATTATTAAGAATTTCAGGACACTTAATATAAAAAAAACTGGTGATTTATGGGACATCTCAGTAAAAATATTAAATACAATAATCAATAATATTGCCCCACATCTAGCTGATATTTTTAATAAATGTGTCGATACAGGAAAGTTTCCGGACTTAATGAAGCACAGTAAAATAATACCTCTATTTAAAAATGGAAACAGGAAAGATCCCGGTAACTATAGACCAATCTCTATATTACCATCACTGAGTAAAGTTTTTGAAAAGATTATTTTAAACCAACTTTTAGAATATTTTAATGAAAATAAACTATTTCATAGTGAACAGTATGGTTTTACTAGGGGTAGGTCAACAACAGATGCCGGAGTTGCTCTTCTTAAGCATATTTATGAAGCATGGGAGAAATCACAAAATGCGATTGGTGTATTTTGCGATTTGTCCAAGGCCTTTGATTGTGTTCAACATGAAACACTTTTAAAAAAACTTAATTATTACGGTATATGTGGTGTTGTGAGTCCAGAGGATTACTATTAATGGTGTAAAATCTTCTGGATCTTTGCTACAAATGGGCGTTCCACAGGGATCCATTTTAGGCCCGTTTTTATTTTTGATTTATATTAATGATCTGCCATACTATGTGAAGAACTTGTGTGATATTGTACTTTTTGCTGATGATACATCTCTTATATTTAAAGTAAACAGAAATAAACATAATTATGACGATGTAAACAGTGCATTATCGCAGGTTCTTCAATGGTTTACGGCAAATAACTTAGTTCTTAATGCTAAAAAAACCAAATGCGTTGAGTTTGCTTTACCTAATGTTAAAAAACAAAAATTTAACCTACGTTTAAATAATGAAATTTTAGATGTGGCGGACTCGACGGTATTGCTGGGTATAACTTTAGATTCAAAACTCCAGTGGAACCCCCATCTATCATCTCTAGCGGGAAGACTCAGCTCAGCTGCCTACGCAGTAAGGAGAGTCAGACCAATGACTGATATCAATACTGCTAGGCTAGTTTACTTCAGTTACTTTCACAGTATTATGTCTTATGGCATTTTACTGTGGGGTAGGGCCGCGGACATTGAATCCATTTTTATTCTTCAAAAGAGAGCTGTTCGGGCCATTTATAACTTAAGAGCGCGGGATTCCCTTAGAGATGTATATAAAAAAATAGACGTTCTTACAGTCCCATCTCAATACATATATTGTAATATTTTGTTCATTTACCAGAATATTCATTTGTATTCAAAACACAGTGACAAACATAATGTTAATACTAGAAACAGAAATAAACTTGTAACGCCGTACTATCGTCTCCACAAAGTGAGTAATAGCTTCATGGGGCTTGGTGTTCGCATCTATAATAAGATTCCACAGCCTATATTAGACTTGCCACTTCAACAATTTAAAACTCGGATCAAGAAGTCATTAATATATAAAGCATACTATAATGTACAGGATTACTTAAATGATGAGAATGCTTGGAATCTAAGTGACGTTGACTCTCAAGTTAAATGATTTGTATAACAGACTATGTAAACATGGCTTTTTGAAAAGAGCGACTGTTGAGTTTCTGGCCGGCTCTTCTCAACAGAAAACTGCTTTCCGAGCTGGTGGTAGCTTCAGACAAACTAACTGACCGACAAATTTTTGACGTTTCAAAAGTACTTTTCAAAAAAGTCTAATTGAAATAAATAATTTTGATTTGATTTGATTTGAATACTAGAGGGCTGCCCTCGCTTCGCTCCGGGTATTTAAAGCAATATTATAATTGATGTCCTTAAATTGTCATTCTGTAATTGTGTAGTTTTTCATTATTTGAAAAATTAGAGAGAGTAAGAAACAGTTATAAAAAGAAAAATAATAGAAACAAAATTAAAGAAAAGCGACAGATGATAAAAGAGGGAGAACAGAGCAGAACTAAAATTGAATGGGTAAAGGAGAGAGAGAAAGAGAGATAGACAGAAATTATCGAAAGAAAGAAAGTGAAAAGAGGCTAATCATTCTGAACAGATAAAAATAAAAATTAAAGTGAGAAAAAAGAGAGTGGATGAGAGACAATGAGAGTATTATGGCCTTATTCTATTATTTAAAAAATGTATATGGCAACACTAAATCACCTATGTCCCTCACGAATAGTGTAGTTTTCTATCTGTGAAAAATTTTTTTAAATCGGATTTGTTGTTCCTGAGAAGCTCTTCAATTTACAAAATGACCACCTTATGGCACTTAAATGGCCATATCATTTTAATTAGAGTATCTATGGCAACACCACATAGCCTATGTTACCCGGAAAGGATGTAGCTTCCTATCGGTGAAAGAATTTTCAAAATCGGTTCAGTACTTTTCGAGCCTATTCGCAACAAACAAACATACAAACAATCAAATCTTTCCTCTTTATATAATAGTATAGATATAGATTAGTAGGGGTTTACATATATATGTTATGTTTGTATTTCATATAAAAAAATGAGGAATAAGACCATGTTGTGACGCGACTCCGTCCAGTCTCCTCCGCTTGAGGGTCTCGCTTGTAGTAGCAGGACAGGGATTAGCCTGACATTTTATTAGGTCGCTAGGATTACATTGGGTTGTGGTTACACTAACAGCGGAAGCGGGAATTAAACTAAAAACTGCTAGTGTTAGTTACACCGTTTATAAGGTAGTATTTGCGGGTCATGTTATCTTATTTCGAGTAGACAATGTCAAGTGATATCGCGCAGTAAATATTCAAGTATTGAGACTAATAGTGTTGTGTTGTTTGGTAGCGGTGAGGAGGGTGCCATTTTGTGATGTTATAATTTTTTATTAGCTAAGTTAAATGTTGGATATTTAAGTGGGATGGTGTTATACGTACCAAGAAAAACATAAACAAAATGAGAGGCAAGTTCAGTATGAAGAATAAGCATCGTCTTCGCTCACAAAAGAATGATTATCCACATGTGTGCCAAGTTCTGTCCAAGTACCACCACAATGTTTGCTACTTAAGAGTAATATAAATTCTTAAATTTCAACAGACAATTATTTACAAAATTAAATTATTCCACTTGTGATTTAATTTAAACTCTAAATGCGACTTGGCTAGTTTTTAGTAAATTTTTAGTGTTTTTTCTGTTTTTTCTATAATACCTATGTTACTTTTGTAAAATTTTTCCATTAATTCCTACAGCTGTTGTTGGCTGGTAAACTTAGCTTTGACACTCTGCCGCATGTTTTGATAGTAAAAAGGCCTTGTAGATCTGCTTCTGTAATACATTAGAATATTATTAAAGCGAATAAACTCCATTTCCTGCTTATATAACCTCACCACTATCATAAGACATACAATCGTACATTGAGTCGGGTTAGGCGGATCCGTTTTTGTGACATCCAACTAGCTACAATGTTTTGTACGATTTGAAATGATTTGTCATAAGTACATGGACCTGTCTGATATTTGTAAAAAATCTCAAACAAATAATAACCCAAAATACCCACCATCTCAAAACGTTGAACATTGTCTACAGTACAGTTCCTGCAGTAGATCACAAAGTAATTAATTTTATACTTTGTTTATTTTAAAAAGTGGGTAGTGAGGTCTAGTACCCACTACTTAACCCAGGTGAGTACTCCTGGGTCACAATCCCCAGGATTGTTGGAGAACAAATTGTTTACTTCTACTAATAATATAATCATAAAATCGCTTTCCGCTGTTTCTACGCTTAGATCTTTTAAACTACAAAACTGATTTTGATACGGTTTTTACCAATAGATAGAGTAATTCAAGAGAAAGGTTTATATGTATAATACATGCATGCTATAGTAAAAAAGCCATGCAAAATCGGACCGGATCGCTAGTTGTAACGATAACCGAAATGAACCACAAAATGCATATTTCTAGAAAATTCAATAAAATTGAAGTTTAAATATTATTTTTCTAACCAAAAGCGATTTATTCGAAGTAGCATGACATGAAAAATGGTGGAAGTCAGGAAATCTATTGAGGGTAGATTGATTGAATATTCTGAGTGCAAGCATTCCCGCCAGAATACTCTTATGTTCTTTGGAAACTATTCACGGAATTTAAATATCAAGGTTCTGGTGAATTACCATTGTGGTTACGTCATGCTGCACTTCACATATTGAATGTGTCTGTCTATTTGTTTAACACTAAAGAATTTTATTTTCGGTTTAACCATATTGCGGCGAGGGAGCCCTAAGAAAAGGGTTACATCTAATAAGTAGCTGGAAGGTAAAAGTAATGAAATGAAACGAAACATTGTGGAATGAAAAGAAACGTTGCATACGCAACGAAGTACAACGTTGAACCCAGTGGAATAAAGCGTAATGTAGTTAAACATAATTTTACCCGTGAGGGGACGGGATAGAATACTATTCCCCTCTGCCGCTGGGAGAGCATCTCGTAAGAGCCGAGTAACCCAGCACCCCCTTGGTGCTAGGGGGGTATCTGTTCCCCGACTGGCTTGCGACCACCAGCATGCGAATCCGATCGCCAAGTGTCATAGACGCGTTCCGGTCGAGCCGCATGTGGGCCAGACTTACCCCCTCCCCACCCCTATCCCATTATTGCTGCAGATCTAGTAGACTCTGGGATCTAACTCTGGGTCCGTTGAGACCGCAGTATTTTTTCTTCTTCACTCTCCCTCCCCACTCTGACTTCGAGGATGCAACGCATCGACAAAACGAGGGTATCTCTTGTTTTGCCGATGACCATGGGCGATGGTGGCTACTTTCCATCAGGTGGACCATCTGCTCGTTTGCACCTTATCCACCATAAAAAAAAAAAAGTGCATTTTATTATGGCAGTTAAGGGGAAAACGAGCAGACGGCCCACCTTATGGTTAATGCCCACCGTCGCCCATGGTGTCACTGAGCACCTTCTGATCTACTCGGTGCCTGAGCGAATGACTAAGTTATAAACACCACACTGTTCTGATACTGACTGATTCACTACAACTGTTAGAGCGGGAATTGACCCGCTAGTGCGACCACCAGCATGCGAAACCGACCGCCAAGTGTCTCCGACGCGTTCCGGCCGAGCCGCATGTGGGCCAGATCTATCCCTCCCTCTCCCATCCCATTACTGCTGCGATTCCAATGAACACCGGGTTCTTGCCCGGAGTCCATTGAAACCGCAGCAGTCTTCTCTTCGCTCCTCCTCCTCACTCTATCTTCGAGGCGGCAACGCATCGACAAAACAAGATACCCTCTAGTTTCGTCGATGTCTATGGGCGACGGTGCCCATTTTCCATCAGGTGGACCCTCTGCTCGTCTGTCCCTTAACTAACATAAAAAAAAAGAAGAAAGTGGCCTCCAACCTCTCCTATAGTCACCCCAAGCCTCGCATAACTGACTACTCATCTGATCAACAGATAATATTGATCTAATCATATCTGGTGAAAGAATGCTACGGTTTCAGTGGACCCTGAACAAGAAATCAGAGTTCACCTTAGCCCGATAGGAGGGGGAGGGGTAAGTCCACACCTACACGCGGATCAACCGGAACGCGTCAAAGACACTTAGCAATTGGATTCGTATGCTGGTGGTCGCAAGCCAGTCGGGGAACAGATCCCCTACCACCAAGAGGTGCACGGTTACTCGCTTCTTACGAGATGCAATTGTATGTAGTTGGATGAAGTGCACTGTAGTTTAATGTAAAGTGCAATAAAGTATAAGGCTACATTTCCACCAGAGATGAGCGAGGATGTGTAGCGAGGTATATGTTTGTTAAGAACCTATAGAATCGCTTCAGCCTCGCTTAGAATCTGACAAATGAAGCGATTCTACTGTTTCTTAAAAAACACATCCCTCACTAGTTACTACACATCCTAGCACATCACTGGTAGAAACGCAGCCTAATAGAGTGTTAATAAAGTGAATGATATGAAATGAACGAATGTAATCAAATGAAATGATCTGGATTGAATAGAATCGATGAAATGTAATAATGTGGAAAGAAGTCTTTTTTTTTTTTTTTTTTTTTTTTTTTTTATTAATATTCGTTTAGCCACATAAGGTTTCTTATTATTACAATAAAAGTTTTTTATATATAATGAATGGTACAAATTTTCGAATGAGGAGCCCAGACGGAAGCGGTCCCCGCGATTAGATACGATGGACAGCCTCCCCGTGACTCTGATATGATGATGATATTAATGAAATAGTGTGAGGGAGGAAGACACCCAATGCTATTTGATACATATGAGCGCCGTCCGTCCCCCAAACCACAAATGATGAAATGATGATAAGATTTTTATTCAGGCGGCTCCCGACACCTGAATGTACAATAATCAATCTAAATAAAATTTATACAATACTAAGTAGAAAAGAAAAATGACAAAAATATAAATCAGAGTATAAGTTAAGACTGTAATTATATCTTAATGATGAACTTATGTGGAAAGAAGTCAAACGTAATGTAATAAAACGTTTATTTATTTTTTAATATGAAATAATAACTTAGCTTTTTACTAAATTAAATCAATTTAGCTTAATTCGAATTCGATAATATATTATCTACTAAAACTCTCTTTCTCTCTCACACATTATTTCAGCCCAAATAATAAAGAAATATTAGTTGTGGGGTAAATATTACGTATTGCGTACCATATGTTAAATATGGCGGCGTAGTAATTGCTTGCTAAATTAACTAATACAGAGTAGAGGAAAACCAAGAATCTTGTAAGGAAATGTAGCTTGGTATATAAATAGTACAAGCGACCCGCCCCGACTTCGCTCGGTTTCTATCGGTATATGGAAGCGAAGCGACTTTATGTTAATGGGTAAGAAGTTCGGACACTGTTTTTATGATATTTATATAAAAACTATATTCTTAATTTATATTATCTATATCTATACTAATATTATAAAGAGGAAAGATTTGTATTTTTGTGTGTAACGAATAAACTTAAAAACTACTGGACCGATTTCAAAAATTCTTTCACCATTGGAAAGCTACATTATCCCTGAGTAAAATAGGATATATTTATTACGAGAAAAAAATTAGAGATCCTCAGAATTCTTATTAAAACCAACCCAAGGTGTAAAAAAATTAGCCATAAAATGTCTTTCATCGCGTGCGCTGCGGAAACTATTGAAGGTAGAACAAAAAAAATGTTTCATAATATTATAGAACGTATCAATATCAACAAAAAACTCCGGGAGACCATATGTCCAGCTATTATAGTTATGTCACTATAACTACTTTTTTACATTTTACAAGTTGATAGAAATGCCTATCAAAATCAGACCATGATATCTATACCTTTGTATCAATTCTTATCCAAATAAATTATTTCATATTCAAGACTGTTTCAATACCTGTAAATTACTTTTTGAATTATTAAAATCGGACATTCCATTCAAAAGATAATACGAAAAGATGATACGAAACACACCGGCGCGTCGGCTACGCGCCGGTGTGTTAAATGTCTACCTTACTCCTCCAAATTCACAGTGATTTATATTAATATTATAAAGAGGTTTGTGATGTTGTAGGGGGTAAACTCTGGATCTACTTTTACCAATAGAAAGCTACATTATTTGTGAGTGTCACAGGCTATATATAAACGCGATAAATGAGAAGACTTTTTCGTAGTAGTCGGATTTGCTGCAGTAGGTCGGAGAAAAAACTGTCGAACGAAAACGTTTCTTACCAACGCTGCCTTAACGATAACAGTCAGAATAACAGTATTTACCTCAGTGAAGCGAGAGCGCTTTGGCTAGCACAGTATATAATGTACATTTTCTAGTTGAAAATATTGTACAAAATTCAATTATTTCCTCCTACATCAACAATGAAGTAGGTCAAGTTGATTTACGAGTAAACGCTCCCGTGCACTGCTGATTTTACAGAATGCTTAGATGGTCGGATACCGATCTATTTGTACTAAAAATGTAATAGTATTTTCTTACATAGATCCTGTGTTAATTATAATAATCACAGCAAAAGTTTATTTATAAGTATATTATACCTTTTTGTTTTTTAAACTTTATCTTGTTTTTGGAACGAAGTTCCTTATGGGACGATGCGGAGGTACCCTAACCGGGAAAAAACGTAACGTAAGATTATTATTTTGTTTATATTGACATTTTTTATTTCGTGATATCTTTTGAATGAAATGTCTGATTTCAATAATTCAAAAAGTATTTAATAGATATTGAGACAGTCTTGAATAAGCAATTATTTATTTAGATAAGAATTAATACAAAGGTATGGAAAACATGGTCTGATTTTGATAGGCTTTTATATCAACTTGTAAAATGTAAAAAAATGTGTCTTGCGAAATTTGTTGTAGATATTGATACGTTCTATAATATTGTACAACATTTTGTTGTTCTATCATCAATAGTTTCCGCAGCGCATGCGCTGAAAGACATTTTATGGTTAATTTTTTTACACCTTGGATTGGTTTTAGTAAGAATTTCTATTTTATTTATGTATACTCTTTGTATGATGGCTATACAGTGTCTAATGTATATTCTACGTGATGACTGTTTTTATTTTAAAGTATTTTTTTTATTTTTAAATCATAATATAAAATGTATACCCGAATAATTATTTTCTTTATACCTCGAATAGAACTTAAAATTAATATTTTTATAATAAGTCAATCCGGTGTCCCACGGCACCATTTTAATTTTTTTGTTTCAATGTATTTAGTTTTATGATCAAAAATAAAATCCCTGGCGCCATCAGGTGATGTGATACAACACGATGATGTATACCTATATACCTTCTTCCTTTGATGGATATTGAATTTTTAAAAAATATTAAAATATTTTGTCTAAATACTCGTTTGTAACAATTCTTCATAAAAAACAGACAGATGTTTAAATAAATTGAGAGACAATAATAATATGGAGTATAAGCTGATTATTAAACCCCAATGTGCGGTAACAACAACATTGTTTACTTGTTTGTGTATTATGAAGCTCAGGATATTTTGTATAAAAATGTTCACTGATAGAATTTTTAATCCTGACAGAATATTTAAGAAAACATTAAATTGAGCTTTTTCAAAAAGCTTCTAATTCTAATAATAAACAGGGAGATCCAAACTGATGCAATTAAAAAAAAAGGAATATTTTCGGAATTACTGAAGAAACACAGTTTTATATTATAAACTAACCATCTGCCCCGGATTTACACGGGTAGTGGAAAATCCCTATATATTCTTATTTCCAAAAATTTCAACAATTTACTATTTTTACTAATATTATAAATGTGAATTTATGTCTCGATGTTTGTTATTCAATCACGCGAAAACGGCTGCACAGATTTGGATTAAAATTGGCTCAAAGATACTTTGTAATCTGGATTTACATATAGGATACTTTTTATCCCGCAATAATTCGTATTTTTTGCGGGAAAATAAGAAAAACCTGTAATATATCAACGAATTTACACAAAACCTTAATAAAATAAAGCTCTACCTTCAAACACTGTTTATAGGTGAAAACCGCATAAAAAACTGTTTAGTAGTTATTGAGTTTATCGCAAACAGTATATGTAGTGTATTGCATAGATTTGATGTATAAATACATATAATGAATCCGCCATTTTGTAACACATAGCTCTTGTGTCACAAATGTTAGCAACACTGTTTATAATGTGGTATTGGCGGGTATATCATTTTATATTATGTCAAGTAGACAATATATAACCTTTAGTGCGACAGATTAGTCTCAGTCTCTCTGGTGTTTTCGCGCAGTGTACATGGAAGTAAGTGTTATAGTGTCGTGGTTAAGGTCAAGCTTGAGGTCCGCGTCAGTTTACTTTATTATCTTATGATTGATGAAAAAGCTCTTTGAACCTGCTCCTGGGTCTCAAGCCCCAGGCATTGCTCGCCTCAGTCTAAACTGCATGTGTATACGTATTGCTGTACAGTAATGGGTATCATTCCTCTCTCATTCTATGACACAAAATGGCGGATTCATCCTTTAATAAACTTACCCAGCTGGTTAAATAAACCGCTGTAAGGTGTTATTTAGTTAATTCAAAGCTTGAGTTAGGAGGTAGTAATAAAAAAGTTAAAAAGTTAGTGAGATTCGCCTGAAGACTGAACCGTCTCATTTGCTTCAGTAATTCCGGAAAGCAAAAATTTCGAGATAACTTTTACCTTTGACTCATTACACGAAATCTTTTTAGACCAAACTTTTTTGAAGTAAAAAGATTTGCTAAATAGATCAAATAGAATACAAAAATGTTTTTTACGACTACCTACTAACTGAAATGGTTGATTTCTTGGGGAAAGTGTGATTTTTTTTTATATTGTTCTTATATTTTTTTTTCATAAATACAAAACATCGACGTATACAAGTTAAATATCAATTCCTCTATTTTTTCGTTTTTTTTATTATTCAATTATTTTATTCATTCAGATAAATTTAACCTTGTCAGTTATTCGATACCTGCAGGTGAGTACATCTAAAAATAATTTACTAACCTATTCATATTGTATGTTATCAAATCAAAAGATAAGCGAAGAAACAAGAAAAGTAAAAAATCATACTTGTATGGAACTCTTGCGTTGAATTAATTCACTCTTAGCTTAATTAGCATTATTCACTTTCACCCGTGAGGGGATGGGTTAGCGACCGACCGACTGGCTTGCGACCACCAGCATGCAAAACCGACCGCCAAGTGTCTCTGAGGCATTCCGGCCGAGCCGCATGTGGGCCAGATCTACCCCTCCCTCTCCCATCCCATTACTGCTGCGATTCCAATGAACACCGGGTTCTTGCTCGGGGTCCATTGGAACCGCAGCAGTCTTCTTATCGCTCCCTCTCCTCACTCTATCTTCATGTTCATGGGCGACGTAGACCACTTTCCATCAGGTGGACCGTCTGCCCGTTTGTCCCTTATCTATCATAAAAAAAAATAGATAATATATTATACTTATCTTTATACCAGTTTGATAATTGTTTTATTTACCTATCGGTAAATAAATTTGAATGATAAACATATTATTGTAATGAAATAATATAATAAAATGTTGCTTGTCAGTTTGTTCTATTAAAATATACATAAACCTTGCTTATATTATTTTTACGCCGCTGTGACATAGGTTAAGCTTTGATTAAGCCACTTTGATGAATTCATAGACATAGGTTGAGCCTTGATTAAGCCACTTTGATGAATTCATAGACATAGGTTGAGCCTTGATTAAGCCACTTTGATGAATTCATAGACATAGGTTGAGCCTTGATTAAGCCACTTTGATGAATTCATAGACATAGGTTGAGCCTTGATTAAGCCACTTTGATGAATTCATAGACATAGGTTGAGCCTTGATTAAGCCACTTTGATGAATTCATAGACATAGGTTGAGCCTTGATAAATTCATAGACATAAGTTGAGCCTTGATAAAGCCATTTTGATGAATTCATAGACATAGGTTGAGCCTTGATACATTCATAGACATAGGTTGAGCCTTGATAAAGCTATTTTGATGAATTCATAGACATAGGTTGAGCTTTGATAAAGCCATTTTGATGAATTCACAGACATGGGTTAAGCCTTGATAAAGCCATTTTGATGAATTCATAGACATAGGTTAAGCCTTGATCAAGCCATTTTGATGAATTCATAGATATAGATTAAGCCTTGATAAAGCCATTTTGATGAATTCCTAGCCATAGGTTGAGCCTTGATAAAGCCATTTTCATGAATTCATAGATATAGGTTGAGCCTTGATAAAGCCATTTTGATGAATTCATAGACATAGGTTGAGTCTTGATAAAGCCATTTTGATGAATTCATAGACATAGGTTGAGCCTTGATAAAGCCATTTTGATGAATTCCTAGACTCAGGTTGAGCCTTGATAAAGCTATTTTGATGAATTCATAGACATAGGTTGAGCCTTGATAAAGCTATTTTGATGAATTCATAGACATAGGTTGAGCCTTGATAAAGCCATTTTGATGAATTCATAGACATAGGCTGAGCCTTGATAAAGCCATTTTGATGAATTCATAGACATAGGCTGAGCCTTGATAAAGCCATTTTGATGAATTCATAGACATATGCTGAGCCTTGATAAAGCCATTTTGATGAATTCATAGACAGGTTGAGCCTTGATAAAGCCATTTTGATGAATTCATAGACATAGGTTGAGCCTTGATGAATTAAATATATAACATTTTATAAAAAATGGATTCAATATTTAAAGGGTGTACTAATATGATTCAATTGACCGAATTTTAACAACACTAAAGATAAATATTACAATTTTATAGCAAATAGTAAAACAATAAAGATTATAGATTGTAATGACCATAACCATTTAGTGCTAACAAACATGAGGACTTTAATACTTGTATTTTGTGTGTACATTTCTACGGCTGTAGCTGGAAAACATGATATTTATTCTGGGTATGTAATGAAAATTTGTATATCTGTATGTTTGGACGGATAAATACATAGGTTAATTTTCATAAGTTGAAATAACACATGGAATACTTTAACCAGACACACGCACAAACGGCTGAACAAAATTGCATCAAATTTAATAGTATATAGATTGTATTTAACATGGATCTAAATGTAGGATACTTTTTATCCCGAAGTAAAGTTACATTTCTGTGATCTGTGCTAATGTTTTATTATAGTAGAAAAATCTCGTACATTTTTCAATCCTTTCTAAACACAATTCTGATGTTTTCTGTATGTTAATTGTATAATATATTCCGGAATACATGTAGGAAAATAGTAAATGATTATCGACTGATCCAATCATCATTGCCAACTATGGCGCTAGAGTAAAATTATAATCACTTCCGTCGTTTTGAAAGTCTCGAATCTTTATATTCCCTTGACAGTCGGACTGCAGGATTAGTCTTCCGCGAGGTCTCTCGATGAGTGGATATTATCTGGATAGTGCTAGTGAAAGTGTTAAGTGCAGTGTTGTAGTGTTGAAAGTACTGGCAGATTAGTGTCACGTGAGTATCTACAATGTAGTTGCCACGTAATGTATCCACAACGTTAGGTTATATATTTTTTATAATAGTAATACATTTTTACAATAATTTACTTTATTTTATAGACTTTTCTGTATCTCTTCCTCCTTACTCTATTTTTAGTGTTTTATAATTTAGTCATCACGACGTAGTATGTGTAAAAATAAATTCTCTTATTATCAGGTTCTCTGTATATGGAATCCATCTTCATGATAGATCAGATCAGGAAATCCTCAACAACCTACGGATAGAGTTAGACCTGGATATCTGGGACCATGGGGCTCCAAATGTGAACGATGCTTTAGTCATGGTTTCACCAGAAAATAAAGATAAATTATTAGAATCTTTGGAAGAAAATGCTATGGGGTATTATGTTCATCAGGCTGATGTAGCTATGTAAGTATTTTTTGGATAAGAATTAGACTGTTTTACTATTTGCAGGTCTTGAAGATATAAAACGATTAGAAAGAGAGAGAATAAATTTTGATTAAATTTTTTTTTAAATTCTCAATCTCTAATTCTAAGCACCTTTGTTGTGTCACAAAGAAAATAAAAAAATATTTTTACTCAAATTTTATTTATCTTATGTAGCTAAATTATTGTATCCAAAATCTTTGGATTATAGGTATAAAATAGAAACCAAATTCAAAATTTTGCATATAAAATTAGAAGTAGCCTTTTTTAATCTGTAATCCAATTTTTTTCATACACAAATTTGAATTTGGAATAAAAGATTTTGGCCAGTAAGGACTGACAATATTTAATCTATAATACTAGACGTAAAATAATCTAATAGAAACTACGTAACAATCAAAATTTATCTGCAGTGTTGCTGGCATTAGTAAAATAGTATTTTTTGTATAAAATATGGAGAAAAGATAATTTTCCATAAAGCCTGTCCACATTTTACAAACCCGCTTATCACTTTATCTCCAGAACCTTCATAAACAATCCCTCAGCGATTATGTCGCTTAATTCCCGCCTCATGAGCTGACACTGTGATTTTATGCTCATTTTGATGAACTGGTCTATTTTTTTAGAAAAAAGGAGGCATAGGCCTTTATATCATGAGCAACCAAAACAGGTGACTTGGATTAAACAAGTTATTTTTGTCATAAAAGTATCTGGGGATCAATTTCATTGTATAACTAGTCGACCCGCGCGACTTCATCTGCATATAGCTCCGCTCCTATTGGTCTTAGCGTGATGATTTATAGCATATAGCCTTCCTCAATAAATGGGCTATCTAACACTTAAAAAATTTTTCAAATCGGACTAGTAGTTCCTGAGATTAGCGCGTTCAAGCAAACCAACTCTTCAGCTTTATATATTATGATAAGACTAAATATACAATAATATCTTTATTAAAAGTATTTGCTACACTAATTGGAATATTATAAATTCGAAGGTAATTCTTAAGAAAGGTAGGTAATAAAACTAAACAAACGTAAGCGCGATTTAATATACTACTTACGCCATCTATCGACGTGTAGATGGTCTGTTTTTTCTGTTGTCTGTATCGTTTTAATAACTGAACCGATTTTTATGAAATTTGGTATGGAGATAGACTATAGGCTAGAGCTTGGGAAAGGATATATGCTGATATATATATAATTTATCGCGAAAAAAAGGCTTCAATGGGGTGAAATGGGGACGATGCCAGGATGAGACGATTAATATTATATAAGCAAACGATCTTTTTATAATATTAATATTTAACCGATCATTGGTTTTCTTCATTGTCTTATTAACAGTTACTTTTCAAATAATACTTAACTTGGTGAAGGTAGTTATAGTGTATATACTTGAAGAGGGATATTAGTTTTATGATATAAACTAATCCAGTTACTTATAACTGGATTTGTTCTGTTTATATAACAAAACTAATATCCTTCTATTCAAGTATATGTTTAAGAGGATCCATAAATAAATGATTCACATGGTAACGGCTGAGGACTTACTTATAATATTACTAATATTCGTTCGCTTTTAGGGCTCTTGAAGAATTTGATGTAAAAAGGTCCACTTGGCGACAGAGAAGAACAAATAGACTCGTACCTTACTTAGAATATCCGAGATATGCTGAGGTATATAAAATTACAAGTATTTATGACAGGAATACCATCATAATTAGATGACAGGAATATAAGAGAGCGTGAATGATGTATATCCAAATTTTAATGAACGAGAAGTGTAAGTTAACAAAAGAAAGAAGAAAGCACTTCATTCACGAGAAGAAAAAGCGTTATATGAATCTTATCCACACACAGTGCTAAAATAATTTCTAATTTAACTGTAGCTGCAGATGATAATATAACTATAGATCGTTCTCCTTATATAGCTGCAGGCACATAAGTATAGGTTGACCTTGAATGCGTAGAAGTCATTATTAGGGCAGTTTTAGCGGGAAGCGTGGGCGAAGAAAGCAGCGCCTAAAGTTAACTGCCGGCTTCCTTAAGTCTAATATTTATAATATGTTTATTTCTTGGTATTTTAGGTAGATGAATACATGGAAAGAATAGCCAGTGAGTATCCTACTTTAGTTACTTTGGTCAATGCTGGACCAAGTTTTGAAGGAAGACCAATTAAATACTTGAAGGTATGATAGCTTGATATAATTGAATTAGTTATCTTGATGTACATATGTTGCAACATATTTTGAAACTTTTAAATAATAATAATATGATAGAATCTGTATAATTATAGATAATTTGATTACATTGATAATAACTAAGAATCTAAAGTTGCCTAAAAGTATATCCAAAGTTACGTAACAAAATAATTTTGACTTACAGATATCCACTACTAACTTCACAGATCCAAGCAAACCAATATACTTCCTCGATGCAACAATGCACGCTAGAGAATGGGTCACTACTCCTGTTGCTCTGTATACTGTACATCGTTTAGTTGAAGATCTGAGAGAAGAAGATAGAGATCTTCTAGAAAATATTGATTGGATTGTATTACCAATAGTCAACCCTGACGGTTATGAATATTCACATGATTTTGTAAGTATTGTTACGTTACAAATAACATTTAGTTAAAAAGCGGACGATTCATCATCATCAATAGCAAATCATACTTACATACGGGTGAAAATAGAAAACATTGAAATAAAAAATGAAGTATATATATCGTTTTAAGGATTTCTGTAAAATTAAACCACTTATTACATGATTACGATAAGGTCAATAACCTATAAACCTACCATAATGCACTGTTTACATTATCGTAACTGGGTTGGTTTCTCTTAACTTTAAATATAAGAGAAGTGTCATCAGCAAAAAGTATAATGTCATACAAATTCCACAAATAGTTATAAATCAAAAATAGAAATGGAACCTAGTGGAATGTGGCCCATTTTTAAAAGGGATCCAGAAGATTTGTCACCATTAATAGCAATATTCTGTATCCTTTGGGTAAGGTATGAAGCAATTAGATACGAAAAGGGAAGATTTTGACGTAGCCGTTGAACAGTCTTTTTCTAGGATCTCCACATAAATGTTCTTTTACTAATCAAAAAAAATATTTCAGGAACGTCTCTGGCGCCGTACCAGATCATACAATGCAAGCGTTAGTACTGAATGTTGGGGATTGGACGCAAATCGTAATTTTGACATAAATTTCAATACTATTGGTGTTTCGTCCAATCCTTGTTCAAACACATATCCTGGGGTAGAGCCGTTCTCAGAACCAGAAACAAGATACGTCAGAGATATTTTATTAGAACACGTTGAACGTATACAAGTTTTTCTAGATATTCATAGTCAAGGGAATTATGTTCTTTTTGCTTATGGTGATGCTTCTCTACCACCTAACGCTGTTCAGATACATCATCTATCATCTGTGATGGGAGCTGCAATTGATACTAAGAAGCTAGATATGGCTCTGTATTATATAATTGGAAACAGTAACTTAGTATTGTATGGCACTTCTGGAACTGCTCAAGATTATGGACAGGTAAGAAGTATCCAATCTAATGACAACCGTCAATAATTTGTTAAATCATGTAGTTTTTTATGATTTGACTTAATCATTTCAGGCCGTTGGAGTACCAATTTCTCTGACTCTAGAGTTACCAGGATATGGATATGGTCATGCAGTTCCTCCAGAATTTATTGAACAGATCAACATAGAAACTTATGCAGGAATTGCGGAATCGGCACGTGTAGCTAACTTATATTATCAAATGAGAAATCGTGTTTAATAAATTATTTTCAATATTTTTTTGGTTTTGTATCATTATTTTTGAACCTAATAGCTACATAATTCAACAAATATAGGACAATTTACGATAGACAGGTTTTTGGTTCAATAAAATATAGATAAGGATAATTAAAATTATAATGGTTTGATAATAAATAAGCTAAGATAAAAGATAATAATCGAAATTTTATGTCAGAGGATTTTGGCACGTCAACATATTGGAACATGAGGCGATTAACGCTTTTATTTTGTGTGTTGGTTTCATCTGTTTTAGCAGGAAAACATGATATTTACGCTGGGTATGTAATTTTTAAAAATTATCCTAATCGAAAAATGCTTAAAATAAAAATTTTCAAATGTCTTTCTATATTTTTGACTTTGTGTTCAGTTTTTACTAATAATATAATTATAAATATTTTAAATTCTCATTATTATTTACTTCATTAGAAACAACTTCTGTGATAATTATATCTTATCATTTTTAAATCAGATTTTTGGTCTACTATCTAAAAATACAAATTAGCAAAAATATTTAAATTCAATCTATTATTTAAAACGATTTAACAATTTATCTGATCAGATACCAAGACAGTAACAGTGTAATCAAATTTTCAAAAAAATTACTTATTTCACAACATTTTTCATAGATCATCCGTTTATCGTATTGGAATTCGAGATACATCAGATCAAAAAGTCCTATACGATCTACAAATAGAATTAAATGTAGATCTATGGAACCATGGAGCTCCAGGAGTTAGAGAAGCTGAAGTTATGATAACACCAGAAAATAAAGCAGAATTTCTGGAAACTTTAGATAAAAATGGTATGAAACACTACCTCCATCTCGCTGACGTTGCGTTGTAAGTATCAAAAGTTATAGCATTAAATGTTTGGTGTTAACATGAATTAATAATATTACTATTTCTAATTATTTAGAGCTCTCGAGGAACATGATGTGCAAATATCACGTTGGAAGAGGAGTAGATCAAATAATAGAATGACGTTCCTGGAGTATCCAAGATATGCTGAGGTATGTCCACTAGAAACTTTGGATGAAAAAAAATGCAAGTACCAATATTTGAAGAATTTGTCTAATATTATCATCTTCTTTACCTTTAGTTTCCAGGATGTGTCGTTTCGGTAGATCGTTTGCATACTTACCTTCTGTAGTTTTTCCATCGTTCTTTTTATTTTTATACTTCATAACTCATTTTATGAACATCCTCAAATAAGAAATTAATCCAAATCATCTTGCTTACAACAACAGTACAACTACGTACTTCATCACAAATATTTGTATTTACTGACTCTAATTTTCGAAATGATTAACAGATAGATCAGTACATGGAGAGAATAGCAAGTGAATATCCTAATCTAGTAACTTTAGTGAATGCTGGGCTCAGTTTTGAAGGAAGACCAATTAAATATTTAAAGGTAAACGTTTTATCATTATCCTTAAGATCGTCATCGACCCAAAACAGGATAAATGCCGTTACCGTTACTACTTAACGTTTAAAATTCCTCTAAATATGAATCTTGTATAATGTCTTTGTAGATATCTACCACTAATTTCACTAATACCAATAAACCAATATACTTTCTTGATGCTGCCTTACATGCTAGAGAGTGGGTAACTCCTCCTGTAGCTCTTTACACTATACATCGCTTAGTAGAAGATCTGCGAGAAGAGGATAGAGATCTTCTGGAGAATTTAGATTGGATTGTTATGCCGCTTGTGAATCCTGATGGTTATGAGTATTCACATACAACTGTAAGTACTAACGTGTGATAAATTAATAACGTATTGATAATTTAATTATAAAAGAAGACTAACTTTTATCTGTATTACAGGCACGTCTCTGGCGTCGTACTAGATCATTTAATGCAACCGTTAGTACTGAATGTTGGGGAGTAGATGCCAACCGTAATTTTGACGTTAATTTCAATACCATTGGTATTTCTGATAATCCATGCTCCGACGTTTATCCTGGACATGAACCGTTCTCTGAACCAGAAACTGGTTACGTAAGAGATATTCTGTTAGAACATATAGATAGAATACAATTATTCCAAGATGTCCATAGTCACGGGAATTATATACTCTTTGGTTTCGGTAATACAACATTGACAGGAAATGTGGCACAATTACATCATGTTGCTGCTGTTACTGGAGCTGCGATTGATGCTAAAAAAATTGAAAGAGCTCCATACTATTTGATTGGAAACAGTAATTTTATTTTGTACGGCAGTTCTGGAAGTGCTCAAGATTATGGTCAGGTAACTAACATAGATAGTTTTAATAACACTGAAATAATAAATAAAACTCCTGTGACCATACAAGGTTAATTAATGATATACTAGTTTGTCTATTATGTATAGTAAGTACGGAAACATTGATAGTAAATGCTGGCAATAAAACTTTATCATTATCTAATGATAATTATTATCAGATATTATATTTGCAATATATAAATGATAAAATATATAAACCAAAGCATGGCTTTCAAACGAAAAATAAATTTATTAAGTTCTACACAATAGTTTTCCCCATATAAAACTTTCATCATCACAACCCGTTGATGGCCCACTGCTGAGCCAGGTTTTCTCCTCAGAATGAGGAGGGTGTTACGTCATAGTCCACTACGCTGGCATAGTGCGGGTTGGCAGACTTCATAAACCTTTGAGGACTTTAGGGAACTCTCAGGAGTGCAGGTTTCCTCACGATGTTTTATGATACTAGCTTTTATATAAATCCAAATTCTAATTATCCAAAATATGTTTAGCGAGGTGAAATTTTTATCTATTCTATATCATTAACGCCATCTTCATATCATCTGTGGACTCCGCTTTTTCCTGTACTGAACTTGTGTCATGGACAGTTATCAAAGTTTCTTTAATTATTTGTTCTTTCAGGCTGTAGGAGTTCCATTCTCCTATACTCTAGAACTTCCTGGATATGGAAACGACTTCCGTGTACCTCCAGAGTATATAGAACAGATCGTCACAGAGACTTGGGCTGGGATTGCGGAGTCAGCTCGAATATCCCACATACACTACAGAGCGAGAAATTAGTCTTATGAAAAGGAATGTGTGTTGTTAATAAATTGATAAAACAGCTGATTATTTCTTTAAGCTTAAGGCTGCGTTTACACCAGAGATGAGCTCATCCCTGGTGAAAACGCACTCTAAAATGTATATGGTATATTATCTTCTACGTGTACGTGTATGTTTAAACATTATCCAGTGGCGGCGTTAGACAAAATCATGGAATTAATTTTGTTTATTTTTCTTTCGGAAAATATTTTTCATAGTATTGCCAGACGACTCTACATAAATTAACAACTCCAAATATTTTTAAGGGCTTAAACGAAGGTTTAACGCTTTTACGAGGCGCTCAACGTTGCCTAACGCTGCCATTGTACTATTTTATTATCCTTATCCTTACAAACATTATATGATTGTATATAATATGTTTGTTACTCTTTTACGCAAAAACTACTGAATGGATTTTCATGAAACTTTACAATAATATTGCTTATAGATCATAAGAACACATTGACTATAAATAACAGACGGGTCAACTAGTTATGTATTAATTTTAAATTTCCAGATAAGTTTACAAGAAGCAATAAAATAATAAGCAAAATCATGTTTTTATGTTTTTGCTATAATTTTTAAGACATATTTATCTTTTAATTTTTGATATTAACAAATTCAAAGAATCACAAGATTTTCCTTTTTTTTTAAATTAACAATGTAGGTGATAATACTGAATTGTCTGAAAATGTTGTTCTATGAGTCTTATTTTACATTCTGAGATATTAGAGGAGATTGGTTTCTAAAATCTAACACTGTTGATAGCCTCATTGGCTCCACAAATAAGCTCAACCTTTATAGTTCATCAGCGGTTTGACTAGTAGTTACATAAATTAAATAAATACTGTCATAGTGAAGTATTCAATCAGGAGCAGTGGTCACAAATAATTGTCTAGCGACTTGCCTCGGTTTCGCACAGTTTTTCTATTATGATATGCATGTTTTATACATATAAAGCTTCCTCTTAAATCACTCTATCTATTGGTGAAAACCGCATTTAAATCTGTACAGCAGTTTAAAAGATCTGCCTTAATTAAATACATTCTTTGTGGTCAGTCTATTCTCAAGAATTCCAGTTTTAGTAATTATTTATTACCATCATTAATGTCTCTAAGAAATCAGATCACGTAGGTGTCACCAGTATTCTATTTCAAAATCATGCGCCTGCGCAGGTGCGACGTTGCCGCTCCGCTCGCATTAAACTTGTTTTCCATACAGGGTTTTCAGATTATAATATTAGCAATATTATCGTATTATTATTATACATTGTAATAAATGAGGAAGGCAGGAAACCGAGCATTATCTTGAGCCTTACACCACACTACTAGCACTACTATGAAGATGTTGACTATATGAAATCACTTGGAAGACTGCCTCAGATTGTTCGGTATCAAAATATAACAAACTTATTGGCAATAAAATATTGATTAATGATCGTATTTCGCTATTTAATTATCGTACAGGTGATAACCTTATCTATCTGTCTCTTTCTACACCTGTGTTATTCGACATTCAATACCTTTCGAGTTGCCGTTTAGTGCGAGACGATAAATGTCACACTAGTTTTTTATCAAGGCTGTGTGTCCACGGAAAAGGCGATTTATACTGTTGTCGGTCCAAAACCTAATTCAATAAAAGGAAAAAATGTTGTTAAAATATTGTTTTTTCCGTCTTTTTATTATATGTTGTGGTGCAACCGGAAAAAACTAGTTGTAGTTTTTACTGTTATTATTAAACGTGTGTGAGAGTGTGTGAGTGAGACACAGGAAATGACTAATTGAATTTATAGAACGCTCTTAATTTTATAGTGATTTAAAAAACTTTTAACTATGTTGTTACGATATATACATCGATATTGAATAAATCGTTACCAGTAGCGGCTGCATAAAAGGGTCTGGGTCAGGCGCCCGGGGCGCCGACATTTGAGGAACGCCAAAGAAAAGAACACTATTTTCAATGTTGACGATAGTGTAAGGTTTAAAAGTAATCAAAATGTTACCTTGCTATAAACCGCGGCAATCTGAACTACCAGACTCGTATGGTACAACCCAGAAGAGCACCCTGCCCACATAAAAGTGAGACGCGCGAACCCGAACCAAGACACAACACACAAGTAGGTAGCTCGACGATTGCCGCGGTTTATAGCAAGGTAACATTTTGATTCCTTTTAAACCATGAATTTCCGCAAAGTAACGCCTGATTCAATTCAATATAGTGTAAGGTTATTAAATGTCAGGACAATCACAAACGAAGCCTTTCCTTCGCGATAAAACATAGCCTATGTCCTCTCTCAAGTTCTAGTTTCTGTACTAAATTAAATCATCAAAAACGATTAAGTGCTTTAAGCGTTAAAGCGTAATAGACAGAGGGAGTTAATTCTGTTTTATATTAGTAGTATTAGTTGGGATTATCTTGGTATATAAAAATGTATTGCTAATTTTGGTTTTAAATTATATGTAGGAGTCCAGGGAAAGTTTAAACGATGAAAAATGCTAAAACATTTACCTGAGCGAAGCGAGGATATACTGAAATACATCTGCTTCTTTCACTTTTAACTTTAAAGAAACCTAATGCAAAATACATTCCCCAGCACAAGAAAAACGTGTGTTCCATGGCCTAGCTGTCACTGTCAACGTCAAACTCGTTCCAACTGCGTATTCGTGAAGTTTGTAAACTGTGTCAGTGAGTTCTTGTCTTTTGTGTTTATATTTTTTGCTAAACACAATGTTTTTATCATACAACGTGATAGCGACGTTCGGCGTGTCCGCGGTGAGTATATAGGTCAGGCTAAAATTAAACTGTTTAATGTGAATAGTTCGAATTAGGGCAACATTTGGTGACATTAAATATTTGGAGTGCAAATATCATTTAATCCGACAATCTAAAATGGTGGAACTTTTTTGAGGTTCCTACTGTTTTTTACACTATATCAAACAGTCTGTGCAACTTTCTGAATGATTCCCAGACTCTAGAGTGATTTGAAACACACATAGAACTCACTTAATCACACATACTTATTTTGCCACACAAATATATTTATAACTGTGCTTTTTCCAGGACAAAAAGTATCCCTATATTGTTCTCCGGGATATAAAGTATCTGTGTGCCAAACTTAATCAAAATATAAAACTTTATTTCGTTATACTGAGAAAGTAACTTATAACCAGTGAAGTGGACTTTAAAGTTATGAAATGAAAATGTATTGATGTATGGACAGACAGACATATGTATGTATGGATGTATTAAAAAACTTAATTTTTTTTTTACAGCTGATATCATTCTTCGTGTCAGTGACTCTCCTACTGACGGTGGCATCTAAGAGAGGACTCTTACGACCCATCACTTCAGAGCCACTGATGCCTGAGAAGGAGAAGATCCTGATTATTCCATCAGCACCAGAACTAACACCATTGGCAGCTACATAGATTATTATTTTCAAAAGTATTTATAATGATAAAAAGCATTATTTGTTAAAGTAGGTCAACCTAATGGTAACCATGGCAACGTGTATCTTCTGTACTTAATATTATATTATTCCGAATAAGGTAGTCGCCCGTGGTCGAATTTCTTTTTTAATAATGTTTAATGGGTCGTAAAAAATCCATGAAATTCCTAACCCCATAATATTAAGTATTTTCCCGTGAAATTTTTTTTCTTTCGTTACAGGCATGCATATTTAGTTTTACTCTCAGATTTGATTTTAATTTTTTAAAATATTAAAGAAATGGGGGGGAATCAATAACATAAATGGGGAAAGATCAACTTTATTCGGAATAGTCGATTAGTAATATTTTCAGTTAGTGGTATAGCTGCCGGCACGTAAGTATAGGTTTGACCTTGAATGCGCAGAAGTCACTATTAGGGGCGAGAGCAGCGCGTCACACGCGATTGGTTTGACGTTTCAGTTCTGTTCAGTACTATCCCCCCACTATCATTGCTCAGACCTAAAGTTAGCTGCCGGCTATATAGTATATAACTTTATAAATGTATTTACCTATACTATGATTAAAAAGATAGTTTACTATATTATCCAAGGGCACAATTAATATTATATATCTTACTAATCCCCATATACAGGATATATATATAATGAAATATTAATTATTTGACTTTTATTTTAATAAACACATCCTGACAAAAATATAGACATGAAAATAACAACCAAGTCAAATAAAAAAAAATATGAAGAATATCATAAACATTGATCAATATAATGTAAAGAAAATAAAAAAAACTATTACATCCTTTTACTGCAGGGTAGTAAAAGATGCACAAGATGGAGATGGGTTAAATTACAGAGCTTATAAGTAGTATTGATGGTATTTTCAAAATAAACCAATAGCTACGAATATAATTTAACAGAAAACGTGACTTAAACCGCCATTGGAATGAAACACTATATTAAAAAAAAATTATTATGTTTTTTTTATAATGGATAAGGGACAAACGAATAGACGTTCCACCTGATGGCAAGTGTCTACCGTTGTCCAAGGACATAAAGTAGAGAGTATCTCTTGTTTTGCTGAGGCGACGCACAAGTGACACCCCTGGTGTTGCAAGTGTCCATAGGCGTCGGTAACCACTTACCATCAGGTAGACCGTATGCTTGTTTGCCACCATCGTGGTATAAAAAAAAATGTGTCGCCCCCTTGAAGATAGTGAGGAGGAGGAGCGAAGAGAAGAATGCTACACTAAGCAAGAACCCAGTGTTCACTGGAACTGCAGCATTAATGGTATGGGAGAGGGAGGGGGTAGATCTGACCCACATGCGGCACTTGCTTGCGCCTCTTCAGAAGCTGAGGTGAATAGTATTCGAACCCCTCACGGGACTGAAGAATATGATAAATTAATTTAAAACTTATTCAATGAATAATAAAGCGTTTGACGTCAATATTTATATGAAATTAGCATAATTAGTATATTAATATGTCTGTGATAGTAATTAATTGCGCGTAACGCAATTACTATTAAAATAAACTAATTTGCAGTTGGACGTTGAAATATAAACGTTTTTGTTTCATTTCATTTTGTTGTTTAATTACCTCAGTTGAATGATATTAATAAACACATGCTATAATTCCTAGATTTTTTTTTATAAAAATAATACTAGAATTTAGATCACATACTACTAGTATTCCTTAACCCCTCCTAGTAAGCTAGATGCTTGTGTTAGGAGGGGTCCACGTCAGTAGTCCAATGAGCGGGATTTGAACCTACGACCTATCGATCGTGAATTCAACGCCTGAACGGTTCAAAATGGCGAGATATATCCGTCCAGACTATATATTCGTCAATAGATAGTAGCATCCTCGAAGATAGAGTTGGGGGGTGAAGAAAAAAAAATGCTGCGGTTTCAGCGGACCCTGAACAAGGGCCCAGAGTCCACTAGATCAACAGCATAAATAGGATGGGAGAGAGAAGGAATATATATGGCCAACATGCGGCTCGACCGGAACGCATCTTTGACACTTGGTGGTTGGATTCCCATGCTGATGAGATCCCATGATGGTCGCAAGCCAGTTGGGGAACAAATCCCCTACCACCAAGGGGGTGTGCTGGGTTACTCGGGTCTTACGAGATGCTCTCCCAGCGGCAGAGGGGAAAAGTATTCTAACCCGTCCCCTCACGGGTTAGAATATATATTAAATCATTTTCCTTTATTTAGTTTTCGTTTCTTTCGAAACTATAATATAAGTCCCAATCTCGCCTTAACTAAGAGCAAATGTGACCCTTAAGCCGAACCGTCAGATGCACTTAACACTCAATCTCCTTCCATTACTCGGCCGCAACTCGCTACTCCATTTGCTGGTAATATCCTCCCTCGCCCTCGCCTTCACTGCCGTTCAGAATTCGATTCCCGATCGTTTTCCGTTGCGATTCATTTTATTACGTACTCCTAACTCTTGGTTATTTGTTTACACGATGCTCTAGAATCCTTGAGTTACTCGACTAGTAGAGTAATAACTTACCTTTTGCTATAAATCGAGTCAATTCTATGGAAAAGGAGGTAAAGAATATATTGATATATTGTACCGAAATTAAAATGATATTTTAACACAGGCTGAGACCTTTTTCTTCGTCGCTCTGATGGAATAAAACATCACTCATCAAAATAAATTGTTTTCGAGTATTGACAGACAGACGTATGCAAGAGGCGCCTTGAATTCTAAGTTGTCTATATAGCTCTACATCCAAGTTTGGCATCCATACAGTAGACAAGGCAGTATACAGGTGTCTAATACCGTTTTCTTAAGGTTTATCGAGTAGTTCTTGGAGTGACCAAAATTTCTTCCAGGCTATATTTGTTCTTCTTTCAATTTCATCTTCATTGCTCGTTCTTAAAATACGACAAAAGCAAAACAAAGAATCACAATAACACAAAGTGCTATGGGGAGAAGTATCCTAAACATAAGAAAAATACAAAAAGACAGGAGCGAACAAATCAGACAAAAAACAAAGATAGCAGTGGGCAGGTCACGTATCGAGATACACGGATACCAGGTAGACAGTCAATTACTACAAAGTGGAAAGGACCAATCGGAAAAAGAGGGTAGGAAGACCGAACAGACGTTGGGCTGACGATACAACCGAAATAATAGGGAAGGACTGGGAAACTATCGGCAAGGACAGAGATGAGTGGAAAGGACTGGAGGAGGCCTTCAAAAACTAACTCTTACTAACATTAGACATTAAGCAAAGCACTAATAACTAACTAAACTTAAGGATAAGGAAATACAGGCTTTATTATTTTATTTATTTATTTATTTATATAGGTCTATATTCTAACGGATTACGGCATCTGTGACGTCACAACGTGTCCTAAATTTGACTCCATTACAAAGGTTTGGAGTAAATGTTTAATATTGGTTACTAGTTGTTCCGCATTCAGTGTATATTATTATTGTCTTGTGCATGTTACTGTGCGGTATCGGTCCCATGTAGATAACAGTTGTCCAATTTATGATTCTAAAACGATTCTTCATCTCCGTGTGAACAAAACAACAAGACATTAAACATCGCAACGTTTTTATTCCATTAGCCTGATTCGAATGGTTTATTAGGTTTTTTATGAAGTTTTCTACTTCATTTACCAAGACGCCTAATATTTTTCCAAAGCAATCTATCATCTGAATAAAAAAAATGATTTAAAGTGTCACAAAGTCAATTACAAATTCATGTAAAAAATATTTATATATAAAATAAAAATGTCTATACGTATGTTTATACGCAAAAATTACTGCTCTAAATTAGATACCGTTATCACAATCGTACTTATCCTATTAATATTATAAAAGCGAAAGTTTGTAAGAATGTATGGATGTTTGTTACTCTTTCACGCAAAAACTACTGAATGGATTTTGATGAAACTTTACAATAATATAGCTTACACATCAGAATAACATATAGGCTATAATTTTTAATGATATAGTGTGAATTATCCAAAATATAGCGGGTATTTTAAGTAAAGCATGGCAAAAAGTCATGTTATGTGATTTTTTTGAGTCGACACAGTTAAAATCTCTTTATTAAAATCAGTGGTACATTATTTACTTATTTTTTTTATTTATTATCCTTTACAAATAGTTGGATACAATTTAGATTAACAAGCATTACAAGCCTTAATGGTAACAAACTCTGCAATTCACTATTAAAAATAAAATTATAAAATACAGTAAAACAGGAAGAATAAAAGTTAACGCTAGAAATGAATCCCAAAAACAAAAATATTTAATTTAACAATTTAATGAAAAATATATCTGCTAGTAGTACTTGAAAATTTGTTAATAAATTCTATTTTAATTGTTTGTTTTATAAAACTAATTGAAGTATGACATTCAAAGAATATTGTATAAAATTTTCACGAAGAAATATTAAAAAATACGGCAATGGCAGCAATTATTTGGACGTGTCTCGGAAAAAAGTAGAATTGCGGTGCCCCTCATAACTTGGTGCTGGATCATCTGAAATCAAAAAATTAAAAGTTTATTTTTTCTGAAAAAAATCGGCTAAATTGTTATTGTAAAATAAAAATTATTAAAAATTTGAAAAATAATCTCCTGGTAAATTATGTACATAAATAGTGATCAAAATTTTTAAATAAATAAAAAGATTGGTGCTGTAGTTTTAAAGTTATGAGGTGGCACCGACTTAGAAAACGTGAGTTGTGGGGTTTTAGTTTTGAACACTAAAAAATCTGGTATAAAACGTTGATAAGCGAATTTTATCGGCTTACCTCACACTGAATCATCAATGCCAAGTCCATAAAAGATGTGTCCATGATGTCTAAACCTCTTTGCTCCTGTTTACGATTGTTGAAAAGACTATTAAAATTCAATTGATCCTCCATAACTTGATCTTCAACGGACTTTTGTTTTTTTTAGCTGAGCACTACTTGTTGAAATGTCTTCGCTTTACGTTTTTGCAGGGGCACAATTTTTCTAGGTCGATATAATCTTGAACCAGTAGAGTGTCTATCATATCACTTAATTTTTTTGACATTTAACACAAAACTTACTGTAAACCAAGCTAAAATATAAAACGTCTAAAAACTACGTCTACGTCTAAAACTGTACGTCTGCGCGCGTCGATAGAATATTTACTGCTACACTTAATTTATACTCTACACTGACAAAATATATAGTACAGGTATAAGTATGTTTGTACTTGCATTGAAATTTAAACAAATAAAACAGAGAGAGAGAGAGAGAGAGAGAGTGTAAAAATCCGACAGGTAAAGAAATACTCATAACTTCGTCAATTTTGCTCCAATAGACTTAAAATTTGGACACGAAATTATTGAGATATTATGCATTCAGTTAAAAAAAATATTTTATACCTGACACACAAACCCAACCTCCCCTCCTCCGTAAGTGCCACGTAAGTTTACTTTATTATCTATTTTAGTAAGCGAGGTCGAGCGGTGGAGGTGAGAGTTAATATATTATGAAAGAGCTCTTTAAACCTGCTCCTGGGTCTCAGGCCCCAGGCACTAGTCGGCTTCGTATAAATTACATGTGTATACGTCTTACTGTACAGTATATAATAATGAGTATCATTCCTCTCTCACTCTATGATATTACTAGTTTTATTTACCTAAACACTCATTTTCGTACTTACTCATGCACTCATTTACCCAGCGACTTACAGACTTATACTATCTCGTCCTAACTCATTCACCTACACCGTTTAAAATACATTTTTTTTTAAATTTAATACGAGGAAAAATTTAAACTTCTTGTTATATATTATAGTCCTAGATCCCTAAAGAGCTACACTTGCACTTGAGTTAGTTTATTAAATTCTTACTAATGAATTTTAAACCTGTTATCTTCAACCATTGACAATAACATCATTTAAAATCCAATGGGATCACAAATATGGCGGACCAGTACCATGCATAAATATTATCTGCCCGGCTTCGCACGACTGTAATTTACCATGTAAAACTTAAATACAGATTTGTTAATATACATATTTTAACATTATATTATTGCTAATTAAAAATATTTAGTTGCATACCTACTTAAACTATTTTATTATTATCCCATAGGACCTAGATAAAAAGTGGAGGCTCTTTTTATTCCGTTCAGCCATTTTATAATGGAGTAACAAACATACAAACATTCATATTAATAAGATTATAGGTACTTAGTTTTATTTTTAAATGTTGCACATATAATTTGACTCAAGACCCTAGGACGGGTCTTGAGTCAAATTATAATAAAAAGCAGTAAATAGTACTAAAACCAGACGTGCAGTCGAATAACTATATTTGAATAATTTCTGTCACGTTTCATCGTTATGCATTTAAGATGTTAGACTTATTCATCCCATTTGAAACACTGCCAGCCATATTGAAATTTAAGCTTTATCCATTTTTATTTCAAACTATAACCTCCTTCGCTTTGCTAAAGTAAATCTTTCTACATTGAATTTGGCAAAAAAATGAATTTTATATTTTTTAATTATATGCATGTTCACTTACTCATTCACCCACTTCATCAGTTACCCAATAACTCATTTACCTCTTCACTTAATATCTTAGTTTTTTTAATTTATTTAGTAACATGCTCTCTTATTCAGCCAATCCACCCATTAACTTATCAACTCACTCACAACCTGATTTTTTACTCACTCATTCATTTATATTTAAAATCTCTGTGCTAAAAATAAAAATTAATTCAGTCATTTTGACGTGATATTTTTAGGTTAGATTTAATTAGAGAATGTCTTGAATTGTATTAATTTATTTAATAATAGATCTTATCAACGTTTTTTTGGAGAAAATAATGGGTACAAAAATTCTATAAAATACATCATGGTTTACATGGTATACTTATGGGATTTTCCTTTGAAATTTGTCAAACAGATTTCTAAAATGAAAGGTTCATTAGCAGGAATGCCCAATAGCGCAATAGCCCAATAGCCTGTAATCAGACCAGATGAATCTAATGACCGACTCGTTAAACTCAGATTCTACGTTTTAATTAATTTTCTGAATGGATAGTGATTGGGTAAGATTTTCAATCAATCTTTTGATAACGGAAAAACATGTTTTCCAGATCTATTTATACTAGGATACTGACGAAATTACCTTTTTAAACGCTGAGGACTTTCACAAGACTATAATAATATGCACTTAAAACGAAAACTGAGTACCATCACCAACATCATAACACTGAACAGCCATTATGATCACCAGGCCTCCATCTTAGATACAGTCTTGGAATAAAATAAAAGGTACTACTTTCTTCTTCTTTCAATCAACTCATCATAATATTGCAACTGATAAATATAGGCAGATACTTGAAGTAGTAGATTACCTATAGTCTATAGGGTTTCTATAAAAATCTTGATAGAAACAGGCCAAGCCATAGCCAGTGAGGCAAGTAATTACACGCTCGATACACTTTGGGTCGGTCGATAAATTTTAATTGCGCCAGCATCAGCATCCGCATCCGCAAATATTTACAGTACGCAGATCTGGAGTTCCATTACCTGTTGATTGTTTTGAATTGATTGCTCTCATTACTGTAGAATTCTATTCTATTGTTGTTTCAAATTAGCTACGCGAGGTTGGTCTGTATTTAGACAACGGGTTTAAAGAATCCTCCTATTAGGGTTCCGTACAAAAGGATAAAACGGGACTCTATTACTAATACTCCACTGTCCATCCGTCCGTCTGTCTGTCACCAGGTTGTATCTCATGTTCCTTGATAGCGAGACAGTTGAAATTTTCACAAATGATGTATTTCTGTTGTCCCTATAGCAATTTTTTTTTACGGCTGGTTTTAATTATTTTCTCTCCTCATGTAAATTGTTTTCAAAAATTTACGTTTTCCTTTTATCAGTAGCAGACCGTTCAGGTAGAATTTAGTACTCTACATGGTGACTGAGAAAGAGTCCTCCCACTTCACGAGCGCTCAAGTGGCTCGTACTCAATAATTATCGTCATATTTTAACTAATTTATAGAAAACATTAAAAATTTATACATGTAAACCTTCCTCTTGAATCGCTCTACCTTTTGATAAAATTCGAAGCCGGGGCATCACCCTGCCATGGCCCACTGCTGAACAGGGTATCCGCCTTAGAATGAGGAGGGATTAGGCCATAATCCACCCCGTTGCTAGTACGGGTTGGCAGACCTCACACACCTTTGAGAACTTTAGGGAACTCTCAAGAGTGCAGGTTCCTCACGATATTTTCCTTCACAGTTAAAGCAAGTGATATTTAATTTCTTAAAAACATATCACTTTGCAGTTATAAAATTGCACCAACTATTGGTTAAAATTATACTTAAGGACCGTCCTGACGATGGTCAAACAAAAAATAATTACAGTAGAAATGATGATGTAGTTCACTTTGATGACTGAGTCACATGAGTGGACTACATCATCATCAAATGAGTCACTTGAGGGCATTTTAGGGATGAAAAAACTTTAGAAATGAAAATTGGTCTCACGAGCGATACGCAAATTTTAACGTAGTGTTGATAATAAAGTGACCAATATGACTAGATCTCACCCAGGCTCACATTTAGGACGTCTACCATTAAATTGTGTGGTCGTGTTCGTAATTAAAATTTATAGAACGCTGGTGAAGAGAATCGAGCGTATAATTGCTGGGGCTTAATACTCAGAACAGTATTAGTGTGGAAGTACAGCGTATTAAATTTAACTGTCTATACTACTGTTGGAAAAAGTGTAAAAGACTCTAGAAATATCAACCGACTTCACAAGATGTAACATTTGCAGAGAAAAGGTGAAGAAGAAGAAAGGCAGTAAAAATATTTTAAAATTTAAAAAATATAGAATATTGATAAATTAATTTTAACTAAAATCATTAGTGTTTGGAAAACTAACTGCCACTAACCTGGTTTGATGATGGAGACTGGTTCTTGGAGAAACTGGGGGCATGGGGTGTTCACACACGATTTTATTTATAATTTTGTTTAAGACCTGTGCACAGTGTCGGTTTTCTTTTCGATCGTTCGAATGAAAGAAAACCGACAATGTTGTGAAGGGAAGCGGGGAAAGGGGGGGCAATGGAAGGAATAGTGGCGCGCTCATTAGCCAATCATATTGGTCCATTTTTAAAACGTTTAGTAATTAGTTTTTGATTTAGGCTTAATCAAAACGTCTTAGAATAGTTAGAGTTTAAAAGTTTTGAGGTACTAAAAGATTAATATTAAATAAAAAATAGAAAAAGAAGAAACAGAAAAATAAATTACTATACTTAGATATAAGATAATTTTAAACGATCAAAATAGAATTAATAATTATACGATCATTCATAATGATGATGTACAATTATTAATAAACTTCGCTCCAAGACTACCATTAAGGTATCAAGAATTATATGAATGTCAACTATGTTATTAAACTTGATTTCACAATGAAGAGGCAGGGTGTCCAAAACCGCTAGTAGCGTCCCCCCTTTGAATAGCATTTGTTGACTGAGGTTACTTTGGTCACCAATGACTTGAATGAGGCGAGATAAATCGTGAGCTTCCTTGCCCCATAGTCACATAGTTTCTACGCTGAACGGTGTAAACATAAAGTTTCTTACTATTTTTCCATATTTGCGCCACTTGGCATTTTCTGCGTTTGTGGCCGCTGACTCCGAAAAAAAGGAAGTTGTACACTTGCAGTTTCTATATACCATCCGACACAAGAGATCTTATTAGCTTCCCTGGAATGAGTGCCATTCCATCTAAGATAGCTGGTACTTTAGTATAGATAAGTGACCTGTGAATTATGTCATTCAGGGAAGCATGACGAGAGAAACTATGCTCTTATTAAAATTAATTTTGCGTTATTGTAGACGATATTTTTAAGGGAATATGAACGCTGATGGAATTGAACCTTTATGAAAGAACAACGTAGTTTAGTGTTAGATAAATTGTGACAAAAAGATTATTCTTGCTTTGAATTTTTCACCGGAAGTGCACTTCTAGTGTATTATTTAATCTAGGTCCCCAACGGTTATATCGTTATGAGGTTTTTCTACTCTACTGGACCGAAGGGTTATTGGAAATATTAAGTCACGTGAATAGTTTTGGGTCATTGGTTGGCTTTGCGATTTTAGCCACTTAACGTGGCTTATATGCTAGATAATAATACTCTAAAGTTTAATCTTATATTCTGAACATTATCTTTAATTGTTACTAATATTGTGAAGATATCTTTAGGAGTACCATGTACACGTGAAATTATACTATAATTGAATAAAGTTAAAGACTTCAAGCAATATAAATAATCTATATTTTAAAGTTACATTAATTATGATTTCTTGCTTGATAGTACAGATTAGCAATTCTAGCTGATACTACTATTCCTTCCCAAGTTTCCATGTTCATCTGTTGAATATATTCTGGTGGTACACGGAAGTCGTATTCGTATCCCGGTAACTCTAATGTATACACAAATGGTACTCCTGCATCCTGGAATAAAATAAAACTCGTTGTAGTAAACTGAACTCTTTAGGGACACTTTCGAGGTTACTTTCAATAACTTTAACAGGATAATAGGAACTTAGTTACTTGTCTATCTTATAGTAGGGGTAAAGAGTCCGAATCGTTGGAAGAGGTTGTTACCTGAACATAATCCTGTGCACTTCCAGAAACGCCATACAAAACATAATTACTATTTCCAACTATATAGAAAGGAGCTTTATCTAGTTTTTTCGTATCGATAGCAGCTCCCATAGCTGCTCCAAGATGATGTATTTGAGCAACATTAGGTGGAAAAGTATCATTATCAAAACCATATAGAATAAAATTTCCAAAACTATGAAGATTTTGATAAATTTCGAGACGTCCTATGTTTTCGTTGACAATATCTCTGATGTATCTAGCTTCTTGTTCCGAGAATGCTTCAGGCCCTGCATATGTCTCAGAGCAAGGGTTGGAGGAAACACCCACGGTGTTAAAATGTATATCGAAGTTACGATTAATATCTACTCCCCTGCAGGTTGTACTGATTGTTGATCTATAGGACCTACTGCGACGCCACATGCGTTCCTGAAAAATAATTCTATGTATATCTTTTTGTCATTGAATTGGATTGTATTAAGAATTTTTATATACTAACGACGGTATGAGAATATTCATAACCATCCGGATTGACAATTGGCAAAATGATCCAATCTACGTTTTCCAGAATGTCTCTGTCTTCTTCTCTTAATCCTTCAACCAAACGATGTATATTATAAACGGCTAAGGTGGTTGTCACCCATTCTCTAGCGTGCATCGTTGCATCGAGGAAATATATTGGTTTGCTTGTGTCTGTGAAGTTTGTGGTGGATATCTGGAAATTAGTAAATCTAGTATAATTATCTCTTTTGGCTTGTTTATTTTTTTTTCAAAATTTTCAATGGCAACTCAAGAAATGTTTAATAATATTTCTTTATAAGCTATTGTTGAAATCCCCCTTCAAACATAACAATACTTGTGTTGATTTAACATCCTACATTTATTGTAAAAGTATGTATTTTAACTTCACTCTTTGCAGGTGTGGTTTTCTACATCTATGTCGAAATCTAAATATACATATAGAATTATTATGTAAAAGTACCTTTAAATATTTAACCGGTCTTCCTTCAAAGCTTCGTCCAGCAACTTCCAGTTTGACTAAACTTGGGTAATCTCTAGCTAGTCTATCCATATAAGCATCAACCTTAAAATATTTGAATTAAAAAACTGTAATTGGGAGTTTGGTATATTTTTGGTTTGGTTGGTTTGGTATATCTTTTAAGTTAAAACATAGGAGGTTATTATTATTAAAATTCATATATTGTTTTTTGTTTATACAGTGTATTTAGAAATAATGGATATATATTAAAAAGAGAGAGGCTTGGAAAAAAAAACAAAGCATTGACATAATATAAAGAGAGTCAAAATATACAAATGGAGTGTAGACTGAGTTTTATTAACTTATTATAAAAAAAATAAAGTAAATAAAATTGGACAGTTGTGGAATTACCAAAAAAAGTTATACCTGAGCAAGCGATGGGTAGAATGTTGCAAAAGGGAAATCAACGTTAGACCTTCTCATCTGCCATGCAGATATTTCTTCATCATATTTTTGAAGAGCGCTACGATAAAATGTTGTTGCTATAAAATTATTAAGTCACTATCTTTGATGTTCGTTGATGTTAATTTTTTCAGCCACATTTAAATAACTTACCCAGCTACATCATCAAGATGAAGATAATGGCTCATTCCATTTTTGTCCAATTTGTCTAAAAATGCATTTCTTTTTTCTGGTGATACCATAACTACTGCATCTCTCAGTCCAGGAGCTCCATGATTCCAAACATCTATATCCAGATCTTCTTTTAGATTGTTTAGAGCTATTAAGTCAGACCTGTCTCGAAGATGGACACGATGGGCGGAGTATCTAGGATAACATATTAAAGAAATTAACTTAAAATTTCTGAGGTCCCTTTAAATTACAATTAATGATTACTATTAAAAAAAACTTTAGAAGAGGTCTATAAACGAAATAAAGGTCTAGTGCCAAGGGTTGAAGTTTAGGTACATTACAGATGGAGATTTTGATGTTCATTTTTTAATGAACAAAATTAAAAAATCGCAGGAAAAAGAGAACGGGACGAGACTAGCATTGCTCTAAAATATTTATTCAAACTTTTATAATAGTTTTGTGAAAAAACAGAAAGCTGGTAATGAAATTTTATTCTTTGATTGTGCATAAAATATGTAAAGGTTTAAATTACTACAATTGAAACAAAGTATGGCTTAAATAATGAAAAGGCAGTTTTACGTACCCAGAGTAAATATCATGTTTCCCAGCTGATGTCACAGCTATTACACAAAACAAAATTACAAACGGAACCATGTCCCTTGATACTACTTTGACTATTGCATCGATGGAGCACGCTTCGATAATTCTAATCTTATCATCATTAGTTTGTTTTTTATCAATAATACGTCCGAGTTTTTATCTAAAATTAGGAATTCCATTAAATTGATTATTTAGGTTAAAGATGGTATCTAGATCATCTACTTTTCTATCCTTGCTTTTGTTTCTTTTAATTATTGTTTTATAACAGAAATCAACATTTCAATGAAGTTCATGGACATAAACCGACATTTTATTTTTTTATCATTTTCCTTTTTTTATTTATTTTTTTGCTTTTACGAAATATTATTTTACCCATTCATTTTTTGTGATAAGTGTTGTTTTTAATGTGTCAAACAAATTTAGTCATCATGATTGATGAACCAAATGAATTTTCGTTCGTACGAAGTGTCAATAGGTCAGTGGTTCAGGCGTTTAATTCACGATCGTTAAGTTATGGGTTCAAATTCCAGGACTGCTAGCAGTATAGTATGTAATCTAAAGCTAGTAATTTATTAAAAAAAATATTTCGCATTGTTATAGATGTAAAAACAAAGTTCTGGTCCGTGAAAGATGGTTAAACAAATTTCCGAATTTAAAATATCAATATGTATATCTAGATACTCTTAATGATATTCCTGTAATATCCCAATCAGGCGTAGTCACAACCGCAGTAGTACGGTCTGTTGCGTAATAACATCTCGTCGAGCTTATACTGTCTGATACCAAAATACGAAATCTGTAGACGGGAATAATTCTATATCTGCTCTCTTACTACCTTATTCTGTTAAAGCTATCTAATACTACACAATCATACCTTAAAGCTATAATTGACATAGTTTTTTAGACAATAACCAGAACAAACCATTTGCTTGTAACCCTGATGCAGGTTTATGAAGCTTTTTTATATCGCAATTTAACTTTCCTATCCACTGCTCGACCAAGTTACCTAACGGGTAATTATACAAATTAATAAAGTTCTAATCTTCAATACGACAATAAATACTACTTATATGAAAATTGTTTCAAACTACCGCGTTGTCAGTGAGGGTATTTGTAGAAACAACCAATAAGCACTATTAGCCAGCATCGTGCTTGCCGTATGGTCAGTATATCGTGAGTCTCGGGCGAGTGCGGACGTGCTTATGTTATGCGTTAACTTGCTAAAAGTACATTTTTTAATAATTACAAATATTTTACTAATATTATAAATAGTTTGTATGTTTGTTACTCAATCATGCAAAAACGGCTTAACGGATTTTAATGTAATTTCGTACAGATACTTTATTACGACGAAGGATACGGAATCAACACATCAGCTACTTTTTATCCCGAAAAATTCAATTCCTGCGGGATATTAATAAAATATATTTACTGTCGTAATCGCATAAATATATTTAATTAGCAACAATAATATATAGAAACTACAAACTGTTTTTTGATATCTAAGTATCGCACCCGTGCAAAGTTAGGGCGGGTCGACTAGTATAATTATATTAAACAATACTTCTTTATTTCACAAGAACTTTAAAATATAAATCACGAAAGTATATTTATAACAATATCTTAATATAATGAACAACTTTTGCAAAAGAAAATTTAAGGTAAAGTGAATTGATAAATCATAATTATTACTTGAAAAGTTTCTTTGTTTCATTAAAATAATGAAAAGATACATTTTCCAAAGTCTTTATGACATTTATTAAACAAGTAAAGGGTCCAATATCTTAATGGTCGCCCAACTTTGACACTTTGAAAGATTTTGGATTGAACTTTAATTATTTAAAATTATTAACTGGCAACTCACTTTTGGTTGTTTGAAAAAAATGTATTATTGTGTTACTGAGTGAACGAGAAGGAACATAACTCATAGAGACGCAATAGTATTGCGCTGAACGGCAAGAGCTCATAATAGCAATACTACTTAATGCCTACACTACGTTTGTGGCAAAAAAAAACTTTTTATTGTATCTTCTCGAGCATGTCATTTAACTTCATCTCGTCTCGTCTAGTCTCATCCCATTCCCATCTCGTCTCATCTCTTTTTTCATATCTCATCTCATCTATATAATAAAAAATATTGTATAAATCAGAATATAACCATTAATCTAAAAACTTTAGAACAGTATCACTAAAAACAACTATATCATATGATTTATGATGGAGTTTACGATTAGATAAATATTTTAGGTAGTCTGTTTATTTGTCTAGATAGCTTCCTGCTATTTTAATGCGGTTTTCCTGAATAGTTAGAGTGATTAATGAAGGTTTATACTTGCATATTATAATGCGAAGCCGAGCGGATTGTTAGTATTTTATAAGTAAAACTGGCATGGATAAATATTTAGGTAAAAATAAATTTTATCAATACATCAATACTAACCTAACATAAAGCTAGCCTAACCTAACGTTGCCAACTAATTAGTTACCACGTGGCAAATACATTGTAAAGTACATTGACCTTAATCGAACAGCACTTCCAGCACTTACAACACTGCACTGCACTTAACACTATCTAGAGACTACTTCACTCTATGAGAAACCGCGCAAGACTATGACTACAGTCATACTGTCGAGGGCATATAAAGAGTCGAGACTTTCAAAATGACGGAAGTGACCACTACCCTACTTCAGCGCAATAGATGGCGATGACGATTCGATAATCGTTGACTATTCTCCCGACATATACTTACCGAAACTACTAGACCTCTAAGATAATAAATAAAAAGAATAAAATGATCCTTATTCACTTTGATAACTCAAACAGTATTGCATACCAAAACAGTTTATTTGCAGTTGGTAACCTGACTGTGACATATGTCGATGTATGAGGACAATTATTTTCCAAACGCAAAGATAAGTTAGTCAATAAATTGCCGTAATTGGTCTTTTTAAATTTGTTTTTATAATATTTGGCAATCTTCAGAAGTTCGATCAATAAAGGGCCGCTGTACACAAGAGCCTCGACCTAAATAAACAGGTAATTAAGATATTATCTAAGTGAAGTTTTAATTGAACGATGTGATCTCTTAGTAAACACTGTCGGAGTCCGTCGTATCAATTTACTGTAAATAATCTGTCTAAACTGTTTTGAAAACATTGAAAAGTCAATAATGCGTATTTCAATTGCCATAATTATTTAAAAATTAATATAAGCAAACATGATAAAAAATTTCAACAAAAAAAAATTACTGACTTCAAACTGAAAAATGCAATAAAAAGTATAAAATAGTTACATTAAAATAATTATTTGTTTTTAATTTCAACTTGATACCTTCACGCAATCCTGAGAAAAAGGGATTTGACAGACAGACGGACAACGAAGTGATCCTTTTTCCTTTTAAGGTACGAAACCCTAAAAAGGAACCCCTCCCTGAGTATTCATTTTTTAATATTGCTTACGCTTAAGGCCAAGGCCAAGGTGTGTCTACCAGAGACTGTCTTATTCATTTTTATCTCGCATTTTTTGTAATTTATTTATATTTATATTATATTATCTCGCCTCTTTGTTTCTGATCATGTAATCTCACTTCACTTCACCTCACTCACCTCACCTCACCTCGTCTCATCTCGTCTCGTCTCATTTCATCTCATCTCATCATATATCACTTAAATTTTTGTTTCATAATTATACACGACATTTTAATATTTTTCAAATAATCATAAAACTCGAGATTTGAATATTTTTTTAAAAATAATATTCTTTTCCAAAGGATAACTTACTTTAATCTAATTGCCTATAGTAAATTCGAGTGTGAATCCGCGGCAAATTACTAGTATTTAATAGTAGATTTCTCTTGACACATCATTCTAAATACCCATTATAAATCAAAGTTCCCTAAACCCGCACATCCGTCCATTTATAGGGCTTAACTAAATACTATCTGAAAGGTATTAGAGCTCAATCAATCCTTTCATCTATGCTAATATTATAAAGCTAAAGGATTTGTTTCTTTGGATGAACCCGCTTATCTCAGGAAGTACTGGCTCGAATTGGAAAATTCTTTAAGTGCTGGATAGCCTATTTATTGAGGAAAGTTTTACGCTTTTAAATTTACGGTACGACCCATAGGAGCGGAGTTTCCGTTGCATGCGCTGCGTAAACGGCGATAAAAAAATGTTTTAGTAACTTTAGAATTTTTTTTAGACGTCTACGCCTCTCTAACACTATCTCTCTCTTACTCTCTCTTATTTGAAGCAGACGAAGACGCACGTGTCGGCTAGTTACTTATATAAGTTGTGTATGTTTTCATTTAATTGTTGTATAAAAAAGATTAATCTTACCATAGCGCCATTTATTAGATGCTTATGCCAATCTAGATAACAAAATATTGGTATTATATACCTAAATAAAAATGTAGATACCATATATGTAGGGAATGCAATTTTGCGAGATTGGGGCTCAGGCGAGATCTTGCGAGTTTATGAATAACAATTCCGCGAGATCTCGCCAATTTCTAGATCTCGCGAGATTGGCATTGGGTTTTGTGTTCTTTATTCTTGCAAATAATTACAATATTTGAATAAATTAGCAAAAAATAATAAAAATTATAGGAATAATGAAATGAACATTTATTTTTACGAATTTATTCAATAAACTTTTATTTAATAAGCTTTAACGGTGAAGGAAAACATCGTGAGGAAACCTGCACTCCTGAGAGTTCTCTAAAGTTCTCAAAGGTGTGTGAAGTCTAAGGACTATGGCCTAATACTCTGCTAATTCTGAAGAAGAGACGCGGCTCAGGAGTGGGCCATTAATGGGTCGTGATGATGATGACGCTCAAGTGCAATCTCGTTAGGGCTGAGATCAATCTCGCTAATATGGCCGAGATCTCGCGAGAACGAGATTGCATTCCCTACCTCTATGTATGTAAGCGCATAACTTCAGAACGACTGCACCAAATCGTTGTGCCAGTTATTGCCAAGACAATGTATGACTGAGATAGAAGAGTGAGCAAGTCAGTGAGATGGTGGTGTTCACTGCTCATCAGTGACTATACGCAGTATAGAATAGACATTCAACGGAACTATATTCATAGTTGCAAATGAATGAGTGTGTAAATGGTTTAAATACACCTCCGAGAAGCGTAGGTCGGTCGACAAGGTTTTTACAAAGGTTACAGACAATGAGAATATAACAATACTAAAGTAAATAGTGAAAAGTATATTCCCTTTAATGTACAATTGAAAAGATCTAAGAACTTGGAATTGCCATTTATTTTCTTAAAGATATATATTCAAGGCACTGACTGGTCACATTGAAACAGACGAAATGATCATGTAATTCTGTTTTATTAGTCAAAATAATTGTTTAAGTACCACACATACTAAGTAACACAGTTTATAAATTAGTATTCGCGGGTAGTTCCACGTAGTCACTATATTACCTTTAATACGATAGATTAGAGGTCAGTCTCTCTGGTGTTGTCGCGCAGTGTACATGGGAGTTAGTATTATAGTGTCGTTATTAAGGTCCCTCTTGAGTTCCTAATAAGTTTACTTTATTGTCTAATGTAGTTGGCGAGGTCGAGTGGTGGAGTCTCCTCCGTCGCTTTGACAGTCTCGACTCTTTATATGCTCTCGACAGTCTGACTGTTGTCTTAGTCTTGTGCGGTATCTCAAGGAGTGAAGTAGTCTTTAGATAGTGTTAATGAAAGCGTTAAGTGCAGTGCAGTGTTAGTGTTGAGAGTGCTGTCTGATTAAGGTCACGTGAGTACCTTATAATGTAGTTGCCATGTCTTGCGGTAGGTTAGGTTTATGTTAGCCTAATCTTAGGTGTCAGTGATCTCCTTTTGAGCCGAAATATATTAAAGAAGAGCTCTTTAAACCTGCTCCTGGGTATCAAGCCTCAGGCACTGTAGTACAGTAATTTATATCATTCCTCTCTCATTCTATGACAATAGTAATTTATAAATATGGCTTTAAATAATCTTTTGGTGATATAAACTATTAGTTCTCAATCAGCTGACGTCACGGCATGTATACGTCAGTGTTGCCCTGTGTTGAGTTTAAAAACTGCTAACGCTGTCCGCCATACTTGAATGCAGCTTGAAAAATCACGAGATTATTCTAGAGGATATTGATTGTGTGACGAAAACCTAAACTCCCCACCGCCTCTGTAACCAATCGAGGTATTTTTAAGACCCTTTTCTACTTTAGAACGGTCACGTAGTATGACCATATAAACCACCATAATGGAGTCCCAGCATCACTTTGACAATTGCCTTAAATCTATCTAAATAAAGGTTATATATTATCTACTAAATAAAATAAAAGGAACTAATCGTGAATACAAAGTTATCAACGGTGTTGCTAAGTCTTGATTGATCATGATCTACATCAGTTTATGATTGAATTATTGATTTGTTGTGAAGATGACTTTACCTGGCATTTGTCTTGTACTAATATATAAATCTGAAGAGTTTGTTTGTGTGCTTGAACGCGCTAATTTTGGAAACTACTGGTCTGATTTGAAAAATTCTTTAAGTTTTAGATAGCCCATTTATCGAGGAAGGCTATATATCATCACGCTACGACCAATAGAAGCGGAGCTACACGTGAACAAATTCGCGTGTGTCGACTATTATATACTCTGTTATTAATATAGTTCTGAAATTACACATAACATAACTTACGTATTAACTTTAACTTTTAGAGTTTAAGTTTTGTTATATTTCTTACTGTGCCGCGTCGCATTGTGGATTAGACTGCCCCCCTCTATCTCCTATCCCATTAATGATGCGCTTTTAAGGGATCAGGGTCATCGCTCGGGATCTATTGAAACGGTAGCATTTTTCACTCGCTCTTGAAGGTGGCAACGCATAGACAAAACAAAAGTCACCTCTGTGGCCACAGTGACCACTTACCATCAGACGAACTTCTGCTCGTTTGCACTACGTCAAAAAGTTGTCTAAAAAGGAAGAAACGACCACAGTTCACCTTGACCATTTTTATACCTATGCATTTCTGGGTTTCTATCTGAATTATTTTCTTTTTCGTCGTTTAAATTTAAAATTTATACAAACTATTTCACCCGCGCCATTATTAAGAATCTATTGATACCTAATTAAATAAAATTGGTTAAATACTTTAGGCGCTAGAGTGTAACATACAAACATACATAGATACATAGACTTCCGAAATTCCCCTTCCTTTTGGCTTCGCCGTAGTCGGGTAAATAGAAAATAGTAACAGTTTTTTGTGAATGGCTTACACATTACAAAATATATATCATGTGAAGTGTGACGTCACATTTTGCGGAATGCTATTACTGTCAATATTTTCTTAGAGAATTTCTCAAAAGATGAAGAGATGTAATACTGCTGTAAAAAAAACGGTTATTTCATACCACGTGACGTCATTCACCCATTTCAATATAATCGTTCGAAAAAGGTAAAATGCGAACATTACCTACTTATAATATAAAATATTGTAAACTTTTTTTTAATAACAACGAAAGGAAATGATATTACAGTTGAAAGCAATACCAGCTCGCACTCGTCTACTGTGATGAGCCGTGATTAAACTCATTCTTTCACGTATTCACGTCGCCATATTGCAAGGGATATGGAATTATGTAAAGACTTTTGAAAAAACAAACTACGTATTTAAAAATTCTTCAGTATATGCTTCAAGAGATTCTTTCTAGCTATGACATCCATTCTCTATCGTCAATCATACAGAGCCTGTCGTCAATTTTCCTCCATCCATCGTCAATCCATTAGCTGTCGTCATAGTCTATCGGCAACCATCCATAGCCGATCCTCAATCTTCCACCATCCATCAACAATCTGCCACCGTCTAATGTCTACAATTCATTGGCTGTCGTCATGGTCTATCGTCAACCATCCATAGCCGATCCTCAATCTTCCACCATCCATCAACAATCTGCCACCGTCTAATGTCTATAATTCATTGGCTGTCGTCATGGTCTATCGTCAACCATCCATAGCCGATCCTCAATCTTCCACCATCCATCAACAATCTGCCACCGTCTAATGTCTATAATTCATTGGCTGTCGTCATGGTCTATCGTCAACCATCCATAGCCGATCCTCAATCTTCCACCATCCATCAACAATCTGCCACCGTCTAATGTCTATAATTCATTGGCTGTCGTCATGGTCTATCGTCAACCATCCATAGCCGATCCTCAATCTTCCACCATCCATCAACAATCTGCCACCGTCTAATGTCTACAATTCATTGGCTGTCGTCATGGTCTATCGTCAACCATCCATAGCCGATCCTCAATCTTCCACCATCCATCAACAATCTGCCACCGTCTAATGTCTATAATTCATTGGCTGTCGTCATGGTCTATCGTCAACCATCAATAGCCGATCCTAAATCTTCCAAAATCCATCGTCAGTCTGTCACGGACTATTGTCTATCATCCATTGGCTATCGTCATGGTCTATTGTCAGCCATCCATAGCCTATCGTCAATCCTTCACTATTCATTGTCAATCTGCCACCATCTATCTTCTACCATCCATTGTCTGTCATCATGGTCTACCGTCAATCATCCATAACCAATCGTCAATCTTCCACCATCCATCGTCAATCTGCTACCGTCTATTGTCTGTCGTCAATCTTTAATCATCCATGATCCATTGTCAATTTTCCATCATTCATCAATCAATTTTACATTATTATCGCAAAGAAGTTTGACTTGATAAAAAATGTTTGATCCAAACAACCTCAGAGGAACGAGAGCATTTCTCAGATAACGACTATTTCATATATTTAAAATATGCCAAGGTCTGCATAATATGCAAATAAATTGTTATCACTTAGGAATATCTATAATAAGAATAAAGTATCAAAATATAGATCGAGAGTGGAGGATAGACGTCGCGACACTACTGGCGCCATCTCGCTGTTGGGCGCAAAGAATAAAGGAGAAGTTTTACTTTAATGCCTACATGGATAAATAGTTAATTAAAAAAAATCGCTGTTATAGTTTACTATATCCTATTTAAATTATTTTATATTTTAATTTATTTTTATTAATTAAGATTTTATTCGTTTTGCTGCGAATTTTCATTACGACCAAACGATGGCTCACTGCTGAGCCGGGTCTCCAGCTCAGAATAAGGAGGGTGTTAGGCCTTTGTCCACCACGCTGGCACAGTGCGGGTTAGAAAACTTCACACACCTTTTAGAACTTTAGGGAACCCTCAGGTGTGCAGGTTTCCTCACGATGTTTTCCTTCACCGTTAAAGCAAGTGATATTTAATTGCTTAAAATTATGTGTATTTTAAGAAACTTAGAAAAGTCAGCGGCGTGTGGGGGATCGAACTCGGGCCTTCCGAGTAGACATTGAAGTCTAAATAACTGGGCCATCACTATTGCTGCGAATAACAGATTTTTAATTTCAAATTCATTTTAATAATTTTAATAACTTTCATATCCAATAAAATATATTTTTCAATAGTACGTAGTAGTTCAGCCGTTTTTACTAGATTGAATAACAAAAATCCAAACTTTCACATTTATAATAGTAGTAAGATTAAGAAGTAAATTCAGAGACACAGAGGCAGAAAACTTATATTTCAGCTAGCAGTTCTGTTACAAACTCTTTGACAACAACGCAAAAGCATTTACTGTATCTTTCGTAGATTCATCCTATTGGTTGTTTCATACAATTCTCACCAATCAGGGATCAAAATGGGAACATTTCATCCAATCACATCCTGCACGTTCTTCAGTATCATCCAGAATTCCGTAAAATTTTGAATGTTCAAGTATTTGTGTTGTTTTTGTGTTATTACTTAATAATGGTGTTGTAGTTGTGTTGTGTTTCCAATATGCTGATTATATATATTGATATTGTATTATTAGTTATACTGGTAAGTAAGATATTAATAGATTTTGGATTATTTTGAATAAACATTGAAACTGTAGAGGAATTGTGCTTGGCTCCTGGAATCAAATTCAAACCCGATTATACTTGTATTCCTGAGAATTATTTCCCAATATCAAAAAGGATCTATTATCCTTTGTTAAAATGTAATTCGAATTCTTTTAGCCGTTTTTGAATCGATAATGTTCTTCTATCCCACAGATACCATGCTTTATTTGGGATAAAAAGTATCCTGAGTTAAAATCTGACTTATACAGTATCTGTATGCAACATTTTATTCAAATGTTCTGATTAAGTAACAAAGGTTACTTAACAGCGATAACTTAACTAACAAACTTTAATTTTCTTCATATTTTCAACTGAAATTTTTCTTATATTCGATAGCTAGTTGACTCGTCCTGGCTTCTCATGGTTCTGTTTGCCATTTCTGCACAGTTTATGTTTATTATTTTAATTTATTTTTTCAGTATATTTTGTTCAGGCCTTGAATATAAATTTCATTATTATCCTTACATTATATATGTATATATATTTATGTATGTGTATATAAGTATATATCTCTCTATTTACCATTTTACTTCGTAGCACTAATAAAGTTAATTTCATCTATTCATTTTCCTTATACAATGTTTGTGTGTAAAATAAAGAGAAATAAAAAAAAATATTTTTCTTATTTCTATATATTTGACTTTGTTGTAGCTACTTCTAATATTATTTACATGTGGATATTGTGCATACCGTGTACACAGATTACAACAGAGTGGACAGGTCAGTAAGAAAAACAGTTTTTTTTACACTATTAATCAATAGTGCGACTTTGCTTCACATTCATCACAGCCCAACGGAAAGTCATTAATACTCCGCTCCTATGGGTCGTAGCGTGATGTTATATAGCCTAAAATATTCCTCGATAAATAAGCTATCTAAAAGAATTTTTCAATTCGCTGTATTAACTCCTAACTCAAAAAAACAAACTTTTCATCTTTATAACATTAACAACTAATAGAGCAAGAGCCCGTGAACCCCAGACCTTCGTTAGTTTATAAAAGCTGTTTTGTGACTAAGATTCACACAGATTATTTTTTCATATAAATAAGCGCCGACAAGTTTACTTGCAAATGTCATTCCGAACTAACATCTATACAATTCATAACGAATTTAAAGAAAAATGTTTGAATGATAGCAATTTAGCCTCTGAAATATGATTGAAAAATTAGAAAGTAAGAAAATAATATACAGGACTAAACAACTGCCTAAAATATTAACTTCTTAGACACAATAAAATAATTTGATCTATTCTAACTCACTATCTCACTCGCATCCTCCCGTACGTATATTGCTTCGCCTTCGCACAAACATTATGGGTGTCTGGCAAGGGATTTCCATGATGTGTCTGGCAATAAATGACGTGATTTATAATAATATTCTAAAGGAAATATCAAAAAATCAGACTTTATTATTTGATGAATTTATGTTGGTATTTTAATAAAAATGAACCAAACTTCAATCGTTCCTACCTGCGTTGGGAGCATGCGCAGACAAACTTTCAGCTTTTATAAACAAACGAAAGTCTGAGTTCATGGGCTCTTAGACTATAATGTCAATGCCGCTTTTATTATTTAATCTAGTAGAATAATATTTTTAAAATTATTGATCTGATTTTGAAAATTGTTATAAAACTGATATAAACTACACGTTTCCTACAGAGGTAACAATGTTTATGGCAGCACTAAGTGTTGCCATATATTTTGTAATGAATATGACACGACATTCTTATTATATAATAAATATTTTCAGGTTACTATATTACTGAGACCTACTAAAGTACTGTTTTCACATAAAAAAGAGGGAGAAGCAAATGAACAGCTAAGGTAAAACTATATAAAACATTATTTTATTTGTGTATCAACAAGTCTGTCTATGGCATCGTAGCGCCCAACATAATGAACCGATTTTGATGCGGTTTTATTTGTTTGAAAGGTAATTTAATCAAGATGGCTCCTAGCTATAATTCGTGAAGATCTGGTCAGTCGTTTGAAGACTATCAGCTCATTTCTAAATTGAAAAAAATTGTACTACCTTGGTTTCGAAAATTTTATGATCTTTTGAGTCGAGGGTTATTTTTTTTCTTCCAGAACTGTGGTAGCATACCAAAATCCTTTCACTGGTGACTACTGTGTCCACAAGAGTCGAGCTCCAAGGGGATACATGAATACAATGGAGTCTCCTGATTCAACAGACAGTGGAGTGTCTGATGCTTATGAGCCTTTGAACTTGGTGCCTCAGCCCAGGCCTAGTGAGGGTCTACCTGGTCTAAGTAGTCAGGTAAATATATATATTAGTCACTATTGATTTTGATCCTTCCGGGTACCATACCATAGGGTATGTGGTGTTGCCATAAATGTTACAATTTTTAAAGAATTGGCCATTTAAGTGCCATAAAATGGCCATTTTCAAGGCCATGGCAAGTTCCAGTAGTGTTGCCAGTAATATTATAATTAAAGTGCTGACAATCAGACATGAAATAGTCCTGAATTTATCTTAGTGATCCAGAACCTGATCAAAATAAATTGTAAAATCTAGAAAATGTTTCGTAAGGTTACAGATATTTGATATTTTGTTGTATATGTGTGTACATTTTATTATTTTCTTACAGACTCCAGATCCCATCAAGACCCCCATGACCCCCATTTACGATAACAGCGTCAATAAAACCTGGAAGTGGGAATATACTGAGTATCAAATTTAAAAACATTTTCATAACCACAGAATATGTGTCGGAATATATACTTATATATATATGTCGGGGATTTTAAATGATGTGAAAGGAAATGGAAGGAGGAAGATGGGGAATATTGGGGAACACTAAAAGGGGGTGATGGTAATGAGTGGAATATTGGGTAAACGCAACGTAGATACTTCTATTGAACCGATAAATGATCGAATATGATCTCTAACAATTACGAGAGAAACCTAAGCAGTGCCTTGACTTGTGACCAAGATGTAGGCTTAAGGAGCTCCTTTAAGTGATCACGACACTCGCCTCCACTGCTAGGCTGTCCGTTTAAACACAAGGTTAAACGCACATAAATCTAACCTAACACAAGACGAGGTAATTACATTGTAAGGTACTCACGTAACCTTGATCGGACAGCACTCCTAGCACTAACACAACACTGCACAACACTATCACTATTTAGACACTACTTCACTTCTTGAGAGACCGCGCACGACTAAGACTTCAGTCAGACTGTCGATGGCATATAAAGGGTCACAACGGAAGTGGCTACGACCCTACTCCAACGCCATAGACAGCGATGATGATTCGATTTAATCGATAACCTTTAACTATTCTCCGACATTTATATATGTGTTTGTTGTATATTCTGGTGTATATATATATATATATATATATATATATATGTATTTTATTGTATATAATTTTTGTATTTTATTATTATTGATTTTTTAATTTCTATTTTATTGTACCTACTCCTCGTATAGTAACATCTACTTCTAACACAAAAAAGGGTTACTGGAAGAGATCTCATGTAGAGATAAGTTATCCTGTTGTATATTTAAGTGTGTAACAATTGTTTCTAAGTTTGTGGTACAGAAATAAATAAATAAAATAATTAATATTATATTAATAAGAAATCTCAATTTAAAGATCTATATAATGTTACAAATATAAATATTTAAATCATGTTGTAATTTTTAAATTCTATTCAATATAATGTATTAATCACTAAAAAATATTAAATACTGTAATAATTCATTTTTGTATTTTATTTAGTAAAAGCCTTTTGAAAAATAAATATTTTTGTAATATCAATCTATGAGTTTAGGTAGATGATGGGTCTTCATACAAATATTGGCAAAAAATAAAATCCAATTAATATCAAAATCATCCTTAATTTGCCTCCGTGTTTACATATACAAATAAACCCTCGCCACAAGGGTGCAAAATTCAAGATATTAATCTTATGAGACTCATCTTCGGTAATGATCCAAATGATATATACAGATGCTTGAATATATTATATTTTGATTATATAGGTCAATTGATCTCTTCCTATTTATGTTATTGTATGTAGAACATTATCATCATGACAACCGGTCTATGGCCCACTGCTGGGTGTATGTTTCTTTGTTTAAAAGACACATAACTCAGAAAAGTCGTCGGTGTGTGCCCAGGAATGAACTCAGAACTCCCGAGTTAGACATTTAACTCTTAAATATTGAATATTCAGGCGTTACTCTGCGGAGGATGTTTAACAAGAAATCACAACGATTACTTTGCTATAATCCGAGGAGAACCCGTGAATTTGTATAGTGTGACTTGGGCCGAGATGTCAACTGTGAAAGCTAATATTATGATAATACTCAACGTACGTTTCGTTCCGACACCGAACCATCCTCAGGAGATGTACAAATTATAATTATTTTCTTGGTTACTCATACTTGTAAATCTGTCAACTGAATTTTTCTTCGAAGAAAATTTTGCAAATAATATTACACAAGCCGAAGCTGCGAAGACGAAAATATGTTTTCGCACTGTGTCACGCAAGGGCGAAGGCGCTACCCTTCCCTGCTTAGATTCAAATTTTTTAACTATTTTCATTGTACCCACTGTAACGGTTTCGTAACTCTATGATAAGTTCATCCTGATTTACAATTCGTTAAATTCTAAGCATTATGTTACGGTTTAGAATTTTTTGACAGTTAACAAAATCGCGGGATAAATAAAAATCTAATCTTAAAGTCTACATATTATATTTAAATTTAAGTAGTTTTATTTGAGTAAAAAATATAAAATATTTATTAATGTTATTACTTTTATGTCGTACGATGTTCTTTATGAAAGTCTTTGAAACCTCCTCGACGCAAATCTTGTTATGGCTCCGTCAATTGCACTTCCTATCTTTAGAAGTTAAATTTATAATATTAGTGATATTTTAAATAAACTGATATAAAATAATTATAGATATAACTACACCTATGAACATTAATTAAATATTAATTTTATATCCTGTTTATATGTGGAAGTTTGAATATTTGTTATTCAATTTCACAAAAATGGCTAAAAAGAGTTGATCATAACTAAGCACACATATAGTTTATCACCTGGATTTTCACATAAACTACTTTCATTCCGAAAAAAGCAAAAAATCTGTAGGAGAGACGGAAATCATTATCGCAAAACTTTACACGGATTTAAATGAAATGTACAGGAACTATTTCAATACGATAGAGCATATTATAGTAAAATTTAAATAAAAATGTGTGCCAGAGAGAGTTTATTGAAAATTGAGTAAGTGAGTGAGTAGAAGCATGAGTGAATGTCTTACACTCTCTAAACCCAATCATTTCCGCAGAAGGGTATACTATTATGATAAATCGGAAGCGTCAGTAGCTCAGTGGTTCAGGCGTTGTTGGTGATTCACTGTCGATAAGTCGTGGGTTCAAATCCCGGATATTGGACTACTGGCGTGGCCCACTCCTGATACAAGCATTTAGCTTAGTTGGAGGGGTTAAGGTTAAGTTAAAATAAGACTAGCTAACCCAGCAGACGTTGTCCTGTCTTAGCTGTGAATATTGGTCAAATGACTGATAGCTATGATATCATAAACTTTATTTTAGAACAGTTTATATGGTTGTTAAGTTTTCTGAAATTATCTTATTTCCCGAGTAACTTTCTTATTTTTCCTTACATAAGAACCTTACCCTAAAAATAACAAACACAACAAAAATATATTTTAGATAAATTTGACGAATATGACAATTAGAACAACAGATTCAAGAAAAAAAAATTGTGAGAGGAATATAATTTTATATTTATTTTTTATTTAATTCTGTATATTTCGGTAAATTTGATTATATCGTTAAATATGGCATTTACATCTTTAGAGAGTGCTAAATTTAAAATTGCTTTAATGTATTTCTAGTGTTAGAAAGAAAATGTATAAATGTAAAACAAAATAAAATTCTCTAGAGTATAATATATTGTTATTCAACACCACAAACGAAAAGCAACGGACATGCATGGATTGAGATTCTTCGAACTAATCCTCTGGGGACTACATGGCGTAGCAGTTCTACGGCGTAGAGGAGTTACGACGTCGCAGGTACATAATATATCAATTGTGAAATAATTATTTTGTAACGAGTTAATGTATGTCTATGCGTAAGTTAAGTTTACGTTAACCTAACCTTAGGTTTAAACAGAGAACCTGGGCAGTGGAGGCGAGTGTTTTATTGTAATAAAAAAACTTCTCTTTCCCAAATTTCCAAGATGTATAACTTTGTTACTATAAAATTTAATGTAAGAAGAAAAGCTTTTATTAAAATGATGGTTTGGTGGGTATTTTGAAAAAAATGTGTTGTTTACCTATGTGAACCTGTTCTTGGTTAGCGCAAAGCTTACAATGCTAAATATAGATTATAAAGAGTATTTTAATGATGATACTGATAACAAAATATTATCTAACACATTTTCTTCTTATATATGTAAGATATAGTAGTTATATCGACATCACACGTCTATTTATAGTTCTAAATTGATTATGAACTAAAATATATTCCCTTCCATATAATATCTGCATAATAAATTCCCAATTATTAGATCGTAACGAAATTTGGTGAAAATTGTGTAACACGCCATTCATACGTCACTCACTAACAGAGATAGTTGATGCATATTCAATTATGTTTGCACCACTGCTTCATATATATTAATGAACATACAAACTTTCATACGATTTTAGGGCACAAATTATAATAATTAAAAGATACTGTAACATATACTGTACCAATATACTTAAAATGCAAGAAAATTTCGACTTCATATATCACCTCTATCATAATACATCTAATGCTTGCAAAAAAAAGCAGTGATGGCCCAGCGGTTGAGTTGAGAGTCGACTCTGAGTTATGTGTGTTTTAAGTAATTAAATATCACTTTGCTTTAACGGTGAAGGAAAACATCGTGAGGAAACCTGCACTCCTGAGAGTTCCCTTAAAGTTCTCAAAGGCTTGTGAAGTCTGCCAACCCGTACTGGGCCAGCGTGGTGGACTATGGCCTAATACCCTCCTCATCCTGTGGAGGAGACCCGGCTCAGCAGCGGGCCATTGAATGGTCGTGATGAAGTCTGCTTAGTGATTTTACACAATAAACAATATGTACAAGAGATAAAATGCGTAATAAGTGTCGTGTAAATAACCTTTAAATCTGCTTCTAGATTACAAGTCCCAGGCACTGCTTGAACTTGCCTACGTACCCCTGAACCATTGGGAGTAGTGTTGCTAGCGTTACAAGTTTTAATTTACGAAAATTCACATTTACAGTTACATCACATACGTTTAAGTAACGTAGAGAGGGCTGAGAAATAATTGAAAATATTCCAAAAATATAAGGTAAAAAGAATAATATTAATTAAAAGTCCATTTTGAGATTACACAAATCTTATTAAAATACAAAAGCATATTTCTGCCTTCTGTTTGATGTTTCGTTATTACCTTTACATTAATAATGAGGAAAATATTTATTTTTCATTATTATATTGATATAACACAAGATATTTATTTAAACAACTTCCAATTGTACCTTTTTAACACTTTCAATACAACTTTATATCAAAAAAATTTTTACAGAAAAGTTAATATTATGTATACGTTAATTTGACGAATAGTATTTTCGGTCTATGGTCATTCCTATTCTTTATTTCGTGTCCTAGTTTTTGTTACGAATTCTATTCTTTGTTACGTATCCTATTCTTTGTTACGTGTTCTATTATTTGTTATGTGTTCTATTATTTTTTACGTGTCCTATTCTTTGTTACGTGTTCTATTGTTTGTTCAATGTCCTATTATTTGTTACATATCTTATTTTTTTTTACGTAACCTATTTTTTATTTCGTGTCCTATTTTTTGTTACGTATTCTATTATTTGTTATGTGTTCTATTATTTTTTACGTGTCCTATTCTTTGTTACGTGTTCTATTGTTTGTTCAATGTCCTATTATTTGTTACATATCTTATTTTTTTTTACGTAACCTATTTTTTATTTCGTGTCCTATTTTTTGTTACGTATTCTATTATTTGTTATGTGTTCTATTATTTTTTACGTGTCCTATTCTTTGTTACGTGTTCTATTGTTTGTTCAATGTCCTATTATTTGTTACATATCTTATTTTTTTTACGTAACCTATTTTTTATTTCGTGTCCTATTTTTTGTTACGTATTCTATTATTTGTTATGTGTTCTATTATTTTTTACGTGTCCTATTCTTTGTTACGTGTTCTATTGTTTGTTCAATGTCCTGTTATTTGTTACATATCTTTTTTTTTTTACGTATCCTATTTTTTATTTTGTGTCCTATTTTTTGTTACGTATTCTATTATTTGTTATGTGTTCTATTATTTGTTATGTGTCCTATTCTTTGTTACGTGTCCTATCCTTTGTTACGTGTCCTATCCTTTGTTATATTTACTTACACTAATTTTACATTCACACACAGAAACACACGCGCGCTCGTACGCACGCAGACATGCATCATATCATTAAATTCGATTGACTATAAATCATCTAATTTTATTTCATTTTGAACTGTACAACAGATCAAATGAGGTATTACAATAATTTATGTTCTCAGTAAATCTGTTATAAGGAGGTCGGCTTAACCACTGACAGATATTGGATCAGCTTGGCTTGTTTACGATCTATATTTCAATTCACATTTCACGTTACTGGTATTGCTAAATTATTGGTTACTTAGAAACTTTGAATTGATTTAAGCACTTTGTCTTTATTGGTTTACGTATAAATACTCGCAGTTCATTCAGGTTTTTTTTACAATTTTAAATGATCTATGTGTACATAGCGGTGGGGCTGATGGCTCATATAAGGTTCAGTTGATTAGCATGCCATCTCTAACAAGATTCACTTGATGAGCAATGAACATTGGCATGTTAAAATGGCTCTTAAATTCAATCAGTTCATGAGCATGCCATCTAAAACAAGATTCAGTTGATGATCATGCCATCTTAAATTAGAATCAGTTAATGAGCACGCCATCCTGTATGAGATATATCAGTTGATGAACACGTTATCTTATACTCCGTTGATGATCATATCATCTCAAGTTAGAATCATTAGATGAGCAGGCCATCTTAAATAAGAATCAATTTATGAATACACCATTTTAAGTAAGAATAATTTGATAAACATGTTAAAATCGTATGAGATATTAACAGATAATTTTTTATTAAAATCAATTAATAAGCGGGACAACTTAAGTACGTAGAATCAGTTACTATGTTAGTGTTACTTTCGAAATTATAATATTAATTGGATTTATATATTATAGACACGTTTTTATTATTCTCTGTACTTTAAGTTCTAAATTATAAAACAACATTGTGCAAAGAAAGAGCAAAGATTACTCGAGCTCGCCTTAGAGGCATTTCAATTATACATAAATTGTTTATTTTCACTTAACTTTTATATAGAATGTGGTGGGAGGAATATAATGTTTAATAGAAATCTAATTTTTCATAGATATCAGGCTTTTCTTCTTTAACCAAAGCCAGCCAAAATTTTGACCATTGAAACTTGTACATTTAAGGAAGTACAATAGAGTTTTAGTCGTTATATCAAATGGATAGGAGCGCCGTCTTAAATCAGTATCATTTAATAGATACGCCATCTTATAACATATCGCTTAATTGGCACGTAAACTAAAAACATCAATCATTAGATGAGTAAGCCATTTTAAAACATAATCAGTTGATCTACGAAATAACAGACTGAAGTTAATTAAATCGCAATATCAGTTGATGGTTATGCCAAACGGCCTTTCAAATGACATTTAAATATGATAACAATAAGCCTACATTGTGTCTGTTGCTACTGTTGGCAATACTGCACATGCGGTCAAGGTAGCTGGAAGTTACAGTGCTGAGGAGTAGGGACGATGGATAGTAGACTACCATAATATTTTTAGTGTAGTACACATGTTTGACGATACATAACATATGAACAAACCTACTTAACACAGTAATAATATTAGAATTATCTCCTGTGTAGAATCATATTCAATATAAACAAGGAATATTGTATCGCTCCGAGCTCGTGTTAGTAATTACTCAGTAGCGTCACGCGCCCACAATTCTATCAGCGACGTGACACATCTGTCCGTGATACGACATTCATATAATATATCAACTGACATTACTGAAGCTATTCTACTTTACATTTTAAAATCCTGTATTTTTTTTATATACTTGATATTGAGGCATTTGATGAATTTATGGCATATGAAAAGCTCACGTTTCGCTTTGCTTTTATTAACCGACTACGGCGAAGCCAAAAGGAAGGGGTATGATTTTGGCAGTCTATTTATGTTTGTATGTATGTATGTATCTATGTATGTATCTATGTATGTATCTATGAATGTATGTATCTATGAATGTATGTTTGTATGTTCCACTCTAGCGCCTAAACTACTGAACCAATTTCCATTAGTGAGGTGTCAATAGATTCGTAATAATGGCGCGGGTGACATAGGCTATAAAAATTTTATGATTTTTTTTAATGACGGAATTTAAATCTCAGATTCTAACTTCGAAAAAAATTAAACTGAGCTGATTATCACGTGTTTGGTGTCAAAAGAAAGGTCTTAACAAGCACATTACAAATATGTATATATATCTTATTGTTTAAGTCAACATATATGATTAAAATGCGGTCGTATATTTCGTGCGGTCCTGTCGTTGCAGTTATTTACTCGTTTAAACAAATAAAAGCCAACAATTACGTTATAATATAAGATTATAAAAGTTATCTCGATCGGGAAACGGAAAATGATTAAATGCACCCATGTATACCTACTATGATTATATATATGATTAGAGAAATACTACCATGAAACGGACATAGTAGGTATAGGGTTCCACGGTTCTACCTTGACCATTTCTATACCGATACATTTCTAGGTTTCTATTTGATTATTTTCTTGTTTCGTCCTTTTCAGACCACTTTTTTACGTAGTCGGGTTATAGTTTTTTAAAACTTTATTTTTTTATTGTTTATGCACTTGAATTGCCATTGTTATAATATTTATAGGCTATATATATAGATGACTGGGAAATTATAGCTTAGTCATTTCCTATACTTTTTAATCTGGGTATTAAGGATTTTTTTAACAATTATTACCATGTTTACAAGGATGCAGACGTAAACAGCTGAAACTTACATTTATCACGTCATCTCTAATAACTCCAAAGGTGATAAACTGACAACTCAACTAACGCCATCTTGTATTTATCGACATACGACATGACACTTTTGTGATGCTTTGTTTGCCTCGACACCCTTGATGACATTAATTTTCAAAGTCATCTGATAATCATTATCTCGTCTTCTTAGTTATTTGATTCTTGCTTAAGATGGGGGTGGATTGCCACTAATTTTCTTGCTGCTCGTCGATTTTGGTGCGCGATGTACGACAGACGCCTGCTGATACTTCAAGTGTCCGTGATGCTAATACCTGTGTCCTTGGACTTTCTAGGAAGACTTCCGTCTATTATAAAAGAACTGTACCACCATTAAATAGTGCCGTACTCTATGCCGTATCAAAGTCTTCGACGAATGTGTCTTACCTGTAATGACGTATGCAGCGGAAACGTGGACACTGACAGCTGGCCTCGTCCACAAATTAAAGGTCGCTCAGCGCGCTATGGAGTGGGCTATGTTGGGCATCTCTCTCAGGGATAGAATCCGGAACGAGGAGATTCGCAGAAGAACGAAGGTTACCGACATAGCTCACAGGATTAGTAAGCTGAAGTGGCAGTGGGCAGGTCATGTCTGTCGCAGAACTGACGGCCGATGGGGCAGGCGAGTTCTGGAGTGGAGACCGCGTACTGGTAAACGCAGTGTGGGACGACCTCCAGCCCGCTGGACCGATGACCTGAAGAAGGTGGCGGGAAGCGGGTGAATGAGGAAGGCGGAGGACCGTGTTTGGTGGCGCGCTCTTGAAAAGGCCTATGTCCAGCAGTGGACCGTTACAGGCTGATGGTACTCTATGAACTTCCTCATCGCCATCGCCAGGAGAATGTGAAAAAGATCGTGTAATAATCGTGTTAGTGGTACATCTATCAGGTTTTAGCACCAAGCAATCGTCAACGCTACACAATATTTTTTAAGAATACTTGTACTATGGATTACATGCTACTAGTATCACTTAACCCTCCCAAGTAAGCCAAAATGCTTATTTTGGGAGTGGGCCACGTCACTAGTGCAATGACTGGCCTGCTGACGCATTGTATAAAATCAAGACAAACCAATAATATTTGTCATAAATATATAGAAGAGGAAACAACAAGTTACAGTATTATAGCTAAATAATAAGCTTCATGTACGTGACAAAAATTTACAGAGTGGTCAATACAGCGGGATAACAAACAATTATCAGCGACAACGTGACAAACATACAGGATGCAACTATTATTGATAGTTATACAAGTTAGATTTTCGCCATTTATATAATCACTATAACCGGGCATTCAGGAATTCAGAACCAGTTTGTGTATGATTATGTATAACATTTTTTCCTTCAGCTTTTTTGTCTATACCATTCTATCCCATAGGTGATTTTTTTTTTCAAAATTCAAAGTACCCTAATTAATTTATCTATAAAAGTATTCATGTTATTTAAAATCAAAATCAATTAATTTAAATCGTAACAAGTTGACGATTATGCCATTTAAATTATAATCCGAGATCCGATACGCCATCCATACAAATAAATAAATTTGTAGTGTCTGTTTGTAATATTAAATTACCGCTTTTTACTAAGGGCATATGGATGTATACACGCACACACCACATATACTAAAACAAAATTAATTTTTTTTTTTTTTTTTTTTTTTACAATTTTTGTCTGTCTGTCTGTTTGTTCCGGCTAATCTCTGAAATGGCTGGACCGATTTTGCAAGGACTTTCATTGGCAGATAGGTGATGTAACAAGGAGTAACTTAGGCTATTTAACATCTCGCTACGACCCATAAGAGCGGAGCAACACGAGAACGAAGTCGCGCGGGTCGGCTAGTCTTAAATAATAATCGTGTAATTAGGTTAACAGTTGCTGTCATCAAAATATTATCTCACATCACTGATAATTATGGTAAATGATCAATCGATTATGATTAATAATAATAATAATGATTTTTTTAAATATTTTTCATATTATTTATTCAACATACTTCAGAGTTGCGATAATTTACAAAGGGGCTATAAAATCAATTAATAAAATGGTCAATTTAATTGGATCTTTATAAATTAACGGCATAACGAACTTGTTTATGTATAACATTATAATAGAGTTAATAAAAGGGTTGAAGTAATTAAGGTCATATGGACTCGCAACAAGCGTTTAAGTGTCTGAAGTATAAGAGATCCGATTCCAGTTTGTTCATTTCGCGAGTGTCTTTGTGAGAGATCCTCCACTCTAAATTGTAAAATATTGTCAAGCAAAGTAGGAAAAGATTATAGTGAAGTAGATAGAAAGCGTGCTGAGTGCCTATACAGATAGTTCAAGCCACGAAGTCTATTATTATAACTGCTGTTGCTCATAACCAATCACCAATCACGAGTGGCGCGCTCCTCTCGCCCTCATCCTTCATCGGCGAATTCAAGGTCAAAAGCATAGTTAGATGCCTTCGACCATAGATATTATTCAGACAAAAATGTTTTTTTTTTAAATAAATTTTTGTGGAATTTTCTCTTCATACAAAACTATATAGAACGTTCAAACCACTGGCGCAGTTCCAGCACAACTCATCGTTTTATTGAATAACCTTGCTTTTTGCATATTTTACTCAAATTACTCTCAATTTAAAGTATAATCTTTTATTTAAATATTTAAAAGCCTTCAAATAATATATTATGTCATTACCATTCTATCTTTTTTTTTTATAATACATAAGGTGCAAATGAGCAGATGGTCCACCTGATGGGAAGTGGCAACCATCGCCCATGGACATCGGAAAAACAAGAAACACTGTCTCGTTTTGTCGATGCGTTGCATCCCCGAAGATAGAGTGGGAAGGGGGAATGAAGAAGAAAAATGATGAATGATGGGAGAGGGTAGGGGTAAGCCTGGCCCACATGCGGCTCAACCGGAACGCGTCTATGACACTTGGCGATCGAATTCGTATGCTGGTGGTCGTAAGCCAGTCGGGGAACAGATCCCCTACCACCAAGGGGGTGTTGGGTTACTCGGCTCTTACGAGATGCTCTCCCAGCGGCAGAGGGGAACAGTATTCTAACCCGTCCCCTCACGGGTACAATCGGGTATCTTTGTGCAAACCATCATCATAATGCATGAAAGAATTCGTATGTAAAAATTTCTGAAAATTTTAACATGGTATCATTACACAATGTTTTGCACAAGATTATCTATTTATAAAACATTTTTTTTTGTTCGATTGATTGTAAACAAATCTCCAGGGACTTATGGTGGTCACCGCAAATTGGAACTGGGTCAACACAGCTATAACTTTTAAAATTATATGTATTTTTTTTTCAAATATTCGTGACTTCAATTCAAAACATTGTGCGATGATGCCATATTATTAATGTTATAAAATGATTTAATTCTCATTTATATGTCTCTGACTACCCCTTACCCCTTAATTTTTTTTTATATATATATTTATATACAGATCCCCTACCACCAAGGGGGTGCTGGGTTACTCGGCTATTATCAAGAATTAGTTTCCTTATCTTTTTTTCTATTCCAGAACTTTTTATCAAAACTTTTGATAAAATTTTAGTCAGGTTCCTCTTTCATTGATTAGTCGTTTTTCCTCTTAACTAGTTGGTAGATAAAAGTAGTTTTATTAACGCAATCCAATTACTCCTCAATTTACTACAGCTCGGAAGGTTGACCGAAACAAATTGAGCGTCAGCTGATAGCATTTTTTAAGCATTCACCTGATAGAGTTTAAATATACTTGTTTATTTAACATTCAAAGTTTAACTGTTAAATACTATTTTTTTAAGTGGGCAGTTATTGCTTTTATATATTTCAAGTATCTCTAAAATACATGTCGGCGTAAGTTAGCCTTAAGTTAATCTAACCTTAGGTTTAAACAAAGAACTTCAGCAGTGAAGGTGAGTGTTTCAATTGAATGAAGGGCTGCCTTTAAACCTACACCTTGATCAGAAGTCCAAGGCCATAATGTTTAGTTATTTATCGGTTTAGTAGCAATATCTACGTTGCGTTTATCCAGTCTATTTAATATTACACCCTTCTTGTAGTATTTTTGTATATACCCCCTCTTCTTCTCATCATTTTCTCCGAGTTATATAATTTCAACACCGATAGATTTGAGATCGCTGTCTGATTGTAGACATTAAACATTTTAGAACGTAGTATTCGGAATTTTACGGATGTATTTGTGAAGGTCATAGAATTTGAAATAAATGCATAGAGCTTGTGACCAAGGTTAAGGTATTACAATAAGAAAATAATTATCTAAAGTATTTATAACCCAAAAGTTACTACATGTGAGCCCCATGACTGTACGTCGTGGAAAAGTATAAATATACATTGTAGACATAAAGCAGAACAGAGCCTGGGGCATGTTACCTATGAACATGTTTTTAAAGACATTATCATAACAATGCCTGACCTCAATACCCAATATTAAAATAATCATAGTCAAAGTGAAAATTTTTTATTCAATATTGGTATTTACATTCTCTTATTGAACGTCGGAATCTACCCCCCTTTCGGAAACAACCTAACCCAGACCTCAGAAGAATGGGCGCAAGAAACTCAGCGGGACTGTTTCTTTTGGATACTTTACTTTTTATCTTTGATTTTTTTAATGCCAATTTTTTTAACAAATATATTTTATTATTTGAGAAAGCCTGGAGCGAACGCATCATTCCCAAGGCGTGACATCTTCCAAAAAATCTAATTCTACTCGTTCGAGTAGTAGGAATAACTAGTTTGTGTTTGTTCCTTGTATTGATGTCATGCAAATCACTATTTCTAATAAAATCATTAATATATTTACGTACATACATAACATTATCAAAAATGTATTGTGAAGCAACAGTCAATATATTAATTTCTTTGAATTTATCTCTTAAAGATATTTTAGGGTCGAGACCATAGATTGCGCGAACAGCCCTCTTCTGCAGTACGAAAATGTGTTTATGTCGGCTGCGTTACCCCAAAGTAGAATGCCGTAAGATATTATACTATGGAAGCAACTAAAGTAAACTACACGAGCCGTGTCTATATCAGTTAATTGGCGAATTCTTAACCGCGTATGCTGCAGAGCTGAGTCTATTGGTCAATCTCTCAATATGGGGCCCCCGTTGTAATTTAGAATCAACAGTGACGCAAAAAAATACGACAGGTTCCACTGGTTCAAATATAGTCACATGGCCTTTGATAATACCATGACATTAAAATAAACATGCATTACTTTAGAGAATATTTATTATATAAAATCATTCTATTTATTCATAGATAATCCTAAATAATATTATAATTTCGAAAGTAACACTTGAGAAACGTCGATTAAGAATACAAAGTCAACAAACAAAATTGCTATTTAAAATACTACTTATGCCATTTACTGATTATTAGATGGTCTGTTCTGTCTGTTACACAATCTGGCTTAAATGACTGAACTGATTTTTATGAAATATCATCACCACGACCTGTCATTGGCCCACTACTGAGCCGGGTCACCTCCTCAGAATGAGGTGGGTATTAGGCCATAGTCCACCACGCTGGCTCAGTACGAGTTGGCAGATTTCACCCTCCTTTGAGAACTTTTAGGGAACTCTCAGGAGTGCAGGTTTCCTCAGGATGTTTCCCTTCACCGTTATAGCAAGTGATATTTAATTGCTTAAAACACACATAACTCGGAAAAGTCAGAGGTGTGCCTGTGTGGGGGATCGAACTCGGACCTCCCAAGTAAGACGTTGAAGTCTCAACCACTGGGCCATCACTGCTTTATGAAATATGATATAGAGATAAAGTAGAGCTTGAGGAAGGATATGTTTTATCGCGAAAAAATGCTTAAGAACATAAAGTAAACAAACGAGTGTGCTCGTACGCCATCTATGGACGTGGGAGTGAAGTGCATGTCGAGCTGTGTGGTTTTTACGTGTTTTGGGAATGAGTCATATATAAATTAAAATATAAAATATATACCCGGGTTAAGTCGGGACTGGTCGACTAGTAGAATATATATAATATTGAGGTTTTTTCCTAGATTACACGTACACGTATATCGATATCGTTTCGGATCCAATCCTGGACCGCAACAATAAACGGTTGGATATTGCCTATGCAAATATTAAATTGAATTCTGCGACATTGGTTTTGTTTTGTTAACTCTTTTATATAGGATCACTTTTATTATTTAATTATTTCTTCGATCGTTAATAACAAATAAATACAAAGAAATTGTCTCAACCAAATTTACACCCATTTGAACTCTCGCTTGTATAGTAAACTCGTCAAACGTTTGGCGGCGTTTCTATAAGTGTTGTGAGAGGATGTGTAGCGAGAGATGTGTTTATAAATATGTTAAACTTTAGAAAGATGTGCGATGATGTGAAGCGAGGGATGTGTTTGTTAAGAACCAATAGAATGAAGCGATTCTCTAATGGAAGCGCAATGAGCACAGAATAGCATTTCTACCACTGACTTGATATAATTATTGAAAGCGTAGGTACGCAGAAACTGTACCCAAAAATAGGTTTTAACCTTTGCTAGGTTATCTGATACCCAATGCCACACATTCATCGAGGGCTCATCATCACGCTTCACGAATTATAAGAATACCTGATGAGCCCAATATTTATTATTTGGCTGGCTCTAATTTTAGACTCGTCCTCGTTAATACTTCATTGATCAAATAAGTAATATTATAATAGAAGATTGAGTGAGTGAGAGAGTATGTTTGTGTAATTGTTTTTAAAAAAAAATGATACAAAAGGCTATTAAATATATATACACTAAATTCGTACTCGTAAAATGGAGACGGCGAATATTTCTTAGTCGTAGAAAAAAAAACTTTATTCAGGAACAAGTACATTTGCATAATATTGGATGGAAACGATGATAGACAGTTATGTGATCTGTTCCAGGTACTTAAATGTTATATGTTACAAAGGTTAAAAAAACTAATCTAATTGAACTAAAAAAGAGAAAAATATAAACAAAGTGTATGTGCGTGTATATGTTTAATGGTGTGTGTGAGTGTATGTGTGTTTTTGTAAGTGTGTGTGCCTTGTATGTCATCCTAAAACATATAGTACGGACAATAAATAATTGTCTTCCCGTAATACTTTGCAGATTGCACACGCACGCGCAAATCTAATCAAATATTCAAATAGGTGTACATTTGATTCAGATATATTACGCTATTTGTGTATTTTCTTCTCATCGGTCCAAGATTCTCATAAATATAGTATAAATAGCTCTTCATATAGTAGAAAGATACAAAAGAGGCAATCGAGGGAACTAATAGAAAGTGTGCCACATAAAGAAAAGCGACAGAACGTGGATCGGCGAGTGGAATTCATTAAATTGATTTCTGTTACGACTCAAAGGCTCTATCAGAGTGTTTAAGGGTTTTTACACTCAATAGAATGAGGTGACGGCTTGTCCACACGTGTGCAAAGAAACTTTGATACGATTTTTGTTGTTCACCAGTCTGTCTGGTATCAAATGCCAAAGTCTGCAATCTTTTAAACCTTTTAGTGTACGAAATCAAAAACTAGATGACTTGTCATTGGTTTGGATTCATTTTGTCATTAACCTATAGAGATAACAAGGTTGAAATTAATAATAAATACTATATAAATTAATTATAATCTGTAGTCGTTACTGTTGCGGAGCTGTGAAAACATCAAACTTCTATTTATACCACATACGTCAACATTCTTACGGGAATCAAAACTCAAAAAATAACAAGGTCAATAGCACATAAATTTATGTTTATAATATTGTATTTTAAAAAACAATGCACCATATTTGAATTTGTGACCTACAATTTGATCCTATAGTAAATGACAGAGACATGCAATTCATCCCCACGCCGATAGATGGCGACGCTCACACTCATTTGTTTACTTTGTATACTTAAGTTTTTTTTTTACAATCAAACATAGCCTGTGTCCTTCCTTAGTTCTAATCTACTACTCTATGTATCATATTTAATCAAAATCAGTTCAGTGATTTGTAACAGATAAGTCAGACCATCTATCCGTCAATAGATGGCGTAAGTCGTATATTAAATCGCAGTTTCGTTGGTTTAGTTTATATTCTGAAGTATTACCTTAAGAGTTACTTTCGAAATTATAATATTAGTTAGGATTAGGATAAAATAAAACAATATATTCTAAAGTGACAGGAATCTCGTATTTTCCATAAATCAAGTACAGTTTGCGGTTAATCCGAAACACAACTTGTAGTATATAACTTTGATTGCAACCGCATTGGTTGAATTACTGACCTCAGATATTTGGATCTCTATAATACTTGTTATAGTTTAGTGGTTCAAATTACTTGGCTTATTTGTTTCTCCTGTATAATTCCAATGAAGCAGTAGATTAAAAATGTTCGAGTAAATTTAGTTCTTAAACGAAAAAAGGAGATCCATCACGTGATCTCGTGTCTATGAGAGTAATCAGCAATTTTTTGTTTGTTAATTTAAGCATAACTAGATAAAGAGAGTGAGAGAGGGGGGAGAGAGAGAGGAAGAGAGACTTTTGCAAGACCTAATTTATAAATATGCTGATGATGATTACTATATGATTATGTCTTAACACGTGTGGTTCGCCAAGTTGGGCCAAGGGGGGGGGGGGGGAAGGTAAGCAGTACCTCCCCTCTAGAGGAGAAAATAAAGCCAAATCATCAAAGTTCGAAAAAATTAGTTCTATATCTTTATGAACTTTTATTGGTCTCATAACCAATTCACCTTCCATTAATATCAATCACACCCCCCCTCCATGCAATTGGCTCGTCAACTCTAGAGATGTAAACGAAGTGCATAAGGTTTGTGACCTAACTAAGTTAACAAATATATCAAAACAGTAAACACTTTACTAACTTAGTATTTACTAACCTCAGTATATACTCCACGAATGGTTCTAGTCAAACTGCCGTGGATGTATCTGTGGATGATATATGAAGTAGTGGGGGGGATCATCATAGAGTCACAGGATCACGACACACTACTGTGAACGTTACTGGGCGAAATCATTTTGAGGACTGGCTCAAATCTATTTTTACTTCTAACAGAAAACATAAAATTTTACTTTTAATTAATATAAAGTTATCAACAGTGTTGCCAGCAATTAAATCTAATATAAAGAATACAGGAGTATAAAGAAGTAGAAAACTTCAACGTTCTCCAGCTCAGTGTTTTAAAAGGATCTGGATAGTTTTAGTTTTTATTTTGTTTCGGTTTAAATTCCTCTAACAGTTCAGTTAGTTCCGTGTAGCGAGTCGGGAGATGTATCGCCTTTTAATTTTATTTTCCTTCCTACCCTCGCTTCTGTGAGACATTAATGGATTTTTTACAACAGAACAAATTAAAATTAATTGTGATCCGTGGTAGTTTGATGAAAAATTACTTCCCGAGTACTTGGGGCGTGCGACCCCAGCGCAATGTAAGTATATATAATGCTATAGTGTTTACGTAATCACGGGAGGAGAAGTTAGAGCTTTGCTTACTTCAAAAAATCTGCTTACGTAATGCTTAAACAATCTTAATTGCATTACTTTAGACGATGGTAACTGTATGAAATCACTCGGACAATGACGGACTGCCGCCTACCAACTATCAAAAGATAACAAGTGTTTCAGTTAAATTAATTACATTTGTGAGAGGAAATGCGACAGAGGTGTTACCGGAAAAGATTGATACCGCGGTATGTTGGCAACACCGAGCACCCGGTGCCGGTGCCCGGCTTCATTACACCGCTGCCAGGTACGAGAACTACGAACAAATAGATGTGTCTACATTTAAAATATAATAAATGTATAACTACCGGCTCAACCTAGCTTAACACGGATTCTCTATTATTAGGCTGCGACTCCATCAGAGATAGGCGAAGATGTGTAGAATCACTTAATTTACCTATCCTCGGTCAGAGTGTGTGAAATGAAGTGATTCTATTGATTCAAAAAAACACATCCCTTGCCACACGTCTTCTCTGGTGAAAACGCAGTCTGACTCTTGAATCATTCTGTTTATTGGAATGGAGCGCAACAATTCGCTTTAGAACCGCACTAGACACAATTTTATATGGAAATTGTTAGCTACATACTACACTGTGCGGTTTCCCATCCGGGTTCACAACCGCCACTGATAACCGGCGCTTTAAGCTACACGGGTGATTTTCCGCTATTGCGTGATTCTGCGCGGGACCTTGGGCGAGGGCGCTCGCTCGTCCTGGCTAGTGAAAAGACAGCAATAAACCGCGTTCCGTGTAGTTTGATGGTCTGCGGCAGCTTTGTCAAGCGGATTCCCACGTCAGGAGAACCGTCCGTGTAGTATGGACCTAAGCGTACAGTCAGCGGGAAGCGGTTTTGTGACTACACTACATAAAGAAACGTTTTTGTTACATTACTGTCAAACACTTACAAAATTGGATTAGATACCATACGAGAACAAGCAACTGACACAATTCTATCCGAACAAAGGTTACGTATTGTCGTTATAAATTTTTACGTGGGTATAATTGAAATAAAATATAAGGAACTACTCACGAATCCAAAATTATAAACTTATTGTCGTAGCATTTTTCATATTTAATATCCTTCAACAACTTACCAAAGTTTGATCAAATAGGAATGAGTAGTATTTGTAATAAAGTACCTCCTCCATTATAAAGCAGCTCTTCCTATCGCAATGTCGCACGTCTCGACACTGATCGATGTGGTCTACAGTTCAGCAGATGTCTGACAGGACAAAACCTGTATTTTATTATCATATTATTAATTTTTTAATTTTTGACTCACCTAATGTTAGCAACACTGTTTATAAAGTAGTAGTAGCGGGTAGATCATTTTATATTATTTCAAGTATACTGACGTGAAGACAATATATAACCTTTAGTGCGATAGATTACAATCAAACACTCTGGTATTTTCGCGCAGTGAACATGGAAGTTAGTGTTATAGTGTCGTGTTAAGGTTACCCTTCTCGAGGTCCACGTAAGTTTACTTTATTATCTATTATCATTAGCGAGGTCGAGTGGTGGAGGTGAGAGTTAATATATTATGAAAGAGCTCTTTAAACCTGCTCCTGGGTCTCAAGCCCCAGGCACTGTTCGCCTCAGTCTAAATTGCATGTGTATACGTATTGCTATACAGTAATAGGTGTCATATCTCTTTTCTATATATAGCACTAATTTAATAAATAATGTTTTATTTTATTTCAATTATATCCACGTAACACTTTATAACAAGACAATATATAACCTCTGTTCTGATTAATGCTGTATCTTACAAATTTTTATGAAAGATATATTTGTTTTATCGTTTTTATATATATTCATAGTTAAATTAAATACCATAAGAAATGAACCTACTACCAAATATTAAAATAATAAAATACATTATTACTGGCACCGCGCCACCAAACAACACTACACTGTTGGTCTCATTAAGGATATCCTTTATACTCCCAGCACTAACACAGCACTGCACTTTACACTTCACTTGCACTATCCAGAGACTACTTGACTCGTTAAGCGACCACGCACGACTAAGACTTCTGACAGACTGTCGAAGACATATAAAGGGTCGACCTGTCAAAACGACGGAAGTGGCTACTACCCTACTCCAACGACTATTATTAGATAATCCTTTACTTGTTTCCGACATATATATGTCGGGGATTTTAAAACGATGTGAAAGGAGATGGAAGGAGGAAGATGGGGAATATTGGGGAACACTAAAAGGGGGTGATGGTATTGAATGGAATATTGGGTAAACGCGACGTAGATACTCCTATTGAACCGATAAATGATCAAATATGATCTCCAACAATTACGAGAGAAACCTAAGCAGTGCCTTGGACTTGTGACCAAGGTGTAGGCTTAAGGATATCCTTTAAATAATCATAACACTCGCCTCCACTGCTCAGGCTCTCAAGCTCTCTGTTAAACCCAAGATTAAACGCACAGCAACCGAATCTAACACAAGGCTAACCTAACCTAAGGCTAACCTAACCTAACATTGTGTTTACTTAACCACGTGGCAATTACATTGTAATGACTTACGTGACCTTAGTTGGACAGCACTTCCACACTGCACTGCACTTGACACTATCACTATCACTAGCACTACTTAGATGATGATCACTTCTTGAGAGACCGCGCACGACTAAAACTTCAGTTAGACTGTCGATCGCATATAAAGGGTCGAGGGTAGAGACTGTCAAAACAACGGAAGTGACTACTACCCCACTCCAACGCCATAGACAACGATAACGATTCGATTAATCGATAATCTTTTACTATGCTGCGACATATATTAAACACAACTCATAATACAACTCTTAGCCTATAAATTTGTAGATGTCAATTGTCGTGTGCAGCGGGAATACTAACAACACTGGTGGTTTGGTTGGTTATTTGGTTCTAGCTAAAATTATAAATGAAAACAATGTTTTTAAAAAAATCTTTTTAAAAGATTATCTTTAAAAAAAAAATATGATGACTATATAATATACATGTCGGAAACTAAAATAAAAAGGATATAGAATATTTCAATAAGCATCGTATATTTACAACGGATGGCCTATCATGAAAGCTATGGTCGCAATACGGTCAGGATATAATTAATCGTTACGATCTCGCACTATTCTAGGCTTAAGGAGCTCCTTTATGTAATTACGACACTCGCCTCCACTGCTTAGTTTCACTGTCTAAACCTAAGCCTACCTAACCTAGTTAGACTAACATAAACCTAACCTAACACAAGGCTAACCTAAACCTAACTCACACCTCCGACATATATATAACTATTAGACGGTGAGGTGAGAGTATCATTCCTTTTTTGTGCTCCTATTGGCGGGCGGGCGAAATCTCTTAACAGACTAGCTTAATCCTATTGGAACGAAAGTTATATATCGTCTACTCGAAATAAGATAAAAAGAACTCGCAAATACTAATTTATAAACGGCGTTACCAACACTTGGTTTTTGATTGAGTTGAGTTAAAAAGCATTTATTTACTCATAGATATAAATTATATACATCTATCACGTATTCCCTACGAAATCCAAGCTTCCTACTTCCGCTTCCAGATTCTAGTAGATCCATTTTTGTTACATTTACGTCCAACGTGGGTTAATATTCGACTCCTCTTTGTTACACAAATGTTGTGATACAGTCGAGTTAACGTAAATAATACACAAAAATATTAAATACTAGGGGCCCGTCCCGGCTTCGCACGGGTGGATAATTTTTTTTTAACATTTTGGCTCCCGCATTCTGTCGCTCCCTCCATCGCTGCGCTGCGAGGCACGCCACACCGCGCCGGCGGCCCGTCTGGGATTATTTTTTATTTATCTTGATATTTTTATTTCGTAATATCTTTTGACTGGAATGTCCGATTTCAATAATTCAAAAAGTAATTAACAGGTATTGAAACAGTCTCCATTACAAAATAATTTATTTGGATAAAAATAAATACAAAGTTATGGAAAACATGGTCTGATTTTGATAGGCATTTTTATCAACTTTTAAAATGTAAAAAAGTAGTTATAGTGACTTAACTACAATAGTTGGACATATGGTCTCGCGGAGTTTTTTGTAGATATTGATACGCTCTATAATATTGTAAAAAATTTTTTTGTTCTATCATCAATACTTTCCGCAGTGCATGCGATGAAAGATATATTATGGCTAATTTTTTTGCACCTTGTGTTGGTTTTAGTGAGAGTTTCTGGGGATCTCTAATTTTTTCTTGTAATAAATATAGCCTATGTTACTCAGGGATAATGTAGCTTTCTAATGGTGAAAGAATTTTTGAAATCGGTCCAGTAGTTTTTATGTTTATTTGTTACATACAAAAATACAAAAATACAAATCTTTCCTCTTTATAATATTATAATAGTAAATAGTATAGACTAGTTTGCCTATCATATGTTAATTTATTTTATACTTGAAATTATATAGAAATAATAATTTAAAATAGGTTTTTTGGTATTAGTCCAGACAATAGACTACAGTACGGAATTCGGGTCCGAATCAAGCGCGTGGGTTTCGTACCTCACGACGCGGCCCTCGCTCACGTACACCACACCCTAATCAGGAATCCGTTTTATCCACTTTTTCCTTAACAGGAGCTTCGCGTTTACTGATATCTACTACAAAGTCAAGATACTTCCCAGAAAATTAAGCGCCTGCTCGAGCGTCATATGGAAACAGTCTTGACGGCTGACGTTAAGTGAGGAACTGTCGAGATCGCTGTTTGTAGTTCGGGAGTAAACAAGTTTGCTACCATTGTGAGGGCCCGAAACGGTTACCTGTTAAACAAACATGGTTCAATGTCAGTGCTTCTTACAAATGAAATCATCTACAAATTTTGTTTCACTTTTTGAAGTGAAACTTCTTTAGAATCGTTGTGATTTCAAACCGGATGCAACGGAAAAAACGACAGGAAAGAGACACAAATACAAAAATGTGTAGGAGAGAATGAGACAGAAATATACAAAACGACAGGTAAGAGACACAAATACAAAAATGTGTAGGAAAGAATGAGACAGAAATATACATACTATTTTATATTATTATATATATTCATCTCATTCTTTTGTCGATTTACTGAAGTTTCACTTCTATCGTGTGTGAATCGCACACACAGGTTTTTTTTTATGGCAGATAAGGTGCAAATATATGTGTTCGTGGGTGTGTTATGGCAACGTAGCGCCCAAGATAATAGACCTATTCTGATGAAGTTTTATTTGTTTGATGGGTAATATAAGCGAGATGGTTCTTAGCTATGTATTGTGAAGATCTGTTCACCTGTTTGGAGACTATCAGCTCATTGCTAACTTGAGAGCTGCCTCACAATATTAACATATTGACATTGCTTACACTGAGTATAAATGAAATGGTATTTCTCGATATATTTTATATATCGTGCTTTGTAAACGCACCTAAATGCTGAAGTTCCTAAAATAGCCAGCAGTTTTATATTTCCCTTTAAAAGACAATGCATAGTTTGCAAGCGCAAGAGCCAGTGGAGCATCAGTAATTTGAAGATAAAAGAGCACTTTGCGAACCAAAGAATGTTCTGGGAGACCGACCAAACGGTTATTTTAATTAAATTGGCTATTCATTATAAGGACGTTAGGGACTTAAGTGCATATTCTTTATAAAATATAATTCTACCCTCCAACACTTTTATTTTGTTTGATAAATAAAACTTACGTGGATCACACATGTACACTGCGCGACAGCACCAGAGAGACTGACTCTAATCGATCGCGACAAGGGTTATATATATCTACACGTGGGTATATTTGAAATAAATATAAAAGTTAAAACTACCCGCACCCGATTTGACACAGTCGATTTGACACAGAGAGAAAATTACTCCGACTTGACTCAGTCTTTACTTGACAATCAAACAGGTGATTTCATGCAGTGAACATTGTCTAAAGTATCATTAGTGTAATTATTCAGAGAAATCGAATAGTGAAGGTAACAGTTATATTAAAACGTTAGAATTGGTTGAAATTAAATATCGCGATCTTAAAAGTTTCTTTTAAACATCTTACGAGAACTTTGCTATTACGCAAACGATGAGTTTTATAAGGTTTATAATCAGCTTGGCGCGACAAAGGGTGCTTAAGAGTTTAAGTGGCGGAGGTAATCTCCGGTCGAGCTCTGCAAAGACCTCTTTAAGATATAAACTATGTTGTATTATATGTGGCGAATAAGAAAGATTACTGTTTTGTCTTCCCATCAAGAAATATATAGGTTCACTTTAAAAAAAAAAAAATTGATGTTTTCCCACACAATTTAAAAGTGAAATATTCATAACTTTGTATTCTTTTTTTTATGGTACATAAGGTGCAAACGAGCAGACGGTCCACCTGATGGTAAGTGGCCACCATCGCCCATGGACGTTGCATCCTCGAAGATAGAGTGGGGAGGGGGAGTGAAGAAAATAAAAATGCTGCGGTTTCAGCGCAAGTGCCCAGAGTCCACTAGATCCGCAGTGTTAATGGGATGGGAGAGGGAGGGGGTAAGTCTGGCCCACATGCGGCTCTACCGGAACGGGTCTATGACACTTGGCGGTCGGATTCACATGCTGGTGGTCGCAAGCCAATCGGAGAACAGCATCCCCTACCACCAAGGGGGTGCTGGCTTACTCGGCTCTTACGAGATGCTCTCCCAGCGGCAGAGGGGAATAGTATTCTAACCCGTCCCCTCACGGGTGAAGGGGGGGATATCTTTTATTTTATTCCAAGTCTGTATATAACCTCTGTTTCGATAGACTTGAGTTAGTTATCTAACGGAGCTTGCCTGATGACTACTATGGCTGTGCAGTGTTGTGGTGTCGTGATGCTGGGTTTCCATTACTGAGGTTTGGAGTAAGCGTTTAGTGTAATCATAGGTTCATGTTTGATAGAAAAATTAATATTAAAAATCCCCAAGGTAAATGAATTATACTCTTGAATTATAATTATTTTGCAAAAAAACTAATTTGTCTGTATTGTGTGATAGTTAGAGATTCTATTGGTTCTTGATAAACATATCCCTCATTATACATTTTCGCTCATCTCTGGTGGAAACGCAGTCTTTCTCCTTCTTTTCTTGGTAAGTAAAACACAGATTTAGGCAAAAACGGTCTGTGAATAGTCGAGATAAATATGTTGGCGCATAAATTAGCCTTATGTTAACCTAACTTAGGTTTAAACTGGGCAGTGGAGGCGAATGTTTCAATTCAATTGAATAAACGTCTCCCTTAATTGCAAGAGTTCATAATGTTTAGTTATTTATCAGTTCATTAGCAGTATCTACGTTACCTTTACCCAATAGTTCAATCAATATCACACCCTTAATGTTTTTAACATACCCCCCTCTCCCTTCTCTTTCCTCTGAATTATATTTGAACAAAAGAAAAGGAAATAAAGACACCAATACTAACTAGTATTCAAGCAACGGTAGCTTAATATTCGGCTATTCGCATATATAGCCGAATGTCCAAGTTTAGTTGATATTAACTATGTATTTAACTACTTAACCTACCCTACTTATAAATTGTTCCGGGATAAAAAGTAACCTAATGTAAATCCAGGTTATAAAGCATCTATGTGCCAATTTTTTTTTATTTTTTTTTATAAAGATTACTAGCAGTAAGGATCACATACTACTAGTATTCCCTTTACCCCTCCTAGTAATCTAATAAATAGCTTGTGTCAGGAGTGGGCCACGTCAGTAGTCCAATGTCCGGGATTTGAACCCACGACTTATCGATCGCGAATCCAACGCCCGAACCACTGAGATACTGACGCTTCTAATTGAGTAACAAACATCCAAAACTTTCACATTTACAATATTAGCGAGTTCCTACCTAAGTATAACGCTATAATATAAGTATAGAGATAACGACCTTTAATCATCAGGTTTCTGTACCCGTTTATATAATAAAAACCTTGAGAGATAATCTAAGCTTCACTTTACCATCCATTTACCATAAATTTGCATGTTTTATCCAGAAATCTGTGGTAAATCCTTTGAGAAATGAGCGCGTCATTCATAAGGAAACATTTTCCTTTAAACAAAGTCTTTACCGTACATTACTCTTTACCTGAGATTTGTATATATTAAACAATCAGCCCTCCCTTCATCTTTCTAAGGTATTGTAAGTAATTCTTGTGTATATTGTTAAATAGAAAGGAGTTATAGACGTATACTGAGTATTACGTTTTTGATGACCTTGGGAATGGGAGATTCTGCATGGAGATTACGTCAGCTATAAGAAGACTTATTTTTTACTTTTTAGTGTCTGTAATAGGTTGTTTTGTAAATCAGGTAGACTATATCATTTCGTTGCTTTTTATTGTCATGTATTGAATAGTAATTTACTTTTAAGTAGCTGTGGGTATGCCTACGAAAGGTGCCGCGCGCCTTAAACTATATAGATGCCGAGAAACAGAAACGAAAGGATTTTCATAAAATGAAAACTACTGGGCCAAACTATGTTAAATTTTTATAGGACCAAATGGCAACTATTCCACATTTAACTAAGAAGAACCACGTAAATAGGCTCATAAATCTCGGCGTAATCGGTGTACATGAATTAAAAAAAACATACCAATCGAATTGAGAACCTTGTCCTTTTTGAAGGTTCATAAAATTAAAACAACTGGGTCAAACTATGTGAAATTTTTGTGAGACCAAATAGTAACTATTCCGCATCAAATTAAAGAAGAATCACGTAAGTCGGATCATAAATCTCAGCGCAATTGGTGTACATACATAGAAAAAAGTGCCGCGCGCCTTAAGCAATATAGATCTCAAAAAGCGGGAACGGAAAAAATGTTTATAAAATGAAAACTACTGGTTCAAACTATGTTAAATTTTTAGGAGACTAAATAGCAACTATTCCACATCAAACTAAAGAAGAATCACGTAAATCGGATCATAAATCTCAGCGTAATCGATATACATACACAAATAAACAATAGAAATCCCAAGGTACGAGAACGGAAAAAATGTTACAAAAATGTTCATTAAATAAAAACTACTCGGCCAAACTATTTTAAATTTTTATGAGACCAAATGGCAACAATTCCGCATCAAACAAAAGAAGAATCACGTAAATCGGACCATAAATCTCAGCGTAATTAATATACGTACATAAAAAAAAATATACCAATCGAATTTAGAACCTCCTCCTTTTTGAAGTCGGTTAAAAAGTAAATACGTACATTGAAACGTGAATATTTCTGCTCAGAATTTAAGTAAGCAGGGGGTGATAGGTTAGGGCTTTTCTTATTTTTACTGACTTGGGAGCGGGGGTTGCAATAATAAATGCGCGATGCAATAATAATGATTTCTGTCATATTATATTCAGTTTGTGCCAACTTCTAAAATCAAATGTTGCTGAGATTAATGAGCTGACATCTTAATTAACAAGTTACCACACGAATCAGTGTTGCCAGTGTCAAACTAACAGAATGCTACTCAAGTTAGTGTTGCCAACTCCTAAGTCTGTGGACACAGAACAGCCTGCCAACACTGTAAGACCGAGCAATCAGGAACAGCCTTCATTATGTCAGCTGTATCTTACGGTCTACAATCTATCGACAGTTCACAATATCGCGAGATAGATTATTATCTAAAATATATATAATCATATAAAATTTAATACATAACAAAATAAAATATTACTGTAACGATTTAATGGGGGAAGCTTGATGAGATGCTGGTGATGATGGGGGGTTTCGATGAGATGATGGCACGCTGACCGAGTAGAGGGGCGCAAGTCCGTTGCTGGCTGCACGATGATTATGAGTCTCCTACGGAAGAGCAGACGCTGAAGCGCTGCCGTCAGCTATGCAATGGTACCCCTAAGACTGGTGCAATAGTCAGTGTTCGCGGGTGTCTCCTTGCAGAGAGCAGACGCTGAAGCGCTGTCGATCGCTGGATTAGAACCGGCTGAACTGGACACTGAATTGGGTCCTGCTGAATTGGACACTGAATTGGACCCTGGTGAATTGGACACGGACTGCTGGTAACGGCCGATACAATTGTCTGGTGGCGCCATCTAGTTTAATTTTGTTGAATTAGGTCTTGTTACATTACTGAATTATTATAAACTTTTTGACGAAAAGTAATTTTATGCATCTTATCATCGCCCGAAAATATTGAATTGAACAAACGAGTACATATATCTTCATTATCATATTCATTTATACCAAATAATGAAAAATCCTCGTAAAATATAGTTTATTTAATAAAATACAATTGATTTATAAAGCTGCAGCTACAATTTTATGAAACAAAAGCTCAAATATTCGGTGGAATTGTGTAAAATAATTGAAAGAAGACAAGAACAAACGAGCTCGATAAATTGAACGGACGCTTATGGAAGTTTATTGGGTTTTTCAATCATTTTAATGTCGCATCCGGGACGTTGTAATGTGACAATTACTACGACATGGTACAGCTTAATTTTACTTATATGTAGATATTACATAGTACCTATCCTAAATAGTTAAAACCTGTACAAATAAAACAAACTCTCGTACAAATCGAGCGGCTCATTCCGCCAATTCGTGCCAGTTTTTCCAATTTATTAACAAAATTTATTAACACAAACATCTGAATAAGAAATTCAAAGGGAATATTTATTGATACAAATTAGTGAACAAAAAAATTTGAAATAAATATTTTCCTTAGATCAAAGAATTCGAATCAATATTTTTTTCGCGCAATCTATGGTCCGGCCCTAAAATGTCTTTAAGAGATAAATTCAAAGAAATTAATATATTGACTGTTGCTTCACAATACATTTTTGATAATGTTATGTATGTACGTAAAAATATTAATGATTCTATTAGAAATAGTGACTTGCATGACATCAATACTAGGAACAAACACAAACTTGTTATTCTTACTACTCGATTGAGTACAATTAGTAATTCCTTTGTTGGGCGATGTGTATGCTTTTACAACAGGATCCCAGAAAACGTTCAATTATTCTATAGGAAAATTTAAAAAGTGAGTTAAAAAACGTTTGTGTGACAAAATAACATTAAAGATTTTTTGGAAGATGTCACGCCTTGGGAATGATGCGTTCGCTCCAGGCTTTCTCAATTTATAAAATATATTTGTTATAAATATGGCATAAAAAAATCAAAGATAAAAAGTAAAGTATCCAAAAGAAATAGTCCCTCTGAGTTTCTTGCGCCCATTCTTCTCAGGTCTGGGTTAGGTCGTTTCCGAAAGGGTGGTAGATTCTGACGTTCAATAAGAGAATGTAAATACCAATATAAAATTTTGACTTTGACTTAAAGCTTCAGAACAAGAATTTTGAAGTGAATGTTTTTTAACACAGGTTTCACAACATTACAGGATATTGAAGACTTTATATTCTAAGTAAACTCCTAAAAAAAATTAATCAAATTATAACCCCCCGTTTATAGTGGGGTTATAATTTAGTTTGATACCGTCAATCATATATTTTATCATTAGATTAAGCTAACACAGCGGCGGTGGCAGTGGTGGCGTATGATATATTATAATGATTGCATTACTGATTTATCGCATGTCCAGAGCAGTGTGACGTGTGACGTTTGAACCGCATCGTTGTCAGCTTGATTTGTGGGGCCTTAATTAATTTATTATATTCAAATATTATAAATTATATTTAAAGAAACAACAATTTAAAGCCATCTCAAATTTTCCGCCATCTTTAAACAAAATGATTGTTTTTACACTTTGTTTATTTTCTTCATTATATTATCTTCCAACCCATTCTCTCCTTTTCTTGTCACCTTTTTCTTCTTCTTCTTCATCATTTATTTATTTATCATTCTACTTCTTGTTTTCCTTCACCTTTGTCTCAATCTAGTTCTCCATCTCCTGAACGCTCTTTTGAGCCTGCTTTTGGTCTTTCCCTCTTCTTGTGTCTGCTCCACTTGTCCTTCTAATTTTAACTATAGTTCTCTTTCTCATTGAACCATTTCTTCGCACACCATCCTCCTTCCTTCTCTTTTATCACCTTCTTCTATTATTATCATCAGATCGTTATCAATTTGAAGGTAGTCCTATCTTAATGTCTTGATACGCCTTAGCTAATAGGTGATTACCAGCTGTAATATCATTTGACGTGACTAGTAACGGTTGTTTAATTACACTAATAAATCATTGTACTCGCTTGTCGAGAAATTAATAACTGATTATTGATAACTGATTAAATTTGATTTATGTAGTCTCAGGTTTTGTCTGATGGTATTATCAAATAGTTCTTATGTGACTAATGGCTGTCGTAGACGATTGACATCGTCGGGTCAAAACTACTAGAGATTATTATAAAGTGAGGTGTTGTTAGCATCATATGGGCGTGGTAACAAAAGTTATTGTAAAGTTTAAATTAAATACTAGAGAAATTAAATGGTTTTGGTCATTTCTGACACGTAACTAGTATCATGCTTGCATGCTTAGTCTCAATCGTTCATAATGTAATTGACAAATGATCAGACCGACCACCGATGGAAAGTTGCCACGTCACTCATGGATATCGGTTACCGCTTTGAAAGTTGAGTTAGGAGTGGGAGGGAGGAGAAGGATGCTGCGGTTTCAGTGGACCCATATTGGAATTGGAGGTTGAGGACTTAAATCTGGCAAACATGAGGCGCGAACAGAACGCGTCAAAGACAATTGGGGGTCGGGGGGGGATTTTCATGCAATTATCATAAATATAGATATTTTTGTCAAACTTCTTGTGGTAATGGCTTTTTGTTGGTAAAATAAAAAAAATGTACAATGACTATTCTATTCTTTTAGTATTCTTTAGTACAGAGGAAGTATTTTCTAACTTTTAAAATATTCAAGTTACAGTTCAAAAACATATTATGACAAAGTTGTAGCAAAATTTTCTCAGAAGAAAGTTTTGGAAACTTGACCGTTATTTTAAATCAAAATTGTAAGAAGTAGCAATTATGCGAGAAGTTAAGCAATTATGAGTCGCGCTGTCACTGACTAGTTCATAACTTGGACTATATTTTGTCTGTCCATTGACTACGTAGAATTACATAATCTTAAAGTTGCGTTTCCTTCAGAGATGTTTTAGGATATGTTTGTTAAGAACCAATATTACCGCTTAATTTACCTAGTCTCTCTCAGTGTGGCAAATGAAGCGATTCTGAAATGAAGCCCTAGTTACACTGCCCTGGGGCCGCTCACGTATAGTGTTGCCCAAACGCAAGAACAAGACGAGACTTAGCCAGTCTTGGTCTTGGTCTTGCGCCAATACACCTGGTCTTGGTCTTGGTCTTGGTCTTGCGCTCCCAGTCTTGGTCTTGGTCTTGGTCTTGCAGCAAGAGTCTTGCAAGTCTTGCAATTACCTATTAGTCTATTACTATTTATTAAAGTTTACTTTAAATCCTAGAAAAACGTATTAGAATTGGAACATTGTGAGCTTGAATGAATATAGCCATAGTAAAGATCAAGCAGATTAATAAATAACTGAAGATTTGATAAGAAATTCGAAAAATCAACTGACCTATATGTCGTTTTCCATGGAAGTAACTGTTTCTTAATAAACATTTATGATTTATAAGCTTACATTTGCTAAAACATGTAAAAAAACAAATTAATTACAATAACTTGACTGTATTTTAAAGAACAATACTTATCTGTCTAAAAAGAGATTGAACCCTCAACTTATAAGAAATTTAATAAAAGAGTTTTACGATTTATCATTTATTTGAATAAAAAATAAAATACAACACAAATCAACAGCTTTATCATTAGGTTATGATACTTTATATCAATTTTTTTGACCAAGAATTAATACAAAGTAACCATCTGGCTGACTCATCACTTAACCTATTTCTATGTTTTCTAATTACTAATGATGCTTTAGAAAATAACCTCTCAGCAGGTACTGAAGTTGCAGGTATTGAGAGAAAATCACGGGCCATTTTCGATAAAATCGGATACTCTGTCTCATGCGTCCTCCACCAATCTAAAATGTCTTCCGAGCTGGCAGTTCTTGGTTTTCTCAGGTACTCCTCCAACTCGTCTATCACTAAGCCTTGAAGACAAGATCCAGATGACGTCGAGGGACATTCATAGAGTTTATCAAAGTCTATTACGTCTTCATCTTCATCACATACTTCATTTTTTTTTTCTGGTAATTCCAGAGATTTGTTCAGTGAGTGTAGACTTTTATATTCTTCATAAAGTTCCTTGAACTTGCGCAGACTTTCTGTTTTAAGTTGCTTCCCCCACATTGTCAGGTCAAAAGTCTGAGCCTTATGCCTTGGGTCTAAAATTAAAGAAGTACAATAAATCCAGTTGCTCTTCTTGTAATGTTTAAGCATTTTGTCTCGAGCTGCTTGGAAAGCTAGAATGAGCCTTTCATCCACTTTAGATCTAGATAGATTTAGATCGATTAGGTTTCTCATCTAACTGTTTTACCATGGATTCAATTTTATCTAGCAAGAGATTGAATGATACAATGACTAGCGGTAATGTAACATATTTGTCTCCACCAAGTTTTGTACTTAAAAGTTTTATTAGAAATTTATGTAATTTTTCGAGTACCTGCCATTCATTAGCTGTGATTTGAAAATCATTTAATTCGGTGACAGAACTGCACAATATGTCAATGCCCGCTCTCACTTTTAAACCAAATCCAATCATATCATGTGTGGAATTCCATCTCGTTGGACAGTCAAGAATGGCATTTAGATTTGATGGCACGCCAGCTGCTTCACAAGCAGACTGAAACTTCTTCTTGACTATCTCACTTCTTTTTATTTTACTGGAAATACTGCGTAACTTTGTTACAGATGTACGCGAGTCAGCAATATTTGGTGCAGATTCTTCATCTTCCTCATCCTCAGTTTCGTCTGCATAGTCTTCGTACTGCTGATCTTGCGCGTTAGTGTCAGACTCACAGTGTAATGCTAAGGTCTTTAATAAATCTTGTACACCAAGGTTTAAAATGTGAGCAAAGCACCGGAAATGTTGATTGTCTGAATCAAAGCGTGGCGGCAGCTGTTTGCCCAGTTCATACATAAATTTGGTATTTGCAGTTGCGTTGTCGACCGTGATACCTTGTATTTTATCAATTATGCCATATTCCAATAAACATTCATGGAAAATCGTTGCAATATCTTCCCCAGTATGTCGACCGCGTGATGGTATAAAATCAAGAACTACAGATTGATACTTCCATTCGTTGTCTATATAATGAATAGTAACCCCGTAGTAACTCCTACCAGCAATTGACGTCCACCCATCAATGGTAAAAGACATTTTAGATGATAATTGTTGAAGTCGTTCCTTGAGATTCAATTGGAGCTCTTCAAATCGCTCTTTGACTTTCCTTCTAAGTGTAGACCTTTTAGGAAACACCATATTAGGGCAAATACGTCGAAAATATACTTGTGTAGCTTCGTCATCGAAAAATGAGAAGGGAAGATATTTTTTCACCACCCAATCAACTGTAGCTGTCGTGATGTTGTCACTGCTGTTTTCCGACTTAAACAAAACAATAAATCTTGTATTATTATTTAAAACATACTAGGTTTGAGCGTATAAGAGGAGGAGGTTTGTTGTTGTTAAATCGATAAAATCGTTAAATTGATATTTGTTATATTAAGGTTGCACTGTACTGTAATTTACCAAAATAAAGTACTTAGTTGTTACTGGCCGATTAAATGAAAATATGGGTGTTTATGAAAAATATTTAAGACGATAATTACATACTTAATATGTCGCACCCCTAGATGAAAACACCACTAACTCAAAAATACACTGATAGAAGGATTTTTTTGTACCTAATAAGATTTGTTACCAGTTAAGAAATGATTTGTTAGAGAGAAGACTCCTAATAAATATTTATTAGCAGATAATAAATCATTTGTTAGCGGATATTTTTAACTGCCAACAAAATATTTATTAGTATGTAATAAATGATTTATTGACATATAAAAAATAATTTATTAATATTCAAAAAATCCCTTGAACATTACGTTCATTGTTCTAATTATTAAAATTACAGAGAATTAGAAATTTTGTGAAACGAATAAAGTTAAAATATAATAAATAATGAATTGATTAATAGTATATAATTCATTTTTTTATGACAACGGTATACATTTAAAATTAAAATAATCACTATTATAATCGATACGTTGGTATTCGTATACGAGTCAATAAATCAAATTTCTTTGAGATATTACATAAGAGCCATCTGACGATACATGAATTTTTAACGGTTTAAAATATTCATCGAAAATTGATAGGATAAAGTTTTCTGGATCGTTTGTTTTCGGTAATATTAATTGATAGCTTTTTATATGGGGATTGAGTCCAATAGTTACACATTTTTTGGAAGAAATATGAATAGTTTTGCCATCAGATATAATTGCAGTAATAAAACCAAACACATGATTATTCTCAGAGTCATTGGAAACGTGGAAGGCATACGATGGCTATTATATATACATACAAAGCTACGCATGAGTGCCGCCATCTATCAACAATGACCACAAATAAAATATTTGTTAACCGTAAACAAATCTTATTTGGTGGAAATAAATATTTTTTTAATACATTAAAGCTTTTTAACAGTAAAAAAATTTTTGTTTTAATAAAAAAGCGATTTAATTAATCCTAAAAAGTGTTGGTAACAGTAAAAAAATATTTCTTCCATCCAAAAAGATACCTTAAAAAGTTTGTAATAAATTGATTTATTACTCCCAAAAAAATCCTTCTATCAGTGTACTTACGTAAGTTAATGGCGTTTTTGAAAGTATCGCATGAATAGCTACGCGGAGTTAAAATTCTTTTAACTGTTAAATAAATATTCTTACCTGTCCACTTCTTCCAGCGGTTACTAAAAAGCTTGTGATATCTCCACTGAATTTTGGTTTAACAGGAAGAAATATTTCTGATTCCTTTTTATGGAAAGATATTAGATGTTTCCTTAAGCCTGAAGTGTTTCTGTTTTTCATTTTTATTTCAATCTTTGTATGTTGGCACAATTTACAGAAGGCAGTTTGGGATGCATGAATTATTTCGAAAAATTCCTCAAATTTGCTTTTGGGTCTTTTAGATCTGTGACTCAAACTCTCGTTACTCGGACTAGAATAATTTGAATCTTCGTCACTCATATTAAATTGTACACGTGATACGTTTCTAGAAAACAACGAGAATTAGTAAAAACAATTATTAAGTTAGACTCGAAGCACAGCTCAATTGGAAATGACTGGAATTAAAATAATTCCTTTATTTATAGTACGTTTCCTTGCTTTCTACCGCGCCGCCTCGCCACGTGCCGGCTCTATGATAAGGATGCCGCCGCAAATCAAACAATAATATAAAGCGTGTAAAAAAATTCGAAATTATTTTGCATGAGTATACCTACGCCCTATGGCGGCAATCAAATAGTGTCAAATGTTATGATTTCGGCGTGGCGGCAACGATTGTTTTAGATTTCAAAAGAAGCCGCCGGCGCGTGTATCATAACCATGTACTTCCGAAAAGCGGCAAATTTCTTTGAGAAGTAAGTACAAAACCTTTGATGCCGCATTATCAAAGTGCCGATGGTTAAAACATAACTATGCATGCACTCAGTTTGATTTTAATAATTTTTTTATTCGCTATGTTTATGGTATTAGTCGTAATGCGCATAGGTCCAGTTTTTCATATTCTTTGATACAGTTTTTTGCGTCTCATAGAATTCCTAAGCGTACCTACCTATACACCGAACTGTTACACCTAACTACTCAGTGAAATAGCTCTAAGTCCTAGCTGCAAGACGCAAGAGTCTTGCAGGCTATGTCTTGTTCTTGCTCAAGTCTTGCACGGTTAGTCTTGGTCTTGGTCTTGCTAAAAATACGCGGTCTTGTTCTTGGTCTTGGTCTTGCAAAAACGCAAGAACAAGACCAAGACTGCAAGACCAAGACTGAATTTGGGCAACACTACTCACGTATTACGTAAGCAATAAAGGGGGATAGGGGGCTCTGCATGGTGATTACGTCAGCGATAAAAAAGTAAACACGCATATAGAGACTTAAATGAGTAAATTGCATGAATCAATGTTAAAAATAACGTAACATAATATTATGAAATTAATATTTTTCTTTAAAGGTAATTTTATAGATTTTCTTCAAAAGAAAAACCTTATGTAAGTACTAAACTTTATCGAAATTGAATGAAAGTTTTTTTTGTGAACCAATACTATAATTACAATATTTCTATGCAGACAAATACGCAGACATTACCTAGTATAGTTATATGAATAAAAGCACAATTTTCCTTATCGATAAGGTCATAAATATTTCATATTGTATCTGTTTTGAGGAACATATATGAAAGCGTTCGTATATCATATAGGATTATCTAGAAAACGTGTAAGGCTTACTTTGGATCTATTGAATTTGTTTATTATATATACTAGTGACTCGCCCTGCCTTCGCACGGTTATACGGATCGTTATAAAAGTATATCCGTGGATACGAATTCAGATACGGATTAATGGCGGATCTTAACTATCTTACTCAATTTGTGTCGGTGCGCGTGACTTTGAAACGGTAGTTTATAAAAAATACATATAAAATAATATGATTTATTCTTGAAAAAAGACTCCGATAACAAAAGTTCTGTCGAAATGTCACAGCTGGGTACATCTTTGCAAATGTTACATGTTTACAATAAAAGGTAACCAAATATTAGATTTTTAAAAATAAAAAAATATTTGATTGAAATTTAATAGTATTTTATTGCTACCTATTCACCTACATATAGAATTCAATCTATATATTAAACATTTATAAGGTAAAAGATCCGTCAAAAATGTAACGGATACGGATACAGATATTCTTTCTCCCGCGGAGATTCGCGGATACGGATATCCGGATCACCACTATGTAATACTCACCACCACCATTAGTCTTTTTAAGAAAGGTTCCTTTGGCCACTGAAAACCACTCTTTGATTCAGGTTCTTTTGTCTACTACCTGAATAGATATATACGTGTATGTAATACATGTATATATACGTACGGGTGAAACCCGCATTAAAATCCGATGCTTGTTTAAAAAATCAAAGCCTGCAGACAGAGCGAAGCGACTGTTTTATACTATGTATAACAAGAACAGCATAACAAGAAGATAAACAAAACAGAAGATAAATCCATCCAATTATTAAGGATTAAAAGGGTTGTTTAAATATAAAAATATAATATAAACAAAAATTAATTGTTTCTCATCTATCCTTGGACGATTCTCGGGAGAGGTGAACCAGCTAATTGTAGCTATTATTCTTAACTAAGGGTTAAACCTTATGCTATAATTTACTGACAATATCTGTCTGTGTGTATTTTGTAATAATATTAATCTTAACTAATATTATAATTAAGAAGTAACACTTAAGAAACGTAGGAAATACTTAAGAATACAAACTAAAAAAACGAAACAATTTAATATACTACTTACGCCATCTACTGACGGATTGACGCAATCATACTTAAATGACTGAACGGATATTGATGAAATTTAGTTCAGGGGATTAGAGATTAAAGAAGGGCATAGGCTATGTTTTTATCGGAATATGAATTAGTCATATATAAATAAAAATGTAAAATATAGTGATACTACGATTAAAATGCGAAGTTAAACCTAAATACACGTGGTAAGTTGCACTCGGGCGAAGACGGGATTGGTCTACTAGTGCTAAATTTAATTTTCAATCACACTATATAAAGTTGTTGCATATTGTTATTAATATATTGGGTAGTCCAAAAAATTCGTAAAAGGAGGAACCAAAAATAAAAACATAACATAAAAGTAACTAATAAGAGAGTTTATTCAAGAAATGTGGGTAGGATCGTAAAAGTTATGAAAACCAGCGATGTTTCCCTACAAAGTGTTCAGCGGCACAACATAAAGTATTTTATTTGTCCCTTTATGTCCCGCGTCTACTCCGACATTTTTTATTCTGTAAGCACTTCCTTTTATTTGTTGTTTTGAAAGTGAAATCAAGATAGATGGAATATGTGACCGTATTTACTAACCAGCTATTGCCTGTCGTTGTTCTCGCTTCGTTAACTTCAACAATTTATGTTAATGTCACAGAATGAGAGAGGAATGATACCTATTACTGTACAGCAATACGTATACACATGCTATTTATACAGGACTAGTATGGCGCTTGGGTGCGCGGCCTGCTAAAGCGGACCGCGTAGAGGAGTGAATAACCCAATGTCGGATTCCGGATGGCGGTTTTGTCGAACATGGTAGACAGTGGTATAAAGTAGCAGAAACAGACGGCGGTAGAATCTTATGTATCCACTGTTTACTGCCTACATGTTCTAAAGTGATTATCACATTGCTTTACTATCGAGCTCAGCAGAATGTAATAGAGAGACTATAGATAGTAGAAAAGTAAGTTACAGACAGTTTTTTTTATTTATTATATAATGGGCTTACTCTTGACCCTAGTCTAGCTCTAGAGCAGAGACGAGGTCGAAGATGGAGCGAGCTCGCCCAGAAGAAGCCTGTTCACTCGCGCTTTAAAAACATTCGGGTTATATTTTCTCGGAAATACAGACGCCGGCAGGAAATTCCATTCCTTGGCCGTGCGCATTAAAAAAGATGATTTGAAGCGCTTTGTACGAATAAAGGGTATATTAATCAGGTAAGGATGAAAGCCTGCGGTGCGTCTGTAAGTCCGATGGAAGAAAGGAGATGGGGGTATGAGCTTGTGCAGCTCCAGGGCACACTCCCCAAAGTACAATCTGTAAAAGACCGTTAGGCTGGCAACTTTTCTTCGATGAGCCAGAGTGTGAAGAGACTTCACCAAACTGGCGTTACCGAATAGCCGCTTGGCTCTGAGTTCCACTGAGTCCAGTGTGGCGAGTTGATATTTAGCTGAGCCATCCCACAAGTGACTGCAATATTCCATGCACGACCGGACTTGAGCTTTATACAGTGTTAGAAGCTGTCCAGGCGTGAAATATCGCTTTACCTTGTTTAGGATGCCAAGCTTTCTGGCCGCAGTTTGCGCTTTGGACTCAATGTAATTGCCAAAGTTGAGATTAGAACTCAACTCTATGCCAAGGAGGTCGAGGGTATCGGACACAGGGACAGGTGTACCCTGGAAAGTAGGAGTCAAGTTGAAAGGACTCCGTTTGGCGGAGAACAAACAGGCCTGCGTTTTGGCGGCGTTGAACGTGACCAGGTTGCAATCACCCCATTGGGATACTTGCCCTAGTATTAAGTTCGTTCGCTCTAACATGGCCTCTCTCTTAGAGCGTATTACGTCCCTGTCGTCTTTTGCGCTGGACAGATATCTCTCTACAACCGTACAGTCATCTGCGTATCCAATAATGCCTGGTTGTAGCATGTCGTTAATATGGAGCAGGAAAAGAGTTGCAGAGAGAACAGAACCTTGAGGAACACCGGCGTTTATATCCAGCAGGTCAGAGGAGCAGCCGTCGATGACCACTCTGATCGACCGTTCACTCAAAAAGTCTGAGATCCAGCTACAAAAGCTAGCAGGGATGCCGTAAGCAGGAAGCTTGCTAAGGAGACTTGCGTGCCAAACCCTGTCAAAGGCCTTCGAGATATCTAGTGACACAGCAAGCGCCTCACCACGTTTCTCAATGGCTTCGGCCCAGCAGTGTGTGACATACACCAGAAGATCTCCAGTAGACCGCCCCTTACGAAAACCGTATTGGCGGTCACTGAGGATTGCGTTGTCTTCTAGGTAGTTCAGCAGCTTGCTGTTAAGGACCTTTTCCATGACTTTGCAAAGCATGGAGGTGATGGCTATTGGTCGATAATTGCAGGGATTGACTCGGCTACCCTTTTTGGGCACTGGCTGCACGTTAGCCAGCTTCCAAGATTTTGGTACCGCTCTAGTTTGAAGAGAGAGGCGGTACAGGCGCGTGAGAACAGGAGACAATTCGGGTGCACGGGCCTTTAGGACTCGCGCAGGTATACCGTCAGGTCCACTAGCTTTATTTACGTCAAGATTTAGCAAAACTCTACGGACCTCTTTGTTGTGGATCGTGATCTCTTGCATAGAAGAGTCACATCGAGGCAGGGATGGTGGTTGCGTAGAGCCTGCGTCAAGACGCGAATTGCTCGCAAAGAGAGATGCAAACAAGTTTGCCTTTTCTACTGCGGAGTAAGCCAGGGAACCATCAGGCTGCTGCAGAGGAGGCAATGTAGGGCGGCAGAAATTGGACTCTACTGCCTTCGACAGAGACCAGAATTGCTTACTACCAGAGGGGTAGGAGGCAAGTTTAACGCCTATACGATGGACATGGTCCGATCGAGCCCTTTGCAGTATCCGCTTGCAGGACTTGGCAGCTGAATTAAAAGCCTTCTTCCTCGTGTGAACCATCTGTGCTCCAGCTTTGACATCGCGGACTTGTACCCAAGCTTGGTAAGCAGACACTTTGAGAGCCTCAGCGCGGGCGCACTCAGCATTGTACCAAGGTCGGGATTTGTGGTCGAGCGACATGTCGGAGAATGGGATAAAGCATTCCATTCCCTGCCGAATCACGTCTACAACTGCCTCAGCCGAGCACGAGGGGTCACCAGAGGGAAAACAGATTCGTTGCCAAGGGAAAGATGCATAGAAATGCCGCATCTCTTCCCAGTCTGCTAACTCATATCGCCACACTCTTCTTGTGCCTCTAGGACAGTTGTCAGGAGGAGAGCAGGTCGACACGGATTTCACCAGACAGTGGTCGGATGATCCCAGCGGGGCAGATACTGAGACCGAGTGTCTGTCTGGATCTGTAGTCAACAGAAGGTCCAAGCAGTTGGCTGTATGGCTAGCGATATCCGGTTCACGCGTTGCAACCTGTACCAACTGGGTGAGATCCAGTGCTAACGCAAATTTACGCGCCTCCCTCCCAGCGTGGCATGTTTTCTCATACGGGAACAACCACTGCTCGTGGTGGGCGTTAAAGTCCCCGAGAAAAACAAGTTCCGCCGTCGGATACCGTTGCTGCGCTTTGTCTGCCATTTCTGTGAGGTGGTCGAAGAGCTTGGTTGTCTCCTGATCTCCACTATGCGACCGATAAACACAGGCGTAGACAGTTTTGTCCACGACGGTGTCCACTAAAACCCACAATGTGGAGAACCCGGTTGCTTCAAAGCAACGGAGTCGCTTATAGCAAATGTCATCGCGGACATACACACAGACCCCAGCGTGTTCTTTGAACTTGTGTTCTAATGAGTAGCATGGGTAGTTGAGGTACGTCGCATCTGCTGGACATTTGATTTGCGTCTCCGTTAAGAAAAACAGTTGCGGTTACGCGGTCTCCAGGTGGTGGTGGACCGAGTCAATGTTGGAATGCAAACCTCGGATATTAGTGAGGTGCACCTTCAGTGGGAGGAAGTGCAGCCGTTTTTTAACATTTTTCTTTTTATGAGCTTTTTTCATGTTGAGGAGTGATGATGGGAAAACAGTTGGATGTCGAGGCGCAGCTTTTACCATGCGGATCTCATGGGCTAAGCCGACCATTGGGGAACTCATCTGGAGACTGCGGGGACGCCCGAGCCGCCCTGGAAATCGCCACCGGGTCCTCCCAACCAGTCGCCAACTGGCACGGTGGAGCCATTCCAGGATTTTTCGCGAGGTGGCGGGGCAGCCTTTGCCACGTGGCTGGTGCGCTAGGGGCCCCAACTGCCTGCGGTCGGTCAACGGCAAGACCGTGCCTCGGATCCCACTACCCTCCAGTATGAGCTACCCGATACGGCGTCGCTTAAGATTCCGAAAACTGAACCAAGCTGCGCAACTGACAATCTTCCATCTCCCAAAGGCACTGGTACTCCCACATACAGACGGAACGCAGCAAGCTACTTGGCGCCTGGTTCTGGTGAGAGGGTGGTCGCTGCCAGGCGGCCCCTTGCGGGACCTACCACCGCTTAGTGGGGGGTCGTTCAGCCGTCGCCACAAGTAAGTTAGTGTCGCCATTGCCCGGGGTGGACCGCTAGGAGGTAGACCCCAACCACCCCAGTGCAGAGTAGAAGTTAATAAACGTAAAATAGTAGACCACTGTCTACTACTGCCATTCACAGACTTTACCATTTTCTACAAAACCGCCATTCGGAATCTGACAATTAGGAATTATTTTTCACCTCCCTGCCAATTGGATGAGATTTCGAGTATTTTTTCTCTCTCTCTCTCTTCCATCTTGTATACTTTCTGAGATAGACGCCGACGAAATTTATATGGCCGCCATCTTAAATCCGCCATTATGGATTTTTTTTAGCTCGTTGCCAATCGAGTGATATTTGTTCGAGCACCTCTCTGCTATCTTAAATATCCTGGCTGTGCCCTTTCCCCATCTCTGAATTCCTCAATCATCAGCTCTATATTTTTGCTCTGAATGAATTTTCATCTTCTATACGAAACCGTTAGTGAAAAAAAAATTTCATACATAATTTTACAGAAGAGGTGATCAATCAGTCAGTGAATCAGCACAAGCAGCTGTATATATATATATGTCGGAGGTGTAAGTTAGGTTTAGGTTAGGTTAGCCTTGTGTTAGGTTAGGTTAATGTTAGTCTAATCTTAAGATTAAACAGTGAAACTAAGCAGTGGAGGTGAGTGTTATAATCATTTAAAGGATATCCTTAAGACTACACCTTGGTCACAAGTCCAAGGCACTGCTTGGGTTCCTTTCATAATAGTAAAAGGTCGTAACGTTACCTTCGCTGTATTGCGCCCCTATAGCTTTTGAGATAGGCCATCTATCTATATCCTTTTTAATCAGTATCCGACATATATTAAAGTTGGGCAGCGCCTTGGACTTGCGACCCAGTGTACCTCCACTGTAGAAACACTAACTACAGTAAGTAATAAAGTTAACTTACATAAACCTCGAGAACGGTGAACTTAACCACGACACTATAACACTAACTTCTATGTACACTGCGCGACAACACTAGAGAGACTGACTAATCTATCGCACTAAAGGTTAATATTGTCTAGACGTGGGTATACTTGAAATAATATTAAAGGAACTACCAGCAAACACTAATTTATAAACGGTGTTGCTAACACTAAATCACTTTATTTTGTACGTAAAGTCTATACATTATCCTACATACTGTCTCTTGCTCATGATATGTCAGGGTAGACGTCAGTTGGAGTGAGAGTCAGGGAGACGAGAGCTAAGTGCGTAAGAGTGCTCATACGATGTGCTTAATGAAAACCACGATTTTCTTATATTTATAAGTGTGCAGTGCTGCCATCCACTGACAGTGGTTTATGTTGAAGTGTGGTTTGAGATGAATATATGAAAAAAAATTTTAATTTTTTTTTCTTCACTCCCCCTCCCCACTCTTTCTTCGAGGATGCAACGCATCAACAAAACAAGAGGGTATCTCTTGTTTTGCCGATGTCCATGGGCGATGGTGGCCACTTACCATCAGGTGGACCATCTGCTCGTTTGCATCTAATGTACCATAAAAAAAAAATATTGACTGTGTTGGAGTTTAAGTAATTTTGTTGGTATGGTGAGATCATTGTAATAAAAGTTAACAAGGGTTTTTTTTTAATTTATACCTCAGCTTAGCCAGATCTTCTTATAAACGATATACAGGAACTTTTTTATTTTCAGAGGCAATGAGCGTCTAATTAAAAGTCATCAAACTTCGTAACAAAGCTGTAACAAAATTATTTCTTTTCACCAAAAAGTTAGGAAAAATTATAATGAATTATCATTAAGACTTTAACGTTACCATGTTTCATTAAATTTTATGAAATATGGATGTAACGTACAACATTTTGTTATAGTCTGACACATCATACATTACAAGTTCCTACTTAAATCAATGTTACCAAAATTATAAATAAAAGGATGCAATTTATATTACAACAAGATTTTTTTGGGGGTTGGTGATTAAAAGTAAATAAATATTTTAATTGTTCTGCTGAATATTTTATTGTCAAATTAATAAAAAACATATGTTGTGAATGCACTCTCACCTGTAAGCTGAATCTTCAATAGTATAAATCCAATAGAATTACAATAACCACAAGCACCAATAATCACAACAGGTATTATTAAATATACTCATTCACTTCATTGCAAACAATTGAATCAATACAGCAGTCAATTTTACAGTTCTTTGAACATTTTAATTCAGAAATGGCTGAATTTCAAAAAAACCTACTCAATGGCTCGATCCTAGCAACAAGCCCTACCTCCAATATAGTGGCACAATTTAATACTTTTTGGGGATTTGTCTTAAGTGCACTAGAAGGACTGCAGCGGCAAGTAGACTTATTATTCAAACAATACGACCAGATGGAAATGAGAAGTAGACTCAAAATTCTTCTGGTACATGGTATACCCGAGGTCAAGAATGAATCCGGACGGTTGTAGGCAAATTATCCAAACACTTTAAATTTTACACCAAAGGTACTTGAATGGTGTAACTCATATCTGTATGATCGTCAGCAATGTATACGTCATAATGACAATTTGTTATTTTCCTGTTGTCTTTAAGCCGGGGTTCTACTGGGAGGTGTTTTGTCTCCTCTCTTTTTCTCCATTTTTATAAACCCAGTTACGGAACTTATGAATATTCCACATAATATTGATGCATATGATTTACAGATATATTTATCAACGAACATAGATAACTTACCAAATGCTATTGAACGGATTAATTCGAACCTCAATGCTATATGCCGATGAAGTAAGTCATATGGAGTAACTGTTAAATCCAATAAATCTTGTAGTAATCGGCGGTTCAAAACAGATATCAAAATTAAATGTGACATATCTTAAGTTGGATATCGCAGGTGACTAATGTAAGCCGTAAAATCTTTGCCTCAATCGGTGAACCTAAAGAGCTGGAAGAATCTTGTGCCAATCAGTACCAATATGTCTATTGCTCAGTCACTTCTCATTCCAATCCTATGCTGACACATGTTACACTGATTTATCCCAAGCACTTGCAACAAGCTGGAACGACTGCAAAATACGTGTATTCGTTTTGTTTATGGTCTTAAGAAATTTGACCATTTATAACAGTATCGCTCCCAACTACAATGGTTTACTATAGGGTATCGTCAAAACCTCCATACTGTTTCACTTCTTTACACGATATTATACAATCCTCAAGCTCCTGCATTCCTGAAAGAGCGTTTTACATACCTTGGATCTTATACTTTTCTATTTCAGACTTCGTTCCCAAGACGACAATAAATTGAATTTTCCTACTTATTCCTCTCAGAAAAATAAAGAATCTTTTACTTCAACTCTGTAGAGTTGTCGAATGACCTTCTTAGGGAAGTTCGTGAGGCACATAGTGAATATTCTCTTCTATTATATTTATATGTTTATACATATTATATGTACCAAGAACTTATAATATTGTTTATTTTAAATGAAGTAAATACTGGTTGATAAATATTTTGCGCACCACCTATTTTTTTTTTGTTCGCTAAGGTTTCTTACGACCAGTAGTTTGCCTGGAAAAAACACTTTAAGTGATAAGGCCGCTTTTGCATGCTATTGTTTAAGTTACTGTTGGTAATTATTTTCAGCATCGTATTTCACTGTGTATGCAATAAAGTTATTTATAATTACTATTATTATTAAATTAGTGTTGCCAACATCATAAATAACAGGATGCTAATTAAATCAATCCTACCAATATCTTAACTAACAGGATGCTACTCAAATTAGTGTTGCCAACGTCATAACGTTATAATAACGAATTGCAGTGACATGGAAGCACGAAGAATATAGTTATGAAATGGCTAGTAGTAGAATATTCACAGTTTAAAAATGACTTGTCAAACTGACTTGATCTTACGAGACAGAGTGTATAAGTTGTAAATATAATTTCGGCATTTTTTAAAAACATTTTAATTATAATATAAAATACGGCTATTTTACAAATATGCAGTGGACACCACTATCTCACTGACACATTTCGTGCAGTCGTTCTGAAGTTATGCGCTTACATACATAGAAGCGATACATTTTTACGTATATAGAAGTCAGAGAAAAAGTAAAGGAGAGAGGATAGGGGGTATATTGAAACACTACTGATGGGAGTGATATTGAATGGACTATTGGGTAATCGCAACGCAGACACTGCTACTGATCCGATAAATAATTAAATATTAGGTTAGGGATAAAGTTTCTTCGCATTTTTTAAGAAAATTCAAAACATTTTTAATATAGTTTATTTACATTTAAATAAAGTATGTAGGTACCATTTTGTTCGATAACTTTTTGCCATCTTGTAAGTAGGGACATTATCCCATTGCTATAAAAATTTTGGGGCTTCTTATCAAAAAACCGCGACAAGTAGTTTTGGCAGTCCTCTCGTGATGTTAACCTGACACTGCATAAAGAATTCTGAAGAGACCGAAATAGGTGGAAATCTGAAGGTCAGGACTATACGGCGGATGCATTAACACCTCCCAGCCAAACTCTCTTAATTTTTGCTGAGTGGCTAAAGATGTGCGAGGTCTAGCATTATCATGATGAAAAAACCACACCCCTTCTGTTGATTAATTCCGGCCGCTTTCTCTCAACTTCTTGCTTTAATCTCATCAGTTGTTCGCAGTAGAGTTCAGAATCGAGGGTCCTGCCTGGTGGTCACAGCTCATAATTTATAATGCCACCACACACACAGCATCACCTTGTTGCAAGTTAACCCGGGTTTCGCCACAGTCTGGGAAGTCTGACTGGCCTTTGACCACGACCTCTTTCGCACGTTCTTGTCATACGTGATCCACTTTTTATCACCAGTTATCAGCTTCTTTAAAAATGGTTCGGTTTCATTACGTCGTAATAAAGAATCACAAATGAGTACACGGTTCATTAGGTTTCTTTCAGTGAGCTCGTGAGGTACCCAAATATCGAGCTTTTTTGTGTACCCAGTTTTTTTCAAATGCGCCCAAACTGTTTTGTGGTCAATTCTGAGTTCTTCAGATACGTCGAAACTACTGATATGCCGATCTAGCCGCTTTTTCAAAAATGGCATCCATTTTTATCCGTAATAGGGCGACCAGAGCGAGGAGAATTTCCGGATTGAAAACGCTTAAACCAAATTTGTGCTACTCTCACAGACACTGCACAAGGTCCATAAACATCGTAAATTAATTTCGCAGCTTGCGTTGCATTTTTACCTTTTTTGTAGTAAAATTTTAAAATGTATCAAATTTCTTCATTAGACTCACTCATCTTCACAGTACGAAAACAAATAAAAATCACACATTTTCCTAATTTGAATTTGGAATGATCTTCTTTAAAATGTAAACTTGTAATGATACCAAAACCAGGCAGATACAAATAGTATAGCCAAAGAGATTTTATTACATGTTCATACATACTATAATAGGAAAAGACTTTTTCCCCAACCTATTATTATGATCTACTACAATTACGACAGGCACCTAAACAGTGCCTTGGACTTGGGACCAACGTGAAGGTTTAAGCACTGCCCAGGCTTTTTATTTGGACCTAGGGTTAGGTTAACCCAATGCTTATTTATATAGATATTAAAGTATATAATGAACTTGGTTTTATTAAATAAATAGTAACTCATTTATCTTCTGAGGATTCCCCACCGAGCGTAATTACCTAATTACGCCAACTTTTCTTAACGCAAGGGCTTTGCGCTTTATGCCGGCTTCCTTAACGTTGTGTAGGGTAAACGAGCTTATTAGGGACACATAATAAATTAGTCGCCCCGTCCCGGCTTCGCCCGGGTGCTATTTACCACGTGTATTTAGGTTTAATTTCACATTTTGATCGCTATATTGCTATATCCCCCTCACCCGTGAGGGGACGGAAGAATACAATTCCTCTTTGCCGCTGGAAGAGCATCTCGTAAGAGCCGAGTAACCTATCTCTGTAGCATATTCCATCAACATCAGTTCAGTGATTTAATTGTGATTAAGTAACAGACTCGACAGACAATTCATTCGTCAATAGATGGCGTAAGTAGTATATTTAATAGCACTTTCATTTGTTTAGTTTGCATAATTATATCTGTTAGATTAAATTGATGTATGTGTGGATATTATAAGAACATGCAATTGAGACAAAGTCATGTAGTGCATGGCGCTGGCAAGCCACGTGCAAGGTAAAGGCTCTGTACCGCTAACGATGGATGATCTTAAACATAACTTGTACTACTTTGAACAATGTTAACTGTATGAACTCTTAGAAGACTGTCTCAAAAACTCGAACATCAATATATAGGTAATCAATACAAACCTACAGTTTTCTATTATGTTTTATATCTAAAACCTAAAATTTATCCATAAAATCTTAAATGTTATTTGTTCTTTCTTTTACGTAAAATCCAGTTTAGGATAAGTAAGTAATGAAACAAAGTCAATACCTTTGTTTTATAAATTTAGTATTGTGGACTATTCCGAATAATTTCTTGGTCAAAATATTATAATACTAGGGGCCCGTCCCGGCTTCGCACGGGTGGATAATTTTTTTTTAACATTTTGGCTCCCGCATTCTGTCGCTCCCTCTATAGCCGCGTTACTCGCTGCGCTGCGAAGCACGCCACACCGCGCCGGCGGCCCGTCTGGGATTATTTTTTATTTATCTTGATATTTTTATTTCGTAATATCTTTTGACTGGAATGTCCGATTTCAATAATTCAAAAGGTAATTAACAGGTATTGAAACAGTCTTCATTACGAAATAATTTATTTGGATAAGAATTGATACAAAGTTATGGAAAACATGGTCTGATTTTGATTGGCATTTTTATTAACTTTTAAAATGTAAAAAAGTAGTTATAGTGACTTAACTACAATAGTTGGACATATGGTCTCGCGGAGTTTTTTGTATATATTGATACGTTCTATAATATTGTAGAACATTTTTTTGTTCTATCATCAATACTTTTCGCAGCGCATGCGATGAAAGATATTTTATGGCTAATTTTTTTGCACCATGTGTTGGTTTTAGTGAGAATTTCTGGGGATCTCTAATTTTTTCTTGTAATAAATATAGCCTATGTTACTCAAGGATAATGTAGCTTTCTAATGGTGAAAGAATTTTTGAAATCGGTCAAGTAGTTTTTATGTTTATTCGTTACATACAAAAATACAAATCTTACTTCTTTATAATATTAGTATAGATTAAACAAATTAAGACTTACATCAAGCACAATAATTAAAATGGAGAATGTTACCATTCCAATTTCCTCTAGTCATTGGTTTAAAGTAAACCGTGGATAAATCTTAGTGTTTCCAAACATATTTCAAGTGCGGCAACCCAGAAGTTTCTGTCTGAGTAACATATGTGTTCCGTATCGATATCCTATTCCGATAAATTTATCTTTCCTTTTGTAAAAGCGTTGTAGGAAAACTTAAGTGGGTAGGTTCAAATTTTACTCTTCTAAGTATTATCTATATGGAAGCTATACTGATCAGAATATTCAAATACATTAGAAGACGAAAGCAGAGCAGTTGCAGCTTGAGAGCAAGACCCAAGAGCAGGTTTTAAGATTTAATATGTCGGCGCGTACGTTAGGTTTAGATTAATCTAACCTTAGGTTTCAATAGAGAACCTGGGCAGTGAGGGCGAGTATTTCAATTGAAAGAAAGACGTCCTTAAGCACATCTTCCCATCCAATCGTAATAGTAATAGATCGTAATGTTTGATTATTTATCGGTTCAGTAGCAGTATCTACGTTGCTTTCCTTGCTACCCAATAGTTCATTACACCCCTTCTCCTTCTCTTCCTCGTCTTTTTCTATATGTTAACTCTCATCTCTATTGCTATACTTAATGTACTCACGAGGTGCCCAAAATTCAAGGGAAGAAGGTTGGAAACAGAGATAGAAATAGAAGCAAAGATTAAAGAAGAAACATTAAGCGAAATAATGTGTTTCATTACAAACAACTAAAAATAGGAATAAATTCATGAAATACTATACATAAGTAGTAGTAATAATTAGAAGTGTATATTATACGTAGTAATGATAATACAGATATAATTATACATAGGCAGGAAAGTATGGAAAAAGTGTGAAAGGAAACGAATAAAAACAAGAAGAAAGAAAGGATGACACCAAAGAGAAGTGAAAATGAAATAAGCAAAAGTAATTATAAGAAAGCACGGAAGTAAGCAAAAAACGCAAAATAGATATACATAAGACTCTGTCACATTCGGGGGACCTGTATTATATAAAAATAAAAAAATTAGCATATCAAAGACTTACATGAATCTTCGATAATGTAGTTAGCTTTAATGTTTATTGGACGAGATAACTTTGACGACTGATTCAAATCTATCGCAACAGACGTTATATATTGACTATATGTGGGAATTCTTGAACTCGCGAATACAAAGTTATCAACAGTGTTGCTATCCTAAAGAAAGCGTAAAATTAGACACATAGTTTGATGAAGAAGTAATGTCGATAACTAGGGAGACCACAACACTTGACAATTGTACGATTTTAGACAATGTTTACTGAATGAAAATACTTGATAATTTTGATAGTTTGATTTTTAAAGTACCCTACATTCTTAGCAACCACTTTTGGTATTCGAAATTATTTGAGTTAAATATTATGTAACCATTGTAAGTTGTGAGTTTTTGTTGTTATCTTATGATTGGTAACAAAAGAAATATGATCATCAATAGTGTCTAATTAAATACTATGGGGTTTACTTATAAAAGCATATAATCAGTTGATTAGTTAAGCAGTGTTTTGTCTCTTTCTTTCAAATACTAACTAACATGAATTTCAAATATATTTTCACTAAAACACGTATATCATACAACTGGCAGTAGTCCAGACACCAGACACGAGTGAGTGAGGCAAACAACCCTATCTGTTTACAAGTTCCGACCTCATAATTATCTGATATAACTACTTGCTTACTCAGTACTACTGAGCTTAACTTTTCAAATTTATTACCTACCCTCAACTTGATTCTGGTTTGTAAAGAACTTTAAAAGTAAATTATGAGTACTGGTAACATTGTGTGTCATTAACGATATTATTACAATTGTTTATAATAAATTACCTGTCCTACTTTAACTTAGTTGATGGGAAATTGGTTCCCCACGTTGCAGATCGAAAGCCACCGTCCGTCCACCCACTCACTCACTTATCCACAGTTTACCTATCTATTGTCTTATTTACCTACTCACAATTTACTTCATTCATTTATCACTCATCCATTCGCCTTACTCACTTACTGAACCACAATTCACTCGCCCACTCTCTCATTCATCCATTCATTTAATTTCTTACTTATCTTGCATCTCGTAAGAGCCGAGTAACCCAGCACCCCTTAGTGGTAGGGGATCTGTTCCCCGACTGGCTTGCGACCACCAGCATTTGAATGCGACCGCCAAGTGTCATAGATGTGTTCCTGCCGAGCCGAATGTGGCCCAGACGCACCCCCTCCCTCTCCCATCCCATCAATGCTGCGGATCTAATGGCCTATAGGCTCTTACTTAGGGTCTACTAAAGGCGCGGCATTTTTTTCTTCACTCCCTCTCCCCACTCTGTTTCTGAGGATGCAACGCATAGACAAAACAAGAGATTATCTCTTGTTTTGCTGATGTCCATGGGCCATGATGGCCACTTACCATCAGGTGAACCATCTGCTCGTTTGCACCTCATCTACCATAAAAAAAACTCATATTATCAAAATGAGTCCAAAATTTAACAAACAAAACTTTCTGTTGCTAAAAATCACGGGGCAGGTTTACAATGTAATAATCCTACGAGACCTTAATCGGAGAGGCAAGCACCACAACACTATTTTTACACGACCACTAGTACCACTTCAGTTTCACTTAAAGAAGTCCAGAAATGAAGAAAAGGAATAAGTGACGAAGCAGTGGTAGGAGCATCTCTCCACTAGTGGGGATAATAGTAAAAAAAGTCGCCATAGAGTGTATCAATAAATACCGTTTCATCTATACTCAGTGTTAGCAATGTCAGTGTGTTACCATGGTTACAAGATTGTTATAATTGTCAATATGTTAATATTGTGAGGCAGCTCTCAAATGAGCAATGAGCTGATAGTCTCCAAACGGCTGAACAGATCTTCACAATACATAGCTAAGAACTATCTAAAATAAATTACGTCATTGTAGCGTCGGGGGTTAAAAATACATTAACAACTAACTTTGAGAAACTAGAACATTTATTATGCGGAAGTTTATAAAATAAAAATATTTAAAGAAATAAAACGCCCCGCGACCTGAGTCCTGACAATACCACTTTTTGTGTAAACTTTACCGACGAAGTCTTACCGCTTTAAAAAGAACAAAAACTAAGAAAGTCCTACTTTTAGAACTAATTTTATTATGACCTCTCCTCGCTGAGTTGTTGATGCTCACGACTTAGGTTTTATATGCACAAACTCTCGCCTATACTGCTACACCTCTGAATATTGACAATAACAAAAAATCAAAACGTTATCAATAAGTGTAACACACTTCATTACACTTAACTTTATTATAGTCCATGAAATTACTTGTCATACTGCCGTAATTTATAAGGTGTGTTTAAGTATTTTTTAAATAACCCAATAGGGACTACTAGCTGTTCAAAGGTCATCATCAGTAAACCTAGCAAAAAGAAAAACATATTTATTTGTTTTAAAATTTGCATAAAGATTATTTGTATTTGTATTGATTGAATTGATTCAGCGAATGGTTAAATAAGTGAATGAGGATTCACTACATGAATGAACGAGTAAGTGAGTGAAAGAGTAGATAGGTCAGAGGAACACGGCAGACTGTCGGCAGTCTAAACAAGCTCTTCCTGCTGTGTCAAAGAGCTTATCCCCTAAACTGCTCAGTCCAAATCGCATTGATCTCCGTTTAACGAGAGTAATGTCGGGATATTGATAAACATGAACTTGATAAACATCTATTTACTATAAGCATGACAGACAGCCCCATTTGCAGGGGATGCCTACAGGCAGAAGAGACGACTGCCCACGTTGTCCAGGAATGCGTGGGCGTCGCCACACAACGGGCACAAATCCTCAAGCACATGAGGTCGCTCCAAGAAGCCTGTGAAGTTCCCAGAAAACTTCTACGCTTCTGGAAGCTAAAGCTAAAGGGCGGAAACAGGAGCCCACATACAATACAATACAATACAATACCTTCTCCTAACTATAATAAACACAACAAAAAAGAATTAGTAAAATCAGTCCAGCCGTTCACGCGTGATGTCATGACGAAAAGAAATAGAGATTTATTTTTATATATAGATATAATACATTTCACAAAGAAATGACACTCAATTTATAACTAGAATATGAAAGGAAGTATAAAAAGCATTGTAATAAAACCACTCCGGACTTAAAGTGCATCAGATGAGATATAACTTTTTATTCTAGCTCTTTTTAACCTACCCTCGCTTCATGGATAACATTAAAACAACATTAACACATTGTATTTAATTCTGCAACAATATATAAGTTTGACGAGTTATTTCGTCAAGAGTAGCTTGTCATAATAACTCGTCAATTTCATGACGAATTAATTCGTACGCGAATCAGAACGTTATCGGTGTCAGATTGCATTTTTTTAGTATTGAGACTAAAATAAATTATTACGATTATCAAGAATATCTTGACGTATTAACTTGTCAATGAAATTAAATTTTTATATTCTTGAGACTTAAATAAACTCTTTTTTATGGCAGTTAAGGGGCCACCGTCGCTCACTCTTGTTTTGCCGATGCGTTGCCACATTTAAATACAATTAGGATGGGGACTAAAGAGAAGAAAGTTATGGTTTCAGTGGATCAGGGGATCCAGATTCCAGAAAGAGGGGTAAGTCTAGCCCACATTCGGCTCGATCGGAACGCGACCAACCATTGATGGAAAAACTAATTACTTCATCATACTTAATGAGAGTGAAAGCAGTGATGGCCCAGTAGTTGAGACTTCCAGTCTTACTCGGGAGGTCCGAGTTCGATTCTGGGCACACACCTCTGACTCTGAGTTATGTGTGTTTAAGCAATTAAATATCACTTGCTATAATGGTGAAGGAAAACATCGTGAGGAAACCTGCACAAGTGAGAGTTTATCTCAGTCACTTACACCCAAAATTTGAAATCTCAAATTATTACAGACAGACAAACATTCTATTTAATATATAATTCTACTTATTTTCAGAATGAAAATAATATAAAGCTGTCTGTTAAACGTGAATTCTGAAAGAAAAGTTTACGAGACCGAACTAAAGATGCCTTTGTGTTTCCTGAAAAGTTTTATCGGCCAACTATCTTAATATTATAATTTTACTACTACACATACTACAATTCTGTGACTTTACATGTAACTTTAATCAATATTATATACGTCAGAGGAGAACGCCGATTTGAATGAATAAAGTAATCGAATAACACGATTTCGTAGTTTTTAAACAGGAACCCAGGCAGTGCCTTGGACTTGTGACCAAGGTGTAGGCTTAAGCAGCTCCTTTATGATATTTCGACACTCGCCTCCACTGCTTGGTCTCACTGCTTGTCTTAGGTTAGGTTAACGTAAAGTTAACCTAACCTAAGGTTAACACATTTAAATACAATGTAGGGACTTACAATAAATAAGACGAAAGAACTCATATGATCCTTAGCCCGAGAGGTCCAATATCGGTGACATAGCCACACACTATTTGTTAAACTTCAACTCCAGGTGATGTTCACTCAAAGAGACTTGTCGAGAGACTTAAGTGTACTGCGTCAGTTGGAAAATATATAGGGATTAGACAATGGTAGCAATGCCCCTCCACTAGTGGGGAGAAGTAAATCAACAAAAAGGAAATATGGCGTCCTGATTAATCGATAATCGTTTACTCGTTTGAGGCTGTCAAACATCTTTGAATATAAAAATCGCAACGGAAGTGACAATTAATTTTCTTTATCATTATCCTACTCTAATTATAGCCCGACACGGCCTTCACTATTATCCTACCCCAACTATACCCCGACATACATGTACTGCAATAAAGTTTTTTTTAATTAGACTTATCAAGTGAAATGTTTCCAATATTTAGAATATCTCCTGTATGTAAAATATAGTTTACAAAATATTGGTCTAATATACATAAAGTGGAACTTGTGACCCAGCAGTAGGCTTAAAGATTTTTTTTACAATCAAACAAAACTCACTATTCACTGCTTGACTTTAACCAGGCATACTTTATTTTAATATCTCCTTACCTTACACATTTCCATGGTACATTATATATGTGACACGTGTAGCTCTAACGCACACACACACAACAGAACTACACACACACTACACACGAGCGAGCCTACTTACTACTTGCTGCACACTTATCCTTATATTTTGGCCAATTCACACAATATCTTTATAAATTATAGACTATGTGTTATTCAGATATATAAGCTATTTTATTGTAAAGGTTCATTAAAATCCATTTACTAGGCTTTGCATTAGAGATTAACAAACATACTCATAAACTTGCGCGTTTATAATATTAGTAAGGATTCCGATACAACTAAAAGGACTCCATCTTTTTTATTCTTGTCAATATTAACATTTATAGATAATAATAGCAAACCTAGCAGCAGTAGATAATAAATATATTTTACTACGTATAAAAGTATATATAAATAATGTAAATGGTAAAACACAATGGTCAAAGTTTGCAATAAGATCCAGCGTCAACAGAACTTCAATGTCCTAGTTGAAAGCAAACTTGGCGGAACCGAAGCGACGCTGTGGGTTCTATCAAAGAGGTCGACTACTTTATTTAAATAAGAACGACGGTATTTTATGAACTAATTATATTAAATATTAGTTTGACAGAGAAAAAAATTGTAATTACTAAGTCACACTCACGTGCCAACACACGCAGCCACACTTTCGCTCAGTATCGGCTTATCAACCCATCAATTACTCAACCTACGATTAACTCACACATTTAAATATTCCATTGTATCCCACGAGAATTGTATTTTCTCGAAATAAAAACTTTTTTTGTATCAACGCTTAAAGAATCTGTATACCAATATTATTCAAATCGGTTTAGCCGTTGTGTATGACTTATTAGAAAACTGCAAACTATCTATACATATTCGCAGTATAAAATTAGGACGCATTCCGCTGTCTGTACGCTTAAATCTTTTAAGCTACACTGCGGATTTTAATGCGATTTTTACCAATAGATAGAGTGATTCGTGTAGGGAAACCGTGCGAATTTAGAGGGAGTCGCTAGATTATAATATTAGTAGAAGTTGTTGTGATATTCAACTTTTTTCTAATTAATTGTCTTTGTATGTATTTAATCACAGTATTCTAATAGTAATATATTCAAAAGAATTAGAATAATATCCCAGATAAAATATAACAAAACAATATTTCTGCAAAAATATGTAACAAGTTGAAAAGTCCGGAAATTTCAGCCAACTGTATAGTTGGTATGATATGGATATGATATTTTATTATCTCTCGTGTAGGGTGGAAATGTTTGTAATTTTACCAACATGTTCACTCATCTATTCACACACACTCACATACCAACTCACGCACTCACCCGCTCGCTCAATGACAACCTATCAACCCACTCACTCAATTATCTTTTGATTACTTCATATAATAAACTAAATTTCAACCAAATCTGTCCGTTTTTGAGTGACTTGCTGATAAGCGACAAACCTTTACATTAATAATATTATAATCTAACTAGTCTAAATTTAAATTAATTAAATGTCTATAATTAACCACAGTATTGAACCAGTAATATATGCAAAAGAATTAAAATAATATCCCAGATAGAATATAACAAAACAAAATTTCTGCAAAAATGTGTAACAAGTTGAAAAGTCCGGAAATTTCATACAGTTGGCTGAGTCAGAAATCTGTCTTATCGTTTCGTAAGCGGGTACCGGATATTAACTCGGCATATTGGGTATGATATTTTATGATCTCTCGTGTAGGGTGGAAACGATTGTAATATTGCCTTTACTAACATAAATACGTCTTATATTTTAACCCTTTTAAGGGATATTTGATGTTGTAAGTTACGGCTTTTATACGGCGTATAACTATAAAAAGTCTCTGCACCTTTTGATGATGACATATTTCATTTTATTGTTAAGCATTAAAAAATTTATTCTCATTACCATTTCCATTTTATTTCCATTGTCATATTTTTTTTTACTGACAGAATAATACTGCCACTTCTTGGAGTTACTAATTAAAGAAAAATGTTTTTTTTTAATGACACTAGTTTTTAATGTCTATTATGTTGTTTTTTTTTACAATCGTTGGCAACACTTTTGTTGTCTTTAGATTTGAAGAAATGATTAAGGTTCCTTTCTTGAAGTTCACGTAAGATTGCTTTATAGTAATCAGAGGTCGAGCAGCGGAAGGAAGGAAGGCAGCCGCAAGCTCCAGGCGCTACTCAGCTTCCTGACTAGACCACACGTTTATACGTATTTCTGTGTAATATGTGTTATTCCATACATAAAATATCAAGAAACAATACTTCCAATTGAGGTATTTTTACAAGTTGAATTGACTTCGAGATTCCTCCAAGTTTTCCTATAACGAAATAATGAGTTTCAAAAGTAATTTTTGGGGAAATCTTACTTCGATTATTATAAGTTTTTCTTGTTCGGTGACAATCTTTAAGTAAATAGAGAATTTAGGTATAAATCAGTTCAGCCTAGGTTTATTATTATGATCAAATTTTCCTAGAACAAACATTTATAATTTTATTTGGCTATTACTTTTTGGGAACGACAAAACATTAACAAATCCATAGATAAGTAAGGTCATATTGAAGTTTTTAGTTCTTTGTAATATTTCAGTAAAAATATCGCCACAAGTTCGACAACTTCGAAGCTCAGTCCCGATAGATCCTCGACGGTATGACAAGTGATTTTATTAAAAAGAGCTCTGTAAACTCAAATTTATTATTTTTGATTTCTGCATTCGATACATTTATCATCACGACCCTTCAATGGCCCACTGCTGAGCCGGGTCTCCTCGTCAGAATGAGGAGGGTATTAGGCCATAGTCCACCACGCTGGCCCAGTGCGAGTTGGCAGACTTCACACACCTTTGAGAACTTTTAGGGAACTCTCAGGAGTGCAGGTTTCCTCACAATGTTTGCCTTCACCGTTAAAGCAAGTGATATTTAATTGCTTAAAATACACATAAAACAGAAAAGTAAATAAATTGGTAAGCTAATTATTATTCGAATGATACAGCTGTTTAAACAATTGATGGATTAATGTATTGACAACATAGCTACAGTTAAATCAAAGATAGAAGACGTTACAGGAAGTTGTATTTCGTAGCAAAATTGCTAGCTACAAATGTCTATACATTTGTAGCTCTCAAAGAAGCGTTGTTGCTACGGAGCTACGACAGCACAACGTAGTGGCGTAGCGTATAGATTTCGTTTAATGCGACTTATAAATATATGTTTTTATTGTACTTTGATATTCTAAAATGTTTTAGCATTTTACTTATTACAATTTGTAATATTTAGAGTCTCAATTATAAATATTTTCACTACTTTCTACCAAATGTATAATGATAGAAAAATAAAACACCCATGAGGGTAAGCATCTCGTAAGAGCCAAGTAATCGAGCACCCACTTCGTGGTAGAGAATCTGTTCCCCGACTGGCTTGCGACCACCAGCATGCGAATCCGACCGCCAAGTGTCTTTGACGTGTTCTGGCCGAGCCGCATATTGGAAAAACCTACACCCTCACATCCCACTAATGATGCGGTTTCAGTGGAATCGGGTTCATCCTCAGGGTCCACTGAAACCATAGCATTCTCCTCTTCATTCCCTCTCCTCACCCTATCTTCTTGAAGATTCGGTTATCACCTCGGTGATAACTCATCAGCAGTACAAGAGACACTTTAGTATTGCCAATGTCCATGGCCGACAGTGGCCAATTACCATCAGGTGGGCCGTCTGTTCGCTGGCCCCTTAACTGCCATAAAAAAATAATAATAATAAATTGTATGAAAATATATGTTATTTTTAAATTGTGACATGTAATTTTAATATTGAAAACATCGATTCAGTAAAATCAAGTTGTATTTTGTGAAACTCAAAATGTTATTTATGCAGCACATAAATTTCTCGCGTAGACATACGTAGCTCTCAAGGGAGAGTAACAGCTACGGTGCTACGGCGTAGCACAACATACGGATTAAGACAGATAAAAACAATTTTAAAAATGATTGCTTTATATGGAGTTTTAAATAAGTCCACCCCTCAGTATATCGGGTAAAATAAGCAAAGCCCTTATATTACTTATTTAAATAAATCGCTTTAAGATACTTTATTAGTATAATCATAATACAAACTTGTGAGTAATTGAATGTAAATACTTTTAACTTTATACGTAAGTTACAATAAGTTAAAAGTTTGAATATTAAACAAAAAATAATAATTTTTGGTGTGTTCAGTCGTCATACGGCTGTAATTAATAATCAAACTCAGTCCAAAGTCTTTCGAATTCAAATTCCTATTTTCTATACACAAATTTAAATTTGAAATTTATTTTCACTCTAAGGTAAGGTAATTAATTTCAGCCGACAAACACCAATCTAATGATAGTTTTTAAGAATTCAACGATTTTCAGGGTTCCGTACTTCAAGAAAGATAAAGATCATTTTGTTTTCCATTTGACTTTCAGCTTTATAAAATGCCAAACTTCTAAGTAGATGCAATCGAAAGATACGCCTGTTTATGTATATTTTAATTGCAAAATAATCGGCAATCTTAAGCGTAGGGAGCTTGAATAAACAAATACATCAGAGTAATGCACAGAAGGCAAACCATTTTTTATTAAATACATTATGTACCAACTGCGACCTATGTCGATACATGGATAAAAATTTTATGTAAAAATTTACATATATTTGGTATCGGGAAAGTTTGTCCGTAATATAAATTGTACAGAACACTCGGTTCACGCGTTTGGCTCGCACTTTACCGATTTTTCTTTTTCTGTAAGTCAGATCTTTTGAAATAGGCAACGGATTTAATGGGAGGGAGGGAGGCAATAAAGAAATGATTCAAGAGTTAAGGTTTATTTAAGAGAAAGCGAAGCTGGGTCGGCACAGTTACATTTAATACCATCCGATCTTACTGCTGACAATATGATATTAACGTCTAAAGCTTTTGTTACTTTAGAGCCATTATAAATCCTCCTAAGATCCTGTTCACCATAATGGCTTTTTAATTGACTTCAGATTTAAAAAATATAATAAATTTAGATTTAAATCTTCTGTAAATTTTGTTATCCCACTAATTTGTATAATTTTGGAAAACTAATTAGTTTAACTATTTAACTATACATTGAAGAGACAGGAGTATTGAAAACAATGAAAGACTGATATCGAATGGACTCGATCCTAGATACTGCTACTAAACCGATTTATACCGACCGACCGATAAATAAACATCGATCCCTTACAATTATGTCAGGAACCCAAGCAGTACCTTAATTTGTGACTAAGGAATGGGTTTGCAAGGCCCTTTGACAGAAAAAAAACACTCGCCTCCAGTGATTAGTTTTACTGTTGAAATTTAACATAACATTACACTAATTAACCCAACACAAACCTAACCTAACGTTATTTTTAAATATCCAAGTGGCAATCACATTGCAAGGTTATTCATTTGATCTTCATCGGAAACTCCCAGCATCAGTAAAACTACACTATTATTACACTTTCACTATCGCAACTTTAAACTCGTCCTCTCTCTTCCACGGACCGCCGCAAAGTGTAGACGTCTAATGCAACTACGTTACGTTTTTTCCTAAATTTTTTGTTCCAAATTTGTTAACAAATATTTTGCAAATATAGCGGAATCTAAGCGCAACTGGAGGTACAAGCAGAATAGACGGTCACTAAATGAAGAACTGAAGAAAAAGGTAGAACACATGGAGGGACAGGAAAGGAAAGATAAAGAATATATAACAATACTAGAAGAAAAAATTGAAGATATACAGAGAAAACAACGGAAAATAACCTTGAAATTAAAAATGTTCCAAAAATTTCCCCGGAGAATAAGGATGAACCGATAATAAAAATGGTATTGAACCTGTCAAAAACAATAGACTACAAAATCGAGAAAAAAGATATAAAAGATATATACAGAGTACTGGAGAAAACTGATAAAAAGAGAAACCTTCCCATAATAGTCGAATTGTTGTCTTGCATACAAAAGACTGAAATACTTAAATCGTGTAAGACTTATAACACCAAACATAAACATGATAAATTATGTGGTAAACATCTAGAACATAGCAAACATACCGATACTCCAATATACATATGAGAAAATCTTACCATGAAATCTTCTCGACTTTTCTTCTTGTAACGGGAATTAGCAAAAACTAAATCCTACAAATTTTGCTGGACTGCCTATGGTAAGGTTTACTTGAGAAAACGAAAATTCACCTATAATATCGATAAAACGCGAGGACCAAGTACAAAAATTAATGAGTGAAATGTGACTATGTTTGGTGTTAAGGTCATGTCAGTGTTATGATTTACACCCTTTTATTCTAAGAGCTTTTATCTTTTTCTTTACGTTCAACAGCATGTTAAAATTTAATGTACTTTTTTTATAGTATCGAAATAAATATAAATTTTCACACATATAAACACACCAACATTCCTTCACATATTTACATTATTATCACATATTACATTATTTCACCTACCCATAAATGCACTAAGCAACATACTTAAATTTACACCAATTCATTTACAAAAACTAACATTTATTAAATTATTCTACCAAATTGTAATGAATCAGTATCAAAAAAGAAACAGCATGAAAAAACTAAACTAAAGAACCAAAACTATAACTTTAATTTAACTTTCAATGGATAGCTGCCTAAATGACTTGCAATAAATTGACAGATCTGTGGTAGCTAGTACAATGCAATGCGAACTTCAAGATTAAAATAAATATGTAATGGCAAAAGTCACAACTTTACTATTTTGTCGCAAAATATAAGAAGCATCTACAGTAACATCGAAGACTTGCAAGTGAACCTGTCATGTCTGAATTTTTTTGTTGATGTCCTTATATTAAGTGAATGGTGGCTCAACCTTGATAAACCAATTCCTACTATGGGCGGCTATGTACCATTAACAACTAAATATCATTTAAACCAGAGTGATGGAATTGTCACATATATCAAAGAGTCAATATGAATAGAATAAACCTTTATTTTTGTTAAATTAAAAACATCTTATAAATAATTATACAACTAACACTTAAAAATTTAATATGGTGCAAAGTCGATGAAATAAAATTAACCGGCGCCTCGTGCTTAAAAATTGAACTACAAGATCATATAATAATAGGTATCTATCGTTCCCCTTCTAAATATGATGCAAATCCATTTATAATTCCTTTAAGTCGAGTTCTAATAAACAAATGTTGCATTAGAACTTGTAACAAATTGCAGAAAAGACTTAAATTTTATCCAAGTAACCAAATCTTAAGCATTAGTTATAAAAGATATCGTAATTTTTGTAATAACTTAATTAAAAAATTAAAACGTGACTATGACGGACAAAACTTAAATAAATCCGCTGGTTATTCTAAAACTTTTTGGAGAACCTTTAAAAACATTACTAACATTGGGAAAAACAAAACTGATAAAAATTCAGAACTTTTACAAATAAAGCCTTCCTCTGTCGAATCTTTTAATCACATAAATAACTTTTTTGCAAACGTTGGGTATAATTTAGCTAATGCAATTCTTACAAGTAATGATAAGCTACAAAACGATGAAACCTCTTCCTCGCAAACATTTGTATTACTAAATACTTCTGTTGAAGAAGTTCTCAGTATACTATCGTCTATGAAAACAGACAGTTCTCCAGGTTTGGATAATATACCGACTAAATTTCTTAAATTAGCTTAGCATATAATAGCACCTGTCATCTGTCACTTAGCTAATCTTTGCTTTCATAAGAGGATCTCTTCAACTAAGTTAAAACATGCCATTATAACGCCAGTGTACAAGAGTGGAGATAGTAACGATGTAAATAACTATAGACCGACCTCAGTTTTACCAGCTTTATCAAAAGTTATTGAGAAATTATCGAATATTCGGCTTAAAAACTATCTTAGTAAATATAAGTTTTTATCAACAAAACAATTTGGCTTCACACAGGGAAAATCTACGGAGGACGCTGTGGTATCGCTGACCTCTTTAGTGACTAATCAGCTAGATAATAGTAAGAGGTGTCTAAGTGTTTTTCTTGATTTGAAAAGAGCATTCGACACCGTTATTGTTCACATTCTTGTACAAAAGTTAGAACGTATTGGAATACGCGATCTTCCATTAAAGCTTTTTAAGGATTATCTAAGTGATAGAAGACAGAGTGTTAAAGTGGGACATTATATTAGTGAAGAAGATTTATCATATGGGGTGCCACAGGGTTGTGTTCTGACTCCCACTTTATTTTTAGCATACATAAATGCTTTGTGTAACCTAAAACTGACTAAAGGCGAAATATTTTCTTACGCTGATGATACAGCATTGGTGTTTGTTGATGATGTCCAAAAACATACTGAAATTAGTCTTGTTAAGGTTGCTGACTGGCTGGAAAAAAATCTTTTAACACTAAGTGCTAATAAGACCAATTATACATGCTTCTCCATTAACGCCAAAATGCAGCCTATCCCTATCCTATAAAATGCCTAGATATGATATCTTTCAACTTTAAAATAAGGGTCCACAAATGTGTAGACTTCGACTACTGCATTTGTACCAACATTAGTAGGATAATCTGTACTAAATACCTGGGCGTCATGATCGACCAGAGTTTGACCTGGCAATCTCACCTCGAACTGGTGGCCAATAGATTTAGAAAACTATCCTGGATTTTTAAATTACTTATCATATTGCTTCTTATTATATAATAAGAAGACAATTATAAGCTTTTGTATACTGGTTTGGGTTGGAGCCCCTAGGACAAAATTTCTGACAGTTGAGAGAGCTCAACGATTCTTACTAAAAGTAATGCTTTCAAAACCTCCAAGATTTCCCACAAACGCCCCTTACAAATTGATAAATTTATTAACAGTCAGGAAACTTTATATTTTGAATATCACACTGAGAACCCATCGTAATACAAAATTCAATAAGGCTCATAAAGTTAAAAGGAGGAATAGATCTGTAATTCCAATAGAAAAAACTCGAACCACGTTTGCTAGTCGACAACATCATTTTATATCTCGTGAAATTTATAATCAAATTAACAACAAACTGAATATTTATTCATTAAATATTTATTCTTGCAAAAAGGTCATTATGGATTGGATTACTAATTTAAATTATGAAGAGACAGAGGCATTATTACAAATAAAAAAATTATAAAGTTTGACAGTTATACACACACACACACACACACACTGCACATTTAGCATTTAATAGAAAAGATAGTTGAAATTTGTTTAGTTTATTAATATTACATGTACGTCTTACATGTTCCATTTATGTGACGACTTTTGGAAGAGCGAGATCTCCCAACACAAGTAATATAATACTTACAGGGAGGTCTCAAATAAAAAAAAACTATGTACGCCAAGTAAAATATAAAGTGGGATAATAGTGAAAAGAATCGCTTGCCAATCACAGGCTACCGAAAGTCGTTGAGTTATAATGTGATAATGCAAGTGGTATTAAATATTATCCGCAAGTGGAGAGCCATTCTGAGGAGGAGACCCGGCTCAGCAGTGGGCCATTAGCGGGTGATGATTATACTATATACAGACGAAGCAATTTGTTTTCTATATTTTTACTTTTTTTAAGCACATCGTACTTTTTTACACTTTATTTTACTAATATAATAAATGTGAAAGTGTGTATGTTTGGATATTTGCTTGTTTAGATATTTGTTACTCAATCATGCAAAAACGGATGAATGGATTTCAACAAGTTTTAGTACATAGATCTTTATAACCTGTAATGAATTATATGCTACCTTTTAAAATCAGAATAATTTAGAATTCCTAATAATCCGGGATAATGTATAAATATGTTTACTGTGCGCGCCAATGCAAGCGCCTAAATATTTTTTGTTTACCAATAATATGTTGAGAATTAAATGTTCTTTAATCAATCTACATAAGTATTATACGTGGTAAATTGCACTCGCGCAAAGCCGGGCGGTTCGAGGAAAACTAAGACTGACAAGACCAGGACCAATACCAAGATAATCCTAGTCCTACCAGAGACAACACATTTTCACTCAGAGACTTCGCTAAGAGTGCGTCGAATTAAGAGATTATGTTTGTCCTTAACAAACAAATCCTTCGCTACTCATCCTCGCATCTCTGGTGGAAACGCAGCCTAGTTCTGTATATAATGCATATCAATGACAACTAAAAGTTGTAGTATCGTCGTAGCATAAATCACAAAGTTTATAAAGGAAGTGGCGAAGGCTAGTATATATATTTCCATCCACAGGAAGTACAGGTCAAACTCCTTACATATGTATGAAAACCAAAACAAACAGTCGGTTCTCATCAAAGAGTTCTGTATCCTGAATAATGTCGGAACTGAACTTGTTACTTTGTTCCTACTCGAAATTAAACAACTTTCTTCATAAATATGGATTGGGTTGGACCTTAAAATAGGTGGTTTGATGTGATTTTTTTACATTATTTTGGATAAATTATTATAAGAAGAGTTAGTGTTAAGTATTTTAATGTTATTAAACATATATGAAACTATGGTCATTTTTATTAATCGATGTTGTCATTAAAAATACGTTTATTTTTAAGGAATATCCCACTATTATCATTATAAATATATCTATTTTATACAAGAAATATTTTAATTCAATCATCAAACACAAGATTATTTTAAATCAGGAAATATCTAAATCCAATCATCAAACATGTCACTATTTTTAATCAGAAATTATCTAAATCTAATCATCAAACATGTCATTATTATTAACCAGGAAATATCTAAGGTATATCACCAAACATGTCATTATTTTTAATCAGAAAATATCTAATTCCTATCACCAAACATGTCATTATTATAAATCAGGAAATATCTAAATCCTATCACCAAGCATGTTATTATTTTTAATCAGGAAATATCTAAGTCCTATCACCAAGCATGTTATTATTTTTAATCAGGAAATATCTAAGTCCTATCACCAAGCATGTTATTATTTTTAATCAGGAAATATCTAAGTCCTATCACCAAGCATGTTATTATTTTTAATCAGAAAATATCTAAGTCCTATCACCAAGCATGTTATTATTTTTAATCAGGAAATATCTAAGTCCTATAACCAAACAGGTCATTATTTTTAATCAGAAAATATATAAACCTTATCACTATAAATATTATTATATCCCAATACTCCCAAAAAAAAGTTTTAGCATTATTAAAAATATACTCTTAAAAAAGTGACGAAAAACCTTGCCTATATATAAATATGAAAGTCAGTCTGTCAGTTTAGTAACTCAATAGTACAAGAAGGCTAATAGCCTAATTCGTCTTTGTCAGCGGCACAAGATAAATGTTCTTTTGTCAAATTGTACCTTCAAGTGACATAATTATTGTAAAAAATGACATCTTATCGGGAATATATTTTAGTTTGATAAAATTGAGTTATGGTTTAGCCCTCCCATCGCTGAGATTCTTTAATGAGAATGCTTACAATTTCTCCTTTTCAAAGGACTACTACTACTAATTAATAAAGGTTTACATAACATTCTATAACTTTTAGAGAAGACCTTCTAGCATTAAAAATTCTATCACAATTTGTTTAGTCATTAAGAAATTATCCTAATCAAATAAGTGTGGTTTTCGGTAAGATGTTTTTTTTGGTTGACAAATATATGCATGGCCAAATGAGTTTGGTAAAATAATTTTTTTCAGGCCAGTAGAAAGATCAGCATGGCCAACCTTTTGGTAAGAAGATTTTTATTTTTTTACAAAGCTTACCCTGAACAAACGTTTTTGGTAAAATGGTTGTTGTCAACTATTATAGAGATTGTATAGAGAGTTTTAGATAATTAAACTTGACAGACATCTGTTTGTTTGTTTCCACTAATAAATAAGTGTAAGGAAACTCAGGCTTATAAGTGAATATCAAGATATATTAAGGAAGAGCAACTTCACTTAAGTATGTATTCATAAGGATACGTTCGCTTATAATGCAAATTAGTTTTGTATAATGCAGTCTTTGAGGTAAGTTAGTTTATCTTAAGCTAAAAATAGTATTAGACATCCAGTCTTCATAGAGATATGGCCAAAAATGTGTATCTACTACCTTCTCTTTCGTGGATGTTCCTAATATTTGTCTCCTTCTAAAAATTTAACTATTAAGTTTAATGACAAAGACAAAGAACAAGAAACTGTATTGTAGATGGTTTTAATTTATTTATTTTGCATATTGGAACTCTTTCCTCGGACACTTTTAGGCCCTGATAATGAGTCTAACAAATGGTAGTAACAATTTATTTATAGAAACTATAATTAAATACAAAAGTGCATAAATTAACGCTCGTATACTAATGTGTTTGAGGTTTGGACGCTGATCAGCATAATGTGTTTAAATTCACATTCAAATATTTCTATTTATAGTTTTTATTTACTATCTCCCTCTTCCTCTTATATACTATCATATAAATCTGTTAGGCACGAGTAAACTTTTATTGAATCGTCATCGCCATCTATGGCGGTAGCGTGGAATAATAATCACTTCCGTCGTTTAGACAGTCGGATTGCAGTCTTAGTCTTATGCGAGATCTCTCAAGGAGTGGATATTATCTTAGTAGTGCTAGTAAAAGTGTAAAGTGCAGTGTTGTGTTAGGTTAGGTTTATGTGAGTTTAACCTTAAGTTCAAAGAGTGAAACTGAGCAGTGGAGGCGAGAATTGGAATTCTGTTAAAAGACATGTCCAAGCTATATATATTCTCTCTAACTATCTCCTCCTCCAGAATTCTAGTAATTACTCCGACAAATCTGTATGCTGTGTGATGTGTTTCTATCACGCAGAGCAAAAGCCACTCATCCCAAAAAAAATTCTTCAAAAAAAGGATAACTAGAATTAAAAAGGCTAACGGCCGAAATTAATCTAAATCCAAAATCTTTATATTACAAATTCAAATTGAAATCCAAATCCAAATATCTGTTTATAAAATAGATTGATTATTAATTTTGGCCGTAAGAGATTAAAGATTTTTACTTTCCTTTTGAGCATTATTGTCATTGTTTTTACCTTAAAATTTATTAAAATTATCAAAATGTATTTGAAAATATAGATTGAGTATCTTCTCAATTTGAAAATTGTAGATTGAGTATCTTCTCAATTCGAAACTTGTAGATTGAGTATCTTCTCAATTTGAAAATTGTAGATTGAGTATCTTCTCAATTCGAAAATTGTAGATTGAGTATCTTCTCAATTTGAAAATTGTAGATTGAGTATCTTCTCAATTCGAAAATTGTAGATTGAGTATCTTCTCAATTTGAAAATTGTAGATTGAGTATCTTTTCAATTTGAAAATTGTAGATTGAGTATCTTCTCAATTTGAAAATTGTAGATTGAGTATCTTCTCAATTTGAAAATTGTAGATTGAGTATTTTCTCAATTTGAAAATTGTAGATTGAGTATCTTCTCAATTTGAAAATTGTAGATTGAGTATTTTCTCAATTTGAAAATTGTAGATTGAGTATTGTATCAATATGAAAATTGTAGATTGAGTATCTTCTCAATTTGAATTTATTGAAAATCTACCTCAGAAAAAAAGAAGCGTAAAATAGCCGCCATTTTGAACTTTTATGTTGTTGAAGATTATTATGCTAGGCAATTCAATTTTTTTATTGAAATAATTAATTCTCATGTAGGATTTACTCCTAAACTATAAAATTGATATTATGAAAGTTCATAAGCGTCTTCATGTATAGCAGACATTGTTTGTTTGTCACCTTTTTTGTTTTGTAGCTTTTGGACTCACACACCTATTTTAACAAATAAAAGGTATTTTGAAAAGTAATTTCTTAGAGCTAATAATGTCTTATTATATTAAAACGTCAAGAAACTCCGAACCATTTAAATTTCAATATACAATAGTCAGAGATGTGCAAAATAGTTTATTAAAAGTATTCAAATGCTAAATGAAAATAGTTTTTGTATTTTTTTTTTAAATACTATATGCAAAATACATATTTTCAAAATACTTTATTCATATAAAATACTTTTATGGTTTTTTTTTGACACAATCAGGCCTCCAACTAATCAGAATTAGGGGCCCGATAACTTATGATTATGTCAAAGTAATTATGAAAATAAATTAAACACTGATATTAGTCCTGATTCTACAATTTATTGTTCCTTGTCCATCACTGGTTCCACTACTATATTACGAAAAACAAAGATCACTTGAGTTGTCAAACGAAAGCACCTGATTCTCTATCAGCTGACATCCGTATGAAGCTATTTTAGACGGACTATAAAATATTAAAATTATTATTAGTATTGCCATAGTGAGAATAGTTTATTACATTCTACAAAATATATCTTAAAAGGTATTTCAAATAAAATACAAAATGTTTTTTTTTTTTTTTAAAGATTACTAGCAGTATGGATCACATACTACTAGTATTCCCTTTACCCCTCCTAGTAAGCTAATAAATAGCTTGTGTCAGGAGTGAGCCACGCCAGTAGTCCAATGTCCGGGATTTGAACCCACGACCTATCGACCGTGAATCCAACGCCCGAACCACTAAGCTACTGTCGAATCCATTCCAAAATGAATTCATTTTGTATTTAAAAACAATAGTATTTAAGTACAAAATGGAAATACAAATACTAGTATTTGATAAAATGTCACATCTCTGATAGGCGTTCAATAAACATTTTATTATTATCCCGCAGGAACTACGATTATTTCCGGGATAAAAAGTAGCCTACATTTTAATCAAGGTTACGAAGTATGTGTTAAATTTCATCAGAATTCGTTCAGCGGTTTCTGTCTAATTGAGTACCAAACATACAAGTAATTATATTTATAATATTAGTAAGATTTGTATTAAAACCCAGGCTTATGCTATGACGTCTAACTAACAGGCAAAGTCAAGTGGTGTGTGTGATATTTGAACATGCTCGCACAGATGCCGACTGCATGAATTAATGCTCATGCATAATGTTCTCTTAGAGCTCTCATGGATTTATCACGCTACGTTATTTATGATGCGATTTCGATTACTCTGTTCGCTTTAATGATAAAATAGCTGTTTCAAATAAATTCTAGCATCATTGACTTGTGATTTCAATATTAACAACGAGCGGCTTGCCCTCGCTTCGAATCGTGTATTAAAAGCATATTTATAATCTAAATTCTTCTATTGCCACTCAGTAATAGTTAAGCTTCCCATCATTGAAAAAAAGGAAGACAGAAAAGAGAAAATTGAAGTAAGAGATAGAAAGAAGAAAAGAGACGGGAATAATGTTGATTCGTGTCAGTAATTAATTAAATATGGCAACACTACTTGAACTAGGGAGGTATACGTAAGCTTTCTATCTGAGAAAAAAAATTAAATTGAATCAGCACAAAAAATAGTAATGACTTATTAATTGAAAATTTTATATGGCAACACTACATAAACTATGTCTCTCTGGCTTCTTATCGGCGAAAGAAAAAATCTTTATTACTTTCAGAGATAATCAGCAAATTATAAAATGGCCACTTTATGACACTAAAATAATCATATCTTGTTAACTATAATATTTATGGCAACACCACATAGCCTATGTTACCCGGAAAGGATGTAACTTTCTATCGGTGAAAGAATTATCAAAATTAGTTTAGTAGTTTTTGAGCCTATTAGCAACAAACAAACATACAAAAAACCAAATCATTCATCGCATGCGCTGCGAAAAGTATTTATGATAGAACAAAAAAATGTTCTACAATATTATAGAACGTATCTATATCTACAAAAAACTCCGCGAGACCATATGTCCAACTATTGTAGTTAAGTCACTATAACTACTTTTTTACATTTTAAAAGTTGATAAAAATGCCTATCAAAATCAGACCATGTTTTCCATAACTATGTAATAATTCTTATCCAAATAAATTTCGTAATGAAGACTGTTTCAATACCTGTTAATTACTTTTTGAATTATTGAAATCGGACATTCCAGTCAAAAGATATTACGAAATAAAAATATCAAGATAAATAAAAAATAATCCCAGACGGGCCGCCGGCGCGGTGTGGGGTGCCTCGCAGCGCAGCGAGTAACGCGGCGATAGAGGGAGCGACAGAATGCGGGAGCCAAAATGTTAAAAAAAAATTATCCACCCGTGCGAAGCCGGGACGGGCCCCTAGTACTTTATAAAACTACTCTACTAACTAGCCACCAGGACTGGTCACCAATCTTGGTCATAGCTTTGAAGTTCTGGAACGGAATTTTTACGTTTTAAAAAAAAAGAAAAATCTAATGTTAGATTGATTGAATTTTAATATTATTAATATTAATTGTTTGTACTGTAAACGAGTGATAACAAAACCACAGATTAAAATATAAACCTACAGATAATTCTCACAAATCACGGCTTAATAAATAATAAACAGTGGTAATTGAAAGATAACACCTTTTAATATTTAATCGATGGAAACATGATCAAATTATCTGCTAGTTAATTATATTGCTGTTCATTTAATATAGCCTAATCTGTGGTTTTTGGTTATATTTTATCAACCGACTTCATACTAGTTAACCCTCTTCGGCTTAATTTACATTTTAATTTATATATGACTAGGGGCCCGTCCCGGCTTCGCACGGGTGGATAAATTTTTTTTAACATTTTGGCTCCCGCATTCTGTCGCTCTCTCTATCGCCGCGTTACTCGCTGCGCTGCGAGGCACGCCACACCGCGCCGGCGGCCCGTCAGGGATTATTTTTTATTTATCTTGATATTTTTATTTCGTAATATCTTTTGACTGGAAAGTCCGATTTCAATAATTCAAAAAGTAATTAACAGGTATTGAAACAGTCTTCATTACGAAATAATTTATTTGGATAAGAATTAATACAAAGTTATGGAAAACGTGGTCTGAGTTTGATAGGTATTTTTATCAACTTTTAAAATGTAAAAAAGTAGTTTTTTGTAGATATTAATACGTTCTATAATATTGTAAAACATTTTTTTGTTCTATCATCAATACTTTTCGCAGCGCATGCGATGAAAGATATTTTATGGCTAATTTTTTTGCACCTTGTGTTGGTTTTAGTGAGAATTTCTGGGGATCTCTAATTTTTTTCTTGTAATAAATATAGCCTATGTTACTCAGGGATAATGTAGCTTTCTAAAGGTGAAAGAATTTTTGAAATCGGTCCAGTAGTTTTTATGTTTATTCGTTACATACAAAAATACAAATCTTTCCTCTTTATAATATTAGTATAGACTAATTCCCAAAGACAGCTCGACATGCACTTCACCCCCACGTCGATAGATGGCGTACAAGCACTCATTTGTTTACTAAGTATTCTTAAGTATTTTATTCGCGATAAAACATAATCTATCCTTCCTCAAGCTCTACTTTATCTCTGTATCATATTTCATTAAAATCAGTTCTGTAATTTAAACCTGATTATGTAACAGACCGAACAGATCATTTAAAGCAATATATTAAAAAAAATATATGTTTGTTAAATCTAAGTGTTAGCTATAAGTTTTGCTATATCGCTAAAGGAAGTAATTTTAATTTCAAAGTTTGTGCGTTTGATACTCTATCACGCAAAAACTTCTGAATGGATTTTTATGGAATTTGGTAAAAAGATACTTTATGACTTGGAATATCTTATAAGCTACTTTTTATCCCGAAAAAATCATAGTTCCTGCGGTATAATAATAAAATATGTTTACTTAAGTCCTAATATTCTTATTTAGCAACTATATATTGAGATTTAAATGGTTTTTGATATATTTAAGTATTATAGATGGTAAATTGCACGCGAGAGAAGCAGGGGCGGGTCGACTAGTATTCATCATAATATATTAAATATTTTAACGTCATTTATTTAACCGACAGATAACTATTTTAGATTTAGCTAAAGCTTGAAACACATCTACACTATTATATAAAGAGGAAAGATTTGAATGTTTGTATTTTTATGTTTATATGAACCGATTTTGAAAATTCTTTAACCGATAGAAAGCTACATCATATCCGGGTAAAATTTGCTATGTGGTGTTGCCATAAATATTCTAATTAAAATGATATGACTATTTAAGTGCCCTAATGTGGCCACTTTGTACAGTGAACGTTTTCTCTAGAACTTCAAATCCAATTTTAATATTTTTTTTACAGCTAGAAAGCTACACTATTTTTGAGTGACATAGATGATGTAGTGTTGCCATATACATTTTTTAATTAATAGAATATGGCCATTTTGTTGATACTGATCCAACTTTAATCATTCTTTTACTGATAGAAAACTACACTATCCCTGAGTGACATAGGTTTCCGTCTCTCTTCCTCTTTAATATTTGCATTTTCTTTCATTTTTATCTGTATCTCTGTTCTTTCTGTGTCTTTTCACTTTCTCTCTCTATCTCTATTATCTCTCTGTATCTATCTTTCTTTCATTTTTATCTTTGCTTTGTCCTTCTCACTGTTTTACCCGTGAGGGGACGCCGGACTGCCGCTGGGAGAGCATCTCGTAAGAACCGAGTAACCCAGCACCCTTTGGTAGGGGATCTGTTTTCCGACTGGCTTGCGACCACCAGCATGCGAATCCGACCGCCAAGTGTCATAGACGCGTTCCGGTCGAGCCGCATGTGGGCCAGACTTACCCCCTCCCTCTCCCATCACATTAATGCTGCGGATCTAGTGGACTTTGGGCTCTAGTTCAGGGTCCGCTGAAATCGCAGCATATTCTTCTTCACCCCCCTCCCCACTCTCTCTTCGAGGATGCAACGCATCGGCAACACAGGATAGTATATCTTGTATTGCCGATGTCCATGGGCGGTGGTGGCCACTTACCATCAGGTGGACCATCTGCTCGTTAGCACCTTATCTGCTATAAAAAAAACTGTTTTATTATGTCTCTTTTCTCTTTTTTTCTGTATTTTTCTTTTTATCTCTTACTTTTTTCAAATAATGTAAACCTACACAATTACAGAGAGACAATTTAAAGACATCAATAATAATATTGCTTCAAATACCCGGAGCGAAGCGAGGGCAGGCCGCTAGTTAATTATAAACATTATAAACATTACTGTGGAAAGATTACACGAGATTTTAATTTCTGTCATAATTGCATACGTAATCATAGTAATAAATATATATCTTCACTAACTCAATATTTACACTACGAAATCACTAGTCAAACAGACCTTATATAGTGTCTATAGTAATTTAACTTTTGTTGACTTCATCACAAAAATTATGATTATTTTATAATTCACTCAAATAGTTGCGACTCGGAGACGTCAGTCGTCCACGAAAATCATCAGCGGACTACAGAGGAAGTACTAATAACAATTTAACAATACATTTTTTGTACAAATTGTGTCTGTCTGTCTGTTTGTTCCGGCTAATCTCTAAAATGGCTATACCGATTTTGACGGGACTTTCACTGGCAGATAGCTGATGTAACAAGGAGTAACTTAGGCTATTTAACATCTCGCTACGACCCATAGGAGCGGAGCAACACGCGAACAAAGTCGCGCGGGTCCGCTAGTATATTATAAAGCTGAAGAGTTTAATAGTTTGGTTGAACGTAATCTCAGATACGAATTTAAAAAAATAGTGTAACTTTAGTCAAATGTTAGGTGAGATTGTAAACATGTAATTCCTCATTCACAACCCCCAAGCACTACTCGGTTTCCTACCTAAAGTATATGTATTGTTCAGTAGCTGCGCCACTATATTCACCCGCTATATTTTGGATAATTCGCACTATATCATTATAAATTATAGCCGATGAGTTATTCTGATGTGTAAGCTATATTATTGTAAAGTTTCATTAAAATCCATTCAGTAGTTTTTGCGTGAAAGAGTAACAAACATCCATACATTCTTACAAACTTTCGCGTTTATAATATTAGTAAGAAGTATGTAATGACACTGTCAAAGACAAATGCGTCGTTCTATGGGTTCAAAGTGAGTCAAGTTGTCTCTCGCAAGTCTATACAGGCTGTATGTAAGCAGGTCACCTACATAGCAGAGGTCACGGTGCTTTAAGGAACTTTTGTTCGTGCTAATGAAAAATTTGCTTAAAGTTATTTTTAGCAAAGCTACTAGTGTCTAAAATAATGTGGAGTTAGCCGACCTGCGTGATTTAATCCACATGATGTTCTGCTCCTATGGGTCGTATAGTGATGTTATATAGCTTATAGGCATCCTTGATAAATAGGCTATTAAAACACTTTTTTTTTTTAATTCGAACGAGTAGTTCCTGAGATTAACGCGTTCAACCTGTTAAGTTTTATTAAAATATTAATAGTATAAAATGTCGATATTAAATATAATTAGAATAATTTGATTAATATCTTGATTATCGAATATTAACTTGGCAACACAGGCCAGTCAGTATTGTAGGAATAGAATGTTGTGTATTTGAAGATAGTTTCCTGAATATTTAAATAATTAGTGTAATTTTGCTGAAGAAGTGTTGAATATTAGTCGATACTTAAGGTCGAGCGGTGTAGGAGAGTGCTTACTGGTAGTAGAAATGCCTTTTCATCCTGCACCTGAGCCGCAAACCCCAGGCACTGCTCGGCTTCTGTCTGTATTGTGTATTAGTGTAGTATTTTGAGTGTAATTGTGCGGTTAAGCTACCGTGTTAGCTTTTAAAACATGATAAATAATAAGTCTGACAGTTTTATTTATAACACTCAAGACTACGATAATATACAATATAAACAGGAGGCAGACTGTACCTGGGGCTTGCGGCCCAGGAGCAGCAAAACACCAATTACACTAATTATTCTAAACATTCAGCAAAATATATGTCGGAGCATAGTAAAAGACTATCGATTAATCGAATCGTTATCGTTGTCTATGGCGTTGGAGTGGGGTAGTAGTCACTTCCGTTGTTTTGACAGTCTCTACCCTCGACCCTTTATATGCGATTGACAGTCTAACTGAAGTCTTAGTCGTGCGCGGTCTCTCAAGAAGTGAACATCATCTAAGTAGTGCTAGTGATAGTGTTAAGTGCAGTGTAGTGTGGAAGTGCTGTCCAACTAAGGTCACGTAAGTCTTTACAATGTAATTGCCACGTGGTTAAGTAAAAACAATGTTAGGTTAGGTTAGCCTTGTGTTAGATTCGGTTTATGTGCGTTTAACCTTGGGTTTAAACAGAGAGCCTGAGCAGTGGAGGTGAGTGTTATGATCATTTAAAGGAATTCCTTAAACCTACACCTTGGTCACAAGTCCAAGGCACTGCTTAGGTTTCTCTCGTAATTGTTAGAGATCATTTGATAATTTATCGGTTCAGTAGAAGTATCTACGTTGCGTTTACCCAATATTTCATTCAATACCATCACCCCCTTTTAGTGTTCCCCAATATTCCCCACCTTCCTCCTTCCATCTCCTTTCACATCGTTTTAAAATCCCCGACATATATTTAAATACACAACATGAAGATACACGAGTTCCAAGAATAACTAAACTTTCTTGCGTAGAAATCATCCTTTTCATAATACAGAATATTCATCATCTCTCCACTATAATGACAAGTGATGGCGTAGTAGGTAAAACATCCTTTTAAATAATAAGAAATCTACTTTAATAGTTGCTAACATAAGAGAGCAAAGACTAAAAGGATATAGAAATAATTTCTATTTTAAAAACGGGAATAATATTTAATTTTTTCAACTTAGCCTTTATTAAACACAGTCCTGGAGCGCCGCCAGCGCTGCGCTATCGTGAACCACTCACAGTATATTTAATAATACTTTTAATGCATAACATTTAAGCCTATTCAGATGTTGAATTACTTTTAGCGAATAGCATTCAGACTAATTAAGCAGTACTTTGCAAGGAAATAAGCAAAAGTAAGGTTTACCTAGATACCTTTTTAGGGTACTACTAACCAATTTATATAGATAAAAAAGTAAGTGTAGTATTTGCAAATTTGAGGGTATAGCTACCGACGCGTAAGTTTAGGTTTGACCTTGAATGCGCAGAAGTCACTATTAGGGACTAGAGCAGCGCATCACATGCGATTGGTTTTTATGCGACGTTTCACGGGCAGAACGCTCGCAATATGCTACATTCCCCCACTATTTTTCAGACCTAAAGTTACTACTACCTACTACAGTAATATATACGTCGTCGTCGTCTCAGCCGATGGACGTCCACTGCTGGACATAGGCCTCTCCCATGTGTTGCCACCTAGAGCGGTCATGCGCCCCTTGGATCCAACGACTGCCTACGATCCGCTTGAGGTCGTTGGTCCTCCTAGTGGGGGGCCTTCCAACCCTGCGCTTTCCGGTGCGAGGCCGCCATTCCAGCACCTTTTTTCCCCAACGCCCATCGGCTCTTCGAGCTATGTGCCCCGCCCATTGCCACTTCAGCTTTGCGATTCTCTGAGCTATGTCGGTTACCTTGGTTCTTCTACGGAACTCCTCATTTCTAATTTGATCTCGTAGAGGTACTCCGAGCATAGCTCTCTTAGCAGAGTGACTCTGAGCTTTCTTATGAGGCCCATAGTGAGCGACCAAGATTCGGAGCCATAAGTCATTACTGGCAACAAGCACTGTTCAAAAACTTTTGTTTATAAGCACTGAGGTATGTTGGACGAGAAGATATAACGTAGTTTCCCGAAAGCTGCCCATCCGAGCTGGATTCGGCGGTTGACCTCTTTCTCGAAGTTGGACCTACCTAGTTGGACCGTATGGCCTAGGTATATATATTCGTCAATAACTTCAAGCACAGATTTCCCAACAGTTACTTGGTGGAGCGGAACATGAGCATTTGACATAATTTTCGTCTTACTTATGTTCATTTTTAGGCCCATCTGCTGGGACACTCTACTGAGATCATTGAGCATATTGCTAAGATCGTCCAGAGGCTCTGCCATGACCACGATGATGGTGACAGTAATATATACAGATAATTACAATCTTGTACACACCATGTCAGTGTAGTGAGACCCGTGGTCTAAGAGCGACATGCTGGTGTCTCTAACAGTGTGTGACAAGCATATGTACATGCCAGAGCAAGTGATGTGGGTCAAGGTAATTAATAAATTTTCGTTTCGTTCCGGTTTAAAACAGAAACATTTTTTATCCCACCGTCTCCAACTTTTTTTACATCTCGCCATCGACTCTTAGGGACCGTTGTTGAAATCAATTAGTCACAAGTCCCAGGTACTTTTTGGCAATTTAGCCAAGTTAGTGTAAAACACGGTAGCGTGAAAGCTACCAGTTTTCGATCCATACATCTCAGCAGCTTATATAGGATTACCCACATCCAGCTCGCAAATACCGTAGTGATGGGACACGCTGTTATCGGTAATCGATGGCCGCGTCTCGAGCTTATCTCGAGCTTTTACGATGAATTGCATCATTAGTTTGGATTTCAATTAATTTAGAGGGGTTATGTCGTATTTCTGGTTAAGTTTTTAGGAATAATGGATAAAAATTTATTTATCTGCACCTACGCTATTATATAAAAAGGAAAGATTTGATTGTTTGCATATGTGTTTGTTTATTTGTTGCGAAAACTGTTGAACCAATTTTGAAAATTGTTTCACTGATAGAAAGTTACATCCTTTCCGGATAACATAGGCTATGTAGTGTTGCCATAAATATTCTAATTAAAAAGATATGGCCATTTAAGTGCCATAACATGGCCATTTTGTAAAGTGGAGGTTTTCTCTGGAATTGCAAATATGATTTAAGTAATTCTTTCACTGATAGAAAACTATTAATGAGTGATGTAAGTGATGTAGTGTTGCCATATACGTCCTCCTCCCTCTTATATTATCGCTTTTTTCTTTTTATCACTTTTTCTCACTTATTTGTTTCAAATAATGAAAAGCTACACAATTATAGAGTGACAATTTAAGGACGTCAATTATAATATTGCTTCAAATACGCGGAGCGAAAAACCTATTAAAAACCTTTTTAATGATCTTTTATAAAACTACTTCTGAGTCTAGATATAGAGATAATGTTTGGAATAGTTAAATAAGGTAAAATGCTTGTCTTAGGAGAGGGGCCACTTCAGTACATTTGAACATACGACCTGAACCACTGAGTCAGCGTCAGTATAGTATACGCTTGATTTAAAAAAAAGTTTTCTCAATAATAGTTTCTAGAATATTTGAACTCTAATGATAGACTGACAGATGGATTGTAATACACGTATGATACAATATATCCTAGATTGGAATTCAATAGTCATAAACAATCTAAATGTGTCATTTTAATGCAAAAGTTGAGCTCTATATAACAATAACAGTTTAGGAGATAAGTTAGGTCAAACGAGTTCCGAGCGTTTTCCGATAAACTCTCGTTACTAGTTCAAAACTGTTGTAAATATAATTGTTATGTTATTGTTGGCGTTATTTGGTAATATGAGGTTTTTGAAATCAAAAACAGGAAATTTAGTAAACAAAAGGATTTATAGATTATTTCCTAATCATAAACAATACACACGACACACGACACACCACATCCCACATGCCGTCCATCCAATCATCCACCTCTCTCCATTCCAAGCCACTTACCACGCCTATGCCACCCAGGCCACCGGAAGTCATTCAACCCCCCTCAACATCACTCTAACCATCCTATGATCCTACACACATATAGCTACGCCATACAACGCCACGCCACTATATACCACACCATCCACACAAATCACATACACGACATAAATATTATGTGATGTATAGTAATGATGAAAACACTTTTGTTATGGCGCTGACACAATGGCAACAAGTGATCGATTAAAAAATATAATACAATGAATCAATCCTCGTTATTCACTAAATGTCTTGTCTACGTCATCCACTGATGGACAACAGATTGAAATATCTGTGCCTCTTGTATTTATATCAACCCCTCAACCCTTTTCTATGCAACCTACACACCCCATACATATATCACATGTATCACCCTACCCCACACAAAGCAACGCCATGCCACTACGCCACATCATATATCCATAAAGCATCATCTAATTCTATTAAATATAAATCTTAAGGTTTTAAATTTTAATACCACATTATCATTTCCTTGATATTTTATATTATAATTTCGAAAGCAACTTAGAAACGTAGGTAATACTTAAGAATATAAACGAAATAATCGAAAGAGCAATTGAATACACTACTTACGCCATCTATTGACGGATAGATTGTCTATCTTGTCTGTTATGCAATCACGCTTAAATCGCTGAACCGATTTTATGATATTGGGTACAGAGATATACGTAGATAGACAAGGGCTATGTTTAATGTTAAAAAGAATACTTAAGAATACAATCTAAACAATTAAGTGTGCTCGTACGCCATCTATCGACATGAGGATGAAGTGCATGTCGAGCTGAGTGGCCTTTTTTTTATAATAATAGATAAGGTGCAATCGAGCAGATGGTCCACCTGATGGTAAGTGGCCACCATCGCCCATGGACATCGGGAAAAAAAGAACATTCTCTCGTTTTGTCGATGCATTGCATCCCCGAAGATAGAGTGGGAAGAGGAATTGAAGAAGAAAAATGATGCGGATTCAGCAGACCCTAGGCAAGAGCCCAGAGTCCACTACACCCACAGCATTAATGGGATGGGAGAGGGAGGGGGTAGGTCTGGCCCACATGCGGCTCAACCGGAATGCGTCTATGACACTTAGCGATCGGATTCACATGCTGGTGGTTGCAAACCAGTCGGGGAACAGATCCCCTACCACTAAGAGGTGCTGGGTTACTCGGTTCTTACGAGATGCTCTCCCAGCGGTAGAGGGGAATAGTATTCTAACCCATCCCCTCACGGGGTAAAAGCTGTTCTGTATTTGCGAATTAGTCATATATAAATTAAATTGTAAGCTACAGCGAGTAAAATATGAAAATACTCGTGGTAAATGGCACCCGGGCGAACCTAGGATAGTTCGACTAGTATAATATAATTGAATGTGGTTTACGGTTCATACAAAGTATGTGTATTACGTAAATTTAACATTAAGGTAAATACGATAATATTAAGTGCACGAGATTTGCATTGTCTAAGCTCACCTGAAAATTAAACCTGCCTGGAGCAGACACTGACTCGGGACTGCCGGATGTCAGATGTTCTCTAGTGTAATTACTGTGGTACAACAGCTTCCAGGCATACCAGGATATGTGGATAGTCACATAGTAATATAGACAATTTGAATGTATGCCAATTAGATACCAAAAAAATTATCCCATATCAGTCTGTTATATCATGTGTAATCCGTGAGTTCTTATCCTTATCTCTAAGCTCTATCACCAGATCAGGCAAAATCACTAATTAACTAAGTTATATAATTATGTAAAAATATTCCAACTAATATAATTTGTATGTTTGGATATTTAGATGTTTGGATGTATGTCACTCAGTCACACAAAAATGTCAGAACGGATTTTGATGAAATTTGGTACACAGGTACTTTATATTCTGGATTAACACGTAAGGCGCTTTTTATCCTGAAATAAATTATAATTCTCGCGGGATAGTAATAAAATATTTTTCTTCTACTGCGACTAGTTTCTAATATTAGACCATATATTATTGATATAGTAACAAATAAAAAACAACAATACCAAGCACTTTAGACAGAAATAAATAGAGGTCTACAGGTTTCTATGACGTAGGCAATGCATCGGCAGCTCTTCAAGTGTTGCAGATGTCCATCAGGTGGACCGTTTGTTCGTTTGCCCCTTTCTTAACAATAAAAAAAATCAAAGCAGCTTAAAAACCAAGAACAGATTTACAAGAATCCAGTAAGAATAAATCTCGATGTGATTCTCAAGAAGAATTACATTCGTGATCCGGAGACGTCTGTTGTCCTGAAAAGCTACTAGTAGATAAGAGATCCGATGATCTTACTAATATTATAAATGTGGAACTTTGTATGTTTAAATGTTTGGATGTTTGTTACGGGTAGCAAAAACCGTTGATAAATCTATATCCGGGGGTAGTACTTTTTATGTTATTCCAAGACTGAATATCACCACTGTTCCGATAGACTTGAAGCAGTTGTCAAACATAGCTCACCTGGTGAAGATTATGGCTGTTACTGTGCTCTATCGGTCCAATAACCCAAACCCCAAAACGGCTAGACGGTTTTCGATGACATTTGGCACACAGATACTTTATAACCTGGAATAATACATAGGCTACTTTTTATCGCAAAAAAATTAATAGTTGCGTGATTGCGGGATACTAATAATATGTTTATTGAACGCCTAAATATTTTTGTAAAACAATATGTTGAAAATTAATTGTTTTTTTGTTAAATCTAAGTAGTTATAATTTGGGCTAACTAGTAAATAATATAGCAGGTACAATGACGACAACACTACTGTTTATTATCTCACAAAATTTCTAGATTTTCAGAGCTCTGACATTACGTAAACCTTGCAGGTTGCTTTATACAATACGAGTACAGAGAAATATGACACGTACGTTGACGTGGCTTGAGATTTGCAAAGGATTCCCATGTCGTACTCTAAACTTTTGCAATATTAAATTTAAACTAACCCGTGATTTTTTAAACAAAAATTTATCATTATCATTCACTCACTCATATCATCTATATGGTACCGACACCGCACAGTAGCAGCCAAAATCGTCATCAGGCGAGCTCTGATTGACAACTGGCTCAAGTCTATCGAAACTGACGATTGATCAATCACTAATGCTCTTACTGCTCAAGATGTGATAGCATATGTGTAGGATAGGTTTATATTATGGTTTTGAAAAGGTGCCTGAGGCCAACTCTTAACGAATATCGTCATATTACCAGAACAGTAGACATTAGTGTTTACTCCAGATATCTACTGGTACACAACACCGATTCATCGCATCATCGCATGTTATGGAATAAAACTACTCCTAAATCTTACCTACTTAAATTTTATCGAACACTACACTTCGCAATGAAAATTAAATAACTGTCAGGACTGTCAGTCTTGGAATAGAATAAAAACTACTCTCAAAACTATACGGGTATATATCTAGGTGTCAGGATAGATAGCAGTTAGCACTCTATCTTGGTCGTCTCAGGTAGCTAAACTAAGTCGTAAGACTTTTCATGCTAGTGCTGGGTTGAAGAGATGGAAGTACCTGTTACCTCTCAAAACTAAAATTACATTAGCTCAGATACTTGATTACGCAGATTCCTGCTACTAGATTTAACAAAGCAACTCCTAAGCAAAGTTGAACGCTTGCAAAATCTTATAATTAGATTTATATTTGGTTTGCGGAAGAATGATCATATTAGTCAATATCGTATCCGTCTTAAATGGCTCACAATAGAACACCGTCGTAACTATCATGACCTGTGTCTTTTATATTCTGTACTTTTTAACTGTTCCTTTGCAATATACCTTAAAGAGCGCTTCTTCTCCTTAGGAACACACTCAAAATTATTGGAAACTCCCATCAGTCACATTCATTGTTAGAACGAATCATTTACGATTAAGAGGACTTCGTACGAACTACACTTTTGAAAAAATAGATTTTTACCAAATATATTGGTGTCGCGCTGAGCCCCAAGCTCACCCCTTACCGTGTGATAGAGAGAACTACAGCTCGAACTGATTTTACATACCTAAAATTAAGAAAATCGTCGTAGTCCCCTGTTTCCTCCTCAAAATCTGGACCGATTTTAATATTTATTTCGTTAAAATGTAGTACAGGGTCTAAGCTATGGCCGTACGTTTTGCTTTTTTGGAATATGTTAGTGATAATAAGTTTGCTGGATGTTTGCAAATGTAAATAAAAAAGTCGTTTTTTATTAATTTTAAAAGTATTAATCAAATAATAAACAAAAAACAAAACGTGCAGTCATGGCAGAGGTACGTACATATCGCATGGTATTTTTTTTTCTTCTGTAACTTCATTATCCTAGGAGGAAAGAGGGGACTACGTTTGTATGAAAAAAGTGTCGACTTCCTAAAGTTGTCTCAAACTAAATATATATTTATACGTCGTCTGAAGGCTCATTACTTAAAACTGTAATTTATATTATTTTAATGTATTATATGTAAGTATGGTAAAATATATGTTTATATTTGATAATATACATGTATGTATTAAATATATATGTTATTTTAAATAGGTTATAAAATATTAATATAATTTAGTAAATAGTTTTACCTCCTGTGTCGCTCAATTGATCCCTACAGAATGGTTGCCAGTAAGAGATCGCTATTAGTGATAAGTCCGCCCTTGCGCATCTTTGTATAATCCCTACTAATATTATGAATGTGAATATAAGTTTGTTTGTTAGGCTTTCACGCGAAAACTACTTAACTATCATGAAACTTTGTACACATATTCTTGAGGGTACTAGAAGTAACATAGGAAATTTTTACTTTTTATGAAAAAAAAAATATATTTTTTACGAAAGATAAACAATTTGTTTCTATTGTAATGATGTCTGATACTTATTTAATGGCTTCGATGCTAGCGAAGCGAAGCCGCGGGTAAAAGCTAGTATTTTATAATTTAATTTGTTTATAGCTTCTGTATTTTGTGTGCAATTAAGTATTTTCACTCATTCATTCATTCACTATTATTAATTCTTTTAGTGTTGATAGCCTATTTATCCAGGAACTATATATGTAGGTATTGTTTGTGACTATAATAAATATTATTTTGTTATCTACCATTGCTCATGATATGTCAGGGCCGACGCCAGTTAGAGTGAGAGTCGGAGTGGAGAACTAGTGCGTCCGGCTGCTCATACAGTTACCTATAGAGCCAGTGATGTCTTGTGTGTGACGTATACACTACAATATAACTAAAAAAACTAGTACACTATTAGATTTAAAGTGCTAATCTCAGAAACTAGTAATTCAAATTAAAAAATTCTTTTAGCGTTGAATAGACCATTTATCGAGGAAGACTTTAGGCTATATAACGTTAATCTACGACTCATAGGAGCGGAGCATCAAAGAGTTAATTTTGCGTTCGCCGCGTAAACGGCAATCAAACAAAGAAAGTTTCAATTCCTTTAGAATTGTATTACAGACGCGTTGGCTAGTTTAGAGATATTAGACAGTTAATAAATGAAGTAATCTGAAACTTGAGCACAACACAAGCCACAATGGAAGTTAGTGGTCGACTTAATCTGACAGTATTAATTGATTCCCCAACTTGCCTATCTAGATTGAAGATAACTTGTTGATATCTGTCTTTTTGAATTTCGATATCTTCATTCAACTATTGTGAATATCTTTAATAATATAATTAAATACAACTATCGTATGTAAAAGGCAAACAGTCAAAGAATACTTTTTTTATTATCACCATTAGTGGAGGAGAGCTCCTGTTTCGTCGCTTTATATTCCACCGGGTAATCTCTTTGAGTGAACATTGTCTGAAGTGGTGCTAGTGAAAGTGTAAAAAGAGTGTCATATCGCTGGTGCTAGGCCTCTCTGATTATGGTAATCATAATAGTGAGAGATCACTAGTTTTGGTGTTTTAATATTTGTCCTCAACCCGAGAATCTAACCTAATATTTATCAACTCCTTTAAATAATGCTTAGTGTGTGAAATGACTTAATAGACTATCAATTTTAAATTTTACCAACAGTGTTGCTAATAAATTCCCAATTATCAATATTAACATCCCGTCTATTTGTTCAATGAATCTGACTCGAAGTTACGATTTAACCCAATCACGTATCATGGCAACACTAACTCACTTGACGTTAATCAAATTATACTGCAACACTGTATTTGTCTCTTCAATACAGAGGTGTTTACTTATATACAACTAGTGTATATATTATTTATTCTGATATATATATTCAAAATGGCGACTTCATAATTTCTATCATATTAATTTTGAGCGCTATCAATTTAATAAGGCAGGAAGAAGAGCAGTACCTAGAGCTTGAGAACCAAGAACATGTTTAGAGTTAGGAAGCACTTGATTACAATATGAAATTATCCGTCAAACTGCCATTTGTAACCATAACATTATCACATGCGTTTTTTTTTTTTTTTTTTTTTATGGTATATAGGTCAGCGTTTGACCATGACTTGCCTGAAAGCACGACACGGTCTAAGATGGAGCACGCTTTCCTAGAAGGTACCTATTCACTCTGCATTTGAAAGCACCAACATTATACTTTTCAGGAAATACAGACTCCGGCAGATCGTTCCACATCTTCGCAGTGCGAATAACAAACGTGGACTCAAAGCGCTTGGTACGTACCCGAGGAATGTCCACCATGTACCGATGGCGCTTCGGTCGGGTTTGTCTGGGAGTCCTGTAAAAAAAAGGGGCGGCGGGAATAAGATTATGTAATTCCCGGGCACACTCACCGAAATGCATCCGATAAAAAACCGATAGGGAGGCAACCCTGCGTCGATGCTCGAGGCTATGCAGCCGAGACTTGAGCAGGGTGTCATCTCCTATTATTCTTCTGGCGCGCCTCTCAATCAACTCCAGTGCCTCAAGTTGATATTTGGCAGAGCCGTCCCAAAGATGAGAACAATACTCCATGCACGGCCTGATTTGCGCTTTGTACAAGCTGAGCAGGTGTTCTGGAGTGAAATAATGTCTCACCTTTGAGAGGATACCAAGTTTCTTGGCTGATAGCTGGGCTTTTGACTCAATATATGAGCCAAAGTTCATAGCCGGAGTGAGAGTAACGCCTAGAAGCTCCAGGTGGTCGGTTATCGGCACGGATACGTCTCGGAAAGAGGGTGTCAGATGAAATGGCCTCTTTTTGGTGGAAAATAAACACGCTTGCGTTTTGGTGGCGTTGAACTTGACAAGATTGGCATCACCCCAATCGGAGACCGCCTTAAGGGCAAGGTTCAAACGCTCAACCATGGTCTCTCTTTGAGTCCGGATTTCGGTCTCGCTAGCTCTTGCGCTGGATGTGTAACTCTCAACAACGGTGCTGTCATCTGCGTACCCAAAAATACCGGGTTTCAGCAGATCGTTGATGTGCAGCAAAAATAGCGTTGCAGAGAGTACTGACCCCTGAGGAACTCCGGCATTGATGGCCCTTTCATCAGATGTGTGGCCATCAACTAACACTCGTAATGATCGGTTTCTCAGAAAGTCCGATATCCACGCGCAGAGACTAGCGGGCAGGCCATAAGATGGAAGTTTGCTTATAAGGCTGTCATGCCAAACCCTGTCGAAGGCCTTCGAGATATCCAGGGAAACGGCCAGCGCTTCCCCGTGTCTCTCAATGGCCTCACTCAAGATGTGCGTGACGTACGCCAGTAGATCACCAGTAGACCGGTTTCGGCGAAATCCGTATTGTCGGTCACTGAGAAGATCGTTGTCTTCTAGGTACGTCATGAGCCTCGTGTTAAGAATACGTTCCATTGTTTTACACAGTATGGACGTAATCGAAATAGGCCTGTAGTTGGCAGGGTCGGCACGACTATTTTCCAGCGCAATATCTCCAAGAAGAGATCAAAATAGATCAAAAGTTTGTAAAACCTTTTCTGATGATCAATACATACTTAACAATATACACTTTGGGAACCACTAGCCCAAATAAAGTGAGAGTAGAGGTAACAAAATAAATATAGAATACATTACTAGAGTTGGCTTAAATTGCCTAATCACGTAGTTTGAAGAGCAACTTGAGATCTAATTAACTTGAAGTGCTTAATATATTACTAGACAGCGCGTTTACACTAAGGTCAAATGATAATTATTACTTTATGTTGGCAACACTTTGTTAGTTTATTTATGAGAAAGTACTTGCTCGATAATATAACCTTTGTCCCTGTAGAACTGTCAGTCTGACAATTTATTTCGTATAGCTAACATTGTCTAAAGTTTATGTAGTTTAATGTGGTGGTCCTTTCTTATTGACGTGTTAATACTTTAACTGTTTAGAATCGGAGTCATGTGGTGGACGGTGGCCTTTCATTATCTCAAAGAATTCTATGAACCCCCCACTAGATCACAAGCCAAACAGGTAAACATTAAAATGAACAAAAATATCGTCGCCTTTGCGTAACACAGTGTAATAAACATACGCTCGTCTTCGTAGCTTTGGTTGGCTCAGCCGCTATGACTCCTACGTGTTTTCCCACTGTGTTACAGCGGACGGGATCTCCCCTCCCTCCACTCCTCCGCTATTTATATATACTCTAGGAGTAGGAAACAAGTACAGCGTGAAAGTTGGGAAGAACAAAAATTCTTAGATTTGTTGATGTTAATTAATTAACTATTTTTATTATCCTGTTTCACAATTTGATTTTCACTTCGATAAATTACAATCTACTGAAAAATAATACGTTAAATTGTAAGCAATTGTAAGCAAAGGTTACGGTTTACAATCTTTCGATAGTTTACAACATCGAGGGATAGATTATAACCTAACAGTTATTAATTACAACTTTGCTGTGACATATATAACAGTTAGATATTACAATAAATTTAGTATGCATAAGATATAAAAATAAATAGTTATATGTACGAGTATATATACGAAAAATGGAATTTTAAATGAGACTTCAAGACGTTTTAACTCTTCAAGAGGTTTAGTAATATGATCAACATTGTTTACATCGCTGAACTATTCTAACAAGTAAAAACAGACCTTATTGTATTGAAACATAGTTTTTATTTAAATGGCAAGTATTAAGTGATGGAATACTTGCAATATGTATGCGGATTGCAACACTGAAGCGCTTTAAAGCGATCTTTTATTCAAGCAGTCGAATGGCGAAAACAAAGTGTTCGCTGATAATATAAATTGGATTTACAAAATTCAAATTGTTTCCAATAAACTAGTTTGTTTGTAGATATTTACTTACTAACATATCAACATTGTAGATTGTTAACAACACTGTTGATAGCATCTATAGACTCGATAATATATAAACTCTGTTATAATAAAACGCTACAGTTTGACTTGTAATTTAGATTTTTTTTTTTTTTTTATGTAACTAGGTCGGCAAACAAGCGTACGGCTCACTTGATGGTAAGCGATTACCGTAGCTTATAGACGTCTGCAACACCAGAAGCATCGCAAGCGCGTTGCCGACCCTATCCCCAATTCCCCCCAGGAGCTCTGGTCACCTTACTCACCAACAGGAACACAACACTGCTTTAGAGTAGTGTTATTTAGCTGTGATCTTCTGTAAGGTCGAGGTACTACCCCAGTCGGGCTGCTCCATATTTGAGCAGGGAGTTTCCTGCTGTGCCCTACCTCAGTTAAAAAGAATTGATTTACTAGTGTTGTCAGTTTCATAACAACATTTACTCAGATAAATTATAAGTCAAACTGCTGTAAGACCGTTGAGGTAGGGTATCTCTTATACCTCGGACACTTTTGGACGTAAACTGTGAGTCAACATGGTTATAATAGTATGTAAATGGTAAAGAGAACGTGTATAATTTTGCTCCGACCCTTGCCACTTTATCCGCGTAATGGTCCGCTCCTATGGGTCGTAACATGATTTTATACAACCTAAAGCCTTCCTAAACAAACAAACTCTTCAGCTTTGTAATATTTTAGCTATGTAGAAACAAATATAAGATACAAAAAACAATGTTATTATCATTTATTTGTAAAGCAACACACTCAGCAGATTTCTGGGATGAGTTTCATCCCTTGGTTATAAGCTTCATCCAACTGTAAAAGGATTATCGGTTAAGGGTTTTGGGTACGTTGTAAATATTGTATACTATGTACACTTTATTATATTTCAGCTATATATATACTATTCTTTTTTTTTTTTTTTATATATTGTGAATGAATAAACAGAGAAAATAGGTATGTTGTTGTAGTCTATATGAGACTAACAGTATGACGGCTTGACGATAATATCCTCCTGGGGTTATCCTTCAGACTTCAGAGCTTCAGAATTACTCCTAGAGTACTCGCGATGTAATCCATGATTATTCCGTCGTGATGGCGTATTTATTTTGCAATTCCCACTTCCTTGATTTGTGTTTATCAGTTGGCCAACACTCGAGTAACAGGATGCTACTCAGATTATAAGTGTTGCCAACATAATTAACAATTTATATATCAACATACTTTTTTATTGTTCCGCAGGATAATCTAGGTTATAATATATCTGTGGTAAAAATGTCATTGAAATCCGTTCATCCTTTTTTGTGTAACAAACATCCAAACATATAAACTTTCACATTTATAATATTAGTAAGATAAATATGAAAAATCGTAATATTAATACATAATAGTTTGACAAGTTTTCTTTCATTAATTAATAACACCAGTCAACACGGATTTTGAGTCTGACAACAAAATGTCAAATTTTGATTTCTTTTATATATGTAAAATTGGTTTTTTGGTTAAAGTTTGCTTTTCTAGAAATTTCGTTTTCATAGAAAATTTCATATTATTTCGACAAGTAAAGTCTGTATGCTATTTTGCGACTCAGTCATATACAAAAGTAGTTGCTACAGTTTCTAATAGACATACATACACTCAATACAATAGGATGCGCGACTTGTCGCCATTTTGTTTTAAAGTATTACCAACTAATATTTTACTCTCCACTAAGAACTTTAAAACTTAATTACCAATATAAAACATACAAAAGCAAACTTATTTCTTCATAAATTGAGTTTTTGGTTATTTTTCAATTTAAACACTCAGACAATAGTCATTAAATAACAGACACAAAAAAAGTTTTTTTTGTTGACTTGTGTAATGACTGTCATGTGAGTCTTTGATATTGGTTTTAATTCTAAGCAGTAGCAACTCTAGGAGTGGGCGAAGCGGCCCGGGCTGGCAAAGAAGGCATAACGTGCTAAGAAAAGTACTCCCTAATATTTAAATATAAATATTTTTCTAATTGGTTAAGTGCGCTAATCCCAGAAACTACTAGCTCGAATTAAAAATTCTTGTAGAGTCGGATAGCCCACTTAACAGGAAGGCATACATGGGTGCGACCACGGATCTACCTTGACCATTTTTAAACGTATATTAATTATAATAATTAATATACGTTTATTTTTCTTTTATATTTAAAAAATACGTATGCATTTCTGCAATAAGGACGAGTAATAAAAAGAAAAGAGCTAGTAAAGTGTAATTAATTTAGAAGTAAAACACAAAACGCCAACAAACAAAATACCAACATAGTTTTTGAAAGTAACCAAGTTAGACTTTAATTAAAACTGCAGTTGTTGTTTATCACATTAAAAATACACACAATTATTTAACTTTGTAAAACTTTGTAAAAAATTGCTACCAACACTAGTTAGCGTTCGATTGTCTGTTGCGCTATCCGACTTAAATCACTGAACCGATTTTTATAAAATTTGGGACAGAAATAGACAAGACTTTGAAGGACATGCTACGTTTTATTGTGAAAAAAAAAAGGCTGAAACTTTCGATAAAAACACTTCTCCATTTTAATGTTTACCGCTTGACATCACTTGACAGACTGCCCGAATCTATCGGATCCGAGACTGTATATTCAAAAATAAGAGATACTACCCACGAATACAAAGTTATAAACGATGTTACCAACTTCTAATTATTAAATTACTTATTAGTTACCTTAGTGACTTAAGACGAAAGTCTTCGAGCAGTGTGTGTCACTAGTGAACACACGGAGACGTGAACCCCTTACTCAAGGACTCCATAGAAGACCAAGAGTCACTGACCCAGTGAATTAGCAAGTTGAAGTGTAGTTGTAGAACCGTCGGCCGGTGGGGCAGAAAGGTTTTCGAGTGGAGACCATAACAGGACGGCGAAGCTTAGGAAGGTCTTCCACAAGATGGACGGACGATCTGGTCAAGCCGGCTGTGAGCCGCTGGATGCAGGTAATCAGTCGTACTGGAAACCTCTCAGAGAAAGTGGAAATATATGTCTTACTTCTATTTAATATTATAAATGTGAAAGTTTGTATGTTTGTTATTCAATCATGTAAAAACGGCTCAACGAATTTTAATGGAATTTGGCACGCAGATATTTTATAATCTGGATTATAATACATCTGCTTTTTTTTATCCCGAAAAATTTAGTTACTGTGGTATAACGATAAAAAATATGTATACTGTTGTAAGCGACCAATAGCATAAATTGAGACAAAAATAAATAAATTGAGAAATAAATGTTTTTCCATAAAAATAAGTAGTAAATTGCATCAGTGCAAAGCCGGGGCGGTACGACTAGTAATTTATAAGTTTAACTAGTAACTCGTAATAGTTTGAAAGTACTCCAAGTTGTAACCACTGTACAAAGTTAACTAATATGCGCTCCAGTTTCATTTCCAATTTTAACAGAATACACTTAATAACTGTCATGTTACTGCTGATTTAAGGTTGGATTGTGACCGCAATGGATATTAGGTTCTGTACACACTATGCGGGCAGCCGCAAGGTTATTCATAAATATTTTTACACGTAAAATACCAGAATAAGTATCCTGGATGTTAATCCAGGTTATAAAGTATTTATGTGCTAAATTTAATTAAAATCCGTTCAGCCATTGTCGTACTATGAGAGAGGAATGATACCAATTACTGTACAGTAATACGTGTACACATACAATTTATATGGATGCCAGCAGTGCCTGGGCCGTGAGACCCAGGAGCAGGTTTAAACAGCTCTCATAATAAACTAACTCTCACCTCCACCACTCCACCTCGCCAACTACAATAGATAATAAAGTAAACTTACGTGGACCTCGAGAAGGGTAACCTTAATCACGACACTATAACACTAACTTCCATGTTCACTGCACGAAAACACCAGAGAGTCTGACACTAATCTATCGCACTAAAGGTTATATATTGTCTACACGTCTATCTATCTACCCGCTACTACTACTTTATAAACAGTGTTGGACAATGGACACTTTTTTATGATATTTGTATGAAGACCCGGCGGACACACACTTGAGGTAAGAGTATTCTATTGATCAGTGGTGGTTGTTGTGGACGACGGATCTCGCAGGGTCGCTGATTGAGTTAAATTTAAGATTAAGTAAGCGTCCTGAGTGTAGCTAGTTATTTATATTATACATTATTTAATTCCATAGAAACTTTCGTTCAATGAGAGAGAAAGAAATAGATGTTTAGATTAAAAAAAAATTACAACGTTTATAGAATTTTAATGAGTTTTTTCAAACTGTATACAAAAAGGAGTTGTAACCGGAAGGAGTCGGTTATTACCGCAAAACGTGGAAAATTTATTTACTTTTCAATTTCATTAAAATACTAAGAACTGCATTTACTTTTATTAGTACCGTTCCCTTTGATGCTTTATATAAAAAATATTTAAACTCCTTTGACTATGAATTTCACAAAAACTTGGTTATGGGATTTACAAAATATAGCCCTTTGTAAAACTACGCCAGACTGATCAATTATTTCATCTGCCTTTGTTATCTTTCAAATAACTATTTAATTTTATATCCACTTTTATTGTTTCATCCAATATGTTTGATTGTGGCTTTTATATTTTACTTGAATTTCATATTAAAATATTTAAAAAAAATGAAGGGCTACTATTTTTAGTGCTTAACAAAGGTTATAGTTGGTATTGATAAAATTTCATTATAGTCAATTTATTTTATTTATATAAAATATTTAATTGTCCATATATTGCTGTATAAATAATAAGCAGTGATGGCCCCAGTGGTTGAGACTTCAAGTCTTACTCGGGAGGTCCGAGGTCCGATCCTGGGCACACACCTCTGACTCTGAGTTATGTGTGTTTTAAGCAATTAAATATCACTTGCTTTAACGGTGAAGGAAAACATCGTGAGGAAACCTGCACTCCCGAGAGTTCCCTAAAAGTTCTCAAAGGTGTGTGAACCCGCACTGGGCCAGCGTGGTGGACTATGGCCTAATACGATTATACTATATTAAACGTGGCGTGTTTCCTGACCTGATGAAGCATAGTAAAGTAACGCCTATATTTAAATCTGGATGTATAACTGATCCAAATAATTTTCGACCCATCTCAGTATTGCCAACGCTTAGTAAATTTTTTGAAAAACTAATTTTAAGCCAAATGTTAATTCATTTTAATTCACAGAGACTTCTCCATGTGAAAAAATTTGGTTTTACTAAGGGTTGTTCAACAACGGATGCCGGTGTCGAATTAATTAAGAATATCTTCGAGGCCTGGGAGGAATCACAGAATGCACTTGGAATATTCTGTGACTTATCTAAGGCCTTCGATTGTGTACAACATGCGACTTTGGTCATAAAGCTGCGCCACTATGGCATCAAAGGAACTGCGCTCGACCTTATGAACTCCTATCTAAACAATAGGGTTCAAAGGGTTGACGTGAATGGCAAGAGATCTCCTGGGGCTCGTCTGGATATGGGGGTCCCCCAGGGTTCTATTCTTGTACCATTTCTCTTCCTCATTTATATAAACGACCTGCCAAACCTCGTAGAAAAAAAGAACAAGATAGTATTGTTTGCTGATGACACTTCACTAATATTTAAAGTGAAACGGTATCAAACTGAATATGACGATGTAAACAATGCTCTCTCTGATATTGTACATTGGTTCAGTGCTAATAATCTAATGTTAAATAGTAAGAAAACTAAATATATAAAATTTACGACACCCAATGTTAAGAAAATAGAGACTGGTGTATTTATAAATGGAGAGGAGTTGGAACCAGTGGAATCTACCGTATTTTTGGGCATCACTGTCGATTCTAAATTAATATGGGGGATATTGAGAGATTGGCCAATAGACTCAGCTCTGCACCATACGCGGTTAAGAAAATACGCCAATTAACTGATATAGACACGGCTCGTTTAGTTTACTTTAGCTACTTCCATAGTATAATGTCGTACGGCATTCTACTTTGGGGTAACGCAGCCGACATAAACACGATTTTCATACTGCAGAAGAGGGCTATTCGCGCAATCTATGGTCTCGGCCAAAAATATCTTTAAGAGATAAATTCAAAGAAATTAATATATTGACTGTTGCTTCACAATATATTTTTGAAAATGTTATGTATGTACGTAAAAATATTAATGATTTTATTAGAAATAGTGACTTGCATGACATTAATACTAGGAACAAACACAAACTTGTTACACCTACTACTCGATTGAGTAGAATTAGTAATTCTTTTGTTGGGCGATGTGTATGCTTTTACAACAGGATCCCAGAAAACGTTCAAAATTGTTCTATAGGAAAATTTAAAAAGTTAGTTAAAAACGTTTGTGTGACAAAGGCTATTATAACATTAAAGATTTTTTGGAAGATGTTATGCCTTGGGAATGATGCGTTCGCTCCAGGCTTTCTCAATGTATAAATATGCTTGTTATAAAAATTGGCGTTTAAAAAATCAAAGATAAAAAAGTAAAATATCCAAAAGAAACAGTCCCGCTGAGTTTCTTGCGCCCATTCTTCTCAGGTCTGGGTTAGGTCGTTTCCGAAAGGGTGGTAGATTCCGACGTTCAATAAGAGAATGTAAATTCCAACATTGAATAAAAAATTTTGACTTTGACTTTGAATACCCTCCTCATTCTGAGGAGGAGACCCGGCTCAGCAGTGGGCCATTGACGGGTCTTGATGATGATATTGCTGTATAAAAATATTCAGGCGTTTAATAAACATAATAATAATATCCCGCAGGAATTATGGACGATTCTGGAATAAAAATTTGCCTATGTGTTAATCCAAGTTATAAAGTATAAATGTGCCAAATTTCATCGAAATCCCGTTTTTGTGTGATTGAGTAACAAATATCTAAACATATAATCTTTTTACCAATATTTCAAATTAAAAAAACTGAACGTATCCATAATCGCCTGATGATCGCTTCTTTATCTGTGCGTTTCCCGCCTAAATTACATTACACAAATGTCATTAGAAAAGTAAATAAACTATCCCGCGCAAAACTCAAGATTTGTCGATGAATTATAAAACGAATAACTCAATTTATCATTTTATCATACATACAATGACTGAATTATAAAAGTATAGTCTATAAAAGGACTATACTAAGGATATAGATAATTATAACGAAACACATGGCTTCGGTCTTACTATAAAATGATTTACCTACTAAAGACAAGGCTGTCAAAGTCAATTTTTTTTTTCTTCTTCTTCTTTTCTTTATGGCTCTTGATACTGCTTATAGTTAGCAGTAATTCTGCCAATGACAATGTAGAGTATTTTCAAGTTTGTTGAGATTGATCGATGTAATATGTTTGTGCTAAGATTTTTTTTTTTAATTGTTAGTTATTTAGTATGGTGGCCTGCATGCATACCTGTAGGACAACATTATACATATAAGAGACAAACAAACAACCTAAATCACCTTCCAACATAAAATTGTATATAATATGAATAGATATTTATAATTTAATATTGTTAGAATTAATATATTTAATAAGGGCTAAAAACAGAAAAGGGTTAGTAATAGAGAGAATAGTTTCAAAGTTGATGGGTCGAGAGATATCGCTAGGTAATGTGTCATATAAGGAGGTGGGATATTTACGACAGTTAAAAAATATATGTTCCGGAGTTCCTCCGTGTAATTTTTTTTTATTCAATATTGGAATTGACATTCTCTTATAGAACGTCGGAATCTACCACCCTTTCGGTAATGTCATGGTATGGTTTAATATCATTGCCTTTATGGAATAAAAACAAAGAATAAAGAATTAATTTAATAAAAAAATATAATTAATTAAAATAAGGATATTAGTGTCATGATTTTATTTTTTGTAGTATGGCAAGTGCGATAATTTATTATTTCATCTAGTGGCAACATTATTGCGTGCTTTATCGACAAATGACAGAATGTTTCCCGCAAAAACGTTCGCAATTTTAAAATGGAAGTATTTTGTAATGAGATTCGATTTGTAAAGATAGAATCCAATGGACCCCCAATTTTGTAATTAAGGTAGATATTTTAAAATATTTTTACCTAGTTTGAGTAAACATAGATGGCGCTAGTAACAACAAAGAGTATGCAAGATAATAACGAAATGTCGGCATTTTGCAGTGAACCCATTCACGTTGCATACAGTAAAGTTGGTGAATATTCACAGAGTGGTGAGTGAGTGAGTGGTGAGAGCACTCTCCTAAAGTGACTACTTTACACAGTATATTAGAATTGGTTACGCAGTAAACTTTTGTTCAGTTTCATCATCATTTTAAATGCTGAAAGGTTTGTACTTGACTCATATGAGAGTAATATTTCACATGATCCTTAATAAGGACCTCTTTATATTCACACTTTATTATAATAGTATATTTTCAATCTATTAAAATACTCGTCAAACTGCTGCGATATGAACTCTCTTTTTTTTCAAACTCAAACTTTTGGGTGTTCCTAATAACTTTTTTCAACCGATTCGGTTGTATTTTTTTAAATGTTTATTTCCTCCCAACTACGTCATGTTGGAAATTGTTTTCTAATTAAAGTAAACATGGCGTCTGAGAATCGAAAAAACTTAATGCGACGAGTTAGCAACACCGTTGGTAATATTATTAGGGGGTAGTACTTTTTATTTTATTCCAAGACTGTGTATAACCTCTATTCCGATAGACTTGAGTCAGTTGCCAAACGGAGCTCGCCTGATAACGTGATGTTATGTCACCATTACCAAGGTTTGGAGTTAGTAAAAAAATAAAAATTTCTTTTATTGACCCTCACAAAGTATTCACTAATTGACAGCTGTTAAATTAAATTATGAGTTGGAAATACTTTGTGAGAACCTGGTGTACATTATGGGTTCTGGACCTGTGTTACAGATCACCAGGCTCTCACCCTCCTAGAGATTACAGCATTTAGATTACTTGTACATGGTTATGAGAGTCAAAGTCAAAATTTTTTATTCAATGTTGGAATTTACATTCTCTTATTGAACGTCGGAATCTACCACCCTTTCGGAAACGACCTAACCCAGACCTGAGAAGAATGGGCGCAAGAAACTCAGCGGGACTGTTTCTTTTGGATATTTTACTTTTTTATCTTTGATTTTTTAAACGCCAATTTTTATAACAAGTATATTTATACATTGAGAAAGCCTGGAGCGAACGCATCATTCCCAAGGCGTGACATCTTCCAAAAAATCTTTAATGTTATAATAGCCTTTGTCACACAAACGTTTTTTAACTAACTTTTTAAATTTTCCTATAGAACAATTTTGAACGTTTTCTGGGATCCTGTTGTAAAAGCATACACATCGCCCAACAAAAGAATTACTAATTCTACTCAATCGAGTAGTAGGAGTAACAAGTTTGTGTTTGTTCCTAGTATTAATGTCATGCAAGTCACTATTTCTAATAAAATCATGAATGTTTTTACGTACATACATAACATTTTCAAAAATATATTGTGAAGCAACAGTCAATATATTAATTTCTCTGAATTTATCTCTTAAAGATATTTTAGGGCCGAGACCATAGATTGCGCGAATAGCCCTCTTCTGCAGTATGGAAATCGTGTTTATGTCGGCTGCGTTACCCCAAAGTAGAATGCCGTAAGACATTATACTATGGAAGTAGCTAAAGTAAACTAAACGAGCCGTGTCTATATCAGTTAATTTGCTTTTTTTTTTTTATTTTCTTAACCGCGTATGCTGCAGAGCTGAGTCTATTGGCCAATCTTTCAATATGGGGGCCCCATTGCAATTTAGAATCGACAGTGATGCCCAAAAATACGGTAGATTCCACCGGTTCCAACTCCTCTTAACAAAGGCTATAAAGGACTCTGAATGGTTGTATGATGAGTTGATATGCTTATCTATAGTATTAAAAAATTAAGTTTAAAAAACTATAACCCGACTACGTAAAAAGTAGTCTAAAAAGACCACGGTTCTAGCTTGACCATTTTTATACCTTAATGCATTTCTGGGTTTCTATATGAATTATTTTCTTGTTTCCTTTTTTTTTAGACCACTTTTTTACGTAGTCGGGTTACAGTTTTTTAAACTTTAGTTTTTTATTTAATAGTTTTCCGTTTCCCGATCGAGATAACCTTTATAATCTTATATTGTAACGTAATGTTGGTTTTTATTTGCTTAAACGAGTAATAACTGCAACGACAGGACCACGCGGACTATATGACCGCATTCTAAACATATATGTTGACATAAACAGTAACATATATATACTTATTTGTAATGAACTCGCCAAGACTTTTCTTTTGATACAAAATACGTGATAATTAGCTCAGTTTAATTTTTTTCGAAGTTAGAATCTGGGGTATAATTTCCGTTATAAAAAAATATCATAAAATTTTTATAGCCTATGTCACCCGCGCCATTATTACAAATCTATTGACACCTCAGTCATGAAAATTGGTTCAGTAGTATAGGCGCTAGAGTGGAACATACATACATATATACATAGCCAAAATCATAACCTTTCCTTTCGGCTTCGCCGTAGTCGCGTATAAATGGTTATAATATTAAGTATATTGTTAATTATGTAAGTTAGAGTGCCTTCCCGCCCTACGAATATTTTTTTTTTTTTATGTAACTAGGTCGGCAAACAAGCGTAGCTTATAGACGTCTGCAACACCAGAAGCATCGCAAGCGCGTTGCCGACCCTATCCCCAATTCCCCCCAGGAGCTCTGGTCACCTTACTCACCAACAGGAACACAACACTGCTTTAGAGTAGTGTTATTTAGCTGTGATCTTCTGTAGTCCTGCTGTGCCCTACCTCAGTTGAAATATATCTTGAGTTCGAAAAAAAATAGACCACGAGGCAGGTGTGTGTATGTGTGCAGGTGTTTGTGCGTACGAGCATGTGTAACTATGTAAATATGAGTTATTCAGTTTTTAATTTGCTTCTTACATTCCGATCTACACTTTGGATATATTATGTTGTTGTGGGTGTATATATATTGTTCGACACCTAATTGAGCAGCAGAGCGAGAAGCCCGCGATGTTTTAAAGAAGGTAGTACTGCATCTCAATTCAGACATCTCAGCGAAGGGAGGGCTAGGTGTAAAATGATACAGTAAATGTAGACTCCATTTAATATTTTATGTATGCTTTAACTCTGCGAGATAATTCAATTCTGCTTTGTTTTTGTTCTGCTCATAAATGGAGTAAAAACTTTGTTGTATGATATTCTCTAATTACTATGAACAAAATTGAAATATACTATTTTAGTACAACACACAGCCATCTTGTTTGTTCTGTCTTTTATTTCGAAAACTAAAATACGCTTGTATTAAAATGGATGTACATTTTGAAATCAGAAATTCTTTTAGTAAAACAATTATATAATACTAGCGGCCCGTCCCGGTTTCGCACGGGTGGACAATTTTTTTTAAACAATTTAGCTCTCCCACATTTTGGTGCTTCCTCTCGCCGTATTGCTCGCTGCGCTGCGTGGCGCGCCACACCAGGCCGTTGGCATGTATTATTTGTTTATATTGATATTTTTAATTTCGTAATATCTTTTGAATGGAATGTCCTAAAGTAATCTACAGGTATTAAAATAGTCTTGAATACTTAATATTTTTTTGGATAAGAATTAATACAAAGGTATGGATAACATGGTCTGATTTTGATAGGCATTTATATCATTATCATAAAAGTAGTTATAGTGACTTAACTACAATAGTTGGACATATGGTCTGACAAAGTTTCTTGTAGATACTGATACGTTCTATAATATTGTATAACATTTTTTTATTCTATCATATATACTTTTTGCAGCACATGCGATGAAAGACATTTTAAGGATAATTTTTTACACTTTGGGTTAGTTTTAGTAAGAACTTCTGAGGATGTCTAATTTTTTTAGTAGTAAATATATCCTATGTTACTCAGGGATAATATAGCTTTCTAACGGTAAAAGAATTTTTGAAATCGGTCCAACAGATACAAAAATACACATTTTTTCTCTTTTAATATTAGTACGTACAGATAAAAATTTAATGATCTTTATAACAAATCGTATATTATTTTTCAAGGTTAAAGTTTAACTACTTTGATATCTTCTCCTTTCTTTGTTTATTACTGCATCACGTTAAAACGGCTGAACCGATTTTATAATTTGAAAGGTTTATTAATACATAGAGATATATTGGATAATTTGAAAGGTTTATTAACACATATGGTACTTTTTATCCCGAAAAGAAGCACCGTTTCCGTGAGATAAAATGGTAAGTAAAAAGCTCGACTAGTGGTCTAATATTAATTCTCACAATTTACTAACTAAAGCTAAAAATATCACTCTAGTAAAAGTTTTTTGAAGCTATAACAGAGCTACGGATGAATTTCAATTTTTGCATAGAGATAGCTTAAGGGCTTAAAAGTAACAGATTTTATCCCGAAAAAATAGATCCTGCAGAATATTTATTAATATAAAAATGAATGAGAATAAGCTATATGGAAAACTGGGGAGGGCCCTCATAATATATATATTTTTTTCTTTATTTTTTATATATACATAAGTGAATTAGAAATAGTGTTAAGCGGTTTGTCCAAAACAATGTCACTGTGGCCCCTAATATATTACTTATTAGTATATTAGTATTTCATAAAAATAAACACCGTTTTATAATTTACGTTTGAATGCTCTCTTAGTTTGCAAATAAAAATAAAACATTAGCCCACAGTTCAAATGAAAAATAAAATATAACGCGATTAAATAGAAGCAGCGAGATTTTATTATGAGAATAGTTTAACCGTCGTGCATATTAATGTTTAACGTAATACCTTTATTTTAATATATAATTAAATTATAGTTAGAAATTCAACCATTCTCTTGATAAGTTGAAATATCTATTCGACAACTGGTATAAGGCTGCGTTTCCATCAGAGCACCGATAAAATCGCTTCTTTAAAATACTTAAAACATATACATCTCGCGGATTCATGTGAATTCGATTTCTTGGACTTATCTGTGTCCGCCATGTTGCCGGTATTTGCATGTCAGTACGCACGTCTTGCGCCTCCGCCAGCCAAGATAAAAGTGATCGACTGAACTGACTTGCAACAGACTGACACACTCTGTCAAAGTCGTACCACCGACAACCAACCATCTGACACTGACACTGTATATAACACTGTACTTTCTATTAATCTATGACATTGCAGTGTTGCTATTCAAATAACTTAAAATTCCACCATTATAATTATTTCTCCGATATAGGGTAATGGCACCAGTGGTCAGCCTCATAACGGCTTTTTGAAGTTTGAACAGCTGGCATTTTTATAGGTATCGTCGGATAATAAAAGGTATCACATGATTGGATTATTTGTTTATTACAGTTTTTAAACAACATATGTCAAAAACAATCATTCTCTTTATAAAATATATATTTAAGTTCAAACAAAAAATGGCACTTTTCGTCAGTGGTCAGCCTCTAAAATCCAATAATCAGCCTTGATGAACCCAGTATTCAGCCCTTGATGACTATGAATAAGCTTCAACAATATTATTCAAGTCTCTCTTATTTCTTATTGCTATAATCTCAAAACACAAAAAAAATCTCACCTGACAGAAATATTATTGCAAGCAAACAATCACAGTACTTATTCGTTTTTTTATTTTCTGGAACTTAATCATAAAAATATCAATATTTATTTATCAACGTTAGGTTAGGTTTATGCGAGTTTAACCTTAGGTTAAAACAGAGAGCCTGGGCAGGAATTCTTTAAATGATCATAACACTCACCGTGTTATGATCATTTAAAGGAATTCCTTAAGCCTACACCTTGGTCACAAGTCCAAGGCACTGCTTAGGTTTCTCTCGTAATTGTTAGAGATTATATTTGATTATTTATCGGTTCAGTAGAAGTATCTACGTTGCGTTTACCCAATAGTCCATTCAATATCATTCCTCCCTGTTAGTGTTTTCCAATATTCCCCTCGCTTCCTTCCTTCTCATCATTAAAATCCCCGACATATATACGTAAATATTCTTCTCAGGTTTAATACACATAAAACGAAAGAGCAATAGGTCACTAGCAAATCTACTAATAGTACTTAGCAAAAACTATTCTTACAATCGGTCGGGCTTTACTATTGCTTGGACCATATTTATTAAATTGTCAGTCATTAACGAAAACCCACATTTTGTTAATTTTTGACACCAATCCACCAGTGCAGCTTCTTCTACTTTATTTAAAATGGAATACGGACCCATTTTTCTTGGGCCTTCCGAGACACGTAGATGAATCCGATCTTGTAGTGTGCCTCGAGGAACTCCAAACGTTCTACTAGCCTCTCTTATCGGCATTCCGTTTCGTATGGCTTCCATGGCGGAAGAGAGTTTCTGTGGAGGATATGTTTGTCTTAGCGGCAATTTGGGCTGAATAAAGTACCTATACAGAATTATTTATCATAAATTATTTACATTATTGAAATACAAACTACCTAAATACATTTTATAACTATTTCAGATAAAACTAAAATGTAGTCTTCCAACGTTCTTAAGAATACCACAGAAATGGGTACAATCAAAGATACTGTTAAGTGTACATATACAAACGAACATAAACCTTGTCGCAACGTATTAAAGTCTATGGGAAGTGAGTTAACAGTATCTTCGATTGTACCCAGTTAGATCGGGGCTGAATACTGGATCGGCAACACCTAGTGGCCAGCCGCGAAAAATAAAATGTTTAATGCGGCTGACCACTGGGTTTTTTGAGGAATATGAAAGGACACGCCTTACTAAATTTGAAAATTAAAATTTAACGGTTCTAATGGCCGCCTTTTCTCGCTATTTAAAAAAATAATAATTCAAAAACCCAGTGGCCAGCCCCGATGGACCGACCATTGGATCTTTTGTAAAAAAGTAGTACCCAATGGTCAGCCCCCACAATATTTACGTAAATCAGCAATATTTTTATTTAAATTTAATATAATTCAATACATAAAGCCAAATTGCAAAAAAAAACTATCACATTTAATAACAAACCATGTTTTTGCTTACCTTTTAAGAGAACACCACGCGAAGTAATAAATATGGCGGACATGACACTATTGCTCTTTTCAACCGCCGTCACCTGTATGAATGAGTTTATTTCTACTCCCTGATCCCCTACCGCACTTATCGTGTGACATATTAACCATGAGGAATATAATATTATTCTAACTGTAGCAATATTTATGGCCAAGAACTACGCAAAAGGCTGACCACTGGTTCTTGGCTGGCCACTGGTGCTGTTACCCTACATATACACACACTCACACACAAATACACGCACACAGCAATTACAATCTCTGTAGGTTAAAAGGACTAACCCGATCACGTTACAGGAGCCTCAACACAATAACACTAACCTAAAACACTATTTCCACTACTATAGAATCAGATACTATATACACATTAACTATTAGAAAGCCACATTATTTGTAAGTATCATGGGTTATATATGTCGAAGAATAGTAAAGGTTATCGAATAATCGAATCGTCATCGCTGTCTATGGCGCAGGAGTAAGATAGTAGTTTCTTCCGTCGGTTTGACAGTCTCGACCATTTATATCCCTTTGACAGTCTGATTGTAGTCTTAGTCGTGCGCGGTCTCTCAAGGAATGAAGTAGTCCTTGGATAGTGTTAGTTTTGTGCAGAGCAGTGTTAGTGCTGGGAGTGCTGTCCTATTGAGATCACGTGAGTACCTTACAATGCAATTGCCACGTCTTGTGTTAGGTTAGGATTATCTAAGTTTAATCTTGGATTTAAACAGAGAGCCTGAGCAGTAGAGGCGAGTGTTGGAATTCTGTTCTGCAACACGTGGACGTCCTTAAGTCCAAGGCACTGTTTAGGTTTATCTCGTAATTATTAGAGATCATATTTGATTATTTATCAGTTCAGTACAAGTATCTACGTTGCGTTTACCCAATAGTCCATTCAATATCATAATCCCCCATCCCCTCCTCCTTTTCATCATAAAATACCCGACATATATTTACTCGAAAAAGTAAAAGACTTTTTGTGTGGTTGTCGGATTTGCAAGGTAAGTCAAAGAACAAACGGAGGAACGAAAACGTTTCCTATGAACGCTGCCTTCACGATGAGAGATATGTGATTCATAGGTGCGTGTAGAGTATGAATAAATAGATGAGTGAGTGTGTGAGTGAACAGTTTGAATACTTACACGAGCGGATCGGCTAGTCTAATACGGTTTTAGTATTGCTAGACTGTAAATGCTAAAGATCTTGTGTTATAAGCCTTGGAACTGTCTGTGTATTCTAGTTCGTAAATATACGAGAAACGTTCTCTGCTCTGACAGAAACGTAAATGTTGACCAAAAGGTTCTCTTGGCTGTGTAATGAATTTGTGACTATATCGGTTTAGATGGTAATTTTATTCTATCTTCGAATAGGCATTTTGTAGTCATAGTTTTTCTACAATATACATGTATAATTAATTATACATATAAACCTTAGTGAATTAAAATCTATTGCGTAGTTTAAAAGATTTAAGTATACAGACGTTACAAGCGACTTCTTTATATTATGTAAAGATTTATGGACAGTAAACAAACAAGAAGATGTTATTTATTAGTTACATATGTCACCGAAAAAAATACCGTTAGGTTATAATCTATCTCGCGATATTGTAAACTATCAAAAGATTATGTTACGGTTATATGTACGGGTATTGTGTTTACGGGTGCGGTTCACAATATTAATCTACCTAAAATTATTACGTCAAATTGTAAACAGTATCTTACGGTTCACAATCTTGTGGCAGTTTACAATATCGTAACATATTATAATCTACCGAAAATTAATAAGTTAAATTGTAAGCAGATTCTTACTGTTTACAATCTTGCGACAGATCACAATATTGCGAGATTGTTTATAATCTAACGGTATTTACAATTTTACGGTAAAATATATAAAGAAAATTAATATAAAATGTTATAAAAATAAATGTTATTACAGAAGCTTATTCACCTGAGGATGTCCCACGTCATGTTACATGAGTAATGTGTGTAGTTACTGTGCTCCACGGGACGACAACTTTTGTTAAACGATTTTAGTTTTATGTAAATATTATGGAATTCGTCAGTAACTCAGTGGTTAGGGCGTTGGATTCACAATCGATTGGATGTGGGTTCCAATTCCAGTCATTGGACCACTGACGTTATACAGTATGTGATTTTTTCATTCCGGAAACAACTTATTTCTTTTGTAACAAAAGAGAATTATTAAGTGCTGAACGAATTAGAATACAAACTTTGAGATTGAGTGAATGAGAAAGGGTTTGGGTCAATAGGTGTGTGCTACATAAGTGGGTGAGTGAGTATGGATGAGGACAAAGCCACTCACTTAGGAAGAGGCAGGGAGTGCGCTACTGAGGAGGATGATGTGTGGGAGATTGCATAGTTAAGCGGAGTGGTGTGTGATGGAATAAGTGGGTGAAATACGAAGAGAGTATGTCAGTGAGTGGTGATAAATGTATAAAGAATTTTGATAATACTTTTATATGTACACCTTAGCGAAGCAAGGACGGAGCTAGTAATTGATAAAATATGTATTACAGAGACAATGAAAAAAGATAGATTTAATTATATTAAATATTTAAAGTAGCAAATATATAGCTTGCAACAATTACTTTAAAATACAAATATAGTGTATGTAAATACAAAGCAGAAAGCAGTCCAAAATGAAAGATTTCATGTCATAAGCCCGGAGCCATCTCTATGCCATGTAGGTGAGCAAACATGTCATACAATTTGTTCCAACTCTTTCGAAATATGCAACTTTCTAGTCCTTTTCAAATAGAACTAGCAAATAAAAATTATGAATTTCATGTTCATTTATCTTTTGGATACTTAAAAAGTATAATATTTTTTGTGTTCTTATAATAATACTTGTCGACCCCACCCAGCTTAACACGGATGCTTTTTCATATTTTAATTTTTAATATAAACATAAGTCATATATGACTAATTCCCAAAGACTTAACGGCCACACAGCTTGACATGCACTTCACCCCCACGTCGATAGATGGCGTACGAGCACACTCATTTGTTTACTTTATATTCTTTAGTATTTTTTTCGCGATAGTACATATCCTATGCCCTTCGTTAAGCTCTAGTCTATCTCTGTAATAAATTTCATTACAATCGGTTTAGTGATTTAAACATGATTGCGTAACAGACAAGACATACCATCTATATGTCGATAGATAGTGTAAGTAGTATATTAAATCGTATTTTAGTTTGTGTTCCTACATATTTTTTTATTACCTACCTTTGTTAAAAGTTAATATTTGAAACTATTATTTTATTAAAACTTTAAACCAGATACTTCAAAATTAATGTCAAATTATCTTTTTGAAATGCTTAACAACAATGGTCCTTCGAGCCGGATACCCATCTAAATAAGCATGTACACTATTCAGAACATCAATCGTATATTCAGTTAGCCTGAAACACTAACATCATTAGACGGCTGGTTTACGATGGTGTCCGTCAACGTTATCTGCATACATTTTGTTTGTAGAGATTGAATGAATAATACACTGAATACATTATCATTGGTGTTGTGCCAGCTACTGAATGAATACTAATGAGTGGATACGTCGCTGATTATTTAGCTAAGATGTGGATTTAGTATTGGAGCCAAGTTCTGCAATATCTACGTTGAAATATAAAGTCTAAAAATAATGACTAATATTATAAATGTGAAAGTTTGGATGTTAAGATGTATGTTACTCAATCACGCGAAAACGGTGTATAACCTAGATTAACGTACAGACTACTTTTGATCCCGGAAAAAATCATTGTTTCTGCGTAATAATATGGCAAAAGGATATACAATCATTTATAAGCATCGTATGTGCACAACGGATGGCCTACAATATAAGCTACACGTTCAGGAGATAACTAAAAGCTTACGATCTCGTACTATTTAGACAGGAACTATTCTAACAGAACCCAAGCAGTACTTGGACTTGTGACCAAGGTGTTGTAGGCTTAAGAATATCCTTTATTCAATCGAGAAACTCGCCTCAATTGCTCAGGCTCTGTTAAAACCTAACGTTAAACTCACAATAAATAAGACGTAAAAACTCACATGGACAGATGTCCAACAATGAATGAGCTCGCTACAGCGGCTCGAATAAGACAACCTAACCTCCGGCGAAAATCGGCATTTTATAGCAAAACTTTTTATTGAAACCCACCTGTGCGCACTACCTGGCGCGCAGGCGGCCTGAGGCCGTGCAGGTGGTACGTGCGCTACTCCCAACATATTGAATATTAAATGTTTTTTGTTAAATTTAGTTATATATTGTAAATTGCACCCATGCAAAGCTGGGGCGAGACGGCTAGTCAACAATAATAGCTATTTAATATGATATTATATCAAATCAATTCTTTTGTTATTGTCTACGAGATATCTTTAGTGCCAGACACTTTGTATGGTAACAGTTTTAAACAGTCCGCCAGACTCAGAAGTTTCAACGCCAACACGCCTATGGCTGAAGTTTTAAATGCCTTTTCAAAATATTATAATACCACTAAGGAAGGTAAATGCCCCACAAACATCAGCTAGACGTTACTTTATAAAACACTAGGGGACCGTCCCGGCTTCGCACGGGTGGATAATTTTTTTTTTACATTTTGGCTCCCGCATTCTATCGCTCCCTCTATCGCCGCGTTACTCGCTGCGCTGCGAGGCACCCCACACCGCGCCGGCGGCCCGTCTGGGATTATTTTTTATTTATCTTGATATTTTTATTTCGTAATATCTTTTGACTGGAATGTCCGATTTCAATAATTTAAAAAGTTATTAACAGGTATTGAAACAGTCTTCATTACGAAATAATTTATTTGGATAAGAATTAATACAAAGTTATGGAAAACATTTTTATCAACTTTTAAAATGTAAAAAAGTAGTTATAGTGACTTAACTACAATAGTTGGACATATGGTCTCACGGAGTTTTTTGTAGATATTGATACGTTCTATAATATTGTTTAACATTTTTTTGTTCTATCATCAATACTTTTCGCAGCGCATGCGATGAAAGATTTTTTATGGCTAATTTTTTTGCACCTTGTGTTGGTTTTAGTGAGAATTTCTGGGGATCTCTAATTTTTTCTTGTAATAAATATAGCCTATGTTACTCAGTGATAATTTAGCTTTCTAATGATGAAAGAATTTTTGAAATCGGTCGAGTAGTTTTTATGTTTATTCGTTACATACAAAAATACAAAAATCCAAAAATACAAATCTTTCCTCTTTATAATATTAGTATAGATTATCTTCCTTATAAACATACATCTTTTACTTGTCGAACTGTATTGTTTTACACCAAAAGATTTAACCTACAGTTTAACTAATCAACTGTTTAGTACCTTTCATAACAAATAAAACAGTTTCGGTCACAAATGGATCCTAGCTAGGTCATTCCTTGATAAATCGACCGATGGTTTGAATCGACACCTTTCGATTTGGACGAATTTTAGTCAAAACTTTTCTTTTATCATAATATAAAGGGGTTCTGCAGAAAATAATATTTTTTTTTAAAGTTTCTACAAAATAATAAAATTTCTTTCAAAAATCGCTTTTTACAACATTTTGAAAATCAACAAATCGTAAAAATTTGATGTACTTTTTTTTTAGATTAACTCTAATTGATGTTAAGAGACATTTCATTCAAAAGATATAAATTTTTGAGCTTTACCCAGCCATGGTGTCAAACACTATACACATTAACTAACAACAGATATCATAAAGGATGTCGAAGTGTAGCAATAGATAGAGAAAAAGTGTAGCAATTAGGCAGCTTTAAAATATTCTTATCTCTTACTAAAACAACATTATTTATAGAAGCGAATTCAGTTAAATAATAATTAACTAACCAAAATCTTGTACCAAAACCTATTATTTAAGTCTATAAATAAATCACCAGTATTTCAATTAGAAACCTCAAAGACAGTAAACCATCGTCATTAAAACGTCGTTCCAATTAGCTTCAGATATTCGGGTGCCCTGTCCCCTGGACCCCCTTGTCCCTTGGACCCCCTAGACTGTTGGGAGAGATAATTTGTATTCGGACGGGTTCAGTACGCCCGTACATACAAAGTGAATGTTTAAGAAACAATGACAATTGTGCGTTTTCCTAAATATTTCTCGTTTGGGTTAAAAGAAAAGGTTTTGTTATAAGATAATATTATTTTTTAATAATATTATTAATATGGAATAAACAATATTAGTAGCAATATCAGTATTGATTAGTAGGGTATTTTATTACTGCGTAAAACGAGCTGAATCTTCTTGCTAATGATGATAAATGGGAGTTCCACTAGAATTTTAATTTTTAATGGTATACTTAGATATATGAGTATGTGTATAGTAATATTTTGGTCTCGGTCTAAACCTGTTTCATGAGGCCAAAGTATTATTCACCTTCCTATCTTTGTGAATCTTTATTAATAAGGCAGTGCCTGGTGCTTGAGACCTAGGAGCGGGCTAAAAGTCTTTTATAAACGTAAACTTTTTTACAACTTTCACTGCTTGACTTCACTACCATATAATAATAAAGTACATTACTCTCGTGCTCCTCAACAACGGAGGCCTAGCAGCACGCCACTAGCAACACTACACCATTAGTCTCACTACTTTATGTGTACTACGCGACACCACAGAACAGAGTAACTCATTCCTATGGGAACGAAAGTTATATATTTTCTACTCGAAATAAGATAGAATTAACTAACCGCGAATACTAATTTATAAACGGTGTTGCTAATATAAGAGAATGAAGGTAGGCGTATAAATTATTTGTGTCAAAGGTGTCATTCAACTTGAGCAGTTAACAAACTTCAACGTAATCATAATTTAAAATGGCTTTATATTTAACGTTGTTCCCTAAAGTCTCCCAAGGGTTACACGTAAATTGATGTTTGAGAATGTCATTCAAATTGACGCTTCCTTCGCTTCCCTACGGTACTCAAATTCTATATTTATTTAAGGAAGTAAGGGGGAACAAGATTTAATCAAAATGTCCTCATTATTGCATTTGACACTGATACTAAAAAGGGTAGAATTGAAGAAATAAATATAGTAAATATTATTAAAATTCGTTCAATAATTTTTCATAAATAGGTAATAGAAATCCAGCAATCAGACCAATAATAAGTTGGTTTTACAGATGTCATGATGAATGTCAAGCAAGGTCGACCGCCATTTTAAAACCAGCTGGTATATGGTAATCTAGACATCTGATAAAGTGTGATACATAAAGTAATTGTTAACAATTTTGTAGTTTATCTTCCGAATTATCTATCAAGTACTTTATTAGCAAGTGGCTTTATGATAATATTGAGCTATCAACGTTTAACAGTTCATGTTTTACTCCTGTCTCCTTAGGCGTGCCTCAGGGTTCTCATTTAGATCCCCCGCATGCCACCACTGTAGGGGCGGTGCGGAGGACTCGGCGGATCACGCTCGCCGAGTATCCTCCGCGTGGGAGGAACGCCGCGCTACCTTAGCAGCGGTTATCGGAGGAGACCTCTCGCTGCCGGCCTTGGTGAGAGCAATGGTTGGTAGCGAGCAGGGACGGCCGGCAGTAGCGGATTTCGCCGAGGCCGTTATGTCTGCGAAGGAGGCGGCGGAGAGAGCCTGGGAAACTGACCCTGAGGCTCCACCAATGCGCAGAACGCGAGCTGGTCGCCGGCGTCGCGCTTACCTTGCGGCAATGCCGCCGTAGCGTATTTGCGCTGAGCGACTAGGGCTTATGGGTGACGGACGGGGGTTTCTGTCACTCATGGGAGGGCCCAGTGCAGGTGCACGCACCCTTGTGTTTCGGGGGCGACACTTTGCGGAGAAAAGGGGGTTTGTTATTGTTCCCCCGAGAGTAGGGTCCGGATGCGGACAAGCGCCGGCAGGCTGCGGTGCGTTACGGCCCCATAGCTCGCCACTGCCTGGCGCTGAGCAGGAACACCCCGGATGGTTTAGCGGGTCGGGCTGCCTCCTTCTGAGGTAGTTTTGAACTGTCTCCTTTAGAGGCAGTCGCACCAACCTCGCATAACCTTCCTAAGTCCCCGCTTGGGAAGGTATCTGTCGAGCAGATTCCTCCGGGTTGAAAAAAAAAGTGTTCTTATTTAGATCCTCTATTTCTTGTATTTGTTAATGATATTTTAAGATCCTTTGACAATTCCGAAGCACTGCTGTATGCAGACGACACAAAAATTTATAGATTAATCAAATGTCCTACCGATTATCAAGTGATCTGAATAAATTCTCAAATTAACGTAAAAAAATTTCCATTACCAAATTTATAATAAAAAATTAAAGAGAGTTACCGAAATTAGAGATCTTGGCGTTCAATTGGACTCTGAACTTTCCTTCACTCATATAAACAAAATTTCCAGCAAGGCCTATCATATACTTTGATTCATTTTTCGCTAAATTAAAGAATTCTTGAATTTTATTATATAATGCATTAGTGAGTACTAATTTATGCGTACTATTAACAATGCGTTTCTATATGAATTATTTTCTTGTTTCGTTCTTTTTAGACCACTTTTTTACGTAGTCAGGTTATAGTTTTTTAAACTTTATTTTTTTATTTAATAGTTTTCCGTTTCCCGATCGAGATAACCTTTAAAATCTCATATTGTAACGTAATGTTGGTTTTTATTTGCTTAAACGAGTAAATAACTGCAGCGACAGGACCGCGCGAACTATACGACCGCATTTTAAACATATGTGTTGACATAAACAGTAACATATATATATACATATTTGTAATGTGCTCGCCAAGACCTTTCTATTAATACCAAACACGTAATAATTAACTCAGTTTAATTATTTTCGAGGTTAGAATCGAGGTATAATTTTCGTTATAAAAAAATATCATAAAATTTTTATAGCCTATGTCACCCGCGACATAATTTCGAATCTATTGACACCTCATTCATGAAAATTGGTTCAGCAGTTTAGGCGCTAGAGTGGAACATACAAACATACATACATACATACATCAACATCATGCATAAGGTTGCATTACCATTATGTAAAACTAAGGATGTGAAAAACCGCTTTTTGGTTCGATCATGTGAGGCCCACAACAATATAATAATGATAAATCTGTAGATTTATTATCTAACTAGCCGGACCGCGCGACTTTGTTCGCGTGTTGCTCCGCTCCTATGGGTCGTAGCGAGATGCTAAATAGCCTAAATTACTCCTTGTTACATCCGCTATCTGCCAGTGAAAGTCCAGGCCAAATCGGTCCAGCCATTTCAGAGATTAGCCGGAACAAACAAACAGACAGAAAGACACAAAAATTGTAAAAAATGTTGTTCTGGTATATGTGGTGTGTGCGTGTATACATCCATATGCGCTTAGTAAAAAGCGGTTATTTTAATATTACAAACAGACACTACAATTTTATTTATTTGTATGATAGGCTGTGGATTTGTTTCTAAAATTAAGAAAAATATAGTTGTAATTAGTATAGTATAGTTTGGTTTTAATTTTTAGCTCGTAAGATTTTATTTCTCTTATCTGATTATTGTATTATTAATTCGTTGCTTCTTGTGGTATTTAGACGTAAACTTTCGTCTCGGATATAGAGCTATTTGCATGCAACACTCATAAACTTCTCTCTGTGTAATATTTTATCGGTGAAAACTGTTCTGACCAAATGTGGAATTTATATGTAGTTCTTATTCCGTAATAACGGCGTGTGTTTTCCAAATATAAATAAATAAATGTAACATCTGTCACGCAAGGTCGACCGCCATTTTGATGCCAGCTAATCGTCAGTTAAATAGTGAAACTAAGTACTATAGAGGACAATGTTGTGATTGTAACAGAGCTTAATCTTATCTATAGTACTCAATGAATATTGGAATAAAGAAAATTATAAAAAATATCGACACATTATTAATACAAGGATACAAAAGCAGGGAGGTTTATACTTAACAACTAAAGTAAAAAATTTATACGGTAAACGAACCAAGGAATGGCTTATACCAAGATTGTTAAATCTACTACCTAAGCATATTACACCAAATGAAGACAAAAGTAAAAAAGAAATTAAGAAACTAATTTCTAATTATTTATTACAAAATGAATTAGATTTACCTACATAATATATGCTATTTATAAATTCATATATAAATTACTTATAGAAAAATCTGTCCGGAGCTTTACTTATATCCGACAATGATGATAGTATTGTATTACGTTGCCGTGCCGTTAAAACGCACATTTAACTACCTACCGCCAGTTTGGAGAATAAGTCGCGCGACTGACCGAAGTTAAGTTGCGTCTTTTTCCAATGTACCCGCGTTTAATGTTTTTATTTAATTTTAAAATCTACTAATATATAAAGCTCAGGAACTATTGGTCTTATTTCAAAAAATCTTTCAGTGTTAGATAGCCCATTTATCGAGGAAGGCTATAGGCTATATATCATCACGCTAAGACCAATAGGAGCGAAGCAGCACGCGGAAGAAGTCGCGCGGGTAGACACATGGATAGTTTATCTTTCGAATAATCTATCTAGAACTTTATCAGCAAGTGTTGAAACTGGCTGTTTGATATAACTAAACTGTTTATTTAAGGTTATATTGATAACAAACATTTATTGCCTTCCCTTCCATCAATTCTAAAAGTATTACAATATAAGAGGTCCTGTAATCTTTATTATTTCCTTTCCTTTTTACTTTATGTTACATTCAGGGAATTTGACCTTTTCCTATTCGACCATTTGACAATACAAATAGAGGATACAAATACGGGCCTGAGGATATAATGCTTTTGTGGTTTACACAATAAAAGACAATACACGAGTATCTTAAATATTGCTTTCTTTAAGAAATATTATGCGGTCGAGTTTATATGTCAATATTTTATGCTACGTATTTTTATAGAATAAAACAAAGTGACTTCCTGATGTTTGTGCGCTTAGATCTTTTAAACTACGCAAAGAATTTTAATGCGGTTTTCACCAATAAATAGAGAGATTTAATAGGAAGGTTTATATGTATATAAATATATATTATGGTTGGAAAAACCGTGTGAACTGCAGCCTGGATGGATCGCTATTGTCTTTTTAAGATTTTCTTGACTAAAGCAATATCCGGATTGTTATGTCTGTATGCTTTGTACGCAAAAACGGAGCGGAATAGTTTGTATCCCAGAAAAAAGTACACATAAGATACTTTTTATACAAAAAGCAGATTCTCGTGGGATATAAAAGATTAATACACAAATAAGTTGATGAATTTGTATGAAATATATTATAACTTTTTATCCCACAATACGTGCAATTTACTTAGGATAGAATGGTATTTTGTGTCTCTAATATCTTCTTCTCTATCCTTAATATCCCATGTAACATTGGGCTATGGGGTTACAATGCAATGCAATGTTAGCAATACCAAATCACTGGTGCTCGGCTCATTTACATGCAACTATTATCAAAATACAAGATCGAATTCATGCATATTTACATAATATTATTGAACTATGTCTGTCCTACCGTTATCATGTAAATAATCGAGTTGCCTTCTCTACCCTGAAGGATTTATTTCATTAACTTTAATTTAACTTAAATAGTAGCCAAGTAAGATCACGGCGAACTGGCGCCAGAAAGAGTCTCCAGTTAATAGGCCCTGAAAAAGTAATTTGGGGGTAATAGGACTTAAAGCATTGATAGCTCAGTGGTTAAGACTTGAATGTCTTCCTCAGGAGGATTGAGTTAGAGTTATGTGTGTTTTAAGCAATTAAATATCACTCGCTTTAATGGTGAAAGAAAACATCGTGAGGATGTGAAGTCTGCCAACCCATCACTCCATCTACAGCCATCGAAGTGTAAAATGTCCTAACACCTTCCACATTCTGAGTAGGAGATCTGGCTCAGCAGTTGGCCAGTAACGGGTTGTGATAAGATAAATCGTACCATCGGTACGTATCTTATTATTTGTTCTTTTATTTTTGTTTCTCATTATATTTGTTACTACTCCTAATTTAAATAAACTTATTTCGGTTGAACCGATAATTTTCATAGAGGCGACGTTGACGTGCTGTTTTCATACGCAGTTTTTTTTTATGTAACTAGGTCGGCAAACAAGCGTACGGCTCACCTGATGATAAGCGATTACCGTAGCTTATAGACGTCTGCAACACCAGAAGCATCGCAAGCGCGTTGCCGACCCTATCCCCAATTCCCCCAGGAGCTCTGGTCACCTTACTCACCAACAGGAACACAACACTGCTTTAGAGTAGTGTTATTTAGCTATGACCTTCTGTAAGGTCGAGGTACTGCCCCAGTCGGGCTGCGCAATATTCGAGCAGAAAATTTCCTGCTGTGCCCTCCCTCACTTAATTTTAAGTTTACCAACTTTTTAATACTTTACTCACATAGTTCCTACGAGACCTGACAGATGGCGTTAGCCTTTGTTTGTTTGTAAGGACAAATATTTAAAACACGACTAGATAATTTTATAATCAGTGATATAGTCATTTTGGGGCCCACTATCTGGAGATACTTTTTACATTCTTTCACCAAGTGTATATACATTAAATGGTATCTCATTTGACCTTTGAGATTTAATAAAGAGAATTGTTTTTTAATTCTTAATAAAACTCAGCTTGATAAATTTAAAGTCACATGAATATATGAGTGAAAAAGGTAGAGTAATGCTAATTTCAAGTACCGCCACTAGTCAATGTCACTATGAATAATTGCTCGGTGTAAAATAATTCATATTATGAAATTACATTTAATTTTGAAGTTAAAAATGTAAAAATAATGTGATATATATTTTTTATAAGATCTATTATCTAATACACTATGAAATTACTTCTCAAACTGCCTTTGATCTATTAGGATAGAGATTTTAAGTTCAAATAAAATAAATGACCCCCGACTAAAACTCTAGTTTAATAGTCCCCACATCGATTTAGAAGAATCGATATTAACTGGTAGGTATAAGTCGATCTTTTTGTATCGTTGAAAACAAAATATAAAAACAGCAGTCAATACAGACTTTAACAAATATTCATAAAATGCAAAAAAAAACAAATGATAAAATATATATGTCGGGGATTTTAAAAAGATGGAAGGAGGAAGATGGGGAATATTAGGGAACACTAAAAGTAGGTAATGGTGATGGTATTGAATAGAATATTGGGTAAACGCAACGTAGATACTCCTATTGAACCGATAAATGATCAAATATGATCTCCAACAATTACGAGAGAAACCTTAGCATTGCCTTGGACTTGTGACCAAGGTGTAGGCTTAAGGACGTCCTTTAAATGATCATAACACTCGCCTCCACTGCTCAGGCTCTCTGTTTAAACCCAAGGTTAAACGCACATAAACCGAATCTAACACAAGGCTAACCTAACCTAAGGCTAACCTAACCTAACATTGTGTTCACTTAACCACGTGGCAATTACATTGTAAGGACTTACGTGACCTTAGTTGGACAGCACTTCCACACTACACTGCACTTGACACTATCACTATCACTAGCACTACTTAGATGATGTTCACTTCTTGAGAGACCGCGCACGACTAAGACTTCAGTTAGACTGTCGATCGCATATAAAGGGTCGAGGGTAGAGACTATCAAAACAACGGAAGTGACTACTACCCCACTCCAACGCCATAGACAACGATAACGATTTGATTAATCGATAATCTTTTACTATGCTCCGACATATAGTATATACTGTTACGTACTTTAAAAAAAAGTTTGATACTCGATTCTATTCTATACTTCATATTGAAAGGAAAGTATTAAGAAATACCGTTTCTCTCTACTCAGTGTAAGTAATGTGTGTGTGTTTATATGTTTACAAGATTCTTGTAATTGTCAATATATGAATATTGTGAGGCAGCTCTCAAGTGAGCAATGAGCTGATAGTCTCCAAACGGGTGAACAGATCTTCACAATACATAGCTAAGGATCATCACGATTAAATTACTCTTCAAACAAATAAAATTTCATCACAATCGGTCCTTGGGTGCTTCGATGCCACAGACAAACATACAGATATACATGTTAAACTTATCGTCGTTACTCCCCATCTTTAAAGTGTCAGTAGTTAAAAAGACTCTCCAATATTGTTTAATTTAGAAGAGATAATAATGTGGGCCTTACAAAATACTGGAGCTTAATTACTTTTGTAAGATAATATTGAATTTAGATTTAATTGCTATAATTGGTATTATTTAAAGGTAAATGTACCTTCAAATAATAATCCTACTAATATTATAAATGTAAAATTTTCACTTATAAAATAGGCTATTTTTTATCCCGCAAAAGCAGAGATCTTGTGGAAAGAAATTAGTTTTTTTACACAAAAACAGTTCAACGGCTTTTAATGAAATATGGCATACAGATACATTATAAGCTGGAGTAACATATAAGATACTTTTTATCCCGATTAATTGTACATAGAATTAGCTGTATTTTAAAGTATCCTAGAGAGTGAGTGAGTAAATGTTTTAATGGAAGATTGATTAAGTAAATTAAGTGAATGAGTAAATTTGATGATAAATATAACTGATTGATATTAAATTTATTGCAGAAAATGCTGTTTAAAATAATCAAGGCTAATTATACAACTAGCTGACCCGACAGACGTCCTGTATTTCTCCTAACAATAACAAAAAAAATTTAACGAAAACAGTCCATCCGTTCACGCATGATGCCGGGACAAAGGGAAATAAGGATTTATTTTTATATATATAAAACTTTTGTATATGCGTCATAAATAAAATATGTTTGAAACCATTTTTACACAAAAAAAAATTATATTAAATATTAAAAATACCGCAAAAACTGAAAAACAAAATGTAATGTTGAAATTCATAAAAGTTATTATTTGAGTAAGTAACGAAGGACCACAGACAAATAGGCTTTGTGTTGACTGTTTGGTTTTCACCAACTTTTATTTGCATCTGTTTATAAAAGAGTTTACTGGAGTTTTAAATTAATTCAGGAGCCATATAATGGCTTTTTGCCCTGGCTTTACATAGTAACCTGTTTACTCTCTTGCAAGTGAATATCTACCCTAATAAGAGGAACCATCTAAAAGACATTTTAGAAAGAAAAGCCCTTCCCTTTAAAACAATCCAAGTTAACTATAATACAAAGGAGTATATCTTACCTTTCTTACCTTAATACTAATGGCCAAAACGTTTTTAGGTGGATTGATTGACTGACTTTTAGGTAATAACGACTGGACATCCATTGTTGCAGAAATTCAAGGAAAAAATATCTTTAAAACAATTACTGCTCCATATCAGTTTAGCAAGACATAACAACTCCATTGTGCTGCTGTCCTTATAGATTAAGTACCCTTAGAAGGGCTAACTGTTAGCTGTTCTTTTGGCAATGTAGAGAAAACTTCTTATGTTGCTATTAACCACACATCTTTAGATGGTTTGGCTTTCTTTTAGACAATACAGAACCATTACATGGGTGAACTCTTGGAATATTTAGAACTAAACATTCTTACAGGGCAATATCAGTTATAGTAATTCCCATGGATAAAAGATCTTTTAACTTGTCCTCAATGATCTTTTGTTTGGCAATCATACCCAACATTTTTCTATTCCTTAGATCATTTACTAACGTCCATAGACAAAGGATTTTTTGATAAACTGTTTTTGAAGTGAAACTTCTTTAGAATCGTTGTGATTTCAAACCGGATGCAACGAAAAAACGACAGGTAAAAGACACAAATACAAAAATGTGTAGGAAAGAATGAGACAGAAATATACATACTATTTTATCTATACTAATATTATAAAGAAGTAAGATTTGTATTTTTGTATTTTTGTATGTAACGAATAAACATAAAAACTACTGGACCGATTTCAAAAATTCTTTCACCATTAGAAAGCTACATTATCCCTGAGTAACATAGGCTATATTTATTATAAGAAAAAATTAGAGATCCCCAGAAAATCTCACTAAAACCAACCAAAGGTGCAAAAAAAATAGCCATAAAATATCTTTCATCGCATGTGCTGCGAAAAGTATTGATGATAGAACAAAAAAATGTTCTACAATATTATAGAACGTATCAATATCTACAAAAAAGTCCGCGAGACCATATGTCCAACTATTATAGTTATGTCACTATAACTACTTTTTTATATTTTAAAAGTTGATACAAATGCCTATCAAAATCAGACCATGTTTTCTATACCTTTGTATTAATCCTTATCCAAATAAATTATTTTATATTCAAGACTGTTTCAATACCTGTAAATTACTTTTTGAGTTATTAAAATCGGACCTTCCATTCAAAAGATATTACAAAATTAAAAATATCAATATAAACAAAAAATACACGCCGACGCGACGGGCCAGTGTAGTTCTATCTCGGTGATACTCGAAGTGCAGCGAGTGGTAGCGAGTAACGCCGAGGTAGACGGGCACCGACATGCGGGAGAGCCAAAATGTTTTAAACTAAATATTCCACCCGTGCGAAGCCGGGATGGGCCCCTAGTATTATTATATATATTCATCTCATTCTTTTGTCGATTTACTGAAGTTTCACTTCTATCGTGTGTTAAAATTATTATTTTAGTCTTTAGATGTAACTATCTGTTCTTTGTTTCTCAAGCAGTGCAGAAGATGTCTCTTAGGCTACAAATGCCCAATTGGCGAAAGATCTTCATACAAACTAACTGCTTTTGAAATCCGGACTATAATAGCTAAAGCTTGTTATATAAAAGCGAGCTTAACAGTAACAGCTATTTGAGTATTGCAAATCCGGAATAGTTAGATGAGTTTAGTTTCGTTTCACTGCAATCAACAGTGGCATTTCCCTCGGGATGCACGGGTTTAAAACGATCATGCTCTATAGCATAAAATTTTGGATATTCGATCTTGTATGGTATAGTGTACACGCAACACGTTAAAATGTCTGAACCGATTTGAATAAGTTTTAGTACACGGATACTTTAGGTTGGTTGTTGAATGAAGGGTAACTTTTATATACTATAGGTTACTTTTTATCCCCAAAAAAGGATAGAAGCAGATGGTAAATTTTGCACATATATACTTAATTTTATATAAGTCATAGGTTTACTTGCTTTCGAATATTCACTTTAAACAGTATTAACAATTACAATATGAATATATATTTATGCCTTTTTAAAGAAGATTCCAGATTCTTCATATCGGATTCTTTGTTACATGCATGGGCGCCGTCAGGATAGATATAATATATATTCTTTTCCAAACAGATTAGTTATTTGTACCTCCTTTATTTCATTTACATATAACTCTTCCTCTCTCTATCTCTCGTGTATAGTGTTAACATCTTATTAATTGTATTTTATTTAGTTTATTGCCATCTTTGTTAAAATTTTTGTTGTCAAAACAAAATTGTCACTTAGCAAGTGATGCTTGTAGAGTCAACACCTCCTGAAGATGCTTCGGTTGCGGAGCCAAACGTACGTCGATTGTCAATCGCAATGTGGTTGTAAAATACTGGTTTGGGTTCGCGCGTTACACTTTTCTGTGAACGGTGTGCTCTTCCGGATTGTGCCGTACGAGTCTGGTTGTTAGATCATCGAGCTACCTACTTGGGTGGTGTGTCTTGGTTCGGGTTCGCGCGTCTCACTTTTATGTGGGCAGAGTGCTCTTCTGTTGTGCCTTACGAGTCTGGTTGTTCAGATTTCCGCGGACTATAACAAGGTAACCTTTTGATTCCTTTTAAATCATGAATTTCCGCAAAGTAACGCCTGATTCAATTTAATTTTTAAAATGTGCTAAACTTACGGTAAGTTGAATTTTGATTTTAATAACTTTTAAACTGCTAGGTTTAGCTAAAAAATATTAGAGACATTTTTATAAAGCGTTCCATTCTCTATTAAATAAGTAACAAACATTTTTATTCTGTGTTATTAGTATAAAAAATCGAAAGCTGCGAATAGTCTCATTTTTTCAAGGCAAAATCCTCGAAAGAAAGCTTTTTTTTAAAACACAGTACTACATGCATTTTAGAAAATATAGTAAAAGTTGGTGGAAAATAATTTTCTTGATATTTGCCACATCCTATTAGTTTTCGGGTCACATAAAGGAACCATTGGAAGAATATTGTTTTCATTAGCGGGAATAGGAAGCATTGATCATTGATTGCTTTGCCTCTGTGTTAGATATTTCCTTATTACCCAATTATTCTCAAGGGATTGATTTTAAGAATATCTTCTTTATCGCTAAATAGGTGGATTAAAGAAAATTGATATCAAGGAGCCTAGTTACCTTTAACCACCTACTTCAGGTCTCACATACCGCTACGACTTTTTAAATTAAAATATTTCGAAAAGTGCATTTCAAAAGTTTTTTTCTAAAGATTTTTTGATTTTTTTTTTACAAGAATTTTTTAGTTTTTAGTGTGTTCATAGGAAAGACAATTGTCTGATATAATGATAAAATAAATCAGATCTTTGTGATTTAATTTATTGAAACGTATTCGAGTGAACACTGAGAAATATTCAAAACGTCCATTTTCTTAATTTTAGTTTTCAGTGGATTTAAAAAAAAAATCTTGCTTAGAATTGTTGACCTTTGAACACTTTACATTTATAAAAAAATATTTACATTCACGAACAAAGGTTTTTTCGGAAGTTCAAAATAATGTAACGCTAAAATAAACCAATAATAATAAAACATTCTTCACTCCCTGGAACCGCACTGTAAATCAGAAGTGAGGTGATACGTAAAAGTTGGTCTTTGTGGTTTCATCCGTGAAGCTGAATAAATGTTTTCAGTATATACTTGTTCTATGAAGTTGTTGTTTGCTTTCAACAAATATAACAAAGTTGTTGTAGACCAATGTTGTATATATAAAACAAATTGACTGACTGGTAGAGGAATACGTTAGTAGTATCCACTGCCCACATAAAACATAACCACCACTACACATAACCCCTAACGAGCGCGTATTAATGTACATCCGCTCAGGACAACGGGTAACACACAAATGACAACTCAGCTTTTTTTTTACGGACTGTGTATGCTGTTGGCCCTACTGGCCTTGACAGCGTCACAGGACGGGGACAACTCAGCATCTTGTATTTATATATTCAGGAGACCACTCCGGCCAAATTTGGAATCCATTATCAATTTGTTGTAAATCTGACACGTTTTTGTTTTCAATTTGTAAAGTTTAATTTTGATGAAAGTTATTGTTTATTGATGAAAAGACAGACCGACATTTTATTTTATTATTACAAAAAAAAAAAAATCTATAACGAACTCTAAAACTCTGAACAAATTCTCAAGCAGTATAAGATTCTAAATATAAACGAAGAAGTTAATGCAGGTGAAACATCAACTAAATTGCGGAAGCAAGAAAACACGACAAGGAAGTTAAAATTTTTTACAATTGCAAAAAATCTGATTATGCTACTCAATAATTTAATGTCTTTAATTAAAAAAAAAATTTATACTATCTCGAGTTTATATTTTGAATCGAAGATCTGGGGTGTCAGGACACCTCTATTACCATTACGGTAGACTAAATTATGTTAACATACTAGGGTTAAATTATCTTAAAAGAAACTAGTATCAGTTTGAATATTCAACTAGTGGGCATTTTCAAATATTATTCTGAATTTAGAAATATCCCTTATTCCCTTACAATTACCGTATGACATGAAACGTGTGTGTTGGAATTATGTTGGGACTCCATTGTGAAGGATTTTGTGAGTGTTTGGGATTATATTTCTCGGTTTCTGTGTCTAAAGTGGATATTATTATTTTTTCTTTATTTGAATAAGCTTTGTCGCTTGGTTAGACAGTTAACAGGTAGGGAGCGCGGGGTTAGAATTAACAGGGGTAAGTAGTAACAAGCATTTTTTACCTAGATAATAGAAGATTTTCAACCTAACCTACTATTTAATACTCGTTCTATCATATGATCGCGATCTATATCCTACTGGATGACCCAGGAGGCGAATAAGATCTTATTTATGTCTTAATTGTAATTCCGAAGAAGACTTCATATTTTGAGAAAGGAAACCTACTTTTAGATTTTCTTATTATAAATGGCTGTGTGCCTAAAGTAGAAAACTGGTTTTCAATTCGTACTGTCGCTAATTGCCCCAAACTACCCCCAACCATGGGGTAAGTTGAAACACTCGTATCTTGTTTTCCTAAGCCATTTTTACAAGAATGCGTCACAGGTTTGATAAAAATTTTATTTGAAATTGATTGCTGAGTAGTAGCTCATTGCAATAGTACTGCTGAATTTCCTAAATACCGAACAAGTAAGCCTCCACAGCCAAGAAACAAAAAATTGTTAAAACTAGTCCCCCTATCCCTATTAACAAAAAGACATAATGAATTAGGTATATTCTTAAAAATATCCTCCACCAATTTATAAATTGTTCCTGACTTTATAGAATTAGGAAAACTGAGTAAGGAATAACATTCTCCTAAATTATAGTATTATTAGTATTAAATAAATTAATAAGCCTCAGCGGCTGATTCTGGCCACACTCCACCAAAAGATAGAAGAACCTGTTAGAAGGGATGTGACCAGAACGCAGCCCTAAACATATAATTAATTCTCTCTTGCTTATACTAATTGAATCAAACCATGGCTTTTTATAAGGTTTCGCTTGAGTAGACCTAAACCAGATATTCCTTTCTTTTGATCTTTTATCAAAATACTCTTTACAAATAACATAGCAATAGTTTTATACTAAATGTAAACAATCGGATATATAGTGTTAATTAATAAAGAGAAGAGTGGAGTAGTAGTCTATATGCAGACTAACAGCATGACTGCTTAACTATAATATCCTCCTGGGGTTATACTTTAGACTCAGAACTTCAGCGTTACTCCTAGAATACTCGCAATGTAATCCATGATAATTTTGTAGTGACGGCGTATTTTGCAATTCCCACTTCCTTGATTTGTATTTATCAATTGGCCAACATTCAAGTAACAGGATGCTACTCATAGCAGTCGTACCAACATCGAGATCAAGTAACAGGATGCTACTCAAATTATAAGTGTTGCCAACCTCATAATTAACAATAGGGAGGAATTGACAGTAATGTACCATCAGATATACCCTCTCTCGCTCCCCTGTCAGCTATATCGTTACCATCAATATTACATATATTCAAGAATATCATATCATTATTGTATTTTACGTGTTACTGTGTATATCATATACATACACTTATACACTATATATATCATATATAGATGTCGGGGATTTTAAAACGATGTGAAAAGAGATGGCAGGAGGAAGATGGGGAATATTGGGGAACACTAAAAGGGGGTGATGGTAATGAATGGAATATTGGGTAAACGCAACGTAGATACTCCTATTGAACCGATAAATGATCAGATATGATCTCTAACAATTACGAGAGAAACCTAAGCAGTGCCTTGGAATTGTGACCAAGGTGTAGGCTTAAGGAATTTCTTTAAGTAATTACGACACTCACCTCCACTGCTCAAGCTCTCTGTTTAAACCTAAGGTTAAACGCACATAAACCGAATCTAACACAAGGCTAACCTAACCTAAGGCTAACCTAATCTAACATTGTGTTTACTTAACCACGTGGCAATTACAATGTAAGGACTTACGTGTCCTTAGTTGGACAGCACTTCCACACTACACTGCACTCGACACTATCACTAGCACTACTTAGATGATGTTCACTTCTTGAGAGACCGCGCACGACTAAGACTTCAGTTAGACTGTCGATCGGATATAAAGGGTCGAGGGTAGAGACTGTCAAAACAACGGAAGTGACTACTACCCCACTCCAACGCCATAGACAACGATAACGATTCGATTAATCGATAATCTTTTACTATGCTCCGACATAGATAATAATATTTTGACTCGACTTACGCTTGACTTGACTTTTAATATTTCTACAATTTCACTTATAAAATATTTTTCGGAGTTCCGAAAAATATATTTGATTAACTCATTTGTCATTCCAAGAACACCTGCGTTTGATCCTCGTCTCACGATCAAGTGGCTGTCACATCAAAGCCTATAATTTGTTTACTTTCTGAAGCACGTTTCAATGTAAAGTTTCAAATAATAAGGAGTTGCTTGAAAGATGGATGGAGTACTATTTTTATAAACCAACTGGTAAGAAGCTCGCAATCACTAATAAATCCAGGTTCTACTAAATTAGAGAATACTTTGAAAAAGTAAAAGAAAATATTTTTATCTCCTCCCATCTTGTCCCATTTATCTTATAATGATATTCATAGTAAAATATGTAAGGATTAGTATTTTAAACCCTTACCAACATATTCATCAATTTTATAACCTATCCTAACATGACAGGCCATATGTATTACAATGTATTAATAGCTGACAGATATTGTACAAAAAATAGACACGACGCTATCATAGGTTTAAAATATATAGAAATAGTGAGATTTGACGTTTGGGACAGTTGACATGTTGGATGACATGATGTCAATACTGTGTGATTTATTTCAGGTTTACCATATCATATGAATATTTCGATAATAATTTTAATATTCGATATAAATCTAAACTAAATAAACTATTTAACAGAAAGATAATAAAATTATAAATTGATTGAATTATAATTTCAAAAACACTGTCGTATTGCATAACATACGTTAAGTTTCGTACAGACTGACAAATATACTATCGTGTTGACTTCAAGATTTTCTTACTGACTGACAAATACACTCTCTCGTTGTAATCGAGTTAGAATTTTTCATAATCACAAACATTGTAGTTACAGACTGACAAATTTTAGCTAGACTGTTAAAATAACTAGGTTACTTTAGTTACTTTCACAGTATTATATCTTATGGCATTTTGCTGTGAGGTAGGGCCGCGGACATTGAATCCATTTTTGTACTTCAAAAGAGTTTTTATCTTACGACTTTAAAAAAATAGACGTCCTTACAGTCCCATCACAATACATATTGTAATATTTTGTTCATTTACCAGAATATCGATTCGTATTCAAACACACATAATGCTAATACTAATAACACAGTGACAAACATAATGCTAATACTAGAAACAGAAATAAACTTGTAACGCCTTACTATCGTCTCCACAAAGTGAGTAATAGGTTCATGGGGCTTGGTGTTCGCATCTATAATAAGATTCCACAGCCTATATTAGACTTGCCACTTCAACAATTTAAAACTCGGATCAAGAAGTCATTAATATATAAAGCTGATGATGTTTCATTAAGACATATTTTCATACAACTGATAAACTTTCCTTCGTGCTGACTGACAAAATCGTTTTCGTTCCTACTGACAAATTTAACAGGTGACTGCTGTTAAGCGCAAGTGACTGTCTAATTACTTCTACAACTAAACTTGTAGTTAACTAATATTGTAGAAAAATACAAAAATCTTATTTAAACTGCATCGCAAATATAAAGCTTCAACTTTTATGAACAAAACGTTACCCGATCCTCATCAATATTCATAGCTGTTAAGCGCCTGAGATTGACTATTACCATGTTAATATTGAAACTGATTATTAATATACTTTAAATACAAAAATATGTAGAGATGAAAAAAAATACAATAATCAATGAGAAGACGAGCTAGAATATATCTTAATGTTATAAAGTTATAATAAAGTTGAAGAGTTTCTTTGTTATAACGCCTATAATTTATACATAATATTTTAATCATTATTTTTAATTATTATTTTATTTACTGACATCATCATTATAAATTGCACTAAATTAATATTTCCATGTCATTGTAATGGCAGAGCATGCGGCCACCCTAATAATAAAACAAAAATAAAATAAATTTCTTGATTTAGCTCATGAGATTGTCGACATGTGGAATGTGGACTCAGCAGTCGTTGTGCCGATTGTCGTGACGGCCAATGGCCTAATAGCCAAGAGCCTCGATCAACATCTTAAGAGGCTCGCGTTGGATGGATGGGTCAAGGGCCTGATTCAGAAAGCGGTACTACTGGACACGGCACGTACCGTGCGGAAGTTCCTCTCTCTGGAGCCCTGACTGTCGGTAGCTTGGACCGTGTTGCCGCTGCCGGTTGGCCTCTATTTTTTATATTTTTAAATGTATTTTGGTTTTTTTTAGATATATTTAAATGTAAATTGTAGGAATAGTAGAGAAATAAAAAAAACAAAAATAAAGATATTTGCATGCGTTAAGCATTAATCTCAGAAACTACTGATTGGAATGGGAACAGTGGCGTATCTATAGGGTGGCATTTCGGCAAAATGCCAGAGGCCTCGGGCCGAAGAGGGCCCCCGGTCAGAGAAGGCTGTGAGCACAGGTGGATCTTAAAATTTACTGTTACAATATTTAGTAAAATTTATAACTAAGATGCAGGTATTTGCCACGCAGGATACTTGTTGGCGAACGACCTTTTTTTTTTACTCTTCAAGTATAAGCGCTCATAAGTATTTCGCACACCGGCGCAGAAGATGCTTGGCGCGTGCCTGGGTTAAGTTTCTTAATATTGGAGGAGGGGGCCCCATCTGATAAATTTGCCAGGGGCCCCGAACGGTATAGTTACGCTACTAAATGGGAAAATTCTTTTTCAAGGCTATATAATATCACTGTTTAATCTAATTGTGAATTTCGCAATTACAAACTCTTAACTTGATAAATTAATTAAAGTCTAGCGCTCTTGACTTCTTATTCTAACAAAATATCTTACATATAAAATTCTCGTAATATATAATATTTCATATCTCGGCTGTCAAGGTAATTCATCAACACTGACACGTGTTTCTGTATTATCACTAATTCGATAGCTGATATCGAAAATATAATAGGTTTCATATCTCAAACCTACTTAGTTGTGGGCGTAATATTATTAAAGCCTTAGTAAAAAAATAATATTTGGAAAACTAAGGCTATATTTTCAGATAAAAAAACATGGATGATGTCTCTTCGGTTTTAGTTACGTATACATTTATAGCTGACTTATTGATTCGTTGTAACTAGATGGCGCTGTGATGAATCTGCAACTTAATGACGTTTTTTTGATCGCAATAAAAAGGGAATTGTCAAGTTTAAGGATATGTTTAAAATAAAAAAGTGGCAATTTCTACCTTATTATATTGGTTGATTTTTGCAATGTCACAACGCTTGTGATATTAAGTGTTACACTAAGTTAACTTTTTCACACCTCTTTGACTTTGACCAGTCCTGGAATGGAATCTGTTAGCAACACCGTTTATAAAGTAGTATTAGCGGGTAGATCATTTTATATTGAGTATAATAGACAAAATGTAACGTTTAGTGCGATTTATTAGACTCAGTTCCTCTGGTGTTTTCGCGCAGTGTGCATGGAAGTTAGTGTTACAGTGTAGACCTCCGATTATCGAAGAACACGTGAGAAATGTACTTTATTATTTTAATAGGGTATATATAAGTAGGGAGGTCGAGCGGTGAAGTTGAGAGTTAATGGTTATAAAAGACTGCTGCTTGCTGCTCGGCTTCCGTCTAGATTACATGTTGATATTGTCGTTTGAGTGTTACTGTGCAGTATAGCACTCATATACCCACTGTGTGGTGGTGATAGTGGTGTGATTGAGCAATAAGTTTTGAGTCGATACACAGTTTTGATTAAGCGTTGAAGGCGAAAGGTTGTAAAAAGAGAATACGTAAATTTGGAAATTACTGACCATGAATATTTCGATATCATCTGGATTAAACTCCTTACATAGCTACCGGCACGTAAGTATAGAACGCAGCATGCTCTCAATGAACAACAAGTCCTACTATTTTTGCTCGGATCTAAACGGGGCTGGTTGCTATACCCTTACTTCATTTAAGGACATACCATCATAATATTAAGGTAATCTGGGAGACCACCTAAAATAACCACCACTTAAACGCTTAAAAAAACAACGGTTTTTAGTAAGACTATTTATTAGTAGAATAAACCTATAAAATCCCCACAGACTTGATCACAGAAACCGATAATTTGATATCAAAAATTCGTTATTTCGAGTTGGCACACTTTTAGTATAAAATACAAATAATTTTCATTCACCAACTTTCAGTTTCTGATTTCCCTGATGATATACAGAACGTTGACGAATGTCAGGAAATAAATAAAACCTTCAAATTGAGGACAAATTATTGCTTTTGGCATTTTGTGCTGATTTTTTTTTTAGTTCAATGTAGAGTTTCGTTATAACACAGAAATATACTGTGTTTCTTTAACAAAGGTTGGGTTAACGTTACTAAAAAAAAAAAAAAAAAATTAAATTGAAAAAATAAATGAAAACAACAATTTGTATTTTATCTTATTTTCGGTAACCTGGATTACCATCAACGAAATGTTGCTGGGTGTCCAGGTGAACGAAAAAAAATTGATAATGGGAGGTTTAATCTTACTATAGTCTACTTTTCTTGTAATACTGATTCAACCCCACTTTTTTTCTACCCACCAAAAACATTTTCATGTAAAATGTAGCCAACATGAGACCATACACTATATATTCAAATTATTTAAGGAGTAATTTGAAAAAGAAAATATTACTGGATTTCGCTGCGTTCTTGTCGTTTTATTCGCAGTAACTTTTATCTAATAACATTATTGCTCCAAATGTATATTCTTAATTTGGGAAATGAGTTGAAACAATAAAATCTTTACATAATATAAAATGAAGTCGCATCTGCTGGCTGTTCACTTAGATCTTTTAAACTACTACTACTACAAAGGATTGTAATGCAGTTTTCAGCAATAAATAGAGATTCAAGAGGAAGGTTTATTTGAATAATACATGCATATTATAGTAGAGAAGCCGTGCGAAGCAGGAGCGGGTCGCTAGTATTGTATAAAATAAATTAAACAAAATACATTTTGCCGAATTTTAAACGTTATTCGGTAATGAGATATAACACAATTAATGTTGTGTTGAGTCTGATGTAATTTTTTTGAGTTATGCGTGTTTTAAACAAATATCACTTGCTTTAACGGTGAAGGAAAACATATTGAGGAAACCTGCACTCCTGAGAGTTCTCCATGTTCTCTCGTGGCCATGGCTTAATCCCTCCTAAAAACGCGGCTCAGAAGCGGGCCATTAAAATGATGATGAAGTGGTTTCACGTTCGGTAGGGGCGTCGATATATTTTAACCAAAAATCAAATTTAATCAAAACTTGTACTGAAAACAAAACAAACTGAATGAATAATGTGAGGCACAGAAACAAGGGAATTAAATTATCAAAAATAAATTTTGCTCGTAATTAGTAAGCGGTGGTATAATCAGGATTCAGGATTCAGGACCAGTGTTAATTCATTTGAGCCTTTCATTTTACCTTATTTGCCTAATTTTATTCAACTGGTTCTCCCTTCGATAAGGTTGTATTTTTGTGCACTTCTGATATAATTATTTGAGACACATTTGAGAGCACTAATAACTAATAATATGCACACCATTTCATTTGAATGAGAGCCGTGCCCCAGAGCTACATACTAGAGCAAGTGATATGATAGTTTTAAGGGCTCCGTACATCAAAAAGGATCCCTTACAGGGTCACTTCGTAAACTGTCTGTATGTCAAGACATTTTTTCTCAGAAACGCTTGGAATTATCAAGTTGAAACTAACATCACATATTCAAGGCTTTCGTTTCTCAGAGCTGTAAAAAATTAAACTTCTAAGTAATCATAATGAAAAGATACAGCTGCTTATATCTCATGCATAGTTTGCACAAGAATCAAAGTTCCCAGGCTTGGTTCTTTGAACTTGGATCATGATTTTTGGCAAGAAGCAAGGATTTATAGCACTAGTGTAGGGAAAATTCCAAAAACTGGTAATTTGTTTGTTTGTCCCTTAATTCAAATTGTACGGACTTAGTGCACGAGTCCCATTCACAGTTGGACGAATTTTCTTCCATAATTTACAACTTTTTACGAATTCTTGTAAATTTATTCTTTTAAAATACCCCAATTGATTGACAATATGAACTAACACAGACTGATAATACATTTTATATAGATAATATTGTCTAAAGTAGTGCTAGTAGATACAAGACAATGAAATCTGCGAGCCAAAGGAAGTAAAAACATAAAGGAGCTCCGTAACCCGTCGAACAGTAACAGCTATCACATTACAAAGTAGGTTTTTTTTTATTCCTATCTCTCATACGTACACTTACTCCAAACCTTAGTGATGGAGACCCACCATCACGACACCACACTACTGCGCAGCCATAACCAGGCGAGGTTTAGAATAAAATAAAAGGTGATATCTGCGAAAATAAAATTATCAACAATGTCGCTAATACAACTGAAGGACAACAACAATCAGATTAATTAACTAACTCAATAATAGAAATGTCGCATCATTGCCATCATTAATGTCATCATCAGACAAGTGGAACTCTACTCGGAGCTTGAGACCCGAGAGCAAGATTACGATGCTTTTTCACTACATGCAAACTTTATTTATATATTTTATCTTATCAAAAGTGTTGCTAGCAGTATAATCCAGTAATACAAATTCAATATTATGAATAAAAACAACATTTTGGTGTCTGTTAATTTATAACAGACTTAGATATTTGTCGAGCAATAAATTAAAAGTAAACCTTTATAACTCCCTAAGCCACGCCTGATTTATGGACTTGTTTATTGAACACTTGTATATAATTAAATTAACATTCAATTTGTTTTGTATTCCTCCACCAGCCCTCGCTACCATGAGAATCCAATAATAGACTCACAATCATTTAAATAATAACTCCATAAGAGCTGATCCTTTTACGGGATGTTGGGATGCTTGGTCACATAAAAACGGCTGAACAGTTTTTAATGAAATTTGGCATGTATATAGTCTATAACTTGGACTAACACATAGGATCCCAAAAAAGAATGAATACTGTGATAAGTATTATTAATTATTTCAATGATATATAAAATGTAGGGTAAAGCATTTAATAAGTTGATGAATGAGACTGTGAATAAATGAGTTACCAGATGAGTGAGTGAGTGAATGGCATATTAGTCAATCAAAAATTGAATGTAACTAGTGAGGTATTACAGTATAGTTTTATATACTTTTAAAAAATATATTTATTCTTGACTAGTCGACCCGCGTGACTTCGTCCGCGTGTAGCTCCGATCCTATTGGTCTTAGCGTAATGATATATAGCCTATAGCCTTCCTCGATAAATGGGCTATCTAACACTGAAATAATTTTTCAAATCGGACCAGTAGTTTCTGAGATTAGCGCGTTCAAGAAAACACACTCTTCAGCTTTATATATCAGTATAAGATATTTAATTTCAAACTAACATTCTTAAGTGGAAACATTTTATAAATGTTTCCACTTAAGAATGTTAGTATTAAATCTCTTACATCAGTTAATGTGTAATTAACCCCTCATTAGTGTGCACTATCTACTTATTATCTCCCTTGTGTATCCAGCCTCAGGATGAAAATGCTCTGAATATTCGTTACAAAAGATTTTTATTTCGCACATCGCTCACATTGACATGTATGTTTTTTGATGTTGGCTTATCACCACACTATTATATTATCAAAACTATTCGGAAGTCGTATCGACCAAATTTTTTACAATTTCTTGAACCCTCTTCTTTGGTATTCCATCGAGAAACAAATTCCACACAATATCTTATTAATAAAGAAAAGATTCGTCAGTGACAAAATAATCATGTTTAAATTCGCCGTATTTTTGTAGTCGCTATTTTAATGAGTTATTACCCTCCTTTTTAAATGTCCATCGAGAAACATACCCAACGTCTGAAGTCTTAGAAGGCGAAAAATAAAAATTCCATGAATAGCAAGAAAAGAAAAAAGATGAGCATAATCCATATTCCTTTATAACGCAGAAAACTGGGTTCAAATTGGACCACGTAAAAAATAATTTAAAAAATAAAAAAAATTATTAATATAAAAAAAATATATATTTTTAGGGCAATAAAATAGCAACAAATTTTTGATACGATACTGATGAATTTAGAATTTTCTGCTATCTAAATATTAAGCTAGCAGTGACGCTGATTTGAGTCGCTCTCGCTGAGTGAAAAATCAGCAATTCCTAAGCAAATTTTATTTTATTCTGCTATTATTGCACTCCAATCTATATTAAATGCACACCTATTGAAAGAGTAGGTAATTTAAAATATTCATTTAATAGTTATGACCTTTAATATAAATAGCCGCTGCATGGTTAAAATGGCGAGAAGTCACTGGTGTCACTTGCGATATTAGAACGGTATGCGGCGGTAAAACTCAAGGACTTAGTCTATCAGACTAAGATGAAACCAGTGTTTATGTACAGCAACGAAACACGGGCTGTAACCTAAAATAATGTCCAAGTGAAGAACCATCCAAGTCACAGAAGTAATGTGCGGGTAACCAGGCTTGACAAGTTCCGCAATGAGTATGTGCCAGTTAGCCTTGGTATGCGCGACATTGCTGACAAGGTGCAGGAGTTCCTTTTTATGTAACCACACTTTTTAAAAGGAAGCCGCCTGACTACGTCGGTAATTTGGCACTACAGCCTTCTCTCCCTGATCGAAGACGCAGAGGTAGACCCAAAACAAGGTGGAAAGATATAGTGTTAAAAGACAAGCGTGACTGTTTTTTTTGTTGCTGTTGTTTTATTGCGATGAGCAAAATCCATATTCCTTTATAACGCAGAAAACCGGGTTCAAATAGGGCCACGTAAAAAATAATTTAAAAAATAAAAAAAATTATTAATATAAAAAAAATATATTTTTTAGGGCAATAAAATAGCAACAAATTTTTGATACGATACTGATGAATTTAGAATTTTCTGCTATCTAAATATCAAGCTAGCAGTGACGCTGATTTGAGTCGCTCACGCTGAGTGAAAAATCAGCAATTCCTAAGCAAGTTTTATTTTATTCTGCTATTATTGCACTCCAATCTATATTAAATGCACACCTATTGAAAGAGTAGGTAATTTAAAATATTAATTTAATAGTTATGACCTTTAATATAAATAGCCACTGAATTGTTAAAATGGCGAGAAGTCACTGGTGTCACAACGGTATGCGTCGGTAAAACTCAAGGACTTAGTCTATCAGACCAACATGAAACCAGTGTTTATGTACAGCAACGAAACACGGGCTGTAACCTAAAATAATGTCCAAGTGAAGAACCATCCAAGTCACAGAAGTAATGTGCTGGGTAACCAGACTTGACAAGTTCCGCAATGAGTATGTATGAGTTAGCCTTGGTATGCGCGACATTGCTGACAAGGTGCAGGAGTTCCTTTTTATGTAACCACACTTTTTAAAAGGAAGCCGCCTGACTACGTCGGTAATTTTGGTACTACAGCCTTCTCTCCCTGATCGAAGACGCAGAGGTAGACCCAAAACAAGGTGGAAAGATATAGTGTTAAAAGACAAGCGTGACTGTTTTTTTTGTTGCTGTTGTTTTATTGCGATGAGCAAAATCCATATTCCTTTATAACGCAGAAAACCTGGTTCAAATAGGGCCACGTAAAAAATAATTTAAAAAATAAAAAAAATTATTAATATAAAAAAAATATATTTTTTAGGGCAATAAAATAGCAACAAATTTTTGATACGATACTGATGAATTTAGAATTTTCTGCTATCTAAATATCAAGCTAGCAGTGACGCTGATTTGAGTCGCTCACGCTGAGTGAAAAATCAGCAATTCCTAAGCAAGTTTTATTTTATTCTGCTATTATTGCACTCCTATCTATATTAAATGCACACCTATTGAAAGAGTTGGTAATTTAAAATATTAATTTAATAGTTATGACCTTTAATATAAATAGCCACTGAATTGTTAAAATGGCGAGAAGTCACTGGTGTCACAACGGTATGCGTCGGTAAAACTCAAGGACTTAGTCTATCAGACCAACATGAAACCAGTGTTTATGTACAGCAACGAAACACGGGCTGTAACCTAAAATAATGTCCAAGTGAAGAACCATCCAAGTCACAGAAGTAATGTGCTGGGTAACCAGACTTGACAAGTTCCGCAATGAGTATGTGTGAGTTAGCCTTGGTATGCGCGACATTGCTGACAAGGTGCAGGAGTTCCTTTTTATGTAACCACACTTTTTAAAAGGAAGCCGCCTGACTACGTCGGTAATTTGGCACTACAGCCTTCTCTCCCTGATCGAAGACGCAGAGGTAGACCCAAAACAAGGTGGAAAGATGTAGTGTTAAAAGACAAGCGTGACTGTTTTTTTTGTTGCTGTTGTTTTATTGCGATGAGCAAAATCCATATTCCTTTATAACGCAGAAAACCGGGTTCAAATAGGGCCACGTAAAATATAATTATAAAATAAAAACATTTTTTTTCCTGCTATCTAAATATCAACGACACGAGCAATAAAATCAATTCTTTGGTAACTAATTAGCAACTAATTCCTGTGTAAGTTTTATTATAATATTCTGCTATTATTGCACTCATATCTTAAAAGAGTTGGTAATTTAAAATTTTAATTTTATAGTTATGACCTTTAATATAAATAGTCTAGTAATACAGCAGCGAAACATGGGCTGTAACCCAAAAGAATGTCCAAGTGAAGAACAATCCAAGTTACAGAAATGAAGATGTTAAGGTGGATTTGCGGGGTAACCTTGGAGGGGCTTGACAGGATCCGCTAGGAGTATGTGCGAGGTAGCCTTGGTGTGCGCAACATCGCAGATAAAGTGCAGGAGAGTAGGCTGCGATGGTATGGTAGAAGAACGTAAAAGACGAAGACGTAGAGGTAGACCCAAAACTAGGTGGAAAGATGTAGTGTTCAAAGACATGCGTGACTGTCTAATTACTAATAACGATGTCGAGGACAGAGCGAAGTGAAGGTGTAATACAAGGAAAGCAACCCCACCATTCTACGAGACATATATCTAGGAAGAGAGAGAGAGTTATATGACTTGTAATATATTTAATTTTTTATAATACAATTATATTATACCCTTAATGCATAAGTGCATTAAGTCCATCTCATCGTATAATGATGAATATTATTATAATGCACTTAATATTCTCCATTTCTTCCCGCTCTCCAGCATTATCTCCTCGCGGCAGAATCGCTCAGTCATATTCGAAGCGCATAACTTATGAAAAAGCACATTTTGTTTGTAGATCTGCCTAAGGGTGTCTTTCCACTATACTTACAACTACCACATCATACAACTTTCTATCGGAACAGAGATTATATATGGTCTTGTTATTATTGTCACGTGGGTATAGAGGGAACTACTCGCGATTATAAAATTATAAACGGTAACTTACTGTATATATATTTATTTCTACCTTCACCCTCTCAATTCACTAACGTCTTACTAATTTTGATCTTTTTTCTAAAATAAATAGAATTAGCATCACCGTTGATGAACCTCTGTCGAACAACTGGCTTAAATCTATCAGAACTCAGAATCTATCAGTGATCTCGTCTGATAATCATTGAAATTATGTGTTGTAATGCTGGGACTCCATCATGATGGTTTCTGTTTAAAAAGAATATTATTATTTTCTTTCACTTATTATGTGAAGTATATCTCACATGTAGATAAAAGAAGAGTTCAGGTGTAGTTTTCGACCATACTGTTTAGGTGACATGGTATATCTAGCTAAGTAACATCATTAGACCTTCAATATGGTGGAAAACTTAAGATGGCAAACCAAATTAAGTAATATAATAGTTTTTAATTTAGAAAAACTTTATTGATAAAAATACATAGAAGGGACGATATTTATTTTATGTCATCAGAACACATACGTGGATCATGGATTGGCTTGTAAGGGCTTCAATAATTTCACATCTTGACAAAATAATAAGTATTATAATACTAGGAACCTCCAGGGTTCTAGTGGGTTTGAATCCCATGGGGAAAACAATTTTAAAAATTGTTTTTTCTACTGGCTAGGATATTGCGGGCTGATCGCCTGATTGTACAATAAGAAAGGTTATCTATGCATCAGAAGGTAATTTAAAAAGTCGGTCCTGAGCCTGCGCTCTCTCCGGTCATGTTGGTCCATCAGTCCCATGGGAATAAGATAGTGCTCCTGTGAGGCTTTTCCTGCAGGCACACTTGGGTACTATAATACTCTAGTGCGTGCGTGTGTGGTACCAAAATTCTTAATGAAGTTAAATATAAATAGATGTGTTAATCTGAACACACCCTTAGCATTCAAGTTTGCAGCATCCAAGTGAATAAATATGTATATTCCACGTTGTTTCAGTTTCATGGAGCCGTCGCGGAACAACGAATGCAATAAACGTTATCGTTCAGACCATCCCTTATAGTGACGATAGCGGGACGACTTTTTATTTCTTTATCCCGGAATATATTTTTTTTGAGGCTTAAAGCAACGTAAAATGTGACGTGATACAGTTTTAACATAAAAGGATTTTTATTTATGAGAAATTCGGAATATATCTCTTATAAAGATATACAAGATATAGCAAAAGACATGAACGATGCAAATTCGACTACAGTCCTTTTTTTCTTTCAATCTTTTTATACAGAAGTAATAGTTTTGGTATTCCTTAATATTTTGATTGAATAAAAGATGATGGACTAAAATACAATTCATACTAAGCATATAGTCTATAAGAAGAGAAAATAGTCTGTATGAAAAATACAAGATACAGAGAAAACAAATTGCGAGTTAGACTCGCCTACCGTGGATTTCGTAGAAACTGAATTAAAAAAACAAATTCAACTTTGCCAACAGAAAATATCCTCTCCATTTTGTTACAGTTTGGTGTTGCATCTATACACCTATCATCTCAATTCAAAATTAAATTACACCACTGGATAGCTAAAGGACCAAAGAATTTATTACGCTAAGTAAGGACTATGACACATTGCGCGCGGCGGAGGGGGGAGCGCCGCCATGTGGAGAAGCTACGAAGTTCCTTCAAGTATCAATTGTCAGCTGAATATAATATAATAATATTTTATATAGAAAATATTACACGTTACGAGAACGGAAAGCCGTTTGAAGACTAGAGCTATCGACTGCTAACTTAAGAGCTGCCTCATAATATTAAAATTGACAATTATTAACGGTATTAACGGTACTTCTAAATACCTTTCTTTCGATATCAAGTATCGAATATAATCGAGTGTCAACCTTTTTAAGTACCTGACAGTATATATTTTATTAATCATTGATTATTTTTGCATTTTATAAACTGTTAAGTCTGTATTTAATGCTGTTTTTATATATTTTTTTCAACAATAAAAAAAGATCGAGTTATACCTACAAATTAATATCGATTCTTCTAAATCGATGTCGTGTAAATATCGATACTTTGTTTTAGGGGTAATTAAAAATTTTAATTTAATAGTTGTGTTCATATAACATATTGCTTTTTGTTCGTGTCGTATGATTTAAAAGGAGTCCTGAATATGTTGTGAGCGGAGCACGTCGCGGCCATCACTTAGCCGCTTGCTATCGAACTTTGACAAAATCTAATAATCGCTCCTTACTGCTACAGCTGATGGTATTAACCTATGTAAAATATTCGTATTCAAAATTATACAAATTATTAAATGGAAATCGTTCACTCACACCTGTTGAATTGTATTCAATAATGCGTAGTATGACACAGACACCACCATCTCACGGACTGTCTTCTATCTCACTCATTTTTTATTTTCCACAAACCTTTTCCTGACGATAACTAACACAATAAAAGAAGACTTATCCGATTTGGTGCAGTCGTTCTGAAGTTATGCGCGTACAAACATAGAGGAGTGCGAGTTTTAGATAATCTTACAAATATTATAAATGTTAAAGTTTTGGATGTTTGTTACTTAATCAAGCAAAAACGGCTGAACGGATTTCAATCATATTTGGCACACATATACTTTATTACTTGGATTAATGCAAAGGTTACTTTTTATGCCGAAAAAATTAATAGTTCCTACAGGATAATTCTATTTATATTATAATATTAAAATGTGTTTTTGACCGTCTGAACATTCTTATATAACAAAGAATATATTATTAACTAGTCACCCCGCTCCAGCTTTGCACGGGTAGAATTTATGACGTACAGTACTTAGATTTATCAAAGAAACAATGAATTTTCAATATATTGTTGCTAAATAAAAATATTCAGGCTCTAACTACAGTAAACATATTTTTCTATTGTCCCACCGGAACTCTAAATTTTTCTGTTTAATCAATTTTATCTGTGTGCCAAATTTCATTGAAATTCGTTTAGCCATTTTGGCGTGGTTGGGTAGCAAACAGCTAAACATCCAAACATTCACATTTATAATATTATTAAACATTTATACTACTAACGTATATTTACAACAATGGGGATCTCTTAAGAAATAAGACAAAGAGCGTTTCACCTCCAAATCCCGGTTAAGCTGCTTTCGTCTCTTTCGTCTTGTCGCACTCATCACTGTAATGCTTTGTCTTACACGTCAAGCTGACACACAGACAAATGGAAATACTTTAAATTATTATTAACTTGTTAACAACATTGTTGATGACGTAACCTGTAAGCTAGACGAAAATTTAACTGTATAATAATACTCAAAAGCATGCGACCCACGAGCAGGATTTACAGGCCATTATACTATGTATAAACACTCACCTGCATTGCTTTACCTCCCGACCCTTATATTTAATACTTCTTCAGCAAAACAGCAATTACACTAATTATTTAAATATTCAGCAAAATATTTATAAATACACTCCAAGAATAAGTAAACCTTGTTGCGTGAAAATGATTTTTTATAATACAAAATATCCACTCGTCCCGCCACTATAACGACTGAAGTGGAGTCATAGGCCTGTTGATTTGTGTACATTTGGTACAGAGATAGACTAGAGCTTGAGAAATGACATAGGATATTATCCCGAAAAAAGGCTTAAAGGGGTTAAAATATGTGATTAAAGTTTGTATCGGAGGTATTCTTGAGTTTTACGCATCCAGCTTCTCCCCGCTATCTTCATTAGGTCATCGATTGCCTCCGCACATTTCTATGTCCAGTTTTGGGTTTCCACTATACCACCTCTTTGCCCCATCTGGTGCCATTTCCTTCTGTCATTTTGACGATGTAAGCCTAGGTCGTCTTTGAATCTCTGTGTTTCTTTTTTATCTAGATAAGAAATACCTATAAACCTACCAACCGCTCGATCGACTTGCTAAGTGAGTGTCCAAGTTTCGGCTCCATATATCAGGAACGGATGATCTACCGAATGCACCGCATACAAGCCGAATGCGGCTGTAGTCATCAGTATCATAGTCAAGTATGTTTTTCTGTCACTATGATGATTTCGGGAAGTCAAGCAGTTCGACCAGGATGATTAATGCCATAAATTATTTCTTTAAAAAAACCTACAGGTTTAGTAACGTCTAAAGTCTAATAAAAACAATGTTAGAAGTTTTTTTACTTAATTAGTTTAATTGGTCGAGCAGTGTAGAATGTAGATAAAGCCATCTGTAATGAAAAGCTTATATAAACAATTTTCTGATAAACCATAGGCGTAGATAGTATTCCCCTCAGTTGCCATGTACCAATCAATCCATGTATTACCATGAAGCATTGTTAGCAGCAGGCAATAAATAGCTGCAGGCCGCAACTAATCATCGGATAGAGCTGTTTGTTGTATCGATTGACCCTTACTAGTCGCCACTATTACCTCAGACCTTTAAGTTTTAAAAATGGTATACAACTTTTATTAAGTCAACAATGGTTTAGCGTTATGCTACATTTAAGCCAGAAAATCTGTTAATTAATGCTATCTTTCTTGTCTCTTCCATGTATATTAAAAACTGCAAAAACAGTCTGCTGTTTTTTTTCTCCAATTGGTTGACAAAGAAGAAGAATTATTGTCCTGTTTATATAGCTGTTAAAATATTTCTTCACTTTTTCCTTAAAGTTGATTTAACAAAACAAGAGGGAAGTCTCTTTACTTTAAGTACGTTCAAGATTTATGATATTTGTTTAATATACTTAAGGCGGCTCGTGCGCGGCGAGGGGGTGTTGCTTGCGCGGGCGGCGGGAGAGTTAGTTGCGCCATGGGCAGAGGTGGTGTATTTGTCGTAATGTAGGCATTAAGAGCAGCGCACGCGCGCGGAGTGCACCCCCCTTCCCCCCTGGTGATCCCCTGTGATTATTGATTAATAGTATCCCGTGTCCTGTATGAGTTATCTCCTAAACGCTAGTTTATTGACCCTTCCCTGACGAAAACAGACTCATGGTGAAGTGCAACTATTTGGAACTGTTTGGTGTTATTATGTGTTGTGCTGCGTGGGCATGTCCCGATAGAAGATTCAAGATCATCAAGAACTTGTGAGTACTGTGTCTTTATCGCCTAACTGACAATAGATCCCTTAATTTTAAAGAAGCTGAAATAAAGGGCCCAGCCAGTTTCCACGTGTGTGGGATCTGTACACCCCAATATTGAAAACGTTATCTGCTTATACTCTTCTTCTTTCTTTTACTAAAGATAGGAAAGAAGATAAAAAAAGAAACAGTCTTTTTTCATTAGTTTTGCTGAAGTCACAATATCTTTCTTGTATCTTCAAAACTACATCTTGTGATTATTTTCTCCTTTTCAGAATAAGAATTTTCTCCTTTCGATAGCTTCAACATTTTCTTCTTCTCTCTTTTCTCTACGACAGACAACACATTAACAAAATAAGAGAAAAGCATTTTAGTTGGTAAAGTAAAATTAACAACGCATGAAAAATATTGTCTACTTTTAAAATATTGTCTTCTTCTTTTTTTGTATCTTTGTTATAATAGGTCGGGGAAAAAGTCTTTTCGCATTATAGTATGAACTTGCGAGTTAGACTCGCCTACCGTGGATTTCGTAGAAAGTGAATTGAAAAAACAAATTCAACTTTGCCATATCAGTAGTTACGACGTAGCTGAAAAACTGGGAATTGACCACAAAACAGTTTTGGCGCATTTGAAAAAAACTGGGTACACAAAAAGCTCGATATTTGGGTACCTCACGAGCTCACTGAAAGAAACCTAATGAACCGTGTACTCATTTTTGATTCTTTATTACGACGTAATGAAACCGAACCATTTTTGAAGAAGTTGATAACTGGTGATGAAAAGTGGATCACGTATGACAAGAAAGTGCGAAAAAGGTCGTGGTCAAAGGCCGGTCAGGCTTCACAGACTGTGGTGAAACCTGGGTTAACTCGCAACAAGGTCATGCTGTGTGTGTGGTGGGATTGGAAGGCCGTTATTCATTATGAACTGTTACCACCAGGCAGGACCATCGATTCTAAACTGTACTGCTAACAACTGATGAGATTAAAGCAAGAAGTTGAGAGAAAGCGGCTGGAATTAATCAATAGAAGGAGTGTGGTTGTTCATCATGATAACGCTAGACCTCACACATTTTTAGCCACTCAGCAAAAATTAAGAGAGTTTGGCTGGGAGGTGTTAATGCATCCGTATAGTCCTGACCTTGCACCTTCAGATTTCCACCTGTTTCGGTCTCTTCAGGATTTTTTATGCAGTGTCAGGTTAACATCACGAGAGGGCTGCCAAACCTACTTGTCGCGGTTTTTTGATCGGAAGCCCCAAAATTTCTATATCAATGGGATCATGTCCCTACCTACAAGATGGCAAAGTTATCGAACAAAATGGTACTTACGTACTTTAGTTAAATGTAAATAAACTATATTAAAAAATGTTTTGAATTTTCTTAAAAAATGCGAAGACTTTTTTCCCAACCTAATCTATACTAATATTATAAAGAAGTAAGATTTGTATTTTTGTATTTTTGTATGTAACGAATAAACATAAAAACTACTGGACCGATTTCAAAAATTCTTTCACCATTAGAAAGCTACATTATCCCTGAGTAACATAGGCTATATTTATTAAAAGAAAAAATTAGAGATCCTCAGGAAATCTCACTAAAACCAACCCAAGGTGCAAACAAATTAGCCATAAAATATCTTTCATCGCATGCGCTGCAAAAAGTATTGATGATAGAACAAAAAAATGTTATACAATATTATAGAACGTATCAATATCTACAAAAAACTCCGCGAGACCATATGTCCAACTATTATAGTTATGTCACTATAACTACTTTTTTACATTTTAAAAGTTGATCAATCAAAATCAGACCATGTTTTCCATACCATTGTATTAATCCTTATCCAAATAAATTATTTCGTATTCAAGACTGTTTCAATACCAATAAAATACACGAGGACGCGACGGGCCAGTATTGCGACGCAGCGCAGCGAGTGACGCGGCACGAGAGTGGGCACCGAAATGCCAGATATACCAAAATATTTTTAAAAATAACATTCCACCCGCGCGAAGCCGGGATGGGCCGCTAGTATTATGTAATAAAACATTTTATTGAATTTGACTAACTTCTGCTGCTCCGATTTTTTTTCTCCGATACGATGAAATAATCCTGACATGAAAATGAGCCGCATTAAAAAAAAATTACCAATTTCACTCATTTTTATTATGCCCAAATTTGATTTAAACAAAAACCTAATGGTTTGCGGTTTAAGATTTCCAAATACTGTCCCAGTTAAAAGAAAACATTCTGTATAAAAAGTTTCTCTACTTATGTACCATTTCTATTAACAGTTCAATACCATAATACAATGTTTCAATGGATTATAACAAGATGTATGGGGCTCGAGTCCACTCCATCAATCTTAATCACTCTGTAGCAGAAGGCTGTTGCTGTTTCAATTTCATTGATATTTTTATACAATAAACTAGCCATCCCAGTTTTGTACGGTTCCTCTTCTATAATATACATGTATTATACATATAAACCTTCCTCTTGAATCATTTTGTTTATTGGTGAAAACTGCATTAAAATCCGTTAGCGAAAAGACAGCGGGAAGCGACTTTGTTTTATATTACTAATATTATAAATGTAAATGTTACGCAAAACGGCTGAACGGATTTCAATTAAATTTGGTACACACTTATTTAATAACCAGGATTGACACATAATAAATAAATAATAAATAAAATAAAATAAAAAAATAAAAAGCCTTTTATTTCTTACAAATTTTACAGTGACATTGTTTACAAATGTGTTAGTATTTTTTATAATTCTTATTTTTAATTTAACATTTTTAAGTTTATTCAAGTATGAAAACTTAATTTGTAAGAACCCCAGGAAGAGTGAAGGCCTCCTCCAAAGATGCCCATTTCTCTTTGTCTTGTGCTATTTTTTGCCAGTTTGAGCCAGCTATTCTTTTAATATCGTCATCCCAGCGTGACAAAGGTCTGCCTCTGGCTCTTTTGCCTTGTGGACCGTTCCATAATGTCACCTGCCCCGTCCATCTCTTGTCTCTGAGTCTTGCCACATGGCCTGCCCATTTCCATTTTAATTTTAGTGCATAGCTCAAAGCGTTGTATGCTTTAGTTATTTTTCTTATTTTCGTGTGTCGTATCTTATCAAGCTTCTTTATATTTAGCATACTACGCTCTAGGCCTCGTTGGCACGTATTGATTTTATGTCTTGTATCGGCAGTGAATTTCCATGTCTGGCATCCATAAGTCAAGCACGGCAGGAGCCTCGAATTCATAACTTTCGTTTTAATGACTGTTGGTATGTTACTTTTAAAAATTTCTTTAAATTTCTCCAGTACTTATTCCATGTTTTTTGTACTCTGTTTTCTACCTGTAAGTTGTTATTATTACTGTCAAAACTAATAATCTTTCCTAAATATATGTATTGTTGTACATATTCTAGGGGCTCTTTGTTGACATTTATTGGTCTTTTCTAGCTATTTGTCATTGCCTTAGTATTAGAGAGATTCATTTCTAGTCCCATTTTAACACTACCTTGATGCAAGGATTCGATCATGCGTTGTAGTTGGGAGCTTGTCTCAGACACTAGTACTAGGTCATCAGCAAATCTCAAGTGGCAGAGGTAGGCGCCTTTAATAAAAAGGATTGACACATAGGATTTAAAAATTCATAGTTCCTGAGGGTAAATACTGTAAGCGCCTGAATATTTTTATTTAGCAACATTGAAAATTTAATATTTATTGAAAATTATAAGAATTATACGTGGAAAGTTACACCAGTGCCAAGTGCAAAGCCGGGATGGGTCGACTAGTATTGTATAATGATTGAAATGAAAACTGAGAGAAAATTAATAAAAATATTATTACTTACATCTCAGTAACTATTAAAAATGAAAAATAAAATAAACACTGAAAATGGAAAGAAAAATGAAAGCAAAATATTATTTTTACATAAAAATCAAATTTCTTCTCAATAAACACTAAAATGGCGGTAGAAAAAACACTAAATTTATGTTCTTTTAATTTTCATGGAATGTTGAAATGTGTTTTGTTAAGAACAATAGTCAGAAATCTGACGTAAATTTACAAATTTGGGGGTAGTAATATATACAGATAAATACGAGGTCATGCATCAAACACGAGCTCGTATTTATCTATGTCAGTTAGTGAAAAACTATATCCTGGTGTCTGTAACAGTATGGAGAGTAAGATAGTGTGTATGAAATTTGATGGTCGTCGTTTAAGAATATACGAACAATTTGTAATATAGAATTAAAATATAGATATTATTAAATCAACTCAATATATTTTCAAAGCAAACGTAAATAGTAAAATGACATTAGCATATCCTTTGCAATTCAAATACCAGTCAGCGGCTGAATGGAACAAATCGAGATCTGTCGAGAAGACAAGACGCGATCTTATACTGCGCAAACAGTAACATGAATTTTACAAAAGTTATAAGATTTTCTCAAAACTGGTATCCCACTCTGGCTTCGCATGGGGTTTATTTAATACGTTTACTTAATTACATCTAACAAAAATTCTATTGATTAATAAATATTTTTTTAACTATCCTATACGAACTGTAAATATTCTGTCTATGTGTTAATTAAAATAGCTTTTTTTGTGAGATATAGTAACAAACATTCAAATATATAAACATGCAATAGTAATGTTATCTACAATCATCGATTGTTGCCATACTATCTAAAATCATCGTGTATTCCCATGCTATCTACAATCATGGAGCGTTGCCATGCTAACTACAAGCATCGAGTGCTGCCATGCCATCTACAATCATCAAGTGTTACCATAATAACTACAATCATCGAGTGTTGCCATGCCATCTAAAATCATCGAATGCTGCCATGACATCTACAATCATTAAGTGTTGCCGTGGTAACTAAAATCATCGAGTGTTGCCATGCCATCTAAAATTATCGAATGTTGCCATGCTATCTATAATTATCAAGCGTTGCCATACTAACTACAATCATCCAGTGCAGCCATTACTTCTACAATCATCAAGCGTTGCCATGGTAACTAAAATCATCGAGTGTTGCCGTGCTCTCTATAATTATCGAGCGTTGCCATGCTAACTACAATCATCCAGTACTGCCATGCCATCTACAATCATCAAGTGTTGCCATGGTAACTAAAATCATCGAGTGTTGCCATGCCATCTAAAATTATCGAATGCTGCCATGCTATCTAAAATCATCGAGCGTTACAATGCTAACTACAATCATCCAGCGCTGCCTTGCCATCTCCAATCATCAAGTGTTGCCATGGTAACTAAAATCATCGAGTGTTGCCATGCCATCAAAAATTATCGAATGCTGCCATGCTATCTATAATCATCGAGCGTTTCCATGCTAACTACAATCATCCAGTACTACCATGCCATCTACAATCATCAAGTGTTGCCATGGTAACTAAAATCATCGAGTGTTGCCATGCCATCTAAAATTATCGAACGCTGCCATGCTATCTAAAAACATCGAACGTTGCAATGCTAACTACAATCATCCAGTGCTGCCTTGCCATCTCCAATCATCAAGTGTTGCCATGGTAACTAAAATCATCGAGTGTTGCCATGCCATCTAAAATTATCGAATGCTGCCATGCTATCTATAATCATCGAGCGTTGCCATGCTAACTACAATCATCCAGGGCTACCATGCCATCTCCAATCATCAAGTGTTGCCATGGTAACTAAAAACATCGAGTGCTGCCATGCCATCTAAAATTATCGAATGCTGCCATGCTATCTATAATCATCGAGCGTTGCCATGCTAACTACAATCATCCAGTGCTGCCATGCCATCTCCAATCATCAAGTGTTGCCATGGTAACTAAAATCATCGAGTGTTGTCACGCTATCTACAACCACCAAGTGTTTCGTAGATAACTCATTCGTGATAATTTAAGTTGTTATAGGTGTAGGTTACTGAAGTAGATAAATGATAAATTGATATTGATTAAACTTTTACCTTTATGTTATAGGCCGGCCGGCTAGTTAACAATATAAACAATTCCAGCATATAAACAGTAACATACCTAACATTGAAGGCATTAAATTAAAATTAGATTGCGTGCTTCAACCGCTACCAACATTCCACTATGTCACGATACTAAATTGCCTTTTAATAATATTCTTTTTCTGGCTTATTTTGTAGACAAACCCTCAATTTTGTTTATAAACCGTTACACGAGTATAGAACGCTAGAACAAAATATATTCACAAATACCAAAAAACAGAACTTAGTTTTTATTGATTCATATTTGTCATCATAATCATCGTTTCGTTTCGTTTTATTTCGTCTCGTCTCATCTCTTCTCTTTCTTTTCTTTATCCTTATTGAAAATAAAATAATCTACACTATTATATAAAGAGGAAAGATTTGATTGTTTGTATGTTTGTTTGTTGCTTTCCGGGTAACATAGGCTATGTGGTGTTGCCATAAATCTTCTAATTAAAAAGATATGGCCATTTAAGTGCCATAACGTGGCCATTTTGTAAATTGAAGAGTTTCTCAGGAACTACTAATCCCATTTTAATTTTTTTTCACAGATAGAAAACTACACTATTAGTGAGTGACAAAAGTGATTTAGTGTTGCCATGTACATTTTTTAATCAAAAGTAAATGGCCATTTTGCTGTTACTAATTCGATTTTAAAAATTCTTTCACTGAGAGAAGTCTATAGTATTTCCGTCACTCTTCCTCTTATATACTATCATTCTCTCTCATCCTCTCTCTTTTTTCTCTCTTTAATTTTTATCTGTTCAGAATGATTCGGTTTTTTTACACAATTACAGAGTGACAATTTAAGGACATCGATTATAATATTGCCCTAAATACCCGGAGCGAAGCGAAGGTAGGCCGCTCGTATTATATAACGTTAATACACTTCACTGTTGATACATTTTTAAAACCCGAGTCCCAATACATAGCACGTACTTTGACCAGTAGTTACTTAGAAAAAATATTAATTATCGTAGTGAAAAGTATGAGCTGACCCGCGCGACTTCGTTCGCGTGTTGCTCCGCTCCTATGGGTCGTATCGAGATGTTAAATAGCCTAAGTTACTCCTTGTTACATCCGCTATCTACCAGTGAAAGTCCCGTCAAAGTCAGTCCAGCCATTTCAGAGATTAGCCGGAACAAACAGACAGAAAGACAAAAATTGTAAAAAATGTTGTTGTTGGTGTATGCACTTTATCCATATGCATTTAGTAAAAAGAGGTTATTTTAATATTACAAACAGACACTACAATTTTATTTATTTAATATGGATTACGCAAGTAGGTAGGCGCATAGGCCTCCCCTAGGCACGCCTCAACCTCCTCCTTGAAGTTTATGATAATATTATTTCATAGTATCATGTAATATAAGTTATATTTTTAATAATTCAGTAGCAAACCAGAAATGTGTTTGTCGTCTCTAGAAAAATAAAAGAATAATAAATTAAATTTGAACCACCATATTTCTCCGCGCAGGAAGCAATGCAATTGGGTCACTAGGACTAAGTGCTGAACAAACATGACATTCTGTTGTAAAAATCTGAAAAACTTTTCTACTTTGCATTCAGATTTCTTTTTAAATTTTTCTGAAAAACTACAATATTACACAACCATCAGAACTTAAAGAGAAATCGTGAAAAGGTGAATTCATTCATAATGCTGCGTTTCCACCAGAGATGTGTCTAAGAACCAATAGAATCGCTTCATTTAACACACTGAGCGAGGTTAGTTAATTAATATTAGTTGTTAACAAACACATACCTTTAGGGAAAATGCAGCCTAAGTCTTGTATAATAAGAGATGAAAAAGACATTTCGTACTTAGTACGATATGTCATCAGAATGACTTTAAAAAAAAAAAAAATTTTTTTAATATTTTCCTAAGAATCATTTCATTTCACACCGAGACTAAAAACTTCATAGTTCGATACATAATAAGAAACAAAGCCTTTCATTTCATGAGGGTAAAAAAAAATATTTTATCTCGGTGTGTTTATGTTAACATAAAATCTAAAATTGAAAATATTATATATTACGAGATGAACCTAACTCCCTCCAACACTCGCCTCCACTGCCTAACCTAAGCCTATACAACACAGTAATACGTAAACGATACGTACGAAGACAGAAACCATCATATGCTGTCCAAGCATCACGACACACGACTTAGATGATTATTGCGCGAGATCACTTTAATAACTGACAAAATTCTATCGAATCAGAGTCACTAATAAACTGTGTTGCTAATTATACTATAAGACTTTATTAACCAATAGAATCGTTTACTTTAACACACTGAACAAGGCTAGGTTAATGAAGCGATTCTATATTTCTATATACACATCCTCGCACATATCTAGTGGAAACGCAGCCTTAGTCTATGTAAAATAAAACCTGATTTAACAATAAATAAAATGTTTTAACAAAGAATGAGTTCTTAATGAACGTAAACGATATAACTCCATGTTCTGCTGTCAATTTGTTTAACGAGCGGACTTCATTATTCCGTACTTTATGTAATTACTGTAATTGTATTTTAACAAGGAACCCCTTAATGTCCATTCCTTTTAAATTTATTACTTTAAAATAAAGTTATTGTTTATTGTTTAACTAGCGACTCGCCCTGACTTCGCAAGTAGTAGAGCAAACATGTATCCCACCGTACATTGTTTTGTTATGATGACTTTTTTAACAATTATCACCATATTTTAACCAATTTACAAAAAACTTTAACAAATTATACACTTAAACCTTCAAGCATCAAAATCCATTCAGTAGTTTTTGAGTTAATTGCTAACAGGAAAACAGACAGATTCTCATTTCTAATTAAATTGGATGCCAATATGGTGAATCGTCCAAGATGATGGACTGTTTGTTTTTTGTGTTTGCCTATTTATGGGTTTTAAAAGAATGGACTTGTGAAGAATACTAAAAAAACCTTCACTCTAAATCCAATATGGAAGACCGCCCAAGATGGCGTACTAATTGTTTTTTGTGTAAGTCTTGTTATGGGTATTAAATGAAAGAGTTTACTGAGATGAATACTAAAAATGGCAGACTGGCTTCGAAGGCAGACTAGTGTTTTTAAATTCACAATTTGTTATGGGTATAAACGAAGGAAAATTGTTATAGGAACACAAAAAAAATAAATTACTTTAAATCCAATATGGCGAATTAATTACTTTTTGTGAACGCCTTTGTTATGTGTATAAAATGAATGATTTCTGAAAAAAATACTAAAAATTAAATTTCACTCTAAACCCAATATGGCAGACCGGCCAAGATGGCGGTAGTCACTTCCTTAATAAAGGCTAAAATATTTTATTACAATAAATTGGAAAATCCTAAATATTAAGTGTGTGATACACATTTTGAAACGGCTATATCAGATTATGAAGTTGTAAACAGACAGACGAGGTGTTTTCCTGAATGTTTGGATTCCAGCCAATTTCATATAAGGAAGCGAAAATTCAGCAGCAAACTTCAACATTCAGTGTATCTGCAACTCTTATTAAATTCCACTAGAAAATATATTTTTTTTAAAGTATTTAAATGTCTAGAATTTTTTTTCCGTCTTACTCTCATTTTTTTTAACTAAAAAATAATAAAAAAAATATTAATATGAATAAACTGTTTTTTAATAAACTTGACATTCACGTTTAATTTAAATAATTCGGCCAAGTGCAAGTGTGGAACTCGCGCACTGAGGGTTCCGTACAATTTGAATAAACTATCAACACTATCAACGTTTGATTTACGTGTTCGGGCAAAATATAATCAAATTGGGGGGCGTTTACTTAATTTTAATAATGCGTATTTCAATTGACATATTTATAATTACTAACCGACTTCAATCTCTGACAAATGCAATAAAAAATAATAACATTTTAAAGTCGGTAAAATTATATCATTACTATTATATAAAATTCTAGTGTCACAAAGTTAGTTACCATACTCCTCGGAAACGGCTCGACCGATTTTTATGAAATTTTATATGCATATTCAGTAGGTCTGAGAATCGGCTACTATCTATTTTCCATCCATAAGGGTGGCCCACCCAAAATTGATATGACAAAACAACGTTTGCTTATAGAACCTCCTTCTTTTTTGGAGTCGATTAAAATATGTCATAAGTTTTCATTTAACAATATGTCATGTCGTCAATAATTGTTGCTAGGATAATCCAACAAAATAGCTTTAGATTCATTTCAAACAATACGACTACAACGCGCAATTTTACTAACATTCGAATATGTTATACGCATACATGTCTTCGGTACAGATTTACACTCTGATGAACGTTAAGATTTTAAAAAGGCTTTGAAAATTTCAGAAACTGGTAGACCAGTCTAAAAATTTAAAATTATTGGAATTAATATATGTCGGAGCATAGTAAAAGATTATCGATTAATCGAATCGTTTATATGCGATCGACAGTCTAACTGAAGTCTTAGTCGTGCGCAATCTCTCAAGAAGTGAACATCATCTAAGTAGTGCTAGTGCTAGTGATAGTGTCAAGTGCAGTGTAGTGTGGAAGTGCTGTCCAACTAAGGTCACGTAAGTCCTAACAATGTAATTGCCACGTGGTTAAGTAAACACAATGTTAGGTTATGTTAGCCTTAGGTAGGTTTATGTGCGTTTAACCTTGGGTTTAAACAGAGAGCCTGAGCAGTGGAGGCAAATGTTATTATCATTAAAAGGACGTCCTTAAGCCTACACCTTGGTCACAAGTCCAAGGCACTGCTTAGGTTTATCTCGTAATTGTTGGAGATCATATTTGATCATTTATCGGTTCAATAGGAGTATCTACGTCGCGGTTACCCAATATTCCATTCAATACCATCACCCCCTTTTAGTGTTTCCCAATATTCCCCATCTTCCTCCTTCCATCTCCTTTCACATCGTTTTAAAATCCCCGACATATATTTTACCAAATAATCTTTTTAAAAACATTTTTGTTTTTATAAATTATTTATTTCTTTCTTAGAATACATTTAATTGACGTTTTTAAATTTCAGTTTCAAAAAATTGAAGAAGTTAACCAGAGTTTAAACGGTAAATATATTTTGTATTTGTATCAAGGAGAGGTATATTGTATAACATATTCAAATATTACTAAAATCACAAACTTCAACTTTTTCATGTCCGCATATGTGGAATTCCCTATAGAGAGTTCCACTTAGAAGTTTGATTTTTTCACAGCTTTAAGATACTTACATGTTCAGTATTAATTTCAACTTGATACCTCCACTCGATCCTGAGTAAAAGGAGTTTGACAGATGACAGACAGACGGATAACGAAGTAATCCTATAAGAGTTCCTTTTTTCCATTTAAGGTACCCTAAACTGTATTATTTTTTAACCTAGATAATAATATCATGGGGAAAAAAATATGAAGATTTAATTTTATTTCATCAAAAACTATTTTTTATTAATCTATAATATTATAAAGAGATCAAATTTTTGAGGTTGTAGGGGGTTATCTCTAGATCTACGGCCACAATTTTCAAAATTCTTTTACCAATAGAAAGCCACTTCATTTGTGAGTATCATAGGATATATATTAACCTGAAAAATGAAAAGATTTTTTGGTGGTAGTCGGATTTGCTGCAGTAAGTCGGAGAAAAAACGAAAACGTAACGCTGCCTTAAGAAAAAAATTAAACGTTTATTCACATGTGTGAAGCCGGGGCGAGTCAACTAGTATCTAATAGCTATAGTAATTATTAACAATAATTGTAGCCAACTTAGTTTTCGTTTCCTGCTTAAAAATTTAGAGAAAATTATTTTTATGATGTCCCTTACATCTATACTATTATATAAAGAGGAAAGATTTGATTGTTTGTATGTTTGTTGCGAATAGGCTCTAAAAGTAATGAACCGATTTTAAAAATTCTTTCACCGATAGGAAGCTACATCCTTTCCGAGTAACACAGGCTATGTGGTGTTGCCATAAATACTCTAATTAAAAAGATATGGCCATTTAAGTGCCATAAGGTGGACATTTTGTAATTCCGATATAAAAAGATATTATTTCACTGATAGAAAACTACACTATTCGTGAGTGACAAAAGTGATTTAGTGTTGCCATATACATTTTTTAATTAATAGAATATGGTCATTTTGTTGTTACTAATCCGACTTTTTAAATTATTTCACTGATAGAAAACTACACTATTCGTGAGAGATAAAAGTGATTTAGTGTTGCCATATACATTTTTTAATTAATAGAATATGGTCATTTTGTTGTTACTAATCCGACTTTTTAAATTATTTCACTGATAGAAAACTACACTATTCGTGAGAGATAAAAGTGATTTAGTGTTGCCATATGCATTTTTTAAGCGAAGCGAGGGCATGCCTCTAGTATTATATAAATCACAGGAATGTTCTACGAATGTAATATAATATCAGAACATAAGCAAGTATACTTGTGGGATATCGTCGATATTACTGGATGCAATTTCCATTTTTCCGGTCTACAAAAGCCAATCTGGTCGCGCGTCGCCGTTGGAGCGAAGCTGCAACTTTGTAGCGAGGGAAAACTCCTCCTTTGGAATCAGTAAGAAAACTTAAAATTTTCTAGTCAAAGATTTGTTTAGAAAAAAATTGTATCATGTTGTAAAATAAATTCTGCAAATATTGGTTAAACTTTTTAGCATTTTATATCTCAATTTTCTCTAAAATTTTTCTCTCTTTTTAATGAAAAAAAGAGGCGAAATAAACATGTCAACAACCTGCCGGCCTTGTAACCTTGCATCGTCGATCGGGTCACAAGCTCTTGGCAATAATTTGGCACTAAATGAGGAAACTTAATGTGAGAGGTACACCAATAGAAGGCAAAATAATAATCAATGTTGAGATTTTTGTTTGTCTTTATAATTGTGTGCATTACGCTACAATGACTAAACCGATTTGAATGAAATTTGTCATACAGACACTTCACTACCAGGACTATGTAAAAGGATACATTTTATCACAGAAAGACACACAAACATTTGTAAAAATAAACATTTCTCAGTAACAAAATATAACTAAAATCAATTTGTAAGTGAGCACGTACCATTACAGTAACGTCTACGAAGTAAAGGAATCGTTGTGCTACGCTGCTACGTCGCTACGCTGTAGCCGCTACGTTCCCGGGGGAGCTACGTTTGTCTATACCAGCAATTTATGTGCTACGAAACATTTGTAGTTTGGAAAATCCGGTTCGTATTTGTTACGCAGTTGGAAATTTGTCTCTATACTAGCGACGCACCGCGGTTGCTTCCGGATTTTAAGCTTTTACTACTTATGACCTTACCAGCGACCCTTAAGTTCTTTCCGGATGTAGTTTACTAATTTTAACTTAACTAAAAGTGTGGGCCTCGGACACTGTTTTCTTGATATGTATAATAAGATTAGTCGATATTATTATAGAGAGGAAATGTCCATTATAATGAATATAATTTATGAAGTCCTTACGCTTAATATCCAGGAAGAAAAGGAGAAAGAAGAATTGTGGCGAGGATGGATGAGCTCGTATTTAATATGTACGTTGTTAAAATGAATTTTTCGTGGAATAATTTAACATTTTTAGGGTTCTGTACATCAAAATGAAAAAAGGCACTCTATATGATCAAGATCCACTATCTGTCTGTCAGGGTTTATTTTAGTATGCATTAAATTAAAATTACTCAGATTTTAAGTACCTTAGAACTGTGAAAACATATACCCTCTAAGTGAACGTAATCAAAACTTACGGCTTTACGGTTAGAAATCATAACCTATACTCGTAGACTATTTTCTGGTTAGTTAAAGTAATACAATAAAATATCTGAAAACATTACATTTTTTTTCAGTTGATAAACCGACTGTAGCCTATACATGTATACGGAAAACATTTTTTCAACCGTAAAGTTAAGTTTGTATAAGTTATACATGTTATGGCCACTGTAGCCAATTTTTTTATTGGTTATTAACTTTGAGGACAGATTGACTATATCCGTCGTTTCAATATTTGAGTTAATTATAAAATTATCAGTATGGCTGTTAAAATTTTAACTATTAAACATTGCAGTGATTAAAGTCTGATTAAATACAAGAAAGTTTATTTGACTATAGAAATTAAATAAATGTGTACCCACGGAACCATTGCATGATTCCAACTTGCACTTGTCTGCATTTTTGTGTAAACTACAACTATTTTGCGGTTGGGCGCAAAGCCACACGCGTCTTGAACTTTAATTAAAACTTTTGTACATTATTAAAACTTGCCTTCTGTTTACGAAATTTTCGCAATATTTTTCAGCGATATTACTTTTTGTTAGTGACTTATAAGGTCACTTCAACCTTCACTCTTCAGTATGAATTATTATATTTAGGATTAGTCGACCCGTCTTGACGTCGCCTGGGTGCAATTTACCACATGTATTTATGTTTAAATTCTATCTTTATAAGTAATATCTTTATAAATATTAGCCTACGTGTTATTCTGATATATAAGTTATATTTTTGTAAAGTATCATTAAAATCTATTAAGCAGTTTTTGCGTGAGAGTAACAAACAAGATTACAACAATAATATATCATTACAACAATTTGAACTGAATATTCAACATCAGAAATAAAACGTTTGTCGAACTAATTGTGAAGGAACGATATTGTAATTTTATTTTTTAGGATTTTTATAAGATTTTATAAAGTTATGACTTTGTAGAAAATAATATGAGGAATTCATAAACAAAATTTCATAATTGTCCTAAAATTATACCATGGTTAAGGATTAAAAGAAAAACTACTTTCTTCTCAAGGATCTTATAGAACAATTGTTTTATCGACACGTTGCATCCCCGAGGATAGAGTGGGAATGGAGAGTGAATAAAAAAAATGATGCGGATTCAGCGGACCCTAAGCAAGAGCCCAGAGTTCACTAGATCCACAGCATTAATGGGATGGGAGAAGGAAGGGATAAGTCTGACTGATTCACTATTCATATCATTCTATAGCCTGTTATGAAAATAATAGATTTTCTGTTAATAATTACCTGACTCGGCAAATATGTATATACTTATTGTGTTAGGTTGGCCTCGTGTTAGGTTAGCCTTGTGTCAAGTTAACCTCATTTAAGCTTAGACAGAGAGCCTAGGTATCAGCCAGAAGGAGTTTGCAGAACGACCAAGAGAGACAGATCCCGCTGCGAACCTAGGCGCAGGCACGAGTACGCGCAGTTAGCCCAAGAGTGAACGCCGAATTTCGGGAGGTGGATCCGTAGGAACGTTGCGGCCGAATGCAACTCGGCGATCCCACGGCGTCCCTTGCAGACGGCGATGGTCCCGGTGGTTTTTAGTGGGTAGTATGGCACTTGATTGCTATGAGCCCCTACATTCCCCTCTAAGAGGGAATGCGTAAATGCATTTTCCACCGCACAAAAAAAAAGAGGTGAGTATTCACATATTATATTTCAAGTATCCCTTAAACCTAAAACCTTGCTTACAAGTCCAAGGCACTGCTTAGGTTAATGTTTAGTTATTTATTGATTCAGTAGCAGTATCTACGTTCCGATCCGATCCAATAACCCATTAAATATCACCCTTTTCGTGTTTTCAATAACCCATAACTGCGACTAATTACTTACTAACTAGAAAATATATCTAGTTTCATTTAAAAAATATTTTATTTTGCGTAAACTCAGTCTACAAACTAACTGCAGGCAAACTATTTGAAAATACTGTTTGTGTATTGAATATTTTGTTTCAAAGCCAACAAAGAAAACTACTTGAATTTATCCACATTGTAAAAATGAATTGTTTTGGAATATTGTGTTATTGTTTTTGATGAATTTAGGATACTATGAATATTTTGGTCCATCTTTAGAGAAAGGATAGCTTTTATCTCGATTAACGTTCTCATTTTTTTTTATTACAATTTTCTTTAATATATAAAAATTTTGTGATACAATGTTTGTCCACAATAACTGTGAAACTACTATATCTATTTTGTTGATATTTCTACACTACATCTAATTTGGTCTAAGTTGATAGTTAGGATAGTTTTTATCTCGATTAATGTTCTTATATTATAATTTTAAGTTCTATGACACTACGTAACCGATTTTAATGAAAAAGTAAACTTCTGCACTTTTATACACATTAAAATTTTGCAAATAATTTAGTACAGTTTAATGTTAAGATATAATATGTTAGTTATGTTTGTGATCTCTTTAAACCTGTTTCTGGGTCTCAAGTCTCATGTTAACATTGTAGCATAAAACAAAATCGTTTCTCGCTGTCTACTCTTATATCTTTTCAAATACGCAACAGTTTTAATGCGATTTTTACCAATAGACAGAGTGATTCAAGAAAAATAAAATATCCTTTTCTCTATTATGTATGTATAATAGAGTAAAGGATATTTTACTTCGATAGCTGTTCGCTTAAAATGCAAATAGCTTGTATTATTCATGGTATACGTCCTTTAAGCGGTGCGTTCCGGGTCGTTACGTTGTACATCGTTCAACTATTTTGCATTTATCTTACATGGATAGAGAAGTTAATCCGATGTAATCAGAATGCGGGAGCAGAAACTTCGAGTAAGTACAAATCACGTGTGGCGTACTCCTCTTGCTCTGTGTTGTCCGCTAAAAATACCCTAATAGTGATTTATATATTTAGATGCCTTCGACTACACGTAAGATCTTCAATATGGGGTCCAGAGTTAACTAAAAAGTTTCTAAGATAAATCAATCAAATGATAAGCCGTTTACCCATATTTAAATACTAACAGGGGGATCAAAACTAGAGGACAAAGTTTTTCAACAGATCTAGATTAGATCAGAAGAAATGTAAATGTATAATATATCTATGTCTATTTACCTTTTTAGAAAGAAAGCCGCATCCCTTTCGAGTATCATAAGTTATATGATGTTTCCATAAATATAATAAATCAAAAGATATGGTCATTTATATACCATAAAATGGACATTTTAAAAATCCGAATTAATATTATAATTTCCATTTCCAAAGTAACTCTTAAGAAACATAGGAAATACTTAAGAATTACAAACTAAACAGACAAAAGTACGATTTCATATACTACTGATGCCATCTATTGACGGATAGATGGTCTGTCTGTTACGCAATCACGCTTAAATCACTGAACCGATTTTGATAAAAAAGAGATAGATTGAAGCTTGGGGAAGGACATAGGCTGAGAAAAAAATACTTAAGAATACAAAGTAAACAAATTATTGTGCCATTACGCCATCTATCGACGTGGGGATGAAGTGCATGTCTAACTATGTGTTATGACTTTGGGAACTTATAACATATAATTAAAAATTTAAATCTAAAATATAACGATGGGAGATATTAAACTATAGGGATTAAAATGTGATATTGAACTTAAATACACGTAGTAAATTGTGTCCGGGCGAAGCCGGGATGCGTCGACTAGTAGAATATCTTATATATAAAATTCTCGTGTCACAATGTTAGTTACATACTCCGCCGAAACGGCTCGACCGATTTTTATGAAATTTTATATGCATATTCAGTAGGTCTGAGAATCGGCTACTATCTATTTTTCATCCTCCTAAGTGATGAGGGTGGCTCTCCCCAAATTTATATGGGAAAACAATGTTTGCCAGGTCAGCTAGTAATCTATAGCATGAGACTGACGTGATTTTAAAAATTATTGCAATAAAAAATTTAAGTCAGACATTAATGACCACATTAAATAATCTTAGGATTTGCCCCGGCATTGCGTGGGTGCAATTTACCAAGTACAATACTTAGATTAAAAAAAAAAACATTTAATTTTTAATATTTTGCTGCTAAATAAAAATATTCAGGTGCTTACAACAGTAAACATATTTTAAAATTATCCCACAGGAACTCTGATTTATTTCGGGATAAAAAGTAGCCTATATCTTAATCGAGGTTATAAACTATCTGTGTGCTAAATTTAATTGATTAAGTAACAAACATCCAAACTTACATATTTGTAATATTAGTAAGATAATCTCAAGTTGACTACTTACGATATATATCAGGACATTAGTTTACAAGTAAATCAAAGCACCAGCATTACGGCTCTTAGAGCTGTCTGCGAGGATTTATTATGCAGTCATTTATATCTTCATTTCAATGAGGCTGGAACTTGACACTTGCTGAGATTGTACTAGTAATGCACTAATATATCAGGTACGATTATTCATGGAATTGACAGACTAATAAATATAGTATTACCATTAATAATGTAAAATTAATTACTCAGTGATACTCAAACAAAAAAAAATAACTCACTAGTCGCCGCGGCTTCGGGTACCTACGACAGTAAACATATTTTATAATTATCCCGCGGGAACTTTAAACTTTTACGGGATAAATGTAACCTATCTGTTCATTCGGAATATAAAGTATCTATGTGCTAAATTTCATTGAAATCTGTATAGCCGCTTTTGCGTGATTGAGTAACAAACGTATAAACTTTCACTATATATTCATTACGAGCGGCCTGCCCTCGCTTCGCTCCAGGTATTTAAATCAATATTATAATTGATGTCCTCAATTTGTCTTTCTGTAATTTTGTAGTTTTACATTATTTAATAATAGAGAGAGAGTGAGAAAAAGTTATAAAAAGAAAAATATAAGAAAGAGACAGAAAATAAAAGAGAAAGGACAAAACAAAAAAAAATTGAATAGGTAAAGGAAAGAGAGAGAGGGAAAGAGAGAGAGAGGGTGGGAGAGAGAATGAGAGAGAGAGGGAGAGAGAATGAAAGAAAGTCAGATAATCATTCTGAACAAATAAAAATTAAAGAGAGATAAAAGAGAGAGGATGAGAGACAATGAAAGTATTATAAGAGGAAGGCAGACGGAAATACTATAGACTTCTCTCATATGGCCATATTCTGTTAATTAAAAAATGTATATGGCAACACTAAATCACTTTTGTCACTAACAATTAGTGTAGTTTTCTCTTAGTGAAAGAATTTTTAAATCGGATTTTTAGTTTCTGAAAAACTCTTCAATTTACAAAATGACCACCTTATGGCACTTAAATGGCCATATCTTTTTAATTAGAGCATTTATGGCAACACCACATAGTCTATGTTACCCGGAAAGGATATAGCTTCCTATCGGTGAAAGAATTCAAAATCGGTTCAGTACTTTTCGAGCCTATTCGCAACAAAAAAACATTCAAATCTTTCCTCTTTATATAATAGTATAGATATAGATAATATTAGGTAAGATAACGTCGTGTAGTAATTTCACCACTTTAATGTTTACTGTGTGAAATCACTTGAAAGAGTACCTCAAATGTTTTGAAACAGAGCTTTGATATATACAGAAATAATTTACTCTGTCCTATAAATAGAAAAAAATATGACCAATTTCACAGGAAATGTGCTTTATTTTACATAAGGGATAAAAAGTATCCCACATGTAGATCTAGGCCATTAAAGTCCAAATGTATAATTAGAGAAATCATTCACGTTTCCTTCTATCCTTTCGAAACTACGTTTTATCCCATCATAAAAATTATCCCACATGAACTGCGGTTTTTTTTTTCAAAATATAATGTATCATATGTTATCTGTTATAATTACACATTTCTGCGGGATAGAAAGGAATTAATAAAAAAATAATAAAACGTATTTTAATGAAAGCGTGTAAACAGATACTTTGTCAATTGCATTTACAATCAAGATACTTTTTATCATATATTAAAATATATCTCCTGTTTTATAGGTCGTTTTATACATAAAAATGCTCCGAATCGGCTGAACCGATTTTAATGATTTTTTTAATGTATATTTAGTAGATATGAGAATAGGTCGTAAAGTATTTTTTACCCTCCTACCTTCGTCCCTAATTTTTTAATCGCGATTTTAGTTTTGAAGCACTACGTTTGCCAAGTCAGCTAGTATTTCAATGAGCGAGTGAATGATTGAGTGAAGAATTAATGGATAAAATGAGTGGACGAGTCAGTAAAATACTATATATTAAAAAACTATAAATTTAAGCTCAAACAACTCAATAAATGATCTGAAGATCGACGAAGATCTTTGAGAATTAAAAAGTTTGTACTAACGCGGAAACTTGAAACACTCTTAAGTCTATAAATCTTACACTATGAATAGTTTTTATTAGTTTATTAGTTCATATAGAGGTACACTCGCACTTCATATAACAGTGTTATGACTTACGTTATCCACTCTCTTGTTTTACATACTTTAACTGAATGTTATGTTTAACAACACGTACCTACATATATATTAAACTAAAAAAACGACCTTTAAAGAAAAACATTACAATTCTTTCTAGATACCAGGTCTTGATATAAATATCACAGAAAAACTGTCCGAAGCCTACACATAAATAAATATTTTTAATATAATTTTTAACACATTAACTTGGAGATTGCTGAGATACCTATTGGAACTCTTGTCCAGAGATCAGATAGTGATATTAGATATCATTCGCTCTCTCGCTCACTGCTATATATAAAACAATATATACATATCTCACATGGCCTATAACATAAGCTACGGGCGCAACACGGTCAGGATATAATTAACCGTTACGAACTCGCACTATTTTGGCAAGAACTATTATGACATGGTTAAGGATATCCTTTATTCGATCGAGAAACTCACCACCACTGCTCAGGCTCTCTGTTAAAACCTAACAACTTAGTTGGACAGCACTTCCACACTACACTGCAATTGACACTATCACTATCACTAGCACTACTTAGATTATGTTCACTTCTTGAGAGACCGCGCACGACTAAGACTTCAGTTAGACTGTCGATCGCATATAAAGGGTCGAGGGTAGAGACTGTCAAAACAACGGAAGTGACTACTACCCCACTCCAACGCCATAGACAACGATAACGATTCGATTAATTGATAATCTTTTACAATGCTCCGACATATACTATGAAATATCGATATTAAGTACAATTAGAATAATTTGATCAATATCTCGATCATTTAGTATTAACTTGACAACACAGGCCTACGACCCCACCTGTCATTATAATGGGAACAGATGATATATTTTGTATTATAAAAAGTAGTTCTAGAGCTCGTGTGACTTCACTGTTGTGTATTTAAAGATAGTTTGCCGAATATTTAAATATTTAGTGTGACTGCTATTTTGCTGAAGAAGTGCTAAATGTTAAAGTCAGTGAGCCGAGCGGTGAAGGAGAGCGTTAATGCATTGTAGAGGGGCCCTTTAATCCTGCACCTGGCTCGCAAAGCCGAGGCACTGCTCGGCTCTCCTCTGGAATGTTTATTATTGTAGTCTTTTACGTGTAATTGTGCAGTAAAGCTACCCGTGAAAGTTTGTCCGTCCTCTCATTTATCCCTTTAATTTTAAGTTTATCGTGTAGCCGTGACACTGACTGGTGTGTGAATAATTAAATTACCTTACTTCTACTAAAATACTACGGTATGAATTACCATTAAAACTTTCCTCATAATTGCATTTGAATTAACTAGAACTAATTTCCATTTTTCAGACCTAATAAAATTACCATCTTAATCTGCCAGACTTTATTCAATTTTCTTTCTTATTTAAAATAAAATTGTATTTAGTATGTATTTAATACAAAATTGTATTAGTCGAACCGTGTAAAAATTTTCATCCTCAGCTGTAATTGTATCCCTTGTATCCCACAGGAACGGTAAGTTTCTTCAAGATAAAAAGTAACGTATGTTAAGGATAAGCGAGCTAACACGCAGTAACACTCAAACGACAATATTATCATAGAATGTAGATGAAAGCCGCGCAGTGCCTGGGGCTTGAGACCCAGGAGCAGGTTTAAAGACGTTTTCTACTATGCACGAACTCTCACCTCAACCGCTCGATCTTGCTACAGAATATTAAAATAATAAAGTACTCACATGCTCCTCGATAACGGAGGCCTAACACGACACTATAACACTGACTTCTATGTACACTACGCGACAACACCAGAGAGACTGACTCTAATCTATCGCACTAAAGGTTATATATTGTCTACACGTTGGTGTGCTTGTCACTACATATTATTTATTTTCACTATGGATAAACTTTGGCCTACACAGCACGAAATGAAATGTTTTTAATTACTAGTTGATTGGTAATACAGTTGGATATAAATTTCACACTTACTTGTTTTTTTTATGATAGATAAGGGCCAAGGGACCCCGAGTAAGAACCCGGTGTTAAAGGGAAGGGTCGATCCGGCTCACATGCGGCTCGGCCGGAACGCGTCTATGACACTTGGCGGTCGGATTCGCATGCTGGTGGTCGCAAGCCAGTCGGGAAACAGAGCCTCTACCACCAAGGGGGTACTGGGATACTTGCCTCTTACGAGGTGCTCTCCCAGCAATACAATTCCCTAAATATAGACTATGTTTTGGCCCATCAAAGTTGGTTAACAATATATTCTGCTGAATTTTGACAATAAATACAACGTGGTATAGTAAAAATACCACTTTGAGGCTGAGTTTCCACCAGAGATGAGCGAGGATGAGTTGCGAGGGATGTGTTTGTAAAAACAAATTGGTTCTCAACAAACACATACTCGCTTATATCTGGTAGAAACGCAGACTTATAGTCCCCAGTGTTAGCTACACAAGTGTTAATTAAATTTTGCGTAATTAAATAACAAATGTTTTTGCGTTATAACAAACAAACAAGTTGGGCAAACTGAAGTAGTAAAGGTATTAGATTCAATGTACGTTATTGGCAAAAGATCTTGTCATCATCAAAAGCTATTATTTAGACTCACATTGAAATTTCAATAAGTTTCGAATTAAGTATAAAAAATTGATTTTGTTTTAAATTTAGGGTTCGTTTATGGAATATTTCTTAGGGATACAACCACCAAAAAATTTATATAAAATAATTATTTCTCTAACTATATTTTAGAGCAATTACAATGTGCAATGAGTGCATCACATCAAAAATTACAAAAGTTTCACGACAATCCGTTCAGCACAATGATGCGTCCTACAGTCCGGTACGGTCCATGTAAGTTTACTTTATTATCTATTGTCGTTAGCGAGGTCGAGTGGTGGAGGTGAGAGTTAATATATTATGAAAGAGCTCTTTAAACCTGCTCCTTGATCTCAAGCCCCAGGCACCGCTCGCCTCAGTCTAAATTACATGTGTATACGTATTGCTGTACAGTAATGGGTATCATATCTCTCTCATATACTTAGCAATCAACTGTTTGAAAGATTACGAGATTACCTTTAGACGTAACGACCATCTAGATTTTACCCACCATATTGTATACACTAGTAAGACTTATCTTGCGACAATTTCCTGACTCTACCAAGTTCTGAGTACGATATTCAATACCGTCTATGAAGTCCATATATTCTCTAAATATTATGTCACTAGAAAGATGACTATCTTAGCTTCGCAATATCTTCTCTCAGTTTCTGACTAAGCCAGCACTTCCCAAGGATTATGTTTAGGATATTCAATCATTGAATTAACGTATTATCATGTTATAACATACAAAACAAAACAATTCCAACAATAGCTACAGTTTTAGTTACAATTCAGCAGCCAGTATCCGTTCAGTGAACAACAATATCCGTTACGTATTAGTTATCGGAATCCTATTCAGCCTTTTGCTGACTGTACAACAAAGAACAATTGTAAATACTAGAGCTTCTGGTATTTTGCTTTACTAGCATCATCTGACTTCTCTTATTATAAAAATATTATATTTCATTTTCAAAAAAGGTTTGGATTTTTTTTATTGTGAATTTTTGAATATGATTTTTTTATTTTTTATTTTTCACAACTACAGACTTCAAGAATTTTTTTATACCGTCATGATAAAAGGTTACCATAATAATTTTTGTTTTTGAAAGCATACTATCTGTTTAAAAAAAAAATAACTTAAAATATCAATAAATGATGGCACTGTACAAGTCAAGATTTAACTACAACGACTCAAAAATTATAAAAAATAATATAGGGGTGATTCGAATAGCCAAGGTACTGTTCTACTTCTGGACACCCGCTTAACACTAATATTAAATCTATCTATATTATTGTACACACGTATAGGCTAATTCGTCTCTACGTGTGCAACACAACACACATTAATCTCTTTTCTAGAACAGAACGGAACAAAACAGAGTGTAATACTTTATTGCTATTATGCTGGTTACAGTGATGGCCTCTTTCCGTTGAGTTTACGTTCAATGGTGACAGTATTAGGTAATTAGTAAGAGTTTAAGTCAACAAGTCTTTAGGTAATTAGTAACAAGTGTTAAAGTCAACAAGTCTTTAGGTAATTAGTAACAAGTGTTAAAGTCAACAAATTTTTAAGTAATTAGTAACAAGTGTTTAACTCAATAAGTTTTTAGGTAATTAGTAACAAGTGTTTAACTCAACACGTTTTAAGGTAATCAGTAACAAGTGTTTAACTCAACAAGTTTTTAGGTAATTAGTATCAAGTGTTTAACTCAACAAGTTTTTAGGTAATTAGTAACAAGTGTTTAACTCAACAAGTTTTAATGTAATCAGTAACAAGTGTTTAACTCAACAAGTTTTAAGGTAATCAGTAACAAGTGTTTAACTCAACAAGTTTTTAGGTAATTAGTAACAAGTGTTAAAGTCAACAAGTTTTTAAGTAATTAGTGACACTTGTTACTAATTTCTTAAAAACTCTTTTCTAGAACAGAACGGAACAGAATGTAATACTTTATTGCTTTTAAACTGGTAACAGTGATTGCCTCTTTGCGTTGCGTTTGCGATCAATGGTGACAGTATTAGGTAATTAGTAACAAGTGTTAAAGTCAACAAGTTTTTAGGTAATTAGTATCAAGTGTTTAACTCAATAAGTTTTTAGGTAATTAGTAACAAGTGTTTAACTCAACACGTTTTAAGGTAATCAGTAACAAGTGTTTAACTCAACAAGTTTTTAGGTAATTAGTATCAAGTGTTTAACTCAACAAGTTTTTAGGTAATTAGTAACAAGTGTTTAACTCAACAAGTTTTAATGTAATCAGTAACAAGTGTTTAACTCAACAAGTTTTTAGGTAATTAGGAACAAGTGTTTAACTCAACAAGTTTTAAGGTAATCAGTAACAAGTGTTTAACTCAACAAGTTTTTAGGTAATTAGTAACAAGTGTTAAAGTCAACAAGTTTTTAAGTAATTAGTGACACTTGTTACTAATTTCTTAAAAACTCTTTTCTAGAACAGAACGGAACAGAATGTAATACTTTATTGCTTTTAAACTGGTAACAGTGATTGCCTCTTTGCGTTGCGTTTGCGATCAATGGTGACAGTATTAGGTAATTAGTAACAAGTGTTAAAGTCAACAAGTTTTTAGGTAATTAGTATCAAGTGTTTAACTCAATAAGTTTTTAGGTAATTAGTAACAAGTGTTTAACTCAACACGTTTTAAGGTAATCAGTAACAAGTGTTTAACTCAACAAGTTTTTAGGTAATTAGTATCAAGTGTTTAACTCAACAAGTTTTTAGGTAATTAGTAACAAGTGTTTAACTCAACAAGTTTTAATGTAATCAGTAACAAGTGTTTAACTCAACAAGTTTTTAGGTAATTAGGAACAAGTGTTTAACTCAACAAGTTTTAAGGTAATCAGTAACAAGTGTTTAACTCAACAAGTTTTTAGGTAATTAGTAACAAGTGTTAAAGTCAACAAGTTTTTAAGTAATTAGTGACACTTGTTACTAATTTCTTAAAAACTCTTTTCTAGAACAGAACGGAACAGAATGTAATACTTTATTGCTTTTAAACTGGTAACAGTGATTGCCTCTTTGCGTTGCGTTTGCGATCAATGGTGACAGTATTAGGTAATTAGTAACAAGTGTTAAAGTCAACAAGTTTTTGAGTAATTAGTGACACTTGTTACTAATTACTTAAAAACTCTTTTCTTGAACGGAACGGATAGGAATGTAATACTTTATTGCTTTTATGCTGGTTACAGTGATTGCCTCTTTGCGTTGCGTTTGCGATCAATGGTGATAGTATTAGGTAATTAGTAACAAGTGTTAAAGTCAACAAGTTTTTAAGTAATTAGTGACACTTGTTACTAATTACTTAAAAACTCTTTTCTAGAACGGAACGGAACAGAATGTAATACTTTATTGCTTTTATGCTGGTTACAGTGATTGCCTCTTTGCGTTGCGTTTGCGATCAATGGTGACAGTATTAGGTAATTAGTAACAAGTGTTAAAGTCAACAAGTTTTTGAGTAATTAGTGACACTTGTTACTAATTACTTAAAAACTCTTTTCTTGAACGGAACGGATAGGAATGTAATACTTTATTGCTTTTATGCTGGTTACAGTGATTGCCTCTTTGCGTTGCGTTTGCGATCAATGGTGATAGTATTAGGTAATTAGTAACAAGTGTTAAAGTCAACAAGTTTTTAAGTAATTAGTGACACTTGTTACTAATTACTTAAAAACTCTTCTAAAACGGAACGGAACGGAACAGAATAGAATACTTTATTGCTATTATGCTGGTTACAGTGATTGCCTCTTTGCGTTGCGTTTGCGATCAATGGTGACAGTATTAGGTAATTAGTAACAAGTGTTCAAGTCATCAAGTTTTTTAATCTTTTTTTATCATAAATATGCATGTATTTGTATGTATATGGTCGTACCACTCTATATCCTATTTCGTAATAATTTTTTTTAATTAGGGGTTTGAAAAAGACTAAAGATAAATGGGCTAGTGACAACAGAAGAGTTTTCTTCATTTTACCTGAAAGAAGCGAGAGCGATTCAGTAATATTATATTCAACATAAATATACGCCAAGGGCGGAGACTGCTTTTGATTTTAATACGAAATAAGGGAATTTCAATATTATTTCAATGTTGTTTTAAAAAGAACATAACATTATCTTCTTTAAATGTTTTTGTATGTATATATTAATTATTTATTGATAAAGTATGAGCTTTCTTAAATACTCCTGAATAACTTGAGACAAATAGGAAAAAAATTCCCACCAAAAACATTTTCACGTAAAATGAAGTACTATTTTTTTTTTAATTTATTGATCAAAACAATTCTTATTTTAATACATTGTGAATGATAATCCTCCTTAAACCGAAAAGATTTTTATGTGGATAGTGAGTTCCAGAAGCTTTTACATTTACGACTTGCTAAATTAACAACAATTTTAAGTATTAAATTAAAAATGTTACTAAGAATTTACTTTAACATGCATACAACTTTTATGATATGTGTATTGTTGGTATTATTGATAACTGTCGTAGCCGTTGATCTCTGATGTTTTTATATATATAGCTAATTTAATTTTAGTATACCTTGCGCTGTCAAAAAGTTATCAAATCTCATATACCTAGAGCCAAGCTTCTAACTTTACACGCCCTACCTCTATAAGCCCACACTTCACAAACTTTACACCAGTCAATATATGTGGCTTGGCCTTTCCTTGGCCTTGGCCTCGTTACTACAATAACTGTGTGAAAGACTGGAGCACCTGGTTTTACAACCGCCAGAAGGTCGTCCCTAAGTTGGCACGCCAATAATACTTTTTTTGAGACTATATACTAGCTGCTATATTTTGGATAATTCACATTATAAATTACAGCCTATGTGTTATTATGATGTGTAAGTTTTATTATTGTAAAGTTTCATCAAAATTCGTTCAGTAGTTATTGCGTGAAAGAGTAACAAACATACATCCATACATTCTTACAAACTTTCGCGTTTATAATATTAGTAGGATAACTGACACAACAACACTATCACCTCTGTTCCAGAGTAAAGGGACACGACGACTGAACTCTACAATACTTGAACTCTACAAGCTCTTTTGTACTTAACATGATTACAGTGTTGCCAGCATCGTAATATTCAGACTGCCCAAATCAACTATTAAAAATGAAAATATAATTTTTGCTAACTTGTAGCATGACAAAAAAGTTATGAACAGTAATAAATTGGATATATATAAGTATATAAGACGGTAGTGAAACGGACTTGCTTGGCTTGGATTATGTGCCCTCCCGTGCCCTCAGATGATAGTCCAAAGGGATCTAGATCTATATAATTTGAATTAATCTGGCAATAATAGTGTAGGTATCTATAGATATTCAACAGGTATTTTAACTGACATAGTTAATTTACTAGATTAAAGAATATTATTCTCGTTTGAAAATGTTAGTTGGTGCAACACCGTATATAAATTAGTATTTGCGGGTAGTTCATTTTATCTTATTTCGAGTAGACAATATATAACTTTCGTTCCGACAGAATTGAGTTAGTCTGTTAAGAGATACCGCACAGATACATGCACAAGACAATAATAATATGCACTTGAATCGGAAACTGAATAACCAATATTAAACACTTACTCCAAACCTTACTAATGAAGACTCAGTATCACGACAGCACACCACTGCACAGCCATAATGTTCACCAGGGAAGCTCCATTTGACAACTGGCTCTAGTCAATCGAAACAGAGGTTGTATAGTCTTGGAATAAAATAAATAGTACTCGAATATAAAATATTAATTCCATATTTTATTGGTATAAGAACAAATCTAAAACACTGCAACTTATACCTAATTGCAAAACTTTTTATAGTTAGGCTCAATGCATATTGCCGGGGAATTAGCATACATATTACAAGTTAAACGAAGGCTATCGCTAGTTATTATGTTAGCAACATTGTTTTTTACTCTCTTAACTGAATCAATCAGTTGTGCCAATGAAAAAATTAGGAGTAACTATTAGATTATATTTAGAGTATAAAACTGTATTATCTTTATTTCGTATATAATTCAATAGAGAATACATTAACAATGGCTTTAAGGGGGCGTTCAAGTACAACTCCACCCTAACCAGGTTAGCAAAAGTATGCAGACCAACCCCTCCCCCTGTGCTAAACTTTGATGCATGCATTTTTCACCCTCTTCACTCTAAGCAGGAATATTTAAAACGTTTCGTTCTTACTACGTGACATTGGCAGAGTACTTTGTTGACAGTCGTAGTGCGCAACTGAAAGCCATCAAACCAAAGAAGAAGAAGAAGAAGAATACAGCTACACTTTGTCACTGTCAACTGTCAATAGAAGAAAAGGTATTAACTGTACAGTGTAAAATATATTTTTAAACTCCCTCACCGTAGCGATAAGTGACCGAAAAGAATTCCCATCAAAACGAAGACATGTTAATGTAACTCAAAGTATTAATTATAATAAAAGCTCTTAACATTCCTTTCCTTCACTGAAGGAATACTCGTATATCTGAACCAAATTTCATCCAAATTGGTCCAGCAGTTCTTGGATATAAGTGCTGTAAGTAACCCGACTTTGTTTTATATAGAGTAGTAGCTGTGCCTTGCGGTTTCACCCGCTATATTTTGGATAATTCACATTATATTATTATAAATTATAGCCTATATATTAATCTGATGTGTCAGCTATATTATTGTAAAGTTTCATCAAAATCCATTCAGTAGTTTTTACGTGAAAGAGTAACAAACATACATCCAGAAATCCATACATCCAGACATCCATACATTCTTACAAACTTTCGCGTTTATAATATTAGTAGGATTCTAGACAGCTACTAACTTAGTATCATTGGCGGCGCTAGGGACCTGCGATGACGCCCTCGTGCCGTCAAAAATATTTTTTTTTTTTTTTAGTCTGACAACATTCTCTTATGTCTCAAAAACTAACTCAACACTTGTTTTCCTTGATACTATTCGTTAAACTTACCGCGTAAATATTCCTGTTTGAACGTTCGTTTCGTAAATATTTCTGTTTAGAATTTATTTATGGGCTAATTTTCATTTATGGAAAATGTAAATATATGGTTCCTGCGGGATAATAATTTTCATCAAGATAGTTCTCGTAATTAATGAGGAAGCTCTTGTCTTCCTTATGATAGAATTTGTTTCGCTAAATAATTAAATATTATTAATTATACTAAAACTTTAAAATACGAAGTCTGGACAGGACACTAGTCTTACTAATATTATATTTAAATATGTACAAAAAACAGTTTAGCAAATTGAAATAAAATTTGGCTTAGATATACTTTATAACCTGGATTAAAACAAATGCTAATTTTCATCCCGGAAGAATTCTTAGTTCCTGCAGGATAATAATAAAATATGTTGTTAAACCTAAGTACACTTGGCAAAGTCAGGGCGAGTCGACTAGTATTCATCTTGAGGTGGAAATAAAGATCAATATACCAAGTCAGGGTCAAGTAATGTGCTTAAAGCTTAAGGGTCAGAAAGGATCGTAAAGAGGGTCCTAAATCAACATCTACTGCATAATTCTATTTTCATTACGAAAGTTTTCTCCAATTTCGCTCAGCCCTTTCTAGTGATTAGCCTAAGTTACTTCTATTCAAAAAACTTTAATTTTATATCCTAACCCGCTCTCGCTTCGCTAAGGTGTATTCAAACTGTAAACTCACTCACTCATTTATTCATTCATACTCTACCGCAACTATGAATCATATATCTAATAACCACTGCAATAACTACCACTAAGTAGACCCCATTTATTTTTGAGCATACGTTCCAGGGCATTTCCCTTCACACCACTGACAACATTGGAATTCTAGGAGTCGATATACCGAATGTAGTCCAATTCCGGGGTCATTTGGAGAGCAAAGCTAAATAAGCTTCTAAAAATCAAGATTCTAGAAGTCTTCAGAGAGACTTAGTTCCCCCGACTCTTTTCCGCCATCGCACACTTCGCCGATAGGACAGATCGCATACCGTTTGGATGCTTGGGATCCCATAAACGTACGTCCGTCAAGATCCTTCCTATCACACGGGTGCAAGCTGTGATCTGTCTCCAGAGGACTACAGTCTAAGGGTCTTTAATCGGAGAGTGTACAAGTCTCAACGAGGTCGGCAACGCATCGGCAGCTGCTCATCAACTGTTGCAGATGTCCATAGGCGACGATGACCACTTCCCATCAGGTGGACCGTCTGTTTGTTTGTTGAAAATCGGCTAATTCTATTTTTGTTGTGTTAGTTATTTTCAGGACAAGGTTTATTTAAAAAAGAAAGTGAGTGAGACAGAAGAATGAGCAAGTCAGTGAGGTGGTTGTCGACATACTACGCATTATAGAATAGTTGCAGCTGGGAGAAAATGAATGAATAAATGAGTGAGTGTGTAAGTTAATGATTTAAATATACCTCATCGAAGTGAAGGTCAACTAGATTATGATAAATAGAAGGCAGGGAATCACTACATAGTATAAAACAAAGTTGCCTGCCGCTGTCTGTCTGTCTCTATGTATGCTTAGATCTCTGAAACTAAGTAACGGATTTTGATGCGTTTTTTTAATAGATAGAGTAATTCAAGAGGAAGGTTTATATGTATAATACATACATAATATAGAAGAGGAACACTGATAATTTTAGAGGTTTCTAATGTGATGTCGTATAAAACACATTTTTGCGTTTACATTGCAAACGCTGGCTGAACCCTACGAGCTAGATCAAAATAATGTACTACAGTATTGTACATTTTAAAAAGGTCTATGCGATGCTATATGTTTATCTCATAGGGATAACCCACAATAACCATTCTTGTCCTTTATTTTTAACGAGAAATAATGGCTTATTTACGAAGCGATTTTAAGCAATTACAGCAGTAATCGTTATCCAATTAGGTACCTTAAATACATTGTGTATTTAATAGAGATCAATATGGCCCTTTACAGCATGAAATTTGAATAAATATTTTCTAAGATATTACAGATTTAATGCAGGGATATAGAGCTTACGGTTAAATATACGTGTTAAATTGCACCCGGTCGCAGTTGGGACGGGTCCACTAGTTAAATAATAATTTAGTAAGTATAAATGCAAATAATGTAGATACAATAGCAGAAAAGTAGATATTTCTTCACGAGTCCTAAGCAAACACGCGCTGCATAATTCTATTTGCTCCACGGAACTGTTACTCTATTGCGAGACTTTTGTGATTCTATTCATATGAGATTTAAATCAAATATAAGACTTTATATTCGGGGGTAGTATCTTTTATTTTATTCCAAGACCAATAACAACTGTTCCGATAGACTTGAGCCAGTTGTTAAACGGAGCTTGACCCGTACCCCCACACTACTACACAGCTATAATGGTCACCAAGGGTGGGAATATCGAGTAACCAATATTAAACACTTACTCCAAATCTTAGTAATGGAGACCCAGCAACACGACACCACAGCCCCAATGGTTGCCGGGAGACATCCGTTTATTACCTGCCTCAAGTCTATGAGAATACAGTCAAGACATACAGTCTTGGAATAAAATAAAAACAAGTACACACGTGTATCTATACTACCCGCGAATATAAAGTTATCAACGGTGTTGCTAATTGTAGTAGTATAATTTCTAGTTACATTACGCTACTCTATTGATGTTCTAATTGTAAATTTTGTTAAAACAAAACTCTTGCAACAAGCTTTAAATCATTGGTGCCCAAAACACACAGAGTGTGTTTATCGGTTTATGCCATGAGTAATTGTCGTTATATGCCACCTTGAAAATTGCCTTTTTCATTGATAATAATATTAAAATAAATCTTACCAGCTAAGATCTCTTTAGCAAATATTTAAATAATTAGTAAGGGCCAAATATATGCCGGAGAATAGTAATCGATTATCGAATAATCGAATCGCCATCGCCATCTATGGCGCTGGAGTAGGGTTGTAGTCACTATTTCGACAGTCTCGACTCTTTATATGCCCTCGACAGTCTCACTGTAGTCTTAGTTATGCGTGGTCTCTCGAGGAGTGAAGAAGTCTCTAGATAGTGCTAGTGAAAGTGTTAAGTTAAAATATGCACTACTTAGATTTCTCTTGGGATCATATTTGATCATATATCGGTTTATTAGCAGTATTTACGTTGCATTTACCCAATAGTCCATTCAATATCATCACCCCTTGTAGTTTTTTTCAATATATTCCCTCCTACTTCTCATTATTAAAATGTTCGAGATATATTTTATGTTTCTTTACAATCTGCAGTTGTTAAGCAGTCTGCGACCTACAGTAATATATGGGCAATTATAAAAATAACAATTTTTACCCGTCAAGTTTTTACCCATATCTTATATTTTTGCTACAGAATCTAACATATTATATATGTCGTAGAAACTTAGGGGTTAACTGTGTAAGCCTATGGTTGGGTTAACATAAACCTAACGTTGTGTTTACATTGCCATGTGGGAACCGCATTGTAGGTACGTGACCTTCATCGGAGATGTCTGCAGATCTAGCAGCACCAACACATCACTGCACTTAACACTTTCACTAGCACTACCCAGATAATATCCTCTCCTCGTGACCACGTAAGTCTAAGCCCCACTGTCTCATAAGTAAATATAAAGGGACAAAACGGTAGTTATAATTCCCCTCCACGTGTGGGGCAGACGTAAGTGACAAACGCTAGCCAATTAGAGGCTGTCAAAACGACGAAAGTGATTATTATTTTATTCTAGCGCCATAGATGGCGGTGATGATTTGAATATTTGATAATCGTTTTCTCGTTCCAGGCATATAGATAAATATACAGTTATATCATAATATCGTTATCGTCTTAATTGTGATATCACACAGGTATCAACTGTCCGCAAAACCGGGTTTATTAGACTGGCAGTAAAGTGTCCTGCAGATGTGAGTCCGTTATTAATGAATATGTAAAAAAATGTTAAAAAATGAAAATAATATGAAAAGGATAAATTTTTAAAAGATTTTTACAGCTGCATAACCGTAATATTTTTCAAAGTTTAATATTTTATAACAGAGTAAACCACAGCTTAATATTACACTGCGAAATCATGATCATGGCCATTCATGATGTTAAGTAGAGTAGATGAGAAATGGACTTAAAGACCAAAGCTGAAGGTACTTTTACTTATTTATAGCTTTGTTCTGTGTATTTTTGTAATATTTGTAAAAAAATTAATTTACTGTATCAGGTTACAAGATCTCTGTAGTATGTGAAAACTGTCAGGATGTAATTGTAGTATTTGGAAAATGATCCAGCGAAGCCTTCTTTTAGACTGTGGAGGTATCTAAAAGGTTTTCTGGGTCAGCGAAAAAAATCCCCGAACTCATTCAGAATTATGTGATATAATAATATATATGTCGGGGATTTTAAATGATGTGAAAGGAAATGGAAGGAGGAAGATGGGGAATATTGGGGAACATAAAAAAAGGGGGTGATGGTATTGAATGGAATATTGGGTAAACGCAACGTAGATACTCCTATTGAACCGATAAATGATCACATATGATCTCCAACAATTACGAGAGAAACCTAAGCAGTGCCTTGGACTTGTGACCAAGGTGTAGGCTTAAGGAGCTCCTTTAAGTAATTACAACACTCGCCTCCACTGCTAGGCTCTCTATTTAAACCCAAGGTTAAACGCACATAAACCTAATCTAACACAAGGCTAACCTAACCAAAGGCTAACCTAACATTGTGTTTACTTAACCACGTGGCAATTACTTTGTAAGGAACCTTAGTTGGACAGCACTTCCACACTACACTGCACTTGACACTATCACTATCACTATCACTAGCACTACTTAGATGATGTTCACTTCTTGGGAGACCGCGCACGACTAAGACTTCAGTTAGACTGTCGATCGCATATAAAGGGTCGAGGGTAGAGACTGTCAAAACAACGGAAGTGACTACTACCCCACTCCAACGCCATAGAGAACGATAACGATTCGATTAATCGATAATCTTTTACTATGCTCCGACATATATAATGTTAAGTTTTATTAAAATGTTATAAAATATCGATATTAAATCTAATTAGAATAATTTGATCGAGTAAGCGTGATTAAATTATTAAAAGGGAGGTTATATATATTAACTTGGCAACACAAGCCTACGACCCCACCTGTTATGGGGGATAATAGTGGGGATAGGTGAGAGGGGAGTTTTATATTATAAAAATGGTGCCTTTTACGCAAGAAAGTTTAGGTGGTCTCGGATCCTGTGTAACTGCAGTGTTGTATATTTTTTGTGAAAGAATGTTTACTTTTTTTTTTTATTATAAAATGGGCTTACTCTTGACCTCAATCTAGCTCAAGAGCAGAGACGAGGTCGAAGATGAAGCAAGCTGGGCCAGAAGAAGCCTGTTCACTCTTGCTTTAAAAGCATTCGGGTACTGGTAGTAGAAAGGCCTCTTAATACTGCACATGGGCCGCAAGCCCGTATGCTTAAGCTACCGTATACCTTATAATAAAAAGAAAGTAATATCAAACAAAAACCTTATCACAAGACCCCGAGAACTCATATTAAGGCCATTATCAGGGAAGTCATATTTAATACACCAGTGCTCAATTTCTATTATATCAGATTAATATTAAAATTAGCCGAATTTCGCAATTCACAGCAACAAATATATTGTGTCCAGTAAAGGATTGTTACCAACTTTGTTTCCGTGCTGATTCAGGAGTTTGGTCAGGAAGTATGAAATTCACTGCGTTCGGTAATAACAAAGGCAGTGTACAATATTAAATTATCTTGTTTGCTAACAAGTTGTTAACTTATACATTAATCCAAAATATGGAGCTGATGGGTCATGGATGGATCAGAGACTATTATTTCACACATATCGGTGTAAAAGTATTCTTAAATTCTCATTTTTTCATGTCACTGACTACGCCTAACCCCTTAAAGTTAATTTTTCAACAATTTAAACGATGCCCACTTACCATCAGGTAGGTCGTCTGCTCGTTTGCGCCTTATCTGTCATTAAAAAAAATACATTATACCAAAATTTGTCTCATAAAAACGAGTAGAGAAGCGAGGGCGTTACTAGTTTTATAATATAACTTTAGCAAGGGATCTGCTCCAACTTTCAAACTGGATCACAGAACACAAAGCAAAGCTATTAACTATAAGATGTTTCTCAAACTACCCACTCATCTATTAATATCTCCGAACTGATAACAAACTTCTGAACTTTCTATTTATTATGATTGATTGAACTAGTTTTGTTTTTTGGAGTTTTTAAATGTGTTGCCTTATGCATTTTTGATTGTAGGTTTTTTTTGTATTTTATGGTTAGTTTTTGTAGTGTCTATTATTGACTGAAATAGGTCTTGTTGATGTAATCCTCCTGTTTACCATTTCATTTTCTTTCAATGAGCGTTTCTTGATTGGCCGACCCGACACAGCATCGGCACCGATCCGACGCCGACACCGACGGACATGTTATAAAATAATAACATTATTAGGGTAAATAATTAAATGAGCATGGTAAATTGTTTTCTTAGACTGGCAACATCTTAATTGTTTGACCTTCAATGAAAGTTAACATTAATTTCTAATTTATAAATTGTTTAATTTCCAATATTTGAAATACTGATATATTATTCTAAGATTGTAATTAATAAATGAAATAAATAATTTAGGCAAATATTAAACCGGTTAAATGATATTAATATTATCTAATATTGTGAATAATGTTATTTAGTATTTTAATTGCTTCATCTTTAATAAAAGTTAACCATTAATTTCTAATTTATAAATTGTTTAATTTCCAATATTTGAAATACTAATATATAACTCTAAGATTGTAATTAATAAATTAAATAAATAATTTAGACGAATATTAAGCTGGTCAAATGATATAAATATTGTCTAATATTATAAATAATGTAATTTAGTATTTAAGTTAGTATTAATAGCGCCACCATTTGCCTAGCTTAGTTTGTGACAGTATTTCTATAAAAGGGCAAATATGGGTTGGATCGGGTACTCTAGTTTCAACTCTGTATAGTCGTTACGCTGTTGCTCTGTAACCAGGTGCTGGTGGTGATGCTGTTGGATAATCTTGGTTACTGTACAACCATATAAAGATAAGTTATAGTATCTTGTATAAATAGTGATACTTTGCTAAATAGTATTAATGTTATATAATGTTGGTAAATCTATATTTTGAAAGTAACATTAGTGGAGTTTCTTGCCAGTTCTTCTCCTCAGATTAATATCATTCCGAACTGGTTGTAGATAAATAAAATATTTTAAGTTGGATTATTTGTCTTTATTTACATTGCTTAATATTTCAGAGTAGGTACTCACATATTGGTATATTTTGCTATAAAATTAATAATTTTCATAATTATAATATGTTTTAAAGTAAATAATATTTTAAAACTATCATCATTTTACTCTACATCTAATTATAAATCTATCAGACGCATAATGCTATGAAATTGTACTTTTTTATAGCATTTTTCATTTATTATAATTTTTTAGTCATTTGCATTTATTTTTTTTTAATTTTAAATTAAGTGGACTTTTTTGTTATATTAGTTTGGAAAGATACCTTTTACTATATTTTTTATTTTTATGCTTGTATTTGTAATTTTTGTTCTTTAAATGTATGCTGAGTTTTGTGTAGTCACTTATGTTTTATTATTTTTAAATGTTGAAGCCGTCTTAAAAAGTTACGTTCTTACGAATATAGTGTAATAAGATGTTGTTATTGACGAGTTTTAGAATTGTAACTACTGATGGTCCTTAAATAAATAAATAAATTACTACTCAGTGCATGTGTAAGAACTACGTATTTTTTCATTATGGCCTTTAAAAATTACGTCGTTAAAACGCTCCTTTTTTGCGTCTTAAATTAAAAACTTATATAGTAAATACATCAAATACAATTATTATACGCTGGCAACGCGCATCGCTCTTGTCTACGTGGGAGCGTGTTGGTGTCGTTCTAATGAAGAATGCTGTCGGTGCCGTGTCGGGCCGGCCAATCAAGAAACGCCCAATTCTTGGTTACTAATTTTGGCGTTTTGCAGCCCAAAGGTTCTTATGGAAAAATTTGGAAAATTGACAGTTTACACTTCGCAAATATCGTTTCACAGGAGTAAGTGAAATAGTGAGTGGATTAGTAAGTGAACAAGCGAGGGTGCGAGTGGGAGAATACGCGGGTCAAGGAGTTATCAAGAAGGTGAGTGAAGGGTTGAGTACGGTATGAGTGAGTTAGTGTATGAATAAATCTATGCGTAAGTGGATCAGTTAGTGCGTACGCTTATGAATAGGTGAGTGATTGTGTGTATGCAAGTGGTAAGTTGGGACAACTGAGCAAGCGTGAGGGTAAAGTGTGCGAGTGAATGAGCATACTAAAACCAATGGACGAAGACGCGCAGGTCGGCTAGTTATACGATAAAGTAGAGCTAAAACTAAGTTATTTTCTTATATATACAGATGAATATTAATGATATCATTATGTTGAATTAGTATGACTTGACAAATTTTATGAGTTTTTGTTATTGTACCGTTGATTACGGGAAGGGAAATGACACGAGTTTTCTTTTCTGGGACAACGGAATTGAGGTCATTACCGTTATTTTAAGGCTAGTGCACATTAACTAATGTAAATAAATCATCATTAGGCTTTTTTGAAATCATTGTTACCTTACCCTGGTTCTTTTATAGTGTAAACAATGTATTTTGTTGTGTTTCCTGATATTCTGGTTCAAAACGTAGACTTTTGACTTTATATATTATATATATTGAATCATGGATTTGTATTAGATGTTAGTGAATTTATCTTATCTTTTTTTTGTGTTGGACTTGTGTTGCTAAAAATTGGCTTTTAATGGATATTCAATCAGCGCCATTACTTACTTCTTTTCTCACCTTTTTTTCTCCAATTCACCTTTCTTTCCTCATAGTTTTGTGCTTCACTTGAATAATAATTGCTATTAATAACTTTTTACAATAATTTCCGTGGAATTTGATTTTGTCGTTTATGCCGCTAGATACTTATTCTGTTCCTTACGGTTTTTTTTCTCTATTTTGTGTAATGTTTATGTATTAAAGTATGTGACAGTTACTACTAAAATCTATTGAAATAACACCTCATTTGTCTTCTTTAAAAAAGATTTATAGCAATTGAAAGTAGGTTTTCCAAACACATGCGAAAAGCTACGAGAATATTTTTTTTATAATATAGAAATTCAATATGTTCAACATAATGTGTACCAACCTTTAAACGGTTTCTATTATCTTTATCTTTTATTATTGCTATCTTTTATCTCTCCGGGATCTAATGATAATAAATTTCCTTATAATGGTACTAAAACTGGACTGTAGCTTACTTTATTGAAAGTTTATATGCTAATGTTGTTAGAATAGTGTATATGTAGCTTTATATACTTTAGGAGACTAGCCTCTTGTAAATATATCTAAACATTGAAAGTTTAAGATTTAATTTCTTTTTGTTATTCAAAGTCCCTTACCAAACTAGTTTGGATTGATATTGGTTTTTTATATTATACTGTAAAAGATTTTTATAAATTATAAATCAACCTTTGACCTTGACAAGCCGTTACTTAACTAGCTATGTAAAACTTAAGACAAGTTATTTCGAAAAGGTTTCGGAAATTTCGCTGTGCTGAATATGTGGAGGTGGGGTGTGATGATTCTTGCAAGAAAAGGAAAAATTCTCCATCCTGATATGATCTAGCTGGTCCATATACATACATAGTATCCGAATTGAAGTTAAGAGCGCGATAACGAGGATCTCGAATTTTTACACGTCATTAAGTCAACGTTAAAAATTTATATATATCCTTCAGCAAAGCGAGGACGAGTAGCTTATTGAAATAACACGTTGTTACAGGTGAGGGTTAGAATTGTGAGATTGCTAGATTATTGGGATTGAGCCTTCATCTCCTTGTTGAAGTATCTTAATCTCCACCGTTGCACGAACCAAGTAGTTCAATTTTCTATACACTTGAGAGTGGTTTATTATTTTACGTAGAATATTTTATCGTAAAAAACAGGCTAGGTAGAATAATTACTCGTAAAAAGTAACACAAACGGTCGCGTGGGGTATGGGTACTAAGAGCTTGCTATTGAATCATGAACACATTTATGAAGCTAATAGGGAAACCATTACAGTAGTTAAAGATGCGATGGTGTGGTGTTCAGTTAAAGCAGTGATAGAATCAGTGGTTAAGACTTTAATGTCGGAAGGTCTGAGTTTAATCCTGGGCACACACCGACAACTTTGCTGAGTTATGTGTTTTTAAGCAATTAAAAATAACTTGCTTTAACGGTGAAGGACAACATCGTGAGGAAAGCTGCATTTCTGGGAGTTCTCTAAAGTTCCCAAAGGTGTGTCAACTCTGCCAACTCGTACTGGGCCAGCGTGGTGAACTATAGCCTAAGATTCTCCCGATTCTGATGACGAGACCCGGCTCAGCAGTGGGCCATTAACGGGTTGTGATAATGATGGAATGTGAAACATATCCTAAGGTATGTGACACTCGACACGAGTAATAAAGGGTTAAAAACTTCTATCCTATCATTATCCAAATTAAAAGAAGGAATAGTATCTTCTGAAAGAAATGTATAAAGTAGTATGTGACGGACGAATCAGGTTCGCACTTGTCCAATTTCAAATAGCAATTTAAAAATATCAAATTTGTCTCTCAAACTATAATGTGATATAATTTATGTCCATGTTTGTGCTCAGACATTCAGTGTACGCATAAAAGATACCAACTGCGAGAAAAATAATATTTTTCAGTAAAACTTCACATAACGTTATTAAAATTGAGTTAAAATAAAAAAGTATGAAACTTTTATTGAGAGTTTATTTAGCACTGAAAAGGAGGTAGTTTGAGGAAATGTAATGAGGTATAAGTAACCCTTTATTGCACTGCTTCATTGTGTAGTGTAGTGTATTTCACTTAATATGGCGCAGTCGGTAGGATGTGAATCTTCACAAATTCATAAAATTGTTTATTGGATATATTTTACATAGTTGCATTGCATTAGGTCTAACTTAAAATATGCACTTTGTTTCATTTAAATCGGAAGTCTAGGAAAAAAGTAATTGTCATTTAAAAATGTTTTATCCTAACAAAGCTGCTTTCCGCCGTTTACACGCTTAGATAGAGAATTCAACAGCCGCCATTTTGAACATTAAAAAAGATACCGTGCGAAGCTTGAGCGGTCGCTAGTACATAATATACTAACGTAGCTATTTTTTTTGTTTCCACATATTTTATACAGCCTCATTTTTAACACCAATCCATATAAACAAAGTACTCCAATATAGTGCGAACGTTCTATATTTCTCACATTTCCCACTAAATTCACTTACAAGTTATTGATTGGTCCAATACTCGTACTATCAGCTCAAACTGCGTACAACTTCCAAACTAACTTACAGATTACATGGTTATCCACTTTTAATTAAAAGTATTTGAGGAATTTGTGTCAGTATTCAAACTTTGGATATTGTAATTTTAGCGAGAATTTGTCCTTCTGTTATTATCTTCTGAATTTTCTTCAAAAAATTATGTTTAATTACTTAAATTCCGCTCACAAAGTGTTAATAATTTAAAGTTCCCCCCTTGTCATTCTGAGTTGTATCGTATGACAGTCGTTTACAGTGAAATGCGTGGAATTGTGGAATGAACTGCCTTATGATATTCGACACTCGAAATCACTTGAAATGTTTAAACGTCGTTTGAAACAATATTATTTAACTATTAACAATAAATAGTATCTGCTTTAATCTAGTGCATTATTTATTGTTATTTTTGTTTGTATACGTATATTATACCAGTAGTATTATGTAGATAATGTCATATTTAATAATGTAGTAAATGATATAATTTTTAGTTATTATGTACTGCCTTTTACATTTTTTTCTTACGACAAGTTTGCCTATAAAAGATCACTCTTAGTTCGAAATGAGCTGATAGTTTTTAAACGGCTGTCCAGATCTTCACAAATTATATATAAGAACCATCTCGATTAAATCAGCTTTCAAACAAATAAAACCGCATCAAAACCGGTCCATTATCTAGAGTTAAATATTAATTTGAATAATATAATCTGAATATTAGAAATGAACTAGAAACTAGAATCTCATTTTTGTAAGTTTTAATTAACAAATAATTTTTTTTCAAGCATATTTCCAATATAATGAACATTGGATTTAGAAAATTAAGATAAACTTCATTTTATCTCAAAGTTCATCAATTAATATTTCTTTAAAATTTTCTTTTTGGGATGTTAGGAGTACTAAATAATATTTCTTTTGGCTTTAGGTACGTAATTATAAAACTTTAAATTTTTTTAGCTTCTAATTCTGTGATTTTATTTATAACAAATAAGGTGCAAACGAACGGTCCATCTGATAGTAAGCGCCACATGGTCATTGGCAATTCTATAGTGTTTGGGTGGTAGAGGAAAGGGAGGATCTTCGATAGACATGTGTCGTGATAGGAACGCGTCAAAGGCACGTAGTGGTCGGATTTGCATGCTGGTGGCCGCAAGACCGTCGGGGAACAGAACCCCTACCATAAAGGGGTGCAAAATGCCCCAATTCCCTTCACGAGCAGGTCTTATTTAGCAAGTAATATCTGACATATAGTAGAATGTAGAAAGCATTTACAAACCAGTTGTTTCCGAATTAAACTTGCGCAACGAAACCAATTTGAATAAAATATTCACTGTAAGCGCTGCAATTGTTGTCTTTATAACTATTACAATAGTTCAACACTGAATAAAGATGAATGTTATTTCAAATTCTACTAAAATGGTATAAAGTTCATTTTTAATTGTTGCTTATAATTATTATAAGCTTTTGATCACAGCTACTAAACTCTTCGAGCAGCTGGAATGAAGTTCGTGCTCAATGTTTTATGTTTGCGAAACTTTGTTTACTTTGTAATACTATTAATATTTCAAAAAAAGTATTGTAAAAAATTATATTTATACAGCAATACGTATCTCAATAAATATGTAAATAACTACCTATGTGATAAAATTTAAATTTATTATTTTTATGCCAAAAATTTCCCTAAAATCAAGGAAATTTCCAACATGTGACCACATTATTGCTTTAACAAATGACCTTGAATACGCGCGGCCAATCATATTTAGAATTACATTGAAGTTATGACGTCATCAAGCGAAATGATGTTGCTGTATGAGTAGTAAATAAATACCTGATTTTATTAAAGGATAATAATTGATTCTGGATAGAAAATAATAAATAATTAAGTACCATTCTAGACAAATATTAATATTGTTAGCAACACCTTTGTAAGCTTTTATTGTTGATAGTTCAAGTAGATTTATTTAAGAATGCATCCCAATAGGACTGACGTGGCTGACAAGTGATTTCATAAAGTAAACGTATGAAGTAGTGAATGTAATTTAGTGTGATAGTAATAGGTTCTCTTTGTTAAAGCTCATGTGAGTTTATTAATTATATTAATTATTTTTTTAAGTGGTGATGATCATGTAGTGGCTTAATGAAGGACATTGTAAACCTCAGAGACTGCTCAGCCTCATCTTAAATGTATTGCTATTTATGGTATCCCGTGATCGATAACAGCACCGCATGTTCTGTTTGCATTATGTTAACATCGTGTTTGAGTTTAAACAGGAAGCCAATAAGCTTAGTAAGCAACAGTAATCTCGGTTGTCTGTATGCTTGAGTTACTATTACATAAGCTTGGGAGCAATTAACGGTCGTTCAATAATCATTTAATATTATTTCCTCATAAAATTCCTCAGGCTTTACTTGACACAAAGATTTACAGAACCATGGCCTGTTCACTAAAGTAAGGGAGCCAAAGATGGGATTTTTTGGATTTACTCGAGCGCGTCTGATTATAGTAAGGTAGATTAATTACTAGCTAAAAAGCAAGCATTTTGAAAATCTAACGATTTGAGCGTGGCTGACTTACCATAGCTACACTTCTTTCCGACGCAATGACATCATCACAGGTAATCACAAAACAATTCTAGCACCTCTGGATACCTAACGCTTTCAAATTAATTTTTTTCTACCTTTCTAGATAGCCACACCAACCACTCAGGTCGGCAAATGAAAATACCGTCATATCACTGACACGTCGGACAATTTTTTACAATTTTGAAAAGCTGTAGATAATTTCCCCACCACTAGTAAAGGAATCATCTTTCTTTCTATACAAGACGCTTGAATAAACTCCTACTTAGCGCACGTGCTTCACCTCCCCTACTACTAGAATATAACTTGCGATTTAATAATAAATCTGTCACTTTAGTGTATTTATCTGACTATCTAAATATCTGCTATTTCACAATGAAAGTTATAATTATGATAGTCTTACTCTTTCTATAAAAAATGTAACCTTTGAATCCAAAATGCTATCCAAGTCAAACCCGTTAAAATTATAACATACAACATTTATGAGCAGATTTATATAAAATAAGTTAAATAAAATGAAACGTCAAGATGGTGGTTAAGTGATATGCACAGCTAACCAAAGTTTAGGGTGATTTTGGGAATTTTTAAAAGGATTTGTAGTCAAAATAAGGTAATAGACATAGTTTACTTGTCGTTACTACATTTTATTTTAAATATCTACATACTAACTTGTATATGATTAACTCCCTAAGACATAAACGGTCACACAGCTCTACATGCACTTCATCCCATACTCTAACCATTACAAGCCTATTCTTCTCGACAAAACATAGCTTTCCCAAGCCCTAGTCTATCTTTGTATCAAATTTCATCAAAATCAATTCAATGTCAAGAAGCGTCAGTAGCTCAGTGGTTTTACAAGCATTTAGGAGGGGTAAAGGGAATACTAGTAGAATGTGATCCATACTGCTAGTAATCTTAAAAAAAAATGGTTTAAGCATGAAAGTTATTATTATGTTCAGCATTTAGAAAAAACACTAACTAAACTACTATGGATGCTAAATTCAAAGTTAAAATAAAATAGTTATTTCAAGCAAAGTAAATATCTTAAACAGAATTAAAGTTGAATGACCTCACAAATGTTATGCAGCAGAAACATAAAATCAGCATCCGAGGTCCAGGGAGAATATAATTAAACAAATGTTTGAGATGAGCGACCTGAGCACAAAAGGTTGAATAAGTAAGCGGGATGAATCGCAAAATATACTGTAATCTTGAATGTATATAGAACTAGTTATCCACCCTGGTTTCAAATGTTAGAAATCGTAATTGGACGCCATCTAGAGGACAAAACATGTTGAAGTGTTGTGTTAGTAAAGTAACTTACAGCGCCATCTGTTACAAATTTTATGAACATTAATCAAATTATAAATGTGAAAGTTTCTATCTTTGTTAATCAATCACGTGAAAACGGCTGAACAGATTTTAATGAAATTTGACACACAGATACTTTATAACCTAGATTAACACATAGGCTACTTTTTATCCCGGAAAATTCATAGTTTCTACGGGATAATAATAAAATGTTTGTTGTACGCCTGAATATATTTATAGAGAAATATATTGAAAATGAAATGTTTTTTTTTAATCTAAGTATATACCAATATAAGCCAAAGGTTGAGTTTGGCTCTGAATGTTGTCCGAAAAAAATATATTTAATATCAAAAAATCTTTTAAAAGTATTTTCATCTCATAATGAACAAACATACAAACTGATGTTATTAAAGGAGATCGTTTTCTCAACATTTAATTTCAATTTTTTTTATCTACGAGCAGTTCAAGCAGAAGGCTTCAATCAATTGAGGCGTTCTTTATTAACTCGGAAATTAAATTTATTTTTATATTAAAACTAGTTTTATAGAATTAATTAAATTCAAACATAATTCCACTATTGTCAAGAAAGAAGACTGCTCAAACAAAATTAAATGAAATTTAAAAGATGTTCTATTTAAATTATACTTTAACCGACTTCAAAGAAAGAAGGTTTAACTTATATTAAAATAAGATGGATATTACTTCTTTGTTTAAATGATATCCTCATACGAAGTAGGATCGATGGGAATAAAAATATTTTTTTTTTATTTTAGCACCTTTTTCGATAACTGTACATTTTCTCAAAACTCTGTGAATGCAGTTCAGAATATCTTAAAAAGTTATGGATGGTCTCCTAGGAACGTTTTCCTGTAACTTTAACGGTTAAGGTACCTGCCCTTACTGACCCGTGTCAAAAATCCACCGTGTATAATATAAAGCAAAAATATTCATTTTTTAATGCCTTCCAATGTATTAGGCGGAGAAATAGTAGGAGAGGGTTATAGAAGACATTACGAAGGGTTGATATTGAATGGCCTATTGGGTAAACGCAACGTAGATACGTTACGGCTTAAGGGCTGCCCTATCACTCACCTCCACACCGTCCTCAGTCGTATTTAATTATATAAGTTTATCATAAAAGAACAATAAAACCCTGAAATCTATAGATTTCATAAACAGACATATCAACCCCTAGACGGGATTGTTATAATTAAAGCAGGAACGTTAATGTATAACAAAAGTGACAGATAGACAGACAGATACAAAATGAGGCTCATTTCCATTTCAATCAGTTTCAACGTTTTACAAATGCTTTGTAGTATTACATGACTTATTTATATCTTTCACAAAGAGAAGAGTTAGCTACACCATTTTTATCAATTGTTCAGTCGTGTGGTGTCGTAATGTTGGGTCTCCATTATTAAGGTTTGGTGTAATTTTTTAATATTGTTTACTCATACTTACATAATATTTAGATATAGGCCTTTTTATTCAGTACTGTATATTGCACCCAGGTCGCAAGCTCCAGGTACTACTAGTGCTCCTCCTAATTATTAGTTTTTACTGCAATAAAACCTAGACTAATAAGTGAAGCTTTAAAATTAATTATTTCTTCTCTTTTTCTCTTTTCGTCTTGTTTATAGCAAAGGTCGAAAAACTTAAAGCTCTCCTTTATTTTGTTTCACTTCTTGATTTTTCATTTTCAAGGGTTTATTTTAACTTTATTGTCTTTGGACTCCAAAGATCATCAGAAAACTCCTGAAAATAAAAAAGGAAATAATTGATTGAGGAATTTATGAGAGGCATCAAGTTCAACTGAAAATAAAATGTTAGATTTCTTAAAATTGTGAGAATAAAAAACTGTTGTTTATACTTCAACATTATACTAAGCACAGGAATAATACCTGAACAATTGTAAAAGTCGGACATTATATTGTTGAATAAAAAAGGAGATCTACTCGCCATCACCAACTATCGTCCGATAAGTTAGCTCTCTTGTGTTTACAAGCTATCTACCTCCATCATACATGCCAAGATAAGTCCAGAAAAAGATAGTATGCAACCGGTAGAGCAAGCAGGCTTCCATTCCAGCTCCATAAATGGTCCGGCTATGTAGCGAGACACACTGACCAGCGATGGACTCTTAAATGCCACTCCATTTCTATCCATAAGGCAATAAAAGCGTGGGCATACCGCAAAATCAATAGGTAGATGACATAATATCATCAGTAAAAGTGGCCCACAAGAAATTGGAAGGAATTCCTATAAAAATAATTAAAAAATAATAATAAATACAATTTGTAACTAATACTATAGCCATTTACATTACTAACATTACCTACTACTACCACTAAGAAAAAAAGCTTTTTAATTTTATTTATACCGTCCCTCTTAAAGGAATCAAAACCTTCAAAGCATTTCCCGTTGACCTAGATTTATGGAATTTGATAAGAAGCAATGTCTTAAAGCAAGGATAAATTCGAAAACTGTAAGGTAACATCATTTTAAGCTGATTGTGATTGTTCTACGTCGATGCTCGACGAAGGCGAAGTTAAGTTTGTGCCGTCATCAAGATTGTAAAAAACCTTCAGATTTTGTTTACAGTAGAGAATATAGACCCTTGATGTAGTGTCAAAATAAAATGATGAAAGTTTATAATCGAGTTATTCTGAGGAAATACTATATTCAGAGTGTCCTTGTTCTCGCATGACGTGACAAGACTCCGCGCTGACTCTACGTGACCTGATTGTTACATTCGCTTCAATTACACTGGATGTAAGGTTATTTCAATTTACTTTCAATATTTCATTAATGATATTTAATTTTAACATATTGCTGTTATGATATCTGCGTATATAGTAATACTAGTCGGTCCCTCCTGGCTACGCCACGAGTATTTAGGTTTACTTTCACATTTTATAATTAATTCCCAAAGACAAACCTTAAGCGATAAAACGTAGCCTATATCTTTCCTTAAGCTCTATTTTATCTCTGTATCATATTATTTCAAAATCGGTTGAGTGAGGGGACGTGTTAGAATACTATTCCCCTCTGCCGCTGGGGGAGCATCTCGTAAAAGCCGAGTTACCCAACTGGCTTGCGACCACCAGCATTCGAATCCGACCGCCAAGTGTCATAGGCGCGTTCCGGTCCAGCTGCATGTAGGCCAGACTTACCCCCTCCCTCTCCTTTACCATGAATGCTGCGTATCCAGTGGACTATGCGCTCTTACTCAGGGTCCTCTGAAACCGCAGCATTTTTTTCTTCACTCCGCCTCCCCACTCTGTTTCCAAGGATGCAACGCATGGAGAAAACAAGAGAGTATATCGTTTTTTGCCGATGTCCATGGGCGATGGTGGCCACATACCATCAGGTGGACCATCTGATAATCTACCATTAAAAAAAAGTGATTTCAGCCTGAAAAACTCTATTTAGCAACACCGTTCATAACTTTATATTTTATGCCAAGACTGTATAATACCTTTGTTCTGATAGATTTGTGCCAGTTGTCAAAAGGAGCTCGCGTGGTGACTATTATAGCTGTGCAGTGGTGTGGTCTCATGATCCTGGGTCTTCAATACTAAGGTTTGGAGTAAGTTTTTAATATTGGTTACTCAGATATGTATGTGTGTAGCAAGCACACAGCCACTAATGCACATAACCCTTCCTTTACAAATTGCAAGACTTGGCTCGGACTCAAATTGCAATGCAAAAAGTTTTTACTTTATTGAACTTGGCGTTTTGCATTTCAACTTCTAAATAATGCTAATACTTTTATTGATTTAAACCAACTTTACTAAAGGAGTATGGAATATTTATTCATCTATTGCACCTAAATGTATCGAAAGTTCCATATTGTAAAACGTGAACTCTGCTACAGGAAAGATGTTGACCCCATAATATACATAAATTGCCTTCGGCTTAGCAACAGAAAAAAAAAATATGATGGAACTGCAAATTTTCGTTTTTCGGACCTTCTACTTGTGATGGAATTGCAAATTTTCGGTTTCCGGACCTTCTACTTGTGATGGAACTTCAACTTTACGGTTGTCGGACTTACTTTGCTTTGCAATGATTATATCAACGGAAAGTATCCCATAGGTTTGGATTTCTTTGCCATCAAGATATTGAAAGTTTCGGGCTTTGGACTCAGAAGCAGGTTTATAAGACTCTTGCTCGAGTGCTCCTAAATAAGTGTTACACTTTACTATGATAGCCAATTTTTGTGTTATGTAATTACTCGTCAAACTGCCTGTGGTCTCGATGGAGTTTATAAGGAAGCAACTAGTTAAACATCCTCTAAAACGGAACCGTTTCGTTAAAGCGATTACAGCTAAAGCGATGTTCCGGGATTACTGGGCTTTGGGAATCTGGGTCACGTGAACTGCTTTAGACTGTTCAAAAACTAGATCTTAGTCTAGAAAAAGCTTGTTAAGGAGCTTTGAGAAGGAGCTTGTTAAGATGTTACAATACATAAAATAACATTTATTTTAGGCAGTCTCATAGGTGATTTAATGTTCACTACATGGTTTAAAGTAATGTAAGTGTGGTAAGGTCGGCAGAAGACGCTGAGTGTCGTAATTATGTCAAAGATTACTGCTTCCTTTTTATATTCAAAATTACTAGTTAAACTGCCCAAATAAAATACTAGCTCATTTAAATGCTATCAACAGCGTTGATATAGGATTCTTCAAAATCTCTACAAATGTTGAGAGCTGAATAGTTTGTTTGTTTGAAGGCACTTATTTCAGAAACTACTAATTAGGATTTCAATTATTTTTAGTTACGGTTAGCCAATTTACTGAGGAAAGCTATAGATTTTATAACATCACCCTATGACCCATAGGAGCGGAGCATGGATGAAAGCTTCCGTTGCGCTACGTAAACGGCGACAAAATAAAAGAAAGGTTCAGCTCTTTCTTATATGACTCAGACAAAGTCACGCGGATTGTGTAGTGTAATATGATATAACAATGTTTGTTACAAAGAGTGTCAATATAATATGGCGTCGTATAACAGCGCCTGAAGATGACAGAGTTATAAGTTCCTCTTACGATATCTTATTTGTTTGGCTCTTACTGTACTTATATTTTTTTTTAGTACACTTCAAGATATAGTTAGTATATGCCAATTTAATTTTTTTATTGACTTTAATATGAATGTAGGATAAGTTCTAGTTAAAGAGAAGTTGTCAATTCGACGATATAAGTATGCGACTAACCGACAAGGTGAGGAACTCTACCATAGAAGAACTACAGAGAAAGAACAAGTACTATAGGCTATACTAAAATAATGCTAGTGCTATAGAGAGGGTTATGTTTAGTGATCGAATCAAAAAGGGCAGTGGGCTGGACATATAGCCCGTAGAACCTATGGCCGTTGGGTCAGAAAGGTTCTCGAGTGGAGACTACGGACAGGACGTCGAAGCGTTAGAAGGCCTTTTACAAGAGGAATAGACGAGCTGGTTAAGGCGGCAGAGAGCCGCTGGATGCAGGTCGTAGGTGATCAGGTACTAGAAATCTCTGGCGGAGGCTTATGTCAAGCAGTGGACGTCTCATAGTTGATAAGACGACGACGATGTCTTCATTGGTTTCCCAAAGATGCTACTAGACCTCGTGGATGCCCTGCTAGACGATGGTGTGATGACATTATCGCTAACGCCGAAGCAACTTAGAAAAGCACTGGATAAAAAATGTTGGCGAAGGTTAGAAGAGCCGTTCATTCAGATATGTGTGATTCGTTTAAAATAAAATAGTGATAAAATGAATAATGAAACATTAGGAACGGAAACAAAAGCACGGAAATGCTTAGAAAATAATGGATTTTTTTAAAAATCTCTTAACTTTTTTGAATGAGTTTTCTGTGATGTAAAATTACAAACTTTAGAAAAATCCCAAGTTTCGTTGTAGTTCCACAATATTGGCATCGTTAGTAGTTAGTAGTATGTAACATGTTTTGGCTCGACGCCACTACGGTAAATACAGCGCCCTTTCAAAAGATTAATATCTGAAGAACATTTCTTATTACTGACTGTTATATGATTGTGACCTACATTGCGACTTTAAGTGATTCATTGATGTTTCTATTCTCGGACACACAAGTGAATTAATTAGATTATTAAGTACTTCAAAAAAAATTAGTTTCATAGACAAGGTACGTCTACAGACAACATTGATTTAAGTAGCATATAATTTTCAAAATTGGCACAACTGATATTAATAATGTTACCAACATTAATTGGAGCCGTGTTTTATTTTCAAAGTTGACACAACTGAATTAATTGAGTCAAGGAAATGCTGAAACTTCTAGTTCTAGTGACCATAACGTGATACTGTTGGTCTGCGTGCATAGTGTAATCCTTATTTAACAATACTTACTGAGAGAGCAAGATACTTGCAAACCTTCAAACCGACAGATCCACATACCTACAAACATGCTATAGATCCATAGAACAACTGCAGAGTAACAGATATACAGAACAGGACAGACCTACAAAACTATTGAACTATATATTTTTGGATTTATTCCTTATTTGATTTGCAGTTATCTTAGTCTCCACATTGTATTTATTTCCCTAATATTTATAAACCATTTTTTCTTCCATATTTTTTTTCATTTGATTATCTTGAATGGAATGAAACGAAACAAAATGGATTAAGAATTCAATTCAAAATATTTTATTCAAATAGACTTTTTACAAAGTACTTTTGACACGTCAAAATTGGTCAGTCAGTCAGTTTGACTGAAGCTACCACCAGTTCGGAAAGCAGTTTCCTGATGAGAAGAACTGGCAAGAAACTCAATAGTTGCTCGCATCAAAATGCCATTGTTTACATCAGTCTGTGTTTGTTCTGTTACAAAGGTATAATCATTCAGCTGAGCATCAACGTCATTTTGAATCCAAGCTTTGTCATCATTCAAATAATCTTGTACAGAGTAGTAAGCTTTAGTTACTAAACACTTTTTTATTCGAGTTTTAAATTGCTATGGAATTTCATTATAAATGCGCACACCAAGCCTCATGAAATAATTTCTCACTTTGTAGAGACGAAAGTTACAGTAAGGCGTTAGCAGTTTATTTTTATTTCTAGTATTTATACTGTGTGTGTCACTATGTTTGGAAAATAACGTAATGTTCTGCCTAATGTATAATATAGTACAAGAAATGTATTGTGACGGCACCGTAAGAATACCTATTGTATTAAAAACATCTCGAAGGTAATCTCCAGCTCTCAGATTGTAAATGGCCCGAACTGCTCTTTTTTGAAGGATAAAAATGAATTCTATGTCTGCGGCCCTGCCCCACAATAAAATGCCGTAGGACTTTATACTGTAAAAGTAACTAAAATAAACAAGTCTGGCCGTATCAATATCATTTAGTTGCCTTACTTTTCTTACTGCGTAAGCTGCGGAGCTGAGTCTTCCCGCCAAAGATGATAAATGGGAGTTCCACTGAAGGTTGGACTCTAAAGTTATTCCCAAAAAGATCGTTGAGTCAGGTAAATTCAATATTTCATTATTTAAGAGGACTTCGTACGAACGACATTTTTGAAATATAAATTTTTACCAAAAATATTGGTGTCACACAGCCCCAAGCTTACCCCTTACCGTGTGACAGAGAGAACTACAGCTCGAACTGATTTTATGTACGTAAAATTAAGCTATGTCCATAGGTTTTGCTTTTTTGGTTTATGTTAGAAATAGTTAGTTTGCTGGATGTTTGCAAATGTAAATAAAAAAGTCGTTTTTTTTAATTTTAAAAGTTTTTTTTTCTATTATATTAATCAAATAATAAAAAAAACACAACTTACAGTCATTGCAGAGGTAGGTATATATCGCATGGTATTTTTTTCTTCTGTAACTTCATTATCCTAGGAAGAAACAGGGGACTACCTTTGTATGGAAACAGTGTCGACTGATTTCCTCCTTAATAAAAGGGTGAATTGCTGTTTTTTTAACATTCGGTAACGCAAATTCCACACATTTAGTTTTTTGCGTTTAGTACTAAATTATTAATCGTAAACCATTGAAGAACCTGCAACCTGAAGGAATGGAATAAAATAGAATAAACGAAGTAAAAGAAAATGGTATAAATGAGCATTAAAGTATGTTCAAATAATGGTATGGATTTTTTTAATGGTAGATAAGGGGCAAACGAGCAGAGGGTGATGGTAAGTGGCCACCATCGCCCATGTAAATCGACAAAACAAGAGATAACAAGAGGGCTTGTTTTGCCGATGCGTTGCATCCTCGTAGATATTGGTGAGGGGTAAAGAAAAAAAAAATGCTGCGCTTTCAGCGGATCCTGAGCAAGAGCCCAGAGTCCACTGCATCCACAGCATTAATGGGATGGGAGAGGGTGGGGGTAAGTCTGGCCCACATGCGGCTCGACCGGAATGCGTCTATGACACTTGGCGGTCGGATTCGCATGCTGGTGGTCGCAAGCCAGTCGGGGAAAAGATCCCCTACCACCAAGGGGTTGCTGGCTGTTGCTGGGTTACTCGGCTCTTAAGAGATGCTCTCCCAGCGGCAGAAAGTAATAGTATTCTAACCCGTCCCTCCGTCCACCCTCACGGGTTAAATCGAAATGGAATACCATTAAAATGGAGATGGAAAAAAATAATTTAAAAAAATGTTGTAGGTTTGAATTATTTATCTTAGTTTACAAATAGAATAAATAACAACAACAATATATAGTATACCTACTTGTACTTACTTTAGAACATGAGACCCACAAACCTTCAAACTTACAATACTGCAGATCTACAGACCTATAGGCCTATGGCCCTACAAAACTATAAACGTACAGAACTGTCAATTGTAGATATACAGTTTTTGAATTTCTTCTTTATTTGATTTGGAGTTGTTCTGCTCTCCAAATTTTATCTATTTCTTATATGTTTCGTGGGCATGATTTTTTTTCAAAATTTGATCTCATCATGATAAAGAGAATTGTATTGAACGAAACCGAATGAATAAGAAGAAATGGAATGAAATAGAAAAAACGAAATTAAAAGAAACGGAAATAAATAATTTTAAAAAAGTTAATAGTTACTTAGATTAATTATTAACTTAAAACAACAATAATATTAACCACACAATTTTTTTTAATATTATTTATATTATATTCTTTCTCATGTCTTAAGAAAAACACAAAATCTATACCGGTTTCATCAATCAAATTAACACTTCAAAATCAGTCAAACTTTTTCCTCCTCAATCTGATTAATTGGAGCTGTCACCCCACCGCTTTACACTTCGGTAAATTTTAACTTTTAAAGTGATCAGGACCAATTTTCGAGATTTTTGCATTGTATAGGTATAAAGACATCTTTAACTAAATACGAACTAAGCTAACAGAGTCACCTACAAAAAATTATATTTGGGAACTGTCCTCAGGGAACTCTAAGTAGTTACAGATAGATATAATGAGGACATAGTGTAGGTATTAAGTAGTGTTAAGTTCCCTCTCGCTCACTCAGCAATTTACATCAGACCTACACTGCATAGTAACACACACAAGACGCATAACATGTACTTAAAACGGAAACCGAGTAACCAATATTAAGACAAACTCCAAACATTAGTAATGGAGATCCAGCATCATGATATCACACTACTGTACAGCCATAATTGTCATCAGAGAACTCCGTGTGAAAACTCGCTCAAGTCTATCAGAATAGAGGTTATATACAGTCTTGGAATAAAATAAAAAGTACTACTCGCGAATATAAAGATATTAATGGTGTTGCTAATCACAAATTTTCAGCGTCCCAAAAATGGCCTACGTTTCTTTAAGGTATTACGAACGAACGTTTTCATTCTACCTAGAGCAAAATTTGCTTAAGGTAGAATGCTATTACGATCTAAATAAGCGCCTTCTAACAAAACAATCTAAGTTACATTTATATGTTAATTTTCAATTAAAGTCAAGTTGATTACCTGAAATAATCTGAGAGCAATATCGTCTTAAATATTTGGGACAATACTGCTATATTGTTTTAGTTACCTACTAAATCTCAAATAGACGTTCTGATTCAAATTGTAAGGTACTTGATTTGTACTTGATGATTTCTGAAGTATGTATCTGAAGTATGAGTAGAGGTAGGGGGGTGAAAGGTAAAAAGATGTTTAAACAGACGTAACTAATAATATAAATACTAATGCAATGTATAAGCGACCTTTCAAAGGGGCCCATTGATGAGTTGGCGAGTCTCCGTCTACCCATTTTTCAATGTATAAAAACATTGTCGGGTAGACGCCATAGGTCATCTACAGCACTAGTTTCCGAGTCCACTATTACCCCAATCCATAGTCCAGCATTATTAGTTTCCACATATTGCCATAGTCCTACACAAGCCGGGGATTGTCCTTAGGTGCATTCTCATAGTGCATACAGGGATAATCGCCGGTTTGTGTCACATCTCATATTAAATGAAATTGTCTAAAGGGCCTCTACGTGTTGGCTACGGCTCCACGCACGCCTTCCAAAGGTGATTGGAAAAAAATAAAAAATAAATAAATACTAATATTATAATTATGAAAGTTCCTATGTAAGGATTTCAACAAAATTTGGTACAAAGATACTTTATTATATAGATTAATATATAGGATACTTTTTATCCCGGAAAAAATCATAGTCCCATCGGGATAATTAATAAAACATTTTCTGACCGCCTGACGACGATGATGATGAAATACATTAAATAATTTGAACTTGTGCGAAGTCGGAGCGGGTCGACAAGTGTTAAGTGTAACTTGGAAATCTGGAATCATAATTTATTTAAACATAATGTCTCTGTCTGACAGGATTTCCTATAAACGTAGAAAAAATAAAGTGAAGAAGCTACAATTACAAAGTATATCTTATCGGATCTAAGTATAATCGTTTTGCAAGTATTCCACCTTGACAAATTACTTTAAAGTCGGAAAACATCGAAAAAGGGTGTAAAGCAACAAAGCTAATTACTTTTATATAATAAATATAAATAAATCTTTGCAATAAGTAACTTAATAGATTAATGTTTTCGACTTCAAAACATTACTTTTGTAAATATTTCTTTACAAATAATATTTTACCTTTATAAGACATTTTAAAAAAGAGCTAAATATCAATTTGTATAATATTTCTTAAGAAAAAGATTATCAGAATAAAATATAAGACACCCTTCATTCTTTTGTGCCGTACGGGCGCTTTAATAATAAAAAAGTTACAGTACTCATACAGCCTGAAATAACCATACTTCTATAACGCTAAATTTAGGTAGTATCAATTATTCTATAACTAGATATTATAGTTATCTACAATTAATAATATAATAGTTAATAGTCGACTGGTCCCGGATCCGCCCGGGTGCAATTTTCCACATGACTTAGTTTTAATTTCACATCTTAATCAACTATATCGCTATATACTATCACTACATTTTACATTTTTAATTTATATATGAATAGCGGCCCGTTCTGATAATTTATTTTACATTTTGACTCTCCCGCATTTTGGTACCCGCTCTTTCGCATTGCTCGGTACGCTGCGTGGCGCGCCACACCGACCCGTCGGCGTATATTTTTTGTTTATATTGACATTTTTATTTCGTTATATCTTTTGAATGGAATATCCGATTTAAACAGATATTGAAACAGTCTTGAATACAAAATAATTTATTTGGGTAAGAATTAATAAAAAGGTATAATGGATAACATGGTCTGATTTTGATAGGCATTTCTATCAACTCTTATAATGTAAAAGAGTAATTATAGTGACATAACTACAAATTGGACATATAGTCTCGCGAAGTTTTTTGTAGATATTGATACGTCCTATAATATTGTAGAACGTATCAATATCTACAAAAAACTTTATTGTTCTATTATCAAATCAATACTTTCTGCAGCGCCTACGATGAAATATATTTTATGGATATTTTTTTTGCAACTTTGTTTTAGTGAGAATTTCTGAGGGTCTCGAGGAGTTTTTTAGCTTATGTTTTTTAGTTTTTTACTCAGAGATAATGTAGCTTTCCAATGTTGAAAGAATTTTTACAATCGGTCCAGTAGTTTTTAAGTTTATTCGTTACATACAAAAATATAAATATTTCCTCTTTTTATTATTAGTATAGGTAATTCCCAAAGACAACTCAACCTGCACTACATTCCTATGTCGATAGATAGCGTAATCGCACTCTCATTAATTTATTTTGTATTCTTAAGTATTTGTTTCGCGATAAAACATAGCCTGATAAAACATGTCCTTCCTCAAGCTCTACTTTATCTCTGGATCATATTTCATCAAACCAGATTCAGTGATTTAAGCCTGATTGTGTACCAGACAGACATACCATCTATCCGTCAATAGATGAAGTAAGTAGTACATTAAATCGCACTTTCGTTTGTTCAGTTTTATATTCTTAAGTATTACCTACTTTTCTTAAAAGTTACTTTCGAAATTATAATATTAGTTAGGATCATTAGTGTGACGTATCAGTTACAGTGATCGAGAGCACAGAATAGTAATACTGTAACGATGTAGTGGGTAAAGCTTTGATGAGATGCCGGTGATGATGGGGGGTTGCGATGAGATGACGGGCGCAAGTCCGTCGCTGGCTGCACGATGATTATGAGGTGGTGGAAGTCCGAACAGGGCAATAATAGGAATCCCGGGTTGCGGCTGTTGGCGTTGGACAGTGTTCGCGGGTGTCTCCTATGGAAGAGCAGACGCTGAAGCGCTGTCGTCAGCTGTGCGATGGTAGCCCTAAGACTGGTGCAATAGTTAGTGTTCGCGGGTGTCTCCTTACAGAGAGCAGACGCTGAAACGCTGTCTATCGCTGGATTAAAGCCGGCTTAACTGGAATCGGACTGCTGGTGATGGCCGCCGGTACACGATTTGAAAGTAAAAAATGCTTGCGAGATACAATTGACTGGTGGCGCCATCTAGTTTAATTTTGTTGGGTTAGGTCTTGTTACAATACTACTTGTATATCTATTTCTTATTCAGTGATCGAAAAGTTTCGTACGATATTGAAATTTGTAGTAACAGGAACTTAAACAATTTACTTTTAAAGTTGCTTGCAAATATACTTGGCCATTGGCCATCCTCACATGTCCTGCTATATCTAGACTCAGCTCTATTTCTAAGTAATACAGACTATAATTCTACAACAGGTATTCATTCAATTTGTATTTTATAAAGGAACTTCTTTTCACTTAGCAGTTGTTTCTAAAACGGGTGTAACTTTAACAACTCTGTATCTTACTCGCGAGGATTGTCCTTGCCGATTTTATTAAGCTTTATAGTTTATTCTTCTCTTTCTAGCTCACTATTACTTCCGGTTTCCGGTTTTCTATATTTGTTTTAACGATTGAACTTTTATACTGAGACAGTGACAATAGTAATATACGCTTTAGACGGAAACCGAGTAAATACTATCAAACACTCACAAAATCTTTCACAATGGAGGATATCATTTGTACAGCCATAATAGTCACCAAGGCAATAAAAAGCCTTACCCACGAATATAAAGTTAACAACAGTGCTGCTAACTGCTCACAATTACGTGTCGACTTTCAGCTTTTAAACAGTTATAATATATAATACCCTGCATAATAATAACTAGAATAAACATCCACTTTAATTGCGTGTGGCTTGCGATCCAGGTTTAGAACTGAACCTTCGAACCCTTATATTTAACACTTCTTTAGCAAAACAGCAATTTTCTCCCAAACTCGCCCCCCCCCTCCGCTTCATTTCTCCACTACAATTACGACAGACGGAATGGTAGGCTAGGTTAGTAGGGTTTTAATTAAGCTTACAATGGGTTGTTCTTAACAGCAGAAGTAAATAATCAACAAATTCAAATATATGTGTAAATTGGAATCTATTTTCAATCTGTTCCAAAGATCTTGGATTGAGATTCATTATAAATTTCGTCTAAACTAAATTAATCACCGTATAACCTCTGTTTTGATAGACTGGAGCCAGTGTCAAATGGAGCTCACTTGGTGACCATTATGGCTGTGCAGTGGTGTGGTGTCATGATGCTAGGTCTCCATTAGTAGGGTTTGGAGAAAGTGTTTAATATTGATTATTCGGTGTTCCGTTTTAAGTGCATATTACTATTGTGTTGTGCGTGTTACTGTGCTATGGAACTTACTGAATAATACAAGTACTTATAATGATGATAGAATAACTTCACCTCATTTCAATAACGCAAACATAACCTAACATTCTGAATGAACATTTGCATTAACTTGCCTATCAAAATACTCGCACGCACTGTGCACTTAAATATCATCGACGTATTAGAGAAATGTTTCATTATGGAGGTTCAAAATGGTATGTTAATGGTCTATAATTAGAGGGGAATAAACCCCATTTGCTCTCCTTTGGAATTGATATTTCATTTTTTAACATATCTATATTATTATGTTATATGAAACTAGAAGAAACATAAATGGGCACGTATTTTTTATTTGAAATTTAATCTATTCTAAAAAGACGTAAACACCAAATGACGTCATATATACGGTTTAATAGCGATGTCTTTGCTATAACAAATAAGGCAAATATGTCACGTCTTCACATATGTTTTACTTTATATATATTTTTTTGCAAAACCAGTAAACAAAAAAATTAAAAGTTTTTGTTTAAACTTAACATATAAATAAAATTAATTAAGAGATGCTGCACAGTGTTACTCAAAAGATAACAAACACTAGACAAAAAGCCAGGAACGACTGTTCGGTGCACACGGGCGGCGGCAAGGTATGGCGATTTTTTGGAAATCATCGATTTTTGAAGTGTAAATAATGAAGAGATAAAAAGGTCATCATCGTCATCGAAGTCTTACAGCGAGGTATGATGATTGCACACAGGCGCTACATGGGCTACATGATGATTTTAGGCGAGAAGCAAAGTCTCCGAGCATTGATATGGGGAAAAATCCTAAAAATGGCAATGTGTTACTAAGGGCTAAATCACGAAAAAAAATGTTCTTTTATATATATTTAGGTTGTGACGCATTATTTGAAGAATGCGTGAAGTTTTCAAGTTGAAATTAATATTAAACATGTAAGTCTATAGTATCCTGAAGCTGTGAAAACTAAAACTTCTAAGTGCAATTGCAGTTATACTAAAGTTATAACAAGTAGTTTTTCTAAAGGGCATTCCACAGTCGCGAACGTGAAAAAGTAGACGTTTGCGACTTTAGTAATATTCGAATATGTTTTACAATATATCTGCCAATTCAAGTTTTTAACTCAAAATTTAAAAACTTGAAATAAATTTATTCCAAGAAAGAAAGAAACATTTTTTATTGTTAAGATGTATTAAAAAAAATTATTTAGTAAAATATAAATGCAATTAAATAATTTTTGGAAGAGTCAATAATGTTTTAAATTTAGGTACCTCTTTCAGTTTCTCAAATTTTCAGTCTTCTAGCTTAACGTTTATCAGGGCTTAAATCTGTACTGAAGTCATGTATATGTATAACATATTGGAATGTTAGTAAAATCGCAAACATGAACGTTTTTGTCGTCGCATCGTGTGAAATGAATCTAAAGCGACGACTTTTGACGACACTATATGTTGCTAATGACAACTTGTAAAATATTTTAAGCGACTCCAATAAAAAATGAGGTTCTATATTTGGCAATATGTATTTTATTAATATATGTTCACCGACTTTAAAATTATTTGTGTGTAATAATTTTTACTTTTCATTGCATTTTTCAGTTAGAAGTCGGTTAATTTCTTTTTGTAAAAATTGTTTTATCATGTTTTCTTATACATATTATTTTTGTAAGTAATTATAAATATGCCAATTAAAACACGCATTACTAATATCGAGATTAAACACCTCCCAATACTTTGTACTTTTGATGATATTTTGACCCATCACAAGAAAATCTTAATTCGATAGTGTTTGTCCCTTTATTAAGTTTATACGGAATCCTCAGTGCGTGAATTCAACATTCGCACTTGGCCGAATTATTAGTATCTAAAACTGAACATTGTCCTTTGAGTTCAAGAGGAAACCAGGAAATAGCTGAAATGTTTGTTAACATTGCAAATTAAGTGCTTGTAATAAAAAGTTATAAACTGCAGTAAATTTTAATTCTAAAATGAATATGGCGGAAAGTATCCAACTCCCGAGTGTATGTGGCAGATATTCAGCAGCGGAATGCATTCACCAGCTTTGTCTCTGGCTCACATTTTATCCTATTCCCACTGAATTCCTCACAAAAGACTTACCTTTAATACAGCGAAATATTAAACGAAATTTTAAATGCGATTTTGATTTTGCAAGAACCTTCTGGATTCAAAGGACTCGACCTAATTTCAAAAATTACTGTTTAAAGCTGGAACTGCATTTGTGAAAAAGTGCCTTTATTTGATAAAAGTGTAGGTTTACTAGTTAAATTTTGTAGCATTTGTTATATATATTCAATGATAGTCGATGGCTATTTAGTCTGTTTTAAGTCGCAACTCAAAATGGCGATGCAGTTAGAAAAATACTATATTACATTTATTGAAATAAATATATCCAAAATTTTACCATTGGTTAACACAAATAATGTTTTTTTACACTCTATAAATTTACGAGTAATTTTATAAAGAGAAACGATTAGAGTATGAAATAAAAACTACTGGACCGATTTCTTCCACCATTATAACCCCGGTCAACACGGATTTTGAGTCAAATTTTGATTTCTACAACAAAATGTCAAATGTTGATTTCTTTTACCTTACTTATAATGGGTAAAATAGGTTCTTTGGTTAAAGTTTGCTTTTCTAGAAAATTCGTTTTCATAGAAAATTTCATATTATTTCGACAAGTAAAGGCTGTATGCTATTTTGCGACTCAGTCATATACAAAAGTAATTGCTACAGTTTGTAATAGACATACATACACTCAATACAATAGAATGCGCGACTTGTCGCCATTTTGTTTTGAAGTGTTACCAACTAATATTTTACTCTCCACTAAGAACTTTAAAACTTAATTATCAATATAAAACATACAAAAGCAAACTTATTTCTTCATAAATTGAGTTTTTGGTTATTTTTCAATGCAAACACTCAGGCGGTAGTCATAAAATAACAGACACAAAAAAGTATTTTTTTGTTGACTTGTGTAATGCTACATTATTTCTCAGTGTCTAAGAGACTATGAAAAATCACTGGAAAAAATTAGGTATCCCTACTAAAATTTCTATAATTTAACCCTTTAAAAAAATTAGCAATTAAATGTGATTCATCGCATGCGCTGCGGAAACTATTGATGATAGAAAAAAAAAAAGATATCTATATTTATCATATATATGTCATCATAAATATATATCTCCGATATATGTTCAATTGTTGTAATTATATCACTATAACTACTTTTTATATATTTCAAAATTTGATAGAAATGCTCACCAAACTCAGACCATGTTTTAATTCCGTCTTAAAAACGTCTAATACTTACTTTAGTAAGGGTTAATACAGATTTTTTTACAAATATAACATGAATAGAAGTACGCATTGTAGATAGTATATACAAGTATATTTATGGCAATATTTCAAAGGAAACGTCCGGTCGGGCACAAAGGGACGGATGTAGCTCTCATCTGAAACATATTCACTGTTACCCTTTCGTTGTACGATACATTTTACAATACGATGTAATTAACACATATTCTCTGTATCACGATAAATATCCGTGTGTTTTTTGTATTATCTCTTCTTAGGTTATGACAATTTATATTAGAAGACTAGCTGACCCGATAGACGTTGTCCTGTCTTAAGGCTGATATTACACTATCATAAAATATATATATATATATATATGTCGGAGGTGTGAGTTAGGTTTAGGTTAGCCTTGTGTTAGGTTAGGTTTATGTTAGTCTAATCTTAGGCTTAAACAGTGAAACTAAGCAGTGGAGGTGAGTGTTATGATTATTGTATATATTGTATGATTATTATATCATTTAAAGGATATCCTTAAGCCTACACCTTGGTCACAAGTCCAAGGCCCTGCTTGGGTTCCTGTCAGAATAGTACAAGATCGTAACGTTTAGTTATATCCTGACCATATTGCGCTCGTATAGTATTTGAGAATATATACATACATATATATATATATATCGGAGAAGGCGTATTGGCTTCGGCTTCTTTAATAACTGCTGGTCTCGTGGGCGTCATTAGGGCTAAGTGCAAGCTCAAAACAAAGTTACTAAATATTAATTTTACTTTATTCGTTATTTTATAATAGTTACATAAGATGAAGAAATTAATAATATCTGAGCAGCGAGTTCGCGACCCCAATCAAAACTTATTCTAGCTTTTCAGAATATACTCCCGTACCAACCACCTCCATCGAACCCTCCAAAATTAATGCTGTTTTTCCGACAGACTATTCTACAGCTCAAGTTAAGATGGCGCCTCGACCTTGCTCGGGGTTTAACTCTGCTCTGATTGGACGTAAATCATGATACAATAACTTTTTATGAAAAGGTTACAATTTAAATAATATTAAAATTAAATAAATCTAGATTAATTTAAACTAAATTAAATTAGGGTCTTTTAACATGGTTTAGTCAGCTACAGAAATCCCCTTTATAATTTACAATAAATACAAGTCATAATTTGATCCTAAGTCGTCATTCAACAACAATACAATGTAACAAACTTTAAACGAAAAAAGATAACAATCTAAACTAGTAAAATATTAGAAATCCAAATTAAATTAAACCTTAATATATAAAGACTTAATAACATGTTTTATTAAGCTATAGAAAAGTAGTTATAAAATGAATTACTGTACATACATATTCAATAGACGGTGCTTCCGTAGGGCGATAGTAATACGTTAACAATATAGTAATTTTTAAATTAAAAGAGTTAAAATCCAAACAATATAAAAATGTCAAAAATCTAGTTTAAATCAGACAAAAATAAATTAGGATTTAATTACAAGCTTCAGCAAGTTAACTACGAAATCTACTTTTAAAATGAACAATTGTACAAACATAATTTGAGGCTCTCTATTTAAACCCAAGGTTAAACGCACATAAACCTAACCTAACACAAGACGAGGCAATTACATTGTGAGGTACTCCCGTGACCTTGATCGGACAGCACTCCTAGCACTAACACAACACTGCACAACACAATCACTATTCAGACACTACTTCACTTCTTGAGAGACTGCGCACGACTAAGATTTCGGTCAGACTGTCGATGGCATATAAAGGGTCGAGGGTCGAGACTATCAAAACAACGGAAGTGACTACTACCCTACTCCAACGCCATACACACCGATGACGACTCGATTATTCGATACTCTTTTATTATTCTCCGACATATTTATCTATGATCATATATACATACATCTATGATCATATATAAATATTGATCATATACTAGTGTAATATCAGCCTAACTATAAGTATTGGTTAAATCGAACGACATTAACGTTACATCAGATCAATTTATACTGTCAAAAGCAATAAGGTTATATTAGAAAATGTTAATATGATCGTTAAGTTTTCGCATTTTTTAAAATTTTTCTTACATAAAAACTTCTCCTGACAATAACAAATACAACAAAAAAGAATTAGCGAAATCGGTCCAGGCATTCTCGCGTGATGCCTTGACCAAGGGAAATAGGGATTCATATTACTTTTTTTAGACATTTGAATTTACTTTGCGTTTCATCAAAGACTTTCTTTATTTAGAAATTTGATTTTAAGTTGCATCTCATCAAAGAATTCCTTTCTTTTTTTTGAAGCTGAATTCAATTTTAAACTTACTTTTTTTTTTGAAGCTTGACTTCAATTTGAATATCATCAAAGATTTTCTTTCTTTTTTCGAACGTGACTTTTGTTTTAACTAAAGTATTCAAAATTTCACTCCCATTTATCTTCGCATATCATTTTTTATCTTCAATTTGGGTTTTGGGGCCTTAAGCAAAAGTGTTCAATCCATATTCAATACTTTAACTTATTTTCTTACATAGAAATCCCTTTAATAACAAAGAGAAGTGAAGGCAAGTCACTAGTTTAACATAATATTACTAGAATGGAAATATTTTATAAGATTTGCGACCGCATGTAAAGTCGATTTGCTCCATTCCTCAGCAGGTGTTCTCTGTCACTATATTTCAGACGTTTCTGGAAATATTAGACTTTCTAGTCAAATCTAGAAATTTAGACGTATAACTTTATACTACTTTGGATTTAGATTAAATTTATACCTTTTGCAACATTACACTGATTTTTTTTCATAATTAAAAAAAAAATACTTCCGTAGTTTTGACAGCCTCTAATTGGCTAGAGTTTTCAATTGGTTGATAGACTTCTTGGTTCTGGTCTCTGGTGCTGTCTGACTCAACGCCGATGGTATTGCCAAACCTGCCTCGATCAATCATCTGTTTTCCCTGTTTCAACCTTTAATTAAGAATTTTAAGTTCCCAACAATTGAATAATTTTTATTTTTGCAGAAAAGATGATTTAAAAATGTCATAGTCCAAACAATATTATATATAATTAATTTATTATTTCTGTAACAAAACCAATGATTGTCTTAGTATCATTCGATGATATTTCATCAGACATTATTACTTCAAAGTTATGTTGCTGCTACTGATGTTACTAATATTATAAATGTAAAAGTTTGTAAGTTTGGATGTTTGTTACTTAATTATACAAAATGGCTTAACAGATCTCGAAGCTCCTTCTGCGAAGCAGGTTCGCAGCGGGATCTCTCTCTCTCTTTCTCGTTCTGCAGACTCCTTCTGGCTGATTACCGCTTCGCAGAAAGTGACAACGGCCCTCCAATCCACTGTCCCCGACAGCATCGCCCTAATCAGGTCCGCCAGCGACGACATGTCATCTACCACATACTGTAACCGGAAGCCCATGCTGGGCACTGCACAAGTGTGCGTTCCGCAGTATCAGACGCCCCGCCACACTGGTAACAAACCTCCTCCGCTTCCCTTTGAGCAACCCGGTGCAGGTACTTACCGAAACACCCGTGATCAGTAAGTACCTGTGTCATCCTGAAAGTCCCGTTCTTCCGAATTAACATATAGGCTACTTCTTTTATCCTAAATAAATGTATAGTTACTGCACGATGATAATAAAATATTTATTGAACGAATGAATAGCACAATAAGCTGGATACTGTCTTGACTTCTGGGTAACATAAAAAAGTTAAATGTTTAGATTATAATGGATGTGAATTGTAATATTGTCTTCCTTGTGTTAAGATATAAATTTTAAAATTTGAGCACAGAAATCCGCCATTTCCTAGAGACGCATATTGGTTTGTTGTACATGTTTGCTTTGAGCAGCTGTGCTCAGCAGAATGTTTGCAGATACAATTTGTACGAAGAAACATTTGTGTAAACTACATTTAGTCACATACACTCATACCTACTATTATTTTGATTTAATTGTCTTTAGTATTTAAGCCCTAAAATAGCAATTAAACGAAGTAATTTTATTAAAGCGATAATCTACGTAGAGGCGACGGCTATAGACGCAGTGTCACCGGACACAACAATAAAGTACTTTATTCACGTATATCGTACTAGATGGCACTATTATTTAATAGAAAAAATGTACGACACCTTTTTAACAATTATCTAAAGACTAGATACTCAATTATTATACTAGTATTGCCAAAATTACCGGAAGTGTTAATCAAATGGCGGAAATGCTTTGAATCCAAAATGCAATCCAAATCAATAGTGTGAAAATTATCGGAAATCACTACGTAGTATAAAACAAGGACGCTTCCCGCTCTCTGTCTATCCCTATGTATGCTTAGATCTTTAAAACTAAGCAACGAATTTTGATGTGGTTTTTTTCAATACATAGAGTGATTCAAGAGGAAGGATTCATATTATTGTAGAAAAACACTGAATTTTAGAGGTTTCTAATGTGATGTCGTAAATAAACACATTTTTGCGCTTACATTGCAAATGCTGCCTGAACCCTGCGAGATAGATCAAAATAATTTACTACAGTATTGTACACCTTAAAAAGGTCTACAAAAAAGTCCACGATAGTATATGTCTATCTCTTAGCGATAATCCACAATAACCATTTTTAGGGCTCCGTACCTTAAAATGAAAAAAGAACCCTTATAGGATCACTTTGTTGTCCGTCTGGCTGTCTGTCTGTCAAGTCCCTTTTTCTGAGGATCGCGTGGAGGTATCAAGTTGAAATTAATATCAAATACTCAAATCTGCGGTCCCTTGCGATTGGCAAAAATCAAACTTCTAAGTCCACGCATTGATAAGGTATTATGACTGTTAATGTGATCATTCATATAAGATATTTTCCAAGACCTAGTCGTCGTGAAATTTAGCATGAAGTAAGGTCTCATAGCACAAATAAAGGATAAAATTTAAAAACCTTAATTTTTTTCTACATCACTAGAAAATTAACTTTTTTTGACTTTCACTCAAGACCCTTTTTCTCAGAAAAACGTGAAGATATCAAGTTGAAATTTATACAAAATATTCTAATCTCTAGTTCCTCAAATATGTAAAAATATCAAACTGCTAAGTCAATTTAATAAAAAGCCGCAGCCGATTTGATCTCATGTATTGTAATTTTGATTTTCGAGATAAATTAAAATTCCCAGGCTTCGTCTTTTGACATAGGAACATTATTTTTGGCAAGAAGCAAGGTCTTATAGCACTAATATGGGGAAACATCCTAAAAATGCCAATTTTTTGTTACATCACGAAAAAAATTAAGTTTTATAGATTTAGGTTATTAAGCATTATTTGAAGAATACGTAAAATTATCCCGTTGAAATTAATATTAAACATGTAAGTCTATAGTATCTTTAAGCAGTGAAAAAATCAAACTTCTAAGTGAAAGCAATCAATAAATGTGGCCATTTATTTTTACGTGCTAACAAGTAGTTTCGCATATGTGGATATGAAAAAAATCGATATTTGCGAGTTTAGTAATATTCGAATATTTTATACAATATATCTCCCCTCGATATAGATACAAAATATTTCTACTGTTTAAACTCTAGTTAACGAGTTTAATTTTCTGATATTGTAATTTAAAAACTTTTAATATATTTATTCCAAGAAAGAAAGAAATAATTTGTAATGGAAAAATGTATTTAAAAGATTATATGGTAAAATATAAATTCTATTAATGAATTTATTGAATTTTTAATTTCTAAGACTGTTCAATAAGGTTTAAAGTAAGCCACCTCTTTCAGTTTGCTAAATTTTCTAAGCCTTCTAGCTTAACATTCATCAGTGTTTAGTTCAGTCTGTACTGAAAACGTATATAAGTATAACATATTCGAATATTAATGAAATCGCAAACATTGACGTTTTTGTTGTCGTATCGTGTGAAATGAATCTAAATCTATTTAAGTCGCGTATCGTAGTAACGGCTGTTGACGATATGACATGTTGTTAAATGACAACTTGTAAAATATTTTGACTCCAAAAAAGAAGGAGGTTTTATATTTGACAATATATATTTTATTAATATATGTTCACCGACTTTAAAATTATTTTACTAAAATTGTTTTTTATTGAATTATTTTTTTTTATTTTTATCATATTTTCTTATATTATCTGTAAGTAAATATAAATATGTCAATTGAAACACGTATTACGGTAGTTAGTGCTCTGAGTGAGTTACACACTTACACTTGGCCGAATTATTTATACTTTACTTTTTACAAGAAATAATGACTTTACGAAATTAATTTACGAGGCGATGTTAAACAATACAGCATTAATCCTTATCCAATTAGGTACATTAAGTACATTGTGCATTTAATATACATCAATGTGGCCCTTTACAGCATGAAATTTAAATAAATATTTTGGAAGATATTACAGATTTAAAATGCAGAGACATAGCGGTTACGGCTAAATACACGTGTTAAATTGCCCGGGCGAAGCCGGGACGGGTCGACTAGTTATAATAGGTCGAGGAAAAAGTCTTTTCACATTATAGTATGTATGAACTTGTAATAAAATCTCTTTGGCTATACTATTTGTATCTGGCTGGTTTTGGTATCATTACAAGTTTACATTTTAAAGAAGATAATTCCAAATTCAAATTAGGAAAATGTGTGATTTTTATTTGTTTTTCGTACTGTGAAGGTGAGTTAATCTAATGAAGAAATTCGATACATTTTAAAATTTTACTACAGTAAAGGTAAAAATGCAACGCAAGCCGCGAAAAAAATTTTCGATGTTTATGGACCTAGTGCAGTGTCTGTGAGTGTAGTACAAATTTGGTTTAAGCGTTTTCAATCCGGATTCTGATGTCAAAGATGCACCTCGCTTTGGTCGCCCTATTTCGGATAAAATGGATGCCATTTTTGAAAAATGGAGCAAGATTGGCATATCAGTAGTTACGACGTAGCTGAAGAACTGGGAATTGACCACAAAACAGTTTTGGCGCATTTGAAAAAAACTGGGTACACAAAAAGCTCGATATTTGGGAACCTCATGAGCTCACTGAAAGAAACCTAATGAACCGTGTACTCATTTTTGATTCTTTATTACGACGTAATGAAACCGAACCATTTTTGAAGAAGCTGATAACTGGTGATGAAAAGTGAATCACGTATGACAAGAACGTGCGAAAAAGGTCGTGGTCAAAGGCCGGTCAGGCTTCACAGACTGTGGTGAAATCCGGGTTAACTCGCATTAAGGTGATGCTGTGTGTGTGGTGGGATTGGAAGGGCGTTATTCATTATGAGCTGTTACCACCAGGCAGGACCATCTATTCTGAACTCTACTACGAACAACTGATGAGATTAAAGCAAGAAGTTGAGAGAAAGCGGCCGGAATTAATCAATAGAAGGAGTGTGGTTGTTCATAGTGTGCTAGACATCACACATTTTTAGCCACTCAGCAAAAATTAAATTGGCTGAGAGGTGTTAATCCATCCGCCGTATAGTCCTGACCTTGCACCTTCAGATTTCCACCTGTTTCGGTCTCTTCAGAATTCTTTAGGCAGTGTCAGGTTAACATCACGAGAGGACTGCCAAACCTACTTGTCGCGGTTTTTTGATCAGAAGCCCCAAAATTTCTATAGCAATGGGATCATGTCCCTACCTTAAAGATGGCAAAAAGTTATCGAACAAAATGGTACCTACATACTTAGTTAAATGTAAATAAACTATATTAAAAAATGTTTTGAATTTTCTTAAAAAATGCGAAAAGACCTTTTCCCCAACCTAATATATATATAAGTGTAATAATTGACCTTTAAAATAAAACCTAATTAAAATCAATATAGAAAGTTACCAGAAAAAGAATGAAGGAACAAAAAGGAGAGAGAGTGAGAAAGATATATCATGTAACCAAAATAGCAGTTAATAATATAAAACAATTTTTCGCATATTTACGAAATTTCATTTCCTTATATTCATAAAATATCCAAAAGATATCGGATGGAATTAAGATTGACAGGATGGAGGATACGTTTCAAGGATTACATTATTTATCTCCATTTTACCTTCACTGAGCAATTTAATTTTGGTTATATTACAAGAGATTCTCCGATAAAAAAGAGCCCTTGTATTGATTGACGTTATTTAATTTAGGTTTTGAGACTTGGATCAAAGAAAATGTAGTGTTGATTATTTGAACAGCTGTGATGATGTTGGTAGTATTGATTTTAGTAGCATCTTGTTAGTTATGATGTTGGTAGTATTTAAACTTTCTTTAACTGATAAACATTAATCGGAAAAGTAGCATTGAAAAACGAATACGGCGTCACGACAGAAGTCATAATTATTACATCGTGAGTATTCTAGCAGCAATAATTAGAGAGAGCAGACGCGCGGGAGTAGAACGTTCGCGTAAGAACCAATCTCGTGTGCAACGTTCTGCGCTCCCTGCTAAAGAAGCTATAATAGTGACCTGCGGATATAAGGTTAGAAGTACACTTAGATGCCGTCGACAAAAATATCGTATTATTTAAAATTGTCTGTATATTATGTTCCAACAAAAACATAAATGTGAAATGAGAATCAAATTCAGTATAAATAATATGCATCGTCTTAGCCGACAAAAGAATTGATATCCTTTTGTGTGCCAAGTTATATGTAAAACCACAATATTTGCTACTTTAGAAGTAATATAAATTTTTAAATTTCGGCTGACTTTTAAATTATTTCACTTGTGATGTAATTTAAGTTCAAGATGTGACTTGGCTAGTTTTCTCGTACAAGTTAAATTATATTTGTGTAATCAATTTATTTAGTAAATAACACGCAAGTTAGTGTATTTTTAAGTCAAGTCAAATCTTGAGCTTCAATTACATCTTAAGTGAAATAACTTCATGGATGTGATGTAATAAGGCTCCGAGATACGCAGGGGTCAACTTTAGTTCGAAATGGTTCGTGTAAATATACCTACGGCAGTTGCGCCGCTTCACTTGGCTTTGAAAGGCTGTCGCATGTCTTAATATTTCCTACTACGTAGCACAAATTAGTCAGCCAAAGAACACCAAAGAACCCATGGTTATTTAGGCAAAAGACAGGCTTGATTTAAGGAGAATTAAACCTATCCTAAGCAGCCTACATTTAAAGGATCTTTTTCCTACATTCATATAAATTCTAAACATAGAATGTTCAATTAAAATAAAAGGTATCTCCAAAGGGATCTTTCACAATCCTCAAATTTTTGTTTGGTTAGATGGGTTATGGGCTTGAATGCACTTCTGGACTTTAGGTAGGGTCGCAATAAAACCTTTTATTAATTTCCTAATATGTAATGGAAAATAAAATAATACACCGGTATTCACTTAGGCAACCGAGATTTGCTCTACCAAGATATTATAGTAGTTAAGCATTAGGCAGTGTTTCCACCAGAAATGATCGAGGATGCGTGGCAAAGATTGTGTTCTTTAAGAATCAATAGAATCTCTTCATTTGACACTCTGAGCGAGGATAGGTAATAGGTATTCTTTCGCTACACATACGAAATGCAGCCGAAAGCTTAAGGTTATTAACGGAGATGATAATGTAATGAGTAATTTCATAGAGTGAATATTAATTTGCTTAAAGTTCTCAACATTACTCGTTTCAGCAGTTATGAATGTAAAAAAAGACTTACAGAATGGCTTATGAGGCTAAACTACGCTGAAACTGAAAACCTTCTAAGAATCACACAATAATTTGTTGTTAGTCTCCAATATTTTAAACATAAGCATCACACACACACACACACACGCACGCACGCACGCACGCACGCACGCACACGCACACGCACACGCACACGCACACGCACACGCACACGCACACGCACACGCACACGCACACGCACACGCACACGCACACGCACACGCACACGCACACGCACACGCACACGCACACGCACACGCACACGCACACGCACACGCACACGCACACGCATACGTATCTTTGGATTGCACAATAATTGTTTATTATGTAGTTAGATTTACAATAAAAATTAAATGTTTAAGTGTAGAATAATCCAATTAACTTAATTCTTAGTTAGGAATACATAAATGGGTATAATGGAAAGCAATGGCACTCGTAACACGAGTTTTCTCAGTACGAGTGTCAAAGCTCCTGTGTGTCCTGAAAGATTGTACTTAAGCTTATCCATGTTTTGTAATATCTTTTGTATTATTATTATATTTTGAAACAATAAATTAATTATTATATATTGTATTATTAACTTATTAACTTATAACTTATAATTATTACTGTGACATGTACTAGTAGGTAAAACTTATTGACGATTTTAATTAAATTTTAGTAGGTGAGTTAACTTGAGGTAAAAAGCTCTGTAAAACTGCATATGGGTCACACAACCTAGGCACTGATGGGATGTTTTTCTAAATGTGAAAATTTCTATGTTTATAAATTTGGAAATTTGTTACTCATTCACGCAAAAAACACTTTAATTGAAGGTCAAACAATTAAAATGTTGCCAGTTTAAGAAAACTATTTACCATACTCATGTAACTATTTACCCTAATAATGTTATTATTTTACAACACTTTAATTGAAGGTCAAACAATTAAAATGTTGCCAGTTTAAGAAAACTATTTACCATACTCATGTAACTATTTACCCTAATAATGTTATTATTTTACAACACTTTAATTGAAGGTCAAACAATTAAAATGTTGCCAGTCTAAGAAAACTATTTACCATACTCATTTAATTATTTACCCTAATAATGTTATTATTTTACAACACTTTAATTGAAGGTCAAACAATTAAAATGTTGCCAGTCTAAGAAAACTATTTACCATACTCATGTAACTATTTACCCTAATAATGTTATTATTTTATAACACTTTAATTGAAGGTCAAACAATTAAAATGTTGCCAGTCTAAGAAAATTATTTACCATACTCATGTAACTATTTACCCTAATAATGTTATTATTTTACAACACTTTAATTGAAGGTCAAACAATTAAAATGTTGCCAGTGTAAAAAAATTATTTACCATACTCATTTAACTATGTACCCTAATAATGTTATTATTTTATAACATTTTAATTAAAGGTCAAACAATTAAAATGTTGCCAGTCTAAGAAAACTATTTACCATACTCATTTAATTATTTACCCTAATAATGTTATTATTTTATAACACTTTAATTGAAGGTCAAACAATTAAAATGTTGCCAGTCTAAGAAAACTATTTACCATACTCATTTAATTATTTACCCAAATAATGTTATTATTTTACAACACTTTAATTGAAGGTCAAACAATTAAAATGTTGCCAGTCTAAGAAAACTATTTACCATACTCATTTAATTATTTACCCAAATAATGTTATTATTTTACAACACTTTAATTGAAGGTCAAACAATTAAAATGTTGCCAGTCTAAGAAAATTATTTACCATACTCATGTAACTATTTACCCTAATAATGTTATTATTTTACAACACTTTAATTGAAGGTCAAACAATTAAAATGTTGCCAGTCTAAGAAAATTATTTACCATACTCATGTAACTATTTACCCTAATAATGTTATTATTTTACAACACTTTAATTGAAGGTCAAACAATTAAAATGTTGCCAGTCTAAGAAAATTATTTACCATACTCATGTAACTATTTACCCTAATAATGTTATTATTTTACAACACTTTAATTGAAGGTCAAACAATTAAAATGTTGCCAGTGTAAAAAAATTATTTACCATACTCATTTAATTATGTACCCTAATAATGTTATTATTTTATAACATTTTAATTAAAGGTCAAACAATTAAAATGTTGCCAGTCTAAGAAAACTATTTACCATACTCATTTAATTATTTACCCTAATAATGTTATTATTTTGTAACACCTGCACCTTTAAATCCAATAATTCAATTCGGTGTACTTACAAGTACAGCCCGGCAAGCAGTGCCGCGGGTCGTTAATATGTTTTTGTAATATTCTGGTGCGCTTAAAGCAATTCATAGCAAGGCTATACATCAAGCCCGTAACGGACATAACGACGCCTAATGACTACTGCTTCGCCTGTAGGCGTAATCATTGTGAATTATGTTGAATATTTTAGATGAGAGGAAGACAACCGAATTATAATATTTTCCTGTTAAAGCTTTAAATAAAATGAAAAAGGCTCTCCTCCAAAAAAACCTCAGGACTCTATCGTAGTCATAGTTAGTATATAGTTTGGTGCTGTTCAAGTTCAAGCATAAAATGGAGGCAGAGTCCTTGGTTTGCTTATTTTTGATGACATAGGGAATGAGGGGGGTCTGCATGTTGGATGCGTCAGTGATAAAAAAAAGGTAAACACGCAAATCGAAACGTGAATATCCCTGCTCAGAATGAGGTTTTGCTTACTTTTTCTGATATGAGAGAGTTGATAATTTCAAAATATCTGATTATGTACCACTTTTTTTTACGATTACTAGCAGAATGGATCACATACCCCTCCGTAGTCGTGAATCCAACGCCCGGACCACTGAGCTACTGAGGCTTAAAAACACTTGAACTGCCCCTTTACTTAAAAACAACATTTAATTTATTTAAATATATTGTTGTTAATATAAAATATTCAGGCACTTACAGCAAAGTTATTTTATGATTATAATTTTTTTACTTTTTATCCCGCAAAAATCCTGAATTTTTCCGGGATAAAAAGTATCCTACGTGTTAATCCAGCTGATGAAGTATCTGTGTACTAATTTTCTATAAAATCCGTTTAGCTATTTTTGCGTGATTATATAACAAACCTTACAAACATACAAACTTTCACATTTATTACTTTTTTTTTCTTGAGCTGTTTAATCTGTGACTTATTCAATTCTGGATAAAACATAAGGTTATTAAAATAAAACTAAATTTTAGTACATAAATATGTGGTTTATAATTTATCATATTATTATAAAACTAGCTGCGCCCCGCGGTTCACCCGCTATATTTTGGATAATTCACACTACATCATTATAAATTATCCATTCAGTAGTTTTTGCGTGAAACAGTAACAAACAGACATCCATACATTCTTACAGACTTTTGCGTTTATAATAGAATTGAGGTTTAATAATATGATAAAACTGTTAATATTAGGATACTAACAGTTTTATCATATTATTAAACCTCAATTCAATATTATGTCTTGTATATATGTTGTAATCAAATCAATGATATGGCAACACAACCAAAAAAAAAAGATGTATCAATTAACAATACATAAAACGCTTTTCACAGACATCATTTTTTTATAAATAAAAAGCTTTAAGACTTTTTCGTCAATACAAAAGAAAGGTAAAAGGAAACACGAAATAATTTTTCACTTCGACGCCCAAAGGCGGATTCGTTAAAAGAAATGAATAAAGGCGGAATATATATTATTTTATATCACCTTTTAGGGTTATGAAGATAAATTATAGAATTTCTAACAGGATAAAATATGAACAAACATGTCTTGGAAGAAGCGACGACACATGAAATTAGTTATAACTTTTTTTGACCCTGAGCAAGAGCCTAGAGTCCACTATATCCGCAGCGTTAATGGAATTGGGGGGGTGATAAAGTCTGCTAGTATCCTAACCCGTAACCTGTAACCCGTTATCTCAATGGTAAAATATTCCAAATATACATAATTCTATCCTACAGGAGAGGTATAAATAATTCCCTAATTATATACACAGAAACGGCTAAATACTTTACTAACACATACGATTTTTTATCCAGGAATAAAACACTGTTTGTATTAAATGTAGTAGGTATAGATCCATATACATACCCAAAATTATAAACGTGAAAATGTGTTGTTTCCTATCTCAGAAAAAAAACACAGTTTCTGTGGGATGAAAAGTATATGTGTAAAATATATACAAAATACTTTATACCTAAGCTGGAAAAACCCATAAAATCAAAAAGAAACCCAGTTTTGTATGATTAAGATTCAGAATAACACAGTTTCTGTGAGTCTATCCCACAAAAACTGTGCTGTGCTCTGTATGTAATGTGTGGTATACAAACACTTATACTATACTTTTTATCCCACTATAATTTTTTTTTCAACTTCACTCACTAATATTTGTAACTTATGCAATTTCCTTAAATGTTTGTTCCTTAAAGAGTGCAAATAAATCTGTGAGTCTGATGGTGACTGAGTGAGTGAGTATCTCACATACTTTATGTAATTAAATTTGGATCATCGGTAGATAAATTTATAAAATATAATTAACATCTAGCAATCGTATCTAAAAATAAGTTCATTATGAAGTATTATTAAGCTGATAATGAAATTCGGAAACGTCACAAAAAGTGACGAGGGATATCCGTATCCGGTATAATTACCTTTATTTAATATAAAATAGCTAATTCAAAATAAATTTTGTACCTAATTTTAGACTTCCGGATTCTAAAATATTTCATTATAATAAATAAATAACAAAGGCTGTAATTTCTTAGTGGTTAAGATTAGAATGTCTTATTCGAGAGGTCCAACTTCGCTCAATCCTCACACAGGCACACACCTCTGACTCTGAGTTATGTGTGTTTTAAGAAATTAAATATCACTTGCTTTAACGGTGAAGGAAAACATCGTGAGGAAACCTGCCAACCCACACTGGGCCAGCGCCACCACTAACTAACTGAGCAAATAATACCAAACATGTTAGCAACACTGTTTATAAAGTAGTAGTAGCGGGTAGATCATTTTATATTATTTCAAGTATACCGACGTGAAGACATTATATATCCTTTAGTGCGATAGATTAGTCTCAGTCTCTCTGATGTTTTCGAGCAGTGAACATGGAAGTTAGTGTTATAGTGTCGTGATTAAGGTCACCCTTCTCGAGGTCCACGTATGTTTACTTTATTATCTATTAAATTGCATGTGTATACGTATTGCTGTACAGCAATGGGTATCATATCTCTCTCATTCGATAGCAAACACTTAAAAAATTCTGCACAATGAATTCCCAAAATAGGATACCACACCACTTTCAATAGCCATAATAGTCAACAAACGAGCTCTGTGGAATTCTGTCAGATCAGATGTTATACACAGTCTTGGAAGTTAATAAAAGGTACCCTTAGCAATGCGCATATACAGTTATCAACGCTGTTGCTAACTAAAATTTGTATAAAAATTGCGAAAGTTTCTTAAAAAAAGTGAAGTGAAGGCAGAAATTGTAATATAAAAAAAGCTTGAAGATTTTTACATTCTACCCACTGGCTTATATGACAAAATAATTTGGAAAGTTCCGGAAAGCGTCACGTTTAGACAATCTTGCGGTAACTTACCGAGTTGTCGACAAAGAACTTTGGTACGGAATTTGCATCATCACGCCTTTTTGGATATTGGATGCTTCACACGTGATGGTATCACATGTAAAATATAATAAAATACCTGGAACTTAAGACCCGTGAGCAGGTTTAGGGAGCTTTACCTTGTGATACCTACATGTAATCGATACTGCATTACTGTTCGCGTAATAATAATATGCACTTAAAACAGAAACCGAGTAACCAATACATAAACACTCTAAACCTTACTAATGAGCCGCGATGGTCACCAGGCGAGCTCCCTTTGACAACTTGCCCAAGTCTTTATAATAAAAGGTAGCTAACATAAAGTCCCCTCCACTATTCAACCTCGATAACATTTAATCAAACTAGTAGATAATTTTGCTATCAGGACTTATTTATTACTTCCACGAAGTACATCAATTTATTTAAATACTTCTCAGCAAAACATATGACCACTTCTGACCACTGAGACAGGCCAGTATTGCCAAAACCTCCCTTTAATAATACAGTTAACAATTCATTAACAGTATTGCTAGCAGTCACACAATGTGGTTCACCTTTCATTTTTATTTTTTGTCTAATGACCGCCATATTGATTTTTAATTGTTTCATGGCTCTGCTTTGTGTAAAAAAGTCCAACTTATAGTTTGGAATTTTATCCACAACGTCGAATAGAGGGTAGGTTAAGTCCTAACTAATATTATATTTTCGAAAGTATGATTTAATATACTACTGACGCCATCTATTGACGAATAGACGGTCTATCTTTCTGTTACGCAATTACTATTAAATCACTAAAGCGATAATAATGAAAGTTGGTACAGAAATAGATTAGAGCTCGGGGAAGGACATAGACTATGTTTTATAGCGTAAAAAATACAAACTAAACAATTGAGCGATTACGCCATCTATCGCCGTGGGAATGAAGTGTATGTCGAGCTGTGTGGAAAATTAAAATGTAAATTGCACCCGGGTGAATCTGGGGTGGTTTGACTAGTTATAAATAAACGTCCGTCTAACGCATTCCATCTGAAAGGCTCTAATTAGCAACACCGTGACTCGTAGAATCTGAATATTAAAACATTCCTCGGGTCAAATTTAATTTCATTTTTAAAAGCCTTTAGATGACGTTCGCTGGTCATCGCGCAGATTGCCTTGGGGAACATAATCACGGTTTATGTATGAATTTATTTAAAATATTTAAAAAAAAAAATACTTTGTGCTTTCGAGAGCATATTGTGTCTCAATGTAATATAAATTTCAATGAGAAATACAAAGCAAAGGTTATTTTATACCAATTTAAGTCTAAGTCGTGGGATAATCTATCTTTATCTATTCTGTACTAATATTTTAAATAGGAAAGTATTTATATTTCTAAAATGCCTGATTGGATCTGAATAAAATTTTCCTAAAACATAGTTTTTTAATCTTTATTCACATATACCAAAGAAACGGCACAGCAAATAAAAGTAAACATTCTAAACTGAGTAGATACATAGGATACTTTTGATATATAGAGATACTTTGGATCAAAAAGAGTGAAATACAAATTTGGGCGATGACGTCATACCTAAGTTAATTGTTTGTATTTGTAAAACATTGAGCGTTAACAATGCGAATTTACTCAGAGTAATGTAATAAATTAAGTATCTCTGAAATAAGGCTCTATTTCGAGAAATAGCTGAATTTTGAAATTTTCCGATATGAGTACAGTTTTACAACGTTAAGGCTATGTTTTCACCAGATATGTGCGAGGATGTGTAGCGAGGAATTTGTTTGTTAAGTACCACTATATTCGCTTCATTTACCTACCACATCTCTGGTGGAAAGGTAGTCTAAGATTATCTATCTATATATCCTTCCTAATTGAAGTATACGTTAAGGACATGATTTGAAGTAAGTTTAAGGTTCACGATTTTTTCAAGATTATTCTTCACGGCTGTTTAGGTGTAAATTGTAGTTAAGTCTACCTAATAGGACTACCCTCTCACAAAGCATGGCTATACATAACTTAAGATTCTCACAACATCTCAAGGGGCACTTGGAGTTAATGACGCGTATCTATTTCCCCCTCGAGACGGTTCACGCGCTCACAGAGGTCAAAGTCACAAGATGATAGATAGGACAGCCTCCTGTAAATATGACAACTGTAGTATTGAGTTACGTAAACATGTTTTGTTATGTCTATTTAAGTATATAAGAAGGCCCTTTCATGATACATAAATTCTTACCTACATTTCTCCATCGCTATAAGCTAGGCAAGTGTCCCTTACAAAGGATACTTAACTAATTCATACACATTGATAAGTCAAATTTATAGTTATCGGTGAGGGTACTTTAAAATAAATTAATCAAACGTTATCAACAGTGTTGCTAGAGTCCTAAATTTAGCGCTATGTTTTATTTAACTAGTAAAATTTGTAGCTTTTTCCATATTACCCGTGAGGGATCGGGTTAGAATACAATTCCCGTCTGCCGCTGGGAGAACATCTCGTAAGAGCCGAGTAACCCAGCACCCCCTTGGTGGTAGGGGATCTCTTCCCCGACTGGCTTGCGACCACCAGCATGCGAATCCGACCGCCAAGTGTCATCGACACTTACCCCTCCCTCTCCCATCCCGTTAATGCTGCGGTTCTAGTGAACTCTGGGTTCTCGTTCAGGGATCACTCACTGAAACCGTAGCATTCTTCTCTTCATTCCCCTTCCTCATTCTATCTTCGAGGTGGCAACGCATCGGCAAAACAAGAGTCACTCTCTTATTGCTGATGTCCATGGGCGAGGGTGGCCACTTACCATCAGGTGGTCCGGCTGTTCGTTTGCCAATTAACTGCTATTAAAAAAAAACATAATAATAATATGGATAATTTGAATTCTAACTATTTGTTGTTTATGTATTTTTTTTGCCTTAAAAGACTTCGTTAAGACTTCAAAATGGCGGTTTACGCTCTTTTAAAGTTCAATGTCTAAAGGTAGATAGGGCAGCGTTTCCTCTAAGTATGAAAACTATAGTGTTGTGTTACGTAAACATGTTTTGTTATGTTTATTTAAATATATAATCGGGTTTAAAATACCTTTTTATTTTACATAAACTGTCACCTACACTGCTCAATCAAAGACTAGCGTAAATATAAGTTAAACAAGTTTCCTTTATAAGGGATACTTAACTCATTGATAACTGACATGGATCCGTTGTATCAGACCTTATATACAGGATGGATTTTTGAGTCGGGTCAGTAAGGGCAGGTACCTTAACCGTTATAGTTACAGAAAAACGTTCTTAGGAGACCATCCATAACATTTTAAGATATTCTGAACTGCATTCAAAGATTTTTCAGGTCAGTGAAAAAAGTGCTAAAATCCAAAAAAAAATTTTTTTTTAACCTATCGATCCTACTTCATATGGGGATCAAAAGACTCTATGGGACTATTTAAGGTCTGAGTACTAGAAATGACAGAAATCGCCAAAAACATTTACCATACATTTTGTACTGAAATACGATAAATCAACTCGTAATATTTTTATTGCCAAACAATCCTATTTCTTACTGTGATTAAAATATTCTTTTAGGCCAACTGAAATTTAAATATAAAAACTACGGTACGACACAACATGTCACACATACGTATAAATAGGTGATTATAGTGGATTCAGTGGGGGTATTATAATATAAACCAATCAAACGTTATCAACAGTGTTACTAGATTTAGCGCTATGTCTTATTTAACTAGTGAAATTTGTGGCTTTGTTCGTAACTATAATCTGAAGGTACTTTTTATGCATTAATAAACTTCGTTAGAAGTTCAAAATGGCGGACGGTTTACGCACTCTCAAAGGTCAAAATCTAATAGGGTAGCGTCTCCCGTAAATATGACAACTGTAGTGTTGTGTTACGTAAACATGTTTTGTTAAGTCCTATATATATTCCTTTCTTTTATTTAACTAGTGTTACCTGTGACTTTCCTTACCGATTAACATTAACGCAAATTTTTTGGATATATAACTTCTAAGGTGTTGAAAAACGATATAAAAGTTTACATGAAAATCCATCGACGGATAAAGTTCTCTGTTTTTTAAGCGAAAATTAGAAAATCAGTTATTTTCCATTTACGTAAAAGCGATTTTCCTCAGCTAATACTAATTATATTATCCATATTAGCAACACCGTTTATAAATTAGTATTCGCAGGTTGCTTATTTTATCTTATTTCGAGTAAATAATTATAACTTTTGTTCGTAGATTCAATTAGTGAACAATTAAGTTATTAAAATCAAAAAATAAAATTTAACATGGTGATTATTCTCTTATCTTATATCTTATACTAATATATAAAGCTGAAGATTTTGTTTGTTGTCATTTGCGGTTATGTGTAACAACTTCAATAAATTCCCCGTTTGTACCGAATATACCCGCAGGTTTCTTTTGCTTCTAAAATTGTAAAGGACTTGTCTGACGAGCTGAAAGTTGCAATACTTTCGGGAGATATTACAGATTTACAAATAAAGACGGTGGTAACCAATGCGAAACATCAAATAAAAGATTTAGTTTATTTTTATTGTTTTGGTCTGATAATTCGTAAGTACCCACTTTTTATCTTAGTATGACAGATTAATGAAATGTATGATCGCGAAAGCGTTCGGAGTCGCAGTAATCGTGATAGCGATACGTATCGTAATAGTCGTAATGACCAGGCTTTAGATCTACTACGTAAAGTGCTTGATGCGTTGATGGCGGCTGGTTTCTCCAGCAACTTAATAATAAAGTACCCTCAAGTGTAAAACTAACTCGACTGTGTGTAACTCATTGCATACTTTTAAAGATCAATTTAAAAAAATCATATTAGAACGTAGAACAATGGACATTACTTTTTAATTTATAAACTAAGCTGTGTTATTCTCATATAAATGACCTATGTTTTGTTTTAAATGAGAATAAATGATCTTTAAATTTAATTTGAAGAAGCGTTCGTTTCTGGCCACCAGAATAGAATACTTGGGTCGTACAATTAGTGAAGGTCAGGTTAGGCCGAACCATGAGAAAGTTCATGCCCTAATAGACTCAGCCGAATCCAAAAAAGTTAAGCAAGTTTGGCAGGTATTGTGTAAACAGTGTTATGAAGGTTGGTCTATGGCATATTTATGTGTGAACCGATTCGCACACGCAATGCCATACCTCATGTAAGTTCTCGTAGGTCTCTGAAGAGTCCCGCCCCAGGTTATACGTAGGATTCTTCGTTTACAGTGGCTGTTTCCGACAGCTATGATTACTAAACGAGCTTTCAAAGTAGATCCTTTCGTGTTTTTTTTTCTGTTGATACAGATGCATATGACAAAAGGGATAAGTCAGCTGAGGACGTACCAGGCGAGCGCACTGCGCAGCCTGTGCAGCGCCACCCATCCTGCTGGCCGCGGACCCGGTGCTCGGCGAGCGCGGTGAAACGGCATTGGAGGGTGAACCGATCTCCTGCTTCAGCGTGAGCGGTGAGCGGCGCCTGTGCCTGCCACAGATCCTGACGTCGGTATTGACGGACTTCAGCTTGGAACAAATCAATCGTGTGTGCGACGAACAACAAATCTACAGCTTGCGTTGCACGCCGGAGCAGCTGCACGTGTTGAAGTCGACGGGAGTGCTGTCGCGGTCGTGGAGAGGCTGTGCTCGGCGCTGCTGCACGCCCCGGGCGCTGCTGCCACCCGCAGGTTGGCAGGGTTCCACGTGTACCATGAGTGCTTTGGACGCGCGTGGCGTGTGCGCGTTGAAGCTGGCGCTATTGCAGTTCGTGGAGTGTTGAGGGACGTTCAGTGCTCGACGGTTCGTGAGCCACTCGCATGGTACGGAGAAGTTCGATTCTGGCATGCGGGGACCCCTTATAAGTACTATCATCACTACGAGTTGGAACTACTGGCTGGTTCTTACTGCAAGAAAACTCAGGCAGCTGCAGAGCAGATGGCGCTCTAGCGTGGCGAGTGGACGCCTGACGGAGCCTTGGAACGGACTACTATTTCTCTGTCCGTCGGTTTGGTAACATGGCTATTGGGGCTTAGGTCGTTTTTTGCCCAATAGTTCTTTCTTTTTTTGTAGTTCGCTTTGGTTTTTCTGAATTTTCTAATGTTAGAAGTGAAGGTTGAGAAGGAGGTACATTAGCCTTAGCCTTGTGTTAGATTAGGTTTACATTGGCCTAGCCTTAACTCACTTTTCATCAAGTTGTTAGAGTGGTAAGCGAGTGGTAAGCTTACTTTAGTAAAGTCACGTCAGTTAGAAACGTTGGCGGTCGTCAAGGCACTGCAATATTTTCATCATTATTTGATTGGTGTAACTTTTAATATAACACTATTACAATGCCTTGATAGATAGTGTACGTAAAATGAACCTTCTACTAAGAGTTGCCCGTTGGTGAATTTATCTGCAGGATTTCTATTTTGAAATTCAATATCGTAAGGGCGTGATGATTGAAACAACATTGAGTGACCTCCGAGCTAGGCCGTTCGAAAGTAAGTTCTAACTGAACCTTTTAATGTGTGTTTGCATTACAGTAGCACGATCGACATGTGTGTCAGTGTAAGGCAAGTGTTTGCCTGGTTGGTGGGGACGTGCTGCCGATGTGACCTGGTTGCTGCTGGCTGCTTTCGGCGGAGGTGTGCCCTCAGCGCGTGGCGGGTTCTAGAGTGGCGCAGTGGTCCGGCAAGTCGCAGGCTGTCATGCAGTGGTCCTGATGGGCGCATAGAGTGCTCAGTGTTCCGGGCGGGCGTAAGGAGTCGCGCTGTGATCCAGGCAGGCGCGTGGAGTCACGCGGTGATCCGGGGAGCCGGGAGGCATGATGCAGTGATCCGGCTGAAGTGGAATCACATGGTGGTCCAAGCGGCTGCAGAGCGGTGTTCCGGCCGAGCGCACGATGTCACGTGGTGTTCCGGGAAGCCGGGAGGCGTGATGCAGTGATCCATCCGGGCAGGCGAGTGGATTCCCTCGGTGGATCGGGCAGCAGCAGGGAGTAGCTGTGGTCCTAACGGGCGCTGTCCCGGCTGACGTGTTCTTTGAACGCGTAACAGGCGCTGTCCCGGCAGACGTGTTGTGTGAACGCGTAACAGTGTGAAGAATGATTGTTGTTGTGTAAGATTGTTTGTATGAGGTGACTGTTTGTTTGCTAAGTTCAATTGGATACTTGGTTCCATTGGATACATTTTGTGTATGTGGATATTGGACGCATGGTCCAATAAACACAGTTTCTATAGACGATTGGTCTCAAGAGGCGCTTGGCCTTAGAAATGATCTTGAAGGGTGCGTGGCCTTGAAAGATTTTGTGAAGAGTGCTTGGCTCTAAATGACGTATGGTCAATGTGATGGACGCTTGGTCCAGGGCGCTTGGCTCTAAATGACGTATGGTCAATGTGGTGGACCTTGGTCCACCACATTGAAGATGGTGGGTGTGATCCTACTGCAGAATCTTCATCAATACAGCTGCGGAACAAAGTTGACGAGTTGGGCCCTAATCGAGATGCCTATGTGCAGCAGCAAGTGATCAAGCAACTGCACAATAACTCAACTACGTCGGGGACGACGTAGGGTCAGGAATGGCCGAGTTAGGAGACTACCCTACGACAACGTCAATATACGCATTACTGAATTGATAGCATCGATTATTGGTCAGGACAGAATCGATTATAAGTCAGAATTAGTGATTGACGGTTTCGATCCCCACCACTACCTATAATAAACAGGCACTCAGTCGCATTAGCTTCTCAGTCGTCCACCGGAGCGCTGGTTGGTTTCGATACTGTGAGTCCGTTCCATGTACTTATTTTACCTTATAATTGTTTTGTTATTTGTAAAATTGAAGATTGTTTGCAATTCTTTTTGTTGTTGAATTTTTGTCGATTTATTATTTAAAATAAAATTGGTTTATAATTAAAATCAGTTTTAAGGTCTTGAAAGATTGTTTTTATATTTGATTAGCACTTCTGGTACCTAAATATATATATAAAAAATTCTGTGTCACAGTGTTTGTTATCGAACTCCTCCGAATTTTTTTATGTATATTCAGTAGGTCTTAGAATAGGTCTTAAACCATTTTTTACACCTCTAATTGTTAAGGGTGGCCTTCTAGAAATAATTTGTATGGTACAGGAACGTTTGTCGGGTCAACTAGTCCTACTAATATTATAAACGCGAAAGTTTGTAAGAATGTATGGATGTCTGGATGTATGTTTGTAACTCTTTCACGCAAAAACTACTGAATGGATTTTGATGAAACTTTACAATAATATAGCTTACACATCAGAATAACATATATGCTATAATTTATAATGATGTAGTGCGAATTATCCAAAATATAGCGGGTGAAATCGCGGGACGCAGCTAGTATATAATAAAATCCATTAACTTACACATATAGATATGCACCTATAGAGGAAGTTATTTCAGGAATCAAGGAAAATGGATTATATTACAAATTGTATTGACATGTTTCCGAATGAACGGTGATTACCAGTAATCAAATATGATTTTTCTGTATATTATTGCCTTATTTATTTTAGATTTTCTTTTATATAAATACTACTCAATTTTGTTTTACGAAAAGGAAATCAGTAAATAGATACTTTTATGGTTGATTTCAAAAGTCAATCTGTAAATTTTTTTCCATCTCCATTATTTACACTATAAGCTGTTTATTTGTAAGTTACGTATAACAGTGTAAACTCTACTGTTTTATTTAATAATGAAATCTCAAACCAATACACTGATTTATTAATATTGTTGCTATAGTTACTTTAAGTTAGTTATTTAAAGCATTTTCCCACCTCAACTTCGCAGGGTTTCTCTACTATAATATGCATGTATTAAACCTTTCTCTTGAATAACTCTGTCTATTGGTGAAAACTGCATTAAGTTCCGTTACATAGTTTAAAAGATCAAATTGAATAGATGGCGGTAAGCGATTTAAAAATGAACGTTTTTATATGTATACTATAATAAATATGATTTTTATTGAAGAGATAAAACCCATTTTCCTTTACAAGTGACAGCTTAATGATGTATGTAATACATTGAGCTTACAAAAGCTCACCAAGAGTTCAAAAGGCCAAATTACTCGAATATCGACTTTTATTGGGAAATGACCTACATTTTACTTGATCACTTAGAAATATATTTACACTAGTCAATCCGCTCTGGATTCACCCGTTTAAAGAAATACATTTAATTTTCAATATATGACTTTATTGTAAAACATTCATGTGCTTACGACAATAAATATATTTTATTATTATTCCGCAGGAACTATGATTTTTTCCGGGATAAAAAATATCCTTTATGTTCTTCCATGCTATAAAGTATTTGTCCGCAAAGTTTTATTGGAATTCAGTTCCGTTTTTGTGGAATTGATTTAGAAATTACAATATTAAAATATTTATGTTCTTACTACAATAAATATATTTTATTATTATCCTATAGGAACTATGCATTTTTTCGGGGTAACAAATATACTTTGTATTAATCAATGTTTTAAAGTATTTATAGACAAAATTTTATTAAAATCCGTTCAGCCGTTTTTGCGTGATTGAGTAACAAAACTTTCACATTTATAATATTACTAATATTAAAATATTCAGGTTCTTACAATTATAAATATATTTTTTTATTAACCTGCAGGAATTAGAAATTTTATATGATAAATCGTATCCTATGTGTTTTTACAGATGATAAAGTATTTGTGAGCCAAACTTTATTGAAATCCGTTCAGCACTTTTTGCGTGATTCTATCGTACTTACTTTCACATATATGTCGGGGTATAGTTGGGATAGGATAGTAATGAAGGCTGTGCCGGGCTATAGTTAGGGTAGGATAGTAATAAAGGGGACATGTTGTTAGTCCTTACATTGTATTTTGATGTGTTAACACAACCTTAGGTTAGGTTTAGGTTAGGTCAGCCTTAGGTGAGGTTTATGTTAACCTAACCTAAGAGAAACAGTGAGACCAGGCAGTGGAGGTGAGTGTTATGATCATTTAAAGGATATCCTTAAGCCTACACCTTGGTCACAAGTCCAAGGCACTGCCTGGGTTCCTGTTAAAAAAGCTACGGAATCGTAAGGTTCGATCACTTAAATTATTAAAACCGGCTCTCTTTCTCTTATTCGATTATTAATTCATTCAAATACGGCCTTCTCCATTAGATTCGATCGCATAATTCATACTAATCGGCTCTCTGTACTGACATATATTATAATACTAGTAAGATGAATGGAGTAGGCAAAGAAGGGTTGCTACTATAGTGTAGTAGTTTCACAAACTATTTATTTAGTTAATCCTTTTGATATATCTCATTAAAGTTTGTGTAAACACGAATTGCTATCCTAGTTCTGTAACTCAATTATATTGGATAAGTACGACCTGAACTTCCTCAGCCCTTAAATATTTGTTAATCTATTTCTAATCTAGTTTACGTTCCACAGTTATTACTAGTATTTGCAAATGACTTCGCCTGTAGAAATCGCAAAAGTATCTTTTAAGTTATTCCGGCGCATAAAGTATCTGTATACAATATTTCATTTAACCTATTTTTAATTATGCAAACTACTCTTGTTGTAAAGTGGTTGAGACTTCAAGTCTTACTCGGGAGGTCCGAGTTCGATCCCCCACACAGATACACACCTTTGAGTTATGTGTGTTTTAAGCAATTAAATATGACTTGCTATAACGGTGAAGGAAAACATCGCGAGGAAACCTGCACTCCTGAGAGTTCCCTAAAGTTCTCAAAGGTGTGTGAACTCTGCCAACCCGCATTGGACCAGCGTGATGGACTAACCCTATCATCTCGAGTCCCCTCCTCATTCTGAGGAGGAAACCCGGCTCAGCAGTGGGCCATTGACGGGTTGTGATGATGATGAAACTACTCTGTTTCCCACAAGACTGTTGCATTTTTGGGATAAAAAGTAACTTGTGGTAATCAAGGCATGTTATAAAGTATCATTAATTTGTTCGGTCGTTTTAGTAAGATTGAGTATAATAAACGTCTAAACATACAAAATTTCACATTTTTAATATTAGTACTTAAAAACTACTGAATGGATTTTGATGCCATTTTCATTAATAAATAGAGTAATTCATGAGGAAGGTTCGTATGTGTATAATTTGATAAGTTTTTGTGTAAATTGGTTGAAATATGATGATAATTGTTAAAAATGCTTTAGATGTATTTCTGTACCGAAGTACGAATAATGCTGTAAATTTGAGACTCGAGAGAAATTCCTCAAAAGTAGAGCAGTACCTGGGCTATCCATTTCACCCCCATGTAGGTTCAGCGATTTTTTATTTTCGAGTTATGATTTTTTTTCGTATTTGTAGTCGTAAATCTTGACTCCTCTCCTATAATTAAAAGTATCACAGGACATCATTTTTTTAGATTTTAGGTTGATTTTTTTCTTATATAAATGAATAGTATGTTTTTCAAATAAATATTATTAAGTTTTCTTTACAGTATCATAGATAAATAGCTTTAAATAAGTATAAAAGTAATGCAAATTTATGGGGTTAATTCGTATAGCCCAGGTACTGCTATACTTCAGTCAATCGGTGACAATACTTATGTATACTTCCTGTATGAGTGCTTGGATAATTAAAGACAAATTATTTAATCACCTTACCCAACAGTTCCAAGACGTGAGCGTAAAACTTTTCTGAAACTCCACACAAAATTAAATGCAAATACAGTTCTGGTTAAAAGTTAAAATATACTCGTAGTTATGAAACTAATTAAACTATACTAATATTAAACTTCATAGTTTTTATTTGAATTTTGACCTTTAATAATATGGAGGTTTTCATTAAATATCACAAAAAGCGTCCCAAGTCCGCAAACAAATAAATATGTTTGTCAAGTCTTTCTACAATTATATATTTGCTTGTATTTACGGATATTTAAAAATTTTTATGTTACTTAATCTTCGAAAAAAAAGGTGAAAAAAGTGATATTTAAAAAAAAATTCCATAAAAAATATACATAAAAAATTCGAGCCAAGGTCAACAGACAGAACAAAAATATTTATATATACTTTGGAGACGTTTTCATAATATTAGTATGTAGATTAATCAAATAAAACTATTCGTCATAAATAATGGCCACACTGTCTTCTATATAATGTCTAATGTGGCTACATGTCTTCATTTTGGACGAGCGTTACCAACCTCAATGGTGTCAGAAGTGGGAAGTGTCACACCTGGACAGAATACATGCGACAGGCTTTTTTCACCGTCTGACATATCTTTGCAGACTTTCTTCTGATATTTCCATCTTCGCCGAAACAACGTCCTTGTTATTATTTGTCTATAGTACACTTAAAAAATTAGGTTCAGTAAAAAAAATATATTGTATTTCACAACATTGACCTTCAAAATTTATAACAAGACATAACAAATAACGAGGTTCGATTCTTCGAAAATAATAAGATATAAAATGTAACATTCAACAGACAGACAGGTCACCTTAGACATTTGATCTACCATTTGTTGCTTATATAGATAATGCTAGATTGTTAATAAATAGACTTTTATTGGAAAATTTATAGTCATATAAATAATAAAAGAAGCTAGCTCGTTTCTTTTTACTGTATTAAATTGTGAGATGTAATGAAAAATCAAGTCAGTTATTTTAGTTAGTATATATGAGAGTATATTAGTCGATGGATATTCCTTGGAGGGGAAAAATACTGGTCTTACTTTTTAAGAGCCAACTTGTAGTTAAACTTAAAACGAAGTCAATGACCATGCCATGTCACCCTGGCCAATATCAAAAACTCAATTGAAAAATTAAAGTATGTCAGACAAGCATAGAAAGAAGCTACTTTAGGATAAAACTTAAAGAGAAGGTTAAAAATGTACATAATATTAAAAAAAATAAAAAAGCAAAACATATAGTTAAATATATATTGAAGCTAAAATGGAAATAGGCGGGACACATTAAAAGAAAGGATGAAAGATGGACAAGAACATTGACTGATTGTTACCCTATAGACCAAAAAGGAAGGAAAGCAAGACTATAAGAGATAGAGTGATGAAATCACAGAAGTGGTAGGGAAAGAGAACTGGAGTAGAAGAGAACAAGAGCATAGCACTGACATATAATGTAAAAATTGAGTTGAAAAGGAAAGTAAAGCTAGCTTTACAGCAACTCTCACCGCCAAGATATTATATAGAGAGTGTTTATTGATAAAACCGTACAATAGTGATTTTCATAAATAAGTAAATTCACTGCACTAGATTTTGGTCATAAGTAATCGATGCAAATATAAAATCCAAAAGTAAGTAAGGCTAACAAACAAAAAAAAATAAGACAACATGATGTAAATGACCAATAGCGCCATCTAGTTTACGACAATGATAACTTTACTAAATCTTAACATTAACATTCCGCCCCCTAAGGACAACTTAAAGTCCTTAAAGAGAACAAACTGAATAGTATCAAATCAACACTAAAGTAACTCATATAGTGAAATAACGTTATTGATCATTAGTTTCAAAAGGCAGCGGACAAATTTTAGTTATAGGTCGCTGAAAAGTACGGTCCTTCATTTTTAGAGTGACCACTCTGGTTAAGCCATCCTTACCGGGATGTTTATCAATAATCTTTGCCAAAAGCCACTTTCCTGGGGGAAGTCTTTCATCCTTTACAAGAACAATCGTTCCAATCTCGGGTTCATTATTTGTGGAATTCCATTTATATCTGTTTTGTAATGTACACAAATATTCAGTGCTCCATCGAGACCACAAGTGGCGAAGCATCTTTTGAAGTACTTGCCACCGATCTAGGTACGATAAAGAGATATCCTCCAAATTAATTTCTGGAACTGTGACAGGAGGTTCACCCATCAGAAAATGTCCAGGCGTAATTGGAGAAAAATCATCAATGGAATTGGATATCGAAGTCAACGGTCGTGAGTTTACACATGCTTCTACTTGAGTTAGTAAAGTATTATACTCTTCGAAAGTTAAGCGAGTGTCACCGATAACGCGTTTAAGGTGGGTCTTTATGCTTTTGACACCTGCTTCCCATAATCCTCCGAAATGTGGAGATCCAGGTGGTATGAAGTGCCAATTAGTATTATCGTTAGCCAATAATTCAGCAATCTCGCCAACGACACCAGAATTTCTATTTTTGAATAAACGATCAAGTTCTTTCGAGGCTCCAACGAAATTAGTAGCACAGTCACTCCAAAGATCACTACAATGACCGCGTCGTGATACAAACCGTCGGAAGGCAGCTAAAAAGGCATTAGTGGAAAGATCGCTAACCAATTCCAAATGAATGGCTTTAGTGACCGTGCATACAAATAAACATATGTAAGCTTTACTTATTTTTTGACAACGCCCTGGGTACAGTTTTAAAATAACCGGACCAGCGTAATCAACTCCACTATAACGAAAAGGTTTGCTAGGTCGAACCCGGAATGATGGCAATTGTCCCATCAACTGATTTAGTGTTGAAGCGGAATGTTTGAAACAGGTAAGACATTGACGAATAATCCTTTTAACTAAACATTTAGCTCCAATTATCCAATACGTACAGCGCAATATATTAAGCGTTAATTGTGGACCGCCGTGTAAAGCGTGAATATGAGCATCCTTGACAATCAAATACGTTAAATTACAATGAGAGGACAGTAATATTGGGTTTCGTTGATCATTGGTAATTAGCGCATTATTGAGCCGTCCACTCGCACGTAAGATACCTTCATCATCTATAAAAGGTACAAGAGCCTTTATACAATTATCTTTTGGAATCTGCGCTCCCCTCACCAGGAATTTTAATTCCTTTGCAAAGTGTAAGTTCTGTGAGATCTTTATACAAACTTTAAGAGCATGCTTTAGTTCACTAACGGTTAAATACTGAGGAAAGGATGAAGAATCAACGACATTTTTGGTTTTATTCAATTTTACTTTACATTTTTGGGTAAATCTAAATACATATGCAGTTACCCGGATTAATTTAGACAAATGAGAATACTTATTTAGATAGGTTTCTAAACCATTATTGTCAATATTACTTATATACGCTTTTACAGGTTGAAGTCTACGCTCTAATGTAGTATCAGGTATATTGCAGATTCGAGATTGAATTTGGTTAAGACTTTTCAAAAAAGACGGTCCATTCCACCATATTTCTAGCTTCTCTAAATGTTCAGGACTTACTCCGCGAGACGCACAATCAGCTGGGTTTTCTTGTGAACTAACATGTTGCCATTGATTGCTATTGAGAATATTCAAGATTTCGGTTGTACGATTACCTATAAAAGTTTTCCAAGTATTAGGAGATTTGCGCAACCAAGCCAAAACTATGGTAGAATCCGTCCAAGCAAATATACAATGATCAGGGATATTCAAACTAGTCTTCACATTTTTTAAAAGATTAGCCAATAATACTGCACCAGAGAGCTCGAGACGTGGCACAGATATTTGTTTTACAGGAGCTACTTTGGTACGAGCGGTAACTAAGCGTACATGATTGTTATCTATAACACGGAGATATACGACTGCAGCGTATGCTGAACTGGATGCATCACTGAACCCGTGAAGCTCGACTTTAGATTTCAATTCAGAAATTCCAAACCATCTTGGCATTTGAATGGGATTCATTGTTTTTAAATTTTGGAGATAAATGTGCCATTCATGTTTCAATTCGTCAGTCAGCTCGTCGTCCCAATTTAAGCCAGCTTGCCACAACTTTTGCATAAATATTTTTAAAACAACAACTATAGGTGCAAGCCATCCTAAAGGGTCAAACGATTTAGCAATAAGAGACAATACGTTTCTTTTCGTATACGGTTTTTCCTCGGGCCAGTCTACGTGAATTTTAAGTTCAAAATTATCAAATTTAGGTTTCCAAGTAACCCCAAGTGCTTTAACAGATTCATCCAATTTGATATTTACGCTATTCTGCAAAACTTTATCTTTCTGTGGTATTTGACTCAAGACTATCTCGCTATTGGATGCCCACTTATGCAACGGAAAACCGCCGCGTTGGAATAGCTCAGTAAGACGTTCTCTTAATTTAAGTGCATCAACTTCAGTATTGGTACCAGTAAGAACATCGTCCATATAAACATCAGATTTTAGGATACGTGATTCGTGTGGGAAATCACTGCCTTCATCATCAGCCAACTGATGCAACGTTTTTATAGCTAGGTATGGCGCGCACGATGTACCATAGGTGACGGTAAGTAATCTATATTCACGAATTGCGTCTTGTACATTGTCACGCCATAATATCCTCTGGTAGTTAGTGTCCTTTAACGCTACTTTTATTTGACGATACATATTTTGAACGTCAGCTACTAGGCAAATGCGATGTTGCCTCCATCTTGTAACTAGATCTCTCAGATCTTGTTGAAGAGAAGGACCAATTAAAAGCTCATCATTTAATGAATTACCAGTGGCAGGTGGTGCACTACCATCAAAGACAACCCGAAGTTTAGTGCTGGTACTGGCTTCTCGGATGACACCGTGATGAGGTAAGAAGTATTTATTTATGTCTTGAATACCAACTGTGTTATGTGTATTTTTTGTTTCAGAGTTCGAGACGTCATCTTCGTGGATTAAGGCCATATGACCTTGCGCCTCGTATTGCTGTAGGAACTTGGAATATTTTTCCTTGAAGTCAGGGTCTCGTGCAAATTTCCTTTCCATATGGAACAATCGCTTAAGTGCCAGAGGTCTCGAATTTCCTAAATTTTGTGCATGGCCCTCCTTGAACGGTAAGTGAATTTCATATCTACCATCCTCTTTGCGAGTGTGTGTTTCTTTATAAAAGTTTTCACATAGTTTTTCTTGATGTGTAAGTGGTTTATCTTTGGGTGATGGTTCTTCGATTTCCCAAAACTTTCTAAGTAAATGATCTACCTCTATTAATGTAGTTGCAACTGTGATATGAGGTGCAGGAAGATCATTGGATAATTTAGTGCTGCCAGAAACCAACCAACCCAGTTGTGAGTTTTGTGCAATAAGAGCACCGTGTCTCTCCAATCCATGCAATAGTATAGTAGAGTATACATCAGCACCTAGTAGTACATCTATTTGACCAGGACGGTTAAAATTGGGATCTGATAATTTAATATGGCTAAGACCTGGCCATTTAGTAATTTCGAATTGCTTAGTCGGCAATAAAGTCGTCAACTTAGAGAGAACATGTGCCTTAACCTGTGTTACATTGTGACAATCAATTGGAGAATAGATATCAAATAGAACCATGTACCGCGATCTGATAGAGTTATTTCCTATACCAGTAACATTAGCTGACAATGGTTTTCTTTTTAAACCCAATAGTTGGACCGCTGACTCGGTTATAAAAGTAGCCTGAGAGCCTTGGTCGACCAAAGCTCGCAGGTAAGTTACAACTCCATTCTTGTCTCGAATTCCAAGTCGAGCAGTAGCTAAAACAATGACATCATTATTAATCGAGACCTTCATGGATGTAACTTCAGCTCCTGGTTCAGAGCGGTCAACATCCTCATCTGGCGCTATTACTGCCTTAGCAATCAACTGAGTTTGATGTAACAAGGTATGGTGCTTTCGATTACAAATACGGCAAGCAGTTGTTTGACGACAATTCTTAATAGAATGACCTTTCACTAAGCAATTGAAACAGAGATTGTGAGTCTTAGTAAATGCTCTTCGCTGATCAACGTCTAATAGTGTAAAATCTGTGCAGTGACATATATAATGGTTTTTGGTACAAAATGAACATTCAGTATCTACTTGGGATGTTAATGTTTTAACATTACTGATTCGTTGTGTCTGGGGATGTAGTTGATAAGGAGATTCTCGTTTTTGCGTGGTTTGGACCATCTCTATAGCACGGAATCGACCTTCTAAATAAGAGCAAAGTATTTTATAAGAAGGTAGTTTAGTGGATGAACCCAAAGATTGCTCCCAGCCTTTGTGAGTTTCAGTATCCAATCTTGACACTACAATGTATACAATTATTGGATCCCATGAACTAGTGTCTATCTCAAGATTCGATAGACTGTTCAAACATTCATTAGTTCTATCCATCAACTCCCTTAAACCCTTTGGGCATTCTTTAGTGAGTTTTTTTTGCCCAAATAATCGACCTAGGATTGTATTAACTATAATTCGAGCGTTGCTATATCTATCGACTAGTGTTTGCCATGCTTTCGAATAATTAGCAGCAGTAATGTCAAAATGCCGCAAGAGCTGTTCAGCTTCCCCTGTTAAAGTGGATCTTAAATAGTGATGTTTCTGGATGTCCGTTAGTCCTGGCTCCTTATCAACAAGAGAACTAAACATATCTCTAAAACATATCCAATCTTTATAATTTCCTGAAAATGTGGGTAGATTTATTGTTGGTAGCTTAGACATGTTGGTATTAACCGAACTAGTGATAGATTTGTCGAGTTTAGATAACTGGTTAATTTTTTCCTTTAATATTGTTTTGAACTCTAAATAAATATCTTCAATAGTTTCAAACAGTTCTTTACAACATTTCCTGTCTTCTTTTGTTAGGTTATCCCGAGCAAGTACGTTTCGATGTTCTGTTCGTGATTGTAACCAATAATCTTCAAGCAGTTCTTTCCTGGTCTCTAAATAACTAAGCGTATATCGTGATTGTGACGTTTTCTTGAAATTGGAATACAATCTGCCAACAGAATCGTATAAATCTTTAAGTAATGTAAGATTAACTAAAGTAGTCTCGGAGTCGGAGGTAGCCATGATAACATAAACAAATTAGCTTTTAAAATGTATGTTTCGTATATGTGAATTTTATAAGTGTTAATTAGTTTATCCGGTTCTAAAGGACCAATGTTTATTGATAAAACCGTACAATAGTGATTTTCATAAATAAGTAAATTCACTGCACTAGATTTTGGTCATAAGTAATCGATGCAAATATAAAATCCAAAAGTAAGTAAGGCTAACAAACAAAAAAAAATAAGACAACATGATGTAAATGACCAATAGCGCCATCTAGTTTACGACAATGATAACTTTACTAAATCTTAACATTAACAGAGAGAATATAAAAATTATTACTTAGCATTAGGCAGTTAATGCTGCGTAGGAATTTTCATGATTTACATTTTAGATTTTTAAATCAAATAGGTTTAACTTATGGTTCTGGGTAGTAGTTCGAAGCAACTAGAGTACAGGAACAATCTTTGTTTTTATGGTTTTTTCAATAAATTAATGTCATGATGAAAATTTAATATACTTACTTATCTGTTCATCAGCAAAAATTCTAGGATTCTGAAAAGCGTTATCCAAAACGAATCTACAGCGGTTAAAAAATGATCACGGCATTGCTTTCGTTTTTGTAGTTCGAGAAAAGGAAGACCTGGTCTGTGCTTTGCCTATTTGAACACTCGACTTGGCGAAGCCACTACTGCGCCCTCAAATTTGTCATTTATTATTATAATTTAGTCTATACTATACGATAAATATTTTGTGGTTTATTAATTTATAGCAGATAAAGATGTATTTTTATTTTATTAAATAAAATTAATTAAAACAAAATATACAAATAAATGATAGATAAAATAATACATACTTTTAAAAAGCTTGATACTAGATTTTATTCGATACTTGATATCGAAAGAAAGGTATTGAGAAAAATCGTTTCATGTGTACTCAGTGTAAGCAATGTCGGTGTGTTACCATGGTTACAAGATTGTTATAATTGTCAATATATTAATATTGTTACGCAGCAATCAAGCTAGCAATGAACTGATAGTCTTCAAATGCCTTACCAGATCCTTACAAATTATAGCTAATAATCATCTCGTTTTAGTCACCTTTCAAACAAATAAATCTTGATCAGAATCACTACGATACCACAGACAAACATACGCATACACAGATACACACGTAAAACAGTCCGTCGTTGTAGCGTTGGGGGTTAAAAAGACAAAGCTTCTAATTACCATTGTTCTTATTTTGTGTATAATATATTCATGTTTTAAAGTGAACCTTTCTTTACAGATTTAAGAGCACCCTTTCAGTCTCTTTGACTTATTACTATTTTATGAGCAGCATTCAGAATCTTTTCACTTTTGTAGAAACACTAATAACGTTAAAATGTCAGTGATGTTGTTTAATTTGCATATTTCTCTAGTATATTTTATATTCAAGTTTACAATAACAATTATTAAGAGCATGGAAGCTATATTGCGTAGTAACACTCAAACGACAATATTAAAATGTAATCTAGATGTAAGCCAAGCTGCGCCTGGTGCTTGAGACCCAAGACCAGTTTTAAAAACGTCTTCTTCTATTCATAAAGTCTCCTCACTACGGCTCTACCTCGCTATCGAATATTAAAATAATATAGTAAATTACTCACTGTGTGCTCCTAGATAGCGGAAACCTAGCACCACGCCACCGAACAACACTACTTTAAGATTTTAAGATTTACTGTGCGACACTACTAGACGGACTGTCTACTCGAAATAAGATAAAATAAATAAATGTGCGATTTTAGAAGTGTAACACAGTGTTACTTGTATTAATTTTTTTAATGTAATATAATTGATCCCTAACTGAGACTGAAGATACTTCAGAATTAAATCTAGAAAGAAATTAAAAATGTGAAATAAAATCTTTATGGCTTACTAGTCGACCCGTCCCGGCTTCGCCCGGCTATATCCCTGCATTTTAGATCTGTAATATCTTCGAAAATATTCATTTATATTTCATGCTGTAAAGGGCCATATTGATCTCTATTAAATGCACAATGTATTAAAGGTACCTAATTGGATAAGGACTAATGCTGTGTTGTTTAAAATCGCTTCGTAAATAAGCCATTATTTCTCGTAAAAAGTAAAGGATAAAAAATGGTTATTGCGAGTTATCCTTAAGAGATAGACATACAGCATTGCGGACTTTTTGTAGTCCTCTTTTAGTTGGACAATACTGTAGTAGATTATTTTGTTCTATCTCGTAAGGTTCAGCCAGCGTTTGCAAAGGAAGCTGAAAAAATGTGTTTATTGACGACATCACATTAGAAACCTGTAAAATTATCAGTGTTTCTCTACTATATTATGTATGTATTATACATATAAACCTTCCGCTTAAAATACTCTATCTAATAAAAAACCGCATCAAAATCCGTTGCGTAGTTTTAAATATTTAAGCATGCATAGGGATATAGGGACAGAGAAAGCGACTTTGTTTTATACTATGTAGTGATGAGACGATACTAATATTAAACTTTTCTTTCTATTGAAAAAAAGTCTGCACGGCTATACATTATACTTCTACTATTCAGAGTAAAAAAACCATACAGACACTATTTACAATATTGCGAGAATGTTTGGTAGCTGAAAACAATATTTGCTATGGGAAAATATACTTAAATGAAAGAATATCTTGTATCTACAATGAATAAGCATCTACATGATTTAACGAACCTCAGACTATTCTGAGTTATGTGTATTTTAAGAAATTAAATATCACTTGCATTAACGGTGAAGGAAAACATCGTGAGGAAACCTGCACTCCTGACAGTTCTCCGTGTTCACAAAGATGTTTGAAGTCTAGCCTTTAGCCAGCGTGGTGGACTATGGCCTTAATCCCTCATTGGAGACCCTAACCAGTTCAGCAGTGGTCATTAAAGGGTGATGATGATGTTTTATGCCTATTTTTTGATGCCATCTCAAAACGTCGATCGTCTCAATTTTTTATGAAAGTATTACTTCTTATGCTGATTTCAGAGTTTATTTTATATCTGACAGATAAACAATAACAGCGCAAATATTCGTAAGTAGAAAATGAATTATTTGAATCTTTACATAGTATAAAACAAAGTTGCTTTCTGGTCTCTGTATGCTTAGATCTTTTAAACTACGCAACAGATTATATGTGGGTTTTACCAATAGACAGAGTATTCTAGAGGAAGGTTTATAATATGTATAATATATATTATAGTAGCGAAGCCGGGGTGGGTCGCTATTATTAGATATAAAATGATGGAAAAGTTGGCTACCGTTGTAATTATACCCGCGCGTCTATTATGGATGTAAATCCGTCAAAAAGACCCTAAACAATCAATAACTTTATAGAATAGGTCATAGTTACCTGTATCACAATTATATGGTAATCCTCGTCTATTAGCAGGTATAAAGCCGATCCCGACCCACGTCACGCTGTATCCCACAAAACCCCGTATTACGTGCTTATTTAATTTGCTCCTTGTCAGGGCATTATGTGTATAAGATGGTCTTACTTGGAGTTGCTGCTATTTTTGGCATAGTATGTGGTGAATAGGTCTTAGTTACAGTTTAAGCCCTTCAAACTATAACAAAGATATATTATATATATAGGTCTATAGAATAGAACTATGCATAGTAAAGACGTTTTTATAACGCTCGCGAAATCAATTTAGAGAAAAACATGTTTTTTGCTCTTTACTAATAAAGTGGATTTAAATTCCAATGTTAAGTCTATAAATAATATTTTCCAATTTGATTTTCTTAATTTAATTACTAAATACTATTACCTAAGGCAATAGGTAGTATCACAAAAGAGACGTCCTGAAGGCTATTATAACATTAAAGATTTTTTGGAAGATGTCACGCCTTGGGAATGATGCGTTCACTTCAGGCTGTCTCTATTTATAAACATATTTGTTATAAAAATTGGCATTAAAAAAGAATCAAAGATAAAAAGTAAAGTAACTAAAAGAGATAGTCCCGCTGAGTTTCTTGCGCCCATTCTTCTCAGGTCTGGGTTAGGTCGTTTCCGAAAGGGTGGTAGAATCCGACGTTCAATAAGAGAATGTAAATTCCAATAATGAATAAAAAATTTTGACTTTGACTTTGATGTTGGTAATGGTTATTTACCACCTATTAACCTAGAAAAAAGTGAAGTAAGCGCAAATAGTTAAATATACTAATTTAGATGTACCGGTCTTAAAAGAAAAACAGGAGCGGTAATACTATGCTGTCGACTAGTGGAAAAGTAGAAGGAAATGAAAGACAACCCTTCCCACCTCCCATCCCATTAATGCTGCGATTTCAGTGGACTCGGGGTTCATGATTAGGTTCCGCATTATTTTCATTCCCATTCATTACTCTATCTTCGAATATAAGAGAACGGTATCGGCATCGGCAATACAAGAGAAACTCTCTGGTGTTGTTGATGTCCATGAGCGACGGTAGCCACTTACCATCATGTAGACCGTTTGAGCCACTTAACGGTCATCAAAAATCGTTTGCCCCTTTAACGATCTTTTGCCCCTTAACGATCATAAAAAAAATTAATGCCAACCTACCTTGGAGGACAAACCTTGTAGATTTTATAATACTAAAAGACCTTCCATTTTTCGTTTAACACTCATATTCATAAACTTTCTGTAGTGGATTAGCAATATTGTTACTACAATTACGAAGGTGAATTGTCGGCTCACTCATCAATAAGACATAATCGGCACAGGGTGCCAAATTAATTCACCAGAGTTGTAGTTGTACCATGTAACTTTCCACCACATTATCGAATTTCTAATCAAAAGGGTTCAAAGTGTTCGTGTTCAGCAAATTGCGTCCAATGTTCCGTAAAGCAATCATTTCAAGTTTACCTCAACTTCTATTATAGCATTAATGTTTATTTGATTACTAACTTCCGTTCACGTTTACTGCTATAATATTATTTTAAGAAAATACCATATGTGTTTAAGTACATTTTTACAACAAATTTGACCTTAGATAGATAAAACTTTATTGATTACACAGAGAAAGAAACATAACGTTTAAGATAAATAAATCTTCTTCTTCTGTTGGCGCTACAGCCATTAGTGGGTTTTGGCCTCCTCTAGTTGTAACAAAGCCTGGCTGTCCTTCTCCAGTTGGTGACTTTTCCCTTTCTCCTCAAGTCCACCTCCTCGCAATCGCACCAATTCATTTTTAATGTCGTTTTTGGCCTTTTTATTGCGGTAAAACAAAATAGAGTAAAGCAATAGCCTTATTACTAAAGCAATCTCTTCTCTAAAATATTTAAAAGTAGAAAACAATGAACAATCATGACTTCCCAAAAATAGCACCAATTCCAGTAAGGAAATCAGTTTTCACTAAAGAAAAAAATCCAAAGCAATGATAAACCGGAGAGAAGCTAATTTATTCTGAAAATTACTGCTAATTATAATATTACCATTTAGTATATTAAATTAAAACTTTCAAATACTAATAGCATTGCGATGTCCAAGTCCCTGAAATAAAATCAAATTTGAAGTTGACCCGCGTAATTGAATTGCTGCTAAAATGTCCCTGCCTCATCTCTCACGCCAACTTCGAACTTTATCTGGACCCTGGAATAGGTTCCTCTAGTCAAGGATTTACTAAGCTTAACTTTGCTTTCAAATTTATTAACAGTTTATGAATTGGATTCTAGAAATTGGATATTAAGTTATAAGTAAAGTACGAATTTTGACGCGGGGCATATTAAAATACAAGCAATTCTCATCAAATCAAACTGTTTGTGTTTATTGTCATAGAAATTATCAACAGAAATATGGTTAATATGGCTCTGGTTAAAAAAACATACCGTTTACCGTTGGTCACGACAAACTGCAATAAATCTGAGATTTTCAGATTGATTCAATCTGAGATTGATCATTTACTAATAGTTAAACTGGCTGCTTTTTCTTCTTACCATATTCTACGTTTATCGCTTAACTTCAATCAATTAAATGATCCACTTTGAATTTATTATTAACATATCTTACATCAATTCCTGATCCATAACTACCTCCTATAGCTTGCCAAGCATTTATTTATGATTAACCAGTGTATCGTTTTTCAGGCTAAAAGTCATCCGTACTACTTGGAAACTTGGCATCCCTTCAAAGTATCCCGTGCAATTACAAACTGTAGAACATCTGAGATTTTCTTTGACGCACCATGATTAGAAATGTTCTACATCGTGTTTTAGATGCAACTAGTATTAATTGTCGTGGAATATTAAGGTAAAAATTATATTAATAGATAGTAAATAATGAAGTTCTCTAAGTGTTTTTTATGTAAAATTAAAACTTTGTACATAAAATTATAAAATACTGTTAGTGATGATTTTAATAGTATTGACTTTAAAAATGGTTTAGTTATTAATCATTAACATGTTAGAGTTTTATCTCGTCGCCATGTAGTATTCACATCAAGACACGTCTGGTCGCGCCTGCGACGCGAGCACAACTGCCAATCCTACTACCCTCGTAATACAATTGTAGTACTTGCGTGACCATCATAACAATATATAATATGTTAATATACTACGATTTGTATGTACTTTATTAGCATATTAAATTTTTTACCGACTTGTAAAACTTCTTACAAGATCAGCGTGTAAAGCTTTGTTCACGAAACGTTTGTAAATATCTTCCAATTATTGAATGATATTTTTCAAAATTCAAAATCAATAAGGAGGGTAACCCAATAAATACTACAGTACATATATGGGATATAGGATAATAGTTTCCCATCTAATAGAAGGCACTATGAACAAAGCTTTACACGGCGCTGTTGTAAATAGTTCATGTGACGTGACACGGAACGCTCCGATACGGAACTGTATCGATTTTGAGACTTTACTTATTCATTTCAATCTATTATACCGAAATAGATTGGGTTATTTATTTAAAATAACTACATTTTTTCTTTAAAATATTACCTTAAGTAAGCATATAGTAAAATAGTAGTTGAGAAAGGTCCAATTTAAGGGAGTAATTAATTTTTTTCTTGATGTGAGGGAAATTTTTCAAAGAACTTTTATTAAGAAATCATTTTGTATAATTTATTATACAAAATGATTTCTTAATAAAGACCCTGCGATTGCTCTTAAACACATAAGGACTACAGGAAATCGATGAAGCCGCAGGGATTCGCTAATGGCTAGCAAAGTAAGCCTCTTATAAGATCTAAAGTTATCGCTTCAAATTCATATAATTTTGAATTCAAACTTCCAAAAATGTTGTAATATCTATACATCTTGTTTATTTTATATTATGTTTTGCAACTTTCATCGACGCGATTTAGACTTCCATTTCGTTAGGATCAAACTACAGTTTACAAGTTCGTTCGATCATTAACTTTCACAGAAATAAAATACTTATACCCATAAGTATCTCTATATAGAGTTCAATCCGGTTAATTGTTCAATTCTATTCAATTGAAACTAAACAATATTTTCAGCATTATTACAGCAATATCCGTAAATGGTGAAACATTAAATTTAATGAGTTAGCAATTTTACAAGTCGTTAGCGAAAACAGAGTTTTATAATATCATTACTTTGTTATATCTGTTGTATTGAGTAATAAAAGCATTATACAGACACAAAGCAGCTTCATCGTTTTTGGTGTATATTATCATTTTTATTTTATCTTACTTTCTTACATAGATGTTTAGATGTTTGGATTTTTGTTAGTCAATCGCAAAACTGCGGAACGGATTTCGATGAAATTTGGCACACGGATACTTTATAACCTTGATTAACACATAGGCTTCTTTTTATCTCTGAAAAAATTATAGTTCCTCTGAGAAAATAATAAAATATTTATTGAACGCCTACTTTTTGCTCACTCTAAGATATAAGCAGAATTAGATCTCCTTTTGAGTTTTGGATTTTTTTTACCTCGAATACTTTTGAGTACTGATTATTAGTCCATAGTCTTAAGAATTCAAAAAATTACAATGAGTCAATAATTGCAATAAAATTATTTTTATAGTCATTAAATTTTCTTTTTTGTAATTAAATTAAATTTTACTTAAAAACATTTTTATCATTTCCTAACGAATATATTGTACTAATATTAAAATGTTATAATTAATATGTTTGTTGATTTATATCAACCTGTTACAAAAAAATTCTAAAAGTAGCATTGGATTTAATTATCTTGATTTTTTAAAAATATTTTCCTGGTCTATATCTCTAAAAAGTAGTTCTTATAAATTCTAAAATTTATATTATTTATAATCGAAAAACTGTAAAGCGACATATTCACAAAATGTTTTGCGATGTCCACTTTTCATGAACACTACAAGTTGGCTTTTTAAATACAAATTATATCAACCCAAAAAATACTAAATGGATTATAATTCGGTTTTCTCCATTAGACAAAATGATTCATGAAGAAGAATTTGGTGTATTATTTGTTAAGCTTTTGTGTAAATTGGTTAAAATATGACGATAATTATTAAAAATGTCGAGCCGACTGAGAGCTTTTTCGAAAACACCTGATTACTTTTTAAGCTGATGTTTCGAGCGAAGCCGGGGCAGATTGGTAGTGTCAAAGAATGAGAGAGGAATGCTAAACATCAATACGTAAATTCATGCAATTCAGACAGAAAGCCGGGCAGCGACCTAGCTTGGATTTGCGACCAAGGAGTAGGGTTAAAAGTATTTTCAGTAATTACAGCACTCCCCTTTATTGGTCAAGCATAGGTAATAAAGTAAACTTACGTGGACCTAAAGAGGGGTGACCATAACCACGACACTATAACACCAACCTCCATGTACACTGCGCGACAACACCAGAGAGACTGACTCTAATCTATCGCAACACAGGTTATATATTGCGTACGCGTGGGTATACTAGAAATAAAATTAAAGGAACTATCCGTGAATACTAATTTATACCTTCGAATACTAGTTTATTTAACGGTGAGTATTTTATATTTACAAAAGCTGGTTAATTTACTTAGTTGTGGCGTTATTGTAAACACTGGACATTGCAAGTTCATTTGGGATTTGGTGTTTTGGCTCTGAATTTACTCTTTGTTAATTATCGGACACATTATTAGATATTTGTGGAAGCAAATAGACCGAATTTACTAAATTACAATATTGCCCACTGACCTATTATACTATGGTTGGTGTCCGTGGAAACGCAAAATGAGGACTAATTTCCATTGAATCAATTCGACCGTATTCATATTACATTTTAATACTGATCAAATAAATTGGAAAAAAAACTATGTCGAGGCATATTTTAGAAAATAGACTTAATAAACGAATTAAATTACAAAAAAGTAAAAAAATCAATCAAAATAGACCAAGCTATAATTGCTCTTATAAGCAAAATTAAAAATTAGTTTAATAAATTTCGGGCTTAAATAAGTCTTAAAAAAATAAAAAATACATGTTCAGTTATTTATGTATGCGAGCTTCGTACTTTTTTTCATCACATTTGCATTGAAAGCCATTAATATTATTTTATATATTTAATGATTCCAGTCATTTAGTCTTTTAGTAGATAAGGGTATATGTGATAAACGGTTAACTTGAAGTGTAGTTACGGCGAAGAAATTAAATAATTGTTCAACAACAATATTAAAAGTTTATTGACACACAAATTTAACACAAAACAGTTCACTACAATACTAAGAAAAGAAGGAAAATATTAAATTAATTGAAATAGCAAATTAATAAATAACGATGAAATAAATCATAATTATAGTGCAAAGGAAAATGAACTTTAACGCTATAGAAATAAGTGCGAGAAAGCGTGCGCGTGACGGTAAGTAGTCGTACACCTTGCGTATATAACAAGACTGCGTGTGAGTTGGTTGGTTAGTATTTTAGTGTAATTTATAATTTATTTATGTTTGTGTGTGTATTTGAAAATGTGGGAGAAGCCCACAGTCTGTAATGCAATTATAATTATCACAGATTTATTGGTAGACGAAATCTAGCATGTCCCAATGAATTATGTAAAAATACCAAAAAATCGATATTAAATTATTTATTACTAGCGGCCCGTCCCGGCTTCGCACGGATTAATATTTTTTGAAGTGAAACTTCTTTAGAATCGTTGTGATTTCAAACCGGATGCAACGGAAAAAACGACAGGTAAGAGACACAAATACAAAAATGTGTAGGAAAGAATGAGACAGAAATATACAAAACGACAGGTAAGAGACACAAATACAAAAATGTGTAGGAAAGAATGAGACAGAAATATACATACTATTTTATATTATTATATATATTCATCTCATTCTTTTGTCGATTTACTGAAGTTTCACTTCTATCGTGTGTGATTTTTAAGATTTTGGCTCTCATGCATTTCTGAGCGTCTCTCGCTCGCTGCGCTGCGTGACGCACCACACCGGCCCGTCGGGGTGCATTTTTTGTTTAAATTGACATTTTTATTTCGTAATATCTTTTGAATGGAATGTCCGGTTTAAATAATTCATTCATAAAAGCACTCAAAAGGTATTGAAACACTCTTGAATACAAAATAATTTATTAGGATCAGAATTAATACAAAGGTATGGAAAACATGGTCTGGATGCTTAACCAAGTTGCTGTTATGTTTCTATTCTCTTTCTACAATTTCAAGCGATAAGCGTTGACAAGCCATGTTGACATTTTTGGTGCGTTTCACTAAACGTCCACAACGCCTAGATAACTTTAAGATGTAATTAATATTATTTGATACGGATAGAGATTTATTAGTGGACGTGAATGTTTCTGCAGCGGATGCTCAGCGTCCCGCCTCAGGTAAATATATTTATGTAAAAAAAATCAATATCAATTAATAAAAAATTTAATTATTGTTCTTACTCTTAAGACTACAAATAATAATAACCTTAACCTCTTGAAACTATTGCTTTATAACTCACCATTTGAATTATTTTCGTTAACGCTCAAAACGCTCAACAACCCATTTCACTTGTATTAACTATCGTAACGCTCGTGAATAAGTGCAACGGCAAAAAAAGTGGTAGTAAGCGTAGTCGTAGTACTCGTGAGTGCTAAGTAGAAGACACCGATTAAATGCGAACGCTCATTCTACGTATGTCATTTTAATTTGATCACGTGATATATCAATGACATATGTCATTCCTATACATTTTTTAGGTTTTCTATATGCGTTACAATTATAGAAAGCCAACTTGGCTAAGGCACCAAGGATTTTGATAGGCATTTCTATCAACTTTTAAATTTGTAAAAAGTAGTTATAGTGACATAACTACAATAGTTGGTCACATGGTCTCGCGAAGTGTTTTGTAGATATTGATACGTTCTATAATATTGTAGAACATTTTGTGGTTCTATCATCAATACTTTCTGCAGCGCATGAGATTAATTATATTTTATAGCTAATTTTTTTGCATCTTGGGTTGGTTTTAGTGAGAATTTCTAAGAATCTCATATTTTTTCGAATAATAAATATAGCGTTTGTTACTCAGGGATAATGTTCCTTTCTACCGAATTTTTGAAATCGGTCCTGTAGTTTTTAAGTTTATTCGTTACATACCAAAATACATATCTTTTCTCTTTATAATATTAGTATAGATTAAGTTTAAAACACTATTTTAAATTAAACAAGCTTTTACTTAACTATTTTTATGTGGTCCATGGTTTCTTTCTTTGTTTTTTACCAATAATCCATCATGTTACTCATCCACTCACTCACCCACTGAGTCAATCACCCAATCAATCACATCATCCAAACTATCACTAATGTGTGTTCTTTTATTTCTAAGACACAAAATCTTTTTTTGACTTAAAACTATGTCAGGTAAAAATTCGTTTTTAATTAGTCCAGCAGTTTTTGAATTGCGCTTAGCAGCACAATTTATTTTCATTGACTATTAAGAAGGTATCTATCACCCATTCGATCACTAATCTAGGTACCTATTCTCCCTCTGATTCATTTAACCAAGCACTCTTATATCTCTGTGGTATTCAGTTGATACAATAATTCTGTAAAAAAATTCTAAGCAGTTGGTCCTACCTTCTTTTATATCTATATAAATGTCGGGGATTTTAAAACGATGTGAAAGGAGATGGGAGGAGGAAGATGGGGAATATTGAGGAACACTAAAAGGGGGTGATGGTATTGGATGGAATATTGGGTAAACGCAACGTAGATACTTCTACTGAACCGATAAATGATCAAATATGATCTCTAACAATTACGAGAGAAACCTAAGCAGTGCCTTGGACTTGTGACCAAGGTGTAGGCTTAAGGATATCCTTTAAGTAATTACAACACTCGCCTCCACTGCTAGGCTCTCTATTTAAACCCAAGGTTAAACGCACATAAACCGAATCTAACCTAAGGCTAACCTAACCTAACATTGTGTTTACTTAACCACGTGGCAATTACATTGTAAGGACTTACGTGACCTTAGTTGGACAGCACTTCCACACTACACTGCACTTGACACTATCACTATCACTAGCACTACTTAGATGTTCACTTCTTGAGAGACCACGCACGACTAAGACTTCAGTTAGACTGTCGATCGCATATAAAGGGTCGAGGGTAGATACTGTCAAAACAACGGAAGTGACTACTACCCCACTCCAACGCCATAGACAACGATAACGATTCGATTAATCGATAATCTTTTACTATGCTCCGACATAAATATAGATTAGGAAATAGGTAATAGAAGCTTTTAATACGATACGCAATATAATAAAGCATTAACGATCCCAATTCACGCCTAACACCTCACATTAAACGTATTTCCTAATCAACGCGATAAGAAGCTAACGACCGAGAACTCAATTAAAACACAAATTACTAACGAGGTGTCTCTTTGTGTAACTCCTGCTGTTTCATGTAGGGTAAGGTAAATTAAGTAGTACATATAATTATGTATTAACTCTCTCAATGCTCTTTGACTCAGATAAATTACTCAGAATTTCATATCCAATTAAAATTTATACAAAATGGATTTTAGTTCAACCAGTTTCAACTATATACGTATACCAACTAAAGCTTAAGCATACCTGGAAGTGGCATAGATATCTATTTCGCCATCTTGGTGAGTCCGCCATATTGGATTTTAAAAGTCATTTTATTATTTGTATTTTTCAAAGCAAACCCTTTCATTTGATATCCATATCAAGGGCCGTACAAATAATATCTAATCCGCCATCTTGAGCCATCCTCTATCATCATCATTACAACCCATTAATGGCGCCCCACTGCTCCGAGTGTCCTACTCAGAGTGAGGAGGGGGATAGGCCATAGTCCACCACGCTGGCCCAGTGCGGGTTCTCTCTCTCTCACTCGCAGGTTTCCTCGCGATGTTTTCCTTCACCGTTAAAGCAAGTGATATTTAATTGCTTAAAATACACATAACTGAAAAGTAAGAGGTGTGTGCCCAGGATCAAACTCGGACCTCCCGAGTAAGACATCAATGTCTTAACCACTGGGCTATCACTGCTGTATTGGATTTAAAATACCGTCACTTAACAAACCAAGCATTGTCATCTAATCTTAACGTGTATGCAAAATTTGATTTCAATTACTTTGTGTAACGCCTGCTGTCATGTCATCATCATGATAACCCGTTAATTACTGAGACTGTGCGGTGTTTAAAGGGGGGACTCACCACCTCAGTCTCCCAGGTGAAGTTCCAGTTTCATATTGCATTCTGAGGTAGTTTTGGCCTGTCTCCTTAAGAGACAGTCGCTCCAACCCCGCATAACCTATCCATACAATTATGTTTTTAATCTCTATTATATTATTTTAATTATTATTCGCTTGTGTATTTAGTGACTTATAAAATATTTTCAGTCATTCAAATTTTAATTCACCGGCACACGAAGGTGCCCAAGACAGCAAAGCAAGGTTAATGTTAAAGTTTTTTCCCCATCCCAGTCCAGTCCCAGTCTTGTTGACCATAAGGCTTCTTATAATATAGATCCGGTTTTGGTGCGAAGATAATAAGTACTGAGGCTACCTTCTATCGACAGTCCTGACATCAAAGCTCTAAAACCATACAGCGTTGTTACCTACTAACAGCGGTTTGATGTGATTTACTTAGTTTTTAGAAACTCACTTATATTATTCCATCCTTTATAATATACTAAGCTCATTTTCAGACCCTTCCTGATAGAAAACCATAATAGATGAATTGCTCCAACTTTTACAACATCCTCCATCATTAACTCAAAGTCTTATAATCTTATATATAAAATTCTCGTGTCACAATGTTAGTTACCATACTCCGCCTAAACGGCTCGACCGATTTTTATGAAATTTTATATGCATATTCAGTAAGTCTGAGAAGAAGTCTACTATCTATTTTTTGTCCCCCTAAGTAATAAGGGGGGCCCACCCCAAATATATTGACTGTATCCAATGTTAGTCACGTCAATAATTTGTACTCCAAAAGTCAACAAAACCTTTGCATTTATTAATCTACCTTCTTCCTTATTTAAAAAGCTATTTGAGAGTTGGTGGCTAATATATAAGGATAAGGCACTTCTTCAACAATTTATAGCTTTAATTACTGTATAATATAATAAAGACAAAATTGTCCCTGCAATTTATGAACGTTGTAAAGACCTAACAGATTTATACGTTTACCCACACCGCTCCGTAGACACAAGGGTCGCGACACGCTCTAACTAATTCCGTTTAATCTGCTCCGGACTATTTGACCTCGGGAACGGTATCGAGTGATGCACCTAAATTAACGCTCTGTTTCGTTACTGACTTTAATAGGCTTGTTCTTTTGTTCTTGAACTTTCTGCTGTAACTCTTTGAACTTTCTCGGCTCTTTTGCTACATTTTAGGTTAGTCTTGGAATAAAATAAAAAGGTACTACCCACGAATATAAAGTTATCAACGGTGTTGCTAACTATTCATTTTTCTTTCACGAAAACATATTAAGCGTGATGTGATTATTTTTCGCAGCATTTTTATTATATTTCCTGGAACTTTAATTTTTTTGGATATATCTATATATTATATAAAAGGAGAAGCTGACTGACTGACTGACATATCAACGCAGGGCCTAATCTATAAGGGTTAGAAACTTGAAATTTTGCACAGGGGTTCCTTTTATAACGTAGAGGAGCACTAAGAAACGATTTTTGAAAATTTACCCCCTAAAACGGGGGGTAAAACGGGAGTGCAAAGTTAGTATGAAACTTTGCCGTTTTTTAAGTTATTCCAATAAAATTCAGTATGAAGGTTCTTTATTGGAAGTCATGAAACAGGGGTAAAATATGTTTTCGAAAATAATCCCTTAAGGGGGTAAAACGGGAGTGCAAAGTTAGTATGAAACTTTGCCGTTTTTTAAGTTATTCCAATAAAATTCAGTATGAAGGTTCTTTATTGGAAGTCATGAAACAGGGGTAAAATATGTTTTCGAAAATAATCCCTTAAGGGGGTAAAACGGGAGTGCAAAGTTTGTATGAAACTTTGCCGTTTTTGAACTTATTCAAATGAAATTCAGTATGAAAGGTTTTTTTGGAAGTCATGAAACAGGAGTAAAATAATTTTTTGAAAGTAGTCCCTTAAGGGACTTAATGGGGGATGCAATGTTAGTATGACTACATCATGAAATTATTAAATATGTCTACAGACGATCTTCTGTAGACTAATTATCCTAATATCGCAAACGAAGTTGCGGGTAAAAGCCAGTATTAAATAATCTTATATACAACTCTATATGTATATATATTACGATATCCAAAAGAGCAAACACAACAGGACGGAACACTGATATAATTATATTAGACGTGTGATATCTCTACTCAAGATGCCTTCCTTGTTTAATAATAAGATAATTTTTAGATATTTTTCTATTACTTTAGAAGATTCGTGATCCAATATAACTAATTTGATAGAAATAACGTTATTTTGCAGAAAAATAATTAAAAACGTAATATCTGCTAACATTACCGAGCCTACCGAGCATGCAAGTGTATTTATTAAGCTTTTTTATAAACTTTTCTACATACTCAAATATGCTAACGTCGAAATTAAGTTTTTGTGATTCAAATACATTTTTGATTCTACTTTTTTTTTATTTTCGCGTTATCTACATGGGACCGATACCGCACAGTAACACGCACAAAACAATAATAATATGCACTTAAAACGGAAAACCAAGTATCATCAGTAACCAATATTAAATACTTACTACAAAACTTAGTAAAGAAGACCCCACATCACGACATCAAACCACATCACAGTCATAATAGTCACCAGGTGAGCTCCGTTTGACAACTGGCTCAAATCCATCGGAACACAGACTATATACAGTCTTGGAATAAAATAAAAGGTACTACCTAAATCCGCAAATATAAAAAAAATCAAATATTTTTTTTATAGATATTTTATTAATACACAACAAAAGTTTTACAGTTTAAAAATTTTACATTATCCGACCCGACCGACCCGTCAGAATGAGATGGTCGGTCTCCTCCTCAAAATGAGATGGGTATTAGGCCATAGTCCACCACGCTGGCCCAATACGGGTTGACAGACTTCACACACCTTTCAGAACTTTTAGGGAACTCTCAGGAGTGCAGGTTTCCTCACGATGTTTTCCTTCCCCGTTAAAGCAAGTTATATTTAATTGCTTAAAACACACATAACTCAGAGTCAGAGGTGTGTGCCCAGGATCGAACTCGGACCTCCCGAGTAAGACATGAAGTCTCAACCACTGAGCCATCACTGCTTCTTTATTTACTACTAGTCGACAACCGTGACTTCGTCTACGTTAAATTATATGTTAAATTAAGAATATATGTACAAAAATACAAATAAATGTGAGAGGAAGACTCTCGAAAGAAAAAAACCGAACAGAGACTGACCATTCTGAACAGAGATAACGATAAATAATAAAGAGAGAAAAAAGAACCAGGATGAGAGAAAATGATAGTATATAAGAGGAAAGAATTTTTGAAAGAATTTTTAAAATCGGATTAGTAGTAACAAAACGGCCATGTTCTATTAATTAAAAAAGTGTGTATGGCAACACTGAATCACCTTTGTCACTCACGAAAAGTATAGTTTTCTATCAGCAAAGGAATTTTTAAAATCAGATTAGTAACGACAAAATGGCCATATTCGTTGAATTAAAAATGTATATGGCAACACTGAATCACCTTTGTCACTCACGAAGTGTAGTTTTCTATCAGTGAAAAAAAAATTAAAATCGGATTAGTAGTTCCTGAGAAATCCTTCAATTTACAAAATGACCAGGTTATGGCACTTAAATGGCCATATATTTTTAATAAGAATATTTATGGCAACACCGCATAGCCTATGTTACATGGAAAGGATGTAGCTTTCTATCAGTGAAAGAATTTTCAAAATCGGTTCAGTACTTTTAGAGCCTATTCGCAACAAACAATCAAATCTTTCCTCTTTATATAATAGTATAGATTATACAAATAATATATTATGTATAATATTAAATTAATGTAACTTCGAACTATAATATTGAGTGGTCGCGACACGACAGTCGGGTCACGATGACCATTCATTATAGATAATCAGAACTGACAGATAAGACAAATTGTTTCGAGATATAACCATATTATATTAGCTAAGAATTATTATGATTTGTAAGAGGAAGAGAGGATAATACCTCTTACAGACGTTCCGTTTAGACTGAAGTAATGCCTGAAGCTTGTGCCCCTGGAGAAGGTTCAACGCCATCTTTAATATGATCACATACTACTTACCTCATGATTCTTGATAATAATCCAAACTTAATAAACGAAAGTGCGATTTAATATACTACTAACGCCATCTTTTGATGGACAGATGGTCTGTCCTGTCTGTTACGTATTCACGCTTAAATTACTGAATCGATTTTAATGAAAAATGGTACAGAGATAGATTAGAGCTTAGGGAAGAAAATAGACTATGTTTTATCGCTAAAAAATTCTTAAAAATACAAAGTAAGCAAATGAGTGTGCTCGTACGCCATCTGTTGACGTGGACGTGAAGTGCATGTCGAGCTGTGTGACCGTTATGTATTTGAGAATTTGTGTAGTTTATATATAAATTAAAATATGAAACTAAACCTAAATACACGTAGTAAACTGCACGCGGGCGAAGCCGGGATGGTTCGACTAGTAGTAATAAATATAAAAGAAAAATAACCCTCATAGTCAATTACAGAATACATCCACAGAGAGTGAAATAAAATAATTTGTCCCATCAAGTCCCTTCCTAACAGGGTTGCCAATCTTACTTTTTAAGAAATATAAATTGTAAAATATTTTATTTGTATTTTTTCTGTTATGTGTGTTAAATGTGATTACCCACCAAATTCTATATTTGAATTTTCTTTACATGAATTTGAAATTGAAAACCATTTTCAATCAATTTTGGTTGTATATAGTGTCAGCAACACGGTTTATAAGGTAGCAGTAGCGGGTAGGTAATTTTATATTATGTCAAGTATACCGACGTGAAGACAATATATAACCTTTAGTGCGATAGATAAGTCTCAGTCTCTCTGGTGTTTTCGTGCAGTGAACATGGACGTGATTAAGGTACCCTTCTCGAGGTCCACGTAAGTTTATTTTATTACCTACTAGTCGACCCGTCAAAAAATTTACGTGTACTTAGCCGTAACCGCTATGTCCCTGCATTTTGAATCTGTAATATCTTCAAAAATATTCGTTTAAATTTCATGCTGTAAAGGGCCATATTGATCTATATTAAATGTAAAATGTATTTAAGGTACCTAACTGGATAAGGATTAATGCTGTATTGTTTAAAATCGCTTCGTAAATTAACCATTATTTTTTGTAAAAAGTAAAGGATAATAAATGGTTATAGTGGGTCATCCCTAAGAGGTAGACACATACCATCGCGGACTTTTTGTAGACCTTTTTAAGGTGTACAATACTGTAGTACATTATTTTGATCTATCTCGAAGGGTTAAGCCAGCGTTCGCAATGTAAGCGCAAAAAAATGTGTTTATTTACGACATCACATTAGAAACCTCTACAATTATCAGTGTTTCTCTACTATATTATGTATGTATTATACATATAAACCTTCCTCTTGAATCACTCTATCTATTTAAAAAAAACCCCATCAAAATCCGTTGCGTAGTTTTAAAGATTTAAACATACATAGGGATATAGGGACAGAGAAAGCGACTTTGTTTTATACTATGTAATGATTGATAATGATTGTAGTTGGCGAGGTCGAGTGGTGGAGGTGAGAGTTAATATATTATGAAAGAGTTCTTTAAACCTGCTCCTGGGTCTCAAGCCACAGGTACCGCTCGCCTCAGTCTAAATTGCATGTGAATACGTATTGCTGTACAGTAATGGGTACCACATTTCTCGCATATACATAGCAATAGATAATAAATAAAAAAAATCCTGATATATCTGAGGTAGTACGTCAAATTATTTTACACAGTAAACACAGTCTTGAGTAGTACAAGAGGTGTAGTTTAATTTCCATATTAAAGATCGCATGAGATATTATTTAATCAGTTTATTAGTATTGTGTAGCGAGATCGAGCAGTCCACAGTGAAAGTTGTCCTTCAAAATACAAAATGGAGTACGGTCTAAAATGGCGGATTAATATTTTTTACGTACGCCAAAGATATATAAACTAAAAGAGTTTGCTGAGAAGATAGCTTTACACTAAATCTAATATAGGGTACATTCTGGTGTCTGATTAATCTCATACTTCGCATAAGCACGTAGGAATTTTTCGAAAATTCCTAAATAATGTTCCCAAAGTTGGCAACCCTACTACAAGGGTTGTCCTTATGTTCATTATAATTCTGGGCGCGAATCCCAAATTTGTCGCGGCAGCTGACCAGCACCAGCTTAGTTTCGTATTCGTATCAGACGTTTATCGACACATTGCTTCCTATGAGGATGTATTCCTAGATAACTTCTACAAACATTTTATGGCCGAAACTTTTATAACAATATCCGTTTAGGAGTTTTTGGAAAATTCTTGTAAAGTCTAATATTTCAAGGAATTTTGCGACCCGGCGACGTGCATCGTCCATAACAGTCTGTGGAGATGATAGTTACCTTACAATGATAGAAAGGAATATCTGACAGCCTACACCTGTTTGTCAAATTCCAGCATAATAGGATACCAAGAAGAGACTTTAATGGTCGCCATCTTGAACGGTTCGCCATAATGGATTTAGATTGAAGTCATTTTATTTTTTGTATTATTCGTAGCAAAATACTTTCATGATGCTGATGATGAGTTAAATTGCAATAAAGCTCCTTAAACCTGTTCCTGCGTCACAAACCCTAAGTTTTATTTATACTTCAAATACTGTATTAGTTGTACATACTGCTATTAATCTAAGTTTGTTAGGTACTGGGTGAAAGTTTGTTTAAAATACCAAAAGTAATGAAGCATCAAAAGGATCGTAGATCCGCCGTTTGCTTCATTGCAATTCCTCTCACGCGTTATGTTAGTAGCCACTAGCCGTCTGTTACACATTCACGTATTTATCGACACTTTTGTGAGATAAAGAAAGATGTTTATAAAGGTATAAAATAGAGGAAATTGCCCATTATTTGGCACCCAATATTGTATATTGACAATATCTCCTTTCTGACTAATTTTACAATGAAAATAGATAGGTCGGCGCGTAAGTTAGGTTTAGGTTAGAATAACTTTAGGTTTAAACAGTGAAACTAAGCGGTGGAGGCAAGTGTTGGAATTCTGTTAAATGGTCTTGCAAACCTACACCTTATTCACAAGTCCAAGGAATTGTTAATGTTCCTGTTGTGATTGTAAGAGATCATGTTTGATTATTTATCGGTTCAGTAGCAGTATATACGTTGCGTTAACCCAATGTTCAATAATATTTATAGCAACACCACATAGCATATGCTATCCGGAAAGGATGTAGCTTTCTATCAGTGAAAGAATTTTTCAAATCGGTTCAATAGTTTTCGAGCCTATTCGCAATGAAAAAACATACAAAAATACAAACAACCAAATCTTTCCTTTTTATATAATAGTGTAGATGTAGATATACTAACCATGTAAAATACATTGTTAAATGGGTTAATAAAAATATAATAAGTTAATAATTTAAGAAAAAAGAAAACTTATAAAGTGAAATATAATACAAATAATTGTAAGTAAAATTAAGACTAACACACTTAAAAATATATATATATATATATATATATATATATATATTGTTTACATAACATTCTGTAAAGTACTAGCTGGCCCGACAGACGTTGTCCTGTCTTGACTATGAATATTGAATCGAATTGGCTGTCAAAAGCTTACATTGGAAAAGTTAATATAGTCGTTAAGATTTCTTAAATTTTCTAATTTTCCGCGTAACTTTTTAAATTTTTTCTTCCATAAGAACCTTCTCCTGTCAATAACAAACACAACAAAAAAAGAATTAGCGAAGTCGGTCTAGCCGTTGGCGCGTGATGTCGTGACCAAGGGAAATAGGGATTCATTTTTATATATAAGATTTATATAATATAGATATAGATTATTCAATGTATAATCATCATGAAAACCAAAGAAATTGTTAGCCTATATTCTATTAATTCAAGAAGAATGAGAAACGTATTTTCATAAGAAAATTGTATCAGAGTTGCTATTAACCGAATTACTGTGTACAATATTCTGGCTAATGAAAACAATCTTCTCAGTTAACGTGTCTTTTATGTTCACGGAAAACCATATCGAGATATTGGGTCGTGTTCCCAAAAATATTTTAGGTTAACCTTCGAATATACAATATATAATAATATGTATATTATACATCTATGCGAAATTTATAAAGAATTTGTGTATTTGGTTGAACGCGCTAATCTCAGGAACTACTAGCTCGAATTGAAAAATATGTTAGTGTTAGATACCTTATTTAATGAGGAAAGTTATAGGCTATATAACACTCCGCTACGACCCATAGGAGCGGAGCATAAATGAAAAATGTTGCAAAATCGGAGATACTTTGTAGTTATAGTAATTAAGTAATTACAAAAGACATAAACGCACACACAGCTCGATATGCACTTCATCCCTTATTTTAAAACCTTAAAGTCTTTTTTCTCGATAAAACTTTCCAAGCTCAAATCTATATTTATAACAAATTTGATTAAATGGTTTAAGCGTGAAAGCGTAACAGACAGTTACTTTCTCACTTACAATAAATGTAAAATGTTTCCAAGAATAATAAGATAAGATCTTCTTGAAATTACTCTGAAAATTGGGTTATAACTTAGTATATAATCATGTCATGATGAGATGTTTAAAATTACATAGTTAATATACATTACAAACATACCTACATATACGTTCTAACGATTTATGCTGAAAAAACATTATTTTATCTATATCTATACTCTATACTATAATACTATACTATAATATTATAAAGAGGAAAGATTTGTATTTTTGTATGTAACGAATAAACATAAAAACTACTGGACCGATTTCAAAAAATCTTTCACCATTAGAAAGCTACATTATCCCTGAGTAACATAGGCTATATTTATTACAAGAAAAAATTAGAGACCCCCAGAAATTCTCACTAAAACCAACACAAGGTGCAAAAAAAATAGCCATAAAATATCTTTCATCGCATGCACTGCGAAAAGTATTGATGGTAGAACAAAAAATGTTTTACAATATTATAGAACGTATCAATATCTACAAAAAAACTCCGCCAGACCATATGTCCAACTATTGTAGTTAAGTCACTATAACTACTTTTTTACATTTTAAAAGTTGATAAAAATGCCTATCAAAATCAGACAATGTTTTCCGTAACTTTGTATTAATTCTTATCCAAATAAATTATTTCGTAATGAAGACTGTTTCAATACCTGTTAATTACTTTTTGAATTATTGAAATCGGACATTCCAGTCAAAAGATATTACGAAATAAAAATATCAAGATATATAAAAAATAATCCCAGACGGGCCGCCGGCGCGGTGTGGGGTGCCTCGCAGCGCAGCGAGTAACGCGGCGATAGAGGGAGCGACAGAATGCGGGAGCCAAAATGTTAAAAAAAAATTATCCACCCGTGCGAAGCCGGGACGGACCCCTAGTATAATGTTTTTCTATCTGCTTTCACGCTAAACACTATCTCAATTAAATTTGAGGCACTTACATAAATCTATCTCCGCTCTATCTCAATATTTTGGGATATTTTACATTATTGAAATACGATTTAACTTGTATCATAATTTTTTTGAAATGACGTTTAAATATAACAATCTGTAACAGAAACTTGCTAAGGAACTAATAATAGGAGTCGGCAATAAAGTGTCTATTATGCTACTTATTCATTTTCTTCTTCAAATTTAATTTTTTTCAGCATAAGTGGACATGGACAGGCAAAGTGTTAGGAGCCATAATGTTACTCCATTTATTTATATTATTACATTCATTTACATTTTTTATAATGGTATTAGTTTAGCAAATATATCTCGACTCTCAAACAAATTATTAATATAAATCTCTATTGCTTTTTGCAAGTCAGAGTTCGAGTAAAACACACATTATAGCAGTGAAAACCATATGCATTTTCATCCAGTGGATTTTGAGATTAATTCAGTCATACATGACTGGATGTCCTAGCTTTGCTGGGCTAAAACAATCTTATATGAAAATTAGTTTTTCTCATTAATATGAAGCCTACATTATAATATAAAATTTTTTTTTATAGCTATAGAACTCTAAAACCAAAAAAAAAAAAAATAAAAAAAAAAATTGTTTTGACAATCCTACTAATATTATATACGAGAAAGTTTGTAAGAATGTATGGTTGTCTGGATGTATGTTTGTTACTCTTTCATGCAAAAACTACTGAATGGATTCTGATGAAACTTTACAATAATATAGCTTAGACATCAGAACAACACATAGGCTATAATTTATAATGATATAGTGTGCATTATCCAAAACATAGCTAACATGACTAATTCCCAGAAATGTAAACGGTCACACAACTCGATATGCACTTCATTTCTTATTTCAACCCTTTTAAGCATTTTTTTTACAATAAAACGTAGCGTATGCCCTTTCTTAAGGTCTACTCTATATCTGTACTAAATTTTATCAAAATCGGTTCGGTGGATTAAGCGTTAAAACGTAACAGACAGAGAGATGGAGTTATTTTCGTATTTGTAGTATTTGTTGGGATTATATTTCGTATAGATATAAACATAGACGGATTATTTTATTACAAAAGACGGGAGAAATTAGATTAGATACCTCCACGCATGTACAACTATTTGTAAGCCCAGCCGTTATGACACGTCGTTCCTTGTAAATAATATATGGACTGTGCGCCTATGCCGTGTTAAATGGATTAACGGTATGTAGGATGCTGGTCACTGGGGGCGTTCAACCAAAATATGTATCTGAAACTACTCTGTACAGATGTATGTCTATCATAAATATTAATAGGTGCTCTTCTCTACCATTACCACAACTGCAAGATCTATATTGGGACACAACGGAAATGTTACTAAATATGATAATATGTTGGTGGTCAGCCAAACAGAAATCTCATAGGAACGGCCAGGATACTGAAACATACTCTACTCTGCCGGATGGCATCATCTGGGTTCGTAGAAGTTGTGAGGTGAAATTCTCTCAGATCGAATTCCATGGTATGGGATTCGTTACCATATGATTGTTGCTCTATGGCTTTCTTCACCAATATTGCAGTCTAGCAGTAGGTCACCAAGATTGATTTGCATTTCTCTCAAATTTTATTGCTGCTCTAAGTAAGCGATGATTTAAATTACCACAGAATATAAAATAAGTAATGACTTAAGATCCTGTCTTCTTTTTTCGTAATGTAGGAGGTTTGAATATACTCCAACAACCAATAAGATTCACATCCTTATCACGATGTTAGGGTAATGATAAAGACTATGAGTATGACATATTGCATATTTGCATAAGCAGTGATGGCCCAGTGGTTGAGACTTCAAGTCTTACTCGGGAGGTCCGAGGTTCGATCCCCCACACAGGCACACACCTCTGACTCTGAGTTATGTGTATTTTAAGCAATTAAATATCACTTGCTTTAACGGTGAAGGAAAACATTGCGAGGAAACCTGCACTCCTGAGAGTTCCCTAAAAGTTCTCAAAAGGTGTGTAAAGTCTGCCAACCCGCACTGGGCCAGCGTGGTGGACTATGGCCTAATACCCTCCTCATTCTGAGGAGGAGACCCGGCTCAGCAGTGGGCCATTGAAGGGTCGTGATGAATGAATGACATATTAGTGGTCAGCCCAAGTCACAAAGCATCGTCATAGGAACTTGCAACCTACTACACATGAAGCAGAGTAGAGTAGAGTACCTTACTCTACCTACTGATGTCATTCAGGCTGGTAAAAGGTGCTGGATGGAATACTATACTTTCCTCCTAGATCGAGTTCTATGGCATGGGATTCGTCACCATTTAAATCTTGTTCTGTGGCCTTCTCCACCAAGACTACAGATTAGCGGAAGGTTTATTTACATTTATCTTCTCTTTTACTGTTGTTCTTCAGAACTTATTTATTTTAAAGGTTAACAAAACGGTGACACTCACGTATTGGTATGGTAACTAGGTACTATGTTTTCAACCGCATTCGGCTTTCTTCTTCATCTAGTTGATGCGCACGCGGTGACGGCCCGGCGAACACTGAGTACTAGCTGAGGAAGACCACCGAATGCGGTTGAAACTGTAGTACAAAGTTACTATAACAATACGTAAGTGTCACCATTTTATAAAGCTTTAAAATTACTAATTACCACGTAAGCTTGTTAGTTATTCCAGAAGGCAATATACCAATCTTTTTCGTTTTTCACAAGTATAGAAGATAATGCTGTTAAAACTTTTCCTATTACGTGTGGGAAAGTTCCGTTTCTTGGATTTCGACAAACCTTATAGGTTATCCCAGGTCCTTGACAATTTTCTTGTAAATCAGAAATTATGAAAAAATTTTAATTTAATCAATTCTTTAGATATTATATTTTTTTATCGCCTATTAGTACTAAAAATCCTGTCCTGTCCAGTCCTGCCCATTAGGGTGCGGTATCACCAGAGCCTTGCTCAGAGTGTGTCAAATGAAGAAACTCTATTGGTTCTTTACAAACACATTCATCGTTACATATCTTCGCACATCTCTGGTGGAAATGCAGCCTTAATTATTAAAGTCCTCTTATATATGTTTTCTATAAGAAAAATATTGTAATTTATATTTCTAACCATGAATGAAGTCACTATTAGAGTCAGTTTAGCGGTGACGGTTTTGTTCCCGCGCGCCTGCTGTTCATCAAAATTGTAGAGGATTGGACTGCCAATACAGTCACGCAGCACACTCACCATACGTAACTATCCCCAGTACTTCTGCTAAAATATCCTGACAAAATACAATTCACTTAATTTATACAAATTTCCATCTTCGACTTAAGATCCTAAAAATCTTAAATATTCACTCAAGAATATTGTAAGGGCTTTTTTCTGAAAGGCTTTTAACATTTACTCTGTCAGTTTCAGCTTATTATGAATTCAGATTTTTTTTCATAAAGCCGTTGAAATGATCAGAAGGTGTTGTTACATTTGAACTAATCTGCATACTTTTGAGAATTTAGGATTTTATTATTTTGGATATATAAAGAAAAATATTAAAAGAGATATTAATAAGAGTGACTAAAGTTTTTAGAATACTGATAAAAGCAGAGTAAAGAGATTTAAAATTTTGGATCTGAAATAATTAATAATTAGCTATAAATTTATGACCAAAAAAAATATATACCAAGAGCCCACTACGATCAGACTTTGTGATTTTATAAAGCCTGAAAGTTTCTCGGTGTATGTCCCTAGTAGAGATAGAGTCCCTAGAGAGATATACACAATTTTAAACTATGAAGTTTCGGTACGGTTGCTTTGAAAGATAACAATTTTTTAATCAGACCACAAGAACTGATCACTAACCTTATTTTTCTTTACTTAATACTGACCTTCGTCGTTTCGAAGATGGTATTGAATAAGGGGAGTTACAGGGTGTTAATAAAATAACATGTTTATATCTTCACTTGTTATTTTTATTATTTCTAATGTTTTTATAAGCAAATAGAGCATATTAATTAATAAAATATCCTTATAAATGAGATCATGACTTATTTAAGAATTGTACATTTTAAAATTATTATTTTTAAAAAATTATTACGAAATTGCATGTAATAAACATTAAATATTAAAAACAAATAATATCATAGACCAATAAAATAAAAAAAAATTGTAAAAAATCTTGAAACTGTTTGTTTTATGGTACACATCAAATTTGTGCTCCAGCACACCAATTTATGAATAATTAGAAAATATCTTTTATATAGTCCTTCAAGTAATATAAATAAAATTCATTCAATTTATACTGTATATAAATTAATAGTTGTTTGACAGGGAGTTGCAACTATACTGAATGACATTGGACGAATATTAAAAAACCATGGCTACATTTCGAAACAACCATGAACCAAACGTCATAGTTGAAGATCGTTTATATCTACAAAACGGTCATAAACAGAGAAACTTTCAGGCTTCATAAAATAAAGAGAGTCTGATCGTCGCGGGATCTTGGACTTATATATTCTAGTAAATATATTAAAACTGTACTCTCTCTCTCCATGTCGTCTCTCTGGAATATTAATTAGGGATATAAGATACGTCCAATATCTTTGCACAAGAACTATATCATCAAAAGTGTCTGTTTGTCTTTGTTTTTTATTTAATGATATTATATTAAAACAGTTATTTTATATAACAGAACAACAGTTCTATTATATATATGGAAATATTTTCTGTGAGACCATTCAGATAATACAACATATGTTTTAGCAACACCGTATATAAATTAATATTCGCTTTTTATCTTATTTCAAGTTGACAATATACAACTTACGTTCCGATTGAAATGAGTTAATCTGTCACGTGATATTGTGCAGTACATTTTAAAGTAGTGAGGCTTATAATTGAGTGTTGTTTTGTGGCGTGGTGCTAAGTTATCAAGGAGCACGTGAGTAATATTCTTTATTATTTTAATATTTAGTATCGAGGTCGAGCGGTGAAGGTGTTTATAGTTATAAAAGAAGTCTTTAAACTTACTCTTGGGTCTCAAGCCCCAGGTACTCGTCTTGCATCTAGATTACATGTTAATATTGTCGTTTGAGTCTTACTGCGCAGTATAGCTCTCATACTCGTAATATAAATATAATAAATTAATTTTCAAAACGTGTCGTCTTGAAACTTAATTTTGAAATTAGTTTATAATTTTAATGTTTTATTATAAAATAAATGTTGTTACGAGTTGTTTATAATAAAAACATTTAATTCTATGCATTTTAAAGCAGAGTTTCCATTGTTAGCTTAGTACTTAGCGTTGTCTAACTTAGAGCATAATATTGTTTCTTTCTGAACTAAACACAGAAAATATTAATTTTAGAAATGATATAGAGATATTTTTTTAAAATAAATTTAATATACTAAAGACGAGAAACTTACTAATAAGGAGATCCTTTTTTTTCGGCATAATAAGTACCCTAAGTATTATTCCATCTTCTAAACTGTACGTGTACTACATTTTAATCATAATTGTTGAGATCGTTTTACATGAATATATTTGTCGGGGATTTTAAATGGTGAGAAGGAAGGAGGTGATGGGAATATTGGGTAAACGCAACGTATATACTTCTACTGAACCGATAAATGATCAAATATGGTCTCTAACAATTACAAGAGAAACCTAAGCAGTGCCTTGGACTTGTGACCAAGGTGCAGGCTTAAGGACGTCCTTTAAGTGATCACGACACTCGCCTCCACTGCTCAGGCTCTCTGTTAAACCCAAGGTTAATCTTACATAAACCTAACCTAACAGAAGACGTGGCAATCAGATTGTAAGATAATCACGTGACCTTGATCGGACTGCACTGCTAGCACTAACACTATTCAGAGACTACTTCACTTCTTGAGAGACCGCGCACGACTAAGACTTCAGTCAGACTGTCGAACGCACATAAAGGGTTGGTGTCGAGACTGTCAAACCGACGGAAGTGACTACTACTCTATTCCAACGCCATAGATACCGATGACGATTCGATTATTCGATAATCTTTTAAATTCTCCGACATATTTATATCTTTATTTTCCTTGCTAGCTACTAATATTATAAACGCGAAGGTTTGTGAGCATGTTTGGATGTTTGTTACTCTTTCACGCAAAAACTACTGAATGGATTTTAATGGAACTATACAATAACATAGCTTATATATCAATATAATACATAGGTCGACGCTCGTATGTAGTGTGTGTGCAGTGGCGTGCGCTGCTGTGTATGTGTGCGATAGAGCTACACTTTTCACGTATATGTCAGGGTATAGTTGGAGTAGGATAATAGTGAAGGCCGTGTTGGGCTGTAGTTGGGGTGGGATGATGATAAAGAAAGTTAATTATCACTACCGTCGCGAGTTTTATATTCAACGATTTTTGACAGCCTTAAACGAGTAAACGATTGTCGATTGGTCGCGATGCCAGCGCCATATTTCCTATTTGTAGATTTACTTCTGATAATAATAAAGAAAATTAATTATCGCTTCCGTCGCGTCATTTTAATATTCAACGATTTTTAATAATCTCAAACGAGTAAAAGATTAATCGAGTAGGCATCTATGGTGCAAGAGTAAAATAATAATCACTTCCGTCCGCCCCACCCGTGGAGGGGAATACTAGCTAGTCTCGACTCTTTATATGCCATTGACAATCTGACTGAAGTCTTAGTCGTGCGCGGTCTCTCAAAGTAGTCTCTGGATAGTGTTAAAGTCAGTGTTTGTGTTAGTGCTGGAAGTGCTGCCTGATTAAGGTCACGTAAGTACCTTACAATGTCACGCGTCTTGTGTTAGGTTAGGTTTATGTGAGATAAACCTTAGGTTTAGACAGTGAAACCAGGCAGTGGAGGCGAGTGTTGTAATTACTTAAAGGGATCCCTTGAGCCTACACCTTGGTCACAAGTCCAAGGCACTGCCTGGGTTCCTGTCCAAAAACTACAGAATCGTGATATTCGATTATTAATTCATTCAAATACGGCCTTCTCCGTTAGTTTCGATCTCTTCATTCATTCAAATCGTCTCTCTGTTCTGACATATATAATGTATCATGGAAATGTTTGTCTTAAATAGTCCTAAAAAATATGAGTAAGGATAGCGATATAGTGATATACCGATTTAAATGTGAATTTAAACCTAAACACGTGCTAAATTAAACAGGTACATGCACAAACGAAAAATCTATACTATAATGACTAGAAAATAGTACTTCTATGTCTTGATCTATATCAAAGTTGTATCAGAGAACTAAACTAATTAAAACGTTACTCTAGCTTCAAGTTAATTCTTTTATTTTAACGAGCTTGAGATTACGTCTTTTAATTATAATTATTACTTTATTATTTCTAACTACATTTATGATAATCTTGTACACCTGACAAAAAGGCCGTAACTATTAAATTAAAAGTTTAAATGACCCCCGATTGACACGCTAATTCAATACAGTCTACAAGTATCAATACCCACATGACATCGATTTAGAAGAATCGATATTAACTGGTATAAGTCGATCTTTTTGTATTGTCAAAAACAATATTAAATCCAGCAATCAATACAGACTTAACAGATATTCATACAATGCAATAAAACAAATGATAGATAGAATAATACCCAGACAACTATCGTCCAATCTCTGTGTTGCCAGTTATCTAAAATCTTTGAAAAAGCTATTTATAATAGACTTTATCAGTACATTAACTCAATAGATTTTTATATGCAAAACTGTTTGGGTACAGAGGCAAATCTATATCAACTACATATCGATAAAAAAACAAATAGCTGTTATATATATGGGAATATTCGATGACTGAAAAAAAGCCTTCGATACTAAATAATTGAATAAAATAGATGATATCTAATTCTATGTTATCAAATCTTACCTACCGTCTGAACGTCATTAATATTTTTAACAACCTTCATGTTTTTAATAATTGAACGAGTACAAGTAATTGTTAAATTATTCACGTATTTATGTTAATCTTTGAGTAGAATAAGATACTTGCACTAATTTATTATAAATAATAATAATAATGAGGTTAATCTTTGAGAGGAATAAAAAGCAAAATTCACAACATATTTTCTTTATAAGTAATTTTCTACTACAGTATAGTTTTAGTTGAAAAATATTGTTTTTTTTTGTTAAATAAAAATGGATACGTGCTTAATGTGTTTAAAATTTACTTTTAAGGTAGAATAATGTAAATTTAAGTGAATTTTTGTAATTTTTTGGGTAACAAAAAAAGTTTAATACTCGATTCTATTCGACTTGTTATCGAACGGAAGATATCGAGAAATACCGTTTCATGTGTACTCAGTGTAAGCAGTGTGAGTGCGTTACCATGGTTACAAGATTGTTATAATTGTCAATATATTAGTATTTGTTCTAAGATCTCAAGTAAGGCCAATTTTAACCGATCGGCTAACCGTGTGAAAATGATATTTTATCAAATAAAATTTGCTTATGATATACATACATCCCGCGGATTCATGTGGATTCGATTTCTTGGGCTTATCTGTGCCCGTCATGTTTCCGTTATTTAACTATCAGCACGTCTTGCGCCTTCGCCAGCCGAGATAGAAGTGATCGACTGCACTGACTCGCAACACACTGACAGTCGTGCCAACGAAAATCAACCATCTGTCAATGACACTGAATCTAACACTATGGCCGTGTTCCGAAATGCACTGGAGCACTGTAGGGTGTGACGTCACTTTAGTACACTGGAAATCTGTTCCTTTATAGTTAGCTACACTGGACCACTGCTTAAAACGGAACAGCAGACCAGTATGTATACTGTCATTTGTCAATGTCATTCATGTTTAAAGGTTTCTTTGATAATATTACGATTTTAGATTTTTTTATAAGGCCGTATTTCTTAAGATAACAATTTAAATAATTATATATTATCAATAGTACAAGCATCAAGAGATCAATTCTTGACCCTGTTGATCACGTGATCAAAAAACTGGGAGCACTGTAGCTCGGTAGCTCCAGTGGTTTCAGTATAAAAATGGCGTCGATTGATGACGTCATGGATTTACATATGATACTGCGCCAGTATACTGACAGTTATAACGGAACACATTTCTGACCACTGAGAGCACTGGCCAGTGCTTTCAGTGTATTTCGGAACACGGGGTATATTTTCTATTAATCTGTGACATTACAGTGTTGCTATTCAAATAAATTAAACTACCATTACTATAATTATTTCACCGATATACAAATGGGGTTGCCACAAAGGTATGGTCAAGCCTATACATTAATAAGAATTATATTTTTTTTTTTTCAAAATTCACCGACATGCTAACTGAACTAAACTCGGAAGGAGCTTGCCTGCATTTATCTGGTCCCTACTGCCCGGTTGCCGCCTTCAAAGTGTTAAGTTCAAGACCAAGACTAAGACGAGACAATTACTATTTACATTTAGAATTACAAATAACTTAAAAGTGTTTTGTACATAGTTTTATATATATGTCGGAGGTGTGAGTTAGGTTTAAGTTAGGTTAGCCTTGTGTTAGGTTAGGTTAATGTTAGTCTAATCTTAAGATTAAACAGTGAAACTAAGCAGTGGAGGTGAGTGTTATGATCATTTAAAGGATGTCCTTAAGCCTACACCTTGGTCACAAGTCCAAGGCACTGCTTAGGTTCCTGTCGTAATAGTTCTTGTCAGAATAGTAAGTGATAGTAATGTTTAGTTATATCCTGACCGTGTTGCGCCCGTAGCTTATATTTATAGGTCACCCATCTCTTTTAGTAGCATCCGACATATATATATTTAAGTTATAAATAAAACCTATCTTAGTAACTAAAAATGTTTTAAAAAATGTCTATTGGAAAGTTATGCGAATTTAATGTAAAAAGCGGTACTTGATCATCGTACATAGATAGACTTGTTGCTATATTAGTCCGACATTCAAATTCTATTGATAGCTTTGCTTACGCATGAAGTTCCTTTCGCTCTATCTCTATGCACTTGAAGCAGTGAGTCAAATTATTTCACAATAAACATTGTCTAAAGATCACATACGTAATTCATATTTTACTTATCTAATTATTTTTATGACGATGAGGATCATTTCAAATATGTAACACTGCTGTCTAAAAATAAACATAGGCGAATTTATAAAGGCTTGTGTAATAATAGATTAAAAAAAGATTGGACTCAATCTGACCGCTATTAGGCGGCAAACAGGTTAACCTTTTATCCTTTTTTATTTAACACAGCAATAAATCTATTATCCTATACATACAATCTATTATCAATATCAAGTAAGATCTACGATATGCAAAATCATCCCCGAACCCAAAAACACTATTTTATGTTATCTAAGGGAAATCCTCACAAAAAAGAGCAATATATCAGTAAAAGCTAACATAAAGCAAATCTTATATTGAAAAATCGTTTTAGATACACGAGATAAAATAAGACAGTATTGTTTTTATTTTCGGGACGTGGGTGAAAGAAGCGAGTGTCGATAAAATTCGTATGTGCGGGGATTACGAATAGCGGGGATCAGCTGCGATATCGAGTGATCGACAAATTAACGTATACAATGATGTACCCCTACTTCGAGTAATGGCCATATTACATACATACTGGGTATGAGACCTGTAAAGACACGCGTAAATCCGCGTGGTATCGTCAATGTTCACGCTCGCCCATAGGACTGACAAGTCTCTAATTTGCGAGGTTGCCGAATCTTTCACAACAGATATCGTCCCTAACGTACACACACGCACACGCCGACTTGAGGAATAAACGCCTGTTTCAAAGTGTAACTTGGGTAATTTAGGTAAGATATGTCGTCACGAATCGATATCTTTGTCTCCGTTAAAAGGGTAAGGCCGGCTTTGCCGTTTCGAGGTGATGATGCACGGCATTTAAATTCGATTGCAATTCCCTTATCTCTTACGACTTTTTACTATTCTGACAGAAACCTTAGCAGTGCGTTGGACTTGTAACCAAACGTTTAGGTTTAAAACATCCGTACCACATATGTGAACACTCACCTCCACTGCATAGGGTCTCTGTCCAAGCTTACATAAGGCTAACCAGACATAAGATTAACCTAACGCAAGGTTTTTTTTTTAAATGAGGGAAATACTTTTACGCATACCCCTTAAAGGGGTTTTGTGGGACTCCCAGGGATTAGCGCCGGACTACCGCACCAAAACCCACCACCATCCATGACGTATGTTAGGCGCCGCAGGAACGCGTTAGCATTCTACTGCGAACGCCTCGCCACATCGACGCGCCTATGGGCTCGCTTTACCAAGCACTTAACCGAGGGTGACTGCCACGACATGTGTGCTGAAACACTCAGCCCCCGGAGGAGTCAGAAGAGGCCGATATACCTCGAGATCAGGTCGCACACAAGTCACGTCTGCAAACAGAGGAGTACCCGAAACGACCCGTACCTCCGGCCACCGGATCCCCCTGGACTTAATCGCCGTTTGCGACACCCAGGGTACGAACGTTGTAGTTTAAGGCCGGCGCTCCGCGACCTCCTTGCAAGAGTCACTCGCGCTTACGCGCCCCACCATGACGCCTTCTCGCCCCTTAGCATTAGATATGTCTGACTTTTAGCATAATTACACTTTCATTATTTTTCTTATGCAATCACAATGTAACAAGCTTTTATTCCTTCTAGGGTATCAGTGAAGTAAAAAATAAATGCACAAACAGTTACTTTCATCTGAAATTATACGTTCAGGTAAAATACGAATATTCACATCAATAAAACAATTACCGTTATCCGTAACTATCAACCTTTTGCCAAGAAGGTAATTTTAGGTAACATGTGTTAGAGGTAAGATAAGGAAATCCCTTCACTTTACTCGTATTAGATACGACTTACGAAAGAAATTCTAGTTAAATTATACCATTTTGTAATACAGATATATCTATATATTATGTTGATTTATGTAAAACTAGCGACCCGCCCGGGATTCACACGGGTTTTTATAAAAATCTTAATCTTGAATCACTCTGTCTATTGGTGAAAACCACATTTAACAATAGTATAAAAGATCTTTGGATGTTATTGAATATTTGGATATTAGTTACTCAATCACGCAAAAACGGCTGAAGGGGTGTCAATGAAATATTGCACTTTATAATCTGGATTAAAACAGAAACTACATTTTATCCCGGAAATATTCAGAATTCCTTTGGGATAAGAATAAAATATTTGTTGGAATAATAAAATAGAAGTAAAATCCCTATCCAATGTATTTTTATTGTCAAGATAACAAACATCGTAAGTTTCCAGAAATTAAGACATAACCTCCTTTAGCCTCTGGCTTCATAGGTAGTTTTAAAAGTAATTTTATAGAGACAATTGTCTTTCATAGTGAAGTAATACTTCAGTGGAACTCCCATTTATCATCTTTGGCGAGAAGACTCAGTTTCGTTGCTTACGCAGCAAGAAAAATAAGACAACTAACTGATATTGATACAGCCAGATATGTTTATTTAAGTTACTTTCACAGTATTATGTCCTACGGCATTTTGTTGTGAGGGCAGGGCCGCGGACTAAGAATCCATTTTTATCGTTCAAAAAGGAGCAGTTCGGGCCATTTACAATCTAAGAGCTAGAGATTCCCTTCGAGATGTTTAAATAAAACACAATATATTTATTGTAACATTTTATACATTAGGCAGAACATTACGTTATTTTCCAAACATAGTGACACACACATTGTAAATACTAGAAATAAAAATAAACTTATAACGCCATACTGTCGTCTCCACAAAGTGAGTAATAGTTTCATGGGACTTGGTGTTCGCATCAGCTATACTAAGATTCCACAACCTATATTAGATTTGCTGCTTCAGTTTAGTAAATAAATCTTACTACTCTGTACAAGATTACTTGAATGATGACAAAGCTTGGAATCAAAATGACGTTGATGCTCAGCTCAGATTACACTTTGTAACCCTGTGATGCTGCTATCCCAAAAGACTGGGTTTGCTTATTTTTTCCTCAATATTTAACTTTTTCAATATTTAACCACACATACACACATTTTACTAAACCATTTAAATTAATTGTAAGTGTAAGTAACATTGATATAAAGTATAATTAGGAACAGCTGACGAGGACTGTTGATCCTACGTTGCTAGTTCGCAGATTTTGTTTGTGACCAGATTTCGTCAACGTAACCCCTTCTTTATTTTTTTTATATATTACATTTTTAATAGCTTCAATGGATGTTAAATATTACTGTATAAAAAGGGAAAATAGAGAAATGCATATTTTTTTAACTAAATAAAGGTATTGTATTTTAGTGTTAAATTTCATTTTTTTCCCCTCATCATTTAAAGTTTCTCTGTTATTTATAACCCCCCCTCCCCCTCCTACCCCTTAAAACATTTCAAAAACAGACTGATTTAAACAATGGCATTTTGATGCGAGCAACTGTTGAGTTTCTTGCCAGTTCTTCTCATCAGGAAACTGCTTTCCGAACTGGTGGTAGCTTCAGACAAACTGAAACCAATTTTGACGTGTACTTTTAGTTTTTAAAACCTTGATATTTTTCCTTAAGTTTGTCCTAAAACTTTAAAAAAATGATAATTTTTCTAAATTTATATAATAATATAAAAATACAAGCTAATCGTGTAATTGTATGTAAATATAAAAAGTCTCAATTTCATTTGACAGCAGTAATATAATAACGCCATAACTTTACACAATAGCCCATAAAAACCAATAAAATGCCCATTAAATTGTATGAATTCGATATTTCTTCCATCTTGGATAAAAAATCGAAAATTATTTAATTTTTTACTAGAATGATGACATAGGGAAAAATAATTTCTCAATGTTATATTTTTGTGTACATTAAAAAACAAAAAACTTTTTGTAAATCAGTTTAAAAGTACAAACAAAAGGTCAAAGATAAGAGATAAAATATTATTTTGTTTAGGGAAAAATGTAACGAAACCATTACATTAATAGATGACGGCAACAAAGTACACAAAAGGGACGCGAAAAGCCTTTCAGGGTATAAAATAAAAAATAGTTTGATTTGACGTTTGTGACAGTTGACAAGTTCGGATAAAAGGATGAACTGAATCGCTGGATGTTTTCTTGTTAACATATATTTTATATGATATAGGGAAACTATATTTTGATATTGAGTGGTTAAAGAAATATTACTGTCTGTCTTCTTATTTAAGGCTGTGTTTCCACTAAGGGTGAGCGACGATGCGTACTGAGGGATGTGTTTGTTAAGAGTCAGTAGAATCGCTTCGTTTGACACACTGAGCGATTTATGGTAAATGAAGCGATTTTACTGGTTCTTTGCAAACAAACGCACCCCTTGCAATACATCCTCGCACATCTCTGGTGGAAACGGAGCATCAAGGTGGAGTGAAGAATAAAATATATTTTCAACGAAGGGATATCAAAAAATAAAATCAATGGTAACTTAATTCTCAGTTAAGAAGAGAATACTAACTAATATGGAGTTTGTTGAAACCTTATTTTGACCTTTAGAAAAACTGTACGAAGCCGGGTCGGTTCGCTAGAACTTAACAAATTCATCCAAAACAATCTTAAAGTCTTATATAAAAGAAAATGTGGGTAGAAAATAAATTATAAAAGTACTCATAAAATGAAATCACCGTATTAAAAAAGATAATTTTAGATCTGAGCGACATGAATCAAAACCAATTTGCAAACTCTTCATGAATACAAAAAGCCCTATCAAACTTTATGTGGACATTTTTCGCATTAACTTTGCTTATATTCTTTTTGATTGAATTTTAATTGGACTGTATTGTGATGAATATAATGGTGGATAAAAAACCCTAATATTTTATATGGAACTTTATTGCTTTAAGGGTTCCGTTCTGTTAGTAGCCCCGTTTCTAAAATAGATTTGAGGGTTTATTTTATTTTATTTCAAGTATACTCACGTGTATATATAACCTTTGTTGCGATAGATTAGAGTCAGTCGGAGAGGAATGATACCCATTACAGCAATACGTATACACATACAATGCATACAGGAAGCCGGGCAGCGACTTGGACTTGCGACAAAAGTGTAGGGTTAATAATTACAACGCTTTCCTTCGCTGCTCGAAAACTAACTACAATATTAACTTCCATGTACACTACGCGACAACACCGAAGGGACTGACTCTAATCCATCGCACTAAAGGTTTTATTTAGTCTTCGCGTAGATATATTTTAAATAAAATAAGAGGCGACCCGCGATTACTAATTTATACGAGCTAAACTGTAAAATGTCTGCTAGATATCTGATGAATGAGGAAGTTAAGAAATAATTTATAAGCAAGTAATGGATTCGATTTTAAATATATGTCAGGGATTTTAATGATGAGAAGAAAGGAGGAGAGGAAAATATTGGAAAACACTAAAAGGGGTGATGATATTGAATGGGCTTTTGCGTAAACACAACGTAGATACTGCTACTGAACGACAAATAAACAAATATGATCTCTAACAATTACGAGAGAAACCTAAGCAGTGTCTTGGACTTGAGATCATGGTGTAGGCCTAAAGACGTCTTTTAACGGAATTCCAACACTCGCCTCCACTGCTCAGGCTCTCTGTTTAAACCCAAGGTTAAACTCACATAAACCTAACTTAACACAAGATGTGGTAATTACATTGTAAGGTGATTTTAATTGGGCAGCACTAACACTGCATAACACTCATCAAGGACTTCTTCACTCCTTGAGAGACCGCGCACGACTAAGACTACAGTTAGACTATCGATGGCATATAAAGCGTCGAGACTCACTACCACTATCAACCCTACTCCAACGCCATAGATATAGATGACGATTCGAATTTTCGATAGTCCTTTATTATTCTCCGACATATATTTTTTTCTACCTGACAGAGAGTGAAATACTCTAATATACTAGGAAAATCATTTTAGCTATTTTATTTGATTATTTGTTATTTTTATAGGAGCGATAACGCACAGTAACACATACAAGACAATAATAATATGCTCTTACAACAGAACACCGAGTAACCAATATTAAACACTCCAAACCTTAGTAATTGAAACCCAGCGCCTTAGTAATAGAGCAGTAGCCCTAGCCATAATGGTCAACAGGCGGGCTACGTTTGACAACTGGCTCAAGTCTATCGAAAGAGAGGTTATATACAATCCTGGAATAAAATAAAAGGTTCTTCCTTGAGAGGAGAGCATCTCGTAGGAGCCGAGTAACCCAGCACCCCATGGCGCTAGGGAATCTGTTCCCCGACTGGCTTGCGACCACCAGCATGTGAATCCGACCGCCAAGTGTCATAGACGCGTTCCGGTCGAGCCGCATGTGGGCCAGACTTACCCCCCTCCCATCGCATTAATGCTGCGGATCTAGTGGACTCTTGCTCAGAGTTCGCAGAGTCGTTCGAGTCCGTTGTTTTACCAAAAAAAATTAGGAAATGTTTTAGTGCCGTACAAAAATAATTTTGGGAAATAATTGACTATTCAGGACTCTCATAAACCCCTCGTCATCGAGACATAATGGTCGATATAAACTTTGGGAACCAGTTTCATAATATAATTATTATAGTAAAATTTATTCTAGATAGATCTAAAAAAATACCGTAATCCAACGTTAATGGAACTTTAATTGAGTCATCTCCAAGACTGAAATATCCGAAAAACGATCGCGACTCTCAGATAGCTTTATTATTTTATGAAGGGCGACTGCCTCCCTTATTTTAAAGAGGGTTGAAAAAATTAGGTCAGTTTTATATAGAGGAAAATTCTAAAATTTTGCTTATGATTTGCAAATTATTGAAAATTTGCAAATTTTTAGGATTCCGTACCTTAAAAGGAAAAAACGAACCCTTATACGATCACTTCGTTCTCCGTCTGTCTGTCAGTCAAGACACTTTTTCTCTGGAACGCGTGGAGGTATCAAGTTGAAACTAATATTAAATACTGAACACTACGGTCCCTTGCGGCTGGCAAAAAATAAAACTTTTATGTCCAATTAATGAATAGATATGGCTATTAATGTGGTTGCTTGCAGACTAATGGAATGATGACAAGGTCTCATAGCACAAGTAAGAGAGAATTACAAAAACACTTTCTCAGAAAAATGGAAACATATTAAGTTGATATTAATATCAAATATTCAAGTCTCTAGTCTCTCGGAGCTGTTAAACAAATCAGACTGCTAAGTCAACAGCAAGCAAAGATACAGCCGCTTATAACTCATGTGTTATTTATCTATAAAATCTTTATAAGAGTCAATAATGTTTCAAATTTTGGTATTTAGATGTCTTAACACAACCTTAGGTTAGCCTTATGATAACCTAACCTAAGACAAGCAGTGAGACCGGGCAGTGGAGGCAAGTGTCGTGATCACTTAAAGGAGCTCCTTAAGCCTACACCTTGGTTACAAGTTAAAAAATTACGGAATCGCAAGGTTCGGTTCAATCAGTTCGTTTCTTTTTACTTTTTATTGCATTTTTCGGAGTCCAATCGGTTTATTTTTTGAAAAATGTTTTATCATAATTTGTATTACGTTCTTTGTAAGTAATTATAATATGTCAATTGAAATACGAAATACTAATATCGAGAGTAATCGCCCCCATTATTACTTTTAATGATATTTTGACCCATCACACGAAAATCAATGTCTGATAGTATCTGCTCTTTTATTGAAATTGTACTGAACCCTCAATGCACGAGTTCCACACTCGCACTTGGTCGAATTTATATTTATAAGATCTTACCCCCTTTTTATTCGCCAACAAAAAATAGAGAGTGAAATTACGATCGCTACCCAGTTATTGGTTTCAGAGATCCCTTTATAATTTTATTTAAGCTTTTATACATAAGACACGACACAATAAATAACTAGTAAATCAAAAATTTAAATGACCTCCGACTGAAACTAATTTCATACAGTCAGCAAGTAGATATCGATACCCACACGAAATAGATTTAGAAGAATCGATATTAACTTGTCCTCGATATTAATTAAGTCGATCTTTTTGTATTATTAAAAACAAAATATAAACACAGCGGTCAATACAGACTTATTGTGGGGCAGGGCCGCGGACATTGAATCCATTTTATCCTTCAAAAAAGAGCAGTTCGGGCCATTTACAATGTAAGAGCTAGAGATTCCCTTCGAGATGTTTTTAATAAAATAGGTATTCTTACAGTGCCGTCACAATACATTTATTGTAACATACTATACATTAGGCAGAATATTACATTACTTTCCAAACATAGTGACACACACATTGTAAATACTAGAAACGAAAATAAACTTGTAACGCCGTACTATCGTCTCCACAACGTGAGTAATAATTTCATGGGGCTTGGTGTTCGCATCTATAATGAGATCCCACAGACTATATTAGACTTGCCACTTCAGCAATTTAAAACTCGAATAAAAGAGTGTTTAGTAAATAAAGCTTACTACTCTGTACAATATTATTTGAATGATGACAAAGCTTGGATTCAAAATGACGTTGATGCTCAGCTGAATGATTATACCTTTGTAACAGAACACACACAGACTGATGTAAACAATGGCATTTTGATGCGAGCAACTGTTGAGTTTCTTGCCAGTTCTTCTCATCAGGAAACTGCTTTCCGAACTGGTGGTAGCTTCAGACAAATTTTTGACGTGTCAAAAGTACTTTGTAAAAAGTGTACTATACGTACTTTTAAAAAGCTTGACACTCGATTCTATTCGATACTTGTTATTGAAAGAATGGTATCGAGAAATACCGTTTCATATGTACTCAGTGTAAGCAATGTCACTATGTTACCAGTGTTAAAAGATTGTTAATATATTAATAATGTGACTAATATATAACTATATATAAATTAAATAAGCACTATGTAAAACAGTAAAAAAGCTGCGGCAAAAAATGCAGGAGACAGTTTTTCAAAAATAAATTTATCTTAACTATAGTATGTCATGATTTTCGTAGTGATAGAGGTCTTTGTGGTTATGTAATCTCATTAATAACTAGAACAAGATGTTTATTCAGATGCAAGTATGCTTTACTAACAAGCTTGCGGTCACTCGAGGATTATGTTGTGTTCCTTTAATTAGCTATGTTGTATTTATATCAAACTGCTGCCCTTAGAATTTATATATATTTTCGTACTTAGTTTCTTTATATACTCGTAGCATTGATGGCCTAGTGGTTATAACTTGAATGTCTTACTCGGGAGTTGGACTTCTCCAAGTTATGTGTGTTTTAAGCAATTTAATATCACTTGCTTTAATGGTGAAGGAAAACATCGTGAGGAAATCTACACTCCTGAAAATTCCGTAAATTTCTCTGTCGGTGTGTGAAGTGTGCCAACCCTCATTGGGCTAGCGTGGTGGACTAGGGCCTAAAACTCTCTTGATGTGCGACTGTTAGGGTACCGGCATTAATATCAAATACTCAGGTGTCTGTAGTCCCTGTAGCTGTGAAAAAGCAAACTTCTATGTTATTGCAATTAAAAGATAATTACAGTCTTGTATGACGTTAGTTGTAAAGGAATCAAGTTTATAATGCTTCCAACTTGAGGTTTCCTTAAAAAAATTAAAATTATAAAGTGAGCGTAATCAAAACTAAAGGCCAATACAAAAAAAGTGAAATCTGACAAACGTAAATTTCTTGCATAAAATAATATTTTTTTGTAGTTGATTTATGATATATACTGACTTTTACAAAGGTTATGTTAGGTTTGTCTTTCAATCTTATTCAATCCTAGTTTTGTCGTTCGTTCAATCGTTCATCAGTACGCGAGTCCGACTCACACTTAATTTTAAAAAACCTAATACAAAAGCTAAAAAGCCTACACGTTCTTTGTGAATGAAATCTTTATAGACTTAGAGAATGCGAAAAAGGACTAGAAAGGCTGACAATAAAAGAGGAAACTAGAATCTCTCCAGACAAGTTATAAATTGATGACAAACGCACTTGTTTATTAACACAAAAGGGCGAGATTTAACGTGTTCAGAATATATTGAGGGTAATGTTTTAAAAATAAGAACAGCTGCGCAATACTGAAATAAATCATAATATTCCAGTACTAGCACTCCGCCCCGGCTTTACATTGTTTGTCTACTATAATTATATATATGAATTTTCCTCTTGAATCACTCTATTTATTGGTAAAAGCCGCATTAAAATCAGTTGCGTAGTTCAAAAGATCTAAGCGTACGGACAGCGAGACATCAGAGACACGTACCTACTTTATACAGGTGGAGGGGTGTTATTATATTCCTCTTCTGGGTCTTTCAAAGTTTAGTCTAAATAATGGTCTCCTTGTGTAAACATTATCTAAAGTGGTGTTAGTGGAAGTGTAATAGTGTGTGTTGGTACTAGACTATTTACTAAGGTTGTCATAAGTCTATTCAATATAACCTTTTGGTGGTGTAATGTATAAAAAGTAGTAAGTCTAACAGATGGCGTTGTAAATTTCTTTATTGACACCACCCTTCAACATGTTACCTGTTGTATAAGCATTCAATAGATGGCACTGTGTTAAAATTAAAAACATTTATTACTGGTTTTTGATTTCTGCTTTTGCTGTACACATTTTAAATGGCTTTTTAATTTATTAATAAAGTTTCGAGGAACGCTCTAGTCTATATTACATCCCACTACGACCCATAGGAGCGGAGCATCAATGAGTTACCTTCACCTGCACTGCGTAAATGGCGATAAAACAGAAAGTTTCAGCTCCTTTATAATTAATTGTATTATAGGTGCCTACGCCATACTCTCTAACACTCACTCTTTCTTATGTGACGCAGACAAAGTTACGTGGATCCTTTAGTCTTTATTGTAGTTTGTGATTATATTGCCTTTTAGTATTTTTAGTTCTTTTATATGTTAACATTTATTTTATCTGTAATTCAGTAAAGTCTGAAAGTGCTGAAGTTGTATTTACGATTGTAACACGCCTCTAACCTAGATACGGATTGAAATTTACGAGACATTAGGCACTGTATTAGGAGTAAAGTAACAGTAAAAGTAAAGGTTACTAAGTAATAAAGATTATGACGCTCTTATAGAAACTTTTTTAGTTAAAAACAAGCATTGATTCTAGATTATCTAATCAGTCTTGTGCCCCTAGACACACATGTCTCGTAGATACAGGCACGCTCACACACGTACTAGACTACTGGGGTTCACTGTAACGAAATAACGAATTAAATAATGAAAACTGACAAACGAATAAAGTATTAGACTAGTTAATGAAAGATGGCATTAATAAATGAATATATGAACTAGTCCATTGAAATGTTACAATTTAAAGACCGAATATTGCATTTTTTAGAGGACGCAATTTTATTTTTAGGGCATGTGTGAGGTGTCTATAGAAGCTTACTGAACACGTCGTCGTAAAATTGCGTACGTTTGGGAAAAGGGGTGCAAATACCTTTTTCTTTAATTTTAAATTTAGGGCAAAAAGGTATCTACATATTTGTAGGCAGAACAATTTGCTACAAATTATGTCTTTACGCATTTTTTGTAAGACGCATAGTTTCCGAGATATCGCGAAAAAGCTGTTTGCACCCCTTTTTCTAAGATGGCAACCGGGGGAAAAATGCAAAGCTCATGTAACATTTCAATGGACTAAACGAACGTATGAATAAATTGATAAGTTATTACCTAACGTACGATAAAATGAATTAATATAACACAAAACTTATTATTTTATACCCTTTTGACAATGTTTTATAATATCTTGACAAAATACAGAAATAATAACAATAATGACCAGTGTCCCTCGAGTGTATGAATATTTCTTGATTAGTTTGTAGAATAAAAAGTAAATAAAAATTCTTTAAGTAGTTTTATCATCTCATATTGTTAGAAAATCAAGGATATACTTATGTTTCTCGTGAAGTATCGGAAACAGCATCGTTTGAATCATTCTACCGTATTGAACGAGTATTGTATCTGTAATTGAAGTGCATCTATTCATTTTCTATTGAACATGAATTTAATAATGTTTGATTTATTCCTCAGTATATCTCATTAGGTTGAACTACATCTTGAAAATAATTTTATATATTTTATAATGAGATTCAAAGACATTCGTTAGTATAAGATTTTGTGATAGGGATCTTTTTGTTTTTGAATCACAACTATTAAAAAAAATGTTAAGCAAATTACCAATATTCACTTTTTTTCCTTCGTCCAAATTCTAGGTTATGGTCTTAACTAAAAGATGATTTTTTTTTCACATCAGATAATCCTGAAAATTCCAGAAATTCCTTTTTAAATTAATATCTTTATGACACTAAAAAGTTTGAATTAAATATTTTATTTTTTATAGAAAAAAAAAATTGTTGAAAATAGACCTTTTTTCCCTCGAGTAAACGAATGTAACCCCTTAATGAATTAATTAATGAAAACAGACAAATGAACTTATTAATGAAAGATGGAATAAATTAATGAATATACGCACGAATATATGAATAAATTGATAATTTATTCATTACCTATCGTATGATAAAATTAATTAATAAAAGTAAGTTATTACACCAAAATTATTATTGTTCAATTACAAAACCCTTTTGGCAATATATATAATAAGATTCAAAGACAATCGTTAGGTATAAGATTTTGTGATAGGGACTCCTCTTTTTCTTTATTTTCAAGTGAACTTTACTCATTATGTCTCTTTCTATGGTTTATCTTCTACAACCTTCTATAGTAACAATTTATAATGACGATTCAAGAAAAATCATTGAAATTCTCTAAAGCTGCATAACTATCTTAACATATTGTGATTCACTATCACCTCCTCCTCCTCCTCCAGTGGTAAAAAAGCAGTGATGGCCCAGTGGTTGAGACTTCAAGTCTTACTCGGGAGGTCCGAGTTCGATTCTGGGCACACACCTCTGACTTTTCTGAGTTATGTGTGTTTTAGGCAATTAAATATCACTTGCTGTAACGGTGAAGGAAAACATCGTGAGGAAACCTACACTCCTGAGAGTTCCCTAAAAGTTCTCAAAGGTGTGTGAAGTCTGCCAACCCGCACTGAGCCGGCGTGGTAGACTATGGCCTAATACTCTCCTCATTCCGAGGAAGAGACCCGGCTCAGCAGTGAGCCATTGACAGGTCGTGATGACGATCACCTCCTCTACTTCTTTACCTTTATTTAAATTTTACACTTTTTTGTATCTATATCTTACAGTCTACCATCATCAATATCTTTTGCTTTTCTGACTTTTCCTTTCTTTTATCATAATCTATTCTATAATTTGTGAAATTCGGATTCAAATGGAGCTTGCCTGGTAACCCACAATGGTTACAAGTTGTTGTGTTGTGATGCTTGGACTACATTGTGAAGGATTTCATGAATGTTTGACAGAATTTGCTCGGTTTCTGTCTAAAGTGTTTATTAATCAAGTTCTTAGTTAATCTAAGAATTCTTTCCATTTTTTTAATAATATATTAAAAACATCATACTTCTACAGTTATTAATGTATTACATGTGAAATCTCATATATGATTGTATATAAAATTACAAATAGTCTAGAGTATAAGTTTTCAAGTCTGGAGCTCTACAGTATGTAGGTGAGTAAACATCTCATAAAATCTGTTCCGAGAAATGCAGTCTTTCAAGTTCTTTTCAAGTAGGAAATATACTGGTGTATAGTAATATTGTAGTTTTATATTCCATTTCTCTATATATTTACAAGAATATACTCACATCGACCCATAACTATGTTAGTTTAAAGCTGCGTTTCTATTAGAGATGTGTGTGAATAGAATCACTTCATTTGCCACACTCTGAGCGAGGCTGGGTTGGTAAATGAAACGATTATATTGGTTCTTAACAAACACATCCTTCGCTTCATACCCTCGCACATTTCTGGTGGAAGCGCAGCCTAAGAAGCATTTTTTTTAAATCTGCTTATAGGCTCAGGAGTACGAAGAACGTGGAAACCCATATACAATGAATTCCTATTTCCCTTAGTTACGGCATCACGCCTAACCGACTGGACTGATTTCGCTAATTCATTTTTTTTTGGCAGAAGTAAGAACTTCTGTTAAAAAAATATTATAAAAGTTGCGAGGAGACTTAAATAACCTAACGATATATTCGTTTTTAACGTTTTTTAAGGAATGTTTATGGCGTTTTTACATAACTTTCAGTGATTTGACCAATATTCAAAGTTAAGAGAGGACGACGTCCTTATTGTATTGTTTGATAGTGAAAAAAAGAGTTTATGTTTAATTACCCTTAAAGACACAGCTGCGAGAGAACGTGACAACGCAGCATCCGCAGGCTTGCCACACAGAAGACCAGGTGAGCGTAGACGGCGCTATGCTCTCCTCCTCCCTAAGTAAAGTGTGATCACAGGGCTGTATTTTCGTCGGGGCGTCGCTGTGGAGTACTTTAGTGATCCCGTGTCGTCTCTTCATGACGATGATGGCTTCGATGGTTTTTATATGGTAGGACGGTGCCACGCCGGGAGTCCTGCATTGCATGCATAACGGCATTTCCATCCAGCGTAAAAAAAAGGAAATGATAGATAGATAAGTTCTTGGGTCTGACTGGGTATGTCAGAAAACGAAAAATATAACTTTGTATATACTTTATGTAAATATCAGTTCATTTACTAATATATAAGAAGAATAATAATAAAAGAAGATAATAATACCATTGAATTCTTTGATGATCCATCGTTAGGGAAATCAGGAAAAAGCGAAGTAAACGTAAATTATCTGAATTTGTAAGAGTGCAATCGTCTCTAAATCATCTTTCTAACGAGTTCAACAAATTTATTTATACAACACGATTTGACGAAATTAAAATACAATTCTTACCGTTACATTATGATCACGCAATATTGTTTTCACACTGTGTTACTGTATCGTAGCCGTCGAAGTCACAGATGTTCTTAAGACAATATTTTTGTCCATTACAATTTTATACTATTATGCCCATTGTGATAGTTTTGTTACTCTATAGTAAATTCATCCTGATTCACAATTTGACATTTCATTTCGGTAGATTGTAATCTACATGTATGTACGGGTGGATGGACGGATTTGTAAATATGAAGATAAATATGTGGATGTCTGGATTTGTAGATGTGTATGGATATATTTTGGTACGGCATATATGGGATGTATTATTTTAACATATTTAAATAGATGTAATTGATTTCACGATTATAGACAGCTAGTAATTTAATAAATATAAAAACCAGAATAAGACAGCCGTTTCATAACAAGTACAAAACAAATTATTTAAATCAGTTTCCTCCTAGAGAGGTTTGAGGTGTTTCTCCGGATAACTGTGGTCAATATCGTTTTACGAGGTTGTAGCTGCGAGCCAAACCCATTACAATCTAAGTATTACCGCTATCTGGCTTTAGAAACACGACGTGACTTCCTGGAATACGATAAAATGGATGTACGGCAGCCATTGATGTTATTTACATTCGCTAACACAGATTCAGAATGTTCTACATTAATAATAATGTAATTTTTAAGTACTAACCTACCCACGCTGCTTCGTCTGTGTAGAATTTAGTAGTCAACATCCTCATTCGCTCTCTCACCCTATCACGTTTGCTCAATCGCTCACATACTCACTTGCAAACACTCAGTTAATTGGATTTATTACGCATTCACACATATTCATAAACTAGCTCATTCACTCACTCACTCACACTTTCACTAACCCCTATTAAAATTTTCTCATGTCTAAATTCATCAAACCTGTGTCTTAGTTATACTTTGTTTATTTTAATGTATATCTTGATCACGTTAAGGATGTCCTGAAACCCGCACATCGGTCACAAGTCTCAGGCACTTCTCTACTTATATAGAACGTATAAATACTTATGGCTGTACCCTCAATGAAGAGAGGGTAGATGTACATTTCAAATAATTCACAATACCTTCAGGTATATTTGGACAACATTGTAATAAACAAGACCATAAATCAGAAAGCTTACAGAGTTGTTAAGATTGGTCTCCGATTTTATAAATTGCCTGGATTTTACTGGATAACTCTGGAGCTAAATTATCTTGCAGTAAATTATGAGAAAATGGATGCTTTATAAATTGAAGAAAAAGTATAATCCATTAACTCGCTCTGTACTGGTTTTAAAGACTAAGTTTGCATTTAAATGGATTTTTTTAATTAAAATTAACAACATTGATCGTCTCAATAATTTACTTGCTATTATTTAGGACAGATTAGTGACTAACACGCAGATGGTCCACCTGATGGAGAGTGACCACCGTCACCCATGGACGACATAACTAGAAAATATCTCTTGTTTTTGGCTTGCTTTCTTGGGAGCGAAGAGAAGAACCTTGAGCAACCCGATGTTCACTGGAACATTAATGGGATGGGAGAGTGAGGGGGTATATCTAGCCAACATGCGGCTCGACCGGAATGCATCAGAGACACGGCGGTCGGATTCGCATGCTGGTGGTCGCAAACCAGTCGGGGAAAAGATCCCTTATCACCAATTGGGTTGCTGGGTTACTCGGCTCATACAAGATGCTCTCCCAGCGGCAGAGGAAATGGATTCTAACCACGGGTCCAATAGGTAGGTTTTACAAGTAGTTTCACTGATAAAATATTGAGTAAAAAGTTAAATATGAGGAGATGTTATCCTTACTTATAATGGCGTGTCTAAATATTGTTGTAATCGGTAAAGTTCGCCTAAACCCTCTTCTGGGTCTCATGAACCTGGCACTGCTCAGCTTACTGGCTAATCTTTCAGTTACAAATCCATAACAATCTTGTTCCAAAAAAAATCCATTTTAATCCAACATGGCTGAACACCCAAGATGGCGAACTAGCTATTTAAATTAATTCCTACGAGTCCATTATTTATCAGTCAGATCGAAAACCACTCTTACTTACTCCAGTATGGCGTACTTCTAAAGATGGCGAATTAGCTTTTTATGCTGATTACCTGAGAATAAACAAATCCACAGAAAAAATATAGAATATGATAGGACTATGTATTTAAAAAGGTATTAGTGCACTATATATATTACAATTTTTTTATGAGATTATTCCTTACATCAGCGCAGTGGTTCACAAAACGAGTAGCAGAATGAGAGAGAGACGAGTCGCAGAGTGAGAGTGAGAGAGATCCTCAGGCCGCAGTCCGCTTATCACTCCTGTCGTACAGAAGACGTGACCATATATGGTCATCCACGGAGTCGACCAATGAGCTTGCAGTTTGAAAGCTGAGGGGTCTGGTGACACATCACGCTCGCAGATCGCGCGGCTCGAGCGGCTGTCCGTTGGTGCCGCAACACTATTTTGTAATTCATTTATTTTTCTTTTCACAAACATGGGATTAATACTATATAATTTATAGAGTCATGAAACATATAGACTACCAGGTTCTCACGCCTAAACTAGATGAACAATTTAGTACTTGAATAAATAAAGCCTCTCTCTCTGTGGTCGCTCCCTCATGGCTGAGGATCGTAGTCATCGACGGATGTGGATTGTATACACCTAGTTTAGGTAATCTGCTTCCACCGGTGCCTGTTCATCGCGTCTCTGGCGACCGAGCAAAACTTAATTGAAGATATCCTCAACATGCGCCTCCAGCACCACATCTCGAATGCATCAATCCTCTGCCTTTCTCTGGCTCGTATCGTTCATGTTTCTACACCATACAGGAATATGGGGAATATTAGAGCGCGTATAAGCCGGGTTTTGGTAGTGTTGGTAATACTCCTTTTCTTCCAGATGACGTTTAGTCGAGTCATCGCGTCCCTAGCCATACCAAACCCCTCTTTATCTCCGGTACTCAGCTGCCATCGTTGTAGACTAGCGCGCCCAAGTACATGTAATGGTCTACAATGTCAACCCCTGGGATGATGTTGTATATATATATAAATAAAGCCTAACTTATGGAAAATCAATAAACAATAAATAATCGTATCGTATACTGTAAATGATATTGTTCATCTTCATCACTAACGTAGGAGTGACAAATAAAATATTACTTTGCGTCTTACTGAATGACCTATTTGTTAAATCATTTGGGTATTGGTAGAAAAAGAATTGTTTTCACTAAATTAGATAATCTATACAAGTCAGAGGTCATTAGGTATGTTAATAATATCCTTTGTTTGATTTTGTGCAAACAAATGACAGGAGTGTGTTGAAACAAGATGGAGTTCTAGGAGGACTAGTTATTTTTAATGCAAAACTCCTATATAGGTATCAAATTAAAGGTTTAGCCTGTAAAGATTAATTCGAAAAATAAAGTAACGTCACATTACAACAAATATGGCGGACTTCTAAAGATGGTGGCCTAACGCTTTTATGCTAATTTACTTTTTTTAATGCTAATAAAAACGCTTTTATGCTAATAAATTAATCTGTTTGAATTAAATTCAAAATTTTAGCGCATTTAATTTAAAAGATTCCAGTGCCGTGTGTAAAAAAGAGGAATCAACTCCAGATGTTGAAAACTGCAGTTCCCGATGACCAAATTCCATAAGCAGGCTTCTCTGAAGAATATAGGCCGTTCTTAGGGAATCTACTATTTTGGAGTAAGTAGAAATAAAAAAAAATAGCTTGTCTTAAGCCCCCCACGACCCATCGATCGTGAATCCAACGCCTGAACCACTGACCTATTGACGCTTGAATTATCTACTATCAAATCGAGGAATCCTGTCCATTTAACATTAGTGTTATATGCCTTTATCAAAGGTAAACCTTATCAAAACCGTATTATCAGTCCTATAGTAGAGCATTACTAATTAATTGTAGAGCAAGGCATTGTTGGCGTAGAGCGGTAAATAGCTAACCACCAACTAATCAACAGATAGAGCTGTTTGTTACGTCGATTGCCCCCTTACCTTAGAATATATTGATTTAAAAGGGTTATTAGTGATACTTATATACTTATTACTTCTAAAGTTAGTCATCATCATCATCACGACCCATTATTATTCACACGCCGACAAAGAACTTCACAATGTTTTCCTTAACCGTTAAGGTAAGTGATATTGAATACTCATCTTCAACCGCATTTATCTCTTGTCCAAAAAATTTTAAATTCTTTTACTAATAGAAAGGCACTTTATTTGCGAGTGTCATAGGCTATATATTTTAATCCAAAAATAAAAAGACTTTTTGCGGTATTCGGATTTGCTGCAGTAAGTCGTAGAAAAAACGGTCGAACAAAAACGTTTGTTACAAACGCTGAGAACGATGAGAGATATATGATTCACAGTTGCGGGTAGGGAATTAATGAATAAATGAGTGAGTGTGTGAGTGAATGAGTGAACAATTTGAATACATCTCAGCGAATCGGCTAGTAGGTTATATTATGATATGTTAAGGACACTGATTATTCACATGTAGGTGATTTTGATCTAGATCTTATACTGGTTTTTTAAAGTTTATATAGTGCTGCTTGAATGACAGCAAGACAAAAAAAACTAAAGGTCATAAAGAAGAGAATTAATGATCAGAGATGAGAAGTCTAACTTATATGTGATGTTATCGAGAACCCTTAAATATGTTAGTTAGGTTTAGTCAAAAATGTTAGGTTTATGCGAGAGATCAGTAGACGAGTTCTGTCAAGAATACTGAAACTGTGTTAGATTTTGTCAAGAACCCTTTTATCACTGTAAATATGTTAGGTTATGTCAAGAGTACTGTAAATATGTTAGATTTAGATTATTGTTTAGGATGATGTTGAACTAAGTACTGTGGAGGGTAAGAAAGAATGTATAAAAACAGTTCACCACTTTTATACAAGATTCATATCTGTGATGAGTTATCTAAGCAAGGACAATGTTGACTTGGGTAATTGTCAGAGCTTCAAGTTCTTAAAAGATTGTAATCCATAATTTTTCTCTCGTGGCGGATGACAGGTACTTTGCAGATTTATTATTATAAGCCTTCTCACTTTGTTTTTCTTTATCTTTTGTGTTTTTTAAGGAAAAGGTCACTTTAGTTACTACGTGGGAGTTGAGTACATTGGATTTTTATTTTTTATTTTAGGGTTTATGAGGATCTAGCATCTAGACTCGGAGGCGTGAGTTTAATTGCCCAGGCATTCTTCTATCCTTGACTCTCTACTAAAAGGAGAACACAATGGAAAGGAATAAAATAGGACTCATCCTTGATCACTCCACCACCTTCCTGGAACACTCCTGGGACGTCCCAGGTTTGCGTTTGTAAGGGTAAAGCATGCATGAGCGTAAGCGCATACTATCTACTGAGTTTTCGAGTGAGAAAGAAGGATTGGCGTTAGGGTGAAGAAAGAAGACAACGAGTGGATGACATGGGAAGAATTTATTAAACAAAATGTTTCGATTCTTCGAACACTGGCCTGAACATAGTTTGTTTAAATAATATCCGATATAAATAAAAAATGATTTAAAGTTACACTCAAAGGATTACAACTTTTAAAACCGAATCAATTTTTTTGCAGTAATTTTAGTGTGACGTACAATATAGATAAATATAAAAAGACAAACGAAAAAAAATTCAAAATATTTTTTATTATTTTAATTTTAGGCGGGATGGCTACGTCAGGAGGGGAAGAAAATCCGGAATATTTTAAGAATTATATTGTCTTAATTCTTTTACATATTTACTTAATATTATAACTTAAAACTAGAGGAGTGAGCTCTGCGCAAGTTGGGAGCAGACTGTGAAACATGAGTTGGGTAGTCAGCGCCACCGGTTCCGTAACATATCGGTGTAACAAAAATTAAAAATATTTTTGTATTAGCTTCTATTGGTATTACAAAGAACCTTAATATTGAGTTCAATCAATCCCACAGGAACTGTGTTCTTCTGAAGCAAAGGATTGACTTGACAAGTAGAATTTAATTTCAAAATAACATTTAAATTTGTAACACCGCTCTTCTATCCGTGATATAAAGTATCCTATATTCAATATATATAATATATTCATTTAAATTCAGACGGACAAAAATAAAAATTATAGAGATCTCTCACATTAATATTTTATTAAATATTTTCCGCATACAGACATCGATGATTTACAATTTCATTATGTCTATAGATTTAAGATATATGTAAATCACGGAATCTTGAACGGATAAGGATTGTGTCCAAGTAGATAAGATAGTATGAGATTAATTATAGTAATGTATCTTATTGTCTAGTACAGTATTGTCATATTATATTAAGATATCTTGATACCTGTCTAGGGCAAGTACGGGATGTGTTAATTGAAACGTAAAATGTAAAAGGAGCCACCTCTCGCAATGAAGGTTGTAAATAAATCTGAGATCAACATTGAATTTGTCCATTATTCTAGTTACTACCTTTGGAAGCAGGTATTCAACAACTTTGACCACATCACTATTAGACTTATTTATTTCTATATTATTATTCGTAGTAGTTACGATATAAGTGCTTACAACAACAAATAAACTTTATTGTACACCATAAAAAATACATATATACAACAAAAATGGACAAATACATGAAGCACAATGGGCGACCTTATCGCTAAGAGCGATCTCTTCCAGGCAACCGAGATGCTAGGAAATCAATCCATAAAAATATAGTAAGGAGGTGTACTTGCTTAAAAAAAAGTAACTAATATTTATATACAAATTATAACCGACATAATATATTTAAAAAATAGTATACTACTAAATAATATACTTATATATGGATACAATACGACATTTAACATTAATAATACTATATAAGCGTGTTATGTAAAACGTCAAAAAACAATATTGACATGCTAATTTATGTTAACTTTCCTTCTTTTTCCTCATTGATGTGAATCCGAGCAGTGCCTAGGGCATGAGTTTATTATGTTAAAAGAGTTAGAACTTGTACCCAACATTTAAACAAACCAACGACTTCATTAAATACTCACTTGATGCTTATTAACGACTTCTTTGTATACAAAAGGCAATATTTACTCTAAAAAAATCGATTTCTATTCGTCAAAACTGCCTGGAGATTATAAGATTCATTTAGATGACTCCAATACTGCAGTATGTAGGTAAATAAAAACTTAAATTTCAATTTTTATTTCCCTGCTATAAAGGGGTACAGTTTGTGTGGCTGTAGGGCGTAATCTATGGATCTACTGAACCAATTTTGAAAATTAATTTAACTCAATAGAAAACCACATTATTAGTAAGTGTCTAAGGCACTATATTAACACGAAAAATGAAAAGACTTTTTCGTGGTAGTCGGATTTGCAAATTAAGTCGGAGAGCTACTGGAACGAAGTCATATGGGTGGGTGAAACTGATAAACATGGGACTTAAAAAATAATATTTATTTTCTTATAGGCCAAACACTTACTAAGTCCTAAATTTAAAGTTATGCATCTCCTACCTTAGTATCTTGATGATCAATGGATGTATTCAGAATTTAAGCTTTATCCACAACAAATCAAATGGCGTCAAAGATTTCGTAAAATGCTTCGAGTTACTGTCTGTACTTTGCAAGACTTGGAAGGGTCACACCCATACCCCAGAGCGCTGATTAAATCTATACTAATATTATAAAGAGGAAAGATTTGTATTTTTGTATTTTTGTATTTTTGTATTTTTGTATTTTTGTATTTTTGTATTTTTGTATTTTTGTATTTTTGTATTTTTGTATTTTTGTATTTTTGTATTTTTGTATTTTTGTATTTTTGTATTTTTGTATTTTTGTATTTTTGTATTTTTGTATTTTTGTATTTTTGTATTTTTGTATTTTTGTATTTTTGTATTTTTGTATTTTTGTATTTTTGTATTTTTGTATTTTTGTATTTTTGTATTTTTGTATGTAACGAATAAACATAAAAACTACTGGACCGATTTCAAAAATTCTTTCACCATTAGAAAGCTACATTATCCCTGAGTAACATAGGCTATATTTATTACAAGAAAAAATTAGAGATCCTTAGGAAATCTCACGAAAACCAACCCAAGGTGCCAAAAAATTAGCCATAAAATATCTTTCATCGCATGCGCTGCAAAAAGTATTGATGATAGAACAAAAAAATGTTCTACAATATTATAGAACGTATCAATATCTACAAAAAAGTCCGCGAGACCATATGTTCAACTATTATAGTTACGTCACTATAACTACTTTTTTACATTTTAAAAGTTCAAATAAAATTTATAGGAACTTTTACAAGTAAATAAAACCAATCAGCACAATTTCGATTTATTAAATAACCAAAGTGGAGTTAAAAGTTAAATACGATTGAAATACTGCAACTCTAAAGAACAGAATTTCTAATATTTCTTCTTTATTTTACTTTAAAGCGATAAATATTAAAATCCCTTCTCTTGATAGTGTTCACCAAGATTCTTAAAACCCTTAGACTATACAAAATTGTCGCCTACACTTGAGCTTGTTACCTAAAAATATACCTTTAAATATATTGAATCCAGGAAAAAACTCGTCAAAAAATTGATTATTAATTTCGGCCATAAGTCAAGCTTGTTTGCTACTAATACTTGGTAATATTTGAAATACTCAAAATAGTTTCAAAAATGTTGCCAATAATGACATGAAAAATTCCTTTCGAGACTTGATAATTGAAGAAACTTATCTCGCTATTGACGTTACTGTCTTTTTCGGGAACTATTATCCGGAACACCAAAACTAACCACCTACACTTACGTGCGGATAGATATTCTAGGTAGCACCTTATTTTTAAAGTGTAAAACCTCTTTAAGAGCTATGCGTAAATGTATTTCACATTTACGCATACCCCTTAAAGGGGTTATGAAGGACTTCCAGCGATAAGCGCTGGACTACCGCACTCAAACCCACCGTCCATGCCGTATGTTAGGCGCCGAAGGAACGCTTTACCATGCTACTGCGGACTATTAGGCACCCTGACCTATGCTACGAAATCCGTTTTATCCCTCATATCGTGACAATGCGATTCTTGATCTAACAACGCCATCTAGTTTCGATACATAAAAACTTAACTTTGTTAATAACCTAAAAATCAATTACAAAATAAATTTAGTATTTAACACAATAATTATAGGCCATGTCGAAATTTTTTTTCGATCTATCAACGAAATTATTTAAAATAAATTCCAAATCTATTCTCAATCCATAATGTAATGATTTTAGATTAAGATTTATTCATCCACTAGCCAACCCTTGTGACTTCGTGTCGGTGATGCTCCGCTCCTATTGGTCTGAGCACAATGATATATAGCCTATAAGCCTTTCTCGAGATATAAGCTATCTAACACTGAAAGAATTTTTCAAATCGGACCAGTAGTTCCTGAGATTAGCGCTTACAAGCAAACAAACAAACTTTTCAGCTTTATATATTAGTAATAGATACATCTATGGTGGGTTAAGTTAGCGTTGCGGCCGAATTTATGGTCGTATAAGGCTGCGTTTCCACCAGGAGTGAGAGAGAATGCTCAGCGAGGGATGTGTTTATTGAGAACCAATAGGATCGCTTCATTTCACATACTGAGCAAGGCGAGGTACATAAAGCAATTGGTAGCTGCTTAACAAAGATACCCTCGCTAAGCCTGAGCGCAGCCTAATAATAGTTATGGGGGTAGAAGGGAAATATAGTACGTACGTAATGCAGTATATGTGTTAGGTAACCCACAACCTGTCAATCGTAACTATAGCGTAGTTACGATTGACAGGTTGTGGGTTTCAATCCCAGTCATTGGATTACTGACGTGGCCCACTCCTAACATAAGCATTTAGCTTAGTTGGAGGGGTTAAGGAATACTAGTAGTATGAGATCCAAACTAGTAATCTTAAATAGGTTCTGACCTATCTTAAAGTCAAATACAAATACAGATTATATCAGTACTAAATCACAAGATTAAAAATTAACTTGTCCACTTATGTCTACAGCTGTGTTCCGCAATGTTGGGCAGAGATACGGCATGCAGAGCTGTAGTGCCCTTCTGCGAGACCGTTATGATCTAGAAGGAGACGGCGGAGCGGGATCGGGAAAGGGCTGAACCCGCTCGCCAAAGACGTCAGCGTGGTATTGGCGCTGTCAGTCGTACCAGCTCACAAGCCCCTACGTCCAGAGCATAAGAAACAGGACGTTCCTTGGGGTCGTGGGTGCGCAGAGTGGGGGATCGGCGTACCTCTGTTAGGGACCCTGTGTAGGACGGCAACTGACATACCGCGAGCTGCCGTAAGCACCAACAAGTATCAATGCATTTTCGCTCCTTCTAGACGAGCTCTACAAATAAACGAGTGGAGCACGACATATGAGAAGAACAACGGATGCGTTTCTACCAATTTCCCGCGGTTCTTCGTTGTGTAGAGGGCGAAAGCCGCAGGGGTTTTAGCGGGTACAAATCCTACATAACCCGGCTCTTCTCCTTGGGATCCGGGTATCTTAAGAAGATTTCCCCTGCGTAAACCAAAAAAAAAGGTCTACAGCTCTGTAATGCCAGCAAAGTTAAAACACTCGGTATATTATGCTGGAAACTCAGAGCTAACACAGGTTCAGTTCTGTTCATCCAGTTTTAGTGACAAGATTATATACTGAGTGACAGCATTATGGCTTGCTTACTTAAGATTTCTATCAAGGCCACGGCTTTTTTATTCGGTTAGCTCCTATCCTTTCGTATGAAATTTATCAGCTGTCCACCTTTGAAAGTAAATTGCTATTTAAAGTTGCCAATATTAAACTAACACTACGTCAAAACACTTACAGTTTCGTATCTAAAACCAAACAAATCAAGATCGCACTTCACGTTCAAAGTACAACGTCTCAAGATAACAAAGCAAAGCAAACAGCTTACGTAAATATCCTCAATCCGGATCTATCCCACGGGATTGTCACTGACGAAGCATGTCCCTCAATATTGTTTCTGGTTACATGGACCGCAAATATTTAGCGGTAAAAATCTTTTTGGACTATGAGTCTTAGGATAAGAAAATTTATTTTACAAAAATTACACAAAATCCGAAAGAAATGTTTGTCAATATAACTTTCGCTATCACACGGCCGAGGATTAAGAGTATAGGGGAGCCTTGCAAGGATCCAAGCAGTGCCTGGGGCTTGAGATCCAGAAGCAAGTGTAAAGACGTTTTCTACTATGCAAAAACACTCACCTAACACCACGCCAACTATTAGTCACACTACTTTATTGTGTACTACGCGATATCGCTTAACAAACTAATTCAATCCTATCGGAACGAAAGTTATATATTGTCTACACGAAATAAGAAATAAACTACCCGCATATACTAATTTATAAACGGTGTTGCTGATATGTCCTTAATATAGGAGAGTACAGTTGATATTAAATAGAAAGAAAATATATTATATAGTATTTATGCGCTTCCTGCTTTTCAACAAGTTTTATTGTTATTTTGCCGAAATTATGTATTTTTTGGGACTAGTTTGTTTTTGAGTACTCAAAGGGGAAAGGCATTTAAATTATTATTTAGTATATTACATTTAGGACATTTAGACATCTAAAATAAATTAAAATCAATAAGGACAGGAGGAAATAAAAGACCAATTTATCCGTTATTATATAGATTGATCGCAAAATCTAAATCAAAGGCTCTACAAATTAATAATTTAAATATAATATCTGTAAACGAAAAAATATGCAGTCCAGAAAAGACCATTTTTCAAAAATCTTTTTCAATAACTTTAAAAGCTTTATATGTTAAGATTTATGCGCGGATTTGCAGAATATTGGGATAGAAGTAATGAAATCATTTTTGCTTCCATTGCTATACTCAAAATTTAGATGATGACTACTTGTTGTTTGTAACGAATAAACTCAACTGCTTGACCGATTTCAAAAATTCTTTCATCATTATTGTGCTGTATTATCCCTTTTTTTATTGTGGGAAATGTATTTACGCATATCCCTTAAGTGGGGTCATGCGGGAGCTCCCAGCGATAACCGCTGGACTACCGCACAAAGACTCACCACCGATCATCCTGTATGCGCCACAGGAACGCGTTAGCAAAGCAAACTACTGCAGACGCCTCGCCACATCCACCCGTCTGCGGGTACAAGTAGCCGCAGTAAAACCCACCCATGGGCTCGCTTTACCAAACACATAACGTAGAGGAGATGCCAGGACAAGTCAACTGAAACATCCAGCCCAATAAGCAGTCAGAAGCGGCCCGTATCCTTCAAAATCGGGTCTCTCCCCTCTGCAAACAGAAGTGTACTGGAGCGACCCGTACCTCCGGCCACCGGACTTAAGCGCTATCTGTGACGTTCAGGGTACAAACGTTGGTGTTTAAGACCCGCGCCCGTTTCGCTGGCCGTTGATACCCGTAGTTGTATACATATTTCTGATAAAAAAGGTTACTCAAATTTCAATAACCCAAGGTGTAAAAAAATTAGCAATAAAATGTCTTTCATCACAAGCGTTGCGAAAACTATTGATGAATTTTAATGTTCTATAATATAAAAGAACATATTAATATCTGTAAAAAAACTTCACAATACAATATCTCCAACTGGTGTAATTATATCTCAGTACTAAACATATTAACATGAGTCTCATCCAGTCTAAACTCGTTCGCGGCTTGTTAAAATAAGACTCAACCCCATTAACCATAAGTAGAAACAAATATGGACAGTAATTTTAAAATAAATTAAAGTTAAACAGAAATACGAGTCAAGAAAACAAGTGAGTACGGATTTTTTTCAAACTAAGATTTCTCATTAAATTCTTGTTGTCATTTCATTCCGCTTGCCTTTTAAAATCCTCGGGGTACAATGTTTTGAATGCACAAAATTTGCATACTCAGTTAATGGAAAAAAATCTCTGGATTTTGCGGAATTTCATGTTTGCACTGTACTTAGACAGTCGCAGTGACCCAATTACATTTCCAGCTTCCTTCTGCTTTGAGAGATTGTATGGCGGCTGAAGCAGATAATTTATCATAATTGAATTTACTGAGAAGCTATTTTAGTTTGTGAGGATTGAAAAAGAAATTCTGAAAGCCATTTAGCAGGCTAATTTAATATGATTTAGTCAACCTTTACAATGCTTTCATATTATGCTCCTAATTGGATAACCTACAACCAGCAATACACCATGCAAGGTAACCTAAATACATTTCTTCTTTGAATAATAAAAATGATTTCTTAACATTTTATGAAGGAAAAGTGGAATTATTAAAAACACTGATTAAGTACTGATATAATTATGTATTTACTTATGCTGTAATATTTTCTTAACATTTTAGAAGGAGAGGTACAATTATTCAAGACAATTATGCGCTTTACTTTGGCTGTAATAATATCTTAAAATTTTGATTTTGAACTTAAACATCATTGAGTTGATTCGATTTCTGTTTAGATTACGCTTATAATAAATAAATTCATTATTAAAGATAATGAGAAGAAAATACAAAAAAATATATTAGTATGGAACGTGTAGAATTACATTCAATATCTTTGTTTCATTTTACAGCGGCAATAGGGAAAATCAAAACATCCGTTGAAAAGACAAGTGGAACGTCTCGTGATAACAAAGCAGAGCAAACAGCTTACGTAAATATCCCCAAGAAACCGGTCTAGGATCCCGTGGGATTCGATCCGACGGGATCGCGATTGTAAACAAGCTGGGAACTGGCGAAGCGCGTCGTCCCAATAATATTTTCCTTGGTCACGTCGATACCAAATATTTACTGTCTGTATTCTTTATTAAATGTCATAAACATCTTTATTGATTTTTATATTTTTGCAAGCCTTGAGGTTAATGCCATTAATTTTTAGATCAGTTAGGCGAACATTTTCAAATATTTCTTTTACCGTCTGAAAGCACTTTAACAAATCATACAATGTCATAGTCAAAGGACGTCTCCGGGTTGTAGCTATTTGAGTTAATAGTAATTAGTGTAAGGTATCTGTGTCACGTCGATACCAAATATACTATCTGTATTCTTTATTAAATGTCACAGACATCTTTCTTGATATTTATATTTTTGGTAAGCCTCGAGAATAATGTCATTATTCTCTAAATTGGTTTGGGGAATATTTTTCAGAATTTTTTATCTTGTCCTTTGACAAATATTGCGCCACATCTCATCGTACACACATGTCACACTGTAGCTAATATATTGGATATATAAACAAATGTTAGTACTCAGCAACATAACTGTGAAAACACCATCTAATTTCGAGCAGTAGTTTTTGTGTCTTGCGCAATCAAACAAATAGATAATTAAAATTTTTAAAAATGATTATCTTGTGTTGAATATCTTGTGTTGATTATCTTCTATAAACAGACGTTCAATAAATTACATTTTTATTATATGTGTATATAATTACTGTAAGAACTTTTGAACTCTAGTGCCCTAGAATCCAGCGTGAAAACGACTTATTTAAAAATGTCAAACGAGAGCAGTAAGCAAGATGTGAGGAGGTGAGGAATATAAAAAGCTCAAAAGCGCAGACGTGAAAGAGATTGTGAACACTTCGCCCTTTCGTTTACAACATGTTCTATCTCTGAATATTTCAATATCACTTCGTTTTTAGGATTCCGTATAAATTGTATATATAACTCCTATGAGAAAACGAAAGGAAATAGAGAGGGGGTGTATTGAAAAACATTACAATATATATTGAATTGCGTAAATGCAAAACACTCGCCTCCACTTGTTTAAACCTAAGGTTAAACTAGCCTAATCCTAACTTACGCGTCTATGTATATAGTCTTCCTCCATATACATATAGTTCATTTAATCGTCTGTCAAAATTCACATCAAAATAAGCTTTAAAAAAACATTATGAAGTAATCTTTGGTACACAATCCATATATACAATTTTATTAATATTTCCATACTCAAAGTTTAGTTACTGAACACTCAAAATTAATCAATTAGAATTTAGTATTTTAAATTAAGATAAATTTATGGTTCGTAATTTTGACTAACACTACATATAAAGAGAATTCAGCTACGTCACATTTTTTTTTTATTACTATCAATAATATACATTTTACAATAATAAATTGAAAGAAGACACAACAAAAAACCATGCAGGTTTAACCTGATTCCATCTACAATTATATATAAAAATATGCTTTATAGATTTTCTATATAATATTGTTTAAGTTTTTTCTTTTTAAATTTGTTTTGCTTATACTACATCTTACATTGTTATTTAAGTTATTTATTAAGTGAGGAATCATGTATAAACTGGTGCGCTTTCCGTATTTATTATTAGCTGATATAGTTTCTAATTTATTCTGAGTAACCCTACGTGTTTCTATTTTGTGAGAGACAATATTCTGTATTTTTAAATTTAAAAAGTTTTCTTTTAAAATTTGATAGTTAATTTTCTCATATACTGGATTTACTTTACAATATTTAAAGATAATATTTTTGTCATATCTCGCTTCAAGTCTTACATTTGAAGGAATAATGTTATTTAATATTCTAATTTGTAATTTGTATATATACTGCAAATGTGTTTTACCAGTTCGACCATAATTACTCAGACCGTATGTGATAATCGACTCGGCAAGTGCATTATAAAGCATAAGTTTTGTTTTATATGTCAATTTTTTACCTATAATACACAAATTAGCTAAAAATGCCCTGAGTTTACCACATACTGATTGTGTATGTTCGTGCCAATTAAATTTATTGTCAATAATTAAGCCCAAGTATTTATGTGAAATCAATAGATGGACATTTACAGTTACTCATTGGATTATGCAAGCATTTATGATCATGAGAAAGAAGACTATTTTTTAATTCATTTTTATTTGTTAGGTGTGGTGAGTGAATATGAATCATCTTTGTTTTATTGGGATTTAATATTAAACCACATGACACCATTCGTTTAAGGTGTTAAAGTCTTGTTGCAATAGTACTAATGCTTCATTTACATCTTTAGCTGCAACGAGCATGCAAGTATCATCAGCGTACTGGTAAATAGTGCAATAGTTGAATAACTTACTCATATAGTTTACATAGGCAATGAAGTGTAATGGTCCCAACACGGATCCTTGAGCTGTTCCTTCTGTAACTTTGATAAGCGTGCTGAGGCTGTCTCCTAATTTTACGCAGTAACCTCTGTTTCTGAAATAGTTTCTACACCAGTCAAGTAAAGGTCCACGGATTCCTATGTTTTCTAACCTACAGATAAGTTTGTCATGGTCCAAAGTGTCAAAAGCACGAGAAAAATCAATAAACAGAGCTAACACATGTTGTTTAGAATTTAAGCATGAATTAATTTTGTCTGTAAAGTCTGAGAGTAACATGGTTGTATTTTTTCCGGGTCTAAACCCAAATTGGGAATCGCTCAAGATTTCATTTTCTTGGTAAGAGGTCTGTATTTGATTACCGATATATTTTTCTATTATTTTATCTATCATGGATGTCATCGTTACGGGTCAGTTGTTTATATCATCGAGTTTACCTTTTTTATGAACAGGTCTAACACAACCAATTTTGAGATCATTTGGATATATTTTTGATTCTATGCTTGAATTTATTAGTCTAGCCATAATAGAGATAGAAACATAGTAGAGAGAGTGAGAGAGTTAGAGAGAGAGGGAGGGAGAGAGTGGCGTAGACAATTCTAAAGGAGCAGAATTTACGCAGCGCAACGGAATCAAAGCGGAAATGTTTTTACAACATTTTTAATTAATGTTCCGTTCCTATGGGTCGTAGCTTGATGTAATATCGTCGAAAGTTTTCTTCGATAAATGGGCTAACCAACAATAAATGATTTTTACACAAAAAAGAAAACCAAACAAAACATTATAAATACATATAGACCCCTTTATTATAAATAGTTCAATATGTCTTTATCCGCATAGTTCTCAAGCATAACATCAAAGTTATGAAGGAGATAGTTGGATGGATTTCGAAGTTATTTTATGCGTTGTTTTTTTCGTGTAGATTATTAAAAAAGTTGTATACAGCTGTTAGGGTCTGTTAAAGTTTAGGGAAAGTAATTTGAATAGTAAATCTACAGATTTATTGGGACAACATGTTCAGAATATTTTGTGGTATCCATTATGTCTGCAACTTTGTAAAATGCGTTACATTCGGATGTTTGAGGGCATTTTAATATTATTTATTTTACGGATCACCCTTTTGAGGCATTATGGGCGTGCCTTAGGCTACTGATAAGTATGCTTATTATGAGCATGCTTGTGAACTGTTTATTTTTGCTAGCAAAAAGGATGCTAATTTTAAGTATGCTCCTGAATAAGCATGCTCAAAGCAAACTCTCCAATACACATGCCATTTGATAGCATGCTCTCTGCCAATTCAAACAAAACTATGGAACAACAAACAGCCATCCGCATGGATCTAAATAAAATTATACTTTAACTGACCATCCAATGCATCGAAAAACTTCTAATTAAGCAAACGCGTTCACACTTGCTATTACCTTTCCCCCTTCCACCTCCGCATTAACTAGCATGCTTAAAGATAGCACGGCTTATTATTATCCAGCATGCCACTAAAAAGCATGCTTAATAGTAGCAAGTCCTGTACACGCACGCTAGTAGGTAGCATTTACTCAATAATAGCATGCTTTCGTGCTAGTAATTAGTATGTGTAACAGTAGCCTTGAAGTTTTGAATACAATTTAATAACATGTGATAAAATAGGGAAATATATTTATTCTACTAATCCAGATGAATTTTGAAACTAAATTAGAAAAAACATGAATTAATAGAGCATAGAGGATTTGCAAGCATCTGCCATCTTTTTGCTGTCACAAAAAATATATCTCGTTTTTATACAAATGGCCAGTTCTAACGCTTTCAACACTCAAAAGATCTTACAACTTCATAATATAAAACCTCATTATATTAAACAAATCCATACAAATAAATAAAATTGGAGTGTCTGTTTGTAATATTAAAATAACCGCTTTATACTAAGTCCCTATGGATGTATAGACGCACACGGTACATATACCAACAACAACATTTTTTACAATTTTTGTCTGTCTGTCTGTTTCTTCCGGCTAATCTCTGCAATGGCTGGACCTATTTTGACGGGACTTTCACTAGCAGATAGCTGATGGAACAAGGAGTAACTTAGGCTATTGAACATCTCGTTACGACCCATAAGAGCGGAGCAACACGAGAACGAAGTTGCGCAGGTCCGCTAGTAAAAAATAACGCGCGCCGCTTATTCTAAGTGTGAAAGTTCGTATGTTTAGATGTTTGTTACTTAATCACACCAAACGGCTGCTCAGATGAATCAATCAATTAGGAACAGAGATAGGTTATTTTTTAATAATAAATTCATAGTTTCTGCTAAAAAAAATAATAAATGCCTTAATGTTTTTATATAGCAATATAGAAAATTAAGATGTTATTGTTAAATAAGTACACGTGTATTGTGGGCGTTTGACTAGTAGCTAAATAAATCTTTACTCTTTACATACATAGTATATGTATGTATAATGTATATGTTTATATTCATGTTTGTGTGTAGGCATCCATATATTAAACTATTTAATGTTTTTATTTTATTGTTTACACGCCTACCTACACTTTCTTCCACGTCTTAGGTCAGCTGGTAGAGAATTTCCTTAGCATTAAGCTCGTCTCTTGTACACCATAGTGCAAACAAGTATTTAAATAAATAAAATAACGATTACTTTGCTATAATCCGCTGAGAGCACGTGAATTTGTATAATGTGACTTGAGCCCGAGGTGCCAACTGTAAAAGCTAGTATTCCAAACCAAAGTATTCGTTGGGATTTCTTGTTAAACATGAATCTCCGCAAAGTAACGCCTGAATCAATTCAATATTTAAAAATAAAAATTCTTAACTATAAATATCTTAATGTCAAAAGAAAGCATGGATCCTATTTGTATTTTTTCTTTATATACCACGATGGTGACAAACAAGCATACGGTCTACCTGATGGTAAGTGGTTACCGACGCCTATGGACACTTGAAACACCAGGGGTGTAAAACTTGTGTTCAACTGCAATGATAGCCTAATGGTTGCTAAATGGGTGTCTTATTCCCTGAGTTATATCCCCTACATAGACAGCTTTCAGGAGTTATATGTGTTTAAAGCAATTAAATATTACTTGCTATAACAGTGAAGGAAAACATCGTGAGTTTTTAAAGATTTTAAATGGTAAACACTCACGTAATTTTTTTAATTGGTAACAGTGGAAAGAGCGGCAGTATTCCTGCCTTTCATAAAAGGAATTACGGATAAGACTGGAAACCTGTTACGCCGAAGATATAGCATCAGGACAATCTTCCGGCCTATGACGCAACTCAGGTAGATACTCCGTTCTCCTAAGGACAACGGCAAACTAGGTGTTCCCGGGGTATATATGATCCCCTGCGATTGTGGAAAATGTTACGTCGGCGAAACAAGAAGGAACGTGTCTTCCAGGCTCACGGAGCACATACGCGCTATGAAGAAGTTGGATAGCGACGGTACCGCGGTGGCAGAACATGCCCTCACCTCTGACGCGACGCATTACATAAGGTTCGACAAGGCCAAAGTGTTAGCCCGAGAGAAGTATTTTATACCTCGTAAAGTCAGGGAAGCCATAGAGATTAGTAAACGTCCAACATACAACAGAGACGGAGGATGGAAACTGCCGCCGACTTGAAAACCGTGTTTTCAAGAAGTCAGAACTGTGCACCGTGAGACTGGCGAAGACGTCGTGAGTTCTCTGTGCTGGAACATCCCATTCATCCACGATGAAGCAAGTGAGCATGAGCTCCTAAGTGCCTCTGACGAAGACACTATATCCGTTCCCGAGCCCTCTCCTGCTACGCAACCGTTGTCCTCACGCGCTCTACGTGCTTCGGCGCGCAGTGTCTGCCGAGACGTCAACGCGCGTGTGTCCACTCTCTGAGGAAGACCGCCGAATGCGGCTGAAACTTAAGTAAAACTACGATACAAAAAATTACGTGAGTGTTTACCGTTTAAAATCTTTAAAAATGACTGATTACCACGTTAGTTTCTATAATAAAACATCGTGAGGAAACCTGCACTCCTAAAAGTTCGTTAAAGTTCTCAATCGATGAAGTCTGCCAACTCGCACTTTGCCAGCGTGTGGACTATAGCCTAACACTCTCTGCCTTCAGGAGGAGGAGACCCTCCAGAATGATGATGGTGACGATGACGATTGAAAACCGCATTAAAATAGTTGTATAGTTTAAAAGATCTAAGCGACTTTGTTTTATACTATGTAGAGGCGAGGAACAAGATATGTGTTACTTTATTGCAAAGGATATTCGTAAACCTGCATGAGGGTCTCAAGCCCTAAGCTTGTTGTTCTCGTATTGCAATATAAGGTCATACTTCTTACAGTAATAATTGCAACACTGTCTTGAGTGGCAGGCTGTTAGCTATGATGTCGGCAACATTAGTGTCGCCAACGCAAAGATAAAAGATTACCTACATCAAGAATATTCTAAGCAGTAATGCTGTTGCTCTACAGTATAATCCCTTTAAATTATCAGTATAAACTATATACGAATAGTATCGATACACCACAACGTTCACAGCCAATTAGACACAGTTTAATTTAGCTCATAATTATGTGTTAATTCAACTAAAGGTACAGCTTATCAAGTTCTGTTAATTACGTACAATTACTTCTAACATGTCCACCGGATCTTGATTGCTTTGTAAATTATCATTTACTATAGCAAAATCAGGTTATTTACGAGTAATTCTTGATGTTTTTATATTAACTTACTAAATTACCAAAACTTTTGAAAACTGATTCTCATTACTGTACAGTAATACGTAAATACATGCAAGCCGGGTAGGACTTGCGAACAGAGAAAAGTCTTAAAATATAGTTACTAGTGGCCCGTCCCGGCCTCGCACAGGTGGATAATTTTTTAAAAATATTTTGGCTCTCCCGCATTTCGGTGTACCCTCTCGCCGCGTTTCTCGCTGCGCTGCGTAGAGCCCACACCGGCCCGTCGGGATGTATTTTTTGTTTACACTGAAATTTTTATTTTCGTAATATCTTTTGAATGGAATGTCCGATTTTAATAATTCAAAAAGTAATCAACAGGCATTTAAACAGTCTTGAATACGAAATAATTATGATATGCAATTCTTTTAATACATAACTACAATAGTTGGACACCATATGTCCAAAGTGTCTCGCGAAGTTTTTTGTAGATATTGATATATTCTATAATATTGTAGAACATTTTATGGCAATTTTTTTTACATCTTGGGTTGGTTTTAGTAAGAATTTCTTAGGATCTCTAATTTTTCGAGTAATAAATATAGCCTATGTTACGCAGGGATAATGTAGCTTTCTAATGGTAAAAGAACTTTTGAAATCGGTCCAGTAGTTTTTAAGTTTATTCGTTACATACAAAAATAAAAATCTTTCCTCTTTATAATATTTGTATAGATATATAGATAATGCTACCCTTCGCCCGAAAACTAATTAAAGTTGATAATAAAGCTAACTTACGTGGACCTCAAAAACGGACCTTAACCACGAAACTCGTGTTAAGGTTTTGATAACGTATTTTCGACGGCATTGGTAAATTTTTACATCAATACACATATCACTAAATGCGTACTTATTATAGCATGTTCTTCTTGCTCTACGAGTAATACACAACTGACACGATTGATGCCATCTATATACACCACTTCTATAATAATTTAAATAGGTTTTTTCAATTTTTCTGACTATTCCGTCAAATCCTTATCATATATGTTTTAGAAGGTTCATCAAAATCAATTCAGCCTTGTCATAGACAAAATCTTGAAACTCGTATTAAGTTCTTGATAACATAGAAAATACATAAATTTTTCCTGAACACTATTTTATAAAATGTCAACAAAGCAAAGTCTAGCATAGAAATCAAAATCAATATGAATTTAGAGAACCATATTCCAGTAAATCTGGGCCTTAAGAGATTAACCCACTTTAGTATTGATTCGTCCATTTCATTTAAGCTCGGTTTTTAGTCTTTCTAGACCTTTAACGTGGCGATCAACAAGTTTAATATCAATAAACATTTACCTTAGAGTTAGCACCGGATCAAAGTTTTTTTTATATTAAATAAAATCTGGATATACATGAAGATGATGATGGTAATATTCATTCAAGGATATCAGCGTAAGTAATAACTATATCATTTTTGAAGGATTGTCTTCTTTAACAGTAGTAACCTCGATGGACAGTCTTAAGACAGAAACGATACTTCATGCATTAAATAACCAAAATTCGAGAGAACATGGTATGAAGCATAGACGGAAATAGAAGCAAGGGTTGAAAAATAAAACCCTAAGTGAAATAATAAAACGGGACAAAACTAAATATTATGGACTATAAATGCATAAAGTACTGCACACAAATAGTGAAAAGAATAATAAAAAGGAAAAGGATTAGAAAAAATTAGGAGAGTATAATATAAGTTTTCATTATAATACTAATATAATTATTTTATCGAGTAATCGAATCGTCATCGCTATCTATGTCCTTGGAGTAAGGTAGTAGTCACTACCGTCGTTTTGACGGTCTCGACTCTTTATATGTCATCGACAGTTTGACTGAAGTCTTAAGCGTGCGCGGTCTCTCAAGGGGTGAAGTAGTATCTAGATAGCGCTGGTGAAGTGTTAAGTGAAGTGTTAATTTCAGTGTTAGAGCTGGAAGTGCTGTCCGATTGAGGTCATGTGAGTACTTTATAATGTTGTTGCCACGTCTTGTGTTAGGTTAGGTTTATGCGTGTATAACCTTGGGTTTAAAGGGAGAGCCTGAGCAGTGGAGACGAGTGTTGTAATTCTGTTAAAAGAGCTCTTTAAGCCTACACCTTGTTCACAAGCCCAAGGCACTGCTTAGGTTTCTCTCTTAATTGTTAGAAATCATATTTCATTATATATCGGTTCAATAGAAGTATCTACGTTCTGTTTACCCGATGGTCCATTCAATATCATCACCCCTTTTTAGTGTTTTCCAATATTCTCATCATTAAAACCCCCCACATTCATAAGTATGCAAGCATGGAAAAAGTGTGAAAGAAAAATAATGCAAACAAAAGAGGAAGGAAAAGATGCAGTAAGAAAAGAAAGAATTAAATCAAATAGAGGTGAAAATGAAATAAGCAAAACCGAATATGCGAAAGCAAAACACAGAATCGATGTTCAAAAGACTCCGTCACATTTTGGGGCTCCGTATTATTTAAAATAAAAAGTCATAAGGAGTATAATATGGAGTCAAAGAAGTAGTTGGGCAAAGATTTTCAATTCATTCGAAATTTAAAGGTTTAATAAACAACTGGTGGGGTGTACAGAACCCCACACGCACGTGGAAGCTGGCTGGGCCCGGATTCAGCTTCTTTAAATTAAAGGTTATGATTCTTGTCAGTTGGGTAATAAAGGCACACAGTACTCACAAGTTCTTGATAATCTTGAATCTTCTTTGGTCATGCCCGTCGCATCGCACAAAATAGCACTAAATAGTTCGTACTTCACCACCAGTCTGTTTTCGTCAGGGAAGGGTCAATTAACTAGCGTTCGGGAAATAACACACACACACAGGACACGAGATACTATTAATCAATAAGGTGATTACAGGGGATGCACACCACGCGCGTGCGCCGCTCTCAATACGACTCCATCACGACTGTCTCTGCCAGCGGCCTACCCAACACTATTCGCCGCGCGCAGGTTTAAAAATATGGTAAACAACTGGAAAAACGTGAAGTAGAATGATCTGCAATTATTAAAGTTTATCGTGGAAACTAGTATTATGAAACAGCACTTATAGGATTTTAATTTTTTTAGTATAGTGTAAAATAATACAACTACTGTGATGATCTTTATAGCAATCAATTTCTACAAAACTACTACAATAATAAGATGAGGAGAGATACACCTACTTAATCGAACTTTAAAGTTGAGATGAAGTATGATCATGAGATAATTGGCAAAAATGTCCTGCTGCCAGTTTTATTGGTCTTAAATTACTAACAAACAAATAACGGGCATCCGAATCTAGTCTAGTCATCGTGGACCTCTGAGGGTAAATGTTTGAAACTAATTCCCTAAGAAGGTAAACTATTTTGAGTTGTCCGCATTTACTAGTGATGATCTAAGACGATTTCAATAAAGCGCACCCTATATTTGTATAAGCTAGCAGAATATTTGCTTTCCAAGTCAAATAGTTAAAACTTATCGCTTTACCCAAGTTAAATCAAATCTATACTAACAGCCAGACCAACATTTTGTATTTGTATTAGTCTAGAATATATGAAATTCTTGTTCTTGTAATTTGAAAATTCATTACATAATTCCATATTAGCATCAAAAACGTAAAATGAGAGACAAGTTCAAAATAAAATGAGAGAAAAATGAGAGACAAAAGAATAGTGATCTAGGCATGTTATACTCAACTTTTTTAGATAGATAGATAGATAAAATCTTCATTGCACACTCAGAGAAAGAAACATAAGGCAGATACAGGCAAAATTTTAAGAGACATGCTTAGGCGGCCTTATTGTTAACAAAATCTCTTCCAGGCAACCCTTGGAGAGAGGAATTCATGTACATAAACGGGCTGGTGCAAACCAATTTTAAAATTTAGCAATATAACTATATTAAAATTATATACATTTATTTACTTATACTACATATATTATTTATACATATTGTGCCAACACGGCACTTAATAGTAGACTGTATTTAAAGAATTACACGATATCCAGTGAGAACCAACGAAAAAATCTAAAGCCTACTCACCAGCCACCATTTACTCGTGATCTTCTTAGTCGGCGCTCACAATGCTCCAGAGTTATGTGAAATAACGAACATACACTCATATACACTAATTATATTATTATTAATTTTCGAAAAATATGTGTTGCTACTATGACGAGTTTCGAGCGAACAGAGTGAGAGCAATGGCATCCGCTATCTACCCTCACTGGATTTTTATAAATCTAATTATTATTTTACTACCGACAAATTATGTTATGATAAATAATTAAGACGCTAATGTTGCTATTGTAAAAATAAAGGTAATGAAATGAACTAAATAATTTAAATTATATGTCGGAGCATAGTAAAAGATTATCGATTAATCGAATCGTTATCGTTGTCTATGGCGTTGGAGTAGGGTAGTAGTCACTTCCGTTGTTTTGACAGTCTCTACCCTCGACCCTTTATATGCGATCGACAGTCTAACTGAAGTCTTAGTCGTGCGCGGTCTCTCAAGAAGTGAACATCTAAGTAGTGCTAGTGATAGTGTCAAGTGCAGTGTAGTGTGGAAGTGCTGTCCAACTAAGGTCACGTAGGTCCTTACAATGTAATTGCCACGTGGTTAAGTAAACACAATGTTAGGTTAGGTTAGCCTTAGGTTAGGTTAGCCTTGTGTTAGATTCGGTTTATGGGCGTTTAACCTTAGGTTTAAATAGGGAGCCTAGCAGTGGAGGCGAGTGTCATGATCACTTAAAGGAGCTCCTTAAGCCTTCACCTTGGTCACAAGTCCAAGACACTGCTTAGGTTTCTCTCGTAATTGTTAGAGATCATATTTGATCATTTATCGGTTCAATAGGAGTATCTACGTTGCGTTTACCCAATATTCCACTCATTACCATCACCCCCTTTTAGTGTTCCCCAATATTCCCCATCTCCGTCCTTCCATTTCCATTCAGATCATTTAAAAATCCCCTACATATATTAAATATAAATAATATAGAACTAAATTTTTAATATAGCTAATACACGGGTTGAACACATACAATACGTAAAACATGCACTAAATAAGATAATACATATATAAAATACATACTTGCTAGATAAATCAATAAAAGTTAATTAGACATTTGAATAATAATCTATAAGACGGCGTTTACAAATATTAAGAGACTCAGACTGACGAATGTAACGGGGAAGCTCGTTCCATAGGATGACAGCTTTTACTGTAAAAGAATCCTTGTTATTAGCTCATGGTCTCCAGGAACATTAGAACCTAGATAGCAAAACCGAATAATTAAATATAAGGGGGAGTGCGAACTGTGATAGTGTAAAAGAGAGAAAGATTATGTAGGTTTCTACGTTGTCGGATTGTCAACCATTTCAGCAAAACTCGAAACTGTGAGATATGGTCGAATTTGCGTAAGTCATAAATATATTTACTACATATATTTATGGCTTACGCAAATCGTCAGCGTAAAGATGATAGGGGGATGAGATAACACTAATGACAATATTAATGAATAAGGAAAAAGGACACTTCCTTGAGGAACACCAAATATCAAACCTATTCCCCATAGGAGGAATTTCCATGATTAGTTTTTACACACTAACTTTGGAACCAGATTAGAACACCAGGCGATAAAATAAGGTGATTTTAGAACTGTTAATAAAATTTCAAAATTGACTATGTTAAATGCTTTGCTAAAGTCAAGCAGAATGACAACATTAAGGCATTTGTTATCCATGTTAAATCGAAGGTCGTCACAGACCTTTAAGAGGCCAGTGACAGTACTGTTTCCTTTTCTGAAATCGGATTGATAAGTAGAGAGAATTTTATGATCGATTAAGTGGTGATTGATTGATTGTTAAAATATTATTTCAATGGAACAATAAATGGAATTCTTTGTAGTTAGTTATTAATATAGATATGCCATATATTTAACAGAAATGCGGCGGCAGACCTTGAAAAGACATGGCATACAGAGCATTCCTTATGTGCACAATGCGGTGCATAGATTAGGGAAGAAGGGTTCGATTAAAGAGACGAAAAAAGAGATTACTTTGATTAAATGCTTTTGCTATAAACACGCAATGGCATCTCGATTGCTTTATCTGCAATGTCAGTACCTCAGTCTTTTACTCAGATGATAATTGGGAGATTAACATCTAGAGAAAATAAGCTTTAATAAAAGAGTCGAAATATACTTATTTAGGCTAAATAGGTTTAAAAATCGTTGGTAATAGGAAAAGAATTTTACTAAATGTCCTTGATGCGTTCCAGTCTTTTTGTCGCTGCATTATACTAATGCTAAAGAATAAATTAGTACTAAAATTACGATTATTATTATCCCGCAGGAACTATGATTTTCAACAAAATAAAAAATAGTCTACGTGTTAATCCAAATTTTAATGTATTTGTGTGCCAATTCTCATTAAAATCTGCTTTTGTATTAGTGAGTAATAAAGATCCAAATATACACAAACTTTCATGTTATGTATAATTATAGTAATAAGTAAGGTAACATAATAATAATGCAAATTGTGACGTCAATGTATAACATAACTTACATAATATGTTGGCCAAATCTACTATAACAAAAATATTTACGATGATAAGATTTATCAATAATTGAATAAATCTTTCCAAAGAATGCATGAGTCTCATATAATTTGAGAAGAATGAATGTACAGCAATACGTATACACATACAAGAATGGCAGCACTTTGGACTTGTAACCAACAACTCCCCTTCGCTACCGGAACACTAACTGCAGTAGATAGTAACCACAACACTATAATTCTAACTTCCATGTACACTACATGAATTATCAGAAAGACTGACCTTAACCTATCGCACAAAAGCTTATCAACAAGTGGGTATACCAACATTCCTTCTTTACAATATTAGTGTAATAAAAAAAAACGAGTATTTGATATTCATCGGAGTAGCTTTTTGTTTACTCCAATTACGAAAGCGATCTTAAAGCAAAAACACAAAACTGGATTTAGTAAAGAATTTAATTTACTGTTTAAATTTCCCAAACTGAGTTTAAATTTCCAGAAAAAAGTATTGCTGCTTATTTATTTAAACTATTATTTTACTAGTGAAACGACAAGCTAGAATAAAATTTGCTGCTTTGGTGGTAGAATATTATCCCATGACCACCATAACACGAATGAGACTGCTTTTGAAGTCACGTGTCTTTGTCAGACTTCCCTCCCCCTCTCCCATCTCCATAAAAATAGAAATACTCACTCGTATTGCTGATGTCCATGAGACACGGTGATCACGTACCAATAAGTAGATTATCTGCTCGTTTGTCCCTTATCTACTAATTTAGAGTTGGATTGCCTCAATAGCATTTATCGAGGAACTTTATAGACTATGTAACATCACTACGCTACATCTACGACCCATAGAAGCAGAGCATCACACGGAGGAAACCGAAAGAGTTGGCAATTTGTCATACAATTATTCTGTTACTGATATCAGTTATGATATGATGATATTTGATTCTAATATATATTTATATACTAACCGACTCGCCCTAGCTTCACTTGGGTGAACTTTAATACATAATTCTCTATATGTTCAAACATTTTATTAGGTATAAGATGTAGCCTACTTAATTCTTCAAGGACTAGTCTATTTCTGTACCAAATCTAATCAAAATCAATTAAGGTGCAATTTAACAGGTGTATTTATCTGTAACCGCTATGTCCCTGCATTTTAAATCTGTAATATCTTCGAAAATATTCATTTAAATGTCATGCTGTAAAGGGCCATATTGATCTATATTAAACGCACAATGTATTAAGGTACCTAATTGGATAAGAATTAATGCTGTATTGTTCAAAATCGCTTCGTAAATAAGCCATTATTTCTCGTTAAATGTAAGGGATAAAAAATGGTTATTGTGGGTTATCCCTAAGAGATATACTTTTTTATAGATCTTTTTAAGGTGTACAATACAGTAATACATTATTTTGATCTATCTCGATACCAGCGTTTGCAATGTAAGCGCAAAAAAATGTGTTTTTTACGACATCACATTAGAAACCTCTCAAATTATTAGTGTTTCTCTACTATATTATGTATGTATAATACAAAAAACCTACCTCTTGAGTCGCTCTATCTATTAAAAAAACCGCATCAAAATCCGTTGCTAAGTTTTAAAGATCTAAGCATACATAGGGACAGACAGACAGATAGCGGGAAGCGACTTTGTTTTATACTATGTAGTGAAACATATATTTACATGGAGCAAACGCGTAAAAGAATAACAAACATCCATCCCTTGTCAAGCTTAAACGTACCGTTTTTGTATTTTTTAGTAACCTGTCTGTCTGTCCGTGTCCATCTTGTGTCAATCAAATTCCTTTTGGATGTTTATCAGAGATATTTTTTAAAATTTGTTCAAAAGTGTGATCTTAATCCACGGTTTTTTAATTTACTAGTTGACCCGTCCTTGTGTCGCGAAATGTACTGGACAACAAGTTAAAGTTTTAATAAAATCCTTTTAAGGTTTCTCTACTTTTAAACATTTCTTGGACTTCTACAAATATTCCAAAATTAGCTTAATCGGGTAGACTAACAAACGTCAGTTCAGTTTTATGGGTATATAAGATAAAAGCGAAAGCAAGCCTTTCTGTTAAGCTTTCACGCTTAAATCACAGAACCGATTTTAATAAAATTTAATACGAGTATAGACTACAGCTTGGGAATGAACATAGGTTACGTAAATATCGCGGAAAAAAGTCTTTAGGGATTGAAAAAGAGGATTAAGCGCGTGTCGAGCTGTGGGACCGTTTAAGTCTTTGGAAGTTAGGCGAAGCAGGATGAATAGACTAGTATAAAATATAGAGTTTTATAAACTGAAACTTAAAAGAAATGCAATAAGATCGAATTGCTCAGCACATATTGAGAAAGTACTTATCGAGAAAGTTTCGCAAATTCTACTCTTTTCATTCAATAAACGCTCATATTGCTTGAAGTTGTCTAATAATAACAAAGTTGTAATAAGTTTGTAATAGTTTCGTGTTATCATAACTAGGAAACTTTCAGTGTATTTCGCAAACCCTTGTGTATTGTTTGCGATTCAAATAACTTACTGTTCATTTAATCATAATCTCCATCTTTATCTAGTGACCCGCCCGGCTTTGGATGGCTTCTCTACTATAATATATTATAGTGTTACCTATACATAATATTATAAACCTTCATCTTGACTCGCTGTCTATTAGTGGAAATTGAATTGATGTAAGAAAGACCTTTAGACCTAATTACTTTAAGTATTCATAAATGTCTTCTATGACATTCAAGAATTTTAATTTTTATTAAATTTTATTATGCTTATCTAAAGAATACTTGAGATTTTCTCTTCAATCTTTAGTTATCGACTAATAAACTAAGCTCAACAGCGACTAAATAATTTAAGAATCTCTTTATTTTGAAGTGTTTATAAATTATATAACTTGGATTAGGATTGAATTAGTCTAGCAAGTGATATATGAGACTAATAGTGTAATGTTGTTTAGTGGCGTGGTGCTAGGTTGAATAATATACTTTATTATTTTAATATTTGGTAGCAAGGCCGAGCGGTGAAGGTGAGACTTTTACGATAATAAAAGACGTCTTTAAACCTGCTCCTGAGCCTCAAGTCCCAGGCACAGCTTCGGTCTAGATGACATTTTAATATTGTCATTTGAGTGTTATTGCACAGTATAGCTCCCATACTCTTTACAGAAGTTGATTAATATCATTTATCAAATTTCAGCGCCACTTCTCATCCTATGTGGTAATAATGTTTATTGTTTTAGATAGAAGCGGAGCCCAGTTTGCCCTTTGATCTTCCAATTACGCGTCCTCTGACCGCAATTGATTAATTTTACTTGTACAAATTATGTTACCTATTTGGCCTTTAATCAAAATTGTAATGGTATGGAATTCTACAAAATCAATGAATTTATTACCTTCTGTAATATAACTTTGATAATTGGCTTTTTTGGATTTGGATATTGGCTCCCCAAAGGTAAATAACCTTTGGGGAGTTACCTTTGGGGAGCAACCTGTTTCGATAAAATCTTATTTAATTTTGGCTATGTATGACTGTGTCTTGGTATGATATAACTTTTTCTCCATTAATTCATTTTCTACTAGGAATAATAAAACAAACCAATAGTTATAAAATGTTAAGTTTATTAATAAGTAACAAATGTCCAAACCAACAAACCTACAATATGGCCGTGGATTTACATAAATACATCGTCCGCAAACGCTGTCTCAACCGACACTCCAGCGTTCTCATCTTCAAATGTTACCATTTTATCACGCCGAGCTCGGGCTCGTTCACCAAGTGCATTGATACCTACAGCCACTAGTTCACTCACTCCTACGCCTGCTCCACTCAAGTTAAACTCACTTAAGCTACGTGGTACAAAATATTCCACACATCTCTCGGCATGTCCAGCGGACCGACGTGCTGGAGTATTCCTTTGAAAACCCTCCTCTCCATACGCAGTCGACTTTCTACGTGGTAAACTATTAAACTTCGTTGGATTCGAGCTGTCGATTTTGAAACTAACTTGTGCTCGCTTTTCGTGGCAAGTGACAGACGGCCCTTCAGCCGTATCCCTATGTCAGGATACAACTGCCATGGAAATCTTTTCATCGCATTTTTCTACATTATGCACAGCACGAGTTTTAGGACTTCCTGTGCAAAGGGCAGTAAAACCGCGTAATGCTGTACTTAAATCCTCTTGGATTAGATTAAAACACATAGCTACTACAACTATTCCCACTAATATATATATACAACACACACCGATGGCAATGTCTTCTGCTTTTGCTGATACAGTGCTTGCGTGTAACCCAGGTTTTAAGTTTCCAAATCCTATCGTCGCAAGACTTGAAAAGGAAAAATAACACCCATCTACAAAGTTCCATCTTTCCGTTGTGTGAAATACAAATGTACCTAACGCTATGTATAGAACGATTAATAGTAGACTAAGAACAATGGGCACTCGCGTATGGTCCCGACAAGTCCAGTGATAACCTCCACGAAAACTGTCCAAATTTAAGGCGGCTTGAAATGGCGTTCGTTTTTGTCGGTCGTAGAATTTGTCCTTCTTTTCACTATCTACTAATTGTTTACACTCAACACCTAGAGAGTACCTACTAAGGCATTCTTCTTTTGAATGAAAGTCTCTACTTTTTAAACGTGCTGGACACAGTTTCGCGTAAAGTGCACGAAAATTTCTCGCGAGCGCTTCACCGATGGTAGAAAGGTACAGCATTATCAGCGGAATGCCAATACAAGCATATGCTACCGCCACCAGTTTGCCTGTTGCTGACTTTGGAGTGACGCTGCCGTGACCTGAAAAAAAACTGAATTTAATATGGTATCGTAAAATCCTAGAACAAAAGTTCTGATCTCTTTTGTGTTATGGAAAAAGTGAGTATTATTGTGAGCAAAATTTAAGCAACAATTTTTAATTCTCAACTGAATTCTATTTTACAAATTCAAATTCAACATTTACTTAGCATTTTGAGAGGAAATGTTCCCTTATCTATTTTAAATAAGTTAAGGTTCTTACCAATTGTTGTAATAAGAGTAAGTGCATAGAGAAAACTTCCAGCAAATGTCCATCTGTAGTCGAAGGTATCGTAAGGAGTCGACACACTTGATACTTCACCATTTTGCATTGATTTCATTAGAACTCTTTGAAAATCCATCAGCTCCTTTGCGGCTAGTTTTGTCCAGTTCTCTTTATACAGTATATTCAAATCTTCTGTTATGGACCATAACCGTTCAACAGTTTTTGACCTAAGATCGCCACTTTGTGATTGACTTAGGTTTGGCTTTGATGCGGCTACGGACGTTTCTTCTGTTGATAAATTCCCTTCAATAGCAAGGAATAGGAATCCACCAAGAAGGTTGTAGGTTAAAACTAGAAAACATATTGCGAGACAGGTGAGTGGTGATGCTCGTCGTTTATGGGTACATCTGCAGCAGAATAGTTTTGTGTCTTCTCGTCTAGATAAGAAGCAACAGTTTGAATCTTCGGGTAAGGGCGGTTCGTTTCTTCTTAGAGTACGCTTGGAAGTGTCTCGGATACCGTCCTCTATCATGTTGATTACTGACGCAAACGCATGCTTTACCGCACCTTGTACTTCTTGTGATGTATTCTCTTCTTTGTTCTCCCCAACATTCTAGATTATGGTTTGGTCAAAGTAGATTTTGGAAGATCTGAAACAATAAAATTTTAAAAATTACTATTACCTTTATATAAGGGTAAAGGTTAAAAAGCAGTGATAGCCTAGTGGTTAAGACATGGGTGTCTTACTGGGAACGTCTGAGTTCGATTCGGGGCACACACCTCTGACTTTAATGTGATGTGAGTTTTAAGAAATTAGATATCACTTGCTATAACGGTGAAGGAAGACATCGTGTCTGTCTGCCAACCCGCACTGGGCTATCGTGGTGTACTATGAGACTCGGCTCAGCAGTAGGCTATTAATGGGTTGTAATTATTATGATGATAATTATCTAAGGGTTCACCAAAAAGCGCTCGTAAAACAAAACCACGCTCTTTTAAAAATTTTGCTATAAAAATAACAGCCATAAACCTAAACAAATAAAATGGGGAACTGTTGATGCAAAAACTTATGTCTCTAAGGGCCCTCGACTTCAATACGTGTATGAGAGCTAATTTAAAGTTACGTTATAAATTGTTATTTTTCTCCTTGAATAGGCAATTGAATTTGTTGTTTTTGACAATAGGATTCATAACTAATTTAATACTGATGAGTACAATTTCTCTATGAAGCTTTTATAAATCATTAGTCATCATTTTTTTTTTTATAAACTAGTATATTTTGGTCTTTTTTATTAAACATCTACTGAATTTTCGTTTGGTCGCGCGCTAATCTCACTACTGGTGCGAAATAAAAAGTTATTTTAGTGGTGGATAGCCCATTTATCGAGGAATGCTATAGGGTATATATCGAACATCACGCTACGACCCAGAGGAGAGATTCCTTTAGAGGTGTCTATGCCACACTCTCTGTACTTCTATTTGACGCAGACGAAATCGCGCAGATCGGCTATATTGATGAAGTTTCTAAGATGAACCTATAACAACCTCAAAAATTAAGATTTAGGTAAATGAAGCGATTCTATTGATTCTTAACAAGCACATTCCTCGCTACACATCCTCGCACATCTCTTCGCCTACCCTCGCTTCGCTTTAGATAATTTAATACGAAACGAAACTAAAATAGAGATGAAGAAATAGACGAAAAGAGACGAGAGAAAGAATTATCAAAACCGGTTTAGTACTGTCAGAGATAATCAACAACTTATAAAATGGCCACTTTATTTTTATATTTTTTTTAAATGATAAATAAGGTGCAAACGAGCAGACGGTACACCTGATGGTAAGTGGCCACCATCGCCCATGGACTTCAACAAAATAAAGATACTATCTTGTTTTGTCGATGCGTTGCATCCTAGGATGGGAGGGGGTAAGTCTGGCCCGCATGCGGCTCGAACGGAACTCGTCTATGACACTTGGGGGTTGGATTCGCATGCTGGGTGTCGCAAGCCAGTCGGGGAACAGATCCCCTACCACCAAGAGGGTGCTGGATTACTCGGCTCTTACGAGATGCTCTCCCAGCGGCAGAGGGGAATTGTATTCTAACCCGTCCCCTCACGGGTAAAACGGGACACTTAAATGATCATATCTTGTTAATTAGAATATTTATGGCAACACCACATAGCCTATGTTAATCGGAAAGGATGTAGCTTTCGATCGGCGTAAGAATTATCAAATCGGTTAAGTAGTTTTCGAGCCTAATCACAACAAATAAACAATCAAATCTTTCCTCCTTGTATATGTAATTGTGTGGACATACCAAAGTATTTATTACGATATTTTCCTCCATAAATAGCAGAAACAAAATTGGTAACATAAACATTCAATATTGTCTATCCAAGATTTAATTTACTTACAAAAATTATTGTGAATAACATTGAATTCCCTTTTCCCTACAAGTGGTAATCAAGTTAGAGTTTGATCGTTGTGTAAATAAATTTGCGGTGCCCAAGATTGAGAATCAGAGATATTTGATCGGAATAATAATAAGATTCAAAGATTTAGAGAGATTTTTGTAATAACTTTTACCACTTATAGATCTTTAAATACACTTTTTAATATTTATCTATTGCAGAGTACTTTTAGAACAATATCTATATCGACGATAAAGTACCAATATTTGCTATCTAAAAAAACACTTCTTTACAGGAGACTAAAAAAACATTCTATTTTTTTGTACAAATACTTACACAATTACTTATATTTGATAACAATGGTAGGATGCTACTATTTTTAGTGCATGAATATAATGTAAAGCTAGGATAATTATTTACTGAGTTAATTTGAGATAGAAGAAGTTTAACTTTTTTCGATTTACTGCTTTGTTAGTTTGTTAGGAGGTATTATTGAATTAAACAATATTTTAAATCAATAGTTTTATTAAATAAAAAACAAATATAAAACGCTTAGTTCGCTACTTGCTACAGTCTTACTCTCTCAGTCTTCGCAAAGGTGGTACATATTTTACTTATTCATAATAATTGACGATTTCTTTACTCGAAGTTGCTTTATAAAGGAATACAAAGAATAGAAAAAAACTTAAGCCCTGTAACAGGTATTTTAATATTAGGAACTAACAAAATAAAAGTTATAAAAAAAATAATCATTTCTCAAATCAACAATACTAAACTATCTAATACAAGAGAATTTAGACTACTGGCAACGTATCGTAAAAGTTATGACAATCCTTAGGTAATACAGACTTAAGTTGCTGCAGATGATTATATTTTGTAGCTTTGATTGGAAGCCTACTAGAGTTGAGCTGGGTATAATTTATTTCGCCTTACATTATGTGGCTTACATCTCTGTGGCAGGTCCATCCAACCATCGTCAAAGCTCAACTTTACCTTCAACTTCAAAGTCGGCTCATAAAGGATTGCTGTAATGTCAACAACTTGTGGATCGCCTGGTTTGCGGCCTGGACGTATGCTTTTATATATCCCCGTATCAGGGTCAGCGTAATTTTTAACGAAATCGTAATCGACATGTACAACTTCGTATGGATTGTTTAAACGAGCTTCTCTGGTTACAGAGAGACAGTCACTAGGTAGGTGTATCTCCCATTTTTTAGTTTTCTCTCTATTGCACTATGCACAGAGTCACACTCCATTTAAGTATGACCTGGCTCCAAAAACTTTTGAGTTACAGTGATCCCGTGGTTTTTAAAATATACCAACAAAGCGTTAGAAAGGACAACATTTCGATTCTGATATATGCAGCCATCGGAAAATATTACTATGGGCTTTCTGCCTGGAGTCAAGCAATGCCTTTCCAAGTAATCAATTAGAATAAAAGCAAAAGTACTGGAAGTTAAATCCGCAGCGGTTTCGTCAAACCAATAGCAGGTACAATGGTTCGAGTCTAGATTGTACACAGTGTAATTATGACATGTAAGCTTAGTTTTGAAATACAAGGCGCTAGCGGTCAGATATGGACAAAACTTCACAGCTTCCAAATCCATGGTGAGAAGAATGAACTCCCCGAAAGCAGCTTTTTTCTTGTCTTCAGATTTTTCCAGTCTCGCTCTGTTCTTTTTAATGACATGGATTTGATAATCAGCTTCGTTCAAATTGCCAGCCTTGTAGGTAGAGCAAATATCGCACATGTCTTTTTTCAGTGTATAGAGAGATAAGTTTTTTTCATGAACTATCTTTTCAAAAGTAAATCTGCATACCTGTGGTCCTTCTTTCAAGGAACAGTAATTTTGGTAAGCTTTGAATAAATCTTTTAGCGAGTTATAAGAAGACTCTAGATACAACTTTGTAGTATCTTTCCTCATGTAATGAGAGGGTAGTTTAGGGATATTTTCTAAAAAGAAGTGCAATGTATGACTTTTTCTTTCTTCTCCAGCTCTCTTAGTTGTATTTCTTGAGGCGTTTTGAGTTTCTCTATCCGGTGCCATACCAAACGTAGACTCTTTTACCCATGACTGCACAGTAAAGCTTCCAAGAGCCAATGTATTTAGAAACATTTCTCGACACACTTGAACTTTTTCTTTGCAGTCTTTAGTGAGAGGTAAGAATATAAGTGTGTACCTTGACGTCTAGATTCAACGTCAGATTTTTTTGTCTTTTGTGCTGTTGCACTACGTTTCACCAAACTATTTATGTAAACCTTACTTTGGTCCCAGGACATGTTTTTCCAAAAATTGGAATGAATATCTTTACGTACTTCTTCAGTGAAGTGGTTACATGCTCTGAGCTTACTCTTCTCACAGAACTTAGATATACACGTTTCCTTCAGTAATCTAGCTGGCCTAACTGAGTCTTGTTGCATTTTTCACCTTTAAGTTTTCTGTACCCCAAATGTTCTTCGCCGCGCATGCGCTGTCGTTTAGCTTTAATCTTTTTCCAATCACTGGGAGTTGCTACATGTTTTTGCTTTCCACCTTCATTCATATCACCACAAGAGGTTGTCATCAGATCTGATTCAATTGCATTTTCATTTAAAATGTTCTCATCTTCAGCCTTATCTTCAGCCAATAATGGAGCAAAAAATGTGAGTAAAGACCGACTATTCACACAGTTATAGCAATCGTCATTTAGTTTAGGAACAGAGCTATATTTTTTGTGCCAAATGAATTCTTTTTTGGTGTCTTCAGTTCACATATGGAAAGATCAGATATGGAAAGGGATCGAACTTTTGCCTTAGCTACGGCTCGAGGGATAATATTCGCGCTGTTAGATGATTTATTGAAGTCGTTAATATGAGTAGAAGATGTTGGAGTAAATGGAGTTTGTACCGTGCTGTCTTGAAGGGATAAATTATGTTCCATGTTATCTGGAGACAAGAGCGTGCAGTCTGGTGGTTTTGTAATAGTCTTAACGACATGATGTTTTTCATTCATTTCAGTCACTATTCTTTTCCATCTCGATCCTGCTAAGCGCGACATTTTTTCTGAAAAATAAAATAAAAATAATATCAATAGCCAAATTTCGTATCTCACTGCCACAAAAACAGAGAAATAAAACAAAAATTAAAGTAATAACTCCTATCTAAGAATTTATTCCTATTCCTTTAGTGACCTTTAAAATACAATATTAGGGCTTCAATAACAAAAAAATAACTAAACTTACCATTTGTAGTAATATACAGATGTAATCCACTAAAAGTTTTTACTTTTTCACTATAATTTTGATTAATTATGCGAATTACGTAACGACGAAACGGGCGTTCCTGTACAAGTGTACAAAAAACACAAATTGGCGGAAGGACACAGTGTGTCCGGGGTGGGGCGTGGTGTCGACACCTACGCTTGCAACCCGCGCTCGCGCCTCTTCATTCAAACAGGAACAACGAACGGATAAACACGCACCTAACGTGAGATAGGTGATAATGGCAGCATAAGTTACGTATCCTGATTTAGGATTTATTTACATTAAATACATAAAAGTTATTTCCAGCATGAAATTGTGTACAGTAAAATTACAAGCTATTTCCATTAATGTTTGGACAGCTTAAGAAGCTGATATAGAGATAGGTGTTTTCTACAGGCGATGCGGGATCTAAAAATACTTTAGTTGAAGCAATAAAAAAAATGAAAAAAATGAGATAGGAGCTATTGGTACTTCATAGTCGATATATGTATATTATATAAAAGGAGAAGCTGACTTAATGACTGACATATCAACGCATGGCCTAAACTATAAGGGTTAAAAATTTGAAATTTTGCACAGACGTTTTTTTATAACGTAGGGGAGCACTAAGAAAGGATTTTTGAAAATTCCCCCGTGCACAGTTACTTTTCCGTTTTTGAAATTATTCAAATAAAATTCAGTATTTAAGTTCTTCATTGAAAGTCATGAAACACGTGTAAAATATTTTTTCGAAAATCGTTCCTTAAGGGAGTAGAAGGGAGGTGCAAAGTTAGTATGACTACCTCATAAAATTATTAAATATGTCTACAGACGATCTAATGTAGACTAATATAACTACCTCAATATAACAAACGAAGTTGCGGGTAAAAAGGTCTTATATATAAAATTCTTGTGTCACAGTGTTTGTAATCAAACGGCTTGTCCGAATTTTATGATTTTTGTGTATATTCGGTAGGTCTGAGAATAGGTTGTAGACTATTTTTTATACCCGTAAATGGTGAGGGTGGTCCTCCAAAAAATTGTATATGGCAAAACAACGTTTGTCGGGTCAGCTAGTATTGGCATAATGCAAAAGTTTGTTTGTTATAATTTTAAAATAAATAAAAATAATTCATAGGGATAAAATTAACCGGATAGTATCGTTTAAAAAAATAACGATAAAATGTACTCTGAGGATACTGAACAGTCCCGGAGGCCTACAACTACAGAACCCATTGAAAGTCAAAAAGTAATTACTCGTTGTATCATGTTATTTATTATTGATGAACAGTTCATTTGTGTAAGTTGTGAACACACTGTGTTGGCATGTTTTGGACCGTCTATTCAGTACGTTTAAAAGCACGTGCCTTCGGGCAAATAATCAAAGATGAAAAGATCTCCTTCACAGCCCTGTTACGCTTACCCTCACTTTTTACACACTATTTGAATAATAAGTTGCAATTTTCGTTTTGCAATGCTTACATATTTAATTTCTGATACGTTTGAAAAATAATATCAATGTTTGTTATCTACATCCCAGCATCACGACACCACACCACTGCACAGTCAAAATGGTCACCAGGCGAGCTCCGTAGGAATAAAATAAAAAGTTATCATCGGTATTGCTAATTTTCTCATTTAAATCCACGTCCACTGATGCAGAAGTAAGGTACTCTGATTTTTTAAAATAATACATGCATATTATAGTAGAGAAACCGTACGAAGTCGGGACGGGTAGCTAGTAATATTACAATAAGGAATACATTGCTCGAGGCACAAAGTTATAAACTTTTGCAGAATCTCATGTAGTATTTATAAAGCAAGTTCATTGACCCGTTACTTCATTCTACAATATAATGATCTTATACTGTTGTCTCACTCACTCACTCATACTTTACCGCAACTATGAATCATATATCTATCATTATCGTTTTCTGGTGTATATATAGCCTATAGATACTCACAAATAATGTGGCTTTCTATTGGTAAAAAAAATTTACAAAATCGGTTCAGTAGATCCTCACAAATTTTACCTTTTTAGACAAAGCGGCGCAAGATCGATATTTTATTATTTTGTTATTCTTAACCCCTTCAACTAAACTTGTGTTAGAAGTGGGTCACGTCAGTAGTCCAATGACTGGGATTTGAACCTACGAACTATCGATCGTGAATTCAACGCCTGAACCACTACGCTAATGACGATTGAAATCGTTAGTACAGTAAAAGTTAAAGATAAGATTACTTATCTAAAGTACTTATAAATAATAATGGGCATTGAACAGTTTTGTTAAAAGGGACACGAAGATCGAATTTTCTAAAATTAGAGCGTAACGGTGCGTTCGCTTTTATTTACTGTCAATCGTTTTCCGGAATGGAGCTTCCTTCCTTATAGATTTGGGATTATTGGAATTCGAAAATTCGTAAAGATTTATGAAGTATTAGCAATTGACGAGGAACGCAAAATAAAAATATTTTTTTTATGTTAAACTCAATTTTGTATAACGATCTGGAAATTTGAAGAATTCTTTTCTTATAGGTGAATGGAGTCAATTTTCTTATTTCATCTCAAAACACTTTGTTTACACTTTCTAATATCCTAGCAATTATATTTTTATCAACCAATTATGGTTTATTAATGTAACAGTTTTCTACCTATAGATTAAAATTCGAGTATAAAATAAAAATAATTACTGCACGGCCACACTATAAGTAGTTATTCTAAATAGGAGTACTAATTGAAGCAAAGTTTACTGTTCGTACAAAAAAGCAGTGATGGCCCAGTGGTTGAGACTTCAAGTCTTACTCGGGAGGTCCGAGTTCGATCCTGTGCACACACCTCTGACTCTGAGTTATGCGTGTTTTAATCAATTACATATCACTTGTTTTAACGGCGAAGGAAAACATCGTGAGGAAACCTGCACTCCTGAGATTTCCCTAAAAGTTCTCAAAGGTGTGTGAAGTCTGCCAACCCGCACTGGGCCAGCCTGGTGGACTATGGCCTAATATCCTCCTCATTCTGAGGAGGAGACGGGTTATTGTATTGTAGGGTCGTGATGATGATGATTACTGTTCGAAATCACTAGTCAGACTTCATAACATTTATAAGGATAGAAGAATAGATGGATTATATATTGTCGAGACATTAGGTATAATTATCAAATTAAAATCCAAATCAAAAGCTTCACAAAGTATGAAATCAGATTAGCATTATCCAAAACAATTAAGCAGTAATTCCAACGATGAGCGAGCATGTTTCCTAAAAGAACTTTCCACAACCGTCGTAATACGAATTTCTTACAAAATATCTTAAATAGGAAGGCGTGGGCTTTGTTCCTTCATTTATATTCTTTATAAAACATATTGCGCAGTCATGGTTTGCTCGTTATCTTCATTCACGGCAATTCATTTCTTTTTTCGCGTAATAAGCCAATTTTAATACCTTCGTCGATGGATATAGCTTTATGTGCGGATTTATTTGTACAACAACAGCATGAATAATTTTGAAATATTTGTGCAGTAGCTGGACGATTTTTATTGAAATTGCCGTTTTATTGTAATAGGTACTTCGAATTGACATAGAACCTTCATGGTTTGAGATTTTTAAGTGAAACTTTTTTCACATGGCACATCCGATTATCGACTTTCAGTTGTTTTTTTTTAATTTAGCTTAAACAAGAAAGATGGTTACTTCGAAAATTCGAGTGATTTTTGAATACGAGTTCCGACGTAGAACTAACGCGGAGAAACAGTTGGTAATATCAATGTTGCGTTTGGAGAGAGGACTGCTAATGAACGCACCGTGCGATTTTGGTTTACACGCTTTCGTGATGTAAACGTGTGATTTGAAGAACGAACCACGTGAAAGACCGCCCACACAGGTGAATAACAATGAATTGAAAGAGATGGTGGAAGCCGATCCGTGCCAAACTACCTAGAAATTAACGGCATGACAAACGCCGCAACAAAGCTTATCAATAAAAAAGTAATGGTAACTGTTTGGAGGTCTCAGCATGGTGTTATTCACTAACCATTTCTACCATTGCTCCATAATAACGAGAGGCCTCATACAGCCCGAGAAACCGTTTTAACTTTACAGAAACTGCAATTTGAAACCATTTGTCACCCTCCGTATTCGCCAGATCTTGCTCCAACGGACTACCATTTTTTTCGTAATTTGGACAATTTTCTACGTGATAAAAAGTTTTTTTCTCAGGAGGCAGTACAAAATGCTGAAAGCATCATCTTCAAAGCAAGCACATCTTGTCGAATCTAGATCACCAGAGTTCTATCGCAAAGGCATAAATGATCTTCCTATTAGATGGCAGCAATGTAAAGATAATAATGGTAATTATTTTGATTAAATATATGTGTAAAATTTAAAAAAAAATTAATTTCAATTTTTCAGTGCAAATCGGCAATTTCATACTTTAACCCCTAATAATTGGGATTGTCCTTGGGTGCATTTTTCATAGTGTATACAGGAATAATCAATTGTGTCATATCATATTGCTGTCAATCTTAGTTTATATTAGTTTACATATTAATATCTAAACTAGTACTTTTAGTATCTTCTTTTAGGTTTTAAAAATACGAGTATGGTCCCAATTTAGGCATAGGCCTCCTTCCATTCTTTTAACAGCCAAGTTTCTCTATTCTTTTCTCACACTTTGTACTACTTCGTCCTCTCTTCGTTTTTTTGGTCTACCCACTCGTCTTTTTCCTATAGGTCTTTATATTTTCTGGTGAAGATTATCCACCGGTGATCTTTTATATTTTGCGATATATCCCTCCCATCTCCATTTCATTTTGAGACAATGTTGAATGAGCGTTAGTCAGCTTGGTTTTTATTCCATATGTCTGTATTTATATTTTTTAAACCATTAATTATTAAATTGTTTAATGTTGTAGTGGTAGTGGTAGTGAAAGTGTTAAGTGCAAGGTTGTGTTTGTGCTGGGAGTGCTGTCTGATTAAGGTCACGTAAGTCCTTACGCCTATGTAATTGCCAAGTGGTTAAGTAAACAAAACGTTAGTTTAGCCTAGTGTTAGGTTAGCCTTAGGTTTCGTTAACCTTGTGTTAGGTGAGGTTTATGTTCCCCCACCTGCCATCACTGTGGGGATATTTGATCAGTGGATTGTGAGCATCGAGGTCCTCCCAAAGACATCCTTAGACTCGGTGCAGTTCTTGAGCATTCCTACCTGTCTGCAATGTATGTTTGTACGTGTTACTGTTTCATATTAACTGGATAAACAATGTTATATAATTCATCCAGTTATTGTACAAATAGTCATATTGTTGAATTGTTACGGCCTTTCTATAAAGTTCAAAATAATTTAGAATAAACCTGGAATAAAAAGCTTCTAGTTTCATGAAAATATATAAAGCTTTTTAATTTAAACGATACTTCAAAACTGTGCAAGTATAATAGCAAGCAAGAAACAGTCTGGACGTAATGGATGGTCCTTCGGCTATTACTGCTAACGTATGAACTTCAAGATGGCGTACTGAAAATAACGCTCTTTTAAAACTTCAAACACTTAACATAAATTGAAAATGATTTATCGCAATTTAAAAATAAGATAGATAAAACTATCTACATCTATATAGTAACTTTAGGTCTGAGAAAAAGACGCGCGGGAACTGAAACATCGCATTAGAAGCGTGTGTCGTGCTGCTCTCGCTCCTAATAGTGACTTCTGCGCATTGAAGGTCAAACCTATACTTACGCGCCGGTAGCTATATAATAATAAGTTTATGAATTTGTTAAGGAGTTATGGCTTATTGATAGACTGCTACTGTATTTTTTTTATGATAGATAAGGGACAAACGAGCAGACCACCTGATGGAAAGTGACATCGACAAAAATTAGAAGGTATCTCTTGTTTTGTCGATGCGTTGTCGCCTCGAAGATAGAGTGAGGAGGGGGAGCGAAGAGAAGAATGCTGCGGTTTCAATGGACCTCGAGCAAGAACCCGGTGTTCATTGGAACAGCAGCAGTAATGGGATGGTAGAGGTAGGGGTAGATCTGGCCCACATGCGGCTCGTCCAGAATGCGTCTGAGACACTTGGACTGACTGAGGCGGTCGGATTCGCATACTAGTGGTGGCAAGCCAGTCGGGGAACAGATCCCCTACCACCAAGAGGGTGCTGGGTTACTCGGCTCTTACGAGATGCTCTCCCAGCGGCAGAGGGAAATTGTATTCTAACCCGTCCCCTCACGGGTAAAAATTATTTCCAAAATTATTCAGAAAATTCTCAGACTTTTCTCTTTTGACTTCTCTTCTTATTGTCCATCGCAAAGAAAGTGGTGTAATATAATTCTCAGCAATACCAGCTATAACTGTTTGTTGAATAGAATATTACTCCTGAGAGTTATACTTTAGAACCAGAATTACTGATTGAGTACTCGCGATGTAATAATAATGATTTCTATCATGGCGGCGTATTTATTTTGTTAGCTTTTATGTTAATGTTGGCACAACTGGATGAAATTCAGTTTGTGCCGACTTCTAAAATCAAATTAATGTTGCCAACATCCTAATTAAGACTATACAAACAATATTTGACTGATTAGTAGTTTTTATTAGATTATTTATAATCTCTGTTCCGATAGATCTGCGGTTAATTGTTAACTAAGGGAATCTAGCAATGGAGGTGACAGTTCGTGTACAGAAATGGCCTTGTAAAACTAATTCTGGGCCGCAAGGCCTAATCATTGCTTGTCTAAAGTGTATGTTAATATTATCTGTCGCTTATTACTGTACAATACTTAGTTTTACTAAAAAAAAAATAATTTTCAATATATTGTTGCTAAATTTTAATATTTAAGCGCTTACGACGTTAAGTATATTTTATTATTATCCCGCAGGAACTCTCATTTATTTCGGGTTAAAAAGTACCCTATGTGTTATTCCAGGTTATAAAGTATATGTGTGCCTAATTTCATTGAAATCAGTTCAGCTGTTTTTGCGTGACTGAGAAACAAACTGCATCTAACTGCAGAAAAGGTATTTAATTCTAGCCCTTTCAAATAATTTCAAATATTAGTGAAGTATGAAAGTTTGAAATAACATTCATAGCAACAGAAATAATTGAGTACTTTCTGCGTAATTGAGTGAGTTCTTGCGTACTATTCAGTTATAGGGTACTTCCCGTTTGTACAATCGAATGTAAATAGAAGGGTAGAGGAACGTCAGAACAATGCGGTATGTATTTTTAACTAGATATGAGTTGAATACTAAACATTGGAATATATTTTCTACACTATATTCAAACGTTTATTCAGAATTCGTATTGTCATAGCTACGGCGTTGGGTTTCACAAAAGCTACTTTAACTAGAATTAGTTGTTAATAAAAAAATATATGACTAACTCCCATAGACTTAAACGAGCGCACAGCTCAACATGCACTTGATTACCTATTTCATCGCCTTCCAGATTTTTTTCGCAATAAATCTTAATTTATATACTATTCCAAACTCTAATCTACTTTGATTAGTTGATTTGGAGAATAATATATTTTTATGTAAACTATATTATGACTGACTTATTATCATCATTTTATATGTAATACTTTAAACCTTAGATTATTTATATGTCTAGATAATAAAAAATAGCGTCCAACTGTTGGCCACTAAATGCTTAGTCCGTGTTCAGTATCACTCCCGCTGTCATTGCATACGCTCGAGTTGCTACGCTCATTTGTTTTGTTTACAATGACGGTTTGTGTGATAAAAGTGTGCCGAAATTATAAAGGTCGATAAAAAACAACGAAAAAAGTCACCTTTCATTGGTAAGCACCGTTATCTTGTATAAATTTAAACAAAATAGGGCATTAAAATATTTCGAAAATAAAATATAATTTGTTCGCCATCTTGAATTTGACGTAATTGACTTGTGTGTTGCCAGTTCATGGACTCAGAACTCCCTAATAAAAATGTGTAATACATGTTAATATTCCAAAGGCAATGGCGGACATGTTTTTTGAAGAGTATAAATGAACACGGGTATCCTTTAAGGGGTTTTTATTTTTTTTACCATGCTAATGGGATAATAAAATGTTTCGACACGGCGGTCGCAAAATTTAATTATAAATTCCAAGATGGTGGACCAGTTTTTTTTTTATTATTTCAAAAATTATACATTTTCAGAAACGAAAAAGTTAGCGTTCGCTTAACCCATCTAAATATATAAAAACATTGAAATCGTGACCTCGAGATATTAAATTATTATTGTTGTATTATTTTGGCATATTTTTGTAAATAAAAAATACTTGACTCTATATGTAATAAACTCCCTATTTTAAAATTTTTTTCAACTACTGGTATCATTACGCACACACACTACGAAAATAAAATAACGTGGAAAGAGTGTAAGATATAGCTGTCACGCACACTAGCATATAAAGCTTGGCCTATTTGTATAACTTTGTTTGCGACACTCTATCTAGATATATAAATAATCTAAGCTTTCTAAACTATATTGAGAAATAAATGATATTATACTTTACACGCATTTTCACGAATTCATTCAAATTTTATAGATAAGTATTTTGTATATAATGGATGGTCGTGCGAATCTTGATAAATTTATCTACTCTGTCAGCAACACTGTTTATAAAGTAGTAGTAGCGGGTAGATCATTTTATATTATGCTAAGTTTACCGACGTGTAGACAATATATAACCGTAAGTGCGATAGATTAGTATCAGTTAATTTTATATCAGTGTCGTGGTTAAGAAGGTTAACGTAAGTAAACTTTAATGTCTATTGTCGTTAGCGAGGTCGAGTGTTGGAGATGAGAGTTAATATATTATGAAAGAGCTCTTTAAACCTGCTCCTGGGTCTCAAGCCCCAGGCTGCGTATTGCTGTACAGTAAAGGGTATCATTCCTTTCTCATGCTCTGACAACTCTACTTACTGGTATTATGTTATCAGTCTTGGAATAAAAAAAAGTACTACCCGTGAATATAAAATCAACATTGTTGTAAAATCACTTACTTCCCTTAAATAATATTTTACTAGACATTGAATTCCAATCAAAATTACAATTAGAATGGGAGAAATTAATATCTGAATCTACGTTGTTAGAATACCTCAATTAGACCAACCTGTGTAAAGTTACCTCCGCTCTAATTTCCTAGGGAGAACCACCATGACCCCCAACCCCTTAAACGCCTGGAATTCGGACATTACTTGAATTTAATATTTTAACAAATGAATTGTATGATAATGAAGATCTCTGTCAGAATGAAAAAGGTGAAGATGTTACAAAACGGATAGATCACTGGATGGTAATGATTACTGTGCGGAAATACTTGTGACCCAGACAAAGTATAATTAAAATAATTAATGTGGTCCTAAATAAGAAAGACACGATACAATATAAATCACTTGGTATACCACAGATCTATTTGGGATAGAAGTTATTCATTGCCAAGTTATTTTTTAAAGCAATAGAAACCTTCGCTAATACAAAATTATAAACAGTGCTGCTTACTGAATACCCCCACTTATTTAAGAATCCAATTTATATCTCGATAAATACGATGCAAATTTTTCAATTAGTTTAGATGTTAAGTAGAGAGGTGGAGCAGTGGAGGCGTGCGTCATAAGATCCTAACTCTTTTCAGTATAGGTATATAAAATTTATTACTGAGACTATTAAATTTAATCTGTTTTACAGTTGTCAAAACATTATTCTTACTTTTATCAAGTGAAATGTATCTGGCGCGTAACCTAGCAACGGCTGTTAATGACATGAAATGTTGTTAAATGACAACATCTAAAATATTTTAAGCAATTTCAAAAGAAATTATTTTTCTTTTAAGTGTAAATTTTTTTTGGATTAATGCTTTTTTCCTGTGTTTTTAAATTCATTTAATAAGTAATTATAACTATTATGTTAATTGATTGTAAACACAAGCTGTGATAGAAATACATTTGATTATATTGAAACATAGTAAAAGCCCCACGATATTACTTATGATGATATTGTGACCCGCACACGAAAATCAAAATTTGATAGTGTTTGTTGCTTTATTGAAATTGTACGGAACCCTCAGAGTGCGAGTTCTACATTCATACTTAACCGAATTATTTTTAAAATATATTTAAGTCAATTTTTAGTCATTTTAGTTAAAAAAAAAACACATTAAACAAATATGAAAAGCTTAATCATATTCTTGTTTGCGTACTTGTTATTTTAATGTCTAACATATTACATTACTTCTCTGAATAAAAATATTTTTCTCTGACATGTTTTATGTTAATAAAGTAAACACAAGGTCTATTTGGTTGGGTTTCCACCAGATATATAAATGAAGCGATTCAATTGGTTTTTAAACACGTCCCTCGCTACACATCTTTGCTCATTTCTGATGGAAACTTACTGTGTTTAGAGTAAAGTAAATGATATCTTTGTTAAATACACGAATTTGGAAGCAAAATACTTCGTAGAATAAATAGTATATACTTTGTAGTATAATTACATTATATACCATTGGTATATAAATTAAATATAAACACATTTGTAACATTTTTTATAACAACACCTCAGCTTTGTTTTCATTTTATTTAGTTAAACGATTCTTTCTTTTATCTCGTCTAACGATTTGGATCAAATTTTCATCTTTAAAGCTGCGCTACGGATTTTAATACAGTTTTCACCAATAGACAGAATGATTCAAGGTTTATATGTACAATATATGTAGTTATAGCAGTATGGTGTTGCATCTGTAGGTATATCATCTCCGCTGGATAGCTAAAGGATCAAAGAATTTATTATAAGGTAGGACTGTGTATATCGCACGCGGCGGAGGAAGAAGCGCCGCCATTTTGAGGTCATTTTGCTATATATCGAGACTTTGTATAACTTTTTTATACAGAAAATATAACCCGTTACGAGATGTATTCACTTACAATATACGGCCTTGTCAAGGAATTAGAACTTTTCCGAAATTAGCTAACTTGTTAATTCCCAAAATATTGCTGATATTTCTCGGTTCAAGTCAATTTTTTCTGTTTTGTCTTTTAGTACCTCGACCTTACAGAAGACCACAGCTATATAACACTACTCTAAAGCAGTGTTGTGTTCCTGTTGGTGAGTAAGGTGACCAGAGCTCCTGGGGGGAATTGGGGATAGGGTCGGCAACGCGCTTGCGATGCTTCTGGTGTTGCAGACGTCTATAGGCTACGGTAATCGCTTACCATTAGGTGAGCCGTACGCTTGATTGCCGACCTAGTTACATAAAAAAAAAATATTTATCAGGCTCTACTAGAACTAAACCGTTTTCAAAATTTGCTAACTTATTAGTTCCTGAGATAATACTGATGTTCAATAAAAGCCATGTTAGATCAGATAGACTAGGCAATTTTTATAATTGATCAATTATTATGAACTTAAACTATCTATAAAAAAATAAAAATATCCCGTCTACTTTGGTTATTTTCATGTTATATTTCTCAAATTATATTATTTATTATCCTTCAAAATAATGAAAATAAATTCCACTATCAGTATAGGAAATCCAATAATTCTAGTAAACTATAAGTTCTCAGATAAATTTTATATCCCAATCCCGTGTTCAGTTAGACTACTTCGTTACTCTAAATGTTCACTATCTATTATGAGTTCTAACTCAGTTTTCAACTTTCCCATACTTCCATTAGTTTTGAGAGTCCAATTTAATGTGAAATAATATTTTACTGTAGAGCAGAATTGCATTTCTATATTTTAAAAGGAAAGAGAAATAAATAGGAAACGAGAGTTAGACGAGACTAAGTGAAGATGAAGATAACACTCAAAGAACAATATTAATATGTAATCTAGACGGAACCTGAGTAGTACCAGTTGTTGAGACCCAGGAGCAGGTTTAACGACGTCTTCTACTATGCTCAAACTCTCATCTCCACTGCTGACCTCGCTACCGAATATAAAAATTAATAAAGTACATTACTTAAGTGCTCCTCGATAACTTAGCACCACACCACTAATACTTGATAAAATAATCCATCGAAACAAAAGTTATATATTGTCTACTCGAAATAAGATGAACCGCGAATACTAATTTATAAACTGTGTTGCTTACAATAGAAGGACTATTTTGTTGATCTAAAAGTATTCGAAAAGGTTCATGAAAGAAAAAAAAGGTACTATCTACAAAAGGTATTCTTTCCATTTTAAAAGAACTTGGGCAACTTTCAGAAATTGTAATGATTTTGGCCGACTAATCTGCTAATGAAGAACAGAGAAATATGTAGCAGTTTCTGTTAAAATAGGTCCTTCTTAGACTTGACTTATGAAAGAATATCTTAAATTAGATATGTGAGAATAGAAAGTATCTTTTAGAGATTCAGAAGATAGGAAGTTAAAAAAATTAAAATAAAACGACCACTATACCAAAAGTGTTTTTGTATTACGAAAGAATATCAAAATTGGGATAATAACAATAATATTTATACGTAAAAAGTTAACGTGATAGTTAAAGAGTATCTAGTGGACTAGAGTTGGAATATACTAAAATAATTGAGGGAATGATGATTCTAGTTCTTTTGTTGTTAACCCGGAGGAATCTTCTTACAGATACCTCCCCTAGGACTTGGAAAATTTAAGCGGAATTGGCAAAACTGTCACTGTAGGTGGCAGTAAGAAACTACCTCTGAAGGAGATAGCCTTACCCCTATACAATCCGGGGTGTTCCTATTCAGCGCCTGGAAATAGCAGGCCAACACATAATAGAAGCGCATTTTCCCGGACAGATGAGACGAGAATTCCCCTCCGTTCCTCCGCAAAGTGCTACCCCTGGAACACCTAGATGGGAAAAAACCTAGATGGGCCAACAAATATTTATCATCCCAATTCTCACCTGATACGATATCACGACACGGCAACGACAAAAACTCTTAAACTAACGTCTATATCAATCCACAATCTATAATGGCTAACAAGAACGAAATTATATCGCGATTTAAAATACCACCAGCGCCATCTTATTTAGTGAGTTTAATTAAGTAATATAGTAAGTTACTCTTTTAGTGAAAGTACTAGTTTTGATTACTAACTACTAGTATTCTTAACCCCACCAAGTAAGTTAAAATACTTGTGTTAGGAGTGGGCCACGTCATTAGTTTAATGACTGGGATTTTAACCCACGACCTAGCGATCGTGAATTCAACGCCTGAACCACCAAGCTGACTGACGCTTAAATTTACTAAAGTAATACAAACCTAGACCGTACGGCAGGTAAAGATAGAAATATTAAACAGTTGAAAACAAATAACCATCGGCCATATTGTTTGTAAATGTCTCTTACAGTCCGCAGTCCAGGCAGTCGCCACTGAAAGCGTTTTATCAAACGCTTTGTCTCCTCGTACTCTAGTTGTGAGTTACTTTATTGCAATGTCCAACTGTTTTGAATTGTGGGAAGCACAATGTTTGAGAATTTTGCTTTTTTAATAACATTTATTAGCTGATTAAAATATCAGTAACAAATTTATAAAATTTTGAGTGTGGAATGCCTCTTGTTGTAACAACTTGGCATCAACCTATATCGAGAGAACCTTAACTAAGAGTTGCATATTTGTGCCTTATGCAGTAGAGACCATGACACCTTGGTGCCCTGAGGCCTATCAGCTGATCGATGAGACCGATCTCGTCTGATCGTAGATTGATTGAGACCTTAGAGAACCGTCGTGCTGGCAGTTCCCTCCACCAAAGAATTAGCATTGCAATTCAGCGGGAAAATACTGCCAACCTACTAGGTACCCTCCAACCCGAAAGATGCGAGGATCTTAAAAACAATATTATATGTAGGGTTATTTTTTATTTTATAAGAAAGTTTAAATTTATTTTAAATAAACAATTTTGTATTGAAGTATAAGTTAGGTATAGCTACGGCTCTTAAGGATAGGTTTCAATGCGCAGAAGTCCCTATTATAGGGCATATTTAGCGAGAAGCGCGAGGTAAGAGCAGCTTGTCACACGCGATTGGTTCTTATGCGACGTTTCAGTTCCCGCGCGTCTGCTACGTCACGGATGGAACGCAGCACGCTGATATTGCGCACCTTTCCCCACTATTTTTTCTCAGACCTAAAGTTAGCTGCTGGCTACTTTATATATGTACCTATATACCGGGGTATAGTTAGGCTAGAATAATAATAAATAATATCTTTTATCACTTCCGTCGCATCATTTTAATCTCCAACAATTTTTAGCCTCATAAATAGGTAAATCATGAAATAGGTAAGAATATCTCCCTTACTGTCAAATATTTTTTAACTTTCAATATGTCGACATAAGAGGCAAATATGAGGTGTCAATGAAGAGATCTATTTTTAAAATAATATCTTTATCGCGGCAGTATGACTTGTAATGTAATCATTATTAAGCGTCATGTAAATCTCTATATTCATATTATAAAGGTACTTAACATCAACCTATCAATATTTTATTTAAAAAAGGTCTTCATTTACGAAATTCATTTTTAAATATTCTTTCATGAAAATATTTCCGTTATTTCAATATTGAAATAAAGAGTCCGTAATCGCTTATTTTATTTACATTTACAAAGTTTCGTTGCTGAAAATTACAGGCATTTCAGGAATGAAACGCTGAATTTCTATTGACAGGAAGTTTTATATATTTTGTAAGTTTTAAAATGGATCTGTTCCCCGACTGGCTTACGACCACCAGCATGCGAATCCGACCGCCAAGTGTCTCTGACGCGTTCCGGTCGAGCCGTATGTGGGCTAGATCTACCCCTCCCTCTCCCATCCCATTACTGCTGCGGTTCCAGTGAAGACCGGGTTCTTGCTCGGTGTCCATTGAATCCGCAGCATTCTTTTCTTCGTTCCCCCTCCTCCTTCTATCTTCGAGGCGGCAACGCATAGACAAAACAAGAGATACCCTCTAGTTTAGTCGATGTCCATGGGCAACGGTGGCCACTTTCCATCAGGTGGACCGTCTGCTCGTTTGTCCCTTATCTATCGTAAAAAAAAATAAAAAAAAATTAATGTTATTTAATTACTGTCTAAAACAAAGTTGCTTCCTGCTGTCTGTACGCTAAGATCTTTTAAATTACAACACAACGGACTTTAATGCGGTTTTCACCAATAGATAAAGTGATTCAAGTGGAAGGTTTATATGTATAATACATGATAATTATAGTAGAGAAACCATTTGAAGTCGGGGCGATTTGCTAGTAATGAATATTTATCTTTGCACAAAAAGAGTAAGTTTTGAACAATGATTGCGATAGTGGTCTATATCAACCTCCAGGGGTCACTGATGAGTAACAGGAGTTTCACGTAAAAAAAGAAAGGGTAACTGAGATATAAAAAAGTGCGGCACAACTTATAATGCATTTATTTAATCCAGTAAGGATAAAGTTTTTGATTTCTTCCTTCCCCTCTGTTACGCTTAGAAATTGTGTATATGAGTACGCATCACGTTAAAACGGCTGAACCTATTTGAATGAAATTTGGTACACGGATACTTTAAAAGGTGTATTAACACATAGGGTTATTTTTATCGCGAAGAAAACCACCATTCCTGGAGGAATTATTGGTACAAAAATCTGAAGCTAAAAAAGTTGTACACATAATTATTAGAGGAAAAGCAACGAAAGAACGAATCTATCTACATGTAAATAACATGCCAAGTGGTCTATTGGTCGAATAAGTTTGAGAACCTCTTAGATTATTATATACATGTCGGAGAATAGTAAAAGACTATCGAATAATCGAATCGTCATCAGTATCTGTGACGATGAGGTAGGGTAGTATTCACTTCCGTTGTTTTGACAGTCTCGACCCTCGACCCTTTATATGCCATCAAACTCAAACACAAAATATTTTTTTCAAATAGACTTTTTACAAAGTACTTTTGACACGTCAAAATGACAGTCTGACTGAAGTCTTAGTCGTACGCGGTATCTCAAGAAGTGAAGTAGTCTCTGAATAGTGTCAGTGTTAGTGCTAGGAGTGCTGACCAATCAAGGTCACGTGAGTACCTTACAATCTAGTTGCCACGCCTTGTGTTAGGTTAGGTTTATGTGAGTTAACCCTGGGGTATAAACAGAGAGCCTGGGCAGTAGAGGCGAGTGTCGTGATAACTTAAATGACGTCTTTAAGCCTACACCTTGGTCACAAGTCCAAGGCACTGCTTAGGTTTCTCTCGTAATTGTAAGAGAGCATATTTGTTTATTTATCGGTTCAATAGAAGTATCTACGTTGCCTTTACCAAATATTCGATTGAATACCATCCCTGTTAGTGTTCTCCAATATTTCCCCTCACCTCCTTTCTTTCACACCATTTAAAATCCCCGACATACATAAACAAAATATCAGAACAAAAACAAAAGGTGTGTGTGCGATTCACACACGATAGAAGTGAAACTTCAGTAAATCGACAAAAGAATGAGATGAATATATATAATAATATAAAATAGTATGTATATTTCTGTCTCATTCTTTCCTACACATTTTTGTATTTGTGTCTCTTACCTGTCGTTTTGTATATTTCTGTCTCATTCTTTCCTACACATTTTTGTATTTGTGTTTCTTACCTGTCGTTTTTTCCGTTGCATCCGGTTTGAAATCACAACGATTCTAAAGAAGTTTCACTTCAATAATTATTAATTTGTGCGAGCGTCAGACATTTTTCTAGATAGTTTCGTTATAAAGACTAGCCTATAGGTCGAAATTTTGCAACAAAACGTAGATAAATCCTTACTAATATTATAAAGAGGTAAAGTTTGTAAGTTTGTGAAGTTGTAGGGGGTAATCTCCGGATATTGATAACCGATTTAGAAGATTCTTTTACCAACATAAAGCCACATTATTTGTGTTGTCATAGGCTATATATTAAGGGCTGCATGTCAGTCACCTCCCCGTGGTGCACCCTGGGCAACGTGGTCAGTGAACATCCCTTAAATTGAGTAGTGATTACTGACCATGGCTAACGACTGACGAAGGGGAGAATTCCGAAACTTTTTTGTCGCGAAGAATGGACAAGCTGTTAGAGAGGTTCCTCGTCTGAGCTGCTACTAGTACTTTTCTGATTAGCAGAATAGACTGTGGAGTAGCTTGACGACATAGGTGACGTAAGTCACTCGGGTGGAGGAAGAAAATCTCATAAAAATTACCCCGAACCCTAAGGTTAGGCGTGCTGAGAGGATGCATGGACGGAGGGTATCCGGTTGCTAGCGCTTGTAAAAAGGGACCTTCACCTTTTAAAATAAGAATTGAAGACAATAATAGTAGACGCAACGAATAGAATACCCCAGGAGGGTACCGACCGCGATGCAGTAGGGCCTTTCGAGGCCCGAAGACTCCTTGTCCCGCACGGAGTCTTCAGACGTCGAGCGCCCCTTATCGAATTCTGGAGGGGGCAACGTATGCAAGAAAGAAAATGTAGTGGAAGTATCCGCAACGATAAAGCAGAAAAATGAAAAGACTTTTTTGTTGTTGTCGGATTTCCAAAAACCCGTCGAACAAAAACGTTTCTTATGAACACTGCCTTAATGATGAGAGATATATTATTCATAGTTGCGGGTAGATTAATGAATATAGTGAAAAAACAATTTTGAATATATCTCAGCGAAGTGAGAGCGGGTCGGCTAGTAGTAAATAAAATATATGAATCTAATATAAAATAACAAGTTTGAGTGTCCTTGTTTATCCATAGCAGTAAAGATCTGTTTCTTATTTAATTCCGAATCCAATTGTTCTGGATATTTGAATCAAGATTTTCTAAATATCTTGTTGAATTTATGGTAAGTCTAGAGGTAAATGTTTCGTGTAATTGAAATCTTTAGTATTTAACTTGTTAACCCGCCCCTGCTTCGCACAGGTAGTATTTACCACGTTGATATACCTAACATTCAGATTTTCTATAGACATATTTTATTATTATACCGCAAGATCTAAGAATTTTTCGGAATAAACAGTAGGATATGTGTTAATCTAGGTAGTTTAAATATCTGTGTGTTAAATTTCATTAAAATCCCCGCAGACATTTTTATGTGATTGAGTTACAAACATAGTAAGATGTAATATCATGAATATCAAAACAAAATGAAAACAAATAGTAAGTTAAATATTTAAATCCAATATTTATTAAGAGTATGGGAGATATACTGCGCAGTAAGACTTAAACGATATATGCATGTAATCTATATAGAATACGGTTTAAAGACATCTTTTATAACCGTAAACTCTCGCCTTCAAAGCTCGACCTCGCTACCAAATATAAAAATAATAAAGTACGTTACTCACGTGCTCCTCGATAACGGAGGCCTAGCAGCATGCCACCAAACAACACTACGCTATTAGTTTCACTACTTTAATATATACTACCCGATATCACTTGACAGACCAACCCTATCGGAACTAAAGTTATATAAGTAATATAAACTGAACTACCCGCGAATATAAACTTATAAACAGTGTTGCTAACATATTAAAAAAAAACAAATGAAGATTTTCTAAATATTTTGTTAAATTTATGGTAAGTCTGAAGTAAATGTTTTGAGTAATTGAAAACTTTACCTTCAGTATTTAATTAGCGATTGAGGAAAGGTAATATCAATGGTTGAAAGTTACAAAGTTTTAAATGATGATTAATCGCGTTATCTTGGCTCTTAGTCAAGACTCTTACATAAAGGGTAATACTACCATTGAATTTAGATATGGAAACCCATCAGTGCGTGGGGCTTGTGATCCAGGTGTAGGCTTACAAGGTATCCAAACAACACAAGAAAGTTAATGATTCACAAATATTCAATAAAATTGATTTACATGTTATCGATCAATTGAAAATGGTAAACGACAGTTTGACTAGTACTTCCGTGGGGTAAATATTGACGTATCATAGTGAAGTATAGAATAATGAAATATTAAGTAAGTGAGAGTTTATATAATTAATAAGAGCGCCCTTTTAACTGGCTCCTGGGACTCAAGCCCCAGACACTGCATGGGTTTCTGTCTTAAATCCATGATATTGTTGCGAATCAACATCAAAAGAATTCGCAAGCCTAGACCAAGCTTTAGTTCGAACTTGCTAGAACGGCAGATAAGGTGCAAACGAACAGATGGTCCACATGATGGTAAGTGGCCACCATCGCCCATGGACATCGGAAAAACAAGAAATACTCCCTTGCTTTGTCGATACTTTGCATCCTCGAAGACAGAGTGGGGAGGGGGAGTGAAGAAAAAAATGCTGCGGTTTCAGCGGACCCTGAGCAAGAGCCCTGAGTTCACTGGATCCGCAGCATTAATGGGATGGGAGATGGAGGGGATAAGTCTGGCCCACATGCGGCTCGACCGGAACGCGTTTATGATACTTGGCGGTCGGATTCGCATGTTGGTAGTCGCGAGCCAGTCAAGGAACAGATCCCCTACCACCAAGGAGGTGCTGGGTTACTCGGCTTTTACGAGATGCTCTCCCAGCGGCAGAGGGGAATAGTATTCTTACCCGTCCCCTCACGGGTAAAATGTCAAAATAGAATAAGACGGCAAGATGAACCGAGAGGGACAGCAAGATGTTGTTCGCTGGAAATTTCGCGAGCCTTCGATGATTGACATGTGGGAAAAGGACGGCATTATGCAAATTTATGTGTTCGAGTGAGATGGGTATAACTCTATATCTTTCCAGGGATTGTCAAAATAATCTTTTTTTAAATTGCTAGAATCAATTAGCTTGACGTTTCTATATATAGACCTATATAAAGGCTGTCTATTACTCGAGAGTGAAGAAGTGAGTTCAAAGAGATATCGAAGTGAACAGCGGTGGAAATAGTGTTTCGGGAAAAGTGCGCGCAATAAGTGTGGAACTGTGCAGATTAGAAATGAAACGAAGTTTAGGGCAATTTTTGTGAAGAATTAGTTAGACTTTTGTGAACATTATAAATATATTCCGTACAATCTAATCATCTATCAATTTGTTCCAATCCAGAACTCAAGCTCGTAACAATATAATTACCTAAATATATTAGTAAACCGTTATTAGTCAAACTAACTTCAATCATTAATGATCCTAATTCCTAACTACTTAATAATCAGAGTATAGCAGCTGTATCCATCACTTTCTAATCATCCCCTCATCTTATACCCTAAAGATATAAAAATTCCATTACGACAGTTCTCAGTAGCAAGGGCATAACGTCACCAGGTAGTTCTGATAACTTGGATTAATGACTTATTAATTACTTTAGTTCTTCCTGTTAACCTTCAAGGTGGCGCGCGGTTACTTGTAACGAAAGCGGTTTCAATAAGACCTAGGTTTTAGTGATTTAAATCCTAAAATAATATTTAAAAATAAATTATATAGAAAAAAGTTAAGAAAACGTTGTATTGAATCACAGTTTTCGTGCACATTTTTTTTTATTAATATTTGGTTCACTATAGGATTTGGCAATTAATAAAAAAAAATTACGATTTTTTTAAGATACTGGAGAAAATCCTGTATATATTAATAAAGTTAAAATAAACTTAATTATAAAATAAAAAGCCTACACGTAAAATTTACATGAAGTTTTGTAGTATCTCTCATATTTTCTTACATACTTATAAACTTACATATTTAAAAAAAAATGTGCATCTTTCGGGGAGAAGAGAAGTGTATTAATTACTTTTGTTGGTAATGAACTATGAAAAGCCTACACCAAACAAAAAATAATCGCGTAGAAAATAATTGAAATTATAAACGAAAATGTAACACTTGCGGTCGTTTCGACCCCGCGCGCCTTCTAGAAGAAAATCAAAATCAAAATTATTTATTTCAATTAGACTTTTTTGAAAAGTACTTTTGAAACGTCAAAAATTTGTCGGTCAGTTAGTTTGTCTGAAGCTACCACCAGCTCGGAAAGCAGTTTTCTGTTGAGAAGAGCCGGCCAGAAACTCAACAGTCGCTCTTTTCAAAAAGCCATGTTTACATAGTCTGTTATACAAATCATTTAACTTGAGAGTCAACGTCACTTAGATTCCAAGCATTCTCATCATTTAAGTAATCCTGTACATTATAGTATGCTTTATATATTAATGACTTCTTGATACGAGTTTTAAATTGTTGAAGTGGCAAGTCTAATATAGGCTGTGGAATCTTATTATAGATGCGAACACCAAGCCCCATGAAGCTATTACTCACTTTGTGGAGACGATAGTAAGGCGTTACAAGTTTATTTCTGTTTCTAGTATTACCATTATGTTTGTCACTGTGTTTTGAATACAAATGAATATTCTGGTAAATGAACAAAATATTACAATATATGTATTGAGATGGGACTGTAAGAACGTCTATTTTTTTATATACATCTCTAAGGGAATCCCGCGCTCTTAAGTTATAAATGGCCCGAACAGCTCTCTTTTGAAGAATAAAAATGGATTCAATGTCCGCGGCCCTACCCCACAGTAAAATGCCATAAGACATAATACTGTGAAAGTAACTGAAGTAAACTAGCCTAGCAGTATTGATATCAGTCATTTGTCTGACTCTCCTTACTGCGTAGGCAGCTGAGCTGAGTCTTCCCGCTAGAGATGATAGATGGGGGTTCCACTGGAGTTTTGAATCTAAAGTTATACCCAGAAATACCGTCGAGTCCGCCACATCTAAAATTTCATTATTTAAACGTAGGTTAAATTTTTGTTTTTTAACATTAGGTAAAGCAAACTCAACGCATTTGGTTTTTTTAGCATTAAGAACTAAGTTATTTACCGTAAACCATTGAAGAACCTGCGATAATGCACTGTTTACATCGTCATAATTATGTTTATTTCTGTTTACTTTAAATATAAGAGATGTATCATCAGCAAAAAGTACAATATCACACAAGTTCCTCACATAGTATGGCAGATCATTAATATAAACCAAAAATAAAAACGGGCCTAAAATGGATCCCTGTGGAACGCCCATTTGTAGCAAAGATCCAGAAGATTTTACTCCATTAATAGTAATCCTCTGGACTCTTTGATTTAGGTATGAGGCAATTAGATCCAGAGAAACACCACATATACCGTAATAATTAAGTTTTTTTAAAAGTGTTTCATGTTGAACACAATCAAAGGCCTTGGACAAATCGCAAAATACACCAATCGCATTTTGTGATTTCTCCCATGCTTCATAAATATGCTTAAGAAGAGCAACTCCGGCATCTGTTGTTGACCTACCCCTAGTAAAACCATACTGTTCACTATGAAATAGTTTATTTTCATTAAAATATTCTAAAAGTTGGTTTAAAATAATCTTTTCAAAAACTTTACTCAGTGATGGTAATATAGAGATTGGTCTATAGTTACCGGGATCTTTCCTGTTTCCATTTTTAAATAGAGGTATTATTTTACTGTGCTTCATTAAGTCCGGAAACTTTCCTGTATCGACACATTTATTAAAAATATCAGCTAGATGTGGGGCAATATTATTGATTATTGTATTTAATATTTTTACTGAGATGTCCCATAAATCACCAGTTTTTTTTATATTAAGTGTCCTGAAATTCTTAATAATATCAAATGAAGTAATATGTTTAAACTCAAAGTAATTAGCATAGCCTGGGAGTTTATTTTTAAGTAGAGAAATAGCATCTAAGGGCGATGATTTTAATGCAGATGTTACTTTGATAGGTATATCAGTAAAGAATTTTTCAAACGTGCTTGCCACTTCTTCTTCCGAATTAATTAATATATTATCAACATTTAATTTAATTGGTTCGTTTTCTGTTTTAGATCTTCCAGTTATGCTATTAATAATATCCCAGGTAGCTTTTATTTTATCGTCTGAGTTAAGTATTTTGTTTCTAATATAAATTGCCTTTGCCTGGATGCAAACACTTTTAAAGATCTTAGAATAACACCTAACGCGTTCTAAAAATACTGGATCCCGATTATATTGCCTCATACCATATAATTCATATAATTTATCTCTACTTCTAAATATACCTAAGGTAGCCCAGTCACTAAATTTCAGTTTTAAATTTTTACTAAAAGTTTTTATTTTAAATGTGTTATTAAATTCATTTAAAATCATAGTAAATAAATTATTATATAGCGTATCTGGGTCCTTATAAATCAAACACAAACTAGAAATTTTTTGTACTACCTTATCCTTAAACAAGTTAATTTTATTATTCGACTTTGGTCTACATGAAATCTTATTTGAATTTTTAATTTCTTGGTCTACTAACGTGAATTTCTGTCCATAATGATCCGAAGTTAGGTTTTTCATTATTATAGTTTCAAACACTTCACAGTCACAAAACACATTGTCTATACACGTTGCAAAATTATCACCAACATGAGTCGGCTCAGAGAATAAGTTTAATAAATTATATGATTTAAATAAATTTAACAGCCGACGACTGAAAGTTGTGTCTATCAATATATCTATATTAAAGTCTCCACACACGATTATAGATTTATTTTTAATGCAAATACGTTTAAGTACGTCATCAATAGTGGACTCAAAAGTTTCAAAATCACTATTGGGGGGGGCGGTACACGCATACTATAATGTAACGTTGAAACTCTACACAAGAAATCTCAACAATACGCTCGACAGAGAGAGAAACAATATCTTGTCGAGATTTACATACTGTATTGGATATGTCACTGCGAACTAATATTAAAGAGCCTCCGCGAATTGTATTCTCTCTGACGAACGTACTTATTAATTTATAATTATCCATAAGTGACATAATACAATTTTTATTGAACCAGTGTTCAGTGATACAAAATATATGAATATTAAATTTATTACCTAACAATTCCAGTTCAAGTTCTTTGCCGCCTAAACCTTGCATGTTTTGATGAACTATGTTAATATTTAAACGGTTTTGCTTAGGCTTTGTCTCATTAACTAGTTTAAACTAGTATGTACAACATTATTAATGATAACATTATCATTATTAATTGATGTCTGCGTTATATTACATATAACGGTGTTTTGTATAATATTATATGCTACTAAAGTAGCAATTTGTTTTTTATAATATAAGGGGAGATACACTGTATCTTTTGTCAACTTACAACTATAATAAATAAATTTGTTTAAGTCAAAATATAGAAATACGTCACTATGACGGTATGTCAAATTATACATGGTCATGTTCAAATTATATACATGTTTATTCTGCGCATCTGTGAGTGAGCGAGAGTATGGGAAGGCGCAGACTATAAATTTACATTTATTGTTTTCATTTAATTTGATAAAATCATCAATACTCCTGATAACATCTTGCTTACTCACAGATAAGCTATTTCCATGCAGTAATACAATAGTAGTACTTTCATTTAACTGCATGGACTTAATTTTATCAATTTGGTACTGGTAACTGGCACCCGGAGTACAAATATTACAGGAGCCTTCTAAATAATTATTTAAAACGGAACCGAAACCTTTACCTAAACTGTCTGATATAACAAATGTCTTTTGTTTTGATGTGTGAGGAGGCCGCTTAATATTAAGGTTTATTTTACAATTGTTATTAATGCAAGATAAACTGTGGCTAGGACTAGATATTTGCTGGTCACACACTGTATCAAGTTGACTGACCGAGCCCGGTAGACTCTGCTCTGACTCAAATTGCATGCAACTACAACGCTTATTTAGTAATGACTCGAATCTCTCTAAGTTGTAGTTGCTCAACTCAACTAAATCATTAGCAGCATTTATGTGCTCATTAATTTGTGATTGAGCTGAATCATATTTGGCACTCATGCTCTCTAAAGAACTGGCCAGGTTATTAACTTCCTCCTGCAAACTGTGTGTGTCCTGCTCATATTCAATCCTATTTTTAATTAGTTTAGTTTTATAACATTTTAATTTATTAATTAACTTAAATATAACTAGAAGGTTAAGTTGTACCTAATCATTTATTGTAATACCATCAGTAGCTCGACTTACAAGCTCTGTCACGATAATTCAGTAATTCTAATTTAATTATCATAGCAAAGTGTGATCCTTTTTGAGGATCATGTAAGTTATTGCTTTTGTTGGAGTTTAGTCAAGAGCGCGTGTACAAGTGCTCTTCAAAACTACTCCTGGGTCTGGAATTCATGTTATTATTACCTTTTGTGTGTTTGTGGTCACTAAAGCTCGTATATACTTAATATTAATTTTCTCTACGCAAGAAAATTCACTTCAGAAGTGACATTAGAAGTTATATCAAGTACCAACCTGGTGACCGTTAACAAAGTCCTGTAACAGCTTGTGTAATAATTTCATATAACGCCCCTCATATAGTAATAGCCGTCATTAGCCAGGTCGCTTTAAATATGCAAATAAGCCAGAACTGGACATTTCTACAATTTGAATAAACGAGGTATAGCGTTAGTGCTAATTTTGTGTTGGGAGGATTTTATAATTAACTTCTTCCCTCCCCTCTGCTGCTAAGCTGAAAAGAGCATATCGTAAAGGGCGAGTAATCCATCAACCCCTTGCTGGTAGGATGCGAATCCTACCAAATGCGACTAGACCAGAATTATTCCCTCCCTCTCCTGTCCTATTAATGCTACGGTTGCAGGGAACTCTGGGTGCTATAGACACTTTGAGCGAGGCTAAGGTAAATGTAGCGATATAAACTAAAATGGTAATTAGTAATTTTTTAAGGATTAAAAACGGTAAACAGTCACGTAAAAGGCAGCCGACTGTGGTTGAAACTTAAGTAAAATATAATCCTTAAACAATAACACAAGTTGTAGAATATAATATCAAATGTCAGGCATCATTAATAAGTATAGATAACATATCATGACTCATGTCGACGTATAAAATGGCAGTTTTGTAAAGGCAAAGTTAAGTATAACTTTGCCGTAGAAAATTCCAATCCAAGTCCAATCCAAATCCAATGTCCAAGATTTTATGGAATCCGTGACTAATTCCGATTCCTTTTTTATATCTTTTAGAGAAAACTTCCTCGTAGTTCCAAAGATTAACCACACAGTAAATATCCGTAATAAATAGGCCGTATCCTTATCTTGACTTCATCGTGACTTCAAGACATTACGTTATGTAGTTTGTACAAGGTCAGCAAGTTTGTACGACACATAAGAAACAGCCATTTGCTGATGTTATCAAAACCTACATGACGAGTAAACACGAAAGGAAAGATCAGCACATACTTGCTGACCTATTTTGTTTTATACCCACATAAACTTGAAAGGGTTGGAGTGCTCTTGTTCCGTAATTTTAAAAATTACGTTTTAGGATGTCAGTGCTGTTTTTGATGTCTCATTTTTACCGAAATTCTGATATTTTCAGCAAAGCTATTACTGACGAGATTATAAAAGCACAGGTTTAATTATATTTTTGAATACGAACTCCCAAACAAACAAAAGAGTTCACACAGCTTGACATGCACTTCATCCCCTATTTCAATCCCTTCAATCCTTTATTCGCTATAAAACAGTAGCATATCCTCTTCCAAGGTGTAGTCTAATTATGTACCAAATTTTATCAAGATCGGTGCAGTGGTTAAAGCGTGAAAGCGTTTTCTTTAATGGTAAATATGGTGCAAACCGAACCAAAGATGTTCCACCTGATGGTAAGTGGCCACCATCGCCCATGGACGCGTTGCGTCCTTGAAGATAGAGTGAGGATGGGGAGTCAAAAGCGGTCCCTAAGCAAAAGCCTAGAGTTTACTGGATCCACAGTATTAATGGGATAGGAGAGGGAGGTGGTAAGTCTGTGACACTGTGGCGGTCGGATTCACATGCTAGTGGTCGCAAGCCAGTCGGGGAACAGATCCCCTACCACCAAGGGAGTGTTGTGTCACTCGGCTCTCACGATGCTTTCCCAGCGGCAGAGGGGAGTAGTATACGAACCCGTCTCCCCACGGGGAGAACACGTAAACAGACAGACAGATATTTTCGCATTTATAATATTAGTCTCAATGCATTTCCATAAAATTGTCAATTATACAGAACAAGACAATTATAATATAGACTTAAAACAGAAACCTAGTAACCAAAATTAATGGAGACCTAGCATCACGACAACACTCCACAGCACAGCACAATGATCATCAGGTCAGCTCCATTTGGCAACTGGCTCAAGTCTATCGGAACAGAGGTTATATACAGTCTTGGAATATAATACTACCCGTGAATATAAAGTTATCAACAGTGTTGGTAATTAATGTAGAACTAAAACTCGTGATACTCCTTTGAGGAATACTTTAGACTAATTATACACTTTAAACCAAATATTTGCACAAAGTAGATGTTTGGTTAATGTTTCCAAATATTTATAAGGGTCCAGTTTACTTCGAATATTATCTTTGGTTCAATATTTTGATTTAAAGTTGTTTGAGGGTTGTTGTTGTGTCCTGTAGTTTAGTATAACTAGTGTAAGATAATAAGAATAGAACTTTATTTGCACACTACTTATGGTACAGTAGCTAGTGATAGATTTTCATGACGAAGTCCCTCTCATGGCATTGGTTATTTACTAGAGCATTTTATATATTCTCATATGTTTTCCTTTTTTTAATAATAAATAAAGGACAAACAGAGGGTCCACCTAATGGAAAGCGGCCATAGCCCATAGACATCGGCAAAACTAGAGCTTATCTCTTCTGACCAAAAAATAAGAATATTCTGACTAATGACTTGTGTCTATAATAATAGCGTTGCACAAGAAGTGACGTCATATTGTGTTTCTCCTTGGTGTTATCTACATGCGTGCTATACTGCACAGTGACACGTAAAAGACAATAATAATAAACACTTTAGACGGGAACTGATCAAATACTGTGACACTCAAGACATCGTTTACAATGGAGTCCCAGCATTACGACACCACATTGCTTTACAGTTATGATGGTCACCAGGCGAGCTCCGTAAGACAACTAGCACAAGTCTTTCAGAACAGATATATTGTCTTGTATAATTGTTACGTGGCACAAAGTATGAGTATTTTACACATTGAAATAAAATAAAGGGAACTATTCACGAATACAAAGTTATAAACGGTGTTGCTATCTTTAAGTAAAAATATATAAAAAAATATATATTTATCTTATATATTTTATTTTGTTAAATATTAATGTTTTCAACAAGACACTATCCATGGACTTCTTACCAACAAGTGCAAAAAAATGCATGAATTCATAATATATTAACTCTCACCTCCACCACTCGAACCAAGTAAACTTACGTGGACCTCGAGCAGGGTAACCTTAATCACGACACTATAACCAATCAATAAATAAAAAATCAAGTTTTTAATCAATTAATTAGTTAATCAGTGTTTTGTTTCTTTCTTCCAAACAAATAAATTTGACATAGAAAGGAATGGATCTCAATTAGACATTGATTACGTTAATCACTGGTTATAAGTAAGGGTGTTTATGTTTGAACAACAAGTTGATTTACGAGCATTGCTAGGATAAATTTGATCCAATTTTTTGTCACCCCTCCATTAATAAAGCATCTAACTCCTTAAAATCCTGTCACATCCTGAAAAGGTTTTTCAAATGATGTAAAAACAGCACTAACGACGCGGTGAGCGAGTTGAATTGCAAAGTAGAAATTTGCAAACGGTGTTAACCCAACGCTCTTTAAGACTCTCGATTTAAGTTAGATTTTATTCTAGACCAGTCAACCTAGCTGCCATTGTTGGGCTAAAACATTTTAAAATGAAAATCAGATAAACAAACTTCATTAAATACTAGCCCAACCGGCAAAGTTGTTTTGCCATAAAAATTTCACCTCACCTTTATCTCACCCTTATCACCTAAAGGTATAAAAAAATACTTACAACCTGCTTTCAGATATACTTACACATATAATTCGGCCAAGTGCGAGTGTGGATTTCGCGCATTGAGGGTTCCGTACTATTTCAATAAAAGGACAAACACTATCAAATTTTAATTTTCGTGTGATTGGTCAGAATATCATCAATAGCAGTTACTTACAAAAATAATATAAGAAAACATGATGACTTTAACAAAAAAAATTAACCGACTTCAAATCGTGAAAAATGCAATAAAAAGTAAAAAATAATAACACTTAAATTATTTTGAAGTCGATGAACATATATTGAATTTAAACTATATATTGCCAAATATAGAAACTTCTTTTTTTTGGAGTCGCTTAAATTATTTTACATGTTAATATGTCACGTTTTCAACAGCCGTTGCAAGGATACGCGCCTCATACAGCTTTAAATTTATTTAACACGATACGACGATAGAAACATCATTATTTGATTTGTTTTTTATTATTATTCGAATATGTTAACCCTAATTAACGGTAAGCTGGAGGACTGAAATCCAATTTCAGTCCTCCAGCTTAGAAATGCCTTAATTTTAAATATTATTGACCCTGCTATAAATTAAAAATTTAACAAATGGATTTTGTTTACTATATATTTTTATTTGAATGGACGCGCGGCGGGGGAGTGGTAGTGTTAGCCAAGATGCTGGCGGGAGCGGTCGTGTGTCGTATTGAAGAGAGCGGCGTACGCGCGCGGTATACACCCCCTGTAACCCCTTTATTGATTAATAATATCCCGAGTCCTGTGTGTGCTATATCTCCTAAACGCTAGTTAATTGACCCTTCCCTGACGAAAATAGACTCGTGGTGAAGTGCGAACTATTTAGAACTATTTAGTGTTATTATGTGTTGTGGTGCGAATGTGCATGCCCAAAAGAACTTGTAAGTACTGTGTGCCTTTATCACATAACTGACAAGAATCATAACCCTTAATTTAAAGAAGCTGAAACCGGGCCCAGCCAGCTTCCACGTATGTGGGGTTTTGTACGCCCTAGAATTTATATTTTACTAAATAATCTTTTTAAATACAAATTATTTCTTTCTTGGAATAAATTTATTTAAAAAATTTAAATTTTATAAACAGTTCAAACGGTATGTTATGTATATGAGAGAGATATGATACACATTACTGTACAGCAATACGTATATACATGCAATTTAGACTGGGGCGAGCGGTGCCTGGGGCTTGAGACCCAGGAGCAGGTTTAAAGTGGTCTTTCATAATCTATTAACTCTCACCTCCACCACTCGACCTCGCCAACTACAATAGATAATAAAGTAAACTTACGTGGACCTCGAGAAGGGTAACCTTAATCACGATACTATAACACTAAATTCCATGTTCACTGCATGAAAACACCAGAGAGACTGAGACTAATCTATCGCACTAAAGGTTATATATTATCTTCACGTCGGTATACTTGAAATAATATAAAATGATCTACCCGCTACTACTATTTTATAAACAGTGTTGCTAACAGGTAACTATTTTTTATCTTCATCGCGGTCAGGTATATTTATAACATATTCGAATATAACTGAAATAAAAGTTTTCATTTTTTCACAGCTTTACACGTTCAATATTAATTTCATATAAAATAAATATATAAAATATCATTTTTTTCCTGATATAACAAGAAATTTGTAGTTTTTAGATTATTACACATCATAGTTGTGCTATAAGACCATGCTTCTTACCTTAAATCATGTTCCTAGGTTAAAAGAATTTTGAATGCTGTGAGAAATCAAATTAACAATACATGAGATATAAGCAGCTATATCTTTTGATTACGTTTACATATTCTCTGAGGGACTAGAGGCTTGAGTATTTGATATTAATTTCAACTTGATACCTCCACGCGATCCTGAAAAAAAGGGTCCTGACAAAAAGACAGATACACAGACGGACAACGAAGTGATCCTATAAGGGTTCCTTTTTTCTTTTAAGATACGAAACCCTAAAAATTTCCTTAAATTTGGTCAAGCCGTTTCAGAGGAGTTTGGATAAGGATTAATACAAAGTTATAGAAAACATGGTCTGATTTTGATTGGCATTTAAAATGTAAAAAAGTAGTTATAGTGACATAACTATAATAGTTGGACATATGGTCTCGCGGAGTTTTTTGTAGATATTGATACGTTCTATAATATTGTAGAACATTTTTTTGTTCTATCATCAATACTTTTTGCAGCGCATGCGATGAAATATATTTTATGGCTAATTTTTTTGCACCTTGGGTTGGTTTTAGTGAGATTTCTTGAGGATCTCTAATTTTTTCTTGTAATAAATATAGCCTATGTTACTCAGGGATAATGTAGCTTTCTAATGGTGAAAGAATTTTTGAAATCGGTCCAGTAGTTTTTATGTTTATTCGTTACATACAAAAATACAAAAATACAAATCTTACATCTTTATAATATTAGTATAGATATAGATATAGAAGAACGAAAGAGTAGTAGACCCGGGTAACTTTATTTACGTGATGCGCCGCTCCTAGGGGTCGTAGCGTGATGTCATATAGAAGTTTGCCTCGATAAATGGGCTATCTGAGTCTAAAATATTTTTTTAATTCAAGCTAGTAGTTTTTGAGATTAGCACCAAAATTTTGCCATACTTAATAGGAATCAAAAGGTTACCTTGCTATAGTCCGCGGAAATCTGAAAAACCCGACTCTTGTGTGGAGTGTCCTGGTTCGGGTTCGCGCGTCTCACTTTTATGTGGGTAGGGTGCTCTTCTGGGTTGTGCCATACGAGTCTGGTTGTTTAGATTTCCTCGGATTATAGCAAGGTAACCTTTTGATTCCTATTAAATCATGAAATTCCGCAAAATAACGCCCGATTCAATTCAATATTTAGCCATACCGTTGATAACCTTATAATCGCGGGATGTACCTGTTGTTTTATTCCAAGACTGTATATCCTCTGTTCCGATAGACTTGAGCCAGTTGTCAAACAGAGCTCGCCTCGTGAGCATGCAGTTGTGTGGAACCCTGATGCTGATTCTCGGCCTCGTGGGAGTAAGTTTCTACACCTCTCACTCTGAGTTATGTGTGTTTTAAGCAATTAAATATCACTTGCTTTAACGGTGAAGGCAAACATCGTGAGGAAACCTGCACTCCTGAGAGTTCCCTAAAAGTTCTCAAAGGCGTGTGAAGTCTGCCAACCCGCACTGGGCCAGCGTGGTGGACTATGGCCTAATACCCTCCTCATTCTGAGGAGGAGATCCGGCTCAGCAGTGGGCCATTGAAGGGTCATGATGATGATGATGATTATTATTTCTTGTCTGTGTTATTGGGCGATATCGGTCCCATGTAGATAATACAAACGCTTCAGCTTTATTATATTGATTAGTTTAAATATTTCAGGCACAAAATCTCACCTGCGTAGTATTACAGTATAAATAGTATAAAGTAAGTTGCTAGTAGTAAAATATTTTAACCTTACATAATGCATTATACTCGGCCTTGCAAAACAGCTTCAGCAATTTGCTCTATGCTAAATTCCGTGGGTAGAACGAAATTTCTCTGGTGCATATTTTTAATGCTATGTAACTATAACACAAATTATTTTTAAGAATATTCAAACTATTTTCTTACACTTAAATCCTCGTTTATCTCTGGTGGAAACGCAGCCTAAACATAAAAAATTCTAGCTCTTTATTACATACTTTCCCTTATCGTGAAGGGTTTATTGTTACTTTAAGGGAATACACTCATATCAGCAATGTCCTCAAAAACGCACGCAATTTGCTGATGATATCTCCGCCGTTTAGGAGATGGGATATAAAAAGACTATAAACTGTTCCAAATATCCAGCCTTATTTTTTTTTCAACAATTGAGTTTAATTCAATTCAATTCTGACTCAAATTATTTTCTATCGAAAATATCTTCCAACTTTGAATGTATTGACGTCATTTTGTAACTTAATTAGCTAACGCGGTAACTTTACTGCATAATTACACTCAATAGACTACAATAATACACAATCCAGACGGAAGTTGAGCAGTGCCTGGGGCTCCCAACCCAGGTCCAAGATTAAAGGGCCCTTCTACTACTTTATCGCTCAACCAACTGACCTTCACTCTAATATTTAAAGGCAAATTATCTTTAAATACACAACACTTTGAAGTCACACGAAATCCGAGAAAAATTAAACCTTATTGCGTAAAAGTCATCCTTTTTATAATACAAAATACCCCCCTTATCTATTTCCACTTTAATGACAGGTTGGGTCGTAGGTCGTAGTATTAATCTATATATATAATAATGAATCCCTATTTCCCTTGGTCACGGCATCAAGCGTAAACGGCTAGACTGATTTCGCTAATTCTTTTTTTGTTGTGTTTGTTATTGTCAGGAGAAAATTCTTATGTAAGAAATAAATAAAAAAATTGCGCGGAAAATTAGAAAATGTAAGAAAACTTAACGACCATATTAACTTTTGTAATGTAAGCTTTTGACAGCCGATTCTTATTCAAAATTCTTAGGACAGGACAACGTCTGTCGGGTCAGCTAGTATTTTAATAAAACCTAACACACATCTGTAGTAGACAGACACACTCTCAATACAGTGTACATCGTATAAAATCACCATTTTTTACTAACTGTTTTTACTATCTACTAAGAAGAGATACAAAATTCAATTTAGGATATTTATAACAAAAAGATACAGTCCTTTAAATTAAAATGTAATGTAATGTAATGTAAATATGATAAATACAATGAAATATTACGGTACTGTTTCAAGTATTTCAATGAAAGAAGAAGATCCCGCGGAAATTAATTGTTGTCCATAAACAATTTCTAATTTTGTATATTCTACTCGTTAATATCACCCTCAAATATAAAGTAAATAGAAGCTACAGATACATTTAAAAGACGAGGAGCTACTCGACTTCATTGACCAATATTTAATCATTCAAAAGTAACATAAAAAAGTAAACTGCATAAAATTGATGTTTGCTGTGTGAGATCACTGTGAGGACTGATTCGAATCTATCAGGACAAAGGTTATATACAAGACAAATTGCGCAAAGCCGGAGCGGGTCACTAGTCATAATTAAAGAGCCACTCTTTACTGTATCTTCTAAGAAAGGGAAGAGTTTTATAAAATATGGCCGTTCATCCCAATTTCATCGATTTTACAATTATAGACACACAAGAAATACTACACTCATTTTCTACATATCCCAGCAATATTTCTCTTCTGTTATCAGAGGGGGTAACGGGGCACATTTCCGAGTCGCATTAAGGGAGCTTTATGGAGGGGAAACGATTAACTCAGGTAGCTTCACTCGAATAGAATCAGTTGCTCAACTATCTATATGAGTTATGTCCACATTTTACCCAACTGCTGCTTCATAAATAATGTAAATATTCTATTAAATTCAGTGTATATTATTCTTTGTAATGTTGCCTATACCATTTGGTATTAAAGACCATTCGTTATGTACTAAACTACTTGGCGACCTGCGTGACTTTGTCCGCTTGATACTCCGCATCTATCAAGCGTAGTGTAATGTTATATAGCATATAGCCTTCATTGATAAATGAGCTATCCAGTATAAAAAAAAATTAATAGTAGTTCCTGAGATGCCCGCGTTCAACGAAATAAAATTTTCTGCTTTATAATATTCGTATTTTTAAGCCCCCTACATCCCCCATCTCCTCCCCTTCTAAGCTAATATTATAATATAAATGTTAATTATTATGTTGGAAATACTAATTTGAGTAGATTCCTGTAAGATACGAAGATAATTTTCTATTTAGTTATGAACATTTCTAAATTTATAAAACAGTACGCCAATTTAAAAAAAAATGAAAAAAAAAAAAAAACTTTCCTTCACTATCAGTACAACATACGTCCTTCGGAAGTAGAGTATAGATCAAAATGTTGTAATGATTAAATTATCTATACTGTTTGTTTGCATGAATGCGCTAATCTCAGGAACTACTGGTCCGATTTGAAAGATTCTTTCAGTGTTAGATAGACCATTTATCGAGGAAAGCTATAGGCTATATATCATCACGCTACGACCAATAGGAGCGGATGATCAGGGCACAAAGTCGCAAGGGTCGGCTAGTTTATTTATAAAGAGATAGCTATCATGTTACAAAATAACTTTTCCAGTGACAATCTTGATAAAATATTAGCGAAATTTCCATAACAAGCATATGTTGAGAATATATTTTACGCGTTTGCGATTCGCTTAACATTTAATATGTGTTCAAATTGGCAATTTCGCGATCCATATTTTTTACTCAAATGCAGCCATTATTGGAGACTGACGTACATCTGTCGCTGATGTTTGATATTTTGATGTTCATTATAGATAACATACAGACTTGATTTTTTATTAAAAAATACATTTGTTGAGCTTATAAAATTACATATTAATACTAAATATTATACCGTAATATTAAAACGTTTTTCTAATTTAAAGTTGTTATGTCTTGATCATTTACCCGTGATATGTATATTGTAAACATATATTATAATCTTTGTATAACTCTGATAGATGGGCTATGTTATTCAAAACTTAAATCAGTACACGGTAAACAGGTATTGCGTAGGAATAACAAACATTTATCGCAAATTTCCATGCTCATAATATTATCGGGTAATTCAGATATGTTTTTTATTGAGTACATTATAGGTTAAGAAATATAAAAATGTATGTAAAATATATTTGTCTGATATAAAGTGTAAGTAACTTTGTGCCAATTCTAGTTGGTTTTAATGTAATAACATAAAATTTATCTAACACAATTTTTAAAACACAAAGAAACTGAAGCACAATAAATACAGCGTGTGGTCTGCCTCTGCCAAGAGATAGGAATATCACGTACAACTCAACGTATTGTATCACGCCAACTATTCCCGTAGCGCCGCGACACTTGCTACGCTCGTAGACGTGCTACGTGCAATGTGCTACGGCAAAAATAAACGCTTCAAATGTTACTTACATTTTTATTTTAGTGCTCATTTGTTATATTTGACATTGTAGTATAGTTGTGCTGTTCTTATTGTATACAATTATTTATTAGATAAAGAATAAAAGTGTAATACTCATATGTTTATTTCGTTTACATTTGTGTACATGTACATGACTAAGACCTCCTAAAATGTAAGCATTCAAATACCTGTGTATTAAATATATCTGTTACACGACGCAGTAATAGTGAAGGAGAAAAAACTTAAAAACTTATGATAATATGTATATCATAGACTGCTAAGGGAACCCCTTTACTAAATTATATATGTCGGGGTATAGTTGGGGTAGGATAATAGTGAAGGCCGTGTCGGGCTATAATTAGAGTACGATAATGATTAAGAAAATTAATTACCACTTCATCGCGTCATTTTAATATTCAATGATTTTTAACAGTCTCAAACGAATAAAAGATTATCGATTAATCGGGATGCCAGCTCCCTATTTCCGTTTTGTTGATTTACTTCTCCCCACTAGTGGAGGGGCATTGCTACCATTGTCTAGTCCCTTTATATTCCCCGACTGACGCAGTACACTTTAGTCTCTCGACAAGTCTCTTTGAGTGAACATCACCTGGAGTTGAAGTGTAACAAATAGTGTGTCGCATCACGGATATTGGACATATCGGACTAAGGATCATGTGAGTTCTTACATTGCATTTAGATGTGTTAACACAACCTTAGGTTAGGTTTAGGTTAGGTTAGCCTTAGGTTAGGTTAGCCTTATGTTAACCTAACCTCAGACAAACAGTGAGACCAGGCAGTGGAGGTGAGTGTTTTGATAATTTAAAGGAGCTCCTTAAGCCTACACCTTGGTCACAAGTCCAAGGCACTGCCTAGGTTCCTGTTCAAACGGGATCGTGATATTCGATTAATTAATTCATTCAAATCGTCTCTCTGTTCTGACATATATAACCATTTTACTAATGTCGTTTTAATTCTATATTTTGTTTGAAAAATATATTTATGGCATCTTCATTTTCATATTACAAGTGATTATTTACAAAAATTCTAGGTCACCATCATTCAAATGAATAAGTTCCACAAGCTATAATATTACGCCGATTAACTCAAAAATAACTGATTTTCATGCGGTTTTCACTTAAATATAGAGTAATTTATAAGGAAGCTGTAAGTGTATAGTTTTTTAAGGCCTTGTGTAAATTGGTTGAAATAAGACGATTATTTGTTAGTGTTAATATTAAATCGCATTGATCTCCGTTTAATGGTGGGAGTAATATCGGGACATTGCCCACTTAATAAACATCTATTTACTTTTGGCATGACAGACAGCCCCATTTGCAGGGGATGCCTGCAGGCAAAAGAGACGACTACCCACGTTGTCCTGAAATGCGTGGCCGTCGCCACACAATGGGCATAAATGCTCAAGGACATGAGGTCGCTCCAAGAAGCCTGTGAAGTTCCCAGGAAACTTCTGCGCTTCTGGAAGGAGCTGGGCTGGCTAGTATAGCCAGTCATCTCTGCACGCACAATGGACCGAACTAGAATCTAAGTGCGGAAACAGGAGCCCACATACAATACAATACAAAATAGTGTTAATATGCTCGACATCCAGGGCATGTCGATAGTGTACACATAAATTAGTAATCACGATAGTCCAGTATTCATTTTCGTAGGGAGATTATCCAATATACTCGTCGGGAACAAGGTAAGCAATTTGCTCCCAAAGGCTGCGGCGCGTAATGACATTAATTAAGTTGCCTTGCAAGTTGCGGTCAGGCGTACTACATTATACGTTCTACGTAGTACGTAGTGGTTGGGACGTATTGAAAGAAATTGAAATCTGTAATTTGTAACACGAATGCTATTTTTCTGAATTTATGTGACCTATGAAATGATAAACATTAATTATAACAACGTAAAATAAACTTTAAATATGCCTTACTGTACTGAATTGAACTAAACTGTACTTTACTATAATGTGTTGTGATTTGCTGAGCTTAGTTCGACTGTACTATGCTGATTTGAACTGGCGTTAAAAATTGTACTATAGTTTATTAAAATCTTATTGTATCATGCTACATTGTACTCAAAAATATATTTTGCGTTAAAAAATCTGTTCTTGTTGAGCTGTACTACACTAAACTGTATTGTACTTTAATGAAATTTCTTTACTGTCGTTTACTGAATTGGATATTATAATATACAATTTTGTACTGTACTGTATAGTATATCCTGCGTTTTGAATTGTACTGAATATTATTAAAATATTTGTGTATCATACTTTTTAAGCAATTAAATATCACTTGCTTTAACGGTGAAGGAAAACATCGTGAGGAAACCTGCACTCCTGAGAGTTCCCTAAAAGTTCTCAAAGGTGTGTGAAGTCTGCCAACCCACACTTGGCCAGCGTGTTGGACTATTGCTCCCTCCTTTATAAGGAGGAGACCAGGCTCAGCAGTGGGCCATTAATGGATTGTGGTGGTGGTGATTGTATCATACTATACTGTGCTCAACAATCTATTTTGCTTTATACGGTGCTGAACTGTACTGTTCGTGTTGTGCTGTACTACACTGAACTGTACTGTTGCTAACTGGATTAGATAATGCGCTTTGAAACGTATAGTATTTTATTAATATTGTTGTGTATAATACTATATTTTACTCTACTATCTGTGTATTAAAATACATTTCACTAATTATCATAATATCTCTCACTACCTATTAAATATGATTTTATAGGGTTTTTATAAGAGCTATGTGTTTTCCCAACCCAAGGTATCTTAACTTAAATTAAATTAAAATTCCACCCAAACGTTCCAGTTATTTAAAAATACCCGCTATATTGTGTCACTGACAAACAATTCTAAGTAAATTAAAACTTTTAACCAAACTTTCCGTCACATGTAATTTAAATAAACAAACATAATTTTATCTTACTAATTAGGCACAAATGTTCTAAACCGTATAAGTTTTGACATGTTGTCAAGAGACTTGCAAACCTCATTTAAAGCGGCTCTTACAAAATTATACTTTTCACAGGAATACCATACTTATGTAGTTGTTTTAGAGATCATTTTTGTTTGACATATGATTGTATTGTTTGTATTTAAGTTGTTGTTACCACTCAAGCGTCATGGAGCGACAGTCTTAATATGTTGAGGCAGAATTTCTCAATGAAATTTTGGGTTTGGGTTTGTGAGCCCTAAGGGTTGTGTGAGATGATATGGCGGTAATTTTTATTGAGTTTACATTTCAATAGATAAATACTAAAATAAAAAAAAATATAGACTGCTGACGCTTTGAGTGATATTTGTAGTGACTGACCGAGGCTTCTGTTTCGGCCATTTTAGGCCAAATCAGCAACATTTTCTTTTTAAATTAGAAGTTAGAAAAAAAATCGCTATTTCTCCCTAGTGTTAAAAAAAAATTAATATTTTTAGTTACTTAATTATTTTCGTTTTACTATTACCTAGTTAATTATTTTCATCTAAAATACGAAATTGGTTTAAAAGTAACTAAGAATATGAAAAATATAGCAGCTTTTGAAATTAGTACAGAATTGCTGATTTATCGAGGAGACTAATAATGATTTTATTTTTAGAAAGTCTTAAGTATGCTTATATGTCTCACATTCAAATATTAATTATACATGAATTATACTACGCAATTAACACGTAATAAAAAAACAATGAAATACACTTTAGACGGGCAACCGATCAGTTCCTGGGACTTGAGACCCTGGAACAAGCTTAACAGAAAAGTTAATTTTTGTCATTATAATTATATTAATAGCCGCAAAACTGTCAAGAATCTAACTCTACATATTCAAAGATTAAAATTATAAAATTAAGATCAATGATTCTCAACCTATAAGCATAGACACAGTAACCCCTTCCAACCCATTAATTCAACATGTGACATAAAAGCTCAGAAAGTATCACTTATACTTAATGCAATCTCCAAGTAAAATGTAATTCACAAATCGTTATAATAAAGCTTTTGTGAACGTTGAAAGGTAACCTTAAAAGGTTCTGTAGGGCAGCCATTTTATGTCTCATTTTAATATGAATTCAGACTTTCAATGGAGTATAGCTTTTATATAACGATTTAGAATGTTTAAAGGTTTTAAAAGTTTGAAGCCTCAGTAGTTCTGGCGTTAGATTCACGATAGGTCGTGGTGGGTGGGTTTAGGTAGAAGTAAACTTTTTAAAAAAGTATTGTTTTAAAACCGATAATATATTACCGCTTAGCTTCTTTTTAAAAAATAGAAAATTAAAAAAAAATTCTAACTTTCAGAATTTTTTTTTTATTTATCTCAATTTATTATCGATTTTTTAAAATTTTACTCAACGTTCTGATATTGCTAGACATATCTGTATTATCTTACAATATGGAGAGACCATTCTCTTCATTTATATGAGAATCTACCATTTTTTTCATTATAAATAAATCAAACAATCCTTCTAGTAATAAATCAGTCTTTAATAACTACTCTTTAACGATCACACCAAACTAAAACAATAATGGGACCAGGAGACGTCCGTCGTCTATAGAAGCTACCGGCGTAAGCGTTTAATGTTCTAAAATATGTTGTGTTAGAAACATAGTTTACAAATTAGTATTCGCGGGTAGTTCCTTTTTTTATTCCATTTATACCCACGTGTAGACAATATATAACCTTTGTTGCGATAGATTAGATCCAGTCTCTCTGGTGTTGTCGTGCAGTGTACAATGTACATGAAAGTACCCCCTTGGTGGTAGGGGATCTGTTCCCCGACTGGCTTGCGACCACCAGCATGCGAATCCGACCGCCAAGTGTCTCAGATGCGTTTCGGCCGAGCCGCATGTGGGCCAGATCTACCCCTACCTCTCCCATCCCATTACTGCTGCTGTTCCAATGTACACCGGGTTCTTGCTCGGGGTCCATTGAAACCGCAGCAGTCTTCTTTTCGCTCCCCCTCCTCACTCTATCTTCGAGGCGACAATGCATCGACAAAACAAGAGATACCCTCTAGTTTTGTCGATGTCCATTGGCGACGGTGGCCACTCTCCATCAGGTGGACCGTCAAATCAAATCAAAATTATTTATTTCAATTAGACTTTTTTGAAAAGTACTTTTGAAACGTCAAAAATTTGTCGGTCAGTTAGTTTGTCTGAAGCTACTACCAGCTCGGAAAGCAGTTTTCTGTTGAGAAGAGCCGGCCAGAAACTCAACAGTCGCTTTTTCAAAAAGCCATGTTTACATAGTCTGTTATACAAATAATTTAACTTAAGAGTCAACGTCACTTAGATTCCAAGCATTCTCATCATTTAAGTAATTCTGTACATTATAGTATGCTTTATATATTAATGACTTCTTGATCGGAGTTTGAAATTGTTGAAGTGGCAAGTCTAATATAGGCTGTGGAATCTTATTATAGATGCGGCGAACACCAAGCCCCATGAAGCTATTACTCACTTTGTGGAGACGATAGTACGGCGGTACAAGTTTATTTCTGTTTCTAGTATTAACATTATGTTTGTCACTGTGTTTTGAATACAAATGAATATTGTGGTAAATGAACAAAATATTACAATATATGTAATGAGATGGAACTGTAAGAACGTCTATTTTTTTATATACATCTCTAAGGGAATCCCGCGCTCTTAAGTTATAAATGGCCCGAACAGCTCTCTTTTGAAGAATAAAAATGGATTCAATGTCCGCGGGCCTACGCCACAGTAAAATGCCATAAGACATAATACTGTGAAAGTAACTGAAGTAAACTAGCCTAGCAGTATTGATATCAGTCATTTGTCTGACTATCCTTACTGCGTAGGCAGCTGAGCTGTGTCTTCCCGCTAGAGATGATAGATGGGGGTTCCACTGGAGTTTTGAATCTAAAGTTAAATTTTTGTTTTTTAACATTAGGTAAAGCAAACTCAACGCATTTAGTTTTTTTAGCATTAAGAACTAAGTTATTTACCGTAAACCATTGCAGAACCTGCGATAATGCACTGTTTACATCGTCATAATTATCATCATGTCATCGTCTGCTCGTTTGTCCCTTATCTATCATAAAAAAAAAGTAGTGAGACTAGTATTGTAGTGTCGTGGTGAAAGTTAGCCTCCTTGAGGTAGGCAACGATTCTTTAACACTTGTTAAGGTGTGCACACGTATTGCTGTACAGTAATAGGTACCATTCCTCTCTTATTCTCTGACACAACATTATGGAACCCTAAACGCCGTGTTTATTTACACAATTCACCATCACCATCAACATCCATTACATTCGAAATCATTTCAATTCACGGTAGAATTACCAAAGTACCAACACAAAAGATTGTCATATAAAAGTATATTTGGGAAGGAAGGAGCTAACGATAACGCACTCACTCGTTAGCCGTAACGAACCCACATTTATGTATTTTGTAACGTAATTCTTATTTTTATCCCACTTCAGAATAAGAGGTTTTTAGGTTGACTGTATCTCTACTATTAAGAGTATAGGGGCTATATTGCGGAGTAACACTCAAATGATAATATTAACACGTAATCTAGATGGAAGCCGAAAAAGACTACTAGGAGTATGGATCACAGTATTCCCATTTCCCCTCCTAGTAAGCTAAAATGCTTGTGTCAGGAGTCCAATGTCCGGGATTTGACGACCCATCGACCGCGAATCCAACGCCTGAACCACTGAGCTACTGACGCTTCTATCATCTATATTATTCGTCAATACCTTGGCCGCATGCTTTGCCTTTACAATCAATATTATTCAATTAAATAGTTATATAATATTGTAAGTTAAATAATAATCTATATATATATATAAGGAGAAGCTGACTGACTTAATGACTGACATATCAACGCTGGGCCTAAATTATAAGGGTTACAAACTTGAAATTTTGCACAGAGGTTCTTTTTATAATGTAGAGGAGCATTAAGAAAGGATTTTTGATAATTCACCCCCTAAGGGGGTAAAACGGGGGTGCAAACTTTGCCGTTTTTGAAGTTTCAGTTCAGAATGAAGGATCTCGATTGAAGTAAAATATATTTTCTAAAATCATCCCTTATAGGATAAAAGGAGCATGCAAATTTAGTATGACTACATCATAAATTTATTAAATATGTGTACAGACGATCTACTGTAGGCTAATATAAGTATAACCTCAATATCGTAAACAAAGTTGCGGGCAAAAGCTAGTGTCACATAAATTCAAGCTAATGTCATGAAGCGACAGGTTGGATTATGCTGACTATTTACCTGTGCAAAGTCAGGGCAAGTCCCTACTAGTATATAAATTGTAACACGGAAAACGGATACTTTTTCTACCTCGATCGAACAAATAGCACCCAAAGGAAACATTTCATTTTAGTGCATACAAATTGCCTACGCCTGAACTCTTCTATAAAATAGTGTTACACAAACAGACATGAAATTATACACTATCCTACCTACCTACTAATATTATAAACTAATCAGCTCGCGTGACTTTGTCCATGATTTTGTTGTACCAATGTACCACTTTATCCCTCGGGTACAGAGCATTTGTTTTAGGGATAAAAATTATCCTATGTGATAACATGCCTTTTTAAGTATCCGTGTACCAGATTTCATTTAAATCGGTTTAGCCGTTTTATGGTAATGGACGGGACACAGCAGTTCTATGATTTTATTATATGAATGTCAAATTATGTACGCTAAGTACTCAATAGAGAGCGATTCAAGAGAAAAGATTATGTATATAATACACACAAATTATAGTAGAGAAACCGTACGAAGACGGGGTAGGTCGTTAGTAAATTATAAACAGATATGTAGAACAAAGTTGAGTTTCAAAGTATGAAGTATGACAAACTTGCACAAAGCATGTTTACAGAACATAATTTCCTTATTCTACACCAAACTTTCATTTTAATGTGTTTCACAGAAATTTACCTAAGATGTTAATGAAGATATAAATATAATAGGTTGGGGAAAAGTTTCTTCGCATTTTTTAAGAAAATTTAACACATTTTTTAATATAGTTTATTTACGTTTAACTATAGTATGTAGGTACCATTTTGTTCGATAACTTTTTGCCATCTTGTAGGGAGGCACATGATCCCATTGCTATAGAAATTTTGGGGCTTCTGATCAAAAAACCGCGACAAGTAGGTTTGGCAGCCCTCTCGTGATGTTAACCTGACACTGCCTAAAGAATTCTGAAGAGACTGAAACAGGTGGAAATCTGAACGTGCAAGGTCAGGACTATACGGCGGATGCATTAACACCTCCCAGCCAAACTCTCTTAATTTTTGCTGAGTGGCTAAAGATGTGTGTCTAGCGTTATCATGATGAAAAACCACACCCCTTCCTAAAAAGTTGAATAATTCCTTTAATCTCATCACTTTTCATCACCAGTTATCAGCTTCTTCAAAAATGTTCGGTTTCATTACGTCGTAATAAAGAATCACAAATGAGTACAGGGTTTATTAGCTTTCTTTCAGTGAGCTCGTGAGGTACTCAAATATCGAGCTTTTTTGTGTATGTACTCAGTTTTTTTCAAATGCGCCCAAACTATTTTGTGGTCAATTCCCAGTTCTTCAGCTACGTTGTAACTACTGATATGCCGATCTTGCTCCACTTTTTCAAAAATGGCATCCATTTTATCCGTAATAGGGTGACCAGAGCGAGGTGCAACTTTGACATCAAAATTACCGGATTGAAAACGCTTAAACCAAATTTGTGCTCCTCTCACAAACACTGCTCTAGGTCCATAAACATCGCAAATTTTTTTCCCGGCTTGCGTTGCCTTTTTACCTTTTTTGTAGTAAAATTTTAAAATGTATCGAATTTCTTCATTAGATTCACTCACCTTCACAGTACGAAAAACAAATGAAAATCACACATTTTCCTAATTTGAATTTGGAATGATCTTCTTTAAAATGTAAACTTGTAATGATACCAAAACCAGCCAGATACAAATAGTATAGCCAAAGAGATATTATTACAAGTTCATACATACTATAATGCGAAAAGACTTTTTCCCCAACCTATTATGTCGGCTTAGGTTAACCTAACCTTAGTTTTGTACAGTGAGACTAAGCAGAATCCTATTTTTGCTCCTATTCCTTAGAATACAATACTTCGTTTCCGTGCTGGACAATCTTTGAAGAATTATTATAACCAATCCTCATCATCATCCGGATAAAAACATCTTTATCGCATCTGTTCATACGCTTAGATCTTTTAAACTACGCAACGGATTTTAATACGGTTTTCACTAGTAGATAGAGTGATTTATTAGAAAGGTTGATATGTATAATACATGGACACCATAGTAGAGAAATATATAGTAGCGAAGCCAGAGCGGATCGCTAGTTGAATTATATTCAGTCAATTTCTTTCCGTTGTTTATACGCTTGATCTTTTAAACTACGCAACGGATTTTAATGCGGTTTTCACCAATAGAGTAGAGTAATTTATAAGGAAGGTTTACAATATGTATAATATGTGCATTTTATAGTAGATAACCATACAATGCCGCGACTGGTCGCTAATTGAATTACTTGTTGTTGTTGTTGTTTATACGTTTATATCTTTTATACTACACAATAGATTTAATTCAGGTTCAACCTATTAAAATCCGTTGTGTAGTCCTTATTCAACTAATAGATATCGTGATTTATGAGAAAGCTTCATATGAAAAATATATGCATATTATAGTAGAGAAACGATTTTAAAACTAATAACAGTTCCGAAATCTTAAATCTGAATGTGAGGTAATAAAATAAAAATTCCATAAGTAATAAAGAAAATATGAAAAATGACAATTTAGAAGAAGAAAAGAGCTATTGTTACAAATGTTTATAGCTGTAATAACGCAACTGGGAGATATTCAAGGTACCTTCATACGTGGCTATAAATCCAAGTGAATAACGTTGGGACGGCTCATCGCTCACCATTGCCGCACTCATTCACTATAACTGCCTGCCCGTGTTACTGTGTCGTTTTTTATGACATTCCTTATGAATTACTAATGTCTTCGCTTCCCTAAGATGTCATAGAAATAGAATATTAATCCAAGTTTGACATCAGCAATAAGAGTCTGTTCTGATTATGCGTTGAAGGTCTTAACGTACAGGCAGAATTCAAAATTTTAAAATGTTTATCAGCAGCCATGCTGTTAAGTACGAACTGTTGTCAATAAATGCCACCACTACCTGTTTTCACATCACAAGGCTTGCCCTATTTAAGACGCACCCAGATTATTAAAACATTTTTATTGGAAGGTACTTTCATGAAGTAGAAGACGATGAATATAACCCGAGAATTTTGAAGAATTTCTGAAACCGGTGCTTCTAGATTATCTCATCAAATCTCAAAATGTCTTAACATTCAGTTTCTTACACTGTGATGGACTATTGAACTATTCCTTATTCATCATAATTTAGTTTTAGAAGATATCTGTGTTATTTAAAATCTTACCCAACAATACCCAATAACTCCTTATACCGCAGTAATAATTCCGATAGAAAGTGATGGAGCGGGAGCTGATTTACAGAGCCAGGTGTCAGGTCGGCGATGCCATGAATAATGCATTCATTCGCTCATCAGTTATCGTTCACTCGTTTTGTAAATATTGGAAATTCAAACAACGTACCGGTGTATTCAATTATCAGGCTAATTTATTCCCGGAACGCTTTTTACTATAACGAAATCCATGTTAATTGTGTTAATATTTAAAAATAAAAAAGGGTTAATAGTCTATATATATATGCTTTCAAAAAAACCGTAATAAACGGAATGCACCAAGAATAACCCACATTTAGAATCTCATGATAGTGACGATATCATAGTAGAGAAAGCTAAATAAAAGAAAGATTTCGGCTTTAGTTAAATATAAGGTAGTTTAAGATAGTTTAGGATATAATAAACTTATCAATGATATAGCATGTTCTACTTTAACCTGTTGATTATAAATAATTTTTGATAACAGTACTTTTAATTATACTGGGAGGCTAAATAAAAGAAAGAATTCCGCTTTAGTGGTCTGTAAGAAAGAAACAGGTGAGATGAGGGATCGTAAAAAAATACCAATCCTAGATAATACTAATGTTTATATCCATCACGCAACTCTCAGAAATGAGCTGTTAGTCTTGAAACAGCCGACAAGATCTTCATAAATTGTAACTAAATACATCAGCATTAAATCAGCTTTCAAACAAATTAAACCGCATCAAAATTAGTGCATTGTCTTTGACGCTACGATGTCATAGACAGAGACACGTTAAATTTAACACCCCGTCGTTTTAGCGTTGGCAGTGGAAGGTGAGAATTGAAGCAAATATTCTCAAGGACGTTGGTTATTAAAGTGTAATTTTAAACGAAATCTTTCTTAATGTCATTGAATATTCTACGAGAACCTCAAAGCACATTCAAAATTGAGGATGATTGATCTTGGTACTGGAGATGTATCAATTAGGTATTGTCGGCGAGTGCGTACTCGTCTGATTGTTCGCCGGATAATTAATGATGGCGAACAATACGAAGGGGACAACTAATCATTCTCAATTGCCTATTGACTATTTTACCCGTCTTTATTTGGGAAATCGATTAGCTAATGGAACTGCTTGAAAAATAACATACCTACTTAAAAATTTGTACTTTACTGACGTATAATTTTTTGGTAAATCATCTTAACGCATGAGGGGCTAGGCTGGAAGAGCATCTAGTACTACTACTAATGTAACTTAGCGTCCTTTTAGTGGTAGGGGATCTTTTCCCGTAACCCGTATGTAGGCTAGGCCTCTCCTCTCTCACCCATCCTATTAATGCTGTGGTTCTAGGGTACTCTAGGTTTTCGCTCTCTGAAAGCATAGCATTTCTCTCTTCATTTCTCCTCCTCTCTCTATCTTGAAGGTAGCAACGCATCGGCGAAACAAGAGACAGTCTCTTGCGTTACTGTTTTCCATGGGTAACGGTGACCACTTAACATCAGATAGACCGTCTACTCGTTTACCTCTTAAGTGTTATAAAAAAGTTAACTAACAAGTCGTAAAGGGATGTACCTGTTTTCATGTGAGGTGAATGGGTTTCTTTCTCTTTCTTATTGTTCTTGTTCCTCAGCATCCTAAGTTTTGATCGCTATAGGTCACTTAAAATTTGAAATCTAGCACATCTATTTTTTTTAGATTAATCTTTTTAGAACATCTATTTAATATGAAACGTGTTTACTTGAGAATTCGATTTAACTAATGGATTCGATGAAAATTCTTTGTATTTTATTTTCTGTCTATTCATCAATTCCTTTATACTTTCTACATTCTTTTATATATTGCCTTTTCATATATTTTATAGTCTGTTAATCTTTTTAAATATTCTCAAAAAACATCGATTTAGTTATCTGTTTGACTTTTAAAGATTCACCTTTAATTCTATGTTAAAAGCAACCCTTAAATCTCCGAATGCTTCTGCATTTGCTTTTAAATTTTGGAAATAATAGTACAAATGCGTAGTTGGAAGCAATTTAGCTCATTGGAGTTGAAGTCTGAGAAACTTGGCTCTCAAGTCGAGTGCTCCGAACGTAGAATTAATATCCCTTGCTTCGGAAGTGCATGTCTATGTTACATGCTATCGCCAATTTGGTTACATTAGTATGGAGTGATTTGAGACGAGTGATTCGGTTTGATTTAAGTAATATCGAATTGTCGTTGCAGCTAAGGACCAAAATTATTTAAATTCAGTCAGAATTTTTTTTATCTTCATATCCAGGTGCTTGGTCCACACTTTTTACGATTTTAGAAAATATAAAAATTCTCAATTTTTTCAACTACTATTTATATCTTCAAAAAGATTAATTAACTAATGAAGAATAATTATTATTTAGGTTATTTATGCATCCCCATTTCTTAGCTTTTTTGTCACTAACAGTCTTAGAATTTTGGCCTCAATCATGCTGTTAGATTTTTTATGAGTCAGATGTCGAGCCGTGAAGGTGTGTTTACTAGTAGTAAAAAGGCCTTTTGATCCTGCACCTGGGTTGCAAGGTCTAGATTGTATTATATATTGTATTGTAGTCTTTTGAGTGTTATTGTGCAGCTACACGGTAAGCTACACGGTAGCTTACCGTGTAGCTTACAACCATTATACTCAGTTCACCTTTACATAGCATAAAACATAGTCGCTTCCCTCTGCCTATACGCTTAGATCTTTTAAACTACGCAACGGATTTTAATGCGGTTTTCACTAATAGATAGAGTGATTCAAGAGGAAGGTTTACATGTATAATACATGCAAATTATTGTAGAGAAACCGTGCGAAACCGGGCACGTTGCTAGTATAGATATATTTTCTATGTATTCTCAAATCTAAATATAGGTTTGCAAGAGTCATTTAAAACGTAGGTAAGCTTTCTTAGTACTTCAAAGCGTTCAATATTTGATCGACCTTTTGATGTTGTACAAGGAAAATTATAATAACGTGTTTAAATTAAACTGCCTTGAAAATTAATATCAATAAATACTTCTATGTATTCTTACATTACAATATATTGCTAGCAATACCGTTGATTACATTATATTCGCGGGTACCTCTTATTTTATTCCAAGACTGTATATAACTTCTGTTACGATAGACTTGTGGGATTACTTGAGGCACTTGTCTCGCCTGGTGATGGTTTGGAGTAAGTGTTTAATAATAATATTGTCACACTCATGAACTCCTTTATGATGGCGTCCCAGCATTAAGACACCACACCACTTGTACAGCCACAATGGTCACCAGATGAGCTCCGTTTGACAACTGCCATAAATCTATTGGATCAGAGGTTATATATTGTCTTGTTATAAATTGTTACGTGGGTATAATTAAAATATAAAGTTTTTGCTTAATGTATAGTCATATACAAGCGGCCTGCCCTCGCTTCGCTCCGGGTATTCGAAGCAATATATTATAATTGATGTCCTTAAATTGTCACTCTGTAATTGTGTAGCTTTTCATTAATTGAAAAAAGAAAGAGAATGAGAAAAGGTGAAGAAAAGTAACAGATAATAAAAGATTGAGAAGAAGCAGAAAAAAAATGAAAGGGAGATAAAGGAGAGAGAGAGATAATAGAGAGAAAGAAAGTGAAAGTGAATAAAGATAAAATACAAAAGAGAAAAAAGAGGATAAGAGAGAATGAAAGTATAGGAAAGAGAGACGTAAATACATATAGATAGACTTCTTTGAGTGAAATAATTTTTAAAATCGGATCCGTAGTTCTAAAGAAAACCTTCACTTTACAAAATAGCCACGTTATGGCCCTTAAATGGCCATATCTTTTTAATTAGATTATTTATGGCAACACCAAAAAACCTATGTTTTCCGTAAAGGATCTAGCTTTCTATCGATGAAAAAATTTTCAAAATCGGTTCAGTAATTTTCGAGCCTATTCGCAACAAACATACAAACAAGATATATAGATGTAGATGTATACAACCCACACGGGTCGACTATTGTGATTTGTTCTCCAATATATTAAGCTGTTCATAATAGGGGATGGTCACTTAAGTCGGGTAGGGATTGTTTAGGACGATTGCGGGTGTATAATTTGACCAGCCCTGACGTAAATGTGGGGTTAATGGACTTGTAGTGAATTTTTAATTAAGGTCTAACTACAGGCTTGGTTAGAATGGTACTACGACGACCAGACAAGCTCCACCTGACAACTGGCTCAAATATATCAGAACCCGCAAATATAAAGTTATCAACGGTGTTGCTGTACAATTTTCAATGTTCAGTAAATTATAGACGATTTATTCAAATGAACTACGAGCGTGTGTTTGTGGAATATTTTAATTCAATTTGGTTTTTATATGCTTTCAGGTCAATGTACAAGTTTATGCGCTATATACGCAATGACCTTTTCAGGACACGGCTGCTGCTGTAGATTTTTGATAGATTATAACCCGGCTATATTGTGGCTGGGTATATTACCCATGAATATAATCAATGTTATTTTTTTAGCTATTTAAAAAATTCAAAATCACTTTGCTTTAATGGTGAAGGAAAAATCGTGAGAAAACCTGCACTCCTGAGAGTTCCTTAAAGTTTTCCATCGGGGAGTGAAGTCTGCCAACCCGCATTGGGCCAGTATGGTGGGATTATGTTTTAATACCCTCCTCATTCTGATGTGGAGACTCGCCTCAGCAGTGGGACATATATGGATTATGATGATGATGATGATCATTCGTCATCATCGGTGAAAACAATATTTTAATGATAAGACATTTTTTTTAAATAAAAAAGTTTATAATCATTAAAAAATCAAACTGCTTAAAAATAATGATCTCAAAATATACTTATTTATTGTTATTATATTAAATTAATCGTAATCGAAATAATGCTACTGGTATGTTAGGTTATCACCTTGCATAAGTATTGTTACGAGATAGAGATCAGGATTGGAAGAAATTGATAGATGTTTCGTTGGTAAAGGATTTATTCAGAATGTCGACAAAGTCCAATAAAAATTTCACTAAAATAATTCTACACTACGATTTCGCACTATTTACACGTCTCCGATATTTACATTCCTTGTTTGTAATCTGCACAGTTCCACACTACTTATGCACACTACTCTCGAAACCCTACACTGTAGTTCGTCGCTATTCACTTCCCAATAATCCTTGCTTCGACTATGCACCACTTTCTCAGCACTTCGATATCTCTTTGAACTCACTTCTTCACTCTCGAGTAATAGACTGACTTGCGATTATCCGTACAATCGTTTATATAGGTTTTCATATAAAAAACTTCTCGCAACTTGATTCTAGCAATTGCTGTCCCTCTTCTATTTGTAGTATTTGATTTCTTTTTGGCTATAGTTAAATGACAATATCCTATCATAGAACGAGAGAAATAAAATCCATTACTGTACAGCAATATGTATACACATGCAAGCCGGGTAGCATCTTAGACTTGCGACCAACGTGTAGACCGAACACTAACTACAGTAGATAATAAAGCTGGAGAAGGATGACCTTAACCACGTCACTATAATACTAATTTCCATGTACTACTCTAATCTATCACACTAAAGGTACCGACGAATAGACAATATAATGACAATATCATTTTATTGTCTATTCGACGATATAACCGTGAACACTAATTTATCAAAAGTGTTGTTAATAAACATGTGTGTTTCATTTTAAAGTTATAAGGGTTTTAAAAGCTTTCGGGTATTAGATACCCGGCCTCAATTGCGCCAGTAATACACAATCACTATAAAATTAATTCTCAAAATACCTCTTATATAACGCGGCTAAAACTATATATATCGAGCCAGAAGGTATTCTTAAAATATTTTATTATTTCAAGTTAGCTCCTTATAACCATTGTTCCACGCTCTTGACTACATAGCCGTTTGTTTTGAATGCCACTTTTGTGATTTCCTTCTGTTCGGTCATTTTCAAATGAAATACTTTTACTTTTCCTTTTTAGGTGCTCCGTTATATTTGGTTTCGTAAGTCAACGTTATTTTGATATGATTGATATATTTTTTACATTTTTTTTATTAATAATTAATATAATTATTTATTATTTATATCAAAACTAGCAACCCACCCTGCTTCGTACAAGGTTAAGTGTTAGGTTGCTGTTAGGTGCGTCGTTTATAAATTAGTGTTCGCGGGTAGTTCCTTTTATTTTATTTGAAGTATACCCGAGCGTGCAGATATATAACTTTTAGTGCGATAGATTAGAGTCAGTCTCTCTAGTGTTTTCGCGGAGTGTATATGGAGGTTAGTATTATAGTGTCATGGTTAAGGTCACCCTTCTTGAGGTCCTCGTGAGTTTTAATCGCTCTGCCACTGCACGGCTCCGTCTAGACTGCTTATTATTATTATTATTATTATATCTTGAAAGTTACTGCGCAGAAAAACTCCCATAATCTTAGCATTACTATAATATATGATGGTGAATTTGACACCCGTTTTTGTATCTTCAAGCTTTTTAAACCTTGTTCTGTTTAATACTGAATAAATTGTTCAATTTTATCATTAGTAAAGTCTAGTGTTGTTGAAATGTTTCATGTTTTTAAAACTATGCCAAACGGTAACATTCACGTATTATTGTGGTAACTTGGTACTACAGTTTCGATCGAATTGAGCGATCTTCTTCAGCCAGTGGACGCGCTCGCGGTGGCCGGTCGGCAAACACTGCGGGCCGCCGCTCTTCGGTTGCGGTGTGGGTGAGGAAACGGGAACGGCTATCATGTCATCGTCTGAGGCACTTAGAATTTCCTCACTGGAATCACCTTGTTTAAGCGGAATATTCTAGCATGCGGAACTAAACACATCGTCACTAGACTCTCGGTCAATATCTCGAGCGTTGTGAAGACACAGTTTCCAAGTCGGTGGCAGTTTTCATCCTCCGTCTCTATTGTATGTTGGACGCTTGCTGATTTCAATGACTTCTCTAACTTTTCGAGGTATGAAATGTTTCTCTCTAGCCAGGACCCTTGCCTTATCGAACCTGATGTAATGTCTCGCGTCTGAGGACAGGGAATATTCCGCCACCGCGGAACTCTCGCTATCAAACTTTTTCATGGAGCGTATGTGCTCCGAGAGCCTAGTAGACACGTTCCTTCTAGTTTCTCCTACGTAACATTTTCTACAGTCGCAGGGGATCATGTACACACCGGGTATCCCTAATGTGTCACTATTCTTTGGAGAGCGGAGTAACTGCCTGAGTTGTGTCATAGGGCGGAAGATTGTCCTAATGCTGTATCTACAGCGTAATAGGTTTCCAATCCTGTCCGTCATTCCTTTTATGAAAGGCAGGAATATTGTCGCTCTTTCCACCGATGTTGCGCGTGTTCTGTTTGACGCATTCCCAAACCGCCAACTCTGTTTCCATTTGTACCCGTTGCTATAAAGGACCCCTCTCAGTCTACAAAGGACTCGTCAAGTGTATGTTCTAATTCAATTATCTTAACTTGCCCTCTTCTATTTTATTATTTTTATCTTGAAAGTTTTGTACTATTTAATTCTTTTAATTATCAATATTTTTGACAATTTTATCTTATACGTTTTGTAAGAATACATCTTTATTTGCTTGTAACCTTTTAATAGCTTCTTCATTTTTTGCAATTGAACTAATTCATTCTTTTGTTGTACCTTGTATTAATCCATCTGTTGTTTCTTTAGCCTCTTGTCACAACTCATCCTTCTTTCTATGTGTAATATAATATATGTAATATTATTCATATAAACCTTCCTCTTGAATCACTCTATCAATTGGTGAAAACCGCATTAAAATCTATTGCAGAACTGTTTTATACTATGTAAAGATGATACTAATCCAAATTATTTCATTGGTTGAGGCCTGACAGATAATATAAGTAGTAATATTCGTCTAAAATTATAACCATTTTAAATCAGTGAACCTAAAATAAAAAACCTTTCCAAATGTACTCGTAAAAGTATGAATAGTCGAAATATTAAAGTCTACGTCGGCGACATTTAAAGCACCCTCGCGGTTTCTCTTTTGTTCCATTTGCAAGACGTTTTTCAAAACGAATGTCAAGTTGAAAGAACTAACGAATGCGACTGTTTTCTGTTATTTTAAAATATAAAAATTGTTTTTCTATGTATTTCTATTAGTAAAGAAAATATTTTTTAAGCAGAAAATATATTTTCGAGACGGGGACGGGTTTGAATACAATTCCCCTCTGCCACAGCCACACCAGGTTCTTGCTCAGGGTCCACTGAAGGATCCGCAGCATGCTTCTCTTCGCTCCCCCTTCTCACTCTATCTTCGAAGCAACAACGCATCAACGCAAAACAAGAGATACACTCTATTTTGTCGATGTCCATGGGCGACGGTGGGCACTTTCAATTAGATGGACCATCTGCTCGTTTGTCCCTTATCTATCATTTAAAAAAAAGCATTCGTGATTGCGAACATTTGTAGCTGATATTCTAATATGAAGCAGATAAGTCTGTCTGTTACGCTTAAACCACTGAATCGATTTTGATGACATATGGTACAGAGATAGACTAATTAGTATTTACATTGTAACAGTTCGAAGCCTCGCTCAGAGTGTGTCAAATGAAGCGATTCTATTGGTTCTAAACAAACACGTTCCTCGCTAACCTCTGGCGAAGACGCAGCCTTACCGTAGATATCATTTCTTATAATCAACAAGATTCTTTCAGTCTTTAAGATATATCTTTATTAATTAGTTTTATTTACTAATGTTATCTACATGTGACTGATACCGCACAGTAACACGCACAAGACAATAATTATAGGCACTTAAAACGGAACAACGAGTAACCAATATTAAACACTTACTCCAAACCTTACTAATGGAGACCTAGCATCAAGACACCACACAACTGAACAGCCATAATGATCACCAGTGAACTCCGTTTGACAACTGGCTCAAGTCTATAGGAACAGAGGTTATATTATACAGTCTTGAAATAATTGGTCGGGGAAAAAGCCTGCATTATAGTATGTATAAACATGTAATAAAATCTCTTTGGCTATACTATTTGTATCTGGCTGGTTTTGGTATCATTCAAAGTTTACATTTTAAAGAAGATAATTCCAAATTGAAATTAGGAAAATGTGTGATTTTTATTTGTTTTCGTAATGTGAAGATGAGTGAGTCTAATGAAGAAATTCGACACATTTTAAAAGGTCAAAATGCAACGCAAGCCGCGAAAAAAAATTTCGATGTTTATGGACCTTGTGCAGTGTCTGTGAGAGTAGTACAAATTTGGTTTAAGCGTTTTCAATCCGGAAATTTTGATGTCAAAGATGCACTTCGCTCTGGTCGCCCTATTTCGGATAAAATGGATGCCATTTTTGAAAAAGTGGAGCAAGATCGGCATATCAGTAGTAACGACGTAGCCTCACACATTTTTAGCCAATCAGCAAAACTTAAAAGAGTTTGCCTGGGAGGTGTTAATGCATCCGCCCTATAGTCCTCACCTTGCACCTTCAGATTTCCACCAATTTCGGTCACTTCAGAATTCTTTAGGCAATGTCAGGTTATCATCACGAGAGGACTGCCAAAACTACTTGTTGCGGTTTTTTGATCAGAAGGCCCAAAATTTCTATAGCAATGGGATCATGTCCCTACCTACAAGATGGCAAAAAGTTATCAAACAAAATAGTACCTACATACTTTAGTTAAATGTAAATAAACTATATTAAAAAATGTTTTGAATTTTCTTAAAAAATGCGAAAAGACTTTTTTCCCCAACCTAATAGAACAAAAATTATTACTCGCGAATATAAAGTTACTCTAAATAATACTTGAATATGAAATGTTAAATGTCTAGTAGGATACAAAATGTTATGTTATAATTAACACACGTTAGATAGGGTAAATGTTTATATAAATTATATTATGTAAATAATTAAATTAGACTGTTCAAAGATCTTGTTTGTGTAGTACATATCAAAATTTTATCTTGTGATATCTTTGAAGTAAATTCACTTTGATATTTTTTATTATTTTAAAAGTATATATATATATATATATATTATAATAGTCAGAACCGATATTGACGATGACTATATATATATATATAGTCGTCAATATAAACTAAGTGGTGAGTACTCTGCAGCTTGGCGTGATACTCCGCGATGCTCATTTAGCCTCGAGCGTTGACACTACTGTTAGCAACACCGTTTATAAATTAGTATTCGCGGGTTCATTTCATCTTTTTTTCATAATACCTTATGTTACGATAGGATTGACAAAGCCTATCAAATGATATCGCGCAATACATATTAAGGTAATGACACTAATGTTGTGAGTGTGAGTGAGTGTAGTGGTTTGGTGCTAATGATGTTTGGTTTTATTATTTGGTGTTACCATGAGAAGTATCCTAGCAATACTTGAGGTTTATCTAGGTGCAGGTTTGGCCTGCTCAATATTTCTACCTTAATAATTTTCTTTCTTTCATTTCGTAATCCCAATTTTAATGCCAATTTATAGATGTACCTGAAGGGTTACAGAGGAAGGTTTTTTAATGATCTTTATTATACAGAAATAAAAATATAATAAATATATATGTATACTTTTAGGCCCTAGCCCACAATCAGTTGCTCGTCTATGCACCGAAAAACATATTATGGTACACTCTAAGCAAAGGCGGTGTTATCCCTAGAAGAGGTCGTTTCCAGACAACCTATGATTGTGTGTATTATTTTTTAATATTTTAGGTATCTTTAAAATTTAGGTTAAACTCTAAATTCTAGGTTAGTAGTATCTGGATAGATTTTCGCCCAGATTATTATCAATAAGTGATCTAATGTTAATTCAAAAGATTTATATTGAATTTAATTTCCAAATGCACTTAATATGAATGGTATATCGATATCAGAATAGCATATCGTGTTTACGAGCCAATAGTCACAATTGCTGACGCATACGTAGACTGCGGTGTGCGCCTGACGTTGCATTTAACAGAATATCGATTTTGTGAAATTTATTTAGCTACTGCGGGTATTTATACAAGTTTGTATAATCTTGTATAGATATAATATTAACCTAAGATAAGATACTGCATAGTAGTTCGTCAAGTTTCAGCTTAAGCAGATACTAGACAATGCTTAAATAACTAGTCCGCCATCTTGGGCCGTCGGCCATATAGGATTTAGAAAGGTCGTTTTATTTTTCGTGTTCTTCTTAGAAAACCTTTTTACATGTATTTGATACCTCTTGTAGTAACAAGAGGGTGTAAAAAAATATATATAGCCCGCCATCTTGATCTGTCGGCCATATTGGATTTAACGAAAAAGTTATTTTAATTTTTATATTTTCCTTAGCAATCCGTTTCATTTGATATTATATGAGCCTAGATAAAAATTCTAGGCTTCATTCAAATAAAAATTCTTATACAAAACTACAATCTTGGACGTTTATAATATTAATAGGTATACAAACCTACCTCTATAAATGGATGGATATAATAATTATGTCTATCAAAATCAAAAAAGAAATACGTATATAGAAATGTCAAATGATCACGGGTACGGGTATCACAAAGCTGACGCGCTATTTTCCGGAACGTGCGTCTGACAGCGCATTAAATGTAATCAATGCTATCCTACCGTTAAAGCGACTCCCTTGTGTGTTATCTTAATCTTTTTCTTTTTCTATACTGTCTATCTAACCTCGATTTACTTCAGTGTTAACAAAATTATTCTTCTTTTCAGCTCTCATTACAACCAGAACAATTTGATCAGTTTTTCTGACAGTCGAAGTATGAAATCTAACGCAGCCAGGTACGTAAAAGTTAAAAGTATTGGAACTATGCAGAGTATCAGAATTATAAAAATATCTTATATACAATATAAATAAATCAAGTTTTATGTAACATAATTAAGCCAAAACTTTCGAACTATTAATATAGTTGCATACGCTTAGTAGTGGATTACATGAACATCCTACCGACTGCGCTATTTAAAATAGTGCATCAATGAGAAGCTTGTTTAGTACGTAGGAACTAATTTACCAACTCTAATTGGCGTCAGCCCCGACATATTAATTAAGAAGAGACAGTGTGAGTAGGTTATAAAATAATGGTTATTACAGTCACAAACAAGACACTAACCAAATGTTTAATTTTTTACGACTCCCTTGATCTTCAATGAAGGAAACAGTTACTTTTTGATTTTTTGAATTAGGGGTTAAATTGACTCTAAAAAGGAATAAGCTATATGTTGTCAAGCGCATCAAAAGCCATTGAGTGTTGTTGGCAAATAACTTTGACAATAGAATAGATGATTTAATTTTTATTGTCTACTTAATTATAAGGAAGTTGAAATTCCTTTCCTGAATAAGAATAAGTGGAAAAGAAGGAAATTTTAATCGTTATTTCAAACAACAGCATCAAAGGATACAATTAAAAAGATACCATCATGCGAAAATTGAATTTTTATTTGTTAAGGAAATTTCGTTCAGGTCAACGTGTACACGTGCCTCTATAATAAGATACCTGTTGTTTTTTAATATTTTTGAATATAATTATGATTTTTATAATATACTAATGCCCCACTCAAACTTTAAGCGCATATAAGGTATAATTTTATATTTTGCTAAGACTTAAACGATCACACAGTTCGACATGATTAACTTCACCACAAACTTTTATCCCATATTTAATCGATTTTAAGCCTTTTTTTGCAATTAAACGTAGTCCATTCTTAAGCTCTAGTCTATCTTTGTACCGAATTTCATCAAAATCGGTTAAGTAGTTTAAGCGTGAAAGTGTAATGAGGAACATATTGAGGGTAGCAGTATCATCAAAGTATCAACCTAAAGAATGTTAATAAAGGGATCACTATTTTTTTTCCGTTTTTTCTCTGACTTACTGCAGTAAATCCGACTACCACGAAAAAGTCTTTTCATTTTTCAGATAAATATATTGCCTATGACACTCACATATAATGTGATAATTTTCAAAGTCGATTCAGTGGATCCAGAGATTACCCCCTACAACCTCACAAACTTTACCTCTTTATAATATCAGTATAAATATAGATTGGTAATGGGAGATTTTAGGACATTTCATTTTATAATAGGGCTATTGTTCTGCATATTTTGGACCAACGTAAACAGTATCGTCTTACCCTTAAAAATAAATATCAATATTCGCTTAGCAAATATCGATATTCACTGAACAAATATTTAACCCAAATTTTCGTTAAGAGGTCTGAAATGCTGACGGTGAAGTGTAGGCCTAATATTATGATACGTAATTATCGTTATATAATTCATACAATACATACAAAAAAGGCTGTATCCAACTGATACAGATAGCTTAGTAAATCTTTCACAGAAGCTTCAGTCCCTAGCTACCTATGCTACATCATGGATTCAAATCCCAGTCATTGGACAACAGACGTGGCCCCCTCCTAACAAAAACATTTAACTTAGAACTTCTTATTTCTAATAAAACTTCTGACTATTTTTTACACTCCTCTTTCTTATTAACTTCTTCTGTATTATACTATTTTAGTTTTACTTCTTCTCAGTTTTATTGATCGCAGCCTGCAGAAGATTCTAGGCATCTAAAGTACTAGACGTTGCTAGTTCTTTTTCAAATAAAAAATGTGAACCAGGAGAGATTATTATTTATATTTGAAAAAGTGACTTCTAGAAACAATTTAGATCGGGATTGGATTTTGATAAAGTTTTTGCTAATGGATGCGCCAAAAGAGTTGTTAATATATACATAAATATATTATAATACTGGTTGGCCCTAGCTTCGCAACTTACCATGTGTATTTAGGTTTGATTTTATATCTGTAATTACTATATTTCTATATCGCCATTACGCTATATCACTATATATATATATTGCATATTTTAATTTTTAAATATATTTTGCTATATTTATTGTTGACTAAACCCTAAACGCTTCAACTGTCACACACCTCATTAAAACGTAGCTTTTGTCCTTTCCCTAGCTCTAGTTTATCTCTGGTTTAACTATATTAGTGCAATAGCAGTGATGGCCCAGTGGTTGAGACTTCAAGTTCTACTCGGGAGGTCCGAGGTTCGATCCTGGGCACACACCTCTGACTCTAAGTTATGTGTATTTTAAGCATTAAAATATCACTTGCTTTAACGGTGAAGGAAAACATCGTGAGGAAACCTGCACTCCTGAGAGTTCCCAAAAAGTTCTCAAAGTTGTGTGAAGTCTACCAACCCGCACTGGGCCAGCGTGGTGGACTATGGCCTGATACCCTCCTCATTCTGAGGAGGAGACCCGGCTCAGCAGTGGGCCATTGAAGGGTCGTGATGATGATGATGATTAACTATATTAAGTTTATATATAGTTTAAAAAGTAGCTGTTACTGACTATTGAATATACGAGTAACCCTAGCTTTTTACCTATCCCTATGCATAAAGTAATGAACTGAAAGGAGGACAAACAAACCAACAAACGTACTTCAAGTTTTATTAAGTAAATAGGCTCAACCGTGATATATTACAGTAATATCGCAAGCTGCCCACTGTACAGTGTACACTGTACTCATTACGTTCTCTGAAATTAGCTTGTATTTTGAAACTACTATTGATAGTGGTCATAAATTATTATAGTGGACAAATTAATGTGTTTTAGAATTTAAATGAAAATGGTTGACCATTTTACACCATTTGTGTATATTTTGTACTTCATATTTCATTTACTTCAGTATATTATATACTTCATCGTTCATGCGTCATACTATGTAATTCATACTTCATTTACTTGAATATATCATATACTTCATCGTTCATGATCGTACATATCAGAATAACACATAGGTTATAATTTATAATGATATAGTGTGCAGTATCCAAAATATAGCAGATGAAATCGCGGGGCGCAGCTAGTATTATATAGTTTATCATTCATACGTCATACTAAGTACTTCATACTACATTTACTTGAATACTTCATTCATACGTCGTGCCACGTGCTCCATACTATACGAACAACCTTGTGGGTATATCGCATATATTTCATATTTCACACCTCTTACTCCACTATCCATTTTCATTTAATTTTCACTTCATTTTCAATACTTCATATTACCTACTACATACTAATTTTTATACATGTTGTTTCTGTGATTCAGTTTGAAAAACATCAGTTTTGGTTAAAATATATATTACCTTTCATAAATCCCTTAAAGAAACTTTTTCTCTATTTCAATTGAGAAATGCGAACGTCTAAAACATTTGTGTACTTTTCAAAGAAATATATTGCAAATAACATTAAGCGAATACAAAGTTTGCTTATAAGTTAAACAAAATAAAGGTTGGTGGACTACATGCGGTTGGAATTGAAAAATAGTTTCTACTGGAATATAACTATTAATGAAATAGGATTTCTATGGTTAAAAACAAACTAAACAACTTGTTGTATATGTAGAGGTGTTTATATAATTTATTTATAGACTGACTAGTCCTCCGGCCCGGATTCGCATAAGTGCAATTTAACACTTGTAAGTAATTTAGATTTTACAAAAAAACATTTGATTTTCAAAAATATTTAGATGTTCAAAAAAGATTTTATTATCATCCCGCAGGAACTGAATTTTTAAGCTACATGCGAAACGAAATCAATAATATCTGGCTTCGATAATGTTATAAATTTTACAATAATGTGAGGAGTAAAGAATTAAAAGAGCAATATCAGCTTTTTCGCAAACATCAAAGTCGTTTGTACACTGTATGGATTTTAATATAGCGTCAGAAGTATTCGTCGAATGTCGACGAATTCAACTCTGAAACAGTTCAGTTATTACAGAGATCGAAGATATTAAAGTATCATCTCTTTATTCATTCATAAAATTATAAATATGCATTAATATAAATTGGTATTTTTAAATTTTACCTAACAACTATAGAACTTTTATGGTAGATAAAGCGCAAATTAGAAGATGGTCCACCTGATGGTAAGTGGCCACCGTCGCCCATGGACATCGGCAATACGAGAGAGTTTCTCTCGTTGCCTAGAATGCTGCGGCTTCAGCACTTCGGACCCTGAGCGGGAACCCAGAGTTTACTATGACCGAAGAATTAATAGAGGGAAAGAGGAAGTCTGGTCCACATGCGGCGCAAAAGGAACGCGTCAAGAACACTTGGCGGCAGTGGCATGCTGGTAGTCTCTATTTTTATCTTTTTATTCCACGTAACATAATGAAGAGGGTCTTAATAGTATATTATACTTACACTTTTACACTTAACTAGGTATCTACCCCGTGACGGGGGCTAGAATACTATTCCCCTCAATACTCATCCCATTAATGTTGCAGATCCAGTGGACTCTGGGCTCTTGCTCAGGGCCCGCTGAAACCGTAGCATTTTTTTCCTTACTCGCCCTCCCCACTCTATCTTCAAGGATGCAACGCATCAACAAAACAAGAGAATACTCTCTTGTTTTGCTAATGTCCATGGCCGGATGTGGCCACTTACTATTAGGTGGACCATCTGCTCGTTTGCACCTTATGCCGTAACGCGTTACGTTACGAAGCAGTTTACCCTCCCATAAGAAGTTATCACTCAAAAAACCTATTCTAACCATCAGTCTTTCTTCTCTCTTCTTATGTGTATGTCTATATGTAAAGTATTTCCACAATACTCAAATACAATATAATAACGCTAAATAACATTACAAATAAACGTTGTTGTGGTTAATGTATTTAGAACGACTTCTTGACTCGCAATTAAAATTAATGTTTATTCTCCTTTGAACGTGTTGTGGTAAACAGATGCTTTTTGTTTCAGTTAGCGATACGTTGATAACTTACTAATTGCGGGTACTTCCTTTAATTTTATTTTATGTATACCCACATGTTGATAATATAATTATAACCTATAGTGCGATAGATTAGAGTCAGTTTCGCGCAGTGCACAAAGAGTAAACGATTATCGAATAATCGTATCGTCATCGCCATCTATGGCGTTGGAGTAGGGTAGTAGTCACTTCCGTTTGACAGTCTCGACCCTTTATATGCCTTCGACAGTCTGGCTGTAGTCTTAGTCTTGCGAGGTCTCTCAAAGAGTGAAGTAGTCACTAGAATAGTGAAAGTAGTGAGTGCAGTGTTAGTGCTGGAAGTGCTGTTCGATTAAGGTCACTGTGTAACTTACAATGTAGTTGACGCGTCTTGTGTTAGGTTATATTTATGTGAGTTTAGCCTTAGGTTTTAACTAAGAGCCTGAGCAGTAGAGGCGAGTATCTGGATCAAAAATATGATATTCCTCAGCCTACATCTTGGTCACAAGTCCAAGGCACTGCTTAGGTATCTCTCGTAATTGTTAGAGATCATATTTGATTATTTATCGGTTCAGTAGCAGTATCTACGTTGCGTTTACCCAATAGTACATTCAATATCATCACCCCTTGTGGTGTTCTTCAATATTCCCCGTATCTGCTTTCTTCTCATCATTAAAATCTCCGAGATATATATTTGACCTTTTTCGTAGATCTGGAGCACTTCGACTAATAGTTTCATATACTCAATGTTGACTTAATAAGGTCTAACCTCCAAAACCTACTTGGCTTTCTATTTAAAATGCATTCCAATTAAAGTAGAAATAGTGAGTGAATGATAACGTGAGTGTATGTGGATTAGGAGAGGGAGTCAATCTAAAGAACGAAGTGTCTCTTTGGCCTCAATTCTGAAGTTTTCACGGATGAAGTCACGATCAGATTAGTAATTGGTAATCATTATCATCACCATCATGTTAATCTCTTAATGGCTCACTGCTCGCCGGGTCTCCATCTCTGAATGAGGAGGGAGTTAGGCCATGGACCGCAATTGTGGCCAAATGCAAATTGGTAGACTTCACACACCAACAGAACAGAACATCTTGGAAATGATGGCGTACAATGGCCAACGCCACACAAAACACGTCAGAGTGTAAAAAGCGCCGTGAAGATTTCAGGGGGCGCCAAAAGGAAAAGATAATATTATTCGAATTAAAAAAGAGGTGGTCCAAAAAGCGCGTCGAGCGAAGCGGCTGCTTAACAATTGTATATACTCAATCTTCGTTTATTTTTCATAAAAATCTGGGTTAAAAAAATAAAGACGCTCATGAGAATTTAGCACGATTTATTTAGCACGCTAAAGGTGCTTGGCCCGTCCGTGCTCTCAAGAGAGCAAGTTTCTTCATGATATTTTCCTTCACCGTTATAGCAAGTAATATTTAATTGCTTAAAACACACATAACTCAGAAAAGTTGTCGGTGTGTTCCCAGGATTGATCTCGGACCTCCCGAGTAACACACCAAAGCCTTGACCACTAATAAATAAAATTTTAAAGAAATGTATATGAAGTTTTATTCGAAAGTATTCTTATCTAAGTTCCAACAAGTGGGTGCTTCATCCCAGCGCTTCAGTAAAAACTAGCGTCGTTCAATGAAGTGTTTAAATTAACGACGAGAATAGCTACTAATTTGTTACAAGACGACTAAGAAGAATATTCTTGACATTTTATTTATCTTACTGTTATCTTAACCAATATTATAATTTCCAAAGTAACACTTAAAAAACGTAGATAATACTTATGAATACAAGGTCAACAAACGACAGTGCGATGTAATATACTACTTACGCCATCTATTGACGAATAGATGACGTATGTCTGTCTGTTACACAATCAGGTTTATATCACTGAACCGATTTTGCTGAAAGTAGAACTTAAGTAAGAAAATAGGTTATATTTTATTGCGAAAAAAATACCTAAGAATACAAAGTAAATAAATGTGCGCCAGAATATTATTGTTATATTTTGATTGTCGGCAGTTCTTATGGATATATTTTTAGAATCATGTTTCTTGTGTTTTATTAAACCTTGTTTACCTTGTGAGTGAGAGTGAATGATAATATAACAGTGGGGGTATACTAACTTTCCTTTTCCTAATTAGTAGAAGAGTCTAATTGTTAGTTAAATATAGTTTTACATATTAGTATTAGTGTATAACACATCCAGTAGCGGTCAACCGCCTCTCGGGGGGTCGAGATGAGACCTTTTTTTTAGTCGTCAGTATTTCCAGAAGGGGTGAAGCGTAATGCTTGGATGACTTGGATGGCGCCAGAAACATAACTCGCCCAAGGTGCCAAGGTAGTTATTTATAAATGAACGGATCAGAACACACAAACATACAGATGGAAAATGGAATTGTGATAATATAACTTGAGGAGACCTTATAAAAAGACTCCAGAAATCAATAGAAAATAAATCAAATTCATTTATTCTACAAACAGACCCTTGACTTTATTAGGTAGACAATAAAAATCGTTTCTTAAATGACTTCATCTTAAAGAAACCATGCCAAAATCTTTTCCTGTTCAAATTTATTTAGAGAAAATTAAGTAGCCGTAAGGTTTCTTTTCTATACAAGTAGCTATTGCATGAAATTGTATATTTTTAACACCCCGATGCTACAACGACGGGGTGTTATAAGTTTAACGTGTGAATATGTGTATCTGTATGTCAGTTTGTGGCATCTTAGCGCCCAAGATAATGCACTTATTATGAAGAAGTTTCATTTGTCTGAAAGGTAGAATAGTTTATAAAAAGTACTAAATGCAAATACTTTTAGTGTTTTTATTTTAAAAAAATATATAAAATAGTTTTCCATTTGATGTTTAAAATATTAAATGCAAATTTCCAAAATACTTTATGGGTTTAAAAGAATTTGCCTTAATTTATTACTAAGTTTTTTTGACCATAAGGTTATTTTTCAAGTCATAATATCAAATATAGTATATCACGTAATTATTGGACGCCTCCTAATTAAGCACAATTAGGGGGCCCGATAACATATAATTATGTCAAAGCAATAATGAAATAATAATAAACACTAATATTAGTCCTGATTCAACAATTTGTTTGGGTTGGATCTTAAATCGTGTCAACTGAATGTGGTATAACTGTGAATGTAGGAATGAAGATGGGCCGCATTCTTGCCTGTATACAATAATATTTGCCGCCGGAGTCGCATTAAAATAAAAATACACAATGTTAAAAACTACATAACCTCTAACTAACACTAACGGATTACATTACGGATTACAAATTTCCGAAAAATCGATGTTTGCGCGATCTAGAGAACATCAATGTTGAAAAGTATCGAAACGTTAAATATATAATTTTTTAATTTTCTTAAATTTTATCTGAAGTTAGTTCATTGGGATCAATAGAGTAATAAATAAAAATCAATTTACGTAGATGTTTTTGTTTTCGATAATATTTATTAGATTTTAATGATATAGTATAGATTTTAGTTCAGAAAATATCGATTATTATTATGCGCCATCGTTTAACTGTTTACGTAATTGATTTTCCGTTATATTATACATAATTAATTGCTTTTATCACTTCCATGAAAGGGTCTTTTTTTAATTTTGTTATGCGACGATTCTGACTAAAAATAGGTTAGACGTAGACTGCCGCGGATTATAGCAAGGTAACCTTTTGATTCCTTTTATACGTAGGCTTCCTTTATCAAGAAGGAGCAACGCGAAGCGGGGCGACGTAGACTATTGCGTCCATTTTGTCCAAAATAATTTTACAAATTCAATAAAAAAAAAATTACGTGTTTCCGGCAGAGAAAAATGGTGGGGGGTGGTTTAATGGTGGATCCTATTGCTCTTGCCTGTGACAAATTCTTGCTTCACGAGTAGCAGCGTTAGCTTTCTTTTAATGAATAGTAAAAGAAAGTAGGAAAGGCTGCCCAACAATACTTCGAAACTTCCGAAGGGTCTATCTCTTAGAATTATACTAGGATCGATTTGAAATTTTAGGGGAATATTTTAAACATATTCTATTTGGGGTGTATAAATCCCACACACGTGGAAGCTGGCTGGGCCCGATTTTCAGCTTTTAAAATTAAAGGTTATCTATTGTCAGTTAGGCGATGAAGACACAGTACTCACAAGTTGATGATGATCTTGAATCTTCTTTCTAATCTTCTTTCTGGGCATGTCCACGCACCACAACAACCACCCACCTAACCCCCTAAATCTGTACAGCTGTTTTTATAATTTGTTTTCAACAATAAAATAAATCAATTTATACACGTTAATATTGATTCTTCTAAATCGATGTCGTGTGGGTATCGATACTTGGTGATTGTATTAAATTAGAGTTTCAGTCTGGGGTCATTTAAATTTTTAATTTAATAGTGAAAATATATTGTAAAGAGACAAGTATAAGTACAGTTTAAATAACAACCCGAATCAATTTGCATAAATAATCGAGTATAAGCCTCTTGAGCCGATTCAAATTTGAGTACAAATAAAAGTTGGTCATATTGAAAAGGTCGAGCCTTTTAAAGAGGGTGATCTTTTCAAGTATTGTATAAAAATAGGACTATACTTTAGTTTTTGTGGTTCATATAAGAGTTCTTAATAAATTGTTTGGTTTGTATATTATGTATTAAAATAAATTAAATTACTAGAAGTTAGTTCACTTGTCTTATTAGTGGAAAAATATATAATATAACTAAACTTAAGCTATCCTACTAATATTATAAACCTGAAAGTTTGCAAGAATGTATGAATGTTTGTTACTATTTCACGCAAAAACTACTGAATGGAATTTGATGAAACTTTACAATAATATAGCTTACACATAAGAATAACACATAGGCTATAATATATAGTAATTTAGTGTGAATTATCCAAAATATAGCGAATGAAACCGCGGGGCGCAGCTAGTCATTAATAAGTTACATAACACACATAATATATAATTGTTTCAGTTAGCAACACCGTTTATAATTTAATGTTAGTAGTTAGTTCATTTTATTTTATTTCGAGTAGACAATATATAACTTTTGCTCCGATAGGATTGAGTTACTTTGTCAAATACATATTAAAGTGGTGTGAATATTGTAGTGTTGTTTTAATATTCGGTAACGAGGTTGAGTGGCGAAGGTGAGAGTTAAACCCTCTGCTCCTGTCTCTCAAGCCCCAGGCAATGCTCGGCTTCCATGTAGATAACATATTACTATTGTCGTTTGTATCTTACTACGCAGTATAGCTCTTTATTCTTATTAAATATTCTAACCCTGGTAGACATTACAGCAGACTTACAGGAGTGAAGTAATAACCAATCTCCTTGAAAAAAATTTGCCTTTAAGGCATATATTTTATATTTTGAGTGAACATCATAGACTCCAGAGGAATGTGAACTAATTAGGTGTATATTACAATGGCAGTAATAATGCAAAATTATAAAAAAATAAATATCCTATACCCCTTAGAATAACTTACTAGCTTACAGGAATAAACTCTCTCGAAGACGAATCTCCCGAATCCTAACCTTAAGGCACATTTTGAATAACCACCATAGATTCTAGAGTACTTTTTATCATGGCAGTAATAATGCAAAACAAGATAGAATTAATTATCCTAACCCTCGTAGAAATTACAGTCGAAATTATATTTTGAGTGTCCACCATGGACTAGAAAATGTGGATTAATTAGGTGTTAGTTACTACAACATAAATAACACAAAACAAGTTAGATTAAAATATCCTAACACTCGTAAAAATTACAGTACATTTGCAGGAATGAGACAAACTTCATTAAAAATATTTTATTTCAAAGCAGAAGTAAAATTTAGGTTTCTTTATTTAATAGTTACCATGATAGCAACAATATGAAATCAGCTAAAATTTAATACTAACTCTGGTAGATAGTTAACCAATCTTCTTCATTTTGAGTGACTGCCATAGAATCCAAAATAATGTGGTTTGATTAGATATTAGATACCATAGCATTAATGTGAAACTAAAAAGAATAAAATTCACTTTTTTTTTATGCGGTGGGAAATGCATTTACGCATCCCCTCTTAGAATAGAGGAGTATGTGGGGCTCATAACAATCATGTGCCATACTACCCACTAAAAACCACCGGGAGCATCGCCGTCTGCAAGGGACGCCGCGGGATCGCTGAGTTGCATTCCACCGCGACGTTCCGACGGATCCACCTCCCGAAATTCGGGGTTTATTCTTGGGAGGCTAGAGTTAACGGCGCGTACTCGCGCCGTGCCCAGTAAGTACCTGTGTCATCCTGAAAGTCAGGGTCCCGTTCTTCCTATCTAACCACCTACGCAGATACACCCTGACTGCCTCCACCGTCAGTATTCCCGCCACCGGGTTGCTGAAATCCTCCTCCCATCTATCAATGAGGAGAATTAAATTTCCTAACCCTAGTAGAAATTACAGCAGATTTCCAGAAATGGGGTGCAACTAATCTTCTTCAAAAATATTTAACTTTAAGGCACAGATTTTACATTCTGGGTGACCACCATAGACTGCAGAGCATTGTGGTTTAATTAGGTGTTAGTTACCATGGCAGCAGCAAGTAGCAACGCGAAACCAGCTGAATTAATCCATAGTAATTACGCGATGTTTACCCCACCCGTCAACGTCAACAACGGTTGTTCATAGTATTCCCAGTTCGTTCTCTTGTTCGTCCATACGACAACCTAATTTATAAAACAACTAGCTGTTACCCGCAGCTTCGTTTACGATATTGAGGAATGTAGTTATATTAGACTACAGTAGTTCGTCTGTAGACATATTTAATAATTATATGAGATAATCATACTAACTTTGCACTCCCGTTTTATCCCCTTAAGGGATTATTTTCGAAAAAATATTTTACACGTGTTTCATGACTTTCAATGAAGAACCTTCATAATGAATTTCATTTAAATAACTTCAAAAACGGCAAAGTTTCATACTAACTTTACAACCCCATTTTACCCCCTTAGGGGGTGAATTTTGAAAAATCTATATAGAAGATTGTGGAAAAATTAATAGAAATCCCTTAAATATATCATATATCCTAACCTATATTATAATTTAGAAAATAACTTAAGAATACAAACTAAACAAATGAGTGTGTGATTTAATATACGACTTACGCCATCTATTGACGGGTGGATGGTCAGGCTGACTGTTACGCAATCACGCTTAAATCACAGTACCGATTTTGATGAAATTTGGTATAAAGATAGATTAGAGCTAGGTGAAGGACATAGGCTTAAATTATTCTTTTAGCGTTATTGTCTATCTTCTGATTTTTCCTCGTCGTCTGAATACTAGATGGCTTTCTTTTTTTAATAGGTAAGAATCAACTTTAAGACTCTTGTTAGAATAGATTCCATATTTGTGGTATTTTTGTATAATTTGTAAAATCTACCTTGTCTCCTGCCCGTGGTATGATGGGGCTGACGTTAGTACAGCTAAAGTCGCGAATAAGAGCTTACGTAAGCATATGATAAGCCAGTGATATGATATTATGATAATTACACTACATACAATGTCATATTCTTGCACCAATAATTCTAATACTGGATGTTCTAGTCGTATTGTCTATTTACGGTTACGTCACAGCTAGTTAAATTAACGACACTTCAGGAGATAGACTAAACTAGTCTAGATATGGTCAATCTTCAATAGCTTTTACTCAGATCAAATAAAAAGTTAAGATGGAGTCTACGCGAACAACATAGTGAAGCATGACAAAAGTACGCCGAACCTAGTAGGTACGTACACGATTTCACGCACACAGATACAACAAAACTACGCCATGCCTCGTCAGTGGAGCTCTGGCGCCGCGACCACCGAAACTATAGAAATAAATAAGTATTTTTCGAGTAAAATGCCGAAATATGTTGTGAAAGGGTGTAAAAACCAAACATCGAAAGATAAAAAACACGATGGAATAACGTTTCATACGTAAGTAAATGTGAAAACCAATATTTTTAATAAATTAAAATGTAATTGAGGTTATTGCTAGGTGTAAACAACAAGTGTTGTCATTATAAAGCATTATAATTTTCCCCTATAATTGGGTAAAGTAACACGTGCAAGTACTTCCTTAGAGAATTGAACACTTACATTTTACACGTTTTATTTATTGAGTGATTATTGAGTGATTTTATTTTAGAAATATTTCCCATTACTACGTCCACTACGTTTTACCTACACCTCGCCCATCAATATATAATAAATATTGTATAACACAATTTGTTACCAAAAATAGGAGTTTGTTAATTTGTCCTGTATGTATGTAATATTGTTAGAATTGTACTGTTTTTGTATAATGTAAGTCTATACCAGTTTCTAAATATGTCTGCCAAATTTTAAAATTGTGTGTACCTAAGTTTGTATATTTGCACCGACTTCAAAAGAATTGACGGTATATTAAAGTACTTAAAATTTTTAAAAAGATTAAGATTTTCTCTCTTATTAGTTACAATATTGAAGTCGGTTTAATTATTTATTCTAATTTATCAAATGATAAGTACCTTATTTGATTTAATTTTTGTAACATTAGGGTAATTTGAAATATGATAACAACACCGGCCCCCGCACCACATGTATACAAAACCGGCTTCATTACGCTGTTCGTAGGACTCAATCTTAACTTTTTATTTGATCTGAGGCTATTTAGTCTAGGGATGGCGATTCTAAATAAAAATATCGTGTTTTTAAATATATTCAAATCACAACCTGATTAATCAATTACCAAATGAATTGAGATAAAAATTCATATAGATTTTTTATCGATTTAAAAGATCGTTTTTTTAAATTTCAATTCAAGATATTACTATTATATAAAGAAAATATATTTAATTCTTTGTATGTTTGTTTGTTGCGAATAGGTTTGAAAACTACTAAACCGATTTTGAAAATTCTTTCACCGATAGAAATCTACATTCTTTCGGGTAACATAGGCTATGTGGTGTTGCCATAAATATACTAATTAAAAAGATATGCCCATTTAAGTGCCATAACCTGGTCATTTTGTATAAAGAGAGTGTATAAAGAGTTTCTCAGGAACTACTAATCCGATTTTAAAGTTTTTTTCACTGATAGAAAACTACACTATTCGTGAGTGACAAATGTGATTTAGTGTTGCCATATATATTTTTTTATTAATAGAATATGACCATTTTGTTGCTACTAATCCGATTTTTAAAATTCTTTCACCGATAGAAAACTACACTTTTCATGAGTGAAAAAGTTTATTTAGTGTTACCATTTACATTTTTTTATTAATAGAATATGGCCGTTTTATTGCTACTGATCCGAATTTAAAAATTATTTCACCGAGTGAAGTCTATAGTATTTCCATCTCTCTTCCTCTTATATACCATCATTCTCTCTCATCCTCTTTCTTTTTTTCTTTAATTTTTATCTTTATCTTTGTTCAGAATGATCAGTCTCTTTTCACTTCTTTTTTTTCCATTATATCTCTCTCTCTCCTTTATCAATTCAATTTTACTTTTGCTCTGTTCTTCCTCTTATATCTGTTGCTTCTCTTTTTTTTTTCTTTTTATAACTTTCTCTCTTTAGTCAAATAATAAAAAACTACACAACAAACTACAGAATGACAAATTAAGGCCATCAATTATAATATTGCCTTAAATACCCGGGGCGAAGCGAGGGCAGGCCGATAGTAACAAATACAGATAATAAGAATTTTAATTTAAATAAATTTAAATAAAAAATGTTTTATGTTAATAATTGTCTATGAGTTATGTTATATTAGTCTGCATAGATAATGTTTCCATTATTTTTAAGTCTATAGTAGAATAAGCGCAGTATGTCCTGATTTTTATCGTGACAAGTCCTAATAAAGTGGTTATGTGCAGAGTGTTGGTATTTTCCTTAAGAAATAAAAGTGATTGGGGCGTACACAACCCCACACACGTGGAAGCTGGCTGGGCCCGGTTTCAGCTTCTTTAAATTAAGGGTTATCTATTGTCAGTTAGGTGATGAAGACACACAGTACCCACAAGTTCTTGATGATCTTGAATCTTCCTTGGGCATTCCCGGTCGCACCACAACACATAATAACACCAAATAGTTCTAAATAGTTCGCACTTCACCACTAGTCTGTTTTCGTCAGGGAAGGTTCAATTAACTAGCGTTTGGGATATAGCACACACAGGACTCGGGATATATTTATCAACAAAGGGATTAACATGCCTACATCACGACTGCCTCTGCCGCCGCGCGTTTTATAAAAAACATAGTAAACAGTGATATTAGTTCAAGAGCTAACAAGAGAAGTTAAATAAATATATGTATTAAGTAATCTGGTCGCCGTTTACAAGTAAAACATCATATGAACGAGCCGTACCTCCGGCACGTAAACAAATGCTACCTTTGTACGCGAGTGCCAACAGTGTCGGTTGAATCTCGCCTGTTTATCCATCGACACTTACTGTTTACCTTAATAAAGGTGATGCTCTACGCAATTTAACTATTATGTTGTTTGTATTTAGTATATATGAGCTATAGACCAGAGACGAGCGAAGATGTATTTCGAGGAACGTGTTTATTAAAAACCAATAGAGTCGCTTCATTTGACTGAATGAGCGAGGCTAGCTAAATGTAGTTGGAATCGAAGGCCAGCTCCACCCATGGACATCGACAAAACAAAAGATACCCTCTTGTTTTGTTCTTGAAGATAGAGTGGGAAGGGGGAGTGAAGAAAAAATGCTGCGGTTTCAGAAAAACCTTAAGAAACCAGATTTAACTAGATCCGCAGCATTAATGGGATAGGAGAGGGAGGGGGTAGGTCTGGCCCACATGCGGCTCGAGCGTAACGCGTCTATGACATTTGGCGGTCGGACTCGCTTGGTCGCAAGCCAGTCGCGGAACAGATCCCCTATCACCAAAGGGTGCTGGGTTGGTATCAATATCATTAATAAGATAATATGGCATTATTACAACTAGTGATTTGTTGAATCTAAGAATAAGGTCGCAAGCCCCAGTTACTGCTAGTCCTTGACATCATAATGTTACTCACTGTTATAAATTTTGACTGACAACTATTAACCAATAATACTATGGACTCATATTAAGCGTTTAAAAGTGTTTAATATAAAAGAATTCCAAAATGCAAATGGAAATCCAATTCCTTATTATTGACCATAACAAGAAAAAAAAAATATAATGTCAAATATTTTTTTAAATCGTATATAAATTAAACTTAATAGTAGAATTGTTAGAAAGAGACAAAAAATATATACATGTTTCGGATGATTTTTTGTGATATTAGTATGAAGACTCATAAATCCAAAAGGTCTAGCTTTAATCAGTTTCACGATGTGTACATATCCGATTCGCCCTTGACCGGATTTATCCTGATTGATAACTCATCACCCTCAATGCCGAATCAATGCCTATTGGAATTTAATATCGCGTGAGAGGAAAATGGCCTTATCGGTTTTGTAAGGAGAAAATTGTCTCTAGCACATATTGCGAGGCTTTCAAGTAACTGCGAATGGTGTCACTCAAGAATTTGGGGAAATCTCGGTAAAGTGACGTATCATGTCCTCTTTTCGATTATCTGTTCTATATCTATACTAATATTATAAAGAGGAAAGATTTGTATTTTTGTATGTAACGAATAACCTAAAAACTACTGGACCGATTATAAAAATTCTTTTTCCGTTAGAAAGCTACATTACACCTGAGTAATATAGGCTGTATTTATTACTAGAAAAAATTAGAAATCCTCTAAAATTCTTATTAAAACCGACCCAAGGTGCAAAAGAATTAGCCATAAAATGTCTTTCATCGCAACGCGGTGAGAGAGGGGGCATCGAAATGCGGAAGATCGAAAATGTTTAAAATAAATGCTCAGTTCAAGCTCAGTGGGTCGGGCGTTGGATTCACGATCGATATCACGAAATTAAAAATGTCAGTATAAACAAAAAATACATGCCGACGCGCCGGGCTGGTGTAGCTCCACGCAGCGCAGCGAGCAACGCGGTGAGAGAGGGGGCATCGAAATGCGGAAGATCGAAAATGTTTAAAATAAATGCTCAGCTCAAGCTCAGTGGGTCGGGCGTTGGATTCACGATCGATAAGTCGTGGGTTCAAATCCCGGACATTGGACTACTGGCGTGGCCCACTCCTGGCACAAGCATTTAGCTTACTAGGAGGGGTAAACGGAATACTAGTAGTATGTGATCCAAGTAATCTTTAAAAAAAATAGTGTATAACTACCGTAGAGATAGTTCAAAATCCTAAGATGGTAATATCATATAATTCTTGACAAAACTAGTCTTGAATACACCTTTTCCCCTAATCTTAGAAATAATTGGACATGAAATCCATTGAATTAATATCGTAGATACAATACAGATTTGAGGAAGTCTAAAAACTTAATAAATAAAACATGAGTTATAACTTTTGGCGGAATAATAGAGCCTAACAATAACATCAGAAAGCTAACAAAATATGCTATTCACTGTTTTGGATATAAAATACATTTCGTTATTTTGTATAACAAAGACCTTCCGGTTATGTTTGGACCTTTATATTATCTATGGGGATTGAACCCATGACACTACTGAACTAATAACAAAAAAGTTCTTTACCTACTAACTAATATTATAAATGCGAAAGTGACTACTCTTTTACGCTTAAACCACTGAACCGATTTTTATGAAATTTGGTGTAGAGATAGACGAGAGCTTGAGAAAGGACTTAGACGTTTTATAGTGATACAAAGGCTTGAAGGAGTTGAAATAAGGGATGAAGTGAATCTCTAGCTGTGACTATGGGAAATGACTAATTCCCAAAGACATAAACAGTCATATAGCTCGACATTAATATCTAATGAAACCTCAGAAAAACTAGGACTGGTAGGTTTTATATAAAAAACTAAATCCTGCACCTAGAGGGTCTAATTGTATATTTAAATTTCATAGACCAGATGTTTTTTTTATATTTGTTGCGATTACATTCAAAACTACTACTATTTTACATTTTACACTAAATTCACTTTTTCCATGTTTCATTTTGAACGTGAATTCAATACCTTACCTACTGATTTCCAAAGACCCCAAGAGTTGACTATAGTAGATTTTATTTCTTCAGATACCAGTTCCTTCAACATTTTTTTTTACTAAACATCTTCAGAAAGCTGTCTAAGGGTCAATAAAGTTTAGAGAATGCTGCCTTAGGCTGCCTATCTACCAAAGATGATCAAGGATATGTAGCGAGTAATATGTTTGTTAAGAATCAATAGAATCCCTTCATTTTACACACTCTGAGCGAGGATAGGTAAATGAAACAATTCTATTGGTTCTTACATTAAAATAGAGACTCATAAACCATCACCACACACATTCCACTATAAAACCTAGAGGGTTATCTATCGGTATAAAATAAAGATTTATCGGATCAAATTTTTAGTATTCCAGGTTAAAGTTACTGCAGTCATATTTTTCATTCTTTCCTTGCATCATACATTGTTTGAATATCATAAAAGTATCTTGTGATCGTTTGAAGGAATAAACGTAAAAATTTATATGAGAATGTTATGGGTCTGTAAATGAAGATTCTAAGGTCACCTTAAACCCATCCTCTCGTACAACCTCAATGCCCTTTTTTATATTAAACATATTGTCCGCAATATGTAGTATTAGTTATGATGTTGGCAATATTTTATAGCTGACAAGTTTTGCCAACAAACAGGTAAGAGCTAATCAAATAAATAGGCAGCCATGACATCAATCATTTATCGCAAGTATTCTAGCTGTTTTTAAAACTATGCCAAACGGTAACACTCACGTATTATTGTGGTAACTTGGTACTACAGTTTCGATCGCATTCGGCGATCTTCTTCAGCCAGTGGACGCGCTCGCGGTGGCCGCTAGGCGAACACTGCGGGCCGCCGCTCTTCGGTTGCGGTGTGGGTGAGGGAACGGGAACGGCTAACATGTCATCGTCTGAGGCACTTAGAATTTCCTCACTGGAATCACCTCGTTTGAGCGGAATATTCCAGCATGCGGAACTAAACACATCTTCACTAGACTCTCGGTCCATATCTCGAGCGTCGTGAAGACAAGTCGCGGAAACTGAACTGCTTCGTAACGTAACGCGTTACGGCGCCACTATGTCTGGCTTCCCTTTCTCTCACGCATACGGCAGCAGTAGGCAGGCTGCTCCTCTCTCACTTTAACCCACAGCGCTAGCCGTATTTCGGACAGACGCTCCCCCCACTCTCTACTCAGTGTACAATTTCAATATTAAATAGTTCAACTTAGATTAGTTGAAGTTATCACTTCTGTCGAGCGTCCCAAAACACACACGTTTTTTTATTTAATTAACAATACATAGTGATACATAAATAACAGTATACAAATGTCACAGTCGATAACTGTGAACATGTTTCACAGATTATCGCAGTGGTAAATACCACAAATTTTATTTACACTAATTAAATTATTAATATTGAATGTCTGTACTTTCATTTTACATACAGAATTGTTTAGTTTGTACCCACAATGTAATAAAATTTTGTAAATCAACCGTAGCCTACTTATAATTATCATATCATAATTACAGAGAGGAGCTAGCAACACCGTTAATAAATTACTATTCGCGGGTAGTTCCGTTTAATTTATTTCATATATACCCACGTGAAGACAATATCCTTTGTGCGATAGATTAGAGTCAGTCTCTCTGGTGTTCTTGCACAGTGTACATGAAAGTAGTGAAACTAGTATTGTAGTGTCGTGAAGGGTGCCCTTAACCCTTCTTGATTCCTTCTTTACTTTATTATCTACTAGTCGACCCGTTCCGACTTCTCCCGGGTGCAATTTAACACGTGTATTTAGCCTTAACCGCTATGTCCTGGCATTTTATATCTGTAATATCATCGAAAATATTCATTTAAATTACATGCTGTAAAGGGCCATATTGATCTATATTAAATGCACAATGTATTTAAGGTACCTCATTGGATAAGGATTAATGCAGAATTGTTAAAAATCGCTTCGTAAATAAGCCATTATTTCTCATAAAAAGTAAAAGATAAAAAATGGTTGTGCGTTATCCCAAAGTAATAGACATATACTATCGTGGACTTTTTTGTAGAACTTTTTAATGTGTACAATACTGTAGTACATTATTTGGATCTATCTCGTAGGGTTCAGCCAGCGTTTGCGCAAAATGTGTTTATTTTACGACATCACTATAGAAACCTCTAATATCATCAGTGTTTCTCTACTATACTATGTATGTATTATACATGTAAACCTTCCTCTTTAATCAATCTACAGACAGACTGACGGGAAGCCACTTTGTTTTGTGTGTAGTGATTGTAATGTAATTAGTGTTTGGGCATTGGAGGTACACCTTGGTAGCAAGTCCAAGATGCTTCCCGACTTCCTGTATAAATTGCGTACGTCATCCTACTGACAGAAAATGAATAGTGAAACTCTTCCGTGGGTTTAGCTGCAAACTCAGTTTTTTTTAAAGATACATATGCATTTAAAACTTGTATAATATAAGGTCAGAGTATAAAAAACCTGCCGACCCAGATTTACCCATTCAAGTACTGAATAAAAGCATAAAGCGAAACAATACGCACTTGTTAAAACAGAAAACTGCAATTAAGCGTAACCATTTATGTGTGAAATGTGTGACTCCACATTTGAATAACTAAAATGGTTCTGCACTGTAATTACAATTTTTTTAGATTACTAATTACTAGTCAATTCGCCCACACACATTAAATTACACATTAAATTGAATACAATATAATAATAAAAAAATATTATAAGAATTATCCTGGACGACTCCATAGAAGTTTAGATTATTAGAGTGTTATTATTGTTGAATACTGTAGACAACTTTATATTGTCTCGAAAACTTAGAGCTCTATTGGTATAGATTAACTGCAGTTTGACTAGAAATTTCGTGGAGTTAATATTGATTTTCCTAGAAATATGTAGTACAAATCTTACTACGAATTTCATGGATTATTGATATTATTATCTTGTTTAAATATTCAGGTATAAGTCAAAAGGCCTTGAAAACCTGCACTATGGTCTCAAGACCTTTATGGCCTTCCTTACAATAGGATTTAAAAAATAATATATATTTATAGAGAAAATATCATCAATTAACATTCACTTTAAAATTATTAGTAATAGAGCGTATAGGTTAGTTAGATGTATTTGAGTGAGTGACTTAGTGAGTAGCTGAGCTGAGCAATGAAGTATTTAATTTAGTTGAATGAAAGTGTCAATTAGTAACTCATTTTTAACTTGTATTATAACGCTAGTCGCCTCTCGATCATTTAGTTAACCCATCCTAATTTGATTGAGTCTTAGTTACAGATAAAAAATAACTATATTTATTGCTTATCCCGTTTGTAACTATAAGTTAAAATATCAGAGAGCATATTGCAGGGAAAACTATTCAAGATCGAGATCAATCGTACCTCAACTGAAGCTGGTTGAGTGCGACCCTAATAAAAGCTCGGCAACTCGGCAATTCTCCCGAGGCCGACACGATAGCGGTCTGACCTACCTGTCGCACTCTATTACGGTTTGATAACTTATTTATTGGACTACCCACCCGCCTCAGATCTGTCTTTTAATACCTCATCTATCCATTGCGCTTTATTTGTCCAATCCGATAGAATTTCTTTATAAGAAAACACCAACAAATCCTCTTTAAAACTATTAGTTACACCGTGAGTGTTCGAGTAAAAAGATGAGTGAGTAAGTAGATAAATGAGTGACTTAGTGACTAGGTAAACTAAGTGAATGAATATGTGGATAGTTGAGTGGTTGGTGATGATTATGTTGTGGAAATTCACTAGAGGCCGACACTATAGCGGTCTGACCTACCTGTCGTACTCTATTACGGTTTGATAACTTATTTATTGGACTACCCACCCGCCTCAGATCTGTCTTTTAATACCTCATCTATCCATTGCGCTTTATTTGTCCAATCCGATAGAATTTCTTTATAAGAAAAAACCAACAAATACTCTTTAAAACTATTAGTTACACCGTGAGTGTTCGAGTAAAAAGATGAGTGAGTAAGTAGATAAATGAGTGACTTAGTGACTAGGTAAACTAAGTGAATGAATATGTGGATAGTTGAGTGGTTGGTGATGATTATGTTGTGGAAATTCACCAGAGGCCGACACTATAGCGGTCTGACCTACCTGTCGTACTCTATTACGGTTTGATATCTTATTTATTAGACTACCCACCAGCTTCAGATCTGTCTTTTAATACCTCATCTATCCATTGCGCTTTATTTGTCCAATCCGATAGAATTTCTTTATAAGAAAAAACCAACAAATACTCTTTAAAACTATTAGTTACACCGTGAGTGTTCGAGTAAAAAGATGAGTGAGTAAGTAGATAAATGAGTGACTTAGTGACTAGGTAAACTAAGTGAATGAATATGTGGATAGTTGAGTGGTTGGTGATGATTATGTTGTGGAAATTCACCAGAGGCCGTCACTATAGCGGTCTGACCTACCTGTAGTACTCTATTACGGTTTTATATCTTATTTATTAGACTACCCACCAGCTTCAGATCTGTCTTCAAATATCGGTCAAATCCGATGGGATTTATTTCTCAGATAAAACCAACATTTATCTTAAAATCTATTAGGAGCACTATTAGTAAGTGGTTAAGTTGAGTGAATCATTAATACCTTCCATTATAACTTAGTGATTTATTTAAATACTTACTCAATATTTTAAAAGCTCATATAGATCAGTAGCAGTTTCAAGACAAATTTCATTGCTGTTATTACTTAGGTTATTTAAATGTTAAATAGCGTAGTCATTCACCGTAGACTCATTAGGCACCTGGGTTACAAAACATGGGGTTTTGTCTTTTATAACATTTTTCAATATTCAACTATTTGTTATCTTGTAGTGTACCTGTGGTTTGTAATCCAAGTAAAAACAAAAAATATATATTACTTTAAGCATAAATATACATCTTAATTAATATCAAAGATAAAACTATAAACCTTTAGATGCCTTGATATAATATCACTCTTTTAAAATATCAAATTTACTTTCATTACATCGACCCACTGCTGAGCCGAAGCTCCTCCTTAGAGTGAGGAGGGGGATAGGCCATAGTCCACCACGCTGGCCCTGTGCGGATTGGCAGACTTCATACACCATTTAGAACTTTAGGGAACTTTCAGGAGTGCAGGTTTCCTCACGATGTTTTCATTCAGAGGTGTGTGCCTGTGTGGGGGATCGAACTCCAACCTTCCGAGTAAGACATTAATGTCTTAACCATTGGACTATCACTACTGTTATTTAGATATAAATTAATAATAGTAAAGTTCAATAAAAAGCTTCCAAAGGCGAAGCTTTGAATACAGGATGAGATGAGAGATCATTTTTTGACGCATTTTATTTAATGGATATAGGCCAACAAGGTTTTATGAGCCTATAACGTATTAATATATTCTACGATATGTCCGAAAAAGGTTTATCTTTAACTATAAATAGAGGTAAAGTTTGTTAGTTTGTATATAAAAAAAAATATTACTGAATTCAAGTCACAATAAATATGATTTCGTTATAACTCCCAATCTTGGGAACTCCCAATATAACTCCCAATAAATATTAAATTTGGGTGTTTTGATGTTTGCTTCTCAATTACACAAAAACAGCTGAACGGATTTTAATGAAATTATGCACACAGATACTTTATAACCTGAATGAACACATAGACTACTTTTTATCCCGGAAATATTCATAGTTCCTGCGGGATAACAATAAAATATTTATTGAGCGCCTCACTATTGTTACACAGCAATATATTGTAAATTATTTTTTTTGTTAAATGTAAGTAACTACACGTATTAAATCGTGCAAAGCCGGGGTGAGACGACTAGTACATAAAACGGCCATTTTATATGTATGAGATAATTTACGAAACTACTGACCTGATATTATTAATCTTTTACTAATAAATCTACAACCAAATATATTGTAATTGAAATAAATTTATCATATTTATGTAAATGGCATTTTATGGAAATACTGAACCGATATTGATAAGCTTTTACTGTTAAAAATCGATACGATATATCTACATTATTTTCCTGTACCAATAAAATGGCCTTGTCCTTTGAATTACAGTATTTAAGGTCATATTAATATAACTTATCTTTATATTCTTTATTGTAGTCAAAAAAATTGAAAAACAGATTACGATACGTTGTAAGCAAAGGACTTATCCCTAGAAGAGATCTCTTCCAGAGTCTTTATGGTCATTCTAAACACCTTAATTATCTATACTATTATATAAAGAGGAAAGATTTGATTGTTTGTATATTTGTATGTTTGTTTGTTGCGAATAGGCTCGAAAACTACTGAACCGATTTTATAAATTACTAGATAATTTTTTTTTAACATTTTGGCTCCCGCATTCTGTCGCTCCCTCTATCGCCGCGTTACACGCTGCGCTGCGAGACACTCCACACCGCGCCGGCGGCCCGTCTGGGATTATTTTTTATTTATCTTGATATTTTTATTTCGTAATATCTTTTGACTGGAATGTCCGATTTCAATAATTCAAAAAGTAATTAACAGGTATTGAAACAGTCTTCATTACGAAATAATTTATTTGGATAAGAATTAATACAAAGTTATGGAAAACATGGTCTGATTTTGATAGGCATTTTTATCAACTTTTAAAATGTAAAAAAGTAGTTATAGTGACATAACTACAATAGTTGGACATATAGTCTCGCGGAGTTTTTTGTAGATATTGATACGTTCTATAATATTGTAGAACATTTTTTTGTTCTATCATCAATACTTTTCGCAGCGCATGCGATGAAGATATTTTATGGCTAATTTTTTTGCACCTTGTGTTGGTTTTAGTGAGAATTTCTGGGGATCTCTAATTTTTTCTTGTAATAAATATAGCCTATGTTACTCAGGGATAATGTAGCTTTCTAATGGTGAAAGAATTTTTGAAATCGGTCCAGTAGTTTTTATGTTTATTCCTTACATACAAAAATACAAATCTTTCCTCTTTATAATATTAGTATAGATATAGATTTCACCGATAGAAAGCTACATCCTTTCCGGGTAACAAGGGCTATGTGGTGTTGCCATTAATATTCTAATTAAAAAGATATGGCCATTTAAGTGCCATAACCTGGTCATTTTGTAAATTGAAGGGTTTCTCAGGAACTACTGATCCGATTTTAATATTTTTTCGCTGACAGAAAACTACACTATTCGTGAGTGACAAAAGTGTTTTAGTGTTGCCATATACATTTTTAATCTCCTTTATCTACTCAATTTTATTTTTGCTCTGTCCTCCCTTTTATATTATCTGTCACTTTTTTTTCTCTTTCTTTCTATAAATGATAGAAAAACTGATAATGAAAAATGTAAAAAAAAACACAATTACAGAATGACAATTTAAGGAGATCAATTATAATATTGCTTTAAATACCCGGAGCGAAGCGAGGGCAGGCAGCTCGTTAGATATAAGATAACCTACTGATCAGATTTTGATAAAACTACTAATATTATAAATGTGAAAGTTAGTATGTTTACTTCATCACACTAAAAGGGCTGAACGGATTTTAATGAAATTTGGCAAACAGATACACTGGGATGAAGACACCAAAACATGTCAATATAACAACGTATAGGATACATTTTATCCCGGAAATAAGCTCAAGTGCAATCTAGTTTTTGAGGCTTAAAAAAATATTATTATTTAAAATACAATTATTTATGTGTAGGTAATCTTAAATTAAAAAGTTATTATTAATAAAAAAAACTTACACAAAAAGCTCGTAGACCAATCACTAAATTCACTAACACACTAAAATTCCACTTTGATCACTTCACTAAGTGTCGTATTTCACTGAAAGTTTCGAGTGTTTCACGTGTGTAGCGACTCGTTGCTTCGGCACTACTGGCCTCAGTGAAGCAGTGGCGGCGTGCGCGCGCACCCACCGGTAAGGAGTCTCAATAAATTGCACATCAATCAGATTAGTCATCTCATCAGCATAACCTTGCCCTAATGATAACTTGGAGTTTTCATTTTCATCATCATTCAAGTTTTGCTAACATTAGTTACTTTTCCAAAATTTCACATTTTTTTTAATGACATAAACATTTTTTTTTTAATTGAAGTGAAAACTTTTTTCGAATTGGAAAAAAAATTTTAAAAAATTTGTTGTCAGACTTTAATAATTAAAATAAAACTAGTAGAAATGAAAAATCGAAGTCTTGCATTCATATTTATATTCTTTTTGGAATTCTATTGGCCGTCACAAGTTTATTGGTAGTTTGACGAGTAATTTCGTGTATATCATAATTTAGTGGTCTTTAATTAGCAGTATAGGTGTGATATTCGCGGCAGTTTGACTACCTAGTAGCTTTTTGAATTTTGTTCTTTGGGTTACTTAAGCCGTAGAATTATATTTTCTTTCCAAAGTCCTGTGACACGTTCTGGTCTCGCCGTATGTAAGCCAGATCTCAATAATACAGTTCGGTCAAATGAAGTGATTCTATAAGTTCTGAACAAACTCCTCGCTACGTATCTTCGCTCATCTCAGTTAGAAACACAGCGTTAGAAATCAGATATGCGGTCAGACCAAGATGGCGGATTAGTTTTTTTTGTGCACATGCATAAGGGTATCAAATGAAAGGCTTTGTTGAGAAGAATACGAATATTGGCTGATATATATATGTCGGGGATTTTAAATGGTGAGAAGGAAATGGAAGGAGGAAGGTAGGGAATATTGGAAAACACTAACAGGGGGGATGGTATTGAATGGATTATTGGGTAAACGCAACGTAGATACTCCTATTGAACCGATAAAAGCAGTGCCTTGGACTTGTGACGAAGGTGTAGGCTTAAGGACGTCCTTTAAGTTATCACAACACTCGCCTCCACTGCTCAAGCTCTCTGTTTAAACCGAAGATTAAACTCACTCAAACCTAACCTAACACAAGACGTGATAACTAGATTGTAAGGTACTCACGTCACCCTTGATCGGACAGCACTAACACTTTTCAGAGACTACTTCACTTCTTGAGAGACCGCGCACGACTAAGACTTCAGTCAGACTATCGGCATATAAAGGGTCGAGGGTCGAGACTGTCAAAACAACGGAAGTGACTACTAAGCCTACTCCATCGCCATAGATACCGATGATGATCCGATTATTCGAAATATCTGAAATAATAATGTTTTTTGTAATTTCAGTACAAAGGCTTTTGAAGAACACAATGTTCTTATTCAGTCTCACTGGATTTAACCTATAGTAATGCTATCGCTTTGTTTCATACGAGCTATTGGTCCCCACATCGATCAACCTTTGCCACATTTACATAGTACTACAATTTATTTTATGTCTGTTAATAGATAAAACTGTTTATTTAATGTTACCGTCTGGATCTATTCACTAAAGTTTTAGTTTTTTTTTAATTTAAAAAGATTACTAGCGAATTGGATTGCATACTTCTAGTATTCCTTAACCCCTCCAAGTAAGCTAAAATGCTTGTGTTAGGAGTGGGCCACGTCAGTAGTCCAATGACGACCTATCGATCATGAATCCGAAGCCTGAACCACTGAGCTACTGACCCTGAAAAACTAAATATAGTTTTTTTATTTTGTGAACGAAAATTTATATTAAAAAGTATTTCCATTAAGACCATTTAGTATCGAGATAAATCATAATTAATAAAATGAATTTCAATATAAATCCAAAGAGAAAAGTCCACAAATATAGCGTAGTGTATATTGCAACTCTATCCCGGATGAGAGATCCCTCAAGCTACTTAACGTTTACTCTTTGAGAATAATTAATAATTTTATACCTACTAAAACTACAGTTTTTGACTTTAACTTTAAATAAACTCTGCTACACAATTTTATTTTGTTTCTCATCCAAACAGCTAGTTATAAAGTTGTAGTAGCGGGTAGATCATAGTGTCGTGGTTCAGGTCACGTTAGTTTACTTTATTATCTATCGTAGTTGGCGAGGTCGAGTGGTGGAGGTGAGAGTTAATATATTATGAAAGAGCTCTTTGAACCTGCTCCTGGGTCTCAAGCCCCAGGCGCTGCTCGCCTCAGTCTAAATTGCACGTGTATATGTATTGCTGTACAGTAATGGGTATCATTCCTCTCACATTCTATGACAAATGATAGAAGATATCATAACCTAAAAATTATTTGAAATCGAAAGGGATATCAAGTTCTAAAAATAATAAATCCATACAAATAAATAAAATTACAATTTTTGTCTATCTGTGTGTTTGTTCCGGCTAATCTCTGAAATGGCTGGACCGATGTTGACGGGACATTTACTGGGAGATAGCTGATGTAACAAGGAGTAACTAGCAGTAAATAGGAGCGGAGCAACACGCGAACGAAGTCGCGCAGGTCGGCTAGTTATAAATAATTTTTAAGAACAAAAAATTCTGACATACATTTAAAATTCAATGACTTCATTTTTCTGCTGAACATTTGATAACATCGATATTGAAAATTTGTAATCATAAGTAATATTATAATTTCGACAATAACTTAAGAAAAAATACTTAAGAATACAAACTCAACAAACCAATGCGAATTAATATACTACTTACGCCATCTATTGACGGCGTCGCCGACTCCTTATCACAACTTACTTATACATAAGCAATATAGGAAACTGGTAAACTAGTACCCAACACGAAATCTAATTTTGTTTCTTCTAAGACCACATGTACCAGCGATGCAGTAATGTCAGTTTAATGGCAGAGCAAAGTTGTCCAACGTCCACGTCCCCTACACTTCTTGTTACACCAACTTCGTCTCAAATGCATCGCATATGCTGTAACGTAAGTGCTTTGCAAACACTTATGAATTTTATACTATGTATTAAATATTTCTTACATATGTACCTTCACTTAGGTATACTTGATAGGTAAAAACTTATTTTTATTTATCAATGGAAGAATATTTTATATAATTGTTATAGTGACAGACGTATAGGAAGTAAGCGTATGATTTGCAGGAAATGTAAGCAAAATCCCTAACCCCTTCCCCCTTTGTTACGTAAACATTGATGAATTTTCTCTCTCCTCATTCTTAGCAGGGATATTCATATTTCGATAAGCGTAACTACCGTGCAGCCAAACTAAGCAAAGCATGAACCCGGGGGGGGTTAATGCTTAAGTTATAGTTGAAAGTCCCTAAACTCCCATATAGGCATTACATGAAATTATATGGAACTATGAAATATCAGACACCTTTTTGAAAAAAAAGTCAGTAACGAACATCAGTTTACTATAACTTTTTTTATTAACTTTTCAATCAATCTTTGCAATTTTTTTGGATATAATATCGCAAAATAAAAAATCTAAAGCATATATACGTACGTGAAAGTAAAGGTAAAAAAGGGTTTTAAACTTCACAGACATTCAAAACAATTGTAACAGAAACCAACTTTCTACTAAAACAGCTTTTAATTATACAAATTCAATTTATCTAACCTAAAACATTATTCGATGGCAACATTCGATTCAAACTTTTACACTTAATTTGTGGCATAAAGTGAAATAGGAGTATTTTACGAGCTATGGCGTTTTATATTCTTTCCGAGGTCATGTCGTAAAAAATATGATGCGTATAGAATGTTGTAAAACAGAATAAAACGACGACAAGATTTACAACGATGTTACTGAGGTTACTGATTCGTTGCTGTAAACGTTTAGTGTAAATTAAACTTTTTACGAAGTTCTTTTGACACTTCAAAATAGATCAGTCTGTCAGTTTGAAGCTAGCTGAAGATGACAGAAATGGCCATTATTTACATCAGTCTGTCTGCTGCATTCAGCTGAGCATCAACGTTATTTTAATCCCAAGTTTTATCATCATTCAAGTAATCTTGTACAGAGTAATAAGCTTTATTTACTAAATACTTTTTTATTAAAGTTTTAAATCGCTGAAGTGGCAAATCTAATATAGGCTGTGGAATATTATTAGAGGCGAACACCAAGCCCCATCAAACAATTACTCACTTTGCGGGAATTAATATCAAATAACGACGTACATAACCTAAAATGACTCGCAGGGGACAATAACATATATGGCATTTCCCGTTCATGTGGAATTATTAAATTAGATATAGCTACCGGCACGTAAGTATATGTTTGACCTTGAATGCGCAGAAATCATTATGAGGGGCGAGAGCAGCGCATCACACGCGATTGGTTCTTATGCGACGTTCAGTTCCGCGTCTGTTACGTCACGGAAGGAACGCAGCACGCTCACAATGCGCTACTTACCCCCACTTTTTTGCTCAGACCTAAAGTTAATTAACGGTTACGCCGGCAAGAAGTATCAAAAACACGACTAAAGAGAATAATCTAAAACCGTATATATTTGTAATTACTTCTGAAAAAATCAGTAGTAGTTGTTAGTTACCTTCTACTTATAAAATGTCCATTTTACGGCACTTAAATGGCCATCTTTTTAATTATCTATGGCAACACCACATAGCCTATGTTATTTAGAAAGGAATTGAATTATTATCTATATGGATGATACACTGCACTTTAGAAATCGAGAAATATAATACTAGACACTCACAAAATCCTTTAAAATGGAGTCCTAGCATAACGACACTACATCACTTCTTGTACAGCTATAATAGTCACCAGACGAGATCCGTTGGACAACTGGCACAAATTTAGCGGAACAGAATTGTTTTGTTATAAATTCTAACGTGGGTATAATTGAAATGAAATAAAAGGAATAAATTATCGAAATAGTTTTAGTATTTCTTAACGTATTCTTAACACGCAAACATCAAATCAAATCTTTTCTCTTTATTATTATGGAATTAAAGTATGAATTTAGAGTTTTCAATTTATTCAAGAATTGCAACAGCGATATTTTTTAATGATGCTACAGATCTTGAACAAACAAATGCGCAATTAACTAGAGTAAATAATGGAAATTTGTTTGCGGGTATATCACCATTTTGTGCAATATTCTCGCTGAGTCACATCATTCTAACATAAAAGGGGATTTCGTTTTATGTTCAGGAAGTTAAAAATGTTATCTACATGGGACCGATACCGCAGAATAACTCGCACAAAACAATAATAATATGCACTTAAAACGGTAACCGAGTAACCAATATTAAAAACTCGTTTGGTGACCATAATTTTTACCCATGAGGGGTTAGAATACTATTCCCTTCTGCCGCTGGGAGAGCATCTCGTAAGAGCCGAGTACCCCTTGGTAGTACGTTTTAGTTTAGGATACGTTTTCCGACTGACTTGCGACCACCAGCATGCGAATCCGACCGCCAAGTGTCATAGACGCGTTCCGAGCCGCATGTGGGTAAGACTTACCTCCTCCCTCTCCCATCCCATTAATGCTGCGGATCTAGTGGACTCTGGGCCCTTGCTGAGGGCTGGGCTCTTCTTCACTCGCCCTATCCACTCTGTTTTCGAGGATGCAATGCATCAACAAAACAAGAGAGTATAATTTTTGTTTTGCCGATGTCCACGACCGATGGTGGCCACATCAGGTGGACCATCTGCTCGTTTGCACCTTGTCTACCTTAAAAAATATGGCTGTATGTCGTCGGTGTGGTGTCGTTATACTTGGACTCCATTGTAAAAAAATTTGTGTGTTTGATATTATTTTCTCGATTTGAAATTTTTTCCAATTATCAATCCCTCTCTCCCCATGTCAGCAAAAGTAAGCAAACCCTGGGGGGGTTGGGACCCCTGCTTAAGTAAACATTGATGCAGGAATTTTTCTATATTCACGTTTTGATGTTCGTGTTTGCTTTTTTATCGCTGACGTAATCACCATACAGACCCCCCATCCCATGTTGTCAAAAATAAGCAATGAAGGATGGGGGGGCACCCATTAATGCTTACGTATCAATTTGCCGGCCACTTCCATCTAAAGTCTATTATTGTGTATGTAGTATTACTGTGTCGTATAGCTCCCTTATAGATATATAATATTAGGGGAATGGAGGGGAATTATTTTTAGTCAACAAAAGCGTTTCATGAAAGAAATAGTTGAAATGTATATATTTATCTAGTCCAGTGTTGGCACACCACAATCTCCTAGCACCCGTCACCGTGACAAATGTCGAGGACTCTCTGCGGCTGTAGCTTTCAGCGTGACATCACTGAGGCTTTATATTTGGTCATGGCCATCTTTAAATTATCTAGCTTTAAAAACAAACTACAAAAGCTGTATTTTGTTCATGTTATGGAGAAATTGGTCATCAATTCAGAGGATATAATTCTTCCTAAATATATCTTTATAATATAATCTAAAATGACTAGGCAAGACTGGCTATAATTATTAACATTTTTACCGGCGGATAATGCCTTCACGCATCTCCTCCGTGGGACGAAGGGGCATGTGGGGCTTACAGCAATCACTGTACTACCCACTAAGGGAGCGTCCTATGAAACCGAGTTCCCTCTGGGAAAAGCAGCTATTATCTCCAATGGCTTCCTTAAGAAACCCCTAACTGCTTTCTGCAGAGCCCTTCAACGACAAAACGTAACCAATTTTTTCAAAATCGTTTGAGTGTTTTAGGTGTGAAAGCGTAACAGATTTGCGACCAGGTAACGTGTGTAGTTCACCAGACAAGACAGATTAATACCCCAGTTTCTTGTATTTATTTTCCAAGAAAAATAATGTTGCAGCTCCAGATGATCATCTATAATACTGGTTTGCAACGAATCCTTTCAATAAAAATACGATCGGTTTAAAGATTTATATATATAGACCATGCTGAATCTAGATCTGCTTTTTATTGTTTGGTATCACGTAAAGTTTTGTATTTAACATTTTTGGGTTACCTTGGTTAATGTAGTTCTAGCGTTAACGCAAGTTTATTCTTTTAAGAACGTATGTGCACACTAAAAAACTTTGCACTGATAGAAAAAGAGGGAACGATATTATCTGACGTCATTTTTATACGAACATGTTTACTGCGTCTGCGCAGCTCTCGTAATTATGTGATCCATTTCACACTTTCTTTTAAATTTAAGATGTACAGAGGATGTTCCTGATCTACCCCGGATATTTTTGCAATACAAATATATTTCCATATATCCACACGTGATAGATAACTTTGAATACTTAATGTTTGCCTTGTAAGTTAGACCTTCTTTTAAAGAGTCAAAAATGTATGAAGATTAAATAAAAGAAACTATTTTGACTTTTGAAACAAAGTATTGTACCTGGATTATAAATTGAATTAACTCATTTGGTTTTTTTTTTAATTCTCAGAGAATATTGCTAAAAAATGAAGAAGAACGAAAATCATAAATATTTACAGATCTTCTCCTACTCCATTCTTTTCTTCTTTTTTCTTGGCTTGTCTTAAAATGTTTATATTTTCTGTTATAATTTATACTCCGATATTAAGTTTAAATATAAAATTTCTTCAATTCTTAATAAAAACAGATCCAAAGTTTGCTTAGGAATTTTGCGCTGAATCTAACTGTTTCAAAGTTTCGCTTTATAAACCGTCGGCCGGGTTCAGGGTTCCGTGTTTAAACAAGGTATTTTATGTTTATTTTGGAAATTAGATTTTTGAATAGATCGAAAACTGCCTTGATTGTTATAGAAGAAAAAAATAGGTACTTCTAATCCTTCTTAATTCTCAATGCATCTGTTTTTCCAATAACCTGATAGATATTTTTATGATTTTCTTGATACTGGTCATAGGTGCCTAAACATTTTTTTTAATTATAAGATTTGAGGTTAGATTTTTTATGGTAAATAAGGTGAAAACAAGTCCTCAACAGTACCCTCATGTTTTGCCGATACAAACTCGAAGAACGGTTTCAATGAACCCTGAGCAAGAACCCTGAGTTTTGTAAAACCGCATTATTAATGATATGGGATAGGGACAGGCTCAGTCTAGCACACATGCGGTTCGACCGGAACACGTCAAATAATTTAGCGGATGAATTGCTGGTGGTCACTAGCCAGTAGGGCAACAGGTACCTAACAATGGAAGTGCTGGGTTACTCGGCTTTTACGAGATGGTCTCCCTGCGGCAGAGAGGCATAATATTCAAACCCGCCCCACACAGGTAGAAGGATTCTCTGATTGAAGGATTGAAGCACCTCTGTAATATTCTTATACATGTTATGAAATAGTTTTTTTTTATTTTATGGTAGATAAGGTGCAAACGAGTATATGGTCCAACTGATGGTAAGTGGCCACCATCGCCCATGAAAATCGGCAAAATAAGAGATACCCTTTTGTTTTGCCGATGTATTGCATCCACAAAGATAGATTGGGGAGGAGAATTAGGATGGGAGAGGGAAGGGGTAAGTCTGGCCCGGCGACACGGCGACATTTACCTGCGTATCGACACAAAAGGAGAGTCACTCTCGAAAGTTTCTCTACCCCGATTCCTTTCGTCTACGATAGATCTATAATCGACCACGCTGGCCCAGTGTGGGTTGGCAGAATTCACACGCCAACAGAGAATTTCAGGGAACTCTCAGGAGTGCAGGTTTCTCGCGATGTTTTCCTTCACTGTTAAGCAAGTGATATTTAATCGCTTAATACATACATAATCTGAATAGTCAGAGATGTGTACCCAGGATGCAACTCAGGTAAGATATTTAATCTTAACCATTAGGCTATCCCTGGTTATAAAAGAAAAGGAAGAAGAGAAATTTTAACTATACAGTCATGACCTTTTAAAAAAAATTAACCTCTCTTCGAATTTTTGACTATTATGATAAGAAACCCTCGATAACTTACTGTCTCTCACTCAAGTATAGACTTGACCAGTTTTACAAATTGGGTAAAAGGAAAGTTTCTTGAGGGCAATATAATGCAACAACAATATTTGGGGAAGTGACGAGAGACAGGGTCAGTCAGTAAGTGCTTTCTTCTGTACTTTATGATAGCTTTATTCTTTTATTTGTTTTTTACAAGAAACTTGTATCCAAAAATATTTTTTTATCAAATTCAACCAAATTGATGATTTGAGTTTTTTATTTAATAGGAATTAAATTTATAGTTAATCAAAGAGAAAGAGAGGACTGATTAGTGTTAGCGGCATTAGGTTGACCGTGACTTGACTGGCGGTCGGGCGCGATAAACTTTACATTAATTACTGCAGTTCACAGACTATTTAATAAATCAATCTAATATCTATTACTTCACTCATAAACAGTCAAACATTTAAATAAAAATATTTTGTAGACCTATGTAACCATGAAGCATATATAAAATAAATATTTTAGATCACACTTTTATTTACAGATGAAAGTAGGAATTGAAACCGGAAACTCTCATCCTCGTAAACGGCAACACTGCGAACGCTCGTCTATGTTCTATGCTCTACACTCAGTCAGTACTTCCTAATCTTTATAAAGTATAAAATCCCTTGTTAGCAAAGAATTGAAAAATCGAGATCCATTACATTACGTTACATTATTTAATTTTTAATTTCTTTTAACTTTTTAAAATATTTTATTTTAATTAAGTGTAAAAAAGATTGACACACGATAGAAGTGAAACTTCAGTAAATCGACAAAAGAATGAGATGAATATATATAATAATATAAAATAGTATGTATATTTCTGTCACATTCTTTCCTACACATTTTTGTATTTGTGTCTCTTACCTGTCGTTTTGTATATTTCTGTCTCATTCTTTCCTACACATTTTTGTATTTGTGTCTCTTACCTGTCGTTTTTTCCGTTGCATCCGGTTTGAAATCACAACGATTTTAAAGAAGTTTCACTTCAAAAACTTTACCAAATATTTTTATAAACTTTGTTTATTAAAAATGTTGTATATTGCTTTTTTTAAAGATTACTAACCCCTCCAAGTAAGCTAAATGCTTGTGTTAGAGGGCCATGTCAGTAGTCCAATGACTGGGATTCGAACCCACCACCCATCGATCGAGAATCCAACGTTACTCGCCTATTAATTTCTTTATTTGTTTAAAGTATAGATCAGCGCGATTTTTTTTTAACATTTCATATTCCTCTCATTCTCTTAACGTAACCTCAAACTTTATTACAAACCTTATATACTTCTATGATGAGTTTAGAAGCCTTTTTTCACGATAAAACATAACCTGTCCTATCTCGAGCTCTAGTTTATCTGTGTACTAAATTTCATCAAAATCGGTTCATTTGTTTAGGCGTGAAAACGTAACAGACGCATTTATAATACTAGTTTATCTAAGTATATGCAATCTTATACTAATATATAAATCTAAAGAGTTTGTTTGTTTGTTAGATAGCCCATTTATTGAGAAAGGCTATAGGTTATATATCATCACGACATCTACAACCAGTAGGAGCGGAGCTACAAACGGACGAAGTCACGAGGATCGACTAGTATATAATATATTAGCCCCTTATTTGAGAAGTACAGTTTGAGAGAGTGTGCACTAAACTTTATGAGGGCTGATTAAATCTGCACCTCGCAGCTCGCTAAGGGTCCTCGTCTTTATGGCTCATTATCACGTTACTCCCAACACCTCGCCTCAGCTTAACGCGCCACATAAAACCGTATTAAATGTCAACGTCACTCCAGAATATTTCAGAGAAAACGACTAATTCTGTTACACTGATGAATTGTTATGTTACTATATCCTAGGAAGACTGGGAATTGAGATAGAAATGGAAATAAACATGTTATGTCTCGTATTGGAAAATGATTAAAAACCATTATATTCCTATTATGTTCCGTTCGTTCACGAATGGTGCCGTACCAATATTTGGCAAATAATCATGTTAGTTGTATGGGTGCCCTTTATTCCATTTGTTTCATTTGTTTCATTTGTTTCATTTGTTTCATTTGTTTCATTTGTTTCATATGTTTCATTTGTTTCATTTGTTTCATTTGTTTCATTTGTTTCATTTGTTTCATTTGTTTCATTTGTTTCATTTGTTTCATTTGTTTCATTTGTTTCATTTGTTTCATTTGTTTCATTTGTTTCATTTGTTTCATTTGTTTCATTTGTTTCATTTGTTTCATTTGTTTCATTTGTTTCATTTGTTTCATTTGTTTCATTTGTTTCATTTGTTTCATTTGTTTCATTTGTTTCATTTATTTTATTTATATTCTTTATTTTATTTATTTTATTTTATTTATGTTATTTGTTTTATTTATTTTATTTTATTTATGTTATTTGTTCTATTTATTTAATTTATTTTATTCTTTCTAGCTATCACGGTTCATGAGGTACAGCCTGGTGACAGACAGAGGGACGGACGGACAACGGAGTCTTTGTAATAGGGTCCCGTTTTACACTTTGGGTACGGAACCCTAAAAAGGACGCACGCAGACCAACAGTATGACGGTTTGGCAAGAATATCCTCCTGGGGGTTATACTAAGAGCTTCAGCGTTATTGCCAGAATAATCGCGATGTAATAATAATTATTTCCGTCATGGCTGCGTATTTATTTGGTTTACTTTTATCTCTATGTTGGCACTTCCAAATAATATTCAGTTTGTGCCAACTTCTAAAATCAAATATTAGTCAGATTAATGTTGCCGACATAATAACTAACAGTCTGTCACACAAATTAGTATTAGTAGTATACAAATCGTATTAAACAACAGTTTTCTGCCCGCTAGCAATGGAGACTACCTTTCTTCTACAGAAAGCGTTTCGATAGGTTTATCAACAAAACCAGATAAATAAATTAATTTGCAAGAGAGGACATGAAGAATGAGAAGCGCCTATTTTTTTTTACCTTGATTTTTATCAATCCAATTTCAAAATAAAATGTACTCATTTTATTGAAATTTCTAAAGTAATAAATAGCAGATAATAAATGTTGCTATTTTAAATTGAAAATATCAATCCAGAAAGGTTACAAAATTGAATAAAAATGCGGATGATGATTCATTCTAATCATCACAAAACAGAAGTAGAGTAGAATATTTTCTTCGTCAAACCGCAAAAGGATTAGACTCTAATTTTGCTCAGACAGGTATCAACTGGTGTCACATGAAGCCTCCTTATTCTCCACACATGGCATGGAATGGCGAAATCTGCTGTTAAATCAGCGAAAAGACTTCTCACACTCACCATAGGAGAACAGGTTCTTACATTCGAATACCTTTAAACAGTTTTCCCTAGGGTAGAATCTATCTAGCCTATACGTCCAACATCTGACGATGATACTGGTTTTGACATACTCACACCAGACCACTTTCTTATAGGTGAGTATTTGCTTAGCGTGCCTGAGTACCACTATGATCACACACCAAATCAAATCAAATCAAAATTATTTATTTCAATTAGACTTTTGTTAAAAGTACTTTTGAAACGTCAAAAATTTGTCAGTCAGTTAGTTTGTCTGAAGCTACCACCAGCTCGGGAAGCAGTTTTCCGTTGAGAAGCTCAACAATCGCTCTTTTCAAAAAGCCATGTTTACATAGTCTGTTATACAAATCATTTAACTTGAGAGTCAACGTCACTTAGATTCCAAGCATTCTCATCATTTAAGTAATCCTGTACATTATAGTATGCTTTATTTATTTATTGAAGTGGCAAGTCTAATACAGGCTGTGGAATATTATTATAGATAGACACCCATCTCGTCATTAAAGCGTTGGATGATAGTCTAGCGATTTTCGCTACATTTATGTCAACAATGGCAGTTTAAATACCTACACAATCCAACAGCGCACAAATTTGTGAGATCTTTATCTAACATTAAAATGGCGACCTTGTCCTCATAAAAGAGGATAACGTTCCACCTCTTAGATGGAGATTGGGCAGAGTGTTCGCGTTGCATACCAGCTCCAACGCACAACTTAAAACAAGCGCTGGTTCATGTCTCAGATCTTGATTTTTGTTTTAACTTGATTTTAATGAACAATCATCTTACATTAGGAAATCATTTTATCATGAAAATCATCTTACCTACAATAATCTTACTTGGAGTATCCCATCCTCTATTAAAACAGCTAAAAGCAGCTATCAGCTAAAGAGCTTACCAGACCTTTGGGAGACGGTCATGTTTGGAGTCAGGCAATAAAAATGTTACCGTTTCAAAATATTGCACCTACCGTCATTCCATTTATATTTTACTTAAAAAATCGATGCTCCTATATTGCGTCTTGAAATCTTAAATGCTATCGTGTGTGTGAAATTAACTAAAAAACATCAGTTGGGCTGAATCTAGTGAGAGACAATAGCAGCCACAACATCTTGCTGCCTTTCGCCGCGTTACGATCGGATCAGGTAACATTCATACCACCGCCTGAATTATCCCATACAAATGTTATGTTATAACTAGCTGCGTCCCGCGGTTTCACCCACTATATTTTGGATAATTCACACTGTATCATTATAAATTATATCCTATATGTTATTCTGATGTGTAAGCTATATTATTGTAAAGTTTCATCGAAATTCATTGAGTAGTTTTTGCGTGAAAGAGTAACAAACATACATCCAGACATCCATACATCCATACTTTCTTACAAACTTACGCGTTTATAATATTAGTAAGATACTAATCAAAATCGATATTAACTACAAAGCACACAAAACTAATGAAGTCAAATAATGAAATCTTGCAAGAAATATAAAAGAACTAGCAAACGAAAAGAGTACCTACTTATTAGTGTATTGGCGGGAGTTAATAATAATGAAATGAAAACAAAGTTTACTTAAATTATTTTGCTTCAATACTCTGTTTAAAACAGCAGCCGTAGCTTGCAGGTAAAATGCAATAAAGCAGCTCATTCCCTGCCTCCATCCAGACAAGAAATCGTTGAGCAAAAAAAAACAATCTGCTTGTTTTACGGAAACCACCCGTCGAAGCCAATCGCATAAACTACCCCCACTGAGGAGCAGGTGGGGGTGACCCCCTCGTCACCCGTGTGCTCCCGGTTGCCGCTTCCTCCGCAGAAATGAAAAATTGTCTTATATCCGATTTGATTATAAGATTTTTTACTATAAATATTTACTTTATAACTTCCATGTAAACGAATAACAACTTTAATATTGGAGAAAAGTTGGATGAAGTTTTGATTTACTTCAATACTCAGATACTTGTAGTTTATCGCTATTCTATATTATTACACTTCTCTACTTTATTTTTTTTATGACTAGTCGACCTCCTCGGTTTCAGTCAGATGCAATTTACCACGTGTAGTTATTTATTACAATATATAACTACTTAATTCCCAAACACATAAATGATCACACAGCTCGATATACACTTTATCCCCTATTCTAACCCCTTCAAGCCTATTTTCGCAGTAAAACTTTTCCAAGCTCTAGCCTTTTCCTTTCACTCGAGTCTTCCTTTTTCTTTCACATACTTTCGTTCAAAAACTTTAATATGAACAAGCTTACAAATGTTTATTTAAAATAAAAATGAATTGTAGACCTGCTCCTGGTAAACAAGCCCTAGAAACTACTACGCTTACTTAAGCGCATATTATTATTGTATTTTCAATTCAATTGTGTTTCAATTCAATTGCGCTGTATAGCTTGTAATCATGACTTAATATTAAACAAGATATACCTTTAGATGTTCATGTCCAATTAAATTTATCAATAGACGTGTAATATACACTAATACTGCGCTAAAACCGGCGGTACTTACATATAAATGCAGTAATTAGACAGCATGGTATAAAAAGAAAAGAGAAAACGATCATAGGCCAATATTATTAGAAAAGAACTGATATAAAACCAGCAGACACAGACGCCACAATTATCCAATCTTGCTCACTGTATGTATATAGAACAATCTACACAGACACTCTCACACGAAATATAACCAGAGTTAAATAAAATATAATAAAAACAAATTTTAGAAAATAATTGTTTTTGGTTTTGGTGAGTCCACTTACACAGAAGTAGCGCCTCATTTATCTTCATCTACGTAGACGCCGATGCTTTCTGCAGCAGAAGTCGCTTATACCTTCAAGAGGCACTCTTATTACGGAAATCCCACCAGTTACAGACCAGTCACCTTACACTACGAGTAGTAAATACCCGCTATTTGTCTTTTAACGTCCCAGACCGAAGCAACGAAAGGTCAATTCCTACGATGGACAACTAGTCACCATTTGCCATAAATATCTTGGTGGTATGATCCACGACTGTCGAAACTTGGAATGAATCATCCAGCACCAAATAGCCGCCACATGGCTAAAATGGCGGGATATGCGACTGGTGTCACTTGCGGTAAGGCTTAATAGATATAACAATGATGAAACTAGGTCGGCAAACAAGCGTACGGCTCACCTGATGGTAAGCGATTACCGTAGCTTATAGACGTCTGCAACACCAGAAGCATCGCAAGCGCGTTTCCGACCCTATCCCCAATTCCCCCCAGGAGGTCTGGTCACCTTACTCACCAACAGGAACACAACACTGCTTTAGAGTAGTGTTATTTAGCTGTGATCTTCTGTAAGGTCGAGGTACTACCTCAGTCGGGCTGCTCCATATTTGAGCAGAAAATTTCCTGCTGCGCCCTACTTAAGTAAAATCTTAAACAAAAAAAGCTTAACAAGATCCGCAATGAGCTATAGAGGTAGTTCATAAAAAAGGTAGAATGATGTAATTGAATGATGAAGTATGAAAAATGAGTGATTTCCTTCCAACATTATAGAACATGTTAAAGTGAATTTCAATAATTGCACCATACAAAATGTTCATTACAACTACAATAAATGATTGTTTCATCAATACTCAGTGTATTTGTATATAGTCAGTAATGGATGATGTTAGGTTACTAGGAGTGGCTGTTAATGTTAGCATAAAAGCCTCTATATGATTATGAGTGTAGATAAAGTCTTGTATGCAACTGTTAATAATAGTATCATGTTTTAATACCCCTTTTGTATATAAGTTGCATAAATAACTGTTATATATATTCTTAAGATAAAACATCAATCGTTTAGCAATATTACATTAATAACGTTTTACAAGCGTCAGTTGCTCGCAATGAATGAGCCGAAGGAAAGTTCGAGAAGCAATAAAAGCGAGTTCGATAAAGAGAAACAATGTGAATATCGTGAGCTTTCAGGGGGAAAGGGGGATAACTCCTCTGGGGTATAACTCAGCTGGAAAGTATGCCTGAACATATCACTAAAAGAACTGAGAATGGAATTTTTATTGTTGTTTCCCTATTTATAAGTTAGGGTTAAGGGTGTCATAGTTTAACTTGTGTAATTGTGTATCTACATGACTGTCTGTGGCTTCGTAGCGCCCAAGATAAAGAACCGATTTTAATACGGTTTTTTCTTTTTGAAAGCTGATTTAATCGAGATAGTTCTTAGCTATATGTCGGGGTATAGTTGGGGTAGGATAATAGTGAAGGCCGTGTCGGGCTATAATTAGAGTAGGATAATAATAAAGAAAATTAATTGTCACTTCCGTCGCGATTTTTATATTCAAAGATTTTTGACAGCCTCAAACAAGTAAACGATTATCGATTAATCGTGACGCCATCGCCATATTTCCTATTTGTTGCTTTACTTCGGATAATAATAAAGAAAATTAATCATCACTTTCGTCACGTCATTTTAATATTCAACGATTTTTAACAATCGCAAACGAGTAAAAGATTATCGATTAATCGGGATGCCAGCGCCCTATTTCCGTTTTGTTGATTTACTTCTTCCCACTAGTGGAGGGGCATTGCTACCATTATCTAGTCCCTTTATATTCCGACTGACGCAGTACACTTTAGTCTCTCGACAAGTCTCTTTGAGTGAACATCACCTGGAGTTGAAGTGTAACAAATAGTGTGTCGCATCACGGATATTGGATATATCGGACTAAGGATCATGTGAGTTCTTACGTCTTATTTATTATGAGTACCTACATTGTATTTAGATGTGTTAACACAACCTTAGGTTAGGTTAGCCTTAGGTTAGGTTTATGTTAGGTTAGGAACAGCTACGGAATCGTGATATTCGACTAATTAATTCATCCAAATCTGACATATATATTGTGAAAATCTGGTCAACCATTTGAAGACTGTCAGCTCATTTCTAAGTTTCAGGCATCTTATCAATTTTCACAAGTATGTTTGATTTAAAATTTAATATGTTGATACTTTGGTGGTATTTTTAGGATATGGGAGGATGATAATGCAACATCAAGTTGTCTGCCCCATACCCAACTCCTCAGCCACTTACAGCAGATGTTTATTTAGGCTAGTAACAATTTTTAAATTTAATAGTAAATCTTTTCTTAATTAATATTACAACTACATCCATAGTCATAGATTACATCTTAAAGAGTTTATTATTTTATTATCTGTTTACTATTTGTAAGTATTTAGACTTAAGTAAAGACTTTGATACTAACTTATAACTTTTATACTATACATTAAAAAAATATTTTAGTAAATGATTTTCTAAGTAAACATCTAGTTTCTACTCCCCATAAAACACCCTATTTTTTAAATATGAAGTTTATAAGTTTTACTGTAATGTTAATTGGTTTTCACGGATAGTTCCTTTTATATTATGTTAGCAACACTGTTTATAAAGTAGTAGTAGCGGGTAGATAACGTTTAGTGCGATAGATTAGTCTCAGTCTCTCTGGTGTTTTCGTGCAGTGAACATGGAAGTTAGTGTTAGTGTCGTGATTAAGGTTACCCTTCTCGAGGTCCACGTAAGTTTACTTTATTATCTATTGCCGTTAGCGAGGTCGAGTGGTGGAGGTGAGAGTTAATATATATCGCGGATTCAAATGGATTCGATTTCTTGAGCTTATCTGTGTCCGCCATGTTGCCGGTATTTGCCTATCAGTGAACTGACTTGCAAGTCACTGACACTAAATCTAACACTGTACTTTCTATTAATCTGTGACATTACAGTGTTGCTATTTAAATAAATTAAATTGCCACCATTATAACTATTTCTCCGACATATATTATGAGGTGGAGATAAGAGTGAATATATGGGAGGTGAGAGTTAATATATTATGAAAGAGCTCTTTAAACCTGCTCCTGCGTCAAGCCCCAGGCAATGCTCGCCTCAATCTAAATTGCATGTCTTTACGTATTGCTGTACAGTAATGTGTATATCTCTCTCCATATATCTTAGCATTATCTACACGTAGATATGCGTGTAGACAATATAAATTTTTTAGTCCAATCTGGTATTTCGTGTAGCGTACATGGAAGTTAGTATTACAGTGCCTTGGTTAAGGTCATCCTTTTTGAGGTCCATGTATATTAACTTTATCATCTACTGCAATTAGTATTAGGGCATCGAAGGGGAGCGTTGTAATTGGCATTTAACCCTACACCTTAGTTGCAAGTCCAAAGCACTGCCTGGCTTGCATGTGTATACGTCTTGCAGTACAGTAATGGGTGTCAGTCCTCTCTCATTCTATGACGTATATTTTAAGATTTTGTTATTAACCTCCAGGTTTTGATTAGGAGTAGTAGGGATTTACGGTGAACGAATGGGTTCGCATGCTGGTGGTCGCAAGCCAGTCGGGGAACAGATCCCCTAACACCAAGGGGGTGCTGGGTAACTCGGCTCTTACGAGATGCTCTCCCAGCGGCAGAGGGGAATTGTATTCTAACCCGTTCCCTCACGGGTTTCTGAGATACACATAAAGGGTCTATTATCAAGGATTGTGAAGCTGTACTAATCATTTTAGACCAATAACCCACGACGATCAGACCTTGTGTATGTCCCTAATAGAGGTATAAACGATCCTCGACTATGAAGTTTGGAGCTTTGAAAGGTTTTTCAAACCTCAGTTTTTGTATATTTTATTTAAATTAGAAACCACGTCGTCCACTGTCAGACACAGTACAGTTGCCACCCCCTGTCAGATTTACTCACATTATAGTTCTTTATAATGAGACAGTTTCCATAATTCTACTAGTTTCCATTAGTTTCCATTAGTTCGTTAATAGTTTCCATAATACCTTGTCAGACACATTAAAATTGGTTAACTTCATATTTTTGGATCGGTTATACTTCTGTCAGGAATATTCAGTTGTTATAAAATCACGAAAGTCTGTAATGCGACAAAATATAAGACATATGTATGTAAAGCAAATAATATAAAAAAACTTACAGACTGACCAATTTATGACGTATCAAGAGAACTTTTTAAAAAAGTCTATTTAAAAAAAAAAAAAGATTACTAACAGTATGGATCACATACTACTATTCCTTTTACTCCTCCAACTAAGCTAAATGCTTGTGTTAGGAGTGGGCCAGACCGCGGAACATCACAGGGAGAACCATTCCCTCACTGACGCGGCTCGAACTAGGAGGACGCGAAGAAGAAGGCGGCGCTATGCTCAACATCCCCCTATTTCAGGAGATTGAACAGAAACAATAATATGTGTGGTTAATGCTTGCCCGGGTTAGATGTGTAGCGTCGAGACGTCACAGTAGCATGCGAAAGCGATCCTGTGACGTCTCATAATGACGAAAGGAGGCAGCGCTGGGTTTTAGTGGGTATCTAATGAGTCCCACATACTCGTCTTATATACCCAGATGAGATGCATAAAGCATTTCCCAGTGAATCTTCAAAATATAAATTATTTTAAGTTTGAGTTTATAGCAAGTGCTGGACGGGTCGGTTGGATATGAAGATCCAGATCCTTATCTGCTTTTTGGTTATCGGTTTTTATAAGTAAATACTTACTGTAGTATCTGTGACTATATTTACTATTATTTTATAACCTACCCACACTGTTTCTTGCTCATTGATATGTCAGGACGGAGGACAGTTGGAGTGAGAGCTGCGAGACGAGAGCTAGTCCGTAAGACTTCTTATACTATACAGTGCCTATTCTTATGTACATAGCCTATGAGTTATGGTAAAGCTTCATCAAAATCCATTTAGTAGTTTTTGCGTGAAAGAGTAACGGACATACATCCAGACATCCATAAACTTTTACAAACTTTATCGTTTATAATATTAGTAGGATAGGATCCTGGGAGCGGGGTACAGAAGTAAGATCCCGCATAGAGATAGCGAGGTCCTATTTTATTAAAATGAACACAGTTCTTATAAACCGCTGTCTTTTTATTGAGTTAAAAACCAGGATCCTCAAAGTGGGCTTATTTATCGTAGAATGTTGCGGATAAAATGGACGGACAAAGTTACGAACGCCGCAGTTCTTAAATGTATGCGCAAAAAAGTGGAACTGGTCCGTACCATCAAGCACAAGCATCGCCGGGAAACACAAACTAGGGAGGTGCAAAAAATCATCAGAGAAATATCCGAGAGTGGACTGGGATCAAGTCTGTAGAACAACTGTTCAGATTCGCCATGGCCAAAGAAAAGTTTCGGAGCTGACTGCTATAGAGCCAATGATATATGTTATGTGTAACTAACAAAGACTCCGCTTACTCCGATATTTAAAAAAAAACTAAGAATTAAAAAACCAACTGTGATCAATTTTGTTACACTTCAAAATTAATTAATCAAAAATAAAATTTCTCAATGGCTTGACCGAGTTTTAAGATTTTTTTGTGTATATTTGGTAGATCTGAGAATAGGAGCTAAACTATTTTTTATACCCCTTGGTGATAAGGGTGGCTCACTAAAAATACACTAGCACTATAGTGGGTAAAAGAGTGAGGAAATCGAGTGAGCAATAATTGAGTCGGAACAAAGAGACGCCGCGTTGCCAATAAAAGCTTTTAGTGAGGCGGAGGCGAAGCGCGATGCGACGTGCGATAAAAAAACATGGAACCTCCTTGTGCTAGATTTATTTTATTTTCTCGTTCACATGGTGTCTGGCAACCTTTTGCGATCTACTACCGCTTCTCTACTTCCAATATCTTGTAATTTTTAAAGTTGCTTTTACATATGAACAAAGTATTTTACAATCTCTAATCTATAGATAGATAAATGAATTTCTTTTTTCCTTGATCGCGCCATAACTTGAGATAAAATTTGTAAAAAGACGCGGAAAACTGGAAAATTTAAGATAATTCAACGACTAATGAACCTTCGCGTGTTTTACAGTGTTTTAAGTGTGTGAGTGAACCAGCAAGGGTGCGAGCGAGAGAGCAGGTTAATAAGTGAGTAAAGAGAGTAATGCTTAAAATAATTTAAAGTATAGCTGCTGGCATGTAAGTATAGGTTTGACATTGAATGCGCAGAAGTCACTATTAGGTTCTTTTTAGTGTGGAGCGCAGTGCGAGAGCAGCGCATTCCAGTTCCCGCGCGTCTGCTACGTCACGAATGGAACTGCCAATACAGACACACAACACGCTCTCACTCTCTCACTATTTTTTCTCAGACCTAAAATTAGCTGCCGGCTACTTTTTTTCTAATGCATTATTGTATTAACTGTCCCAAACCTTACTCTTCTCCTTATGAGTAATTTTTAGTGATATACCGATTAGTCAGCAACTAGTCTAGTCGGTAAAGAGGGACGACTATCTGGATAAATTATATGTAGGTATTTCTCAATAAAATTCCTCATATTTCAACATAGGTGACAGTCAGTTTACCAACTGCTATAAAATATTTTTTATTCTTTTACTTTTATAGTTTTCGGATTATTTCCTTTATGTATCCGAAACCCATTGCTTCTTTGTTTTCATTACTTATTCTATATCAACGAAAAGTGCTTAATACATTACGTATCCTATATGTTACGATTACGTTCACTTAGAAACCTGATTTTGTCACAGGTTCAAGAGACTGTATACTTAGGCATCAAATTTAAATCATAGCAAATTATTGATTTAAATTTGATAACTTTTTGCATTCCCCAAATGTGTTTTCGGATTTTTTCTTATACCTATTTGTACTATAAAGCTTTTAATCACCGGGAAATACCTCAAACATTGTAATTCCTGAGCAACATTCAAAATATTAATATATGCTCTATAGACAGTTGTTGTTTTGATTACGATGACTGATTCGTTTTAAATCATGAATTTCCGCAAAGTAACGCCTGATTCAATTCAAGGCTTTGCTTGCTTTTTTGTGATGTAATAATTAAAGTTTAACTGTGCTCTATCACTTTAGTAAACAGTATTGTCTTTAATTTTAAATACCTAACTATAAACTCAAATAACTATAGGAAAACTTTTTAAAATAAGCTTTTAATATGGTCTTATTAATAAAAAATCTTTTCTTTTTTATCACATATCCAATTTTTATATATGAAAGTTTCGCATTCATAATATTAGTTAGGAAGTTAGGATAAGGATTGAAATGTTTTGTTAAATCTAACTGCAATAAATAAATTGGACCCGTGTAAAGTACTGACTATCTTTAGTCTTGTTATTTTATCCAATATCTCTTAAAAATGAACCTTCCAAATGGTTGGTTGAAGCGTTCTAGCGCGTATCCTCGTAAACGCCAAAAATTTGATTACGCCCCAGCCTTTGCCATTTGTCCTTGTCCCTTGTCACCCTGAGCCCTGTCCCTTGACAACTTCGCGGGCACTCCAACCCTACAATGTCCCACTTAAATTGTGCTTCAATAGACACCTTTATATCTTTTGTCGCAATTTTGTATCGAAAGTCATTTTGTCGAAGATTAGGTTCTTTGAACGAAATAATTGCGTAAAGGGCTTTAAGCTAAGGGTTTTACGAACTAGAAACTATATAGATTATATCTCAAGTTTCTAATAATTATATGTGCCAACACATTTTCTTTACCACTACATAGTATAAAACAAAGTCGCTTAAATTTTGAAAACTACGCAACGGATTTGGATGCGGTTTTTTTTAATAAATAGAGTGATTCAAGAGGAAGATTTATATGTTTAATACATACATAGTATAGTAGAGCAACACTGATAATTCAGAGGTTTCTAATGTAATGTCGTACATAAACACATTTTTTGCGTTTACATTGCAAACGCTGGCTGAACCCTACGAGATAGGTCAAAATAATGTACTACAGTATTGTACACCTTAAAAAGGTCTACAAAAAATTCCGCGAAGGTAAAGGGATATTCCGCGATATTAGGAAATATTCCGCGAAGGGATGTTTACCCAATCACGAACAGATGGTTTCCAAGCTATCATCCGGATAAAGGTGGCTTCGCTTGTGACAAGGATTCGGGGGAGTGCAAATAGCATCCTGAAAACCGTGGCTGAGGACCCAAGAGCTCCTGTGCTGAGGCATCTCATGCGGAATCATTGTCCGCAAGTACACGACTTACTAAAGCACGCCTGGTTTGCATTGTATTTGTATTTGTTACTAACACTAGAGTATAAGTTATAGAATTTAAAATGTATACTAACAAAAATGGTTCCTTTGTTGTTCCTAATAAAAAAAAAAAATAAAAAAAAAATGTCTATCTCCTAGGGATTTTTTATTTACTTTTTACGAGAAATAATGGCTTAGGTACATTGTAGTAGAAAAACCGTGCGAAGCCTAAGCGGACCGTTCTAATTAGAAAATGAGTATGAAATTTATAATAATTCATTATACAATTTGAATGATTTTTTTATTGAAGTATTCGTTAATATCTCAGAAATGTTCGTAAAAAAAATAAAAATTTTCATACGATTTTTCAGTCCACAACATGTCTCTACATTTGGTCTGTTTGCCCTTTGGCAAAGACCTCCACCATATACTTCCATTCTGTCCTATTGCTTTTCGTGTCCACAATTTTTCCCTTAATTATGTCTTCCCACCTTCTGAATGATCTGCCACGATTTTTTTCTCTCAGAAGATGTTTCCGGTCCACTTCTCAACTCTTCTTAATATATGCCCTGTCCATCCCTTCCCTCCACATTAATTCCCTTGTTATCTATTTTACGTCCCGTTATTTCTGTATGTTTCCGGATTGTGTTGATGTATCTACGATAATTTTGTATTAAATAAAAACAATTTTTAACTCAAAAACACACACGTAGTAGAGAGAGTTATTAAGTGAGTGGATGGATGAGTTACTAAATGAATGAATAAAAGAGTAAGTAAATTATGGGTGGGTTAAATGAATGGGTGAGTGGATGTATGGAGATATTGGGTGATTGAATGTAGTAATAAAATTTGTTACTTTAGTCTTTTTTCGATGTAGTGTTGCCTTAACCTTATCTTTAAACAACACATACGGATGTAGTAAACAGTGTTGCAGTTAGTCAGTAAGTCTTCCTTTGAATATCCAGTTTCTGCCGTTATCTGATGTAACGAATCGCAGTGAGCATATTCAGTGTTCACTAGTCAGGTTTATTGAAGGTTTCAAGCGATGCATACAAATTCTATGGTTATCACAAGTTTTCTTAAACATCTTCTACATAGGTGAAGTCATACTATATTATATATACAGATTTTGTTACCTATTTAATTCTTCTTTATATTTTAAACTTTCAGCTTCAGCTGTTTTTAACCTAATATCTGTTAGCAACACCGTTTATAAAGTAGTATAAGCGATGACAAGTATACTGATGGGTAGACAATATATAACTGTTAGTGCGATAGATTAGAATGTATTTGAGTGTTACTGCGCAGTATAGCTCCAATATACTTAGCATATCTTTCCCACGTGAACGGTGTTTTTGGGATAAAAAGTCTCCTATATCTTAATCTATATTCTAAAGTATTCATGTAGAAAATAACATTGTAATCGGTTCAGTAGTTATAACGTGATGCAATTTTAACTTGAGTCGGTCATGCCATAAAGGAAATCATATTCAAATATCTAATAATGATTGTATTTGTCACATTCGGCTACACTCCCTACTACATGTTTTATTAAAAACTAGCCTCGCTGAGGTGATTATATGCAGTAAAATTGAAATATTTATGTTTTATAAACACTTGAGACGATAAGTTTTCTTATTTTGATCAGAATTCATTATTGTAGAACGTTAGGCGTTCGTAAGAAACGTTTACTTTCGGTCGTTTTTTCTCCGACTTACTTTGCAAATCCGACTGCCACGAAAAAGTCTTTACATTTTTCGGGTGAATATACAGCCTAAGACACTTACAAATAATGTAGTTTTCTATTGGTAAAAGAAAATTTCAAAATCGGTTCAGTAGATCCAGAGATTACCCCCCTACAACCTCACAAACCTCTTATAATATCATGGTATAGATATATGCAACTAAAAGGAGAATAAAAGAAAAAAATATGAAATTATACATGTCGGGGATTTTAAATGGTGTGAATGGTGTTTAAAATGGAGGGGAGGGAAATATTGGAAAACACTACAAGAGGGGGATGATATTGAATGGACTATTGGGTAAACGCAACGTAGACACTTCTACTGAACCGATAAATAATCAAATATGATCTCTAACAATTACGAGATAAACCTAAGCAGTGCCTTAGACTTGTTTCCAATCACCTCCACTGCTCAGGCTCTCTATTTAAACCTAAGGTTAATATCACATAAACCTAACCTAACACGAGATGTGGCAACTAGATTGTAAAGTACTCACGTGTCCTTGATCGGACAGCACTCCTAGCACTAACACTATTCAGAGACTACTTCACTTCTTGAGAGACCGCGCACGACTAAGACTTCAGTCAGACCGTCGATGGCATATAAAGGGTCGAGAGCCATAGATAGCCATAACGATTCGATTATTCGATAATCTTTTACTATTCATCGACGTACAACAATAAAGAGTTTACTTAAAATAGTTTCTCGGTTTAACAAAAACATTTCCAATAAGTTGTTCTTGTTTGTGTAGCCGCCATATTGTTTTATCAGCTTTAAATAAAAAGACGAAAACTATAATTTAATTTCTGAGTCTGTTAGGGAAGTAACATTGCTGTAAGTTTCGTTCCGACACTGAAGCATCCTCAGGAGAACACTCATCAGGGAAAATCTCAAGAGCATATAACTAAAAATTACATGATAATGGTGTTAGCAACGTTTTTTCGTGTAGACAATATATAACTTTCCTTCCGATGATTTGAGTTAGTCTGTCACGTTAAAATAGTGATACTAATAGTGTAGTCTTGTTCGGTGGCGTGGTGCTAAGCCTCCGTTATTGAGGTGTATGTGAGTAATGTATTTTATATTTTAATATTTGGTGGCGAGGTTGAACAGTGAAGGTTTAGGGTTACAAAAGACGGCTCCTGGGTCTCAAGCCCCAGGTACTGCTGCTTCAATCTAATTTACAAGATAATATTATCATTTTAGCGTGTACTGCTCAGTATAGTTCGCATACTCTTAATAGTAGCATATAAACGTTTCCATCGTCCTTCAACCTGATTATAGTTTAATCGCATTGTGTTCAGGCTCAGCTATTGATCTAGATTTACTTTGTTATAACGTTCCTAGAAATTCTGCGTTCAGGATTATTGTTACCTTATTAAGGAAGATATCTTAAGATAATATTATTAGTATTTAGACCACAGTATTGTTAATTTTAACTTGACTAAAATCAGTAAAACATTTGAAATCTTTATACGACGCCATCTATAAAATATAAAAATACAATAAAAAATTTTTGAGGTCAAAAACTCTCTCATATTGTACCGAATAACATAGTGTGTCAAAATAAATCTAAGTGCCTTAGGGAAGGGATGGGGCGATCTTATCTAATCTCATGTGATGAAGAGTGGGAGTTCTCATCAAGTATGCCTCATCATTTTTATTGCAAAAAAACTATCTAGAAAGTTATGGAACTTACAAATAATTACAAACATTTGTCCTATCCCATAATTTTAATTTTCAAGAATTAATTTGGAATTGTTTGTTGATCGAGATAAAAACTATCCTATCTTGGTCATCAAGATTACGATAAAAAGAGAGGAATGTCAATGGGAATGTAAAATATGGTTTTCTTGACTAAAGCTATCTTAAATACTAGTAGAAATATGTTAAAGTCAGATTAGAGCTAAATCTCGCGAAATCTGACCTGGGGAGGAGGTCGTATATTCGTCAAAAACACCTCACAAGTCACATAGTTATGGATATCATCACGGACAAACATCACACGGAATTTTTTATTATAAAATTGAAACAAACTAGCTAGAACATTTATCCTACCTGTTAACAGGATGTGGTGAGGTAATGTCTATTTAATGTGTACTTAAAGTTTCGTACTAGAGAGCAGTAGCCCCTGGGGGATCTCCAACTTGTATAATATAGCCGAGACAATCTGCGGTGTGTTGCACTTTGCTGCGTCTACTTGTTCTGTTACTACACAAAACATTAATATCTTCAGTTACAGTTTGTTTAGAATTCGTAACAAAATATTGTGACTGATATCAGTCACGTTACAATAGCAGAAACTGTCACATAGGTGTGTATATTGTGTTTTCTTAACTTACTACAAGTTTCATTGGGAGCTATTGTGACTGATATCACTTACGTTACAATAACAGAAACTGTCACATAGGTGTGCATTTTGTGTTTTTTTTTAAGTTATTACAAGTTTCATTGCGAGCTATTGTGACTGATATCACTCACGTTACAATAGCAGACACTGTCACATAGGTGTGCATTTTGTGTTTTTTTTTAAGTTATTACAAGTTTCATTGCGAGCTATTGTGACTGATATCACTCACGTTACAATAGCAGACACTGTCACATAGGTGTGCATTTTGTGTTTTTTTTTTTAAGTTATTACAAGTTTCATTGCGAGCTATTGTGACTGATATCACTCACGTTACAATAGCAGACACTGTCACATAGGTGTGCATTTTGTGTTTTTTTTTAAGTTATTACAAGTTTCATTGCGAGCTATTGTGACTGATATCACTCACGTTACAATAGCAGACACTGTCACATAGGTGTGCATTTTGTGTTTTTTTTTAAGTTATTACAAGTTTCATTGCGAGCTATTGTGACTGATATCACTCACGTTACAATAGCAGACACTGTCACATAGGTGTGCATTTTGTGTTTTTTTTTTTAAGTTATTACAAGTTTCATTGCGAGCTATTGTGACTGATATCACTCACGTTACAATAGCAGACACTGTCACATAGGTGTGCATTTTGTGTTTTTTTTTAAGTTATTACAAGTTTCATTGCGAGCTATTGTGACTGATATCACTCACGTTACAATAGCAGACACTGTCACATAGGTGTGCATTTTGTGTTTTTTTTAAGTTATTACAAGTTTCATTGCGAGCTATTGTGACTGATATCACTCACGTTACAATAGCAGAAACTGTCACATAGATGTGTATATTGTGTTTTTTTTAGTTACTACAAGTTTCATTGCGAGCTATTGTGACTGATATCACTCACGTTACAATAGCAGACACTGTCACATAGGTGTGCATTTTGTGTTTTTTTTTAAGTTATTACAAGTTTCATTGCGAGCTATTGTGACTGATATCACTCACGTTACAATAGCAGACACTGTCACATAGGTGTGCATTTTGTGTTTTTTTTTTTAAGTTATTACAAGTTTCATTGCGAGCTATTGTGACTGATATCACTCACGTTACAATAGCAGACACTGTCACATAGGTGTGCATTTTGTGTTTTTTTTTAAGTTATTACAAGTTTCATTGCGAGCTATTGTGACTGATATCACTCATGTTACAATAGCAGAAACTGTCACATAGATGTGTATATTGTGTTTTTTTAAGTTACTACAAGTTTCATTGGGTGCTATTGTGACTGATATCACTCACGTTACAATAGCAGACACTGTCACATAGGTGTGCATTTTGTGTTTTTTTTTAAGTTATTACAAGTTTCATTGCGAGCTATTGTGACTGATATCACTCACGTTACAATAGCAGACACTGTCACATAGGTGTGCATTTTGTGTTTTTTTTAAGTTATTACAAGTTTCATTGCGAGCTATTGTGACTGATATCACTCACGTTACAATAGCAGAAACTGTCACATAGATGTGTATATTGTGTTTTTTTTAGTTACTACAAGTTTCATTGCGAGCTATTGTGACTGATATCACTCACGTTACAATAGCAGACACTGTCACATAGGTGTGCATTTTGTGTTTTTTTTTAAGTTATTACAAGTTTCATTGCGAGCTATTGTGACTGATATCACTCACGTTACAATAGCAGACACTGTCACATAGGTGTGCATTTTGTGTTTTTTTTTTTAAGTTATTACAAGTTTCATTGCGAGCTATTGTGACTGATATCACTCACGTTACAATAGCAGACACTGTCACATAGGTGTGCATTTTGTGTTTTTTTTTAAGTTATTACAAGTTTCATTGCGAGCTATTGTGACTGATATCACTCACGTTACAATAGCAGACACTGTCACATAGGTGTGCATTTTGTGTTTTTTTTAAGTTATTACAAGTTTCATTGCGAGCTATTGTGACTGATATCACTCACGTTACAATAGCAGAAACTGTCACATAGATGTGTATATTGTGTTTTTTTTAGTTACTACAAGTTTCATTGCGAGCTATTGTGACTGATATCACTCATGTTACAATAGCAGAAACTGTCACATAGATGTGTATATTGTGTTTTTTTAAGTTACTACAAGTTTCATTGGGTGCTATTGTGACTGATATCACTCATGTTACAATAGCAGAAACTGTCACATAGATGTGTATATTGTGTTTTTTTAAGTTACTACAAGTTTCATTGCGAGCTATTGTGACTGATATCACTCATGTTACAATAGCAGAAACTGTCACATAGATGTGTATATTGTGTTTTTTTAAGTTACTACAAGTTTCATTGGGAGCTATTGTGACTGATATCACTCACGTTACAATAGCAGAAACTGTCACATAGGTGTGTATATTGTGTTTTTTTAAGTTACTACAAGTTTCATTGGGAGCTACTGTGACTGATATCACTCATGTTACAATAGCAGAAACTGTCACATAGATGTGTATATTGTGTTTTTTTAAGTTACTACAAGTTTCATTAGGAGCTATCGTGACTGATGTCAGTCAAGTTACAATAGCAGAAACTGTCACATAGGTGTGTATATTGTGTTTTTTTAAGTTACTACAAGTATCATTGGGAGCTATTGTGACTGATGTCAGTCAAGTTACAATAGCAGAAACTGTCACATAGGTGAGTATATTGTGTTTTTTTAAGTTACTACAAGTTTCATTAGGAGCTATTGTGACTGATGTCAGTCAAGTTACAATAGCAGAAACTGTCACATAGGTGTGTATATTGTGTTTTTTTAAGTTACTACAAGTATCATTGGGAGCTATTGTGACTGATGTCAGTCAAGTTACAATAGCAGAAACTGTCACATAGGTGAGTATATTGTGTTTTTTTAAGTTACTACAAGTTTCATTGGGAGCTATTGTGACTGATATCACTCATGTTACAATAGCAGAAACTGTCACATAGGTGAGTATATTGTGTTTTTTTAAGTTACTACAAGTTTCATTGGGAGCTATTGTGAATGATATCACTCACGTTACAATAGCAGAAACTGCCACTTAGGTGAGTATATTGTGTTTTTTTAAGTTACTACAAGTTTCATTGGGAGCTATTGTGACTGATATCACTCATGTTACAATAGCAGAAACTGTCACATAGGTGAGTATATTGTGTTTTTTTAAGTTACTACAAGTTTCATTGGGAGCTATTGTGAATGATATCACTCACGTTACAATAGCAGAAACTGTCACATAGGTGAGTATATTGTGTTTTTTTAAGTTACTACAAGTTTCATTGGGAGCTATTGTGAATGATATCACTCACGTTACAATAGCAGAAACTGCCACATAGGTGAGTATATTGTGTTTTTTTAAGTTACTACAAGTTTCATTGGGAGCTATTGTGACTGATATCACTCATGTTACAATAGCAGAAACTGTCACATAGATGAGTATATTGTGTTTTTTTAAGTTACTACAAGTTTCATTGGGAGCTATTGTGAATGATATCACTCACGTTACAATAGCAGAAACTGTCACATAGATGTGTATACTGTGTTGTTTTAAGTTACTACAAGTTTCATTGGGTGCTATTGTGACTGATATCACTCATGTTACAATAGCAGAAACTGTCACATAGGTGTGTATATTGTGTTTTTTTAAGTTACTACAAGTTTCATTGGGAGCTATTGTGACTGATATCACTCACGTTACAATAGCAGAAACTGCCACATAGGTGTGTATATTGTGATTTTTTTAAGTTACTACAAGTTTCATTGGGACTACAAGTTTCATTGGGAGCTACTGTGACTGATATCACTCATGGTACAATAGCAGAAACTGTCACATAGATGTGTATATTGTGTTTTTTTAAGTTACTACAAGTTTTTTTGGAAGCTTATGTAACTTGTCAGTAACGTTACGATGACAAAATCTATCACATAAAGTTGTTCTGTATAAATAAAGACAGTTTACCATACCAACATCAAGATCAAGTAACAGGATGCTACTCATATCAGTCGTAACAACATCAAGATCAAGAAACAGGATGCTACTCATATCAGTCGTACCAACAACAAGATCAAGAAACAGGATGCTACTCATATCAGTCGTACCAACAACAAGATCAAGAAACAGGATGCTACTCATATCAGTCTAAACATCAAGATCAAGAAACTGGATGCTACTCATATCAGTCGTACCTACAACAAGATCAAGAAACTGGATGCTACTCATATCAGTCGTACAAACATCAAGATCAAGAAACAGGATGCTACTCATATCAGTCGTACCAACAATAAGATCAAGAAACTGGATGCTACTCATATCAGTCATACCAATTTCAAGATCAAGTAACATGATACTACACAAATTATAAGTGTTGCCAACATCATAATTAACCATAATGATTATGGTAATGTTAAGATATTCCGCTGCAATACTGCAAGACTGAAACGAGAACCGGAAAATATAAAAAAATCCCATACTGTTGATTTGTCGCAAAATAAATTTTGATTTCTTTCTGGCATCGGTAATATTTAAGAGAAGAATAAAATTAATCTATTTCCTTGTCTTGAAATCAAATTATTGTCACAAGGTCTAAAATCTTCTCCGATACTTTACATAAAATTTACATTTTTTTTTTGGTTATATGAAATTCATTATAAAAGCAAAAGCAATTCTGTCTGCCTTTCTATTGACGCTTTAAACTTAAACCACTAAAACAGTCTTGATTATGAAATAATTTATTTGGATAAGAATTAATACAAAGGTATGGATAACATGGTCTGATTTTGATAGTCATTTCTATCAACTTTTAAATGTAAAAAAGTAGTTATAGTGACATAACTACAATAGCTGGACATATGGTCTCGCGAAGTTTTTTGTAGATATTGATACGTTCTATAATATTCTAGTACATTTTTTGTTCTATCATCAATACTTTTCGCAGCGCATGCGATGAAAGACATTTTATGGCTAATTTTTTTACACCTTGGGTTGGTTTTAGTAAGAATTTCTGAGGATCTCTAATTTTTTCTAGTAATAAATATAGCCTATGTTACTCAGGGATAATGTAGCTTTCTAATGGTGAAAGAAATTTGAAATCGGTCCAGTAGTTTTTAAGTTTATTCGTTACATACAAAAACTGGTTTGAAGGAATTGAAATAGAGAATGAAGTGTATGTTGAGTTGTGTGATCGTCTTTAAGAATGAGTCACATGTAGCTTATGTAAAAATAAACGTAAATACACGCGGTGATGCATCCGAGTGAAGCCAGGACAGATTGACTAGTATATGTATAATCTACATCTACACTATTATATAACATAGGCTATGTGGTGTCGCCATAAATATTCTAATTAAAAAGATATGGCCATTTAAAGGCCTTTTTGTAAAGTGAAGGTTTTCATTAGAACTACAAAGCCGATTTTAAAATTTCTTTCACTGATAGATCACTCTCTCTCTCTCTCTGTCCTTTATCTATCTCTCTTTCATTTTTCTGCTCCTTCTCACTCATTTATTATTTCTTTTTTTTCTATATTTTTTCTCTGTTTTTCAGTTAATGAAAAGCTGAACATTTACAAAGTGACAATTTAAGGACATCAATTATAATATTGCTTCAAATACCCGGAGCGAAGCGAGGGCAGCCCGCTAGTAAGTTAATATTTTAAAATTTAAACATTAAACCAGAAAGTCTATTGTATTTGTTCCTTTTGTTTAAAAATAAATAAAAATGTGGCTATAACATTGATAACTTAACAATTGCTGGACCGATTTTGATAATATTTGTTACATGGATACAGTATAGCTTGGAAAATGAAATAGGCTAACATTTATCCCAAAAAAATTGCTTGACAGTTTTAATGCGAGTTCATCATATCCATAAGATTTTTTTTTTTTAAATAAAAATATTTTAATGAGTTTTTTTTTATTGTAAAGTTTGTTTCTTGTTTGTTGCCACACCGTTTATAAATTAATATTCGCGGGTAGTTCATTACATCTCATTTAGATAGATAGATAAATTCGACACAATATAAATGAAGAATACAGTTAACTACAGTTAGCAGAAATTACATTTTAAAATCAAAATAGCATGCAAAGACGGTCTTATAACTAAAAGTGATCTCTTTCAGGCAACCACGTCGTAGGAAACCGTAGAAAAAATTATATAACTAACTCAATTAAGAACCTTGGGCTTACTATAGATCGCACTTTGTCCTCGGCACCGCATATAAGTGAAGTAACCAGAAAACTCTTTGCAGCAATAGGGTCATTTAAGCGTTGGAAAAATCTGCTTCCTATTAAAACATAAATTTCCTTGGCAGAGTCACTGTTATTTCCAATTCTGGATTATGCTGATGTCAGTTATATTGACCTAAATGAAAAGCTGCTAAATAAATTGGAGTGTCTACAAAATTTGCTTATCAGATTTGTTTACGGACTTCTTTAAAAAGCGTCAGTAGCTCAGTGGTTCGGGCGTTGGCTTCACGATCAACAAGTCGTGGGTTCAAATCCCGGACATTGGCCTACTGGCGTGACCCACTCCTGACAGCAAAGCAAGCTTACTAGGAGGGGTAAAGGGAATACTAGTAGTATGTGATCCATACTGCTAGTAATCATTAAAAAAAAAAAATCGGCCACATATCTGAGTATAGTACTCATCTAAAGTAGTTACCCATTAGCCTTATCCATGCTTTATTCTGTGCTGTATCTGCCTCATACACCCTCATACTTGAAAAAGCGTTTTACTTTATTTCAAATGAAGATCACATAGGCCCTACCCTTCGATCCCATAACGATAATCGTCTCAGATTACCGGTGTTCCGTACTCAATTTTACAATAAATCTTTCTCTGTACGAATTGTCATCATCATCGCGACCCGTCAATGGCCCACTGCTGAGCCGGGTCTCCTCCTCAGAATGAGGAGGGTATTAGGCCATAGTCCACCACGCTGGCCAAGTGCGGGTTGGCAGACTTCACAAACCTTTGAGAACTTTAGGGAACTCTCAGGAGTGCAGGTTTCCTCACGATGTTTTCCTTCACCGTTAAAGCAAGTGATATTTAATTGTAAAACACACATAACTCAGAGTCAGAGGTGTGTGCCTGTGTGGGGGATCGAACTCGAACCTCCCGAGTAAGACTTGAAGTCTCAACTAATTGTAAACTTATGGAACACCTTACCAACTAACATTCGTCGGTCGAAATCATTAACTACATTTAAAAGTCGCTTAAAAGAGTTTTATTCAACATTAAAATTGAATACCATCAATGATTATCATGTTTATTTATTGTAGTATTATATAATATCATATGTAAGTTTGTATTTATTTATGTATGTATATATGTAGATATGTGTGTAAGTATGTTAGTTTATGAATGTGTAGGTACTTTATGCATCGCTACGCACTCTTTGCCATAGCTTCCATTAGAAAAGGTTGTCTGGAAGAAATTGCTTAAAGCGATAAGACCGCCTTTGCACAGTCATATTTGTAAAGTAATATAAGTCCTATTAAGTCTGTAATACTGTTTTTATTGTGTGTGCAATAAAGTATATATAATAATATAATAATAATAAATATACTTTATTGTACACCAAATATTACAAAAGTAAGCCAAAAAATTACACCACAAAAGAAATATATGTACAATAGGCGGCCTTCCAGGCAACCTTGCGGTGGAGGAATCATTATAAAAAAAAAAAAAAAAAAACAAAAAAAAACGGTAGGCGCACTTATTAAAAATAAGAACCAAATCAAACACTTCAACTTAAATATACATTCATAAACAGGTATATATTAATACATACACTACATACATAAACATAATATGCCTACATATATACATACATACACTACAAGTATAAATACGATGTACTTACATATAACAAAAAAAAAAAAAATCAATCAATCAATTAAATAACTACAATAATGATTTATTTTTTAGAGTAATGCAAGCAGTCAAGTGATATCACGCAGTACATATTAAAATAGTGTGTTGGTGGCGTGGTGCTAGCTTTCATTATTGAATAGCACGTGGGTAGTGTATGTGATTACATTTCAATATTGTCGATTGAGTGTTACTGAGCAGTATAGCTCCCATACTGTTAATACAAGTAAATAAATCAAAGAAAGCTTAATATTAAATCTTAAAAAGTAGAATACACGGCCCATTTACAAAAGTGCAAAAACGTAGTGTCAACTAGGCGACTTATTTTGTGACAAAACGGTTCACGCTGTTGAAATAGGAGAGTTCAGTGGGTCAGCAGCTTTCAGCGAATAGTCTCCCTCACCCACCTCACCCTCTATGACAAACCGCAGACACCATGCATTTTGTATAAGTCCACTGAACTGGACCGAAATACCCTAGATTCAATGACATTTTTTACACTAAATATTTAGGAGATAATCCCCTTTTTTAGGGGAAAACTGTATACCCAGTTTTTCGTAGGCTAATTTTTTATTTGAACTGACAAAAAGTTTGGATGATATTTTCTCGTTATTAGTTCACAAAACTGCAAAAAAATAAAAGATAGAGGTTATGTATTGTCTTATATAAATTCTTACGTGAGTATAATTAAAATAAAATAAAGGGAACGGACGAGTACAAAGTTATGAAATGATTTTTTTTTTTTAAAATGATATATTTCATTAGGTATATAACAAGATTTTATGTCAAAAGCATTAAAATTAAAAGAGCTATTTAAACCTTCTCCTGGATCTCAAGCTTCAGGTACTGCTCGGCTCCGTCAAAATCATATCTTGAGTGCTACTGCAAGGTATAGCTCACATACTCTTAGCATACCTACACAAGCAATATCTCAACTGTTCATAATAATATACAGTCGAGTTAACACCCTTCATCTCTTCTTTGAAAGGCGCGTTCCACTAAGCGATCTCAACGCCCCAAACGCTCATTTAACCGTTCCACTTGACGATCGCGGGATATGGTCACGGCGAAAACGTCATTAATGACGTCATGACTTGTGCTCACTTGAAGCTCACGACGACCCATGTCAAATAGTAGGTTGTTGTGAGCGTTGCAAATTAGTGATCTGTGGTTGCAAAATTTTTGATACGGACTTTATTTGATAGAGATTTATTAGTGGACGTGAATCTTAATATTTATTAATTATAAATATAAAAAAATCAATCAATAAAAATATGAAATAAAATAATTTACCAAATAAACTTAACCTATTCAAACTATTGCTTTATTTGATTTATTTACGTTAACGCTCAAAATGCTCAATTACTCTTTCCACTTGGGTTAACGATCGTAACGCTCGCGGACAAGTGGAACGGGAAAAACCGCGGTCGTGAGCGTGGGCGTTGAGATCGCTTAGTGGAACGCAGGGGATATTGATTAAAAAAGTTTTAGTGGCACTTTATTTTTGACATAAACGTCAAAAAGGCGTTTTACGATGCGTGTCAGCCGCATTTTATGTTCATTGTGATGTTTTCCCAAACAGCATTTAATAATAAAATAATCCTACTAATATCATAAATGTGAAAGTTGGGATATTCAGATGTTTGTTAATCATCACACAAAAACGGATGAACAGATTTCAATTAAATTTAGCATACACATACTTTGTTATCTGGATTAACAATAGGCTTGTAAAAAAATATTCATAGAATGAAAAAAAAACGTGTGCTTCTCGGGACGCTCGACAGAAATAATAACTTAAACTAATCTAAGTTGAACTATTTAATATTGAAATTGTACACTGAGTGGAGAGAGGGGGAAGCGTCTGTACGAAATACGGCTAGCGCTGTGGGTTAAAGTGAGAGAGGAGCAGCCTGCCTACTGCTGCCGTATGCGTGAGAGAAAGGGAAGCCAGACATAGTGGCGCCGTAACGCGTTACGTTACGAAGCAGCTTCCCATAAAAAGTTAACACTTCAAAAATAAAGAAAAGATAGATAAAATATATACTGTTACGTACTTTAAAAAGGCTTGATACTCAATTCTATTCGATATGTGATATCAATAGAAAAGTATCGAGAAGCAGTGAGTGTGTTACCATGGTTACAAGATTGTTATAATTGTCAATATATTAATATTGTGAGGCAGCTCTCAAGTTAGAAACGAGCTGATAGTCTTTAAACGGGTGACCAGATCTTCACAATACATAGCTAAAAACCATCTCGATTAAATTATCTTTATATCATACTCATCATTATTTTATAAAACCTGAAAGCTTCACTGTATATGACACACAACCTAATAGTTACAAACAATGCTTTACTATGGAGTTTGGATTGCTTTAAAAGATAACAATTTTTAATATGTCTGACAAGATGTAAGAACCATAGAAACTGTCTGATTACTGAGAAACTTTCAGGTTTTATAAAATCATGAAAGTCTGATCGTCGCGGGATGTATATGACACACACCCTAATAGTTCCAAACAATGCTTTACTATGGAGTTTGGATCACGATTGCTTTAAAGATAATAATTTTTAATATATCTAACAAGGTGTAAGAACCATAGAAACTGTCGGATTACTGAGAAACTTTCAGGTTTTATAAAATCATGAAAGTCTGATCGTCGTGGGATGTATATGACACACACCCTAATAGTTACAAACAATGCCTTACTATGGAGTTTGGATCACGATTGCTTTAAAAGATAACAACTTTTAATATATCTGACAAGGTGTAAGAACCATAGAAACTGTCTGATTACTGAGAAACTTTCAGGTTTTATAAAATCATGAAAGTCTGATCGTCGCGGGATGTATATGACACACACCCTAATAGTTACAAACAATACCTTACTATGGAGTTTGGATCACGATTGCTTTAAAAGATGACTATTTTTAATATGTCTGACATGGTTTAAGAACCATAGAAACTGTCTGATTACTGAGAAACTTTCAGGTTTTATAAAATCATGAAAGTCTGATCGTCGCGGGATGTATATGACACACACCCTAATAGTTACAAACAATACCTTACTATGGAGTTTGGATCACGATTGCTTTAAAAGATGACTATTTTTAATATGTCTGACAAGGTGTAAGAACTATCGAAGCTGTCTGATTACTGAGAAACTTTCAGGTTTTATAAAATCATGAAAGTCTGATCGTCGCGGGATGTATATGACACACACCCTAATAGTTACAAACAATGCCTTACTATGGAGTTTGGATCACGATTGCTTTAAAAGATAACAACTTTTAATATATCTGACAAGGTGTAAGAACCATAGAAACTGTCTGATTACTGAGAAACTTTCAGGTTTTATAAAATCATGAAAGTCTGATCGTCGCGGGATCTTGCTCTATAGTTTCCTGTCAGTAAAATAAATTCAGTTGATGGATATTACCGGAGATTATTGCGGGTCAATAAAATCACCTTTAAGGTTTTAATATTTTATTTAAACAAATATTCTTAATATATAGAACAAACATTTTAGTATACACACACTTCGTGCAACATACAGCAACCTTTGTGTTGTGCAACATTTTACTCTTAAATATTACTATATATCCACAATGTTATGTATTGAAATATTTTATGTTACTTACTATCTGTCTATTTGTCACACGCCACGCTTAAACCACTAAATAGATTTTGATGAAATTTGGTATAGAGATAGGCTAGAGCTTGGAAAAGAACATTATCGAAAAAAAAGGCTTAACAGCGATGAAATAGGTGATTGAACTGCATGTCAACCTGCGTGATCGTCACTACATAGTATAAAACAAAGTCGCTTCCCGCTGTCTGTCTGTCGCTATGTAAATTTAGATCTTTAAAACCGAGCAACGGATTTTGATGCGGTTTTTTAATAGAGTGATTCAAAATGTAGGTTTATATGTATAATACATACATAATATATTAGAGAAACACTGATAATTTTACAGGTTTCTAATGTGATGTCGTAAATAAACACATTTCTTTCGCTTACGTTGCAAACGCTGGCTGAACCCTACGAGATAGATCAAAATAATGTACTACAGTATTGTACACCTTAAAATGTTCTACAAAAAAGTCCGGGACGATATATGTCTATCTCTTAGGGATAACCCACAATAACCATTTTTTATCCTTTACTTTTTACATATAATTTTAACTTTTAACTAACGTTTTTAGGTGTATTCCCGTAGAAATTGGATCATTATGATAGTGTAGGTAGTGGAGACACTGAATATTGCCAGCAGCAACGAAACGTCCAGACTGAAGATGCGCCACACTGTGTACTTCAGCCGACGATGTTCTAAGTACGTAATAGCGTCAAGAGTTTTACGTCTAACCGACTCATCTGAAAGACAAGTGTAATAAATAAATAAATAATCGTTCTAAAATATGTCCGGATATCCGGATGTCTGACTAGCGGCTCATCCCACCTTCGCATGGGTGGACAATTTTTTTTTAACATTTTGGCTCTCCCACATTTTCGTGCCCCCTCTCTCACCGCGTTGCTCGCTGTGCTGCATGGAGCCACACCAGCGCGTCGGCGTGAATTTTTTGTTTACATTGATATTTTTAATTTTGTAATATCTTTTGAATGTCCGATTTTAATAATTCAAAAGTAATCAACAGGTATTGAAACAGTCTTGAATACGAAATAATTTATTTGAATAAGAATTGATACAAAGAACATGTTATCCATATTAACTTTTAAAATGTAAAAAAGTAGTTATAGTGAAATAACTATAATAGTTGGACATATGGTCTCGCGGAGTGTTTTGTAGATATTGATACGTTCTATAATATTGTAGAACATTTTTTTGTTCTATCATCAATACTTTTCGCAGCGTATGTGATAAAAATATGTTTTAGTAGGAATTTCTGAGGATCTAGCCCGTGTAACTTTTTTGTAAAATTCTTTTGCCGTTTTTAAGTTTATTCGTTACATACAAATCTTTCCCCTTTATAATATTAGTATAGTATAGATATAGACAATGAATTGAAAATTAAATATTTTTGGGGCGTGTCGACTAGTTTTGAAAGAATAATTACCAATATATTATTGAGGCGTGAGACATGTTTGGGTTTGGATAATATAACCATGAAAATAACGATCATATTGGTGCTTATATTTTACAATATTTAGATACCTAAAAAGTAAAAGGTATCTTACTTGGGTTAAGAAACAATGTGCTTGTAAAATAGACTTTAATCTTGTCCACTTCTGCAATAGATAATTCTGCTAACACAGCAGGAATCAGAGGCAACAACAAAGGCACTGCTGTGTCGATAATGTAGAGTGAGTCGATCTGTAATTAATGTAGGTAATATTAATTAAACATTCATTTTGTCCATTATTCTCTCCTTATGGAATAATTGCTTGTTTAATATCGTCATTAAGATTCAGAAAAAATGGCTGAAAAATCATACTCACCACACGTGATTTGTTAGTGAAAATATCAGCTACATGAGTAAGCACGCGTAAAAATATTGAAGGTAGGCTAATAATAGTCTGAAATAATATTTTTTTTAAATATTTCAAAAATATTTTAACAACAAACTAACTAAGTAACAAAATCTATCATTATTAATTCATTTTTACCACAATTATTCTCAAAAACAGAATTATTGTAATACAATAGCTACTTTATTAACTCATGAAATTCTATAGTTTTCACTTTCCTATATAAATTAGTTTTCTTATAAGTACGATTATTGTAAAATATTTACCATAAATTTAGGCGCATGTCCTGTAATATTAAGAGCAGACAATATTCTTTTGTGAATTAATAAATATTCCTCCATTTTTTTGATTTGATGTTGGATTTGATCCTCGGATGCGTCGTGTGGTACTCGTAAACTTCTTACTATTGTTTGTCTAAGAGCTCTCAAGTGAGTCCATAGTAATTCAAATATTATTATTCTTGAAACGTAATTCAGGAAAAAGCCCGATGACGTTAAAGTATGAAGCAATATTTCATTTAAGATAAAAAGCGATCGGTGCCAATATAAAAGAAGGAACAGCCGATATATATTTAAACAGATACAAACAATTGTAACGACACACGATGTTAATAATCTTTCTTGTACCTTGACAAGGGCTAAAGGATCAGCATTCTTTAATTTTTTCAGATACTCATAAAAATGTTCACCATCACTTATAATTAATACAAATATCGATGAAATATAAATTACAATATTATATAATTCAAAAATAAGTAATTTAGTTTCAACTAAAAAACCCCAGAAAATTGTTACTTTATATATTGCAGTAACCGCTAACATATAGCAGTAACATTTGGAGACAACAGTAAAAACAGAACTGCTGAGAACTTTTGAATACAATCCGACAGACAAACGAATAAACATAATTATATTTATAACATTAAATTTCATTTTTCCTAAAGCCAACATTTTTAGTTTTAAAAACACAGTCGCTGCTAGCAGTCTCTCTACAATAATGTTATTTTTAACGTCATCACTAAATTATTAACAACTAGTGTCCCGTCCCGGCTTCGCACGGGTGGACATTTAACACACCGGCGCGTCACGGTTTGTAATATCTTTTGAATGGAATATCCGATTTCAATAATTCAAAAAATAATCTACAGGTATTGAAATTGTCTTAAATATAAAATAATTTATTTGGATAAGAATTAATACAAAGGTAGAGAAAACATGATCTGATTTCGATAGGCATTTCTATCACCTTTTAATATGTAAAAAAGTAGTTATAGTGACATAACTACAATAGCTGGATATATGGTTTTGCGAAGTTTTTTGTAGATATTGATACGTTCTATAATATTGTGGAACATTTTTTTGTTCTATCATCAATACTTTCTGCAGTGCATGCGATGAAAGCCATTTTATTGCTATTTTTTTTACACCTTGGGTTGGTTTTAGTGAGAATTTCTGAGCATTTCTAATTATTTCTAGTAATAAATATAGCTTATATTACTCAGGGATAATGTAGCTTTCTAATGGTGAAAGAATTTTTGAAATCAGTCCAGTAGTTTTTAAGTTTATTCGTTACATACAAAAATACAAATCTTTCCTCTTTATAATATTAGTATAGATGAAGTGCTTTCGTGCGTATTTGTAATTAAAGTATGTCCTACTTTTGACTTTTTATCTATCGATGAAAACATTAAAGTAACAAAAGATTTGTAGATATGAATTTACATTTGTATAATTAAATGTTTATTTATACTTTTTCTGTTGTCATTGAAACTATCGTAATAATTAAGGTTTATCATTATTTGAATATCAACTAATATACTTATTTACCCTTAAATGCTGCAATGAATTTGTATACTACAATGACTTCTAATTCAATTAAATAATATAATTATTATTTTTTAGTATATATAGTGAAATAAAGGATCGTATTCTCTTATTTTTTTATTAATAGCTTTAATTTATTGACAGTAAAAAGAATTTTAAATTCGATAGAAAATGGTTTGGCAAAATGATGATAATTTTCAAGGGGTATAAATACCGAAAAAACAGAAACCTATTACATTTATTTAATCAGGCATTATATATTTTTAAAAATCATTACTAAGTCTTCAATTTAGAATATTATTTAACTTTATACCTGTAAAAGAAAACCGCAATCTTATTTAAAGAAGTTTTTAATATAAAATTAACCAATTTTCTCTAATCTATAACATCAACTTCTGCTTTAATTGAATTATATTTTCAATAATCTCTGCCTTTCTGTTGGTCCCTAATATTGTAAATTCATACTGCATATTCGACAAAAGCGTGAAAAAATATTTTTTTGTGGATAAAAAATTATTTTAAAAAAATGCGTTGAATTAGGAGAATACACAGAATCTCAAGCTCTGTATTAAAAACGAAAACAGATACAGGCACAAAATTAAGTCAACAAACTCAAACTCAAATATAATTCATAATAGCCACCATTTGTAAAGGTTATTTTTTTATAAAAAAAGTAATAAAAAATCTTTTATTATCCATTCGTTATAAGATGTTTGTCCTATTATGAATTCTTACAGCATCCAAAGAAACTTTCTTAGAGCAAAAAAAAATTCTATATACACTAGAAAAAGCTAGCTAGCTGAATTAATTATATAATAATTTTTTTTAATTATTTTACAGAGTACAAGCAATTCGTCTAACGAATCCTCTCCACTATGGAATCTCAAACTTGATATTCTTCGGGCTCTACTACAGTTTGGTACATCAGTTATAGAATTAGCATCATCTTCTATTTTCCCTTCTTCTTCTGTCTAGGTGTTTAATAATAAGTTTTTTTTAATCTAATGATAAAAGATAAGAAATATATTGTTACCATTTAAAAATCCATATTAAAATACTAAAAAAAATAATTTTCAAATATAAGGTAAGTTATTTATTATCTGGTATTTGATATTTTTGAACTTGGATTGGAATTAAAAAAATATTTCCATTTTTCCAATACAATTTTGATTAGGAGTGTCAGACAGGAATAAATATAAAATCCGTATAGTTATTTAAATTGTTGCTTTATTCATATTTAATTATAAAAAGTGTAATATAATTTTAATATTGACAATAATTGTTAATTATATATTTTTTTTATTTTGCTGGAGAATCTAAAGTCTTAATTCCGATACAGGTTGAATCACCAATTCCGTAATCTGGAATGGAAAATTAAAAATATAGTAAATATATGTTATCAATATATTATTATCTTAATAAATACTATAAATCCTACTAATATCATAAATGCGAAAGTTTGTAAGAATGTATGGATGGTTGTTACTCTTTCACGCAAAAACTAATAAGTGGTTTTTGATGAAACTTTACAACAATATAGCTTACACATCAGAATAACACATAGGCTATAATTTATAATGATATAGTGTGAATTATCCAAAATACAGCGGGTGAAACCGCGAGGTGCAACTAGTACAGTATATATTATTAACTATTAACTATGCGGGTTTTTCTTTATTTTTCAAAATAATAATTTAAAGAAATTTGCTCTACATCTGTTCCCTGTCCGGTCAGGAAAAAAAGAAAGATCCGAGGTCACGGTTCAAGGGTCCGAGGGTAGACCAAAGGGTTTACTTGAAACATAAACAACTATAACTTATGAAATTTTAAACATTTTTTTTCAAATTTTTGTTATTAATTTCATAAAATAAAATGATTTAATATCAAAAAAAATACTGAAAAATCTCATTTCTTCAAAACCCTTTAAACAACGATATGTCTGCTTTAACAAATAAGGCACAGGCATTATTTTATTCTGCCGTATATGCAACGTCACATATGTTTTAGTTTTTATTTTTTCTCCGTAATGAATGAACAAAAAAATCAAAAGTTTTTTTTAAACTGTATTTTTGTTCGAAAGCAGATGTTTATTCTTTTCATTCCATTAGATGAATACTTACATTAACGTTAGGTGGTGTAGATATAATATAAACTATAGCATCAACAACTTCATCAGGTTGCAGGATTGGAGTGTCTGGTGTTGCATTGGTGATCGCCATGCCTGTATTCACTAACCCGGGGGATACACTCTGAAATGATAAACGTATCCTAAATTAAAACAAATAATAAAGATTGATACTCGATACTTGTTATTGAAAGAAAGGTATCGAGAAATATTGTTATTATCACGCAGCGCTTAAGTTAGAAATGAGCTGATAGTCTCCAAACGGGTGACCAAATCTTCACAATACATAGCTAAGAACCATCTTGATTAAATTACCTTTCAAATAAATAAAACTTCATCACAATCTGTCCATTATCTTAGGCGCTGTGATGCCGCAAACAGACATAGTCCTTCATGTTTCATTGTACGCGACACTGATTAAAATCTAATCACTATCACTACATAGTATAAAACAAAGTCGCTTCCCGCTGTCTGTCCCTATGCATGCTTAGATCTTTAAACCTAAGCAACGGATTTTGATGCGGTTTTTTTTAATAGATAGAGTGATTCAAGAGGAAGGTTTATATGTATAATACATATATAATAAACACTGATAAATTTGTAAATAAACACATTTTTGCGCTCACATTGCAAACACTGCCTGAACCCTACGAGATAAATCAAATTAATGTACTACATTATTGTACACCTTAAAAAGATCTACAAAAAAGTCTGCGATGATATATGTCTATCTTTTAGGGATAACCCACAATAACTATTTTTTATCCTTTACTTTTTACGAGAAATAATGGCTTACTTACGAAGCGATTTTAAAGAATACAGCATTAATCCTTATCCAATTAGGTACCTTAAATACATTGTGCATTATATTAGGTTAGGGAAAAAATCTTTTCGCATTTTTTAACAAATAAAAATCACACATTTTCCTAATTTGAATTTGGAATTATCTTCTTTAAAATGTAAACTTGTAATGATACCAAAACCAGGCAGATACAAATAGTATAGCCAAAGAGATTTTATTACAAGTTCATACATACTATAATGCGAAAAGACTTTTTCCCCAACCTATTATATAGATCAATATAGCCCTTTACAGCACATATTTTAAATCGGGCCGCTAATTAAATATAGTAATAATTACCGTGACTTTAATTTTACTCTTGTATGAACCAAATTCGTTGAACAGCGCAGTAGTGAAGGTGCTCACGGCGTGCTTGGTGGCAGAGTACACGTTAAAGTTTGGATTTAAAGGCACATAATGAGCAGCTAGGCTGAAAAATAAAACTATAATATTTAGTGTGTATCTTGTTAATATCATTACAAATATTATAAATATGAGTGTTTGTTACGCTTTCACGCGAAAACTACTTAACCGATCATCATGAAACTTTGTACACATATTCTTGAGGGTGTAAGAAGTAACATAGGATACTTTTTATGAAAAAAAATGTGAATTATCCAAAATATAGCGGGGGAAACCGCGGGGCGCAGCTAGTTATAAATATATATGTGTGATTTTAATTAATTTTGGCACACAGTTACTTTATAAATTAAATCAACACATCGGCTATTTTTTATCCCGGAAAATTCAGAGTTCCTGCGGGATAATTATACAATAAATTGACTGCGCCTGAATATTTTTATTATTATTTAAAGCTGGAGGAGGTCAATTTAATAAAAAAAAATGTAAGCGATGCCAGATTGAGTAGTACAATAACTAGCGCCATCTATTGGCTAGAAAAAACATCTCAGGTCAGTGTTGCCCAAAACTGGTTATTTATATAGAATGTTTCAATATTTTTATAAGAACTTTTTTTGAAAAACTCCCGCAAACCTTGCCGTTAAACTACTAAATGACTAGACTATTAATTAAATATTCGGAATATCCAGTAGCTACATACGCTTGTATGATATAGAAGCTAAGACAAATAGTTATAAATTACAGTAAAAATACTACATTTTAAAGTATAACTATTAACATTTAATTACTCGCGTGGGGTTTAACACACCCCAAGACGTGTTTAAAGAACTATTACTTTTCTACTGCGATGGCCCAGTGGTCGAGACTTCAAGTCTTACTCGGGAGGTCCGAGTTCGATCCCCCACACAGGCACACACCTCTGATTCTGAGTTATGTGTGTTTTTAGCAATTAAATATCACTTGCTTCAACGGTGCAGGATAACATCGTGAGGAAACCTGCACTCCTGAGAGTTTTATGACTGACTATGGCCTAATACCCTCCTCATTCTGAGGAGGAGACCCGGCTGTGTGGGCCATTGACGGGTCGTGATGATGAAACTACTGCGATGGTTACTCTGTTAGTTTCATAATCTTGCGTGTTCTTCGTGATTCAGTAACGAGCGGTCTTTTGTAGTGTGTATTTGTGTCAGAAGAGGCCGTTCAGGGTGGTGATGGTTAATTAAATAAGTCTGTATTATTATTATTTTAATTCTCTAAGTATTTTTATTTTTCAAAGAAGTTTAAAAGTTATTTTAATATGTCAGTTTAAATAATAATTATTAAAATATTGTTTTTTTTTCACCCACCCCATCCGAGCGGTTCCATTACTTATTTGACGCGAGTAATTAAGGGTTAAGAATAATGCAGTTTAATATAAATACCTGCTAATATTAATAACATGACCAGTAAAATTTCTTTTGACCATAGACGAGACAGCTTGACGTGCACACATCACCAACCCTTTGAAGTTTACATCCATTATTGATAAAATGGTTTCATCATCCAACTTGCTATTTCCTGCATCTAAAAAAGTTAGATAAAAATCATTAAAAAAGATATTATTTTTAATACATACAGATTTATTATAAATTATTTCTCCTTTAACATTTCTTGGTTGGCCCTTACTTCCACCCCCGAGAACTGGACGGAGATAGACCTAAGAAGAGACTTAAGGACCGTGGCACTAGAGGGCCTCCGTTTTATTGACGGAGACTCTCACACCCAACATGGCGCCGACTTTACTATCCCTCGTCATCACCAGGGTGTTATCAGCGTAACAGAGCACCACCACCCACCACAAGTGAGCCCCTAAAACTAGCCTTTCGTAACCTCAATTTTTAACGTATATATCACTTACAAAAATATAATAATATTTATTTACCTGTAATACTTCCATCAAAATAGAGTCCAGCATTATTTACAAGTATGTCTGTCCCTCCGAATGTATCTTCTACCCATTGGAATGTTTCCTTAATTTCATCATTGTTGGCAACATTGCACTGTCTTGCGTGAAGTTTGCCATCACCGGTTACCTTTAAAGATAGTTCCTAGAAGAAAAATGGCCGAACTGATTAAAATAAAATTTCGCACACTAAAAGTTTGTTACCGGGATACTTTTGTTTACTTTTGGAGTTAAAAGAAAACCTAACCTCTAATTTTTACTTATTAATATATATACTTGATTTACTATGTTGTCTCACTCTGCCATCTGTCTTTACGTGAGTTAAGAAATAATTATCTAAATTATAGACATAGACCATAGAAAACCAGGCAGCACCTTCGACATGCGACCAAGGTGCTGCCCTGTTTAAGACTTTTTAAATAATTATAACGCTCGCCTTCTCTGCTGGAACACTAACTATAGTAGATAATAAAGTAAAATTACGTGGGCCTTAAGAAGGGTGACCTTAACCACGACACTATAATACTAACTACCATGTGCACTGCGAGAAAACACCAGAGAGTGACAAAATCTATCTCCCTAAAGGTTTTGTCTACACGTGGGTACGCTAGAAATAATAAAAAAGGAACTACCCGCGAACACTAATTTATAGATGTCGCTCGTGGATAACTAAACCTTAGGCACCGTTCCCACTACGCAGGACCGGCAGATTTGCCGGCACTGCGTACGGAATAAACACCGGGCCCGGCAAAAACACCGAGCGTTTTGTCACTGCGAAGCGCCAGTAGAACACCCGGAACGGAGTAGTGTGAACGAGTTCGCGCCGGTATATATGTCCGTCCCTCGCCCCGCCCGTGCACCTCTCGCGTAATTCGCATTCTGATAAAGGTCAGGCTTCGCATTCTGATAAAGGTGGATATAAACGCAGAAACTTTAATAACGCTTGTCCTTAATTGTGCGCATTAGTCCGAATTCAACTAAGATGAGTACTTCACTGTTTGTTTTTCTTTTGATATCTGGTGTAATGTAAACACTTTTGTCCGGTAGCCGTTTTCCGGCAAATCTGTCGGTCCAGCGTAGTGGGAACGGGGCCTTACACTCCCAACGCTCAGGTGATTGTTAAATTTAACAATACAATATAACCTTGTAAAAACATTTACATTATTTTTTTATTAAAATTTTAAGTTGTTTATCTACATTCGAAAACAAAAAATACTTGAAGACATTGAAGTAAAAGACCAGCAATAATAATTTAAAAACGTTTGGCACTATGGCCTTGAGCCTGTAATATAAAAGTCAATGCCTCTTTAAATTTAAATTTTCATCAAACCTTCCTTAGTATTATCAAAGAAACCCACGATCATAGATCCAGGATTGAGATTGATTATTAATTTGATATGATCGCATTACAGTTATCCATAATCTATCGCATAAATAATAGTTTGACTAAGTGCGAGCGTGGAACTCAGGTACTGATTGTTCCGTACAATTTCAATCAAGGGATAAACACATATTTTGATTTTCGTGTGCGGGTCTAAATTAAAAATTAATTTAATCCCTTGAGGGGACGGGTTAGAATACTATTCCCTTTTGCCGCTGGGAGAGCATTTCGTAAGATCCAAGTAACCCAGCACTCCCTTGGTGGTTCTGTTCTCTTCTCTGTTCTGATTCCCGATATGTTCCCCGACTGGCTTGCGACCAGCATGCGAATCCAAGTCCAAGTATCGTAGACGCGTTCCGGTCGAACCACATGGGCCAGAATTACCCCCTCCCTCCACATCCCATTAATGCTGCGGATCTAGTGGACTCTGGGCTCTTACTCAGGGTAGAAACTGCAGCATTTTTTTCTTCACTTCCTCTCCCCACTCTACCTTCGAGGATGCATTACATAGTCAAAACAAGAGGGTATCTCTTGTTTTGCCGACCTCAATGAGCGATGGTAGCCATTTACCATCAGGTGGATCATCTGCTCGTTCGCACATTATCTACCATAAAAAAATAAATCACCATAAGTAGAATTGTGGGGAGTTTTATTCCCGCCGCCGCGTTTACAATCAATTGACATATTTATAATTTAACTTTATACCTCTACGCATTCCCGTGGAAAAGGGTCTCTACAGACACACATAGACGGACAACGAAGTGATCCTATAAGGGTTAATTTTTTCCTTACGGAACCCTAAAAATGAATGCCTCTATGTGTGTAAGCGTATAACTTAAGAACAACTGCACCAAATTGAATAATTCTTTTTTCTTGTGTTAGCAATTGTCTGGACAAGGTTTGTATAAAAAAAGTGAACAAAACTCAACGCGTGTGTGAGTAAAGATAGTATCATACCTGAACAAGATGTTCCCTTCTTGCCAGTCCAATGACAGTTAGGCCTAGATTGGCCAGGCGAACACATAGAGCAGCGCCTATGCCGGAGCTAGCTCCAGTCACCACAACGACCTTGCCGCGCCAACGCTCCATGTTGACTGCTAAACGTTGAACTAACCTAACCTGTTTTAATAAACTTTTTGAATTATTTATCTCATGTATCCACTTGAAAGTCTATTTGTTTGAAGGTAATTTAATCGAGATGGTTCATAGCTATTTATTGTGAATATCTGGTCAGCAGTTTGAAGACTCAACTCGTTTCATCCGTGACATGGTAAATATTGGTAATCTTTAAACTCTTCGGATTATGGACTGTAAATATTATAAATAGGTACTAAAAAAACTAGCCTCATTGTGACTGGTTATCCATACATTTTCTAACCTCTCTATTTTTATTCATATATAATATTTTCTAAGAATGTTTCTTAGGCAATTCCTAAATAAAGTCTGCATTTAGTAAAAGAAAACTCTTGGAAACTCTTTCAGTACTCTGATTAGCGCTCAAAATCAATAGGGGGGGGGGGGGGACCCTCCTTTATCATATGTCCTGTCTTACATTCTCCATACATAATCTCTATCATTCAATAAAAGTATAACTTTGATTCATAAAATTACCTCTTACTTACCTAATTTATTTTTCCTTTATAGTTTATTTAAGCTTAAGGCACAAAGGATTTTATTATTAAATAGAGGGCTGCCCTCGCTTCGCTCCGGGTATTTAAAACAATATTATAATTGATGTCCTTAAATTGTCACTGTGTAATTGTGTAGTTTTTCATTATTTAAAAAAAGGGAGAGAGTGAGAAAAAGTTATAAAAAGAAAAATAATAGAAACAAAAATAAAAGAAAAGTGACAAATGTTAAGAGAGGGAGGTCAGAGCAAAAATAAAATTGAATAGGTAAAGGAGAGAGAGAGCGAGAGAGAAGAATTAAATAGAGAGAAAAGAGAAAGGATGGGAGACAGTGAAAGTATTATAAGAGGAAGAGAGACGGAAATACTATAGACTTCTCTCAATGCAAGAATTTAAAAAATCGGATCAGTAACAACAAAATGACCATATTCTATTAATTAAAAAAAATATATGGCAACACTAAATTACCTTTGTCCCTCATGAATAGTGTAGTTTTCTATCAGTGAAAAATTTTTTTAAATCGGATTTGTAGTTCCTGAGAAACTCTTCAATTTACAAAATGGCCACCTTATGGCACTTAAATGGCCATATCTTTCTATTTAGAGTATTTATGGCAACCCACATAGCCTGCGTTACCCGGAAAGGATGTAGCTTCCTATCGGTGAAAGAATTTTCAAAATTAGTTCAGTACTTTTAGAGCCTATTCGCAACAAACTAACATACAAATATACAAACATACAAACAATCAAATCTTTCCTCTTTATATAATAGTATAGATAAAGACAAAAGATTTTACACTCGTACAGCATACAATAATTATGTCTGGAATGAAATGACGTTGCCTCTCATGTTGATTACACATTTTTTGCTACAGATTTACATAATTAATGTTTCTAAAGAAAACGATTTTTTTTTTTGAAGTGAAACTTCTTTAGAATCGTTGTGATTTCAAACCGGATGCAACGGAAAAAACGACAGGTAAGAGACACAAATACAAAAATGTGTAGGAAAGAATGAGACAGAAATATACATACTATTTTATATTATTATATATATTCATCTCATTCTTTTGTCGATTTACTGAAGTTTCACTTCTATCGTGTGTGTTTTTGATAGATAAGTGATTAACGAGCAGACCGTCTCCATTAGACCTGATGGAAAGTGGCCACCGTCGCCCATGGACATCGGCAAAACTAGAGGGTATCTCTTGTTTTGTTGATGCGTTGTCCCCTCAAAGATAGAATGAGGAGGGGGAGCAAAGAGAAGAATGCTGCGGTTTCAATGGACCCCGAGCAAGAACCCGGTGTTCATTGGAACCGCAGCAGTAATATAGACGGGCAATCAGCAATCTAATGTATATTAAAATGTAATAATGCTAAGTATATGAGAGATATGATACACATTACTGTACAGCAATACGTATACATATACAATTTATACGGAGTCAAGCAGTGCCTGGGGCTTAAGACCCAGGAGCAGGTTTAAAGAGTTCTTTCATAACACATTAACTCTCACCACCACCACTCGACCTCGCCAACAACAATAGATAATAAAGTAAACTTACGTGGACCTCGAGAAGGGTGACCTTAATCACGACACTATAACACTAACTTCCAAGTACACTGCGCGACAACACCAGAGTGGCTGACTGTAATCTATCGCACTAAAGGTTATATATTGTCTTCATCGGTATACTATAACTGAACTAATATAAAATGACCTACCCTTTAATACTACTGTATAAACAGTGTTGCTAACACTAATTTAGTATACTTAATAAAACTAATTAAATAATTATGATAAACTAGGGGCCCGTCCCGGCTTCGCACGGGTGGATAATTTTTTTTTAACATTTTGGCTCTCCCGCATTTTGTCGCTCCCTCTATCGCCGCGTTACTCGCTGCGCTGCGAGGCACCCCACACCACGCCGGCGGCCCATCTGGGATTATTTTTTATTTATCTTGATATTTTTATTTCGTAATATCTTTTGACTGGAATGTCCGATTTCAATAATTCAAAAAGTAATTAACAGGTATTGACAGTCTTCATTAGAAAATAATTTATTTTGATAAAAATTAATACACAGTTATGGAAAACATGGTCTGATTTTGATAGGCATTTTTATCAACTTTTAAAATGTAAAAAAGTAGTTATAGTGACTTAACTACAATAGTTGGACATATGGTCTCGCGGAGTTTTTGAAGTGAAACTTCTTTAGAATCGTTGTGATTTCAAACCGGATGCAACGGAAAAAACTACAGGACACAAATACAAAAATGTGTAGGAAAGAATGAGACAGAAATATACAAAACGACAGGTAAGAGACACAAATACAAAAATGTGTAGGAAAGAATGAGACAGAAATATACAAAACGACAGGTAAGAGACACAAATACAAAAATGTGTAGAAAAGAATGAGACAGAAATATACATACTATTTTATATTATTATATATATTCATCTCATTCTTTTGTCGATTTACTGAAGTTTCACTTCTATCGTGTGTGAATCGCACACACACCTTTTTGTAGATATTGATACGTTCTATAATATTGTAAAACATTTTTTTTTCTATCATCAATACTTTTCGCAGCGCATGCGATGAAAGATATTTTATGGCTAATTTTTTTACACCTTGTGTTGGTTTTAGTGAGAATTTCTGGGGATCTCTAATTTTTTCTTGTAATAAATATAGCCTATGTTACTCAGGGATAATGTAGCTTTCTAATGGTGAAAGAATTTTTGAAATCGGTCCAGTAGTTTTTATGTTTATTCGTTACATACAAAAATACAAATCTTTCCTCTTTATAATATTAGTATAGATATAGATATAGGTATGTATGTACGTACGCATTCTACATACATACGTGTGTGTGCACGTGAGTAAGTAGAATGCACACACACACACACATAAAAGTGGACGCGTGCATATACTTATATTATAACTAGCGGCCGCCCGCGACTTCGTCCGCGTAGAAGTTCTGATTTTCTATGAGATTATAAAAAGATAATTTTTCCCGCTGCTGTAATAATCTAAATGCCAATTTTCATATTCCCGCTTTTCTAACCTCAAACTTTAAAAGCATAGGACTTTCATATAACCTTCAAACCCCCATTCCACCCCTTAGGAGGGGCACCCCCGTAAAAAAAATCTTAGCTGACACCTACCCTCTAGAGAGAACCTACTTTCCAAATTTCAAGTTAAGAGTGACAATAAATTAAACTTTCCCATACAAACTTTCATCCCCTATTTTACCACCCTTAAGGGGGTATTTTGCAAAATAAATTATACAGATTTTTATTATTGTAAGTTATTAATGTAAATACCGATTTTCATAAGTCTAACTTCAAAAACATAGGACTTTCATATAACCTTCCAAACCCCATTTTACCCCCTTAGGGGAGGAATTTCTCAAATCCGTTTCTTAGTGGACACCTACGTCCTAGAAGGAAACTACATTCCAAATTTCAAGTTTGTAGGTTTTATAGTTCCTGAGATTTCGTGATGATCAGTCAGTCAGTGACTTTTCGCTTTTATATATATAGACTAGCTGACCCGGCAAACGTTGTTTTGCCACCGTGGGCCACCGTTATCACTTAGGGGTATAAAAAATAGATGTTGACCAATTGTCAGACCTAACCTATATGCATACAACATTTCATAAAAATCGGTCAAGCCGTTTCGGAGGAGTATGGTAACTAACGTTGGGACACGAAAATTTTATATATAAGACTAGCTGACCCGGCAAACGTTGTTTTGCCATATAAATTTAAAAAATTTGGGGTGGGGGATGAAAACCCCCTTTTCACCTAGGGGGATGAAAAATAGATAGTAGCCGATTCTCAGACCTACTTAATATGCATATAATATTTCATAGAAATCGGTCAAGCCGTTTCGGATGAGTATGGTACCTAACGTTGTGACACGAGAATTTTATAAGACTAGCTGACTCAGCGAACGTTGTTTTGCCACCGTGGGCCACCGTTATCACTTAGGGGTATAAAAAATAGATGTTGACGAAAAATCGATGGAGCCGTTTCGAAAGAGTTTGGTAACTAACATTGTGACACGAGAATTTTATATATAAGAAGAAGAAGATATGTCTATGAGGATGCTTAATAAAATTACTCGTTATTTTATTAAGCATCGTCATAGACATACTTTACTATACACTTAAATGTAAGTAATCCACAACTTTGGGAGTTCTTTGTCGGCAGTTCATTGTAAATTTTTGGGACAAGATATTTTCTTTTCCTCTTTTCATAATAATTAGTGACTTTTGGTGTGATAATCTATCTTAAAACAATTTATAATTTTTAGGGATCTCTACCTTAACAGGAAAAAAGGAACCCTTTTAAGATTACTTCGTTTTCCGTCTGTCTGTCTGTCAAGACCCTTTTTCAAAGGATCGCGTGGAGGTATCAAGTTGAAATTAATATCAAATACTCAAGCCTGTGGCTCCTTTGCTTCTGGCAACAAATTAAACTTCTAAGTCCAGCCATTGCAAAGATATGACCGTTACTGTGGTCACTCATATAATTATAAGGTACTTCCCGACGACCCAGCGTCGTGAAATTTAGGATGAAGTAAGATCTTATAGCACAAATAAAGGATAAAATTCAAAAACTGTAAATTTTTTTCTACATCACTAGAAAATTAACTTTTTTTGACTGTCACGCAAACCCTTTTTTTCAGAAAAACCTGAAGATATCAAGTTGAAATTTATACAAAATATTCTAGTTCCTCAAATATGTAAAAATATCAAACTGCTAAGTCAATTTAATTAAAATCCGCAGCCGATTTTATCTCGTCTATTGTAATTTTGATTTTCGAGATAAATCAAAATTCCCAGGCTTTGTCTTTGGACCTACGAACATGATTTTTGGCAAATAGCAAGGTCTTATAGCTCTAGTATGGGAAAAATCCTAAAACTGGCATTTTTAAATTAATTATCGTTTTAAATATTAAATTTACTCTAAATTAGTTACTACTCTTGATATTAAATTTAGTATAATATCATAATTCTTTATTAATTTATTGTAACTATTATATTCTTTACAATACTATTTATAAGCTAAATTATTTTCACGATTTATCATACCTGACATATTTAATTTTTATTTTTCATTTAAATACAATTTTTTTCTGAATCCATCTTCCCACAGTATACGATTCTGCCAATTACTACAACCTGTTTTCGACTTTGTTCACTCATTATTTCATTAACTTATTCAGAATTAGATACTGATTTGGTATGTTTTGTATCTTAATGTATTTTGTGTCTTACTAAGAATAAGTCCTTCTCACTGTCCTATTTTTAGAACACCTTGTTTGGTTATCTTTAGAAGCTCACGTTTTCTCTTTTTATTTTGTCTTATTAAATCTATATTTATTCCTACTTATAGGACAGGTTGATTCATTATGATACTTTTTTTTAAATTCCAAACTGCTTGGGAAGGAATGGGTTAATATAACTAGTTTTTATTTTTATTCCTTCCCAACCTCCTATTTTAGGACACCATAATAAGTTCACGTTTTCTCTTTTTATTTTATGTTAGCAAATCTACATTTATTCCTATTTATAGAACAGACTAATTCATTCTAGATTATCATATGTGAAAATTTAATATAACTAAAAATAAACTATGAAGGTGCCGAAGATGCTGGCTGCATTCCCTCTTTGAATGGTTATGCTAATTTTTTGACCAAGTTAACCCTCCGATCCCGGGTCACATCGTACAGGCGCGCCCATGGACCCTTCATCCACATTTTTCTGTATTCATTCTAATATTTTTTTTAATTATAATATTCTAATTTATTTTTAAATTCCAATTTCCTTGATAAGGAAAGGGTTAATAAATAACCAGTTTATTTTTGCAATCAAGACTATTAATTAGCGCCATCTATGATGCTATTGAATAAACATTTTAAGAGCTTCGCGATTCTTGATAAATTATTATGAGTTTCCATATATTTTTTATAGATGGCGTGACACAATATATTTCCTTTAAATAATTTAATTGTAATATAAATGAAAAAATCATATCACGACGCTATATCGACGGTGTATGTCTGTCTGCAGCATTGTAGCGCCCAAGATAATAGACCAATTCTGATGAAGTTTTATTTGTTTGAACGGTATTTTTTTTCTTTTTCTGCTGCTGCGTCACAATATTGACCATATTTACAATCTAGATTCGTATTCTTCATTCTCAGTATGTAATTGTTTGACGTTGCTCATTCAAGTTAAGTAGGTAATCCTAACTAATATTATAAATGCGAAAGTAACTCTGTCTGACTGTCGCGCTTTTATGCAAAAATTACTGTATACATAAATATATAAATTTGGTATACAGATAGTCTAAAGCCTGAGAAAGGATATAGGCTACTTTGTAAGGGTGGTAAGGGGTTGAAAAAGAGGGAGGGGGGGGGGGTTGAAAGTTGTATGGAAGTATCGTCATTTTTTGAGCTAGAAGCTTGAAACTTATTTTTTAGGCTATTGAATCGATATAAATAAATATTTATATATAAATAAATGTGCTAGATCAACGTTTCTCCTCGTTTTGTTCCGTATTATTTGAAATCCTACCGACTGCGCCAAATTGTTACGTGTCAATGACACTATTTGCTTTATAAACAATTTTGCGTGAAATAAGGGATACAGTGGTACTAAGTGGTAAAAGTTATGCACACAAACAAACATTAACTAATGACTTTCACATACAAAAACACAAATGAAGATTGTCAGAAATTTGATTAAATTACAATTAAATTAAATTTAGGGTAAAAGAGTTGATTGATTAAAAGTAAATATTAATGTAAATATATACTAATTAGACAAGCATATACCTAACACAATTATAACAATCTTGTTACACATGAAACGGTATTTCTCGATACATTTTTTTCTATATCAAGTATCGCAAAGAATTGAGTATCTATTTTTTTAAAGTACGTAACATATATAATAGTAGGTATTATTTTAAGTAAAACAAAGTCCATAATACAGTAGTTTGACTCATACTGTTATCTTTTTCTCTGAATGAGTCTGTGATGACTCATCTCGTAACAAAAGATGTAGTTTCTTTAAATACAAGTCGTCCCGTCCGACTATACTCTATTATCACGCAGGAACTGAATTTACGGGGATAAAAAGTTACCTATGTGTTAATCCAGGTTATAAAGTATCTGTATGGCAAATTTTATTGAATTCTGTTCACCAGTTTTTGCGTCATTGAGTAACAAACATACAAAAACAAACTATCACATCCTACTAATATTATAAACGCGAAAGTTTGCAAGCAGTGGCGTAACTACACCGTTCGAGAAACCTGACCAATTCATCAGATGGGGCCCCCTCCGGCTCGGGGCCCCTAGCAAATTCATCAGATGGGGCCCCCTCCGGCCCCTGGCATTTTGCAGAAATGCCACCCTATAGTTACGCCACTGTTTGTAAGAATGTATGGATGTTTGTTACTCTTTCACGCAAAAACTACTGAATGGATTTTGGTGAAACTTTACAATAATATAGCTCACACATCAGAAAAACACATAGGCTATAATTTATTTAGTTTAGTTTTAGTAGTTTATAATATTACTAAAACTAGTACTAAGATTCGCGATGATCAGATTTTCTTGATTTTATATAACCTTTCTCTGTGTCCCTAATAGAGATATAAATGATCCCCAAGTATGAAGCTTGATTCACATTTTATTTTGTTTCTTTTTATGTTGTTAATTATTGTCAGGACAAGGTTTTGAATAAAAGGGAACGTGAGTAAGATAGAGGACAATGAGTGAGGTGGTCGTGTCTACTGAATAGAGGTTCAAGAGGGTAGACTAGTTACTATACTTATAATAATTTAGTATCCATCATCACAAAAACGAGGTCACTATATTTTGTGGTTCTACTCAGGAAAGTTCATTCATAATAAACAATACTAGGAAAACGTTACTCACTCAACACCGTTGAATGTTAGGCTATTTCTACACAGATAAATAGCGCAGTATAGCGCGATATTTTGTCATAAAATGGGAGAGGAATAATACCCATTACTGTACAGCAATACGTATACACATGCTATTTAGACGGAGCCAATCAGTGCCTGGGGATTGAGATCCTAGAAGAAAGGTTTAAAGAGCTCTTTCATAATATATAATCTCTAACCTCCCCAATTGTGATCATGTACATTGCGCGACAACACCAGAGAAACTGACTCGAGTCTATCGTACTAAAGGTTATATATTGTCTTGTCTTATACTTGAAACGTATTGTCTACACGGTATACTTGAAATAAAAGGAACTAACATAAAGTGGTTTCTAAATAAAAGTTCACATATTTATTCGTTACCAAGTATAACGTGTTATTAAAGTAATGTTAGCTATATTAATGTTATTCGCGGGTAGTTCCTCTTATCTTATTTCGAGTATACCCACCTGTATACAATAAATAGTCTTTGTTCTATAGCATCGAGCAGTGGTGTCGCTTAGAAAATATTAAAGTAGTGAGACTTATTGTTAATATTCATTAGCGCAGTCGAGTAGTGGGAAGAGAATTTACGTCTCACGCCCCTAGCACTGCCCGGTTCCGTCTAAATTGCATGTTAGTATTTTCATTTGAGTGTTGCTGCGCAGTATAGCTCTATATACATATCTATAGTAGTTTTAGTACATATATGTACATACACGTATATGTATATCGTAGGATATTATTTTTACTCCTAGGTAATAAGGCTGACTCAATAAAAATAATTTACATAGCAAAACAGCGTTTGCTGGGTTAGGTAGTATTAATGTAATCACGATATAAATACGAGTAAGTACATTTACAAATTTGGATAAACAGACGCGTCGTGGGACTTTGTTTTATAGTGTTATTTCTCGACTTCGTTACCTATAACCTTATATAATATATCAACTAAAAATAAACTATAACTAAAATCCTAACCTAAGGCCTCATCGCAATCAGATGGGAAGGTGCCGAAGATGCTGGCTGCATTCCCTCTTTGGATAGCAATGCAAATTTTTTGGCCAAAATGCAGGCTAGCTCTCCGATCCCGGGTCACATCGTACAGACGCGCCGAAACCTCTTTATGAAAGCGGCGCGCCTCCGACCCCCATGGACCCATCGTCTCTACGCCAAACGGCACAAATATGTAGCCTTCGCCAAGGCCAGCATATTTGCGCCGCTTTGCATTTTCAGCGTTCGCATTTTTATTTTTATTTTAATATTATATAAAATTATTGTCTATTTTTTATGTAAAATCGGGTTAGGCCAAAGAAACTCTTTAAATACACACTAAAAAATTTACTATATCTATTGTTCCAGAACTACACAATCTGATTACATGGTGGACAGTCTGAGGGTACGAAGTTACGAACCAAGAGCTTCAAATCCTAGACCGTATCATTGCAAGGCACAACTAGCACACTAGGCAAGTTATAGTCAAACGTTGACCTATATATTATATTCTATAAAAATAGCTTAAACATTTCAATGGAATCACAGCCTAACACAAATAAAACTGTCTCAGAGTCATCTAACCAGTCAGTCGTGTTTCGAGTTCAGCAGCGATACGTCGCATATCCTGTTAATTATATTAAATTAGTTTAAAATAAAATCAAAATGTTTCGTCTGTCTATCCTAGCTATTGTAGCTGTTTTTGGACATGTTTCATCGCATACATATCATCTAGGAACATGTCCTGTGGTAGAACCTATGCCAGGATTTGAGATGAATCGGGTAAGATTTTTTAAATTAATATTTTTTTCTAATATTCTAGTTCAGAACTGGATTTCTTTTTGGGCTAATAATAGCGAAACTTAACAGCTTTTTAGCTGCGTTGTCCAAAAAAACACTTATTCGTCACCTCGTTTTTTCGTTGTTATGTGAAAGTAGGACAATTATAACAACAATCACATTGTAATATTTATATTTTTATTAATTAAATTTCTAAAGGAAGGAACACTTTATATTAACAACTAACCGACCCGCTCTCGCTTCGCTGAGGTGTATTCAATACTATGAATCATATATCTCTTATCGTTAAGACAGCGTTCGTAACAAACGCACATACTTTGCAAATCCGACTACCACGAAAAAGTCTTTTTATTTTTCCGGTTTATAAATAGACTATGACACTCACAAATAATGTGGCTTTCTGTTAGTAAAATAATTTTCAAAATCGGTTCAGTAGATTTAGAGATTATCCCCCTACAAACTCATAAACTTTACCTGTTTATATAATACGAAGTCTTAGATTACAAGTGTGGACATTTAGAAGTTTAGTCTAGAAAAATACATGAATAAGAATAAGAATTGTTAATAGCTTAATAAAAATATCGTGTCACAGTATTTGGTATCGAACTGTTGGGAGGTTTGAGGATAAATCGTGGACTATTTTTTATACCGCTAGGTGATAAGGGTGATTATAATGCTTAGTCGGACCACGCGACTTCGTCCGCGTGTAGCTCCGCTCCTATGGGTCGTAGCGTAATGATATATAGCCTATAGCCTTCCTCGATAAATGGGCTATTTAATACTGAAAGAATTTTCCAAATCGGTCTAGAAGTTCCTGCGTGTTCAAACAAACAAACTTCAGCTTTATATATTAGTATAAGATTTATATGGAAAAGCATCGTTTACCAGGACATCTTGTATGAGTATATAGTTAGCAGTTAAGTGACAAAGAGATAACGGTAGACGATTGTCAATAAGCAATCAAAGAACTTGACCCCATGTGTCATTGTTATTGATATCTATAAATAATGATGCATGGGATTTTGTACCTTATTGTAGAACTATTTATTGTCAAAAATCTTGGAATATTGTGTTTGCATATGTAAATTGAATCGGACTCATCATTCTATTTGTTTAGTCACTAGCTACTAACTCCGGTTTCGCTCGGTTTCTCTACTATGACATGCATATATTATACATGTAAACCTTCCTCTTAAATCACTCTACTTATCTCTACTTACCTATTATAAATATGAAAACATAATTAATATTTTATGATAATTTAACTAATAATGTTTGTATTATAATCGCAACTGAATTTAGAAGCAGTTATTCTTAACCAATTGGATAGCTAAGTGGTGTCATTCTAAATCTATTATGGCGGTAGACCCAAGATGGCGGACTATTAATTTTTTAATCTATCTCTATCAATATGATTGAAGGTATCTAATGAAAGACTTTGCTGAGAAGAATATTTAAATAGTTTATTTTTTTAAAACTGTGTTAAGATTTAAATTTAAAAGATAAGCCTTAATTGGGAAGTAATACTAATACTTACATCAATAGAATATTCTACTTTTGATTCTAGATGTTAGGCGTCTGGTACGTAATTCAGAAGACATCAACAGCATCACACTGCATCACCTACAACTTCACGAAGACTGATGAGCCAGGAACATATCAAATAGAACAAGTCTCTCAGCATTTTATATTAGGATTAACGCCTTTAAAACATGACTACAGGTAAAATAATTAATCCAGACCTATTTAACCCCCGACGCTATAAGGACGGGGTTTAAGTTTAACGAATGTATCTGCATATCTATCTGTGGCATTGTAGCGTCCAAGAAAATGGACTGACTTTGATGCTGTTTCTTTTGTTTGAAAGCTGTTTTAACCTAGATGGTTCTTAGCTATGTATTTTGAAGATCTGGTCAGCCGTTTGAAGACTATCAGCTCATTGTTAACTTAACAGCTGCGTGACAGTTTGTATCTTCTGAAAAAAATCCTACGGCTTCCTACTTTTAAATCAGATTTTATGAAAATTTTGACAAAAATTTGGCCACCATTTTTATCTCACTTTGCTGAATAGATAATAAAGAATAAGCTAACAAATAATAATTCTATTCAGGTATACTGGAGTTCTAACTGTCCCTGATTCAGCAGTGCCAGCTCGGATGAAGGTTAACTTTCCTTTAAGTAAGTAATATTTCCTAATATAGTATAGCAATAAAGTTTAATGATATTTGTTTGTATGTTTAATGCATTATTAATAATATAGGATGATTAATTACTATACAAATAAACATTATTAACTCAAAACAAATGTTTTGTACATATATTTATATACTATACAGATAAAATTTGACCTTAAGGTTCGAACTTACAATCAGTCGATAATAAGAGTAGTTATTGCGTTGGTTTGTTTATTAAATTTTATAATATCCTACTTAATGTTTACATATATGTTTGCTAATATTAAACTAAAAAAATCTGTGTAATTTTGTAGTGCAATAGCGAAAAAATGTAATCTTTCTGGTGTCGATTATTTGGCTCGGAGAGTAATTAACGTCTTGCCCAGATAAATGTAAAGAAACAGACGTTTATATACAAGAAACCTTAACAAATTATACACTTAAACCTTCCTTATGAATCACTGTATCTATTGGTGAAAACCACATAAAAATCCATTCAGTAGTTTTTGAATTTCAATGTAGTGATTATTACATGGGAGCTGAGCCATCTATTGGATGCTTACGCAACATAGATAACAAACATTGTTGAAGTATTGTTTCTATAAAATAAGTTACATCGCCATCTGTTAGATATTCATGGAACTTACAAATAATTACAACCTTTTGTCCCTTACTTTACCTTATGTATATAAATATCACAGAGTTTGTTATTGAATTTATTTGTGTACTTATATTTCGTAGGTTATGTTTTCACAGGTTCTGACAATTGATCGTTAAAAAAAGTTTTTTACCTCTAGGTGAAAATTTTGAGTCTATCACGGACAAATATTGTGACAAGGTAATATTTATATTTTTCTCTAAATTCTAGGTGTCGCTGGATCAGCAAGTTATACAGTAATGGCTACAGACTATACAAACTATGCAGCTATCTTCACTTGTCAGAAACTAGCGTTTGCTAACCGCCGATCAGCAACTATCCTCTCTAGGACTAAAGAATTGGACAAGATGTATGTCGACAAGGTCAGTATTTTTTTTTAATTGTTCACCCGAAACTATGAATATGGTATTTCCCCACTATTTCCGTTAAATTTCTATTCTTTATTTTCTATAGTATATCACTGATTTTGCAGATGGTGGTACCATCTCTTACACTATCTTCTGTCTCACTCAATTTGGTGCAGTCGTTTTAAATGAAAGAAATTTTAAAAATGCCTTAGCTAGTACTACTGCTTTTTAGAGAAGTATTGTACATATCCATAAAAACGTATAGAATGTTACATAAGCTTATTCCAATTATATGTGATCTGGGGGCATAGTAGTGCCCCCGACGAGGCGAGCCAAGTAAAACGCAAGGTCACTTCTATTTTTTCTTGAAGCGCTTCGTTATTTTGATCCCTCATTTCTTAGGTTTGAGTTATATCAAATAAACTAACCTCTCGAGATATAATACGATGTAATAAAATTTCTAACAACGTGATTTCGTCACTGTTTTTCATCATTACATGATCATCAAAATTTTTAGGGTAATTCCTGAAGTCATAGAAAGTTCAAGTTTGGTATGTAAACTAGACTCAGGGATGGAATTTTTACGGCATCAAAAACTTTCGCATATTTTTGATTCCAGAAGTCTGAAAATTGGTATATAAATAATAGTGGAATACATTTTTCAGGAGTTACGATAAGTCACTCTTTAAGTAAGGGAATGGAATTAATCGCGAGAAAAATGCTTAATACCCACTATGATTAGTGATGAAGCAAATATGCAACTCTGATGAGTTGTATATTTGCGTGCAAGATATATACCCCAAAAAAAGAAACAAAAATTGAACAAAATAAAAGTAGAATCCGACCGAAACATTTTTGTTGAGTTATCTTGGCTCTATATGAGATCTGATATTTTTTAACAGTGCGTATGCGTATGGTCTCGTCTTGGCAACATTATACTTGATAATCTTATTAGTGGGATTTAATTTTCACCGTCGCCGAATATCAACTGAAACACAACTTTTTTATGTTTTCAAATAATAGCAATTCTGATAGTAAATCCTTAATTTTGTCTAAGATATTAAAACATACATAAATAAATTATGGCTCGTTCATAACTATGCCCTATATGTAATATGAAAATCTAAAAACAGTTTAGCTTGTTCCTAAAATATTATTAAACAGACAGACATCACTTGTAATTTGTACTGAACTGATACAGTATGAATGACTGGTACACTCTGTCTTTTATTAGATAAGTGTCCAGTTCCTGCTTGATATAATGATAGTAGTTTAAGAATAACTGCTGGAGTTGTTTGTAATTACTGTCAGATATTTTATATGAGTCAGATTTTATTTGAATGATGTAGACTATATTTTTTACCAAAAGAAAGTTATAGGTTACGTGATATTAGATGACAAGGTAAAGAGGTATTTTGTTACGTCACATTTAAATTTAAACAATCAAGTTAGATAATTTCGAAGCTATTTTATTTTCTTTATTTCTTGATATAATAACAAAATATGTGACGTCACGAATAACGGGAGAGGGGTCACAAAATTATGTTTTTGTTACGTATTTCATGGATGACCTCTTAAGTAGATATCAAATCTCAATTACCTTACCAAACATAATTTGGGTCACAAAGCTCGTTCATGCTAATTTTGGAAACCGTTATTTCCATAAAATTCTCGATAAAATGGCATCGACAGGACACGAAAAAACTGTTCCTCGTCATAAAATTTTAGAATGTTTTATACAAATATTTGTTTTATTACAGATGCGAAGCAAGCTAGCTTCCTTTGGTGTTGACCCTTACGACTTATCCATCATCATACAGACTGAATGTCCCAAACATCCCAACGGAACTTCAGAAGGAGTTAATATTAATATTGATCCGAATACTTTCTCATCTCATAACATTGGCGAAGCTGTAAGAAAAACTGGAGGAGCTATTGGTAATATACTAAATTTTATTTAAAACCTGATAGATGTAGAAATACTATGGGAAATTGGTAATATTGATGCAACTCAAAGATATTGTCAGTTTAGCCATTCTCTTCTAAAATAATCATAAATATAACCTAATGTATTATTAAATTAAATGTATCCAAAGATAGATAGATTTTGTGTAGTTAGATAGTTTTAGATAGTTTTGATTAAATTATATATTTATTTAATGCATGAGGTTTATATAAAGCATAATAATATTTGGACTGTGTGTAATACTTAACAAGTTAATAAACATACTTAGCAAAACTTTCATAAAACAGATAATTAAGACGGTAAACACAAATTTGTTCGAAAGTATTAATATCTAATCACTTAATTTTCAGCTGATGGAGTCGAATATGTAGTAGATGCCGGTAAGAAAGTGTACCACAAAGTTGCAAGTAGCAAAGAAGATCTGACTGAAGCTCCTGGACAGCCCAATCATAATATGAAAGAGGATGCAGAATGGTTACCTTAAATTACATTTATAACTATACTCTCAATGTAATGTGCCAAATATTGCCAGCATTTACTACAAATGATTAAAAGAAGTTTTACAGTAACGTAGTCCACTCGGATAATTGTTGTCTTCCTACATTTTTATTTCTACTTTTATAAATAAGACGATCGGCTTCACAACGATAGGATCTTTAGAATTGAAGCAAAAATTATCGTAATTTATTAAATTACTCGGATTACAGTATATATCAATAAATAAGTTAAATGAAAATGGTCAACAATTAGAATAAGTATTGCTAGGTGTAGATGGCTATATCTGGCATGACAATACATGATTTAATCATTTACATGAAATTAAAAATAACGCTTTTGTAATTTATTGTGTTTTATTTATGGACTTTGACTTTGGATTCTTTCTTTTTACTTAACCGGTTCATATCATCCTCCATCACAGTTGAAGAACGCTGGCAAGAATTGCAATATTTAAAAAAACACAAACCGTGGGTGTCAATGAATTCATATTGGAAGAACTTTTTCAAGCTGTGGCATCTTCTTCCAATACTTTTTAGGGACACTTTATGAGGATAACAGATATTGAATAATCAACTTCTTTGTCTTCAATAAACTGGGTAACACTAGAGATAAACAAGAATGTAATGAATGATCTAAATTTAATAATAAAAAGTGAAACCCTATTGAAAACAAATCTTATATATAGAACTGCAGTAAATAGACAAAACATTGCTACAATAAAAAATAAAATGGACTATCAAGAATAGAAAGTAACAGTTAAACTAATAATAACTGCATCTCTTGCATTAAAGTGTCCTGGATAACAGCCAAGTGCTCCATTGGCCATGGCACATTCAACTCACCTACTCGCTCTAATAGCTGCTTGACATCTTGTTGACTCTGGTATAGATGCTTTTAAAATTAATACAAAACTTGTGAATTCAAAATTGTCGCATCTTGTGGATTAGATGCATTGTAATTTGTATGACATCCTTCAGAAAATTATCTCACAAGAGGACCAGAGCATCAAACAGAAGAGACTAAATTGTTTATGCATCAACCAACAAAAACAACTCCTGCGCAATTAGTTGATAATGGCTAATAATGCATGGTAGTAAAATATTATAATTTATGAGCATGAAAATTAAGTTCAAGTTTAGTAAGTTGGTAGTGAGTAGCAACGATTTTTCCTAGGAGAGGCCAAATTTTCAACTTTTACTAACTGAGCTTATGATTTCTTTATCTTTGTAATTACGGTTAGTGTTATTTTTTTGTTTTGTATTACTGACATAATTGAATTTCATTTTATTTACTTTCATTTTCCGTTATATTTATAAAACTGGTCAGTACTTATCCGTTGTTAACTATAACTGTATTTTTTTACATCTTCATAATTTGTAGAACCCAAGATTTATTATAAAATTGTATGAATAGCATGCAAAAACTAGTGCACTAATTTGGATGCGCTTTTCATTTTTACATTGCTGTGGTCTAACTGACTAAAAAACTTAGGTTTGGAATTTCATTTTTTGATATTTTTTCGTGCATAAATCTTAATGAAGATTCTGAGGTTCATCCTATAGCTATGTTATGATAAATAATGAAGTTAGGGTTTGTCTGTTAGACGAAAGAAAACATCCTGAGCTCAGATATTTACGTAAAGCAATATTAATAGATGATAAACGCAGTTGGCTTAGAAACGATAATGTTCCTGTCAAAGCAGACAGTTTGGCTACGGTTGCTGGCTGGTCATCCATTCCCAGTATGAATACAGCTCTCAATAGTGCTGTACTTGCATTTTATATAGTTTATTTGTTATATTTTAGTGTATAAGAAAAATGATGCTTTTAAGTTCTCCAGCAATATAATCTTCTTTCGTGGGTAAAGAAGTTAAGATGTCAAGTAAGTATTTATTTTCTTTCTAATGATTCACTTTTGTGCTTTTTTATTATCAATTAGTATTATTTTTGGTCCAAAAATTGGGATAAGACTTATGAAGTAATATTTAGGTAAATATTTACCTAAGCTTACGTTTACTTTTCATTTGGGAGGAGACTTATAAAAATATAAGAACATATTTCTGTGATTTTTTAAGAGTACCTTATTATTTAGCTTTATTCTAAGAATATTCTCCATGGTAAAATATTGAATATTAAGCCTCTGGTGTGGTGAGAACAGAGTCATCTCAATAACAATTTCCATGCGGTAGTCATATGAAATTAAAAAGCCCAAAAGATTGTCTTAGTACATAAGCATGCAGTTTAGTCGAAGTCAGTCCAAAGATTTTGGAGAAATTCTTAAAAAGAGATTCATATGAGAAGATTATCTACCGGCCTGAGACTCTATTGTCTTTAACTCAAAAAGTTTTCTCCTAATGATTTCAAATTTTCTGACAATATTTCTTATTAGTTGAAGAATCATAAAATTAAATTTAAAAACAAATATAACAGCTTGCTTTATAATTGTATAATTTGCAGCATTACAGTTGGCACTGTGTGTGCTTCTAGCAGTAGGAAATGTAAATTGTGCATTTAGAAAATTCGAGACTTTTAAACCTACTCTTAATGTTGGTGAGTATCTTGCTGTTACTATTAAATATTTTTATTATAGCCATTTATCTCCTTTACATATAACATTTTTAATTCATAACATATATTCACAAGCAAAATAATAAAATAATATACATGCAAAAAATTAACTATAAGTACATTTTTTAATTAGATTTTCAAAATATTATTTCGCTTACATATTAGTTTTTTAAAATTTTTGTCGTTAAGGACCTCTCCACGAGTATATCCCTCCTCCATTTTGTTCCAATACTCTATCTTGCGCTTTTATTCTCCTAAATAAACGACGAAACTCTAGCAAGTCGTATAATTTTGTCTAACCAACGTTGTTACTTTTTTCGTCCATGTCCTTACTCATTCGCGCAATATGACCAACTCATTTTCATTTTAACACACAACTGTGTTTCAATGCATTTATCACCTTTGTCTTATTTCTTACATATATCTGTACTATTTTAATTTGACAAGAATATTCTTTCTTAAAAGTATTTTCTTTTAAACGTTTCTAAAATACATATTTGATTTATTTCAGGTGTAATACTACCAGCGGATACTGTAATAGAAGTAGCATTTGCATCAACACTTGCTAGAGCATCAATGGAGAGCGAAAAGTACAATTTTGCAATGAAAATAGTTTACGTTCCGTATGGTGATAGTCTTGCTGCTTCTAGAGCTGGTAAGTTAATTTTTTTAAAAGCATGAAAAATTTATTATAGTACTCCCTGAACCGGCGTTTTTAATTTCTGGAGAGTGTCACCCTTATCACTTAGGAGTACCATACGACCTATTCTAAGACCTTTCTCTCTAATTAGTTCGATAACAAACACTGTGACACGAGATTTGTATGTTTATCTACAACTATACTATTATATAAAGAGGAAAGATTTAATTGTTGGTATTCATATATTTTTGTATGTTTTTTTTTGCGAATAGGCTCGAAAACTACAGATCTGATTTTAACAATTCTTTTACTGCCAGAAAACTACACTATTCCTGAGTGACATAGGTGGTGCAACGTAGTAAATATATTTTTAATCAATAGAATATGGCTATGTTGATGCTCCTGATCTGATTTTAAAAATTCTTTCACTGAGAGAAGTCTATAGTATTCCCGTCTCTCATCTTCTCTCTTTTTTCTCTATTTCATTTTTATCTTTATCTCTGATTATTCTGTATCTTTTCACTTTCATTCTCTCTATTATCACTTTCTGATCTTTCCCCTCTCTTTCATTTTTAATTTTGCTCTGTACTCCCGCTCTTTTTTTACACGCTTTTTATTAGCTTCACTTGTATGTCAGTATGTCAGTCTGTCAGTCTGTCAGTCTGTCAGTCTGTCAGTCTGTCAGTCTGTCAGTCTGTCAGTCTGTCAGTCTGTCAGTCTGTCAGTCTGTCAGTCTGTCAGTCTGTCAGTCTGTCAGTCTGTCAGTCTGTCAGTCTGTCAGTCTGTCAGTCTGTCAGTCTGTCAGTCTGTCAGTCTGTCAGTCTGTCAGTCTGTCAGTCTGTCAGTCTGTCAGTCTGTCAGTCTGTCAGTCTGTCAGTCTGTCAGTCTGTCAGTCTGTCAGTCTGTCAGTCTGTCAGTCTGTCAGTCTGTCAGTATGTCAGTATGTAACTCTCCGTGGGTAATTTGCGCGCCTGCGGCCTTCCTTGGTTCTGGTAGCCGTAATAAATCAAACTAAAAAGTAAAAAATAAATAATAGTTTAAAAAAACTAAAAACACGCTTTTTATTATAGAAAACCAAACTAAAAAATAGAAAATAAATTTTAATAAATTTAAAATAAGAATAGTGTTAAAAATTTCAATAAATATAAATTAATAATAGTGTAAAAAAAAATGTATTTTATTTAAAAAAAAGCGTGGGGTGCTTTTTAAGATATTATCAAAATGATAATCACTCTACTCATATCTGTCAATAAAATATTTATAACTATTGACACCAAGCACCCCACGCGTTTTTAAATAAAATACATTTTTTTATTTACACTATTATTAATTTATATTTATTGAAAATTTTAACACTATTCTTATTTTAAATTTATTAAAATTTATTTTCTATTTTTTAGTTTGGTTTTCTATAATAAAAAGCGTGTTTTTAGTTTTTTTAAACTATTATTTTTTTACCTGTCTCTTTTATCTTCTTTCTCATTCTCTTTTTTATCAAATAATGAAAAGCTCCTAAATAATATAACCACATTGGCATGTTATTTTCGATTTCTTTCAGATTCTTCGGATCATTGATTACTTTTTTTAATCGTAAATGGTTAATTTTCAGCGTGTAATCTATTGAGCATTGGGGTTATAGCCATATTTGGACCTACAGATGCTACTTCTGCCGCTGTTGTAGAGGCACGTTGCCGAGCTGCTAGAGTGCCGCATATTCAAGTATGAACTAGTTTTAACTAACTGCTCTATGTTAATGTTTATATCCACAAACCTTTTGCTGAAATTATATTATTTTAGGCCATTTGGAAGCCACCTCCTGTTCGTGGAACAGAACGACTGACTCCACCTGGAATCAATATCTATCCTGAAGCTGTTGCACTATCAACAGCTGTGGCGCAATATATTAAGAATAATGATTGGAAAACTTATACACTACTATATGATGACGAACAAGGTAAAATGAAAGACTTAGATAAAACTTTTGCTAGAGATAAAGATATATGAGATACGATATGAAGTACGAATTAGCGAATAATATATTTTTTATCCTGAGTCATCTTCACTAGATCGATTTAGATAAGTACCTACAAGTTATTATAATTATTTTTGACAAAGGTCTGATGAGATTCCAAGAAATTCTAAAATACGCCGATTCGAGCCATAAATGGCTTATACGTAGATTAATACCCGGTGGAGACAATCTTCAAATGTTAAAATCATTGAAGGCTTATGGAGAAACGAGAGTTATCATCGATTGCCATTCTGATCGAGTACTTCAATATTTGCGACAAGCATATGAAGTTAAGTTTTTTGAAGATTATGTGGTATGTAAATATTTTATTTGTTTGTTACTTTTTCCTTTGTTCATGACATTTTTTATTATAATAGACAAGGAACTAACGTGTAGATGGTCCACCTGATGGAATGGTCTCCACCGTCGCCCATTAACATTGGCAAAACTAGACTATCTCTCGTTTAGCCGATGTGTTGCCTCCTCGAGAGTTGAGTTAAGAGGGAGAATGAAGAGAAGAAAGCAGCGGTTTCAGTGGGCCCTACGCAAGAACCCAGAATTCACTGTAAGCGTAGCATTAATGGGATGGGAAAGGAAGGAGTTAAATAGACGGAACGTGTCACTTGGCGGTCTGATTCGCATGCTGGTGGCCGCAAATCTTTTGGGTTTCCTCCTCCATTATTAAGCGCAAAGTCAAATATTTTTTTATAACCAACTATTATATTTGCAGAGTTATGTACTAATGTCACTAGACGCACATACATTAGATTTACAAGAATTAAGAAGATATGGACAATCAAATGTAACATGTCTAAGATTATTTGATCACTCAGATTCAAGAACAATATCTAGTCACGCTGACTGGAAGGCCCGAGCATCATCTAATATTAAGATTCCTAATGAAACACATGAGATAACCGTAAGTGCTATAATGTTTAGTTACTAGGTTTATAATACAGACAGTAAATCTATTGTTACTATTTATTAAGTTATACACAACAGTTACTTTTTGAAAATTTTCATTAAGCAACGAGTGCTTGGCAATTATAAAGTTAGTTATATAAAATATTATACTATTTGCATGTAAATTTTCCTAAATTATATTTTAGGTGGAAGCGGCGTTAGCTAGTGATGCTGCCAGTTTGATAACTGGTGCAGTAGAAAAAGCTCCAAAGGAATTTGAAATAAAAGCACAACCGATCGACTGTATTGCGGATGAACAATGGGAAATAGGAGAAGATTTCATTGACCTCATGCTAATGGTATTTTGTAGATTTTATCGTTTTTGGTCTTTGGTCAATCGGTCTTTATACAATTAATGTTAGTTTTAAATTATCTTTAAAAAGATCTTCTCTTGTAAGAATATTAAGATATATAAGATCTCTTAGTTGTAATAAGCTTGATTATACCATATGGTAGCAATATCTAATAATGTGAAAATATTATTATTACTATTTAGACACCAATAAATGGCATCACTGGAAACATAGCAGTAGATAATACAACTGGTGAAAGAACGAACTTTTACGTTGAAATAATGGAACAATCTAAAAGTGGTTTTAACGGTATTGCTAAATGGAGCGCCGAGACTGGTTTTCATTATTTACGAACGGCAGATGAAGTTTCTGATCTGTTAGCAGAAAAATGGCAAAATAAAACATTCAGAGTCGTATCTCGCATTGGTGCTCCATATTTGGTTAGGAGAAAGCCAGCAGAAGGCGAAATCTTGACTGGGAATGATCGGTATGAAGGATACTCGAAAGATCTTATTCACGAAATATTAAAGGAAACTTTGCATTTGAATTATGAGTTGGAAATAGTACCGGGTAACTTGTACGGAGCGTATCATAAGGACACAAAAAAATGGGATGGTCTTATTGGACATCTAATAGATAGGGTATATATTATTTAATGATTAATTAGTTGTCATTTTATCAATTTAGTTAAGGCAATTTAATGTTGTTGATGATAAAAGCGAAAAACTAAACTTTGACAAAATAATTATTTGTTTTTACAGAAAGCTGAACTGGCTATTTGCGATCTAACGATAACATACGAGAGAAGAGCTGCTGTGGATTTTACGACTCCTTTCATGACATTGGGAATTAGCATTTTATATTCAAAGGCACCACCACCAGAAACTGAGCTTTTCTCATTTCTCAAACCATTCTCTGTTGACGTCTGGATTTATATGGGTGCTGCATATTTAATGGTATCTCTATTGCTACACATTTTAGCCAGGTAAAATTAAATTTGTTTTATTTTGCACACCTTTTCCTGGGTAGAATAATGATCATCATCACCCGTTAATGGCCCACATGAGCGGGGTATCCGCCTCCAAAAGAGGAAGGAGTAGGCCATAGTCCATCACGCTGGCCCAGTGCGGGTTGGCAGACACCATACACCTTTGAGAACATTTTGTTTTTTAATGGTAGATAAGGTGCAAACGAGCAGATGGTCCACCTAATGGTAAGTGGCCACCATCGCCCATGGACATCGGCAAAACTAGAGATACCCTCTTGCTCTGCCGATGCGCTGCATCCACGAAGATAAACTGGGGAGGGAGAATAAAGAAAACAATGCTGCGGTTCAGCGGACCCTGAGCCAGAGCCCAGAGTTCACTAGATCCGCAGTATTAATGGGATGGGCGAGGGAAGGGGAAAGTCTGGGAGAGTGAGAACGCGTCTATGACACTTGGTGGTCGGATTCGCATGCTGATGGGAACAGAACCCCTACCACCAAGGGGGTGCTGGATTACTCGGCTCTTACGAGATGCTCTCCCAGCGGCAGAGGGGAATAGTATTCTAACCCGTCCCCTCACGGGTAAAAGTGAACTCTTAGGAGTGCAGGTTTCCTCATAATGTTTCTCTCACCGTTAAAGCAAGAGATATTTGATTGCTTAAAACACACGTAAGTCAGAAAAGTCAGAGGTGTCTGCCCAGGAATGAACTCGGACCTTCCGAGTAAGGCATCAACGTCTTAACCACTAGGCTATCACTGATAGGAGACTAATATTGTTATGTTTAATTACAGGCTTGCACCCAATGATTGGGAGAACCCTCATCCATGCGACAAATCTCCTGAGGAACTAGAAAATATTTGGCATATAAAAAACTCGTGCTGGCTCACTGTAGGTTCTATTATGACTCAAGGCTCCGATATATTGCCTAAGTATGTCTAAACTAATTTTGAACTCTTACTTTTTTGAAATATATGTAAGTTTTGCATCTGACAGTTTCCTGTATCAGAGAATTTTAAAAGAGTATCTTTTTAGGGGTTATTCTACACGATGGGTTTGTGGGATGTGGTGGTTCTTCGCTCTTATTATGTGTTCATCTTATACTGCGAACCTCGCTGCGTTTCTCACTAATGCAGCCATGGATGATTCTATAAAAAGTGCTGAAGACTTAGCGATGCAGACAAAAATCAAATTTGGAACAGTGAAAGGGGGTTCTACGGCTTCCTTTTTCAAGGTACTTTATTGAATATAACCAGTTACATCGCTGTGATAAAATTTAGTCTTTAAGTAATAAGGTCAATATGAAATAAGTTAGAAGACAAGAGTTCAGAAAATAGACTGTTTCAGCGTTCCAACCATTCCACCTATCAAAGAATGTGGGCAGCCATGGATTCTGCAAGGCCATCTGTTTTCGTAGAAAATAATGACGAAGGAGTAGAAAGGGTGTTAAAGGGTAAAAGGGCATACGCTTTCCTAATGGAGTCTACGGCTATCGAGTATCAACTAGAAAGACACTGTGAACTAATGCAAGTTGGTGGTCTACTTGATTCTAAGGGATATGGTATAGCCATGCCTTTCTGTAAGTATTTTTGATGTTTTTTGTTAATTAGGAAATATATTTTTGTGAAATACAAAAATAAATGTAAGGTGTGTGAGATAATTCATTTCATTTTTATTGTAGTTTCTTCTTACCGTACTGCAGTCGATAATGCCGTATTAAAATTAGCTGAAAGTGGTAAATTAGTTGAACTTAAAAATCGTTGGTGGAGACTTTCTGAAGAAAAAGCTTGTGTTGTAAGTGTTTGAATATATTAAAGACTTCTTTATATTCTGCTAGTACGGCGCGTGTGTGCGCGGCCCGCTAAAGCGGAACGCGTGGAGGAATGATTAACAAATTGTCGGATGGTGGTTTTGTCGAAAATGGTAGACAGGGGTAGAAAGTAGTAGAAAAAGGAAGTGAGTTTTACGCAGCGGTAGAAAATGGTAATCAGTGATTGGCAGTGGTCTAATATTTTATTCTTACGTTATGGATCTAAAAAAAACAACCAGGACATAAATATCACTTCAGCGCTCAATTCTTAACAGATAGTGCACAGTAGTAGTTAATGAAAGTAAAATAGTATACCACTGTCTACCACTGCCAATCACTGACTACCATTTTCTACAAAACCGCCATCCGACAATTTGGATTCTTTTTCAGCTCCCTTCCAATTGGATGAGATTTCGAGTATTTATTGTTTGAGTAACGCCCATCTTTAATAACCTGGCCGTGCTCCACACACATCTCTAAAACCCTCGATGAATCATTTGTCAGAATAAAAGTTGTTCTATGAACCGTATCAAAGTTTTATATATTTCTCACCTTGTAGTCTTTTCAATATTTCCCATATAAATAATAAATAATAAAAAATAATTTTTTTTCTAGTCATCAAAAAGACCTTGAGACCCTGATTATCTTTTTCCAAAAAAGAACTCTTCCATATTGTATACTTCCTAAGATCGACGAAATTTGTATGGCCGCCATTTTTGATTTTTTTTCCAGCTCATTGCCATTTGGATGAGGTTTCGAATGATATTTGTTGATCTTTGTTGTCCTCTATACGAAACCATGAGTGAAAAAAAAAATTTCATACAAAATTTTATAGGAGAGGTGATCAATCAGTCTGTGAATCAGCACAAGCAGCTATATGTATATTATAAGTAAATCGGATGTGAAACATAAAATAAAACATTTTAGCCGGTGAGAGGATGGGTTAGAATACAATTCTCCTTTGCCGCTGGGAAAGCGTCTCGTCAGAGGCGAGTGACCCGGCAGCCCTTGGTGATATGGAATCTGTTCTCGACTGGATTGCGACTCTAGCATCTGATTCTGACCGCTATTAACCATACGGTTTCAGTGAACTCGGGGATTTTGCTTAGGGTTCACTGAAACCGCAGGATTCTTCTTTTTAGTCCCCTCTCCTTACTCTTTCTTTGAGGTGGCGACTCATGGGCAATACAAGTGTCACTTTCTTTAAAGGGCTACAATAGTCACTTATCGTCTGCTCGTTTTGAATTTTTAAAAATGTTTTTTTTAAAGGAATGGGGATCTCATCTTTCATTACATCTGTAATCCAACGAAAATGATATATTGGAGGCAAAAATAGAACTTCAAGAAGAAATGTAATTTAATTTTGTGAAAGTTTAGGGATTCTCAGGAACAGATGTAAAAAATGATAATCAGACTTTCGTAGTTGAGAAAGCAAAAATAGATCGATTATATAAATTTCAAAACAATTAGAAGAACGATCTCTTTTAAATTTTATTATTTTTTAGGCAGAAGAATCAGCAGACGATGCAGCTGCAGGAGAGCTAGGTGTTGATAACGTTGGTGGTGTGTTCGTAGTTTTAGGAATAGGATGTGGCATGGCAGCTGCTATGGGAGGTCTAGAGTTTTTGTGGCACGTTAGAGATGTTGCTGTCGAACAAAAGGTTAGGTTTTTTGAAAAGCATTTTTTTTTATTTTCTGTTAGTGTCACTACTCAGTAGTCAATTGAAGTAATCTTTGAGACACTGACAAAAAAAAGGCATTAATTATTTTTCTAATAAGTGTATTTTTCATTTCTAGATGACTCCTTCAGAAGCATTTTGGGCGGAGCTAATATTTGCTTTAAGTTTTTGGGAGACAGAGAAACCAGTGCAGCATTCTCGATCATCATCATCTGCTTCCGGCTCAAATATAGCATCAAGAGCTTCATCTGTGTTAAGATCGGCTGTTGATCTGTTTCATCTCGATGTATTTAACAACGTTACAAACAAAAATGGTAGAAATAGCGATTGAATCCTTTTAAATCTCCAATCAAAACCGTTTCATCTCAACAACGAATTATTGCTTTCATTATATAATAGTATGTATATTTTATACTTATTAAAATCAAAATTCTTTAATCTGGTATTTATTTAATTATAAACTCCTCGGTAGTAATTGATTCTTCCAACGCAATAGATATTTTTCGAATACATATTTGAATTGCAGTCGTATTTGATGGACCACAGAAAATTATTATAAAAAAAAACACTAGGATGTTATATTATAGAATCTATTTACTTGACTAAGTTTATATATTAACTATGTCACTCAGAGATAGTGTAGCTTTCTAACGGCTAAAGAATTTATGAAATCGGTCCAGTAGTTTTTAAGTTTATTCGTTACATACAAAAATACAAATCTTTCCTCTTTATAATATTAGTATAGATATAGATAAATAGCTAAATAGATAAAGAAAACGCGATTACTTAGTAGATTGTGTATTATAAGAAATATAAAAAATAAAACTTACTCATTATTTATGATTACAACAATTGTGTCTCGACAGATCGAAAAAATATTTATCCTTAAAAATACATAAGAAATATTAATGTTTTAGAAAACCTTACAATTCTTTTTCTATTACCCAAGAAGTAGGCCTTTTTTTATGGAATATAGGTCAGCGTTTAACCATGACTTGCTTATCACTTAGGGGTATAAAAAATAGCCTACGACCTTATTCTCAGGTCTACCAAATATACACAAAAAAATCCATAAAAATCGATAAAGCCAAATAATAAATTCCCAAGAACATTAGTTTCCTTTAGTTTAGTATAAGATGTATTGTATAGACTAAAAGCCAGAACATTTAGTCAAAATTAAAAATACAACATGCAGCATAGTATTTATACAATTATTTTTTACTTAAATTAAATTAGATAAAACTCATCTCAATAGATTTTCTCAGATGTCTTGAAAGATCTTTGTTTCATACTTTAAAAAATTAAATGCGAGACTTGAGACTGCTTTACCAAGAATATTTTTATTATCATACTTGAAACATTAATAATAAAAATATTCTTGATAAGGCAGTTCCACTGTTGTGACTGATTCTTCTTCAAGTGATATTGATATCTGTTGGTCATCGAGTTGTATTGCAATATTTTGTGGCGGACCTCTGTAAAACACATTTTAAAATTAAATTACATTTATAACATATTCTTCTTAATACAATTTATAGGTCTAAAGTAATACTCACTCATTATGAATAACTACAACGATTGTACCTCGTGGGGTCACGAAAGCGACATTATCGAACAACTCTTGACCCAATGCTTCAATTTCTTGGCTGTAAAAAAATTTTGAAATATAAATTTGGGTATCGATTTTTACACAACGGAGCAGAAACAGTAATTCCGAAGAAACAACAAGAACTCTGGAGATTCTAGTTATTTAAATTATTATTTTACTAGCTTTTACCCGCGGCTTAGCTCGCATTGAAGCCATTTAATAAGTATCAGAGATCATTACAATAGAATAATCGTAATTTTTTTTTTTTTCATAAAAAGTATCTTATATCCTATTACTTCTAATACCCTCAAGAATGTGTGTACAAAGTTTCATTATGATCGGTAACTATAGCATTTCAAATTAAATTATTTATTATAAACTTTTTAAACAATAGGTTTATATGACTGAGGTCAAGTTTATTACTAGATCACCATGATTATGTTTGAAAGTCCATTACTGGTTCATTTGCACTTCAATACTGGATTAAAACATCGTTAAACGTCCATCATTAGGGTGTTTACTATACTTACTATTCCAAATTTTGAATACACAATCTTCCAACAGTCTTCATGGCTCTTATCCTCTGGGAACCTCTAGGGATGAACTTAGAAAAGTGTCCTAAGGCATAATACATTGGCTGCTTGAAAAATTCTTGTTTATCAGCATCAACAACTATCGGAGAATCGACAAAGTTCTTCAAATAGCTTGGACCTCCTTCTTGATCCACACACAAATTCCAGTCCACCCATCCAACTACGTTGTAACTCAGATTCTAAAAATATTATTAAAAAAACTAAAAAAATACGCTTTTATAGAAAATCCAACTAAATAATAGAAAATAAATTTTAATAAATTTAAATTAAAAACGCTTTTTTGAATTTTCTATAAAGGCGTATTTTATAGTTTTTTTTAACTATTATTCTTAAATAATTAAAATTTGATAAATTATATTTAACAATATGCAGGGGGATGTTTTGAGACGATATAAAAAATTTGACAACAAAAACGAGACGAACACTAAGTTAAATGTTGAAACGTTGTATATGTTTATTATAAGATATCGAACCTATAAGGTAGGCTCGGTGTAGCGAATATCAAGGAATTATTTAATTTTTCGTTCGTCCTGAAAGATATTTTAACAGGAGTGGTGTCGTTGAATAGGTGATAAAAAACGCTATTCAACGATATATAAACGAGCGAAATCGGATAAACTAATATTGCTATTGTCTACTAAAAACTTGATTTTTGAACCAAATTTCGTTAAAATTTAACAATTTACTGAAAATTTCGATAAATTTTACTATAAAACGGGAGTGAAAACTACTTTAGAAAATAGGGGGATGATGTACGTATAAGATAGGGAAAGTATAAAACATAAATATAAAGTGTCTTGACGCAGACACTCCGGGTCTCAGGAAAACAAAAAATCGCTAATCCTGATTATCCTAGTAAGGATAACGGATCAAACTGTTTAAAATATTAAATTGTCATCGATCCTTAATAAGTATGCTAAATTTCGAGATAATCCGACGTTTTGAAGGGGGTCAAAATCATGTTCAAAGATTCCGTTACATACATACTAACATACGTATGAAGCTAATAAAAACGTATTAAAAAAAATATTAGAATTTGATCGTCTGTTTGTTGTAAAACTTTTGTCCTATATTGTATTAAAGTTGTAACGCAATTACTTTTTGTGGAGCAACATCTTACTTCTTACTAATATTAAAAATGTGAATGTTTGTATGTATGAACGGATATCAATAGAATTCGGCATATAGATTCTTTATAACCTTTGCTACTTTATATCCCGGAAAAATTCATAGTTCTTCACACACATAAGACATCCATTTTCATTATTACTTTTTTATGGTAGATAAGGCACAAACGAACAAATGGTCCACCTCATGATAAGTGGCCACCGTGGACCTATACACATCGGTAATACAAGAGATATCCTCTTGTTTTACCTATGCGTTGCAACCTTGTAAATAGAAGGGTATGATAAGAGGAGTGAAGAGAAAAACGCTGCAGTTTCAGTAGACCTTGAGCAAAAGCGATCTATCCACTAGATCTGCAGCGTTAATGGGATGGGAGAGGAAGGGGTTAAGGTTATATTATATATTTGGCGGTCGGATTCGCAAGCTGGTCGCAAGCCAATCGGGGACCGGATCTCCTACCACCAATAGATGCTGTGTTACTCTTCTCTCACGAGTAAAAAAATTTATAGAAATTAAGTATTTTTTTATGGACAATCGTTGTCACTAGCTCCGTAGAGAGAGATGAGCAAGATGTTGATTAACTTTGAATAATTATTGTATATTTACCATACAGACAGAGAAAACACTTAACAAATATCATAACGAAAAGCTGTGACTAGAAAAATACCCGATGACAATGCCAAAATATTTTAGAAAACTATTAGATCGACAGCTTATACTTTTTAAATCATGTATAATCATAAGCCTAGCATCCTTTAGCAATTACTCTCTTAATAAGTAACAACCATATTGAGCTTTTTTTTAAGTTTGTCAAAATTATGAAATAATAATCATATTTACATACATATTATAATCATTATTATAAAACGCATCAACATAATTATACTGATCTAACTGAAAACGTTGCTTTAGAAAAATAAACTGCACCGTAAATGTACCCTTATGTTAATAAAATATTAATAAAACAATAGTTTTACCTCAAGAATATCTTTAAGATACACCTTAGCATATTTCCAAGATCCTCGGTCTTCACTAATTCTCACACAGGCTTCACTGCTTATGACAAATTTATCAGGATGTTCCCGTAGAGCTCGAGGAATGACTGCTGGTGAGGTATCTTCGTCAATATAAAAATGTATAGCTACTCCATCTATGTATTGGATCGCCTCAGGATGTTTAGTTTTAAGCTGAAAACGTCGACGATATCGACTTAAATCTTAATATATATTAGGTAAATCATAATATTTCAATAAATACGTATATAAGCAATTCTTCAATAAAATATTGCGACGAAACGATTTTTTAGAAACAATATGTCTGCGCCCCCATCGAATAAAATTGTAACCCAAAATCACAAAGTTTACAAGAAAAATAAAAAAAACAAAAATTATATATATCTCGAGTATCAAAAAAAAACATATTATGTTGTGTATAGAATGAAAGCTATATTAATTACCTACCTCATTATCATATACTTTTTTATTTAATTAACGAGTAATTAGAAAAAGAAAATATTACCAGAATATCTATGGGCTTGCCGTAATATTCAGGGTAATTTTAGTTTAACAACATTATTGCTCTTAATACAATTTTATTCATTTGTATGTTTTAAATTTTCTATAATTTCTGTATTCGGGAATTATACAAAATAAACAGCAAACGGAATGGTGAAGTTAATATTTTACACGAATAAAATGGCAGCCGATAGATACCGAAGTTTAACCCTCATTCGTTATTACATCTTGATTCAAGTAAGTCTCATTTTATTCGTTTCCATCGAATGAAAATTATGTTTTTAATAACTTTTAAATAAAGAATAATAAAAAATATGTAAGATGTAATCGTGTATGGAGTTACAAAAATTCAATAATAGTACATTATAATACAAGGATGCTAAGTTGGTCATTACAGTCGAAGTGGAGGGGCGTTGCAGGCTGAGCTGGACAGAGGGAGTAACGGAGCACTAGTGCAGTAATGTAAAGTAAAAAGCTTGCGTGTGTTATGGAGCTGTTTACATTCACAAAAACAGTGAAGAAAAACACCACTTTACGAGTAAGTGTGGAAAAAATGTACTATACGCTTTTATTCGGTGGGGGCGTCGAAGTTATATTTATTTAAACCTCGTTTTCATCACAACTTAACCATTTGCCAACAATAACCAACAAATATTAACCACAAGTATAAGGGTTTCAATAAACCAATATAGTTTATATTAAGATTGATAAAAAAATATTAACCTCGTTGAAATAAAGTGGAACAGTAAACCGTTGGTCTTCTACACCTAATATCTTAATATCTCGTACTGAACAGTTCCTGATCACTGGTCCAAAATGCTTTGAAATAAATTCTCCCTGAAATAAAAATGCAATGTTTTATATTAAAAATATCCGATCTCCAGGGATACAAATCAGCAAAACAAGAGATGTCCATTTATACCATGTCAGGTGTGCTCCAGATCATGGTCTCATTTTTCACTCCAGCCATTAAAGGTATCAGTGGTTCGTTAACACCTGATATTCCCCAGATTTTAATGCCCTTAGTTTGATAAAGTTCTGCAAATCTAAAACAAAATTATTCTTAGATTATAAAACATCAAATAATCACGATTAAGAAGCCATCTTATTTTATTTCTTTGCTAACAATGCTCTTATACTAACTTGCAATTATATTCAGCAAATGTTCTATAAAACTCTTTTTTTAGAGATTTAACTCCAGTCTGGTCTTCTCTCAACATCCAAGTTGGTGCTATCCATGTAGAAGATATAATCTTGACTTCCTCTGTTGCTGCTTCCTGGCATGCTTGTATCATTGGTATCTACAATAATTCTATTATATCACCATATATTACATTTTAATTTTTATATATGACATGCACTTCATCCCCACGTCGATGAGATGGCGTACGCCATCTTAAGTTTTTTTTTTCGCGATAAAACATAGCCTATTCCCTTCCTCAAGCTCTACTTTATCTCGGTACCATATTTCATTAAAATCGATTCAGTTATTTAAGTCTGATTGTGTAGCAAATTGACAGATGCATCTATTGGTCAATAGATGGCGCAAGTAGTATATTAAAAGGCACTTTCGTTTACTTAGTTTGTGCTCTTAAGTATTATTTAAGTTTCTTAATGTAATAATGGATCAGCGACATGTAAAGTTGCATATGAAAATCATCAGTCTTACCTTATAATTAAGATCTTCTGGTGAAAAAGTAAAATTAGAGAGTTGTGTATCATTGATCGGGAACTCGTTGTAGGTCCAAAGCCGTGTTGAGAAATCACTGGAGCCGTTAGGTACACGTAACATAGTGTACTCAAGCCCATCTTCACTATAGTACGACCTTAAACGCAATATTTAAATATAATACAAAAATAATCTGACGGCAATAAAAGTTCGGACACCTTCATCGACTTATCCTTCGTATCGTAAACTAGTCAATCCGAATTATTCAGGCGCTCAATAAATATACTTTACTTTTATCCCACAGAAATGATATCCCCATGAATTTTACCGGAATAAAAAGTAGTCTATATGTTAATCCAGATTGTAAAGCATCTGTGTACCAAATTTCATTGAAATCTGTTCACCCGTTTTGCGTAATTTAACCATATAAACTCACATTTATAATATTAGTACCAACCTGTCCCTCTTCACCGAGGCACTAGAGCTTAGTCTGAACCATGATCTCATGGAGTGATCATTATGTAGAGTAATGATACATGATGCAGTGTATTTTATAGTTGTGTTGCTCGATTAAGATCATCTGAGTGAGACCTTACAATGCAGTTATCACGTGTTTTCGTCAATATAACATTAGAATAACCTTGCGTTAGGTTAGGTTTACGTTAACTTAAGGTTAGGCTCAATGTTGGCAACACTGACTGGTGTAGCCTGTTAGTTATGATATCGGTAACATTAATCTGAGGAAAATATGATTCAAGAAGTTGGCACAAACTGAATATTATTCGGTGATAACGTAAAGATAAAAATAAACCAAATAAATACGCCGCCATGACGGAAATATTTATGACTGACTGAAACTGTGTCTAAATTATAACCCCTCCTTTTTAATTAACAAAAAAAAATAGTTGAATGATAGATAAACCTATTTACCTAATTACTTAACGCAATATTTTACCTAATCATCTGCTGCTGCAATTTAGAATTTAGACTCTTCCAATTAATTCCGACAGCATCAGTCACTGCTCCACCAAAACCCTCAATAACTTGATATTTTCTGTTAGGATCTAGTTGCAATACTTGATCGTAATAGTCACCTATAAAAATAAATTTAAGAATTAACTAGCGTTGGGACTCTCGTCCAATTCACTTCATCGAGTTAAAACTACCCACACTTTCAAAAACTGCCTAAAGTTATATTATTTGTCGGTCTACTGGAAGAGAATCCTTTTTGGAATAAGTCCACCTTTGTACACATTAGATTTTAGAGTAATTTTTCTGTTATAATTTGGTGCACAATAAAATTTAAAAAAAAATACTTACTAGCTTTGTAATAAAAACTCTGTTAATTCCGGGTTAAAAGATCGAAAATCTTGCAGTTTGAAACTTTTTTTTTGCTAATACTATGTAATTTATAGACCCACCCCCCTTCACACGGGTAAATAGATTTAACAAAAAACATTTGATTTTATATAAAACTAGCTTTCACCCGTAACTTCGTTTGCGATATTAGCCTATAGTAGATCGTCTGTAGACATATTTAATAATTTTATGAGATAGTCATACTAACTTACGCCTTAAGTGATGATTTTCGAAAAAATATTTTTCACGTATTTCATGACTTTCAATGAAGAACCTCCATAATGAGTTTCATTTGAATAACTTCAAAAACGGCAAACTTTGCACCCCCGTTTTTTCCCTTTAGGGGGTGAATTTTTAAAAATCCTTTCTTCGTGCTCCCCTACCTTATTAAATACAACATTTTGTTGAAACAACTTTGAAAATCAGAGAACTTTCATACTAACTTTGCACCCCCCTTTTTCCTCCTTCGAGAATGATTTTCGAAAAAATATTTTACACGTGTTTCATGACTTTCAATGAAGAACCTTCATACTGAATTTCATTTGAATAACTTCAAAAACGGCAAAGTTTCATACTAACTTTGTACCCCCATTTTATCCTCTTATGGGGTGAATCGAAAATCCTTTCTTAGTGCTCCCCTACGTTATAAAAGGAATCCCTGTGCAAAATTTCAAGTTTATTACCCTTATAGATTAGGCCCTGCGTTGATATGTCAGTCAGTCAGCTTCTCCTTTTATATATATAGATAGATACATAAAAATTGAGGAGTTTCTATAAATAAATATTATTATAATCTAGCAGGAACTATGAAATTTTTCGGGATAAAATGGAGTCCATATCTTAATATAGGTTATAAAGTATCTGTGTGCAAAATTTCATTAAAATCCGTTTAGCCGTTTTTGTGTGATTGAGTAACAAACATCCAATAATAATCTTAGGTTTAAACAGAGAACCTGGGCGGTGAAGACGAGTGTTTCAATTGAATGAAAGGATCCTTTAACCCCACACTACGGTCACAAGTCCAAAGGCACTGTTTATGTTCCTGTCGTCATTGTAAGATATCGCAATGTTTAGTTATTTATCGGTTCAGCAGCAGTATCTACGTTGCGTTTACCCAATAGTCCATTCAATATCACTCCCCCTTGTACTGTTTTTCAATATAATACCTCTCCTCCTCTCCCTTCTCATAATTTACTCCCAGTTACATAACATTAACTGTTTAAAGTTATGAATAAATAAAATCAATATTTACCATATTCATCTGGTATTCTTCGTTCAATAGTTCCCAAATTTTTTTTGAACCTTGATCCTGACTGCAAATAAAAAGATATAGTTTAACATGAATTATCGAATCGTAAAAATTTTGTCTATCCAGTCAGACGTAGCTAAATTTGATCTGCTGGGAATTGACTCCAATAACTAATGACCAACCAATTCAGTGTAAGATTTAAAAAAATAAAGAGTTACCTTTGACGATGTGTAAGTGACATAATGTCCCGGTTGCGGATCTTCCCTGGTTACCGTATCACAGTATTCACCGTTGCAGACACAAACCACTGAATCGCTCATACGTAATGGTAAACATGGTAGATCTAAAAAATTAGCTTATACAGATAAGTATTGTGTAACATACGAGCTGCCTGATGCACTAGCTCTCGTCTCGTGACTCACTCCAACTGGCGTCCGCCCTGACATTCCTACTACTCAAAAATCGTAATAAACACGGCTCACGAAAAACGTAACTTATTGAATCACTTCGATGTCCGTCTATCTGACTGTTAAGACCCTTTTCTCAAATTAATATCAAACTAGAGTCCCGGCTTCGTCCGGGTGCAATTTAACACGTGTATTTAGCCGTAACCGATATGTCCCTGCATTTTATATCTGTCATATCTTCGAAAATATTAATTGAAATGTCATGCTGTAAAGGGCCATATTGATCTATATTAAATGCACAATGTACTTAATGTACCTAATTGGATAAGGATGAATCATGTATTACTAAAATCCGCTTCGTAAATAAGCCATTATTTCTCGTAAAAAGTAAAGGCTAAAAAATGGTTACTGCGGATTTTCCCTAAGTGATAGACATATACCATCGCGGACTTTTTCGTAGACCTTTTTAAGGTGTACAATATTGTAGTACATTATTTGGATCTATCTCGTAGGGTTCAGCCAGTTTTGCAATGTAAGCGCAAAAAAATGTGTTTATTTACGACATTACATTAGAAAACTCTAAAATTATCAGTGTTTCTCTACTATATTATGTATGTATTATGCATATAAACCTTCTTGAATCACTCTATCTATTTAAAAAACCGCATCAAAATCCGTTGCGTAGTTTAAAAGATCTAAGCATACATATGGACAGGAGGACAGCGAGAAGCGACTTTGTTTTATACTATGTAGTGATACTCAAATCTACAGGTAGAGCTGATAATAAATCAAAATTCAAAGTCCACACAATGAAAAGATATACCTGTTGAGGTTACTCGAAGAATAACTTCCCGAAAATATAGAACCAGATATTTTTTGCACTACATATTGAAAAATTATTTTAATTATTTATATTAAATTGATATTAAGATAATATTGATGAATTATTTCAAATTTTTCTTACCCGCCAAAGTTCCAGTGATCACAAATAACAAAATATATATATTATACGTTCTACCGGTCTTCATAGTCATATCTTCACAGGATATATTATTGTCAGAGTGCCCTTAAGTATACCTGAGGAACTTCTGCTACCGACTTAAATAGGCAGGATTTTTATAGCTACAGGGTGTTATCTTACTTTCACACTTATTTACATACACAAATAACACGAATTTTATTTTAAACGGGATGGCGTCAACAGGAGGGGAAGAAAATTCAGAATATTCTAAGAATTATATTTTCTTAATTCTTTTACATATTTACTTAATATTATAGCTCTGCGCAAGTTGGGGGCAGAGACTGACTCAGTGAGGCGATGCTTCTACAGTCCTCGGTGATCCATTCTCACGGAGTCGCCAAATTCCGGGACGTGTAATATGAGTTGGGTAGTTAGGTGTGCAGCGCTACCGTTAGGGTTCCGTAACACACGCAAAAACATTATATGTTGCAGTTGTGTTGCATGGAATGGTAACACTGACAAGTAAGTGTTGTCGTATAAATGGCTGATTTGCTTAGATGACAGATGTGATCCAAGAGCACATTACAGAAATTCTTAAAATCCGTCATCATCATCACGACCCTTCAATGGCCCACTTCTGAGCCGGGTCTCCTCCTCATTCTGGGACCGTATATTGAGTAAAACACAAAGGAAATCTCCTTTCTTTTGTATTCTAAACTTAGGTATCCACCAGGCGGCACCAATACAACCATTCTCCGATAACTTAGATGCATCAGTGAAGGTGGTCAAGAACTGTGACCTTTGGGGACCAATTAATAATGTCATTAAACTTGAAGTTTGCTTCTAACGTTTTCTTAGTGATATCTAAATTAAAAATTACAATAGGATTATGAATCAAGCTTTCAAAAGAAGTAGAATAAATAGGTAACCGTAGAGAAGAGTAATAAGACTGGGGTAGAGTGGTAAATTTAAGGAAACTTTTTAATAAAGGAGGGACAATTTGGTTACCTTTAATTACAGTAGCTAAGTGCAGAAGGTACTTAGCAGGGGATGAGAAGAAACTTGCAAAGCTTTACAGATGAATCGATCCCTCAAATATTGTGCACGTACGAAGGACGAGGGATTCAATTTTTAGATTTATGGCTTTTAAGCGTGCAAGTTGAGCACATTTAACTCCGCCAATGTCACGTGAGAAAGGACGAGGGATCGACACAATCCACTTGAAGAGCATATGACATTCAAAGTTTGTGAAAGTTTTACCCTTATGGGTGTAAAATAAATTCTGTAATATTGTTGCAACACTGCCGGTTTCAGAGTGATTTAAATTAGATAAACAAAATACAGTTTATTTATTTGCCGCTAACCTTTTTTTTTAGCTACTATATACTTGTTGTTGTTTGTTGATGCTGTTGTCTTTTATAAATAAAATGAGTTGAATATGAAGCTGAAGTTTGTTTGTTTGTTTGAACTCTCGTTAATCTCTGGAACTATTGGTCCGATTTGAAAAATTCTTTCAGTGTTAGATAGTCCGTTTATCGAGAAAAGCTGTAGGCTATATACCATCGCATCCAGTTTCCCGCAAACATTGCAGATGAAATGATGAAACGTTACAGATAATCTATATACTAAATCCATGTTTGTGAAAACATAAATAAATGAATTTGAATTGAATTTCTCTGTCAGTCTGCAATGTAAAAAACATTGCACCTTCTATGATGGAGAGCAAAAAAAAGGTCGTCGACGAAGCCTCACATCGTGGTAAAGTGACATTACTTTTTGCTAGGATGATAATTGCACACGGCCGCTACATGGGCTAGAGTCGCCTCTGACATAGATAATATAACTCACTCTGTATAAAGAGTAATTTTCCATTGGCAAAGAGTATTTGTTCAACTGTTCAAATAATGTGATAAATATTAATTCTATTATGTGAAACAAATTTATATAAAACTAGTAACAACACATTCCTAATTACGTCATAGTTCACACACTAAAAGTATTACATGAAATTTGTGTAAATACACAAATTCGTTCAACCACCAAATTCTTTATTAATTATTTCATATTATTTCATATTTGCTTTAAAAACCACTATCAAAGTTTCAATGAATACAAAACCTGCCAAAAGGTTTTGGTTTACAAAAATGTCATTATTAAGAGTTCAGTAAAGTACTTTTTATTGTAGCGATAATTTGTCATAGCCGCGACGGCCATTGCCGCGCTGTCAACGTACGCTAAGTTAAACAAACTTATCAATGCTTTGTTCACAACGTAATTCGTATCCTTATTTTTTTTTATTAACAACAACGAACGTACACATAAATGAAACAAAAGTTACATACTGTGTTTAATATTGTAAAAATTAAATAACTATTAACATGTTAGGTCTTGATATGGAAATTCCACGGTTGTAATTGATTCCTCTTCCAGTAAAATCGATATTTGCTGATCACCGTACTGTATTGCAGTTGTTTGTGAAGGACCCCTAAAACAATTTTAAAAACATTTTATTTGTATTTGTGGTGGAATTTCAAAATTTTTGTTACACATGATACTTACTCGTTATATATAATAACTACGACTGTGCTACGTGGGGTCAAAAAAGCCGCATTATCGAAGAACTCCTGACCCCTTGCTTCTATGTCTTGGCTGTAAATAAATATTACTTTTTACAAAAAAAAATGTCAATAATTATATTTTATTTAAAATAGAGAAAGCAAATTTCCCCTAAGCAATTGATAGTGTAAACCATGTAACACTTAAATAAACATAATAAACGTAATTATTATTTTAGAAAAAGTTTAGCACTTGATCTCATAGGCTTAGAAAAGGGTAAAACAAACACATCTATTTATATTAGTGATAAAAAATCATCTAAATCTTTTACAAAAATGGGCGTTCCACAAGGGTATCTAATAGGTCCTTTCTTATTTTTAATGTTAATTAATAATCTGCCGTTCTATATGTCGAATTTCAACTTACAAATCTAAATTAGGATCAGGATGTGGAGTGGTCCTCAACACTTTAATTCTTTGAGATCCTCTGGGAATAAATTTAGAGAATTGTCCTAAGACGTAGTACATCGATTGCTTATAAAATTCCTTTTTCTTCGCATCCACTATTATTGGTGAATTTGCGAAAACATTCATCCAATTCGGACCACCTTTCTTATTTAAACACATATTCCAATCTATCCATCCAACTAAGTTATAATTAAGGTCCTGAAACAAAATAGCAGAACCCAGAAGTGAATAAGGTTCTTCTAACTGTTGTACAGGTAGTGGTTTTATTATTTGATATTATATCGGTGAAAAAACATTGATTTACCAAAAAGCTACATTTTATTTACCTCAAGAATATCTAAAATATATTTTTTTGCTCCTTCCCATGATGCTCCTTTTGCTAAATCTGCAAATTTGAAAAAAACATTAAAAGTACAAAATTATCAGAAGATATTATCTGATAATTTTTGTCACATTTTTATTAAATAATTGAAATAAAATACCTGGAGCTTTAGTTCGGATCTATTATTTATCTATTATATAGGAAGAAGAAATAAGTAAACGGGGGATCTTAAACAAACTCAATCCAAAATCTCAGGATTACAGATTAAAAATAAATTTAAAAAAATTGGTTTCTACTTTTCGTATCCAAATATTTTGTTATTATCATAAATATATACTTTGATATGAACATAATTTTTATATTAATATGTTTATTTTTATCTCAAAAATCATATGTAAACTAAGGAGTCTGTGAGACTCCACGTCCATGGTTGTGTACAAAAAAAATGACGTCCATACTTAAAGGTTAAGAATGATTATTAATTTCGGCCGTAAGAGTATCGTTACCTGCGCAAGCTTCTGTGGCAATAGCAAACTTGTCGGGATATTTACGAAGAGCTCTAGAAAAGACGGCTGGTGAAGTGTCATCGTCTCTATAAAAGTGTACCGCAACTCCATCAATATATTTGATAGCATCATTATTATTATATACAAGCTAAAATGTAGAATTTATCTTTTATATACCCACTACTGCTAAATTTTTAAAATATAATCTGTCAAATCAGTTTTAACCAATCTATCTCACCTCGTTAAACCAAAGAGGAACAGTAAACCGTTGATCTTCCACGCCTAATAACCGAATACCTTCCACGGGACAGTTTCGCATAGTCGGTCCAAAATGTTCTCCAATGAATTTAGCCTAAATAAAAAAAATCACTTTCCAACCATTTAAATATCTATGTTTAATTAGCCTTTATTGATCTATTTAATTCTCCTTGAAACCTTACCATTTCTGGAACAGTCCAAAACATAGTTTCTTTTTTCACTCCAACCATATTAGGCAGAAGAGGCTCGTTAACAGCTGACATTCCCCAAATACTTATACCTTGTGTTTTATAAAGTTCTGCAAACCTTTTAAAATAAATATACAATACTTAAGTAATAGGAACTGAGCTTTTGTCCTTAAGTCAGGATAGAAAACCTACTTGCAACTATATTCAGCAAAGACTTGATAAAATTCTTCTTTAACACTCCTAAATCCAGACGGTCTTTCTTCGTCTAGCATCCACTTTGGCGGAGACCATGTTGAAGATATTACATGGACTTCAGAAGTTGCTGCTTTCATACACGCTTGAATCATAGGAACCTAAAATTTAATGATAATTATTTCAACGCACTCAAGGTCTTAAAGTTTAAGATGCAATATACATTGTACTATTTAGATAGGAAGGGATATACTTCTCTATTACGACGATGTAAACAGTGCATTGTCGCAGGTACTTCAATGGTTTACGATTAATAATTTAGTACTAAACGCAAAAAAGACTAAATGTGTGGAATTTGCTTTACCGAATGTTAAAAAACAGCAATTCACCCTTTTATTAAATAATGAAATTTTGAATTTAACCGACTCAACGATTTTTTTAGGAATAAATTTAGACTCAAAACTTCAGTGGAACTCCCATTTATCATCTTTGGCGGGAAGATTCAGCTTTGCAGCTTACGCAGTAAGAAAAGTAAGGCAATTAACTGATATTGATACAGCCAGACTCGTTTATTTTAATTACTTTCACAGTATAATGTCCTACGGCATTTTGTTGTGGGGCAGAGATTCCCTTCGAGATGTTTTTAATAAAATAGGTATTCTTACAGTGCCGTCACAATACATTTATTGTAACATTGTATACATTAGGCAGAACATTACATTATTTTCCAAACATAGTGACACACACAGTGTAAATACTAGAAATAAAAATAAACTTGTGACGCCGTACTATCGTCTCCACAAAGTGAGTAATAGTTTCATGGGGCTTGGTATTCGCATCTATAATAAGATCCCACAGACTATATTAGACTTGCCACTTCAGCAATTTAAAACTCAAATAAAAAAGTGTTTAGTAAATAAAGCTTATAACTCTGTACAAGATTACTTGAATGATGACAAAGCTTGGATTCAAAATGACGTTGATGCTCCGCTGAATGATTATACCTTTGTAACAGAACACACACAGACTGATGTAAACAATGGCATTTTGAAAAGAGCAACTGTTGAGTTTCTTGCCAGTTCTTCTCATCAGGAAACTGCTTTCCGAACTGGCGGTAGCTTCAGACAAACTGACTGACTGACCAATTTTGTCGTGTCAAAAGTACTTTGTAAAAAGTCTATTTGAATAAAATATTTTGAGTTTGAGTTTGAGTTTATGGTTGATTCTGGCACAATAAATATTTTCATGTAATGGTTATATTATTCTAAGTTCTTCTATCTTCTATAAATGTAGTAACATTTTGTAAAAAAAATATCATCTTACTTTATATTTTATATCTTCTCGTGCTAACTTGAAATTACTTAATTTCTCGTCTCTAGTTGGAGACTCGTTGTATGCCCAAAAATGTGTAGAGAAGTCAGAAGAACCGCATGGAACTCGTATCATGTTGTATTCTATACCATCTTTACTAAAATATGAACTATAAAACAAATTTTAAAATGTATTTCTTATTATACAATAACAAAAATGTAAAATGAGAGCCAAGTTCAATATAAAGAATAAGCATTTCTCTCAGCTTTGGCGACAAAAGAACATGTGTACCAAGTCCTGTGTAAAAAAAAAATACTAAAATTATTTTTAAGAAAGATAAATGTGTATAGCTAGTGTATTTGTTTCATGGGTAATATAAATTCTCAAATAGACCATTATTTCACTCGAGATGATGATGAGATGATTTGAGTTGGCTAGTTTTACTAATCCTAACAGTAAAACGCTCTAAATTATTCTATAGAAAAATTTAAAAAGTTAGATACAAAAAGTTTGTGTGACAAAGGCTTTATAACATTAAAGATTTTTTGGAAGATGTCACGCCTAGTGAATGAGGGGTTCGCTCCAGGCTTTCTCAATTTATAAAATATATTTGTTATAAAAATTGGCATTTAAAAAAAATTAAAGATAAAAAGTAAAGTATCCAAAAGAAATACTCCCGCCGAGTTTCTTGCGCCCATTCTTTTCAGGTCTGGGTTAGGTCGTTTCCGAAAGAGTGGTAGCTTTCGACAATTAATAAGAGAATGTAAAATTCAATTTGTGATTTAAAAAGTGTGATTTTACTTTGAAATACTAGACACTGCTGAGTTGCTAAACTTGGCTGGACACGCTGCCGTTCGAAAATAAAGGTAAAAAGTAGCTAAATGCAAGCTTATGTAAAAGAGGTAAGGTTTCTAAAATTCTTTAGGTAAACTCATTATAAAAAGTAGGTAAAATAAAATACAATAGATATTACTCGATTAGATATTGCTGGGCTGCTTTTGGTAGACTTCTCCAATTTATACCAGCAGCGTCTGTCACAGATCCACCAAAACCTTCGACGGTTTGATATGTTCTATTTGTATCTAGCTTTAATACTTTTCCAAAATTACCTTTAAAATATAAAATGGAATTATAGTACAATATTCTATTAAGATCTCCTCAAATTAATTGTCTGATACTTACCATCTTCGCCTTGTAAATCTTTTTTCTCTATTTGTCCTCCATTCTTACTTAACCTTAAACCAGACTGTAAACAAAAGATTAGATACTTTAATTTACATAATTTCTATTATACAACCCGTGAGGGGACGGGTTAGAATACTATTCCCCTCTAACGCTGGGAGAGTATCTCGTAAGACCCGAGTAACCCAGTACCCTCTTGGTGGTAGGGGATCTGTTCCCCGACTGGCTTGCGACCACCAGCATGCGAATCCGACCGCCAAGTGAAGCGTCCCGGTCGAGCCGCATGTGTGCCAGATTTACCACCTCCCTCACCCATCCCATTGATGCTGCGGATCTGATGCTCTGTGGGCTCTCGCTCAGGGTCCGCTGAGACCGCAACATTCTTTTCTTCACTCCCTCTCCCCACTGTTACTCTTAGATTTAACGCATCGGCAAAACAAGAGGGTATCTCTTGTTTTCCATGGCCGATGGTGGCCAATTACCATCAGGTGGACCATTTGCTCGTTTGCACCTTATCTACCATAAAAAAAAATTATATGGACTAAGTTATAAATATAGCTTTCGTTTAATAATTGTATATCTCATCATTCTAAACTTGCGAGGAATATTCTAAAAATATTCCAACTCATGGGTTGGAATATTTTAAAAATAATGAAAAATAGATAACCTATTGATAACCGAATTTTTTTATTTTTTGAAATCTGTTGAAAATAGTATATTTTAATCAGTATAGATCAGTCGTTTAGACAGTTTAGTTCTTTTCATCTCACGCTTATCTACGTAATGGCGGCCCCATTTTGATTTTTTGTTAGCGGATGGAATAAGCACATTGAAGATTTGCATTATCAACCATTTTAACGTAGTTACCCGTAATATGAATTTTATATACAGAGTGACAAATGGGAAATTGCATAAAGTAGTATTTGAAGCTATTTACGAAGTTTATGGTGAACGCGTCATCGGTTTAGGATATCCCCAGTTGCACACCCATGTATACAATGGCCCCCTTATTCACCGGACTTAACCCCGTGTGATTTCTTCTTATACCTGAAAGATTACTGATATGCGGAAAAACCCAAGACCAAAGATGATTTGAGAAAAGCTATTAGAAAAGGGATTTCTAGTATTTCTTCATCTCAAATTGAACAAGTTTTTCAAAGTTTTCAAAAACGGCTTTCAAAAACAGATGGGGATCACTTCGAAAATATTTACCATTAATAGTTATTCCCTAGCCAAGTTTTGTCATTTTTTTATAAACATAATATGTGTCTGTTGAAAATGTTCGATTGAACTGAAAATGACTACATCAATGATTTAAAAAGTATTTTCATTATTTTTTTCCCTGCACTCATCTCAAAAATATTAGTGATTACTTTAGGCAACTTCCCATTTGTCACCTGTATAAAAATCTCGTATCAGTCTTTGTTATAGTACTCCTGCGATACGGCTTGACCGATTTTTATGAAATTTTTTGATTAATAAGTAGGTCTAAGATATTATTAGGTAGGCTATTTTTATACCCCTAGGTCATAAAGGCAAACTAGCCATAATTTATACGGCAAAACAAATTTTGCCGGGTCAGCTACCATAAACAGGTTCGGCTTTCCCTATAGTGCAGACTGTGCGCTGCACACGGGCACAACGATCTTAGGGGTGCCGAACGCTACTCGCCAATTCTTTTCGAAAAAGATCGATTTCTTAAGTAATTTTACGAAGCTTTAGGAAGCTTTACGTCGAGGTAAAGCAACATTGTTTTTTCATTCGATGAAATAAAGACCTTTTCGTTGACAAGGCAGATGTCTGCGCGTCTGAGTACCATCATAAATAATTACACAAGACTAGCAGTTAATATTAAAAGAAGTGGAACCTCAGCCTTGGTTATAGGGGGGCGTGGGTTAAAAAAAATATTTCATAAGAGTAAATAATGAAAGTTAAGTAGAATCTACGCCCTTTCAATTATTTGAATTCTATCCCGACGTCCTGGTGGAGGAGTCACAGTATATATAAATAAAAGTTACCTTTGAAGTAGTGTATGTCACATAATATCCAACTGCAGGCTCTTCCCTGGTGATCGTGTCACAGTATGTTGCGTTACAGACGCAGACTAATGAACTATTCATGTAGCGAGTGGCGCATGGAGCGTCTAATTAGAGGAAAAATATAAAGAAATATATAATTACTGTAATTATAATATACTAGTCGACTCGCTCCGGCTTCGCACGCCTTCAATTAAACACTTGTTTGTATCTAGATTTAACATAAAACATTTAATTTTCAATATATGTATTCATAAAAAAATGTTTAGATGTTTAATGTTATTTTATTATTATCCCGTAGAAACTACGAAATTTTACGGGATAAAAAGTAGCGTATGTGTTAATCCATGTTATAAAGTATCTGTGTGCCAAATTTTATCGAAATCCGTTCAACCGTTTTTGCATGATTGAGTAACAAACATTCCCGATATGCACACAAAATTTAATAAAAATCGGTCGAGCGGTTTTGGAGGAGTATATTAACAAACACCGAGACCGGAGATTTTTTTATATAAGATATTAGTCAGATTTTCGAGCCGCCCTTACTTCTCCTGGGTACTAAAAGAAATGTAAAGAGCAAGATTAAGTAAATTTATTTTATAGTATGACTAATCGGTTTTTTAATTCCCATTTTGATCGATATTTTGGCTTAGTTCTTCTTCATTCTCATTAATTCCAGCAGCAAGCACGCCCAAACTACAGCATTCATCTCTTGAACCATCTGTCATAAAAAACCTGTCCTCTACCTATCTTGATTTATCACTGAGCAATACATATTGATAATTTAAATACTATATTTTGTACTGAGTTCGAAATGACGCTTTTATTTAAGCTTTCAGACCGACTGCACCAAATCTTATTCTGTTTCTATTTTTAGAGCAATGTTGGTAAGTAAGAAATAGTGAATGAGACAGAAGGCAGTAAGAAAAAGAGAGAAGAAGTGGTGTCCACTGCAAATCAGTGAAGTACTAAGTTTAAACGATTTGAATACACCTCAGCGAAGCAGAGAGCTGGTCGGCTAGTATTATATAAAATTGATAACAAGGATAGGATTAGATACAGATGCTATCATCTATGCCTTACTATAGTTTTAGATGTATTAAGTATATCACTTTGTATAAATGTACCTTAAAAATAAACTAAGATACATGACCACCCTCCATACACAGTTGGCCTAAGAACAGATAGTAGCATAATATAATAGCATAATATAATAACCAACTTACTTACAGATTTTGAGGTTATAATTCGTTAAATCAATAACGAAGTTTGAAGCTATTAGACAAATAGTCTTAGTTCGTGAACGACCTAGTTCAAAACAGCGCTCCTTTAGGTGAACTATACGAACTAGTTCGTCGATTATCTCGCTCTTAGTTCTTATATTTTTTTAAATTGAATAAAAATAGAGGATTATTTCTAATAAAAAATCGATATATACCTGTGTATTATACATCTATATATTTAAATGGCGATAGAAATATCAAAATATTGTTCATAAACATCTATACTTCTAAGATCGATGTTTCACTTTTGAGAATATCGATGTTTTTTTTCGTTTATTTATTATTTTTACTAAATCATTTTTAAAAAGAACGAATGAATTAAAAAAGCAAAAAAACTAGTTCGCCTTTGGAACGCGAACTAAAAATCGCTCTCATTGGTGACCGACTAGGCCAAGACTAAAAAAAAGACGATTTTATTCGTTTGTTCGAACTAACGAACTAAAAGAACTAACGAACTAAAAGAGCGAACTAGTTCTCCATTGGAAAATGAACTATAAGGAACGCTTATTTTGGAGACGGATTAGGCCCAAGACTATAGACAAATACAACTGTGAGAGACTTGACTTGACTAGACTTGATAGTACCACAAATTACGAGGAGCTCGCATCGGACACATAAATAAAACAAATTAATTATGATGCTGCTCTATTGATGTACAAATGTTTTGCAACGCAAACAATACTTTTTTTTATTTGCTAATATGTAGTTAAAACAAAACTTTTGTAAGTCGCTTTAAAATCTCGTTGATGTGCAAAAATTATTATAGCTTAGGCAACATTGATGATGTCTTAGATTTAAATGGAGTCTGGTTTAGAGGGAATTATAATTAGTACTTCTTAAGAGTCCTATTACGAATCGTAAACACTCGCTTACCGCGCCCGCGCTGGTGTTCGTTTGTAACTTCGGTGGTGTTCGGTTGTACTTTAATTTTATTTATTGTAATTTTTTTTTATTATATCGACAAATGAAAACTAATGAAATGTATTAATTGTAGAATAAAGTTTTATATCATATTAGTTTATTTGATAAAATTGTGTTTATTTGGAATGTAATGGATCTATGGAGGCTAAATCAAGACATTTATGGCTTAAATTAGGTTTTTTTTTAAGATTTTTTCCGTGAAAACTCGAGCAATTTAAAGAAATTCTAAAACTCCAGTAAACAAGTAAAACATTCAACTTATACATAATGAATTTTAGCTTTTATAAAAATTGAATGTAAAAATGTGAATTTCAGCGTCAAATTTCAATCGCCGACGGTTATGCCTGCAAACTGAGTTCGTAAAACATTTATAGTAAATTACACGAAAAGAAAAATGAAAATGTGTAACTCCAACTTACAAGAAAGAGAATGGCACTATCGTTATTCATAATCAAATAATTAAAATATCTTACTGCTACTGAACATTGCAGCGTCAAAAATCTTGAATTTGCGTAAAAAATGTAATAGGACTCTTAAAATGTGTGCGAAATCCTGGAGTGTCCGACGGTTACTGAAATTTGATTCTTAAGTTTAAAAATAATAAGATTAATAATAGAAAAGATGTCTTACCGGCTACGATTTCTTTCGCAAATATAAAAATAGTAAAGATATAAATATATTTCATGTTTCTTCCTTGAATCGTTATTCAGTAATAAACAATTATAATAAAAATATAAAATAAAACATTTTAATTACTAAATTAATCACTTACATAATCACGTTTTTTCATATTATATATTATATAATTCTATATTAATACAGGTTGTTAAAAACCTTCGTAGTAATATAGTTTTATCTCTGAAACGCAACTTCTTCACAACCTTGTCTCGACCATAGATTTGGGGAATGAACTGAAAACCCGTGCTACACAGACAGACCTACAAGACAGAGATAGTAATGACTTCTGCCAAATAAATAATTAATAAAATTAAAATACAAAATGATTGAAAAAAATGAAGAGATAATTCTTTTTTAAAAATCATTTTAAATATATAAATATTTTTGAAATAAATAAATATTTGAATAAAATCTTATACTAAGAGCTAAAGAGTTTGTTGGCTTGAACGCGCTAATCTCAGGAACTACTGGTCCGATTTGAAAAATTCTTTCAGTGTTAGATAGCTCATTTATCCAGGAAAGCTATAGGCTATATATCATCACGCTAAGACCAATAGGAGCGGAGCATCACGCGGTCGAAGTCGCGTGGGTCGACTACATAAAAATAAGTATAAAGATTTCCTGCTCGTATTTACTGTAGTTGGATAGGAATCGCTCTGTCCATTCTCTAAGTCTATGGTCTCGACAAATCAGAGATAGGTTGAACAGGAAATTTCATAGAATGAACATCTAGAGTACTTCAAGTATAGTGTACAAACCTGCACCTGGGTCGCAACCACAAGACGTATACCACAATAAATGAAATAAAATCTGTTTTATTTATCTACATCCTGTATCAGAAAATATTTGTTAAACAAGGAAAATCAATAAATAAATCACATAATTTCTGAAGTATTTGTTATCATCACTATATAGTATAAAAAAGTCGCTTCCCACTGTCTGTCCGTATGTACATATGCTTAGATCTCTAAAAAGGATTTTGATGCGGTTTTTTTAATAGATAGTGATTCAAGAGGAAGGTCTATATATAATACATGCATAATCATAATTTTAGATTTTTTGCAATTATCAACCCTCACGCCCCCATGTCAGCAAAAGGAAGTAAAGCTCTCCCCCCGTATTTACTTAAACATTGATGCATACTTTTTTACCGCCGACGTAAATGCAAAGTAAGGAAGAACCCCCCCCCCCCCCCCTTCAGTCGTCCTTCAAATGCTTGCTACCTAAATACTTTGAACCTCTACTCATTGTTAGTTGTTACGCCTCGTCTGTCTGTTCGCGATAAACTCAACTTTATAACTCGGATACTTTATAACCTGGATACATACATAGCTACTTTTATCCTCAAATTCCTGCGGGATAATAATACATTTTTACGGAACGCTTGAATATTTATATAGAGCAAATTATAAAAAATAAATGTCTACAAATTAATTATTAAACGTTTTAGCCCAGCGAGGCTATGGTGAATATTAGTACACGTATATAGGACTCGCCTCCACTGTTCGTATATTTATTTATAACGGCCTACGGAGCTCCCGTTGCCGCCATTTCAAACTTTTTTATAGAAAAGTATGTTCAAGGTTATTCTTATTCCCTTTAAATCATTATTATTAAATATTGGATTACACAAAAAAGAAAAAAAAATTGAAATAGCTTTTATTATACTATACAGTACATAAAAAAAATGCAAACAATGTTTTTAACAAAATGCAACAAATTTTTAACAGATTTTGATAGTAGCCAAACGGTGAAATATTATTCTTTTTTTCAATTTAAGGTGTACAACGTTCCAAGAAACGTGGGTAGAGACAGACTTCACGGATGTGGTATCTGTCCAGGAGCCAGCAGAGGAACCTTTCTAGACCCAGGCCGTAGCCGCCGTGGGGCACGGAGCCGAACTTGCGTTGATCTGTGTACCAGTAGTAGGGAGTGGGGTCGATGCCTTCACGTTTGTAACCTAAAAATAAAGAAGAATTATAGAAAATTTCCTGTTTTAAATTACCTATCATTACTGATATACTTATGGGATAGACATAGCAAGGATGTGTTGCTAGTTTTATTAACTACATATCCAAAACAATCTACAATTGGACATCTTTTAGATGGCGGTGCGATTGTATTACGTTTTTAATATCCATACAGAATTGAGAGAATTTCATTGTCGCCTCAGCGAAGCGAAGTCGGGAAGTTTAATCGAAAAACGATGCTTGGCACTTGCATTCGACTCCAAATCTTTGGATTGATTATGAGAAAAAACCCATCCGCACACTCACGGACATTCAACTCATGCTGACTATGATATTTTAATTAAGTTAGTTTTTGTTACAAACAAACAAAAATAACATAAACAATAACATTGTAGTACTAATTTTTCATACAAACAAGACAAAGCGCACAAACGTGTGGAAGCGTGGCAAATACTTATGACAAACTCCTTTGATTGAAGCGCTTGCAAACCTATACAAATCAAGCCAAAAAAAAGTAACAAAGTTCGTTCGTGGTACTCATACAAGCAGATAAGTCTCTAAAAAAAATAATTAGATATAGCATTCAGGTTAACTAAGGAGAGATAACTAAGGCAAGAGCTGAACGAGAGACGAGCTCGACGCAGCTTGTGTGATCAGTTTGGGAATATGAATAGCGAGAGTAAGCTAGACAGAATTAACAGCACCACTCAAGTTCCACTAAGTATCAGCGATGACGATCTCTTCCAAAAAAATATGTGAATTTGAAGATGAATACGAATTAGATACAGAACATAATTACAGCCAATAGTAATAGTCAGAATTTTGAAGATTTTGAAGAGAAGACCAAACGTACGGATGTTTTAGAAAGAGCCAAAGTCGATGGTCTTTTGGAAAGTGATTTCAAAGGTGAATTAGAAATTGTTAAACAAAATATTGCTGAGAATATCATACTCCAACCTGAGACTGTGAAGGAAAATCTTGGAAAAATACGCTAGACTTGATGAAGATAACAGCGCCGATGAATACGTTTTTTATAATGATTCCGATCACGATGTAGTTTAAGAAAAAAAATAATACTTAAATAAAATCAAAAAACTGCATGTCAGAGTAGTCGAAGTTGGTAGCGTTTGAGTATAAAATTTTGCAGATAAATCATGGACAGATCAAGCAGTCGAAACAAGCTCTCCCTAGCATATACCGAAGATTGTCTCGTAAGTTACTAAATCTCACTCGCCCTAGTTTACGCAAAATTACTCAAATAATTACGGGCCACGGCCCCTTCAACAAATATCTGTTTAATCTAGGTGTTACTGACAGCCCCCCTTGCAGAGCCTGTTTGGAGGCAGAAGAGACGGAAGCCCACATTGTTCTGGAATGCGCAGGCGTGACCGACTACCGGGCCAAACACTTGGGGTCAGCGAGGACTCTCCCCGAGGTTATTGGTGACCCCAGAGGTTTGACCCACCTTTCACGCAAAATAGGCTCACAGTGACGTCGAGTTGCGGAAACAAGCCCGTTTATACTTATGGTGAGATCAATTTTATTTATTAGTGGTCGCTCTCTGGGTTGAGAATATTTCTCCCTACTATAACTGTTTTTTTCTTTTTACACGGTATTATATTTAGAATCTTCAAAAGTATATTAAAAATACAATTCAAATAGTCACCTTCCATAAGTTCTTCATGATCCCACATCCTCATAGAACCACCAACGATCTCTCCAACACCAGGCAGGAGGAGATCAACAGACTCGGTCAAACGTTTATCTTCTGGGCAACGGTACATGTAGAACGACTTGATCTCGACAGGAAACTTGCAGAGGAGGATTGGGACTCCTATGGCATCTGTCATTTTACGTTCTGGACCCTCTGGGATATCCTGTAAAATAATATAAAGTTATATTAATCATACACAATAACACTGCGTGACGACCTTGATACCCGAAAAACTGATTGCTATTATGGATTTATATTAATTTAAATATATAAATACCGGAGATATATATTAGCCGGCAGCTAACTTTAGGTTGTGCGCATTGTGAATGCTGCGTGCCTGTATTGGCAGTTCCATCAGTTACGTAGCAGACCAAGAAGAACCAATCGCATGTGATGAGCTGCTCTCGCCCCGCGCTCCCCACTAAAAGCCCCTTATAGTGACTTATGCTTATTCAAGGTCAAACCTATTCTATGTGCCGGTAGCTATACCTATCACTTTTACAGAGTAAGAGACACACGTTCATAATAGCAAGTCATTTTTACTGCTATCATATTATTAAAGTAATAGTTTTATTTCCTACCTACAGTTTTTAGTAATCGTACCTTGTTACAAGAGGTAATAGAATATAAATACAGAAATAGGAAAATTTAAAACGGGTACTTAATTTTTTTTTTTTTAAAGATTACTAGCAGTATGGATCACATACTACTAGTATTCCCTTTATCCCTCCAACTAAGCTAAATGCTTGTGTTAGGAGTGGGCCACGCCAGTAGTACAATGTCCGGGATTTGAACCCATGACTTGTTGATCGTGAATCCAACGCCCGAAACACTGAGCATACTGATTTTCTTACGAGGAATCTGTAAAGTGATTCCGTTGAATTCTAATCAATTGTAAATGCAAAAAGGTATTTTCAGTCTAAGCCGGGGTGTGATTGAAAGTGATATGAAATTCAAGTATCAGTCTGATACTTTGTCCGCATAAATATTTACAAGACACTATTTAACTACAATCTGTTGACCTATTGTGTGAACAAGTAACCTAATGCCCATAAAATCCTACGAGTTAATCCAGGTTATAAAGTACTACTCGACCCTTTCCAACTACACCCGGGTGCAATTGACCATATGTATCTAGCTTTAATTTCACATTTTAATCACTATATTTATCATTTTAATTTACATATCACTAATTCCCAAACATAACGGCTACACAGTTCAACATGCACTTCACCCCCACGTCGATAGATGGCGTACGAGCACACTCATTTGATACTTTGTATTTTTAAGTTTTTTATCGCGATCAAACATAGTCCATGTCCTTCCTCGAACTCTATTTTATCTCTGAATCATATTTCATCAAGATAGGTTCAGTTATTAATGCCTGATTGTGTAACAGACAAACAGACGCCATCTATTCATCGATAGATGGGGGTAAGTAGTATATTAAATCGCATAATATTAGTTAGGATATATATCTAAATATACATACTTTTACATTTATAATATTAGTAGTATTACCTCTCCAAACTCATAAAAGCTTCCATCTTCTTTTGTAATGTTGTTTTCACGCAAATATTCGATAGCTTCAGAGTATGGCATACGTCTGAACGGTTTCTCTGGTTTCTATTAAAGAAAATATGAGTAAAAAAACTGTTTGTTTATGAGCTAAAAAATACTACAGAATCTATATCTTTATTATGTATCTAAGAGCTCCCAAAATAGTCCGAGGGGTCAATTAATTAAAACTGGTTTTGGGGGGTCGATGAATTAGAAATATAAAATTAATAGTAATTAACACTAGTTCTTATTTGAAAACTTTCAAAATCTTTCTTTTTGGTCTCTTGTTATAAATATTTTGTTATAGTGATAAATAATAAAATATATGTTTACCTTAAAGTTAGGGTTCAATTCCTTGACCAAATGACCATCAGGCGACGCAAGGACCCTGTCCACGACATCAACAACCAGATCTTCAATCCTGTCCAGCAGATCCTCAAATGTTATGAAAGGACATTCTGCTTCCACATGACTGTATCTGTTGACGAAAAATTGTTGGAATAATAACAGGTTCAAATCAACAAGAAAACCAGATGGAAGGTGGTGAATGTTACCCATAGATATGAATGTCAAGGCAAAATAAAAATCTTGTGTCACAGTGTTTGTTATAGAAACAGTTAGACCGATTTTTATGGAATTTTTATAGGCTAAGTCTGAGAATAGACTATCTATATATAACTAGGTGATAAGGGTTGACGTCATCAGAAAAATAATTTATATAAATCTGGTAATTTTTTTTTAATCTGCAAAAAAATGTAGCCCAGATTAATTAATATAATGCTTATTTAACAAAGTCAGCGATTTTCTACATATTGAACAATTTGAAATAATAATTAAAATCCTTACTCAGCTAGATGTCTTCGTGTTCTGGATTGTTCTGCTCGGTAAGACTGAGCGATACAATAAACATCTCCTAAAGCGGCCAAGCAGGTCTCCAAGTATAACTGAGAGCTTTGCGTGAGGTATGCCTGTTCACTGAAACAAATAAGATTTTAAAACTTATAAAACATAATAATGGCTCTCTATGCTCACTTGAACTACTTGTAAAGCAACTCGAGCAAATAAGTGACATTGTAAAACCAATGACTGTTGGGGCAAAAAGGTTCTCGAGTGGAGACCATGGGCAACACAATTTACAAAGCTATTATATAATATAACAAAGCTAAATTACCCAAAGTAATCAAATTTGAAGAGTGTAGAACCACCTTCACACTGAGTCTGCACAAGCGTGGGCGGGGTCACCTCAGTGTACAGTCTCGCAGCAAAGTGTTCTCTAAAGGCTCTGGTGACCGCAGCCCGAGCCCGCAGCACCTTTGTGGTGTTCTCGCCACGGATCATTATATGCCTGAATTGAGAGATAATGAAAAGATTAAGCTTAGGAAAATTATACTATTTATTGTGTATATTTGACAATATACATACCTGTTATCTAACTGTACATCTGGTAAAGCGTCTTCGTTGAGCAAAGCATCAGCACCACCAGGGGGCGCTAAGCTGATTAACTCCCAGTAATCTACTGTTAATTCATGTCCTCCTGGTGCCTAATTAACAAAAAAATCTCTCTAAATTCAATTGTTCTACCAATTACCATTAATGATCATTAGATACCAAGGTGTGGATGAAATAACTAATTCGTCATCTTGGGCGGCCCGCCATATTGGATTTAGAATGAAGCCCTTTTATTTTTCGTATTCTTTCATGAGTGTGCACAGAAAGTACATATTCCACCATCTTCGGCTCACCACCACAACTAATTCGCCATCTTGGGCGGCCCGCCATATTGGATACTAATTTTCGTATTCTTTCATATGTGTGCACAGAAAGTAACTATTCCACCACTATGGCTTAAGAATACTAGTAGTGTGTAGTTCAAACTGATAGTAATTTAAAAAAAAAATATTTTGAATAAACTTACTGTTTTGCCTTCTGGAACAACTTCGAGTTTCCCGTATAAAGTCACTGAGGACTCAGTAGAGAGGACCAAAGCGTTATAAGTCTGACAGAGTTCACCATGTAATACACACTGCAAGTATCCAGTACCGTCTCGTAATGTAAGGAAAGCTAATGCCTTCCCTTGTCTTCGCAATCGATGGACCCAACCACGAACACATATCCTTTCACCGCGGTGTTCACCAGCTTAAAACATAAACATGATAGGATAATTTCAAATAGTATAACGGTGCATTTCCACCAGAGAAGTAATTAACATTTCATCCCTATTGTTATTTCACACCCTTGAGGGTAAAACTTTTACAATCATTGAATGTCACATCAAATCAACAGCCTCCAAAATAAGTTTCAAGCTTATAGCTTTAAAAATGATGATACTTCCATACAACTCTTCATCCCCAACCCCCCCCCCCCCCCCCTGTCAACCCTTTTGCATCAAAAATGCCTATGTCCTTTCTCAGGCTCTAGACATCAGTATACCAAATTTCATTTAAATCGGTTCATTAGTTATGGCGTAAAGTAAGGATTTTAATTTTCAACAAATTTCTATATTTGTATGATTATGACGAACTCACATACAAACTTTCTTCCCTTATTTAAACCTTTTTTGACTACTTTTTTCGGGATAAAAGGTAGCCTAGTTCATTTAACAAGCTCTAGTCTATCTCTAAACCAAATTTCATTAAAATAGATGAATGATTTTTGTAAATTTTATAATTGATTGATAAAAGTAAAATTATACAACAACTCCATTTAACACATTCCCTTTAATGTTATTATATTAATAATATAAAATCCATAAAAATGCGCAAGAGAATAGATAATAAAAATACTATTAAATAATCAAAAAATAAAATAATGTAAATTAATTTTAAAATTATTTACCATCAAGAACAAGTAGTACCTTTACTTCTATATGAATTATGAAATTAAAAAAAAAAATTAAGATTAAAAGATTTTTATAAATAAATTCAGTAATTTATAATTCTACAAAGTTTAATCATTTATTGTATCAGTGCAGACAGCAACAAATCCAAATGCATGTTACATAATAAAATAATTCAGTAGATGATGCAATATCTAGATTTATTACTACTTCATTAAATACATGACTAGCACATTCTAAAATATATGGGAAAAAAGAGGGATACTTGGTCCCTCCAGGAGGTGTTAATTATAATTAATTTTAGATTATCACCAAAGATTTATATGAGAGTCATATTATATACTAGCGAATCCACATGACTGCGGTTGCGTATTGCTCCGCTCCTATGGGTCGTAGCGAGATGTTAAATAGCCTAAGTTACTCCTTGTTACATCAGCTATCTGCCAATGAAAGTCCCGTCCAAATCGGTCCAGTCATTTCAGAGATTAGCCAGATCAAACAGACAGACAGACAAAAAATGTAAAAAATATTGTTTTGGTATATTATGTACCGTGTATACTTCTATAGGCACTTAGTATAAAGCGGTTATTTTAATATAACAAACAGACACTCCAGTTTTATTTATTAGTATGGATATACATATAAATAGATATTGAAGAGTATACACAGATTTGTTAATATTTATCCTTTGGATCAAGTCTATTAGATATATTGAACATATGGATAGTTTTCAGACCTTATGATTTATACTCATACTAGCGACCACACGATTTCTGTACTATAATATGCATGTATTATACATAAAAACCTTCCTCTTGAATCACTGTCTATTGGCGAAAACTGTATAAAAATCCATTAAGTAGTTTGAAAGATCTAAGAGAACAGACAGCATAAGCAACACAATTTTATATGTAAAGATGCTACAACATTTTTAGATTAATATTGCATGACAACATTTTTGAAAATCCTTCTCCCTCTTCTCCCAAATTTAAACAAAGGCTTATTCTCAGAAAAAAATATGTATGAAAATTAGCCAAAAATGAGAAATAGGATCTTAAATAATATCATCAACTTACCATGTAATATTTTAACAGTCACAGCTTTGGGTAGTGAAGGATCCTCTTTAATAACAATCTTCTTCGCCTCCTCCAAGTTCTGTTGTCTCTTCTCAATATTTTCCTCCTCCGCTTTAGCCTTTTCCGCCGCTTTGTGGTTCTCACGGACCCAGATTTTCTGAATCTTTTTTAACTGAGATTTAGCAACTACATCGTAATCCTTTCCTTCGTCTTTAGAGTCTACGTATATGGTAGGGAAAGGCTCCTTACCAGCGTGACGCATGGCTTGCAGTATTGACTTGAAAGGCTTCGCAGAAGACCCATCTCCAGTTTCATCACTGCCGTTTTTCTCGGAAGTATAAATTTCTCCTATAATCAATAATATGTTTGACTTTTGTGATAAAAATTGAGGTTGTTTTTATCATGTTATAATCATGAAGATACTCGTGCTTACCGATAGATAATTTCTCAATTTCAGCCATGCTTAATATGTAAATAACGTTGTCCTTAAATAATATGTAATAAAATGAAGAGATTTCGTGATTTTGACTAACACACCGGTTGACACATCGACATTATTTGCTACAAAATTTGCTACTAAGTAGGGATGACGATCCGAGATCTATTAATCGAAGAATCGATTTACGACCAAAAAATCAATCTTTTAAATCGATATACAACAGTGAATCGATATTTCACCTTAATAAAATTGACGTGAGATTTTTATGTTATTTTTCTAAAAATCAATTGATCGGCTGCCAATTTTGTTGAGTTTTGGCGACAATGACTTTTTGCTATTCACCTCAGCGGATGCAATAAACATTTTTACCTCGAGGCATGCAACACTTTACCTCGGGGTATGATCTAAGGCTCCGTTGACGATGATGACCTTTTTTTGCTTTTCAATTTGTAGAATTTTGAACAAATATTCTAAATGCAAACTCGACAAAAAAACCATCACTGATATATCAATTTTAGGTAAATGGTCCCCGGTCGCGCGGGGAATAACTGATACAGTGATGGATAGGGACTTTAAATATTTATGTTGATATCGATTATTTTAACAATTTATTTATAAAAAAAAAGTTAATAAAAGATAATAAAGTAAAATTGCTGGATGAGTTAAAACTTTGAGGGAAAAAGAAGTAAATATGAATAATGTGATGAGTGAAAGAGACTTTTCCAAAATACATACGCGAGCGTACAATTCGCCTCTGACAGTTTAACATTAAATCCATTATAACTTGAGCTCTGCTAGACTGGACTATTTTAAAATTTTCTATAAAAAGAGGATTGTTAAAGTATATGAAAATCTAATCAGGACGCGTCCGCAAAGGTCTGATAACTGGTCGATACTAAGTTGGTGTTTACGAAGGCCGTCACGTATATGTGACAAATCACATATGTTTGACACACTGTTTTGCCCTGAATGCGGCATCTATTGTGTAGTTGTGATCAGTGCATTTATATTTAAGATAGGATGACGTCTGTCGCTCGCAGATGACAGTATTTTTCCTACTTACGTGTCACTTATCGTTATATTTTGGATAATTCACACAATATCATTATAAATGTGAGCTATATTGTAAAGTTTCATCAAAATCCATTAAGTAGTTTTTGCGTGAAAGAGTATTAAACAATCATTCACACATACATTCTTTCAAACTTTCGCATTTATAATATTAGTAGAATTAATTTCAACTTGATACAATCGCGCGTTGCTGGGAAAAATAATCTTGATAGACTTTTCTTTTTTCCTTTTACCATACGGAATTCTATAAAACCCTATTTCACTGAACCTGAAATAATATTTGGTTTCTTTTGTTTCATTGAGGTTTGGGATAGTAAAATAAATGTGTTTTTTAAGTTTAATTAATATTCAAATAACGTATTTTCAATGAAAACACTCTTGAATCTATTAACTAATATAAACAGGGCCGGATTTAGAGGTGTGGAGTCCTCGGGCAATAAAGGAGTGGCTCCAAATAATTTTCCAAATAAAATGAAAAAATAAAATCAGTCTAGTTTTTCAATAAATAATTTATTGTGCAACCAAATAGATTCTTTTAGTTGTTATTTTAACAAACATATCGCACACTTAGATCTAAAGAGAGCAAACTCGAAAATCTCAGTTTTTGGATTATGTTGTATCGAATTCCTTGTTTATAAATATTTCTAAGAGTCGACGCTAGATGAAGTTGGACGTCCTTTTTGTTGAACAAACAAGCCTCATTTCTCCTCTAACAAAACAGCGTTAGCGCTAGTTGCAACTAATTTTACAAGCAGAGCGCACATGCCCATCGTAAATAAATTAGTATTAAGATTTTTGATGACAATTTGAAGCAGTATTATTTCGAAGTTAAATGTCTATTGCTGACAAGATGAGCAAAGTATTTATTGAAGTGAAAACTTCTATAGCGACGTTGTGCAGTTGTGTATTTTTATTTTGATTTGGGTAAAAATGTTAAACTCCCGTCAGGATACGTGACCTGATCGAGAATTCGTTAAGTGCCAGATCTCAATAATACAGTTTGGTTTTTTTAATTATGTTCTTTGGGAATATTCAAAAATGCACAACGTTAATATTTAAGTTTTCATTTCTGCCGGCACTCCCCCAGTGTAACCTGTTGTTTTTTTCTGTGTTTTTTAAGGTGTGGCTGAGACTGAGTTAATATTTATTTGTTTTATTAGTAAATCTAAGAAAAAAATGAACAAGAGATTTAAATTTTTTGTTTTTTTGATAAAGAATTTTCTTTAAGAATTTGATTTAAGTAATTAATTAGTGTTTCCTTGCAAATTTGTCAGCAAATATACTAATGACATATTGGTTGTTGACCACTGACCGCTCTATGAGTTAAACTAATTTTAGATAACACAAAATGCTATTACTTTTAAAATTTGTTTTGTTTGAATAAAAACGGAATTCATCAACACAGGTCAATCAGCTCTAAATGTATACATATAAAAATATATATATACATTTGTCAAGTAGTAGGGAAATAACTAAAAAATCCAATTTGCAGCCTAAATACATACACAGGATTCTTATAATACCTTGCATATAGCTGCTTATAAAATAACTAATATAATATATACCTAATACCTAAATACACAGAAATACGGTTCCCGAAAACTCACTTTTTTGAGTAAGTTGAGGTGTGCAATATATAAATATAATCGGAGACAAGAATTACCCGAAATTTAATCTTAATGTATAACGAACGGAACGTTCCGAGCTTTTCGCCGAAAATCGTTGATAATTTCGCTGAAATCCAGTTCCTGAAGTAAATCGCTTTTAATGCTCAGAAGAGAAAGCTTTGATAGACTCGTCTGGTATACATATAATTTACAAAATAAAATATAAATAAATATATATATGTCGGAAACTAATTAAAAGAAGGAATGGAATGGATGGCCTATCTCAAAAGCTATACGGGCGCAACACGGCCAGGATATAACTAAACATTACTTTCACTTACTATTATGACAGGAACCTAAGCAGTGCCTTGGACTTGTGACCAAGGTGTAGGCTTAAGGAATTCCTTTATTCGATCGAGACACTCACCTCCACTGCTTAGCTTCACTGTTTAATCCTAAGATTAGACTAACATTAACCTAACCTAAGGCTAACCTAACCTAAACCTAACTCACACCTCCGACACGGCCATTCTGACGCGCGACAGTCCTCGGGCGATACTGAATTTCTAAACCGGAATATCACAAGAACATCCGCTCGTCCTTCCTGACATTAGTCTACTCAACACAAATTTGCACAAATAAATTCGGTAAATGTACTAACTGAACTGGACAATTAACTAATCACGGTCTACAACTCTACACCGAACGGCATTAAGGAAACTATTGTCGCAGTATCACAATCGAAATAATATCATTTACATCAAACCGCTGAACTGGCTAAACGCTAATTTAACGATTAATCATGATTTAAAGCAAGTTGTATCTTCAACGTACCGAACACACACGTTATACTGTCTAGTCATTAATTCGCACCGATTCCTATCAAGGTACTAATTCTGGCGAAACAAACACTGTGTTTTTGACCGGACTACTATCAAATTAAGATAATGGCAATTTTCTACTACACAAAAACAACATCATCAAGTAGAGCCATGTACCAGAACTGTTTATTCCAATTTTCAAAAGCAACACACTTCTACAAATCCTTGAGTGATACCCTCCATCACCACGACTCTCACAGCCAACCGGTAATCGCAACTACCATCACACGCGCATCCACCTCGTGGATCGCAACTCTCACGCACATCCATCACATGGACTGCAACAAATTTCAATACGGTCGATAGATTCTATCACTCAAGAAACCAAAATCCATTTTACTAATCATGATCACCATTAACTTCAATTTAATTTGGTAACTGGTACATGATCTACAATCATTTTTTTTAATCGCACGGGTTTACATTTTCTTAAAAATCTTTCAACGTCATAATCTAATAACGAGAATGCTGATAGACCCCATGTGAAGCGAAGGTCTATCCCACTTCTGATGTCGGAAATTAATAAAAGAAAGGAATATAGATGGATGGCCTATCACAAAAGCTATACGGGCGCAACACGGCCAGGATATAACTAAACATTACTTTCACTTACTATTATGACAGGAACCTAAGCAGTGCCTTGGACTTGTGACCAAGGTGTAGGCTTAAGGAATTCCTTTATTCGATCGAGACACTCACCTCCACTGCTTAGCTTCACTGTTTAATCCTAAGATTAGACTAACATTAACCTAACCTAAGGCTAACCTAACCTAAACCTAACTCACACCTCCGACATATATAAAATAAATAGCCGAAACACGGAATCGATTACCCAACCTCCGAGGCTGCAGATAAGTACCACCCAACTCAGCCATTGGGATACTCCCTCAAGATAGGTAGTAAATTGCAAGTGCTTATGAGGCCCATTTGACTCTTTGAGATTTTAATATTTTCATGATTGCCCGATTACAGTGAACAAATTTCGGTCAATAATTTCTGTTAATATTTAAGAACAATATAATCATGTTTGTACAAATTACTGTAGCTAAAGGTAAATCAGGGAACAATTCTTCCGTAGTCCTTTGTTGGGGCCCCTCTTTTGTGGAGTCGCCCCGTTTGCCGCTAAATACGGCCCTGGTAAGAAAACTAAATCAACAATTATGCTTCGTGGTTGGTGGTTCTATGTAAATTTCCAAACGTGCCTTATAGTCTAGTCAACACGTACTTTTTAGGTCGAAACTTTTTCTAATTCTCCAAAAATTATGATATATTTCATTTGATTCGGAATGCCACGTAGAAACTTTTTGAGAAAATTGAAGGGCCGCTCGCAAAAATTGCAAAAGTTATAAACAATTAAGTGAAAAAGGGAGGTTTGGTTTTTTGCAAATATCTCGAAAACTATTTGAGATTTTTGAATTTTGAAAAGATTTAAAGAGAGCAGGAAATTTCCCAAAGGAAGCCACGTACTCCCAGAACTGTATTATACAAATAGTACCAATATTTATAATTTTCCCAGAGAGTTGGTTATACGCCCGAAAACGGGTACTCCGGCTTGCGCAAGCCACGTCCACTTTGGATATTTAATGAATAAATATTATTTTAACTTATTAAATATGAAAATTAATTAGTTATCCATTAGTTAATGTACAATTTTTGGTAACACAATATTGACATTGCAAGTGCGATAAATATAAATTATAAATCTGAGAATTTTTTCCTTTGACAAATAGCTCCACGAAAGGAACCTCTGAGTAAACTGTGGTCTCTGTGCTTTGAATTATAGCTCCATTGTAAACAAATAATATGTGAGAATAAAACTTAAGGTCTGAAACAAAAAAAATATTACTTGGTTGGACATCTAAATCATCCAAAAAGACAGAGAGACGTAATTAGTCCTCAATAGAGACAAATATCGACGATTTTTAAAAATATATCACATTACCACGTGTATTTAGGTTTAATTTCACATTTTAATCACTATGTCACTTATAATGTATAATTTACATTATAATTTTCAACACCAATGTAATTTATATAATATGATTAATTTCCGAAGACATAATGGACACACAGCTCGACATGCACTTCACCCCCACGTCGATAGATGGCGTACGAGCACACTCTTTTATTTACTTTGTATTCTTAAGTATTTTTTTTCGCAATAAAACATAGACCATCCCCAAGCTCTAGTCAATCTCTGTACCATATTTCATCAAAATAGGTTCAATGGTTTAAGCGTGATTGCGTAACAGACAAGACTGACCTTCTATCCGTCAATAGTAGTATATTAAATTGCACATTTAGTTTTAATTCTTAAGTATTACCTACATTCCTTAGCATTAGGATTATTATTAAAATTACCTACCGAGGAAAAAAGTGACCGTCTTAGAATGAACAATCCCAACGGGTAAAACCTGGGTTTATTAAGCATCAACTGATTGTGAAACAGATCCAATTCAGCTGGAAAAGGTTGTCCGATACGAATCATTTTGTACATAAATTTGCGAAGGAGAACATTTGTTCTGCCTACCTACAAATATTTTATTTATTTTAACACATATTGTCATCAAATTAATCATTAATTTAAATAAAAATATCATACCTCCTCCTTAATTTGATGACATGACTCTACACACGCAATAATTCTTATAAAGTTGAATATACACCACAATGCAGTCAAGATGATATCAATATTGTCATCTGTATATAATAAAAAATATAATAATTATTATAATATTGTCGTATAATTTAAATGTTGTTCTCATTACTGTAGGTACCTCTTATTTCATTCAGAAACTAGAACAGAGAAACTCTTACAAATATTTTGAAGCAACAGAAGAATCACATTGAGATAATATTAGAAAAACAACACACACATGTCACATACAGCTGTAGCCGGCATTAGACATCTAGGTGAAATGTGTTACAGGCGCCCCTTTAACGCCTTACAATTGACGACGAAAAAAGGTCATCCAGCAATAAAGCTATTCCTCCAAGTCATATTTCCTATCGTCCCTTGACTGTAGTTATTTCTTCTACCTTTAAAGCCGCTAGCCGGCGCCTTTTTGTACCTGGCGCCATAGGCGGTTGACCAGCTGGGCCTTATCATTTCGCTACTGTACACATAAGTATAGTAGTGTAGTGTAGTTCTTTTACTCAACAACAAGTTTCAAGCAGCAACGAAAACCGACAGCCCGTTAAAGTAGAAAATGATAATGATTCCTATTGGTTAAGACTTTGATGTCTTACTTGGGAGATCGGAGTTCGATCCCATGCAACAGGCACCTCAGATTTTTATGGCTTATGTGTCGTTTAAATAATTAAATATCATTTGCTTTAATAGTGAAGGAAAATATCATGAGGAAACCTGCACTGCTGAGTTTTCCATAATATTCTCTGTCGATGTGTGAATTCATCCAACCCAACCGTATGGCGAAACCTTTCGCACATTCTGAGGAGGAGACCTAACTTGGCAGTCAGCTACTAACGGGTTATGATAATGATGGTACTAGAGAGTTCACTTTAAATAAAAACAATATAATACTCACAATCTATTTTCAATGTATCAATAAAGTAAATCGAGATCGATATTGATGAAACGAAGGCGTCTGTGAAAATGACGACGACATTGATACCATCGATCTTGTTCATCTTTGATATGACATCACATAACGAGACATAGGTGTAGGCAAGCATTCGTATATTCTTATACATTGTCGAAGTAGCTGGTATAATGTGTTCTAAAAAAAATATAGTTTCCTAGTCAAATACGATTTAGCCGCGTGTCAGAATAATACTTATTTAGCCCAGGATAATTATTTTACATAAACACATCAAACAATAAAAATAATCTCAAAGACGTGTGATGATCCCGTTTGCAATAACACTAATAGAGTAAGCTAGATTTTTAGCTGTTTCAGAACAAGAGTCAGGATATTGGTTGCAGGCATTATCATCTACACATGTTAGTCTTATGTTAAATGAGTCACATCGTCAGTGCGGGGACTGGGTCGACCATCACGGCCTTCATGGTCTCTCGTGCCAACGTAGTGCCAGTCGCATTTGTCGACACGCCAAGTTAAATATTTCTACCATTAAAGTGCCGGAATAAGCGCCCGGACGTTTCGGCGCGCCTGTACCATGTAACCCGGGACTGAACTGCTGGCTTGCATTCTGGGCAAAAAATTAACCTTGCTATTCAGAGAGCAATTGCAGCCATCATCTTGAATACGACGATGCTTTATGTTATGATTTTATTTATAGCTAGATTTAGTATGTTTTCTTTGTCTTAAGAATTTTTATAATAAAAAAATCAATTTTCTGAATCATAATAGTAAAAATAATGTTTATAGTCAAAGTTTATCAATAATAGTTTTTGTGTAGTCCTGGGTTAAACTAGTTCACCCTGAAACAGCATAGTCATTTTTACTATTTTGGCCCAAAATCCATTTAGGTCGTTAATATGCTCGTATATTATTAACGAAATCACTGTATTAAATGCATACTGCTTGTATTGGATGAAGATATGATCAGCTCCATGTTTTCGTTTATGAGTTGTAACAAAGGATGGATCTGCCTAATTAACAGAATCACTTGAATTTGTAATAAATTCGTGGAAATGTATAAAATGGTAAATATACTGTAGCTTATTGTTATTGTGTCTGAAACAAATAATAGATATGTTATATTTGTCCATTTTTAGGATTTCCTCATCTACCTCAAAGGAATCCATAAAGGATCACATCATTGTTCGTTTGTCAGTCAAACCTTGTTTTTTAACTAACGCATGGATTTATCAGTCCAGCAAGTCTGCAACCTTTTCGGGCAGTGAAAGTTCCAAACTTCTAAATGAACGCAATCCAAAGGTACGGTAGATCATGACTCTCAAGGTAATCAAACCCTATATTATGTATATGCATTTTTTCGGCAATAAGCAAGGTTTATACTGCTCTCAGAAGGTAATAAGGGGTAACTCATTTTTAAATATTTCAAGTGGGTCGGGAAAATGTGAAAATTGATTTCATGTCACCTCAAGGAGTATTCATTTTTCTCTGGGAGTTCATCTGATGCAGAACGTCTAGCTAGACGATGGTATAACTAAATCAATCTTGATTTTTATTGAGTTACCGCCAATTGCTTTAAGAGAACAGTATAGCACAATTAAAGAGTCAAATCTGAAAGTTTGAAAACAGAGGGCCATTTAGTTTTATGAAAGAGGTTCTATGTATATAGGTATATACAGGAAAAGACGTATGAGTATGAGTGATAAGACGTAATAACAGTATTACCTTGGTAATCATATAAATCAGGAGCCACGTCGATTACTAAAAGTATTAATAGAGCTCCTATATAAATAAGTGTCGTAATATATACATTCTTTTCTCTTTTGATCTGTTCCAAGTTGTTATAGTTGCTGAAATGCTTTTTCAACTGAAATTGTGAAATATTTAAACTATGAATCGTATTCGTGCTGAGGAATAATTTATATTCCAGAGTCATCTGATTAAGAGTTTTGATAAATTAACTTCAAAAATTCCTTCAAAAACATAAATTTGAAATAAGCGCCAAGTTCAGTATACAGAATATGCACACATGAATACTAGCCAAGTACATCGTATAACTATAAATATTGTATGTAAATTAGTTTATAGACATCACACGATTTTTCCTTTTCCTTGGTCTCCAGGCCAAATTGACAGTGAAAAACTATACATTAAAATTTAGTAATACTCTAGAGCTAATTATGATTTTATAAGTATTGATTTGAATTGTACATAAGATTTAGGACTTGCACATTTGAATAAAATTTCCATTGCATCTCCCAAATTATACATAGCTTCCAACAGATACCCAGAGTATCTGTTGTCTGACATTAACTGTTATATTATTATTATAACGTGAACTACATTCTAATGAATAAACAATACTCTTTAAGTTTTATAATCTAAAGTACAAAGAATTGGAAAAATCTACCTCTTCTAATATATTGAGATATTCAAATATTTTCTTCATTCTATTAACTGCGGAATATGCCCCGACTGTCATAGACACCAAAGATAAAATAATATCTTGTGTATATAAAATATCGTCTCCAAGCTGTTTATCATCAAACATAGAATCTTTGGATTTTGTGATGATTATTATAAGACAAATAGCACTTAAAATAAAAAATAATAATTAAAGAATTGCAAATAACGGTAATATAATTTCCTATTTACTGAACACACTATCCTTCTGACATTATAAGATTACTGCTACATAATAACGAATACTACACGTTATCGTTATCTCGTGCACTGTACTTACATACAAAAGTTACAAAAACGTAGCTATATATTGCATAGTTGTAGGATATAGAAATGCGATAAGCATTTTTAAGCGGCACGAAGCGAAGCGGCGCTGTTCCCAGTACACGTGATATACGCAGCACTAGTGATAGAGCGCCGCTGACCACACACTCTCCTTCTGCCATTATAAAATTACTGCTACATAATAACGAATACTACAGTTATCTCGTGCACTGTACTTACATACAATAGTTACAAAAACGTAGCTATATATTGCATAGTTGTAGGATATAGAAATGCGGTAAGCATTTTTAAGCGGCACGAAGCGAAGCGGCGCTGTTCCCAGTACACGTGATATACGCAGCACTAGTGATAGAGCGCCGCTGACCACACACTCTCCTTCTGCCATTGTTGGAATACTGCTGGATAATAACTACCAGCACTGACCGATACCTTTAGTTCGTGGATTATATCAGATAATATATTATTGCCTGATTGTATCAATATGTAAAGAAAGATTGTGTAAATAATTATATGGTGCGAGGAAAATTATAATTTGGGTAAATAAACCTTTGAAAATAGTACCAATTCACTCTTATAAATAAATAAAATTTAATAGTATAACGTATTTTTCCAGTTTCTATTTCTATACTATCTATACTTCTATACTAATATTATAAAGAAGTAAGATTTGTATTTTTGTATTTTTGTATGTAACGAATAAACATAAAAACTACTGGACCGATTTCAAAAATTCTTTCACCATTAGGAAGCTACATTATCCCTGAGTAACATAGGCTATATTTATTACAAGAAAAAATTAGAGATCCTTAGGAAATCTCACGAAAACCAACCCAAGGTGCCAAAAAATTAGCCATAAAATATCTTTCATCGCATGCGCTGCAAAAAGTATTGATGATAGAACAAAAAAATGTTATACAATATTATAGAACGTATCAATATCTACAAAAAAGTCCGCGAGACCATATGTCCAACTATTATAGTTACGTCACTATAACTACTTTTTTACATTTTAAAAGTTGATAAAAATGCCTATCAAAATCAGACCATGTTTTCTATAACTTTTTATTAATCCTTATCCAAATAAATTATTTCGTATTCAAGACTATTTCAATACCTGTAAATTACTTTTTGAATTATTAAAATCGGACTTTCCATTCAAAAGATATTACGAAATTATAAATATCAATATAAACAAAAAATACACGAGGACGCGACGGGCCAGTATAGCGACGCAGCGCAGCGAGTAAAGCGGCAAGAGAGTGGGCACCGAAATGCGGGAGGGCCAATATATTTTTAAAAATAATATTCCACCCGCGCGAAGCCAGGATGGGCCGCTAGTCTATTATATTACACAAGCAATAGGGGCACCTACCTAGTGTAACGGCCTAAAAAAAAGGTGTTTTGCGAATTTTTATTAAAACAAGTTATTTTATCAATTGGTTCATAATTTTAAGAGTATATTTATACATGATTTAAGAATATATAGCGAAATTTATGAAAAAAAATTTAAATACTTTTTAAGTTATGTACACGATCTCCGACGACGCGAAAAAAAAAGGTCCTCCATTGCTTCAGTAATTCCGGCCTTCTCCGTGGATGAAATCTAAAAAAAAATGTCTCGTTAAACTAGAAGATATTGTCCGTACAATGACCTACAATAAAAAAAATCAAAAATTGACAAAATGACGGGTTTTAAAAATAATCGAATTTCACCCACAATTTTGGGCGTTTTTGGCCTGCCAAAATTCAATTTTTGATCAGATCAAAAAATCGATAGGTCATTGTATGGAGAACTATATAAAGAACATATAGAAAAAAATATGTAGTGACAGGATCATTTGTCTTTGATAAATCACTGCAGCAAATTCGGAAAATGCATTTAAACATAAAATTATCATTTTCACTGTTAAAATGGTTTAAAATCATATTTACAGCTAATCCGCTATTCCAGGCCCATATAATTCACCTTCCTCTTCTTTGATCGATGTTTTGGGTTCATTTTATTTGAATATGAAGATTGATCACTCATTTTCAGGAAAATAACACGCGCAAAATTATGAAGCGCTCGATACAACGGTCACAATGAGACTAAATGTGTCTGGCTTCGAAAATACTTTTCATGTAAATGAAAAAATCTTGAATTTTCTAGAAATTATTATAATGATAAATTTCTGTATACCTGAAAGCCTACAATAGGCACCGGGATCGTGTTATAAGGGTTGGAAGGGACGGTAGACTCCGAACAATACCTCCGGTACGCCCGTAGCTAATGAATCTCTAGCTGCCACGCGGCTGCTCTTCAAATGGCTATAACTCAAAAACTATTTGAAATATCGGTTTGAAATTTTAATAAGTTATTTTTAAAGGTGTAATCTAACGAAATATGAAAAAAAAAATTCTTAATTTTACACTAGATGTGTCCCTTAATGCATAAAAATTATGAAAAGAAATAACATTTGATCGCATGATAGGGCGGAAGGAGGTAGAAAAAATCGCAACGAAACTCTTCTTTTTAATTTTGTTTTGTTGTATAACAAATTTGTTTTGATTCTTAAAAAGTTCATGAGTAGATAAATCAAGCAAATTCAGCCAAGGGCTAGTGTGGTACTCGCTAACTGAGGGTTCCGTACAATTTAAATAACTAACACTATCAAATTTTATTTTAATATTTACAGAAAGAATATAAGAAAAAAACATGATAAAACATTTTTAACAAAAGATATTAACCGACTTCAAAGTCTGAAAAATGCAATAATATTAAAAAATAATATGAAGCGTCAGTAGCTCAGCGGTTCAGGCTTGGATTCACGATCGATAAGTCGTGGGTTCAAATCCCGGACATGGACTACTGGCGTTGCCCACTCCTGACACAAGCATTTTAGCTTACTAAGAGGGGTAAAGGGAATACTAGTAGGAGGTGATCTATAATGCTAGTATTCTTTTCAAAAAAAAATATAGAACCTCCTTCTTGTTTTGGTGTCGATTTATTATTTTACAAGTTGTCATCAATATTTGAGTAAGCCTTTCTTTAACCTTATTGACCAGTCTGAAAAATTTTAAATTTAATAAATTAATAAATGGAATTAATATTTTACGAAATAATCTTTTTACGTACATTTTTGTATTACAAATTATTTCTTTATTTCTTGAAATACATTTATTCAAAGCATTTAAATTTCGATTTAATAAAATTAAACTCGTTATAATATGTATGTATGTATGTATGTATAATAATATGATTAAAATTACAAACATCAAGTTTTTTTATAACCGCATATGTGGAATGCCCTATAGAAAAACTACTTCTAATTACTTCATTATAAATGGCCAAATATAAAATCATTTTTTTCGTGATGTAAAACCAATTGCCATTTTTGGATTTTTTCCTATATTAGACCTTGCCAAAAAACATATTCCTAGGTCAAAGGATCAAGCCAGGGAATTTTGATTCTTGTCGTAAATCAAAATTAAAATACTTGAGATAAAAGCGGTTGTTTCTTTTTATTAAATTCGTTTAGCAGTTTGATTTTTTAACATATCCGAGAGAGTAAAGATTTGAATATCTTACATATAAAATTCTCGTGTCACAATGTTAGTTACCATACTCCTCCGAATCGGCTCGATCGATTTTTATGAAATTTTGTGTACATATCGGGTAGGTCTGAGAATCGGTCAACATATATTTTTTATACCCCTAAGAGATAACAGTGGCCCACGGTGGCAAAACAACGTTTGTTGGGTCAGCTAGTTTCATATAAATTTCAACTCGATATCTTCACATTTTTCTGAGAAAATTGGTCTTGCGTGACAGTCAAAAAAGTTAAGAGACGAGAAGTTTTGCTTTATGCAAAATTTTATGTTTCTAAGTCATCGGAAAGTACCCTAAAATTTTGTGAGTGACCACATTAACGATCATATATATTCAATGCGTGGACTTAAAGTTTGCAGCCGTAAGGGGTTTAAGGTTCCGGAACCCTAAAAAAGTACATAAGTGCAAATTCAAATGAAAAATCATTTAAATTTTGCATCATTCTGCAAGCCTTTTGTGAAAGCACATACTTCGTTTAATATTATAATAGGTCGCTTCTAAAGTACTGCAGGGCGTACATCGCGCCTACGAAGAACATCTTATCTTTACTAACTATTTGCTAGACGCCTAGTCCGCCGAACTAGTGATTAGGAATACTTTCCTAGTGAGTAGTTCCGTGGGCTAGGTGTCTAGCTAAAACTACTGTTTTATATTTATCAAACTGTCTGTTCCCTATCTTAGATCTAAGGTTCTGAGGCAGTGAGGGTATAATCGTCAAATAAATAGATATTACTAGCCATTCTGCGATTCGATCCATATCAGTTATACTTCATCCAAGTGAGAATGCGTTACCTGCCTAATACACAACTAAATAATAAATGTTATTTTATTTATAAACTCTATATATATTTATAATATCAGTATACTTTATTTATTTATTATTGCTATTATATTCTTAAATAATTTATTTTGTATCTAAATTATTTTAATTGAGCGAAACACAGGATTTGACTGATGTATACATGTTCTGTACAAAGACTTAATAGGGATGATAACAGAAACAACTAAGCTGATGAATATTGATTTATTATGAAGGAAAGGCTTCGCAGGCGCAGCTGCCCTGACTGGAATTCCAAAAACCACACAGTTTAAAACACTTATAATATTATGATTAATATTATAGACGAATATGATAGTTTTAATCTATTGTTATATCGTGAACAAACAGTGAATGTTGAGATGAATTTAATTCATAATTATGTTTTTAATCATAACAAATTCAGATTTCTCGTTTCAGCACACAGCAAACGTGCAGTAATTAATGTTTTGCACCTTCAAAAATCTATCATTGCAACAACACAAGAATTGACATAATTCCACAATGTTGATTTTCATCATAAATCTTCAAGCCACAACACAAGGGTGCTAGTTAATATTTAGAGATGAGGTCCTGTCTAATATTAAATTGGAATATTATAAGCAATTCAGTTGTAGCTACGCCTAAAATCTGAAATAGAATAATTAACATTTAAACCTATCAAGTATAATCAAAAACATGGGAAACCTCCACTTTCTCCTCTCTCTTTTTATAAATGAGTTTGCCTCATAAAAAATATAAGCTTTTTTTTGTATCATTATTAAAACATATTTAATCATTTTGCCCCATTTGTTCACTTTGGTTAGAATATAATTCCCCTCTGCTCCTGGGAGAGCATCTCGTAAAACCCAGCATCCCAGGTAGGGGATCTAATTCCGGATTGGCTTGAAACCGCCAGCATGCGAATACGATTGAAGAGTGTTTTTCGGATCGACCTCACCTCATCTGGCCCAGACTTTTTCTCTTCCTTTCTCTTCATTAATAATATATACTATCAGATGGTAGGTCTGACTTAAGAAGTCAACCTATCACGTTATATAAATGTTGCCTCAACAAATGTATAACTTACCACAATAAGCAATCCCCTCGTTATATTGAAAATACCAAACGGGCAAATGGCTGGTGTGTACAGGCCGAAGCTTAAAACAAAGCAATTCAATTGTTTGGCCAAACTGCTCCGTACATTTATGATCTCGCTGACGACATTCCGAACATCCATCAACTGTATTTAATAGTAAGTTAGGTTAATAATATTTAATTAATATATGTGACAGTAAAATTGTAAACCCCGTTAGCTTATAATCTATCACGCGAGATTTTAAACTATCGAAGGATTGTGAACCGTAAGACACTGCTGTATGCTGTACGAAGGTTGTCGCTGATTGGTCGGTCTTACAGTAGGCTGCTCTGTGTCCACAGAGTCAGGAATGAAACACAAAACAAAATATTTAATATAACAATAAGCAGTGTAGTTATAATCTATCGAAGTGGAATCAAATTATTGATCAGGATAATTTTACCATAGAGTTACAAAACTATTACAGTGTGCAAAATGAAAATTGTTCAAAAATATTTTCTGTCTGTTGATGTTTATATACAAGTCTGTATGTCTTTAAGCATATGCTAGCTCGTTATGTAAAGATGTCTTACCTCTTCTTGGATACGATGACAGGCCTCGACAAATACAATTAACTTGATACACTTATAGATCAGCTGAAGTATGCTTACGCCACATATCATTATCGATAACATCGTTAAGGCTGCTAAAAATTACGATAAATTAAAATATTATTTTAGAATAGAATAGACGTATACATGTGACTAAACAGACCATGCTATGGATGGCACTAGCCATGGATTTAACCAGGGCGGGCCAAACAAATGAATAGCACTTTGGATTATAAGCTACTAGTATTCTTAAACCCTACAACTAAGCTAAATACTTGTGTAAGGAGTGGACTCACACCATTAGTGCAATAACTGGGATTCGAACCCTATAAAAGAAAACCTGACCTGACCTGAGCTACTAGCGCCAGTAGTGTTTGGCCCGATCTCATGGGGTTTGGGCTTCTTCTTACTTCTCTCAGATGGTCTATTATATAGGAAGCATTGACAAATAATAATATGTACTAACATATCTGTAGCACTAGTTGCTCAGTAATTAAAGAGTTGAATACATGATACCTTCCGGGTCAAAATCCCGGTCATTGGCGGACTTGAGCCCAATCCTAATGCAAGCATTTAGCTTAGACGTTTGCTCTCTGGTAGTTTCTAGTAGTCTTTGAAAACAACATCTTAACCTAACATTATTAAAATTGACAACTGAATTTTTCTAATGAAAATCCGAAGTAAAATTATAAAAGAAAGTAGACAGATACTTACTGAAAGTAGTGCATATTGTCATTATGAAGTAAACAACATTCAAGATACTTGCAACGTAAGATAGGAACAGAAAAAGCAGAATAGAACTTTCCTGATTGTTTATATCTACTATCACGTTGTACAGTAACATGTACACATAGTAGAAGTGTTCTGTTCTTGATCTTGGTACTGTCAGCGTGGGCAATCCAGATGACGCTACAAACATCAATACCTTTACAACAATTTGAATGATGATCATTAAATTGGCCTACGAACCTAATAATATGTCAGCACAAAGAAAATTACTAATTTATTTTTCCACCTAAAAATCAATTTTCAGTTACAGACTAATACTCCAGGATTTCGCACGTAATTTAAAAATTACTAGTAAGAATAATTTTCTAATTTAAATATAGGAATCTTAGACATCATCAATGTTACTCCCATTATGCTCATGGCATACATTGCCGTGTGTGTTTAACGCGTCAACAACATTTTAAAGAGTAGCAATAGTACTTATATTATTTAAGGCCGCAAGGGCCTACGCACCGTGGGTGCGATGTGAGCCTTCTCTAATCTGTGGTACTACCAAGTCTACACTGGCAACGCTACGCACTGACGGTCGGGTCACGAGGAAAATCTCCGAGTTTTGTTTTATTTCACTCGACTGTTAACTTCACAAAAAAAATTAATAGCTATACGTTCTCAGGTCAACTAAGTATATATGGGTGGTCGTGTCCACAAACAAAAAGATAATAATCATTCAAATTATTTGTTAATCCTTTAAATAAAAAATATTTATCCTATAATTTTGTGCTTTAGCAGAGAGTAAAAATTTTTCTTCTCATTTAAATTTGTTGTAGATAAAAAGTTATTACTAATATTTCAAAACAATTGTACAACTAATATTTAAGTCGTATATAGGTATAGATTAGATAACGACTGTAGATATAAAATGGTTTCTAAAAATCTCACCTTCTACAGTCAAACACCTAAATCGCTGATTAAAAATTGAAAAAGTCGCTTTCACCAAGCAAAGCATTAAAATATACTGCAGAGTAATCAAACTCATAGAAATAGTTGTCAAATCATTCAATACTTTGAATAATAAAATATGCCAGTTACCTGGAAAAATAAAAAATAAAAACATTTAAATATTTACCAACCCCCGGACGTCATATCGACGGGTTGTTATAAGTTTAACGTGTATCAGTTTGTGGCATCCTAGCGCTCAAAATAATGGACCTATTTCGATGCGATTTTTTTGTTTGAATGCTGATTTAATCGAGATGGTTCTTAGCAATATTTTGTGAAGATCTGGTCAGCCATTTTAAGACTATCAGCTCATTACTAACTTCAGACATCTTATCGATTTTCCCAAGTATATGAATGATTTGGATATACCTCAGGGAAGAAAGTGCTGGTCGGCTTAAACAAAAAGCTTACGAGGAATCGATAGCAGGAATTATCCCATACAAAGATGTTTGTCATTTTTCTCCCTGGATTTTAAGACTAGAGTAATAATTATTTTTCGATTAGCCAAGCTCGTACGGTTGGCGGACCGATGAGTGTACTGCACACATAGAGAGCTGTCTGCTCTCTTGCCGGATCATCGCGCGACAAACATAGTTTCTTTAAAATATTTTCCACTATTTCTCTCGCTGGTATCAATTCCTCTTAACATCCCTCTCCGCTTCGTGTAGAGTTAAGTAAAATTATATTCTTATAAAACAAAAAAGTCGATTAATTTTACTCACGTGCTATGATATTTTCGGCCACGGATGAAAAAAATACACATAAACTAATTGCAATCAAAATGGTATCAAGTAATACGAAAATGAAGACGCAATAAATCACAGCAGTTCTTTTCAAACGTATATTAGTGTAAATACTGTCCATACTTGCATTAATCTGGAAATTAAAAAAATCAATTATATCCACGGTTCTCCAAATGGTCTATATCGACCCATAGACACATATGAAGACACACAGGAAGTTTGTGTAAATAGCGTCTATAATCCAGGCAATAACAGTGAATTTAATATATGTAATGCATTTTGGATATATGTTATATCAAATTTCTGTAGATCCTAATAATTATGTATATGATTTGATGGTATGAAATCTGAGAGAGGGTTGGGAGATCTCATAGCGAATAACATGCCAAGTGTTTCATGAGTCGATAAGATTTGGGAACCTCTAATTTAAGACATGACACAGTACAAGTAATGCTATGCAATCCTTGCAATCCATCGTTTGTTGATTTGGGAACTGATATTTCCGATGGAATCTGATGGAATTTATTTACATGATTTTCCATGAATGTATTAATTAAAAACGTAATGCTCTAGATAGAAATCTCTAGATCACCGCATAGGCTACGTAAAGTCAATCGATTACCTCTTTAATTTTATTTAAGAACACAATGATGCGATCCATTCGCTTCAATCCATCGTACGTTGCAACAGTTAGCAGCATGATTGTCAATATTATTTCAAATGCCACCATTGTTGCTGATAAAGAAGATTGAATTACTGATCCTGTGGTCAAGTTGAATGTGACTAGATATGTGACAAATAGTGATATTGCTAAAAATTAAAATAGACGTTGTAACTTATGCTTTTGAGTATGTTAAAGGAAACCTGTACTATAAACGAGATCACTGAACAAACACAGCTCCTATGAGCAAACATAATGTAGCTACTGCCATACAAAGACGATATTGTTAGTTGTAATATTCTATTGCTATTGTAAATGGATATGTTTGATATTCAGTCACACAAAAATGGCAGAACGGATTTAAGTGAAAGGATATAGTCGGGATTCTATGGAATAGAATGGAATAACTCGTACTTAGGGGTTCATTTAGGTTATGAATGAAAATAATTCTGTCAAATTTTTTGCCATTTATCAGTCAAAAAAAAATTAATTTTTCGATTTAATATTTTTTCTCATTTATAATTACTGAATAGTAATTTTTTCCTTAACTCTTAAGAGTAAAAGACGTGAAAATTATTTTAGTTATAATTCTTTAAAAAGAAGGCGATTTTTTGCGGCCGAAATAAACTTTAATCTTTTTTTAAAATAAGTTTTTGGAATGTATCACTCATCGAATTTTGTCAGAAAATGTCTTACATTCTCCTCCATACTCAAGATTTTTTTTGAATTGGTAGAACAATAAAATAAAAAGTATTTTTTCTTTATTAATGATGCGTTTAAACAAACTTATACTAAATTCTAGACAGCGTCGTATAAAAGTTTCTGAACAATGATGTGAAACAGAAAGATTTAGCGGAATGAAAGGAGGAATAGATATATTACCGTAAAGTAGTAATTACCGTCAGATTATAATCTATATCTCGATATTATATACTTTAGAAAAATTGTGAACGTAAGATACTATTTACAATTAAAATGAAACAATTAAGATTGCGGGCGTAATATCAGACGAAATCACAAGCAGATACTAGTGTTTGAATATTCTGCAACTTACAAATCGATAAATTTAAAGCGAAGCTTAAAGTTGCATATTTAGATGACAATGTAATTCTGTAGTTGTTGGAAAACTTTGTAATATCGACTGGAGCAAGGCCGAAGATTCTTGAGACGCGCAGCAACATCGCCAATTGATTATTTACGACGCATATGTTCCTCTGCATTTTGGTGGATATCTGTACAAATAAATATTTTATCATAGTACCATAACTTTACTCATTATCATAACACGTGGATAGCTCACTGCTCAGCCGTGTCTCCTACTCTGGGTGAGGAGGGTATTAGGCCATAGTCCACCACGCTGGCAGACTTCATACACCGACATTGACCAAGAACATTAGAGAACTCAGAGGAGTGCAGGTTTCCTCACGATCTTTTCCTTCACCGTTTTAGCAAGTGATGTTTATTTGATTAAATAAAACAAACTTTTACTTTCTTTCCGAATTTCAACTTTGCCACTTCTTTTTATTGGTTTAATGATTTCTAGTTGTGCACAACAGAGATCTACAGAGTATGTATACATATATTCGAACCTGTATGTATTCCTAGTATATTTATTTATAACTTTATTGTACACCACATAAAAAATAATACAGTAAAATAAAAACTAAATATAATGTGAAGTACAACGGGCGGTCTTATGACTAGTTAGCCATCTCTTCCAGACAACCCTGTCTTGGGAGGAGCGGAGGTTGAAATAAAGAAGGTGGTGTAGCTTCAATATACTAATACTAATATATTACAATCGAATACATATACACCTACACAATAATATTATAATATGAATACATACAATTATAATAAACTAATAAATATTCTAAGGTTATAATAAACTACATATACAATACATAAATTTAATAATGTCATCTAATTATTAAGATAAGAATTTGTTAAGTGTTTCAGATTCTCTAATATTGAGTGGTAAATCGTTCCATAAGCTTGCACTGTGAAGGATTTTTTATAAAATTTTGTAGAGAATTCAGGCATAAGAAGCTTAAGTTTGCGTGTAGATTAAGTATAAGGGTGCGTTTGGGCTGAATAATACACAGTACAACAGACTAAGAATGATGTAGCGTCCGGCGTGAACGAATGGGCAGCCACTTGAGCTTTGAGCGAAATTCTGATACATGGTCATATTTGCGTTGGCAGAATATGAACCGAATAGCGAGATTTTGAAGACGCTCTAGCTTATTAAGTTGGTCCTCGGTTAAATCGGAATAGCTTGCATCTGCATAATCGAGAATAGAAAAAAGGAGAGAGTTTGCTAGCATAACTTTGGTAGGAATAGGCAGAACAGATCGAAAATGTCTTAACGAGCTCAACGCCGCAAATGTCTTTTGACTTACATGCTTTATTTGCAACGGCCACGAGAGTGTTTGGTCTAAATGCACACCTAAATCTTTGACTGTGGTATAGAAAGACAATCTATTACCGTTATATCTAATGGGCGGTAAGACTGAATAATCTACCCTCGTAATCATCCCCGGACTGCCCATAACAATGACCTGCGATTTATCAGGATTAATGGCAAGACCGTATTGCTTGCTCCAATAAGATATTGCAACAAGATCACTATTAATAGCATTAATTGCCATGGGGAGAGTTTCAAGGGCTGAATGGCGATAAATTTGGATAGCATCTGCATACATGTGATAGGGAGAAGAAATACACTGAGAAATCGAATTGATGAAGATTGCAAATAATAAAGGCGACAACACGCCACCTTGAGGTACCCCAGCCTTAACATCACTCCATGACGAGAAGTTCCCATCAAGACGAACACGCTGACGTCGGCCTTTAAGGTAACTATGAAACCAGTCTATCATTGTTGGAGATATGATACTGTGGGAGATTGCGGGTTGGTAAAGATGAAAGTGTTTTAAGAGTGCTATCTTTTTCAACACTTTCTGTTGTATTAGAAGATGTGAAATGATTATTTAGAAGATCTATATCAATATTTATAGAAGTATTATGAGATTTACCAACTCCAAGTGATTCTAAAAATTTCCAAATTTTTCTTGTGTCGCCGTTTTCGACAGAATTATGAATTGTTGTGCATCCCTACATCTTGTATTGCAGTGATTCCGTGCTTTCTTATATTTATCTCGATTGGCGTCTGAATCATTCAGTTTGTATTTATATTTTGCCCGATTCTTTTTTTCAATTAGTGTTCTAATGTCATCATGTATCTATATATGATATCCCTAGTCATTTTTCTGTTAATTTCTGACGTATCAAAAGTATTTTTGAAGAAAAGTCTAATTGAAAGAAATTATTTTGAGTTTGAATTTGAGATTTTAAAGGAATCCATAAAATACATTGGACTACTACTTTTTAATTCGGAAAATAAGACGCCGATAAGGCGTTACATATTGAAATAATTATACATCCCTTTTGTTTCAATATGTAACCCCACACGGAGTCTGGTAGAACGATGGTATAAAAACGGAAACGGGATTGAGATCATGAAGCTGTATATTGAAATCAAGTATATCTGGTGAAATCTTCGCGGAATCAGGGTTACATCTCCTATGAGTCTCCTAGCACGGCAATCAACTGAATCCAGAGCTTCTAAAAAATAAACGAAAGTATTATATTTATCCTTGTCATTCTTTTTTATTTGTGTTCCAGTCAGTTCTTCATTGTCAATCGTCAACGACTTTGTGTAACTGGTACTTTCACAATCCATATATGTTCAACTATGTTTTGCTTTACTGAGAGATTTAGGAATGTGTGTCGCAGCGCACAGGCACAGCATTCACCGGACAGGAAGGTAGGTACAATTGTTCTATACTATATTTACTTACATATGGTAATGGATACTGGTGCGGTGCCGAGTTTGACCTTGTCATTAAATTTAATAGTGCAATAGTTAGAAAGAGAAAAATAATGATATTATATGAATGTATGAACTAAAGATAATATCATTGTAGATAAATACGTACAGTACAATGGTAAAGAAGTCCTGGAATTAAGTGATTTAATACCTGAACTTGAAAATGATGATACAACGTCTACATTTCCCTTTAAAATAACTTCAACTGATGAACTAATGTTGCAACACTAAACAAAGTAAGAATAATGAAACGACATTTTAATAACTAATAGTTTGATATCCCTTTTATAATCTTAGTTAAATAAATCAACGTTATACAAACAGTTAATGATATACAAGAATTTTATTTACTTCACTAACTTTGTAATATTTTACGCTATACACCACAATTGGTACAATTCAAATAAAAAAACAATGTAAGAGAGTAATATACTGTATAATTAGTTATTTGTTTTGAGAGACAAGAATCAAGGAGCATAATTGCCCATTGTAATTGTAGTTTTCAATTCTTTGAATTTGGCGTTGCCCTGATTTTAGTTGCAGATTAGTTACTGGAAATAAAATATTTGCGATCTGTATCTGTAAATATATATGTGAAAAGTTTAGAGTCTAACAATGTATGTAAAAATAAACAAATAAAACATCTAAGGATTTACCCGTGACAAATAGGGGACATTTATATATTTCCCTGGGATAGTGTAAAATTGACCTCGCGCCTACACCCATGCATCCTTTTTTGCAGTCCTGGGGGAATCTGCTCGACAGATACCCGACCTGCGGGGCAGGCCATGTGATCGAAAGCTCTCCCCAACCTGCTGGCGATTCATAGCGACCAGACATTGAATTGGGGAATGCGAATATGGTATGGGTCGCCTCTAGCACACGAAGGGGCCCACCAATGGGCACCACACACATTTATTTTTGCTCCCACAATATTTTACATTTTTTGCACGGTACGAACGATATTTATTCTACTACCTTCTTACTACTAGCTTCCTCCTTCGGATTTCATTTTTAGTTAATAATTTATAAATCTAACCAATGACCTACACTCAACCCTAAATATAATTACACACATATAATTATTAAAAAGTAAAATGATTTATAATACTAGTCAGTTGTTTGAGAGATTTGTATCGGGTAAGTTGAGTTTGCGTGTAACTTATTCTTAGGTCGGAAATCTATACAAATGGTAATGAATCATCCATATCTTTACTTAGAAGATAGTTACGAAAATTAAATGTAGTACTTTGTATCATCAATAAAAGAAAAATTGATTCTTTTTAGTTTTTCGCAGTTGTATTGCCCAGCAGTGACTGGATCTAATAACCCAGAAGCAGGATTACAGAGTTCTTTTACTGCACACACCATGAGTGACTCAAGAGATCGTTGGGAGGTAGACGACGCTCTGTCGCTGCTGCTGCGAGTATCAAGACTGTGCGGGACTGCGCCAGTCCGCTTCTACAAAGAGCCGAACAGCGCCGGAGGAACCTTTGTCCGGTTGTCTCGTCCGCTCTACTTCTACGGCGTTCTGCTCGCATGTCTTATCAGTTAGTTTCTGTTTTGCTTGTAATCACAAAGCCTACGATAGAGATAAAGCGAGATTGTTTTTTTTTAGTTAAAAGTGCATTAGGATGACGATTGATTTAATTAGTTAAAATAAACAACCAAAACATCAAATGTTACACTGTTTCAGATGTGTCGTTCCTATACTGCCTCGCAATGTCTTTGACCGCAGATTTTAAGTTTACCTTAGACTTCCTCTACCACTCTGTAGCCGTCATGATCGCTCGTGCGCTTCCGATTATCAGTATTGCTTACTACTCGGAATCCAGAATAAAAAGCTACTTATGGTGCTACTCTAACATCAGCAAGGTATGGTATACACATCCACACTTTTATATAAAGAGGATTTGATTCATAAATATTGTAAATACGATTATGTGGCCAATAAAGTGCAGGCAGTCGGACATTACCTGGCCATTTTAAATAGAGGAGGTAATCTCGGAAACTACTAAACCGACAGGTATTAAAAATTCTTTCTCTGTTAGAAAGATACACTATTCCCGTCTCTTTTTCTATTTAACTGTTAAGAATTCTATCATGGCGGCGTATTAATTTTGTTATCTTTTATTTTTACGTTGGCATAACTGAAAGATATTCAACTTGTGCCAACTTCTAAAATCGAAATTAAATTAGTGTTGCCATCATCATGACTAACAATAAATATACCATAATAATAACTACGGTGATTTGATTACAATTTCGTTTCCTGAATATTATAAAACTAGTTTCCTCTCTCATCTAAGAAATAGCTTTTGTTGTATGCGGTACGAAATATAATCAATTTTACTCATTTTTTTATCTAACAATGTAAATAATAACACTTGAAATATGTATATGCTCAATGATTGCAGATAAAGAGGAGCATCAATAACACTAGTTGCGCGAATGTTATGACGGAATGGACATATATAATGCTTTTCATACTGATCTCTTCCTTACTACTGTTGCTACTACTGGAATTGAAAGTATGGAAGGAATCATGTAACTACGTCAAACATAATCGCTAGCTTACTAGATGGCACTTTACTGAATAGCTACATACTTTCTGGGTAACATAGGCTATGTGGTGTTGCCATAAATATTATTATTAAAAAGATTATGTCATTTAAGTATCATAAAATGGCCATTTTTAAGTTGGAGATTATCTCTGATATTACTAAACCGATTTTGATCATTCTTTCGCCGATAGAAACGAGCTAGTGTAAAATAATAATAAAAAAAATGTGGTTGTTAGAGTGGAGATGTCATATATCGGCGATAGGAAGCTACAGTACTCCATAATGAAATAAGTACTGTAGTGTTGCCATATATATTTTGTAATTAATAAGATATTGCCATTTTTTCTTATAACTACACTATTACTGAGTGACAATTTAATAACGATTAAATTTTGTTTTAAGTACTCGAAGCGGAGCGAGGGCAGACCGCTAGTAATTTATTATAAGTAACATTTCTAACTATGTTTGTATTTTCTTCTTGATAATATTTAAGTAAGAACATTATAAGTATTGCTTTTGATTAAAATGTTTTTGTGTGAAATAATAATTGTATGATCTCACCAATTGCTACAAGTGGTTTTTTTCTTATTTGAATGTGTAAAACATGTTTGATATATCTACACATGTGATTTGTCAATACATATAATATACAATACTTATTAATATTTTTGTTTCACTATAACGAAATAATTCTCCTTAATATAACTAAATTACTGCAATTCAGACAGGACGTCAAACAATGTCCATTCATTCACATTGCAATAATATTTGCATATATACTCGTAGTAGCCGGCAGCTAACTTTAGGTCTGAACAAAAATTGTGCAGGACGACTTAAATAAATAATACATGTGAACACTGTGAAACTTAATAGTGTTAAAAGAAATAAGTAAATAGCCTGTAATTTAGAAATAAGATATTAGATTATAAGTTGTTTTAATAAATAAACTTTATTTTCCAATAGGCTTAGATATAAGATATATATTAGATTGGGTTGTTTTAATTTTACTTTAATTTTATGATAGTTTAATAGAGTCACCTATCATAGAGGTTAGTAAATAATAAATAAATAGATAACAAAAGTAATAATAATAGTAGATAAAAATTAAACTCCGCCCCTTTTGTAGGTGGGCTACCTATCGTAGTGTACTATTGTGTATTAGAATAAATATAGGAGTCTGGGTTGCTTGCGGCTGTGACGATCGGATACCTTCGTGGAGTGCGGACGTGCCTTACGGACGTACTTACCAAAATATGCTATTATATTCTTAAATAATTTATTTTTAATGTAAATTATTTTAATTGAGCGAAACAAAGCGTTTTGTTGACCCTAAATCTTTTTAGTGAATTCTCTCTTGGGTTCGACTGCTGTATACATGTTCTGAATAAAGACTTAATAGGGATAATAACAGAGTAAGAGAAACAACTAATTAGTGGTTGAATATTGATTTATAATGAAGCAAAGGCTGCACAGACTGACGGAAATGCCAAAAAGCACACAGTTTAAAGCACTTATGATTAATATTATAGACGAATATGATAGTTTTAATCTACTGTTATATCATGAACAAACAGTAAATGTTGAGATGAATTTAATTCATAATTATTTCAGATTTCTCGTTTCAGCACACAGCAAACGTGCAGTAATTAATGTTTTGCGCCTTCAAAAAGCTATCAATGCAACACACAAATATGACATAATTCCACAATGTTGATTTTCATCATAAATCTTCAAGCCACAACACAAGGGTGCTAGTTAATATTTAGAGATGAGGTCCTCTCTAATATTAAATTGGAATATTATAAGCAATTCAGTTGTAGCTACGCCTAAAATCTGAAATAGAATAATTAACATTTAAACCTATCAAGTATAATCAAAAACATGGGCAACCTCCACTTTCTCCTCTCTCTATTTATAAAAGAGTTTGCCTCATAAAAAATATAAGCTTTTTTTTGTTTCATTATTAAAACATATTTAATCATTTTGCCCCATTTGTTCACTTTGGTTAGAATATAATTCCCCTCTGCTCCTGGGAGAGCATCTCGTAAAACCCATCATCCCTTGGTGGTAGGGGATCTAATTCGGGATTGGCTTGAAACCGCCAGCATGCGAATACGATTGAAGAGTGTTTTTCGGATCGACCTCACCTCATCTGGCCCAAACTTTTTCTCTTCCTTTCTCTTCATTAATAATATATACTATCAGATGGTAGGTCTGACTTAAGAAGTCAACCTATCACGTTATATAAATGTTGCCTCAACAATTGTATAACTTACCACAATAAGCAATCCCCTCGTTATATTAAAAATACCAAACGGGCAAATGGCTGGTGTGTACAGGCCGAAGCTTAAAACAAAGCAATTCAATTGTTTGGCCAAACTGCTCCGTACATTTATGATCTCGCTGACGACATTCCGAACATCCATCAACTGTATTTAATAGTAAGTTAGGTTAATAATATTTAATTGATATATGTGACAGTAAAATTGTAAACCCCGGTAGCTTATAATCTATCACGCGAGATTTTAAACTATCGAAGGATTGTGAACCGTAAGACACTGCTGTATGCTGTACGAAGGTTGTCGCTGATTGGTGTCCACAGAGTTAGGAATGAAACACAAAAAAAATATTTAATATAATAATAAGTAGTGTAGTTATAATCTATCGAAGTAGAACCCTCAAATTGTTAATCAGGATGAATTTACCATAGAGTTACAAAACTATTACAGTGGGCAAAATGAAAATAGTTCAAAATTATTTTCTGTCTGTTGATGTTTATATACAAGTCTGTATGTCTTTAAGCATATGCTAGCACGTTATGTAAAGATGTATTACCTCTTCTTGGATACGATGACAGGCCTCGACAAATACAATTAACTTGATACACTTATAGATCAGCTGAAGTATGCTTACGCCACATATTATTATCGATAACATCGTTAAGGCTGCTAAAAATTACGATAAATTAAAATATTATTTTAGAATGGAATAGACGTATACATGTGACTAAACAGACCATGCTATGGATGGCACTAGCCATGGATTTAACCAGGGCGGGCCAAACAAATGAATAGCACTTTGGATTATAAGCTACTTGTATTCTTAAACCCTACAACTAAGCTAAATACTTGTGTAAGGAGTGGACTCACACCATTAGTGCAATAACTGGGATTCGAACCCTATAAAAGAAAACCTGACCTGACCTGAGCTACTAGCGCCAGTAGTGTTTGGCCCGATCTCATGGGGTTTGGGCTTCTTCTTACTTCTCTCAGATGGTCTATAATATAGGAAGCATTGACAAATAATAATATGTACTAACATATCTGTAGCACTAGTTGCTCAGTAATTAAAGAGTTGAATACATGATACCTTCCGGGTCAAAATCCCGGTCATTGGCGGACTTGAGCCCAATCCTAATGCAAGCATTTAGCTTAGTCGTTTGCTCTCTGGTAGTTTCTAGTAGTCTTTGAAAACAACATCTTAACCTAACATTATTAAAATTGACAACTGAATTTTTCTAATGAAAATCTGAAGTAAAATTATAAAAGAAAGTAGACAGATACTTACTGAAAGTAGTGCATATTGTCATTATGAAGTAAACAACATTCAAGATACTTGCAACGAAAGATAGGAACAGAAAAAGTAGAATAGAACTTTCCTGATTGTTTATATCTACTATCACGTTGTACAGTAACATGTACACATAGTAGAAGTGTTCTGTTCTTGATCTTGGTACTGTCAGCGTGGGCAATTCAGATGACGCTACAAACATCAATACCTTTACAACAATTTGAATGATGATCATTAAATTGGCCTACGAACGGAATAACATGTCAGCACAACGAAAATTACTAATTTATTTTTCCACCTAAGAATCAATTTTCAGTTACAGACTAATACTCCAGGATTTCGCACATAATTTAAAAATTATAATAGTAAGTATAATTTTCTAATTTAAATATAGGAATCTTAGACATCATCAATGTTACTCCCATTATGCTCACGGCATACATTGCCGTGTGTGTTTAACGCGTCAACAACATTTTAAAGAGTAGCAATACTTAGTACTTATATTGTTTAAGGCCGCAAGGGCCTACGCACCGTGGGTGCGATGTGAGCCTTCTGTAATCTGTGGTACTACCAAGTCTACACTGGCAACGCTACGCACTGACGGTCGGGTCACGAGGAAAATCTCCGAGTTTTGTTTTATTTCACTGCTAACTTCACAAAAAAAATTAAAAGCTATACGTTCTTAGGTCAACTAAGTATATATGGAGGGTGGTCGTGTCCTTTTGACAAGAAGATAATAATAATTCAAATTATTTGTTAATCCTTTAAATAACTAATATTTATCCTTTAATTTTGTGCTTTAGCAGAGAGTAAAAATTTTTCTTCTCATTTAAATTTGTTGTAGATAAAAAGTTATTACTAATATTTCAAAACAATTGTACAACTAATATTTAAGTCGTATATAGGTATAGATTAGATAACGACTGTAGATATAAAATGGTTTATAAAAATCTCACCTTCTACAGTCAAACACCTAAATCGCTGATTAAAAATTGAAAAAGTCGCTTTCACCAAGCAAAGCATTAAAATATACTGCAGAGTAATCAAACTCATAGAAATAGTTGTCAAATCATTCAATACTTTGAATAATAAAATATGCCAGTTACCTGGAAAAATAAAAAATTAAAACATTTAAATATTTACCAACCCCCGGACGTCATATCGACGGGTTGTTATAAGTTTAATGTGTATCAGTTTGTGGCATCCTAGCGCTCAAAATAATGGACCTATTTCGATGCGATTTTTTTGTTTGAATGCTGATTTAATCGAGATGGTTCTTAGCAATGTTTTGTGAAGATCTGGTCAGCCATTTTAAGACTATCAGCTCATTACAACCTCAGGGAAGCAAGTGCTGGTCGGCTTAAACAAAAAGCTTAAGAGGAATCGATAGCAGGAATTATCCCATACAAAGATGTTTGTCATTTTTCTCCCTGGATTTTAAGACTAAAGTAATAATTATTTTTCGATTAGCCAAGCTCGTACGGTTGGCGGACCGATGAGTGTACTGCACACATAGAGAGCTGTCTGCTCTCTTGCCGGATCATCGCGCGACAAACATAGTTTCTTTAAAATATTTTCCACTATTTCTCTCGCTGGTATCAATTCCTCTTAACATCCCTCTCCGCTTCGTGTAGAGTTAAGTAAAATTATATTCTTATAAAACAAATAAGAACAACGATTAATTTTACTCACGTGCTATGATATTTTCGGCCACGGATGAAAAAAATACACATAAACTAATTGCAATGAAAATGGTATCAAGTAATACGAAAATGAAGACGCAATAAATCACAGCAGTTCTTTTCAAACGTATATTAGTGTAAATACTGTCCATAGTTGCATTAATCTGGAAATTAAAAAAATCAATTATATCAACGATTCTCCAAATGGTCTATATCGACCCATAGACACATATGAAGACACACAGGAAGTCTGTGTAAATAGCGTCTATAATCATGTAATGCATTTTGGATATATGTTATACCAAATTTCTGTAGATCCTAATAATTATGTATATGATTTGATAGTACGAAATCTGAGAGAGGGTTGGGAGATCTCATAGCGAATAACATTCCAAGTGTTTCATGAGTCGATAAGATTTGGGAACCTCTAATTTAAGACATACATAGACATCTAGATCACCGCATAGGCTACGTAAAGTCAATCGATTACCTCTTTAATTTTATTTAAGAACACAATGATGCGATCCATTCGCTTCAATCCATCGTACGTTGCAACAGTTAGCAGCATGATTGTCATTATTATTTCAAATGCCACCATTGTTGCTGATAAAGAAGATTGAATTACTGATCCTGTGGTCAAGTTGAATGTGACTAGATATGTGACAAATAGTGATATTGCTAAAAATTAAAATAGACGTTGTAACTTATGCTTTTGAGTATGTTAAAGGAAACCTGTACTATAAACGAGATCACTGAACAAACACAGCTCCTATGAGCAAACATAATGTAGCTACTGCCATACAAAGACGATATTGTTAGTTGTAATATTCTATTGCTATTGTAAATGGATATGTTTGATATTCAGTCACACAAAAATGGCAGAACGGATTTAAGTGAAAGGATATAGTCGGGTTTCTATGGAATAGAATGGAATAACTCGTACTTAGGGGTTCATTTAGGTTATGAATGAAAATAATTCTGTCCAATTTTTGCCAAAAATGCCAGTCAAAAAAAATGTCATTTTTCGATTTAATATTTTTTCTCATAGTATTATTTATAATTACTGAATGGTAATTTTTTTCCCTAACTCTTAAGAGTAAAAGACGTGAAAATTATTTTAGTTATAATTCTTTAAAAAGAAGGCGAAATAAACTTTAATCCTTTTTTAAAATAAGTTTTTGGAATGTATCACTCACCGAATTTTGTCAGAAAATGTCTTTCATTCTCCTCCATACTCAAGATTTTTTTTTGAATTGGTAGAACAATAAAATAAAAAGTATTTTTTTTTTATTAATGATGCGTTTAAACAAACTTATACTAAATTCTAGACAGCGTCGTATAAAAGTTTCTGAACAATGATGTGAAACAGAAAGATTTAGCGGAATGAAAGGAGGAATAGATATATTACCGTAAAGTAGTAATTACCGTCAGATTATAATCTATTTCTCGATATTATATACTTTAGAAAAATTGTGGACGTAAGATACTATTTACAATTAAAATGAAACAATTAAGATTGCGGGCGTAATATCAGACGAAATCACAAGCAGATACTAGTATTTGAATATTCTGCAACTTACAAATCGATAAATTTAAAGCGAAGCTTAAAGTTGCATATTTAGATGACAATGTAATTCTGTAGTTGTTGGAAAACTTTGTAATATCGACTGGAGCAAGGCCGAAGATTCTTGAGACGCGCAGCAACATCGCCAATTGATTATTTACGACGCATATGTTCCTCTGCATTTTGGTGGATATCTGTACAAATAAATATTTCAGCATAGTACCATTAATTTTACGCATTATCATAAGACGTGGATAGCTCACTGCTCAGCCGTGTCTCCTACTCTGGGTGAGGAGGGTATTAGGCCATAGTCCACCACGCTGGCAGACTTCATACACCGACATTGACCAAGAACATTAGGGAACTCAGAGGAGTGCAGGTTTCCTCACGATCTTTTCCTTCACCGTTTTAGCAAGTGATGTTTATTTGATTAAATAAAACAAACTTTTACTTTCTTTCCGAATTTCAACTTTGCCACTTCTTTTTATTGGTTTAATGATTTCTAGTTGTGCACTACAGAGATCTACAGAGTATTTTTTCAATACCACATAGTAAGGACTAAACACACTTGTGGAGTTTGACCAGATATCATTGTCACTAACGCCACCATATTGGAAATATGGCGCCTCATTGAAGTTTAATCCAATTTCTTTTAAGATAAATATTTTGCAATGCCCAATTCTGCCAGATTTTGATACAGCGATCATTGCAAGCCTCGTTTCGAACCTGTATGTATTCCTAGTATATTTATTTTTAACTTTATTGTACACCACATAAAAAATAATACAGTAAAATAAAAACTAAATATAATGTGAAGTACATCGGGCGGTCTTATGACTAGTTAGCCATCTCTTCCAGACAACCCTGTCTTGGGAGGAGCGGAGGTTGAAATAAAAAAGGTGGTGTAGCTTTAATATACTAATACTAATATAATAAAATCGAATACATATACACCTACACAATAATAATATATAATATGAATACATACAATTATAATAAACTAATAAATATTCTAAGGTTATAATAAACTACATATACAATACATAAATTTAATAATGTCATCTAATTATTAAGATAAGAATTTGTTAAGTGTTTCAGATTCTCTAATATTGAGTGGTAAATCGTTCCATAAGCTTGCACTGTGAAGGATTTTTTATAAAATTTTGTAGAGAATTCAGGCATAAGAAGCTTAAGTTTGCGTGTAGATTAAGTATAAGGGTGCGTTTGGGCTGAATAATACACAGTACAACAGACTAAGAATGATGTAGCGTCCGGCGTGAACGAATGGGCAGCCACTTGAGCTTTGAGCGAAATTCTGATACATGGTCATATTTGCGTTGGCAGAATATGAACCGAATAGCGAGATTTTGAAGACGCTCTAGCTTATTAAGTTGGTCCTCGGTTAAATCGGAATAGCTTGCATCTGCATAATCGAGAATAGAAAAAAGGAGAGAGTTTGCTAGCATAACTTTGGTAGGAATAGGCAGAACAGATCGAAAATGTCTTAACGAGCTCAACGCCGCAAATGTCTTTTGACTTACATGCTTTATTTGCAACGGCCACGAGAGTGTTTGGTCTAAATGCACACCTAAATCTTTGACTGTGGTATAGAAAGACAATCTATTACCGTTATATCTAATGGGCGGTAAGACTGAATAATCTACCCTCGTAATCATCCCCGGACTGCCCATAACAATGACCTGCGATTTATCAGGATTAATGGCAAGACCGTATTGCTTGCTCCAATAAGATATTGCAACAAGATCACTATTAATAGCATTAATTGCCATGGGGAGAGTTTCAAGGGCTGAATGGCGATAAATTTGGATAGCATCTGCATACATGTGATAGGGAGAAGAAATACACTGAGAAATCGAATTGATGAAGATTGCAAATAATAAAGGCGACAACACGCCACCTTGAGGTACCCCAGCCTTAACATCACTCCATGACGAGAAGTTCCCATCAAGACGAACACGCTGACGTCGGCCTTTAAGGTAACTATGAAACCAGTCTATCATTGTTGGAGATATGATACTGTGGGAGATTGCGGGTTGGTAAAGATGAAAGAGTTTTAAGAGTGCTATCTTTTTCAACACTTTCTGTTGTATTAGAAGATGTGAAATGATTATTTAGAAGATCTATATCAATATTTATAGAAGTATTATGAGATTTACCAACTCCAAGTGATTCTAAAAATTTCCAAATTTTTCTTGTGTCGCCGTTTTCGACAGAATTATGAATTGTTGTGCATCCCTACATCTTGTATTGCAGTGATTCCGTGCTTTCTTATATTGGCGTCTGAATCATTCAGTTTGTATTTATATTTTGCCCCATTGTGTTTTTTCAATTTGTGTTCTAATGTCATCATGTATCTATATATGACATCCCTAGTCATTTTTCTGTTAATTTCTGACGTATCAAAAGTATTTTTGAAGAAAAGTCTAATTGAAAGAAATTATTTTGAGTTTGAATTTGAGATTTTAAAGGAATCCATAAAATACTTTGGACTACTACTTTTTAATTCGGAAAATAAGACGCCGATAAGGCGTTACATATTGAAACAATTATACATCCCTTTTGTTTCAATATGTAACCGCACACGGAGTCTGGTAGAACGATGGTAAAAAAACGGAAACGGGATTGAGATCATGAAGCTGTATATTGAAATCAAGTATATCTGGTGAAATCCTCGCGGAATCAGGGTTTCATCTCCAATGAGTCTCCTAGCACGGCAATCAACTGAATCCAGAGCTTCTAAAAAATCTATCAAAATAAACGAAAGTATTATATTTGTCCTTGTCATTTTTTTTATTTGTGTTCCAGTCAGTTCTTCATTGTCAATCGTCAACGACTTTGTGTAACTGGTACTTTCACAATCCATATATGTTCAACTATGTTTTGCTTTACTGAGAGATTTAGGAATGTGTGTCGCAGCGCACAGGCACAGCATTCACCGGACAGGAAGGTAGGTACAATTGCTCTATACTATATTTACTTACATATGGTAATGGATACTGGTGCGGTGCCGAGTTTGACCTTGTCATTAAATTTAATAGTGCAATAGTTAGAAAGAGAAAAATAAATGATATTATATGAATGTATGAACTAAAGATAATATCATTGGAGATAAATACGTACAGTACAATGGTAAAGAAGTCCTGGACTTCAAATTAAGTGATTTAATACCTGAACTTGAAAATGATGATACAACGTCTACATTTCCCTTTAAAATAACTTCAACTGATGAACTAATGTTGCAACACTAAACAAAGTAAGAATAATGAAACGATATTTTAATAACTAATAAGTTGATATCCCTTTTATAATCTTAGTTAAATAAATCAACGTTATACAAACAGTTAATGATATACAAGAATTTTATTTACTTCACTAACTTTGTAATATTTTACGCTATACACCACAATTGGTACAATTCAAATAAAAAAACAATGTAAGAGAGTAATATACTGTATAATTAGTTATTTGTTTTGAGAGACAAGAATCAAGGAGCATAATTGTCCATTATAATTGTAGTTTTCAATTCTTTGAATTTGGCGTTGCCCTGATTTTAGTTGCAGATTAGTTACTGGAAATAAAATATTTGCGATCTGTATCTGTAAATATATATGTGAAAAGTTTAGAGTCTAACAATGTATGTAAAAACAAATAAAACATCTAAGGATTTACCCGTGACAAATAGGGGACATTTATATATTTCCCTGGGATAGTGTAAAATTGACTTCGCGCCTACACCCATGCATTCTTTTTTGCAGTCCTGGGGGAATCTGCTCGACAGATACCCGACCTGCGGGGCAGGCCATGTGATCGAAAGCTCTCCCCAACCTGCTGGCGATTCATAGCGACCAGACATTGACTTGGGGAATATGAATATGGTATGGGTCGCCCCTAGCACACGAAGGGGCCCACCAATGGGCACCACACACATTTATTTTTGCTCCCACAATATTTTTAAATTTTTGCACGGTACGAACGATATTTTTTCTACTACCTTCTTACTACTAGCTTCCTCCTTCGGATTTCATTTTTAGTTAATAATTTATAAATCTAACCAATGACTTACTGAACCCTAAATATAATTACACACATATAATTATTAAAAAGTAAAATGATTTATAATACTAGTCAGTTGTTTGAGAGATTTGTATCGGGTAAGTTGAGTTTGCGTGTAACTTATTCTTAGGTCGGAAATCTATACAAATGGTAATGAATCATCCATATCTTTACTTAGAAGATATTTACGAAAATTAAATAGTATTTTGTATCATCAATAAAAGAAAAATTGATTCTTTTTAGTTTTTCGCAGTTGTATTGCCCAGCAGTGACTGGATCTAATACCCAGAAGCAGGATTAAAGAGTTCTTTTACTGCACACACCATGAGTGACTCAAGAGATCGTTGGAAGGTAGACGACGCTCTGTCGCTGCTGCTGCGAGTATCAAGACTGTGCGGGACTGCGCCAGTCCGCTTCTACAAAGAGCCGAACAGCGCCGGAGGAACCTTTGTCCGGTTGTCTCGTCCGCTCTACTTCTACGGCGTTCTACTCGCATGTCTTATCAGTTAGTTTCTGTTTTGCTTGTAATCACAAAGCCTTCGATAGAGATAAAGCGAGATTGTTTTTTTTAGTTAAAAGTGCATAAGGATGATGACTGATAATTAATTAGTTAAAAAACACAACCAAAACATCAAATGTTACACTGTTTCAGATGTGTCGTTCCTATACTGCCTCGCAATGTCTTTGACCGCAGATTTTAAGTTTACCTTAGACTTCCTCTACCACTCTGTAGCCGTCATGATCGCTCGTGCGCTTCCGATTATCAGTATTGCTTACTACTCGGAATCCAGAATAAAAAGCTTCTTATGGTGCTACTCTAACATTAGCAAGGTATGGTATATATACATCCATACTATTATATAAAGAGGATTTGATTCATAAATATTGTAAATACGATTATGTGGCCAATAAAGTGCAGGCAGTCGGACATTACCTGGCCATTTTAAATAGAGGAGGTAATCTCGGAAACTACTAAACCGACAGGTATTAAAAATTCAGACTCTGTTAGAAAGATACACTATTTCCGTCTCTCTTTCTCTTTAATTTTAAATATGGATTATAATCTTATTTTTAAGATCCTGAAGCAAAGCGAGGTAGGTCGCTCAATCCTACTAATATTATAAACGCAAAAGTTTGTAAGAATGTATGGATGTTTGTTACTCTTTCACGCAAAAACTACTGAATGGATTTTGATGAAACTTAACAATAATATAGCTTATACATCAGAATAACACATAGGCTATAATGTATAATGATATAGTGTGAATTATCCAAATTAAAGCGAGTGAAACCGCGGGGCGCAGCTAGTATACAATAATTACAAAAGCAACAAAAATACTTAAAATATTGTAAATGCGCCTAAAAGTTACGAAGGTTGATTTCTATACAGGATAAAAGAGTTCTAAGCTCGCTCGCAAAACTGAATATAATATTTACACTTATAAATAAATATAAAATACTAGTCGACTCGTCCCGGCTTCGCACGATATTTTCTACTACCTCAAAATAAAATTTTTTTTTGATGTTTTGTCATAGACTTTATTTTCCGCAGCCTAGCGATTACGTTTGATACATAATGCTAATTAAATAGGTTATAGTCTATACGCAGACTAATAGTATAACGGTTTGTTATCCAGAATATTAAGGAAAATACTTTAGATACAGAGCTCCAGAGTTACGGCTAGAGTACTCGCGATGTAAAAACAATGATTTCCATCATGGCGGCGTATTAATTTTGTTATCTTTTATTTTTACGTTGGCATAACTGAAAGGTATTCAACTTGTGCCAACTTCTAAAATCGAAATTAAATTAGTGTTGCCATCATCATGACTAACAATAAATATGCTATAATAATAACTACGGTGATTTGATCACTTTTGTTTCCTGAATATTATAAAACTAGTTTCCTCTCTCATCTAAGAAATAGCTTTTGTTGTATGCGGTACGAAATATAATCAATTTTACTCATTTTTTTATCTATCAATGTAAATAATAAGTGACATGAAATATGTATATGCTCAATGATTGCAGATAAAGAGGAGCATCAATAACACTAGTTGCGCGAATGTTATGACGGAATGGACATATATAATGCTTTTCATACTGATCTCTTCCTTACTTTTGTTACTACTACTGGAATTGAAAGTATGGAACTTATCCAAATATGGTAAGTGGTATAATAATTAAGAATAAACCTTCTTTGTTACACCTTTCATATACCTAAGTAAATTTAAACTAATATTGCAAAGCTGAAGAGTTTGTTTGTTTCGTTGAATGCGGTAATCTCAGGTCTCTTAAAGTTAGATACCCCATTTATCGAGGAAAACTACATAACATTATGCTACGACCCATAGGAGCGGAGCATAAGTGCGCTGCGTAAACTGCGATAAGAAGAAAGTTTAAGCTGCTTCTGAATTGTATTATATAGGTCTCTCTAACAGTCTTTCTCTATTATATGACTCAGACGACGTTGCGAGAGTTAGCTAGAATATAATAAGCGTACAGACTAATTATTTAATGTTTCAGTGTTGATTGGAGAAGCATACATGATCGTGATACACAGCATGTGGGCAATAATAAAATTGCAATTCAACATTCTGGTTTTGTACACAAATTCAGCATTTAAAGACATAAATAAAAAGCTGGAGACAATCCTACAACAACTGAAAGATAACGGTATGTTTTTTTATTAGAAATAATGTAATATTACTTCGGTGGTATTTAGACAAGACAACCAGGAGCTGATACTGCAAAAACGAGAAGCCTGCGGAATACTCAACTCCTCAGTAGTTTACAACATACATATAAGTTAACTATTCAACCGGCCCGACTTCGCCTGGGCACAATTTACCACGTGTATTTTTCGTTTAATTTTGAACATCAACATAATTTATATATGACTAATTCCCGAACACAATAAACGATGACACAGCTCAACATGCACATCATCCTTTATTTCAATACCTTCAAGTCAACCTTTACCAAGCTTTAGTTTGTCTCTATACCAGAGTTCAACTGACAGACCATATAACCGACGATAGATGTCGTAAGTAGTATATTTACTGGCACTTTCATTTGTTTACTTTTAATTTTAAAAGGTTGAAATAAAAATTAATAAATAATGTGTTCATTGTTTTGTTTTATTTATTATAGCTATAGACGACGACCAACGAGCGGAGCTGGCCAGCTTGATCCCTGGGTTATCTGATGCCTATGTCTCTACTTGCGCTGTGATGAAGAGAATTATTAGCACAGATAGTTTCTATCTGTTCTTTCACATCGCCTACGGTGTTATGTGCTTCGAGAAGACTCTCTTTAACATTGTCAAAGCATATCGAGAGCCAGGTAAATAAAATATACGAAGTATAAGAAAGTACAATCTTACATGAATGAATGAATGAATTCTTTATTGCTCACCAAATTAACAAGAATAAAATTACATAAAGTTATCACTTGTAGTAATCTCTTACCGGCAACCTTTAGGCGTATGAGAGAAATTATATTAATAGTACAAGGTAGTGCAAAAATAGCAATAAAGCTACAAATTATATTACAATAAGACATACATACACATACATACAAAATACTTATATATATTCATATTGTTAAAACTATATATTACACATAGATACAATAAATTATATATACAAAGCAATATTTAATAACTATAAACATACATATACTTATATAATTTCCATAGATGAGATAATTTAAAGTAGAATAAAATAAATTTTGTTACACAATGTTAGTTACCATACTTCTCCTCCTCTCCTCCTCTCCTCCAAATTTCATATACATATTCAGTAGGTCTGAGAATCGGCTACTATCTATTTTTCATCCCCTAAGTGATAAGGGTGGTCCACTCCAAAGTTATATGGCAAAACAACGTTTGCCGATTCAGCTAGTTTTGTTATATAATCATGTTGTCAGTTTAGGTTTTATGGTATTTCTATTTTGAGTGGAACTAATAAACATTCGTTTTATTCGAATTCAACACCAAGCCAGCGTCGTGAGACCATTTTGCTAGACGATCGAACTCTGCTTGCATTTGATTGACAGCATCCTTTAGCTTCGGTCATGAAGCTACCAGACAAGTATCATCAGCAAAAAGATAAATTTCACTGTTCTTTACGGCGTTGGGTAGGGTGTTTACATAGGTTAGGTAATGTAGGGGTGCTAATACAGATCCTTGTGCAGTCCCTTCTGTCACTTTTACTTTATCTCTATAGAATTCATCAATCTTTACTTTATAACTCCTTTCATAAAGATAGTTTTCACACCAAGTGGCTTTCCTCTTATTCCATCATTATCTATATTCTTAACCAATGCGTCATGTCTAAGAGTATCAAAAGCTTTACCAATGAATACGACCAAAACATGTTCTTTGATGTTTAAATGATAGTATATACTATCAGTTAATTGTGACATGGCGGTATACTTTCTATATATATATTATGCAAAATATACATACATATGTATATTATGCAATATATAATACTTAATCGTGCGTCAAGTCAAAATCAAAGCTTCGAAAAGACTCTTTTACATTTTATCAAAGGGGTCGTCTAGGGGGGACAGCTGCCTCTGCCTGCCTGAAAAAGAAATGTAGCCAAATCGACAGAATTCGAATACACTCGCTCACCTTTACGAACTTTTATTGTGGGACCACTTTTTGTTCAACTGAGGTAGGGCACAGCAGTAAATTTCCTCATCACTGCTCAAATATGGAGCAGCCCGACTGGGGTAGTACCTCGACCTTACAGAAGGTCACAGCTAAATAACACTACTCTAAAGCAGTGTTGTGTTCCTGTTGGTGAGTAAGGTGATCAGAGCTCCTGGGGGGAATTGGGGATAGGCTCGACAACGCGCTTGCGATGCTTCTGGTGTTGCAGAAGTCTATAAGCTACGGTAATCGCGGTACGGTAATCGAAATAAAAAAATACGCTTACCATCAGGTGAGCCGTACGCTTGTTTGCCGACCTAGTTACATAAAAAAAAAAACCAATCCTGAAATCACACATTTCATACAAAAATCTCAAACTCACGTAAAAAACTTTTCCCATTCATACTTTTCCCACCTTTCATTTATATCGACTTGCGTAATGATGACATTGAATAATGGCAGCATGTTCTTTACTCAATTTATGTAATTTTTTATTGACTGGCATTTTAATCCTTTAGAATAAGCAGCTTACACTACTCAAGAATTAAGTGTACTTATATACCGTAGACGAAATACAGCCTCTAGTCTACCCAACTAGCACACACCTTATGGGCAATCACTGCTTGAAGTTTGGAAAGAACATGACCACTCTCCATGCATAGTTGACCTACGAACGGAATGACAGCATAACGAAAATTTACTAATTTTTTTTTAAACTTACGAATCAATTTTCAATAACTGACGGATACTCCAGGATTTCGCACACATTTTAAGAAGTAGTAATTATTTATTTCTTCTAAGCAGTCTCCATGTACATTTAATGTATCATTAATGTTGCCAAAGCTGTGCAGTGTCCGTCAGTTACTGAAAATTGATTCTTAAGTTTAAAAATAAATTCAAACGCAAATTTTTTTATTTCAATTAGACTTTTGTATAAAAGTACTTTTGATACGTCAAAAATTGGTCGGTCAGTCAGTTTGTCTAACGCTACCAGACCAGATCGGAATGCAGTTTTCTGTTGAGAAGAGCCGGCCAGAAACTCAACAGTAGCTCTATTCAAAAAGCCATGTTTACATTTGTTATACTTAATTCATTTAGCTTGTGAGTCAACGTCACTTAGACTCCAAGCATTCTCATCATTTAAGTGATCCTGTACATTATAGTATGCTTTATTTACTAAAGATTTCTTGACAATTACTCACTTTGTGGAGACGATAGTAAGGCGTTCCAAGTTTATTTCTGTTTCTAGTATTAACATTATGTTTGTCACTGTGTGATGAATACGAATCTATGTTCTGGTAAATGAATAAAATATTACAATATATGAATTGAGATGGGATTGTAAGGACGTCTATTTTTTATAAAAATGTCTAAGTGGATCTCGTGCTCTTAGATTATAAATGACCCGAACAACTCTCTTTTAGAGTGCAGATTTAGTAGAGAAATGATGTATACCAACAATAGTTTGTTGTGATGACGTTATTCCGTTCATAGGCCAATTAGAACATTGTCCTTTAGTAAAATCTCATTATTCAGGTCATGAAATGAACGTGTTGACTGCGAGATAAACATATGAGATTTACAGAATCTGTTTAACTTCTAGTTACAAAAATCCCTCGGTTTTTTATTTACTAATAATTTATTAATTCACATCCACAGATCGCCCATATGAAGAAATAGGCTTGCTGTTATTGTGGTGGGGTTTTCAAATGTATACAATATTACTTATTTTGGAGCCGTGTCATACAGCTCACGAAGAGGTAACGTTATTAATTAATATATTTTAATAATAACAAGAACGATAGATGCCCTAGGACACCACCTTGGAACGCAGTTGCTATTTTATCAAAATGGATACAGTTAAACTAGTAAAGAAGTCATTTTCAAATTATTTGAGTGCAAAAAATTATTTGACTATACTTAAATCTAAGTTATAAACAACAATATATCTTTCATTATAAAAATCTCGTGTCTCAGTGTTTGTTATCGAACTCCTCTGAAACGGCTCGACCGTTTTTATGATATTTTTTTATGTATATTTAGTAGATCTGAGAATAGGTCGTAGGCTATTTTTTTACCCCTAGGTGATAAGGGTGGCCCTCTCCAGAGGAACAATATTTGCCGAGTCAGTTATCAGTTAAAATATTGTCTTATTTCAAACTTTTGTGGCTAAGGCAGTGGATTTGTATATAGACACATACATACATTGTAGATGGTGAAGAAGAAAGAGCGATGAAATTTTGAATGAAAATTCTTTATTTTATAAACCAAAAACTTAATTTATATTTATTAATGTAATGGGATCAAAAAGTATAGGAAAAGAGTGGTGACGCCTTTCTGTGATTCACATACAACAAATAAGAACATATTATTATACATAATTTCTTTTATAAAATGAAAGTAATATACATACTTTCTGGTTCGACAGTTATCAAGCACCCGTCTCCTGGTGGGTCAGGTGATGTGTCACCCAAACGGAACTGGCAAGCCGTTGTTTGAGGCGACGAATGTCTTCTACAAGCAGTTGATTCTAAACGACATCTCGTATTCTGCTTTAGGCATCTTCACCATCGACAGATCTTTACTATCTGTGGCAAGTATCTACTCTGTTACTTCGCTGCACTAATTTAAAATTAACGATTACTTTCTAATGTAGTTCTACTAGTACTAAACACGTAAGGTCGTGTGTTTTCATCCCTTTAGCTTTATTGGAGGGGTAACGAAGGCCACAGCCGGAGGAATAAAAAAGAGAACTAGTTACTTATAAAACTATTAAATGTTTATAACTACATTTAAATATAAACCCGACATCGATATTAGATCAAATAGAGGAAAAAAAACATGCCTCAATTGCCAGAATTGGTGTCAGAAACCGTATTACAGTGTTACCGATATGTATGTCTATATATGTCAGGGATTTTAATGATGAGGAGGAACGAGGATGGGGGGAATGTTGGAAAACGTTACAATAGATGATTATATTAAACGTACTATAGAGTAAACGCAACGTATATACTTCTACTGAACCGATAAATAATCAAATATGATCTCTAACAATTACGAGAGAAACCCAAGCAGTGCCTTGGACATATAAATAAATAAATAAATAAAGCCTTTATTTCGGACAATCACATCAAGTAAATATTTATAACTAAATTATCCTTCACTGTCCTTGTGCCTTTCGGCAAAGACCTCTTCCATCATCTTCCAGTCCTCTCTACAGCTTGCAATTCTTCTCCATGTTTTTCCCAGCAATCTAGCAAAGTCATCGTCCCAACGTTTGCATGGCCTGCCCTTTCTCCGTTTTCCGTTTCTGGGGTACCATACTGTTAGCAATTTGCTCCACTTATCTCTTCCCCTTAGTACATGCCCAGTCCATCTCCATTTCAATCTTTTTATTTTCGTTGTTATGTTTTCCAGTCCAGTGTTTGCCCTAATATCTTTATTTCGTCTCCGATCTTTCCTGTTTATGCAAAGCATGCTACGCTCCATTGATCGTTGACATATTTCCAGTTTTTGTATGAGGGCTTTAGTCATTCCCCAAGTTTGACACCAATATGTTAATACAGGTTCGATACAAGTATTGTATAATTTCTTTTTTACGCTTATGTCTACCTCTTTATTTTTCATCACTTCTTTCAGCGTCCAATACCTTTTCCACGCATTCGCTATCCGTTTATCTATTTCTTTGGACAACGAGTCCTCTATAGAAATTGTTTGACCTAAGTATGAATATTCAGTGACATACTCTATTGAGTTTTGGTTGATTTTTATGTCAATATGTGTGCTGTTTGTCAGTATTTTGGTTTTGCTGTTGTTCATTGTCAAACCGACCTTTTCACTTTCTATAGCTAGTTGTTCGATCATGATTTGTAGATTAGAAGCAGAGTTAGCAAACAAAACTATATCATCCGCAAACCTCAGATGGGACAAGATTTTGCCATCTATGGATATTCCAAAGTCTTCCCAGCTGAATGACCGAAAGATTTCTTCTAAGACTGCTGTGAATAGTTTAGGTGATAAAGAGTCACCTTGGCGCACACCTCTGAGAATCATGATGGGGTTGCCTTTGCTTTCTAGAGTAATTCTTGCTGTACTGTTCTCGTAAACTTTCTTTATCAGCCTTGTGTATTTGTCAAACACTCCTTGATGTTGTAGTGCAGACCATATTGCCTCATGTTCGATAGAATCAAATGCTTTGTTGTAATCCACAAAGCAGCAATAGATGGGTAGTTGGTACTCTTTGTATCTCTCGATCAATTGTTTGACAGAATGGATGTGGTCGAGTACTGAGAAGTCACTTCTGAAGCCTGCTTGTTCTATAGGCTGAGAGTGTTTTGGCAAATACCTTGTATATGTTTGACATTAGACTTATGGGCCTATAATTATTTATGTTATGAATATCGCCCTTCTTATGAATAAGGATTATGTTCAATTCAAGCCACTGTGTCGGTACTTCTTCGATATGTAGTATTTCATTAAACAGCTGAGTGAGACTTGGAGTAATGAGATCGCATGTGCACAGAAGCAGTTCGTTGGGAATGCCATCGGGACCTGGTGCCTTGTCTTTACTTTGCGATTGGATAGATTTCTCTACTTCTCTCTCCAGTATAAATGGCACTGGCTCATGACTCGACAAGTTTGTACATGGAAGGTTTTTCTGCGAGTTATAGAGATCTTCGTAAAATTTCGAAGCTGTCTGTATGATATCTATTCTTCTTGTTTTCAGTTGACCTGATGTTGTTTTGAGTTTAGATATCCAGTTTTTCTTGGCACACAGAATTTTTTGAGCTTTCTTAATTCCTCCATTTTGCACTATATGCTGCACTATATGTTGTTCCATCATTTTTAATCTTTTGTGTTTTCTATCTCTCCTCATTTCTTCTCTTAGTTTAATGCTGATATTTTTTATTTTTTTCCTGTCTTCTTGAGTTCTACTTCCCGAATCAAATAATTTTTTCCGTTCTGTAAATAATTTTTCAGTTGCTTCTGAAAAGTTGTTCTTCAAGTCTTTTCTATGGTTCTTATATTTTAAACTGTCTTTTAGGATAGATTCTAAGCAATTGTATTTATCTTGAATATTAGTGTCACTTTTTAATTTGCTATCATGATATGTTTTTATATGTTTCTCGAACTCTTCTCTCACTGTTGGTATTTGATTAACGGTGATGTTGTTTGTATTATGTTGGTAATTTTTCCTTGATTTCTTAGGCGCATTTGATTTGAGTTCTGCTCGTATTAATCTGTGATCGGAAATAAAGTTAAATTTATTGATGATGTTGATATCTTCAAAACTTTTGGCGCGATTTGTAAGAATAAAATCTATTTCATTTCTAGTTTTACCGTCGGGTGACATCCACATCCATTTTCGATTATATCTCTTTTTAAATATGGTATTAAGAATAGTTAGGCTGTGTTCCAAAGCAAAGTTTATTAGTCTCCTACCATTTGTGTTCCTTTTTCCAGGTTTATATGTGTGTGGTCCCATTATAATATGTTCGCTGTTAAGTCTTTCGCCAATTTCAGCGTTAAAGTCGCCCATGACAATTAAGTTTTTGTGTCCGTGATTAATTACAACGTCATGGAGATCTGCGTAAAATTTTTCTACCTCTTCTGTATTTTTGTTTGTTGGTTCAGTAGGTGAGTAGATTTGTATGATACTCCATTTCTGTTCCTTATTAGAGAAATTCATTTTAAGAATGGCTATTCTTTCAGATACTCCTATTATCTCGTCTATATATGGTTTAAGATATTTTTTTATTAAGAATCCTACTCCGTACTCTCCTGATTTTATACCTTTGTAGTAGAAAATTAATTCATCCCGCTCTTCAATAATGTCTCCGACTCTTCGTGCTTCGCATAATCCAATTATATCCCATTTTATTTCTTTTAAGGCTAAGTTAAGTTCGCATAGGCTTTCTTCTGATAGCAGTGTTCTACAATTAAAGGTGGCTATGTATATTTTATTATTTTTTCTATTTAAGGATACTGGTGGTGATGGAAGGTGGTAGTCTTTATGCCCCTCACGATGACCAGTCGTCTTGAGAGCTGATTGTGATTTTAAGTTTGATTTGTTTGTGTTTGTCCGGTTCTCCAAGGTGCTTAGTTGCTACGAGTCATTTTTCTCCCCACCTGGAAACTTTTCTCGAGTTATATATTCTAAGATGTTTGTTGTATTGATTTTTTTAGATGGAGCTGAGGTAGATGCTTGACAGTTTACATTGCTTTCAGTTCTAGGTGAGTTAGATGGTTCTCTTTTCCTTTTTTCCCTATTTGTGTCGTTTTTATTCCTCACTATTAATTTGTCAAGTTTAATGTACGCGATATTCCCTTTCTTCCGTTCTTCCTCTAATTTGGGTTGTAACTTTTTTCTTGCTTCCAATACTTCTTTGGTGTAATCCTCTTTAACATTTATGCCTGAAGGAAGCTGGCGTTTGTTCATCAGCACTTCCCTTTTTTTCCAGTGGGACACAAAGGAAACTACCATTGGTCTGGGGTTTTAGTCTTGCTCCCGATCCTATATGCTTTTTCGATGTCCCTTTCTTGAATTTCTATTTTAAGATATAGGGAAAGCTTATCTTTCATGAAACTAACTAAGTTTGACTTTTTTTTATTTTCTTCTTCTATTCCAAATAATACTACATTGTTTTTTTTTCTTTTCCATTTCTATAATTTTCATCTTATTTTGTAATTGTACGATTTCATCTTTAAGTTGTTTATTTTCCTCGCTGAGTTTTTTAAAAGTATTATCCATTTGCTCCAGAACATTTTTTGTTACCATTTTCGTTATTAATATTGCTTGTTTATCCATTCGTTCTTGTATTTTATCCAAGAAAAAATCCATTTGCTTTTCATCCATAGTGCGGTTTTTCTTTTACTTTATTTTATTTTATTTTTTTTAGGGATTTTTTATGTACTTTATTTGGCAACACAGGGCAATGGATTTATAATATGTTCAGGCAACACTTAGCAGGAGTTTTACAACTTGTTCGTGGTATAATCTGGCAACATTTATAAACTGTCACTTTTTTTTAAACAGTTGGTAAACTTGATTGAAGTGAGAGAACTTCACACCGTTGTTAAATCAGCTGTTTTACTAGTGTATTTTCAAGGTTAAAATTCTTCCCGAACCAGTGCTTGCGTCGTTTTTTTTTTTTAACTTTTATAGCTTCTGAGTGTTTTTCTCTGCTTGGATTCACTGGTGCTTGTGACGAAACTTAGCGGAATATACTTAAAACTGAATTTTACTGTAGTAGCGCAACGAAAACACGTCCATATAGTATGGCGACCGGAACCGGAAAAAAAAAAAAACTTGGACATATATACTACAATAAATAATGCTATTTTGATTTCAGATTATTGGAGGAGCTACCACTATATATCTAATCCTCAAGAACATGCGCCTCTATTGGAACCACTCGTCTGAAGACTAAAGCATTCTGACGGAAAGGAAATACTTCAGGAAGGAATCATGTAACTACGTCAAACATAATCGCTAGCTTACTAGATGGCACTTTACTGAATAGCTACATACTTTCCGGGTAACATAGGCTATGTGGTGTTGCCATAAATATTATTATTAAAAAGATTATGTCATTTAAGTATCATAAAATGCCCATTTTTAAGTTGGAGATTATCTCTGATAGTACTAAACCGATTTTGATAATTCTTTCGCCGATAGAAACAATGCTAGCGTAAACTTAATTTAGTGTTGCCATATATGTTGTAATTAAATTAATGTTGTTGTTAATGTGAAGATGTCATATATCGGCGATAGGAAGCTACAGTACTCCATAGTATAAATAAGTACTGTAGTGTTGCCATATATATTTTGTAATTAATAAGATATTGCCATTTTTCCTTATAACTACACTATTACTGAGTGACAATTTAATAACGATTAAATTTTGTTTTAAATACTCGAAGCGGAGCGAGGGCAGACCGCTAGTAATTTATTATAAGTAACATTTCTAACTATGTTTGTATTTTCTTCTTGATAATATTTAAGTAAGAACATTATAAGTATTGCTTTTGATTAAAATGTTTTTGTGTGAAATAATAATTGTATGATCTCACCAATTGCTAGAAGTGGTTTTACACATTGGTTTTTTATATATCAACACATGTGATTTGTCAATACATATAATACACAATATCTTTTTTTTCAATATAACGAAATAATTCCCTTGGCGTCACCGGGTGCTGGCTCGACCGGTTATTCTATTGCGCCCACATGCTGCTGCTGATTCTTTTCTCCCTCCAGGAGTGTTGTGGTATTCGGGAGTATGCACGAACACAATATGAGGACCAGTGGACTGTATAACTTGTAATTGTTAGGGACGGCGGCACAGTTGTCTTTTTAGATACTATGTTCGTTGTAGAAAGAAATATGAATATTGAATACTGAATACTAAGAACGAGTGGCGCTGCAATCGCATCACGCCACCTTCTCCGCCAATCAGAGCGCACGGTTTGCTCGCCCCGAAGATGACGTCACAGACGACGTCAAGTAGTGAAGCAATCTCTTTATAATTTATATTTTTGAGTATTGAAAATAATTCCAAATTGTGTTGTACACATAAATGTATGAGTGTTAAACATATAACTTTGATATAACTAAATTACTGCAATTCAGACAGGACGTCAAACAATGTCCATTCATTCACATTGCAATAATATTTGCATATATACTCGTAGTAGCCGGCAGCTAACTTTAGGTCTGAACACATGACATGATTCAAGGTCAAACCAATACTTTCGTACCGGTAGCTATATCTACTAAAATAACATTTAGCTTAAATCTAACATTTTAGACTAGTTAGTAAAGAGAACAAGTGGCGCGGAGACTTCCTTTTTGAATTGCGTACGTATTTCTCTATCACGTCTTATGTTACGGGAGCCAGTGACAGATTTTCATGACCAAGTCCCTCCCAAGCGATAATTCGTAAAATGCATAAGGGGTTAATATTATGATTCCTCGTGACCGTCAGCTGCGATTCATCAGCAAAAAGTCGCATTAATTCCTCACGTAGTATGGCAGATCATTAATATAAATCAAGAATAAAAATGGACCCATTATAGAACCTTGTGGAACGCCCATTCTTAAGAAGGATCCAGAAGATTTTTTACCATTAATAGTAATATTTTGGATCCTTTGGGTAAGGTAAGAAGCAATCAGATCAAGTCCTTTATCATTTATACCATAATAATTGAGTTTTTTTAAAAGCGTTTCATGTTGAACACAATCAAAAGCCTTGGACAAATCACAAAATACACAAATTGCATTTTGTGAGTTCTGCATCCGTTGTCGACCTACCCCTAGTAAAATATTGCTCACTATGAAAAATATTATTTTTTCAAAATGCTCCAAAAGTAGATTTAGTATAATTTTTTCAAAAACTTTACTTAGTGATGGTAATATAGAGATAGGTTTAGTTACCAGGATCGTTTTTGTCACCCTTACAACTTTAACTGCGGTAACATATATTGACTAAGGTGTAGTTTGTGAGGTTAGGGCTTATATATGAGATCTGATAACTTTTTGACAGTGCAAGATATATGGTCTGGTCTTAGCAACATTTTACATGGAAATCTTTTTTTAGGGATATTATTTACCATAAATGAAACCACAGAATAAATATGTCATTTCCTGTATTTCTAACATATTAGACTTTATACACTACATCATTGTATTTACATGAGCATTCGCTTCGCATTCATTAAATTAAAATAAACTTTCTCTCTTATTTTAAAATATACAATTTTCATACCTACTGTTATATTATATTAGGCAAAGTGAGAACACTTCTGAAGCTAAGAAAAATCGTATAATGTCTTTCTTACTCATATTATACTCAGAGGAGCGGGATTCCCGTAGCGATCACTACATTGTTACAAACGCGCGCACTACACCTTTTGATTCCATCTCAAAACTGGAAAAACTTGTTTGTAGGACCTATGACGTCATGAGTATGCGGCTTGAACCTCAATCCTAAATCGAAGATTAAAGATTGAACCATACCGCAAAGATTTCGGATTGAAATCGATTACACTGCGTTACAAATTACAAAGAATCAACTTCTTCAAATTTTCCTGTTTTTTTTAGCAGTACCGTCTACAGCGGCCGTAAAATACGGACGAATAAAGACGGCGGTCTTTACGGTGACATGTGGAAGGTTTCACGGAACTATTAACACACCGTCAGTCATCTGTTTTTAAAAAAACGTCATAAAAAACGTATCAAGGAGAGAAAATGGACGACCTTCATTTAGCTTTAATAATTTACTTGGAGGTTGAACTATCATCAGAAGTGGGATGATTTATTCAATTCCTCCTCGCTGCTCCAGTTGGAATTGAAACTCATTCAGCTTCAGTTCAGGAACTATCCGACACCGACCAGACGTCATTCAAATGGCGGCACCGCTTTTTGACGTTACGGTGTCAATTACCGCTCTCTTGAAAACCGCGCCATTTTGTTTGCATAGATAACGTTCTAGTGACGTCATTCACCGCTGTATTACGGCCGCTATATGACGGCACTGCTATTCTAGGAAACCAGAGCTTTACCATGAAAACCTCATATTTTTTTCTTTAACATCCTGTTTATGAGGTCATTATCACGACCCTTCAATGGTCCACTGTTGAGCGGGGTCTCCTCCTCAGAATGAGGAGGGTATTAGGCCATAGTCCACCACGCTGGCCCAGTGCGGGTTGGCAGACTTCACACACCTTTGAGAACTTGTAGGGAACTCTCAAGAGTGCAGGTTTCCTCACGATGTTTTCCTTCACCGTTAAAGCAAGTGATATTTAATTGTTTAAAACACACATAACTCAGAGTCAGAGATGTGTGGGGGATCGAACTCCGACCTCCCGAGTAAGACTTGAAGTCTCAACCACTGGGCCATCACTGCTTTATGAGGTAATATGATTAAAAAAATTTAGGTTACTCTATTTGTGGCTCTCAAAATGTTGTCTTGGTAATCAATAGAAAACTTTAATAGCAATCAGTTTTTAGGGCACCAAAATCTTGTTACGCAGTTATTGATTTCAGCCGTTAAGACGTCAGACTTCAGAAAGTTCCAGAAGGTGTAGCGCACTTGACGCATCCGCAAATATACAAACATGTACAAAATTCCGAAACTAAATATTTCGGTCCTATATTACGTTTGCTATCAAAACTCTTAATATATGCGATCCTGGTAGGAAAAATATATTTCTTTTGTATTTAAATAATTGATTTCTTTAACTATTTATACATGATTCTAATTACATAATTTTCACCGATATTGCACTCACGACTGAAATATTAATTTTGTTGCAAACAGAACACTACGACCCCTCAGTACAAAGCTCATTGTATGGTTTACGACCGAAATTAATAACCAACTAAAGAATTTGGATCAATATTGGTTATTAATATTGGTCGTTAGTGACCTCAGGTTTAGTACAATAACAACAAACATCGGCTATTGGCACAATATTACCCACTACTTGATCCAACGTTACCATCTCTCTCTATACGTGTGTGAAAGAGATAGACTTACAATACACAACAGCAAACTGAACAGCACAATTTGATTAATTCAACAGATCTAATCAAAAATCGCTTTTTTTAAATGATATAGGCACACTAAGGACGGCCGCGGGGCCCAGCGTCAGCTAAGTTAAAGCCTACAAACGTTTAAGCGTTCAAGTTAAGCTTACATTGGTTTTACATGTTGGGACAAACGTTGGCGGCGCACGGCCAATATATCCGAACATATAAAACCAACACACCAATTCCATATCTCTGGTAATTATCACAAGATGATGTTCTGTCACATGTATAAGACACATTATTTATTATTACATCTTAAATTAGTAAAGGTGTATTCGCGTAGAATGCTTTTAGTATCGCCATCTTGTTTGATACAAAAAGCATCCTTCGAGAACGTTCCTTAGTCATACACACGAATTGACAACACCTAAAGACGTCTTTGTACAGAGTTTCAAGTACTACAGTAACTGCACAGTCGCACATCACAGATTATAGAAAAAATAAACTTTACTCCTGTTACGACCGAAATTGATAATCAATCTCAATCCATCATCTTTGGATGGATTAAAAATAGATTCCTAACACTCAAATTTGTGTCTAGAAAATTCAAGATTGAAAATTGAAAATAGATTCCTAATTTGAATTTATTTGCATCAATTTGAATTTGGAGTGTCTGTCCGTCTAGTAAATTCAAATTCGAAATTTATTTTCGATTTTTTATTTAAACAACAAATTGAAAATAAATTCCAAATTTGAATTTTATTTGCACAAATTTGAATTTCGATTCTACTTTTAATCCATTATCCAAAGATTATGGATTGCTTTTGGTTATTAATTTCGACCGATAGTCTATACATAACAAGTACATTTTAGCCTAATACTAATTATTCGGTGTCATTACAGATGTTGATTGTTTCGTCTGTCTATACAACTATTAACCTTCATGTGCCTGTGTGTGTGTGTGTGTGTGAAGTGATTCCGTTGCCATGGCAACCTATTGTATGTAACTCTATATAGACAGACGTAACAAAGACATGAATAGCGTTGTATACAGGGGAACGCAAGTTTTGTTGTATGCACCAAAATATATTCCAGTTTCGACTTACAAAATTTGTAATTACTGGCTCTAAATAAATAAATAAATTATTATACAAGCACACTGTGTGTACATTACACATAATCACATGGAATTCGTTATTTGTAGAAAAATATAAAGTGAATTATCTAATCTAAACAGTTTTGGCCGGATACGGACACCGCACGGCGCAGCATCGATCACAGTGTCGCTACCCCTTCTATATAGAGCAAGCAAGTAGAGCCCACGTGTGTTGCAGGTTAACGACCGTTATTCAATACAAAATCTTTGGATTATGAATTGATGAACATATAATCTAAAGATTACGGATTCAATTTTTATAAAATTATCGGAGTCAATTTTCAGCAACTGTTTGACACTCCAGGATTTCAATGCAATGGGGGATTATTGCAGCGGTGGCAACATTGAGTAACTTGCTTACTCTATATTTACTCTATGGTCACCTCATACATACGTGTCAATAATTAACATTCACTAATGTATATTACATTTATTTACTTAATATTTATTCTATGTTACAATAAAATAGAAATTAATTTACCGCGCCGCGTCCTTGTCGCACTCCACGCAACCTACACGTGTTTTCGGTTCAAACGTGATGTCATACGTGACGTCATACGTCATAGCATTTTTTACCGTAACATTTAATTATATTATTATAAATGGTGGTAATTTAATTTATTTGAATAGCAACACAGTAATGTCATAGATCAATAGAAGGTAGTGTATCTGTGGTTGAGTGTCGATGGTACAATTAAGACAGTTTGTAGGGATGGGCAAATAAATCGATAAATGTAGAAAAATATATCGATATTTTACCGTGATTATATTTTAGGTGATGTACTCGTAGTTTAGCGCAGTTCGCGACCGAATACATGCGACGATTGTGGAGTTACTAAGCTTTTTTCTACTAGTAGTGGGGGTGTGGAAATCGTTAGTTAACAATAGATAGACAAAGGGGTTAACTGAGTTCTTAAAAAATATCGATTTTGATACTTCGAAATAAATATCGATTTTTTACCCAAGCCTAACAGTTTGTGTCAGTCTGTGTCGTATAAATCAGTCCAGACAATACAAATGAAATCGATTTTAATATATATAATAAGACACTGGATTCACAACCGAAAGGTCGTAAATACCAATACAAGCCACTAGCTTTTACTACTCGTAATACAAAAAGAATAATAGTAAGTAAATATGTAATATACATTAGTTGTTCAGCTTACACTACGCGTTATATTACGGCGTACACTTATTATTGCTTGTTAAATTAGGCAGTGAATATCGACCGCACCTCACAACGAAATAAAACGTACAGACTTTATATTGTTATATATGTTGGTGGGGACTTTGTTTTTAATGTTGAGCTATTGATGGAAATTGATATGTAACAATTACCTATAGTGCGGGGTGAGCGTTGCACACCGTTTATTGCGCTCGCTGAGGCAGACCTTTTTCGCACACGGGCGCTTCATGGTATTGAGCCGCCGTCATTTGAGGTTATGGTTTTAATTGAAATTTTTAATAAAATGTTTACAAATATCTTCATTATCTCACTTAAGCCTCCTCTACACTACTCGCGAAGTTAAACTATATTAGACGAATACGATAGTGTAGAGGAAAAAAAATATAAAATAAAATAAAAAAAACAAACTTCACTACTCGCGAAGTTAAAGGATATTAGACGAAAACGATAGTGTAGAGGAAAAAAAATATAAAAAAATAAAAAAAACAAACTTCACTACTCGCGAAGTTAAAGGATATTAGACGAAAACGATAGTGTAGAGGAAAAAAAATATAAAAAAAATAAAAAACAAACTTCACTACTCGCGAAGTTAAACGATATTAGACGAATACGATAGTGTAGAGGAAAAAAAATAAAAAACAAACTTCACTACTCGCGAAGTTAAACTATATTAGACGAATACTATAGTGTAGAGGAAAAAAAATATAAAAAAAAAATAAAAAACAAACTTCACTACTCGCGAAGTTAAACTATATTAGACGAATACTATAGTGTAGAGGAAAAAAAATATAAAAAAAATAAAAAACAAACTTCACTACTCGCGAAGTTAAACGATATTAGACGAATACGATAGTGTAGAGGAAAAAAAATATAAAAAAAATAAAAAACAAACTTCACTACTCGCGAAGTTAAACGATATTAGACGAATACTATAGTGTAGAGGAAAAAAAATATAAAAAAAATAAAAAACAAACTTCACTACTCGCGAAGTTAAACGATATTAGACGAATACGATAGTGTAGAGGGAGAAAATTAAAAATAAAATTACAAAAAAAAACCACTTCACTACTCGCGAAGTTTAACGATATTTGACGAATACGAAACTTTATGGATTTATTTAGTGGATTTTTTTTTACATCTACACTATCGTATTCGTCTATCATCGTACAACTTCGCAAGTAGTGTAGAGGAGGCTTCACAACAGAGGTCATACTATTTTGAAAACAGTATAATGAGAACACAGCCTTAGAAAAAAAAATCAGGCAAGAAGAGGTAATCTTAACCCCCACCAACATATACACAACGCATTCCAGTACAGAGGTCCGAACCACTACTACTAAGACACATGAAACCGAAGACTCGTACGAGCAACTGTTTTCAGGTGATAGGGGGTCACGTGGGGGGCGCACTGGACACAACCACCACGGGCTTGACGATGGTCGTGCTGACGTACTGCGTGCTAACTAGCGGCGTGACTCCGCCTTTCACCATTTGCGTTTCTACCATCTGGAAAAAAATTGGATTCCATTATTATAGAATTAACTTCGGTTAGAGTTTGTTTGTTTGAACGCGCTAATCTCAGGAACTACTGGGCCGATTTGAAAAATTCTTTCAGTGTCAGATAGCCCATTTATCAACGAAGGCTATAGGCCATATATCATCACGCTACGACCAATAGCAGCGGACGAAGTCGCAAGGGTCGACTAGTTTTCTATAACGTAATAAACTATACTTTGTCTAATCTAGCATGATAATTTTGACATTTCACGCCTTTTTTTCGATACTATGTACTACAAATAATATCGTATTTATTGATGGGTAGCGCCACCGTTCCGTAGTGAAGTGCCACGCACTACGAAAGCAGATAACCACAGACTAAGGCTGATATTACACTATCATATATTCATCATATATATGTGGTGTCATATCTGTCAAGTTCTATAATGATATTTATATGATGCAGTTCTTCAAACTCAAACTCAAAATATTTTATTCAAATAGACTTTTTACAAAGTACTTTTGACACGTCAAAAATTGGTCAGTCAGTCAGTTTGTCTGAAGCTACCACCAGTTCGGAAAGCAGTTTCCTGATGAGAAGAACTGGCAAGAAACTCAACAGTCGCTCTTTTCAAAATGCCATTGTTTACATCAGTCTGTTTTACAAAGGTATAATCATTCAGCTGAGCATCAACGTCATTCTGAATCCAAGCTTTGTCATCATTCAAGTAATCTTGTACAGAGTTATAAGCTTTATTTACTAAACACTTTTTTATTAGAGTTTTAAATTGCTGAAGTGGCAAGTCTAATATAGTCTGTGGGATCTTATTATAGATTCATTCATTTTTACTTATTACACTATTGACCCACATATGATCATATAAACATTTTATTAATTGCATTTAAAAAAAAAGGCGATCAGAGAGAGGGGTCCATAACACCTTACTTGAAGAACTTAGATTGGAAAATAAGTCTTACAAAACATCTCCGAATGGATGAAGTCGTGCTTAACTATGTAATATCTAAGGTTACATGATCCTACTTGTACGCTAGCTTTCAAATAGGATCCCTTATCTATGATCATAGACAAATGTAGATAAACACTGTGTATATGTTCTTCATATAAAAATGACTCATACAGCTATGATCATATATATATGATAGTGTAATATCAGTGTAACGAATTATTCGTTAGATTTGCGATCAAGAATGAAATGGGTATATTTGTATTCCCGTTCATTAATTGCTACCAAATTTTTAATGTTACAGTTCGTGAAATACAGCCCGTTGACAGACAAACGGATGGACTGTGTAAGCATAATAATAGGTGCAAAACCCAAAAAAGATAGTTTGTTTTAATTATAATACATTATGCTATGTGACAAATTTGTAATGATAGATAATCGAATCGAACTAACGATTATCTACAACCCCATCCCTATTGTGAGCTGTCAAAATTATCATCCTAGATGAGACAAAGTATAAAACACAATATCATTCCTTCACAATCAGTGCAACATGCGCAAAAAAAAGAAGAAAATATTGTGTTTTTAGTGGAAAAGTAACTAATGAGCCAATTTCAATATTACTGGCCAAGAAATGTTTCTAACCATCATGTCAGAGGCAAATTGGAATGGAACACATATAAAAAAAAATAACGTGCAACATACGCCTTGCTTGTTACTATTCACGGGGATTAGCAAAGTGGCAATCGCCTTGAAGCGACTCTATTATCTATAGTTGTTATTGCTTTATCATTTATAAATTATAATTGACAGCAAATGTATCTTACGCCTAACGATTAAAATCGCCGATCGTTGACAACTGTCAAAAATGTCACGTCACTACGCATTTGTATGAAAATACTTATTTGTCTCTTTAAATTCTACATTTGCTGTCAATTTTCGTTTATCGATTGTAAGTGACGTGACCTTTTCATAACCTTACGTCAATCCCATACACTTTTAATTACCCCCTCAGGCCAGACTTACTCCCTCCCTCTCCCATCCCATTAATGCTGCATCTAGTGGACTCTGGACTCTTTCTCAGGGTCCGCTGAATACGCATCATTTTTTTTCTTTACTCCCCCTCTATCTCCCTCTATCTTCGGGGATGCAACTCATCGACAAAACGAGAGAGTATCTCTTATTTTGCCGATGTCCATGGGCGATGGTGGCCACTTACCATCAGGTGGGCCATCTGCTCGTTTGCACCTTATCTATTATAAAAAAAAAGTAGTCTGCGCTATATCCAACTCCTCAGCCACTTACAGCAGATATTACGCGTTTAGGCTAATGAGAATAGTTCCTATGACAGCTTTAGATGTATAACATAAAACTGACCTTATGTGTAAGTGTGTGCGTTTGTAACAGATGCGTCGCGGGCTGCGACACCACGAGCGGCGTCAGACCGCTCACTACGACGCTGCCTTTGGAAACAAATTAATTCATATAAAACAAACAATAGGAATCATGATCATAATCTTTATCACAGTATATTATATTTCTACAGAAAATAATTATTTCGAAACTGTTGCCGATAAAATGATATGTGACGTCATAATTGCGTTAATCGGATTTTTGACATGTATTGTTAGTTATGTTGCATTTTACAGTTAGGAAAGCCGCCATGACAGAAATCATTAGGGGTAGAAACTTGAAATTTTGCTCAGGGGTTCCTTTTATAACGTAGGGGAGCACTAAGAAAGTATTTTCAAAAATTCACCCCCTAAGGGGGTAAAACGGGGGTGCAAAGTTAGTATGAAACTTTGCCGTTTTTGAAGTTTTTCAAATGAAATTCAGGATGAAGGTTTGAAAGTCATGAAACACGTGTAAAATATTTTTTAAAAATCATTCCTTAAGGCGGTGAAAGGGAGGTGCAAAGTTAGTATAACGTTCTTTGATTTTCAAAGTTATTTCAATAAAATGTTGTATTTGGTTATAAGTTCCTTATAATGATTATTGTCGATATCCCTTTTATGAATTCAATCCTTAAGTGGATAAAAGAGGGGTGCCATAGGGGGGTGGACGGGTCAGCTAGTTACAGTATAAATATAAATTCTGAATCTACAAGTAAAAGTTCAATAAAACAAAATTACATTTTAAATTATTAACATATAACAAAAAATATTAACATACCTGTAGAGGCTGGAGGCGGCGTAACGATGCCGTTTTCTTTAGAAATTTTATTGCTATCTGTTGTTATACCTGAAATAAATAATATTAAGTTAGTAAATAAAAGCGAAGGAAATATCAATATAAGAACTGCAAAATAAGTTGCTCATGGGAGAAAGTGTCTGGGTTACGTGCAGAGGCTGGCTGGTCGTATCAAGCACAGAGCAGGGACAAGACTCACTCATTTACGGCCGAAATTAATAATCAATGTCAATCAGAAATCTTTGGATTATCGTTTGAAAAATTCAATCTGTGATATCCGTGTGAAAATAGATTACAATTACAAATTTGTGTTTAGAAAATTCAAATTTGAGATCTATTTCCGATCTATTATTCAAATATTTTGGTTTTCAGATTTAAAGTAGGTTCCAACTTCAAATTTGTGTATAGAAAATTCAAATTTGAGATCTATTATTCAAAGATTTTGGTTTTCAGATTTAAAGTAGGTTCCAACTTCAAATTTGTGTATAGAAAATTCAAATTTGAGATCTATTATTCAAAGATTTTGGTTTTCAGATTTAAAGTAGATTCCAACTTCAAATTTGTGTATAGAAAATTCAAATTTGAGATCTATTATTCAAAGATTTTGGTTTTCAGATTTAAAGTAGGTTCCAACTTCAAATTTGTGTATAGAAAATTCAAATTTGAGATCTATTATTCAAAGATTTTGGTTTTCAGATTTAAAGTAGATTCCAACTTCAAATTTGTGTATAGAAAATTCAAATTTGAGATCTATTATTCAAAGATTTTGGTTTTCAGATTTAAAGTAGATTCCAACTTCAAATTTGTGTATAGAAAATTCAAATTTGAGATCTATTATTCAAAGATTTTGGTTTTCAGATTTAAAGTAGATTCCAACTTCAAATTTGTGTATAGAAAATTCAAATTTGAGATCTATTATTCAAAGATTTTGGTTTTCAGATTTAAAGTAGATTCCAACTTCAAATTTGTGTATAGAAAATTCAAATTTGAGATCTATTATTCAAAGATTTTGGTTTTCAGATTTAAAGTAGGTTCCAACTTCAAATTTGTGTATAGAAAATTCAAATTTGAGATCTATTATTCAAAGATTTTGGTTTTCAGATTTAAAGTAGATTCCAACTTCAAATTTGTGTATAGAAAATTCAAATTTGAGATCTATTATTCAAAGATTTTGGTTTTCAGATTTAAAGTAGGTTCCAACTTCAAATTTGTGTATAGAAAATTCAAATTTGAGATCTATTATTCAAAGATTTTGGTTTTCAGATTTAAAGTAGATTCCAACTTCAAATTTGTGTATAGAAAATTCAAATTTGAGATCTATTATTCAAAGATTTTGGTTTTCAGATTTAAAGTAGATTCCAACTTCAAATTTGTGTATAGAAAATTCAAATTTGAGATCTATTATTCAAAGATTTTGGTTTTCAGATTTAAAGTAGATTCCAACTTCAAATTTGTGTATAGAAAATTCAAATTTGAGATCTATTATTCAAAGATTTTGGTTTTCAGATTTAAAGTAGATTCCAACTTCAAATTTGTGTATAGAAAATTCAAATTTGAGATCTATTATTCAAAGATTTTGGTTTTCAGATTTAAAGTAGGTTCCAACTTCAAATTTGTGTATAGAAAATTCAAATTTGAGATCTATTATTCAAAGATTTTGGTTTTCAGATTTAAAGTAGATTCCAACTTCAAATTTGTGTATAGAAAATTCAAATTTGAGATCTATTATTCAAAGATTTTGGTTTTCAGATTTAAAGTAGGTTCCAACTTCAAATTTGTGTATAGAAAATTCAAATTTGAGATCTATTATTCAAAGATTTTGGTTTTCAGATTTAAAGTAGATTCCAACTTCAAATTTGTGTATAGAAAATTCAAATTTGAGATCTATTATTCAAAGATTTTGGTTTTCAGATTTAAAGTAGATTCCAACTTCAAATTTGTGTATAGAAAATTCAAATTTGAGATCTATTATTCAAATATTTTGGTTTTCAGATTTAAAGTAGATTCCAACTTCAAATTTGTGTATAGAAAATTCAAATTTGAGATCTATTATTCAAATATTTTGGTTTTCAGATTTAAAGTAGATTCCAACTTCAAATTTGTGTATAGAAAATTCAAATTTGAGATCTATTATTCAAATATTTTGGTTTTCAGATTTAAAGTAGATTCCAACTTCAAATTTGTGTATAGAAAATTCAAATTTCAGATCTATTATTCAAAGATTTTGGTTTTCAGATTTAAAGTAGATTCCAACTTCAAATTTGTGTATAGAAAATTCAAATTTGAGATCTATTATTCAAATATTTTGGTTTTCAGATTTAAAGTAGATTCCAACTTCAAATTTGTGTATAGAAAATTCAAATTTCAGATCTATTATTCAAAGATTTTGGTTTTCAGATTTAAAGTAGATTCCAACTTCAAATTTGTGTATAGAAAATTCAAATTTCAGATCTATTATTCAAAGATTTTGGTTTTCAGATTTAAAGTAGATTCCAACTTCAAATTTGTGTATAGAAAATTCAAATTTCAGATCTATTATTCAAAGATTTTGGTTTTCAGATTTAAAGTAGATTCCAACTTCAAATTTGTGTATAGAAAATTCAAATTTGAGATCTATTATTCAAAGATTTTGGTTTTCAGATTTAAAGTAGGTTCCAACTTCAAATTTGTGTATAGAAAATTCAAATTTGAGATCTATTATTCAAAGATTTTGGTTTTCAGATTTAAAGTAGATTCCAACTTCAAATTTGTGTATAGAAAATTCAAATTTGAGATCTATTATTCAAAGATTTTGGTTTTCAGATTTAAAGTAGGTTCCAACTTCAAATTTGTGTATAGAAAATTCAAATTTGAGATCTATTATTCAAAGATTTTGGTTTTCAGATTTAAAGTAGATTCCAACTTCAAATTTGTGTATAGAAAATTCAAATTTGAGATCTATTATTCAAAGATTTTGGTTTTCAGATTTAAAGTAGATTCCAACTTCAAATTTGTGTATAGAAAATTCAAATTTGAGATCTATTATTCAAAGATTTTGGTTTTCAGATTTAAAGTAGATTCCAACTTCAAATTTGTGTATAGAAAATTCAAATTTCAGATCTATTATTCAAAGATTTTGGTTTTCAGATTTAAAGTAGATTCCAACTTCAAATTTGTGTATAGAAAATTCAAATTTGAGATCTATTATTCAAAGATTTTGGTTTTCAGATTTAAAGTAGGTTCCAACTTCAAATTTGTGTATAGAAAATTCAAATTTGAGATCTATTATTCAAAGATTTTGGTTTTCAGATTTAAAGTAGATTCCAACTTCAAATTTGTGTATAGAAAATTCAAATTTGAGATCTATTATTCAAAGATTTTGGTTTTCAGATTTAAAGTAGGTTCCAACTTCAAATTTGTGTATAGAAAATTCAAATTTGAGATCTATTATTCAAAGATTTTGGTTTCAGATTTAAAGTAGATTCCAACTTCAAATTTGTGTATAGAAAATTCAAATTTGAGATCTATTATTCAAAGATTTTGGTTTTCAGATTTAAAGTAGATTCCAACTTCAAATTTGTGTATAGAAAATTCAAATTTGAGATCTATTATTCAAAGATTTTGGTTTTCAGATTTAAAGTAGATTCCAACTTCAAATTTGTGTATAGAAAATTCAAATTTGAGATCTATTATTCAAAGATTTTGGTTTTCAGATTTAAAGTAGATTCCAACTTCAAATTTGTGTATAGAAAATTCAAATTTGAGATCTATTATTCAAAGATTTTGGTTTTCAGATTTAAAGTAGGTTCCAACTTCAAATTTGTGTATAGAAAATTCAAATTTGAGATCTATTATTCAAAGATTTTGGTTTTCAGATTTAAAGTAGATTCCAACTTCAAATTTGTGTATAGAAAATTCAAATTTGAGATCTATTATTCAAAGATTTTGGTTTTCAGATTTAAAGTAGGTTCCAACTTCAAATTTGTGTATAGAAAATTCAAATTTGAGATCTATTATTCAAAGATTTTGGTTTTCAGATTTAAAGTAGATTCCAACTTCAAATTTGTGTATAGAAAATTCAAATTTGAGATCTATTATTCAAAGATTTTGGTTTTCAGATTTAAAGTAGATTCCAACTTCAAATTTGTGTATAGAAAATTCAAATTTGAGATCTATTATTCAAATATTTTGGTTTTCAGATTTAAAGTAGATTCCAACTTCAAATTTGTGTATAGAAAATTCAAATTTGAGATCTATTATTCAAATATTTTGGTTTTCAGATTTAAAGTAGATTCCAACTTCAAATTTGTGTATAGAAAATTCAAATTTGAGATCTATTATTCAAATATTTTGGTTTTCAGATTTAAAGTAGATTCCAACTTCAAATTTGTGTATAGAAAATTCAAATTTCAGATCTATTATTCAAAGATTTTGGTTTTCAGATTTAAAGTAGATTCCAACTTCAAATTTGTGTATAGAAAATTCAAATTTGAGATCTATTATTCAAATATTTTGGTTTTCAGATTTAAAGTAGATTCCAACTTCAAATTTGTGTATAGAAAATTCAAATTTCAGATCTATTATTCAAAGATTTTGGTTTTCAGATTTAAAGTAGATTCCAACTTCAAATTTGTGTATAGAAAATTCAAATTTCAGATCTATTATTCAAAGATTTTGGTTTTCAGATTTAAAGTAGATTCCAACTTCAAATTTGTGTATAGAAAATTCAAATTTCAGATCTATTATTCAAAGATTTTGGTTTTCAGATTTAAAGTAGATTCCAACTTCAAATTTGTGTATAGAAAATTCAAATTTCAGATCTATTATTCAAAGATTTTGGTTTTCAGATTTAAAGTAGATTCCAACTTCAAATTTGTGTATAGAAAATTCAAATTTCAGATCTATTATTCAAAGATTTTGGTTTTCAGATTTAAAGTAGATTCCAACTTCAAATTTGTGTATAGAAAATTCAAATTTGAGATCTATTATTCAAATATTTTGGTTTTCAGATTTAAAGTAGATTCCAACTTCAAATTTGTGTATAGAAAATTCAAATTTCAGATCTATTATTCAAAGATTTTGGTTTTCAGATTTAAAGTAGATTCCAACTTCAAATTTGTGTATAGAAAATTCAAATTTCAGATCTATTATTCAAAGATTTTGGTTTTCAGATTTAAAGTAGATTCCAACTTCAAATTTGTGTATAGAAAATTCAAATTTCAGATCTATTATTCAAAGATTTTGGTTTTCAGATTTAAAGTAGATTCCAACTTCAAATTTGTGTATAGAAAATTCAAATTTCAGATCTATTATTCAAAGATTTTGGTTTTCAGATTTAAAGTAGATTCCAACTTCAAATTTGTGTATAGAAAATTCAAATTTGAGATCTATTATTCAAATATTTTGGTTTTCAGATTTAAAGTAGATTCCAACTTCAAATTTGTGTATAGAAAATAACAACAAATTTGAGATCTATTTTCGATCTATTATTCAAATATTTTGGTTTTCAGATTTAAAGTAGATTTTAACTTCAAATTTGTGTATAGAAAATTCAAATTTGAGATCTATTATTCAAAGATTTTGAATTTCAGATTGAAAATACATTCTAAATTTCAATTTTATATACACAAATTTGGAACTTATTTTCTATCCATAATCCAAAGAATTTGGATTGAGATAAGATTATTTATGGCCGTTAGACAGTAACTCTTATAAGTTTACAATTTGCAATCACAATCAAGACGTCATGGATTTAATTCCTACTTCTAGCATATAAGTTTAGTTTAAGTTACTGACCATTTAACTTTTAATTCTAAAAGTATACCCGCGTGACTATGTCTGCATAAAAGTATGTGTTCAATTAATTATACGTTTATAACATTTTCAGCTTCATCTTTTTTTGTACCACCTTACAATACCAATCACACGGAACTTTTATTCGGGATAATGTACAAAATTTCACCATTTTAACGTGATGATAGATAGATACATAGTAGAGATTTCAAACTTACCATTGGTATGTATAGAGGGCGCCTGTAACACTCGGAGTCCACTACTCGACAGCAACTGCAACGCCGCCGGGCCAACAACTAGTCCACCACTGCTTACGACCTACCATTCATATTTATTTTTAACCATAACGACTCATTTACCACGTGCACTTAAATTAAACAAAAAAAACTTTTATTTTTTATCCCACAGGAACTATTATTTTTTCCGGGATGAAAAGTAGCCTATGTGTAAAATAAGGATCTGTGTGAAAATTTTCATTAAAATCCGTTTAAGGGGCCATTCATAAAATACGTCACGCTACAATGAACATTGTTTTAACCCCCTCCCCCCCTATTGTCGCGCTGTGTCACACAACTAAAACCTGCAGCTTCAGGCTGAAGTTTTAATAATAATAAATAATGAGAAATAAATATTTATTGAAAAAATATTCATTTAAAATATTTTAATGAACGGCGAACGTCACGTTGCCGTAGATCCTCCCCCCCCCCCCCCCCCTTGTATGCGTATGAATGGCCCCTAACTGATTTTGGGTAAATGAGTAATAAATATCCAAACATGAAAACTTTTTCATATTAGTAAGATATAGTCTATTACATCTAAAATACAGTGTAAACTCCTTATAACGTCCACTAGGCAACCCGTTCTCGCTTCGCTGAGGTGTAATCAAACTGTTCACTCTTACACTCACAAGATTATTCTTTCATACTCTACCCGCAACTACGAATCATATATCTCTCACCATTAAGGCAGCGTTTGTAACAAACGTTTTCGTTCGACCGCTTTTTTCGGACTTACTGCAGCAAATCAGACTACCACGAAAAAGGGTTTTCATATTTCGCGTTAATATATAGCCACACACACTCACAAATAATGTGGCTTTCTATTGGTAAAAGAATTTTCAACATAGGTTCTGTAGATCCAAATAACCCCCTACAACCTCACAAATTTTACCTCTTACCTCACTAATTTACGTATTTAAAACATATACGCCCTTACTAATAAACAGTGATTAACTTAACCAATGTCTAATTACGATCTATTCCTTTCTATGACAACTTTATTTGTATTTGAAAGAAAGAGACAAAATACTGCACCACAAATTAATTGATTAAATACTTTTATATGTGAACCATCAAATAAAAAAAGCATAATACTAACTTGTGACAAAGGGAGATGAATTTGAGCTGGATGCACTATGTTATTTAATGTGTTGGTTACTCCATTCTCTTGCCCGTTCTGAAAATTAAAAAAGGCATTATATATCGTTTTTTTTCTTCACTTTTATTTATCTGAGTGATATTTTTTTCTTTTTCGGTCCAATCGTTAAAATTTTGTTAGAATTTCTTCCATCGGACTTACAGACGCAGCGCAGGCTTTCATCCCCACCTCATTGATATACCCTTCATACGTACAGAGCGCTTCAAATAATTATTTTTAATGCGCACGGCCAAGGAATGGTTTTCCCTGCCGGCGTCCGTATTTCCGAGTACATGCTTTTAAAGCGAGAGTGAACAGGCTTCATCTGGGCGAGCTCGCTCCATCTTCGACCTCGTCTCTGCTCTAGAGCTAGACTGGGGTCAAAGTAAGCCCATTATATAATTTTAAAAAAATCCCTGAATTCTCTGCTACCTCTAGAGACAAGTCTTCCTCGAGAGGTCCCGAGTTTCAGACACCTCTAACTCTGAGTTATGTGTGTTTTAAGCAATTAAATATCACTTGCTTTAACGGTGAAGGAAAACATCGTGAGGAAACCTGCACTCCTGAGAGTTCCCTAAAAAGTTCTCAAAGGTTTGTGAAGTCTGCCAACCTGCACTGGACCAGCGTGGTGGACTATGGCCTAATATCCTCCTCATTTTGAGGAAGAGACCCGGCTCAGCAGTGGGCCATTGAAGGGTCGTGATGATGATGATGAAATGAGCACTTAATAGTTCTTTCTTTGAGCGAGCTCTGTAAGGTGAAAAAAAGCTTTTGAGCTAATTTTTTGTTATATTTCAATATTAAATATGGCCTTTGAACTATACACTGCTAGCTTTCGTTTAAGCTAGCATTGTTATCATTATCTCGTTAGAGTAAATATCATTAAATTCGCGAATGGAGCACTAAATTTGCACTCTCTCTCCGTGGCATTTATTATTCCTATCTGATGGTGGGGTCTGCCTTTCTGATATTTCTCCTCCACTTCGCTCTATCGGACGTATCCTCGTCGGAGACCTTGCAGGAACTAAGGTCTTTCCTGACCACATATAGCCATCTCGTCTTTGGTCGCTCTCTGGGTCTAGACTAAATTTGCACTAAATTAGCAATTAATTTTGAGCGAAATTTTTTTAATTGAACCAATTGAATCCGTCAACTTTTTAGACATGATTTTGATATGTTTAAATTAATGATCGGCAAAAATTTCACGGAAAAATCAATTCAATGCTATATATATTATATCTCTTAATATTAATCTTAGCGATTTGGTCTATAGAACCTTTTTTGTAGGAAATTGAGTTTCCCACAAATTTGTCATTTACATTTTTTCCGAAATGCAATAAACTGCGTATTTGATGAGAAAATCAGGTTCAGTTGTGAGGTCAGCCGGTGTGAGTTGCGACTTTGCTGCAATGGACACTTTCGTAGAGCGTACAATTCTGAGAAAAAACCATCTTAGTTCAAAGCGACCCCTGAAATGCCGCTGAACTTTAGAAATTTAAAAATACAAAATCAGACTTTTCATGTATTTTCAATGGGAAATTTTCATCAACCTTGGTCGAGTACTTAAAATTAATATTAAGGGCTCAAACTTTCAGGGATTTTTTATGGGTATTTCCAACAAAATTTCACGATGGGACCAAAAAAGAAAAAAAATCACCCTAAATTGTATATATATGTACAGTAACAAACCTGCGTGGGTTCCGCCGAGGCAATAGTAGTTAGAGTTAACGTGTTGTGCCTCGTGCCGTAGGAAGTCCTCACGACCTGTACAAACAAACAAACAACTTAATAAACTTAATCTATATTATTATGTTATATGAAACTACAAGAAAAATAAATGAACACGTATTTTTCATTTTTTCAAAATATGACTCCGGTAATTGTTAAAATCAATTTTAAATTTAATATATTCAAAAAAGACGTAAACGCCAAATGGCGTCGTATATACGGTTGAATAACGATGTCTGCTTTAACAAATAAGGCAAAAGCATAATCTAGTTCCGCCTTATATGTGACGTCATGAAAAATGTTTTAGTTTTATCTTTTTATCCGAAACCATCTAACTCCAAAAATATCGAAGGTATTCATTTAAAACTGAAATATTAGGATTGATTAAAAAGTCGAATAATCTACATAATTTATTAATTTGCACAATGAAGGAAATCTGTACCATTTGGCAACATAGGTTTTTTATTAAAGCACAGATGTTCTAAGGTCAATGACCTAAATGAAACATTTAGTAGTCCAAAAATTATTAGTTTATGGTTGATAAGTCAATGTGAGAGGCATTATATATAGAATAGAGATGCCACGAATATTCGTCCATTTTTTTCACAATTCAGTATTCGTCCGAATATTGGGGACTATTCGGCCGAATACCGAATAGTTAATCTCGATAAAAAAGAATGCATAATATTACTCACAAAACAATTTATGTTGATAGCAAACGTTTCACCACAATTCTTAAAAAAAAATATTTTGTAGAAGATAAAAAAAAGAATTCAAAAACTTGGTTATTTGATTTTTTCACATAAATTTTGAGGGTATGTGAAAAAGTGATCTTTTTATTACCTCAACTTTACCATTTAAATTTATTCCATAGGACTTGTAGTTCTGCCGGAAATCGAGATAAACCGCTTTTTACCCTTAAGGGGGGTTCCCCTTTACCACTTCCCTATTTTGTTATATTCTCATTTTTGATTTGCTTAGCAAAGTGGCAATCGCTTTGAAGCGACTCTATATCTATAATTGTAATTGCTTCATCAGTCAAATTGACCAATATCGCCGTGTTGACAACTGTCAGAAACGTCACTTTACTACGCATTTGTATGAAAATACCATTGAAAATACTTATTTGTCTCTTTTCAATTCGTTTGCCTAAATTGAGCAATTCTACATTGGCTGTCAATTTTTGTTTTTCGATTGTAGGTCACGTGACTTTTCTTAACCTTACGTCAATCCCATACATTTTTAATTTTTCTATAAGCGTTATTGAATATTGATTTGACATTTTGCTAAACCCCCTGGTCTATAAATAAAATACACTCGAAAGATTCAAAGTGTTCCCGAATATTCGGCGCTTCTTCCAACAGACTCGCCGAATATTCGTTATTCGATATTCGGCCATCTCTAATATATTCATTGCATCTCTAATATAGAACTTAAAATCCTTCTCTTAAATAAAAAAAAATTTAAATTACATAAACAGGGGTAGTAGGTAAAAAGATAAGCTTTCTTTTAAATTATCAAAAATATGAAAGAAATAAAAAAGACTTGAATAAAATTGTTTCCACTCTAAATAGCAATTATTTTGTGTCATAATCTAAATCCGAGATAAACCCGAGATCTAATTTGTATCTATGTACCAGGCGTCCATACCTGCGAGGTGGTCGGCGTTATCTGTATGGGCAGCGTGCGTAGCTTCGTGCTCAGGTTGAGGGTGTGAGGGGGTGACGCCTCCATCCGATTCGACCGAGGGGGAGACGAGGTTATCTGAAATTTGGAGGTTACACTTAACCAACCGGATTTATACGTTCTTATCTTCAAAATATGATAAACATAATAATTTACATTATTTAACTACAACAAAGTAACTTTAAAACATAAATTACTCGTTCAGAACACTTATAAAAAGAGAATTTCTAGAAATTTCGATTTATACTATAACTAGCTGTGCCCGCGACTTCGCTCTTACTTAGGGTATTTATTTTACAAATAAGACACATACGTGTCGATAAAATGACGATACTTTCATACAACATTTCATCCCCCCTTTCAACCCCTTACAACCCTTTTTTCGCATTAAAAAGTAGCCTATGACCTTTCTCAGGCTCTAAACTATATGTTTACCAAATTTCATTTAAATCGATGCAGTACTTTTGGCGTAAAAGCGCGCGACAGACAGAGTAACTTTCGCTTTTTTTAATATAAGGATTAGAAAAAATAAGTATCAGTTTACTTTTACTAAACTTACACTTATAGGAATTCCTAATACCTCCAGTCCATTGATACCGTCTTCCTTCTCAGCTTCTGAAATAAACGTAAACAAAAATGTAGAATATTTTTCAACAAAAACTTCTATGTCAACTTTATTTGTATTTGAAAGAAAGAGACAAAACACTGCTTCACTAACTAATTGATTAAATACTTTTATATGTAAATTCCTAAATATATAAATTATGTTTTCGAAGACAACTTTCGATTAAAGCCATACGCTTAACTTATAAGCATGGCTCGCTCAAGGGGTAAGAGGTAGGGGTAAATCATTTTATTTTATTAAATTAATAACGTGGTATCATTACACAATGTTTTGACTTGACTTGAAAAATTGAGAGCAAAAAAATTACAGGCACAAGATTTTTTTTTTTTTAATGGTAAGTGGCCACCATCGCCCATGGACATCGGCAAAACAAGAGTCTCTCTTGTTTTGCCGATGCGCTGCATCCTCGAAGATAGAGTGGGGAGGGAGAATGAAGAAAACAATGCTGCGGTTTCAGCGGACCCTGAGCAAGAGAGCCCAGAGTTCACTAGATCCACAGCATTAATGGGATGGGAGAGGGTAGGGGTAAGTCTGGCCCACATGCGGCTCGACCGGAACGCGTCTATGACTCTTGGCGGTCGGATTCGCATGCTGGTGGTCGCAAGCCAGTCGGGGAACAGATCCCCTACCACCAAGGGGGTCCTGGGTTACTCGGCTCTTACGAGATGCTCTCCCAGCGGCAGAGGGGAATAGTATAGATTTATAAAACTATTTTTTTTGTCCGATTGATTTTAGATGAATCTCCTTATGATGGTCTTCCGCAAGATTGGAACAGCTATAACTTTTGAAATTATAAATTATTTTTTTTTTATTTTTCGTGACTTTAAGTCAAAACATTGTGTAATAATGCCATATTATTAATTTTATGAAATAAAATGATTTAATGGCAAAAAGAAATTACTGAAAATTCTCATTCTTTCATGTCTCTGACTACTCCTTAAGTCAATCTCCGAATGAAAGAGACAACAAAATACATCCATCTCTTTCCCATATAAAATTATATAAAGACATTTTTAAATAATTAAATCTTCTTCGGTACCGCAGTGCCAAATATTATACAAAGTCTACCACGAGTACTAGGATAACATGAAATGTAAAGAGGCGCGCACTGCGGACCAGCCACTAGTCACTACTCACTACTCACTACTACTGAGCATTAGTTAGACACGCCTCTCACTGACGTGGATACTAGATAGGCGCCGTTGAACTAACTCCGTCAAAAGTACTAAGAGTACATGAGTCAGAAGATATACCTAGTTTTTAAACGCCTTACAAACTTACGTCGAATGTGTTAACTAGTTATGCCCTTACTAAACGTTGATTAACGTAAAGAATGTCTAATTAGGATCTATTCCCAAAAACACTGGTTAACTAATTAATTAATTAAATACTTTTATAATTAACCCGTTAGTGTTTAGATTTACTACGTTATAAAATTAATTTAAAAAAAAAACAAATATAATTTTGGAAAAATTAATTAGTGAGTGGTTGTGTCCACTGCAAATCAGTGACATACTACGCATTATAGAAAAGAAATTCAACAGGTGTGTGTGACTGAAATATTTGAATACACCTCAGCGAAGCGAGCTACTTTGAAATAGTCTAGTCACATTCAAAGAAATTAGTGTTATAACCGGACACAATTGACTTTATGTATACAAACCTGAATAAAATCTTCAAAATAATTCAGTAATTAAACAACTGTAATATTTCATAAGTACGGCTGTAATTTAAATAAAAAAAAACCTAATCAAAAAGTCTCCTAGAAAACTTTTACTTTTTTTACTGCTTCGTCATTGTTTTATTAATAGGACTATAATATATAATTACTATTAAATCAAAGAGACAGCGTTCGACAAACATGGCGGACGTGTAAGCATGCCGCATGACGTTAATCTAGTGATTCATTTCATCCGCGACCGGCGACACTCAGCGGCCGTTGAGCAGACGTAACCAAAAGTACCAAGAATACATAAAGTATAAGAAGTAGTATTTACCTATACAGCCTATACTCCTCGGGCGCACAGTCGCTCGCAGGGAGACATCTCTCTTCAGCGTAGCAAGCCTCTGTTGAGCGGCGATCTTCTCACGTGCGAGACGTTCCATTTCGTGCTCGCATTCGCGCTCCTTCCTACGGAGCACCTACGAACAATATACTAGGATCACATCACTTGTTAGCATGCTCTCTACGCCCGCCGCCCGCCGCGCACCGCTCGCGTCATCATCATATCGTGACATTGACCGTATAATAGAACTGATTTGTTGCTATTTGACTATTAAAACTTACAACTCTATACGATATCTTATCTCACAACGTCGTCGTGTCGTGTCGCGATATTTCTTACCAAACTCCTTTGAAACGGCTCTACCGATATTTATGAAAAAACAGGACCTAACCCACAATGTGAAGTCATCAATAAAAATAATGTTAAAAAAAATAAAACTAAAACTAGAGAATTTGATCGATTTTTCTGACTTTTCGATGAACCTAGATATTAATAGTTTACGTGTTAAATTACGTATGATAATTTGAACCACCAACACCGTTCTAGTTTCTATGACCTCGGTATGCAAAAATCACAACAAAAACAACGGACCAAATACATAAATAATTGCATATGATCAAACACCTTATCTTACACGTGGTAACAAGATATATCTCAAGAGCGAGTCGACTACATCGTCTAGTGCGCGCTTAGATTTTTTTATTTGAAAATTTAAAAATATCTTTACCTACATTTACCATAAGTGAGTAAACAAGCATTGACACAAAACCATCACATAACCGTACGTACGTCAGTAAGTTAAAAACAATCAACTAAAAAAACATAACTAATTAAAAAAAATGTCAAGTTATTAGTATTAGTATAAAAATTAGTTCCAGTTATTTTTACAACGATCATCAAATAGGTACACAGCTGCGGAATTTGCAATTAAAATCATCTGTTTTTAAACTGTAAGTTTTGCTATGTTGCAAAAAGAAACTCTTGCTATAGTATGTTCTCCTGGTACAGATTCGCGAATTATGTAATGCACGATGACGAAACCTCGCGATTCTACTACGTAGTTAGTTCGACGTACGCTGCTTTATCGAACGAGACAAGATATTGAATATTTTTAATATATAAACTTAACATAATAAATAAACTTTAACGCCCTTACTAACGTATAAACAGTGATTAACGTAATCAATGTTTAATTACGATCTATTCCTTTCTATCTCAACTTTATTTGTATTTGAAAGAAAGAGACAAAACGCTGCTTAGCTAATTAATTGATTAAATACTTTTATCAATAAGAATCATAGGAGTAGATGAATAAAAAGCTTACAACACTAATAAAATTTAACATAGTTTTACGCGAACAATGTTATATAATAGTAAACTACTAGGTGATCCGGCAAACGTTGTTTTTCCATGTAAATTAATTTCTGGAAAGCTTTACCGTTATCACCTAGAGTTCAATAACAAATTGTGACTGTGAGGAATATTTCCTAGCTCCCTTAGAAGTTGCATATTACTAAATTCAACTTCCAGCACCTCCTCCTACCTGGCAAGACGAGTGGACGATATATATGTATATAAAAATAGATGTTTACATGTACTGAAGCTCCCTACGTACCTGAATATACCGTATCGCTGATCCCAATATTGATAAATTCGAGGTTTTCTTATCATCTGGAGTGGCCGGTAGTTGTCTCTTGAGGAGTTCGAAGCACTCCTTAAGATGAGCACGTCGGTTTTTCTCCAATTTATTGTGAACCTCTCGTGTACCAGCTCTAGGGGCGCTACCGCTGCTGTTGCTACTGCTGCCACTACCATTGCTGCTCACTGATGGTGGTGAAGGGATTTGGGGTGGTCTGGTGAGGGAAAAGCAACTTTTGATTACTGATACTTTCACGAAGTAATGCCGTACTATGTAATATTAATAATGCATGCAACGCCAAGGACTGATCTATCTGACGGTGAATACAAATAGCATGTTAATATTCAATAAAAGGGCGAGATACAGGTTTATTTAGAAAATCCCAATATTATATATCCACTGGCAGTTTTGTTATGTACTAATTTGGCAACAAGGAGCTATGTAAACAAGGAGCTACTTGACTTCGTTGTTAATGCAACTGATTAAGTAATACAAAAATATGAGGAAGTGAACATTTTCCTGTTGCGTATTCTTTCAATACAACACAACATGAAAGCGGAAAGAAGAAAATAACATTTGCAATTTTAGCGTTTCTAAAAATAGACGTCGGTGAGCGCAAAAACCAAAACATTGATGGGACGATATATCCTGTACAGAGTTCGGGGTTACGTGCATTATTTTAGTCGTTTTCTGAGACTAGTTAGTTCATACTTTCACTGATGACGAACATTGTGTTATTTGATGATGGAGATCATTTTTACGTTGGCCTACGAACAGAGTAACATGTCATCATAACGAAAATTACTTATTTATTTTTAAACTTAAAAATCAATTTTCGGGCACTATAGGATCGGAAACATTTTAAGAAAACTAGACTCCATTTAAATCTAAGATACCATCAACGTTGCCAAGGCACAAACAAATGAGTGCGAAATCATAGCGTCCGTCAGTTACTGAAAATTGATTATTAACTTGGAAAATAACGCCCTTACTTATAAACAGTGATTAATATACTCAATGTCTAATTAGGATCTGTTTCTTCATCAGTATTTGACAGAAGAAGACAAAACACTGCTTAACTAATTAATGTTGTAGTAGTAGTCTATACGCAGACTAACATTATGACGGCTTGACTATAATATCCTCCTGGAGTTATACTTTAGACTAAGACCTTCAGCGTTACTCCTAGAATACTCGCGATGTAATCCATGATTATTCTGTCGTGATGGCGTATTTATTTTGCAATCCCCACTTTCTTGGTTTGTGTTTATCAGTTGGCCAACATTCAAGTAACAGGATGCTACTCATATCAATCGTACCAACATTAAGATCAAGAAACAGGATGCTACTCAAATTATAAGTCTTGCCAACATCATAATTAACACTACATTTATAAGTAAACCTCTTAATGTTTAATTATTAATTATCGTTATGATAACATGTTGTTCCGTTAGTAGGTCAACTATGTATGGTGGGTGGTCATCTTTGATCATGTTGGTAATATCCAGATTTTGTTCAATATATTTTATATATTTAATTTTTTTTACTGAGAGTGGGGTGTCATTCGTAAGTAAATACAAATGAGTAGATACTAGATAGATGAGTGTTAAAAAAATATTATTATTTAATTATTAGATTAGTTACTAAAATTAGGTATTTCTGCGCGTGTTGAAATTCTTTTTTTTTTCTTGTTTAAATCCATACAAATAAATAAAATTTTAGTGTCTGTTTGTAATATTAAAATAACCGCTTTTTACTAAGCGCATATGGATGTATACACGCACACGGTACACATGCCAATAACAATATTTTTTACAATTTTTATCTGCCTGTTTGTTCCGGCTAATCTCTGAAATGGCTGGACCGATTTTGACGGGACTTTCACTGGGAGATAGCTGATGGAACAAGGAGTAACTTAGGCTATTTTACACCTCGCTGCTACCCATAGGAGCGGAGCAACACGCGTACGAAGTCGCGCGGATCGGTTAGTCTATAAATTGTGAAGGAGCAAGTCAAAGACCAGCGCTGTTGTCCCAGCAAAAGGCTGATTGCTCCATTTACAATGATGCTGTATTTAAATATAAGTGAAATATAAATGTTTAGTAATATTTTTTTGTTTATCATGCAGCAACGTGGAGTTAATAAGGAGTTTTGTACAGTTATTTAGCACAGTCGTGCTTGCGTGTATCTGAATAGCTTACACTTCGCACACCAAGGATGATATTAAAGATTCAATGCTGACCTTATTACATTTGTTATGTCCACATAGACCTAATATTAATGATGGATATAGGTCGATTTTAGATAAACAAAGTGTACTCGTAACACATGACCTACATATGTCTGTAATATTAGAATACGATTTATAAATATTCAATGTTATTCATATTTGAGGATAAACAACATGTGTTTGCTTCAATTTAAAAAAATTACAATCAACATTAGGGGCCATCTATAAATTACGTCACACGTTAAGGGAGAAGGACTTGATGATATGTGACATTGTGTGACAATGGGTAGAAGAGGGTCCTTAATTTCATGACGTCTCATTTTTTATGTTTATAAAATAAATAATGCAAAATCTTAAAATATGTGACGTCACAATAAGGAAGGAGGTCAGTCACAAATTTGAAGCGTCAGTAGCTCAGTGGTTCGGGCGTTCGATTCACGATCAATAAGTCGTGGGTTCAAATCCCGCACATTGGACTACTGGCGTGGCCCACTCCTGACACAAGCTATTTATTAGCTTACTACGAGGGGTAACGGGAATACTAGTAGTATGTGATCCATACTTCTAGTAATATTTAAAAAAAAAAAAATGTGACCCACTGTGACAAGAACAGGGGAGGGGTCAAATTCGTGAAACATAATTTATGTATGGCCCTCTGCAGGTACTGTTAACTTTTACGCTCTTACTTATAACCAGCAATTAACCTAATTAACATCTATTCCTTTCTTTTTACAACTTTATTTGTATTTGAAAGAAAGAGACAAAACACTGCTTCACTAATCAATTGATTAAATACTTTTATAAGTTAATGAGCAAAAATTTTAATTTCAGAAATTAGACGGGCCAAACAAAAGTCACGTCAAGAGATTATTCTCAAAAGCGCTGGTTTAAGTTTTGTTAACAACTGTTTGATGATACCAAAAAACATTCGAAAGAACTGGCAGACGATAATACAACGACTATGAACGTAGTCATAAGTTCAAAACAGACAACAATGTTATATCAAGTTACCTAAAAAACAGAGGGTTACTTAATTATGTCACGTGGAAGTATGTCGCTGGATCACGTTGATCGCATTAACATCTAAAAATATATTTTTGTTAGATATCACGTTGCCCCTCTTCTGTTATCTATTACAGTTGAAATTGCCTTAATCAGTCTTCCAAGTCAGTCTTCCAAGTCGCTGAAACGGCTATAACCCCAACATAAATTTTGAAAAGTACTTTTGACAATCATGTTGTCTAAAGTACTTTTTTAAGTCTCATTGAAATAAAATAATTTTTTGCGCTTCGTACAATAGGTACCTAATTAGATTTATTAAATGTTAATTAAGCGAGTAAAAAGATGCGAAAGTAAGAAATATAACATACATAAATTTATAAAGAAACAAGAATATCTTCTCTCCCGAGTAAATCGGAAAATCGGCAAACATCCACGTGTCTGTCGCAAATATCCCAGCTGTTCGTAGCATCGCATGTACCAGGGTAGCATAACTCACCCGTGGTTAGAGTTACGCGGCCTGGAATGTTCTTGTATGAAGTCGAGGGGCGCGGGTGCGGGCGCGGGCGCGAGGGTGAGGGCGAGGACTGGCTCGAGGGGCACGGGGGCTGCGGTGGCGACGGTGGCGGGCGCGGGGGCGGGCGGAGCGGTGACCGGAGACGTCGGGCGCACCACGCCGTTGCTGCGCGTCACCGACACTCCCGTCAGCCGCACCGACACCGGCGACTTCGGCTCCTCCTCTGTAAACAACAGTGTAATCAACCATACTATCATTACATTGCTGCCGACGCGACGTGACACGCTGACGACCGTGTCAATTCGGTGTCAACCGCTCGTCGGTGGCTGCAGTCTGTGGCGGTAAAGTACCAGGCGATCATGCCCACCGAGGAGTTGAATGCTACTCAAAGAGTGAGAGGCAACACCGCTTGCACGCGCTGAAGACCACTTTTATCATTAAAAAGAGTCCTTACTCCATAGCAATAGAGTACATTTTAACTCGTGATACAAAAATATTTATGATAGTAAAATAAAACGTAATCGTACGTGAGAGCGAAAGAGACGGCATATGTGGGCGTAGCTTATAAATTACGTCCAAAAGATACGAGCCCGAGCATCAATGTTTTGAGGTTACCAGTTGCTACGCCGAAAATCAGCTGGTCGTCTCGCCGGTACTCGGTAGTCGCGGCGCTGCACGCTGGCTGGCTGATATAATGCGAACGTTTGGTAATAAGCTTTCGAGTCTGGGACTTACAAAAAGGTTTCACATAGCGATTGATGTGCTAACTAACGAATATAGTATAGATGTAACCTACTAGTTGGTTAATAATCTTATCATACATATACGCAAATTAACCACCGAATTCTAAAGATTACGTTATTAATGTCGCGCATTAAAATGGTTAATCTTCTCTGTAAAACTGTAACCGACTGAAATATTTCCGAATATTTTGTTGTGTATGTAAAGAATCATGGCAGAATTTGTACTAAAAAATATGAGAAATTGAAATAACTTTAGAACTGCTTTTTGAGGCCTAAATAATAGGTTTAAACATACTGAATATTTTTAGGACATGGGAATCAATAAAAGTGTAAATCTTAAAACTATTGACTATTTCTGAACGAAACAGATTGCTATAAATGTCATAATATGTGTTTTACTAAACTGTCAGAGCTTAATTTTACGATAATAAATGGATTAATACGATAATTTATATTGCTGTACGATAATTTTATTTTATTATTAATATTTGTCTTTATTTCGTAAAGCTTTTATGTCCTTATTATTTATTTTTTACAAAATCAAAGATATAAAACTCAAAGATGATAAATAAAACTTATCAATTAACTGTTTGAGTATTGACTTATTGACAGATAAAAGTGTCACTTTGACAGTTGACGTTTTTATTTTTTTAAATACTTAATATGGCAATAGAAAATGTCAGAAGTCCATTATTTTTACTTTAGAACATTTTATGTTTGCCGCCTGATAAAAATATATTATTCATATTACCAGGATCCCTAGAGTAAAATCTAAGCAATGGAAATAATTAATCGCTCTCAAAATTTTCTGTACAAATCAATGTATGAAACTTGCCATGATTCTTTATGCTTAGAAATAAAAAATAAAAACTGTAAGGACAAGGAAAATGTAAAATTCAAAAGTTATACCGTGATACTGCTTACGTTATAAACATGTTAAAGATCTACTGTAAACTTATAAACATACAAATTATGTATCGCTTAATAAATAAATAAATTACAACGTAAACAGTAACTAAGCAAAATCTCTAACATCACCAACTCATTTTGGTATTTTGACTTTCTGATTTAGTTATTCTAGGTGAAGGGCAATGGATTTGGTTACAGTTACCCATTCCACGTTACGTTATAATATTATAGTAAAGATAATCAATCAATATCGATTCGACACGTGAAGAATCGAAGATCGACCACTGAATCGTTTGGACTGAATAAATTAAAAAAAAGTTTAAGAGATGGATGACATTTTTTTTATAGCAACATCAAAAGCATCAAAAAGTTATTGGAAGTTAAAAGTCTAGTTACGAATCGATTAATCGTGAATCGATGCTCGAATTAAACTAAAATTTATTGGGTTCGGTTTTCCACTCATCTCTATATGATAGATATTTTCAATCATCTCATTATATACGTTTATCTGTTGATTGTTAGATAATATTATGTTAATAACAAACTTAAATCAAAGTCACTGTAATGCTTAGGTCAATTTTCAAACGTACTATACATTAATAGTGTAAGGCTGTGTTTCCACCAGAGCTGAGATAGAGCACCACTGAGCGAGGCTAAGTAGGTAAAGCGAATCTATTAAACTTACTTCACATCTCTCGCTACTCATCCTCACTCTCTCTAGTAGAAACGCAGCCTAATTCCTGTCTAAAATGTAGGTCTACAATTGGAGACTGCAAAATATGGGATGAAACCAATGACATCAAGCATTTAAAGCTGGTATTAAAAATGTGGTATATACAAGATGAATATAACAAACAAAAAAAGAAAATAAAATTGTCTACAGTTTACATAACTGCACTATGTTATCGAAACATATATACAAGCTTATGGGAGTAACATAAATTAAAAAAATATCATCATGATTTTTCTTTTAGTTTTAAAAATATTAATTCTAGTCTAAATATTATTATATATCTCAATGTTTTTTATCAAACTCCTCTGGAACGGCTTAACAGATTTTGATGTAATTTTTTGTGTATATTTATTAAGTCTGAAAATATCCCGTAGGCTAATTTTTAAGCCCTTTACCTTCGCACAGCTTCGACCCGTATGGCAATCACGGAAACTGACACAGATAGTCAAACTTAAAATCTTCTGATCTAATATCAAGTCTGTATTGCTGTATGGGTGTGAGACTTGTAAGGTCACCAAGAACATGTCGCAGCAACTCCAGGTGTTTGTAAACCGATGCCTTCATAGAATCCTCGGTATTTACTGGCCTGACCGAATTTCCAATGAACAAGTTTGGAAACGCTGCAACGAAATCGAACGTCGCAAATGGAATTGGATAAGTCACACTTTGCGAAGAGATCCAGACCATAAACCGAGGCAAGCCCTAGACTGGAATACCCAAGGAAGACGCAAACGTGGCCGCCCAAAGCAAACCTGGCAGCGGACTGCCATTGATGAAGCTATTGGGAAAACTTGGAGCGAAATAAAGCGTCATCCTACTGACGATGCACTGTGGACGCCCTCTGCCCCATCTAGGGGACACAGGAACATAAGTCAAGTTAGTCAAGGTAATAAGGGTGGTCAACTAGTATATTATAATGATATTACAATAACAACAAGCGATTGCCGATACCGGTTAATGACCGCTTGATATAATGCATTTTACCTACGATTTGAATTAACTACGCCAAGGAATAGTCTCCAAAGGCTGGCGAACTCTTGACTTTGAAAAACAACCTCACTAAATAAAATATCAATTCACTCTCTCAATTTACACTTTATATAACTCTAGACGCCCTCGCTTCGCTCGTTACCTATAGCTCGTTGTAGGCTTGTAGGTCGGAAAATAGCTCACCCACTTTCCTTTGTGTTGCCTTACTAAAATATATTAAATCCTTATACTATTGTATTATTCACAGTATTACTATTGAGTTCCATACAACTTTTCACCCCCTTTTCAACCACTTACAATCATTTTTTCGCATTCAAAAGAAGCTTATTTCCTTTCCCAGGCTTTAGACTATCTATACACCAAATTTCATTTAAATCGGTTCAGTAGTTTTGGCGTAAAAGCGCAAAAGACACAGTTACTTTCGCATTTATAATATTAAAGTTAAGATAACACAAAATTAGGAATGAATGAAAAAACAAATATTGGTTGTAATATAGACTATGGAATTCCAGTATTGGAAAATTGATTTTTTTTCTTACTATTTAAACTATAATGAAAATTATTCATTTGTTTTTCAACTTAAGAATCAATTTTCAGTAACTGACGGACACTCCAGGATTTCCCCTAAACAAGACTCGCATTTAAATCTAAGATACTAACAATTTGCATCACTAAATATTTTTATTCGCTAATTACTAGAAAGGAAGCTTTGTTTTATACTATAGTTAATTATGATGTTGGCAACACTAATTTGGGTAGACTGTTTTTGATGTTGGTAGCATTGATTTGAGTTTTTTGAATGGGATTTTTACTTTATTGAATGTTGGACAACAATCGAAGAAGTAGGGATTGCAAAATAAATTCGCCGTCACGATAGAATAATTATGATTGCATCGCGAGTAATCTAGAAGTAACTCTGAAGGACTGTGTCTAAAGTATAACCCCCAGGAGGATATTATAGTCAAGCCGTCATACTGTTAGTCTGCGTATAGACTACAACTTTTCTCTCTTGATGTCATTATGGAGCATCATCATTTTACTTTTAATTAAGCCAGTAAGATGAGTGAGATGTGTTTGTTAAGGACCAATAGAATCGCTTTATTTGACACACTGAGTGAATGAGACGATGATGAAGAGGTGTTAGCTATAACGTTGGTAACATTGATTTGCAAAGGAAAGCCGACATACTGAAGGTCTGATTGTATCTTATAAATGTTGGTTTGTTTGGATATTTAGATGTTTGATAGTCAATCACACGAAAACTGCTGAACGGATTTCGATGAAATTGCGCACACAGATACTTTATAACCTAGATTAACTCATAGGCTTACTTTTATCCCTGAAAAACATAGTTCCTGCGGGATAATAATAAAATGTTGATTGAACGTCTGCTTTTTTATATAGCAATTTTTAATAGGTTATTCTCTCTACTCAGATTAATGTTTTTTTATGTAAAACCTAATCAATAATTGCTCCCATGCAAAGCAGGGGTAAGTCGACTATTTGTAAATAAGTGGCTCTGGCTGTCTGTTTCAGTACCAGGGTAGCATGACGGCCCGTCGCGGCGCTACGGGGAGGGAGCGCTCGTGCGTCATCTGTCTCCCCCCGTAGGCGGGTGGTCGACATCCCGCAAAAATGACTGATATTGGCATATCGGGAACGACTCAACAACTCCATTCCAATTGTATAACCGCGCTGTTGCTATTTCAGAATATTCGCTAATAGATAGAGAACCTTACATAACTAAATTATATTGGAAATATTTACATATTTTTTTTGACATCCCATTTGTATGTAATGAGGGTATGTATGTAAGTTATATCAACAATACAACTGTATAAATTATATCCAATTATGTGCAGTCATAGCTATTGGTGTACACCTACAAAATGATAGATATCCAAAAAAATGAAAAACTCGCCAACTTATTAAAAATAAAATAATAAATTTGAAAATTAATATGTTATTTTCACTAATATCTGTTCATTTTTAAATATACATATGTGTGGTAAACGGAAAGTGCATTTATGTAATTAATATAAGATTTTATTGTTATTCTTTCTCACGATTGTATTATTTTGTATCGCTATTAGTTTATCCAATAAATAAATTTGAATAAAAAATATATAAAAATAATTTTACGTTGTATTTGCTATATCTTTAATCGGTTTTTGCAGCGCACGCCGAAAATGGCAGAATTATTCCTACTTACTTGACACTTATTATTAATTGTAAATGTAAATTATAGCTTATGTGTTATTCTGATGTATAAGCTATATTATTGTAAAGTTTTATCAATATCCATTAAGTAACAAACATCCATACATACAACCTTCGCGTTGTTCGTAATAATCTGAATAAGGTTTTTATACAGAGAAAATTCGCAAAAGTTTTTCTGAAACTATTCAAATTCGAAAAAAGCTAAACATACTTTTTTCTATAGAACTGAAGCAGAAACTGGAAACTATCTGTAACTCACATTTTTATTTGTTAAATTCAGAAAGCCAAAAAATAGGACAGCTCGCCTGTCCGATTTGGTCGTCTGTCAGGTAAATAATACATATTATTAAATACGGTTTGATGACTAGAATATTACTCCTAAGGGTTGTACTTTAGACACAGAGTGACTATATTGTTAAATTTTATCACCTCAGAGAAGCAAAGATGGGTCAGCTAGTCCTAAAGTAAAAGTAAATCTCATTTAAATTTATTACAAAATATTTTCTTTTTACAATATCTCAAAAAAAAATGGAGCAGTCCCAATAAATGTAATATAAATACGTACACAACATGTACAACGTACGCATAACACATTCAAGCGACGTATGTATCCAGCGATAGCTTCATTAAAGACATAAGACACACCTCCTCTGCAAGGCTATTCTCCTGGTACAAATTGCGCATGGTGCCGCGCTAGGTGGCCGACTTCACCAACGCTATTCGCCTCCCGCGGTGACGGCGCGCTGCGCGCTGCTCGTGGCGGCGACTCTGTTTCCTTAACAACTACGCTTAGTTACTCCATCTTTGTGGGTTAATTTATATTCCCAATTGTATATATTAATTATGTAACCTCTAGTCATCCTCGCTTCTCTGAGGTTTAGATTAAACCTCTATACTTCCTAAAATCCCCCTTATATATCACTATCACTACATAGTATAAAACAAAATCGCTCTCCGCTGTCTGTTTGTATGTCCCTATGTATGTATATAGAGTGATTCAAGAGGAAGGTATAATACATACATAATATAGTAGAGAAACACTGATAAGTTTACAGGTTTCTAATGTGATTTCGAACATAAATACATTTTTTTGCGTTTACATTGCAAACGCTGGCTGAACCCTACGAGATAGATCAAAATAATGTACTACAGTATTGTACACATTTAAAAGTTCTACAAAAAAGTCCGCGATGGTATATGTCTATCTCTTAGGGATAACCCACACATTTTTTATCCTTTACTTTTTACGAGAAATAATGGCTTATTTACGAAGCGATTTTAAATAATACAGCATTAATCCTTATCCAATTAGGTCCCTTAAGTACATTGCGTATTTAATATAGATCAATATGGCCCTTAACAGCATGAAATTTAAATGAATATTTTAGAAAATATTATAGATTTAAAATTCAGGGACATAGCGGACAAATAATGTTTTGCTTTCTATTGTTATAAATTGAATTAATGTGTTTGATCATTATGAGACTACAGTGACAGTACAGTGTCAACGGGAGAAAAGATCTTTTCAGACAACAATATTAACATGCAATGTAAACGGAAGCCGAGCATTGCCTGAGTTTAAGATCTAGGAGGAAGGTTAAAGACGTCTTCTACAACGCGTTAACTCTCACTACCACCGTTTGACCTCGCTACCGAATATTTAAATAATAATGTACACGTGCTCCGCGATAACGAAAGCCTACTTTTATGCTTTTTTTTTTAATACTAAATTGTTACACATTTTTATTAATCTAAGTCTGGTTATACAATACAAATGGTCGCTGTTGAGAATTAAATTCCGACATCCGCTATTGGATACCTTTGCCGGAATTGATTACTTAACACCACGTAACCCGATTGCTCGTTTGCCTTCCTATTCTATAAAAAAAAAAAAATTGAGTTCTCTGTCAGTGAGTCGCGAGTAGCCGCACGCATATGTACTGCGCGACACCCCTTGACAGACTGGATCAATCCTATCGGAACAAAGGATATATATTGCCTACACGTGGGTATACTTGAAATAAGATAGAAGGAAAATAGTGTTCGCGGATGGTAATTATATTAAATAAAGTTCGTAATAAATTATTTCCACCTTTAGTAAAACGGTGACAAGGTTGCAACATCGAAACCTTGATAAAGCTTTCACATGTGGATGGTGTGCATGATACCGTCGCGCGGGGGAGTGGGGAGAGGGGGCAGGGGAGTGAACGAGCGAGGGAAGGCACGTGACACTGATAAGTGATAGACAGTTATGCGTCGGACCATCGGACGTTCCCGATCCGATCGCATTCGGTGAAATTAAACAGCTATGAACAACATCTTCTTGCTCATCTAAATATTTATTATTTTTGCATTATTAAATAAGTATATCTTATACCAGGTTGCACTACTTTTCACGTCCTTTATTATTTTTATCAAATACAAGAGGCCTGCCCTCGCCTACTCTTTAGAAATTTAAAGCAAAATTATAATATATCCTGAGATTGTCACTCGGTAATAGGGTAACTTTTCATCATTGAATAAAGAAATAAAACAATAAAGAACGAAACGTTAAAAAGAACAGAAGATAGAAAGTAGAAACAATCAAATATTTCCTATATATAATAGATGTACATGTAGATATTAAACAAAAGGTTTTACATAACATTACATGTGCTTGCCAATAATATTTTTATCGCAATGTCAATAACCTCCCGTTTTGCGCTCTACATTTATGACGTACTAGGCAACACGTGTAAGAATTATTTTCTGTTATCTAGATTGTTATTGTGAAGTCACTACTAACCTATCTATCTGAACATTTACATACAATATTTAATATAGCTCGTTATGTAACGAGACAACCGACATTTTTCTACAACACGAGAATATTTCTTTGTCTGACTTATGGCTACTTATTTAATATAAAGATCTCTAATATAGAATATTTTTTTTATCATCTAGAATACAAGCAGTATCACTTCCATTCCCATTCGGTATTCACAGCATTTAAGTGGAACAGCTTGTTATATTACAAAACAACTTTGTCTTATCCACGTGTACCCTACTGTTACATGTAGTTCAGAATTGACAATATATATACTATATACACGCTTAAAATCCTTGTTGTTTACCTTCTAGACTACTAACGATAGTATGACATGATTCTCGTGACACATTCGTCGTGTTATGGTTGACCCTGATACAATATTTCCTGTAAGAATTGTTCTTGATGTAAAATAACAACGTGAGCCAGACTTGCCCCTTCCCCTCCCGTACCATTTATGCTTCCGTTCTATTGGACTGTCCCTCAGGGTACACTGAAACCGCAGCATTCTTTTCTTCAATCTCCCTTTCTCACTCTATCTTCGAGGTGGCAAAACAAGAGTAACTCTCTCATTTATATCGATGTCCACGTACCATCAGGGGGACCGTCTGCTCGCAAATAACTTGCCTAGCTATGCCTTAACTGCCATAAGAAATTAAGAAATAAATTTAATTTATTGCTTTATAGATAATATATAATCCAAACTTCGAAATATAATAAGTTTGCTCAGTTTTTATAGCCTCAAGTTAAATAATAACGTTCAGTCACATGGCTACTTATTACATGAGGGTCGGCAATAAAACGAGTTCTAGAAACGAAATGGATGGATAGCGTTTGTCTTGTCCGCGATAATTTACGTACGCCCATCAGAATGCGTTGATGGCAAATTAACCTCTAACACCAGATAATACGGCTTAAAATTGGCTATACGCTGGACAGGATAATGTTTAATCACTAACAAGTGTAACAGAAGACCTTGATAAGATAGTGGCTATGAAAACAAACGTGAACGTGGTAACCAATACCAATAAGTGTAGACTATCTTAACTCAACTGAGACCTTAGAAATTTTAATGGGTTCCCGACTTCTGACATATGATAGAGAGAACTTCTTAGCATTCCATGGATTCACTGTGCGTTTGCGGGGGCCATCGTGTGAAAGAAAGAGGAATTCCGAATAAAAGCCGAGACTTGCGGAACGAGAATAGGTTTAAGGGGCCCCTTTCCGTTCTCTACTCGTGTTACTCTCCCTTTCCAGCCAAATTCGATATGATCCTGTTAACGTAGCTTTGGATACTCTCTCCAGTATAGAATTTACTGCTCCTACTTCTACAGCGTATAGATTTACTATATATAACTATTTCTCATCAATTCATCCTTAAGTCCAAACATTTGCCATACCAAAATAAAAGACGTAGGTAATAGAAATATTTTGTTTCTTGTTGTTATGAGTAAGTTGTTTTTAAACTAAAATAGCACCCGTAATTCCGTCAACAACTTTTGCTCAGACTCCATTCATTGACAATGACGTGTGTAGGTTTCAGAGTATTGCCCAGTGGGTGGAAACTCTTGTAGCTATTGTTACACAACTACAATCAGAAACGCCAGCGTCCATCTTTATTGGATTTTAGAAGAGTATTTGCGTCCGTCAGTTACGTAAAACATTATTATTTCTCGCTACAATGTCACCAACATTGATTTGGTTCGTTTGAAATTGAAGTGCAATTGACAGAATTTCTTTGGAGAAAGTTTTAGTATCGTAAAATAATAATAAAATTGATGGCTGGCTCATCCAAAATGTAAAAAATATAAGCTTTCAAGTTATAATGATACCCTGATTAACGTTGGCCAATATAATGAACAACAAAGGCAAAAATCAAAATTAAGAATAATAAATGTACAACGTAGGATTTTAATGACATTAATTATGAGTACGTAGGCGACGTTATTATTCGCAAACTAAAACTGCTGATTCGGCCTTGTGATCACTACCTTGAAGCTTCAGTCTCACATCACAAGTTACATCACAAAAACCACTTCTTAATTTGTTCCATCTAGTCTGAATTTCAATTGGTATTAACTCGTGTATTATTCGGCAAATAAATTTGAATAAATTTACTTTTGTCTTTATTATAACAATATCATTCGAATTTAGCACTGTTTCTAAGAGAAAATGCGCTACGTTTTCTAAGATTAGATGTAAGTTTCAAAATAGGTTAAGATTACATAGTACGTACAAAACTGAAACCTCATAAATATTTAAATAACTCTTCACTATGATATCACTTGCCAAATATCACGCATGACATTGTGTTCATAAAAACTTGTAAACAAAGTAACGTGCAGAAATTATTTCTTCTGATATTTTTAAACAATGATGTCGCAAACATTGTTAATACAAGTAATGTAAATTTTAATACATCAGTACAGTAAACACTTAAAACAACATATTTTTATCTTTACACTGCACCGTGCATAATAGCTGATATACTCGTGCATGAAAATTTAAATAAATTATAATTATCTTGTGTCACAGTAGAACTTACCCAAGTACTCTTTGATCCATTTCTTTTTGGGTGGCCTTGCAATCTTCTCGGTGTCCTTCGCTTCATCCTTAATTATTTGAAGTTTGGAAGCGGAGGGTATTCCCACTTCGGGCACTATCGCCTGGGGAGCTAGAACCGACTGAGGATAACCGTGACCATTAAGCGGTTGAAACTGTTGATACGTCTTCAGCATGATCGGTATCGGCTCAATAATGCTACCGAAGTCTGTCTCTCTGGTATTGAGCGCAATAGTGTGGAGCGTGTCTGTGTAGAACGCCTCCCCGGGCGCACTCATCGTGCCAAAAAGTTCCGACTCAGCACTTCTCCGGCAACTGGCAGTGACCAAATTAACTTTGGTGGTTTCCATGAATATACCCATTCTACGTTTGGGCACAATTATTGTCAACTCACTTCACTAGTCCTCATTTTTAAAATACAAGTCTTTATACACATAGCAAACGTTTTATAACTTTCACTTGTTACGCTTTATTTTGTAACATTTCTGTAAACACAAGAATAATGAACAAAAGGTTTGTTTGCGTTCAAAAAGAACAAGGAAGCTGTATAAGGATTTAAGGGTTCGGAAGCGAAGAGACAGAATAGCAATCTGAGAACTAAATGTAAAATTGTTACTCAAAATGATTCAAGTGTAATTTTGCGTTGAACTTTAAGAATTTTTATATAAAATCATACAAATTCTTACCACCACACTTTTCATAAAATCAGACAAGTTGCATGGAGTAAAACAAGCAAAAAATAAATACGCCAACCCGTTTATAGCCATCAAAGAAATTTCTAATTTCACTTTTACTTTATCAGGATTCATGTTATAAAACAATTGCGAAAAACGTTTAAAAACGCTTTGAATTACATTTAAAATTAACGAATTTACCAAGTTACCTAATTTTAAAAATTAACAACAACGAATACAGTCATTACGGTTTATAGTTACACGTATAACGAGAGAAAAAAAGCAAACAGGTCTGCGGTAGTCTCGAACATTCAAACAATCATCATTAGCAATAACATTGTTAGAAGCAAATAACATTGTTAGAATCGATACGATTACGTATAAAGTTGTACGTGTACGTAAAAGTTGGAGTGAGATGGTGAATTAGAATGGTCGTGTGGTTCGAAGGCCAGTATAGTGCGTCGCTCGCGGCTCGACGATGTTCAACAAGTGAGGGGCATGTGAGGGGCGAGGGGGCCGCATGCGTGGCACGGCTGCGGGCACGTGCACTGCCGCCCGCCCCCGCCCCACCTCGAGACGCGAGCACGATACAGACAGTTATTACAACCTCCTACGCTTGCATGTTACCCTGGTACTAGAGGCAACCGAATTGGCAGACATTTTCAATCTTCCTCTGGCGAAAAAGTACCAATCATTGTTGCTATAAAATGGTACGAAGAATAAAAATTTACATTTATTAAAGTTATTTTGTAAACATTATTGAATAGATAAATGTACGTTATTTTAAAATGTGTAAATAAAACTGACCAACATTGTTATTTAATTTATTGGGGAAGGTCATCACCCACAGGAACTTAGCATTCATATCACTGAATTAGCGAGAATTTCAAATAGACGTTGCAGACATGAAAAAAGAGAAAAAATTTCAATAAAAATCTGGTTAGGGAGTACACCCAGCAGATGTTCTATTTGGTGATGATTAGTCACCTTTGTCCACGGCCATGTCAACCACTCAAGTGTTGACTGAACTTAATGCAATGGGAAAAAGTAGTCTAGCTTACATATGCGTAAGACCGAAACCCGTTCAGATTATTTGGTTGTATATTATGTATTGTTTATATATTTCACTATACATACAAACAGGAAAACCAAATTAATTAATAAATAAAAGGAAAAACTAACCAAGCTTATTGAAAAGTATAAGATGATGATTGACGTCATTGCTGATAAAATTGAAGAACAATATACTTAAATCGTAACATCTTAACCTACACTTTTCAGTCAAAATTAAAAAAAAACATTTCTCAGTAATATGACTTTTACAAAATCAACTTTAAATGAGAAAGAAGTTGGTATGAGCTAATATATTGCTCCATAAAACGATTCAAGCGTTTAATAAGTATTTTATTATTATACCGCAGAAACTACGATTCTTTCCGGGATAAAAAGTAGCCTATATGTTAATCCAGGTTATAAGGTATAAGTGTGCCAAATTTCATCGAAATCCGTTCAGTAGTTTTTGTGTGATTATCAAATATCCAAACTCATCAACATATAAAATCACATTTATAATATTAGTAGGATTTGTTTTGTCTCAAGTAATTAAATATCACTTGCTATAACGGTGAAGGAAAACATCGTGAGGAAACCTGCACTCCTGAGAGTTCCCTAAAAGTTCTCAAAGGTGTGTAAAGTCTTACAACCTGCGCAGGGTCATCATGGTGTACTATGACCTATCCCCCTCCTCACTAAGGTGGAGACCCGACTCAGCAGTAGGCCAATAATGGGTTGTGATATTTTTTCTTTAGTATTTATCTAGGCGGATCCGGGGCGGGTGACTAATATAGCTAGGTATATAAATACAATAGCAGAGCATGTGGTGAGTGCGTACATGTTTGGTATATAAGAGCACAATGTTATCACTTATCGTAACACGCGCCAAGCTCTGCTGATATCGAACTAAAACAACTTGTTACTCGACACTCGACTTGCTAGGTTACAGATTATATTAACTTATTACTCAAAACTCAAGCGTCAGTATCTCAGTGGTTCAGGCGTTGGATTTACGATCTATAAGTCGTGGGTCATTGGAATAATGACGTAGTAGAATTTTTAATATATTGACAAGTTACAACAGTAAATATATTTTACTATTTTCCCGCAGAAACTGAATTTATTCCCGGATAAAAAGTATCCTATGTGTTAATATAGGTTATAAAGTATCTGTGTGACAAATTTCAATGATATTATTTCAGCCGTTTTTGCGTGATTGAGTAACAAACATCTACATTCAAACTCTCACATTTATAATATTAGTAAGAAGTAAGACTAATTAAAACTCAGAGAAAGGAGGACAAGCAGAATTATCGAATATTTAAGTAGAGCAACATTGTTAAGTAAGATAATATTACAATATTGAAAGGATGTTTCTATCTCTTTCTACCATTTCTTCAGCACAGCAACGTAGCTTGTCAGTGAACGCGTTTACGTCAAGAGTTATTTTTTTTTTAAATTTTATCTCAGTTCAAAATGGAAGCCTAAACTTAGCAACACCGTTGATAAATTTGTGTTTGCGGGTTCCTTTTATACTATTTCAAGTATACCGACGTGTAGACGATATATAACATTTAGTGCGATATATTACGAGTCAGTCTCTCTGGTGTTGTCGCAGTGTAATGTAGTTAATATTATAGTGCCGTGGTTAAGGTCACCCTTTATGAAGTCCAGGTAAGTTAGCTTTATTATCTACTGTAACTAGTGTCTGGGAAGCGTAAAAGGCCTTTAGTGCTACAGCTTGGTCGCAAGTACAAGTCGCTGCCCGACTTCTTGTCTAAATAGCACGTGTACACGTATTGCTGTACAGTAACACTTATTATAACAGCTGTCTTGTGTACATCCTGGAGCAGATGCCATTATAATCTTTTTTGTCAAAAGCATACGGCCTAATTTCCTACGAATATAATCTAAAGTGACACATAATTTTCGCAAGTAAAAATAGACTACCGATCTCGAATATGCAACTGATATTGATATTGATCTTAAGTGGTGGTAAGGCAATTAAGAGTATGGCTGACGATAGAATAATTAAAAAAAATCTCATTATTTCTTTTTTTTTATCTACCATAATTGAGCAGATGGTCCACCACCATCGCTCATGCGTTGCATCCTCAAAGATATGGGGAGGGGGAGTGAAGAAAAAGCATTAATGTCGCAAGCCAGTCGAGGAACAGATCTTCTACCACCAAGGGGTGCTGGGTTACTCGGCTCTTACGAGATGCTCTCCCAGCGGCAGAGGGGAATTGTATTCTAACCCGTCCCCTCATGGGTACAATATTATATGTCCACAGAGTTAATGAAACAGAGGTGTCAGTCAAATAAAATAAATGCACTTCTGTGTGTGAAGAATTTACCATAGTTACCAAAAAAAATTGTCTTAACGTATTTATAATTTTACGGAAAAATATCATCATCATCATCATCACGACCCGTCAATGGCTCACTGCTGAGCCAGGTCTCCTCCTCATAATGAAAAGGGTATTAGACCATAGTCCACTACGTTGCGGGTTGGCAGACTTCACACACCTTTGAGAACATGGAGAACTCTCAGGAGTGCAGGTTTCCTCACGATGTTTTCCTTCACCGTTAAAACACAGATAACTCACAGAAGTCAGAGGTGTGCCTGGGTGGGGGATCGAACTCGGACTTCCCGAGTAAGACATTGAAGTCTCAACCACTGGGCCATCACTGCTTACACAGAAACATATATATTAACTAGCTGACCCGGCAAACGTTGTTTTGCTATATAAATTCGGGGCGGGTCACCCTTATCACTTAGAGCTACTGAATATGCATATAAAATTTCATAAAAATCGGTTGAGCCGTTTCGGAGGAGTATGGTAACTTACACTGTGACACGAGAATTTTATATATAAGATATAATTTAATGAATAATAATATATATAAATATTAAGATAAAAATATACCAGGATATCAAAGAAATAGAGAAGTAATAAGGAATGTGTCTACTATATCGACTTGTAAGCGTTATGTAACCGCTGTAGACACGTGTATGTGTTTATATTACATAACTTCCCCGTAACTTGTTACATTACAGTACTGTTTGGCAATCTGTTTGTACGTTTCAATATTTATATTAAGACCTATAATAATACAGACGAATATTCATACGAATATCACGAAAATGCTTTTGAAACCCTTTTGAAAATATCAAAATGATTATGTGCCAATAACTTTTGAATAGGTATCTCAACTCCTCAAGGATGCCATCATCAGAACTGGATTTAGAAAAATGGTACCAATCTGTAAGTAGTCTTGGGTAGTTCACGAACGACTTAGTTCAAAAGAACGCTCCTTTAGGTGAACTATACGAACTAGTTCGCCGATTATCTCGCTCTTAGATCCTTTTAGTTCTTATATATTTTTTAATTAAATTGATTACTAAAAGGAATGAATTCTGGCATCCTTAAGGATGGTTATGCTTCATCCATACTTGACTACTTGTTTCCTATAAAAATAAATGTGTAATAAATAAAAATGGATGGATGAGTGGATTATTTCTAATAAAAAATCGATATATACTTATATATTTAAATGGTGATAGAAATATCAAAATATTGTTCATAAACATCGATATTTCTAAGATCGATATTTCACTGTTGAGAATATCGATGATTTTATTCCTTTATTTATTATTTTTACTAAATTATTTAAAAAAAGAACTAACGAACTAAAAGAGCGAAATAGTTCACCATTGGAAAACGAACTAAAAGGAGCGTTCTTTTTGGTGACCGTTTAGGCCTAAGACTATCAGTAGGTAAGCATATCCCAAATACAAAAAAGAATTTTCAGTTCTGTTCATAAATGACGAATGAATACATACAACCGAATTGATAACGTACATATATCTGTCTCTTTTTAACAATTTCATTTTGAAGAGAGAATTAGAATAACAACATTATAGAAACGCTCTCAGGGAGACAATCACAATCTCTCTATCGCTAAATATATTGCATATATATATATATATGGAAACGCCCGGAAGTAAACTTGGTGTATTTATAACATACTAGTGGTCGCTTATTGGGCGAAATTCGACCATAATAAATTTAAATTAATTTAACAATAAATAAAAAAAAAGAATTATGCCGATGCATTTCTGGGTTTCTATCTGAATTATTTTCTTGTTTTGTCCTCTTTTGACCCCTTTTTTTACGTAGTCGGGTTATAGTTTTTTAAACTTTATATTTTTATTGATTTAATGTATTATGCATAATAAAAAAAAAATCAGCATTTTGCACTCCTCTAAATAAATTATAAGTGTGGACATACTCCTCCGTCCGTGCAATAGAGTAAAGAGGGGTATAAAGTTTTTGCTTCACGTAGTATAGATAACGTCATTTAATGTCCTGCTCTTTTACTTGATACCATGGAATTCAAAAGAACTTGTAAAACAAAATTCAATCGAAATCATTGACCAACAAAGGAATTATATTTTAGGTGGGTTAGCGTCCTCAGAAACATCTCTTATACAGAATTATATTTACAACTAAGGGAGACGAGCCTAGCGCTAGTTTGGGGCTAAGATTGGAGATTAATTAATCCATCTAAATTAAAGAAAACGGCTGATGCAATGCAATGTCTCAAATTTTTGAATTATTGAAGCCTAAGCAACCATCTTATGTCAGCATTGCGTAATTCATTGCGATTTTTGTAATTGGAGCTGAGCTACATCTCAGCGAAGCGAGAACGGGTCAGCTTGTCTATATATACAACCTTAAAAGATAATCTTTGTTTCATGAAATTAGTATAAAACAAAGTCGCTTCCCATTGTCTGTCTGTCCCTATGTATGCTTAGATCTTTAAAACTACGCAACGGATTTTGATGCAGTTTTTTTAATAGATAGAGTGATTCAAGAGGAAGGTTTATATGTATAATACATGTATATTATAGTAGAGAAACATATGAAAGAACAATGTTTCTCATGTTTGACCTTCATGCTGTACTAACGTAGGCTGTATACAGACAGAACAATTAACGCTGTTGTAATATATTATATTGCAAAACATATTCTTAATTAAGTTACAATTAAAATAACGCGAGTGTATGTATGCGTTGTAAACCTTTATGAATTGTTACACAACTATTTTTTGCTGTTATATCTTCTATACTAAATACTTAATGTATACTTATATATAAAGCTGAAGAGTTTGTTTGTTTGAACGCGCTAATCTCAGGAACTACTGGTCCGATTTGAAAAATTCTTTCAGTGTTAGATAGCCCATTTATCGAGGAAGGCTATAGGCGATATATCATCACGCTACGACCAATAGGAGCGGAGCTACACGCGGACGAAGTCGCGCGGGTCGACTAGTAATATATAAAGCTGAAGAGTTTGTTTGTTTGAACGCGCTAATCTCAGGAACTACTGGTCCGATTTGAAAAATTCTTTCAGTGTTAGATAGCCCATTTATCGAGGAAGGCTATAGGCGATATATCATCACGCTACGACCAATAGGAGCGGAGCTACACGCGGACGAAGTCGCGCGGGTCGACTAGTAATATATAAATCTGAAGTTTGTTAGTTTGTTTGAACGCGCTTATCTCAGGAGCTACAAGTCCGATTTGAAAAATTCTTTTAGTGTTAGATAGCCCATTTATCGAAGAAGGCTATAGGCGATATATCATCACGCTACGACCAATAGGAGCGGAGCTACACGCGACGAAGTCGCGCGGGTCGACTAGTAATATATAAAGCTAAAGAGTTTGTTAGTTTGTTTGAACGCGCTTATCTCAGGAGCTACTGGTCTGATTTGAAAAATTCTTTCAGTGTTAGATAGCCCATTTATCGAGGAAGGCTATAGGCTATATATCATCACGCTGATAAAGTCGCGCTGGTCGACTAGTCTTATTTTACAACAAAACAATGAATAATTTACCAATTCAAAATGGATGTAATAATTCGGATAAAACAATATTGGGGAGAGGAGAGAGACTAGTTCCCTGGGAGATTGGTAGTCTATTGAACAAGTAGATTTTGTGTCATAAAGATATATCTCGTAGTCAAGCAGTTTAAATATGGCGGATGTGTTTTTGTCGTAGTTGAAGAAAATGATTATGCCTATTTATATCTCACATGAATAAATTAAAGTTAAATTATTTAAAGTACATTTTAAATATTACAAGTTAATAATAATATGTTAAATATAATGTAAAACGGTATGTAATCCCAATATATCTAGGGATACTTGGTACAATTTTTAAGGGAGACTTGATCCCTAGTTAAAATATCCCGAACGTTTTTTAGGGACTATCGTCGTCACTATATTTTTTTATAATAGATAAGGTGCAAACGAGCAGATGGCCCACCTGATGGTAAGTGGCCACCATCGCCTATGGAGATCAGAAAAACAAGAGGTACTCTCTGCGTTGCATCCTCGAAGATAGAGTGAGAAATGCTGCGATTTCAGCGGACCTAGAGTCCACTAAATCCGTAGTATTATTAGGATCCGATAGGGAGGGGATAAGTACAAATACCCGATTTGTCTTTCACCCGTGGATGTCTGAAAGACTCGTCCCGTTATCCGCCTCGTTTTGAGTAAAAAATAAAATGGTCACTATAGGTATACCGCGATATGTAAAATGAATATTAAATACACGTGGTAAATTGCGATGCGAAGATGGGACGATTGACTAGTATATATAAGTAAGCAGAAAAACAATATAATTTACACACGAGCTAAATAACGAGAAAAATCGCTGATACAGTCTCTTGTGGCAGCGCCTCGAGAATATTCTACATATTCTGATTACCTAAACATATATGACTATATTTGCATAACAAAGCAGTATGTTTGAGGTTAATATAATGTTACTTGTTACATTTAAGATTATTTTAATACTAGTCTACCCGCCCCGGACACGCACGTGTGTAATATACGACCTGTACTTACATTTAACAAATTTAATTCTCAATATATCTATATAATAATAAATAGCTCGCATATATGTATGTCGACACGTAAATTAGGCTTAGGTTAACCTAACCTTAGTTTTAAACAGAGAGCCTGGATAGTGGAGGCGAGTTTTTCCATTCAATAAAGGAACTCCTTACCCTACTCCTCGGTCACAAGTACAAGGCACTGCTTAGGTACCTGTCGTAATTGTAAGAGATCACAATGTTTAGTTATTTATCGGTTTAGTAGCACTATCAACGTTGCGTTTACGCGACAGTAGGATAAATTCCATATCAAACCCCCCCTTTGTAGTGTTTTTCAATATACGCCCTCTCTCTCTCATTCTCCTCCTCATTTTCTCCGAGTTGTACATAAGCGTATAACTTCAGAACGACTGCACCAAGTAAGTGAGACAAAAGATAATGAGATGATGACAAATTGGCGACACACTACGCATAATAGAATAGAAATTCAAAGAAAAAAATTTGGGTAAATATCATAATTGCAGGTAGAATATAAATGAATAAATGAGTGTGTGCGAGCGAGTAGAGAGCTAGCAAATGAGTATGTGAGTGACTAAGTGAATGATTTGTGTACGCCTCAGAAGCGAAAGAAGAATCATACTTTAGAAACCTATCAATTTAAGTCCTAAGTTAAAATTGGGATAAAATTTTATATTCTGGAAATTGATTAACTGTTGTCATGGTAACCAGAGCATATTAGACGATATTATACTATGATACAAGGGGATACTTAAGATTTATCAAAAAACATTTAGTCCTACTTCCTACTAATATTATAAACGCGAAAGTTTGTAAGAATGTATAAATGTATGTTTGTTACTCTTCTATGCAAAAACTGCTCAATGGATTTTGATGAAACTTTGCAATAATATAGTTTACACATCAGAATAACAGATAGGATATAATTTATAATGATGTAGTGTGAATTATCCAATATATACGCGCAGCTAGTTTTCAATATATTGTTGCTGAATTCAGGTGCTAACATATTTTATTATTATCCCGCAGGAACTATGAATTTCCCCGGGATAAAAAGTAGCCTATATCATAATCCAGGTTATAAAGTATCTATGTGCCAAATATCATTAAAATCCGTTAAACCGTTTTTGCGTGACTAAGCAACAGACAACCAAACTTTCACCTTTTTTAGCAACATATGCCAACAATTATTATTACGTATGATCGCTATTGTATCCAAAGTGGATTTTCTTGACCTCGGACTGATAAGTTAGAAGATCAACACTACCAGGGTAGCAGAAACATCAAGAGTCATGACAAAAAGGTAAGGTTTTTACTAACGAAGCAAGAACAGACACATTTACAGTAATATTGTAGTTAGTATGTTTGTTGCGAATAAGCACAAAATCTACTGAATCAATTTTGATAATTCTTTTATCGATAAAACCTAAAAATTGAAAATACCTCGCCAATAATGTAGAGTTAACGTCTATGTTGACTGACTGAAGGATATTAAATTTTTTAAATATTTTTTTTTTAATATTTCTGATTAGATAGTAGCGCCATAATTATTATCTTTCGAAACTCATACAAAAAAGAACTAAATATTTTGACTAGCGTCACTTCTCTCTTTTGTACATAACCATATCTTAGTATCATTATTAAATATTATTATCTTCTAAATCCTAACAAACTCTACTTGTATTAAATTTAAGAAATTTCATTATTAAAATTAAAATAAAACAAATTTTTTTTACACAATAACTGAGCTGAACTAAATTCGAAACGACACTATCAACAGCTAAGACAAAGAAACAATAAAAACCTTGCGCTTGTGACGATACTGGATGCAAATATTTATTTATGATAACATTACCTACTGACCGATAAACCTGTAAGGATAATAATCATTTTATTTAATTATTATTATTAGTTTTAAAGAAAAAAAAATCAAACGTAATTATTACAAGGTACCGACGTATTTATTTAGCGGACCAAAATATGAAGGTAAAAAAATAAGAACTGTTCGGCAATTATAAGTGAAAAAATTACACCCATTCATGTTACGCCATTCATAACTAGACATAGCTATTGATAAAAGCCTCAGCAGTCATAGTATGTATAGGAGAAACCTGCTCAGATGTGCTATTCTGTCTCAATCTTGGAACTGTGTAGGATAACTTAATTACCTGATCGATTAATCTGGCTGAAAGGATCGTATATGACGCGAAGAATTACCAGATGCTGATATTTTGGATTCGTGCTGGATCGCGAAGATTCCAGAAAGTATTAGAGCTTAGAGGCACCAGTATAGGAAATAGAGGAGTGGACACGGGGTTGCGGAGCGAGGCGAGGGGCTCCAGCGGTGGCCACTCGCTAATTGTCGGCTGCAGCGGACGCGCACGTGGGGCGAGGCGCGCAGGTGCCGGCGACCTCGCGCTATCTCGTCTCGCCGCGAGGTCGCGATGATAACAAATGCTATTTTCGTCCGCAGCCGCCGGCCGCGGTCGTGACCGTCGCGAACGCACCCACGGAACCGCAATCTCCCGAAATGGCAGCGCGCCGTGCGACCAGTCGCGACACGTCGCGATATCGGACCTAGAGGAGCGACAACCACCGGAGCTCGGAGCGGTCCAGTGCCGACGAACTCCGCTCGACGACTGAGGAGCTCACGCGGACTGCCAGAGCGCGTCGTGACTCGGAGGGCGGAGGCGGGAGGCGCGCGACCTCCGTCCCTCCCCCGCGGTCGCCGCCGCCGGACGAAATCGCAAGGGGGCCGGGCGGGCGCGGGGGGACGCGCACGCGGTCGAGCGCAACGCTCGCCGAGTCGCCGCTGCACCGTCTCAGCACTTTACATAACGCTGCAAGACGAAGATACGCGGCGCGACGCACTCGCCCGCTCGAAACGAGGTCGCAGCAATGCGATACACCTACAGAATTCAAAGAGCGGCGCGCCAATAGGCCCTGGGTGATGAAACGGCGGCGTTAGCGCGTCGATGACGCGTTCGAGGAGTTAGTCGGTCACCGACGGAGTCACTGAACCTCGACGGCCGACGCCGGCGAATAAGGTGAATGGAACGTTGCAACCGAATCGGGCAGTGTTGGCGACGCGCGACGGTGCAAACGTACAAGTCCGCCGTGGCCCACGTCTCGCTCCTTATGCATGATGTCGTCTAACTTTCTAATAAAAGACGGTTAGATGACGTTCCAATAGTAGCATTATTCGCAGATATTATTTTACTATTGTAGGATAAAGCAATCGAGGACGACGACTACAAATCTTTGCATTACATTAAAATAAACAGAAAGCTGTGGTAACCAACGCAACTAATTTACTTAATAGATCACTCGCATTACTGACTAATAGGATTTCCGTAACACGACATCAATGTGTCACCACTCACAAAATATTTCCTTATATTACGGGTGACACAATATAAAATAACATTGTTCACCAAACTACTTTACATACACATTAGAATGAGGAAATCTAGCTTATAGTTAACTGAAAGTATATCAGATATAAACGAAATGTACTGTACATGGAATTCTTGAAAGATTGGTGGAAAAGGAAGTATATTTTTAGTCAGGTCATTTATTTAATTGTGACGATTTGCATTACAGTAGACGTATGTGAGAGTTAGTGCAATGGCGATATGCCGTCCGAAAAGAGGTTATTTATCGTTCACGTAAGCCTTTGTGAAGGAAAAGGAGGGAACAAGTATAATTTGGAGTGCTGGTCACAGGAACACATGAATAAGTGGGTGCAGGTACCGATACGTTGGAGAGAGGTGAAGCGAGGCGGGGAGGGGGGAGGGAGGCAAGGAGGCAGGGAGCGCATGCGTGCGTCGGCTGACCTTGGCGCGGTGCAGCGTGCAGCCCGGCCGCGGCCGCCCCCCGGACTCCCCTGCACACCACAACCACACCTGCCGGTTTAGCAGGTTGCGATCCGACCTAGCATCATGTCTAGATTCTATTTTCGGAATACGCGTTCTGGTGAAATTCGTACAGTTTACATCTACACGACCGCGACGCCCGAAGCCGAATACTTCTTGAAATTCTCCTCTTTGCGAGATCGAGCGAGCAGAAAACTGTAAAAAAACTAGGTATGATTACCATAATGAAGAAAGTTGTCAAACTTACAATCGATATAAAACATTTAACGTCAGCGAGAGGCGAAGTGGAAACTCCATGAAGGGGGAATCCACCCACCGGATGTAGAGATAGGGCAGCGTATCGTGCGAAACGCGAAAGCTCACTGGTTCATGTACCCTTTTCTGATTAACATCGTGACATTTTAAAGTTACCGAATGCCTTTACATCTTCCTTTCTCCAAAAACATTTTATTTGGTTATTTACCGAATACAAACTTCATACTGTCCTGCTAACAAGATAAATTAATTTTAAATTCCGTAGCCGCTTTATAAAAAAGAGACTTCCTAACTGTACTTTAATGCAAATTTAAATATTATTAATATAATCAGACTTGTGACTAGTGAGTATGCTGTGTCTTGGACGATTAATCTTGAAGGATTTTATTAATTAAGTATAAAATAAAACCTAAGACATTTATACATAGTGTAGTAGTTTATCACTTAAAGTTATAATATTTTAATATAAAACGAAATGTTTACCGAATGGCTTACGATTACGACTCTACCGACGAAACTGCATCTTACCTAGAAAAAAAAATAGATTTAATTTCAGTGTATTGACATATTAAATAAAAATAATGAAAACAAATGATAAATCTTTATTTTTATTTAATTTTAAAATGTTATCTAAAATCTAGTATTTTCTTTTATTAACTCTATAATTATTTGCTCTATCAGTTCAAGAATTTTTGAAATTTAGTCAGGTTTTTTTTGTAGTAGTCCTATTAATTTACCGCTTTATTACATTAATATTGAAAATTAAAAAAAAAACAGTGATAGCCTAGTGCTTAAGACGTTGATGTCTACTCGGGAGGACTGAGTTTGATTCTGGGCACACACCTCTGACTTTTCCGAGTTATGTATGTTTTAGTAAATTAAATTTCACTTGCTTTAACGGTGAAGGAAAACATCGTGAGGAAACTTGCACTCCTGAAAGTTCTCCATGTTGTCAAAGGTGTGTGAAGTCTGCCAAACCGGACTGGACCAGCGTGGTGGACTATGGCCTAATCCCTCTTCATTCTGAGGTGACCTGGCTCAACATTGGGCCATTAACGAGTGACGATGATGATAACACAAATATTATCAGTGATGTCATTTTATTTTTCACTATTTAGTACATTGTAAAAGATAAAATCGATATAGATAAAGTCGAATGAATCATAAGTTTTTTAAAGAATAAAGTATATTTTATCCTTAAGTAATAATTTAATTTTTTTTAAATCAAAGGTAAATTCGGTCTAGCCGTAGTCGACTCTACCGGCAACTATGGGCCATATATCTCTCATCTCATATTTTGTTCGACGTCTTTTCTCCGACTTACTGCAGCAAATCCGACTACCACGAAAGTCTATCAATTTTTCGAGTTAGTTTATTAATATATAGCTTAGGACACTCCATCCAGATCCAGAGATTACATAGTATAAAACATAGTCGCTTCCTACTGTCTATCTGTCCCTAAGTATGCTTAGATCTTTAAAACTAAGAAACGGATTTTGATGCGGTTTTATTTATAGAGAGAGTGATTCAGGACGGAGGTTTATATGTATAATAAAGACATAATATGGTAGAGAAACACTGATAAGTTTAGAGGTTTCTAATGTGATGTCGTAAATAAACACATTTTTTTACGTTTGCATTGCAAACGCTGGCTGAGCACTACGAGATAGATCAAAATAATGTACTACAGTATTGTACACCTCAAAAAGATCTACAAAAAAGTCTGCGGTGGTATATTTCTATCTCTTAGGGATAACCCACAATAAGCATTTATTATCCTTTACTTTTTACGAAAAATAATGACTTATTTACAAAGCGATTTTAAACAATACAGCATTAATCCTTATCCAGTTAGGTCCCTTAAGTACATTGTGCATTTAATATAGATCAATATGGCCCTTTATAGCATGAAATTTAAATGAATATTTTCGAAGATATTACGGACATAATTTGCACCCGGGCGAAGCCGGGACGAGTCGATAGGACGTATTAATCATTTTTGAATTCCAAGATTTACACTCTTGTGTAGTTTTTTTATACTTTCTTTGTTTTGTAATAAAATGGAAATTAATTTATAACGGGACCCCGGAATATTAAAGGATAAAACATTTGCATGTAAACTCAACTAGACTGTATTTACATAAATTCAGAACCCATTAATATTTATTTAAAAAATCATGTTTTACATCATTTTGTAATCGTTTCAATAACATTCCTTATCTAGCATTCATTGAGTTCGCGTTTAACTCTATGATATGTTATATTATTTCATAATATATTAACCCTCTCACCATTACAACTCGACCTCGCTAACTACAATAGATATTAAAGTAAACTTACTTGGAAGTCAAGAGGGGTGACCTTACCCACGACACTATAACACTAACATGTACACTGCGCGACAACACCAGAGAGACTGACTCCTAATCTATCGCACTAAAGTTTATATTATGTCTACAGGTCGGTATACTTGAAATGATATAAAAGAAATTACCCGCAAATACTAATTTATAATGGTAATACTTACACTTAGTTTATATACAGGAGCTTAACGTTGGGAACACTGATTTGATTAGGATTTTAACTTTTGAATGAACAACTGATTATCGCGAGTATTCTAGCAGTAATGCTGTTGTCAGAGTCTTAAGTATAACCCCCAGAAGTAATATTCTAGTTAACAAGCCTCGATAGAACTCAGGATCACACAGCTCGACATTCACTTCATCCCCTATTTCAACCCCTTCAAGATTTGTATTCTTAAGTATTTTTTTTTCAATAAAATATATCCCATGTCCTTCCACAATCTTTAATTTATCTCTGTACCAAAATTCACCTCTTTGTTAACAGATAAAAAAAGGAAATATTTCCATCGATAGATGGCGTTAGTATTAAATTAAATCGCACTTTCATTTGTTTAATTTTATTTTTAAGTATTACTTGTTTCTTAAGTTATTTTCGTAATTTTTGATACCTACACTAAACACGTGTATATAAAGTGCGCACCAAAATATTGACGTTAATAGTATTTACAGTAATTTGATACGATTGAGTGTTGGCGGATGAAGCCGTATCAACCTGTAGTTGTGCGTAGTATAAGAGGAAATGGCGGTTAGGTCTTTTAATTTTGCAGTGATTACTATTCGACCCGCCCCGGTTTTACCCGGGTGTAATTCCAAGTGTATTAAAGTCAGTCCCCTATTACTATACGACCCGCACGACTTCTTCCACGTGTAGCTCCGCTCCTATTGGTCTTAGCGTGATGATTTATAGCCTATAGCCTTCCTCGATAAATGGCCTATCTAACACTGAAAGAATTTTTCAAAACAGACCAGTAGTTCCTGAGATTAGCGCGTTCAAGCAAACAAACAAATTCGTCAGCTTTATATATTAGTATAGATACTATATGCTGAAACATTTCGTTTTAATCATTTTGAACAATACGATATATCGGAATGTTTTACCAAGCTGTAGCCTACCTTTGTACCCAATTTCATCAAAATCAGTTCAGTGGTTTAAACTTAATATTATAAATGCGAAAGTAACTGCCAGTCTGTGTTATGCTTTGATAAAATTTGGTACAGAGATAAACTAGAATCTGGGAAAGGCAACTCCTTTAGGCCTTTTTTTTCGAAAAAAAAAAGGCTTAAAGGGGTTGAAATAGGGATTAAGTGCATCGTTTAAGTTTTTGGGAATTAGTCTTATATGGATTTGTGGTTGTGGGCTATATGTCTGTATCGCGAGTTATATCACTACAAAGTCGCTTCTCGCTGTCTGTCCCTATGTATGCTTACATCTTCAAAACTACGCAACGGATTTTGATGCGGTTTTTTTAATAAATAGAGTGATTCAAGAGGAAGGTTTATATGCATAATACATACATAATATAGTAGAGAAACACTGATAATTTTAGAGGTTTCTAATGTGATGTCCTAAATAAACACATTTTGCGCTTACATTGCAAACGCTGGCTGAACCCTACGAGATAGATCAAAATAATGTACTACAATATTGTACACCTTAAAAAGGTCTACAAAAAAGTTCGCGACGGTATATGTCTACCTCTTAGGGATAACCCACAATAACCATTTCTTAGCCTTTACTTTTTACGAGAAAAAATGGCTTATTTACGAAGCAATTTTAAACAATACAGCATTAAGCTAAATACCTGTGTTAAATTGCACTCGAGCGAAGCCGGGATGGGTTGTCTAGTATTTAATAATAATTAAAATCACTGATCTAAGGTATTAATTCAGTTTCTTTTGACTTTGACACCATGTAGCGTAGCGTGTGATGCGCATATTTGAGTGTAAAGCCCAAACAGACAATGGCAAGTCATGTATGGAGCGGAGCATAGACGAGTGTTGCAAATAGACAATAGAGGCGTGTGAAGCGAGTACGGGGCCCGGGTTCGGGTAAAGGTTTAGCTGTGGAATACAAAGCGTAGATGGCGAGGCCAAACAATCCCTTTCACCACGCCGCGGCCGATCGCACTCGTGACGGACTGACGACCTCACTGGAGCCTTGTGATAAGATTCACCAAACGCATTCTATTATATTTATTGATGTACATCCTAGAACAGTGGCCTATGATAATCCCCAAGTGATGATAACGACTCCAAAAGACAGCTCAAAAAAAATTGATTAAGAGGTCTCTCCATATTTTTTATTATTCACCATATTTTTCTCGTTACGTTATTATTGTCTAGACAAACATTCTTAAATCTCACAGAAAAGCAAAACATAGTTAAACATACATGGATTGTGAAAGTACCCGGAGAACATTGTATAGACCAAAAATTAAAAAGTTTCTAAAAGTTTCAGGTCAAAATTGAAATTTTGAAAGTTCCCTCATATTTTTTTTTTAATTTACTAGTGATGGTGGTTTAGATTTTGGCACACAAAAAAATAGTCCTTTTTTTTGCCACCCTAATGTTATTCATCTCTTTTCTCATATTTCTCCTTATTGACCAAAAAAAAGAATCTAGAGACTTGAACTTGACTTGTTTTCAGAACATTACTTTTACCCCAGACAGCGTTAAATTCAACCACCATCACATATAATCCATTTTGTACTAAATACTTACAAATAATAGATACAGACCAAAAAACTTACTGACATATCAACGTAGGGCCTGAACTATAAGGGTTAGAAACTTGAAATTTTGCACAAGGGTTCCTTATATAACGTAGGGGAGCACTAAGAAAGGATTTTTGAAAATTCACCTCCTAAGGGGGTAAGACGGGGGTGCAAAGATAGTATGTAAACTTTTTGAAGTCATTCAAATGAAATTCAGATTCTTCATTGTAAGTCATGGAACAGGTCTAAAATATTTTTTCGATAATCATCCCTTAAGGGGGTGCACAGTTAGTATCATAAAATTATTAAATATGTGCACAGACGATCTAGTTGCGGGTAAAAAAATAAATACTTAAGGTAGCTTATCATTTTAATGAGGTAGTCTCTGTAACCGTACTAGGATGACCTTATTACGGTATACAGTCCCAACCCTTAGATATTTGACTATATAAAGATATGTTTTTGTGTGTGAGGGTATGACTATATGTATGGATATCTGTAGAATAATATAAACAAACCATTCTAGCGTAGCTTATGAGTTAGAGGAAATATTAAGTATACGTTTATACAATGTAGAGATAGTAGTATTAGCGGGTAGATCATTTTATGTCAAGTATACCGACGCGACGTCTAGACAATATATAACCTTTTGTGCGATAGCTTAGTGTGAGTATTTTTTTTATGATAGACAAGGGACTAACGAGCAGACGGTCCACCTGATGGAAAGTGACATCGATAAAAACTAGAGAGTATCTTGTTTTGTCGATGCGTTGCCGCCTCGAAGATAGAGTGAGGAGGGGGAGCGAAGAGAAGACTGCTGCGCTTTCAATGAATCCCTAGCAAGCACTCAGTGTTCATTGGAGGGGTAGTTCTAGCCCACATGCGGCTCGGCCGGAACGCGTCAGAGACACTTGGCGGTCGGATTCGCATGCCGGTGGTCGCAAGCCAGTCGGGGAACAGATCCCCTACCACAAAATGGGGTGCTGGGTTACTCGGCTCTTACGAGATGCTCACCCAACGGCAGAGGGGAATTGTATTCTAACCCGCCCCCTCACGGGTAAAGAAGAGGGTATTTCTGGTGTTGTCTCGTAGTGTACATGGAAGTTAGTTATAGTGTGGTGGTTAAGGTCACCCTTCTTGAGCTCCACGGGGAGGTGAGAGTTAATATATTATGAATGAGCTATTTAAACCTGCTCCTGGGTCTCAAGTCCCAGGGACTGCTCGTCTTCGTCTCATTTATGTTCAGGTCATTCCTCTCTTTTTTTAACTGTAATTTGTTATGCATGCAATGTTTTATATTATGATCTAGAAGACATTCATTTGTAATTTTTTTTTAATAATCCTAACTAATATTATAATTTCGAAAGTAATTCTCAACAAAGATATAATACTTGCACTCGTGCGAAGCCGGGGCGGGGCGCTAGTTTATAATAAAGAAAAGCTATGAAAAATCTTACAATTCCCTTATTCCTCTCTAATTTACTTCTGGAGTTTTACTAAAATTCTGAATGTGATTTCTGTTTTAATTTTATTTCCTACTAGCTGTGCCCGCGACTTCGTCCGCGTGGAAAACTTTTACACTTTGAATGTCATATTCATTTATATCGAATCAACAGCCTAAAATATATATTTCAAGCTTCTAGCTCTAAGAATGACGGTAATTACGTACAACTTTTCATCCCCCCTTTTCAACCCATTACAACACTTTTTTTGCATTAAAAAGTAACCTATGTCCTTTTTCAGGCCCTACCCTATCTGTATACCAAATTCCATTTAAACCGGTCCCGTAGTTTTGGCGTAAAAGAGCGACAGACACACAGAGTTACTTTCCCATCCATACAAATAAAAAAATTTTTTATAATTTTTGTGTGTCTATCAGTTTGTTCCGGCTAATCTCTGTAATGGCTGGACCAATTTCGACGGGACTTTCACTGGCAGATAGCTGATGTAACAAGGAGTAACTTAAGCTATTTAACATCTCGCTACGACCCATAGGAGCGGAGCAACACGCCAACGAAGTCGCGCGGGTCGGCTAGTTTATAATATTAGTAAGGAAGTAAGGATTCACCATGTCAAGGTTTTGGAGCAAGAAACAGTGATCAAGGTTTGTTTTTTAATGCCATTAGTATTCGACGTCATTATATTCATTTAGTTTGGTTTCTAATCCCACAAATGCTATATTGCGTGACCATTTTTTTTAGTATTAATTATTATAAGAGACATGAAAACTGTTGAAGAAAAAAATTTAAATTACTGAAGCGTTATAAAGTCTATACACAGACTAACAGTATTACGGTTTGACTAGAATATCCTCCTGGGTGTTATACTTTAGACGTAATCCTAATAATTCTGTCGTGACAGCCTATTTATATGATTCCAAGAAGTAAAAATCCTCCTGAAATCAATGCTACCAACATCATAAATAATGATGATACTCAAATAAGTGTTGCTAACTACATAATAAATAATATGTTTTTGAGTTACTTTATGAGAGTTTGACTCTATTTTACTTTACCAACATAATATGAATTCTTGAACACTAGAATCAAAAGTCGATCCAAGCAGAGGATTTTTGTGTCCTTAACAAACCTTACACTACATCACGTAATATTTTTATGAGGTTTGAATATTGATGCGAGAATAGAACCAATAGAATCGCTTTATTTGACACAAAGAGCGAAGCTTAATTGATTCTTAACAAACACATTCCTAGCATCCTCTCTCATCTGTTGGAAACGCAGCCTTACTGGTTCTATAACTTAGACAGATAGCTTAAAGGTCATGTCACTTTGACCCTCCCATGTTTTTTACGGCGAACGTATTTCACGTATTTAACATTTAGCTCATAAAAAAATCATTGATAAGCACTAATGTTTGCAGTAAATATGTGCAGAGCAGGCAAGTAAAAATGTCCTGCCAAACCAGTTCCAAAACAAACTAAAACAAGAGGGATTCAAATGTTAAAGTTACCAGGGCAGTATAAGCGGCGAGTGGTTGAACCACCTGGTCCATTACACGTGTATGTTGCCTGCGCCTCGCCTCGCCTCACCTCGCCTCGTCTCGTCCGCCTCTATGGGCTGCACGTAAACATGACGCCTGTGCGTTACACCACTTCTATCGACCTTGTCTACTAATTATTTTTACTATGATTTATTATTATTTAGAGAAGAGATAAACAGTAAGATTCATACCAAAATATATTATAAAAACTAATCTCATATCTTAAAAGTAAATATAATTATTTTATTCTGTTCCGTTTTTTTTGTTAAGTTATATTAAATAGAATCATAGAATTACATTAGTTAACGTCTCATACACAAAGGATCTATTGTTAGTTCAGTTGAAAACTACAAGTATATAATAATCGGGTTTCCTATGTAATTCGCGTTTATCAGACGCGATAATGCAACGAGAATAGTATGAGTTCATCGCCTAACGGTAGGTACAGACGCACAACCGTTACGCAACCATGCCTTGTGCCAGATTTAATGAAGTTTTTATGTTTTCAAATCTACGTGTACAATTCGGTTAGGATGTAAAGAAGGCAGTCACAGGATGCGTGTGCACATCGACCCCCTCGCGCCGCACTGCACCGGCCGCGGCCCCTTCCCCGCACGACTCGATCAGCTGACCGCTTCCCCTCCGACAGCCGGCTCGGCCTCGTCGACCAATGCGTCACGCCGTACCGACTCCCGTACTCGACTCCTATCTACGCAGCGTTGTACTTTCGACAAACGAAAACGTTCGGGTAGCCGCTCACTCGTTGCACAAATATAGCGTAGGTGTGCCGTGTACCGTGTGCGTGTCGAAGAATGGCCACGATTTATTAAACACGCTCAAGCTTTACTAGTAATAAAAATTATTTATTATTATCTATATGTAAGCACTTGTAAAAGTGAACGCTTGCGACTCTGTAGGAGCGTAGTGCAGTCGAAGACGATTAAGACGATAATCGCACGCGCAGCTCAGTGTATCGCCTCCGCTAGGTCTGTAGTCTCGCCACTAGAGTAAAGTACGCAGCGCGGGCAAGGAACCGTATGCACAATAAAATGAGTGTTTTTGAGGGAAGCTTGAAGGTCTAAAGTCGGCGGGGGTTGTCATCTCACAAAGTCACAACGTGGCATAACACTTTTACACAGGTTGAGAGAGCAGTTTTCGTAACCGGCAAATTTCGGGCTTCCTTTGTTTACGTGGGGCGGGGCGCGTGGCGCTCAAGGTCAAGAGCGGCGACGGCGGCGGGCGGGCGGTTGGCGCGCGGCCTCTGGGCGGAGGCACTGCACTTACCGGCTTGGAGACGCCGTTCTTGGAGCTCGATGAAGCGCGCCGCCTCGAGCAGCGTGTCGAGGAGGCTCATAATGGGAGCGCGGGCGGCCGCGCGCGGTACGTGCGCGCCCGCTGTCACGCCGCGACTGGCCACGCGCGTTCTGCCCGCTCACGTGGCCGCCGGCCCGACCGCCCAATAGCTGCGCAGTGTGTTTGTCACGTGGCCCTAGGGCCGAGCCAATGACGGCGCCCCAAGATACCGGCGCGGGGCGTGCGCGATCGATGTCAGTGCGACCGGCGGCGCGGCGGCGAACGATCGAATGCATAGCGGCGAGCGGCGTCGCGTAGGGTTAGAAACTCTTGTATATTTAGTTTTTGTTCTCATTTTACTTCGCACTAAAATTTTAGGCGTAACATATGATACATAAATAAATTATTTACATTTAAATGTAAGAATCTAAGAGTACAGTGTGCAGTTTTAAATAATATGGTGGATGAGTTGGCAGCCCTGTTGAGTGGTGAGAGGTGACGTGGTACGCTTTGTTTACCGCGAAGTGCTTTTCCCGAGCGGACAGGGGGCGGGTGCGGGGGAGAGGGGGAGGGCGGGGCGCGGCAGCACGTGCCGCTGAGCCGACTTTCACTGCATCGCGTTGCGCGCGGAATAAAAAGTTGTAGAGTTAAATTTTCACTTAGCGTCCCTACTGACGCATGACTAATATGTTATATTTCATCTAGACGCAATTGTTATAATTAGCGTCAAAGAAGCTACCATTATTTATACTCAGAACAATTTGCTCTATTATTACTGTACTTTCGAAATATATGACATAAAATAAAAAATATTGCCGGAAATGTCGTAACTTTCACGTATTAAAATCACGCAAATTTTAAGTACTGAATTGACTTATAGCGGAATCAATAAAAGTGAGATCACATAATTACAGTGACCTTGTAGAGTAGCGAGGGGACGATCGCCCTACTCACAAAGCGAGCGTAAACCATATGCAACATATAATGTCAACTATACCATATTTTTATTACTTTCTTTCTAATTCGAACACGGAATTTTTCCAGATTTATCTAAAGCTCTAACAGAACAATATGTATCTTCATGTTGTGTCCATTGGTGTGTCTAGTCAACGTATCCGTTACTCAAACTCAACTCTCTTCCTTAACAGAGCCATTAAGTGCGAAGCGGTATCTTATTATAAAACTTTGATAATGAAATTGCATTTAAAATCAAAAGTCGGTTGTCATTAGTTAGCAATTAGTTGGCCTTGTTTGATCAAACTGCACCGAGATACATTAGAAATTACTGCTGACCTTCGCATACACATTTGACACCGTTTAATAAATTAAACTGTTTATACCTTCAGATGTAGTCGCTCTAACTGCTGATGGTGTTAACGTATTTCATCATAACAGTTCGTAAATTGTTCTACTTATACAATTCATTATTTCTAAGTGTTCAGATGAAGCTGAAAAAAAATTGATAACAATGAATTCAAAAGAGAAAATTTTCACACCACCAGAAGAAAATTACTTCTACCTAATCAAATAACTAAAAATTTTACAGATAATACGAAAAACTAAGACTACAATTTAATAATTTAAAACGAAACTTCAATAAAACCCTGAATTATTCTTAGCAAGCCCTTTCATTTGATACCTATAATAACTAGTCCGCCATCTTGGATATGCCGCCATGTTGGATTCAGAATGACGCAACAAAGTTAACCATGCATTGTCATCCGAATTAAATCTATACAAAATTTCAGCTCAATTGGTTGAAGATATCTGCTTAAAAATTGAATTGCAAGATTTTACCCGAACAAACATACATACATACATTGCAAGTTAAATAAAAGCTTGTAAAATAGGGAAATATCCTTAATTTACTACAGATTGATTTCCTCTAGAAATTGCAGTTTATTGAACATACGGAAAGACAACATATAATGATAACAGCATCTGCTTATTTACTCCGGGGTTTTCTTCAGGCTGCGTTTCCACCAGAGATGTACGAGGATGTGTTTGTTAATAACCAATAGAATCACTTTAGTTACCTAGCCTCTGGAGGAAGCGCAGCCTTATCCTTAAATGATAAACCTTTACACGCGAAACATCAAAAAAAAATTGATTTCAGTTACCTAGCCTCGCTCAGTGTGTCAAATAACGCGATTCTATTGGTTCTAAACATACACATCTCTGGTGGAAACGCAGCTTTTCCTTGTTTAGGAAAATAATAACATTAATGACAATACTTTTCGAAACTTCCAAAACGTGTATGCTAAAAAAAATCTCATGTTATACATAAATAAAATACAAAATACTGTAAATAAATATATATTAAACAAATCGGCACCACACAGTCATGTACACCATTTTTACTATAAACGATTTTACAATTCCGTAGAATTCTGACAGCTGTCATTTTGACATTTCAGATTTTATTTCATATTCGATTAAAAAAGAATATTTAATTGAAATGCAAGATTTAAGATATTGTATATGGTATTCTACACATGAATACACAATCATATGTGATTGTGAAAGTAAAAGAAAAATAAATGAACACGTATTTTTTATTTTTTCAAAATAAAACCACCCCGATAATTGTTAAAAACAATTTTAAAATTTAATCTATTCTAAAAAGACGTAAACGCCCAATGACGTCATATATACTGTTGAATAGCGATGTCTGCTTTAACAAAATAAAACATAATCTTATTCCACCATATATGTGACGTCATCACATATTTTTGAAATGTTGTCAATTATTTTACCTTTGTCTGACAGGGAGGTGAATAGGTTTCTGAAGGGTCGGCAACGCACAAGTGACACCCCTGGTGTTGCAAGTATCCATAGGCGTCGGTAACCACTTACCATCAGGTGGACCGTGGTATAAAAAAAAACAATAATGTATGTATAATATATGGTATATCTGCATGGTGTTTCCGATATCGGTATAAGCTCCTTTCAGCAAAGGTTGTCTGTAAGAGATTGCTCTCTGGCAACAAGACCGCCTTTGCATGCTCTCTTTTTGTTAATTCTGATGATCCTTAATTTCCTGTATTTGTTGTATGCAATAAAGTGCTTAAATAAATTAATAATAAAAAAAGTATACCATTTTATTTCACGTTTAGTGTGTTCCCTTGATGATGGGATGCTTCTAAGTGTTGCAACACATACCTACGTACTGTCAGAATTCTACGGAATTATGAAACCGAGTACATATACAATACATGTTCAATTCTAGACTTTGGATATTACAAACTGTATATATGTATAGATTTTATATAAAGATATTGTTATTATAAAACTGAAATATTATGTAAAGTTAGTGTAAACTCTATATAAAAATCGCAATATAATAAAAATCTAAAAATATCAATACTTCAGTAGTATAGCAGAATCAACAAGGCAATTTTTCCCCCTTTAAAAAAAAAATTTAACATATATATTTACTAGCTGTGCCCGCGACTTCGTCCACGTGGAATAGTCTTTTCATCCCCTATTATTATTTTACACCCTTGAGGGTAAATCTTTGAATGTTTTATTTATTTATATCGAATCAACAACCTACAAAATTAGTTTCAAGCTTCTAGCTCTAATGACGATACTTCCATACATTATTTCATCCCCCATTACAACCCTTTTTTTGCATTAAAAAGTAGCCTAGGTCCTTTCTCAGGCTCTAGACTATATGTATACCAAATTTCATTTAAATCGGTTCAGTAGTTTTGGGAGTAAAGCGCGACAGAGATATTATCGCAATTATAATATGACTGATGATTATTATGTCTTTCCAATCACGGGTCAACAGTGACCCGGACCTTTGGAAGGCGGAGCCGTAGCCAACACGTAGAGGCCCTTTAGACAATTTAATTTAATATGAGATGTGACACAATCCGGCGAATATCCCTGACTATGGCAATATATGGAAACTAATAATACTTGGCTATGGATTGCGGTGATAGTGGACTCGGCAACTAGTGCTGTGGATGGCGTCTACCCGACAATGTTTTTATACATGATTATTATTATTATTAAATATTTCCAAATGAGTAGTGAAAAAAACAAAAAAAAACTTACAATTATACTCGTAAATTTTTGAAAATTAGTCCCTTTAAGTTATATAGAGTTTACACTGAATTTAAAAAGGTAAAACATTCCTATGAATTTATGTTAACATATATTTATATCATACTTATAAAATATGGATACACAAACTATAATATAGTTTATCTTTTCTCATACTTTAAATCCTCTATAAAAGATTCTGAATAGTTAGCTTATTGCCAACATTAAAACACCCAATGTCCTAATAACCATTATATCATACAAACGGATCATATAATGTTGCACTGAATTTACTGCTCGATGCGCGACGCGTGGTGCGTGGTATCTGTATGGATTTCAAAAAAAGAACACTCATTCGCGCGCGTTTCACTATCTACATCTAGAACTTCACGCGCCGTAAAAAGATATATCATTCGAATTCCCGCCATTTTTCTTCGATATTTTTATTGTTTTGTTTACAAAAAAATGAGCGATTACCTTCCAACATTATAGAACATGTTGAAGTGAATTTTAGTATTAGCACTATACACAATGTTAATTACAACTACAATAAATGATTGTTTCATCAATACTCAGTGTATTTGTATAAAGTCAGTAATGTGTGATGTTAGGTTACTAGGAGTGGCTGTGTGTGTGTGTTGGCAGTAAGCTAACCGTTTCAGAATCTTTTATAGAGGATTTAATTATGGGTGTAGATAAAGTCTTGTATGCAACTGTTGATAATTAGGTATTAAAACACTCATGTGATACTATTATCACCCACATTCGTATTTTAACACCCTTATTATACAACAGTTGCATAAATAACTATTAATACACGGTTTTGAGTATTACTAATCACGTGACATTGTTAATTCGTTTAAGGCATTTTTGTTTTTGACGTATAAAAAAATACGGTGTCTAAATTTTAATAAGATATAATACATTTTTAACATTCTAAAAAAAAATAACACTCAACCATGTTCTTTGTCATCGATCACTAAATGAAAATTAGATACACAATGCACCACATATGGTACACCGTGAGTCACATATGGTACACCGTCTCACGACTCGATCCAAATTTAAAACTCTCTCAAAGTTTACAAGTGTGAGTTGTTTTATGCCTACACATATAAACATTGAATTATTAAAATAAATTATTAAGTTATAATAAAAATCAAACAAAAATTTTACATGTGAAAATTTAATGAGAAAAATGAAAATAAAACAGAAATAAATAAAAATAGTTGATAATGCTACGTGGGACCGATATCGCACAGTAACAACCATAATCGTCACCAGGCGAGCTCAGTTTGACAATTGGCTCAAGTCTATCAGAACAGTGGTTATATATAGTCTTAGAATGATATAAAAAGTACTACCCCCGAATACAGCAACGGTGTTGCTAAATATAAAAACATTCGGTTGAAATTTCGTACGTGAAACAGCTTTTTGATTGTGACTGACAATTATATTTTTTTAAAGATTACTAGCAGTATGGATCTCATACTACTAGTATTCCCTTTACCCCTCCTAGTAAGCTAAATGCTTGTGCCAGGAGTGGGCCACGCCAGTAGTCCAATGTCCGGGATTTGAACCCACGACTTATCGACCGTGAATCCAACGTCCGCACCACTGTGCTACTAACGCTTCATATTTAAATGGCCATAGATAATAAAGAATGCATTTATTATAAAGTCCACGTTCCTAACCTATACGTGTGGGTCACTGAATCTATAGTTTGTACGTGAGTGTACCACATGTGGGTCATTCAATTTTCTTTCTGATTTTTTATTTATATCTTAAATAATGTTAGACTCCTTGATATCAAGATTTGAAAGACTGAGATAATAATTACCAAAATATCTACCGGGTATATGAAACTAGCATATAATTTTTTCAGACTTTTTAATAACTGATTGTGTATCTTGTTCTTTTTAGTGATCGAAGTTCCTTTTCTCGGCAAAACAACGTTTGCCGGGTCAATTAGTTAATTTATTTTTATTCGCTTGGATATCAAAAAATAATTAAGAAAACGATCCTAATTTTATTTGAAAACTGTAAAGCATCTAGACACTAAATACTTCTATCTACATACTACTTAGTACTCTGACGTTGCCTCTTTGTAACACCGTGTTTTAATTGTTTTGAAAAGTAAACAATCTTCTTGAAAGAATTTTTTAGGAATTTCTTCTAATATCTTGACTAAGATTGTTTACTTTCAAAAACAGTTATTAAACACAATATATAATAATTTAACAAATACTTCTTACTTTAGTGAGAAAAACAAATTACATACTATTAAAATCTTTGAACGTCATCATTATTGCGATTATTGCTACTTGGACTAACTACACGTCTACACGGAGATCGTTTTGAATAAAAGATGTTACAATTAGCTAAAAGTGGATTTATATTTGTCTGATGTATCATGACGTGTCGTGTCGTGACGTGATTGCTAGTCACATTTATATATCGTGTTCTGACGCCTTCTGACAGCCGAAGCTCTAGGATAGGTGACATGTTCTCAATGTTCTCCCATAAGTTATCCGATTCTGATTTAGATTATTAAAAAGATATTCAATTTATGATGCTGGCAACTTTGAATCATAAATGAGAATACTAAATATACTACCAATTGTTTCGTGATAAGAGCTTGTAATGCTTACAATTGTTATTATAGTGATATAGATATTTTTCTTTTAAAATTTCAAACTTAATCTAAAAAAATTAAAAACAACTTTTAAACATGAATTGTTCTTAAATTTTGTTATGTTAACTTTTTATTTATTTTTCAAAGAGTGTTGGAGTTATACATTGTTTATTACTAATATTGATTTAGATAACTGCAATTATAAACTTAAGTGGAAACTTTACTGGCTTATTTTCTGTAAATTTTGTGTAATCATTTGTAATATTATAATGCTGTTTGTTTCCCAAATAAAATAATAAAATAAAATAATTGTCGTACAATTTCAATTAATTCGTCCATACTTGAAAGTGTTACATGAAAACAGAGGACTCTGACGCGTCACAACACGACACTTGCACATTTGTCTGACGTGTCATGACTCAACCGGGATCGTTGATGCGACACAAGTCACAACAGAACCCATCACAACACATTACGCATTACTAGTATGAACGTTACCATACCATGTATGAAACCGATACCGTCCTGACGCGTCACGACACGACACGACAAATAAATCGACCTTAACTCCGTGCGGACGCGCTCTTACATTTGCTAAGTAAAGGCGAATACAAGGCCAAATACTACGACTAACCTAAATCACACTTTTCACGTCTTGATTTTTGACTAATTTCTTCTACAGTGCTGCTATCCTGCCTGTTAAAAAAAAATCATTATTTCAGGATTTTTTTGTACTAATAAGACACATAGATCAAGTCAAGTTTTTGATCTCTATGTATTACCATTTAAAAAAAAATAATTTTGGATTTAATGTTTTAGAGCCTGATCGTAGCTTCTAGGAAAATAATTAAGAACTATATCGGTCCATAACATCCATGAAAAATTCTTCCTTCCCATCGGCCTTCACTTTTATTTTTATTTTATCATATCAAATCTATATTTTCGTATTTAAAGGAGAGGATGATGGATAGGATGATTGAGAGCAAAATTGAATATAGAGATGAACTATAATTATTTTTGGAATTATAGATAATCATGAAACTATCCTATAACTTAGCTGTAAAAATACGTAATATTTTTTTTAAGTGACAATTGTTTACAATTTTTCTCAAGCAAAAACCGCATGGCTACAAATTGGCAATTTTTTTATGCTAGATAAGGTGCAAACGAGCCGATGGTCCACCTGATGGGACGTGGTCACCATCGCCCAAGAACATCGGCAAAACAAGAGGATAAAGAGATATCCTCTTGTTTTGCCGATGCGTTGCCTCCTCGAAGATAGAGTGGGGAGGAGGAGTAAAGATAAAAAAATGAATGATGGGATGGGAGAGGGAGGGGGTGTCTGGTCCACATGCGGCACAACCAGAACGCGACTATAACAATTGGCGGTCGGATTCGCATGCTGGTGGTCGCAAGCCATTCGGGTAACAGGTCCTCTGGTCTTGGTCCACCAAGGGGGCTCTGGGTTACTCGTCTCTTACGAGATGCTCTCCCAGCGGCAGAGGGGAATTGTATTCTAACCCGTCCCCTCACGGGTGAAAATCATCATTAAAATTTATCAATGCAATCATGAAAATTATATTTTTGACACTCGACAGTTTTTTTTTTCTCGAAAAAATATCTTTGGCAGCAATTTATGTAACATGTTTGAGTAACTTACTGAACAACTAGAAGAGCGAAAGCGGAGAGATGGCCAATAATATCATATATGTGGCTATCGACTCAAGTTGCTGACATACAGACTCTTGAGCTCGGTCTTGGGCATGTTCTCGAAGAGCGCCGCACGATTCTGCCCCTCACCTTTCTTCACCCAGTGACCGTACACACGGAATGCACATCCGTCGATTACCTGAACAAAATGTATTAAATTAAGAATCCCTACTAATATAAATGCGAATGTAACTCTGTCTGTCACTAAACCGATTTTAGTGAAATTTAATACAAAGGTAGACTAGAGTCTGGGAAACGACATAGGCGACTTTTTAACGCAAGAAAATTTGAAGGGGTTGAAATATGGGATGAAATGTCGAGCTGTGTGATCGTTAAATAAGAAAATAATTAATAAAAATTTATGTTATTCTGTAAATTTTTTTTATTTAAAAAAAATGAAACTACTTGAGGATCATGTCATCGAATTTGCAATTGGTACCTTGTAAATATTAATATTTCTAATTTTTTTTTTCAGTTTTGTATCCAAAGATACAATAACTAACTTCAGCCTGAATTACCCCCCCGCAGGAAGATGTTTTTATCTTTTTTATCACCTAAGATATTTGGCATAAGTTATGAAAAGTAAGTTCCTAATAAAAAAATAAAGAAATCTACTAAATCAACTCACCTTCCTCAAGGCGCGCATTGTGTAGGGATCAACCAGCGCGTCGCACAGCGGGATCGAACGCGTCGACGTATGAGGCAGGTGGCGCAGCCGCACCGCAGCGCGCACGGTTATCAGCGCGAGCCGCAGCTTTGCGCGCGCGTTGAAACCTCCAGACTTTATTGCCTAATTACATATTACATAATATAACATATATAGCTTATAATAATATAAATACCCAAAACGAGCTATCAGTTAACATAAAACCCAATTGACAACAGGCATTTAAATTTATATATTCATCGCATCGCATCACGTTAAAACGGCTGAACCGATTTGAATGCAATTTGGTACACACATACTTTAATAGGCGTATCAACACATAGGGTACTTTTTATCCCGAAAAAAAAAACACCGTTCCCGAAGTGTGATACTAAAGAATCTGAAGCTAAAATTTTTTAAAGACATAATTATATTTAATGTAACATATACTTTTACGCGGACGAAGTCACGTGAGTCGACTAGTTTAGTTATATAATACCATCTAATCCAATTACTTTGTAAGTTTTATGAAGGTGATAAACACTATTATTTAATTTGCACCACCACCTCGTAAACAGTTTAAAAGACATTATTATAACATTATTTATAATAGATAAAACATTAGTCAACACATTAAATAAAATTAGATGAATACTAAATAAACGTATTTTAACTTTGAAAAAAAAATGAAATCATAACATGCTCATGCTTAATACTTTCTATACAACTAAGTGCAATAAAATTAGTAAGTAAAAATAAGTTTGTTTGTGTAGTGTAACTGATTTGTGTGTGTGTTATTGGATATAATGTAAGAATACAACTTATTCCAATTGAAAAGAATTCACTCAGCAAGTCTCTTTGATAATATTTTTTTAATAATAAATTTAATTTAAAAAGATTACAGTAAAGTTTGGGTAATTTTTTATTATTAATACTTAATGAAAGTAAAATAGTTAATTTTTTAGGCTCTTGAGAATAATAGTTAATAAAGGACAATGTAGAAATTGGCCTACGAATGGAATAACATGTCTTCTAACGAAAACTACTCATTTACTTTTTAAACTTAAGAATCAATTTTCAGTATCTGACGAACACTCCCGGATTTCCTCTAAACAAGACTCCATTTAAATTTAAGATATCATCAATGTTGCCAAAGCTGTAACAATTCCCCCTTATTGTACTCACGATACATCGGGAAAACGCACTCTGTCTATTTTGCGCATCAACAATATTGTAAAGTTTTGTTTCATATCAGCGAATAAAAATATTTTGTGATGCAAAATTCCCGTATTATCAATTTGAACATCAACAGAGTATGATACGGTTTTGATGGCGCATGCCATGATTGCAATTGGAGGTATTATTGACTTAATGTGTCCGAAATCCTGGAGTGTCGGTCAGTTTCTGAAAATTGTTTCTAAAGTTTGAAAATAAATGAGTAATTTTCATTATGATAATGTGCTATTCCGTTCGTAGGCCGACTATGTGTGGAGGGTGATCATGTCCTTTTAAAAGGGAGGACATGGCACAAAAATTTGAATTGAACTCAGTAATGATTTTAATGATATATTCTAAGTCAGGCATAATTATTAAAATATTATTGTTTTTGTGTTATGTGTACATATACTTAGATTTTATAGACACAACTCTAACAAAAAAACATCCTTGTAATTAAATATTAAAACATTATAGTCATGTCTAAAAAAACTAGTGTATAAGTGTATAGATCACAAACTCCATAAATACCATGGCTAGCTGGTCTATCCTGGACATTTTGCGACTGGTGCCGGAAAACGATTTCTTGATCGGAGTCATGTCTTGGTCCCACAGCTAACAAAATCATTATAAACGTGCCATCAAAGCGAATAAAAATCTATATAATAACTTCTTCATTATTATAAATGAAGAAGGACAACAGTTGTGTCACGTTTAAAGATAAAAAGGGATAGCTGTGCAGAACTTATTTTGTGATAATTTAACCCATTCCTTTCCACCTTCCTATTTTAGGGCACCACATTTAAAATCATCTTTAGAAGTTCAGGTTTTCAAAATTGCTTGGTAAGTAATGGGTTAAATTCGCTCTGAGGATGTGACATGCTTTAAAATTACACACGTCTGCAACTTTCCCTTTGAGATTTGATGACTGATTTTGAAGTTTTAAGGCATTGATTATTGTAAAAAATTTGAAAAAAAGGAGGTTCATATTCTATTGGCTATTCAACATTTAACAGATACTAGATGGAAAGTGACATCTAATTAAACTTCTCCTCTAGAATTCGCAATAGTTCTAATCATAAATGAAGAGACGTAGGTAACAATAAACCAGGCTATTTTTCATAAAAATTAGAGATTATTCATATTTTTATAAAATACATTCGAAAAAAAATAGGCATTAAGTCACGTGACAGCGAACACCAATCAGAAAGTGTTACGTCACGCCACGCAAAACATTATTATTGTTGTTGACGTTTTCATGCACAGTAGACACTTGAGTTTTATTTCGCAGACTATGACGTCATTCAAGACGCCATGACACTATTCAGAGTTTTCGAGGGAAATCTAAATTGCTTTTTTTAAATCCAAAATACGTATTGTAAATATTGCTTTTTCTTAAAATATAGGTTTTTTGGGATAAAATAGACATTAAAGTATATATAATTAACCAAGTTCTCAAATTCTGTTAAAAAATTCAAAAAGATTTGAAAGAAATTTAACATTGAAATTAAACATATAAAAGTCGGTGTTGATTATAAACTACCCTCGAATCAATCACCAAATCCCAAATGGAGGACACAACTTACAGACTTGTGTTATTCGTGTACTAATTATACGCAAATAATTTAAAGTAAAAGCACAATAAGCTCTACTGTGTCATACACATTAGTGTATGTATTATTGACAAAAGCAGTTTTGAGTGCTACAGACAATTATTGCAGCTTATTCACATGGAGACAGTATCGAATGATTTTTTGACATCGCCATGTGAACTTAAGAAATAAAGCTTCAAGAAAAGTATATTAAATGAAAAAAAACTAACTCAGTTATAACGAAATGTACAAAAACTGATTCTAATTTATTCCGACTCTTATAACTGAGTTGTGAAAGATAATACTTGAAGTATGTATTTTTTTTATGAACTATGCTCAAGAATACTTGAATAGTATAGTATATAAAGTATAAAAAGACCTTAGACTTACCACTGTATGGAAGAATGGATGAAGTAAGGCGTGCTCTAGTTGGATCCTGTCACTCGGCTCGACGACTAAAAGTCGCCTTATCAGATCTTTTGGGTCTTCTGTAAATTTTGAACATTTATTATTATTTTGAACATTCGTCGATGGAGGATTAACAGTGCGTATTGAATGTCATTGGTTAAAGTATAATGTCTAGACCAATCAACACATAATAATTGACCAATACGAAACCAATTTGATAATTTAAAAAAATGCATTGGTAACCCTGGTTGGGTTACTCTCATTTCATAAAGTTTTTTCACTCTTCCGTAAAGTAGCCATTTTTGACTAACGCACTGTTAGAATTTCACTGACGAATTGTGAACTATATAAAACATTATGTTTATCCATCGTTGTGTTGTGTTACGGCATGAAAGAAGGATATTATTATATCAATTAAATAATAAATTTGAAACATAGTGTAATGATTTATTTAATTAATGTAATCGTTTATCTATACTAATATTATAAAGAGGAAAGATTTGTATTTTTGTAAGTAACTAAGAAATTTTTACTAAAACCACCCTAGGTGCAAAAAAAATAGGCATAAAATGTCTTTCATTGCATGCGCTGCGAAAATTATTGATGATAGAACAAAAAAATGTTTTACAATTTTATAGAACATCAATATCTACAAACCGCTTCGCGAGACCATATGTCCAACTATTGTAGCTATGTTACTATAACTACTTTTTACATTTTAAAAGTTCATAGAAATGCCTATCAAAATCAGACCATGTTATCCATACCTTTGTATTAATTCTTATCCAAATAAATTATTTCGTATTCAAGACAGTTTCAATACCTATTGATTACTTTTTGAATTATTGAAATCGGACATTTCATTCAAAAGATATCACGAAATTAAAAATGTCAATATAAACAAAAAAATATATCTCGACGGGCCGGTGTGGCCCCACGCAGCGCAGCGAGCAACGCGGCGAGAGAGGGGGCACCGAAATGAGGGAGAGCCAAAATGGGACGGGCCGCTAGTAAAGTATGATTCGATACAAATAATGAATTTTGAATAATAAAAACTTTCAACAGCAATTGCATTTATGCATTTGATCTACATATTGAAGTCATTATAAAATACAATCGTGCGGTTTCCTAATATTTTAAAATATTAGTAATAAAGCAATTAGAAACAATTATCAAAATTATACCGTCATAAAATGTAAACAATATATAAAATTTCACAGACATTCTTTTTACATAAAAACAGGTAAACAAATCTACAAGAAATCTAATGACAAAATATTTTTATTCAATATCGGAAGTAGTTACTAGATAGAGAGAGAAGTGGAGTTACTATAGAATTGTAAAACCCGTGAAAGGACGGGTTAGAATACTATTCCCCTTCGCCGTTAGGAGAGCATCTCGTAAAAGGCGAGTAACCCAGCACCTTAGAGACTTACTCCCTCCCTCTCCCATCCCAATAAAGCTGCTATTCCAGAGGGTTCTAAATTTAGGTCAAGTGAAATCGTAGCATTCTTCTCTTTAAGGCAGCCACCCATCGGCAATACAAGAGAAACTGTTGTCCTTGAACTATGGTGGCCACTGGCCACATACTATCAGGTGGACCGTAAGCTCATTTGTCCCCTTACTTGCCTTGAAAAAAAATAGTAAGATGGAAAAAAATAAAAGGAATTAATTATCAACCACCGAAACCTATATAGATATTTGTTTTAAAACAATTGGAAATATTTGAATAGGAGTGAAGAAAAACTAAAATCTATAACTGAATAATCCTATAAACATTATACTCCGCCATGTTATTGCTATTACCAAGAAGAACAAACATACACATTACTACTTTACTGTTAAAAACTTACTGACCTGAAATATCGGCCCATTCGGGACTGGTAAACGAATATTTCCCCTCCATTATATTCCGTAACATCACCATTTGCTTGCGATGCCAAAATGGCGGACACCCGACCAATCTATAACATATAATTTGCTGTAATAATTAATGTTTAATGTAAACAAATATTATTCTCCACTACATTCAACCAACACCAATTATTGTATAATAGAGATCACTAACATATTCGTATAAAAAATTATTACAAGGTAATATGTCGGCAAAGCGTGTTTCTACAATAAATAAAGGTTCTCTGGTTTTATTGAATTACTAGCTGTGCCCTATTCCCCATTGTCATTTACATCCTTGAGGGTAAAACTTTTACAAACGTTGAATGTTATATTTATTTATATCGATTTTACAGCCTAAAAATTAAATTTCAAGCTTCTAGCTCTAAAAATGAAGATACTTCTATACAACTTTCATCCCCCCTTTTCAGCCCCTTACAACACTTTTTTCACAATAAGAAGTACTCTATGTCTGTCTGTATACCAAATTTCATTTAAATCGGTTCAGTAATTTTGGCGTGAAAGCGCGACAGACAGACAGAGTTACTTAACTGCTTCTATTTTAACTCTAATTTACTTTAATAGCCATATATTTAGTTAAAATATTAATATACTCTAACCTGTATACTTATAAAATTCTACCAGTAAAATAATTTAAAAAAAAAATAAAGTGAGATTAATCCAAACAAATAAATAAAATTGTAGTGTCTGTTTGTAATATTTAAATAACCGCTTTTTACTGAGTGCGTATGGATGTATACACGCACACGGTACATATACCATCAATATTTTTTTACAATTTCGTCTGTCTGTTTGTGCCAGTTAATCTCTGAAATGGATGGACCGATTTTGACGAAACTTTTACTGGCAGATAGCTGATATAACAAGAAGTAACTTAGGATATTTAACATCTCGCTACGACAAATAGGAGCGGAGCAACACGCGAACGAAGTCGCGCAGGTCAGCTAATTATGGTATAAAATTTCTTCATTTGATAAAATTTATCTAAATATGTAGATTTTTTTCTACAATCTTATACTAATTGTTTGTTTGCTTGAACGCGCTAATCTCAGGAACTACTAGTCCGATTTGAAACATTCTTTCAGTGTCAGATAGCCCATTTATCGGGGAAGGCTATAGGCTATAAATCATCACGCTAAGACCAATAGGAGCGGAGCTACACGTGAACAAAATCGCGCGGGTCGACCAGCAACACTTCTATTATATAAAAATTGTTTCCACATGTAGACCTAAATATACATTTATATTATATGTACTTGGTATATTACTTATAGGCAATATAGTCTATGTTTGTAAGAATGTATGGATGTCTGGATGTATGTTTGTTACTCTTTCACGCAAAAACTACTGAATGGATTTTGATGAAACTTTACAATAATATGGCTGACACATCAGAATAACACATTCACCCTATATCATTATAAATTATATTTATAATGATATAGGGTGAATTATCCAAAATATAGAGGGTGAAACAGCGGGACGCAGCTAGTTATTTATACTTTTTTGTACCTACATCACATTTAAAAATAATATTTCTTATATACTTAAGAGTATCTGGCACAGATTTCTGTCTAGAATGTTTCGGTAAATGAAATAAATAAATCCAAATAATTTTTACAAACGGAATCCTAAAGCCATTAAGTAATTGAAACTCAAAGATAACTGTATGAATAAGTTAAAAAAATTAACACTTACAATGTAAACATGATAACGCCGCACGCCCAACTGTAAAAAGAATTTTTTTTTTATTTTTATTGTAAAACCACCTGATCCGTCTTAGCTTCATTATCAAAATCGACTAAGCATTTTTTTTTTGATAGATAAGGGACAAACGAGCAGACGGTCCACCTGATGGAAAGTGGCCACCGTCGCTCATGGACATCGACAAAAACTAGAGGGTATCACTTTTTTTGTCGATGCGTTGCCGCTTCAAAGATAGAGTGAGGAGACTGCTGCGGTTTCAATGGACCCCGAGCAAGCACTCAGTGTTCATTGGGGTAGTTCTGGCCCACATGCGACTCGGCCGGAACGCGTCAGAGACACTTGGCGGTCGAATTCGCATGCTGGTGGTCGCAAGTCAGTCGGGTAACAGATCCTCTACCACCAAGGGGGTGCTGGGTTACTCGGCTCTTACGAGATGCTCTCCCAGCGGTAGAGGGGAATTTTAATTCTAATTCTACCCTCACGGGAAAAGATTTTCTTACCTTTTAAACCTTCTTTGGACTTAATTATACCAATTTATATATAAGAAGATTGTGATGAAGCAAATTCTGTCCAAAATTTATTATAGAACCTTAAAAAACTGAAATGTAAAATATCCTTTACTTTTTTGAAGAATCCATACCAGAGGGAGAGAAATAAAATTCAAAAATAGAAAAAAAATATACATTTTTGTTAAATACTTTATATACAAATTATTTGTTTTTCACGAAATTTCTTAATTACTGTCAGATAAGCATTTCCTGTACGAGAACGTTTGCCCCGTTTTTATGATATAAAGTTATAAACATTTGCGGTATTTAACATTACATACTATACAATTTCGCTTCTTGCTGTCTGTACGCATACATGTATTAAACTATGCAAAGGACTTTAATGCGGTTTTCACCAATAGACAATGATTTAAAAAGAAGGTTGACATGTGGCAGCGTGTTAAAGCCAAGTGAAGCGGCGCATTTCAAGGTACTTATGATCTCCTCCTATCTCGGAGCCTAATTAAGCCATGTCACATCTTGAGCTAATTACATTTCAAGTGAAATAATTTCATTTTGTAAATAATTTTCTGTTGAAATTAAAGAATTTATATAATCTAATTACAATCTAGCCTAACTAAAATGACTAATGAGTAATTTTGTTTTGAACTAAAGTTATTTAAGTAATGCGTCCATTAACACTCTCTTAGTGTCTGTAGAGGTAAAGTCACACTGTTATTGTGATTATTATTATTATAAATGTTTCTTCACTATTTTTTTTTATCTCTTAAGTAGCAAACATTGTGATGGTACCAAGAAGCAAGAAATTGTTATATAAATTTAGTATAGTTGCATATTCTTGAAACTAGAATTTAACATGTTTTACACAGAACTTAGCACACATATGGATATCAATTCTTTTGTAAGCGAAGACGTTGCATATTTTTTTATACTGAACTTGGCTCTAATTTCACATTTATATTTTTGTGATACGATAATAAAGTGCTAGTTAACTTACATATCAACTTCTCTGCCATATCCGGGTGCATCTTCAAACATATTAGCCTTAAGCGTTTCCGGTGCCAGATAACCCGGTGTTCCACATAGTTCTGGAAAGGTCCAATACTTAATAGATTTTACATGTCTATTGATTATGTATATTTTTTAACCTTGAAAATGACATAAAAATGGCATAAACTGATGCTTAACGACGTTCCTTGGGTTACAATTTAATAGTAATACTTTTTACCTTCTAATAAAGGTAATACTTAAAATAATCAGTAAGTAAGTAATTTAAAGCTAATAGTATTCGTACCACATACATAATAAACGAAAGCTTTCATCTCGAGGGTAAGAGTTGTGTAGGTGGGAACGATATTTTTTCTACTTCCTTAAAGAGTTAAAAAATTGAGAAACAAAAAAAGTAAAAATAGAGAGAACGAAAGAAAAAAATGAAAGACAGAAAAAAATAAAAAATAAATATATCTTTATATTAGATCAGTACAAACAAAATGGCGATGTTCTCTATCCACGCTACTGAAATATAATATTGCTGTAATGTAATCTACGCAACTATATGCATGCAACGGACCAAAACGTGTACGTCTATCATTCTATCCTCAGCCAAAATTGGGACAAAGTCAGTCTAGGTGTTCAGAATAAACCTATGATCATAATTTAAATTCTTACCAAATAGCTTATCCCCATTTTTGAGAACCTTGGCAAAACCGAAGTCAGTAATCTTGACGTTGAGCTGGTCGTCTAACAGAATATTCTCTGGCTTCAAATCTCGGTGCACTATATCCTTGCTGTGGATGTATCGTACCCCTTCTAGTACTTGTCTGTAAATAGAAAAAAAAATGATATTTGCCGTAATACTGTGATATCTCTTTAATAGTAGTGGAATAGAGAACCAATTGTACTGGTGTCTGATAAAGTTTCTGATAGTTATTTGAAACATAAGGAATATATCAACAAATAGAAAGGGCCCTAAATAATGAAGCGATTATACACTATTCGTACTAACTTAATTTTTTTAAAACCAAGTTTAAGCAATTCTTCTATTTCCTCACTATTATCTAATTGTTTAAAAATCACACAAACTGCCATTTTTAAACAAAAATATAATTAATTGTAAATGTTTTCCTGGAGACACACAACCAGAATCATATAGACAAGTAGAAAGACTGAGAGAACTGGACTTAAGAACTAAGAAAAGCGACTCGAAATATGATATTACGTATTGTTTCATATGTTTATTGTACTAGATCCTTCTAGAGATTTCGTACACCATAATATACATACTGTAGCGAATGAACATCAAAACAATTCGCATGCCTAGACCAAACTTTAGTTCGAACTTGCTGGAAAATTTCAAAATAGAATAAGACGGTGAGATGAACCGAAAGAGACGGCATGATGACATTCGCCAGAAGTTTCGCGAATCTTCGATGACTGACATTTGGGAAAAGGACGGCATTAGGCAAATTTATGTGTTCGAGTGGGATGGGTATAACTCTAGATCTTTCCAGGGGTTGTCAGAATAATCTTATTAAAATTGCTAGAATTAAGTAGTGAGACGTTTGTATATGAAAACCTGTATAAAGGTTGTATGCATGATGATTGCAATTCAGTCTATTACTTGAGAGTGAAAAAGTGAATTCGAAGTGATATCGAAGTGCTGAGAAAGTGGTGCATAGTCGAAGCAGTGAATTATTGGGAAGTGAATAGCGACGAACAACAGTGTAGTGATTTGAGAGTAGTGCGCGAAATAAGCGTGGAACTGTGCAATTTGTAAATAAGAACTGTAAGTATCGGAGACATGTAAACAGTAAGAGATCGTAGTGAAGGGTTATTTTTGTGAAGATTAGTTAGACTTTTGTGGACATTCCGAATAAATCCTTTACCAACGAAGCATCTATCATTTTCTTCCAATCCAGAACTCAAGCTCGTAACTATATTGATCTTGTCTGTCTGTCCTAAAGTTATTAGTGATCTCGTTCCAGATACAATTACGATATACAAATTTTAATTATCATTATTATTTTATACCTAAATTTTTTGTAAATTAATTATTACGATAAATAATAAAGGACGATAAGTGTAGTGTAATCACCCCCCAAGTTATATCTACTAATAAGATAATTACATAGATACTGCAACTACTAGATTTCATTATGTTACCGGTTTTTCAAAAACTCGGAAGAAGCTAAAGCTTGCGCTCCGCTTGGCTCGCTCTGGCGGTGGCACTGCCGTGGCCACAGTATATTTTAAATAAAATATTTTTTAAGGTGACGTTTTTGGTATGTCCGATACATTTATTTTTCAAACATATTTTTTGGTTTGGTTGATGGTTGAGACTATTTACCACATTCTTATCAACATTGTGTATATGTAGTAGTAACAAAAAAGGATATTATACCTACATGCTAATTGTCGTATCAAATTAGGATTTACCTGATAAAATACATGATGGTCTCATCGTGATTTGAGCATGAAAATAGGATTTTTAAGCCCCGACACGTGTGTATCTGTGTGTACGTGTATCTATTTTATTTATTTGAAAGGTAATTTAATCGAGATGGTTCTTAGCTATATATTGTGAAGATCTGTTCACCCGTTTGAAGACTATCAGCTCATTGCTCACTTGAGAGCTTGACAATTATAACAATCTCGTAACCATGGTAACACACTCACATTGCTTACTGAGTAGAGGTGAAACGGTATTTCTCGATACCTTCCTTTCGATATCAAGTATCGTATAGAATTGTTGATATTATATATTGTTTTCAACACTACAAAAATCGACTTATACAAGATGTGTTTAGATGTGTATTTATTTTTTAATTAATATGTAGGTCAAGGTCTGTTGGGTGTTAATCAGGCTTTGAAAATATATATAGATAGAATGTTTATAAACATATATGCTTTTACGTTCCAATGACGTCAAGCACGATAAAGATGATATATCTTAAAAACGGGAAGATTAAGAGGTCAATGCTCAACCATCATGAAAAAAAATATAATCATTATTTTAGCGTGAACAAAAACACATAAACAATTTATATAATATAATAAAACAAATGATTTCATACGAAAATCTATACCTCATACAAGTTCGAAAGAGAATGTTTATCAACATAGCGTTGCTTAGCTACTAATTTATTCTACACTAACATTATAAAGAGGAAAGATTTGTATTTTTGTATGTAACGAATAATCCTCCAAACTACTGGACCGATTTCAAAAATTCTTTTGCCGTTTGTAAGTTACATTATCCCTGAGTAACATAGGCTATATTTATTACCAGAAAAAAATAGAGATCCTCAGAAATTGTTTCTATAACCAACCCAAGGTGTACAAAATTAGCCATAAAATGTCTTTCATCATGTCATGTGCTGCAGAAAGTATTGATGGTAGAACAAAAAAATGCCCTACAATATTATAGAACGTATCAATATCTACAAAAAACTTCACGAGACCATATGTCCAACTATTATAGTTAAGTCACTATAACTACTATTTTACATATTAAAAGTTGATAGAAATGCAAAACAAAAAATACACGTCTACGCGCCGGTGTTAAATGACCACCCATGCAAAGCCGGGACGCGCCGCTAAATAATACAAATTATAAATGAACATTATGTTTTATATTGTTACTTATAAAATACAGTAGTTAACAAAAAATACATTTTTCTTGATCGGTGTTATTTAAAAACTAAAATACATATTTTCATTGAACGAAAGGTTTTGTAATATCTGACTTGGCCCGGTGCTAATTAATTTTTAGAGTTTCCAATGAAAAATACCTTATATTGTGCTTTATTTTTCGTTTAAATACAATATTATTGATGTTATGTGAGTGATTTTATTGTCATGTGATGTAAAAATAACCGTGATTACATATTTGTTAGTTAATGTGCAGCAGTCAAGTTAATAAGTTGAAATAGGAATCTTTATTTAACTCGGCGTTGTGATGACCATAAATTCTCTTTTGAATTTGGCCCATATATAGCTATTTATTTATCTATCATTGATGTCTAACTATATTATTTTAAAACTATTAATGCGAAAGTAACTCTGTCTGTTACGATTTCACGCTTAAACCACTGAACCGATTTTATTAAAACTTGGTACAGAGACAGACTAGACCTTTGCCCAGCTTTTGCAGGGAGCCGCTTCCGGCTACAGTGTGTGGTAGGTGACGTGTCATCGCTGGCGGACCTGATTAGGGCGATGCTGTCGGGAACAGTGGAGTGGAGGGCTGTTGCCACTTTCTGCGAAGCGGTAATTAGTCAGGTGTTTGCAGAACGAGAAAGAGAGGGATCCCGCTGCGAACCTACTTCGCAGTAGGAGGCAAGTTAGGCGCAGGCGCGAGTACGCGCGGTAAACCCTAACCTCCCAAGAGTAAACACCGGATTTTGGGAGGTGGATCCGTCGGAACGTCGCGTTGGAATGCAACTCAGCAATCCCACGCGTACCTTGTAGACGGCGATGGTCCCGGTGGTTTTTAGGGGGTATGTGGGGCTCACAGCACTTGATTGCTGTAAGCCCCACATACCCCCTCTATTCTAAGAGAGGATGTGTTAATGCATTTTCCACCGCTTAAAAAAAAGACATTTGGAAAGGACATAAGGTTACGTTTTATGGCGAAAAAAAGGATTGAAGCATATAAGGGATGAAATGTATGTCGAGCTGTGAAACCGTTTGTAAATACACGTAGTAAATTGCACCCGATCGAAGCCGGGGCGGTTTAAGAATGTAAGATGAAATTTGTCCTACTTATAGCTTAACGCAGTTTAAAACAAAACATTGTCACTGGTTCTTAGATAAATAATGATGCAACCAAACACACACATATCTCTCAAATGTATTTACTTTTAATATTGACGAAGATTTCGATGAATTTACAAATACGGCAAATTATGCGATAAAAAACTAGTCGGAAAGTATGATTTTTGTGGTTTTTGTTTTATGAAAAAAGGAGTGATGTGGTTAAGACTTTGATGTCTACTCGGAAAGTCCGAGTTCGATGGTGGGCACACACCTCTGACTCTGAGTTATGTGTGTTTTAAGCAATTAAATATCACTTGCTTTAACGGTGAAGGAAAACATCGTGAGGAAACCTGCACTCCTGAGAGTTCTCCATGTTCTCAAAGATGGACTATGGCCCAATCCCTCCACATTCTGAGGAGGAGACCCGCCTGAGCAGTGGGCTTTTGACGGGTGATGATGAGACAATTGGATACTCGATATATTAAATGGAAAGCTGATTAATATATCATGCAAATGAATTAAACTATGTCTAGAAACGATTTAAAAAAAATTAATTATCTTATAGCGCGAAAAAAATTTACCACAGTTTAACAATATCTTTGACGAATTTCTAAAAATAACTGACTAAGATATAGAATAGATATCATATTTCGCTAATACTAAACATGCAGATCTTGTAATAATAATTAGAAGTTACACAATCCGCTGCATAGTGCATGCAAAAGGAAAAGAAAATCAGAAGAATAAAAAAATATTTAAACTACTTTTTTATATACTAAATTAGACATTTAGGCAGCCCCGGACCGAGTAGTAACGTTTTTTAAGCAAGAAACTTGTCAATTTTACTTTCTTTTGTCCATATTAAAAAAGCAATATGGCTCTCACGTTATAAGTTCAGCAGTTTTTCCTAAATAAGAACTCGCCACAGTTATACAGAATACAGACTTTCATTGCCCTGCTGTATCGCTATATTTTACACTAGCCGACCCTCGTTTTTTAGTGTCCGTGTGTTCAGCTCCTATTGGTCTTAGCGTGATGATATATAGCCTATAGCCTTCCTCGATAAATGGGCTATCTAACACTGAATAATTTTTTTAAATCGGACCAGAAGTTCCTGAGATTAGCGCGTTCAAGCAAACAAATAAACTCTTCAGATTTATGTATGAGTATAAGATTTTAAATTTCATTTATATATGAGTAATTCCTAGACTAATTAGAGATAACAACAGGGAAAGGACCACAAAGCAAAAGAAAAAGAGGACATCCAAGGAACAGATGGATCAACGAAATAATAACGACGACAGGAAAAGAATGGAGAAAGAAAGCAAAGAATAGGGAAAACATGGAGTAAGTTGGAGAAGGTCTATACCCAGTGGGTTTCAATAACAGAATAAAATATATGTAGTTTTAAGAAAAACATGTTAAGTAAGGTTGTTGTAAATAATAAAGGCATTTTTTATTTGTTTATTTAATTTCTAGACGCCTGTATAAAACGAAGCCTATCCTTTCCCAAGCTCTAGATTATCTCTGTACCAAATTCTCTATCTACAACACAAGCCATTGAATATTGCTAGTTGTGTTTTAAACCTAACATCAAAACATATACTTAATTCATAATTTCTATAAATTCATAGAAAACAATAGTTTTCTTTATTACATACTCCACTATTGTCTCATATCATATAACAATATTTAATTATATACTTATTTCAACTAAGTGCACACATAAACATAAGATAAGTATAAATTCACACTCACATTATTAGAATCAGTGATAAAACTATACTGTTATATTCATTAATAACTTATTGTTCTCGTTTATTACAAAATATATGTAAACAAGTGCGAGTCGGACTCATGCACGAAGGGTTCCATACCAATAATTGGCGAAAAAATCACGTTTGCTGTATGGGAGCCCCCCTTAAATATTTATTTTATTCTGTTTTTAGTATTTGTTGTTATAGGGGCAACAGAAATACATCATTTGTGAAAATTTCAACTGTCTAGCTATCACGATTCATGAGATACAGCCTGGTGAGAGACAGACGGACGGACATCATATTTTTAAGGTACATATTTGTCTCACCTCATAATATATCTGGTTTTTTTCTCAGACAGCGTCACAACCGATGTGAGGTAGTCAAAAAGTTCACCATTCTTGCAAAGCTCAAACACCAAGAATACAAATGTTTCTGACTCAAACACATCTTGCAATTCAACTGAAAAGGAATAAAATTAGATGACAATTTTGAAAAACAAGTATGTTTATCACAATGTATATGTTTGTACTTAATTGATACAGTGAATGCATCATTGAAAATTGGTAATGATTATAACTATCTCTTACTGCTTGATTTAAGCTGCGTTTCTATTACATGAAGGATGCATAATAAGGGATGTGTTTGTTGGGAACCAATAGAATCACTTCATTTGACACACTCTGTGCGAGGCTAGGTAAATGAAGTGATTCTTAACCAACACATTGCTTGCTGAAACGCACCTTGATCAAAAATCTACTCTGGTGCATTTGATACTTATCAATTCAACAATTATTAATATTTTTTAGAGAGAATAACTATTCCTAGTCCTATCTTTAAAAATTTAGATCATTCTAATAAACATTAATTGACTAATTACATTGTAGATTTAGACTAAAGGTTAAATATTTTAAACCTCAATGCCAATTGTGTAAATTATTGTAAAAGTTTAGTTAAAGACACAATAAATGTCTTTAAACCCGTGATGTGGATGGGTTAGAATACAATTCCCTTCTATTGCTGGAAGAGCATCTCGTAAGAGGCAAGTAATTCAGCACCCTATTGTGATAGGGGATCTGTTTCCAGACGGGCTTGCAACCACCAGCATGCCAATCCGTTTGTCTGCCGTTATTTATCATTGAAAAAAATATTATATTTCTGATAATTAAAATAATTTTCTAGTCAACAGGAAATTAGTTTAATTTACTTCCTACAGCCTCAGAAAGATCTACCAAAAGGGGCAATAACAAAACCCATCACAGTATATTGATACCCAAGTAAAACAATTATAAAATATCTATTAAAAATGAACCAACCTATCTGATAACAACTCACTCACTAATATATGGATGTCCAGCAACCATCCTCAAGATGTTGATCTCTTGCCTAGTGGCATCCCGCATGGTATGAGTGTCCACACCATCCTGGGACTCCTGACTGAGGTCAATGATTTTAGCTGCATATTCTTTACCCGTCTCCTTTTCTATACATCTTCTCACTGTTGAACTTACACCTCTGAATAATGTAAATCACTATTATTTTATATTAATGTAACAGATATGATTAATGGGAAATTGAAATATTAAGTTTAATGCATTTTGTTCTCCTTTGACTTTGTTCTTACTTCATTTAAGTTACTTAAGCTTAACAAAAATCCTATAAAAAGTATCTATTTAGAAGCAATGATAAATTTTATTACAATTTAATACATTGCTATAAAAAAAACATTTAGGTGCTTTCATCTTCATATGCCATATGTATACAAAAAATCATTACAACATGAAAAAAGGACAAATAAACAAACACTATAGATTTTTAACCCTGAAGGAACCTACCCACTACATCATATGATACCATGCTATCAACACATCAGGATTGCAATTCAGCACAATACAGTCTATTATACAAACTAGAACATTGTCCGTCTATACAGTTATATATCATGACCGAAGAGGAATGTATCGGTGATGGTTGAGACCGCAATAGAAACATGTTAGGTTTTTTACCTAACATGATCCTATTGCGGTCATAAAATGTTACATTCTACAATGTGCAGTCCTTATGAATAGAAGTTATGTAATTAGAAAATTACAGAAAATCTTCAAAAAATTATACCCATTTATAAGGTTATTTATTTTGTATAGGAATTTTTAATTTAGTTACGTTCATTCTAAGTGTACAATCAAATTAGATTACTTCGTATTTCATTACTAGAAATGTCCTATCTATAGCTATAAATATTATACCAAGGTCATTGAAGACTTACAAAAATCATAATACTTACACCAACGAACAACAAATAGCTTAAATTTTAAAGGGAGGGCTTTAAATTTGGCAACAACGCAGATCTAGTAATTGCAGTTCATCGTAACGAGCACTATATAAATATCAATATCCTATCTACATACCTCCCTATAATTTCTTTCGGCTCATACTTCGCGTAGAACTCTTTAGCTGCGTCTTTATCCGGCAAATTGTCATCATCCTCCTCTTTAGCCATGTTTATTTTGTCGGAATCAATTATATTTTTATTCACAAGCTAGAACCAATCATTAGCGACCAATTTTTCACAATGACGATAGGTTAACAGTTAGACTTAAAGGCGCTTGGAAAAAATATAAATTACAAAAAGAACCACTAATTCACTATATAATATTCTATTATACATGAAAATAATAATTATTCATTTAAAAAACTAAATATTTAATAATAGCCAAGCAATGAAGCACAGTGAACCAAATAGATGGTCGGGTTTAATTTGACATTAATGACATTGGTTTGACATATACAAAAGTCTACATTGCTTTTGGACTTTTATAGTGCGTTCCAATAAGCGTTCACAACGACCACAGGTTTTCCCGTTCCACTTATTCGAGAGCGTTTCGAACGTTAACGAAAATAATTCAAATAGCGAGTTATAAAGCAATAGTTTCAGGAGCTTAACCTCTTGAAACTATTGCTTTTTTTATATCTTTTATTTCTTTTTTTATGGTAGATAGGGTGCAAACGAGCAGTTGGTCCACCTGATGGTAAGTGGCCACCATCGCCCATGGACATCGACAAAACAGAGATACTCTCTTGTTTTGTCAATGCGTTGCATCCTCGAAGATAGGGTCCCCACCCTATCTTCGAGGATGCAGGAGGAGTGAAGAAAAAATTTTTAAATTTAGTTGAAATAAAATAAATATTACATATATTTGAGCTGAAGAAACATTCACTTCCACTAATAAATCTCTATCCATACCAAATAAAGTTATTTACATCGTCGCTATTTGTGTTATTTGAAAAAAAATTGGTTGCCTGTAAAGTCGGTATACGGGCGAAAGTTTTACGTGACAACGACTTTGAGTGGTAAAATAATTTTAATGTGAATATTCATTCGTATAGTAGGAAGAAGGATGAAATAATAGTAACAATTTAAAACATTTATTTATACAAAGAATTATATTTAAAACATTAATTTATACAAAGAATCTCGCACTGAATTTCATATTAACAAAATTTTATTTTTATGTCTGTCTCTCTCGCTCTTAGGCGGGCTAACCATGCCCGAGTGGAAGGGACGCGTGCCTTTCACTCGCTCTCATTGTGAGCGCATAACGTGAGCGGAGCGTAACGCAGTTTCTTGAAGTGTCACCCGGCAAACCAATTTATAAGACGTTGTCACGTCAAAATGCCTCCAATTTTGTAACGCTAGCGACGACCCAGTTTTTAAGATGGGTCATCGTGAGCTTTGCGTGAGCATAGGTCATGACGTCATTAATGACGTTTACGCCGCGATCACAATGACCGAAGTCGAAGTCATCATGTGGAACGGCTTAAAGAGCATTTTGAGCGTTGTGAACGCTCAGTGGAACGCCCTTCAATCACAGATTAATACATGTCGGGCCGTAAGTTAGGCTTAGGGTAATCTAACCGTGAGTTTAAACAGTGAAACTAAACTGTAGACTGAGAGAATGTTGGAATTCTGTTAAAAGGCCGTGCAAACCTTGGTCAAGTCCAAGGCACTGCTTAAGTTCCTGTCATAATTATTGTAAGAGATCATAATGTTTAGTTATTTATTGGTTCAGTTGGAGTATCTCAGTTGTGTTTAACCAATAGTCCATTCAATATCATACGACACCATATAACCAATAGACCACTTAATATCATTCAACATCATAAATCTCCGAGTTATATTTATGACGAACTTCCATCCACCATTTCAACCACCAACCTTTTTTTAGTAATTACTGGTAATCTATATCATATCCCAAGTCCTAGTGCATGTTTTTAACAAATTTCATCAAATTCGGCCAAGCCATTTTTTTATTAAAAAATTAACTTTAATAATACTCTTTTGGGCCATTCTTCGTAGAATTCAAGAATGAAAAGGATTCATTAATTAAATGAATTAACCACTGCCCAGACCCTCTGTTCAAACCTAAGGTTAGGTTAATCTAAGCCTAACTCAAGCCCCAACATATAATATAGCTAAATATGTTAAAATTCAAATGTAAAAATATAATAAATACACCCGGGCGAAGCCGAGGCGAAAATGACTAGTTTTTTTTATAAAAATTGTCAGTCGGTGCTCGTCTTGTCGAATTAGCACACACAGTATATTTTACTCATGATTTGACATAATACGTCAACAGCTGATTTTGTCTATGCTAAAAGCTATCAAAATATTTGTATCTCTTTCATTCACGTAGATTAATAGTTATAAGCTATTTCCTATCTCATGTATATTTTGTGGTGTTTTCTCTTGTTGTTCCGTCCGATGGTATTGCTTTTTTGGTGATAAGAAAATTACATGTAGCTTATTCCAGTGATTATTTAGCAATTTTACAAACTGTAATCTGAATATCAGTGCTAAGTTCGAGCTGCGAACGTTAAGAATCAGGTAAGAGCTTATTGCGCATTCAAAATATGACAGTAGTTGTAATTCTAATTGCGAGATCTTATCAACCTTGGGCTACGAAAAACAACAAGCATGCACCTTTCTTTCTTCTCAAATATTTCCTTGGTAACCATAAATTATTGTTATACCAAAACAGATTCGTAGCTTAAACGTATAACGTAAGATTAACATAATAATTAAGAACAAATGGCCTTTTCAGCACAGGTCAAGTACAAAGACTAATGTCTCAATAAATTAAATAAAAACAAGTTGAATATTAAAGAATCTTGTAGTGTCATCATTGCATTATCCAATGTGGCTAACACAAAGAAGATGCTTGCTTTATTATTTACAAAACTATCTGACTTTTACATTGTAGGTAGACTAAATATAGATATGAATTTTCTTCACACTTCAATTTTTAATATGAGGAGAAAAGTTTGATTTTTATTAACATAGGTACTTGCAATATAGTGGTATATAGGAATTAGATACAACTAAATTAAATAAATTAATCTGATTGATATAATTTATTTTAAATTTTCAAACTTAGTAAATATGAGTACTTAAATCTCATGACAAGCTTTTATATCATACTAGCTGACCCGTCTTCGCTTTGTGAAGATGTTTTAGGCTACAAGTAAGTTTTGTCAAAATAATTTTAACATTTCTTACCATTAAACCTTCTTTAGACTTCTATAAATATGGACTTCTAATTGATTGGTTCAGCCGTTCTTAAGTTTTGGCAAGACTAACAAAAGTCTTATTATCTAATTATTAAAATTCTCGTGTCGCCATGATTTTTACTACTCCTTCAAATGGGCCCTACCAATTTTTATGAAAGTTTGTGTGCATATCAAGTAGGACTGAGAATCGGTCAAGATCTATTTTTTATAATATTTATATGGCAAAACATACAAAGATAAATTATGTAATGACATTTGTTGATAGTCAAAGTTTACATTATTTAAATAAAAGCCTTTTTTATGAAGTATTTTACTTTAGTTTTTAATATTACTAGTTGATAAAGGCAGCCTTCTCCAGAAATTAATAAAATACATTTTTAATTATTGGCAAATTAGTAAATAGATTAACCTGTAAGTGGGATTACACAATTTATCAAATATTTCCTTGTTCTTTTAGTTAATTCTTATAAATTTTAATATTTAAGTCATTATTGTAGCAAATATCAATAACAATAAAATATATTAGTTGTGTAAATTAAACAAACATGCATGTTTGATGGACTTATCATGTAATTTTTTTTCTTATAAAGATAAGGAGTAAAGATAATGTAAACAAGCAATTATAGGCCAGTGGTTAAGGCGTAGATATCTATTGGGAAGGTCTGAATTCGATCCTGGGCACACCCCCTCACTTATCGTTTGCTTTGTGAAGGAAAACACAACAGGAAACCTGCACTCCTGTCAAGTCTCCCAACCCTCACTGGGCCAGCATGCCCTCTTATTCTGAGGAGGAGACCCGGCTCAACAATGGGCCATTAAAAGGTGATAATAATGATGAGTGTCACATTATATCAATATTATTTTAAAAAAATACCTTTTTATAATACCAAGAAGTAACATAATGGGATGCTATTTCATATTAAAATGCAATAAGATATTGCTAATGATTTTTTTGTTCTAACAAAAAAGTTATCCAGCTTTGATTACAGTCTGATCTCTTTGATATCAGGTTTCTTAACAATCAAGTTAGGGTAGTTGCATACTGGTTATTTACATCTATTATTAACTAAATTTTTTGTTATTGTGTTAGCTGTTTTAGTATAAAAATATTGAAAAAAAAGTATATTATCTTTGTTCAAGTATAAAAATTCTGTTTTTCTTCATAATCTTTAGTGCTTAGGAGTAGATTGCTAATTATTAAATCCCTGGAAAGAATAATACATTATTTTGTAATTATAGATGTGTACAATTATTATACACTTTTTTTTGTCCACAAGGACTAGAACTCCTTTTCTAACCATAATCGGATGCTCTGAAGTTATTGTTGTTACATTAGAGAGGGGTGTTCCTTTGAGCATCCTTATTTTTTTTCTTTTTTAGTATTTACCCCTCCAACTAAGCTAAGCCAGTGACTCCTCCTTATTTGTCTTAGCCAATGGAGGTATTTGGCTTCCATTTTAAAATTTGCCTTCTCTTTAGTCTTCTCATAGTTCCAGAGTGTAGCAATAGTATTTCTTTGTATTTTTTACTAAAGTAATTAACCTCTTCCCTCTCTATTGGCATCCAAGTATACGTGGATATACGACTGTTGAAAATAATTGGTTTTTTTTGGTGCTATAAAATCATATATTATTTTTGTCAAATATCTTCTCTGTACTGACATTTTTTTGTTCTTTAAAGTACTAGTATTTTTAAGCCCTCCAACTAAGCTGATGAGTGGGTGACCATAACCTGCTTATCATGAACCCTAGAGCTACTTTCACTGCTATTACATTAAATAAATAAATATTAAGCAAATAAGTGTGAAAACTGAAAGCGTGCGCGGCTTTATTTATCCGACGTATCTGCGCGTCCTTGTCGAGGACGAGGTCGCCTTGAAGGTCGTCTGGAGTGAGCTTGTTATGACGCATTAGGAAAATTAGTACGGTGAGAAAATACATTCAATACGTTTGTTTATTGAATAAATAATAACTATGCAATAAAATGACCTTTTTGTGCAGATGACATGAATCGAGTAAACGGTTTATTTTTTATAATCATTTAAAACATTGCAAACTATAGAGGATATAATAACAGAGTTTGTATTTGTAAACTAAAATTCTTTTGTCCTTCAAGAATTAAAAAAAATATATATATAGAAATATTAAACATTGATGTAATTGCTATTAATTTTTGTAGGAGCATAATTTAGATTTTCCGAACTGTGGTCGCACCCATGTATACTTACCATGTCTGTTTCTTGGAGATGTTCCCCTAATCATATAAATAATCATAGTAGGTATGGGTGCGACCACGGTTCTACCTTGACCATTTTTATACCGATGCATTCCTTGGTTACTGGCTGAATTATTTTCTTGTTTCATCCTTTTTAGACGACTTTTTTACGTAGTCGGGTTATAGTTTTTAAAACTTTATTTTTTTATTTAATAGCTTTCCCTTTCCCGATCGAGATAACCTTTATAAACTCATATTATAACGTAATGTTGGTTTTTATTTGTTTAAACGATTGAATAACTGCAACGACTGGCCGGGCGAACTATACGACCGCATGTTAAACATATATGTTGACATAAACAATAACATATATACATACATATTTGTAATGTGCTCGTCAAGACCTTTCTTTTGATACCAAACACGTGATAATCAGCCCAGTTATTTTTTTTCGGGGTTAGAATCTGAGGAATAAATTCCGTCATAAAAAAAATCATAATTTTTATAGCCTATGTCACTAATGGCGCGCATTATTACGAATCTTTTGACACCTCATTCATGAAAATTGGTTCAGCAGGTTCGCTAGAGTGGAACATATAAACATACATAGATACATACATACATAGACTGCCAAAATCATAACCCTTCCTTTTGGCTTCACCGTAGTCGAGTAAAAACGGGACCCTACTACAAAGACTCCGCTATCCATTCTTCCGTCTGTCTATCACCAGGCTGTATCTCATGTACCACAAATTATGTATTTATTTGCCTCTGTAACAATAAATACGAAAAAAAGTGAATATAACTAACGTCATTTTTTTACAAATATTGGTACGGAATCCTTTGTGCGCAAGTCCGACTCGCATTTGGCCAGTTTTTTAAATTTCTGTTGGTAAAATCGAAAGTCAGGAAAAAAGTTATTGTAATTTTAAAATGTTTTGTTTACCTTAGTATGTCCTAAACCTCTTCAAAACGTTAGTCTAATATTTGATTTGAAATTTTAATATAAGTTAAAAGACCGATATTTTTGCCAAAACAATTTTTGAAAGCCATGACCGTTTCGTGTTGACAAAGTTCTTTGTAATAATCTGTGTCTGGATTTATAAAATACCCAGTTATTTAGTAATAGGGGATTTCCTTGGTGGTAGGGGATCTGTTCCCCGACTGGCTTGCGACCACCAGCATGCGAATCCGACCGCCAAGTGTCATAGACGCGTTCCGGTCGAGCCGCATGTGGGCCAGACTTACCCCTTCCCCACTCCCATCCCATTAATGCTGCGGATCTAGTGTACTCTGGAATCTAACTCTGGGTCCGTCGAGACCGCAAACGAGGGTGTCTCTTGTTTTGTCGATGTCCATGAGCGATGGTGGCCCCTTACCATCAGGTGGACCATCAGCTCGTTTACACCTTACCCACTATATAAAAAAAAAAAAAATAAGCTACACAAATTTCACCACGTAGCTTTAAAGGCAACTAACTAAATTGTATTTAAAATATAAGATTGTGATTAAGTATTTTAACATAAGATTTTAGGCCTAGTTTAAATTTAGGTTAATTACTATGAGCATCAAAAAATCGTAACTATTTTTTTCATACCTTATAATGATTTAAGGTGAAAAATGTGTTATAATTAGTGATGTGCCGGATCGTTATAAAAGTATATCCGCGGATACGGATACGGATCTTAACTATGTTACTCAATTTGTCTCTGTGTGCGTGACTTTGAAACAATAGTTTATAAAGAAAATATATGTCGGGGATTTTAAAACGATGTGAAAGAAAATGGAAGGAGGAAGATGGGAAATATTGGGGAACACTAAAAGGGGGCGATGGTAATTAGTGGAATATTGGGTAAACGCAACGTAGATACTTATACTGAACCGATAAATTATCAGATATGATCTTTAACAATTACGAGAGAAACCTAAGCAGTGCCTTGGACTTGTGACCAAGGTGTAGGCTTAAGGACGTCCTTTAAATGATCATAACACTCGCCTCCACTGCTCAGGCTCTCTGTTTAAACCTAACCTAACATTGTGTTTACTTAACCACGTGGCAATTACATTGTAAGGACTTACGTGACCTTAGTGGACAGCACTTCCACACTACACTGCACTTGACACTATCACTAGCAGTACTTAGATGATGTTCACTTCTTGAGAGACCGCACACGACTAAGACTTCAGTTAGACTGTCGATCGCATATAAAGGGTCGAGGGTAGAGACTGTCAAAACAACGGAAGTGACTACTACCCCACTCCAACGCCATAGACAACGATAACGATTCGATTAATCGATAATCCTTTACTATGCTCCGACATATATAAAAGAATATGATTGATTCTTGAAAAAAGACTCCGATAACAAAAGTTCTGTCGAAATGTCACAGCCGAGAACATCTTTGCAAACGTTACATGTTTACAATAAAAGGTAACTAAATATTAGATATTTAAAAATAAAAAATAATTTGATCCGTAAAAGATCCGTCAGTCTCCCGCGGACATCCGCGGATACGGATATCCGGAACACCACTGTATAATAATTAAATATGCAGTTTTAAGTTTTTTTTTCTTGAGTCATAATTTGAACAAATGTTTCTAATAACCCAGAATTTAAATTAAATTTGAAAGTATGTGGGAGTATATTTCCATGCAATACTGAAAATTGAAAATTATATGGAAAGAAAATCCAATAACATCATAATGCTTGTTTTTACGTTTTATTACCCGACTACGGCGAAGCCAAAAGGAAGGGTTATGATTTTGGCAGTTCATGTATGTATACTCTAGCGCCTAAACTACTGAACCAATTTTCATGAGTGAGGTGTCAATAGATTCATAATAATGGCGCGGATGACGTAGGCTATAAAAAAATTATGATTTTTTTTTATTGACGGAATTAAAACCTCAGATTCTATCCTCGAAAAAAATTAAACTGTAATAATTATCACGTGTTTGGTTTCAAAAGAAAGGTCTTGACGAGCACATTACAAATATGTATATATATCTTATTGTTTAAGTCAATATATATGTTTAAAATGCGGTCGTATAGTTCGCCCAGCCAGTCGTTGCAGTTATTTACTCGTTTAAACAAATAAAAACCAACATTACGTTACAATATGAGATTATAAAGGTTATCTCGATCGGGAAACGGAAAACTATTAAATAAAAAATTATTCTAATAAGGACGAAACAAGAAAATAATCGGATAGAAACCTAGAAATGCATCGGTATAAAAATCAGTCAAGGTAGAACCGTCGTCGCACCCATGTATACCTACTATGATTAGAGGAACACTACCATGAAACAGACATGGTAGGTTAGGTAGGTACATATATATATTTATTTTTTTATAGTATAACTAGTTGTCCCGTCCCAGCTCCGCACGGATGCAACTACGTGTATTTAAATTTTGTTTTATTAATTTCACATTTTAATCGCTATGTCACTTACCGCTATATTTTTATATTAGTAATTTATATATGTCGGAGAATAGTAAAATATTATCGAATAATCTAATCGTCATCGCTATCTATGGCGTTAGAATTGGGTAGTAGTCACTTCCGTCGGTTTGACGGTCTTGACCTTTTATATGCCATCGACAGTCTGACTGAAGTCTTAGTCTTGCGCAGTCTCTCAAGAAGTGAAGTAGTCCCTGGATAGTGTTAGTGCTTGGGAATGCTGTCCAATTATGGTCGCGTAAGTGCTTTACGATGTAATTGCCACGTCTTGTGTTACGGTAGGTTTAACCCTTGGTTTGAACTGAGACTGAGCAGTGGATTCAAGTGTCTCGATCGAATAAAAGACGTCCTAAAGCCTACACCTTGGTCCCAAGTCCAAGGCACTGCTTAGGTTTCTCTCGTAATTGTTAGAGATCATATTAGATTATTTACCGGTTCAGTAGCAGTATCTACGTTGCGTTTACCCAATAGTCCATTCAATATCATCACCCCTTTTTTTAAATTATAATATTAAGTTAGACGTTAATACAATATTCGTAATTGATAAGTTTTTAGTACTAACGGCTCGCCCTAGCTTTGCAGAGTTTGTCTACTATAACTTGAATGTATTATACATATTATAAACCTTGCTTTTGAATCACTGTCTATTGGTGAAAACAGCATTAAAATACGTTGCGAAAGATCTAAGCATACAGACAGCGCAAGTCACTTTGTAAAGAATTACTATTTTTCAATACCCTTGATACAACACAGGTTTTTTTATGACAATGGCATTTTATATTATTTGCTTTTACCCGCAACTTCGTTTGCGATATTGAGGTATTAAAATACAGTATATGGAGTTCTGTAGACATATTTAATAATTTTATGAGGATGATTTTCGAAAAAATATTTTACGTGTTTCATGACTTTCAATGAAAAACCTTTATACGGAATTTTCATTCGAATAACTTCAAAAACGACAAAGTTCACAATAACTTTACACCCCCGTTTTACCTCTTTAGGGAGTGAATGTTTTAAAATTATCTTTCTTAGTGCTCCCCTACTTTATAAAAATACAACATTTTGTTGAAATAACTTTTAAAATCAGAGAATTTTCATACTAAATTTGCAATTTCATTTGATTAACTTCAAAAACGGCAAAGTTTCATACTAACTTTGCACCCCCATTTTACCCCCTTAGGGGTTGGATTTTCAAAAATCTTTTCTTAGTGCTCTCCTATGTTATAAAAGGAAACCCTGTGCAAAATTTCAAGTAAATAACCCTTAGTTTAGACCCTGCTTTGATATGTCAGTCAGTCAGCTTCTCCTTTTATATATATAGATTTTTCATCTTCTTTATTTAGTAGTACAGAGTCGTACATTGATATATTTTCACAGCACCAGAGCTCTCGTTTAATAAATGCATCGGTAGCTCTGAACATGTTCTACGAGTACGTTAATTAAGTACAAGTTTATTTTTAGTTAGAAAATTATAATTATACAGATAAAACCTCACAGCGCTGGCAATTTGCTTTCTTGTAATTGTTTCGTTTTATCTTACACATACTTCAGGCGATAAGTATTCTTCGTGTGTTTATTCAAACAACAATGTAACGTCAAACTTATTTATCTACTACATAGTTTCTCTCTTTATAGAAAAGTGTAGTTAAAACTTAGAAGTCTTACTTGGGAGGTTCGATTCAATGCAATAGCACACGCCGATGAGTTTTTCGAGTTATGTGTGTTTTGAGCAATTAAATATCACATGCTATAACGGTGAAGGAAAACATTGCGAGAAAATCTACACTCCTGAGAGTTCCCTAAAGTTCTCTATCGGTGTGTGAAGTCTGCAAACAAACATGCACTGGGCTAGGAGGAGACCCGGCTCAGCAGTGGGTCATCCACTAGTTAATGAAGATCTCAAATCTCAATATTTATTTTGATATTCGTACCGCACTATTAATCCTTTCTCCTTGCCTTAAAAGATCAAATTTAACTTTGTCACCTAAAAAAAATTGTTCACATACATACTCATAGATCGCGTTCGGTTTACCGACTGCTAAAAAAAGAATTGTAATCATCCCTTGGATTGAGGAACAAACTTAACTTTACCATTAAAACTTTTGTCCTCGTACATCGATTTTACCCTCGTCGGATATCGATATAGATCGCAGTCAGTTTGCTAACTGCAAAAAAATTGTTATGAAACCATGCTATAAGACCTAGCTTGCCAAATTTCATGATTTTAGATCCATGCGATCTTTTAAGAGTATCACATTTTGATTGCGTGACGGGCATCTACGTAATTTGAGGTATGTAACCTTCAAAAACAACAAACAAACCGTATCAAATATTGGTTAATTAATCGTGTTATAGAAACCACAATTTGGGAGCAAAATAAAGCACCATAAATATCTATATGAAAATGGATTTGAAAATCCATTTTCATTTTTGTGCTTATTATTGTAGGTTGTTACTGAAGGCTATTTTAATAATTATTATGCTATTAAGCGGTAAAGGCGCCACTGCTAATTCCCCGGCGAGTCCGAGTCGAGTCCCCAGTGTTAAATACTTCGTAACTGGTTTGTTTGAGTGCAGTAATACCGATGCTTATGAAACTAGTTATCTATATATAAATATGTCAACGTATAACTTATTGTAAACTGTTCTTGTTTTTATTATAAAGTGCAATCAAAATTATATCATTTAAATATTATTGTGCATGATAGCCGCGTGCTATCTCTTCAAAACAATATGTAGAAATTGTATTTTCGGTACATTATTATTTATATTTATACAGGATGGATTTATGAAAGGGGTCAGTAAGGGCAGGTACCTTAACCTTTTTTGAACTGCATTCACAGATTTTGAGAAAATTTACGATCAGCGAAAGAAGTGCTAAAATAAATAAAAAAATATTTTTATGCCTATCGATCCTACTTCGTATGAAGATCAAACGACTCTATGGGACCATTTAAGTATGAGTACTAGAAATGTCAGAAATCGCCAAAACCATTTTCCATACATTTTGTACTGAAAAGCGATAAATCAACTTTTAATATTCTTTATTGCCAAACAATCCTATTTATTACTGTGATTAAAAGATTCTTTAATGGTGAAAATTTTATTTAAGATGGCGCGCCGCCACATAAGAGCCGTCTTACGCGTTCTAATTCTAACAAACAATTCGGGACACCGTGAAACACATGTCCAATTAAGTGGCCACCTCGCAGCCCCTATCTAACGCATCTCGATTTTTTTTCTGTCAACAACAGGAATTACAACAGTGTTCAGAATCTGAAAGAGGCACTAACGAGGATTTTAAATAATATCCATCCAAGAAAATTATTCGCAGCTATTTGTTTAGTACAAAAACGAATGAACTTATGTAAACGCGAAAACGGCGGTCATTTTGCAATTTATTTCGTAGATTACCTATTTTTAAGTTTGTGTGAAATGTTGTGTCTTACCGTAGTTTTTGTATTTAAATTTCAGTTGACCCTAAATAATATTTTAATCACAATAAGAAATAGGATTGTTTGGCATTAAATAAACGAATTAATTTATCAAGTTTTTGGCGATTTCTATCATTTCTATTTCATATAGAAAATTCTATTTTATATTTTTATTTTATATTTTCAGGTCCAATACAGTCTTTTGATCCTCACACAAAATAGGATCGATAGGCATAAAAATATATTTTTTTTTATTTTAGCATTTTTTTTGCTAACTGTACGTTTTCTCAAAAATCTGTGAATGCAGTTCAAAATATCTTAAAAATAATGGATGGTCTCCTAGGAAAGTTTTCCTGTAACTATAACGATTAAAGTACCTGACTTTACTGAACCCTCTCAAAAATGCACCTGTATTTAAAAAATACTCTAACTTCAATTTTTTTTTACTTAATGAGTCAAAAAGCATAATAACTATAAAAGTAGCATAGCTTAAATGATAGTTTAGTTTTAATTCGTCGTTACCAACTATAGGTCTGTTTGTTCCGGCTGAACGGATCTCTGAAATGGCTGGACCTATTTTGACGGGACTTTCACTAGCAGATTGCTGATGTAACAAAGAGTAACTTAGGCAATTTAACATCTCGCTACGAACCATAGGAGCGGAGCAACACGCGAACTAAGTTGCGCAGGTCGGCTAGTATATAATAAAATTGTAGATTTGCCATGTTTGTGCACTCATCATATTTAAACGACTGAACCTGTTTGGGAAGCTGTACTATAGGGTGTTTAGGATTTATGCGACCTGTAGAAATAACTTGATAATTATCAAGTTAATAAAACTTACGGTATGGAATTCCATCGTAAACACCAATCAAACGAGTAATCACTCAATTGCCTCCGTCTAGTTATCATATTTCTTACAATAACAACGATATCATAGAAGAATTGTGGTTAGAACCAGATTGAACTAGCATTTACAGAAAATGATCTTGTTATAATATCTTTTGCGTTCTTTAGGGGTTCCTTACTTTATTATAAAAAAAACCCTTATAGGATCGCATGTTGTCTGTGTGACTATCAAGTTGAAATTAACATCAAATACTTAAGTAAGCTGTGAAAAATAAAACAAAATTCAATGTAAACGCAATCAAAACATACAGCTGTTTGCGATGTTAATCTAAGGAATCAACACTTACAGTGAACTTCCTATGCATATTAATAGATCTGATAAAATCCGAAAACTGCAGTTGGTAATCTGACCGTGACCTACAGCAAAATTAAGTTTGTTTCTTAGTCCTGATTGCACTTGGCCAAATTTTTATTTAAATTATAGTCCCCATGTGCCAGGTATCTGATGATAAGATTAGAAAAAGAGACAAATTTTTTGGAAACTGTATGGACTGTATGCGTAAAATTTGTGACTAAAACGTAAATCAATACTTTTAAAAGCTATAACGATACACAAAATGGTTTAAGTTTTAATGTTCACATATTAATTTATTTGTATATTCAACGTCACGCCATTATAGTTGTTGTCGTGTCACGATTACTGTTTGATAGTTTGAACACGGAGAGAATAAATAAGCCACAAGTGCATTGTGCATTTGACATCCGCTTCAAATAATCGTAAGTTATTTCTGATACGCTTTAATTTTCATTATCTGATTCTATATTTTATTAACTAACAGTGACTAGGACCTCTGAACCAATCATAGACCTAGAATCCCAAACATTTTAAGGTTGTTTTAATACCGTGATTGGATTGAAGGACTAAATTAATTTTACTGACAGTTTTCAGAATTTCCCTTTACGTGTGCTATAAAAAAAATATTATTTCTTAACAAATTGTATGATCTAAGGTGGATGGAAAAGTATCCTGTAAGAGCATAAACGCCATGAAATTTGTTGTTTTTACCATTTCAAGAATAAAAGTATCAGTTACGTTGTTCGAGAAATAGTGTGCCAGAGATTGGACGAAAATATATTAATATAATTAATCGTCAAAATTTTTCACTAACGTCACACACTTGTAACTTGACCCGTTGAAATTGTTTTTATTTAGTAACATGTGCATTATAATTGCAGCTAATTTTTCACCTTAGTATATAATGTTTAAAGTTTTATTCGGTACAGTAAAGGAAAAAAAACGTAAAGATTTATAACAAAGAATATTATAATTATTGCTGTTGAATGCTGATGAATGGGGATTACAGTTGTCCAACGGCAAAGTGGACTGTCATTCAATCCTAATTTTTTTATATGATAGATAAGGGAACAAAAGAGCAGACGGTCTAACTGATGGAAAGTGGCCACCGTTACCCATGGACATCGACAAAACTAGAGGGTATCTTGTTTTGTGAGGGGGAGCTACGAGAAAACTGCTGCGGTTTCAATGGACCTCGAGCAAGAACCCGGTGTTCATTGGAACCGCAGCAGTAATGGGATGGGAAAGATGGGCATCTGAGACACTTGGTACTTGATTCGCATGCTGGTGGTTGCAAGCCAGTCGGGGAACAGATTCCCTACCACCAAAGGGGTGCCGGATTACTCGCCTCTTACGAGATGCTCTCCCAGCTGCAGAGGGGAATTGTATTCTAATCCGTCCCCTCACGTGTAAAGACGAGCCGACTCACACTTGCTCGAATTTAATTTACCATATCTATTGCGTTTCGTAAAATACCCTTTAACAATCGATCGATGGACGGTGTAGGGTCTATATCGAGCGCCACTCCTTCGATTGTCACTTATTTAAAGTTGTTTACCAGTTTAAGTTAAAATATAAACAAATCACGTATCTCTCGATCATTTGTCTATTCCCATTGTTTTTTCTTTTAACATTCATCGCATACTGACGACGGAGAGTCACTGTCTGTCGCCACTTAGGTTATTTACATTTTGTAGTATAAAATTTTAAAATAAAACCGAAATACATTAACAACTGAACCGATAATATAAAATGTATTTTTTAAATATTTGGCATTTTTCTAATTTGCAGAATATTTATTAGGTTGTTTTCTTTAATATTAGTATGCCTGCAAAGACTAAACCATTATGTACCACTGTGTTTTATGGAAATTAATTAATTGGAATGTTATATCTTTTTGACTTCGCGAATCCACTGAAATCCGAAAATTAAATTAACGTACCTTTCCGCACCCTTTGTTAGTCAGACATACCGTTTATATCTGTTTTTTTTAATGTGAAGTTTTCAGTTCCCCGATATTTTATCTTAGAAGTTTCTAGACTCATTTATTTTTTTAATGGTAAAAAGGCACCACATCAGACGGAAAATTAAAAAAAAACCAGTAGTAATTAAAGATTATAATTCACAAAGCAAATTTAAAGAAAGATACTAAACGAAGCTTCCAACAGCAACTCCTAAATAACCTTCACATTTATCATGAATTTATGTTTCGAGTTAAAAGGACGGTGTGATAAAAATACACTGCTGGGCCGCCTCGCTGCGTGCACGCAGATGCAGATGCAAATGCCCTTGACTTCGCTCGTATGCGTCTGTATAGGCGCAAGTCTAAAACTTATATCTATACAATATTTATTTGTAGTGAATGATATACATTAGGAAGACAATTATTATCACCGTTATTAACAGTGCTTGATACTGACTGACAACATACACTGCTCGATATTCATCATCACGACCCTTCAATGGCCCACTGCTGAGCCGGGTGTCCTCCTCAGAATGAGGAGGGTATTAGGTCCAATAGTCCACCACGCTGGCCCAGTGCGGGTTGGCAGACTTCACACACCTTTGAGAACTTTTTGAGAACTCTCAGGAGTGCAGGTTTCCTCACGATGTTTTCCTTCACTGTTAAAGCAAGTGATATTTAATTGCTTAAAACACACATAATTCAGAGTCAGAGGTGTGTGCCCAGGATCGAACCTCGGACCTCCCGAGTAAGACTTGAAGTCTCAACCACTGGGCCGATATTGTTACATACTATTTAACTAGGAGACCTAGCCACCATGATTCTAAACTGACTACTTGGTAGTTTCAATACTTTAATGTTTACCGTGGGAAATCACTTGAATTAAAACTAAATTCGCACTCGCGAATACCAAGTTATCACTTATCTAACAATGATAACGAAAAAAATTAGATTAACTCTAGGTCTGTTTTAGTATATTAGATGTTTTTAATTTTCATATTTAAAAACTAAATAAATATTGCCTCTTTATAAAAATCTGCTATCTGCCTGTGCCATGTGCTATACAAAAATCGTATCGGATGCGTCGCACGCGCTATTTTTGTAGTCCCTGAAGCGTCGCCAATCGAGGCATATAAACATGCGCTGTAGTAATCGCTGGGATTATAAAAATGTTCATGTACAATGTTATTTTGATGTTGGAAGCGGTTTAAAGCAAATGCTTATGTAGGATGACTATATTATATTGTGTGTGGTGTGTCCTGGTTCGGGTTCAGGCGTCTCACTTTTATGTTGGTAATGTGCTCTTCCGGGTTGTCCCGTACGAGTCTGGTTGTTCGATTGTCGAGCGACCTACTTGTGTGGTGTATCTTGGTTCGGGTGCGCGCGTCTCACTTTTATGTTGGTGATGTGCTCTTCTGGGTTGTCCCGTACGAGTCTGGTTGTTCGATTGTCGAGCAAGCTACTTGTGTGGTGTGTTCTGGTTCGGGTTCGCGCGTCTCACTTTTATTTGGGTGATGTGCTCTTCTGGGTTGTCCCGTACGAATCTGGTTGTTTGATTGTCGAGCAACCTACTTGTGTGGTGTGTTCTGGTTCGGATTCGCGCGTCTCACTTTTATTTATGTGATGTGCTCTTCTGGGTTGTCCCGTACGAATCTGGTTGTTCGATTGTCGAGCAACCTACTTGTGTGGTGTGTTCTGGTTCGGGTTCGCGCGTCTCACTTTTATGTGGGTAATGTGCTCTTCTGGATTGTGCCGTACGAGCCTGTTTGTTTAGATATCTGGGGATTATAGCAAGGTAACCTTTTAGATTCCTTTTAAGTTTATAAACTATGTTGCTAACTGTTAATGTATATATCATCTTACAACACATTAAGATATGTTTTTATAGGACAATGTCAATAAAAGTACTTTTAAAAGTCATTAAATTCAATACACAGCATGGTATTAAAATAATTACGTATAATTAACAACTGATAACTAAAGAAAAACTCTTTAATGATGTAAATTAAAACAATATTTTTCGTTCTCATTGTTTAACCAACTTATTAGCAATGTATTTGGGACAATGACAAACGTTGTCGTGATAGTTTTGTTGTAGTTGGGTCTGCACAATTGCACAATGGACATTTAAGCAGCAACACACTGGAAAGTGATGTGTTTTCTATGAAAGAAAATATCATCATCTTTTTAAGCCATTGATGTCCCATTGTTGATGCGGGTTTCTTTCTTAAAATGAGAAGGAGGTTTAGGTTAGGCTGCACGCTGGCCAAGTGCGGCCTGGCAGATTTTACACACCTTTGAGAACATTATGGAGAACTTTCAGACGTGCAGGATCCTTCACAATGATGGCACACATTGACGAGGATCCTCCCGAATACGCATCGAAGTGTTGCTTTCTAGGTTATCACCGTTTGTAGAAAGGTTTTTATTTGCAGTTGCGATGTCGCATTAGTGAAAATTATGAGCGTATGAAAAGCCTCCGCCATTTAATACGATCTTGCGTTTTTAGTCGTTTATCGCCCTTATTAATCTAAAATAGGAACCGTTATTGCAGTTTCTTTAGACTAGGAACTTCTATCTCATACAAATTTTATGTATGCGCTAGTATGCTTGTTCGTTTTTTTTTGCATAGTTACTTTTTTTTACTTTTGCTTACATAGGCTACTTTTTGTCTTGGAAATAATAAAATATGTTTATTGTATAACTGCTACATGCCTGCATGAACTTTTTACCTTGCAACATATTCAAAATACATTAAAGCTTTGAAGAAGATGTCTTTGTAAAGTTTGTAATAGCGGCAGTAGTTCAATGGTGTGGGCGTTGGATTCATGAATGAAAATGGTTCGTGGTTAGGAAATACAATTAATTTAATGTTACTAATGTTAGAACTTTTACTAGAAATAACTTGCAAAAGTTCTACTTTTTTCTTCAAGGCGTTGCAGTTTGGAGTGCGATTTAATGAAAGCGTCGAGTGTGCGGTAACCCTTAATTGCACAGATAACACTTATCAGTAGTATTTTCATTCTCTGTACTTAAATATGACCTTCATATCTCTTTGTTTCAAGGGCAACAGTTGTTTATATGTACTTGTCATCTATTACATAATTAAGTAATTTACATAAAGTACACTGAGGTAAAACGCAATTGCAAGATTTATCTGTTGTATCTTACTATAAATTGAAGATTTTGATTTAGCAGAGAAAGCCATAAATTTAGTATAAAAGTTTTATATATCGAGTTATGTTAAAGACACACATTTGGAATTTTGAATCGTGTCAGACACCAAAAGGATAAAGTAGATACTCTTTAACTTATTACCGCAAAAGAGACTGTTTTAGCCATGTTGTATGATTAAATATTTCATTAAATTCGACTAACCTCTCCTGCTCTGATTTCTTTCCTCCAATTCAAAGAAGTAATCTTGACATGAAACTGGGCCGACCCGCATTGAAAAAAAAGAATTGACCAATGTCACTAATTTCTATGTACGTACTACTCAAGCTTGACAACTTGTCTAAGAAATTACTATGCTAAAGTTGATTTAACAAAAAAGCACCTAATTGTTGCCAAGAATAAGAATGTCTATGATTATATGTATATTGAATAGAGTAAACTGCTGTGATGGCAGTGGTTAAAACTTCAATGTCTTACTCGAGAGGTTCGAGTTCGATCCCCCACACAGGCCACACCTCTCACTTCTGAGTGATGTGTGTTTTAAGCAATTAAATATCTCTTGCTTTATCGGTGATGCAAAACATTGTGAGGAAAACTGTATTCCTGAGAGTTCCCTAAAGTTCTCAAAGGTGTATGTAGCCTGCTAATCCGCCAATCCGCACTGTGCCAGCGTGGTGGACTATGGCCTAATATCCTCATCATTCTGCGGAGGAGACCCGGCTCAGCAGTAGGCCATTGACGGGTCGTGATGAGTAGCTATTTACTCAACTGATAGTTAATATATAAGGGAAATTTATGAAAAGAACATTGTCTGACTGCTATTATTAATATTACAATAACATTCAATTATCTACGTCCAAACAAGTGTCCTCACAACACTTCTCGTACTTTAAGGGAAAAAAGGAATTCTTGAGAGATTCTATGATCAATTTGTTGAATGTCTTTGTCTGTCAAGACCCTTTTTCTCAGAAACTCGTGGAGGTTTGTCTATTTCCATAGAGCTGTGTAATGAAAAAATACAGCCGTTTATACCTCATGTATTGTAATTTTGATTTTCGGACAAGAATCAAAATAGATCCTTTGACCTAAAATATAAATTTTGCCAAGAAGCAAGGTCTTATGGGTTTCTCTCTCTCTGTAGTCGCTCCCTCATGTCTGAGGATCGTGGTCATCGACGAATGTGGATGGTATACTCCTAATTTGGATTATCTGCTTCCACCGGTGCCTGTTCATCGCGTCTCTGATGAACGAGTAAAACTTAATTGAAGATGGGCCTCTCACTTCACCGCTCCATCTGGTTGGGGTTCGTCCCCGGACTCGTTTTTCGAAGCTCTCATCACCCCTTCTTATTATGTGGCCAAAGTATGACAATATACGCTGCAGACATATCGTGGAGACGTGAAGCTGCGAGAGGATCGATGCATTGTGGATTTAGTATAGGGAAAAAACCTAAAATTGCTATTTAATCACAGTTCTGAGATGAGATGAGGATGACCATCTATATCTAATTGATAGTTAGCTCCTCTTTTAATATGCAATGTAATTAATTATATATACTTTAGGTATTTGTATACTAAAAGTGGCCTTGGTTTTGCTTATCACACGCCAGGGGTCGTCGACACTTGTTTTTATTTTACCTAAAGCATGTTTTTAAGGTATCGAATGTAGACACATAAATGATAATATTAATGTTAATTTTTAGAGTACCGTTATGGTTTTTTACTATGAAGGAATTTACGTAAATAACTAAAATATCCATCTAATTTAAAGTTTGGCTTTGGATATGCCTATGTATGTTAATGTATATAAAATGGACACCACACACATTTTTGTTCTGTCTTCTGACTTAATAATCTAAACGAATGGAAATCATATATTTGTCTCTACAATTATGCTATTAGGTTTAACGACAAGATCAGTAATAGAGTTCCGTTTATTGGACGATTTCATGGAGAGGGTCGCAAAATGACTAAAATGGAGCTAAATTTCATTATGATTTATTTATATTTAATGTTCTTAATTAATACATTAATTTTATCAGATGATTGTTATTTATAAAACAAACGTTATCAGTGATGCCCTTCAACTGTTCCTTTCAATTTGATTAAGAATACCTGTAGCTGCGTGTAGGCGGCTACGGTGATAACGTGATATCTACGTGATAACGATCGCTGGTGGCGCCAGTGCCACGGAAATTCAAGTATATTTATTTATTTGATCAGTATCTTCTTTATCTTCATAACCGGCGATCGTTAAATAAGATTTAGATACAACATTGCCATACTAAGAATTATACTTAAAACTGTTCTCTGACAAATCTAGATGGTTATATTACCACTAAATTTGATATGATTTTTTTTACTTTATGATGTGTGTGTGAAATAATGAGTTTTATAATACTAACGCTATTAATTATTTAAATATCAACCGGATACATAAAACTTTTAATTATTAGAGGAGTCCTGGAAGGACAATTGAAAAGCTCGTAGTCGTACATTTAGTTCGGATATTTTTGAAAAAGCTCGTACGATTCTGAATTAAAGGTTTGCCAAAACGTTCCAATAGGCGTACATTTGGTTCGGATATTTTTGAAGAAGCTCGTACGATTCTGAATTAAAGGTTTGCCAAAACGTTCCAATAAGCGTACATTTAGTTCGGATTTTTTTGAAAAAGCTCGTACGATTCTGAATTAAAGGTTTGCCAAAACGTTCCAATAGGCGTACATTTGGTTCGGATATTTTTGAAGAAGCTCGTACGATTCTGAATTAAAGGTTTGCCAAAACGTTCCAATAGGCGTACATTTAGTTCGGATTTTTTTGAAGAAGCTCGTAGGATTATGAATTAAAGGTTTGCCAAAACGTTCCAATAGGCGTACATTTAGTTCGGATATTTTTGAAGAAGCTCGTAGGATTCTGAATTAAAGGTTTGCCATTATTGTTTCAGGTAAGAAGAATCAACCAAATCATCAATTAAGTAAATGAAAAACATTAGTCGGTAAGTTCATAAAAACTGGTTAAAGTAGAACCTTGTTTTCAATCGTTGTATCATAACAAGTTCTACGTGACTTAAAAATTTGCGAAGCATAACCTGTCTGTAGGAAAAATCAGGTTTTATATGTTGTAAACATTTACTTACCAAATTTATACCGACCGAAATGCATAGCCTAAACCGGTCCAGGCCTAGAATTTAGCTCTCAGAATTTTTTTAACGTTACTCTTAAGGACTGCCTACTACAACATATAATACGTACTATGCGTGTCAGGCAAAAATATGTTGTTTGTATTGAAAAGTATGAGACTATGCCCACTAGAACGTTCCGTCACCGACGCGACGGTCATCTCCGTCCATAACGGACGTATCATACCGGCAGCGGAACGTATCGGCGACAGGACTGGTCGGTGACGGAACCTTATAGTGGGCATAGTCTCATACTTTTCAATACAAACAATATATTTTTGCCTGACACGTATAGTACGTATTATATGTTGTAGTAGGCAGTCCTTATTAAAGTTATTAATTTCGGCCGCTAGTGATACGATCCTGATACGATACATTCATAGCACGGTCATAGTATGATACGGCACAGTGATGGAATCCTTTGGAATTTAATGTAGGATATTTTTCAGATTTTATAATTTTTACGTAGATTTCTCAGGACTGAATATTATATAGTTGAAATGTGGGATGAAAGTTTTATGGAGGTTATCTCTCCATAAAAAAAATAATCCATAGTATCAGACAGTGTTATGTTGAACTGTCTTCCTTTCAGACTGAAACATGATTTTCTGTATAGATATTATTGGGGCGTACAAACCCCAACACGCGTGGAAGCTGGCTGGGCCCGGTTTCAGCTTCTTTAAATTAAGGGTTATGATTCTTGTCAGTTATATGATAAAGGCACACAGTACTCACAAGTTCTTAATGATTTATTATCTTCTTTCTAATCTTCTTTTGGGCATACCCATTCGCACCACAACACATAATAACACTAAATAGTTCGCACTTTACCGCCAGTCGGTTTTCGTCAGGGAAGGGTCAATTAACTCGCGTTTAGAAGATATAGCACACACAGGTCTCGGGATATTATTAATCAATAAAGGGATCGAGGGGGGGGGGGTCACACCGCGCACGTGCGCCTCTCTCAATGACTACATCACGACTCACACACGACCGCCAGCCGCGCAAGCAACACTACCTAACACCCCCCCCCCCCCCCCCCGCCGCGCGCGCATTCCTTAAATATATTAAACAATTATAATTTATGATCCCGAAAAAATAACATAAGCTACTTTTATTCCCTGAAAATTAACAGTTCCCGTGTGAAGTCAGCAGTTCCATAGTAATTAATAATATGTTCTGTTATATTTCTTACCTAAAAAGCAACAATCGTTTCCATTTAATCGATTGACTGGCTCCAGACGTAATGGAATGATTACCAACCCTAACCCTACTAGTTCAAGGTCGCCGCCATATTATTTTACGACCACTTTACGTGTCTGGTCATACCAGCGTCTGTATTATATAAAATACTAGTCGACTCGTCCCGGTTTCGCCCGGGTGTAATTTAACACGTGGATCTAGCCGTAACCGCTATGTCCCTGCATTTTATATCTGTAATATCTTCGAATATATTCATTTAAATTTCATGCTATAAAGGGCCATATTGATCTATATTAAATGCACAATGTACTTAAGGGACCTAATTGGATAAGGATGAATCATGTATTACTAAAATCCGCTTCGTAAATAAGCCATTATTTCTCGTAAAAAGTAAAGGCTAAAAAATGGTTATTGTGGATTTTCCCTAAGTGATAGACATATACCATCGCGGACTTTTTCGTAGACCTTTTTAAGGTGTACAATACTGTAGTACATTATTTTGATCTATCTCGTAGGGTTCAGCCAGCGTTTGCAATGTAAGCGCCAAAAAATGTGTTTTTTATGACATCACATTAGAAACCTCTAATATCATCAGTGTTTCTCTACTATATTATGTGTGTATTATACATATAAACCTTTCTCTTGAATCTCTATTTAAAAAACCGCATCATAATCTGTTGCTTAGTTTTAAAGATTTAAGCCTACATAGCGACAGACAGCCAGACAGCGATTTTGTTTTATACTATGTAGTGATTAAAAAAAAGTTTACGACTAAAGACGATTTAAAAAAATATACAAAGTTGTATTCTAACCTTTTTCCAAAAAATATTTAGAGTACTTATTGGGACAGGATATTTTTTTTCAATTTGAATAATTTGTAGTTAAAAAATACTTTTTATTTTTAGACCAATAGGAGTGTTAAGTATTTTAAAATCTATAAAAATAAAATGAGGCTAACATGTAACTTTCCCTCCATCGGCATGGTTACATAAACTTACTTTACGTATTTAACACGTGTATTTCCAGTTTGAGAAACCCTGACTGTACGTACCTAGACGCGCATTCCGAGACGAACACCTACAAGTACATAAAACTCTAAAAAATATGTTTGTAGGCCTTTTAACTTTGATCCAAGTTATCCAACTATAATCCAAGTCTTGCCAGACTTACGTTTAAACATCAAATAAGAAAACTCAATAACATTATTAGGGGTAAGTAGCAGACCCGTTATACGTTGTTTTACCATATAAATTATTTCTAGTCCACCATTATCACTTAGGCATATAAAAAATAGCCTACGACCTATTCTGAGACCCAACGAATAAATAAAAAAAAAATCATAAAAATCAGTCAAACCGTTTCAGAGGAGTTCGATAACGAATATTGTGACACGAGATATTTTTTTTTAATGACAGATAAGGGCCAAACGAGCTGACGGTCTCTTAAGAGACGCTCTCCCAGGGGCAGAGGAGAATTGTATTCTAACCCGTCCCCTCACAGATAAAAGATTTTTATATATATGTCGGATGATAAAAAGAGAATGTAATGGATGGCCTGTCATGAAAAGCTATACGGCTTAGATATAACTAACATTACGATCTCGAACTATTATGATGGGAATTATTCTGACAAGAACCCAAGCAGTGCCTTGGACTTGTGTCCAAGGTGTAGGCTTAAGGGATCCCTTTAAGTAATTACAACACTTGCCTCTACTGCCCAGGTTCGCCTCGCCAACTACAATAGATAATGAAGTAAACTAACGTGGACGTTAAAAAGGGTGACGTTAACCACGACACTATAATATTGACTTCAATGTACACTGCGACAACAACAGAGAGACTGACTCCTAATCTATCGCACTAACGCTTATATATTATCTATACGTCGGTATACATAAAATAATATAAAAGGAACTACCCACAACATTAATTTATAAACGGTGTTACTAACACTCAGTTGCAAAAAGCGTAAAATTTGTAGATAAATAGTTTTTCCACATATTGATATAAATTTCTATATAACTCTCGTTTTCATTAGATGACGCGCTTCCGTAAGCATTAACAATACAAACCAGCGTTCCCATACGTTCCCTTTGAGAACTTACACACAATAGAAATGATAGCAAACACATACTTTATATAGTTCAAATAATAAAGAAATTATTGTAGAGTAGCACACCCTCGATAATAACTAATTTAGCAGTAGACTGCGCTACTTCATTATATTTTATCACTTGGGAATCAATCTTCTTCATCTTCTATATATATATGTCGGGGATTTTAAATGGTGAGAAGGACAGGGAGAAAGGGAAATATTGGAAAACACTAACAGGGGGGGCATACATAACAACAATATAGCATTCAATGCCATATTGAATGCTATATTGGTTAAACGCAACATAGATACTTCTATTGAACCGATAAATGATCAAATATGATCTCTATCAATTACGAGAGAAAGCTAAGCAGTGCCTTGGACTTGTGACCAAAGTGTAGGCTTAAGGAATTCCTTTAAGTGATCACGACACTTGCCTCCACTGATCAGGCTCTCTGTTTACACCTAAGGTTAAACTCACATAAATCTAACCTTTTTTTTTTTTTTTTAATGTGGGAAATGCATTTACGCATACCCCTTGAAGGGGTTATGTGGGACTCCCAGCGATAAGCGCTGGACTACCGCACTAAAACCCACCACCGTCCGTGCCGTATGTTAGGCGCCGCAGGAACGCGTTAGCATACTACTGCGGACGCCTCGGCACAACCACCCGGCTGCGGGTACAAGTACCCGCAGTTCAAACCCGCCCATGGGCTCGCTTTACCAAGCACCTAACCAAGGGGGGATGCCAGGACATGTCTACTGAATCACCCAGCCCCCGGAGGAGTCAGAAGCGGCCCATATCCCTCGAGATCAGGTCGCTCACAAGTCATCTCTGCTAACAGAGGAGTACCCGGAGCGACCCGTACCTCCGGCCACCGGACCCCCCTGGACTTAACCGCCGTCTGCGACGCCCAGGGTACAAACGTTGGAGTTTAAGGCCCGCGCCCGTCATGCCGGCGCTCCGCGACCTCCGCGCCCAACCTTGGCGCAAACCTCTGCGCCGGCCGCCCGACCACTCCCCCCATCCCGGATACGCTACTACACCGAGACAGGAGTCGACGGCGAAACATCCAGCGCAAGAGACACTCGCGCTTACGCGCCCCACCATGACGCTTTCACGCCCACGCATCAGATATGTCCAACTGCCCCCCCGATCGTGGAGTACGGTTGCGCCACTGAGTGGCTACCCCACGAACGGAGGCGCAGCGGGACACACAGAACTAGACGCTGCAACGCAGCCACCGCCCACTGCGCCTACGCGCCCCTCTTCTGCGGATATTGGCCTCCGGATAGTAATAGTGGAAAATTACTATCCGTAGTTGCCCAGGGTACACTGGCCCACAAAATGGTGGGCTCTCGAGGAGGTTTCCGCAGCTAGCACCCCACATAAATCTAACCTAACACAAGGCGTGGCAACTAAATTGTAAGGTACTCACGTGACCTTAATCGGACAGCACTCACAACACTAGCACTATTCAGAGACCACTTCACTTCTTGAGAGACCGCGCACGACTAAGACTTCAGTCAGACTATCGGCATATAAAGGGTCGAGACTGTCAAAACAACGGAAGTGACTACTAACCCTACTCCATCGCCATAGATACCGATGACGATTCGATTATTCGATAGTCTTTTACTATTCTCCGACATATATATTATACATCCTACTTACCCTACTAATATTATAAAGGTTAGTTCGATTGTACTATTATACTAATACGTACTATACTATTGCTGGCACTGACTACAAAAGTATCAATAATTGAATATTACTGTCCTAATAATTTTATAGAGTTTGAAATCGGTTTTTTTAAACGTATTATTTTTATATTCTAAAGACAGACTTTCCTCAAACTTTTAATCATGTTTAAGGTAGTGTAAATGTTTAGCGTGAAAGTTTGTCCGTATTTATATTGTATTGTTTATGTTTTAATTTCTATTCAAAAGTGTTTTATTCTATGTTAATATTGATTTTCCAATTCTAATTTTATTATTTACTAGTACAATAATAATCTAAACCCATTTAACTAAACAAATTTTGAATGTCAAAATTTTAAAAGAGTAAATAATAATCCTATTATTGAAAACTTAAGTGGTAATTAACTATTTTAATGCTTTATATCCTAACCTTCTTGTATGTAACGAATAAACTTAAAAACTACTGGACCGATTTCAAAAATTCTTTCACCATTAGAAAGCTACATTATCCCCGAGTAACATCGGCTATATTTATTACTAGAAAAAAATTAGGGATCAACTCAAGGTGTAAAAAAAATTAGCCATAAAATGTCTTTCATACCTGCAGAAAGTATTGATGATAGAACAAAAATATGTTCTACAATATTATAGAACGTATCAATATCTACACAAAAGTTCGTAACTAACTATTGTGGTTATGACACTATAACTACATTTTTACTTTTTAAAAGTTGACAGAAATGCTTACGTTTGACAACTGCCTGAAATCTATTGGAACAGAGGTTATATACAATCTTCGAATAAAATAAAAGGTACCCGCGAAAATCATGAATACCCATGAATTTCATGTTATAATTCTTAGATATACTAGATCTTAAAGAAATTCAGGATCCCACATCTTGTCATCTTCATCACGTCATACATGAACATTCTTCCTAAATGGAGCAATGGGTTAAAACCCTTGTTTGTTTGTACAAATGGCAGCTCTATCAAACAAACCATAGTCGCGCCCTTAACCTACAATGGCACGGTCTACGTGACGAGCTTCGCGTACTACATAAAAAATAATCAAACTTATATTTTTAACACACTACTAGCTGGTCAGTTTCAAGTCGGTGCCGACTGCCGACTGCCAGTGTATATGACATAACATTATATTTTTGTATTGTTTGGGCTCGGCACTGATCAGTTGGTAGTATGTTAAAAATATAAGTTTGATTATTTTTTACTTTTCAGTGAGTTCATTATTTATTTTTTGAAGTCGATTCATTTTTTTTTATATTTTTTTTTCTCTTTTTATCAGCTTACCTAAATAACTTCGAACTATACAATTAGTTGTCAGTACGTCCCCAAAATATTTAAAGAATTATCCTCTAACTCCTAAGCGTTGAGGAGTTGTGTCTTCCGTCACATCAGCTCAGCAATAACATTATACACACATATCTGATTATTTTGTGCCTTTGAGGATTTCCCTCGATTTCTCCGGATTCCACCATCAGATCCTGACTTGATTCCAGTGAAATCACCTCGGAAGTGCACTCTTTCAAATAGAAAAAGAATTTTGAAAGTCGGTCCTCAAATGACGAAAATTAGGTGAACATACATAAAAAAAAATATATACAGACGATCATATAACCTCCCCCTTTTTTGAAGCAAGTCGGTTCATTAAAGTTGTTTTTCTGAAATTTCTTTAGTGTTATTGTCGACGTTTTGTATGTTTACAAATTTCGTGTTTTGATTTTTAAATATTTGTTAACTACTAACATCTTCCTATGACTCCTATGCTATTAACACTTTCTTTTGCTCTATGTCATATTATTATCTATGTGGAAGTTATACTGCACAGCAACACGTAAAAGACCATAATATTATGCACTTTAGACGGGAACCGAGCAAGACTGTCACACTCACGAAATCCTTCACAATGGAGTTCACCAGGCGAGCTCCGCTTCAGAATTGACACAAATATATAGGAACAGAGGAGGATATTGTCCTGTTATAAATTGTTACGTGGGTATAATTGAAATAAAGTAAAAGGAACTACTCGCGAATACATAATTATAAACGGTGTTGCTAGCTATACTTTAACATGGTGTTATCAAAGTTCCATTTATGTCATGGATACTGCAATATGAAAAAAAACATACGTAGTTTGAGCCTCCGAAGTCTAGAATCTAGATATCTTCTTTTACATTATATAGTAAATAAAAAAGTAGAGAACGCATTTAACCTTTGAAACTCGTATCAAACTAAGGATCACTTTCTCTTCTGTAAGATGTTCAAGTATAATATAATGCAAAGGCATCCAAACCTGTAGGGTAGGTACTTTCATTGATTCAGAACCGTATAATTCGACTATGAGTCCGAAAACCTATATGGCGGACGTTTTAAGTAATTAGAAATTTTATAAACGTATTAAACTTCCTTTTAAATAACTAAATGGAAGGACAAAACTATCAAAGTTGACCTTTCTGCAAGTAAAAGAGCTGTGTGTTAATAAAACTAGCAGAAATAAGCAAGAATAAGAAATGCTTTGATTTCTTTTAAATTAAAATATTATTAGTAATGTACAGATTTGTGTAGACGGTTTTTTAAATTGTATTAGTCATAAAAAAATATAGAGACTCACGTACTGAGGGTTCCGTACATACAATCAGAATTAAGGGTATTTAGAAGTATGATTTTTCGCAGATTTAAGACTGTAAACTTACTCGTCCGTGTTTGATATTAACTTTTTCTTTATAGCTTTTTGCATTCCCCAATTAATGGACCATGATCTAGAGATATAAATATTATCTATTTTATCGTGATGTAACAAAAAAAATCCTTGTGCTTTAAAAGCCCCGGCCAAAAAATGGCCCTGGCCGTGCCAAAATTCATGTTTGTAAGTCACCAAGTAATATTATAATATTTTAGGTGTTTCCCTGTATTCATATGCGATATATATAGAGTTCTTTCACAAAACTCAAAACCTCCGCTCTGTCCCATGCAATAGTAAAACTCAAAACTATGTAAATTTATTTCGGCGCGTAAGTATGGCGAAGGTTAACCTAACCTTAGGTTTAAACAGTGAAACTAAGCAGTGGAGGTGAGTGTTGGAATTCTTTTAAAAGGCCTTGGAAACCTACTGCACGTTGGTCACAAGTCCACGGCACTGCTACAATAGTCCATTCAATATGGGTGATATTGTAATGTTATTCAATACACCCCCTTGAGTTGTTTGTGAAGTAAAGATGTTCGGACGTGCTCGCAATCAATAAATGATCGTATAGTCGACCAAAGTCATTCGGTGCATCCCTTTATTATTACCTAAATAATTATAGAGTATGTGAATAAAAGGAAATTCCACTAACACCACTGTATGCTAAAATTACCGTGGGACTGAGAATCTTGGCAATTAATTTGCAATTTAAAAGGTATTCTTTTTATATACTTTATGTAAACAGTATTTATGTTCGAGTCGACTAATATTTTTTAAATTATATCATTTCACAGTGATATCAATTAGGTGTGATGTTAGTAAAACCTGCCTACACAAATTTCCGTTAAATGTTTAATGTCGGCATTAAAACATCGGGGATTTTTCCTTCCTCTATAACATTTTATTTATTGTATTTAATGCTACAGACCTAAAAGTCGATTTTCAAGCATTTGTAATGAAAACCTGTATCGTCATACCTTCGGAAAATCGATTACCAACGGAATGTATGGAAGGTTTTACGAGACCATAAATTACAAGATAATAAAAATGTCAGCCTAGAAAGATCTAATTATTAGTGTACCTATAATAAAATAAATCATATTGTCAACAGGATAATGTTTATCTGAAACTCGTTGCGTCACCATGGTGCAACCAGTCTTACTGGTCCCAAGCGTGTGGGAAGGTTGTCGGCTTTTTGCTCTTGCTTTATGGAAAACGTTTAGACATAGAATTTAAACTGCAGCGAAATTATTGATTACTATATAAGTTACCAAATGTTACCAGTTTCAGTACTATAGCACACTTGAACAAACAACATGTTTATTATTACACTAGTCGATCCGACATAGCTTCGCTGGGATAAAAAAATTTATATGACAATACTTTTTTTTCTTGACATCTAATTTCAATGTAACAGAAGCTATATTTATGTTAGAATTACGAGGATCACCGTCAAAGACTCCGTAAACAACAAATTGCCTCCAATTTTCATTGTTCGGCCATGACTAGATGTAAAACAAACAGGAAGTCAGAATTCAAATAAAACATGTTGAGCTCTTATTTCAAAAGTTGACGGAAGTGCTAGTGATGTGACCGCGGAAGATCTCATTTGTAAGTGCAGTCGAGACATCCTTGAATGCAATGCAGCTCGCTGCTGCAATATATTATCATTAAAATAAACATGCATCTCAATATCGGTTATATATGCATGTGATGTGTCACGACTAATCTTATCCTATCCATTTATATAAGTAGCGCCCCGTTAAAGCGTCTGTAGCTCAGTGGTTCAGGCTATAGGTCGTGGGTTCAAATCCCAGACTATTGACTTGGTTCACTCCAAACACAAGCATTTTAGCTTAGTTGGAGGGGTTAAGTATACTAGTAGTATGCAATCCATACTGCTTAAAAGTTGCCAGAGCCGTCATATATTGGTATGCGACACCGCAGCATGTTGTATATTATACCGGAAATATTACTAGCGATCTATCCTCGCTTCCTTTTGTATAATATTAATCTATATTGAAACTAATTGTTTAGTATTCACTTAACTTTATCGTCTTTGTGGAAATTATTAGTACTCAATTGGAAACATTGCCAATGCGTTTACGTTATTTATTAATACTATTTATAATCTGTTAAAATTGTTTGGTATCCGTTTTCGCCCCGCGCTGTCTCTGCCTCGTTAAAAGTGTGTACATGTCTCTGTCCTCAATATTATGCAACTTGAAACAAAAGGAGCTTACTTCGTTTCATTCACAAACAACATTAAAAAACCACTACATGCGCTGGTCCTTCGAGCCGGATTTGAACCAGCGAACTATGGATGCACCTATGGACCTGCATTATAGCGAAAGTGTCTTTCTTTGAGGTTGTAATAGACTGACAGATCTATGTAATTTTTTTTGTAACAGCCATATTAAAAAGGCTTGAAAGTAACTACTTTTCATTCCAGAACCATTTAAAAAAATTTATATCACATGCAAACATTATTGTTTTACTCAACTATTATTGTTGCAAAAGCTAAATAGTAATACTATTTATTATAATTTTCTGGCAACACTAACCAAACGTTATTTTGTCAAATTCATTAAAGTAAAATAATAACTGATTGTCTTTTATAATCGTAACTGTACAATGCTCACTGTTATCTTTGGAAGACTCCCTAATAAAATTTATATAATTTTTATTTCTTTGTTGTTATCTAAAAAAAAATACATAAAAATTATATTAAGAGATAATATTTTATGTTAAAAGATGACAGAAGTTTTTAAATTTTCAACCATTTTTCAGATGTATGTAAGTTTTAGACATTACATGTTTCTATCCGCGTCTATTAATATTAAAGAAGTTTGAATTTTGCTTAAAACAATTTCGATAGTATTAAATTTACCAGTTCACCATTTTCAAGATACAGAAATGTTCTTTAAGAGCTACCCAAGCAAGCTATTAATATTCCTGTCTTAAAGTAGCTAATTCTCGTACGAGATTTACGAGTATCGTCCTACGATACCGTTTGGATCGATCTATCCACTCCGGTATGGCTGAAAACCTCTTTAATCTTTATTGGAAGTTATTGACCTATGCTGCTATATAAAAAATCTGTACCATTCGTTGAAGCTTGTCCATGCAAGGTAGAGTTTGGCAAAATAACGTTACACATCTGAGTTATAGAAATCTTTCAATATTTAAAAAAAAACAGAGGATATATAAATTCTTAGAATTGATAATTCTTTTTTGATGCGGGGATAATTCAAGTATGGTCCTATTTTGATTTTGTGTGCTTCAGACATTAGACTTTAAAAATATATACCAGGGAACTTATCGAAATCCAAAAGGGAATGTATGATGATTGAGATAATTCAATAATTATAATAAAAATAATATTTAATTCAAATTCATTTATTCCCATAAGCACGGTATATTACAAAAGATTATAAACAATATATTGGCCGCATGCTTTGCCATTACAATGGCGTGGAAATATTGTTATAAATGATTATAATATTATTTCATTTAATTTAGTAATTTTGATTGATCAAGTACAAATTAGATTAGAAATAAATAATAAAATTAGTCAAAATTGTATTCAAGGAATTCATTAAAGGAATAAAAGCATTCCTTTAAGAGTAACTGAAATAAACAAACTTTTAGTTTTTTTAGTGGCATAGTCCTTATGGCATCAGGTAGTTTATTGTAAGTTTTGACTGCCATGCAACCTACATTGTTACTATACAGTCGCAAGCGCTGTTTGGGCACATACAGTTTGCTAGGGTCACGGCTGTTTTGTTTACCCAGCACTTCGTTATGCACTGGGAATAGGCTCGGATATTTTTTTACTAACATTATCAATTCATAAATATATAGGCACGGTAGTGGGAGTATTTTTACTTTTTTAAACAAAGGTTTACAATGTTCCCAATTTGTTTTGAAATAACCACTTTTTTATGTCTGTTTAAAAAAAGCGTGTTAAAATTTGCCTTTCTAGCTATAAGATTAATCAAGAGCGTAGCAACATTAAATGGACAAAATCGATGCAATGCGGCGTTGTTGTCGTGCAAAAAGTCGACAAGCGCCATCGCATTATTTCAGCCTCGCGCGACAGACACGTGGGTGGAACTGTGCCTTCGCCCACGGTGATTGCGATGAAACGTGCTGTAAATAATATGTAGTTTTTACACTCAGCAAAATACAAATAAAATCTAACTTAAATTTATCTTCATAGGACAAAACTAATATACACTTTAAACGGAAACCGAGTAACTTTATTATCAACGGTGTTGCTAACTGGATGTTTAAAGTATCAGATAGTAGTGTGAAATTAAATCATTGTTTATGTATGAATACCAGATTAAATTTTTTACTTTAAAAAAATCGCCGAAATGTGTGTACGCGCATAACATCCGAATAACTGCACCAAATTGTATAATTCTTTTTTTATGTTCGTTATTGTCATTACGAGTTTTGTATAAAAGAATATTTAGAAAATTGAAACCATTTTTTTATCTGGATTTCGGGTACTTTATAATTTGACGGATCAATTTCGATAAATAAATAAATAAATAAAGATATATGAAACGTCAATATATGTAATTAGCTAGCTAGCCAAACCTTGCGACTTCGTGCCCTTGATCATCCGCTCCTATTGGTCGTAGCCTGATGATATATAGCCTATAGCCTTCCTCGATAAATGAGCTATCTAACACTGAAATAATTTTTCAAATCGGACCAGTAGTTCCTGAGATTAGCGCGGTCAAGCAAACAAACCCTTCAGCTTTATATATTAGTATAGATTGTTAATCCAACTCATTGCATTTACCGCAAGTGTAACATTTCCTATGTCCGCGGCTGCACACCAACTGTGTGAAGCGGGTAGTAGTAAAACAAATCTTTTAGGAAAAAATACTGCGATACGAACTTCGCCATTGCAGCTAGTAAAAAATATATTTTTAAGTATGGAAACATTATTGTGTTCCCATTTGTCTCTGCATATCTCATAACCGATAAATAGTTTCCGAACAATTAACCGAACTATGTTAGATTAATTCACTACTACTAAAAAGAAAGTTAACATATATAATTACTAATTCATTTTTGCTTAAATTCGTCCACCTGAATGTTTATTTGTGTTTGTTCGAAATATTTTACCTGCGTTAACGGGAACACACATTGTACACATGTTTGTTCATTCATGGTTCCTTTTGAATGTTCTCCCTCACTTTTCCCTTCTTTCTTACATAATGCTATTAATAAAATATTTCCTGAATGCAGGTTTCACGAGACAATTTTTTAAAAATTTATTAATTTAAACTTATTGTTAATATTACGCAAATTGTTTTTTTTCCCGTATGACTGAGTCGTTACCTTCATTTGTCATACTTTTTGTGTTTTAGTTACGTTTACATGATCAATTATGTAAATATTTAACGTCTAATAACATCCTTGAAATTACAAATTTAACTTCGATCAATACCCGCTTCTATAACTTACAAATCATTGAATTATATAAAAAAATCTATAATTTTAATTTTATGACTAGAAAACTTAGTATGAATATAAAGCCGTAACTAGTAACAAGTGTGATAAATGGAAACCTTGATGAATGGTTTGGGTTTTTTTTTTATGATGAGTTGAACTAAAGAAATACTCGTTACGACTCGTCATGCTCATAAGGCAAGCGAGTAAGGCTAGTGGCTACGCACGCGCTTACGATGCACAATTTACAATACTCTACCTCTACCGAGTCTAGAGTCCAACGTCTGGCGGTAGTGGCAAAGACGCGCGGTTCAGATGCCTCATGCCGCTGCCGCCGCCGCCACCGCCGGGCCCCCCTCGTGCGCCCCGGCCCCCGCCTCGCGTCCAGTTGCTCCGCAGCTGCCGCGCGCGTTCGTCGCATACTCCATGCGACACCGCTTCTCATCTTTCATAATATGGATATATATCATATTCGCGCTCTCGTCAATATTCATTTCTCGTACATGTGGTTTTGCGAAGTTTCCGACAAATATAAATGGATTATATTGTAAAGTGTCGCCGGATTATACGTTTGTAAGGTCCGCAATGGAATTTCTAGTATGGCTAACCGAGCGCTCCGACGTGTTCGGCACATGGCTTCGTAATACGATGGTGGCAGAAATAATGTTAATTAATACAAGTTGATGGTTTTGTGTAGTTGTTAAATGTTGAAAATAAGTGGATTTTATTCGTGAATTTAGGTTTGATTTAGTTAAGGAAACAAATGTATGCGGCATGTTGTACTCGTGGCGTCCACGTTACATTATGGCGGGCTTTCGTTTCAAAGTCTGTCGTGAATTGAATAAACATAGTAACATTACTAGAAATACATGTTTTTTTTTGTAACTAAATAAAAAAATGTTATAAGAAACTCAATAAAAAAGTTATGTTTATAAACATGGCGTCAGTTTTAATGATTGCAAAATATTTAGATAAGACGTTGTTCATGTTTAAAAATAAAAGTGAGAGTATCCGTCCATTGCAATATTTAACCAATTGTAATATTCGTGCAAAAACACTGCTTTGTTCAAAGTACAATTTAGTCCGAGGTCACTGCCTCCACTAAACGTTAGCTAATCATTCGGAACCACTCAATGAATCATTTTTCTTAACAGCTGTAAATGGAATTTGTTTTATTCAACTTGTCTTAAAGTCGAATTGGAACTTACTTGAACTTCTCAAAATTAAAAGTCGAAAACTTTGTCTGATATAGTTAGGCCTACACTCTAATTAAAATGTATTAATAGAATGCAATGTGGCCATGGTATGTTTATAGTACTACTAAGGGCTCGTAGGCGTGGCCAGACACATTCTCTCAGCGTTGACTTCCTGGAACTTAATCAGAGAAATCAAGTTTCTAACTTTGTTGAGGAAATGAATTTTATTTGCGTATGTATTTGTCTGCATTCTTGCCGCCGCTAAATGCCTTTTAATGCTGTTTAATTAATTTCAAATGATTTATTTCGTTCAAATGTTTGTCGGTAATGACTGACAGAAAATAATTGGGTATTTTATATATTGGTTTAAATTCAATTCAAGACGTACTGAATCTAACACTTTTTTATTCTTAGAATTATTCTGCCACACAAAAATTAATGAACTGATAAAAAGAATCGCCAACAAATATTCATAATAAATCTAATATTTGTAACTCTTTAAGACCCTAAAATCCTATTTGAATTTTGATTTTATTTATAACTAGCTGCGTTGTCGTATTTTCGGTAATATCACACTATATCATTATAAATTATAGCCTATATGTTATTCAAATTTGTAAGCTATATTATTGTAGTTCCATTAAAATCGATTCAGTAGTTTTTGCGTGAAAGAGTAACAAACATACTTCCAGACATCCATACATAATTAATAGAATTCAACCGTCCTATATTGGCATATTATCTGCATTCTACACGCTTAATGTACAAATATTCATATTTATTTAATACAAACATTAATAAAATCACAGAAGAAAGGCAGCTTGCGTTTGTGTATTAAAATAATCAAGAGCATATTATAAACTTATATTCACTTGCTTGTATTCATTGTCGCATTAGGGAAAGGTTATGCAACGGGAAACCGCCACGTGGCCCAATGCAGCCCTATGCGCATGTCCGACAGATGGATCTATTATGTGGATTTAAACCACAAAATTATTTACGCTTAAATTTCACAAAGAAAAAAACGCATAAAAATACTAAACATTTACATTTGAACATAAATAAATAAAATATCGGTAGTGTAAACAGAAATGAAGTCCTCCACATTCCTACTAGATTATTAAAAAGCAATTTGATTATGAAAGTTTAGGTCATAGTAAGATTGTCTACCACGTGGTGTTACCTAGCTCTGCGCAAGTCTACGCGTCACAGCTGTGAACTCAGAAAATCGTTACCGCCTAGCACATCACGTGGTCTGCCTTTAAATTTCTCATTTATCACCTGAACTGAAACTAATGCTAACACCATAACCACTAATTAAGTCTAAACTGATTTCAATATGAATAGAAAAAGTGAAGAACTGGACGACATTAAATGTACATAATAAATATCCATGGTATAAAATATTGACACTAATGAAATTTGGCGCATATTCGTCCTAATTAGATAAGATAAGAAAATGAAAAATAGAAGATAAGAATTGTTCTAGTTGTTAGTAATATTTTAAGTAAGGTGTGGTTTATTAATTTGATATCGTAAGAATATATCAGTTGTGATATCATATTACTTAATACCCTCCGTTTTTAGTAGCTTCGTTTGGAAATTTGTTTGCGTTGCAAAATAGTATTTTCCTGCAATTAGTTCTTCCTGGTTATAATCTAACAAGATTTGTGACCGACCTTTAAAGCGTTCAAGTGAGCTCGACATTTGCTGAACTACGCCAACTCAACTTTCACTGCCAAAGAATTTGATGCCACTAATAATTTTCTTCATTTCCATCTATTTACTTATGTAACGATGTATTTTTTCAGATTTTGCCTTCTATGCAGACTTAACGGTATCCTTTATCCATTTTATTTGAATATGTATTATATTAAATTAGAGACAGTTCAAATTTAATTAAGCTAACAGCACACCAGTTTACTAATTCATAACTGATCTTGAGAATTCAGACTTACGATGAAGGCTTCGGGTTTTCCCGCAATCCGATGCTCCGTGCGCGCTCCTCACGTTGTTATTTATAGCTCTTTGTTGTGTTGCTTTTACTATTATTTGAGTAATTTTACGCTGAGGTTTATTTACAACGTCGTGCAGGTTGAAGGTCACACATGTACTTAATGGTGCATCACATGGTATATCACATGACTTGTTCAATAATAACATATCGGTCGCATCGCTCGTACTATTTGTTTCATAATTAGAGCAAAGCCAAGAATTTGTATTATATAATTCTGTAGATGGATGTAATGATGGTGTTGGAATAATAAGTTTTCGGATTTTGTGAATATTAATTTCTTAGCTTAAAGTCATGGATAATTCGTAATAATTTGCACTGAGGATGCAATCAGCAGCTTGAGTGAAATCTGACATTATTTTGTCTACGAATAGTGTTGCCAATATTATTCAATGACAAAATTAAGTTAGAGTTGTAGATACTGAAATGCTAATAATGATGATCTTAATATCCTTAATGACGACAGGAATATTAAAAAAAACGTGCAGTATGAAAGTTGTGCGAAACAAACGCTTATCATAAGCAAGGCCACGTGACTTCCACGCGGATATCCGACTTCATTGCAATAACAAATTAGCGTTCGTAGTGGTGACTTAGATAGTTATTTTTATTTACTTGATAACCTTTTTACTTGCTATCAAAACGATAAATGTACCACAATAATTATCATTGCATTATTAATTAATATTGTGATACATTTTCATGCTTCTCAGTTTATATTATTAAGTTTTAACTAATGTCAGTAAAGTTATTTAAGTAATTAATTCCTAGAAGTTATTATAGCACTTAATTTTAAGAAGACTAATTTGCAGACATTAATTTCATTATATCTGTTAATGTGACTCAGTGACTCAGGAAGTTTATTGTATAGGTATAGGATGATAGTCATAAAAATACGCCTATTTTGTACTGTATGTAGGAGTAAAGTTCTCCGATATATATTTAATATATATATATACATATGCTACAGCCAATGTAATAATTATTTATAATGACTTTCCATTATATATAATTGCTAAAACGAGCAGACAATATGATAAATTAATCAATTATACCTGACATTATTCATATTATCTAATCATAGACATAGATAGCCAAAGTGAAAAATATTTTCCGATGTTTCTCCTCCTTCCTCTCCTATGTAAGGGTAAGTATACCTAGGGGAAAATTATTTATGTTTATTTGTTGGGATAAAAATCAAAAATATAACCCGTCTCTCTTTATCTTTCTGCTCTTCCTCCTCTCCTTCCTTCTCCTTCCCCACCTTCTCGTCCTCTTTCATTTCCTTATCCTGCCTCTGCCTCCTGTTTCTTCCCTTATCACCTAAGGGTTCAAATAGTAGCCTATGACCTATTCTCATAACTAAAAAATATACACAAAAAGTTTCATAACAATCAGTCAAGCCGTTTCGGACGAATTCGATTACAAAAACGACACAAAATTTTATATATAAGATTATATATACGAAATATTATTGTATATGTATATGCTTGAATGGCTCATATTTAAATGACATTAAAATCAATTGTTAAGTCACCTTCATTGTTTGTATGTAAGTTGCCTTCAAATATATTTTTAAAACTTGGGTTTTCACACTTAATTTTGTTCATTGCCAGCATAAGTGATCAGTCAAAGGTCCAATCAATTCGTTTATCAGCTAACAGCCGTCTGATTCGTGAGTACAGAAGGTCAGCATTAAGAATTGCGCATAGGTGCTTAAGGGCGCAACATATTCATTTACTTTTGAGTAATTTAATCCGAAAGCAAAATCACATTGATAAAATTTTGCAACAATAATCTGACTCCCGATTTAATCGAAACAAAACCTAATAATACGACTTTGAAAACCGTATCCAATTTTATGCCATAGTTTTAGTATAACATGCGTTCAAACAGCCAACAATCATTGTTATGGCTTTTATTTATGTTGCAATGTCATATTCCCACTTTCATAAAGAATCACTCGTGTGCGCTATCCCTACAATCGTGCACTCTGTTGATGTGTGCAATTCCAATTTGTACGAAAGTCTAATCGACGTTGAACTTGTGTTTAATAGCCCATCAGCAGTTGCATCGTGATTTTCGTCATGATTCGTGATATTGCCGAAAACAAACCTTGACCCACTGTCATCCTTGCTTATTACTTGGCAAAATGTCCTCGCGTAAGTCATACTTGTTTTCCTGCTCTGTTATCAATGATTCTGTATCTATTAATAATATAAAGAGGCTGCAGATTTTTTTTTTGGTTTGACTAATATAGTAATAAGTGGGATATAGTTAAAAACATATCACTGGCTCTACAGCAGATCATATGAGGGCACAGGTCACAATTATCTTTGTATGAGGGCAACGTCAGCTTTCGTCCGCGACTAGTTCTATACGTCCTATCACGAGAGAGAAGGCATATTACTCATATATATGTAAAATAATAGTAATAATACAACAATATCATAAACAAATACATAGTAGTGATGTCTATAGAGTAGAATTCCCTCTCTTTATTTAACTTAGAATTTTTGGATGTAAGAAATCCAGTAACATTTCCAATTATTTTTCAGCCACTTCTGCATCTGATTAAGCTGACGTATCTATTTAAATTCTATGACTGTGGTACAGGAATTTCCTAATGGCAAATGGTAATACAATCGAATATGGATTAATATGTTTTGTCAGCATATATCAAAAAATCCGCCTTTTCTGCCATATCCACCACCACCCTCCATTCATAATTGGCCTACGAACTGAATAACATTTCGCAACTTAAACTGTTTACGAAGTCTTGAAATATCCGTCAGTTACTAAAAATTGATATTTAAGTTAAAAAATAATACATTTTCAATACGATGACATGGTATGCCGTTCGTAGGCCACTTTGAATATTGTCCTTAAAAAATCTTCTGTCTGATGGTAAATGGTGGGACATTACTAGAACTTGGTATTTTTTCCGAGTTATAATGTTAGTGCAGACAATTCTCCTCGACATTTGCATAAATATAAAAACAGCAAACGGTCAAGTTTCACAGCTGGACCGCAGTCCGCAAGTAACGTTGAACCATTCCATTCACTATTCTCATGTTACCGGCTAACATTCCTCCACACCACGTCGAATAACATGTAACTCTAGTTCAGACAATAATACCAACGTTTTTAGAAACTGCTGTTTTAAGTTACAAATGCAATTGCGATACAGAATAGAGAGTGTATGTAACCTTAAACCTTTTATAAATACATATAATAGTATTAGGGTTGACACTTGAGCGTTTTTCTATCAGATAAAACATTTCTGCAATCATACAAGCAGTATAGATATAAATGACAGTATGAATTATGGTTATTATACATTTGATTTTGACGTTTTTTTGTATGGAACGGCTGATTTTTTTTTGTGATTTCCCTATTGGTCCTATAGCAAAAGTTCGTAAATATGTGAGAATTTATTCGAATTTTGACGATTTGGTAACAATTTTTCTCTTTTGGCTTTGAAGGACTTTACTATTGAATAAATAGCAAATAGTGATTCGTTGTTAGTATTAGTTGCCGAGTTAAATAATGTTGCCTAACTTTGAAAACATAAGAGTATGGGAGCTATACTGCGCAGTAATACTCAAGATTATAATAACATGCAATTTAGACGGTGCCCAGCAGTGCCTGGGGCTTTAGACGTAGTAGCAAATTTAAAGGGCTCTTTCATAATGTATTAACTCTCGCCTCCACCACTCAACCCTGCTAACTACAATAGATAATAAAATAAACTTACCTACCTGGACCTCAAGAAGGGTGACCTTAACCACGACACTATAATACTAGTTTCATGTACACTCTACAACAACACCAAAGAGATTGAGTCTAATCTATCACACTAAAGGTTACAAATTGTCTACACGTCGGTATACTTGAAATAAAATAAAAGGAACTACCCGCGAATACTAATTTATATACTAATTGATTTGTTCGTTGCCAGAAGCTTAGGTACATTGCAACTCGCTTGTTGTCGAAACTTACTCTTTGTTTGATTTTTGTAACATTTGGTTAGTGGTGGTGGTATAATAGGGGATGAACATCATTCAACAAACAGCAACAAGTGATTAAAGTTAAAATATATCACTTTATGTTATCGTATTGCTCTACTATAAATAACTTACTTCGGCGTAAAATTGTATATACACCTTTGATATTATGTAATTAAAAATTCAAAATTATTTATTTCAACATATGATTTAGCTTGAGAGTCAACGTCACTTAGATTCCAAGCATTCTCATCATTTAAGTAATCCTGTACATTATAGTATGCTTTATATACTAATGACTTCTTGATCCAAGTTTGCAATTGTTGAAGTGGCAAGTCTAATATAGGCTGTGGGATCTTATAGATGCGAACACCAAGCCCCATGAAGCTATTACTCACGTTGTGGAGACGATAGTACGGCGTTACAAGTTTATTTCTGTTTCTATTATAAACATTATGTTTGTCATTGTGTTTTGAATACGAATAGATATTCTAGTAAATGAACAAAATATTACAATGTATGTATTGAGATGGGACTGTAAGAATGTCTATTTTTTTAAACAAGAAGTCAAACAACTCACCTAAACAAGAAGTCGGTAGTAGTAAAAAAAGATATTAAAATGTGATAAATGTTGATTGCAAATTAAAATAAATGCTTTTCTGTAGAGTTCATCTCATAATCATAATAGATGAGTTCTTTGCCCTTTAATGCATAAGCATTAAATATAAATTCTTTTATTATAAAATTGAATGATAAAGACTTTTATATTTATTCCGTATACTGTAAATATTTCATCCCACACATAAGCCCCTTGTATGAAATATGAATGTACGAAGTTAAATAAGTTAGTAACGGCTTTTAAGTACAAATTTTATCCCTCTTTACACAATTTATATTGTTTGAAGCAAGTTAACGCAAATATTACTAAATACATAAAGTTTGCGTGTTTCACGGAAAGGACACAGTGTTGCAATATTTAACGTAACCGTCAATAACGCTAACATTTTCATAAACAGCCTCAAGTAATGTAAAAGGAAAATCTTGCAAAGTGGTTTTGTATTAGTATTAGGGATAATTATAAATATGCTTTTAATTGTACTAGTAGGAAAGATATATTTATGCAAATAGCGAACAGTTTTGATAATCAAATATTGCGAGTTAAATCCTTTCTACTTTCTGATGGTGTTCAATGCAAAATTGTTATGATATTTATGTGATCTGATAATGGAAACGAGTGACACTGGAAACTAATAAAACGCAACCCATCAAGTTGTCTTGATAGTAATAATTTAAACTACTTAAAGTGAAGGTTTGCGTTTAAGTTAATTTAATTCTAAAAGCTTGTTTCGAACCTTATAAAGATTTTTCCAAAAAATTAGATTTCTCAATAATAGAATTATATATAAAAATTAAATGCTGATCAAATCGGTCCAATTTTCTTCAAAGCTTCAGTTGCCTTTGATGATAATTAAAGTCATGAGTTATTGTTGTATGAAGCATCTAGATGACCGCATTCCTAGACATCGACATGCGCAGAATCTGGAGCGAGCGTCCGCTCGTCGTCGCACGTCTCACGATATATCTTCTACAGCTTCCTGGCATCCTATTACATCCATAGCTTGGTACGATTGAGTTCTAAATATTTGTTATGTAAAACTCCATCTATATATTGTTCCTTTGGACCTTTGACTCCATAGATAAAGTAGCCGGCATCTAACTTTAGGTCTGAGCAAAAATAGGGGAAAAAAGTTACGTATTGTAAGCGTGCTGTATTGGCAGTTCCATCCGTGACGTTAACTTAAACTGAAACGTATAAAAACTAACTACGTATTTAAGGTCAAACCTATACTTACGTGCCGGTATCTATACTTCTTGTTTCCACAATCATATAATTGAGAAAAACTATTCAAATCCTCTTTGCCTATTAATACATTCATTTGATCCGTGGATCAGAGAGCATGTTATTCCCTAGTAGATTAAGCCCCAATCACATTCTACTGCTTTCTCATTTATGAAATACTAGCGGCCCATCCCGGCTTCGCACGGGTGGAATATTTAGTTTAAAACATTTTGGCTCTCCCGCATTTCGGTGCCCCTCTACCTCGGCGTTACTCGCTACCACTCGCTGCACTTCGAGTATCACCGAGATAGAACTACACTGGCCCGTCGCGTCGCGTCGGCGTGTATTTTTTGTTTTTATTGATATTTTTAATTTCGTAATATCTTTTGAATGGAAGGTCCGATTTTAATAATTCAAAAAGTAATTTACAGGTATTGAAACAGTCTTGAATATGAAATAATTTATTTGGATAAGGATTAATACAAAGGTATGGAAAACATGGTCTGATTTTGATAGGCATTTTTATCAACTTTTAAAATATAAAAAAGTAGTTATAGTGACATAACTATAATAGTTGGACATATGGTCTCGCAGAGTTTTTTGTAGATATTGATACGTTCTATAATATTCTAGAACATTTTTTTGTTCTATCATCAATACTTTTCGCAGCGCATGCGATGAAAGATATTTTATGGCTATTTTTTTTGCACCTTGGGTTGGTTTTAATGAGATTTTCTGGGGATCTCTAATTTTTTCTTGTAATAAATATAGCCTATGTTACTCAGGGATAATGTAGCTTTCTAACGGTGAAAGAATTTTTGAAATCGGTTCAGTAGTTTTTATGTTTATTCGTTACATACAAAAATACAAATCTTACTGCTTTATAATATTAGTATAGATTACTAAATCTTAATACACTTTCAAAGCCCAAAGAAAAGGATCTAGACTATTGTACAATGCATTACAAATATTAAATACACTTCACGCCACTGATCATATACCGCTTTTTACATATTAGCGACCCCCCAAGCATATTTTTAATTTACATGAACTCGTCATCGATTGTTGGAGGACTGATAGATACCTACTAGGAATCACTGATATAAGGTATAATACAAGGAACATTCAAATATTCTGTTTTCTCTTTTCAGTCACGCATACTAAAAATATTGTTTACTAACAGGTGTCTATGACCGCATTCCTTGTTACTCGATAATCTGGAGCGAGTGTCCGTTAAATAACTAGAGACTTGTCTATGATATCTATGTATTACTTGTCGATGTCCTTGTTTAAAAAAACATATGATTTTATATCTTAGACATTTTTTATAATTTTTACAGTACATATGACAGAGATCTGAAATGTAACCATTTGAAAAAAAAAATAGATTCAATATCAACAAAAAAAAAACGAAACACGCTAGTTTATTATTGACTTTTTAAAAAGTACTTTGAAAATAGTAATACGTGCTAACACATTTTGGAGGTACCGTGATAAAACTATATCTTTTTTTTTTTGAAGAAAAAAAAGGAAACTGGTTAAAACCTCGCTACTGCAGAATTGTTTTGGCTACTGCAAATTAAATCTTTTTAACTCAAAAATAATTTGAACTCGTAAAATAAATGTCAAGTGTCGGACAAGTACCAGCTGCCCTAGATAACATTGTACTTATAATGTATATTATGAAGATTAACGTAATTATCATATTGGTAACAAAGTTCAGTATGCTATTCAAATTGGCTACCACTCGCTCTACTTTCTTTAAATACCATATTCATTTATGGTAATCATCAATATTTGTTTATTGTATTATAATATTAATCCTTAGATTAGTATTTGTCCCCAAATCAATTTTTTTTGGACCGCCAGGTCCTCTGTTTTCTCACATTTCAAACGATGTTACACCATAGACTTATTGTCGTAGCCAGAGGACTGATATAAACCACTTTAGGAATCAGTGTTTTAGACTGACCTATTCTTTCTGTTACAGAGCAGAATGTTGATTTGGCAGTCAGTTCAGGACGAAAGGTCCACAAAGTTTGCGGGTTGATTCTTCTAAATCTATCATCCCTTAAAAGTTTTTTTTTAAACTCTACATTTCAATAAGGATTTATACAAATTATATGTCAGTTCTTTTGTACCCTATGTTTTAAAGTTGATGACATCATCATCAACAAAGATTTTACTTTATCTAATTCGAGGATAACTTATAGATTATAAAATTCATACAGATTGTTGATGATCTCCCAGATCTTCCTATTATTGCAAAACGAAGCAAGTTGTTTAACTAACTCGTATTAAGAGTAGTCCTCACGCATTCCTCGATAATGGAGGCCTTGCACCACGCCACCGAATAGCACTACACTATTAGTCTCAATACTTTAATATATACTGCGCGATATCACTTGACAGACTAACTCAATCCTATCGGAACGAAAGTTATATATTGTCGACTTGAAATACGATAAAATTAACTACCCGCAAATACTAACTTATAAACGATGTTGCTAACACTCGGATATCTCGATTCGTCCCAATCATCCAGTCTGTAATCTATATGCACTTGATCCTCGACAGAGAGTCAACCACCTCGAGGGTTACTCTTAGTAACAATTGTGCATTATTGCCATATCAGACACAGATAAAATATTAATGAATTACTATTACTACAGGAAGTGGTACATTGTTTCATAACTCTTGAATCATTAAAGTGTATTTATGTAAGAGATAAAAAGATAATTAGTACAGCGTTACATTTTATTACGATTATGTAGATGGACATAATACTTAAGATAAACCATACTTTAATTTTTCGTGAGCTAAATTTGTGGAAATCCTTCATTATTTCTGCCACTGCCATTACAAATGTTATTTTGCACGAAAACGATATTTTCATGTGTTAATATTATTTGTACATATATTCCTTTTGTTTAAAATAATTTATTTATTCTTATTTATGTTTGTTAAAATAAACCTAAAGAATTTCAAAATCAAGTTATTGTAATCATAAGATGCTTTGTTTTGAGTAGGTGTTTTCAATTTTTGTTTATTAAAAACATTCTTTGTGATCTAAACATGTCGGAGCCTCGGAATTCCATTACAATCGTAGTGTTTCTTTCAGAAGACAACAGTGTGATCGAATGGTGGTGCAAATGTGATTTTATACAAGTGTTGCTAAAGTAACTTATTTATTATACAAAACATTTTACCCGTTAAAAGATGGAACGTTTCAAACGTGGCGTGAGATCTTGTGCTTCCTTACTTAGCGAGTAAAACTAGTGTAGTGATAAAAGTCTGATTTGGTTAGACGTTAGTTTTATAACGGATTATGCTGATCAACACATTTCTGGACACTGAGGATTTTGTACACTTGTACTATCCGGAAGATGAGCCGCCGGCTGCGCAGGGCTGCGGTGCCGGGGCTCGCCTCGCCTCCAAGTACCCGAGGCCGCCTACACCTGAATATAAACAGGTAATAATGCAAAAAACCTTCTTCTCACAAATTAATCTACAAACAGAATTATTCAATTCATTAAAACTTTCACCACGGGCATTCCTTGAAGTGCCCTTATTTAGGCTTCGGAATGGATGTTTTCAACGTTCAGCTCATAACGAAACTAGCTTCCTTCCTCGCGTTATTTTAATCGGTACGAAATATGCTATTATGCTGATAATATACGATGAAAAACCCAGCAAGCGTTAGTTTGCCATACAAATTTATTTCTGGAGAGCCTTATCAACTAGAGGTATAAAAAATAGCCAACAACCTATTCTCAGACTTACCAAATATACACAAAAAATCTTAACAATCAAGGTAAGAATGTCAAGTGCGAGTCGCCCTCGCGTACGAAAGGTTCCGTGCCAATATTTGATAAAAAAAATCACGTTTGTTGTATGGGAGCCCCCCTTAAATATTTAATTTATCCTGTTTTTAAATTTGTTGTTAAAGGGGCCACAGAAATACATTATTTGTGAAAATTTCAACTGTCTAGCTGAAGGACGGACGGAGTCTTAGTAGTTAGTACCAAATAAGGTCCCGTTTTTATCCGACTACGGCGAAACCAGAAGGGTAATGATTTTGGTAGTCTACATATGTATGTTAATACCAATTGCATTTGCATTTACATAAAAATGACAAACTGTGACACGAGAATTGGTATGATAATGTATGTGGCATCACTTTAGCTTGAGAAAGTTTGGCTTACATCAAACTAAGCACACAGACGACAGAGTAGACAAATAAAACAAGTATCGTAATATTACCATTTGCCTTTGCTCCGTCCTGCGCCCTCGTCTGAACCCATTCATTAATACGTGCACGCCGCCCTCCCCGTCTGGTTACGCTATTTAATTGACTACTACACTTTCACTCTTCATTTATTTACCTTATAATATAATATGTTTGTAATACTGTCGATAAATACGATTGCCGAGATGTTTCTGTTGGTTTATTTTAAGAATATCCTCACTGACTTAACAGTTAGTAAATTCTGTCTTAAGAGGTCAGTAGTTATAAATCAATCAAACTACGCAACGGATTTTAAGGCTGCATTTCCACCAGAGATTAGTACCAATAGAATCACTTCATTTACCTAGCCTCGCTTAGTGTGTCAAATGAAGCGATTCTATCCTTGCACATCGCTGGTAATGTAGTTTTATATATTCTTTCGTCGTCTGTTCGTTAAGATCTTTTAAACTACACAACGGATTTTAATGCAGTTTTCAGCTATTGATAGAGTGATTCACGAGAAAGGTTTATATGTGTAATAAATACATGCATATTATATTAGAATATCCGTGCGAAGCCAGAGCTGGTCGCTAGTATCATAATTTAGGTGATTAAAGAAGAAGGTTTATATTCAGACACATTCAATTAACATCGTAGAAAAAAAAATAAGTTAATTGTTATAAGGGTTATGGGGTAAGGGTTGTTATGCTTGTTGATTTTGTAAGAGGAAATGTTTCAAATTCCTCTAAATTCATCACGCAATTGTGAAGACGATAAGACATTTCAGATAAAGGAATGAGATACGATATCAAATGTATCCTCACTGCTGTACACTTTGTGTCTTTGTCATCACTGTAAATAATGTCCCATAATAATATTCTATATACAAGTGTGACATCAGATTTAATTCTAGCCTTATTTTAGATCTCGTTATTTATACAATCGTCGGTACATCTGTTTATGTTTGAAATAAATGTTAGGAAATACAATTATATACAAAATATCTAAGTCCGTGAATGTGAATTTTTTTTTTGTAATAGAAAGGTGTGTCTATCTATATTAGTCCAATCAAGTGTGTTATTATTAAACGATTCTCGAAACCTTAAAACTATATTTCTGTATAATAATTTAAAAATAATTATTAATTTGAAATTTTTTTTTGGGGTAAAAAGTATATGGGTCAAACAAATCAATCAATTTGTCCCCTGGACAACGTACATAAAGTATTTTTTTTAATTTAACTTTCAATAAAAAATTAAAACAAATAGTTTATTTTAATTAAAAGTAAGAGATGTTTTTTCTGACACTATTGGTTTAGTGCTTCGTTTAATGATTTTCGATATAATTACACTTACATTGTCTCTTGGAGAACAAGTTTTCGTAACACAAAAATTTTTTCATTTATTGTGTGATAAAAAATACTAAAATCTAATCGATTATTTTGTGTACTATTTAGAATTAGAAGTGAAGTGATTTATTTTCAATAGAAAATGGAAAATTTAAAGCATAATATCCTTTTTAGATACGGGGACAACTTTATTGTCCAGTAGACATTATTTGGTTGTCCAAAGGAAATAGCAATGTTTTTCTATAGTATGATGTAATTTTTATGTTTTAACGAACGAACGAACGAAGTATTAATAAAACAAATGTATGAAATTAGCAAAAAGTATTTATTACGAAAAATTCTCAATATTGAACAAAATATAACAACACAACCACCATTTAGTGGTCCCAGTGACTAAGTTGTCCAAGTGACATATTTTGGTATTTGAGATGCTTGATCAAAAATACTTAGTAAACTTTTTTAATTATCTAAACTTCACGTTTGAATTAAGATTAAAAACTATACGGTATACTATGATTAAGCACAAAATAGCAATTACTTATGTTTTTCTGCTCCTACGGACACAAAATAATGCCTCCCACTCTCTTAAAACCAACTCGGCTGACTGACACCGTGGTTATTGCGAAAAAATATGGCGGGTAGACGCATGTGGCTCACAAAAAGATTAGCTTATTGACACTGTACTAGCGCGCCATCTATATTTTATTTCTAAACATTGTTTGCGGTTGTCCAACGGACAACATGAGTGAAAGGTTAGCAAGTTAAGAAAGTACAGGGCAAAATTTCTTTATGGTTTTGTTAGCCTATAATGAAATCTTCTTTATTTCATCAATTTTTTTTTGTATCGATAAGGGACAGAGTAATGTTACGTCAGACAAATAAAAGTTGATTGACCTATATATAATCCAGATTATAAAGTATCTTTGTACTATGTACATACAAACTTTCATATTTGCAGTCTAATATTAGTAAGATAGTAGAACATTCTATACAGGCTACAGTACAACAATTGACGCCTATAAATTAATATTCATGATAGACATTAATAATAATGTTTGTATGATTTATATGACGCAAATTCCCGCAATTGAGAGTAATGGTAGGGGTCATTCTGTAGAGTATAATCGGGACAGTCTGGCGTACGCGTTCTGACTCATCCTTTCATAAAGGGTTTTCAATTGAAGTATACTTGGCTCTAACAAAGCATTGTTGTTTTTACGGTAGTAATATGCTTGGTTAACTTTGTATGTAATAACTATAGCTCATACAATACTCCTTCTTGGAATTAATGTCAACTTTTTGTATATAACACGAAAAATGGTACTATTACGAGAAATCAATTTCCAGCTGTTATGTCGGACTGCATTCGTTGAAGCTAGCTGTAATAAATGACATATTATTTTCAGTTTAATTTTGAAACGTTTTTGAGAAAATTTAAGTTAAGTAGCGTGGCTAAACTGTAATTACTTGGTCTTTATCTTAGATCAAAAGGTGTACTGACGTAAATGCTCTAAAAGTATATTCATTAAAGCGTTTGTAACTGTTGAGTAATCAGGTACCTCAATGCATGGTTATGGCTCACTAGTGACTATGACTACCATTCACTCTTTATGTATCTGTGACGTGACGCAAGCGGGAGGGCTCGCCTCGCTGTTTCCGCGATTGCCCAACTGCGGCTCCACCGACTCGCGACGCGACGCGTTGAACGTCCTTGCAAGTACGACTGCTTCACCGGCGAGATGGACTACTTGCATAACCTGCCGCAATAAAGAAACTAATCGGATACGCTATCTATGATAATGTATAAATAAATATTAAATCCTAAAATAATAAATCCTATTTATGACTAACAGTCTCGACCGGTATCTCAAAAGGCTCTCGTGAGATGGCTGGTACAACCTGAGCCTGTTCCCGCTCCTCGTGTGCCTTTAAAATGTAATCTATGAGGAAGTTTAACAAAATAATAAGGATAATATAAATTATCATCATAAACAACACACATTTTGAAAAAAACCTGGCAATACAAGAACTGTGACAAGTTGATTTTGTAGCTTTAAAAATGTTACTTGTAATAAATCAACTTTTTATTTATATTTAAACTTATTTTCTTTTCTAAAACAGTTTAAAAAATATATTTATCGTCAGTCTTAGACTTTTTGTATGGTCACACAACTTTACAGATTAGTTTCTACATCCAAAAAAATTCTATTAATGACTACAAATGAAACTCCCCTCGCGTCCCTTAAAGTAGGACGAATCCAGTGAAAGCCAGACGGATGGCAACTACTCTAGATTCAGTACAGTATTCGTCACTCAGATCCTATTTTTATTTACGATTTTTGCGTTTGATTTTAAAATATACTAACGAAATAACATCATGTCCAATTTATCTACTACAGAAATCTTATCTTGAGACAAGGTAAAAAAATTTTCACGGTTTCACACATTTCCCAATCTGAAACGTCCTTGCCGACATATTAAATGTTTGATAAAAACATTGTTGAGTAGAGTATTACCAAGCGAAGCGAGGATAAAATTATTTTATTTTAAGGTTTCCTATAACTAGCGTTGAAATTCATCAAATAGTTCCTTAGAGAGAGAAAATCAGACGACCGGAGAGATGTTGGCTCTCTATGTGTCTTCTACCGTCTGTACAATGGGGAATGTTCTGAAGAACTATTCGATTTAGTGCCCCCAACTCTTTTCCGCCATCGCACTCTCCGCCGCTGGGACAAATTCCACCCTCACCATTTGGACGCCTTGCGTCCTAGTAATGTACGTGCGTCAAGATCCTTTCTCCCACGCACCTGCAAGCTATGGAATGACCTTCCCCCAGAGGTATTCCCAGAGGACTACAACATGAGGGTCTTCAAATGGCGTGTGTACAGGTTTCTCAGAGGTCGGCAACGCATCGGCAGCTCCTCGCGTGTTGCAGATGTCCATGGGTGACGGTGACCACTTACCATCAGGTGGACCTTCTGCTCGTTTGCCCCTTATTAATTATAAAAAAAAAATCAAGCTTCTAAGTTAACACATTCAAGAGATATGGGTATCAAAACCTTCCTCTTGATCTCAATTATAAAATTTGCTCAAAGCAATGGTATATAGTAAAAATCTAAAACCTGTTTATATAAACACAGTACGTAATTTTGTTTTGCAATTGGTAACTGACTGTTACCCAAATCGATGTACGCGAAAAGTTTTCCATCGACAAAGCAAATTTCGTCTCAATTCTGATTGAGCGGAATCCTCGGGTGTCCGAAAAAAATCTTTGTTTAGATTTTTTTCTGTATGTTTACGTAAATTATTAATAAAATTCCATTCCATAAAAAGATTTCAAGTGCGTTCACCGAAAATGAAATCATTTTTTATTATCCTAATCAATATTCAACTTTAACTTCAAGTATTTGATGATTCCATAGCGATAAAAGTCGATAAAAAAATCGATTGATTAGAACCCACCCTTGTCTGGCTTGGATTTCATTCTGCATAACCCTATTTTTAGAGATGATCTCTATTCGTCGGTCAATAGAAGAATGACTAACAAATGTAGGAAAATCCTCTACACTAGTTTTGAACAAAATTTTCCTTAAACTCATATTTTAGCAAATTATAAGTTTTGTTGATGCGATAGAGGCGAAGGCTAAGCGCCATGTTAGTCACGTCATGTTATTGATAAAACATTCTAGTATCTTCCAACTCAATTGCTGGTTAAAACGTAGAGTAGGGAGCTACCTAGGGTTGTCAACTGTCACATTTATTCCTTAGTATCCAGTATTAGCATATATTTGTATAATTAAGTTTGACTTTCGTTGTGTCATGTCGAACATTTCAAAATTGTTTGAATAAATTATTCTGGTGATAAAGCTGTGGTACTGTAGTTTTATGATAGCATTTTATTTTATTTTTTCATATCAAAAATAATAAAAATATAAGTTATACACCTAACTGCTTACTCGTTCATAGCTCCGCGTTTTGTACTTAAAATATTTTTTTTTTTTAAATTTAAGCAAAATAATATTTTTTTTGAGATACTCAGGTATTTCGATGTAAAATCTACCTTAGACTGAGAAACAATAGTTTACGTCACGCTATACATTTCACGTCACGTGCATAATCCCATTATCATTGAAATTGCAGCGAGTTACCAACATTTGTATGCATAAATAAAACTACAATAAGTCGTTTTGTGACTTATTTTCAAACGGGACCTGATTCTAAATGTTGACAAAGTACAGTCGAATCCCGCCCATCTGTAAGTGATAACCCTAAAGCGAGGTGACTGAACTATATAAAAACTATTAGCCGTCCGATATATAAATACTTGTTGCCTGATTACACATTGGGTACAAGGTCGGGGTTTTCATTTGGTCGGATAATATCGCCCACCCGCGTGCCGACTGCTGGGATATTTTTAATGTTTAGAAACGTTATACATCACACGACTTATTGTTTTTTATTATAATATAGAGTTCAGATAAGGCTACGTAAAAACATTTACCGTTTTTGGTACCCATTCCCTATACAATGTTTTTACAAGCTTTTTACTTAAGAAATTGTTGACAAATCGTAAATGTAGTCAATGGTTTTGTTACCTTGTTAAAAAAATACAGGCTTTTGAACTACCAACCACCAGTAATGCCAAGACGGACATTGTATTTATTTTATTATAGTATATTTTTGTTTGACTAATAAAACTGAAAATTTAGTACGATGATACATTTAGTTGAAACCGATACAATATCAACAGATTTTACTATGAAGTGTTATAAATGTTGATAAGAAATAGGTGATTTATTGTTACTCGTGTGTAAACTGACAAGCATTACTATACAAGTCCTCCCCCTGATGATGATTCAGTTATTGAAGGTGTGACGAATTCATTCAATTTCAAATAAGTTTATTTTTTAATATACGTATACGGGTATACGTGGCACGAGTTTAAAGTATCGAGAACTTTTTATTCATTTCCGTCATTGGTTCCATATAAATACACCAGCTTTGGTATTTTTTTAATGTTTTAAATACAAGTGATGGTTTAATTGTAGATAGTTTTATGTGTGGTTGCAGGTATAATAAAGACACCGAACAATCTGTCTCAATTGCATTTTTTAAAAGAAAACTGAACCCCAACCACGCTGCATTTTCTTCACCGTCCAATTTTATTAAGGCTTGATATTTTCCTACATTGACATTGGCAAAATTACCGCTGCTAATTGCGGTAGAAGGCCATAAAATAATAAGAAGAAGAAGACACCATGTAACATGCGCTTTGAACCAGAAGCTGCTTTGCTTTGAAATATTAGTTGCCTTCACTGCTCAACGTCTAACTAAACCAAGTAGAAAATAATGGCTCACATAATCCTCAATATTCACTTTATGATATCACTTGTTTTGAGTTTGGGAGCTATTCTGCACAGTTAAGATATGATAATAACATACTATTTGGACGGAGTCAATAGTGCTTGGGGCTTGAGACCGACCTCTGCTACTCGACCTCACCTACAATAGATAATAAACTTACGTGGACCTCAAGAAGGGTGACCGTAACCACAACATTATAAATACTAACTTCCATGTGTACTGCGCGACATGTGGGTATCCTTGAAGTAAAATAAAAGGAACTACCCGCGAATACTAATTTATAAATGCTGTTGCTAACACTTGTCAAGCTTCTGCTGGTCGATTTCTTTAACCTAACCTAACTAGTGGGGTATGTCACCAGCAATTATCATATATATTACGGTAATCTTAAATCAGAAGTTCTGTAGCATTTAATGTGAATAAAGAAAGCTTCACCTTTAGCTACTATCCTTTTAAGGCCGAGTCGTGCTTCGAGAGCGTGCACCGTGGGTGTCACACCCACTTGTGATCCGTATTTACTGTTTCTCTTACTAATATAATGTGCTTATTTATTGTCTTGTCTTAGGTAAGTCAATGCTCTTGTAGTTTAAGGACACTCAAACATGTGAATATTGGGAAATTTAAACCGAAGGTCAGCAGCTGAAGTTGTGGTAAATAAATAGCTGCTCAGTAATACGTAAAAAAATCGATTTACGATGGACTTTAACAGGAAGCCGAGCAGCACCACTAATCGATCTTGCTAAATCTAAATATTAAAAAAAATATAAAGAATAGTAGCCTAGTCTGTTCCTTAACCCCTCCAACTAAGCTAAATGCTAGTGTTAGGAGTGAGCCACGTCAGAAGTCCAATGACTGGGATTTGAACCCATGACCTATCGATCGTGACTCCAACACCTGAACCACTGAGCTACTGAACCTTAAAGAATAATAATCAACTCACATTCACAACGGTAAACAATTTTTGCTTTATGAAATTACTTGTTGACGAGCTTTGTGAGCGCTTTGTAAAGGAACGTGGAAGCCCCAGGTGCTGCTAAGTTGTTGTGTAAGTGGGCATATTAAATACTATGTATAAAATTATTTCTAATATAAGATATTTTATAAATGTCTCCTATATTTCTTACTGTTGTCAAGAAAAATATCTTGAGGAAAATCGTGCAACTTTCTATAAGTGCGTGGACTATATCAAATGTGCTAGATTTTCCTTATTTTACGTCATCCAGTAGTATTTAGGAAATTATAAATTGTATCAAGTAGTACTACTTGATCAGCTCTCCATAACAAAACGGGTTAGATTTTAGTATTTCAACGTGATTCACGCAACCCGCATACTATACTCGTACGTGTATAGGTTGTATCATGTGAGCTTACATCATCACGTCGGAATGTTACGCCAATTAACCGAGAAAGCAGAGTTTAGTGCTTTATAAATAGATACTTTTAATTCACTTGGTTTATTTTATTTTCAACCGTATTAAAAAAATTAAAAAAAGGAGGTTATCAATTCGGTTGTATGTATTCTTTTTTTTTATGTTTGTTACCTCAGAACTAAGTCATTTATAAACCGAACTGCAAATTTCTTCTTGTATTTGATAGGATGTGCTTTGAGATTGGTCCGATTTTTTTCAAAATCCAGTTGTGATTACGGGATTCCTTGAGGAATTGAGAAAAGTCCTCAAAAGGCACACATATAGTGATTTTAATCATAACAATCATTGTTTATAATTGTCCTAATAAAGTGAGGTTTAATAAATAAGGGGATTATTATTTACTTTTTAGTGCATTTTTTAGTGTTTGAAGTCGGTTAAATTTTTTGTCAAAAAATGTTGTAAATGTGTAAACAATGAGACTTGTTGAATACGAACATCAAAAGTGATATATTCGGTTGTTGCTGTTCTAATTTCACGTACCTATTTGACAAGAATTTTCCTGAATTTTTCCGAACTGGTGGTGGCTTCAGACAAACTCACTGACTGACCAGTTCTGACGTTGATACCTTTATAACAGAACACAGACAGACTGAAACAATGGCGGTTTGAAAACAGCGATTGTTGAGTCTTGCTTGTTCTTCCTATCAGAAGACCGCTTTCCGAACTGGTGGTGGCTTCAGACAAACTCACTGACTGAGCAGTTCTGACGTTGATACCTTTATAACAGAACACAGACAGACTGAAACAATGGCGGTTTGAAAACAGCGATTGTTGAGTCTTGCTTGTTCTTCCTATCAGAAGACCGCTTTCCGAACTGGTGGTGGCTTCAGACAAACTCACTGACTGACCAGTTCTGACGTTGATACCTTTATAACAGAACACAGACAGACTGAAACAATGGCGGTTTGAAAACAGCGATTGTTGAGTCTTGCTTGTTCTTCCTATCAGAAGACCGCTTTCCGAACTGGTGGTGGCTTCAGACAAACTCACTGACTGAGCAGTTCTGACGTTGATACCTTTATAACAGAACACAGACAGACTGAAACAATGGCGGTTTGAGAACAGCGATTGTTGAGTCTTGCTTGTTCTTCCTATCAGAAGACCGCTTTCCGAACTGGTGGTGGCTTCAGACAAACTCACTGACTGAGCAGTTCTGACGTTGATACCTTTATAACAGAACACAGACAGACTGAAACAATGGCGGTTTGAAAACAGCGATTGTTGAGTCTTGCTTGTTCTTCCTATCAGAAGACCGCTTTCCGAACTGGTGGTGGCTTCAGACAAACTCACTGACTGAGCAGTTCTGACGTTGATACCTTTATAACAGAACACAGACAGACTGAAACAATGGCGGTTTGAGAACAGCGATTGTTGAGTCTTGCTTGTTCTTCCTATCAGAAGACCGCTTTCCGAACTGGTGGTGGCTTCAGACAAACTCACTGACTGAGCAGTTCTGACGTTGATACCTTTATAACAGAACACAGACAGACTGAAACAATGGCGGTTTGAAAACAGCGATTGTTGAGTCTTGCTTGTTCTTCCTATCAGAAGACCGCTTTCCGAACTGGTGGTGGCTTCAGACAAACTCACTGACTGAGCAGTTCTGACGTTGATACCTTTATAACAGAACACAGACAGACTGAAACAATGGCGGTTTGAGAACAGCGATTGTTGAGTCTTGCTTGTTCTTCCTATCAGAAGACCGCTTTCCGAACTGGTGGTGGCTTCAGACAAACTCACTGACTGAGCAGTTCTGACGTTGATACCTTTATAACAGAACACAGACAGACTGAAACAATGGCGGTTTGAGAACAGCGATTGTTGAGTCTTGCTTGTTCTTCCTATCAGAAGACCGCTTTCCGAACTGGTGGTGGCTTCAGACAAACTCACTGACTGAGCAGTTCTGACGTTGATACCTTTATAACAGAACACAGACAGACTGAAACAATGGCGGTTTGAAAACAGCGATTGTTGAGTCTTGCTTGTTCTTCCTATCAGAAGACCGCTTTCCGAACTGGTGGTGGCTTCAGACAAACTCACTGACTGAGCAGTTCTGACGTTGATACCTTTATAACAGAACACAGACAGACTGAAACAATGGCGGTTTGAGAACAGCGATTGTTGAGTCTTGCTTGTTCTTCCTATCAGAAGACCGCTTTCCGAACTGGTGGTGGCTTCAGACAAACTCACTGACTGAGCAGTTCTGACGTTGATACCTTTATAACAGAACACAGACAGACTGAAACAATGGCGGTTTGAAAACAGCGATTGTTGAGTCTTGCTTGTTCTTCCTATCAGAAGACCGCTTTCCGAACTGGTGGTGGCTTCAGACAAACTCACTGACTGAGCAGTTCTGACGTTGATACCTTTATAACAGAACACAGACAGACTGAAACAATGGCGGTTTGAGAACAGCGATTGTTGAGTCTTGCTTGTTCTTCCTATCAGAAGACCGCTTTCCGAACTGGTGGTGGCTTCAGACAAACTCACTGACTGAGCAGTTCTGACGTTGATACCTTTATAACAGAACACAGACAGACTGAAACAATGGCGGTTTGAAAACAGCGATTGTTGAGTCTTGCTTGTTCTTCCTATCAGAAGACCGCTTTCCGAACTGGTGGTGGCTTCAGACAAACTCACTGACTGACCAGTTCTGACGTTGATACCTTTATAACAGAACACAGACAGACTGAAACAATGGCGGTTTGAAAACAGCGATTGTTGAGTCTTGCTTGTTCTTCCTATCAGAAGACCGCTTTCCGAACTGATGGTAGCTTCAGACAAATTCATTGACTGACCAGTTCTGACGTTGATACCTTTATAACAAAACACAGACAGACTGAAACAATGGCGGTTTCAAAACAGCGATTGTTGAGTCTTGCTTGTTCTTCCTATCAGAAGACCGCTTTCCGAACTGGTGGTAGCTTCAGACAAACTCATTGACTGACCAGTTCTGACGTTGATACCTTTATAACAGAACACAGACAGACTGAAACAATGGCGGTTTGAAAACAGCGATTGGTTGAGTCTTGCCAGTTCTTCTCATTAGAAGACCGCTTTCCGAACTGGTGGTAGCTTCAAACAGACTCACTGACTGACCAGTTTTAATGTGACAAAGTACTTTGTAAAAGTTTAATTGAAATAAATTATTTGAAGTTTGAATATTTTTAGCATACTATTGTGTTTATAAATAACAATAATTTATAGGAAAAATAATGTATTATTCAAGGAAAAGTCTTTGCTTGAGATTATTACTACTGGCATTACCTCCAGGCTCCATTTATCATGCTATAACTATAAAATATGAAACTTAAATATAATAATAATATGTGGTCCCCACTTCACACAGATAAATATTATTATTACTTAGTAGAACTATAAATGTGAAAGAATACAGTTCCTTCATCGTATCATCATTAGAGATGTGACTTGCAGAGGGAAAAATCGATTGATAACAATTTTTTTGACTTTAAAATAAATCGATTAGTAAAAAGTCGATTAACTAGAAATTTATCGATTTTTTTCTAACAATTCGAATTTGCATTTTTTGTACATAATTAAAAAATTACCAAGTTGACAACTAAAACAACAATCTGTCAGTTTTTAAACTAAAAAAAAAAAAGAAATAACTATTAATCTAAAAACCGAAATACTAAAGTTTTTATTTAAATGTTAAGTTTGAACATTAACACAGATGTCTATTGTCTAGTACCATGTATCATTTTACTAGAACGAAAATAAAATTAAACAATAATTCCAAGAAATAAAACGACTTTTTACTTTGGTTAGCAAACTAGCTACATAGGTTTAATCCTATAGCTATAACGCATAGCTAATCTTTTTTACTTAAAAAGTTGTAATATAATCGATTGATTAAAAATCGATTATTTTTTCACATCCCATCATGTCTTAAAAATGTAGAAAAAATATCAAAACTTCTTTATTACGTTTCTTTATGTGTTCCTGTCGACAGTATCGTCCTAAATAAGTTATCCTTAGTGTCTTTATCTCGAGATGACCAAGCAGATTGATTATGAGATGAGTAAACAGATCTTAATATAGCTCAAGTGATGCTGTTTGTTGCTTTGTTGCGTCTCTTTATAATGGTTTTAGTTATTCTCTTTGGGAAAACTCTTGTATAGCTGATGCTGGTCACAGACTTACAAAAAAAGGATTAAAGATTACCAAATAGTTGTGGATAAAGAGGAGAAAAAGGTAATTTCTGACAATTCATTTTTTGCCCACAGCTGACCCGATTCTCCTCCTCAGAATGAGAAGTGTGTTAGGCCATAGTCCACCACGCTGGCCCAGTGCGGCTTGGTAGACTTCACATACCGACAGAGAACCTCAAAAAACTCTCAGAAGAGCAGGTTTTCCTTCACTGTTAAATACACAAAAATCAGAGTAAGACATTCAACATATCCTCCTGGGGGTTATACTTTAGACTCAGAGCTTCAGCGATACTGGAATACTCGCGAAATATTTTGTCGTAACGGCGTATTAATTTTGCAATCCCTACTACTTCGATTTCTGTTTATCAGTTGGCCAACATTCAAGAAAGTAAAATGCATTAATCATATCAATCCTACTATCATCATAAACAACATCATATTTAACATTAACTACAACAGTGAGTGTAATTCGCTTCTAAATTTACTTGATCGTAGGTTGCATTCCGATAAAGGCCGCCACTAGGATATGAACCTTTCGATTATTGAATGTCAACGGCAGACCTTGGAAAAAACTTTTATTCTCATGCACGCGGTTCCTTCGTAATCAACACGTAACTTCTAACTATTGGAGGCAAGTTAGTCAGTCACAGTTGTATTTGTTATATTATTTATATCTATACTAACATTATAAAGAGGAAAGATTTGTATTTTTGTATGTAACGAATAAACTTAAAAACTGAGGTAGGGCACAGCAGGAAATTTCCTCCTCAAATATGACATACATATTACAGAAGGTCACAGCTAAATAACACTAACTACTCTAAAGCAGTGTTGTGTTCCTGTTGGTGAGTAAGGTGACCAGAGCTCCTAGGGGGAATTGGGGATAGGGTCGGCGACGCGCTTGCGATGCTTCTGGTGTTTCAGAAGTTTATAAGCTACGGTAATCGCTTACCATTAGGTGAGCCGTACGCTTGTTTGCCGACCTAGTTACATTCTTTTGCCGTTAGAAAGCTACATTATCCTTGAGTAACATAAGCTATATTTTTTGCTAGAAAAAAATTAGAGATCCTCAGAAAATCTTACTACAAAAATTAGCCATAAAATGTCTTTCATTGCATGCGCTGCAAAAAGTATTGATGATAGAACAAAAAAATGTTTTACAATATTATAGAAAGTATCAATATCTACAAAAAATTCGCGAGACCATATGTCCAGCTATTGTAGCTATGTTACTATAACTACTATTTTACATACTTAATAAAAGTTGATAGGAATGTCTACCAAAATCAAACCATGCTATCCATACCTTTGTATTAATTCTTATCCAAATGAATTATTTCATATTCAAGACTGTTTCAATACCTGTTGATTACTTTTTGAATTATTAAAATCGGATATTCCATTCAAAAGATATTACGAAATTAAAAATGTCAATATAAACAAAAAATACACGCCGACGCGACGCCACGGGCCGGTGTTATTCCACGCAGCGGAGCGAGTAACGCGGCGAGAGAGGGGCCACCGAAATGCGGGAGGCAAAATGTTTAAAAAAAAATGTCTAGTAATTTATAAACTGTATTCACTCTGTAAAAACAATATTTGCTTAGATGCAAGGCTACCATGGATAATTAAATATTAACCACATAGTTTCTCAAACTTAATATACTCACGTTTTCTGTGCATAGATGAATGAGATTCATTAATCTTATGTCCTTGGTCTTACTCTTGCGGAAACGTTAGTCTTCAATGCATTACATGAAGTACATTATCATAATATCATTTTCCGTAACTTCAGCAATCCGAATGTTGCCCTTCGTATAGTTTTTATACTTGTAAAAAAGATTCACGATCATGATCACATTAACATTTCTATTTTTATCATTCTCCTTGGTGAGCTTGATAAAGACATTTGCAAATTCTTAAAATAGATTTTCAAAGGCCGAAGTACCTACGCATTCCTGTCTGTACTGTCGGTGCCGGTGGCGCTAGCAATTGGCAAGCTATCAAAGTACCCTCTACCATTAAGGTACTTATCTCATTGCCGCCATTGCAATTACGTCAAGGTCAGGTCATGCTTCGATGTGACGATCGATTCATTTTTACAATAACATCCTTCCAAACAAACATCCTTCAAAACAAACGCGTTTTTTGCATTTCCTCCATGGAACTTTTGTAAAAAGTTTTTTTTAAAAACGACATGGTCCGGCACGATTGTGCCTGGTATCTTTACAGTTTTAAAAATTGTTATTCTAGTCTTAAATCTAGGAAGAAAAATAAGGAATACGTTTTTATGGGAAAATTACTGCTTCAAAATCCTCTTACCAACAAAAGTTTAAAAAATATCGAGAAAAAAGATGACCATGAAAAATTATTGTAATGTCTTTACTACCGTTAATGTTATGCGATGGGTGCCAAAATTTAACCAACATTCAGACGAGTACGCTTCATCTTTCTTTCCTTTGACCTCAAGCGTTGTTCCTTATAGTTTTGTGTAATATTAGGCTACTGTTACACATGTTAATTACTAGCACGAAAGCATGCTATTATTGAGCAAATGCTACCTATTGCGTGTACCTATAGGACATGCTACTATTAAGCATGCTATTTAGTGGCATACTGGATAATTAGCACGTCGTGCTATCGTTAAGCATCCTAGTTGATGCGGGGGTGGAAGGGAGAAAGGTAATAGCAATTGTGAACGCGTTTGCTTAATGAGCATGCTAGTATCGATCTTCTTTCACCTTCCTAATTGAGAGAAGTGTTTTGGATGCATTGCATGGTCAGCAAAAGTATAATTTTATTCAGTTCCATGCGGATGACTGTCTGATTTTCCATAGTTTTGTTTGAATTGGCAGAGACCATGTTATCATATCATATCACTTAAAACTAGCATGCTTATTGCTAGCAAATGTAAACAGTTTATACTTATAGCACGCTTTTAGCATGCTATTTTAGAGCATGTGTAACAGTAGCCTTATGATGACTCGCCAATAATTGACAATCATTGACGAGCAAAGTGTTGTAACCTTTACTATATGGCTTTAGGAATAGAAACACATATAAGAACTGTAAGCAAAGAAACTTTATAAGTTTTTCCTCAAAGGTAATAAAATAAAAAATGTATTTGTTTGTGGAGTCATGGAATTTCTTATATTCTGAGATTTTTCCAGCGCGAAACGCAATACGCATGCAGTCTTGTTATTTTAGATGATATTTATCAACCGACTTTTAAAACACTGAGGTTATCAATTTGATTGTATAATTTAATGTTTGTTTACTCAGAACTTCGTCATTTTTGAAGCGAATCGGAAAATTATTTTTGTATTTAATGAGATATGCTTGAAGGTTTGTAGTTCTAAGCAACGGTATGAAGTCCTTAGGTGCCTATAAAGATTATAAATCAACAAATACGTTCAGTGCAGTGTAATTTTGCTCTACAATTTCGTTACTCACATGATCAATATGAACTCGACGACCTTCCTTATCAAGCAACTGTTCTATATTTGTAATAAAATATAACATATCTACAATGTTTAAACATGTTTACCACACGGCAAATACCAACCTTGCTACGACCTTAATCATTGCTAGATTATCATTTTTAACTATCAAGACATCGTGAACCTTGGATGGATGTGATTGCTAAAAATTATATTCGTTAAACATGATTTTATTTTTTTGTATTATGCTGGAACTCTGATTTGAAAATATTTTAAAGAATTTTGTGGTCTCTTGTTGATAGTGTTTAGAAAATTTTAAACAATCTCAGTATGAACTTATTGCCAATTTTTATGACCAAAGGATCTTCAATTTTCTGTCTTCGCTCTTTCGTCTTCGCTTCGCTGAGAAGTATTCAAAGCGTTCAATCACACAGGTGTTGAATTTTTATTCTATAATGCGTAGTGTCTGATTTGCAGTGGACACCACCATCTCACTCACTGTCTTCTGTCTCACTACTTTTTTCTTTTATACATTGAGACAATAAGTAACACAATAAAAAAGAATTATACGATTTGGTGTATTCGTTCCGAAGTATTACGCGTACATGAATAGAGACGATCCATCATATTTATATACTATATATTATGTGATGATAATATCTTAATAAATGTAGGATTTGTATAATTATTGTTCTTATAACATTATCATAAACGAGCGATTTATCTAATTATAATAATAGAATTGTAAACAACCAAGATATTATATAACATCATATTGTATTTGTATACATTATCAAAGTAAACTGCTGACACCGAATGTCATAGTGTTTACTGGCTCTTGTAAGACGAATAACAATATGACATTTCTCTGAAATGTCTCTATATTACATTATACTAGCTGACCCGACAGACGTTGTCCTGTCTTAACTATGAATATTGAATTCGAAATGGCAAAGTCAAAAGCTTACATTAGAAAAGTTCATATAGTCGTTAAGTTTTCTTAAATTTTCTAATTTTCCGCTCAATTTTTTTAATTTTGTATTCCATAAGAACCTTCTGACAACAACAAAAAAAGAATTAGCGAAATCGGTCCAGCCGTTTACGCGTGATGCCGTGGCCAAGGGAAATAGGGATTAATTTTCATATATAAGATTATAGATAAATAACACAAGTTACTTCAAGTATCAAAGGACATGACCACCATCCATAGATAATTGGCCTACGAACGGAATATCATGTCATCACCACGAAAATTATTCACATATTTTTAAACTTCTGAATCAATTTTTCGTAACTAACGGACACTCCAGTATATATTAGTAAAAAAAACTTTAAAATCTCATTGATGCCTAAAACATCCAGGGTGCGTTTTGCCGGTACATGCCATGAGTACCTGCAATTTTTACAGCCTTGGCAACATTTATGATATCTTAGATTTAAATGGAGTCTGGTCTAGAGGAAATTAGTAATCCTTAAAATGTATTATTTATTAATTTGAACATTTGGGGGCGTCCAATAATTATGTGAGGCATTTTTGAAAAGTTTCGACGCCCCAGCCCCCCTTGGTGTGATTTCGTATGATTTTCCTCAACTCTTCTAATCTCACTTGGTATAAACAAAAACACAACTTTTTCTAATAACTTTATTGAAGCTATAATACTAGTATATGCGAATATCACCGTAATTTAAAATCACAATCATAAAATTAAGTAATAAATATTACACCGTTTTCTGCTAGAAAAAAAATAATGTGATATTTGCTAAGACCACAAAGTGAGATTTGAAAAGATTTAGTTTGATCCCCTTCTCCCTAGAACACCTCACGTAATTTTTAGTAATCAGTAAACATTAATTCAATTCCAATAAAAACCATATCAAAATTGGTTCTTACATCATCAAGTAATCTGTTTGTTATGAAATTGTATTTAAGCCCACTTACATTGTGTTTGTTATTGGTCATTCATATCATTAATAAAACATGTATGTATTGTTCTATCAATGTATGAACTTTGTCTCAAGATAGAGAAAGCGGCAGCTCTGACGCATTAAAGACCTTAATTTCTATTTGTCCCTTTGATAACATTATCGTTATGGCTACCGACAGTTTAAGTTGTTTCCCTTCTTATATTGAACGTGTTCTGCTCCTGCTCGACGTTTTCTGTGGATGGAATGTGAATATACTATTTATTTTAAAAGTTTTTTAATTAGCTTAATTTAGTTTTTTTCATTTTAGGAAACTACAAATGATTTAGTTCCTAAATCCAGGTACAAAGTATTAAAAGGAAACAAAAGGTTACCTAAGCTATAAGACTCGAGTCGACTTAGCAAGTGACGCTTGTAAAGTCAACAACTCCTGAGGATTGTTCGGTAACGGAGCGAAACGTACGTCGAGATATATAAAAAATCCGCGGATTATAACGAAAAGTAACGCCTGATTGAATTCGATATGCTGGTTTGCTCTTATAAGATAAGAGCGATATGCTTACATTCTTGTTTACTTCGACTGCATCTTCCATTGTATTTCAAACTATGGGACGGGAAGCCTTACTTCTGGCAGCCTAACAGTAACAAATACAATTTTAGTTAAGTCTCGAACTTGTTTTCCAGGTAGCAGCGACGTCGAGCGACATGACCGAGCGCGAGCGGTACCGCGCGCCGCCGCAGCCCGAGCCGCCGCCGCACCGCGTGCGCGCTGCAGACCTGTACCCGCGCACGCGCACGCACTACGACGAGCCCGGACTCGACGCTGGCTTCACGCCGATATGCGGAGAGTTTGTTCAGGTATTTTTTTTAATTTATCAAAAATCCGAGTTCTATCCTGGGCACACACCTCTGACTTTTCCGAGTTATGAGTGTTTTAAGCAATTATATATAACTTGCTGAAACATACACTCCTGAGAGTTCCCAAAAAGTTCTCAAATGTTTGTGAAAAAAGTGTGTGGTCAGAGCTATTTTAAAGATTTTTTCGCTAGTCGTAGATTAATACGTTCCATCGTAAAAGTCCCCTTTGTAGTTGATATTCAAGCGAGATGACGTCTTTAGGTAAATTGATGTGATAATATCATCGCCGCAATGACGCTCTTTGTGGTAGGTTATGGCTATATATAGACATACAAGAGCACGTCTGATATTTCATTTTAGCTGAGCACACAAGTTGATACTCGTATTTATATATTTATTTTTAAAAACAACTTATATTAAATTAATATTACTAAATCCCACGTTGTGATTTCGCTCTAGAAATTGAGAGATTATTCAAGTATCTGTGGTCTCATGCGCCCTATTTTCTATCTCAATATTCCTATTAAATGTGGGTTATGGTAGTTTGCTATTTGCAATTTGCAGAAAATACATTGAAAAATATAAAAATAGAGGCCAACCGGCAGTGGGAACACGGTCCAAGCTACCGATGGCTAGGGCTCCAGAGACAGGAACTTCCTCATGATACATGCCTTGTCCATTAGTACCTCTTTCTGCATCAGGCCCTTGACCCAGCCATCTAACGCGAGCCTCTTAAGAGGTTGGTCGAGGCACTAGGCCATTAGACCATTGGCCGTTACTACAATCGGTACAAAGACTGCTGAGTTCACATCCCACATATTGACAATATTATGAGCAATTTATTATTAAGGATCGACAACAATGAAAATTGGGAAACAATGCCATATCTATCTAATTGCGATCGTAATTAGCGAAACATTTGTTTATTACGTGACCATTAGAAATAATTAGGTAGCAAATAGATATTTAGTTGTAGGTCGTAGGCGCGGTACTAAAGGTCATCGTGTCGGGCGGAGTTGAACGAACTGCATGTGATTGTGTCTATTCATATGTAATTGCATTCAAAACACAAGTTCATTGAAAATATAATCAATTCTACTGAAGCCGGTGTGTTATTTGAGGGGAGCATCATTTGTAGTATTTCTTTATCATCTATAGTATAAAACAAAGTCGCTTCCCGCTGTCTGATTTTAATGCTGTTTTTACCAATAGACGGAGTGATGCAAATGAAAGGCTTCCAGGACAATCTCATGACTAGGTTTTTTGACTAAACTGGCAGAAACAGCTAGTATTTCTAAATATTCAGTGGAGGGTGAGGTTAACTTTTGAACAAGATCATGCAACTGCTATAATATTGTAGCAATACAGAGCAAACAAAGGGACTGCGCTTACAAAAACAACCACATCATATGACTTCTATAGAATATGCTATCCAAAATGATGGAATATCTGTTAATATATCATTTTTATTCAGCTGTATTACATCTCTATTAGTCTTCCCTCTCTTCCTTTTTTCCTCAACTTATTTTTACCGTCATTACCTACACTCAACTTGTTTTACATTCCTATGTGATTAATTAAGAGGAAATAACTTTTTATCATGACTGCTATATAAGGAGACTATGCAGCAGGATATTTGTAATATTTAAAAACCTAAATAGCTTGTTATTTATATTACATGGCAACGTCTGCTGACTAATAACTGTTGAACGATTGGTTTTACCATTAAGAAATTTTATTACATTAAAGTTCTGATTACTGATTCACACTGCGATTACAGCATCTTATAATATTAAATTATTTCAATATATTGTTACTTATAAACTCTAACTCTACTGTTTCTACTAGTGCAAAACAAGTACAAGACCAAGATCAGGACAATCTTGGTCGTTGGTTTAATCATTTTTTGTGTTACTTCGAATTTCATTAAATAATTTTCCAAATATATTACAACCATTTTTTAAAGTTCAATATAGTGTAAAAAAAGTAGATATGTCATACCATGAGAGAGATATGATACTCATTACTGTACAGCAATACGTATACACATGCAATTTAGACTGAGCCGAGACTTAGGAGCAGGTTTAAAGAGCTCTTTCATAATATATTAACTCTCACCTCCACCACTCGACCTCACTAACAACAATAGATAATAAAGTAAACTTACGTGGACCTCGAGAAGGGTGACCTTAATCTCGACACTATAACACTAACTTCCATGTTCACTGCACGAAAACAGCAGAGTGGCTGACTCTAATCTATCGCACTAAAGGTTATATATTGTCTTCACATCGGTATACTAGACATAATATAAAATGACCTACCCGCTACTACTGCTTTATAAACAGCGTTGCTAACAGAAGGCACTTAAGATGAAATCAGTCGACACTTTTTTCATACAAACGAAGTCCCCTGTTTCCTCCTAGGATAATGAAGTTAGAGAAGAAAAAAAATACCATGCGATATATACGTACCTCTGCCATGACTGAACGTTTTGTTTTTTTTATTATTTGATTAATGTAATAGAAAAAAAAACTTTTATAATTAAAAAAACCACTTTTTTAATTTACATTTGCAAACATCCATCAAACTAATTATTACTAACATAAACCAAAAAAGCAAAACGTACGGACATAGCTTTGACCCTGTACTGCATTTTAACGAAATAAATATTAAAATCGGTCCAGATTTCGAGGAGGAAACAGGGGATTACGAAAGGACGATTTTCTTAATGTTACGTAGGTACAATCAGTTCGAGCTGTAGTTCTCTTTATCGCACGGTAATGGGTATGCTTGGGGTCAGCGCGGCAGCAATATTTTTGGTAAAAATATAGAAAAATTTTGGTTCAGCTGTAGCCTGTATTTTTCAAACAGTGGTAACAAACTTTACTTTGAAAAATAGGAATAAACCGAATATTAGTACAGTTTTTTATATTCATTGTTAAAATCTAGTGAACAAATATTTTGTTCCCAAAAAAAAAAGTATATATATTCAAGTTGTGATAATTTTTTTTTCGTTTAGTCTTGCTGATTGGTCTTGCATAATAATAGGCCTTGGTTTCTTTCTTCCAAGACCAAATTTGATCATCATTAGTATCAACTGTTTAAGTCAAGAATAATTTAACGTTTTGTTTAATTAAGTAAATAATACATCCGACCCTATCATGATAATCCTACATCCGTATTCATGAATAACATATACAAGGTCCTTTTTAATCGTTTAGATAAAAGAAACAACGACCTTTAGTGTCGCTCGGTAAATGATGTCATGTTTACCAAAATTGTAAAGTGTTAAATTCAGTTCATGAAAAAAATCATTTTCAATAACTGATAGATAGATTATAATTTCTTCTAAACCGGACACCATTTAAATCTAAAATTATCAATGTTGCCAAGGCTGTAATAATACCCCCCATTGTACTTATGGAATGTATCGTCAAACTCTGTGTGTTTTGCGATTTTAACGAGATTTAAGAGGTTTGTCTTGCACATTACCCAAATTATCAATTTGAACATCAATAGTAGCATATACTCGTAATGGACTTATTTTATTTTTAGTTGAATACCTTCGCGCTCGTAGAGACCTTAAATTTTAGGAGTTTGGTTTAGTGTTCGTCAGTTACTGAAAATTGATTCTGAATTTTAAAAATACATTAGTAGTTTTTGACTCAATATGAACATTGTCTTTTCTGAACTCCAGGTAAGTTAATAATAACAATTTGGCGTTTTTCCGCAGTTCGTTGGGCGCACAGCAGATGGTGGCACAATAGCAATGTCCAACTACCGCCTGCACCTGCAGCCCCGCCGCCGAGGGGGCCCCGGGGCGTCGGTGCCGCTCAGGGTGATCGACGCCTTGGAGATACGGGACCTGCTCTGTTTGATCATATTGTGCAAACAGGGGAGGCAACTTAAGTAAGTACCTCTTTAACGAGTATTTATTTTGACTGAAATTTATACAATCTAGTTGATGAAGAAACAGGGGATCGTATACATATTGAATTTCGTGGAGGTTAGGCTATCTATCTGTATATCAGATACATTATATGGATGCCTACTATTAAAGCAAATAAAATAATTAGCCATAGTTTACGTAAGTACACTTCGTATTGTATTTACTAATAGAAGCCGAATATTTTTTAATCATTATGTACAATTTTAAGCTATTTATTAATTATTCGAAAAACGTAAGATTTCATGTAAAATTCATAAACAAAAAAATTACAAATCCATAAAACATAAAGATTGCAAAAAAACATGCGAAAATAGTAGTTCTAAATATTAAAGATGGGAAGGGATTTCATGAAAATTTGGATTCGAGTTTTTTATATATTACCATTATTATATATTTTATTTACACGATCAAAAAGTAAAGATTTCTACGAACAAAAATCCCACCGACTTTGAAATAAAAACAGATATTTTGACATGAGACTTTTCGCTTGAAAATTGGGATGTTTTACCATATTAAGATTTAGACCTTAATATCATTTAGAAATATGAATATATTTTATTTAAAAAAAATATACAGTGTATTTAAGACATGAAGAGGTAAGTTTTCACCAAATTTCGTAAGAAAAAAATTGTTTTTGTAGAAGATAAAAATATAAAACCAAAAACTAACCAAGTTTTTGGTTTTAAATATTTCACATAAATTTTGAGGTTTGGGGAAAATGTGTAAATACAAAAGTTATAGATCTTATTATTTCCCCCTTTTTTTATTTTTGTAATTTTCTCTACCTTTTTCAATGGGTTTCATCGTACTATAATTTTATTTTACGTTTTACCATTTTCAAAGGCTTCGGCACTGGTCTATTTATACAATTGCGATGTTAATTCTTACATTTAATTGTAATACTCTTAACTTTATGTAAAATAGATTTTAAAATTTTAATTTATTTAAAAATGGTTATTTATTCATTTACGTCATGTTCAAGTGAAATGTATAATGAGTTTTAGTTCAAGGCTTACGTAATAGAAACACTGCAAAATAGAAACGTGTAAAGTTACACATTTTAATTCATTTATATTGTACTTTCTTGTCTGTTTGTGAGAACTTTAAAATACTTAAATCGGTAATCCCACAAGAACTATATGTTAATCTAGATTATAAAGTATCTGTGTGCCAAATCATTGAAATCCGTTCAGCAACAAATATCCAAACATTTATAATATTAGTAAGATTATGTTTGTCCGTTGCTGAACCACAAAATTCCCTCGTAAAGTGGATGTTGATCTTCTAAAGCAGCGATACCTTACTAATATCACCCTTGTAACTTGCATGAAAATAAATACCTGAGGGATGTGCGGGAAGTGTTAATAATTTTAATTTTAATATAGTATCCTATCTACTAATATTATAAACTCGAAAGTTTGTAAGAATGTATGGATGTTTGGATGTTTTTTACTCTTTCACGCAAAAACTACTGAATGGATTTTGATGAAACTTTATAATAATACAGCTTACACATAATTATACTACGTGACCCAACAGACGTTGTCCTGTCCTAACTAAGAATTTTGAATAAGAATTTGCTGTCAAAAGCTTATATTACAAAAGTTAATTACCCGAAATTTACCCGTGAAGTTAGAATACTATTCCCCTCTAGCGCTGGAAGAGCATCTCGTAAGACCCGAGTAACCCAGCACCCACTTGGTGGTAGGGGATCTGTTCCCCGACTGGCTTGCGACCACCAACATGCGAATCCGACCGCCAAGTGTCTGACGCGTTCCGGCCGAGCCCCATGTGGACCAGATCTACCCCTCCCTCTCCCATCCATTACTGCTGCGATTCCAGTGAACACCGGGTTCTTGCTCGGGGTCCATTGGAACCGCAGCAGTCTTCTCTTCGCTCCCCCTCCTCACTCTATCTTCGAGGCAGCAACGCATCGACAAAACTAGAGGTATCTCTTGTTTTGTAGATGTTCATGGGCGACGGTGGCCACTTTCCATCAGGTGGACCGTCAGCTCGTTTGTCCCTTATCTATCATTAAAAAAAAGTTAATATGGTCGTTAAGTTTTCTTAAATTTTCTAATTTTCCGCGCAGCTTTTTAATTTTTTCTTCCATAAGAACCTTCTCCTGACAATAACAAATACATTAACAGAAATAGGGATTCATTTTTATATATAAAGAGATAGTGTGAATTATTCAAAATATAGCGGGTGAAAAGACTTTTTGGTGGTAGTCGGATTTGCTGCAGTAAGTCGGAGGCAAAACGGTCGAACGAAAACTTCGACTTCGATATATGATTCATAGTTGCGGGTAGAGTATCATTGAATAAATTAGTGAATGATCAGCATGAATACACATCAGCGAAGCGAGAGCAGGTCGGCTAGTATAGCATAAAACAATAAGCAGTTCAAAGACAAGTGATGTCATAAATACAGGAAAATTTACGTACACTCGACTTCTGTTATTCAACTTATCGGACAATAACCCCGACGTGGTGAGCGGAATGTTATTCACAGAATCTATTCAATATGCTATTTCAAACATTCATTAGATTAAATTCGTACTGTGTCAATGTGGCGGGTAGAATTACAAATACGAGCAAGACTAGATATCCGTTTTTGTGTATACTATTGGATTTATTATATTATTAATTTTAAGGAATGATGTATTTTTTTCTAATCTACACTTAAAGGTACGGGAGCCAGTGACAGATTTTCATAACCAAATCCCTCCCAAGCGAAAATTCGTGAAATGTATTTAAAAGCTACTTTAATGGTAACTGTGATTTTGCTATAAAAAAATCAAAATGTTGCATGGTCAAGCAGCCCGCTGACGTATATTCCACCACGTTATGGTCAGCTGACTTTAATTTTCCTTCAAGATACTAGGTAATCTATAAACCGACAAATTTTCAAATGGGAGGAAATGCCTGAAAAAAAATTTTTTTTACATGTTTGCGAGGCTGCCACTGCTCACCCCACCCACGGAACCGCAGCTGACGGTCACGAGTAATAATAATATATATTCCTTACGCAGTATGCAAATTTTCACTCGAGAGGAAATGATTGACCGAATTTGGATCTGACTCCCGTATCATAATATTATTAATAGTATAAAGAGGTAACGGTTATGAGGTTGTAGGGGTAATGTCTAGATCTACTGAACCGATTTTGAGAATTCTTTTACCAATATTAACCCGAAAAATGAAAAGATTTTTTTTGGTAGTCGGATTTGCTGCAGTAAGTTGAACAAAGACGTTACTTAAGAACGCGCTTTTACGATTAGATATTTGCTTTGTAGTTGCGAGTAGAGTATGAATGAACAAATAAGTGAGTGAGAGAACAGATTGAATACACCTCAGCGAAGCGAGAGCGGGTAGGCTAGTCTATACAAATAAATAGTTGTAGTGTCTGTTTGTAATATTAAAATAACCGTTTTGTACTAAGTGCATATGGATGTATACACGCACACGGTACATATACCAACAACAACATTTTTTTACAATTTTTGTCTGTCTGTTTGTTCCGGACAGACAAACAAACATTCACTCTAAATTTTATTTATTTGTATGGATAAAAATGAATTGACGTTTGTTGCTGTCGCTAAACCTCGAGAGCGGCTTCATCGGTTTCGTTAATATTGGTTTTGAAATATTTGTAGAAGAAGTTCGAGGAAGGTTTTAAAGGTGAGAAACGATAAAACGATTTTGATAAAACTTTTACCTGTAGTCTAATACACCTAAGCGAAGCGAGGACGGGTCAGCTAGTTTAATGATATTTGTCGTTACTTTGACTACGTCGCTGTGTTAGATAGCAAACAAGGTGATATCTTATTATTTTGTTATAAGTATAAAGTATTAATTTAGCCTTAATCAATTTGTAAAAAAATATTTTGTCCAGCCCAGTGGTTGAGACTTCAAGTCTTACTCGGGAGGTCCGAGTTCGATCCCCCACACAGACACACACCTCTGACTCTGATCTATGTGTGTTTTAAGCAATTAAATATCACTTGCTATAACGGTGAAGGTAAACATCGTGAGGAAACCTGCACTCCTGAGAGTTCCCTAAAAGTTCTCAAAGGTGTGTGAAGTCTGCCAACCCGCACTGGGCCAGCGTGGGGGACTATGGCCTCATACACTCCTCATTCTGAGGAGGAGACCCGGCTCAGCAGTGGGCCATTTAAGGGTCGTCATGATGATATACCGATCTAAGCTGTTGTACCTTTTTTTTGGTAAAGTTATCATTGTAACGTTATTTATGTAATAAATGTATGTACGTAGTTATATTGTATGTTTATATGTAAGTATATTGTATTAATGCATGTAGTGTATGTACATGTTAATGAATTTTTATTTAAGTTGAAGTTTTTGATTTCCTTATTATTTTTAATGAGTGCGCCTACTTTTTTTTTAATAAACTTCTCCTCCACCGCAAGGTTCCCTGGAAGAGATCGCTCTGATCGATAAGGCTGCCTATTGTATATATATTTCTTTAGTTATGTAATTTTTGGTGTCTATTTCTTTTTGTAATATTTTGTGTACAATAAAGTATATTTATTATTATTAAGCAACCATGTTTTATGTACATTAAAAACAATTTCCACTTAGTAAAATTATGCAATATTTGCATTTTGCATCGCTTTTACTAAATTGTTAACCAAACATTGGTTACGTTAGCTGATGCAGTCATTGCATACCCATTATTTGAACAGCCACTCATTTTTAGGTTCTGTTTGACTTTCAATAATCCTTGAGAATATTGCATAGATTTCTCTTTAAATGAATGTTGACGCTTTTTTTGCCCTATCACCCCATAAAAAAACCATACTGAGTGTATGTTTTAACTAGGACAACAGGATGGGGGAAATACTAAACCGTTCGTATGATAAAATATCTTTTTTTCTGACTTATTTCTGCTGCTTCGATTTTTTCCTCCGATACAATGAAATGGTCCTGCCATAAAACTGAGTATATATAATAACAATAACCAATTTCACTAATTTTTATGGACTACTCACGCTTGACCAAAAAAATTACTAGTCCAAAATTAGTTAAACAAAATACCATCTAATGCTTCCTCCCATATACTTTCACAGTTATATTCATTTATTATGTAAGACTTTTTTCGCTAGTTTTTTGATAGGGGGGACCCTATTATAAGAAAAATAAGAATAGGCTGACAACCCCCCCCCACCCTTTAATATTTATTACGTGAGAATCTAAAAAAATAATAATACATGTTTGGTTTATTTTAATGATAATTTTTCAAAATACTAATCATTTGTCGCATTCATCCGCGGTTACTCGCACTTTTTCAAAGTATAATTTAAACTGCGCATTTTTGTACTCTTACGTAAGAACTATCGAGACTCCCTCCCACCCTCTTGTAAGAAATAATGATACATGATCGACTCCCCTCGACCCGTCCCGACTTCGCACGGGTTGATAATTTCTATTTAACATGTTAGCTTCTCCCGCATTTCGGTGCATTGCATGCCGCCGATGCATTGCTTTGCCTGGCGCGCCACACCGGCGTGTCGGCGTCAATTTTTTTTTATATTCACATTTTTATTTTCGTAATATCTTTTAAGTGGAATGTCCGATTTAAATAATTCAAAAAGTAATCAACAGGTATTGAAACAGTCTTGAATACGAAATAATTTATTTGGATAAGAATTAATACAAAAGTATGGATAACATGGTCTAATTTGATAGGCATTGCCTCGTCTCGCGAAGTTTTGTGTAGATATTGATACGTTCTATTATATCTATTATATTATAGAACATTTTTTTGTTCTATCATCAATAGTTTCTGCTGTGCATGCGATAAAAGATATTTTATGGCTAATTTTTTTGCACTCTGAGTTAGTTTTAGTAAGAATTTCTGAGGATCTCTACTTTTAGAGGATTTTTTGAAATCGGTCCAGTAGTTTTTAAGTATATTCGTTACATACAAAAATACAAATCTTTCCTCTTTATAATAATTAGTATAGATTAAATTTTGCAATATTAAATTGAAAACAATAAAAATGCTTAGCCACCAAGTTATTTGTTTTGTTAATCAGGAATATTTACCGTAAAGGAAAGTATCCTTTAAATAACTTGGAATTTGTTTACAAATAAAGGTAAGAAGTCTCAATAAACAGGAAAATGTATTTAAGACGAAACTCACTTATTACGAGAAACTTACTATCAAATTATACAAATAATAAAAATAGTATTACAAATTTATCATTTTGTAGTGACGGCCATCTTTAGACTGATTTTCTAAATACACTCCCGATTCATCCATTCGGGATCTACGGTGCCACAGACGGACACACACAGACACGTCAAACTTATAACACCCGTCGTTTTTGCATCGGGAGTTAAAGATGGTTTATGTTAACTTTTAGAACGTAACAGATGTTTATTCGCATATAAAAAGTTTATTCATTCATTAAGGTCAGTGTGACCAATGAAAAACTCCTACAATTTTACGGTCGATATAGTAAAACATTTATGTGATTGATGTTTGTATATAATTTGATAGTTCCTCGGTTTATGAAATTTATTAACATGTCCATTAACAATTTTTCGCTAAATAATTGTTAATTAATAAAAGAGGAAAAAGAAGAGTTGTAGTCTATACGCAGACTAACAGTATGACGGCTTGACTATTATATCCTCCTGTGGTTATACTTTAAAATCAGAGCTTCAGATTTACTGCAAGAACACTTGCGATGTAATCATCATTATTCTGTTGTGACGGTGTATCGATTTTGTGATCCCCACTTCTTTGATTTGTGTTTATCAATGTTATTAGTGTTGCTAACATCATAATTAACATGATATAATTTATTATATATCTAATTTATTACGTACCCGGACTTCATTCGTAACTCTTCTGACTCACATCAGAGAGAGAGTTACAGAGATTGGGACAAAATACAATAATAAAGGAGACGAAACTTTAAAAGACACAAAACGAATAAATTTTTCCCATTTTCCTACATTTTTCATTGACACTCCACTCCTATGAGGCGTAGCGTAATATTATATATACGGAATATATTATATAGACTACCTAATACTAAGTACAGGATCCCTAGTACACTTTTCATCATTTATTACTAACAAGCTGATTTTTCGTGAGTAGCTTCCTTTTGACTAGACGCCCAACTTTTTTCCTTACAGTAGTGTTGGTAAATGGTAACTTAATAGGGGTAGCAAGGGTAAAATATGTTGAATTTTAAAAATTTGTTACTAACCGAATTTTTCTTTGTCAATTATAGAGATAATTATCTAAATAACGTGAAAAAATATTTGTCCTACAAAATATAAGGTTTTGTTAGGGAGTCCCCCCTCTCCAACATGTATCATAAACGAGGTCATGAAAGATAATTACTAACCAGCTGATTTTTTTTTTTATTGGTTAGCTAACATTTGCATAGTATGTCATGTTGGTCCTACGCTCAAAAGTTGTAGTACTAATACTTAATGTTAAATAATTACTATCAAGCTACTCACTAAGAATCAGCTTGTTAGTAATAAATGACAAAACGAACCAAGTAGTTTTTTTTTTTTTTTTAAAAAAAGATTACTAGCAGTATGGACCACATACTACTAGTATTCCCTTTACCCCTCCTAGTAAGCTAATAAATAGCTTGTGTCAGGAGTGGGCCACGTCAGTAGTCCAATGTCCGGGATTTGAACCCACGACTTGTTGATCGTGAATCCAACGCCCGAACCACTGAGCTACTGACGTTTCGCTTCGTTCCTGATATTAGCGCGTTCAAGCAAACAAACATATAATACATCAGCCTTGTAATATTAGTATCAAATATATTGGTTAAGTGATGTGTGAACTTGTTCCAGATGCTCATTCAACACAGGCGACCAATGCGTCGAGTGGTGGAGAAGACTGAACACAGCCCTGGCGCCCATCAGCTCGCTGCAGGAGACGTTCGCGGCCGCCTACGCTGCCTGGGCCAAGGAACTACCTCACAATACCGTCCACAGGGCGCTCATGAGGGCGTCCCATGCTCCACACCGGCATTGGTTTGGACCTGAGGTAACTTGAACTTTTCTTTATAATTTTTTACATGTCATATATCTATATGTCAGCACGTAAGTTAGGATAACCTAACCTTAGGATTTAAACAGTGAAACTTTTTTTTTTTTTAACACTCAACTCCACTGCTTGTTTTAAAATTGTGTTAAAAGGCCTTGCAAACCTACATGTTGGTCACAAGTCCAAGGCACTGCTTAGGTTCCTAACGTAATTGTAAGAGATCATAATGTTTAGTTATTTATCAGTTCAGTAGCAGTATCTACGCTGTGTTTACCCAATCAAAATACCCCCCCCCCACCCCCCCCCCCCAACTCCCCTCTTGTAGTTGGTCTTTTCCAATATGGGCTATATTCCTCCCCGATATTTAGGTAGAAGGGAGATATTTAACGAAACTTAATGAGAGGCGTTGTATAACACCAATAGAAGTCAATACAGACATTTTCAATTTTGTTTGTCTCTCTGTCAACGGAATAATGAAATTGTTGAACATCCACTCTTGAAAAATGTTTCTTCTGGAACAAAAAATAAATTTATCCGATAGAATTCTAACATCATTTCCTTTTATTGTAACAAACACAAAACAAGTTTCAATTTACACATAATTTGATAAATATGTATTACGTTTTAAGTAGGAAAAAAATTCCAGTGATAGTGAGGTTAAAGGTAACAAGACTAACTAAACGATAGTAAATATTTTTATTACACAATATTATACGACCTACGATGTGCTAATAAAAATATATAATTTTTTCTACTTGTCCTGTATCTGATTTCTAGGCACTTTTTTTACATAATATGGAAAACGACTAAATCACTAATATCATAATTTTGAATGTATTGACAGTTGGAACGGCTTGGTTTTACAACAAAAGGTGCATGGCGAGTGAGCGCGGCGAATGCAGAGTATAAGCTATGCCCGTCCTACCCTCCCCTACTCATCGTGCCTGCCACCATCGGCGATGAGGATTTAGATTTTGTTGCAAGGTAAATATAATCACACCTCTATCTATCTGAAAACCAGAGACTTTAACGCATTCAGTTTCACACCGCATAAATCTCAATATGCAAGCTATATATATTGTTGCGAATCAACATTAAAACAATTCGCATGCCTAGACCAAGCTTTAGTTCAAACTTGCTGGAAAATGTCAAAATAGAATAAGACGGCAAGATGAACCGGGAGAGATGGCAAGATGTCGTTCGCCAGAAGTTTCGCGAGTCTTCGATGACTGACATTTGGGAAAAGGACGGCATTAGGGAAATTTATGTGTTCGAGTGGGATGGGTATAACTCTAGATCTTTCCAATGGTTGTCAGAATAATCTTTTTTTAAATTGCTAGAATCAAGTTTCTATATGAAATCCTATATAAAGGGTTGTACGAATGATTGCAAGTCAGTCTATTACTCGAGAGTGAAGAAGTGAATTCGAAGAGCTATCGAAGTGCAGAGAAAGTGGTGCATAGTCGAAGCAGTGAATTATTAAGTTTATAGCGACGATCAACAGTGTAGTGTTTCGAGAGTAGTGCTCGTAAATAGTGTGGAACTGTGCAGATTGAAAATAAGGACTGTTAATATCGGAGACGTGTAAATAGTGCGAGATCGTAGTGTAGAATTATTTTAGTGAAAATTTTATTGGACTTTGTGGACATCTATACTAATATTATAAAGAGGAAAGATTTGTATTTTTGTATGTAACGAATAAACATAAAAACTACTGGACCGATTTCAAAAATTCTTTCACCATTAGAAAGCTACATTATCCCTGAGTAACATAGGCTATATTTATTACAAGAAAAATTAGAGATCCCCAGAAATTCTCACTAAAACCAACACAAGGTGCAAAAAAATTAGCCATAAAATATCTTTCATCGCATGCGCTGCGAAAAGTATTGATGATAGAACAAAAAAATGTTTTACAATATTATAGAACGTATCAATATCTACAAAAAACTCCGCGAGACCATATGTCCAACTATTGTAGTTAAGTCACTATAACTACTTTTTTACATTTTAAAAGTTGATAAAAATGCCTATCAAAATCAGACCACGTTTTCCATAACTTTATATTAATTCTTATCCAAATAAATTATTTCGTAATGAAGACTGTTTCAATACCTGTTAATTACTTTTTGAATTATTGAAATCGGACATTCCAGTCAAAAGATATTACGAAATAAAAATATCAAGATAAATAAAAAATAATCCTAGACGGGCCGCCGGCGCGGTGTGGAGTGCCTCGCAGCGCAGCGAGTAACGCGGCGATAGAGGGAGCGACAGAATGCGGGAGCCAAAATGTTAAAAAAAAAATTATCCACCCGTGCGAAGCCGGGACGTGCCCCTAGTTCTGAATAAATCCTTTATCAAGGAAGCATCTATCTTTTTAAATATTCTATTTCTTCCAATCCTGAACTCAAGCTCGTAACAATATATATAAGAAAGATAAAAACTAGGAACATTCTTAAAATTATATTTTCTTACATTGTTACTTAAAATTAAAACTACTACCTAAGGGGGTGCTCATTGATTAGATTGTTTGAATCATACGACGCCAACAAAATCCAGGTAACATGATAAAGCGGCATAATTGAAGAAACGATTATAAGTTTGTTTTGAGTAAAGTAATTATTTCCAGGTTTCGTGCCATGCGTCGCATCCCGGCAGTTGTGTGGCGTCATCGCAGCACCGGCGCTGTGATCGCGCGTTCGTCTCAACCAGAAGTGGGCTGGCTGGGCTGGCGCTCGGGTGAAGACGAAAAACTTTTGACTGCATTTGTAACTGCTTGTAACCAGGATAGACCTACACCTAATAAGGTAGAGGATCGTGTGCATTCATTTCTTATAAATGCTACAATCACCCTACAGATTTGAAACATTTGTTGTTGAACTGTATGTTGTTGATTCTGACATTGTAGTTTGTATAGACCAAAAATGTCTTGCGACAGTTTTATGAAATTTAAAAAATAATTTTACTAACAGGACACTGATTTTTATATTATTTGTTACAGCAACTGAAACTATTAATAGTGGATGCAAGATCCTACGCCTCTGCGGTAACGAACAGAGCACGCGGCGGCGGATGCGAGTGCGCGCAGTACTACCCTAACGCGGACATACAGTTCATGAGCCTGCCCAACATACACAACGTGCGCCGCAGTTTCCAACAGATGCGTGCGTTGTCTGCGGAGCCCGGAGAACAAGCAAAGTAAGTAAGAAGTAATTAATATTAATCAATATAGGAAATATTCTCAAATATCTAGAGTTTCAAGTTAATTTATCTCCTTATTGGAAACTCGACTACACTTTGCTAATAAAAAATAAATTGTTATTATGTTATTAATAAATTTTTGACATTTCCCAATAAAAACTTCAAGTGATTTAATTTTTGTTAATTCATTTCAGTTGGCATAGCAACCTGGAGCGTACCCTCTGGCCGCAATACGTGTGCGGGGTAGCGCGGGCTGCGTGCGTGGTCGCTCGCGCCGTGCACGCAGGCCGCCCCGTGCTAGTGCACTGTTCGGACGGCTGGGATCGGACGCCGCAACTCGTGGCCGCCGCACAGATTATATTGGATCCTTACTATAGGACACTACAGGTCTGTAAAATAGTATCGCTTAAAATAACTAACACTACCGTTCCTTTAAAAAATGTACTTAAAACTTAAAATTTATATTGTTTTGTTTCTAGGGTTTCCGTATATTAATCGAGCGTGAATGGCTCGACTTTGGTCATAAGTTCGCTGATCGTTGTGGGCATCAGTTTGGCGCGGAGGATCCAAACGAGCGTTCTCCCATCTTCCTTCAGTGGCTACACGTGGTCTACCAGATGATGATACAGTATCCGTGCAGTTTTGAGTTCAATGAGGCTTACCTTGTAAGTTTTTCATTTTTATTATATTTAGTATGGTACAATACATTCAGACTATCGTGTAGTTATGATTTTTAAAGTTAAGAACATTTATGTGCGTACACGATTAAAATTGAATAACATTTATTATCTTAGTGTCAATAAATTTTATGTTTAAAATCATTGTAATGATCGCAGATAAAGCTAGCGACACACGTGCACTCGTGCATGTTCGGCACGTTCCTGTGCAACACGCAACGTGAGCGAGTGGAGTCGCGCGCGGCGGATACTACTGCGCACGTATGGCACTTGCTGCAGGCGCCTGCATATCGCAACCACTTGTACTCGCCTGACCCACCAGATCGCTTACACACAGACCAGGTACACACTTATATAATTATTTAATATACATAACCAGACTAATAATTATAATAACACAAGTCGACCTGCGCGACTTTGTTCACGCGTAGCTCCGCTCCTATTGATTTTAGCGTGATGATGTATAGCCTATAGCCTTCCTCGATAAATGGGCTATCTAACACTGAAATAATTTTTCAAACCGGATCAGTAGTTCCTAGATTAGCGCGTTCAAGCAAACAAACTCTTCAGCTTTATATATTAGTATAGATTATAATGTGTTACCCAGATAATATGGCCAGAGTGCAGCGTACGCGCAATGCAAGTGTGGTGGGGACTGCTGCGCGGGGAGAGGGAACGTGATCCTCCGAGACCCGCCACCCCAGCTGCTCCCGCTCAGGCCACTAGTGGTACGCATCATAATGGTAAAATATTTTTTCTTGGGATATATGATAATATTACAATCTACAGTTTTGCTCTCATTAATATCATTTATGTGAATTCTACGTATACCTATTTAAAAAAATGCCTTACTAGTGCTATATTTTCTGTTATATACATAGTAATAGATAACACTGGTCTACAGTGGTTTTGTTGCCCTAGATATGAAAATGATTTAGGGTCTATTTATGCTCACAATTCATGAAACTATCAATGATTTTGTAAGATTTGCTCTGATTTTTTTAAAATCTTTATTTTCATTTTAAATTACAAAAATTAAAAAAACGAGAAACAAAATAACATATATATTTATAATGACAGTTATGTTTTGAGAAATTAAGATACATCGAAATTAAAAAAGAGGAAAATGTCGAAAATATATTTTATATTTCCATAAAACGCCTTTTATGAGCTTTTTTTTATAATTTTTCAGGGGACAATCTCTTTTTAAAGACCAGCAGTAATCTGTTATCATGTGACAATCCCATCGACCCTGATATCTTTCCTCCAACACCTTTAGATCTTGACGGAACCCCTCTCCTTGTTCCTCACTATAATTTCCTAAATTATCCGGAATTTTATCTAGATAATTGCGGAGATAGTGTAACTGTGTAATTGTATGTACAAACACTTCAGACTATTATTTATATTAAATAATGTCATATATTGTATTATATAATTACATTTTTTTTTAAAATAGTACTAACATTGTTGAAACACAAATTATTGTTAGGAAGTAATTTTTCACGTAATAAGATTTATTATTATAACTGTATGTCTTTTCCAATCCAACATCCGGGTCAACAGTGACCCGGACCTTTGGATAGCGTGCGCGGGGCCATAGCCAACGCGCAGAGACCCTTTAGACAATTTAATTTAATATAAGATAAGACACATTATTATTATTGGTTTTGTATATTATTATTATATAAATTTTTGCTTTTTTCTGAAGGTCTAATGACAAAGACAAGATCCTGTGATAACCTGCTTAGTGAAGTCGAAAAGAGGACAGCGCAGAGGCGGTGTAGTGATCCTAGTTTAGCACCTGATGTTATGTAAGTATGTTCATACAGTTTCAACTCTGTTACGATTTTTGCCACTCTTTCCACGTACTTGAGGATTAAATTGAAAAGCCTTTGATAATTAATAATATTGATAAAGGTAATGTAATTTTCAGGAAGTTATCATTAGTTGTAAACGGCAATGCGAATTCAGAACGAAATGAGATTGAAGTACCTGCGCTTACTGATAGCTGTGTAGACCAATTGCCTGCAGACACAGACACCGATACAGACCAGGTAAACTATATTATTTCTAATTCAAAATCATTTATTTGTCTATAATCTATAGATATAAAACATTAAGTTGTTACATATAATTTTTTATACAAGCCATAATTAGCAATAGTGATAGCCTAGTGGTTGAGACATTGGTGTCTTACGTAATGTATGTTACGCAATACGCAAATCTTTTTCTACCCCCCCGACAAGGCTAACCTAACCTAAGGCTAACCTAACCTAACATTGTGTTTACTTAACCACGTGGCAATTACATTGTAAGGACTTACGTGACCTTAGTTGGACAGCACTTCCACACTACACTGCACTTGACACTATCACTAGCACTACTTAAATGATGTTCACTTCTTGAGAGACCGCGCACGACTAAGACTTCAGTTAGACTGTCGATCCCATATAAAGGGTCGAGGGTAGAGACTGTCAAAACAAGGGAAGTGACTACTACCCCACTTCAACGCCATAGACAACGATAACGATTCGATTAATCGATAATCCCTTACTATGCTCCGACATTTGGCGGCATACAGCAAATACTCTTATGACAGGAGGGGTTGAGTTAGAAGAATGTACTTTCAAATTATTTTGGTTCAGTTCACGTCGTGTGACTACGAATACTGCTTATTATCAAATTAAGTATAAATTTCGCCTAATGAAAAAGTATTTTCAGGTGGACGGTCTTCATCCGGATCACTTCGAGAACAGGATACGGGACATAACGAGCAACTCGTCCTCTTTGGAGCGGGAACTGGTCGCCGTGCCTGTGCCTGGGGACGCCGAGGTGGAGGCTGAGGAGGAAAAGCCGACGCTCTGTGTGAACGGGGACGCGGCGACAAGTCCAGGGGATGAGCCAGCCGTCTTCGTCTGTGGTGACACTTACACCGACGTAGTTGGGATGGCTGAGGTGAGTGCAGCACATCTAGTTTTTTTTTTAGTAGACTTGTAATAAAATTTGATTCAAGAGGAAAGTTTATTTTATTATAAAACTAATTATTGTGAATTTTCTGATGGTGGAACCAGCCTTTAGATTAAATATTGTATACCCTCTTGTTTTGTCGATGCGTTGCATCCTCGAAGATAGAGTGGGGAGAGTACTCACAGGTAAAACCCACTGTTAATATATCTAAAAGAACATTTGCTCACAAATGTTGTTATCTTGTAGTATAATAAGTATATTTGTATATATTTTCATATATTATGTATCTACGTACTTGTGTGTATAATAATTATTAGTTAAATTTTTTATTTAACCTAAGTTTTTTTTTTTCATAAAATGTAACTCTCACATACAATCATAGGTTGGCTGGAAGAGATCTCTTCTAGGGATAAGTCCACAACGTATCGTAATCTGTTTTTCTGTGTATTAGAAAAAAAAGAATACTAGCATTACTGATCACATACTACTAGTATTCCTTAACCCCTCCAAGCAAGGGGGCGTCCATAAATTACGTGAGGTGTTTTTTTAAATGTTCTGTAGCTCCCTCTCCCCTGGTGAGATGTCGATTTTATTCAACCCCCTCCCCCATCCCCCAATCTCACGGGAGATTTTTCAAAATGTGGGTTTCTTACGTAAACGCGTTGGATTGTTATTGTAAAAAGAAAAAAAAAATTGCTTCGTGCTTTTATTTTCGACTGGTTAAGACTAGTAATCAATATTGTTATGGTATATGGTTATGATATGGTTTATATTATAAAATTTAACAATAGAATACTTAAATCGTACTGTGATTAAAAAAAGAATATCTACTCTAATTCAGTCCATGGAGAATCGTGCGCGGTTTCAAGAGAGACTATTGGAACCAACATGTCCATATGATTTTCAGTAAAATCTCATCTGCTCCTTTAACTTCGTTCTGATCTAGCCACTCTAAGCCGTTGGCGCTTGCGCACAGTAACTCATCAGCTCGTCTTGTGACAACCCGTGAGGGTCGCACTTTGCGGAACATACGCGCTTGCTTAGCTGGTGCAATGTATAACAGCAGGACCAAAATAGTGTTATTTTTTTTTGTTTCAATCACAAAAAAAATTGCGTGATATTTGCCAAGACCCCCCTCTCTCCAACGTAAGATTAGATGAGATTTGACCCCCTCCCCCCCTTAAACATCTCACGTATTTTATGAACGCCCCCTAAGCTAAATGATTGTGTCAGGAGTGGGCCACGTCAGTAGTCCTATGTCCGGGATTTGAACCCACGACTTATCGATTGATTTCCAAGTACACAGATTACAAATATATATAATTTTAGGAGCATTATATGAAAATATGGTACATTTTCTCTACAGTCATATTTCTCGATAATCTGGATAATTATAGCGAAAAATATGATGCCAATGTGATAAAAGAAAGGTTTCAATGTAAATAAAATGATTTGTAATAAAAGTGAGTACGCTTTTTGTAGAGTGATATAGAAATTAATATTATAAAATAGAGCCAATTTTCCAACTGTTATACACACATAAAATTATACAAAATTACTTTCATATCAAGGGCAACAAAACCACTGTAGGCCAGTTAAGTAATATATCAAAATGAGTCTGACGGACGTGACGTATCTAGCTATACCTAATAATCATTTATTGAATTGAAACTGATTTGGAAAAACGATAACACATATCCAAGCTAATATTTATAAATGTGTGGGTTTGTCCTTTGACAGAATTCTTTGAGAATTGACTTGATTTTTGACACATAGGCGTATAATCGGAAATAAAATAAGTTTATTCAATGGCATATAAGCTAGACTGGATGTCCATAATGTTATTACAAATAGTGTTTTAAGTAAACTGAAACTTTGTTGTAAAATTACACGACTAGCATCAGTCATTTACGGTATTGTATACCTGTTGGGTCTACTGCATCTAAAATTACTGAAAATTTGCTTAAAACACAATGCTGCGAAATGAACTTAACGCCAGTGAAATACTTAAATCAATAAGTCCATTAACAACATTGGAAAACTTATGTGGAATATTCAGATACTCCTTGGTAAATGGCCGAGTTATTCCGATAGAAAAAAAACAAGAAAGTTTATGGGATAGTCCGCATGATTGTTGTTACAACTGCATGTATTGTACTGTTATATTATAACACTAGCGGCCCATCCCGGCTTCGCACGGGTGGAATATTTAGTTTAAAACATTTTGGCTCTCCCGCATTTCGGTGCCCCTCTACCTCGGCGTTACTCGCTGCCACTCGCTGCACTTCGAGTATCACCGAGATAGAACTACACCGGCCCGTCGCCTCGGCGTGTATTTTTTGTTTATATTGATATTTTTAATTTCGTAATACTCTAGAACATTTTTTTGTTCTATCATCAATACTTTTCGCAGCGCATGCGATGAAAGATATTTTATGGCTATTTTTTTGCACCTTGGGTTGGTTTTAGTGAGATTTTCTGGGGATCTCTAATTTTTTCTTGTAATAAATATAGCCTATGTTACTCAGGGATAATGTAGCTTTCTAATGGTAAAAGAATTTTTGAAATCGGTCCAGTAGTTTTTATGTTTACTCGTTACATACAAAAATACAAATCTTACTTCTTCATAATATTAGTACATATAGATGATATCCGAAAGTGATGCTGCTTTGGAGTCGGTTGTACTTGTCGCAAGTATAACGAATGTCTTGATTGATACAACACTGTATGTTATATCAGTGATAATACTTCTGATCCACAATAAGAAGAACATACAGCTTTTCCAACTACTTGCACGGATTCATTTTACTCTGCATATCTCCAATACCTCTTTTATAAAAAATCTCGCCTGTACACCCAAATATCAATTTCTGTTTTTCTGATCGGTTTTATAATATGTAGTACACCATATTATATGGAACTAAGTATGACTGTAGTAAATATCTTGTTTCAATTATCTATTGTTAGTATAGTATTTGTAAGCATTACCGAAGTATTTGCATTAACAATTTTTATGAAAATATTAATAGATAGATTGGCTATCATGAACGCGTATCTACAGGATTTCGTTTGTTCAAAAGATCGCAGTTCATCATTTTCACCTAGAAACAGGAAATTAAACTCATTAAGATGAGGAAATGCAGATCAAATACCGCGTGATTTCCATTTAAATATAGTGTTAAATTATATTTGCATTCAAATTTAGCTAATTCTGCACGAAAAATCATACTGGACGTAAGAGACATTATGCAAAAAAGGACAGGAAGGATAATTATTAAACTTACAGTAAATGCGACCAAAAAAAATTTCAAGAGAGAAGTCGAAAGGTCCGAGGATGGGCAATGTCACCCACATTATAACCAGTTTTTAATACAAGTTCTGAAGTTACAGCAGTTGTAAACATACTATCAGTACAGCATTAATAAAACTTTACAACCACATTATTGTACCGTTCTAATCCTAAGACATATACGATTTTGCTACAAGAACTCCTTGAAGATGATACTCGTATCACAAAATTGTCAGAATAATTTTGATTTGTAACATCATAGCCTGAGAACTGTTGACGATATTTAGAGATGTTTTGCCCACGTTGAAATAATAAAAAAATAACAGTATTACCATGAGTGCACATGGTTTATTTCGCTTCTGCGCAACATACTAGTTTACCCAATAAAATATATTTTAGGCAAGTTGATGTTTTTTTATCTATTGCTTTAGTAGTATATATAAATTATAAATAACAATCCTATACTAATTTTTGGGTTTAATACCATAACCTGACCCTTCCGAAAATACTCAATTAATATACCTACCTCAATCGAAAATACTCAATTAATATTGGGGTATACAATTTAGCTATATAGGACACGGCACATAGATGAATGATAAAATACGACGTTTGGCGACCGCGTATGACGACATAGGTGAAGCGACCGCATTAATTAATGATGTTTTTAATTTCCGAATTTTTTTCATGGATGATATCTATATCATAGTCGTAATTATGATTTTTGATTGAGATTTATAAAACTTTTACAGCTTTCTAAAGTTTCTACTAACGTTAGCGTTGTGTTATATGTGTCGACTGATGATTTCAAAACGCAACGACACGAAGAGACTAGTCAATGAGCTGGTGATGGATTACGAGTTGCCCAAGTTAATGAGGATGCAGGCGAAAGCTTTCATGCAGCTGATCGACGTGTGGCCGCTGACGGTGTTTGCTTACGATATGTTCCCCATAGACGTAGAGCTGGTGCTCAAGTTATGATACAAGTATCTCACCTTTTGTAAGGATTCTCACGTAGATTATTTATAGTATTCTGGGAATTAAAAGCACTTTATTGTTGTTACACAAGCACGAGTTCTAGATTAAAATAAATATATTTTCATGTATATTTAATTAAATTAATCTTCACTAATTTGATAAGGTTGTCGTGATGTGTCATGATGTGTGCAGGCGTAACCGTTCGCTTTTAAATATATGTATGCCCAACAACATTCGGAAATGTTGCCCCACAATATTAATTGCGGTGTGGGTAAAATAAATAATTAGAATATATTTCAAATAGATGAAAATGATGCTCCATATTATACGATATGTTGATATCGTTTTAATTAGTTTAAAATTCTACTGCAGCAACTATATTGTACAATACATTGTTTCACTATTTAAATGTAAAGAAAACGATTTCAAACAAAGATTAGAAATAATATTACATACAAAATATTTGGCAACTGTAAAGAAAAGGAAGTAACGATATTCCTTTCTAAGAAACGTACAGGTATCAGGATTAACAGAACAGACGGTCTTTCGGATTACTTGCACAAGTAGGTTCTATTCTAAATATTTCCATTATTAAATGTATTTATAGAATATTATTGCTTTTTATTTTGGTTAGAAATATGAACTTCTATATTATCATATACACACAAGAAGACATCCAGCTCTAGCTCTATCTAGAAGAATTTAAAAAAATCTTGAAGAAGACTTGGAGCTTTTGTAAGATATCTCATAAATTCTCTAGAAGTTCTTATATTTATCATCGTCATAAAAATTTTAACAGCTAAAGCTAGACATCTAGAGCATCGATGCAAAGTTTCCTTGGTAACGATCTTCTACTGGATTTACTTTGGTGAGTGCGCGGAGGAACCTCACGATATCATTCCTGCTCCGCCATTCTTCCACGGCACCACTTGACGGCGTGGAGGTCTCCACCCCTTCGTTATCGACATACCAACCGTACTTCTAAGCATTTCACTTCATTCAATTCCCCTCTGCTGCTGAGAGAGCATCTTGTAAAAGCCGAGTGACCCAGCACCCCCATTGGTAGTAGGGGATCTGTTCCCCGACTGGCTTGCGACCACCAGCATGCGAATCCGACCGCCAAGTGTCATAGACGCGTTCCGGTCGAGCCGCATGTGGGCCAGACTTACGGATGCTGCGGATCTAGTGGACTCTGGGATCTAACACTGGGTCCGTTGAGACCGCAGTATTTTTTCTTCTTCACTCCCCTTCCCCACTCTATCTTCGAGGATGCAACGCATCGACAAAACGAGGGTATCTCTTGTTATGTCGATGTCCATGGGCGATGGTGGCCACTTACCATCAGGTGGACCATCAGCTCGTTTGCACTTTATCCACCATAAAAAAAAAACAACCTATAAGTCTTCATCACTTCCATTCACACCTGGCGAATGTGGCCAAGCGTTTCTCTATCTAGCATAAAAAAACATGCTAAACTTTCCTAGATTTTAAAGATGACAACAAATCCTTTTTACCTTATAATAAGAAGCGGTATGCCAATAAATTTTAATTATACACGACCCGCTTCTAATAAACGTAATAATATTAGGAATTTAGTTTCAGCATCTGACGCTATCGATGAAATAAATAATATTTTCTATGATATATTTTTAACAGTGGAGTAAGTCTTAAGGAACACTTAAGAGCGATATTCTAAAAAATTATTGTAAAATCTTAAAAAATATTAAGTATAATTTTTTTTTTTTTTTTTGCTTGAAATAAACAATTTCATTAGCAAAATATGTAGCACAGGTTCAAAAGTACCCCCTAAATTAACACTCTTTCATTCTACTGTTTAGCAAATATCGTAGGAGAGCAATTACTATATTATTCTTTCACTAAACAATATTCTGATGGTTTTTTGTTATTATGGTTATTGGATTTAAAAAACGGTAACTGATAATGGTGCACGTGTCGTTCGTGTCCTCTCGTTTCCGCACGAGAGAGAGAGCGAGACGCTAGATACACGTGCCGTTCTAATCAACTTATCAGATGATTTATTATCTGTTTAGGAGAAGTATATAAAAAGCCAAACGTAGGGCAAAGGGGCTACTCTTCCCACAGCACCGAAGACATTGAAAATGTCCTTAAGACAATAGATAGAATATTGAGAGGCAGTATGAACATTGTAACAGCAGTGATGGCCCAGTGGTTGAGACTTCAAGTCTTACTCGGGAGGTCCGAGGTTCGATCCTGGGCACACACCTCTGACTCTGAGTTTTGTGTGTTTTAAGCAATTAAATATCACTCGCTTTAACGGTGAAGGAACACATCGTGAGAAAACCTGCACTCCTGAGAGTTCCCTAAAAGTTCTCAAAGGTGTGTGAAGTCTGCCAACCCGCACTGGGCCAGCGTGGTGGACTATGGCCTAATACCCTTCTCATTTTGAGGAGGAGACCCGGCTCAGCAGTGGGCCATTGAAGGGTCGTGATGATGATGAACATTGTAATACCTTATTAAATATTTTGAATTATTTTAATGAGGTTATATCAGATAAATAAAAATAGTAGTTTTAGAAATTGCAACCATTCAAAGTCAGGGCTGGTTCCTGATATTAAATAGTAATAGTATTACTATGTTTCAATACTTTTGAATACATGCATGATTATATAATGGGAGGATAAGGGTAGTAGGTAATCAATATGTTTGGAATAGATAAAAAGACATTGTCATATATTATTTATTCCTATCGTTTTAATTAGTCTAAAAGTTTACTGCAGCAACTGCGACATTTGACTATAAATATAATTAATCATAAGTTACTTTGTATTGAGAGTGAAAAAGTAATTGAAACCTACGTAGCATTTACATAGATAAAGTATATTTCGACGATAATGTAGATGTTTTGTATTATCTATTAAGTAACTTCAACACTAATGAGAATTATGTTAGGCTTTCCAGTTTGAAATATAACTTTAGATAGAGTGGACGTGATTTTGCATTTAATAAACAAAGCTCTGATTTCACATTTTAGAGCAAAACTGTACTCTGAAAAGAGAATTTTAAACATTAAGATAAAGTATTAGACACAGAATAATTAGGAATTTTACCAGTTCCAGAAGACGTAAACGTACCAGTTGTTTCAGACAACATTGGAGTTAAAGTCAGTATGGAATCCAATCAAACAATCAGAATTAAAGTGCAAAGAAAGAGATTGGAAAATGCAAATGTAATAAATATAATTAGATCAATCAGTCCGTTGATGAAAATGGAAAACTTCTGTGGAATATTTAGGTATAGGCTGGTAGATGGCGAGAATTTGCCCATTAATAAAACTATGAAGATCTACGGAATCGTCAGGATGGTTTTTTTAACAATTCTATATGTTGCATCATTCACGTATAACGTAATATCTGGAAGCGAATACTTTACATTTAAATTTATAGATTTAATATGTGTTATGGGCTTATTTTTACGCATTAAACTGTATGTAATATCGATATTCTTATTGAGCAATGGTGAGAAGAACATAAAACTTTTTAACATACTTGCTCAAATAGATTCTACTCTGTTTATCTCTCACAATGATACTTTCTATAGAACATGTCGTAGGTTTATCCTTATATCAATGTTTGTTTTTCTGTTGGGTTATATTTTATCTTCTGTGCCATTTTTAATGGACTCTTATGTAACTGCCCGATTATGTTTTTTACAATTCGTAACTATCTCTATAGAATTCGTAAACCTCGTTGAAATATTTACGTTTATCAACTTTATGAAAACGTTAATTGATAGACTAAAAAAACTTAACGAGTATCTAAAAGATTTCGTTTGTTTAAAAGAACAGAAGAACACGAAACGAAACCCAGGATTGGGAGAAAACTATAATTATATTGGACGTGCTACTGAGATTAATGATAAAATTAGACGTTTGGCCACGGCATATGAGGATATCAGTGTAGCCGCCGATCTGATAAATAACATTTTCAATTTCCAAATTTTTGCTTGGATGTTGGCTGTATTCATAGCAATAACTTCACTCATTTGGAGATGGTTAAGTATTTACCGTACATCTAATATTTTATACTCATTATTGAGTACCTGTGTATCGGTTTTATACTTCATACTACTAACATTAGCGTTGTGTTATATATGTCAAATGATGATTTCAAAACGCAATGACACGAAGAGACTAGTCAATGAGCTGGTGATGGATTACGAGTTGCCCAAGACAATGAGGATGCAGGCGAAAGCTTTCATGCAGCTGATCGACGTGTGGCCGCTGACAGTGTCTGCTTACGACATGTTCCCCATAGACGTAGAGCTGGTGCTCAAGTTCGTCAGTGTGTTGACCACTTATCTGATAGTTATACTACAAGTATCTCACCTTTTGTAAGTGCACCACAGTGTTTTCTATATACCATACTAAAGTTTATCTCTATAACTTTTATTGCAACTGTGTCACTTCAGTTTGTATGCAACATTGTTGATATACGTAAAACAATTAGATGTATATTCACGTATATTTAATTAATAATGTAAATAGAATTCACAAGGTTGGCTATACATGTGGGATCAGTCGATATTGTGCCGACTGGCGTAACGACCAATAGCTAAGAGCTTTAACCAACTCCTTAAGTAGCTCTCGTAAGATTGAGTCGTCGATGTATTTTATTATAACTATATTTAGTAATGTAATTCATAGGATTTTAAGAAAAATAAAACAGTAGATTTAATCAAATTCTTTTATTAGTACACTTCCTAATACATAATTTTAAAAAAGCATTGATGGCCCAGTGGTTGAGACTTCAAGTCTTACTCGGGAGGTCCGAGTTCGATCGTCACACAGGCACACACCTCTGACTCTGAGTTATGTGTGTTTTAAGCAATTAAATATCACTTGCTTTAACGGTGAAGGAAAACATCGTGAGGAAACCTGCACTCCTGAGAGTTCCCTTAGGTTCTCAAAGGTGTGTGAAGTCTGCCAACCCGGACTGGGCCAGCGTGGTGGACTATGGCCTAATACCCTCCTCATTCTGAGGAGGAGACTCGGCTCAGCAGTGGGCCATTAACGGCCCACGGTCGTGATGCATAATTTATATGTGACTATTTTGTTGTGAACGCCAAGGGAGGACAGGTAGGGTAGATGCTCCCTCCCCTACTAGAAAAATTTGTAGACAAATTCTCGGAATTTGTATAAATTCGCTCATCATTATGAACTTTTACTATCCATAGAAAAATATAATGAATTCATACTTCTCTAACTTTTCATTTATATTTATTTATCTATATATATAAAAGGAGAAGCTGTCTGACTGAAATGTCAACGCAGGGCCTAAACAATAAGGATTAGAAACTTGAAATTTTGTACAGGGGTTCCTTTTATAACCTAAGAAAGGATTTTTGAAAATTCACCCCATAAGAAGGTAAAATGAGGGTGCAGAGTTAGTATTAAACTTTGCCGTTGTTGAAGTTATTCAACAGAAATTCAGTATGGAGGTTCTTCATTGAAAGTCATGAAACACTTGCAAAATATTTTTTCGAAAGTCATCCCTTAAGAGGGAGGGTAAAAGGATTGCAAAGTTAGTGTGACTACCTCATAAAATAATTAAATACGTCTACAGACGACCTCAATTATATATGTCGGAAACTAAAAAAAGGATATAGAATCTTTCAGTAAGCATCGTATGTGCACAACGTACGGCCTATAATATAAGCTACGTGCGCAACACGGTCAGGATATAACTAAACGTTACGGTCTCTTACTATTATCACAGGAACCCAAGCAGTACCTTGGACTTGTGACCAACCAATGTGTAGGCTTAAAGACGTCTTTTAATAGAATTCCAACACTCACCTCCACTGCTTAGTTTCACTGTTTAAACCTAAGATTAGATTAACATAAACCTAACCTAACACAAGGCTAACCTAACTCACACCGACATATACTATTTTTTTCTAAAGGATTTTATCTTTAATTTCATTTTTACACGCTTTTTATTAGCTTCACTTGTATGTCAGTATGTCAGTATGTAACTCTCCGTGGGTAATTTGCGCGCCTGCGGCCTTCCTTGGTTCTGGTAGCCGTTTCTCAAGCGTGATTTTTTTTAGTTTAAAAAAAAACTAAAAAAAAATCACGCTTTTATAAATAAATCAAACTAAAAAGTAAAAAATAAATAATAGTTTAAAAAAACTAAAAACACGCTTTTTATTATAGAAAACCAAACTAAAAAAATAGAAAATAAATTTTAATAAATTTAAAATAAGAATAGTGTTAAAAATTTCAATAAATATAAATTAATAATAGTGTAAATAAAAAAAATGTATTTTATTTTAAAAAAAGCGTGGGGTGCTTTTTAAGATATTATCAAAATGATAATCACTCTACTCATATCTGTCAATAAAATATTTATAACTATTGACACCAAGCACCCCACGCGTTTTTTAAATAAAATACATTTTTTTTATTTACACTATTATTAATTTATATTTATTGAAATTTTTAACACTATTCTTATTTTAAATTTATTAAAATTTATTTTCTATTTTTTTAGTTTGGTTTTCTATAATAAAAAGCGTGTTTTTAGTTTTTTTTAAACTATTATTTATTTAAAGCAAACGGCTCGCCTCGGCTGACGATGCTCTTGCTACTAACTCTATGCATTTATTTAAATTTCGGGATAAAATATGAAGCAATCAGACTCGTATTAATTCAAAAATGTATTATTGAATATAGGAATATTCAGTATTTAAACTATAATTAATCGTCGAAATGTGCTTACTCTATAAATATTGACAATTAAAGAAAGACACTCATTACCTTAATGGAACTTGATGTTAAAGAAAGATAAAACAATATATAGAGACCTATTTGACATGCCGAACGTTAGTTACTGCGAAATTGTCGTAATAGAAGGTACTTTTACAAAATAACAATCACTCAAAATTAAGCTTTCTGATGGTAGAAACAACAAAAATGCAAAGGAGTATTCGACAACATACAAATGTATATGTAAATATACATAAATCAATAAGACCATTACTGATAATGGAAAACTTCAGCGGAATATTTAGGTATACCCTCGTGAACAGGCAGTTGATGGCTGTACGGAAGATCACGAAGGTTTTCGGGATCTCCCGGATGATTATCTTAACCAGTTTATATGTTCTGCTAATATTATATTATTTCTATGTATTGGAGATTAATCTTTTTGGGACAGATACAAAAGTAGTATTTGCAAATGCTTTACCAACGGCGACTTTTGTCTTATTGCACATAATGTCCTCCTTTATTCTGGCTTTTAATATGGATGAGAAGAATCTGCGGCTCTTTAGAGTTCTTGCTAATATAGACTGTACACTGAATGTTTCTAGTGACAATCTTTTTTATAAAAAATCTCGCCAACGTCTCTTTATTGCTATTATTGTTTTTCTTTTTTTATGGATATCCGCATGTGTACCCGATTATATTGCAATATTGAACCAGGATTTGGGAATTTTACTTATCGTCGCAATAGATTGGGTACGACATATTGAAGCGTTTTCCTTTTACGTCTTTATACAAATGTTAACTGATAGAGTGGAGGTTCTCAAAACGCATTTAATTAATTTTATTAATTTGAGGAATAAGAATAATAACACAGGACATGTCCTAGGAAACCATGACCAAATTAAAAACTTGTCTGCTGCGTATGACTACATCGGGGAAGCGACTACTCTCGTGAATGATATATTTAATTTTCACATCTTCACGCGTCTGATCGTCGTATTTATATTTGTTATTATAATGATTTGGAAATCAATATACATATTCAAAGTTTCTGACAACTTAACTCTACTGGGCACTATCGTACAACTCGTGGTAGAGACTGTATCTATAGGTGCAATATCCTATTTTTGTGAAGTACTGAGTTTAAAACGCAATGATACAAAGAGAGTTGTCAATGAGCTGGTGATGGATTACGAGTTGCCCAAGTCAATGAGGATGCAGGCGAAAGCGTTCATGCAGCTGATCGACGTGTGGCCGCTGACAGTGTCTGCTTACGACATGTTCCCCATAGACGTAGAGATGGTGCTCAAGTTCGTCAGTGTGTCGACCTCTTACCTGATAGTTATGATACAAGTATCACATCTTTTGTAATGGTGTCGCGTGGAATTACTATTATAGAAAACTATTTTTTTTCACCACTTTCACTGGTAGATAGCTAATGTAACAAGGAGTAACTTAGACTATTTAACATCTCGCTACGACCCATAGGAGCGGAGCAACTCGCGAACGAAGTCGCGCGGGTCGGCTAGTACGTTAATTTTCGATTTTTAACTGTATTAAAATATTTTAATGTAGAATGCACGAGTTTATGTAGATCAATATTATGTATAAATTTTTAGAATTGTAATAAAATCTTGAGCACTTTACTATTTTTTCTTTTCCTGAATAGATTCTAGAAATTTTTGACGCAATCAGAATTTAGAAATCATACCACAGAAAAAATAAGGAGAGTATGCAAGCTTACTAGGAGGGGTAAAGGGAATACTAGTAGTATGTGATCCATACTGCTAGTAATCTTTAAAAAAAAAATATTCTGTCTATTATACTCATGAACTTTATGCTTTTTTTTAAATTTAAAACTTGTTGGAAACTAGAATATACAATCATTTATAAGCATCGTATGTGCACAACGGATGGCCTATCATATAAGCTACGTGGGCAATACGAGCAGAATATAACTAAGCGTTACGATCTCACGCTATTCTGACAAGAACCCAAACATTGCCTTGCAGGCTTAAGGAACTCCTTTAAGTGATCACAACACTCGCCTCCGCTGCCCAGGTTCCTAACCTAACACAAGGCTAACCTAACCTAAGGCTAACTTACACTTCCGACACGGTTGTGCCTTGTGAATACAAACTATTTTTAAAAAAACTTAATAAAATAAACGTAATTTAACTTTCCATAAAAATTAGTTTAACTATAACTAATTTGGATAAATTTTGATTTGTTTCAGGCTGCGCGAGAATCAGCACGAACGCGTAACATAAGTATAACGTGGCGGTCCATATCCGAGTCCAGCAACCAATCCTCCACCGGCTTCGACATCCCGGAGAGCTCTCCTCAGGCCCGCAGCGAGCCCGGCACGCTGCGGCTACAGGAGCCGCCCCTGGACAACCATAACTCCACCGAGGGAGACGTCGTCAATCATAACATAGTCAATGAATTGACTAACCACAATAGGGAAGTCAACAATGTTAACGGTTTAGGAGATATTGCCACTAAGTTTTTAGAAGTCGACTTGAATGGTGAGTTTGTTAATAATATTTTTTCCAAAAATAGCATATGAAATGTCAGTAGCTCAGTGGTTCGGGCGTTGGATACATGATCGATAAGTCGTGGGTTCAAATCCTGGACATTAGTGGCCCACTCCTGACACAAGCATTTTAGTTTACTAGGAGGGGTAGAGGGAATACCACTAGTATTCTTTTTACCCCTCTTTTCTCTTCTCTTCCGATTTACTATTGACTATTAATGCTTAAAGGAAAGAATTTATTTTCAATATAATTTTCATTTATTAATTGATAAATAAATTAAAAAATAAATATAAATTCAAATAAATTTAAACCGTCAGTAAGTCAGTGATTCAGGCGTCGGATTCGCGATGGATGGGTCGTGGGTTCAAATCCCAGTCATTGGACAACTGACGTGGTCCACTCCTAACACGAGATTTTAAGAAGCTGAAATATCGGGCCCAGCCAGCTTCCACGTGTGTGGGATTGGTACACCCCACACGTATTATATAATATAGTTACATATAATGATTGTAGGGGGTGCATCATCTAGCGGGGCGTCATCGGAGAGCGAGGGCGAGGGCGCCGCGGCGCAGGTGGGCAGCCAGCTCACCCTGTGCCCCGCGTCTCCGCGCCGCGTGCCCCGCGCCTGTCCGCACTGCGTCTGCGCCGGTATGTGCACTCATTTCATTTTGTTATTATTCAATTTTACTTTTGTTTGGTTATTGGATAAAATTTTTAAAAATTATTAAAATGTTGGAAGTAAGGAACGGCCGCCTTACTTCCAACATTTTAATAACGAAGTTCTTACTTTCTTGAATGTTGTACAAATGATAAACATGATTATTATTATTATCTATGAGTGACGCTGAAGTATATTTTAGTCACCAAGCCTTCATATTGTTAGGTTATATATAATGTAGTCCTTTCTATCAATTCAAGGTTTTATTCAATCAAACAGTTCGAAGAAGTCCCTTACCTTATTATAGTAAATACCTCATTGACCATTTAGAGAACCATATATTTTTAGTTTTGTTTTTGTAATATAATAGATAAAGAACTTTTTTGAGTAAATATTTGTGTCACTCTACGTGCCCTGATGATAAAAAAAGAGTAATGATGGAGAACCCACGACCGGACCGGTCTTATTATAAGTTGTTAAAAAGATGTTTTTGCATAATGTTCAGAAGAAAACGAGAGATAAATCAAAACCTCACACACATTGGAAGGGTAGTGGCCATATTTCCACCGATACAAACACAATTTACTTCTCTGGCAACGATGATACCAGCAGAAATGGAGTCGACTTTGTTATCTACTCGGCCTACTAGCACCGCTTGCAGTGAGGACATTGAAGCATTTTATTCAGATCTAGAGACCGCAATAGCAAAGATTACAAGAAGAGTACTAGTGATTATGGGTGACTTCAACGCAAAAATATGTTCAGACTCTCACCAACTGAGCCCCTGTGTAGGAAAGTTTGGTCTGGGAAAACGCAATGAGAGGGGAGAACGCCTCATACAATTTGCTGCAGATAACAACTTGGTGATATCCAACACTTGCTTTCAAAATCATCCACGAAGATTATACACTTGGATATCACCAGACGGCAACTATAGTAACCAGATCGACTACGTAATGATTGGAACACGGTGGAGGACATCCGTTAAAAACACGCACACTTTGCCAGGAGCCGATTGTGGGTCAGATCATCAGTTGCTTATCTCAAAAATACAACTGAAACTAAAGGCATCCAGAAAGCTTGACAAACGAAAAAGGCTCGAAGCAAATGACACCACAAAGTTCATAGCAGCGTCAGACTGGCCACAATGGGTGACTAAAAATTCTAGCACTGAATGTCCGGATAAACTATGGGAACGTGCAAAGAAGCTTTTATGTTGTTCGCTAGACAACGCAACACCTACTGCTACTAATAAAAAACAACACTGGATGAGTGACGATACACTGGCTCTTGTTGAGGAGCGAAGAAAGATGAAGGCCGAAGGTTCTGATGTTAAAGTACTGAATAAAAAATCTGCACAAATACAGTCTGCATGTAGGCGGGAATATAACGCTTACCTTTAGAACATATGTGTAGAAATCGATGGCCATGCAGACAAACATGAAGCTAGGGACCTCCATCAGAAAATTCGACAAATTACCAAATCCCTCATCGCCAAAACATGGGCTATAGAAAACAGTCAGGGACAAACTGTGACTAACATAGAAAATATTTCGGAAACCTGAAGAATATACTGTCAGTCTCTGTTTGAAGATCCACATTCACGGTGTTTCAAGTCAACAGAACCCACGGATGAAGAAAAAGAGCCAAACATTCTGAAAGACGAAGTCAGAGCCGCAATAAAACATCTAAAAAAGGGAAAGGCCAAAGGTTCTACAAAGTTGTGCAGCAATTACCGCCTAATAGCACTCATATCACATGCCAGCAAAATTTTCCTGCACATACTAAACGAACGACTGAAGGCTTTTTGTCCAAACAAGTGGCACCTGAGCAAGCAGGTTTTGTAAAGGGAAAAAGTACTCGGGAGCAAATACTTATAGAGCGCCAGATTGTTGAAAAATCACGTGAGTTTAACAAAGCCACATACATGCTTTGTAGATTTTTCAAAGGCCTTTGACTCCGTTAAATGGCCCATGCTCTGGAAGACCTTGTTAGAAATGGGCACACCAAATCACCTTGTACATCTGCTCAGACGTCTGTACGAAGACGGTACCGCAGTAGTCCAAACAGACGATAAGCGCTCAGGTCAATTTCATCCCAGCGCCGAAGTCCGCCAAGGATGTATAACCTCACCACTGCTCTTTAACATCTACACAAAGTTAATAATGAGACGCACTCTTGAGAACTGGACCGATGGACTAGCAATAGGAGGCCTGAAGATATCGAACTTGCGCTATGCGGATGATACAACTTTATTCGCAAGTAGTGCCCGTCATTTAGAACAGCTTCTTCAGAAAATGGAGAAAGTCAGTCTTGAGTTCGGCCTTAAGATCAATCACAGTAAAACGAAAATAATGTTTGTCGACCGTATTAACAACAATTTGCCAGAGGTCACAAGTATAGCGAACTGCGAAGTGGTCCAATCGTATATTTATTTAGGGGCGCTGATCTCGAACACAGGAGGCTGCATAGACGAGATTAAACGACGAATGGCGATATCTCGATCAGCAATGGACAAACTTAAAAAAATATGGAGTGACTGTAATATTACCAAAGCCACCAAGATCCGGCTCGTAAGAACTCTTGTTTTCTCCATATTCCTTTACGCATCGGAAACTTGGACCTTGCGAGAGAGAGTGAGAGAAAAGGGATAGACACGTTTGAGATGTGGTGTTGGAGAAGAATGTTACGAATACCTTGGACCGCATTCCGTAGTAACATCTCTATCCTTTCTGAGCTCGGCATCAAACAACGTCTATCCTCCATCGTTCAGGCTCGCATTCTCACGTACTTTGGTCACGTGTGTAGACGCGACGATGTGTCCATTGAGCGCTTAGTGGTGCAAGGTAGAGTTGAAGGCACTAGGGCACGTGGCAGATCACCGATGAGGTGGACTGATCAAATAAAAGCAGCAATTGACGTCCCAGTACACCAATGTGCGAGGAAGGCTTCCATTAGGGAGGAGTGGAGGCGTATTGTCAAGAAGGACACTTCCAAATGATCACGACCGGTCTGCCAAGACCGTATCGACCAAGATGAAGAAGAAGTCAAAACCTCGGTAAAAGCCTCAATTTCAAAAAAAAAAATTAAAAAAATTCCTAAAACGAAAACAATATTTTTGAAATCTTAATATCTTTTGAAGAAGTAATAAAAAAATCTCGATTACTAGATAAAAAGTCAATTTTTTTTTCAAAATTTGGCTTAAAACACTCCCTATATATAGTTATAGTATAGTTGTTGAATTTCCAATTAATAGTTCCAGAATCCAGCTCCTCCGGCATTGAAGCGTGCTGGTGCGGCGGCTCCTCGGGTGAGACCGGTGCGTGTCGCGTACGCTGCGTGTGCGGCGCAGGCATGGGGGCGGGGGGTTGGTCCGGGGGCTCCCGCGGCCCCGACTCTCCTGACGGCCTTCCACCAGCTGCAGATCCCTTGCAGGCGAGGCTGCATCAGATTATTTTATACCAGAAGGTCAGTGCACATTTTGTTACAGTATTGACGTTTACAAGCCTAAACAATGGTGTTATTTTTAATGAAAAGTAGTGACTATTCCATAGGACTTATTTCATGAAACCAAAAGTTTCGGAAGGAACAAAGAAACAAAAGAGTATTGTATGTTTTTTAATGTATTAAAGTAGTGTTTATTCACAGAAAGTGGTGGAAGAACTCAGTGGACAACTCCGTGAAGCACGCGAGGCGCTGCGCAGAGCGTCCCCGGCGCCGCCGCAGCCCGCCGCACACCTTATGGTAAATTATTATAAACATCCCATCTGATAATATTATCTTGCGTTACTGTCTCCATCCTTTTTGGAAATGAAATCCATAGCTATTCAGATATAAGTATTTTATATTTCTCTTAGGCATCTACAAATGGTAAACGCGCGACGCCAGTGGGGCGCAGCAGCAGCAGCAGCGGGGGCAGCGGCGCCAGCAGCGGCAGTGGGAGCGCGTCAGAGGTGGAGGTGGGCGAGGAGGCGCGCATCGTGGCGTGGGTGCCGGATAGCGCCGCGCCGCGCTGCCAGCACTGCCGCAACCAGTTCTGGCTGGCGCGTCGCAGGCATCACTGCAGGTCAATAATAAACATGATTTAAATATACAACTGTACCAAAGTAAGGCAATCTTTAGAACTTGATTGTAGGGGTTGCAATTACTGAGAACGTAACACAAACCTCTGATCATAACCGACTAGGTTCAAGCAACATTTTGTTTATTTCCAGACGCTGCGGAGGTATTTTCTGTGGTTCCTGTTCGGAGATGAGCCCCTGGGGCGAGATGGGCGCGGTGCGGGTGTGTCGACGCTGCCGTCTGCGGTGACCTCCCTCCCCCTCCCTCTCCCTGTCCATCTGTTACTGTTCGGTTGTTCGATCGCCTTGAGAGTTACATGCCTCTAGTTATGCTAAAATGTACAAATATTAATCTACTCTTATTCGTTACTTACATTTGTTTATTTGAATCGGCAGTGGAGAGGTCTAGTTGCTGAATAATTGTTCTGTAACTTGTTAGTCTTGTTTTAGATCGCATTGGAATTGATTTTTTGATCAAATATTGGCACTGCTTTCTAAATCGTTTTCATGCTGCCGCAACTATTTTAATGACCACAAATTGGCACTGTTAAGTTTGGTCTTAAAAACAATTTTCAAATAGATATGTACAACAGGGTTCAAATCGAACAGTCAATTCATCCATATTGTTGAAGATTTTGTTAATAAAACCATTTTCGCTGTATAAAAAAATAAGAAGGCGGGTATTCCACAATGTATAGACTATACGCTGAGACATAGTTTTGTTCATACTAGTCAGCCTGCTAACATTTTTTTATTGTTTTATTTATAAGAAATGAGTTATCGGCTTTAGCGATTAATGAGAATCGATAGAGCATCGATTGTAAAAACTTAACACCTTGACACGTTACTTCTTGTATATTTATATGTTACTATAACGATTTATTGCTTCAAATCGATTTTGAAAACGAAATATTGTTTGTTGTGAACACGAGGCGTTGGACCAGTTTTGTAAGATTAACGGCCGAAATTAATAATCAATCTCATCAATCAGTAGGTCAGTGGTTCAGGCGTTAGATTCACGATCGATGGTCCTAACACACAAGCATTTTAGCTAACTTAGAATAATCCGAGGATTCTGGATAGAGATTAATTATTAATTTCGGCCATAGAACAATTGGAAACTTCGGAGGCAATTCACAATGCGATGAGTTGCTCTAGAATATTCTAGTAAAGGTATCGGAATCGACACAATCAACAGAGGGAGCGATTACGAATGATATACGGTTAAACAAATTGACCCTAAGGATAGCAATTTAGGGCCAACGTGTTTGATAATAAAGAGCTTGGTTGCATCATACAAGACTGCTCACGTAGTTCTTATGATTTCTAATAGATGTCGCTGCTATTTGCTTGTATGGAAGCCTAACCTTATTTTGAAATTTCACTAAGAACCTTTAAAAATACTTTTTTTCTTATTATTATTATGTATAGATACAATTATATAGAACAAAAATATAATATTCAAAGTTATTTATCACGTATGGATTTTTTTAATTTAAAAAAAAATTAAATTATTAATTTACGCATAAGAAAATATAATAACTTGTTGTACAAAAATATCTGGTTTGTTTATTGTGGATCACGGAGTCATGAGAGCTGCGCAGGCGCAGGTAATGCATTCGTATGAACATGACGTCAGATAATATTTGTTGTATGGGAGCCCCCCTTAAATATTTATTTTATTCTGTTTTTAGTATTTGTTGTTATAGGGGCAACAGAAATACATCATTTGTGAAAATATCAACTGTGGCTATCACGGTTCATGAGATACAGCCTGGTGACAGACAGACGTCTTGGGAACGAAACCCTAAAAAGCAGATCTAGAATCAGCACATCATTCGTAATCACAAACCTTTATGTTAATATTTTAGGTGACATTTAGACAAATTTTTAAATAAAACTAAAGAAACGGAATTACGAGTGATTGACGCTAGTGATACTGGTCAGTCAGTCAGTCAGTCAATCAAGTGATTGGAGGTGAAGTGTGAAGCGTAAACGAATGTCCATGCGAAGGCTGATTTTATTTAAACAATTTAGACAAGTGTCGTATCAACGAATGCCACTAGACTGAACTGTTGGACAAACTGTGGCCAACTTGTGATCTGATTAAATACGGCGTTATGTGTGTAAATAATATTTATTGGCGTTATTCACTGATTTTCATTTTTAATACTATTTATTTGATTGAATTTAAATGCAAGTGATAATAAAGTTTATGATAGTCGGATTAGTTGTCTAATACTGTGGATATATAGACAAATAAATGGAATAGATTACAAAAGACAGTATTTATTAATACTAGTCGACCTGACCCGGAATGACATCCCGAATAAAGGCTTAAAGGGGTTGAAATAGGGGATGAAAGTTTGTATGGGAGTTCATCATATACATAAAGAGAAATAAGTATAGTATCACACGAGCGAAGCCGGGGTGGGTCGACTAGTTGTATAATAACGCCGTATTGTCCATACATTTTATTTATGATATTGATTTGATTCACTTAGTCCATGTTGCGTGGTGAGTGCGCTAGAAAATTGAACTCGAAAGGTGGCTGGGTGGCTCATGACGTGAGCACGTTACAAGTCTAAACCTCCGTACATTACGTCAGTGCACAGATCACAAGTACACAATAGATTCCGTAGTGTGGAAGTTCGCTGAGAGAGGTGAGGGCGCTCGGGGAAGTACTGATGAAGGGATAAGTAGCTGTAGTGATGGGACAGGGACGTTAAATATAAAAAATAATTTAACTGTAAGAAAATCTAATGAGGACGCGTCCACACAGGTCTGATACCAGGTCGATACTAAGTTGGTGTTTATAAGCGCCGTATCGTATATGTGACAAATCACATATGTTTGACACACTTTTTCGCCATGAATGCCGCATCTATTGTTGAGGAAAATATATATTTGGTATATATTTAGTAAAATTGACTAGAAATAAATATTTATGATTAAATTTAGGCCTTTACATTAGGCCGTATTATATATATAAGTATATATATAGAAAACAAAAACACATCGCCCACTCACCCACCCGTTGAATTTCTATATAATGCGAAATAAGTCACTGATGACACCACCATCTCACTCATTGTCTTCTGTCTCACTCACTTTCTTTTATATAAACAACAAAAAAAAAATTATCCGATTTCTAGTCTTTCTGTCGCTTCGCTAAGGTATGACAGAAACTACGAATGTTACTGGAATGCAAAGCAAATCAACGCACAGCCCACATAGAAAGATTTTTAGAAAATTGACTTTCAAATCGCATCAGTCCTTCCCGCGCGCCCTCACCTCCCTCAGCGAACTTCCACACAACATGCGGAATCTATTCTGTAGTTGTGCGTCACCTCTACGTCCGCCATTTTGCCTACAACTGGATGTCAGCCGCCGCGGTTAGTTATATCGCTTTGTACATTGAACGCCACGTTAATACATTAGTTTATACACTGAGTGTGAATAGCTGACTGGAATTATACATTACAACAGTAGCCGGCAGCTAACTTTAGGTCTGAGTCAGACCTATACTTACGTGCCGGCAGCTATAACAATTTATAATAAATATTACATTAATTGAGATTAGTTTTACTCAGTATTTATTACTTTATTACAAGTTATTTTTTTTTAAATATATAAATAGTTATAAAGTCCGGTCAGATGTTTACACGTCGTGGTTCCGAAATTTAGCGTAAACTTGTATTTTATTTGTGATATTGAATAATTTTGTATAATATAGAGTTTAAAACATGTTGAAATGTGTGGTTATATGTCGCGGTGCCTACTCGTTGCTATACTATACTATCAGCAATCTAATTGTTATAGTGTTTCAATGGTGTTTTGTATCCTTCTAATTACATGAGTAATATAGACAACTTTGGGAATCACTGGTCTGTGACAATATAAAACATCATTGTTTAACAATTTGTATTAAATAGTTTGAGGGTTCGTCTCGACAGTTATTTATTGCGTTTGGCACAAACGTTTATGTTTAATTTGTTAGTGTACATATACGAGTATGTCGAGAGCCCCCCTCCCCCCAGCAGCAAGTTTGTTCACGCCTTCACGGACAGACGGAATTGTTGTTTATTATATATTTTATACTGTATGAACGAAGCCGACTAACCTATGTGTAACGAAGTTTAACTTGTTTGTGACCAATGAAGACGCGATGTGAAATAAAGCATATTTAGTTTTATTGAAGCTTTTATTTAACATTACCTGAACCTTCCTCCCTTCGCTGAGGTGGATCTTATTAGAATTTCTCACCATTAGAACCTTGCTTTGACTTCTACAAATATATCTAAAATATCAATTCATTTTTGAAGCGTCAGTAACTCAGTGGTTCGGGTGTTGGATTCACGATCGACAAGTCGTGGGTTCAAATCCCGGACTGACACAAGCATGCAAGCTTACTAGGAGGGGTGAAGGGAATATTAGTAGTGTGTGATCCATACTGCTAGTAATCTTTAAAAAAAATGTATGTAAGTGAAGAAGACTAGCCGACACGCCCTCGCTTCACTGAGGTTTTATTCACATCGTTTACTCACATCTGTTGAATTTTAGAATAAAATCTTGTTACAGAAGTTTTATCAAATAAATATAAATTATTTACACTAGTACTCATACTACTTACATCATTGATTTATCGAGGAGGAGGACATTCTTTTTAAGTTGTGATAGCCCTTTGACTGTGTGTTCCATAGTACAATAAATTGTTTAACAATTTCAATAAATTGTTCCATACTCGTTACGCTAACGACCGTGCGTACGACAAAGGACACTGGACTGCACTGGCGAAGGATATGCGAAGCAGTGTTGCCGACAATAAATTCAAAATTCCATTAATTAATTAAAGTTGGTATTTCCCGTTAAAAATCCGTCAAATAAAAAAATACGTTCATGAAGGCGACCTTTTTTTTTTGCTCTTCAGGTAAATGAATGTCGCCATAATATTTTTTTGTTATAATATATTTTATTCCGTAGACAAATCCGTAAGATCTAATGGAAAACGGATTTTCCGTAAGTTGGCAACACCGATGCGACGAGCTTGCGGGGAAGGCCAGAGGTGCTTAGCTTAGCTCGTCTAGCTGCGCATTGGCTCACAAAGCTTAATTCGCAAAACTGCGTCAGCAATGCGAGTTAAGCTAAACTAACTTAGCTAAGCATTTGGTCTGCAACCCGTTTTATTATCGCTTCGCTAAGGTATGACCAGAAACTACGAGTATTACTGGAATCAACGCACAGCCCAGTAAAAGTTTAATGTTGCAGAGGACTCGAGTTCCATAAAGAGGGACTCGTTAACTTACCCTAACCATTATATTATAGTTACAGGAGGAGAAAACATTTTATAATGAGTGTCCCTACTTTGTATGCCGTTTGTAGGAAAAATGGTCCACATGTAGCGGCGTCGTCTGTAAGGGTGCTTCACGTGGGTTACAATGGCCGGCTAGCTCATTGTGGGGATCCGAAACGCGAACGTTGGAAACGAATAAGACGACATGGAATATAGCGTTTATTGTGATTAGATTCAAAGCCAAGAACAATCAAAGTCACGTAGGCCCGCCTTGGCGGAACTCTAGAGCGCATGCGTGCATTGAACGGTGTACCCTTCTCGCTCTCTCGCACGGACCTACTTGTGGGAGTGAGAGAGACGCCCGGCTCGTCTCTGGTTGGAGATTTCCGCGTTACAATTTTTATGCTCATGATCGAAAGATGATGATGAGAAGAAGTCCGTACATTCTCAGTTGTCAGGTTTTATTAAAATATTAATACTATAAAATATTGATATTAAATATAACTAGAACTTGGCAACACAATTGGCTTTTAGTGTAATTGCTATTTTCCTGAAGAAGTGTTAAATATTAGTCGGGAAGTCGATCGGTGAAGCAGTGTTTACTGGTAGGAGAAAGGTCTTTTAATTCTGCAGCGGGGTAGCAAGCCCCAGGCACTTCTCGGCTTCCGTCAGGTAAGCTACCGTGTAGCTGTTATGTATAAAAATGAATTCAGGACAAATCTTATGGCTAACGTTCATATTTCAACACATTTTTCGTATTTTTAGTGATCTTAACCTTGAATCTGACATAGGTTAGTTTTTTTAAATATTTATGTTCTTATTACGGTCTTGAACTCACTAAACCAGAATGAGTCGAAAATTCACTTGGCAGTTTAATAATGGTTCCACTGACCTTAATCTGACTTCCGGACTGCTTGCTGGGGTACCTCGTTTGTCCTTGGTGTCGGTCTGTCTAGGTGTGTGCTAAGTGCTAACACTCGCAAGGTAGTGCGTGAGCAACGCTCTGAAGTTTTTCGAAGTGAAGTTAGTTAGCGCTCTGAAGTTCTTGCGGATGCAATTACGTACAACGTCAGGCCAGTGGAGCACACGTTCAGAAATTATAGTTTTAAATATATGAAATGAGGTTTTATGCTAGCATTATTTAAATATAAACTCATGAGCGCCTTTATTTGAGCCCAAAAAATAGAATTTCTGCATCATATTATATTTTTATTTGGCTACCGTCATTAAAAATAAAACCATAAACATTCTTTCAAATTTTATTAAACATGAAAATACATCAATTAAAAAGGACAAGACTGCATCAGAAATACTCTTAATACTGTACTTTTACGTAACATTTAGTGCCTGCCTCCACAACTTTGTAGCGTTACAACCACCATTGTAGAAAGCAGTCATTCCCTCATTCCTCCCACCCCCTTGTAAGAAAAAATAAGACATGGTCGACCCCATTCCCCTCTTAAATCGTCTTACGTAATTAATGAATGGCCCTTAAGTGACGTTATTCTAAATCCAATATGGCGGACGGCTAATGACAGCGAATAGTTATTTGGGCACGCCCATAATAAGTGCAGTTGCAAGAGAAAAAATCCAATATGGCCGCGAAGTTTTTTTTTTAATTATTTAATATCATTATTTTATGAATATTATATATGGTAATAAAATGCTAATTGTTCAACGGGTCAAACGGTTACAGATAGTTTGGGAACCACTGGTCTACTGTAGCGCTACAAGTCGTTATAGGTATTATAATAACATTCAACTACAACATTTAACGATTATATAAACTATGAAACACATTTAATTAGGCTACTCAATAAATGCATAAATAAATTAGTAGTTTTTGAGCATTTTGTTACAGAAGTTTTATCTACTATTTACATCATTGATTTATCGAGGACATTTGGTAAAATTGACTAGAAATAAACATTTACATTCAGGCCTTTACATTAGGCCGTATTATATACTTATATATATAGAAAACAAAAACATATCGCCCACTCACTCACCTGTTGAATTTCTATATAATGCGAAGTATGTCACTAATTTGCAGTGGACACCACCATCTCCCTCACTATCTTTTGTCTCACTCACTTTCATTTACATAAACCTTGTCCTAATAACAACTATCATAATAATAAAAGAATATATTTAAAGGAATAATAAATCTTTAAAAAAGTCTATGTTTTATTTAATCTGTCATTTTTTCTTCAAATAATACCGCGAAATAATAGTCATAGAACAAAAAAAAATTAATAGTTTTTTTACACAATGGAAATGACAAATGTATTAACACCGTACAGCCTTGTGTATAGTTGGTTTATTCTTTATTCATTTTAATATAAAACTAAAAAAAACACGATATTTAATTCTTTTTTTTTACGTAATGGGAAAGGCAAATGTATGACATTGTACAGCCTTGTCTATAGAAGGTTAATTCTTTATTCATTTTAATATAGAACTAAAAAAAACTCGACATTTAATACTTTTTTTTACATAATGTAAAAGGCAAATGTATTACACCGTACAGCCTTTTTATAGTACGTTAATTCTTTGTTCATGTTAATATAGAAATAAAAAATCACGACATTTAATACTTTTGTTTTATATAATGGAAAAGGCAAATGTATTACACCGTACAGCCTTTTTATAGTACGTTAATTCTTTATTCATGCTAATATAGAACTAAAAAAAACACGATATTTAATTCTTTTTTTTTACGTAATGGGAAAGGCAAATGTATGACATTGTACAGCCTTGTCTATAGAAGGTTAATTCTTTATTCATTTTAATATAGAACTAAAAAAAAACTCGACATTTAATACTTTTTTTTACATAATGTAAAAGGCAAATGTATTACACCGTACAGCCTTTTTATAGTACGTTGATTTTTTATTCATGTTAATATAGAACTAAAAAAAACACGATATTTAATCCTTTTTTTTTACGTAATGGGAAAGGCAAATGTATGACATTGTACAGCCTTGTCTATAGTAGGTGAGCCATGTCTTCCATTATAATTATCTATATCCTTTTTAGTTGTAAAATTCCTTGTCGTAGTTTATTCATTTTAAGATTCAATCATAGTCTGTATGATAGTCATATACTGAATTATATGAGTGGTGCGCGGGATAGCTTGCGGTGATTTATAAATATTTGGAAGGTTTTCTAATCAGACATTTAATAGTATACTCCGTTTCATAATTATTAATTTCATAGAATTCTGACAGTCCGTAAGTGTTGCAACACAGAACCATCCCATCAACAAGCGAACACACTAAACGTGAAATAAAATAATACATTTATATCATAACTGGATCACTCACTCAATAATATTGTGTATCCAAATTTGCACCTTGAAAGAACTATCATAAGGTTGATATTTGTTTCCAACACGTAAAGGGGAAAAATCGTTGCGAGCCGGACCGTCGACTAAAGAGGATTTTGTCTTTCTTAGTGTGTTTATGACAATACAATTTGAAACAGTTAAATAGACAGAAGTTGAAGTTATTAGTAACACAATATTTAATTTTCTCTATTCCTTGAAGCATGGTCATACTAGTAGAAAGAGATGCAGTCCCCTATAGTGGCTGTACTCTTCGGAACGTTTTTTGAGTGCACGTGCGCATTCCATGTATTCTATAATTGACAACATTTCAAAAATATTAAGCACTTAAAACAGAAATACCATTTGTTTATTCATCTGCCATGAGTTTAAAAAAATACCTTTGACATATGTGATGACGTCACATATACGGCGGAATAAGATAATGCCTGCATTATTTTGTTAAAGCTGGCACATCGCTATGACGTCATTTGGCGTTTACGTCTTTTTAGAATAGATTCAATTTTAAAATCAATTTTAACCATCAGCGGACTCATATAGTAGGTAGTACTCCCCATTTTAGTATTTTAGTGGAAGTAGCAAGCCTATATAATAGATATTAATTCTACAAAATAGAAATCAGTGTCATCAGTTACCCAAGTGATGAATAAAGTGGTTTAATAATACACAATCACATATGATTATGTATTCATGTGTAGAATACCATATACAATATCAAATTATATACTCAATATTTAGTATTCATTTAAATCTTGCAATTCAATTAAATATTCTCATATTTAATCGAATATGAAATCAAATCTGAAATGTCAAAATGACAGCTGTCATAACTCTACGGAATTATGAAATGTGTTTACAGGCGAGGCTGTCGCACTGTATGAGGCTATTATTTTCTCCCTATCTCATAATGTAATGCAAACTGTTATTTTGACTGACTCACTTAGCTGTCTGATGGCTATTAAACAAAACCCGTTTCGTAGTAAATCAAGATATTGCATCATTTTGAAGATTCGTGAAGCTTTGTATTCATGTCATCAAAAAGGACTCATAATCCATTTAGCCTGGATCCCTAGCCATTCAGGCATTAGAGGTAACGAAACTGCGGATTCATGTGCTAAAATAGCAACCCAATGTGGTACTCTTGAGCATTACTCTAATTTGTCTCAGGACCTCTGTTGCCTTGCGAAAACTCATTTAGATCAACTGTGGAATGAGCATTGGGAATCATCTAAATCAACCAAAGGCAAATATTATGCATCCATCCAAACCGAAATACCCCGACGGCCGTGGTTTTTCTCTCAAAGATATACTGATCGATGGATTACCTCTACAATATGCCGTCTACGTCTCGGACATGCATGTACACCTGTGCACTTGGCTAAGATCAGAGTTAGGGATCACTCGCTGTGTGAATGCGGCCTTGACGAAGGTTCTGCCTCGCACATTTTATTTAATTGTCCTAAACTTTTAAACCCTCTCTATGACGTTCTCCCACGTAAAGTCCCCCGCCCATTAAGTGTTAAATGTTTGTTAATGTATGTGTTTAGTCCATTATGTACATTCTTATGTAAATATATCAAAATTAATAATATTAAGCTATAAAAACTAATCAATTTATTTGTCCTATTTTTCTTTTATTTTGTATCTGTGTACTTCATTGTGTGATTAAATTTTTTTTTTTTTTTGGTTTTAGGTTTACTAACAATAAAAAATCCACCTATTTTTAGAGCTTGGAAAAACCAGTTAATGTGTAAAATTCTTTTCTACCGAACATTGTCTCTATACCTGCTTTCTCTATTTCACGTGACATTGGCGGAGTTAAATGTGCTCAACTGGCACGCCTAAAAGCCATTAAACTTAAACTTAATAATAATAATAATCCAGTATAAATTAAAAACTTATTTGTGAATTAAATAGTTTTTTTTATTTTTGATATTTTGGTTAATCTGCTTTTCTAGAAAATTCGACTCCATAGCTAAATTTCATAATACTTTTATGAGCAAGAGCTGCGCGCCATTTTGTGACTCAGCGGTATAGATAAATAGTTGTAATCTAGAGGTTTTGGCGCCATTTTACTTTACTATGTACTAACGGCTGAAATTAATAATCAATCTCTGTGATTGATAATTTATTAGAATCATATTTACGTATTGGAATATAGAATCATAAAATGATTTTTTTTTTGTTTGCCATAGCTGCTTTAGTGGTGGGCGAAGGAGTGGCTCCGGGGGCGCAGCACAATCCCTGGATGACCTTATTTTTTGGTTGTCACATTATATCTTAAATAAATTAAAGCCATTTCATAATAATACTAAAGATAAATCGTTGTGTATTAAAACTTACATAAAAGTAACTCTCTTAGTAGTCATAGTCGCACTGAATGTAAGCCAGATTTCATTGCACAAGTTTCTAGTAAGTACATTCTTTATTACTCTTTTTCGTCTTTTAAACAATTCATTATAAACAACTTTTTATAAAATACTGATGTTTTTCAGTTTAGTGAATCTCAAAATTACACTAAGTTACACTATTTACACAAGAGTGGCCCAAAAACTTTTGTCACTGTCTAAAAATCTATTTATTAAAAAAAAAAGATTTCTAGAGTTTTCTTACAGACAAAATTAGTAACCAATCTCAATTCTTTGGATAATTAATTGAAAATAAAATCGAAATTCAAATTTGGAATTCACTTCTAATTTGTAATCTCAACGCCCACGCTCACGACCGCGGTTTTTCCCGTTCCACTTATCCGCGAGCGTTACGATCGTTACCCAATTGGAACGGGTAATTGAGCGTTTTGAGCGTTAACGTAAATAATTCAAATGGCTAAAATTAATTTTACATAAATATGCACTGCAGAAACATTCACGTCCACTAATAAATCTCTATCCGTATTAAATAAAATTATTTACATCGACGCCATTTTTGTTTTATTTTCATTAAAAATGCCGCCACTTTTGCAACCACAGATCACTAGTCTTACAACGCTCACAACGACCGACGATTTGACAGGGGTCGTCCTGAGCTTCGAGTGAGCACAAGTCATGACGTCATTAATGACGTTTTGCAACCACAACGCCCGCGATCAAATGGGACGGCTAAATGAGCTTAGAGGAACGCGCCTATAAATGTACGAGAATAGATTCTAAATTTGAATTTTCAGCCATATACAAAAACATAAATAATAAGCACGACAATACTGAAGGTGTGTACACAGCCTAAATCACGGCACAAGTCGGTAGTGTGAAGTATTATATCTCCTATAGTGTGAGACCAAACTCAATACCCTGAGCCGAGCTTTTTTTATAGATGAGTACATGTTCGGAGTGAAGGGGTCGAAGTCGTGGTGTTTCTTTATCCTTCTATATATTCCTTCGCGGTTGGATATTGCGCAGTTCAGGTCTTCCTGTAATGTAAATTTTACGTTTTAATCTTTGAAACTAACTCGACATGCACTTCATCCCCACGTTGATAGATGGCGTACGTCCTTCCTATTCTATATCCTTCACCAAGCTCTAATCTATCTCTGGACAAAATTTCGTCAAAATCTCTTCAATTATTTAAACATGATTGCGTAACAGATAGACAGACCATCTACCCGTCAATAGATGGCGTAAGTAGTATAATAAATCGCACTTTCATTTGTTTGGTTTGTACTCTTAACTATTACTTACGTTTCTTAAGTTACTTTCGAAATTATAATAATAGAGAACAGATGTGACTGTGACAGAAAAATCGATTAATAAGTAATCGATTTTTCTCTTTAAAATAGATTTGTAAAAATCGATTTTTTTCTAACAATTCGAAGAGCTGCATTTTTTCGTACATAATAATAAAATTATCAAGTTAATTAATAACTAAAACAACAATGTCGGTTTTAAAACTGAAAAAAAAAAAGTTTTTTTTTTTCAACTTAAATAATGACCAAACTGAAAAAAATTATTGTCACTAATTTTAACTACAAAAACCGATTAATACAAAAGAATGAAATACACAACTACTAATTAGTCTAAAGACCGAAATACAAAAAAATCAATTTTTAGTGATTGAAGACAATCGATTATAAGACAAAAAAAATCGATTAATTTAAATCATTTTTTTTTCTTACTCTATATAATATTACTTATTAATTATGCAGGGGCGGCTCTACCTTAGTGCAGGGTGTTGCACACGGCCGCCGCGGTTTAAGGGCAGCATATATATATATCAACTAATTTCTCTGATGGTGATGATGATGATGATGAACATGATTTTTGAAAAGGGCGACTGTTGAGTTTCAACAGATAACGGTTAGGTAGCAGCTACAGACAAACTTACTTACCGACTAATCTTTGACGTAAAAAAGTCTAATTGTAATAAAATATTTTACAATATAAGTACTGCGCTTTTTACGATTTAAAAAAATAGTTTTTTTGCGCCTTTTTTTTCGTTAAGGGCGCTAGTGATAATTGCACACGGGCGCTACTTGGAATAAAAACTACCTTGAAGCACATGTTAATTCAGCAAACGCTGGTAAGTTTGGTGTAAGTTAATAAATAAAACATCAATGTGTCAATTAAATCTATTCGACACTTCGCTTCGTTAAGTCACATTCGGGTAAATAATGTAAACATGTTCAGTGACACCATTGTAGGGTCACTGTAAAAATTTTTGTATCAAGATCTGATCCCATATACGGTAACTGTGAATTTTCCTTCACTTTAATATCAAAAAAAAATTGACACTCACATATTAAGTTTGTATAAAAGAGGAAGAGACATAAAAGAGAGAAAAAGAAAACAGACAGAATGAAAGTTAGAAAGAGGAAGAGAGACTGAAATACTAAAGACATTTCCGAGTAAAAGAATTCTTAAAAACGGATCAGTAGCAATATTGCTATATTCTATTAATTATTAAATATTTATGGCAACACTACATCACCTATGTCACTCAGGAATAGTGTAGTTTTCTCTACCTCTTTATGTATAATAAAATCAGTAAATCTTACCTCAGTGACAGTATAGTTCAAAAATTTCAGTATCCCTTTCAAAGTCCGTCTCGTGTCCCTCACCAGGACCTCGTAGAAAACAATATGCACAGGCCCCAGGAACTTCTGCAGCCAGAGGTGGTGTAGTGACTCCCATAGCGATAATTGGTTAAATACATATGTTAACCAATCTGAAACATTATTATTAGCTGTATTATTATATGGTGGTCGACCCGTCCCAGCTTCACCCGGGTTCACTTTAACAGCCACACAGCTCAACATGCACTTCATCCCCACGTCGATAGATGGCGCTATCTCACACTCATCTCTTTAGTATTGTTTTTTCTTTGGTATTAATTCTAATTTCCTAATTTTATTAATTTGAAAGTATCTTTTTCTTATAAAACGTAGGTAATACTTAAGAATTCACACTAAACAAATGAAAGTGCGATTTAATATGCTACGTACGCCATCTATTGACAGATAGATGGTCTGTCTTGTTTGTTGCGCAATCACGCTTTAATGACTTAACAGATTTTGATGAAATTTGGTACAGAGATTCACTACAGCTTGGGAAATGACATATGCTATCTTTTATCAAAAGCAGTGATCGACCAGTGGTTGGTGTCTTACTCAGGAGGAGGTTCGATCCTAACAACAGGCACACACCTCTGACTTTGCTGAGTTATGTGTGTTTAAGCAATTAAATATCACTTGCTATAACGGTGAAGGAAAACGTAGCGAGGAAACCTGCACTCCTGAGAGTTCCCTTATGTTCTCGAAGGTGTGTTAAGTCTGCCAACCTGCATTTGGCCAGCGTGGTGAACTATGGCCTAACCCCCACTCCTCTTTCTGAGGAGGAGACCTGGCTCTGTATGCCATTAATGGGTTGTGGTGATGATGATGATCTTTTATCCCGAAATAAGCGTTGAAAGGGTTTAAATAGAGGATGTAAATGGTTTGTATAGGAGTTATAGATAGAGTCATATAGCCGAGCTAAGCTGGTCGACTAGGTAATAAATAACATATTTTTAATTTAGACAATAGATTTTTACCTGAATTGTTAGACTTATTAGATTTCTTAAAAGCAGATATAGGTGCTGTACCAATATGTCCTTTGTGGAGTCTATTGAAGTCCGCCTAAATTTATTAAAAAAAATTGATATAAGAAATATTTTACAATAAATGTAATAAGTAATTCAGCATTTATATTTTAAATAAACACTTTTTTTTTAATAATTAATGTTTAATAAATTAAGTCAAAAATTATAATATTACAAATAATAAATTATCTAAAAATAAGCTAAAGCAAATAAAAAACATACAAATTATATAGCAGGCACCAATATCGCTGCAGATAAGCCTCTCTGCTGATAGCAAGCAAGATGCTCAATTAATAGCATGCGGCAACACAGAACACTGAAATGTGATACAACATCTGTATAAAAAATAACAGATTCACTAAATATTTGTAACAATTCTCATTTTTTGTATTTGTATTGTAGTTTAAGGGGAGAAAAGGGAGTGACATATTTTTAGTTTTTTTTAATGTATCATATAGTTTTCTTACTTTTGTATATTGTTAAGTTTTATTCTAGGAATATTCTCCAAAATTGAAAATAAAACCACTAATGGAACAGTCGTCTCAAAAAAAGCTTCTCGTTGTCTCAAAAGATTGCGTCGTCTGATGTTGAATGAATTTTTTGAGCTTTTTGTTCAAATGAAGTAAGGTTTTTATTTTTAAAAAAGCAGTGATGGCCCAGTAGTTAAGACGCTGATGTCAATTCAGGAGGTCTGCGTCCGATCCTGGGCACACGCCTCTAACTTTCTGTTATGTGTGTGGTTTAAGCAATTAAATACTACTTATTGAAACTGCAAACCCGCACTTGGCCAGCGTGTTGGCCTATAATCCCTCCAATGAGGAGACCCGGCTCAGTAGTGCCTAGCCAATATATCTTAAATGATGTAGATTCAGAAAATGAAATTTAAAAAAAATATATTTCCGACCCTTTTCCTTCCTTAAATTATTGTATTGTTTATATAAAATGTTAAAAGTAAAATTAATATAAAATGGCAAATTAAATATTTTTACCAATATTGCATCCCTAGGGTGCCTAATAAGCAGGATAGCAGCTTTAAACTTGTCTGGTTCAAGAGGAGGAGCTTCATGAGTTTTGACAACTAACACTGAGCCATCGGTGACATTTTCTGCTGGAAATCCATGCATCCGGAGACCATAGTCCATGTATATTGAACCAGTTACTACTCCTGAAGAAGTAAAGATTTTATTTAAATCACCTTACCTTACTAATATTATAAATGTGAAAATTTTGTATGTTTGAATGGATTTCAATGAGATTTTGCATTTTTTTTATTTTATAAACAATAGATAAGTGCTTGGCTGCATCTCTCCTGATGGAAAGTGAAGATGCAGCCTAAGATGTAGAACTCTTCTCTAGCAGATGCCTATTTTTTAAAGATACCCAAAATATATGTATTCGGAAAAACTGACGCCAGTAAGGTGTTCCACTACTGAGTTGTCTGTATTAGAAAAAAGGAAACAAATACGAACGAACGGGCAGTGTGTCAACTGCAAAGGGGTGAAGACCGTAAAATGGTGAAGCTGGTATTAAATCAAGCAGTTCCTGGGCACACTCTCCAAAAGCAAAGCATACAGATATATGCTATTCTTTATTCCAGAAAATTCATAGTTTTTACAGGATTATAATAAAAAGTGCTGCTCAGTATTTTAAAAATAGTAAAAGTGGAAATTTCATGAAGAAAAGTGCGAATATTTATAAAGTAACAAACAAAGACAATGTACGAAAGTTATCTTCAAGCAATTTGCAGTGTAAAGTGAAATTCGACGAATAACGGATTATTGTTTAAACCATACTTTTGAATGAGAATCTAAGAAAAATGAACTAAGAGAAGGGCGACATCTAGTCTCAATTATTGAAATTATATAACTGATCAATTCAACCATACAAAATGGAAGAAATAAAAACTTTGTTACTGAAGCGACAAACCGATATCTTGGAACAAAAAGAGGAAATAAAATCGCTTAGTGACAATATAATATTCAAAATGAATGAAAATATGAACAGCAAATTTGATCAATTACAGAGCGAAAATATCGCTGTAAACTCAAAAATAGAAAATCAACAGGCACAGTTAGACTACACAGAGAAGGAAATGATAAAGAAAAATATACTTTTATTTGGTGTAGAAGAAACTGAAAGGGGCTACTTTGATCTTCAAGAAAAGATTCTATGTATAATCAACGAGGGGCTGGAAATTAGCTGCATACCAAACGACATCGATTCTATTCAAAGGAGAGGAAGAAAATTGGAAGGAAAGGTTAGACCAATAGTCATTACCTTCACTACACTTGGCATGAAGATATTAGCCTTGAAAAATAAAAAGAAACTTGAAAACAGGTTTAAATTACTACATCAAGCAAGATTTTCCAAGGAAAGTACTTCAAAAAAGAGCCGAGCTACAAGACCAGGCAAAAATAGAAGCAGACAAAGGAAATAAAGTTATCATTAAGTATGATAAACTTATCGTAATTGAGAAAGACAAGAAAACAAAAACGAAGACAGAACGAAGCGTTCTCGCTCCAACTCTCCTGTTCAACAGCACCCTACGCGAGATCATAGGAACTTTAATAAACCGAAGAAAAATATGACACAATCAATGCTTTCTTATATAAATCAGCAAAAAACACCTAATATCACTCCAGGAAATGAACAAACATACAAAAAATAGCAATCACATCATGACCCCCCTCTCGATCTCCCAATACGGCTGGTCACCGCGGGAGAGCTCAACCAAAACCCTCCAAAGAAATCTTCTACAGCAAGGAAATCTTATCTACATATTTGCACATTCAATGTCAGATCACTAATATCGGCAGAAGAACTTCTTGAGCTAAAAGCAGCATTACAAAATATGAATCATGATATACTTGGACTATGTGAAGTTCGACGATTAGGAGAGAATATCATAGAAGACGATGAATATCTTATGTACTATATAGAAAAAACTAAAGGCCTTTATGGTGTAGGCTTTCTCGATAAATACAAACAAAATATTAAAAAATTCATCAGAATATCAGATAGTTTGTATATTAGAAATAGAATTTGAAAATTTACTTTTCGCAATAATACAGGCATACGCGCCAACCGAAAGCTCGCGCCAAGAAAATATTGATATTCTTTACGAAGACCTGGCTAAAGCCCATGACTGTCTTACCACAAATTGTATCATCTCTATGGGAGACTTTAATGCACAGATCGGTATACCTAGACAGCATGAAGATACAGTTGCTGGAAAGTATGGGTATGGGCACAAAAACTTACGCGGGGAAAAACTCATTCAGTACGCACACCAATACAACCTGAAAATCGTAAACACCAAGTTTAATCTAAAAAATAAAAATAGATGGACCTGGATCTCACCTGATAAAAATACGAAAAATGAAATTGACTATATCATGACCAACTATTTCTAAGTACGCAGTGTTGATTTCATTTCCCTTCGGATCAGATTATAGATTGCTAAGAGCTACTTTTAGCTTGCAAACAATAAAAAAGAGTAGACGAAATTTCAATAATATCTCTGTAAAGCTGAAAACGTTAGAAGAACAAGACATTTACATTACCAATTTAAATAAATGTATACCAGCGTTGTTAGAAAAGCACGAAAAATATAATGTTAATGAATGTATAGACGATCAGATACAACACAAATAGGAAATATAGGGAGCCAGGCTAATAATATCGTTCCAGTCCAAAAGTTCACAGAGATCGACTTACATGAAGAAGCTGTACCGCATAGATGGACCGAGTCTGAAATTATTTTACTTTATAAAAAAGGAGACCCTGATGATATTGCGAATTATTGTCCTATAAGCCCTATGCCATGCCTATATAAATTGTTTGCCTCATGCCTTTTACAAAGAATAAGCTCAGAAATTGACAAGCACCAACCTATCGAACAGGCTGGGTTTAGAAGTGGTTATAACATATCCAAGTTGTCGAACAGGTAATAGAGAAATATTTGAAATATCGCAGGACAATATACATAGCTTTCATTGATTTCAAAAAAGTGTTTGACACTATTTTTCATGAAAGCATTTGGGAGGCGCTGAATAACCAAAATATTAATAATAAATATATAAGCATCTTAAAAAATATTTACGAAAATAGTTCAAGTAGAGTCAAATTAGATAGAACAGGTACAAAGATCAATATAAACAGAGGTGTAAGACTAGGTGATTCAATCTCTCCTAAACTATTCATAGCAGTTCTTCAAGAAATCATGAAAAACCTACCATGGTCTAAGCAGGGTATCAACATAAATGGAGATTTTTTGAGCCACCTAAGGTTCACTGACGACATCATTCTGTTTTCGGAACATTCTCAACAGTTAAACAAAATGATAAATGACCTACACAAAGAGAGCTCAAAAGTAGGGCTGGAAATGAACCTTTGAATTTAGAAGATTGAATCCTAAATTATTATCAAAAAATGTAAACTTAATGTATTGTTAATAAATGTTATATTAATTGTAAATCTGTATGGAATTTAATAAAGCTTTATTATTATTATTAAGTAGAAGTCTCCATAAAAAAAAATTGAAAAAAAAATAAAAATTATAATTTCACAGTTAAGACAGCCATTTACAGTTCCACAAACACACATATTAACCGATAACTTATTATCTTTACTATACTGTACTTTAATAAGTAAACTCACCTGTAACCTGTTGCAACAGATATCTCAGCCAGGTGTTCCCACTGCCCGGGTACGACACCAGAGCCACCACGCTCTGCGTCGGGGGAACACGCCACCGCAGCTGCTTGCACCAGTTCACCTTGGGCGCCTCCCGGAACCCGAGATGATTTATCAAACCCCCATAAGTTCTAACACCACCCCCTTGCAACGGCCGCAGCATAAACATAATTAACGAAAAATATACAATCACTATTATCACGACGAACAGGAATATCGTTCTGCGGGACATATCAGAAATCAATATTTATTACAAAAAATACATTAATATATTTCCTTTGCTTGTTTACATTATACAGCTCTACAAGTCCACGAGCAGTAAACAGACTTTAACAATAAATTACATGTAGATTAGGCTTTATTTTTTGGTAAATAATCAATTAGAAGAATTAATACGCTTGTACTAAGTCATTTAATTTAAATTTATAAATAAATCTGCTTATTTTATTACTTTACTTCCAGTTCTCTTATTTCCTATATAATATTGGTGTACTATCGATGTAAATGTCAAAAATATCGATATTTAAATATCGACAACTTATAAATATTGCTCATCCCCATTTCTATTGTAGCGTTATTGTCATGAATTTATAGGTAAAGATGGAGAACACACTTCACATACCTATTTGAAGCTAACCTATCTCTCACTATCTCGTTCTCAGTGGGCAGACCCTATCTTTCTAAGTAGAGTAACCTTTATTTATTTTTACCGGGACATTGCTATAAGTAGTTGCTTTTTAGTGGTTTATTTATCTACATCTCTGTTTTCTACTAATAACCCCTAAAGATTGATTACAATAAAATATATATGCGTATAATAAATTACGAAAAAAGCTATTTGTTATTGTGGGAAAGTTTGGATGTTTCTGAATTTGTTAATTTTGTAGATTATGAAACCTAATGATTCGTTCGAAATTTCTTGATTAGTCAGTGAGATCTTTTTATACAGTTCGCAATTTTTTATATTACTTCTATACTAATATTATACAGGATATATTTTTTAAATTACGAAAGGGTGAGAGAGATACGTAGGTATTCGATTCAATCTATTGTTCTAAGTGTGGCCTCCATCTTTACCTATAACTTCATGGTTATTGAGACTGTTGGAATGGGACTGTTGATAAAATATCGATATTATTATATAGAAATATCGATATTTATTGAGTATTTTTTGGCGATATATCGATAGTTCGAGGGCTGTCACTTGTGCGTTCGCGGGAGGAAATAGAAGATAACGATAGTCGATATATTTTTAAGAGAATTTATATTTTTTCTCGTCTCAAAATGTATAAAATCATCAAAAACTTAATATACATTCTTTACACTGTTATGTTTTTCTGAAAATTGTTATTTGTCTACAAGGCTTTTCTATTATGGAATAAAAACAGACAAAAAAATTATTAGCAAATCATAAGGTTTACTATAATAGTATTCTGTTTGTAACTTTCAAATATTTTAATTTCATTTATTTTAATTTGTTTAATAAATGTATTGGCTTATAAGTTGTGTAAATCATTTTTGCGTAAACTTACTAAAATGTCGATATTTAAAAATATATCAATAGGCCTATTACTGACTAGCTGGTGGTTTAACAGACTGTTTCTATGGGGTGGTTTATTATTTTTAAAACACCGCAATTCGACATTAAAGTAGTCCCGCTGACTCTTGTATTAGCAGGTTCTCCTACTCTCTTATTAGAACCATGTCAAGTTACGGAAACATTATTTTTTTTTTGTTAAATGGCTTTGAACGTGCTTAAGCACAAATCATTCTGCTAGTGTCGCGTATAATGAAGAAAAAACGAGGGAGACTGAGCGGTATAAATTGCCAAAGATTCAGTGATAATTTCTGTAACTACATCAGGATTAGTGACGGTGATACATAGAGATGGTTATGCGGCAGAAACCTACAAACAAATAAAAATAATTAAACATATTTATACAAAGATACAACCTACATTGCATTACAATTTAATATTATTTACTATAATAAATTTAACTAATTTTTTAACAAACGGGCTAAAGACTAAGGTTAAAATAGTTTTTAAATGTACTGGACGTCAACGTCCAGGTTATCAGGGATAATATCGTATAGTGAATATTTTAATTTTGGGCAGTCAAAAACAATATGATTCATTGAACCCTCATCTAAACCACATTCACAAATAGCACTGTCTTTAATTCTTAGCTTAGCCAGATGCAGTGGAGTACATGCGTGGCATTAGAAGTGGTGGTTGAACTTCTTCTCGTGGATCTTTATCAGCAATATTGAAGTAGTATTGCTTTACTGTATTGCACATACAAGAATTAGTCAACTCATCAATCTATATGAATCCTTTATTAAAATAAATTAAAAGCTACCCCAAAAGTTCCTTATCTTGCTGAAAATCGTCAGCAAACTACATAATCTTAGTTTATTGTAGTTTACAAACTGTTAAATGGTGATAAAATGAGGAGTGATTTCATTGTTTATTGTTACCTCTTATCAAAACGTTAGCATTCCTACGAATTTAATAATGCCTGTAACTATATTAAAGAACATCGATGTTCCATGCTGCATGACAATATCGTTATCACTCATCCCTAATTACAACATCAAAATAATTTGAAGCCTAATGTTACCAGATGAGTACAATCGGAATTTCCCATTTTCCACTACGAAATTATAAAACAGTATGAGTTTACTCACTTCATCTATACAAATAAATAAAATTGGAGTGTCTGTTTGTAATATTAAAATATCAGCTTTTTACTAAGTGCATATGGATGTATACACGCACACACCACATAATATACCAACATTTTTTACAATTTTTGTCATTCTGTCTGTATGTTCCGGCTAATCTCTGAAATTGCTGGGTTGATATTGACGTAACTTAGGCTATTTAACATCTCGCTACGACCCATAGGAGCGGAGCAACACGCGAACGAAGTCGCGCGGGTCGGCTAGCTATGAATAAAAGTGCAAAGTTAAAGGCGTAGGGAATAGATGAACCCATCCCCGCGTAGGGAAATAACTTGCATGAACCTAGTACCAACAAACTATCATATATACTTACAAAAGTATTTACTCAATTAATTAGTGAAGCCGTGTTCTGCAGTCAGGGCAGCTTGAGGGATGTAGTGACCCAACTGAGCCGAGTGCTCCCAGAGGAAGGTCCTGTTCTCATCTACAGCTTGCCCTTACGCACCACTTTTTGGACGCGCACGTCTTCCAAAGGTTCGGGTAGTTTTAAAATAAGCTAGCCAATACGTGGAAACTAAACGGGTATGTAGGATGCACTCCAATGTTTAACCAATCATCATCACAGTTTGACAGACCTCACACATCGACAGAGAATATGGAGAACTCACAGGAGTGCAGGTTTTCTCACGATGTTTTCCTTCAATCATATTCACAATACTATATGAGAAAAAGGTAAGTATGGATAAAATGACAACACTACAGTTAAAAAGAATATTTATGTAATAAACCACACAATAAAATATATTACAAAATACACACAATAAATATATCCGTAAAATAAATTAAAATAACATAGTTCTGAGGTTTCTTTCTGGCATAAAATAATTATCTATTATTTATATGTATAATGTATGTATTGTCATCAAATATCTAATCTTACTAATTAATAAATGTGAAGGTTTGCATGTTTGTTGCTCAATCACGCAAAAACGGATGAAAGTATTTCAATGAAATTTGGCACACAGATACTTTACACCCTGGATTAACACATAGGCTATATTTCATACCGGAAAAATTCGAAGTTCTTGCGGGATAATTATAAAATATGTTTACTGACGTACGTGTGTGAATATTTTTATTTAGAAACAATATATTAAAATTTAAATGGTTTTTGATAAATCTAAGGGCAGGTCGACTAGTACAGGATAAATATCATGACATTATAATAGACATATTGGCACAATTTTCTGAACACTGATAATAAGTAAAAATAAGGCCACGTCGTATTTTTAATACATATTAATGTTCTCCACGACTTTAGGTTTAGGCTGAAGTGACTGGGTATATAATGAAGAAGTTTCCAATTAAAAAAAAAAAAATTATCAATTGTAAAAATTAAAGTAAAATGAAACAAAAACTTAAAAGAATCATTTAAATATATCTTCAAATGAAAAAGTTATGGAACTTTAAAGTTGCGCCTGTAACAATAATTTCGTTTCATGCGGCAGACCAGCTTGTGACGTCACTTCACCTAGTCGACGCGGTCAATCAATTTTAGGTAAATTATCACTTTGTCCTTTTACTGCGCTAAAATAAAAACTACACTACTTATAAATAATTAACAAACAGCTGTACGGAAAACATCTACAAGCAGCGCAAGCGAAATAGGTGAAATGGCGTCAGAGGCCCACAATCGTTCCGCGCTAAAATACTTAAACTTAAATAATGTGTTTCTCAATCATTTATCGACGGATTTCAAAATGTTTTCACGGGTATATTAGTTTCGATCTATATTTCAATTCTATTAAGTTAAATATAGCATTATTGACATCATGTAACTTCTCCATTCAAGTAAAAATAAAATAATTCTTTAAAAATGTCTCAATTTAGATTAAGACTAATAAATGCATTTTAATATTACTAAAAATACTTTATAATAAATCATTTTTCTAAAACCTTACTTCTTGTGAGAGGGCTAAAAAATACTTTCTCGTATTAGAATTCAAGAAATATGACGTTACATTTTTTTATAGATTTTTAATAAATTCGATAAACTCATTATAAAACTTATATTGAGATATATAAATCTATGTTCGATGTAAGAGAGGTAGTATATCTTCACTTCTGACTAGTCTCTGTCTAGAGAGCGTGCGCACACAACATAAAAAACAACAGCATGTTAAGAATACACACAATATTAATAAATAAATAAATAAAAGCGGAAACCTTTGTGGCGACCAGAATACTGTATATTTAAGCTCTCGATTTTCTGAAAAAAAAAATACAATTTGTTTTAGGCTTAAATTGTATTGCGCGCGAGGTGAATGCAGTTAAGTTTAATGTATCTGTCAAGTGATGTGATAAAATTTGAATAATCGATATCTATAAAGAGTATAGATGTTGCTGGGACGTGATAACCATGACCACTCTGCTAAGTGAAAAGACAAAGAATAGATATTGCTGGGAGGTGATAACCACGGGCACTCTGCCAAGAGTGAAGACACAAAGAATAGATATTGCCGGGACGTGATAACTACGACCACTCTGCCAAGAGTGAAGACACAAAGAATAGATATTGCCGTGACGTAATAACTACGACCACTCTGGCAAGAGTGAAAACACAAAGAATAGATATTGCCGGGACGTGATAACTACGACCACTCTGGCAAGAGTGAAGACACAAAGAATAGATATTGCCGGGACGTGATAACTACGACCACTCTGTCAAGAGTGAAGACACAAAGAATAGATATTGCCGGGACGTGATAACTACGACCAATCTGCCAAGAGTGAAGACACGTAGAATAGATATTGCTAAGACGTGATAACTACGTCCACTCTGCCAAGAGTGAAGACACAAAGAATAGATATTGCCGGGACGTGATAACTACGACCACTCTGCCAAGAGTGAAGACACAAAGAATAGATATTGCCGGGACGTGATAACTACGACCACTCTGCCAAGAGTGAAGACACAAAGAATAGATATTGCCGTGACGTAATAACTACGACCACTCTGGCAAGAGTGAAAACACAAAGAATAGATATTGCCGGGACGTGATAACTACGACCACTCTGGCAAGAGTGAAGACACAAAGAATAGATATTGCCGGGACGTGATAACTACGACCACTCTGTCAAGAGTGAAGACACAAAGAATAGATATTGCCGGGACGTGATAACTACGACCAATCTGCCAAGAGTGAAGACACGTAGAATAGATATTGCTAAGACGTGATAACTACGTCCACTCTGCCAAGAGTGAAGACACAAAGAATAGATATTGCCGGGACGTGATAACTACGTCCACTCTGCCAAAAGTGAAGACACAAAGAATAGATAGATATTGCTGGGACGTGATAACTACGACCACTCCGCCAAGAGTGAAGACACAAAGAATAGATATTGCCGGGACGTGATAACTACGACCACTCTGTCAAGAGTGAAGACACAAAGAATAGATATTGCCGTGACGTAATAACTACGACCACTCTGCCAAGAGTGAAGACACAAAGAATAGATATTGCCGGGACGTGATAACTACGACCACTCTGTCAAGAGTGAAGACACAAAGAATAGATATTGCCGGGACGTGATAACTACGACCACTCTGTCAAGAGTGAAGACACAAAGAATAGATATTGCCGTGACGTAATAACTACGACCACTCTGGCAAGAGTGAAAACACAAAGAATAGATATTGCCGGGACGTGATAACTACGACCACTCTGCCAAGAGTGAAGACACAAAGAATAGATATTGCCGGGACGTGATAACTACGACCACTCTGTCAAGAGTGAAGACACAAAGAATAGATATTGCCGGGACGTGATAACTACGACCACTCTGCCAAGAGTAACGACACATAGAATAGATATTGCTAAGACGTGATAACTACGTCCACTCTGCCAAGAGTGAAGACACATAGAATAGATATTGCCGGGACGTGATAACTACGACCACTCTGTCAAGAGTGAAGACACAAAGAATAGATATTGCCGTGACGTAATAACTACGACCACTCTGGCAAGAGTGAAAACACAAAGAATAGATATTGCCGGGACGTGATAACTACGACCACTCTGGCAAGAGTGAAGACACAAAGAATAGATATTGCCGGGACGTGATAACTACGACCACTCTGTCAAGAGTGAAGACACAAATAATAGATATTGCCGGGACGTGATAACTACGACCACTCTGCCAAGAGTAACGACACATATAATAGATATTGCTAAGACGTGATAACTACGTCCACTCTGCCAAGAGTGAAGACACAAAGAATAGATATTGCTGGGACGTGATAACTACGTCCACTCTGCCAAGAGTAACGACACATAGAATAGATATTGCTGGGACGTGATAACTACGACCACTGCCAAGAGTGAAGACACAAAGAATAGATATTGCTGGGACGCGATAACTACGACCACTCTGCCAAGAGTGAAGACACAAAGAATAGATATTGCCGGGACGTGATAACTACGACCACTCTGCCAAGAGTGAAGACACATAGAATAGATATTGCCGGGACGTGATAACTACGTCCACTCTGCCAAGAGTAACGACACATAGAATAGATATTGCCGGGACGTGATAACTACGACCACTCTGTCAAGAGTGAAGACACAAAGAATAGATATTGCCGTGACGTAATAACTACGACCACTCTGGCAAGAGTGAAAACACAAAGAATAGATATTGCCGGGACGTGATAACTACGACCACTCTGCCAAGAGTGAAGACACAAAGAATAGATATTGCCGGGACGTGATAACTACGACCACTCTGTCAAGAGTGAAGACACAAAGAATAGATATTGCCGGGACGTGATAACTACGACCACTCTGCCAAGAGTAACGACACATAGAATAGATATTGCTAAGACGTGATAACTACGTCCACTCTGCCAAGAGTGAAGACACATAGAATAGATATTGCCGGGACGTGATAACTACGACCAATCTGCCAAGAGTGAAGACACGTAGAATAGATATTGCTAAGACGTGATAACTACGTCCACTCTGCCAAGAGTGAAGACACAAAGAATAGATATTGCCGGGACGTGATAACTACGACCACTCTGCCAAGAGTGAAGACACAAAGAATAGATATTGCCGGGACGTGATAACTACGACCACTCTGCCAAGAGTGAAGACACAAAGAATAGATATTGCCGTGACGTAATAACTACGACCACTCTGGCAAGAGTGAAAACACAAAGAATAGATATTGCCGGGACGTGATAACTACGACCACTCTGGCAAGAGTGAAGACACAAAGAATAGATATTGCCGGGACGTGATAACTACGACCACTCTGTCAAGAGTGAAGACACAAAGAATAGATATTGCCGGGACGTGATAACTACGACCAATCTGCCAAGAGTGAAGACACGTAGAATAGATATTGCTAAGACGTGATAACTACGACCACTCCGCCAAGAGTGAAGACACAAAGAATAGATATTGCCGGGACGTGATAACTACGACCACTCTGTCAAGAGTGAAGACACAAAGAATAGATATTGCCGTGACGTAATAACTACGACCACTCTGCCAAGAGTGAAGACACAAAGAATAGATATTGCCGGGACGTGATAACTACGACCACTCTGTCAAGAGTGAAGACACAAAGAATAGATATTGCCGGGACGTGATAACTACGACCACTCTGTCAAGAGTGAAGACACAAAGAATAGATATTGCCGTGACGTAATAACTACGACCACTCTGGCAAGAGTGAAAACACAAAGAATAGATATTGCCGGGACGTGATAACTACGACCACTCTGTCAAGAGTGAAGACACAAAGAATAGATATTGCCGGGACGTGATAACTACGACCACTCTGCCAAGAGTAACGACACATAGAATAGATATTGCTAAGACGTGATAACTACGTCCACTCTGCCAAGAGTGAAGACACATAGAATAGATATTGCCGGGACGTGATAACTACGACCACTCTGTCAAGAGTGAAGACACAAAGAATAGATATTGCCGGGACGTGATAACTACGACCACTCTGCCAAGAGTAACGACACATAGAATAGATATTGCTAAGACGTGATAACTACGTCCACTCTGCCAAGAGTGAAGACACATAGAATAGATATTGCCGGGACGTGATAACTACGACCACTCTGTCAAGAGTGAAGACACAAAGAATAGATATTGCCGTGACGTAATAACTACGACCACTCTGGCAAGAGTGAAAACACAAAGAATAGATATTGCCGGGACGTGATAACTACGACCACTCTGGCAAGAGTGAAGACACAAAGAATAGATATTGCCGGGACGTGATAACTACGACCACTCTGTCAAGAGTGAAGACACAAATAATAGATATTGCCGGGACGTGATAACTACGACCACTCTGCCAAGAGTAACGACACATATAATAGATATTGCTAAGACGTGATAACTACGTCCACTCTGCCAAGAGTGAAGACACAAAGAATAGATATTGCTGGGACGTGATAACTACGTCCACTCTGCCAAGAGTAACGACACATAGAATAGATATTGCTGGGACGTGATAACTACGACCACTCTGCCAAGAGTGAAGACACAAAGAATAGATATTGCTGGGACGCGATAACTACGACCACTCTGCCAAGAGTGAAGACACAAAGAATAGATATTGCCGGGACGTGATAACTACGACCACTCTGGCAAGAGTGAAGACACAAAGAATAGATATTGCCGGGACGTGATAACTACGACCACTCTGTCAAGAGTGAAGACACAAATAATAGATATTGCCGGGACGTGATAACTACGACCACTCTGCCAAGAGTAACGACACATATAATAGATATTGCTAAGACGTGATAACTACGTCCACTCTGCCAAGAGTGAAGACACAAAGAATAGATATTGCTGGGACGTGATAACTACGTCCACTCTGCCAAGAGTAACGACACATAGAATAGATATTGCTGGGACGTGATAACTACGACCACTCTGCCAAGAGTGAAGACACAAAGAATAGATATTGCTGGGACGCGATAACTACGACCACTCTGCCAAGAGTGAAGACACAAAGAATAGATATTGCCGGGACGTGATAACTACGACCACTCTGCCAAGAGTGAAGACACATAGAATAGATATTGCCGGGACGTGATAACTACGTCCACTCTGCCAAGAGTAACGACACAAAGAATAGATATTGCCGGGACGTGATAACTACGACCACTCTGTCAAGAGTGAAGACACAAAGAATAGATATTGCCGGGACGTGATAACTACGACCACTCTGCCAAGAGTAACGACACATAGAATAGATATTGCTAAGACGTGATAACTACGTCCACTCTGCCAAGAGTGAAGACACATAGAATAGATATTGCCGGGACGTGATAACTACGACCACTCTGTCAAGAGTGAAGACACAAAGAATAGATATTGCCGTGACGTAATAACTACGACCACTCTGGCAAGAGTGAAAACACAAAGAATAGATATTGCCGGGACGTGATAACTACGACCACTCTGGCAAGAGTGAAGACACAAAGAATAGATATTGCCGGGACGTGATAACTACGACCACTCTGTCAAGAGTGAAGACACAAATAATAGATATTGCCGGGACGTGATAACTACGACCACTCTGCCAAGAGTAACGACACATATAATAGATATTGCTAAGACGTGATAACTACGTCCACTCTGCCAAGAGTGAAGACACAAAGAATAGATATTGCTGGGACGTGATAACTACGTCCACTCTGCCAAGAGTAACGACACAGAATAGATATTGCTGGGACGTGATAACTACGACCACTCTGCCAAGAGTGAAGACACAAAGAATAGATATTGCTGGGACGCGATAACTACGACCACTCTGCCAAGAGTGAAGACACAAAGAATAGATATTGCCGGGACGTGATAACTACGACCACTCTGCCAAGAGTGAAGACACATAGAATAGATATTGCCGGGACGTGATAACTACGTCCACTCTGCCAAGAGTAACGACACATAGAATAGATATTGCTGGGACGTGATAACTACGACCACTCTGCCAAGAGTGAAGACACAAAGAATAGATATTGCTGGGACGCGATAACTACGACCACTCTGCCAAGAGTGAAGACACAAAGAATAAATATTGCTGGAACTTAATAACCACGACCACTCGGCACTCAGTTAAGCATAAAGCGACAAAGGAGAATAAAGAGTATGTCGATAAGGATTCAACTTTGTTTTAGCAACATATAAGCACAATAGTAAGACTGCTTTAATTATTGGTATAAAAAATGAAAGTTATTAATAAAATCATTTGTAACAATTTCATAAATGGAATTTAAATCAAATTCCCACTGCTTAAAAAAGTGACAAGTTATTATCCAGAATGCCATTTAAAAAAGACAATGTTGAATGGTTTCACTATTTTTATATGTTTATGTGTTTGGAAATATCGGTAACATGTGAGGTAGCATATAATAACATGCACTTGTTAGCTAGACAGATTCTGAATCCCTTTTTACCAATACAATATCATGAAGTTGCCATATAAGTATCAAAAAGTGTATGATTAATGTAAAGGACAACACTACTGTATAGGCGAATGAGACTGATGAATGTGATTCCGCTCTTTAACTTATGTCCCGACTGCAATCAACTGGCGTGCTTACTATATCTTAACATATGTGATACTGTTATAGTAAAAGATAAAAATGAACTAAATTTAGTATTTGCACAATTAATAATGAAATCTCCATAAGACCAACTTGAATAATTCCCCAAATTCAGGCAAATTACCCTCAGTGTGGCAATACCATTTTGACTATACTTTACGTGCCTACCATTAATTTCTTTGTTTATTTTTTTAAATAACAAAAGATTAAATTTCATAAACCTACCTACAATCGCAGCTCCATATCCCATTTTGCTTGTACCCATCCTATAAGAACAAGTAGGCACAAATATCTCATACAGCCACTCACTTCCCAGTTCAATAGTCAACACTGGATCTTTATATTGATATTTATGAGTCTCTTTGGACTCGAAACTCCTTTTTTGTCTAACATATTTGGAGGTATGTTCGTGAGCACAGAAGTAGATGTCAGCGTGTATTGCCGTATCCACCTAAAACAATAAAAAGTAATGTTAACATATTTTACTGTAAAAGTGAAAAAATTGTATTATATTTCAATTTTATTTGTTTATATAATTTCCCTACTAAACCAGTAATTGTTGTGTATGTCCACCATTATTTTTAGTATGTAAGATAATTTATGCTGGCAATACTGTGAATATATTATGTTGTTGTTTTCCTGTTTATTAACTTCTTGTATTAATTTATGGATTACATAAAAATGCAAGTCATAAAAATGATCAAATATATAATTTTATATTTTTGACATTTTGATTATGTTGTTACCATGACCGCCAAGTATCTTTGACGCGTTCTGGTCGAGCCGCATGTGGGCCAAACTTAACTCCTCCCTCTCCTATCCCATTAATTCCGCGGATCTAGTGGATTGTGGGCTCTTGCTCAAGGTCCACTGAAACCGCAGCGTTATTCTCTTCACTACTCTAATACCTGACCTACCTAATTCTATTTTTGAAGTTGCAAATCATTGGCAAAACAAGAAAATATCTCTTGTATTATCACTTACCATCAAGTGTGCTGTTTGTTCGTTTGTGCCTTATCTGTCATTAAGAAAAACATTTGCCTCGAGAGTATAAGTATTATGAATTGACAATTTACCTGTCGTCCATAAACAGTTTTTGAAGCAACAGGATAATGGAATACACCAATTTTTATGTTCTGATCTACATCATCAAGTTCCTCAGGAACTTTGTACATTATTGAGTTCACTTTGTAGAAGGTGATGTTCTTAAAGCTTATAACGGATGGCTGATTGAAGACTTTGTTAAATTCTTCAACTTTGTCTTGTCTTATTGGTTCATTTTCTCCACCTATATCATTGTCTCCTGGCAGCCATACTTGCTAAAATTAAAATCTAGTAAATTTATAAGTTTTATATATTTTTATTTGTAGAAGTACCTGTGAATAGGAGATCTCGCTTTACAATCTCTGACAATTATTTAAATCTCTCACAAAAGAATGTGTTTTTAATTATTCTCATATGGCAACATAATAATTGTTTTCGCCAAAGATACCCAAAATTAAAAAACTATCGCAAGGTGAGTATGGTTCCATCTTGTAAACTTGTTAATTTTTGAGATTTTACACAAATATAATATATTTCAAATACATTTACAGGTATACTTTCTGATTCTAATAAAATAGTATAAAATAAAAGTTGTTTACCACAACTGGGTAATATATTTGATATATGTTAGCCAGCCTCTTCACATAGCCATGGAATTCTGACCTCGTAGATATTGAGCCTTCGTCCATCAAATCACCTAAATAGACCAGAACATCTGGCTTAAAGTGACTCAGTACCTTTGAGAATGTTGACTTTAGATATCTGGAATAACATTTATTTATTAGATTAAAGTGAATATTTTAATTTAATGAATGTAGTCCTACAGTAAACCAATAAATGAAACAAAGAAAAGTTGCTACACCTTTGAAATGGTTTGACCGATTTTAATGAAACTTTTTTGTAGCTCTAAGAAGAGGTTGTAGGCTGTTTTTTATACTACTTAGTGATAAGATCCCCTTTCAATATGGCAAAACAAAGTTTGCCGGGTCAGCTATAAGAATTTATATTATTTTTTTTTCTTTTTTGATAAGATTACTAGCAGTATGGATCACATACTACTAGTATTCCCTTTACCCCTCCAACTAAGCTAAAATGCTTGTGCTAGGAGTGGGCCACGCCAGTAGTCCAATGTCCGAGATTTGAACCTACGACTTGTTGATCGTGAATCCAACGCCCGAACCACTGAGCTACTGACACTTCTATTATAAATATTGTACAGAGTTTTTCAAACTATTTGTCTACCCAAGAGGGTTAATATCACTTTAGGTGACACTTAAAAAAATTATTATAATTAAATTCTTAATCCTTGGAAACAAATTATATGTATGACATATAATTTGTAATATTATGAACTAGTCGACCCACACTGGCTTCAGATGGGAGCAATTTACCACCATAATTAAAATATTTAGGCCCTTACAACAGTAAACATATTATTAATATCTTGCAAGAACTCCAAATTCTTATGGGATAAAAAGTAGCTTGTGTTTATCCAGGTTATTAAGTATCTGTGTACCAAAACTTTAACGAAATCTATTCTATATTGGGTAATAAACATACAAACTTTAAAATGTATATTATTAGTAAGATTTATTCAGATTTTTGAAAGAAAAATAGAGAAAAACTAGTAAATTTAGATGTTTGTTATTAGATTCACACATAGGACACATGTTTAATCTTTAATATGTTTCTATACTGTTAATTAAAAAGACACCTTTTGATATATTATTTTTTATTCAATCATGTTTTGTTGTTTTGTAATGACGAGTCTATCTTAAAATGAAAATAGGACACATTTACCCCGAAAGGGTCTATTCTTCTATAGTGATAAAAGGGAGTTGTTTACACAAATAAAATAATAACTGTTTACCTATCACTATCCCAATTGATAAGCAAGCTCAAAGGCGGAGGAACAGCTTGCTCTCCTTGAATTTGTGGATCTGCGATAAATAATATCTTCGTACATTTCGAGACTTGATCGCATTCCAACTCTTCCCAGAACAGAGGCTGTATAACGTACACAAACCATTCACAGTAAAAAGCAACAGCCAATGCAACTGCTATTACGTATTTTATGGTTGTACTAAAATAATAGTAATTGATTAACAAAATAGATTATGAATTATTATTTTTTCATTTTTTACGATAAATTACCTTCTTCGTAAATACATTAGTTTCATTTCTTAAATTGGAGCGAATATGAGATTTTATCTTATCTCAAACATTTTGTGATTATCGCTCTTGGTTTGATTGAAAAAGTTGAACTATAAAGCCAGAAATGATTTTGGGCAAAGATGATATCATTAGTAAATTATCTTTTTTAGTTTCTAAGTTTTCAGCTTTTATACAGGCTTTGTTTTGACATAGGAACAAGGAACGCCGATTGTATCTACTCTCAGACAGACCACAGATCAACTAGAGATACTACGTAGACAGACACTCGTGAGATCGATTAATCGAAGTTATGAAGATTTTTATAGTTCGATATTTAGCAATGAATCGATTTTTTACCCGACTACGGCAAAGCTAAAAGGAAGGGTTATGATTTTGGCTGTCTACATACTACTACTATGATTATTTATAATTAGAGGAACACTACTATGAAACAGAAATGGTAGGAATAAATGGGTGCGACCACGGTTCTACCAAGACCATTTTTATACCTATGTATTTCTGAGTTTCTACCTGAATTATTTTCTTTTTTCGTCCTTCTTAGACCACTTTTTTACGTAGTCGGGTTATAGTTTTTAAAACTTTTTTTTTAGAACGAGTTATTTGGTACTAGTCCGCCCCGGCTTCACGCGGGTGCCATTTAATAGTTATTGTGTCTTATCTACTTAGATTTACAATAAACTTTTATTTTCTATATATTGCACTATAAAAACATTCAGGCGTTCAATAAACATTAGGTATTATTATCCCACAGGAACTGAATTTTTCCGAAACAAAAAGTAGCATATATATTAATCCTTTTTTCTAAGGTATCTGTGTGCCAAATTTCATTGAAATCTGTTCAGCCTTTTTGCGTGATTGAGTAACAAACATCCAAACAAGGGTCGGGCAACCAGAAAAGTAACAAAATATTTTTACAGTCCTACCCTCACTTTCATACTAATCATCAAAATATTGTAGCAGGTGCAATATTTTTTTTATTAAATTAATTATTTGCTTAAAGTGGCAACAGATTGTTTTAAATACAGGTACTCGTAGTAATATAGGTAGGTACTCGATATTATCAACAATCAGGACTTTACATACAGTCTTTATCACGATATGTTCAAAAGATATCTTTTTTTTGAGTTCCCAGTTTGAATACCTTTCTAAAAGTAATTTCATATGTCATTAACGTCGCATTTTGGCGGGAAATGTTCAGATTGGCCAAAAGAATAGCGTCCGTGGTTTGCTATAAATAAGCCAATCAGATACGACTAAAAGAAATATTAATAAATTGCAATTAGCATACCACAAAATAAAATCATAGCACAAGTAGGCATACGATATAATATTACAGTAGGTTATTGTTGATCTCTTGAAAAAGAAGATTATACAATGCATAGGTAAAACAAAGGTTATTAACCAAATAAAATCAGTTTTATAAGTATCTGTAGTTCCTAGTTATATAAGTCATAAATAAATAAACACATATGCATACGACACACGCACGCGCACACACACATTTTCAAACACATATTTTTTTTATTTTTATTGTGGTTAACTTACTAAAATAAGTATATAAAACTGTATTCATAGTTTTGTTACAAATTTGGAAAAAATTATAAAAATGTGGTGGGGTGGGTATTTGCAACGCAGTTTTTACTTTTGCAGTATCATCCTTGCCAATGTTGTCAAGTGCAAATGTAAATGTTAGTGAATAAAGTTTTTATTATTAAAAAAAACTTAAGCCTTAATTTAAATTAAAATGTAATCGATTTTTTTTTGCCTTGTTTCGCTATCGGCTCTTCCAAGTTCCAGCCTTAATCGGATGGTCTGAAATAAATGCTGTTACATGAGGGGCGCTCCTTTGAGCATCCTCCTCGCTCATTTCAAACAATGGAGCTATCTAGTCTCCAAATCCGAAATACGCCATCTCTTCAGTCTGCTATTGGTTTCAGAGTTCAACAATTTCTTAGCGAGAATGTTCAATTCAATTCAATCTTAGATTTATGGCTTTTAGGCGTGCAAGTTGAACACATTTAACTTCGCCAATGTCACGTGAGATGGTCAAAGCAGTTAAATTGAGCTAGAGTACGGTAAAATATATACTTTAATTTGACTATATGTACATGAAAAATAGGTAGCGGTTGTTAGTAAATCTGGAACAAAAAAAACACACACACATCATAATATAAGTAAAAATAATAAAATATTGTTATTTATAATTTAATATTATTAGTTTTAATATATTTACATAAGAATGTACATAAGGGACTAAACACAAACATTTAACACTCAAGGGACGGGGGACTAACGAGGCAGAATGTCATAGAGAGGGTGTAAGAGCTTAGAACAGTTAAAAATGATGTGAGAGGCAGAGCCTTCGTCTAAGCCAGATTCGGACAAATCGAGCGAGATTGTTAGGGTGGCTTAGTAGTCTTTCTTTGTATTTTTTACTGTTGGTATTCCTTAGTACTTGTGGATTTCCCTGTTACAGTCTAGCCTCTGTCAGCCTTAGCTAAAATTCTTAGGGCAGTATTTTGGAATCTTTGAATTTAAATAAAATCTATAATTATATACCTAGGTATTTTAAAGTAGAACTGTAGCAAAACTTTAACTGCATTCTCTAAGATAATCATTCTAAGTTAGTAATAAAAAGGCTAAAATATCTTTATAAATTTTAATTGAAAAGTTACATAATTTTATAAATAAAAGTTAAGAAGTATTAGACATTCGAATTTTTCGCAATATTGTTTGGCAATTTTCAATGTTTCCAGTACAAATTTCCAAGTACATCTGCAGCGGTAGAACTCTTGGTGAATTGATTTGCATTAAAATTTTTCTAGCTGTTATTAAATCTCCTCTAAGTATACGACATACTGCTGCTTTAGCCCAAACACTGACCTCAATCATATCACGCAAAGGATGGGGAAGACCATTGACCAAATCATGAATCATTGGAGGGTGCAAGTGTTCCACTGCATCTACGATCTTATCAAGAGTTATTAAAGCTTCTGCAGCATATATGTGTGCCCAAGCCTTCTGTTCATTTGTCGCATCTGTTTGACTGAGTAACTCTTTAGCGGACACGTGTGCTGATAAAGGATCTTGCAAAAGGAGGAAAATGTAACTTTGAAGTACAAAAATTTGGTTTCTCAATTCACATCTTTGCTTCCAATTAATTGGAGGACCAGGAGGCGCTTGGATTACAGATGTAGCTGTCTCATTTAGAGTTTCTTGGTCAGAAAGTAAGCTAATTGCATTTCTTAAACACAGGGCAGCAAATTCTAATGACAGTGAGGGTATTGCAAATGATTCTCCTGATGAAGAATATTTTTCTTTTTCTTTGGATAGTAAAATCCTCATATGTGGTCCACTCCCTAACTTTTTGACTGTAAACTGTTGCATTTCTTCACTACAGCACTTCTTTACACAACACTCTGCCAGTCTTAACCAAATCCGAGGATTATTTGGATAGTGACGGGCAGCCTCCACTAAGCACTCAAATGCCCCATCACAGTTCTTAGAGGCTAGTAATGCTAAACCTAAATTAAATATATACAGTGGTCTATCTTTACATGTTATTAAACTTTGACTGTCTTCACTATCCATCGACTTGAAGTGTTCTTTCACAGCATTCTGGAAATATTTTGATGACAAGAATGGTTTTTTGATGGATAGAAAGATTAAACCGAGATTATTATTAGTTGCCGCCCATATGTCTTCTCCTTGTGTTTTTAAATCATAATTAAATTCCATACTCCTGTACTGACCTAGGGTCTCGGAAGCATCCTCACCATTCATATATTTTTGTTGTGCTAATATAAAAATATTTTCAATTGAATCGGGTTTTAGATTAATTTTTTGTCCAAGATACAATTGTGCCCTGGAAACCAATCTTTCAAATAAGTCACATACTTCATCATTAGTCTTAAGTGGTTCACCATGATCCTTAGCTATTTCCAATGTCTTTTCATAGGTCCTTCTACACAATGTTGCCTCTAGCAAGAGTAAAATAATTGAATGAAGTAATTTTGTGTCTTTAATAATGTTTTTGTTTGTCAACAATTTCTCTAATACAACTGTGCATTGATAGTAATACCTGGAGTGGTACAGAACGACAGCATAATTGTAAAGTAAACATGGTTTAGTCAAATCCTTTACTTCAACCTCAGGAAATAAACATCCTATGAATTGTTGGAGTGATTTTTTGAATTTTTCAATGTTTTTCATCTCGCTAGCCGCAAATTCAACTACAGCTTTATTGTGTTGCACTCTTTTCAACAATGCACTGTTGTTGCACACCAATCCTTCTAATTCATTTAAATGATGTAAGGCACCAGAATAGTCCTTGTTTAGATAGCATTGATGAGCAAGAACAGCTGGTTCATCTGTAGAGTTTGACATGATTTTGCGAAATTAACTTTAAATTAATTATTATTTTAGGTAAATTTTTTTTTGTTTAATAGCTTTGAATGTGCTTAAGCATAAATCATTCTGCCACTGTCACGTATAATGAAGAAAACACGAGGGAGACTGAGCGGTAAAAATTTGCCAAATATTTAGTGATAATTTCTGTAACTACATGATTAGTGACAGTGATACGTAGAGAAAGTTATGCGACAGAAACCAACCAAATATTAGGGATGATCGATATTCATCGATGGTGAATAAACATGGATGTTTAGCTGGAAAACATCGATGTTATAAGAATAAAATATCGAAAAGTCAATCATTCTTTAGGACGCGCTCTAGTCTGTATTGGATGAACTAGGTTTGACTATCAAGTTAAATATTAATTAGCTATAACTACCAATTTTAACTATTTTCCACTAAATGACACTGATTAACGAAACCGGAGGAAGCCGTACGATGAGTTATACCTATAGGTATTTTTTGCATTTCTGAGAGATAAAATAAAACTGTCAGCTGTTCCAGTCATTCTTAATTAGTGTAGCCAAGTTTTAACTGTGAATCTACAGTTTTTGAAAATCTCGTGTCTCGTTTTTAGGTTAATTAGGCCTCGAAATCTTCAGTTTTTTTTATAATTAAATGATTTTTTTTTGTTTTTCATTATCTACTCCCTATAATGTATCCAATTTATTACTATCATTAAATAATGCAAAATAATAAAAAGATAAAGATGTAGATTTACTGTTATGTCAAATCGTCAACTACAGTGTGAGTGTTGCCAGACCGGGGTCTATTAATCGGGTGTGAAAAAATAAAAACAGACGGTACAACATTATAACATGAAGTGTTGTTTCGTTTAATTTTGTTTACTAATTGTAGTAATTATTTCTCCGACCTTTAACAAGATTAAAGAATTATCTCTGTTACAATATATCATATAATTATAAGAACGTGTCAGATAAAAATATACCTATCCTTTGTATTGAAAAGTATGAGACCTTATTACCCGTATTGAGTGCTTCTATATAAACTGGTGAAAGGCACCGTTCCAACCAACAAACAGATAACTGGTCACCAACCAGATTGATTGTATGGACGGCGACGCTCTAGCGAGTGGGCTTCCTAAACTGGATAATGCTGTTTTCTAGGAATGTCAGAAGTAAAATATAACAATATTTATTAAAATATAAATATCGTCATTTCGATGATTTTCAAAAGATTTTAGATTTATAAAATTATAGTTTAGCTCAATGTGTAATATCAATAGTAATTTTTATATAAAATGTACAAAAATCTCAATAAAAATGTATATTTTTATCAGTATTTCTTTTTATTAGGAAAATGATTACAAACGTCAAAAGCAGCAGCCAAACCGGTGTTTGTCCGGTAGCGAAAGTAAAAAAAAGAGCTCTTTACATGCTCAGCTATCAGCCAGCTAGATACATTATTTCCGGTCGTTCCTATCATTTTTTGATAGTGACTTTAGTTAGATAAGTAAATAAAAATATAGTTTTTAATATTGAATATTTTGTATCGATATATCGGCTAAAATATCGATATATTGAATTAAAAATATCGATACATTAGTAACAAGCCTACTGTTCCGTTCATAGCACGGTCATGGTAAGATACGCTATAGTGTGCAGATGCCTTTAATCGGCATTGTAAAAAATCGAGACTATTAAATATATTTTAAAAATTGTCATTGTCAATTATTTTTTGGTCATAGCGATATATATAATGGCGACATTTTAAGAATGCACTTATTTTTAATAGATTGCATCACAATACATTCTTCTTTATACTCGTATAATTAATGATTATTTATTCATTATTTTTAAAAGGTTTAAGGAATAAATACTTACTTTAATAATTTAGTTACACTAGTAACTAATTATAAAACAATTTCATGCCGCAGGGCAGCTTGAGGCGAGCTGTTGGGGAGTAGCGACCCCACGGACCTGCTAGGGGAAGGTCCTGTTCCTCATCCTCAACTTGCCTTTACTGGCTGGTTGGAATGAACACTGACGAGGAACAGATCCCCTACCTCTGGCTTGCCTTAACCGGCCGATCAGAGTGGAGCCGCGAGAACTTATGTTCTAAGGGTACATGTGTCACGTAAGTGGTTAGTTGGCACGTGAGGTTCCCTTCGGGAGGGACCAATGTTCGGGTAGAAAAACATCCCTACCCTTAAGCCGCTCAGCAAATGTTGCCCCCTAGTTGCAACGTATAAGCGACCTTTCACGGGGGCCCATTGATGAGTTTGCGAGTCTCCGTCTACCCATTTTTCAAAGTATAAAACGGGTAGACGCCATAGTTCATCCATAGCACTTAGTTGTCGAGTACACTATCACCGCAATCCATAGCCAAGCATTATTAGTTCCCATATATTGCTATAGTCCTACATAAGCCGGGGATTGTCCTTGGGTGCATTCTCATAGTGCATACAGGGATAATCGCCGGTTTGTGTCACATCTCATATTAAATTAAATAGTCTAAAGGGCCTCTACGTGTTGGCTACGGCTCCGCGCACGCCTTCCAAAGATCCGGGTCACTGTTGACCCGTGATTGGAAAAGACATACAAATAATAATAATAATGGCGGATCGTCCTTCGTTATCCAGGGTGTCGACCAATCCAGGGAAATAATGAACCAATAAGGATTAAGCGGGGTATATTCCAAGGCGATAGTTTGAGCCCATTGTGGTTTTGCCTAGCTCTGAACCCTCTTAGCTCTACAACGAGAGATTAAAGACATTCCTGCAGTGGCAAATACCTGAGGAACAGGCTGGTTTTGTTAGAGGTCGAGGTACCAGAGAGCAAATTGTCAATGTCAGGCAACTAATAGAGAAAAGCCGTGAATTCTGCAAGCCAACACTGATGTGCTTTATTGATTACTCTAAGGCTTTTGACAGCGTACGCTGGGATTGTCTCTGGAAAATATTACTGGAGATGGGAGCTCCTCAGCACTTGGCAGTGTTAATTGCTAACTTGTACAAAGATGGTGAACCTGTTGTGAGAGTCAATGACGCGATATCAGGACCTTTCAAACCGGAGAAAGGGGTACGACAAGGATCCTATCCCCCATCCTTTTCAACATCTATGGAGAGTTCATCATGAGAAGGAGGAGAAGCCTTGGATGACTGGCAGGGTGGCATCTCGATAGGCGAGATGAAGATTAGTAACCTTCGATATCACTCTTATCGCATCGTCTGAAGAAGAACTTGGCGAACTTTTCAGAATGGTCCAATATGAAAGTGCAGGTTGGTCTAACAGTCAATAGATCAAAGACTAAAGTTTTAATAGTAGATAGGGCTGGTACTCTTACTCGAACCGGAGAGCTAAGTGATCTCGAATTTGTCTCTGAGTTTTTGTATCTCGGCTCACTACTGACCAACCAAGGAGGCTGCGAGAAGGAGATCCGGCGACGAGCTCAAATGGCCAAGTCTGCAATGAGCAAACTGACCCGAATATGGCAGAACAGAAAAATATCGAATAAAACGAAAAAGCGGCTCGTGCAGACTCTGGTATTCTCCATCTTTCTCTACGGCTCAGAATCTTGGACAATCCGTTCACTGGAAAGGAAGAAGATTGGTGCTGGCTTCTGCGCATACCGTGGACCGCCAAAAGAACCAATGTTTCGATTCTGCGACAACTAAACATAAAAACGAGACTGTCAAGTATTTGCTACCAGCGTGTCCTTCGCTATTTTGGGCACATAGCGCGAAGGCAGCCCGACAGCCTAGACAAACTGATGGTGCTTGGCAAAGTGGAGGGGAAACGACCACGAGGCCGCTCCCCCACACGATGGTCGGACCAAGTTACTAATCTCACGGGCCTCAAAGTGACCACAGCCCTGAGGAAGGCCGAGGACAGAACGGACTGGAGAAAGCTCATAAAGACCGTGACCCAGAACCTGGACCAGTGGACACGACCTTCAGAAATGAAGCAAGCGACCGAGAGAGAGAGAGAACCCTCTTAGCACATTGCTGGAGAATTCAGGGTTGGGTTATCGTTTGCGGAGAGGTGGTCAGGTAATATCCCACTTGCTTTACATGGATGATCTAAAACTGTTCGCTCCTACCAAGTTACAACTAATCGAGTTACTAAAAGTAACCGAAACTTTTAGTAACTCTATTAGAATGGAATTTGGAGTGGATAAGTATGCGGTCATGCATGTGAAGATTGAGGAATCCGAGGGGATCCAATTGTTGGATTCCGTAAACCTTAGATCACTCTCTGCTGACGAGACCTACAAGTACTTGGGTATGTCGGAACCGTTAGGGATTATCGAGATTGGCATGAAACAATCAGTGCGGGAACGCTTCCTTGCCCGCCTGAGAAAAGTATTGAAAAGTCTTTTGTCAGGAGGGAATAAGGTGCGCGCCTACAATGGTTGGGTCATGCCAATTCTCATGCACTCCTTCGGCACACTCAAGTGGACTCAGAAAGAACTAGACGACTTGGATAGAAAAGTTCGTGCATTGCTTACCACATATCGAATGCATCACCCTCGATCTTCGGTAATGAGATTGTACATCCCTCGGAAATGTGGGGGTCGAGGCTTTTTGAATGCTAAGACTCTCCATAACCGGGAGGTGTGCAATCTCAGGGAGTATTTCCTTCAAACCGACGTGGGAATGCATCGGGATGTGGTTGCAATGAACAAGGGACTCACCCCGCTCTCCTTGGCAAAAGAGAACTGGCGCAAACCTATAGTACTTAGCACCGACAACCGCAAGGAGGTACGGAAGAGCAAGGAGTTACACGGACGCTTCTACCGTGCCCTTCATGGGGACGAGCTCGACTTTAAAGCGTCCGTATCTTAGCTACGGTTCGGTAACCTATTTGAGAAAACCGAAGGTTTTGTCTGTGCAATCATGGACGAAATTATCATGACGAGAAACTACCGGAAGTATATTGTGAGGGATGGCACGGTGGACATATGTCGGGCTTGTCACAGTTCGGGCGAATCACTCATACATATTATTTCCGGTTGTCCTCGTCTTGCTAACAGCGAGTATTTGCACAGACACAACCAAGTGGCCAATATTATCCACCAACAACTTGCTCTTCGATACGGCCTTGTGGAGTCCGAGGTGCCGTACTATAGGTATGCGCCCGACCCAGTTCTCGAAAATGGTCGTGTCACGTTGTACTGGGATCGAACTATCATCACTGACAGGACTATTATTGCCAATAAGCCTGATATAGTGGTGATAGATCGATCGGACCGCTGCACAATGATTGTTGACGTCACCATCCCACATGACGGGAATCTCGTGAAACTTGAGAAAGATAAACAAATGAAATATCTTGATTTAGCTCATGAGATTGTCGACATGTGGGATGTGGACTCAGCAGTCGTTGTGCCGGGCCAATGGCCTAATGGCCAAGAGCCACGATCAATACCTTAAGAGGCTCGCGTTGGATGGATGGGTCAAGGGCCTGATGCAGAAAGCGGTACTACTGGACACGGCACGTATGCGGAAGTTCCTCTCTAAAGCCCTGACTGTCGGTAGCTTGGACCGTGTTCTAGCTGCCGGTTGGCCTCTATTTTTTATATTTTTAAATGTATTTTGTTTTTTTTTTAGATATATTTAAAAATGTTAATTGTAGGAATTGTAGAGAAATAAAAAAATAATAATAATAAAACTTTATTAGACATAAAAGAAAGCTTAAATTAACAGATTACCCTGGCTTCTGCGCTAGTGAAAACTGTGTTGCAGACGCCAGTTTCCTCCTCTAAATTGTATTCAATTATGTCCTAAGGATCTTACGTAATTAAAACTAATTATATAAATTTACAAATAAAAGTAGAAAGAGAAAAAAAAAACAGTTCAGTAACATAACCTATTTCTTATTTCTAAAAGCTATTTCTTAATTCTTTAATTGCAAGTCCAAGTTTCTAAAGATTACCACTTCTCTTTAAATAAGTTAAATTTACAATCATTTAGTTAAAACAAAAAAAAACAAATTATATAAACTACCCCCACTTTTATGAGTCTTTCAAAGGTAACACTGGCCATTGTGCAGTTGAGATTCTGAAAGACACATGGTTACTATTTAACTTTAATGAATTTGACAAATAACATTTGGTTAGTGTTGCCAGAAAAACATAATAAATAGTGTTAGTACCTATTTATCTTTGCTACAATAATAGTAGAGTGAAACAATAATGTTGCCATGTGGTAGAAAAAAAATGAATTTACATACAAACTGGAATGCGCACGTGCACTCAAAAAACGTTCCGAAGAGTACAGCCACTATAGGGGATTGCATCTCTTTCTACTAGTATGACCACGCTTCAAGGAATAGAGAAAAATTAAATATTGTGTTACTGATAACATCAAGTTCTGTCTATTTAACTGCTTCAAATTATTTATATGGCATATTGTCACAAACACCCTAAGAAAAACACCATAGAAAAGAAACAAAATCCCCTTTACTCCTGTCCTGCTCGGAACGATTTTTGCCCTTCACATGTTGGAAACAAATGTCAACTTTATGCTAGTTAATTCAAGGTCCATATTTGAATATACAATATTTTTAAGTGAGCATTTCAGTTATCATATAAATTCCTTGATTGAACTCTATAGAAAAGTGTCATGGTAAACTTTCCTTTATATCCGCCATTATTGCATCCATATTTACAGCCCCCGTCGTTTTCACATCATTTGTAAACTTCTTAAAACCCCTTTGCTTATTGTTATTGAAACTAAATTTTTTCTCACTCCGCTCATTGTCTATGTTCATAGATTGCTTATTTTTGTTTTTATTTTTTGGTTTAGATTTTTGGTTAAATATAAAATCTTTTGGTAGCTTGTGCATTTTAAGGCAGTGGACCAATCTTAATTCATTATTCATGAATTTTTCTTTACATTCTTCGATATAACATGAGTACTGAAAAATATAATGTATATTTAATACACCTTACTGTATCCTAACTAATATTATAAATGCGAAGGTAACTGTGTCTGTCTATCGCGCTGTCACGCCAAAACTACTGAACCGATGTAAATGAAATTTGATATACAGTCTAGAGCCTGAGAAAGGTTATTTTGATACGAAAAAGCCTTGTAAGGGCTAGAAGGGGGGGATTGGATGGGAAAATTGTATGGAAATATCATCTAAAAATTATGATATTTCCATACAATTCTTGGAGTCTAATCATGAAAAAAGATAGGCTGTTGATTCGATATAATTAAATATGACATTCTAAGTTTATAAAAGATAAGATAACAATAGAGAAAAGGGGTACCCAAAGACACTATTCCACACGGACGAAGTCTCGGACAGCTAGTCTATAATACTGCCAAAATTCACTAAAATCTGTCCAGTAGTTATTCGGTGAAATGTTATATTTTCATGAATACATTGTAAATTTCATTTATTAAAATTAAAAAATATATATCTTACAGAAGGTTTCTTAGCAGCCAGGACAGAGAAGAATGAATCATGTTGTTCCTGAAGATGCAAATGTAGAAAATGTGGTGTAAGAAGGCACTTCTTGCACTGACTACAGACAAATCTATGTGTCGAGTTATAGTGGTTCTCATATTCTGATAACGATTCCGCTTTGAAATTACAACCGGGGAAATTACATGTTGTTTCAATTCTGAAATTAAAAAGAAAATTAAAATATAAACAATAATTCCATTATTGAGTAAAATATAATTTTTAATTAATTCTTTATATTAAGTGTTAATCACTGCTGTATAGTATCCCAATGGTTAAGACTTCGGTCCGAGTTCGACCCCCCACCCAGGCAAACACCTCTGACTACTGTGAGTTTTAAGCAATTAAATATCACTTGCTTTAATATCGTGAGGAAACCTGAACTCCTTTGAGTTCCCTTAAGCTCACGAAGGTGTGTGAAGTCTGCCAACCCGCACTGGGCCGGCGTAGTGGACTATGACCTAACCCCCTCTTCATTCAGAGGAGACCCAACTCAGCAAAGGGCCATTAACACGTTGTATTTTATGGTAACTCAAATAATAAATGTTCTATGAGAAAAATCTCTATATATTGGTGGAATTTATTTCAAATTGCATTTCAAAATAAATAATAGTTTAAAAAAACTAAAAACACGCTTTTTATTATAGAAAACCAAACTAAAAAATAGAAAATAAATTTTAATAAATTTAAAATAAGAATAGTGTTAAAAATTTCAATAAATATAAATTAATAATAGTGTAAATAAAAAAAATGTATTTTATTTAAAAAACGCGGGGGGTGCATGGTGTCAATAGTTATAAATATTTTATTGACAGATATGAGTAGAGTGATTATCATTTTGATAATATCTTAAAAAGCACCCCACGCTTTTTTTTAAATAAAATACATTTTTTTTATTTACACTATTATTAATTTATATTTATTGAAATTTTTAACACTATTCTTATTTTAAATTTATTAAAATTTATTTTCTATTTTTTAGTTTGGTTTTCTATAATAAAAAGCGTGTTTTTAGTTTTTTTAAACTATTATTTATTTTTTACTTTTTAGTTTGATTTATTTATAAAAGCGAGATTTTTTTTTAGTTTTTTTTTTTAAACTAAAAAAAATCACGCTTGAGAAACGGCTACCAGAACCAAGGAAGGCCTCAGGCGCGCAAATTACCTACGGAGAGTTACATACTGACATACTGACAGACTGACATACAAGTGAAGCTAATAAAAAGCGTGTAAAAAAAAAATTATCTCTCGCTTCGCAGAGGAATTAGTATAATACTACAAATTTTGAAGTGACGAATTGATTAGATTCTCCCTTATAATTCCGACACTATCGTATTCGTCATAGAAAAAAATTTATTACTTATAAGTAATTGTTTAACCTTTCTTAAATTTTTTAAATATTTCATGGGATAAACCAGCCTATGCATAGGTTTTTAAAAAAGATAAGTAGTCTACATGCCCAGACAACCAGATAAAAAAAATTTAAGTCATGGTTACATACATGTAATGATGATAATAATATGACTTATATTATGAATGATGAAGATAATAAGTTACTTATTTATAGATTACCTTTTTGGATGATATTTTTTTTTCTTTATATTTTAAAATTATTAAACTTTTATGAAGATACTATTCCAATACTAACTTTAATCATTTATCGCTATAATATATATAGGGTTTGAATTTTCGAAAATCCTTTCTTAAAAGGAACTAGCATGCAATCTTTTAGGGACTTAGATGCAAAAAATGACAGACTTTCATAAAAATTCGGCTGTGTGTTGATATGTCAGTAATTCAGATTTTTTCTAATTTTATTCTTAAGTTTTCTTATACATTTTACAAAAAATAGATTTGTATTTAAAATTCTAATTACATTGAAAAGACTAATATTTGAAATGTATTCAGATGTTTCAGGTCATTATGTTTTTATAGTATTTGTGTTGAGGACAGTCTCACTCACACCATAAGAACCTTTCATGTCTGTGAGCATATAGTCATGAAGTGTTTGTGTAATTAAACTATATGACGTTAAATATAGTTATGTTGATTAATATTAATGTCAATGACGGTAAGCACCTAGCATGAAGGTCACAAATCTTTACACATTTCCATATTTTCCTTGAAGTCTTTTGCGTAAAGTTTAAAAAACCATGACGTCTATTGTTATGCTAATAAGATGCATTTTTTAAAAATACAGCATTTTCATTGTTTGAGTTACACACTTTTTAATATTAGTAGTAATAAAATTATACTCACATAGAGTGGCATAGCTGTTCATCATCAACATCATATATACCTAGCCGGGAAGGTTTATCACTAAATAGGTTATCATCTAACTTTCTTCGACCAACACCAAATGCTTTGAGTTTATTAATAATTTCATCGTTTACATCCATTCTGTTATATTATCAAATGTGTATTTGCCTGTTGATAAAAAAAATTATTTACTTTAGGGTTCTTTATTGTAAAAATGTAATCCTTTGAATTACAATAGTGGTAGGTTCATGATTATTAACATTTTATATCATACTTGAAGCTGTTTTTTCATCAGAGATAAGCGATGATGTGGAGGAGGAAAGATGAAGCGATTCTACTGGTTCTTAAAAAATACATCACTCTCTACACATCCTCCCTCATCTGTGGCGAAAACAAATGCTAGATACTTTTTATCAACATCATTGTATATTAATTTTCATTTTATTTTCTTTGTCATTACTTGACCTTAGGCTTGGAAGAGATATCAAAGAAAAACCACAAGAACAGATAGGCATGTGATTAAGATATTGGTAGGTCTACAACAATACAATTAATATATTTCTTTAGATAATAGCTCTGAAAAGTTCTATAGAAATGTTTAAACTACTTGGTTTTTTATATGATAAAGAAAAACCAATCCAGATTATAAATTTAGCAGGTTAAGCACACGAAAATTGCACTCTCATCTCATGTAGGGTTCTTAATTTGTTTAATTGTTTTTCCTATAGTAAGAGAATAATAGTACTCCTATTAACATAAAATTTATTTGAAATTGAAACTGTACATGACTATCAATAAACTAATTATACTATATTTTTTTTAGAATTTTTACAATACTTATTAGAAACTGTAGAAAATGAGAAGTATATTTTTTGGGGGTGGTTTTTTATACCAACCTCCAAAGTGTCATCTAACAAAAAAATACATCTTATTTGTTAATTAGTTAGCTATTACATGTTAATTACAAAATAGTCAATTTGGTGGAACATAGCTTAAAATTTTAACTATATAAGTTAGGGGTGTGAGATTAAGTGTGGCAAGGTAAGAACCCTTCATCAGACAAGAGTGCAGTTTTCATATGCTTAACCAGCTAGATCCTTTAATTAAAATACATTCAGCCGTTTTTGCGTGATTGAGTAAGAAATATACAAAATTACTTATTAAATAAGATTTTTTTGTGCTACGAAACCCGACTCCAAAATACGATTCGTGCTTCGTAAATACAAATTTGAACTTAGTATGTTAGGTATAAGATACGGCAATTACGATATGATTATATATTATCTCATTCGTTGTTACGACGCGACATAACACGAAATAAAAATAAATTACACGAGTCTTACTTCCGTAATGCTGCTTGTTGAGACAAGTTGTCTGTATAGCTATAACTGTTGATTAATCTATAAGTAAATCAAACAAAACATTTGTGAACAACAATGAGTGGCCGAGAAGTACGTAGAAGAAAGGTAAATAACTTTATTTGTTTTCTAGAAGTCACGTGAATTCAATTTAATTCAGTTGAGTTGTAATTAACCTTAATTAAATGTCAAAACTAAGAATTTGTTGATAAGTTATTATAGTTTTTAATGTACAAAACGATAATATTAACTTAATTTTTAATTAAATTAATCTTATTTTATTATTAATTTACTTTTATTTATATATCTTTGTTATACTACACAAACAACTTAAAAGTATAAACGATACACAATTATTCTATGGTTCTTTTTAAAGTTGTATTTGTTTCAAGATCAAGAATGTTCTTATTCAAAATAAATATTAAATACCTAATAATATTAATAATATCATGTGATCATGACCAAAGAGTATATAATCACTATGTTTTAAGAGATGGCACTCAGCAAAGAGTATATAATCACTACGTTTTAATCATGACTCATGTACAAAAATCATGCTGTCAGCTGTAATTTTTAAATGTACCAAAATATGTTTGTACCAAAATATGTACCAAACTGCACGGCTAAAACATAAAACTCAATATTTAATAATTATTACCTAATTAGTTATGCATGTCATGACCGAAGTGAAGAAAACATAGAATTTAAAACACGTACAGCACCCTTAAATGGCAATACTACACATTAAATGTCAATGTCATGCTGTGGAATAAAAAAGTGTTGCTTTTCTCACTCAAACGTATTCGATTTAAAATCATAATCGAGTTAAGGTAATGTAATAACGTTCGGGATTTATGTGTCCTTATAGAAACTAAAAGTGAAATATTTGTTTATAAACAAAATTATAAATTTAAAAATAGGATATATTAATTTGAATTAGTTAATCATTCACATCATTACCATTCATAGTGTAGTTGTGAATGTAGTTAACAATTTCAAAATTTTTGTACGTTAAATTCAAATTTAGAATCTATTGTTATTATTTGTAATTCAAAATCTTCAAATTTGAAATAGAAAAACTAATCAACCCGTACCCGTGATAAGCCCCTGGCTTCACTTTTAAAAAGTAGGTCGTCGCGAGTGTCAGAAAAAAAATAAGAATAGGTCAACCCTCTCTCACCCTGTTTAACATTTATTACGTAAGAATCTAAAGGAAAAAAATGGTATTGACATACTTTGGTTTTAATTGTTCATCTTTACCTACATAAGATTTCCAGTCAGATTTTCAGTCCAGGGGCTCAAGACCCACTCGATGCGAGTGATTCTCTGCACTCGAGTTGGTGCCGGCGCTTTTTCAAAGTATAATTTTAACTTTTCGCATTTTTGTGCTCTTACGTATGAACTATTGAGACTTCCTCCCACCCTCTTGTAAGAATAAATAAGAAATTGTTGACCCCTCTTTCCCGCTAAATCGTCTTACGTAATAAATGAATGGCCCCTTATGTAAAATGAATGTTGATTTCAATTTAATTATAAATAACCCATTCAACTTGGGCGAACGATCGTAACGCTCGCGAATAAGTGGAACTTGAAAAACGCCTTAGTGGAACACACTCCACCTTAGTAGAACACACTCAATGTGTAATTAGGTTAAACAAAAAACATTTAATTTCCAATATTTTGTTGCATCCAGACAGATAACATCTAGATTTTCAAAAAATGTATCGTTTGATTATCCCGGAGGAACTATAATATTTTCCGGGGTGATAAGTAGCTTATATGTTAATTCAGGTTACAAACTATTTGTGTGCTAAATTTCATTGAAATTCGTTCATCCATTTTTGCGTGATTGAGTAACAAACATTTAAACAGATATTCTAAATTTAAATTTTATCTACAGAAATTAGAATTCTGTAGTCGGAAGAGTTTATACTGAGTTTGGTAATTAATTTCGAATGTTAGATAACTAATTACGAAAGCGAAGTCTGAAGTAAAATGGCGGGTCGCTCAATATAAAAGATCGATTTATAACGATTATTTATATAAATCGATTTTTAGAGAAGATTCTCATCTCAAGTGATGTTGCATCACTATGTCATCAATAGTATTACGAGTACTGTCACGATCATTACGTTTGTTTTATTTTATTATTAAATAAAACATGCTCCGTTTAAATGAAACCATACACTATTTATAGATTTTAGGTTGTGATGTACATTTTAAACCGATATGGGAAAATTTGGTACCTACAGATATTTAGAGGTATGAAAATAATTATAACAAAATTCAAATTTAAAATTGAAGTTAATACTTTGTTACTTAAGCAATGTGTTTTCCAAACTTTTTGAGATCCCCTAGCTCCTTAAACAAACTGTTAGTAATTTGAAAGACTGCATTCAGGGCTGACCTTAGCAATTTGCGGGCCCCCTTGGGCTTATTATTTTTTTACAGTGACGACGAAAAATAGTTTTAGCTATCTTTAAGTAAAATACTATTTAATAAAATATAAACAAAACCGTGCTTCTTACTAAAATTATATTTTAAAATGAAGAAGAAACATATAAACATTGAAGACTTTTTTGTCCACCATCCCCCAAATAACTATTTGCAACTCACAGTTTCAAAAAAACTGCTTTCTTTTAATCCAAAAATTAAAAAATCCAAAGTTCAAAGAATATTTTCATTATTTATATATATGAAAATATAAATAAGTAAAAGAATTTTTAAAATATGAAAAGTAATTAAATATTAATTTGCATCTCATTTTCCAGTTAAAAGATGATACCTCAACGTCACATATCAACGTAAGGAGTAGATCCTTGAAACAACCCAGGAGATTAAAGAAGATATTTATTTTACTCCTCATATTAGCATTATGTGTCACATACTTTTTAGGTAAGATACATTTATTATTTACTGTTAAATATTATGAATATCAGAAACAGTGTGTCTCCATATTTTTTTGTTTATTATGTTGTCAAACAGTTTATCCAAAAATTTAACAAATTATATATATAAACCTTCTTCATGAATCACTCTTATCTATTGGTGAAAATTGCATGATAATCGGTTCAAGAGTTTTTGAGGTAATTAAGAACAGACAGACCATGACCAAACACCATGGAACTTTGTTTTATAATAGTTAATGATACTTGGGTTCCATAGACTTAAAAAAATTTTGGCTTAGTTTTTTAAATTCTCTTTAGAGCTGCATTTGAACCCCTAGCATGAACTGCTTTTTAAGAAATCCGTTTCTCGAGTCTTAAGACATTCTATCCTGACTAATGTAGTTTCATTATTATTGTCCATTATTGGCTGCCATACTCTTTACATAGTATAAAAAAGGAATCAAAAAGGTAACCTTGCTATAACCCACGGAATTCTGAACAACCCCACTCGTACGGCACAACCCAGAAGAGCACACCGTCCACAGAAAAGTAAGATGCGCGAACCCAAACCAGGACACACCACACAAGTAGATCGCTCGACAATCAATGTACGTTTCGCTACGAACAGAAGCATCTTCAGAAATAGTTGACTCTACAAGCGTCACTTGCGAAGCAATTACTAATAAACAAAATCGCTTCCCGTCTGTTTTTCCCTTTTTATGCTTAGATCTTTAAAACTATGCAACGGATTTTGATGTGGTTTATGTTAATAGATAGAGTGATTCAAGAGGAAGGTTTATATGTATAATACATATATAATATAGTAGAGGCTAGTTGTTTATAACAAATGTAACTATCCTGTGACACATATTTTATGCATATGTGAATACTCTGACATATAGTATTCACATAAACAAAAAATGTGAGCTATAAAAATGATTGACTTAATATTGTTTTATTTTATAGCTGTTTTATAGACTTGGGTTCTGTTGGCAAAAAAAAAGAAAATCTTACCACTTATTTTTTTTTGTGTCAACATCTTTTTTGCGACTAGTGGTGGCTACGAATGTTTCGTAGTCGCGGCTGGGTTGACAGTAGTCGATTACATTATTATTTCTCAATATTTAGAAACTTATTAGATTTTAATTAAATTATTTCGATTGTAGACATGCCTTTATAAATTTCAATCAATAAATAAATTATTTTATTGTACAAGTGAATTTAGGTCACTAAATATTTAAGTTGCTTTTTGTATGACATGAAACAATTGTTAATTGGGCTGTATTTTTTTTTATGTTTGATTGATTTAAACTATTATGGACTTACAATCCGCGTTTAGGCTACTGTTACACATACTAATTACTAGCACGAAAGCATGCTATTATTTAGAAAATGCTACCTACTAGCGTATGCTTTTTAGTGGCATGCTGGATATCTGGCATCAAGTTTATAGTGATGTGTTTAATAACGATATTGGGTTCTCTAAAATATCAAAATATTGATCATTTTCTTAAATATAAATAAAAAACCTGTAAAATGAATTGATAGTCATTAGTCTCACTAAATTTAAGAACTTTTTAAACAATACTTTTTGGTAAAGTAGACATTTTTACTTACATAGCATGCTGTGATTACCTGTAATTGTAAGAACAGTTAGATATCAATGTCAATATCAATTTTAAATTAATAATGTGAAACTGTATCTTATGTTGGTAGTCCTATAATAAATAAATAAATAATAGCACACTGTATCATATATAATCGTTAAGCATGCTAGTTGAAGCGGGGGTGGAAGGGGGAAAGGCATAGCAAGTGTAAGTATCGATATTGTTTGCAAGGTGCACGCGCTTCTTATTGCTTTTCCTCTTCCTAGTTGACCGAAGTTTTTGGATGCATTGCATGGTCAGTAAAAGTATATAGGTGTAACTATGTATATATAGTTTATTCAAATCCATGCGGATGGCTGTTTGATTTTCCATAGTTTTGTTTGAATTGGCAGAGAGCATGCTATCAAATGGCATGTGTTTTGGTGTGTTTGCTTTGAGCATGCTTATTCAGGGGCATACATAAAACATGCTTTTTGTTAGCAAATGTAAACAGTTCACAAGCTATGCTATTTTAGAGCATGTGTAACAGTAGCCTTAGTGTCCTATGAAAAAAAGAAAAAAATATTCATTATAAACAATTTTGTTAATAGATGTTTTCCCTATCTTTTTATTACTATGATTTGAGTACAAAAAGCGAGGACACTAAATCATAGTCCCTCTCACTTATCAGTACAGAAGAAGTGTATGCTGGTAACACAGATTAAAAATAAATTGTAGTTTTACAAATATGGATTATAAGTGTCTTTTTCAGTTTTAAATGGGTTATGTAATTGAGTCTATTCATTTAATATTAAAAATTGATACAAAAGGTCATTATTCTGTCAAACGTAACTTACATGTAACTTAAATGTAACTTAATGGATTACAGATCAAAAATAGATTCCAAATTTGAACTTGAAAAAGAGAGAGAGAGATTAGTTCAATTTACATTAAGCATTAGTGTTAATACCTATTGAACCTCTTAAACAAATTCTTTTTGCGGCTGGTAAACCGACAGTGTCCTATATCAATGTATGATGACAATAGTTTTCCAACTGCAAAGTTAAGTTTGTCGCTCAATAAAGATTATACAGAACCAAACAGCAAATCTGACTCGCACTTGGTTGGTTTTTTCTTGTGTAAATGTTCGTATAACCCATTGTATAACCTCGTTTGTGGACAGTCACGACTGGGTCAGTTGTGTAGTCGTTCGTGTGACGAATTGTAGTTAATAATGAATAACACGATAGTTCTTACGCTTCCAGTATTATTTACAGGTATTTTACATATATTATCATAATTATTCCATTGTAATTCTAACTTTTGGAATAAAATTAAACTAGGAATTGTTTTTTGACACACACTTAAGTGACTATATATAGTTATATACAATTTGCCAGTCAAGTTTTAAATTGATTGATGTATGCAGTAACTCATAAAAATATATTGATATTGTATGTATCCTGAATTTGTTTTAGTGTATAAAAATTTTTAATATTGTTTTAAATGAAACTGAATATGTATGATCGTAAGCAGATAGTCAGATAAAATCTTTATTGCACACACAATAGTATTTGCGATAATCCTCTGTAAGACGATGTTTAAAAATATGAACAGACACTGATTGACAAGCAATCAGTAAGAGAGTTCCATAAGATTACAGCCTTGACAGTAAAAGAATCATCATAACAATGGATGGTTGGAATTTTTAGGGTTGTCTTGACAATTCCCAGGAACACATGAGCCTAAACAACAAAACCGTTCTTCGTAAGGTAAAGAGAGTATATGTAGATTTCTACGGTGTCGGACCTTGAGTCATTTAAGGTTAGCTGGATACTGGAAGGCACGGTCAGATTTCCGTAAACCATAAACAAAGTTAATGCAAACATTTAGCTAAAAGACTTGGAACTAAAAGAGATTTTACTGAGGCATTCTTGGTTTTGATTGGTAAAAAATATTTTTTTTATGTTTCACGTACCCAAGAACTTCAAAAATCCTCTTACTCACCTCCGTGCCTTGTACTGACCAGGACAAAGAGTTGTCAAAAAAAGGGAAATAAATTTTTTTAAATCAATTTTTTGTAAATCCTATGATGATTGATTGATCGCGATTTGGAAGCATTTATACAAATACTGTAGGATTTGCCTTTGGCACAAATTTTATCAAGTTCATTATTCAGTCTATCGATTACACTGATATTAGGTGCAGGTTCCGAATCATATATCTGCAGATTGTCAGTATATAGATGACAAGATCATGAAAGTATATTAGTAGCGGTATTAATAAAAATAGAAAAGAGGTGAGGAGAAAGAACGCTCCCTTGTGGAACCCCAAAAGAAAGAAGAAAATTTAAGGACAGCTATCCCATAATCAACTGTTTTAAATGCTTCGGTAAAATCAAGTAGGATTATGAATATATTAGACTTCGAATATCGTCGCACATCTTCAGAATGACATTACTATCTCCTTTCCTAAAGCCGGATTTGTAATTTGAAAATTATGCGCTAAGGAACTATGCACAAAAATGGAAGGATAGAGGTGGACGTGGAAATAGAGTAATTGTAAATATGCCAGCAAAGGAAATATCGTCTCGAGGAGAAGAAATTTTAATGACAAAGAGATGCCATTCAACGCTTTAGTATTACATTGACATTAGCATTTGTCAGTCTACTCCAATGAATTATTAATTCTATTATATGCATTACAATGGCCTTACTTCTTACAATGTTTTTTAAGATTTTACAGTTAAAACATTTGGCAAACTTTGGCTAATTTCTTTTGTTAGGTTGTTGCGAATTTTGTAGTCACTATGCGAACAAGAATGTACGACATTAAATACATAGTTACAATTAAATTTAGTAGACATTGCTGAATTTTAAGAATGGTATTCTTAATTCTTTATTCGATCCCCTCCAATCTGGCTTTCGTTCTGGTAGTACGGTCACTGCACTAATAAAAGTCACAGACGACATTCGCTGGGCTATGGACAACAAACAACTCACAGTTTTAACACTCTTAGACTTCAGCAACGCGTTTAATTGCGTTGATCATGATATTCTGTTGAGCTTGTTGTGTTCCCTTAACATATCTCCATCAGTGAAAGATTGGTTTCATAGTTACCTGAAGGGACGCCGCCAGCGTGTACGGATTGATGAGACATTCTCATCGTGGTGTGACGTCCGGTCTGGGGTACCTCAAGGTGGCGTGTTGTCTCCTTTACTATTCTCTATTTTCATCAATTCAATCACTCATATTATTTCTTCTCTCTACCATATGTATGCAGACGATGTTCAAATTTATCGCCAGTCTAGTCTTGAGAATTTACACGAAGCAGTGGCTGCCATTAACAGTGATCTTGTTGCGATTTATGAATGGAGCAAACAATACGGCCTCAGTATTAATCCTGCAAAATCGCAGGTCATTGTAATTGGTAGTAAAAGCCTAATTTCAAAGGTTGATTGTGCGAATCTCCCACCAATCAATTACAACGGTGTTAATTTGCCTTATTGCTCCACCGTTAAAGATCTTGGTATACAACTTGATCAAACATTGTCATGGTCGGAGCAAATAAAGGAGATTAGCAGGAAAACATTTGCATCGCTAAGTCATCTGCGTCGTTTAAAAAATCTTTTACCAATTCCTACCAAAACTATGCTCGCAAATTCCCTCCTATTATCTATTCTCGATTACGCGGATGCAAGTTTTATTAATCTGACTGAGGATCAACTTAATAAGCTTGAGCGGCTTCAAAATATTTCAATTCGGTTCATTTTCGGGCTCCGAAAATATGACCATGTTTCGCAGTTTCGATCTAAGCTCAAGTGGCTTCCTATACGCCGTCGCCGGGATATGCATATTCTTTCACTTCTGTACTGTGTGTTATTTAACCCTAACGCTCCTTCTTACTTAAAGGAGAAATTTGAATTTGCTGGTTCCCCTACTAAGTTACGACCAACACGTAGCCTTATGCTTAAAACGCCTACTCATAACTCCAAAATGTTTGCGAAGTCGTTTACTGTACAGGCCATAACACTTTGGAACAATTTACCACATAGCATAAGGTTATCAAAGTCTTTACATATTTTCAAGAAATCCCTTAAAGACTTTTATCTTCTGTCGGAAAATCGATGATGACAGTTAAGTTATTTATGTATGTATCTGATCTTTAAGTATATTTAATTTGTTTATTTGTATTGATATTTATTAGTGTATTATAAGTATTCATGATATCTATAATATATATATATATGCAGTTATGTTTATGTATTAGAATTTAGATATTTGTATGTAGTTTATGGTTGCACCACCCTATACCCTTCTCTAGTAACATTTTCCTAATCTAAAGGTTGTCTGGAAGAAATGGCTATTTAGCCATAAGACCGCCTATTGTTTAGCCACTATTTTAGTTGTAAGATTATTATTATTATTTTTTTTATTCCTGTATCTTGTGGTGTGCAATAAAGAGTAAATAAATAATGGTATTACTGTTATAGTTAACTAGTCTACTCGCCCTAGCGTTGGGCTAATAACATAACATTTTTAAATGACAATTACTTCTTTCCAACAAAGCCTGGATTTTAAGTTAGACCTATAGCAACACAACTGTGAACAATCGTAACCAATTTCATGTAGTAATTATTAACTAATATATTGACAGATACTCGGAGCTTGTGTAAAAAAAAGGGTTTTCTATTATAGAAAAAATATTTTATTCAAGTCCTCTAAGTTAGAATAATAAATTCTGACAACTGTTATGTATATAGAAGTGATTTATCATGAAGTAGCATTGGTGTCCGCCATATTCGCCTTTTTTTGCCGCCGCTTTTACCTACCTAGGAGTCCTGGGCTAGTTATGCTTTTGGCGCCCCTTTCTGGAAATACTGACGATGACGTCCCAGTCGGTTGAACCCTTGTTCCCTTGTCCCTTGTCATGTTTAGAAATCTTTGACGAGGAATGGCTATAGGATAGATATTCTACAACCATAAGCGGACACAAAGAGTCTTTTGTCTGATGTCTTATGAATAAAAACTCTTAAAGTATAACGCATCTATTTACAAAATGCAAACAAAATCGCGGGCTAATTATAGTTTGCAATAAATGCTAATTGTTGTTAATGTGATCGTTTTGCAATAAATGCTAATTGTTGTTAATGTGATCGTAAGACAAACATTAATAACTTATCACTTCCTCTACTTAGACGTTGTGTCACTAAAACTATAATGTTTAGTTTATTTTATAATCTGTCTATAATTTTGGTTATATTCGTTTCAGGATTATTTGCAGGGCAGACACAGTGGTTCGATGGCCTGGCCAAGAGTTTGGGCTACGAGAGCGTGTACCATCATGCGGTGATCATTGATGCTGGGTCTTCTGGCACGAGGGTTCTGGCTTACAAGTTTAGAGTGCCGTTTACAGGTATTTACCATTATTATGCTATTATTTGTTTGAGTGCGTACAAATTGAAATCAGAGCTGAAGAATATTTTTATATCGGTTTCAGATATTGTTAGGGATCCGTTAGGTTTAGATTTTAAAGGGATTGTTAAAGAGAAATAATGAATAAACTAAACTATATAAATAATAATGATAACAATAAAGATTTATATTTTGGATAGGTTATATCCAAATAAAAATCGGTTACTGATAAATTTCTATTTCCGATAGTTTTCATAAAATTATTGATAGAATTTAACTAACTCAAGATTTATACGATTTGGGATATTAAATATGTTAGACTTTTCAAAATCAAGCTACTTCTAAAGATGTTACGATCAAGATGATGATGAATAAATTAGTTAAAGTAAATGTCTTAATACTTGAAATGTCTTGTGTATCTGCGTGTAATGATGTATGATGTGTTTCGATGTAGTAAGTATAGTTTCATATTGATGGAAGTAAGATTATATAACAATCATGATGTTATAATCATATGTTTATACAATTCAAGTAGGGACAAAGATATCATTTATGATATCACTTATTGTTCTATTTATATACTTCGTAGTTGCAATATATTAGAAGTGCAAACAAAGTAGGTTAAATGATATTAATCGTGTACAGAAAATAAGAAATCAAATAATATCTTTATTTGCCAGAATATGTGTACATAAGGTTGTTAGTGTAACAATATATATTTTTGTAGTTCGTTAGAAGTACTAATAATAGTTAACAATTATAATTTTATTACTAATTATAATGTCATTGTATCTTATAGTTAAATTCATGTCAAATAAATTTTGTTATCAAGATAATCATTTACACTATAATAGCACTTATTTATCAAAAAAATATACATTTTCCTTTTAAATATAGGTAAATAATGTTTCATTAGTCATAGTATATGGTAATTTATTATATATGGTTATAGTCATGCAATAACAACTTTTCGATAACAGCAGAAGCCTTCTTGAGGGTACACATATTTTATTTCTTCTTGTAGATCTCACATGGTTAAGTTCTTTTTATTTTTTAAAATACTTTGGATGTTTTTTAACCAACAGAAGCATTTCGAGAATATAAAGACAAGGCAATGGTAGTATTTTATATGTTTTGAATAGAGGCTTACAACTATCGAGTGGACTAAGAGAAAAGATTGATCTGATGCAAGCTTTTTGTTTTATAAATTCCTTTCTACTATTTATCGAGTTTCCCCATAAAATAATGCCATATCTTAAGATTGAAGAAACATAACCTTGATAGGCCAACAGAGCGGTTCTTTCGTCAGATATGTTCCTAAGTCTTCTCAAAACGTAAACAATTATCTATTTTTAAGCATAGATTTTCAGTATGTTTACTCCTAGAATACTAATGCCTAGAAATGAACATGATTTGACATGACAAAGTCTAGTTTTCATATCTTTACTCTAAAATTTGAGAGGTGAGTAATCCACGACCCCCTTCGTGGTAGGGGATCTGTCCCCACATTCGCTTGCGACTACCAGCATGCGAATTCGACCGCTGTGTCGCGTTTCTGTCGAGCCTCATGTGAGACAGAACTTCTTCTTCCTCTTCCATCCCATTAATGCGTGTCTTTGTATGTCTGCTGTAACCGTATCGTATGTCATTTCGGTCTTTGTATCTCTGACGTCACGCGCCGTGTAGAAAAAGAATCTTATAGCGTATTATTATTTAGGATATTTTGTATCGAAAATATAAATTTGTTTGAGATAATTCGAAAATGAGTTATTTAACTTTTTTAAATTACTGCTTCTATATAGATTCGAAATTTAATTTTTTTATAGACAAACCTGAATTTAGAACTTTTTAATTATTTTATTTAATTATTTCGGGTTGAGATTAACTACACCGGCTCACTAAAAAAAAGTGGTCTGTACTTTTGATCGGACCTACGAATCCGAAACAAAAGTCAGTTTTGCCTGTATACCCTTAAAATCGCCAAAAATTAGCAGTTTTGGTGAGAAAAAAAATTATGGAACTATGGACCAAGTATGGTTTTTGTGTATTTTGGTCCGCTGAATCCCAATCTGGAGCTTATTCAACCATAAGACATTTCGGATTCATATTCAGATCCGGATTCAGCGAGTCGACATACAAAAAGATCCAAGACCACTTTTTTTTTTGTGGGCTGGTGTTATTAATTTCGGCTGCTATATGTCTCGGATTGGACTTATATCGTTCCAATGTCGAACATAGTTCCTGGACTTACGTTATGTACCGGAACTACGCTGAATCATTAACAACAAAATGCTTAATCAATATTTTTGTTGTAGTATTTAGTCAAACCAATTTGGATTTAGAAAATGAATATTTTGAAGAGGTCAAACCTGGTCTATCTTCATACGTGGATGATCCAGAAAGAGTAAGTGTCTGCAATTACATTTAATTAATATTACTTACCCGTGAGGGGTCGGGTTACAATACCATTCCCCTCTGCCGCTGTGAGAGCATCTCGTAAGAGCCGAGTTACCCAGCACCCCCTTGGTGGTAAGGGTTCCCCGACTGGCTTGCGACCACCAGCATGTGATTCCGACCGCCAAGTGTCTCTGACTCGTTCCGGCTGAGCCGCATGTGAGCCAGATCTACCCCTGCCTCTCCCATCCCATTATATATTCTTGCCCAGGGTCCATTGAAACCGCAGCAGTTATCTCTTCGCTCCTCCTCCAGAGGAAAAAGGAGAAAAAGGAGAGACACCCTCTAGTTTTGTCGATTGTGGCCACTTTCCATCAGGTGGACTGTCTGCACGTTTACTGCATAAAAAAAAATATTAGGTAGTTTTTAAAATTAAACGGGTATGAACTACTGTTGCATACAAATAAAGTAATTTAAATAACAAAGTAGCTAATGTGTGATTTGGTAGTAGCGGATTTTAAAAGATTTGTTATTTTAGGGTGCAGACACAATAGTGCAGTTAGTCAAAAATGCAGAAATTAAGTTGCCAATAGATAAGAAATATGAAACACCTCTCATAGTGCGAGCAACGGCTGGTCTTCGGTTATTGCCAAAGGAAAAAGCTTTACAGCTTATTGAAGAAGCGGCTAAGGCGATTACCAAGTGAGTACACTCCAGATATTACTTCCTTTTTTGCGTTGATGATCATACACAAATATCTTTTTTATATTTTTTAGATTGGGTTATGACACAGGCTCGAATAGTGTTGAAATTATGGATGGTTCAGATGAAGGAATCTTTATTTGGTACACAATTAACTTATTACATAGTAAGTATTTATTGCCTTAGTTTTGTTAAGATTTATATAAATAATTCATTAATTATAAAAAAATTAGTAGTAGTTTAAGTTCGACTGTCCTTTCGTATTCTTCTTAGTAAACCCTTTCATTTGATACCCATATCATGGGCGTCCACAACAAATAACTAGTCCGCTATCTTGGGTAGTCTGCCATATTGCATTTACAGTGATATAATTTTATTTTTCGTAATCCTAGTAAGCCTTATCATTTGACATATATCATGCGCGGTCAAAAAATGACTTAGTCCGCAATCTTGTGCCTTCCGCCATATTGGACTTGGATAACCATGCATTATCATCCAATTTGCTTTACAATTCAGTTGCAAGTTAAATAAAAGTTTATAAACATTTTTAGATCTAATAGAAGAGGAAACAATGGCAGCCTTAGATCTAGGCGGCGGTTCCACACAAATTACCTACCAGCTCAGCGATAAGGATTTAACATCATATCCCAGTTCAGATCAGTATTTAGTTCCAGCTGGTGGAAATAATATTACTTTATATACACATAGGTAAATATTAGGGATTAAAGTATGAAATTGCCGATTTGCACTGAAAAATTGGCATTTGTTTTTTTTAATTTAACATTTTAATTTAGCGTTCATTAGCAGTCCCTTCTCAAAATGCAACATTGATATTGTGAGCTGTTTCTGCCGCGTTAGTTCCGCGTCCGAACTCGTATTCAAAAATAAGTATCCATCTTTCTTGTCTAAGCTGAATAAAAAAAACAACTGAAAGTCGATAATCGAATGTTGGACATTTTTTAAAAGATGAACTACATAGGTACCACGTGAAAAAGTTTCACTCAAAAATCTCAAACCATGAAGGTTTTATGTCAATTCGAAGTACCTATTACAATAAAACGGCAATTCCATACTTTTTTTAATTTAAACTTTTCTAACGCCTTTGACTCGGGTTTGAATTTTTATTGTAATGTATAATTTTGTTTTAGTTATTTAAAATTAGGTCTCCTGGCAGCTAGATATGGAATATTTAGACTGGAATCAAACGATAACAACACTAATGAGTTTAAATCAGTGTGTGTTGATCCTATTGTACAGAAAGAGAAGTGGACGTATGCAAACAAACAGTATGTTATTAGGTAAGTTCAAACATGTGTACTATTCACACTAACACATACATACACATACACTAAGATTATTTATATTTATTTAATATACTCCTCACAGTCATATAGAGACACACACACCTCTGACTTTTATGAGTTATGAGTATTTTAAGGAATTAAATATCACTTGGTTTAACATCGTGAGGAAAGCTGTACTCCTGAGAGTTCTCCATGTTCTCAAAGATGTGAAGTCTGCCAACCCGCACTGGGCCAGCGTGGTGAACTATGGCCTAACCCTTCGTCACTCTAAGGAGACCCGGCTCATGGGTTGGGATGATGATGATGAATATAGAGATACCTCTTATTAATCTTGACCCAGCCATCCAACGTGAGCCCCTTAAGGTGTTGATAGAGGCTCTCGGCCGTTAGTCCATTGGCCATTGCGACAATCGGCAATGACTGCTGAGTCCACATCCCACATGTCGATAATCTCGTGAGCTAAGTCAATATATTTAATTTGTTTATGTTTCTCAGCTTTCACGAGATTATCTTCATATGGGATGGTGATATCACCACTTTATCAGGCTAATTGGCAACAACAGTCCTGTCAGTGATGATAGTTTGGACCCAGTACAACGTGACACGACCATTTTCGAGAGTTGGGTACCTCGGATTCCACTAGGCCGAGATTTATTACTTCTTCATTATTATAATACTCTTCTGGAACTTTCTGAAACTTCTAAGATGGATATACGTTGGCAAATAAATAATGAAATACACAATACAGTTTTTAAAAAATATATTAGTGGCATTTGTTAGGGTATTAAGTTCAATACTTAATGCATTATAATGTGAATAAATTCCAATAGAGTTTGTAGGAAACAATACAATTTAAAAAAATCCTCTAATAGTGGTATTAATTAGGGTATTAAATTTGAAATCGAAATTTTGTGTATTTGAATACTATTTACTCTCTTAAAGGGTTAGGGTAGGGAGACATGAAAAAAATCTGAATTTGCAGTAATTTTTTTGCCATTAAAACATTTTATTTTATAAAATTAATAATATGGCATCTTTACACGATGTTTTGACATGAAGTCACGAAAATATGAAAAAAAAAAATTATTTCAAAAGTTATAGCTGTTTGTGTTGACCCAGTTCCAACAGACTATCATAAATGGGACAAAAAAAAATAGTTTTGTAAATAGATAATCTTGTGACTGATCGAGGAATTTTTTTAATTTATAAATTTCGATTTTTTATAAACTATTAACTGTTGATTTTTTCCAGAAAAACTCGAAAAAAATTCTCGAGGCAGCCATTTTGTTAATTTTTGAAGAAAAAACAATCCTTCGATCAGGCACAAGATTATCTATTTTTTTTATCCCATTTATTATAGATTAATCTTTTTTTCAATTTTTCATGACTTCAAGTCAAAACAGTATGTAATGATGCCATTTTATTAATTTTATAAAATAAAATTATTTAGTGGCAAAAAAAATTACTAAAAATTCTAAATTTTTCATGTCTCTGAGTACCCCTAACCCCTTAATGCAATATAATGTGAATAAATTCTAAGAGAGTTTGCAATGCAATGTTGTAAAGAGTGTAGTGAATGCAATGCAAGGTACAAATTGCATTACATAGAAGATTTACTATAGATATAACTCAATCTTTCCAGCGGCGCAAATAGACCTGAAAACATGAAACGCGACGCAGTGTACACTCGTTGTTATGAACTGGTGAAGCGGTACGTGATGAAGACCCTGGACTTCGAGCCGAGTACAGCGCCCCGGGGCTCTGTTGCCGCCATGAGCTATTTCTATGATATTGCGGCGGATGCTGGTATTATAGGTATCTTATTTTCGTACTTTTTAAAAAATCCAGCAAATTTCAATAATTAAAGGCCTTAATGACTGTGTTAAGAGGAGGAAAGAGACTGTATAAGTTAAGTATTGGGCAATATTGCCAGATCTTCCCATTTTACGAAGTTTTTCCAAATTCAGTTAAATTCCGGTCTTCCGAAACGAAGCACAAAATGGCCAATGAACTGAATCTTAGTCAGTTTTCTATAAGGAAGGTAAGGATGTGTAAGGAATTTTTTTGGTCTGGCAACATTGGCATTGGATTCATTTGTGATGGGCCATGGGTTAAATCCTAACTTTACATTAGTGGCCTAAAGCCTAATCTTGTTTAATAGCAGTGAATCAATAATCAAACCAGGGAATCATAAATTGGATGGAATCCTTTTTGTGAAACTGTTTATGTGAAAGAGAGAAAGAGACAGTAGTACATGAAGAGTTCCCAATCCTTGAGCCCACCTCTGCCTAGTATTTTCAAGTACCAGGTTAGCATAGTACTAGAAGCTTCCATAATTCGATATTATACTCAAGGTAATGAATTATTTCCAGATGTAATGAAGGGTGGTACAGTATCAGTATCGCAGTACAGATTGACGGCATTGAAGGCCTGCTCGGCGCAGAACGTGGAGCAGCCGTGGGCCTGCATCGACCTCGTGTACGTGGTCACGCTGCTGCAGGACGCGTACAAAATACGCGACAATGATCCCGTGTCTGTAAGTATCATTCATAAAAAAAAGCACACAAGAATATACACAGTATTATAATTATAGCATTTTCGGGTATTTCAGTGGGATTTTTTTTTATTTCCCGGGTTTAGGTTTTAAAGTCTTAATAATATATTAAAGCACAGATGAAAAATATAATGTTAAAAACCTGCTGTCGGGAAAATTGGGTAATTGTATTGGGAAGACGGGTAATTCATACATCATTACTGGCAACACTAACATTAATACTGACATTGACTAAGTTACGCGCGTAGGGATGGATATTTTAAAAATATATCGAACATGTGTAGAAAAAAAAATATCAATATTTCGATTTATCGATACTTTACTGTGATTATATTTTAGTAATCGGAGTTTGGTGCAGTCCGCGATTCAATATATGTGACGATAGTGGAGCTACTGAGAGATAGGAAAAGGGAATGATTCAGTAGTACTGCTTTATATATGTACTGAGCTCTTAAAAATATCGAATTTAATAATAGTTCGAAATAAATATCAATTATCGAAATTTTGAGATTTAAAATATCGACAATATAGAAATCTGAATGATACTCTATACTAAAATACCGTTTTTTTCCAGTTGTTTAAGAAAGTAAATGGCCACGAAGTATCCTGGGCGTTAGGGCTTGCCTACACTTCAGTAATGAACAGAATCACAGCAAAAGCCTAAGTAAACAACACATTTAAGGCGCGTCCCACTAAGCGATATCAACGCTCTAAACGCTCATTTAGCCGTTCCACTTGATTGTCGCGGGCGTTGTGGTTGCGGCGAAAACGTCATTAATGACGTCATGACTTGTACTCACCGGAAGCTCAGGACCATTCACGTCAAACAGTGGGTTGTTGTGAGCGTTGCAAATTTAGTGATCTGTGGTTGCAAAATTGGCGGCATTTCCAAAACAGCAAAAATGGCGCCGATGTTAATAATTATATTTGATACAGAAGAGATTTTTTAGTGGATGTGAATGTTTCTGCATATTTATATAAAATTAATTTTAGTATAAATTTAATAATAAAAATATAGAAAATCAATCAATAAAAAATATGAATATATTGCGTTATAAGTCTATGACTTGAATTATTTACGCTAACGCTCAAAACGCTCAATTACCCGTTCCAATTGGGTTAACGATCGTAACTCTCGCGGACAAGTGGAACGGGAAAAACCGCGGTCGTGAGCGTGGGCGTTGAGATCGCTAGTGGAACGCAGGGTCTAATTTATTCGTCATTATTTTGAAATGATTAGATGTGACATTTTGATATAAATTTGTAGGTCTGTGGCAATTGGTGATAGAATGCAATTGCTTTGGAATTAAACACATTTTTATACATTTTATAATGACATGAAAGTTTTTTAATAATTATATGGTGACGGGTGTTTTGTGAAAGCTGTTTTTAATACAATTTTTAAAATTAATTTTGACATCTCATATTTCATAAAATGTATTCTTGTCCAATTGAATTTGTTGGCACAAACAAACAAAAGTATGGATAAATAAAAAAAAACGCTATTACTAATGCAAAAATCCTGTTAAATCAAAATCTATTTATTGATTTTTTTTTACAATAATATTAATATTTTGATATATCTACAACATTAATTTATTTTTAAACTATGGTTGTGTTTTTATATAAAAGAAGAGCAGACTTAAGTATGTGACAGTACCTTTTGATTATGTATAAGAACATGTTGTTTTATCACTTATTTTTGTAATTTTTATACAAATATTTTCATTCGAATATATTATGTTAAAATTGTATTTATTTACTAACATTTGTACTAGAAGAGTGACGTCATTAGTGCAATTGAAATGAGAATGCAAGAAAGATGAATGACGTCATAGAATGTTTGTTTGTACTTCTTTATAGTTCTGCTTCCTTGGTACCTGTAAGTGCATTGAATGGGAATCGATAGTTCAATCGTATTGTCTACTTTGTTTGTTTGATTGAACGCGCTAATCTCAGGAACTACTGGTCCTATTTGAAAAGTTCTTTCAGTGCTAGGCCCATTTATCGAGGAAGACTATAGGCTATATATCATCACGCTACGACCAATAGGAGCGGAGCTACACGTGAACAAAGTCGCGTGGGTCGACTAGCCCATTCTTCTATTATTTATAAACTGGTTAGAAGTTTAATTTGTTGTCTGTATTCTTATTTGTACTTCTATAGTTATGCTTCCCTGGTACTTAGATAGTAGAACAATTGATAGGGAAGTGGGTTCACGTAACTATTGGTTTTTACTTCTACACACTTATGCTTCCCTGGTAGATGGATGAAAATTAAGTACGTTGGAAGAAGAGAGGATATTTTAAGTAGTTTAATTTAAATAAAGACAGGTTGTATCACCACATTTAGATATTTAAGCACATTTATATCGTTATATTTACATTGTTACTTTATATTAGGGGTTCTCAAAACAGACGTTTTTCTATTTTCTAAACTAATATTAAATTTACGAACTGACATATCTATTTTTTTTCCTTTATTTTTGTTCCATAATGGAAGGCATATGTATTACACCGTACAGCCTTGTCTTTAGTAGGTTGTCATATGCACATTTCTACATGTACAGATTATAATGTTTTTTTTCTCGGTTTTTGTTCCATAATGGAAAAGGTATTTCACCGTACAGCCTTGTCTTTAGTAGGTTGACATATCCACATTTCTACATGTACAGATTATAATGATTTTTTTTTCTGTTATTGTTCCATAATGGAAGGTATATGTATTACACCGTACAGCCTTATCTTTAGTAGGTTGACATATCCACATTTCTACTATACAGATTATAATGATTATTTTTTTCTCTTTTTATTCCATAATGGAAATTCCAAATGCAAAGGTATTTCACCGTACAGCCTTGTCTTTGGTTCGTATATTATCTTCTATCCTATATAAATGACTCGACCTATTCGACAATTCTTTTTGTATGTTCCTTAAGCCCACGCCCACGGAAGGTTTTAATAATAAAAATAAAAAAAAATATAACTCTTGGCAGAACGAAGTCTGTCTAGGTTATGAATTAAAAAACGTAGCTTTTTTAATTAGTCAACCATGGAACTGTTTAAGGTAAAACGTCTGTTCTGACCTTGAAGTATTTCAATTTTGATAATTAAATATTTGCAAAGCTTTCTGTGCACCGTTTGTATGTAAAGTATTTAGAGTATTCGTGTTAATGTAAATTGTACAAAATTTAATAAATGTTACATTTTAATTTTGTTTTATTTCAAAATTGCAATTGGATATGAAACTTGTCCCCCATTTGTAGACGGATTTTCGCTTCATGTGTGAAAGGTCAAAAGGTAAGTAAAAAACGAAGAAAGTTTCAATATTTATTAAGAACCATTTAGTAGTTACAATAGAAATGTTACACTAAGTATTTATTACGCTCGAGTTCGCTCAGTCTCCTAACATGATTACAATAAAAGAGTAAATCTAATTTCCCATACTCATACCTTATAATAGTTATTTTTACAACACTAAAGATTTTATGAAATTTTTAAACGATGGATTTAAATTTCCCTGAATTTGGGTAAATGGGGTAAAATTATATTGTTTCAAAATTTGACAGCTTAAAAGAGTTGTTGCCAAGTAACATACATTAGAAAAAATGACAGTTCCAGATCGGAATCTTCCTTCGTTTAAAAACTACATACAATATTTAACTTTTAATTTTTTAATGAAAAGATAATGAGTTAAATTCCTAATTGTAGTAATATAGCTTCAAAATTCGACGTCGTACAATGATCTACGGAATTGTGGAAACCTATCTAGTGATAATCGTGTAAACATTAAATATTTTAGTGTTGCAGAACATCTACTTACTAATTAGATCAAATAAATAAATAAAAGGTGTGCGTATCTGGCAAACTTTTTATTTATATTATTTTTGTTGTTACTTATAACACTAAGTTTTATATTTGAAGTTAAAAATTGGTAGCACTGGTAGGTAGTAATGACAAAGACGAAATTTTATTATAATTAAAAATTAATTACAATTTAATATTATTTATAAATTATCTCACGACGTGAGTGGGACAAATTATTTTTGTCAACAGTATTTTTATTGTGCGAACAATATCATCCTAACAATTTGTACGAATGTAGATTAAAAAAATCCAACACAAATTAAAAAATATTTTAGACAACGATAAATTATTATTATTCGTATTCTATTTTTCATTTAAGTATCTTAGTTTTAATTATTACTTTTACAATACGTGAAGAATAATTTTTGAATTAAAAAAAAATGAAAAATGAGATCTTGTTCATTAGAACAATTACATAATGACACTTTTCTAAAGACTTTATTTTTTTTTCAAATCCGATTGGAGAAGAGAGAGATGAACACTCAACTGCTTTTGCTTTAAAAAAAATTGCATTAAAAAAACATTGCTTACTCTGTATTTGTATTTATCGTAGACTTATTCAATTAAAACGAGACCATACATATTGATTACAGCTAAAATGAGTGATATACTATAACTAAGACTGCGATTACACAACTTGAAAGTTTTCTTACGACTACGCTGCCGCCATTAATGAATCTCAGCTGTATTTATTACATATTAAATGTATGGAGATAACATTCTTAAACGCAGAAAATTTCCTGGTGAATAAAAAAGTGCCTTAACTATTGAGAGAATTGAAATGCTAATTTATTAACGTTATATAACCTACCTACATTCAATTCGAACATTTAAAGTAGTACTAGAATTTATTGAGATTCTCAATTGTAATGAAAAATCACAAAAAAATATACTGTAAGGAAATTACAATTTCTTGTACCAAAACAGATAATGTTCGCCGTCTTCAACGAGCAAGTCGTCTACACCTGAAATGAAAAGAATATAACGTAAGATATTATGTTGTCATGCTATGCTATGTTTTGGTCCGCAAAAAGACGAGAAGTTTTCTAGCTGACACTTCGTTCGCGTGTTGTTCCGCTCCTATGGGTCGTAGTAAAATGTTAAATACCCTAAATTATTCCTTGTTACATCAGCTATCTGCTAGTGAAACTCTCGTCAAAATCGGTCCAGCCATTACAGAGATTAGCCGGAACAAACAGACAGACGTTGTAAAAAATGTTTTTGGTATATGTACCGTTTAACATTACAAACAGACACTACAAATTTATTTATTTGTATGGATTGCACTCAGAAAATAAACAGAAAAACGGATTACGCTACATTGTAAGCAAAGGACTTATCCCTAGAAGAGATCTCTTCCAGCCAACCTATGATTGTGTGTGAAAGAGTTACGTAGCGGGTATTATTGTATTATACTTTTATATTCGTTTTGCTTTGGATCCAATTCAGAAGTTTTTGCGGACGAAGCATAATTTAAGTTCTTACCGACAGGAGCAACTAGCTGGTTGCCGGGTGGGCTAGCAGGATCTGGTATTTCTGGCAGACGATACAGCAACCAGTAGTGGTAACCCATCGGTTCCTCCTTGTGTCCAGCTAGAGTGTGCACGTAGTGACCATTTGGCCATTCGCTGGCTTCAAACTTGAATTTTGGGTCCTGTTCTGCCGCCATTTGCATTACATGGTAGAAAGAGACATTCCTAAAACAAAAGAGTGTAGCATCATTTTATAGAATTTTTAATTTAGTTACAGGGGTTCATAAGATAAAGATTTTGGCAGTATATGTATGTAGGTATATATGTTTGTATTTTCCACCGTAGCGCCTAAACTGTGAAATATGCAATTTTATGATTTTTTTAAATGACGGAATTTAAACCTCAGATTCTAATCTTGAAAAAATTAAACTGAGATAATCATCACGTGTTTGGTATCAAAAGAAATGTCTTGGCGAGCACATTACAAATATGTATATATGTAATTGTTTAAGTCAACATATATGTTCGAAATGCGGTCGTATAGTTCGCGCGGGCAGTCGTTGCAGTTATTTACTCGTTTAAGCAAATAAAAACCAACATTACGTTACAACATGAAATCAAAGGCAATCCCGATCGGGAAACGGAAATGTATTAAATAAAAAAATAATGTTTAAAAAGGCGCCTAAAAACCAAGGTAGAATCGTGGTCGCACTTTATTTTTTTTTACTAGTAATGTTTTATATCATAATAGCGAACATTATACACGATTGCTATGAACGTTCACAGTACCGAATTAAAAAAAATTACCTAGGTGCGATCATGTAAAGAGTATAATTCTCAGTAACATTGGTGCCGAGCCACAGAGTGTAGGTGAAGGAAACGTTGCGTGCGTCGGAGTCATTGCTCGAGTGACCGGATTGGTAAGCCAGTTTCAAGCTGCCATCGCCACCGTTGCTATCTGAAAATAAAACATATAAATATAAAAAGTTAACATAGTTCTTTCCGTGCGTGCATGCTTAACAAGAGGCACAAAATTTACCAAGAGGTTCATGTCGGCTATCGAGTAATTTGTCACTGCAATGTGGAGGCCGTACAGCAGCAAGTGATGCTGGAGTAAGTGCGGCCACAGCTGCAGCGGTCTTGGCTACGTCTCCCCATCCACCATCAGGCTCTTGACGTTCGAGCAACCACTTCCTAGCGGCAGGGAGACTCCAGTGTTGGTGCGCACCAGGTCCGTTGTCAGAATCTTCAAGAGCCTGGAATTGATGGTTATTGTGAGTATACCTGACTTTTACAACTAATTGTCTAAAAATTTAGTACTAGTATGGATACTATTTACTTGTATGGCTAAAGCAGTAGTAGTAAGAGATCCAAAGCTGCCATCAGGGTGCTGCTGGCGAGCTAACCCAGCCATAGGTCGTCGAACGAAATGAATCAAACTGCGGTGGCGGTGATCTTGCACCACGCAACGCAGAGCTAGTATCACCATGGAGATGGTATCTGAAAAAGAGTAAAGAGTGTTTATACAAGAAAGAATATAAGGAGATTGAGTAAAACAAGGATCAATTAGCCAATCGAAAACGATAGTTTATGTGTAAAAAGAAATAATAAATGGAAGGTATACTTAAAGAGTTGTAAATGAAGTATCTTACCAAGGCTATGATCAGCAGCAGCATTAGCGATATCCAACAAACGTCTAATATGGCGACGACGAACATGAGCTGCAGAGGAACAGGCAGCCAATGTTGCATACGCAAACTCCAAGTCGTGAGGAGGTTCGCGATGGAGTAAAGCTGCGACCAGATCCCGGCCGTGGAAAGATCGAGGATCCTTGCAGAGAGCTCCTAATGCCAGAGTGTAGGCAGCAAGACGGCCGAGAGGTGGTGGCGATTCGTGATGCCTGAAAATGATTATAAGTAGGAAAATAAAAGGAATAAGGTACGCAACTGTTGCATAATATTACATTCTGCTATTAGTATATCTGGAATTCATCATCATCAATATCTTGCTTTACATTTCCAGGAAGAATACACGGAAGATCTATCTATGTGTTTTTAAATTCTAAATTCTAACATTACAATAATAAAAATACATCAGTCTTACTTGGACATCATCAACAATATTTCTATTTCCATTTGCTTGGCTGATAGCTGCATTTCTAGACCTTGCTGCTCAATCTCTTTGCCAGTATTATTAGCCAACTGAAAGATAACATTGTACTTTAACAATATTTTAGAAAATAAATCTAAGAACCAGGATATAACCTAACAGGAGTAACCCACCACCCCGTTGGTGGTAGGGGATCTGTTCCCTGACTGGATGCGAATCCGACCGCCAAATGTCTCTAACGCGTTCCGGTCACGTCATACCTGTGCCAGATCTACCCCCTCCCTCTCGCATCCCGTTAATGGTGCGGTTCCAGTAAACATCGGGTTCTTGCTCAGAGTCCATTGAAACCGCAGCATTCTTCTCTTTGCTCCTTCCTCTATCTTCAAAGCAGCGACGCATCGTCAAAACAAGAGATACTCTCTAATTTTGCCGTTGTCCATGGGCGACGGTGGTCACTTGCCATCAGATGGACCGTCTGCTCGTTTGTCCCTTATCTGTGATAAAAAATAAGGTTTCTTACTTGTAAAGTAAGCATAACATGATGCGTATCGTTGCCCCAACCCCAATCTTCCTGCCGATGCTGCAAGAGATACTGCAACGCCTTCTGTATAGCCTGACCCTCGTTTAGAGTCTCCGTTTCCCAAGCTACAGTAGTTGGGGCCACTGTTGTTGTAGTGGGCTTCGCGCTTGATGTTGTAGGTATTTCCGTTTCTGTGAAAATATTAGATGAATGGATTGGTATTTTGTGAACGCTTTCAACTAAGCTACTATTTGTGGAATGGGTTCAAGGCACGTCATGGAAACGTGTGGGGAATGAACCCCTATTCCTCTATGGCTCGTGAATCTAAGACCTAAAAGGCGCTACTGTCTTTTTTTCTTTTTTAATATTCTTCAAAAAGATTTTATTAAATATTTCAATTAATTTAATATATAAAATTGTCGTGTTGCGGTATTTGTTATTAAACTCCTCCGAAACGGCTAGACCGATTTTTATAAAATATTGTGTGCATATCTATATATGCAACATCTATTTTTTACACCCCTAAGTGATAAGGGTGGCCCACATCAATTTTTTAAATTTAAATGACAAAATAACGTTTGTCAGGTCAGCAAGTATAGTTATATATAAGTAATAATTAAGCAAGTAATTAATCTCAATAAAGTTATGGTTTCCTAGTACAATGTAAATAAAAAAAAAATCTTACCAGTTTGCCCGTTAACAGCCGCAACAACCACCATTAGCCCCCAAAGTATAAACGAAGACAAATGTAACTTCATCATTGTAGCTGAAACAAAAAAACGCATTATTACAGAATCCCATCAGCTATATTCTAAAATTTCAAAAAACTTGATATTTTTCAACAAAACAAATTGATTTTGAATCCAGTGGTGAAAGTTTGAGAAACTCTGTAACTTATTTCAAAAGATTATCTCGAGCGTAGACTTGATTGTTAAAGTTTTACATGAATAGTTCATTTCGGTAGCGTTACAAATTCGAGGTAAGTTTTTTAATATATAATCTGCAGACCAAAGAGAGAGAAAGAGGAAGAGAGATAGGAATATTATAGATTTGTCTTAGTGAAAGAATTTTTAAAATCGAATCAGTTGCAATAAAATAGCCATATTTTGTTAATTAATGAATATTTATGGCAACAATACATCACCTGTGTTACTCAGGAATAGTTATTGGAATGACTTTAAAAAATATTTAAAACTGTTTAAATATCTTATTTAAGATTGGCTAAAAGGTCTCGTTGCCAAGCCGTTAAATAAATTAAAAAAAAATACGTTACTTAGGAATAGTGTGGTTTTCTCTCAGTGAGAGAATTTTTAAAATCGGATCAGTAGCAACAATATTGCCATATTCTATTAATTAATAAATATTTATGGCAACACTACATCACCTATGTTACTCAGGAATAGTGTAGTTATCTAACATTGAAATATTTTTTAAAATCGGATCAGTAGCAACAATATTGCCATATTCTATTAATTAATAAATATTTATGGCAACACTACATCACCTATGTCACTCAGGAATAGTGCAGTTGTCAACAAAATACGTTCTAATTTCAAAAGTGAAATAAAATGAAAAAAAAAAAACTATTTTCCCGCATTTATTTAGCTTAAGCAAAATGCATTTATTTTAAAATCCAAAATTTTCAAACAAAATCGACAATTCGAATAACAGGGTCATATTGGCAACACAAATTAAAAGTTATGTATTATCTGTTATTTTTCATTATCTGTATTCGAATTTCCCCCTCACTTTTATTCTGGCTTTTAATGTACTGTTATGTAGTCTATACTAATATTATAAAGAAGTAAGATTTGTATTTTTGTATGTAACGAATAAACATATAAACTACTGGACCGATTTCAAAAATTCTTTCACCATTAGAAAGCTACATTATCTCTGGGTAACATAGGCTATATTTATTACAAGAAAAAAATTAGAGATCCCCAGAAATTCTCACTAAAACCAACACAAGGTGCAAAAAAATTAGCCATAAAATATCTTTCATCGCATGCGCTGCGAAAAGTATTCATGATAGAACAAAAAAATGTTATACAATATTATAGAACGTATCAATATCTACAAAAAACTCCGCGAGACCATATGTCCAACTATTGTAGTTAAGTCACTATAATTACTTTTTTACATTTTAAAAGTTGATAAAAATGCCTATCAAAATCAGACCATGTTTTCTATAACTTTGTATTAATCCTTATCCAAATAAATTATTTTGTATTCAAGACTGTTTCAATACCTGTAAATTACTTTTTGAATTGTTGAAATCGAACATTCCAGTCAAAAGATATTACGAAATAAAAATATCAAGATGCCGGCCGGGCCGGCGGCGCGGTGTGGAGTGCCTCGCAGCGCAGCGCAGCGAGTAACGCGGCGATAGAAGGAGCGACAGAATGCGTGAGCCAAAATGTTAAAAAAAATTATCCACCCGTGCGAAGCCGGGACGGGCCCCTAGTTTATAATAAAATCGTTGATATATAGAATAACAAGCCGTCATACTGTTAATCTGTGTGTACAATACAACCCACTGGTAAACAACTTATTCTATCCTTCTTTTAAGTAATATTAGAAATTCCTATTCCCAAGATAAAAAAGGTAAGAAAAGATTTACCTAAAGCGGTATAATTCCTTCAGGTGAGGAAATGTCTATTGAATATTTATATCTTACTGAATATGTATGAGCACGTCGTTTGTTCTGCTGGGGCCATGAAATACGCGGTATTTAATCTACCAGAATTTAAATAGTAAATGTAGGCTAAATTGTTTTTTAATGTATATAAAACTAGCTTTTACCCGCAACTTCGTTTGGGATATTGAGATAGTAGTCATACTAACTTTGCACCCTCTTTTTACCCTCTTAAGGGATGATTTTCGAAAAAATATTTTACACATGTTTCATGACTTTCAATGAAGAACCTTTATTCTGAATTTCATTTGAATAACTTCAAACGGCAAAGTTTCATACTAATTTTGCACCACCGTTTTATCCTCTTAGGGGGTTAATTTTCAAAAATCCTTTCTTTTTTTTTTATGGTATATAGGTCAGCGTTTGACCATGACTTGCCTGAAAACACGATCTAGGATGGAGCACGCTTTCCTAGAAGGTACCTATTTGAAAGCACCACCAACTTTTCAGGAAATACAGACTCCGGCAAATCGTTCCACATCTTCGCAGTGCGAATAACAAAGGTGGACTCAAAGCGTTTGGTACGTATCTGAGGAATGTCCACCATGTACCGATGGCGCTTCGGTCGGGTTTGTCTGCGAGTCCTCCCGGGCACACTCACCGAAATGTATCCGATAAAAAACCGATAGGGAGGCAACCCTGCATCGATGCTGGAGGCTTTGCAGCCGAGACTTGAGCAGGGTGTCATCTCCTAATATTCTTCTGGCGCACCTCTCAATCAGCACCAGTGCCTCAAGTTGATATTTGGCAGAGCCGTCCCAAAGATGAGAACAATACTCCATGCACGGCCTGATTTGCGCTTTGTACAAGCTGAGCACGTGTTCTGGAGTGAAATAATGTCTCATCTTTGAGAGGATACCAAGTTTCTTTGCTGATAACTGGGCTTTTGACTCAAAGTTTAGAGCCGGAGTGAGAGTAACGCCTAGAAGCTCTAGGTGGTCGGTTATCGGCATGGATACGTCTCGGAAAGATGGTGTCAGTTAAAATAGCAAAAACTCCTCCCCTACGTTATAATAGGAACCCCTGAGCAAACCCCTTATTGTTTAGGCCTTGCGTTGATATGTCAGTCAGTCAGCTTCTCCTTTTAAATATATAGATATTAATCAGTCTGCACTCTGCACACTGCGTATCTACAATACCCACTTTGTTAGAATATCGCATACACTACAGCAACAACATCACCATCCTCTGTTAGATCTCCTTATCCAACCGAACCTTTATGGGATGGTGGATGATTTATATAGCTTTGCACCACGCAAAGTTATATATAAGGGTAAAAAGTATGACTACCTCATAAAATTATTAAATATGTCTACAGACGATCTACTGTCCAACTATTATAGTTATGTCAACTACTTTTTTATATTTTAAAAGTTGATAAAAATGCCTATCAAAATCAGACCATGTTTTCCATACCTTTGTATTAATCCTTATCCAAATAAATTATTTCATATTCAAGACTGTTTCAATACCTGTAAATTACTTTTTGAATTATTAAAATCGGACCTTCCATTCAAAAGATATTACGAAATTAAAAATATCAATATAAACAAAAAATACACGCCGACGCGACGGGCCGGTGTGGTTCTATCTCGGTGATACTCGAAGTGCAGCGAGTAACGCCGAGGTAGAGGGGCACCGAAATGCGGGAGAGCCAAAATGTTTTAAACTAAATATTCCACCCGTGCGAAGCCGGGATGGGCCGCTAGTACCATATATAGGACAAGTACAATATCTCACTAGTTCTGTCCTATTAGCGCGATTGATAGGACCTGGCATAGGGTCTGATATTGTAAAAGTAGCTCACATCTAATTATTGCAGTGTGTGCTAGTGCAGTGATTACAAGAAACATGAGTGTTCAAGACAACACTACAGTTGCAGTAAAAAGATCTTAAACCTGCTCATCACCAGACCAGACATTGCTACGGTATAATTTGTATTTATAGTATTTATGTATAGGACAATAGAATGGTAGCACCAAGTATAACTTTTGTTGGTTGTTGTTGGCAACACTAATTTGAGTAGTCTAAGATCTAAGACTTGTTTTAAAATAGATATCGTAATCTAAACTATTAAGAGTATGGGAGACAATATTAACATATAATCTAGATGGAAGACGAGCAGTGCCTCAAAACGTCTTCTACTATGCATAAAATCTCACCTCCACTACTCGACCTCTCTACGGAATATTACAATATATTACTCATGTGCTCCTTGATAAAGGAGGCCTATCACCACGCCACCAAACAACACTAAACTATTAGTCTCGGTACTTTAAAATTTACTGCGCGACACCACTTGACAGACTGTCTCAATCCTATCGAAACGAAAGTTATATATAGTCTACTCAAAATAAGATAAAATGAACTACCCGCGAACACTAATTTATGAACGGTGTTGTTAACAAGCTGTTGTGATATCCAGAAAGGATGTTTTGAGCTTGAAAATTAACTCTATCTGTCTGTTAGGCTTTCACGCTAAAACCACTAAACCGACTTTGATGAAATATGGTACAGAGATAAGCTGAAAGCTTGGGAAAGGGTATAGGTTACGTGTTATCGAGAAAATAAGGCTTAAAGGGGCTGAAATAGGGGATGAAGGGTATGACAAGCTGTGTGTGTTTGTCTTTGAGAATTAGTCATATATAAATTATACTCAACAACAACTAACAAGTATACTCTCTTGTTTCGTCGATGCGTTGCATCCTCGAAGATTGAGTGGGGAGGGGGAGTGAAAAAAAATTGCCAATAGAGGATGAATGTTTATATGGAAGTTGGTCCCCTTCAGCCATGCTCAATCCAAAATTTTTTACTATGGATTGAAAATAAAATTCAAATGTATTGGAGAGCGCTACTCTTATCAGATAGGGGTTATAAAAAAACATCATAAAAATCGATCAAGCCGTTTTGGAGGAGTTTGATATGTGACACGAATTTTTTTTATATATGGCTAGTCGACTTGCGCGACTTCGTTCGTGTGATGCTCCGCTCCTATTGGTCTTAACGTGATGATATATAGCCTATAGCCTTTCTCGATAAATAGGCTATCTAATACTAAATGAATTTTTCAAATCGAACCAATAGAACCTGAGAGTAACGCGTTCAAGCAAAAAATATTATCTATAATAATATATGTCGGGGATTTTAAAACGATGTGAAAGGAGATGGAAGGAGGAAGATGGGGAATATTGGGGAACACTACAAGGGGGTGATGGTATTGAATGGAATATTGGGTAAACGCAACGTAGATACTCCTATTGAACCGATAAATGATCAAATATGATCTCTAACAATTACGAGAGAAACCTAAGCAGTGCCTTGGACTTGTGACCAAGGTGTAGGCTTAAGGAATTCCTTTAAATGATCATAACACTCACCTCCACTGCTCAGGCTCTCTATTTAAACCCAAGGTTAAACGCACATAAACCGAATCTAACACAAGGCTAACCTAACCTAAGGCTAACCTAACCTAACATTGTGTTTACTTAACCACGTGGCAATTACATTGTAAGGACTTACGTGACCTTAGTTGGACAGCACTTCCACACTACACTGCACTTGACACTATCACTATCACTAGCACTACTTAGATGATGTTCACTTCTTGAGAGACCGCGCACGACTAAGACTTCAGTTAGACTGTCGATCGCATATAAAGGGTCGAGGGTAGAGACTGTCAAAACAACGGAAGTGACTACTACCCCTCTCAACGCCATAGACAACGATAACGATTCGATCAATCGATAATCTGTTACTATGCTCCGACATATATAAAGCTGAAGAAGCAGAAAAATATCTGATAAATCTGTAGATTACACTAGTTCGTGGCCCCACCTCCACTTCCCATGTTTGGTTGTGTTTGGAAGACAATTTATTTGTTCGCGCACCGATCCGCTGCTGATCTGACACGTGATTGATGAACCTCCTCCATCTTCAGATCTGCTACTTTATTTTTAAGCGCGATGTATGATCAATATGTAATATTGAGTCTTGATCATCAAATGTAAATAATCCGCCATAGTGGGAAGTCCACCATATTGGATTTAGAATGACTTCAATTAGCTGCCCATGCAATCTAAACGTTAGTCACTCAGATTTTCCACCAGGAAAGCCCTCTTTGTAGAGAAGAGCTGGCAACAAACTTAAAATTCTCTCTTTTAAATGCCATCAGTCTGATTAACAAATGTATTATCTACCTAACTACGCAGGTCGTTGACCCCTTACATGTCATCGATCCCCGATTCTTTTCCTTTTACATCTATCTTCGATAACACGTCATTGACTCTTGGGGTTTGATGTAGCATAGATATCTTTGGAGATCACCGGTTTAAACCAACAAAAGATCCACTCAAAATACAGTCTTCTATATTTGAAATTGGTATATTAATGGTTTTTAGATTAAATGCGATGATTTAGGTAACCGCAGGTGAAGGTAATGGGTAACTGGTAATTTTCCGTCTGGTGCACTAATTGGCGGCATCCCTTACATCATTACCGTCGGCAAACATCGTTATGTTACGAGCTGTATACGTTTACGTTAGACTTGGGTATTTCGCGAACGACCTAGTTGAAAAGAGCGCTCCTTTAGGTGAACTATACGAACTAGTTCGTCGACGATCTCGCTCTTAGTTCTTTTTAGTTGTTATATTTATTAAAATCGAGATAGATATTTGCCATAAAAATGATGTTTCACTTTTGAGAATGTCGATGTTTTTTTCCTTTATTTATTATTTTTCCTAAATTATTTAAAAAGAGAACTAACGAACTAAAAGAGTGATCTAGTTCACCTAATATTAGACTGCGAACTAAATATTTTTTTTTATTTATTATTTTTCCTAAATTATTTAAAGAGAGAACTCACGAACTAAAAGAGTGAACTATTTCACCTAATATTAGATTGCGAACTAAATATTTTTTTTTATTTATTATTTTTCCTAAATTATTTAAAAAGAGAACTAACGAACTAAAAGAGTGAACTAGTTCACCTAATATTAGATTGCGAACTAAATATTTTTTTTATTTATTATTTTTCCTAGTGAACTAGTTCGCCATTGGATTGCGAACTAAAAAAAGAGCGCTCTCATTGGTGAAGGACTAGGCCCATGACTAGTATATACTACCTACGCCATCTATTGACAGATATGTGGTCCGTCTGTCTGTTATGATTTCACGCTTTAGTAATTGGACTAATTTTGATGAAATTTGATACAGAGATAGACTAGAAGCTAGGAAGGTTATAGGCTATTTTAAAGCGAATAAAAGCTTGAAATAATCATATATAAATTACGTTGGTGTTGAAAATCAAATACAGGTGGTGAATTGCACCCGGGCGACGCCAAGACGAGTCGACTATATATAATAAAAATATAAAAACGAAAGTCTGTACATGGAAGATATTTTAGGAAACTTAATATGATGTCTTTATTGAAACACCAATTGAAGCCGAAATGAAAAGTGAAAATTATTGCACGAAATTGGATAAGGTTTTCTAGGTATTATTTTAGCCCAACGAAGTTAGGGCGTATTTCTCTACATGTATATGACGAACTCTACCAACAATCTTTCATCTCCTATTTCAATCCCTTTAAGTCTTTTTACGGCATAAGAGATAGCCTATGATATTGTCCAAGCTCTAGTCTACCTCTGTACCAAATTTCATCAAAACCGTGTCAGCAAATCTTGAATTATAAATGGTGTAACTTAACTGTGTTTTGCTTGAATGCGGTAATCTCAGGAACTACCATTCCGATTTGAAAAATTCTTTTAGTGTTAGATAGCCCATTTATCTAGGAAGGCTATAGGCTATATATCATCAAGTTACAACCAATAGAAGCGGATGATCATAGGCACGAAGTCGCAAGGATTTAATAATATTTTACTCTCTAAACCTAGTCTAAAATATACATAATCAGAGAGGCGAGGCGTAAAAAGGCGCTCGTCACCTCTGCCTCTGCCCGATGTTAATTTTCCGTCTGTTGCACTAATTGAAAAGTCCCACCCGGAAAAATATTTCATTAAATTCGTTTATTTAAAACATTATGTAGATAAACAAAATCAAATCTAAATATAATTAGAAGCCAAAATAGATGTGAAAGTTTGTATGTTTGTTACTCAATCACACAAAAATGGCTGAACGGATTTCATTTTAATTTGGTACACAGATACTTTATAACCTGTGCAATATAATATTAAGTAACCGGCCAAAAAAATTACGTTCGTTGTATGGGAGCCCCCCTTAAATATTTATTTTATTTTGTTTATAGTATTTGTTGTTATAGGGGTAACAGAAATACATCATTTGTGGAAATTTCAACTGTCTAGCTATCACGGTTCATGAGATACAGCCTGGTGACAGACGGACAGCGGAGTCTCCTAAAAAAGGTATATTAAACTAGATGGCTAAAAAATTAAAAAAATAAACAACATCCCTGATACATGAAAAACCTGAATATACACAGACGCAGTCGCAAACAGCAGTTTTTTAAAAACAAACTAAAAAGTTAATTTATGCCTAACGAACTACAAAGCATTAAAAACACTGCGTTTAATTTTGCATATGGGATTTTAGAGAAAGCTTTTATTATAAACTTTATATAGTGTTAAAAAATTAAAAATATATTATAAATAAACATAAACATAATTATGACGTAATCCTACTAATATTTGTGTATCTTTGTTACTCTTTCACGCAAAAACTGCTGAATGGATTTTGATGAAACTTTACAATAATATAGCTTATACATCAGAATAACACATAGAATATAATTTATAATGATATTGTGTGAATTATCCAAAATATAGCGGGTGAAACCGCGGGGCGTCATTTACCGTGATCATGAAGCCTACATCAGTCGGAGACCAACCGGAGTTTCCTGAAACATGTCGAGCTAAACTCGATGTTAACGTCGTAAGTGGACTTTAGTAAAAAGAAAACTGTTAAAACTATACTATAATAGAAATTTCCTTTATTTTCAACACTACCCTCCTCAATTTGAAGCGCTATTACCTTGAGTATTCCCATTCTGTCGTAACGTATGCAAATGTGTTTATCGACACGTGTTATGTTATGTAAAATATGCATTAGCTCAACTCTCGCTGACTAAAGATACGTCTATTTACATTTTTGGGGCCGTTTTAAAAGGTTATTTTTATTATATATGTCGGGGTATAGTTGGGGTAGAATAATGATAAAGAAAATTAATTGTCACTTCCGTCGCGTCATTTTAATATTCAACGATTTTTAAGTCTCAAACGAGTAAAAGATTATCGATTAATCGGGATGCCAGCGCCATATTTCCGTTTTGTTGATTTACTTCTCCCCACTAGTGGAGGGGAATTGCTACCATTGTCTAGTCCTATTTATATTCCCCGACTGACGCAGTACACTTTAGTCTCTCGACAAGTCTCTTTGAGTGAACATCACTTGGAGTTGAAGTTCTTACGTTTTATTTATTATGAGTCACTACATTGTATTTAGATGTGTTAACACAAGGTTAGGTTTAGGTTAGGTTAGCCTTATGTTAACCTAACCTAAGACAGACTGTGAGACCGGGCAGTGGAGGTGAGTGTCGTAATCCCTTAAGCCTACACCTTGGTCACAAGTCCAAGGCACTGCCTGGGTTCCTGTCCAAAAACTACGGAATCGTGATATTCGATTAATTAATATATATATATATATATATATATCCTGTCGGAGCATAGTAAAAGATTATCGATTAATCGAATCGTTATCGTTGTCTATGGCGTTGAGTGGGGTAGTAGTCACTTCCGTTGTTTTGACAGTCTCTACCCTCGACCCTTTATATGCGATCGACAGTCTAACTGAAATCTTAGTCGTGCGCGGTCTCTCAAGAAGTGAACATCATCTAAGTAGTGCTAGTGCTAGTGCTAGTGATAGTGATAGTGTCAAGTGCAGTGTAGTGTGGAAGTGCTGTCCAACTAAGGTCACGTAAGTCCTTACAATGTAATTGCCACGTGGTTAAGTAAACACAATGTTAGGTTAGGTTAGCCTTGTGTTAGATTCGGTTTATGTGCGTTTAACCTTGGGTTTAAATAGAGAGCCTAGCAGTGGAAGCGAGTGTTGTAATTACTTAAAGGATATCCTTAAGCCTACACCTTGGTCACAAGTCCAAGGCACTGCTTAGGTTTCTCTCGTAATTGTTAGAGATCATATTTGATCATTTATCGGTTCAATAGGAGTATCTACGTTGCGTTTACCCAATATTCCATTCAATACCATCACCCCCTTGTAGTGTTCCCAATATTCCCCATCTTCCTCCTTCCATCTCCTTTCACATCGTTTTAAAATCCCCGACATATATTACAGAATACTTACTAATATTATATAAGAATTTTTGTTGGTTTGTAACGGAGACACTCATTAACGTGTATTTTTGCATAAAGATAAAACTGTTGTTGTTTAATACATTAATTTATTTAAATATAATCTTATATATAAAATTCTCGTGTCACAATGTTAGTTACCATGCTCCTCCGAAACGGCTCGACCGATTTTTATGAAATTTTGTATACATATTCAGTAGGTCTGAGAATCGGCTACTATCTATTTTTCATCCCCCTAAGTGATAAGTTTATATGGCAAAATAACGTTTGCTGCAGCTAGTCTATATATAAAAGAGATGCTGACTTAATGACTGATATATCAACGTAGGGCCTAAACTATAAGGGTTAGAAACTAGCAATTTTGGACAGGGGTTCCTTTTATAACGTAGGGGAGCGATAAGAAAGGATTTTTGAAAATTCACCCCATAAGACGGTAAAATGGGGGTGCAAAGTTAGTATGAAACTTTGCCGTTTTTGAAGTTATCAACTGAAATTCATAGTGAAGGTTCTTCATTGAAAGTCATGGAACACGTGTAAAATATTTTTGCGAAAATCTTTCCTTAAGGGAGTATAAGGGGGAATTATTAAATATGTCTACAGGCGATCTATATTCCTTATAATTAGAAGTATCACCATATTAGTGGTATAAGACCTTGATTCTTGGCATAAATCATGTTCCATGATGAATAACAAATTTTTTACATATCCGAGAGACTAGAATGTTTAATATTAATTTTAGCTGGAAACCTTCACCCATTCCTGAGAAAAAGGTTCTTGACAGACAGACGGCCAACCAAGTAATCTAATAACGTTTCTTTTTAAGGCACGGAATCCTAAGAATTCGTCCTAGACAGCTTCATTTTGAGTGTAAACAAACATCGACCAAAAAAGGCGAGAATGTTGCCTCCTTTCAGTAAATAAATACTTTAACTCCATTTTCATGAGAACGAGTTTTCCGTGAGTTTTCATAGTAATCCAAGGCGTCCAATATTATATAGCAATATCAGTATCCCGAGGGAAATACGAGAGGATATCGACGGATGACCTTTCCGCACAATTTAGCTGCCATATTGGGTTTTTGATGTTTATTTATCGATTCAGATTTCATACTACCTATATCATAGTATTATTTTAAATATGAACGTTTGGATGTTTGTTACTCAATTACGTAAAAATGGCTGAACCTATTTTCATGAAATTTGGCATACTTATACTTTGCATCCGTGTGAAGTCTACTAATATTATAAACGCAAAAGTTTGTAAGAATGTGTGGATGTTTGTTACTCTTTCACGCAAAAACTACTGATTGGATTTCGATGAAACTTTACAGTAATATAGCTTATACATCAGAATAACACATAGGCTATAATTTATAATGATATAGTGTGAATTATCCGAAATATAGCGGGTGCAACCGCGGAGCGCAGCTAGTTTCAAATAAAAAGGATATTAGAGAATCAAAACATGTTATTACTGTTCTGGTTGTCTAACCCATGTGAATGTGAATTATAAATTCTTCCACAAATCGGCCATTAATGCCAGAAATTTTAGCTTAAATTTAATATAAAGCCCCAAGGGGCAGTTACTGTGGTATGCAGCTTTCCAACGTCAAAATGTCTCAGGTGAAGTTAACAAGAACATCACTGTGTTACCTGCACGAAAATTTAAACTGTTATTGTAACAGCATAATATACGGTTTTAGGAATTATGTTACACGAATTGTAATTGACAACATTTCAAAAATATTAAGCACTTAAAACTAAATACCGTTTCTTTATTTATCTGTCCGGAGTTTAAAAAAATACTGTTAATTATGATGTTGGCAACACTTGTAATTTGAGTAGCAATCTGTTATTCGATGTTGGTAGGATTGTTGGTAGGAGTGATAAACACCAATCAAAGTAGTGGGGATTGTTACATAAATACGCCGTCACGACAGAATAATGAGAATTACATCGCGAGTAATCTAGGAGTAACTCTGAAGCTCTGAGTTTTAAGTTTAACCCCAGGAAGATATTCTAGTCAAGCCAAAACAATACCTTTGATTTTTTTCGTTCATTCCAGTGGGAGAAAAAAAACTAAAACATATTTGATGACGTCATATATACAGAAGAATAAGATAATACCTTTGCTTTATTTGTTAAAGCAAAAACATCGCTATTCAACAGTATATATGACGTCATTTGGCGTTTACGTCTTTTTAGAATAGATTAAATTTAAAAATTGTTTGTAATCATTACCGGCCTCATATTTAGTTAAAATAAAAAATACGTGTTCATTTATTTTTCTTCTAGTTTTATATAACATAATAATATAGATATGTTACCATTTTGAAAATATTAAATTGTACCCTCATAGACGCTATGTCTAATATACATGGCAACACTGACTATAAATTTGCTTGAATATATGTGACAAACTGTGAATTCTCACATCGCATCATCTGGAAACAGTAATACAAATTATAACAGTTTTTTGTTTGACATAGCGTTTTATTATTAGCAGTATATAAGCCAGAGTCCGTTTTTATCTTCTTTTACAAACTTCTGTAGTGTTTAATAAATTTGACAGAGACAGAGAGAGAGAGGGAAAGAAAGAGAAGAGACAATAAAATCCAACGTCAGAAAGTTTGCATGTTCAGATGTTGTTACTTAATCAGACAAAAATGGCCGAACGGATTTCGATAAAATTTGGCACACAGATACTTTATAACCTGATTTAACAAATAAGTTAATTTAATTGTTAATTGTTTACTATATTTTTTATAAAGCACGGGCGGCAGTAGTGTTGGTTGCGCTGCCGGCGGGGGTAGTCGTTATGCAGTCATTGAGAGCGGCGCACGCGCGCGGTGTGCACCCCCTCCCCCTGTTGATCCCTTTATTGATTAATAATATCCCGAGTCCTGTGTGTGCTATATCCCAAACGCTAGTTAACTGAACCTTCCCTGACGAAAACGGACTGGTGGTGAAGTGCGAACTATTTTGTGTTATTGTGTGAAACGTGTAACGGGCATGCCCAAAGAAGATTAGAAATCATCAAGAACTCGTGAGTACTATGTGTCTTTATCACCTAACTGACAATAGATAACCCTTAATTTAAAGAAGCTGAAACCGGGCCCAGCCAGCAATGTTTATTGAACAATTTTATATATTCATATGGTGAAAATTAAATGTTTTTGTGTGAACCCGAGATAACGGGAGAGTAAAGAAGACCCAGCATTACGACACCACACACTACACTACGCGAGTTCCGTTTGACAACTTGCTCAAGTCTATCGGAACAGAGGTTATATACAGTCTTGGAATAAAAGGTTAAGTTATCAACGGTGTTGCTTACTATCAAATATTACTTTATTTGTATAAAGATCTGAGAAAAAAGAAAAAAATATTATTTTCTACATTTTTAATTTAAAAGAAGATATATAGTGATTGAACGAAGTGATTCATCTTGAAAAACAACACTATCAAGCTGTCCCAGAGGTTTTAATCTATTATTCTAGCGCTTTCACGTATAAGACTAGTTCTTACTACGAGTTAAGCACGTAAATAACGTAAAAGTTTTACGTAAAAAATACTAAACAGATTTTAATTAAACTTTGTCTAAGTATTAATATATCATTTTTTTATAACAATATTACTATTTTTACCTGACTACGGCGAAACCAAAAGGAAGGGTGTATGTATGGTTGTATATTCCACTCTAGCGCGTAAACTACTGAACTAATTTTGATGAGTGAGGTGTCAATAAATTTGTAATAATGGCGCGGATGATATAGGCTATAAAAATTTTATGATTTTTTTTATAACGGTAATTATACCTCAAATTATAACCTCGAAAAAAATTAAACTGAGCTAATCATCACGTGTTTGGTGTCAAAAGAAAGGTCTTGGCGAGCACATTACAAATATGTATATATATATGTTATTGTTTAAGTCAACATATATGTTTAAAATCCGGTCGTATAGTCCGCGCGGCTAGTGTTGCAGTTATTTACTCGTTTAAGCAAATAAAAACCAACATTACGTTACAATATGAGATTATAAAGGCTATGTCGATCGAAAAACGGAGAACTATTAAATAAAAAATAAAGTTTAAAAACTATAACCCGACTACGTAGAAAAGTGGTCTAAAAAGGACGACACAAGATAATAATTTAGACAGAAACCGCGAAATGCATAAGTATAGAAATGGTCAAGGTAGAACCGTGGTCGCACCCATGTATACCTACTATGATTATTTATATGATTAGAGGAACATCTCCATTAAAAAGACAGATTTCAATAAAATTTGGCACACAGATACTTCATAACCAAGATTAACAATTAGGCTTCTTTTTATTCCGGAAAAATTGAAGTCCTGTGGGATAATAATGAAATATGTTTTTGGGTATGCTCCTGAATCTTTAAATAACAATAATAGTCGGGGCGGGTAAACTAGTCTAAAATATATCCTCGAGTGACTTTTATATACAGGTGGGTTTTTGAGACGAGTCAGTAAGTGCAGCTACCTTAACCGTTATAGTTATAGGAAAACGTTCCTAGGACTTTAACTTTTTAAGATATTCTGAATTGCATTCAGAGATTTTTGAGAAAATTTACGGTTAGCGAAGAAAGTGCTAAAATCCAAAAACAATTTTTTTTATGCCTATCGATCCTACTTCACATAGGGATCAAAAGGCTCTATGGGACCATTTAAGGTTTGAGTACTAGAAATGTCAGAAATCGCCAAAAATGTTTTTCATACATTTTGTACTGAAAGCGACTCAATATTTTTAATGCCGAACAGTCCTATTTCTTACTGTGATTAAAAGATTCTTTTGGACTAACTGAAATGAGAACTGAGGTAGGGCACAGCAGCAGCAGCCTTGAAAAACTGATCGTTGTGGGGAACACGGAGGGAAAACGAGCCCGGGGACGGTCCCCAACCAGATGGAGCGATCAAGTGAGAGGCCCATCTTTAATTAAGTTTTGCTCGGTCGCCAGAGACGCGATGAACAGGCACCGGTGGAAGCAGATAATCCAAAATAGGTGTATACCATCCACATCCGTCAATGACCACGATCCTCAGCCATGAGGAAGCGACCACAGAGAGAGAGAGAAAGCAGTGTTGTGTTCCTGTTGGTGAGTAAGGTGACCAGAGCTCCTGGGGGGAATTGGGGATAGGGTCGGCAACGCGCTTGCGATGCTTCTGGTGTTGCAGACGTCTATAAGCTACGGTAATCGCTTACCATCAGGTGAGCCGTACGCAAGTATTGCTACTGTGACTGACGTATCCCTTTATATTCCCCGACTGACGCAGTACAGTTTCTCTCACGACAAGTTTCTTTGAGTGAACAACTAGAGAGCTACTGGATCAAAGTTCATGTGAGTTCTTACGTCTTATTTATTCCCTACATTGTATTTAGATGTGTTAATTCAACCTTAGGTTAGGTTTAAGCCTACACCTTGGTCACAAGACTATAAAAGAAGAAGTTTGCGTGGGTTCCTGTTCAAAAACTGCTGAATCATTAGATTCGGTTGATTTGTATTCAGAGTACCTATTTAATCTATATCTATGAAGATATTACGATTTGTGGTTCTGTTACAGTGTAAAAGGACCGATAAAAAATGTACGTAGAAGAAACAATTCCAGGTGACATTATAGATCTCATCTGAATACAAAACCTGAGGTTAATATTTTGAATGGGGTTGTTACTTTTTATTTAACTGTTATGTCTTTATTGCGCTATTAACTTTCATGTTACAATATTAAATGTTGTGTTTGATATTAAGGACGAGTCAACCCGCGGGACTTCGTGCACTTAGAGCTTAGTTTGTTCTAAGATAAAAGTATTCTAAGTGTACATTCATGCTACAAACTATAAGTCGGAGGAATAGAAGGAAAGGGAGAGGGACATAGAAAAACTCAGACAGGAACCGACTTCAGTGCCTTGGTTTTGACCAAGGTGTAGGTTTGCAAGACCTTTTAACTGAATTCCAACACTCGCCTCCACTGCTTTTTTAACTGTTTAAATATAAGGTTAAGTTAACCTAAGCCTAATTTAAGCGCTGACATATATGTGTGCAAAATTTCATTCATATTCCTTTGTTCTTGTAAGAATATTAACTTTTATCCTATAGGAATTTAAATTTTTCCAGGATAAAAAATATCCTATGTGTTAATCCAGGTTATAAAGTATCTGTGTGCCAAATTTTAATAAAATCCGTTTAGCCGTTTTTGCGTGATTGAGTAACAAACATCCACACACATTGAGATGTCCGAAAAAGGTTATTATTACTAGCTGTGTCCCGCGGTTTCACCCGCTATATTTTGGATAATTCACACTATATCATTATAAATTATAGCCTATGTTTTATTCTGATGTGTAAGCTGTATTATTGTAAAGTTTCATCAAAATCCATTCAGTAGTTTTTGCGTGAAAGAGTAACAAACATACATCCATACATTCTTACAAACTTTCGCGTTTATAATATTAGAAGGATCGTTAAAGTAATATCGAAATGAAGCAAAGGTTGTAAAAAATCTGTGTATCTAAATAACAGAATATAAATATATGTCGGGGATTTTAAAACGATGAAAAGGAGATGGAAGGAGGAAGATGGGGAATATTGGGGAACACTAAAAGGGGGTGATGGTATTGAATGGAATATTGGGTAAACGCATCGTAGATACTCCTACTGAACCGATAAATAATCAAATATGATCTCTAACAATTACGAGAGAAACCTAAGCAGTGCCTTGGACTTGTGACTAAGGTGTAGGTTTAAGGATATCCTTTAAGTAATTACAACACTCACCTCCACTGCTCAGGCTCTCTATTTAAACCCAAGGTTAAACGCACATAAACCGAATCTAACACAAGGCTAACCTAACCTAACCTTGTGTTTACTTAACCACGTGGCAATTACATTGTAAGGACTTACGTGACCTTAGTTGGACAGCACTTCCACACTACACTGCACTTGACACTATCACTAGCACTAGCACTACTTAGATGATGTTCACTTCTTGAGAGACCGCGCACGACTAAGACTTCAGTTAGACTGTCGATCGGATATAAAGGGTCGAGGGTAGAGACTGTCAAAACAACGGAAGTGACTACTACCCCACTCTAACGCCATAGACAACGATAACGATTCGATTAATCGATAATCTTTTACTATGCTCCGACATATATTAATATGAACGAAAAGTCTATAATTTAAAGTGCTGTGAAATATTTTATATCGTCCATTTTTCACTATAATATAATTATGTCAGAAAATACGTTTTCCATGAAAATGTATTCAAAAAGAGAGAGAGGGTAGGGTTGCCAAGGTGACTGGACGTGCTCAGAAATTAAACTTAATTTATTTAGAATTATATTGAGGTGATCTTTTAGTCAATTTAGGTTTAGACGTAAAACAAATAAAAATGTTTGGACAATTATTTAAAGTAACTTTTTCAGAAAGAATACAGAATGTTACCGTTATGAAATTAATATTGCAATTTCCATTATTTTTCAAACCAGAACCAGCAGAAATACTTAACCCATTATTGGGAAAGGAGAAAGTTCTCGAAAGGAAGAAAATTTATATCCGTTAGATACGCATGACAGTAGTCATCGGCTGTTAGTATTAAACAGCTTTCCCTGCAGACTGGATTACACACAACATACACTACTTACATCCACCGTACTACACAGCAAGAGTATCGCCAGTCGGAGCGAGCTGATCCCCTAAGGGAGGGCAAGGATTTATTTAATTTTTAGGTGTTCTTGGAATATTTGTATAGAATAGCAGATATTTTCTTGATTTCGAGATTCTTTCAAGATATTAAAGAAAGGTGAGCGAATTTATTATACACAAAGCCCTTCCTACACATGTCGTAGATTTTATCGAATATTGGGTATCGATATGAACCTCTCTCAACCACAAGATCTTTATCCAACACATAATACTATAACGAGATTATCACTTCTATGCCTAACGGTAACACTCACGTATTATTGTGGTAACTTGAACGCGCTCGCGGTGACGGCTCGGTGAACAATGGCTGAAGAAGATCGCCGAATGCGATTGAAACTGTAGTACCAAGATACCACAATAATACGTGAGTGTTACCGTTTGGCATAGTTTTAAAAAATCACTAAACTAGCCTGAGAAGTTTATAAATGTGACAACCCTAAAGCCACGTGACTCTGCCAATATAAATAAGCTGCTGAAATCAGTTTAAATAAATTGTGGGGCGTTATTGGTGCTATACATTGTGGGTGAGGTCCCTATATATTTCATTTTGGCTGATCTCCACGTTATTTACGTGATCCTGGTGCTTATTATTATCGAGAAAAGGTCACAGGTCGCTTGAGTGTATACACTTCAGAAACCCAAAAGGTTAAACAATAAATAAATTGTTGTGCAATATACTTTTCTAAAAATCTTCATTTCTTCTTTTAGTAGTAGTCAAGTTCAAGGTCAATAATACCTTATTTAAATATATTAAAAACATACATTCTCTATAAAAATATATATATTTTTTTATGGACAATAGATGAGAACTTGACTACAATCTCACCTGATGGAAAGTGATGATGTAGCCTAAGATGAAGCGCGCTTATCTAGAAGATGCCTATTCACTCTCCTTTTAAAGATATCTAAATTGTATGATTTAGTAGTAGCAGTGATGGCCCAGTGATTGAGACTTCAAGTTTTACTCGGGAGGTCCGGGGTTCGATCCTGGGCACACACCTCTGACTCTGAGTTATGTGTGCTTTAAGCAATTAAATATCACTTGCTTTGACGGTGAAGGCAAACATCGTGAGGAAACCTGCACTCCTGAGAGTTCCAAAAAAGTTCCCAAAGGTGTGTGAAGTCTGCCAACCCGCACTGGGCCAGCGAGGTAGACTATGGCCTAATACCCTCCTCATTCTGAGGAGGAGACCCGGCTCAGCAGTGGTCCATTGAAATCTCTATAGTGTATCACATAAATAATTTCTAGTGGGCCATCCTTATCATTTAAGGGTATAATAAAAAAATTGGAACCGACTACAAAAACCTCTTAACTAAAAAGTAAGAAATAATTGTATATTAGTGTAAATTTGAGGGTTTCCCTCGATTCCACCATCAGATCCTAATTTAGTTTCCATGAGACCACCTCGAAAGTGCACTCTTTCGAATAAAAAAAGAATTTTGAAAATCGATCCATAATTAAGGGAGAAATCGGCGAACATAGAACCTCCTCCTTTTTTGAAGTCGGTGGAAAAATGGCCTACAACCTATACCCATACCTATCGAATGTACAAAAAAAATTCAGAAAAATCGATCAAGCATTATCGGAGGAATTCGATAACAAACACTGATTAAATTGATCTCAACGAAGCGATATTGAAAAACTAGCTTTAGGTTTCTGGTTAACATTCAGTTTGTGCATCTGTTACCTAACCTAACTGCAAACAGCTTCAACGTCCATTGGCTCGAGCCAATTATGGTTAGATCTGAATTAGTGCTAGACTAATTATCGTATCCTATTATACTGAACTGATGACAAGATATGGGTGAGCTTATAGCTGTTGCCTGTGACTTCACATGCTCTATAATGTCATAAAGCATCAATAGAATAAAAATTATTTGTTGATTTACTTCTCCCCACCTGTGGAGGGGTATTGCTACTGTCACTGTCGTGCCCCTTTATATTCCCGGACTGACGCTATACAGTTTAGTCTCACGACAAGTCTCTGAGTGAACATCGCCTGGAGTTGAAATGCAACAATAGTTTGTCGCTATGTTACGGATATTGGACCACTCCGACTAAGTATCATGTGAGTAAGATGTAAGACATCTTATTTATTGTGTAAGTCCCTACATTGTATTTGAGTGTGTTGACACAACCTTAGCAGTGATGGCCCAGTGGTTGAAACTTCAAGTCTTACTCGGGAGGTCCGAGGTTTGATCCTGGGCACACACCTCTGACTCTGAGTTATGTGTGTTTTAAGCAATTAAATATCACTTGCTTTAACGGTGAAGGCAAACATCGTGAGGAAACCTGCACTCCTGAGAGTTCCCTAAAAGTTCTCGAAGGTGTGTGAAGTCTGCCAACCCGCACTGGGCCAGCGTGGTGGACTATGGCCTAATACCCTCCTCATTCTGAGGAGGAGACCCGGCTCAGCAGTGGGCCATTGAAGGGTCGTGATGATGACACAACCTTAGGTTAGGCTTATGTTAGGTTATGTTATTTAACCTTTGAAAGGGACCGGACAATGGAGGCGAGTATTGTGATCACTTAAAAGATATCCTTAAGCCTACACCTTGGTCACAAGTCCAAGACACTGCCTAGGTTCCTGTTCAAAAACTACGGAATCGTAAGGTTCGGTTCATTCATTCATTCAAATCGGCTCTCTGTCCGGACAAGTATCTCGAAGTTAAGGTTTGCAATCTGGATATCGTTAAATTTTCTATCCGAGAAATCCAGTCAGTATCCGGATACAAATAATATACTAGTTTATCCTATTATAGAAACTAACGTGGTAATTACCTGTAATTACGTGGTAATTACGGTAACGAAAATGTAGTACCAAGTTATCACAATAATACGTGAGTGTTACCGTTTGGTATAGTTTTAAAAATACTAGTTTATCTTCTTTATGTATGAAGAAAAATAAAATAATCTATTTAAAATCTCCAAAATAGGAAATAGACCACAAGAGACCCAACACTTATTGCACACATGACAACGGTAGTTTAATCATTCACAAATTGAATAAATTAAAAAAAAAAGGAGGTAATATCTCTTTAGTAGGTATACAAAATTCGTCTTTCCCTTCTTTACGTCTTCGATCACACTGTTATTTTACATAGTTTCTGCTTTCACACAATCATCGTCGTTCATCATCTAATTTATTTGCACAACAAAAATACCACAATACAAATAAAACATTACATAGAAATTTAGAGAGAGAAAAAATAATAAACTGAAAATACCGTTAACATATATTATTACTATCTAAAAGATTACCATTTATTGCATAAAATACAGACAATAATAGTCTATTGAAAGAAAATGTACTCTGGTGCAGTTGTGTAAACAACCTCTTTCTCTCTTCCTTCACTGTTTTATCTTAATTTAGATTAAACACTAATGTTACAATATATAATTTGCCAACTACACATGTATGACATATGTAAAAAATGGCGACTATCTGAATTATCCGTATATCCGGATAGTAAAAAAAACTTAGTATTCAAATATTGCAATGATTACTAGTAAAGTACAAGAGTTTTTCAGAGGAACACTACAACCAGTGGCGTAACTATAGGATGGCATTTCGGCAAAATGCCAGGGGCCCCGAGGAGAAGGGGGGCCCCCGGTCAGAGAAGACTGTGAGCAGCAGGTGGATCTTAATATTTACTATTACAATATTTAGTCAAATTTATGACTAAGGTGCAGGTATTTGCCACGCAGGATACTTGTTGGCGAAGGACCTTTTTGCTCTTCAAGTATAGACGCTCATAAGTATTTGGCACACCGGCGCAGAAGATGCTTGGCGCGTGCCTGGGTTAAGATTCTTAATATTGTAGGAGGAGGCCCCATCTGATGAGTTTACCAGGGGCCCCCAACAGTGTAGATACGCCACTGACTACAAGCCTTAACTAAATTGAAAGTAAAAAAAAAGAATCAAGTGAGAAAGAGACTTAGACAACTGGCTCAAATCTATCAAAACAGAGCTTATATTGTCTACACGTTAAAATAAAATATTTGGACAATGTAATAAAGGAAAACTGCGCTCTGAACTGCCATTTGAATTGATATTGTCTCGTTTTAAATTCCTTATCAGCCAATTATTCTTCCATTGGGTCGTAACAATGAAGGCAAATGACAAACTTCCCTGGATCTGGAGAGCGGCCAAGTCAATAAGCATTGCTATTGCACTTTTAGTTTGAATTTCAGTTAATCTGTGACTTTAAAAACGTTAATATTACGTGGGTCTATTATTTGGTTTATTTCTTTATAAAATAGGAAGGAAAACGGGCAAAGACTGCAACAATTTGGGAATTACAGGAGCGTTGCCGGCCTTTAAGGCGGAGATATACGCGATATACCGTCGAATATACCGCCGGATATACCGCCGGATATATCGCCGAAGGTAGATCATTCCATAAGTTGATGGTGTGTGGAATGAAAGTTCTAGAAAAATACACTGTTGAGGCACGCCACACATCCAGAAGATGAGGATGTCATTTAAGTCTATGGTTTATCTTCAAAAAAAAATATTAGAAATAAAAAAAAATATCTGAATGTCAAAACGTTTTGAATATGTTTTGGGGGCTGGTAATGATGATAATATGATTAATTAAAAAACATGTTTTTTTTTTATATAGAAAAACGTGGCATGGGATGGAGGAGGCCTTTGTCCGAAGATGGATTCCTATTATGTTTGATGTCTTTTATATATTGTGTGTTTATTGTAAAAAAAATATTGGGAATAAAGGCTATTTTATTTATTTATATAAGTTAAAATTTTCTATATTTATCGTGTTTACGTTTTTGTGTTTGTTATAATATAAATTAAAGATATCTTAAAGTAGTCAGCCTAGCTGTACTGATATCAGTCAGTCATAAAGCCGCTGAGCTGAGTCTTCTTGTCAGAGATGGTAAGACTTTTTTGCAGCGATTAAAACAGGAAGCCAAAACTTGAAATGTCAATTAATTGTTATAAATAAATGTAAAGTAGTAATTTCGTTAATAGCGATGTGATGTGATAGATCACAATTATAAAGCACTTGAATTAATACTGTTTGCACGCAAATAGAGGACCATAACAGCTTTATTGGTCAATTGCAGGGTATTATAACAATTAAGTGCTTCAGGACAATTTAGAATTTATTTTATCTATAAATAAAATTAAGTGGAATAAAACATTGTATTGTTGGCAACATTTTATTTGGAGACGAAATTACGCAAGAACACGGTTACCAACTTAGGGGTTTTACTCCCATATTTAGGGGGTAAATAAGTGAGATGGGATTTTTTAGGGGTATTTTCAAGGATTTTTTGACTCTCTAATATTTTTAAATTGATAATATTAATACATATGTCTTGACCTAGTGACTTATAACGACTAATAGTAATTCTACAAGCACTGTGGTGACTGACAGCAATACTGGCGCCACTGGCGGACATTTTATTTTCTGTGCATATTATTGTTGTGTATAAATTGAACGTATGTTTGATATTAGCTTATGTCAGATAGGATACCGCCAAAAAATAGATTAAGAATATTCTAACGACGATTGTTATTTCGATTTTTGTTTGTACTGTGTGTCGATAAGAAATGTGTTAATGATGCCTAAAAATTTCAAAAAATCTGAATCTTGATGAAGACGAAATATTTTATGTATTAAATAATTTATAATAAAAAGACTTTTGAAACATATTATTTCTAAATCGTTATGAATTTATATTTATATTTATTTTTAGGGGGACGACTAAATAATTAAGGCGATTTTAGGGGTTTTTGACACAAACTTTAGGGATAAACATTTTTGAGAGTTGGTAACACTGCGCATGACAGATGTTATAAAGTGACTGATCTCCGTTAGTCGCGCTAGAAGTTATCTTACTATCTAACTAATAATATAATTGTGAAAGTTTGATTGTTCGTATTGTTAATTATGATGCTGACAACACTGATTTGTGTTGCAGACTGTGAGTTTTGTTGTCGGCAACAATAAACTGAGTAACATTTGATTTTAGGTGTCATAAATTGAATTTCATTCGGTTGTGCCCACGTATAGACAAAAGCAACGTCGTCATACTAGTCTAGCTAGTCTGCGTATAGACTTTTTTTTTAATTAAAAATGTTTGTCGGGTCAGCTTGTAATTATATGAGAAGGAGGAGAAGAGGGGGTATATTGAAAAACACAACAAGGGGGTGATATTGAATGGACTATTTATACTATTACTGAACCGATAACCCGTCTTACTATTACGACGTGAACCTAAGCAGTGTCTTGGACTTGTGACCAAGATGTAGGCTTGCAATTGCGACTCTCGCCTTCACTGCCCAAGCTCTCTGTTTAAACGTAAGGATAGCTTAATATGGATACTTTACATATATATGTCGGAGCATAGTAAAAGATTATCGATTAATCGAATCGTTATCGTTGTCTATGGCGTTGGAGTGGGGTAGTAGTCACTTCCGTTGTTTTGACAGTCTCTACCCTCGACACTTTATATGCGATCGACAGTCTTACTGAAGTCTTAGTCGTGCGCGGTCTCTCAAGAAGTGAACATCATCTAAGTAGTGCTAGTGATAGTGATAGTGTCAAGTGCAGTGTAGTGTGGAAGTGCTGTCCAACTAAGGTCACGTAAGTCCTTACAATGTAATTGCCACGTGGTTAAGTAAACACAATGTTAGGTTAGCTTAGCCTTAGGTTAGGTTAGCCTTGTGTTAGATTCGGTTTATGTACGTTTAACCTTGGGTTTAAACAGAGAGCCTGAGCAGTGGAGGCGAGTGTTATGATAATTTAAGCCCTTAAGCCTACACCTTGGTCACACTGGCACTGCTTAGGTTTCTCTCGTAATTGTTAGAGATCATATTTGATCATTTATCGGTTCAATAGGAGTATCTACGATGCGTTTACCCAATATTCCATTTAATACCATCACCCCCTTTTAGTGTTCCCCAATATTCCTCATCTTCCTCCTTCCATTCCTTTCACATCGTTTTAAAATCCCCGACATATAGATATACCTAGTATAGATACATTAAAATAGTTTAATTCAAAAAGCAAGTGTCCGTGTCGAGTGGACGAGCTCTCCAGTGTAAACTTTAGGTTTTCCATTAATGGCGGAGATATTTATGAGTGTTCGCCAAAGTGCAGCGCCGGGAAATAAAATATTTTATTGAATTTCAGGGAATTGCTTGTTTGCTCCTTTATGGTTTTATATTAAGAATGAATTACATTACTGCACTACATATTCTTTTTCAAATTTTGACTTGTTCACATTAAACTTTGGGTGGTGATACAAAAGTGTCTAAACCCCGTTAGTAAATCTATACTATAAAAAAGTAAAGTTTGTGAGGTTGTAGGGGGTAATCTCTAGATTTACTGAACCGATTTTGAAAATTCATTTGCCAATAGAAAGCCACATTATTTGTGAGTGTTATAGGCAATACAAAGATTTTTTGGTGGTAATCGGATTTGCTGCAGTAAGTCAGAGAACAAACGTGATTCGTAGTTGCAAGTAGAGTATGAATGAATAATTGAGTGAGTGTGTGAGTGAACAGTTTGAATATACCTCAGCGAAGCGTGTGGTGAATCTAAATAGTTATGGCGTAATTGGTTTGTCTCTAAAACCTCATTACTAAGAGAAAGTTTAGACCAAGTTATTCACAAAAGCTTTATGTTACTAATTTTGTTGATAATGTTTGAATGTTTGTTTGGTTCGTTTTAAAAATACTCCCTTCGGCTTAGTTATTACACCGTACACCGGTAGTTTGACGAGTAGTTACATAGATTAAATAATGTTTGATATTATTGCTGAATTAGTTTAAAGTATAAAATGACGAGAGTGCGTATCCTACTCGGATGTTTGTTACTCTCTCACGCAAAAACTACTGAATGGATTTTGATGAAACTTTACAATAATATAGCTTACACATCAGAATAACACATAGGCTATAATTTATAATGATATAGTGTGAATTATCTAAAATATAGCGGGTGAAACCGCGTGACACAGCAAGTGTAAAAATAATTTTATCCAGGAAAACTTTTGAAGATGTCATCCCAATTTTAAGTATTCTGAGATCTAAAAACAAAATGTCTTCTCAAACATTCGTTCTTATCGTCGAAAACAACGTATAAGAAGATTTTTATATAAATTTTTCCTCAAAGATAAGCGTTCTTTGTTCCAATGGGCCATCAGGGGAAATAAGATTGTATGTTTATATTTTTTCATGTGAGAACATCTTTTATTATAGCCCTTCGTTATATAAAATGATTCTAATCTATTTTTATTTTAATATGTTTTTACTACGCGCCACGTCTCGTGTTTGCTCGAAAACATTTAATTATCAATTTATTGTGATATAGATTGAGAAGAGATATGATACCTATTACTGCATAGTAATACGTACACACATGTAATTTAGACTGAGGCGAGCTTAACGATAACGACAATAGATAATAAAGTAAACTTACGTGGACCTCGAGAAGGGTAACCTTAATCACGACACTATAACACTAACTTCTATGTTCACTGCACGAAAACACCAGAGAGACTGAGACTAATCTATCGCACTAAAGGTTATATATTGTTGAAATAATATAAAATGATCTACCCGCTACTACTACTTTATGAACATTGTTGCTAACAATTGTTGCTAAATAAAAATATTAAGGTGTTTACGACAGAATAAATTTTATTAATTTACGTAAGATTATTTCGCTTGATCTCTGAATTTTTCTGGGATAAAAAGTAGCCTATGTGTTAATTCAGGTCATAAAGTATCTGTGTGCCAAATTTCATTGAAATCCATTCAGTCGTTTTTGTGTAATCGGATAACAAACATCCAAAGTATATTTTAAGTTAGACCTGCAGTTTCACCCGCTATATTTTGGATAATTCACACTATATTATTATAAATTATAGCCTATATGTTATTCTGATGTATAAGTTATATTATTGTAAAGTTTCATCAAAATCCATTCAGTAGTTTTTGCGTGAAAGAGTAACAAACATACATCGAGACATCCCACATACATACATTCTTACAAACTTTCGCGTTTATAATATTAGTAGGATTGTTTTAGCTACTATTAGAGTTATTTAGGCCCTAGATTGCTTGACGGATTTTGATGCAATTTGGTACAGATATACATTACAACTTGGAAAATGTCATAAGCTTAGATCTATATCGAAAAAACATTTCAAGGGGTTGAAATAGGGGATGAGAGTTTGTCCGCAGTGGTATGCTAACGCGTTCCTGCGACGCCTATCATACGGCAAGGACGGTGGTGGGTTTTAGTGCGGTAGTCCAGCGCTTATCGCTGGGAGTCCCACATAACCCCTTTTAAGGGGTATGCGTAAATGCATTTCCCACATTAAAAAAAAAAAAAAAAGGGATGAGAGTTTGTATTTAAATTTGTTGGAGTCGGAGTTGGTCAATTAAAATGTAAAATTAAATATATATTGACCCGAGCGAAGCCAGGGCGTATAGTATATAGATATAAAACTTTGAATAAACAGCTTTTAAAAGGTTTTGTTGTATTTTAACATACGGTACCCTAAAAACGTTAGCAAAATCTCAAAATGACCGATAAATCAATTCATGGGCGCACATCAATCAATGTCTTCCTAAGAAACAACTTGTATACATTCTGTTGGGTCGAGATTTACCTATTGTTGGATGCTTAACAAAGTAAGAGGAGATAAAATGACAGTGTCTTTCTTACTCTTTTCACACGTACTCAATAATCTTAATATTGGTTATAAAGGATAAATTTCTCATTGTAATGAGATTCTGTGGCTAAATACTACATTATTCAACATATTTTATACTTTTAACGAATTTTATATTTTATAGCGGCCCATCCCGGCTTAGCACGGATGGAATATTTAATTTAAAACATTTTGGCTCTCCCGCATTTCGGTGCCCCTCTACCTCGGCGTTACTCGCTACCACTCGCTGCACTTCGAGTATCACCGAGATAGAACTACACTGGCCCGTCGCGTCGCGTCGGCGTGTATTTTTTGTTTATATTGATATTTTTAATTTCGTAATATCTTTTGAATGGAAAGTCCGATTTTAATAATTCAAAAAGTAATTTACAGGTATTGAAACAGTCTTGAATACGACATAATTTATTTGAATAAGGATTAATACGAAGGTATGGAAAACATGGTCTGATTTTGATAGGCATTTGTTAGATTTATGTTTGCCAAACCTTAGGCTTACAGTGATTCTTATTTTGCACCGAGAAATATATTTCTGTAAGATGATTTATGTAGAGTTTATCTATACTATATACTGTAGCGGGTGCAGTGAAACGTAAAGTTACAGAAACAAATCGTTTATTCCAGCTTAGAATAGTGTATACATATAATAGGTAACAGATATACGACAATAGTTAAATATAAAAAAAACGGTACGTTCCAGCAAGTTCGTGTCGTGAGATACGCCACGAAACAGGTAGGATGCGTCACCGCAGGGGGGTCGCGAGGGGAGGGCGTCTAGGCTAGGCAGGCTGTTCCAATGCGTGGAAACAGCGGCGTGCGCCAGCGCAGACTGACGAGTCGACGGCTGCTCGGTCATTATATAGGCGTGGCAGATGTGTGCGTGAATGATGTCCAATGCAGCGCGCGCGCGTGTGTGTGTGGCGCGCCGCTGTATGCGTGCCGGGATGCTACAGTCTCCCCCTCTGGATGCGAAGTCGCCCCGACGAGTAGCCAGTCAAGTTCTACCGGCTAAGCTGGACGAGATGCATGACGTCGTGGTCGGCCTCGTCCACGAGAGAGCGATGTGGCGCTCTCCGGGTTAGGCCTAGGTTTAGGAGGACGCCCACGTTTCTTCAACGAACGCACCGGCGGAGGAAGTGGACTCTCCGCAGAGCCTTGAAACGGAGACAAGGCGGAGGCGTGATATACTCCCAGGGGTTTATCTGGAGTGTTAGGTTCTGAAATCAGATAGGATGAAGCACCATGACGTGCTAGGATTAGATAAGGACCGTCCCTGCGAGGACAGAATTTAGCACTTATTCCTCGAGCAGCATTGCTAATTGGATGAGTAGTTGCTAACACTAAATCACCCGGAGAGTAGCCAGGATCTTCTCTACGTCCTTGGTCTACCAACTTCTTCCTGCGTTCTTCTAGATTCTCTCTGACATCTTTAGCCTTGTTCAAGGTATTGGCGAGAAGTAGTAACTTCGGCGTAATCTCAGGCACAAAGTTTTCGGATAGTATGATGTGACGAAAGTCATGAGTATTGTCATCCGGTGTACGCAGTTCTCTTGCAAATGTCAGATACGCTGGCGTATGGCCTGTGCTAAGGCAATTTGAGGTATTCATTGCAAATCGTATGCTGGGTAACTTATCATTCCAAGTCCCATGTTCATCTCCTACTAAAATGGCCAGTTGGGTCTTTAAGTCCCTATTTTTCCTTTCCACCGGGTTTGCTGCTGGGTGATACACTGGTGTGAACGTATGTTTAATTCGCAGACAATAAGTCAATTTTTGCATCACAGCACTTACAAATTGCGGTCCATTGTCGCTTATCAGGCGCCTGGGCACACCATATCGAAGAAAAACCTCATTCATCAAAATTGTCGCACAATTTTCAGCGCTGGCAGATTCCAAAGCGAATAGTTCTACCCAACCAGTAGCGATGTCTTCAGCTATAAGTATCCACGCCTTACCGCTGCTCGTTAGTGGCAAAGGTCCAAACAGGTCAAAGGCCAGGGTTTCGAAACGTTGATTGACGGGCGTGGTTTGAAGCAAACCAGCTGGTTTCAGATTCGACGGTTTAAACCTCTGGCATGCAACACAGTTCTTAGTATATGCTTCAATGTATTTTCTCATTCCTTTCCAATGATATCGCTTCGAGATGCGTTGATATGTCTTATCAGCGCCGTAATGACCCGCCAATGGGTCATCGTGATATACCGATAAAATGTTTGCCCATTCATGTTGAGGAACTACGAGTTGAGCCTCGTCTGAATCATTAGATGGATTGTACCGGTACAACAAACCGTTGTTCATGACGTACCCTTTATTGCTCCAATATATAGCATTATCTTTGCGATCTGCATCTTCTAAGGCAGTTATGATACCGGTGATATTTTCATCCTTCAGCTGTTCTGCCCGAATTTCAGAGGTCGGTCTCTGCGGCATATCCACAGTTACGCTACATACTCCACAAATGCTTTCGGTGCTTTCGTCGCAAATAGGCCTGGACAATGTATCTGCAACCACGTTCGTCTTACCAGGTGCATACTTTATAGTAATATCATACGCCTGTATCTGCAAAGCCCATCTAGCCAATCGACCAGTTGGAGATCGTAACGACATCAACCACTTCAGGGCTTGATAACCACTGTCACTGGGAGACCTTCAATGTATCCACGAAATTTCTTAATCGCCCAGACTACTGCGAGGGCCTCCCTTTCAGTTGTGGAATAATTGCGTTCTGCAGGGGTCATCAGTCTGCTGGCGTATTCGACGGGATGCTCGTCATGTTCTTCCCCCTGCACCAGAACCGCTCCTAGAGCATAGTTGCTTGCATCGCTTTTGATTATATACCCTTTAGTTTCATCGGCTTGTCGTAGGACGGGGGTGGATGTAAGTCGTATTTTTAGCTCTTGAAAAGCCTGTTCATGTTCTGATGACCAAGTCCATACAGAGCCTTTCTTTGTTAAACGGGAGAGTTGTTCGCTGATTCCGGCGAAGTTTGGGATGAATCGCCTGTACCAGGAACAGGTCTGCAGGAACGTCATCAAGTGCTTCAAATTCTTGGGTGCGGGATAGGATAGTATTGATGCTACCTTCTCAGGATCAGCCTTCAGACCTTCTGGGGTAATAATGTGCCCCAAATACTTGATTGTTGAGCAGCAGAATCGGCATTTACTATAGTTCACGTGAAGGTTGTTTTCTTTCAATTTTCCTAGCACTTTTCCCAAGTCTGATAGATGTTCTGTATAGGTAGCCGAAAAAAGGATTAAATCGTCAAGGTACGCTAAAATCTTTACGTTTTCCAAGCTAACTCGAATCCTGTCTATTAGACGCTGGAACGTAGAGGGTGCATTGCGAAGTCCAAATGGCATCCTCTTAAAACGGTACATACCGAATGGAGTTATGAATGCTGTCTTGTCCTGATTCTCAAGTTTGACCTTCACTTGCCAGTAGCCTGCGCGTAGATCTAAGGTCGACATGAAAGGTGTTGGCTTAGCAGCATGAAGCAGGTCATCGATCCGTGGGATAGGATACTTGTCCGGGACCGTTATGGCATTAAGTCTGCGGTAATCAATGCACACTCGTACTGAACCATCCTTCTTTGGTACCATTACAGCAGGTGCTGACCAGGGGGATGAGCATGCTTCAATTACTCCACTGTCCAACATCTTTTTTACCTCTTCCTTCAATATAGACAAGCGTGGCGGTGAGAGGCGGTATGGAGGTACAGAGATGGGGTTATTTTCACCCGTGTTGATGCAGTGTTCAGCGAGGGTAGTCGGTTCTCTACTTTCACCAAAGACTTCTTGATAATCCCATAACACTTCCATCAGCTCAGACTTCTGGGCTGCGTCTAGTGCACCCGATGCCACCTCTTCAATCTCCAAAGACCCCACTTCAACATCATTACTGCTATTACTATGGTCACTCGGGAAGAGCGTCCTGGAGTATGGTGACAACTCACATGTAGCATCGTGAAGCTGCATTTGTGCATCTCGGACCATGAAATCAACGAAACTTGGGGAATATCCATCAAATAAAGGCCGTGATCGCTTCCTCGGACTAGAGAACTCGGACAGATAAATGGGCACTACACGATACGGTATGGTATTTGTAGTGCAGGCACTTGTTTCAGGTAATGCTGGTTCTCCTGACTGTGAACTGCCGGTTGCTGGTGCGCACACAACAGCTTGAGACAGCGCCGGCTCCAGTACAGTTTCGTCCCGCGGAGTTATAGAAAGGGGCGAAATAAACTCAGCCAACTCAATCTCTTTCAACATAGACTGCAATTGAGTATTGTAATACATGGGCGTAGCTGCTACCTTGGCCATTGATATCTCCTCAGCATCTTCATCTTGGAGGTCGAAGACGTCATCAGGGTTATCCTCGAAATGCCATGTCTTCTGTGGAATGTTAATAACCATCTTAGCATCCTGAATAAAGCCAACGCCCAACAATGTGCGAGTTTCCCGAGCTTCCGGGAACACGATAAATGTAGTTTGAACCATACGATAACAGACACTGACGGGTGCTTTTACAGTCAAAACCTCTCTCATTGTTTTCGTGCCATCAGCCAATTTCACCACAATCTGTTGTCTCTGGAATGCAAATCCAAGTTTTCGTAGGCATTTGTACAGTGTGTATGATGCGACGCTCGTTTTTGCGCAAGTATCCACATAGGCGCTACCTGTGATTTTACCTATGGTGATACTAATAATCGGCCTAGGACGTACATCTACTTGAGTGTTGATGGAACAGAAGCTTGCTTCAGCCTTTTCAATCTTGGGCACAGCTTTAGTGCATGTTGCGCACTTTGACCGGACCACTCCTGGTGTACCGCAGCCGTAACAAGTAAACTTTGGTTGAGAAGGTGATGGCGCTTGGGTTGCCATAACGGTACTTGAACGAACAGGTTTCTCGGCAAAAGCACCAGAAGCAAGATCCTTCTTATCCTTCTTTCGACATGTCTCAATGGTATGTCCAGGTAAACGACAGTACGTGCATCTTTTCTTTTTAAAAGACACCTTCTCTGTCTCTTTTCCCTTCACTGTCCCCTCTTCAGGCATGTTCTTTTCAACCAAAAGTTCTTCAACTCCTCTGGCTGCCTTCACTAGGGCATCAAAAGTATTGACAGTCTCGCGTGCCATTTTGACTCTGATCTTGTATCTTAGTTGCCCATAGATCATATCAATTTGTTGGGTCTCGGTATGTATTTCTGGCAATTGTGCAAAAAGAGCCCTCTTCTTGGCCACAAATATTTCTGTCAGTTCATCCTCACCTTGTTTAATGCACACAATGTTCTGGTATAGCTGATAGGCAGGTCTTTTAGGAGCGAAGGCGTGGCGAACTCTCGACTCGAACTCCGTCCATGTCTTTACCTGGTCTTTTATTCCGTTCCACCACGTAGCTGCTTCGTCTCTCAAAATTAATGGGATGCTCATGATCGCATCTTCGTCGGATATTTGTTCCACTGACTTAAATACCGAAACCGCAGCAAGAAAAGATTCCACTGATTCAGTTTCTCTGGCACCATTATAAGTAATCTTGCAAGTGGCGAAAGAACCTCGTCGCTGGTAGTTGCTATTGCCAATCACTGACAGTAACTTCTCAAATTGCTCGGTTGACAAGTTCATGGTGGTTAGCGGTTCCTCCTTTATCTTCCTTCGTAACCTTGATTTTGGGCTAGCCTGCTTCCGGGCCTTTACGTTGAGCGCCAGATTGTAGCGGGTGCAGTGAAACGTAAAGTTACAGAAACAAATCGTTTATTCCAGCTTAGAATAGTGTATACATATAATAGGTAACAGATATACGACAATAGTTAAATATAAAAAAAACGGTACGTTCCAGCAAGTTCGTGTCGTGAGATACGCCACGAAACAGGTAGGATGCGTCACCGCAGGGGGGTCGCGAGGGGAGGGCGTCTAGGCTAGGCAGGCTGTTCCAATGCGTGGAAACAGCGGCGTGCGCCAGCGCAGACTGACGAGTCGACGGCTGCTCGGTCATTATATAGGCGTGGCAGATGTGTGCGTGAATGATGTCCAATGCAGCGCGCGCGCGTGTGTGTGTGGCGCGCCGCTGTATGCGTGCCGGGATGCTACAATACTATAATATTATAAAGAGGAAAGATTTGTATTTTTGTATGTAACGAATAAACATAAAAACTACTGGACCGATTTCAAAAATTCTTTCACCATTAGAAAGCTACATTATCCCTGAGTAACATAGGCTATATTTATTACAAGAAAAAATTAGAGATCCCCAGAAATTCTCACTAAAACCAACACAAAGTGCAAAAAAATTAGCCATAAAATATCTTTCATCGCATGCGCTGCGAAAAGTATTGATGATAGAACAAAAAAATGTTCTACAATATTATAGAACGTATCAATATCTACAAAAAACTCCGCGAGACCATATGTCCAACTATTGTAGTTAAGTCACTATAATTACTTTTTTAAAATGAAGACTGTTTCAATACCTGTTAATTACTTTTTGAATTATTGAAATCGGACATTCCAGTCAAAAGATATTACGAAATAAAGCTATCAAGATAAATAAAAAATAATCCCAGACGGGCTGCCGGCGCGGTGTGGAATGAGTGCCTCGCAGCGCAGCGAGTAACGCGGCGATAGAGGGAGCGACAGAATGTGGGAGCCAAAATGTTAAAAAAAAATTATCCACCCGTGCGAAGGCGGGACGGGCCCCTAGTAATAGATAAGGTGCAAACGAGCAAATGGTCCACCTGATGGTAAGTGGCCACCATCGCCCATTTATTATTAGCCTTTATTGCTGATACTAAACAATGATTTTGCACACAGTAGCAAATTTTGTAACTTAAATCATCGGGTTTCCCAAAAGCCAATGTGTCGAAAGTACTGATGTTACGTTGCTAATTTTGTAAACTCCAATTTCCAGTAACTTAATAAAGTAATAAGTCTTCATTATCTATAAATACAATATAACTGGCAAATTGGTAAACAAAAAAGATAAAAGAAATGATGATAGATTATCTGAAAATTTTTATGTTTCGATGTTTGTTACTTAATCACACAAAAACGACTGAACGGATTTCAATGATATTTAGCACACGTATAGTTTATAACCTGGATTAACACATAATCTACTTTTTATCCCGGAAAAAATTTAGAGGTCCTGCGGGATAATAATATATTTACATTCGTAAGCGGTATACGAACGTGTAATACGTGATAAATTGCATCTGTGCAAAGCCAGGGCGGGTCGACTAGTAGTTAATATGTAAGAATGTTGTGGTTCCTTTGCTATGAATTCATTAAAGGGTCGAGCCCTCGTCTAAGTATGTCTTTAATTAAATTTTGGGGTCAACATGTTGCTTTGAGCTACTAAAGATTATACATATTTGTGACTCATGTATAATTTGTATTAGGTAACTTTATTATATTACATGTGATAGTATATGAGACGTTTTCTATACCAGCGTTATGGATAGTCTCTTCGATAAATCAAATTTTTAGCTGTTGTGTTGCTACATCTAATAATTCACCATGAATAAAAAGAAAAGGCTGTTAATTTGATTTGTCGCCTCTTACTAATCATATTCAGTTATTTTACCCTGATGGGTAGGAAAGAAAGAAGAAGGAGAAAGTAATCCTTCTTTTTAACTCTGAATAGAATCAACTACAAGTAAAACGAAAATCACTTACGGGATTAACGATAGCAGCAAAATAAACATAACTTAGTGTTTCTCATAAATGGTTATCAGATTTTGGTAACGACAATTTATATTGTGGACACAGAACCCTTGATAAGGGTAAAATGGGTCTAGCCGACCTTTATACAGATCATATGCTTGATACCCATTGACCTTTCGATCATACGTAAGAGGAGGATTAGCTGGCTTATTATAAGAGAACCGCCATTTTCATATTCTGTTTAGTCCAAAATAACCTAAACACAATGTTACATTATTGACAAAGTGTATCTTCTGCAATTGAATTAAGATCATGCAAGAGAGTGCGAATTCTTTGGGTCTATTTTGTCATAAATATCTTTTAACTGTTTCCTTTTCTAAAAGAAAATCAGTATAGTTCCTTCCTTGGTTTGGTTTCTTTCGCTATTCACAGATGTCAAAAACCACATTATCCAGCCAATCCAATCTAGAAGGATTTTGCTCCAATGATCTGACAGAAAACATCCCACTAGCATAGTCCTGTTGGTGGAATATTTTTTCCAGTATAAGGATTATAGAAGCGAATGGGAAACATTCCTATGTTGTCAGTAATTGGATCAGAATCCTAGAAAAGCTGCTGCTTTTTGCTTTTTATCCTCTACCCTTTTTTTAAAGGTGCAAACGAGCAGATGGTTCAGCTGATGGAAAGTGGCCATCATCGCAAAACCATGGACATTGGCAAAACTAGAGATACTCTCTTGTTTAGTCGATACGTTGCATTCTCGAAGATAGAGTGGGGAGGAGGAGTCAAGAAAACATGCTGCAGTTTCAGCGGACCCTGAGCAAGAGCCCAAAGTGTACTAGATGCGGGTCGACCGGAACGCGTCACACTTGGCGGTCGGACTCGCAACCCAGTCGGGGAACAGATCCCCTACCACCAAGGGGTGCTAAGTTACGCGGCTCTTACGAGATGCTCTCCCAGCGGCAGAGGGGAATAGTATTCTAACCCGTCCTCTCACGGGACAAAGGTAAACCTTTTTTAAGGAAGACAATGTATTTTGATGATGAATAGCGAGGACTGTGTTTGTTAAGAACCGATAGAATCGCTTCATTAACCAAAGCTCGTTTAGTGTGTTCAACGCTCTCACTCGCTACGTATTCTAGCTCATCTTTGGTGGAAACGCAGTCTGAATATAGAAAAATAGTAAGCTAATAAAGTTTTGGGTCGAGCTGACTAAACTTCAAAAATCCAAGTTCCGAAACATGTAAGTAATCTATAATCCACATCAGAACTCCTTAAAATCAGTAAATCGAATAACTAACGTTGTATTTTCTCCTTAAACTTAAAATACCAATTGATATCTTTGCATTAGTATTGCATCGCTATCTTAGTTCTATCTACGTAACGGATGGGAAAGGAATCGAGGGAGACTAACGGTTTTGCGATAATTCCGGAATCGATTTCCGCGGGAAGGCACTGCCGGCAGATTTCTTTTACGGTACGTTTACTGTGTTTTTTTAGTCCTGTTTTAATATAGAAGAAAAATTAACTTGTTGTTGTTGGACATAGATGATTTTAATGTCTTATTTGGGAGGGTTGAGTATGATCCTGGACATACAACGATGACTTTAATAACTTATAACGGATATAAATATCGTGAGGAGACCTGCAAACCTTACAGTTATTTTCAAAGATATGTGTATTGGTCGTAGAAGATCATTTTCCTTAAATAACTCGGAGATTAATGATGAGAAGGAAGGAGGAAAGGGAATATTGGATAACAGTACAGGGAGTGATGATATTAAATGGACTATTGGGTAAACGCAACGTAGATACTGTTACTGAACCGATAAATAACTAAACTTTACGATCTTTTACAATTAAGGAGCTCCTTTATTCAATTGAAACACTCGCCTCCATTGTTCAGGACCTCTGTTCAACCCTAGGTTACGACAAATATATGAAAAATTGGCATCATAATGTATGAGTATGGAAATTTATACTTAAATATAAAAGAATTATACAAAAGATAAGTTACTACAATAATAATGAAAAAATCATCGGATTGCACAATCCATAGCGCATTGTTACAAGTGCGGCCTCATCAACCGTTGCGCCTATAACGACCTCTCACCCTCTACTATTGTTACGAAACTCGATCGACCAATTCGTCACTAACGAATTCGACTTACCGAGCTGAAAATCCTCAATTTTTGGTGACATGAACGAGATCTTTAACCCACTTAGTATGTGCAAAAGATGTATCATGTAAAAAGATTGTTTTTTTCAATGAAATTTCTTTTTTTTTATATTTGACAGTTGGCTGATGACTCTACTGCACCTGATGGTAAGTTGCAGTAGAGTCCAAATACGAGGGCGGCCAATAGAGTTGCAGAATGCGAACTGCACTAGCCTCCCCCGCCCTGCCATCCTGCAAATTTTGACTTTGACTTTTTCGATGTGTGACAAAGAAAAGAGTTCGCTTCTTAGTTCGCGATGGAATCGATGCCACAGTTAGTCGGTGACAACGGAGACCGGCACGCGTAGTTCTTATACGGAAAGGGGAAATAAATATAGAAAATAAAAGCGTTGTACTCTAAATACTGAATAAAAATGGCGAATACAAAACAGTACCCTACATACTGTTAATTAGGGGTTAAAATGTACAAACAGACCAACGGTATCCTGGCTGGAAGACCAGAATATTCCTCCATTGATTTCTATCATGGCGGCCTATTTATTTTGCTATCCCTTAATTCTTCGATTGATATTTATCAGTTGTTCAACATTCGAAAGTAAAAATGCCATTCAAATCAAAGCTACAAACATACCTACAGGAGTGTTGCCAACTTCGTAATTAACAACTTATAAAGTACCTTTCGAAAAAAGGAAATATATAAGCAGAAGCTCGCACGTTAACTCTGTCACCCGTTCTCGTTCACACCCATGTAGAACAATCTTAAGAATAGCTGAAGTTACATGTTTTTCTTCATGCTTTTCTTCCATATTTCTTGTAATTTGTGTTTCTAATTTAACTAGGATGTGATATCAGTGACGAAGCGTAATTGTTATTGGCTTACTAATGAAACAAATCTTAGCAACACCGTTACTAAACACGTAAGTATACTTTATAATTTTTTGGAAAGGAGAGGAAGAGAATATATAGAGATAATTTTTTTTTTCGAATAAATATTAAATTTCCCAACTAGCAACACTGGTAGCGAACTAAATGTGTGTCGAGTGGGCCTCCACTCCGGGTTGCCCTCTCAGCCCACGATACTGCACGAATGGCTGGGCAAAGAGCGGCAGCTTTGTTCCTTGCTTTCCTTGCTTTATACAGATTTCATACTCGTACTCGTATTCCTACACTTTCAAGTTTTAATGCAAAAAAAATATCTACAGACGATTATGTAATTGTCTTACCATTTTTACAAACGACTCCTAGAAAATTTAATTTAAACTAAAAATTTGAATTACTTCCGACTAAAACTAACGACATCGATTTAGAAGAATCGATAACTATTTATAATTTGAAAAAAAAATACATATATTATATATACTATACTGTATTTTAAAAAAGCTTTATAATATATAATATTTATGTTATATATAATTAAAGATATGATATAACGATATAGTTGATAAACATTGGATTCAATATATAACACCGGTCAACACGGATTTTGAGTCTGGCAACAAAACATCAAATTCTGATTTCTTTTACCTTACTTGTAATGGGTAAAATAGGTTTTTTGGTTAAAGTTTGCTTTTCTAGAAATTTCGTTTTCATAGAAAATTTCATATTATTTCGACAAGTAAAGTCTGTATGCTATTTTGCGACTCAGTCATATACAAAAATACTACTAGAGTTTGTAATAGACAAACATACACTCAATACAATAGAATGCGCGACTTGTCGCCATTTTGTTTTAAAGTATTACCAACTATTATTTTACTCTCCACTAAGAACTTTAAAACTTAATTATCAATATAAAACATACAAAAGCAAACTTATTTCTTCATAAATTGAGTTTTTGGTTAATTTTCAATGTTGTCAGACATAGTCATTAAATAACAGACACAAAAAAAGTTTCTTTTTTTGTTGACTTGTGTAATTCACGAATATTATGCAGATTATAGTAAACACTTTTCACCACATAAGATCTTAATATATTATTAATTAATAGGAAAGTAGAAAATATAAGGCAAGTAGAAATAATTAAATAATGTAAAATGCTGCCAGTAAAAAATAATAATTGAAAAATTATATTTTCAGCACACTTTGCTCGTAAAATGTTTCACTGTTTTTGTGAACGTAAACAGATATATAATACACACGTACTTTTTACTTTACATTACAGCACTAGTGCGGTAATGGATTTATATGATCTATCCGCGTGAATTTGTCTGCTTGATACTCTGCATTTTAATGGATTTTTTTTAACTCCTATATACGTATGTTTGTTATATGGTTGTTCCTTTGTATGTATATACATATAGTGCGATCCACGATAGCGCCTGGCACGTCTACTTTATCTAAATATAATACACGTATGTTTGTTTATATAATTATTTTTATGTATGTGCTGATCTTTCAATTCATGACGACGCACGTCACGTCTACTGCATGTCATAATAATAAGCGAATCGTGTGATGCCGTGGTATAAACTATCTATACATAAGTTTGTTCAATATTTTTTTCCTCGCAAATGTGTTGAAACACTGTCGTTTGTGCAACTTAGCACACTTGTATCATAATGTGCTAATACAGAAAATTAAAAAAAGACAAGATTCTTGAAATTTTACAAAGTCAGCTAAGCTATAATAGCTATTATTATTAAAATTATTATTTACGAGTAGCTACGAATGAAAAAATGTACTTTTAATCTTCACCTTTTTACAAATATAAAGTTATTTAAGTATATATGTTTCAGATTATATGAGGTTCGTGCCGTTTCTTTAACTATGCTTATTATTATATCGCCGAGTAAGAAATCCGGACTTTATCGATACAAAAGTTGTTTAAAATCTTTGCCTATCTTTATATAGTATAAAAATAAGCCAAGTGCGAGTCGGACTCGCACGAATGGTTTCGTACCAATATTACCACTATACAACTAAATATTCTGTGAATAAATGGAAAAAAACAAGTGTGTTGTATGGGAGTCCCCCTTAAATATTTATTTTATTTTAATTTCACTATTTATTTTTAAAGTGAGTATACAATTAAATATTCTGTGAATATTTCAAGCGTCTACCTGTTGTCGTTATTAATATAGACCAATATTTGGCAAAAAAAACACGTTTGTTCTATGGGAGCCCCCCATAAATATTTATTTTAATCTGTTTTTAGTATTTGTTGTTATAGGGGCAATAGAAATACATCATTTGTGAACATTTCAACTGTCTAGCTATCACGGCTCATGAGATACAGCCTGGTGACAGACGGAAGGACGGATAGTGGGGTCTTAGTAATAGGGTACCGTTTTTACCCTTTGGTACGGAACCCTAAAAAGTCGCTTCCTGCTGTTTGTACGCTTAGTACTCTAAACAGGAAAAAAATACACACAATACTTTTTTTCAATTTTTTCCATAACCATTAACTATTATGAAAATGTCGCGTGACTAAAGTGGAATTGGATCTCTATAACGTTATGGAACTCTTTTGATTCAGAATATATGTTTCAGTGAGTTAAAACATTGTTTCTCAAAGCGTTACATACATCAGACGTAATATGTTGGATCGCTTGTGGTAGAATTCCGACCAATATAAACTTTTGTTTGGGGAAACGATCCCTTTATTTAACCTTAATGGAAATATAAACGTAATTTGTGTTTGGCGCATTATCTACATCTACACATCTACACTATTATATAAAGAGGAAAGATTTGATTGTTTGTATTTTTGTTTGTTGCGAATAGGCTCAAAAACTACTGAATCAATATTGAAAATTCTTTCACCGATAGAAAGCTACATCCTTTCCGGGTAACATAGGCTATGTGGTGTTGCCATAAATATTCTAATTAAAAAGATATGGCCATTTAAAGGCCACAACATTGCCATTTCGTAAAGTGACGGTTTTTTTTGGAAATACTCGTTCGATTTTAAAAATTCTTTCACTGATAGAAAGCTACACTATTCCTGAGTGACATAGGTGATGTAGTGTTGCCATATATATTTTATAATTAATAAAATATGGCCATCTTGTTGCTACTGATACAATTTCAAAATTTCTTTCACTGATAGATATCTACACAATTACAGTTTTTGTATATAAGAAACTTTACAAAAGTAAAAAAAAAAATGTTTTTTCCCGGGTTAAGCGTGCGTCCAAAATTTGGCAACATCCTACATCTGTTATTGCGGGATTCCCCCCCAACTAATTTTGATACAGAGGACGCTACGCCACTAAGTTCAAATAACTAAATTCTTGTTTGTTACATTAAGTATTGTTTGATGAACAAAATGCCAATGTACGTACTGTTTATTATGTTGGCAACACTAATTTGAGTAGCAACCTGATTTTAAGGTTTATAAACAGTTAACACTCACTACTATAGATACGCTTGTAATTATTAAAATAAAATTTAAACTACCTCCGACAAAAACTCTAATTTAGAACAGTCACCAAGTATACCCACGTGACATCGATGTAGAAAAATCGATATTAAATTATATAAGTTGATACTTTAAAAAGCTTAATACTCGATTCTATTCGATACTTAATATGGAAAGAAAGGTATCAAGAAATACCGTTTTATCATTCATTTCAGCATCGTAGGTATATAATAATAATTTTACAGAAAATAGAGTCTTAACTCAAAAATTCATTTCACAATTTTATTAAACTTTGCTGAGGTGTATTAGACTATAGGTAAAAGTTTTATCATAATCGTTTAAGTTTCCCACCTATCAATCCTTCCTTGGACTTCAACAAATATTTCAAGAATAAAATTATCACTAGCGAAAGTTTGTAAGAATGTATGGATGTTTGTTACTCTTTCACGCAAAAACTACTGAATGGATTTTGATGAAACTTTACAATAAAATAGCTTATACATCAGAATAATATATAGTCTATAATTTATAATGATATAGTGTGAATTATCCAAAATATAGCGGGTGAAGCCGCGGGGCGCAGCTATAAAGTTATATTTAAAGAGTTAATTAAATAAAGAGGTTGTAGGGGGGTAGTCTCAAGATCTACTGAACTGATTATGAAAATTCATTTACCAATAGAAAACCACATTATTTGTGAATGTCATAGACTATATATTAACCCGAAAACTGAAAAGACTTTTTCGTTGTAGTCGGATTTGCTGCAGTAAGTCGGAGAACAAACGGTCGAACGAAACGTAAGTTACGAACGCTGCCTTAACGATGAGAGATATATGATTCATAGTAGAGTAATAATGAATAAATAAGTGTGTGAATGAGTGAAGAGTTTGAATACATCTCAGGGCAGTGAGAGCGGGTAAGCTAGTAAGATATAAAATTAGGAAAGTTTAGCTATTACAAAAATATACTAGAATATTAACGAAATAATTTGTTAAAGTGCAATATTCCCTGAGGGCCTGGTTATCGATACGTGCCTGGGGGTGGGGGCGGTAGCGCGGTCTATTCGTCTTAATTCCAGTACCCTAAGGGCTTGCCGTCGCGTGAACCAGTCACGCTTTAATTATATTTTTACACAATAACGTGTTTCTGTTTCTAGACACTTTATTTTTAACCAACTTAAAAAACGTGAAAGTTTTTATGCAGACAACATATAACGTCTGATTTTTACATAGTATATATCGCCTGAAATATCTTGTTAGTATCTCTGTAATACTTACACTACGATAGACAATAATCACTTTAAGAAATTAAACATCTTATCTATTCAGTAAGGATATTTCTGAAGAGAAAATAAATAGGAAATACTAGCTTGCGACCAACTGCCCGAACACTAACTATAAAAGATAATAAAGCTAACTTACGCGGACCTCAAGAAGGACCTGTACACTGCACGACAACACCAGAGTGACTGACTCTAATCAATCCTAACTGAGGTTATATATTGTACACACATACTACGGTACTACCCACTCTTATTAATTTACTAGCCGACCCGCGCGACTTCTTTCGCGTGTTGCTCCACTCCTATAGGTCGTAGCGAGATGTTAAATAGCCTACGTTACTGCTTGTTACATCAGCTATCTGCTAGTGAAAGTCCCGTCAAAATCGGTCTAGCCATTTCAGAGATTAGCCGGAACAAATAGTCAGACAGAGAAAAAATGTAGTTGTTGGTATATGTACCGTGTGCACTCAATAAAAAGCGGTTATTTAAATATTACAAACAGACACTACAATTTTATATATTAATATAGATATACGTGTATGTTGCTAACTTCCAATCCACGAAAACATTTCCAAGAATTCTCTGAGATAAGTCTCAAGTTACATACAATATGTAAAGCTAACAACTAGTTTACAAAATGGCTTAACACCAACAAAACTTTCGACTGAATATTAACATCAACAATTAAATTAAATTTACAACAATCTTGTTAAAACTTAAAGCAAATGTAAACAAAGCTAAGAAATTCCTAAATCTCAATATTAAGAAGTTGATGCTTTTACTTATATTTGTAATCTTTTTGCTTCGCCGAATTACTTTGTATGTTAATGCTTGGTGAATAAAATCCCGATATCGATTAGATAAATGAAAGATATGTTTATACAGATGTGTTGGGGTGTTAGGCGTTATAGAACGATTTGCATATTGATGGTTCACACTAGGATTTATGGGCTCGCTCGGAACGTCGCGTTGCATTTGAGTACCTCGCTTTGTTAGGGTTGCCAACTTCATAGGACTAAATTTTTCAATGTACATAATTTCAATGAAATTTGTTCAGCCGTTTTTGTGTGTTTAATAAACTGCTAATGTGAAAATGCAATTGTCCGTGCAGTAGTTATTATGATTTCGTACAAACAGAAAAAATTTTTGATTTCTATTGGTGTTAAAAGACGACGCACATTATATTACGCAGACGCGGGTCTCCTCCTCGGAATGAGGAGGGGGTCAGGCCATAGTCCACCCAGCTAGCCCAGTGTGGGTTGGCAGACTTCACACACTTTTAAGAACTTTTTAGGGAACTCTCAGGAGTGCAGGTTTCCTCACGATGTTTTCCTTCATCGTTAAAGCAAGTGATATAAAAGTTACGAGGTTATTTACGAAGACAAAAGGATAGGTACCTTAAATAGCCCTGCTGGCAACCCTACATGATAGGAATGTCATTTTTATAGAAAATTGTATGAGGGCGATGCCATCGCTATCAGATTTTATTTTTGCAGCTGCACAATTTAGTAAACAATTTTTTAGACAAAAATAAATTTGTAATTCTTATTACATATAGATAAAATTATGTAGATACCTGAATCTGTATCTGTCTCGTTCCTGCCTGTACCTCTCTTTCTGTCTGTAACGGTTCGGTATCTGTACCTAAACGTGTCTGAAGTCTGTCTCTGTCTGTCAATACCTCTCTATGTACTTGTTCCTACATATGTCTATGTCTTATTTCAAGCAAAGTGACTACTAAGCTGCTCAAGTAGCTTATACGTAAAAGATAAACCTGAAACAAACCTCCCAAGTCTACAAAGTTGTATAAAGCAGAAGCTTCCAATAGTTCAGTAATTAATCTCAAAGTTTGCTCTAACTTTTTATTTTATACGCTCATATCAAAGTTTTTATTAATATAATTACTACGTAGCATAATGAAGTAGATAGTACAAGCATTTTTAAATTGACACAAGAATCGAAATTTATCAGACAATTCTCGTCAGTCTTGAAATCATGGAATTTAGCGTGAAAGAAGATCTTATAGTACAAATAAGAAAAAAAATAAAACAATAAATTTGTAGTTACAATAAAAAAATTATATATTTTATTGTGTGTTTCTCAAGACCATTTTTGACCAGGAAAGCATAAATGCGTCAGGATTCTTAGAGTAAAAAAAAAATATTTTATTGCAGCTGGTTCCTCACTGTAACCTATGCAGATAGGGACAACAGATTTCCGACGGCAAAGTTTGTTTCTTAATTCAAATCGTACGGAACCCTCAGCGCGAGAGCCTGAGGACTTGGGACTATTTTTTTTCCTTTCAAAAAGTTCTAAAACGCAAAATGACATGTAATTCAACTTTAGTAACTTCGAGGCATGGCCTAGGATATTTTTTTCATACATTAGACAAAAATTATAAATCACGCAATTTTCTACAATTTTTTTTTCTTATAATAACGATTCACGCCATCGTATTCTTCTTCTTGGTCGATACGGTCTTGGCAGACCGGTCGTGGTCGTTTGAAAGTTGTGGCCCTCTTGACAATACGTCTTCACTCCTCCCTAATGGAAGCCTTCCTCGCACATTGGTGTACTGGGACGTCAATTGCTGCTTTTATTTGATCAGTCCACCTCATCGGTGATCTGCCACGTGCCCTAGTCCCTTCAACTCTACCTTGCACCACTAAGCGCTCAATGGACACATCGTCGCGTCTACACATGTGACCAAAGTACGTGAGAATGCGAGCCTGAACGATGGAGGATAGACGTTGTTTGATGCCGAGCTCAGAAAGGATAGAGATGTTACTACGGAATGCGGTCCAAGGTATTCGTAACATTCTTCTCCAACATCACATCTCAAACGCGTCTATCCTTTTTCTCTCACTCTCTCGCAAGGTCTAAGTTTCCGATGCGTAAAGGAATATGAAGAAAACAAGAGTTCTTACGAGCCGGATCTTGGTGGCTTTGGTAATATTACGGTCTTGCAAACTTTGATCACTTTTAGGGGGATTTATAAAAGCTTGAATTGAAGTAATTTTAACCGAATAGGTTAACGTTTAAAGTAACTAAATAGATAATGACAATAACATAAAATAACTGCATTAAATAAAAAACCATTATAAAAGGATGAAATGTAAGTAAAATACATAAAGCTTTAATACAGTAACCACTCGTGATTAATGGCACGACAAAGCAAACTAAATGGTTATTACTCATGTCTAACCTATTTTCATACGCGAACAATATTTATGATGTTATGTGAATACTTAAATCCTTTTATACGTACAGTAAGGATGGATATAGGATAAAACGTACTAATGTATTACAAGGATTCTAGAGGTCGCTGTATTATTTATATGAGAGCTATACTGCACACTAACACGTAAACCGGTCTATCTTCACTAATATTATGAAGAGGAAAGATTTGTATTTTTGTATGTAACGAATAAACTTAAAAACTACTGAACTGATTTTAAAAATTCTTTTGCCGTTAGAAAGATACATTATCGCTGAGTAACTTAGGTTGTATTTATTACTAGAAAAAAATAGAGATCCTCAGAAATTCTTACTAAAACCAACCCAAGGTGTAAAAAAATTAGCCATAAAATGTCTTTCATCGCATGCGCTGCGGAAAGTATTGATGATAGAACAAAAAAATGTTCTACAATATTATAGAACATTTCAATATCTACAAAAAATTCCATAAGACCATGTGTCCAACTATTGTAGTTAAGTCACTATAACAAGTTGATAGAAATACCTATCAAAATCAGACCATGTTGTCCATACCTTTGTATTAATTCTTATCCAAATAAAAACAGAGAAAAAACCCATATAAAATGTTTTAGAAATGTTAGTCCTTATCTAAATACAAAGTTTAACACAAATCACTATATACAAGAATTCCTAATTTAATGTTTATACATAATAGCTAATTGAGGTATAATAGGAGAGTGAGATTGTAATTCTGTTCACGACATCCTCATTTATTAAACCCTTGTAGAAATGGTCAAATGTTATCTTACAAATTATGCATAATTAGTCGATATTACTCTAATGGGTCATATGTAATTGTTTAATTGAAAAAGCTGACCCATTTTAGATTTTCATGAAACTTACGCAAATACGAAAACGTATATATATAGCTGGTAAGTATTTAGAGCTTAGAGTCTACAATGAATGCCTAGATCTTGACAAATTATATCTAAAACAATCTCGATTAAATTACCTTTCAAACAAATAAAACTTCATCAGAATTGGTCAATTACCTTGGGCACTACAATGCCAAAGACAGACATACAGATACAGACACACGTTAAACTTATAACACCCCGTTGTTGTAGCGTCGGGGATTAAAAATCGCTCAACGGATTTTAATGCGGTTTTCACCAATAGATAGAGTGATTCAATAGGAAGGTTTATATGTATAATACATGCACATCAGAGAAACCGTACAGAGCTGGGGCGAGTCGCTAGTTAAATATAAGCAAAGCAGAACACTTCAAATATAACGTTGAGTTTAAAAAATGATATTATGAAGCAAAATTTAAATATGTATGGTAAAAGCACATCAAAACGTGAAGTATCTTGGTGGGTAAGCACGCGCACGCCTCGCTGAGTAAATGTTTGATCAGCAGCCATGTGTGTAAATTGTGATACCCTCCTACATCTATTTTTGTACGTCAAAGGGGTAAGGAAAACGAATATGGATGTAAACCGTTCTTTGGTTCATTTAATAACACATATATTTTTTTATATGTTGCTGGCGTTATACTTGAGAACGGCGGGACCTATTTGGATGCTTGCGACCCAAGAACAGACAACGCTCTCCTTCACTGCTCGGCTATTATATCTATACTAATATTATAAAGAGGAAGGATTTGTATTTTTGCATGTAACGAATAAACTTAAAAACTACTGGACCGATTTCAAAAATTCTTTCACCATTAGAAAGCTACATTATCCCTGAGTAATATAGGCTATATTTAATACAAGAAAAAATTAGAGATCCCCAGAAATTCTCACTAAAACCAACACAAGGTGCAAAAAAATTAGCCATAAAATATCTTTCATCGCATGCGCTGCGAAAAGTATTGATGATAGAACAAAAAAATGTTTTTTTTTTTTTTTTTTTTTTTTTTTTTTTTATTTATTTGGGTAGACAAACAGTGGACACATACAATATTTTTTGATTAATATAAGTGATAATTATGTAAACAATTATGCCACCAGCATCGCTTACCACAGTTTACTTATTATTTTTTTTTTTTACAAAATGAGAGAGTAGTGTCTTATATTATATACAATATAAAAACATAAAATAACGGAACACTAACTTATAACTAATACTACAAACATACAAACATAATCCGTTTTTTTTATACTTGATATAAAGTAAAAAGCATTTCTTTGAATTTCAGTAAGAATTTTAATTATTACAATTTTTAATTAGTTCTAAATAATTTAATTATGCTCGTTTTTATCTATATTTAATTATTTTTGTCCATATTTATTATATTAAACCGTGTAAATAGATCGGGAATGTTACGATTTATGTCAAGTATAGAAAAATGGATATTACCTATGACAAAAAATATATATATATGTCGGGGATTTTAAAACGATGTGAAAAGGAGATGAAAGGAGGAAGATGGGGAATATTGGGGAACACTAAAAGGGGGTGATGGTATTGAATGGAATATTGGGTAAACGCAACGTAGATACTCCTATTGAACCGATAAATGATCAAATAGTCTCTAACAATTACGAGAGAAACCTAAGCAGTGCCTTGGACTTGTGACCAAGGTGTAGGCTTAAGGATATCCTTTAAGTAATTACAACACTCGCCTCCACTGCTAGGCTCTCTATTTAAACCCAAGGTTAAACGCACATCGAATCGTAACACAAAGCTAACCTAACCTAAGGCTAACCTAACCTAACATTGTGTTTACTTAACTACGTGGCAATTAAATTGTAAGGACTTACGTGACCTTAGTTTGACAGCACTACCACACTACACTGCACTTGACACTATCACTATCACTAGCACTACTTAGATGTTCACTTCTTGAGAGACCGCGCACGACTAAGACTTCAGTTACGACTGTCGATCGCATATAAAGGGTCGAGGGTAGATACTGTCAAAACAACGGAAGTGACTACTACCCCACTCCAACGCCATAGACAACGATAACGATTCGATTAATCGATAATCTTTTACTATGCTCCGACACGGCCATTCTGATAATCAACGCGCTCTCGCGTTGCCTTTACACAGTTTCGAAATACGTAACACGTAACACTAGTTTCATAGACCAATAACTTCGTTAAAGTGTGACAGCTTTCAGCACTATTTTCCACTAGACATAAGAATTTCAATCATTAACACACAAAGAAACAAAGAGCTCTCAACACTCTTTACAGAAAACATCTCAAATTCGTAGCAAAGCGTAACAGCTTTCAGCCCCAACCGTCGGGGCCTACAAAGCCACCTTACAACGGCTCAATAACAACAAAGCGACAACGCTTCCAGTACATCCTTCCGACAAAGCGTAAAAGCTCTCTGTCGCACTAATAAAACGTTAATATGATCAGTAATTTCCAAACACAATGCGTAAAACTGTCAACACCATAATTTACTACCGAAATGGCTTATATGCCTAATTTAAAGCTAAAGCCTACCTACGTCAAATAATAATCACGATTTTAAGATTTTAAACTACCTTCGCAACTATGTCATTTGATATTAACTATTTCTGAATTTTATTTTGTACTACCCACTTTATCAAAAACTATTTTTTTCTCGAATTGTAAATAAGATAACTGTCAGGATTATACGCAAAGAACGTTTAACGCTAACTTTTGGGCTTGTGATCCCACTTCTGATGTCGGGGATTTTAAAACGATGTGAAAAGGAGATGAAAGGAGGAAGATGGGGAATATTGGGGAACACTAAAAGGGGGTGATGGTATTGAATGGAATATTGGGTAAACGCAACGTAGATACTCCTATTGAACCGATAAATGATCAAATAGTCTCTAACAATTACGAGAGAAACCTAAGCAGTGCCTTGGACTTGTGACCAAGGTGTAGGCTTAAGGATATCCTTTAAGTAATTACAACACTCGCCTCCACTGCTAGGCTCTCTATTTAAACCCAAGGTTAAACGCACATCGAATCGTAACACAAAGCTAACCTAACCTAAGGCTAACCTAACCTAACATTGTGTTTACTTAACTACGTGGCAATTAAATTGTAAGGACTTACGTGACCTTAGTTTGACAGCACTACCACACTACACTGCACTTGACACTATCACTATCACTAGCACTACTTAGATGTTCACTTCTTGAGAGACCGCGCACGACTAAGACTTCAGTTACGACTGTCGATCGCATATAAAGGGTCGAGGGTAGATACTGTCAAAACAACGGAAGTGACTACTACCCCACTCCAACGCCATAGACAACGATAACGATTCGATTAATCGATAATCTTTTACTATGCTCCGACAAGTGTAACTAAATTCTTAGTCGTGCGCGGTCTCTCAAGAAGTGAAGTAGTGTCTAAATAGTGATAGTGTTGTGCAGTGTTGTTAGTGCTAGGAGTGCTGTCCGATCAAGGTCACGTGAGTACCTTACAATGTAATTACCTCGTCTTGTGTTAGGTTAGGTTTATGTGCGTTTAACCTTGGGTTTAAACAGAGAGCCTGAGCAGTGGAGGCGAGTGTTATGATCATTTAAAGGACGTCCTTAAGCCTACACCTTGGTCACAAGTCCAAGGCACTGCTTAGGTTTCTCTCGTAATTGTTAGAGATCATATTTGATCATTTATCGGTTCAGTAGAAGTATCAACGTTGCGTTTACCCAATATTCCATTCAATACCATCACCCCCTTTTAGTGTTCCCCAATATTCCCCATCTTCCTCCTTCCATTTCCTTTCACATCATTTTAAAATCCCCGACATATATATATAAAAAAACAAAAAAAAAAAACATTAAGATAAATACAACTATAGTTACATTAGACATAATATGATGTATTAACTATCCGAAACACATATTGTTTTAAGTAACTGCTTTTTAAAATTTATGTTTTTATTAAATATATCCATAGAGTTACAATGTCGGTTGAAACTATTTATAATTCTATGCATAGGTGCACGTTCTCCTGCATTTGTTCTATTCGTAGGTGTAACAAAAAGATTGCATTTTCTTCGTTGATGAGGTCGAAAGGGTACTCTGAAGTGTAATTTATTGTTAATTTCAATACAGTCATATCTACCTGTTAATATATCATGTAAAAACATTACATCTAATTGTATTCGTCTAAGTTTAAGTGGAAGAAGGTTATATTTAGTTAAAAGTTGGTTATATGTTAAACGTTTACCAAAGCATTTATAGTACATGGAACGTAGAAATTTTTTTTGTACCATTTCAAGAGCTTCTGCGTATTTAGCATAGTGAGGATTCCATACAGGCACAGCATATTCAAGTTGGGATCTTATAAGAGATTTGTAAATGTGTATGAAAGTTAGCGGTTGCTTAAACTGAGTGCTGGAACGCATTGCGAAACCGTACATTTTATAGGCTCTGCTAATAATATTATCAACATGAGTGTTAAGGTGTAGCTGACTGTCTAGAATTACTCCAAGGTCTTTTATCTGATTGACACTTTCTAATTGGGACTCACAGAGCATATAAGGATAACTACTGAGAGTTTTCTTTTTAGTGAAAATAATTAGCTTGCATTTACTTATATTGAGACTTAATTTGTTTTGCTTGCAGTATAGTGTAAGCCTGTTTAAGTCTTGTTGAAATTTTTGGTGATCCTGATTGTTAGTGATAGTATGAAAGATTTTGAGATCGTCAGCGTACAAAAGGAAGTTGCAGAAATCAAAACACTTGTTTATATCATTAATAAATAAAACAAATAATAAGGGGCCTAAAATTGAGCCTTGTGGCACCCCTGAGGTGACAGGGACGAAGTCAGATTCGTGTCCATTAATTACGATTTTTTGAGTGCGGTTGGATACGTAAGATTTGAACCAACGCCATAAGTTGCCACGGATCCCGTTAAAGGCTAGTTTTTCCAATAATAATTTATGATCCACTCTGTCAAAAGCCTTTTTAAAATCAGTATATATGCTATCTGTTTGTATGTTTCTATCTAGTGCTTCAAAAAGATAATTAGTATATATGACTAAGTTTGTTGTAGTAGAGCGTTTTTTAACAAAGCCATGTTGTTGTTCAATAATTATATTGTGTAATTCGGGATAAATACTTTTATGAACTAATTTTTCAAATAGCTTTGACAGAGCAGATAGTATGGATATTGGACGATAGTTTTCAACCCTATTTTTAGAGCCACTTTTATGAATAGGAACTATGCGGGCAGTTTTCCAGGTGCTGGGGAAAACTCCTTCTTGTATACATAGATTATAAATATAATGAAGTGGATATGAAATAGAAATTGCAGTTGATCTTAAAAATAATGGTGAGATATTATCTACTCCTGATCCCTTATAAATATCAAGTGCCTTTAATTCTTCGATCACGGACTCCCTACTAATATATATATTATTTATATTTATATTTGAAACTGTATTTATGTCTGGGATACTATCTATGTCAAGTTTATTATCAAGTGAGGAGGGTTCGAAAACTGAGTGAAAGAATGTCGAGAACATATTGCATATTTCCGTGGGATCATGAGTTGTAGTATTATTGTATGTCATATTATTTGGTATGTCATTACTACATTTACGACTACTCATATAAGTATAAAAGTTCTTAATATTCTCCTGTATTCCATCTTCTATCGTTTTAATGTATTTATTGTAACAAATATCGCTCTCTAACTTAAATCTTTCTCTATACATACTAAATTCATTATAATCAGAAATATTCTGATATTTTTTCCATTTAACCCATGCACGATTTTTGTTTTTGAAAATGTGTATTAGTGATGGTGAAAACCATGATGAAAAGCGTGGATTTTTAATTATTTTTATAGGTATTAATTTTCGTATAATAGAATATATAGTGTTATACAAAATAACAACCGCATCCTCAGCCTTTTTTGCATAAAATAATTCGTCCCAGTTAATGTCTTCAATTTCAGTGTTTATTATGGTATAGTCAGCCTTTTTAAAATTGTATTGAATTCGAGGTTTAGTTTTAATATGTTTTATAAATCTGGTTACCGGTACAAGTACGTAAAAAGGTGGATGATGAGTATCAGTAGGTACAAGATTAACTGGGGGTTGAAAAATTTTACAGTTACTAATGTTACTCATGAAAAGATCTAAATATCTACTTTGAGTATTTTGAAATTTATTAAATTGAAAGCTACACGAAGAAGATATAAAGTTAATAAATTGTTTGTTTATTAAGGAATTATTGTCAGCTATGACTGGTTCTAGGTAAGATCCTTTACTATTCCATTTTAAATTTGGTAAATTGTAATCTCCGGCTAAAATAAAATCGTTTATATCTTGTGATTGTAGTATACTTAACATATAATCAAAATGAGAGGCATAATCTACTTGGCTAAGGTTTGGCGGTATGTAAACACCGCTAATAATACAGCGGTAGTCCCGCGCGCGCAGCTCAATAACAACATGGTCAACAAGCGGCAGAAGCGGGGCCGGCGCGGGCGCAGTGACTGCGGCGGCGCCAAGCTCGCGGCGCACCGCTACCAGCACGCCGCCCCCGTCCCGTCGCCCGCTGCCCGTCCGGTCCCTGTCACATCTGTATACTTGATAGCGGGAGTCGATATATTCATTGTCATATATTTCACTATGTAGCCATGTTTCAGTTAAAATTATAACATCATAATCATGCAATAAAATATTCATGTAAAGTATATACAATTTAGTTCTCAAGCCCCTGCAATTTTGATAATAAACTGATAATACGTGTTTATCCAGCTTCTAGATTCTGACTGTAAAATAATATTACTAATAGTATTTTAGTTTTATTTGGAACTAAAACATCAAACATCATATTGTAGTTATTTACATGTACCTGTACTATGATTACATTTTTAACTATCTGTTGATTTTTGTAAGAATAAATATATTGAAAGTAAGAGTGAATATATTGCGCCTGTATGGAAAACGAAATATAGTTATTATTCTGTATATGAATTAAATTATTATAGTATTCTAAAATCCACATTGACTGTAACTCCGAAATACACAAAGAAAAGACAATTTCTATGACACCCACATCTAACAAAAAAGTAAAGAAATACGAAAAGATTAAAATAATAAAGTACGAGTATATAGGAAGAACAAAATATAAAAATAATTTAGTTGTAGTTTTTTTTATACAACGTTTATAATCTACATTATAATAAGGAATATAAGCTAAATTATTTAATTTTTGCAAGATCGGATAGTGAACGCACAGCAAAAGCACCCGAGTTATCGGATTTACGTACCAAAACAGTTCCGTGCTTAATCCAAACATATTTATAATCATGTTTTTTAGCCGCTTCGCGACACTGACGAAATAAGTTTTTGTTGTTCAAAGTTAAGTGTTCATTTATATAAATTTTATGCAGGTTGCCCGCTATGGATAGTTTGACCGAGTCCAGTCCTTTATGGCGTCGATACGCTGAAATAACATTATCTCTTAAAACCCTTGTAGTGAATTTAACAATAATATTTTTAGGTCGAGAATTTTTTTGATCGGCGTGGGGGACACGATGTATGGACACGATGTCGATGTTCTACAATATTATAGAACGTATCAATATCTACAAAAAACTCCGCGAGACCATATGTCCAACTATTGTAGTTAAGTCACTATAACTACTTTTTTACATTTTAAAAGTTGATAAAAATGTCTATCAAAATCAGACCATGTTTTCCATAACTTTGTATTAATTCTTATCCAAATAAATTATTTCGTAATAAAGACTGTTTCAATACCTGTTAATTACTTTTTGAATTATTGAAATCGGACATTTCATGCAAAAGATATTACGAAATTAAAAATATCAATATAACAAAAATAGATAATAAACTAAACTCACGTGTACCTAATCCATAAGGTTTTGAAGAACAGTAATCTCTCGATTTCAAATTTGTATCAAGAATATTCAAATTCAAAGTCAATGTTTGATCTATTATTTATTTATATTGGGTGAGGGAGAGAATGGGTGGATTGAGTGATAAGACTTATCATCAAAAGATAACAAAAGTATCGCTAACACTACCTTGTATCTGAATAAATATCTGGATTAATGGGTGATTTAGTGGAAAATGTGTTTTAGACGAGTGCATGAGTGAGAAAAATTACAAATTTAATCTAAGCGAAGCGAAGGCATTATAGATAACAGTTTGCGTTTGTCACTGAACAATTACTAAACAACTGAAACGATTTTCCAGTCAATTTTTCAATTCTCTTTTGGAATATTCATATAAAGACCCCAACTATGTCTGTGTTCATGTACAAAACCGACTATTCATGTACAAAATGGCGAGATCTGAAGGTCGCAGTTTAAGTACTTAAAGCATTTTATAACCTTTTACCCTTATCAAGGAGATAATTACCATTAAAGCTATCAGTGAATATAATAGGATCTAATCAGTTATTGCTGTGACAAAAAGGATGGAAATAAGATAAGAGAGAAACATCATATTATAATTCGAGGGAATAGAAAACGTTAGAAACCATACTTTACTTATTCTAGATTTCCCAAACCTGCGATGTTAAACCTCAGTTATTTTATAAACCCTGAAAGTTTTACTGTTTGTCCCTAATAGAGATATAGTTTGGATCGCGATCAAGATACCGCACAGTAACATGCCCAAGACAATAATAATATTTACTGAAACACTTATTCCAAACCTTAGTAATTGAGATCCAGCGTTTGACAAGCTCAAGTCAAAAATAAAAGATTAGTAGTTTCGAAGGTCAACGCGAAAAAACATGATTTTAATAAATTCCATTTATAAATATTTTCTTCCAAAGTCTGAATTACATAAAAGCAGACTAGAACTCAGAATAGTTATCATTTTCAGACTAAAAATATAAAAGGAAAAGCGGGATAGCTCAAGCAAATATTGCCTCGTAGCCAGGCCAGGCCAAATATGACTTGAATTAAATTTTTCAGGCACTAAAAGGCGCTTTTCAGCAAAGTTATTTAATAAGTAACATTTCGAGTTCAAATTTTGTAAAGTTTAAGTTTATTTTGAATTGTAAACGTTAAGTCTAAGGAATAAATGTTTTGAGCATTTTTGGAGGAAAGTTTTGTTATTACGTTCTTTGAATGAGGTTTTTTATTTTATTAGTTTGAGGTATTTTAGCTATGAATCGTATAATCTATACTAATATATAAAGCTGAAGAGTTTGTTTGTTTGAATGCGCTAATCTCAGGAACTGCTGGTCCGATTTGAAAAATTCCTTCAGTGTTAGATAGCCCATTTATCGAGGAAGGCTACAGGCTATATATCATCACGCTACGACCAATAGGAGCGGATGATCACCCCTCCAACCAAGCTAAATGCTTTTGCCTGGAGAGGGCCACGCCAGTAGTTCAATGACTGGGATTTAAACCCACGACTTATCGATCGTGAATCCAACGCCTGAACCACTGAACACAGTAACACGTAATACACAATAATAATATACACTTTAGACCCAAACCGAGCAAATACTGTCAACACTCACTAAATCTCAAAACATAACGCCTGGTGACCATTATGGCTGTGCAGTGGTGTGGTGTCGTGAAGTTGGGTTTCCATTACTAAGGTTTAGAGTAGTGTTGGGTAGTTCAAAAGAGCGCTCGTTTAGGTGAACTATACGAACTAGTTCGTCGATGATCTCGCTCTTAGTTCTTATATATGTCGGGGATTTTAAATGATGTGAAAGGAGATGGAAGGAGGAAGATGGGGAATATTGGGGAACACTAAAAGGGGGTGATGGTAATGAGTGGAATATTGGGTAAACGCAACGTAGATACTCTTATTGAACCGATAAATGATCAAATATGATCTCTAACAATTACGAGAGAAACCTAAGCAGTGCCTTGGACTCGTGACCAAGGTGTAGGCTTAAGGAGCTCCTTTAAGTAATTACAACACTCGCCTCCACTGCTAGGCTCTCTATTTAAACTCAAGGTTAAACGCACATAAACCTAACCTAACACAAGACGAGGTAATTACATTGTAAGGTACTCACGTGACCTTGATCAGACAGCACTCCTAGCACTAACACAACACTGCACTGCACAACACTATCACTATTTAGATACTACTTCACTTCTTGAGAGACCGCGACTAAGACCACGACTAAGACTTCAGTCAGACTGTCGATGGCATATAAAGGGTCGAGGGTGGAGACTGTCAAAACAACGGAAGTGACTAGTCTTTTACTATTCTCCGACATATATTTATTGGCGTCCGTTTTACTAAGCAGTGGCGCTATGTAACAAATCGAATTATTTACTTCTAGGGTTACTTATGTTTCATCCATTTTTTTCTGTAATTTTATCTGTGATAAAAATATCGTTCATAAACATCGATATTTCTAACATCGATGATTCACTTTTGAAAATATCTTTGGTTTTTGTGAGCGATGTTGCATCCCTAATACCTATTTACATTTTAGTTTCTGAAGTTGACTATAATTTTTAATATACATAAATGATTTAATTTTTTTTATTTGTACTTTTTTAATAAATATAAAAAAAAAAATTAATATTTTATTTTCCTTTATTTTTTAATGTTACTACCATTATTTAAAAAAAGAACTAACGAATTAAAAGAGTGAACTAGTTCGCCATTGGATAACGAACTAAATTGAGCGCTCTCATTGGTGAACGACTAGGCTCAAGATTAGTTCATATATCCCATAGATAACAGTAATTGTTAAAGTATGCTTATATACCTCAGCGTAGTGAATGTAGCCGACAGAAATATGAATAATAAACAATTGGAAACAAAACATTTCACTCTCTTTTCAACGTTTCATTCAACATGAAATGCGGTGTTTCCCTTATTTCAGCGGTCATCATTTCATTTGTATTGTGGCTGTGGTATAAGTTGAAACACTATCAGCATGTGTTTTTACGTGACTTTGTCTAATAATATTACTATTTTTTCATTCAAACAATACCAGGATATTATTTATTCAAAGCATTCAATGACATAAATACTTTAATGACCATTTTTTTGAAATGAATTAAAGTATTGCTCATAATTATTTCTTGTAAACAATATGCTGTAATTGTAAATTATTATAGACTATTCGACTCGCCTACACTTACATCCATACATACTAATAAATAAAATTGGAGTGTCTGTTTGTAATATTAAAATAACCTCTTTATACTAAGTGCATATGGATGTATACACGCACACGGTACATATACCTGTCTGTTTGTTCCGGCTAATCTCTGAAATGGCTTTACCGATTTGGACGGGACTTTCATTGGCACATAGCTGATATAACAACGAGTAACTTAGGCTATTTAACAACTCGCTACGACCCATAGGAGCGGAGCAACACGCGAACGAAGTCGCGCGGGTCCACTAGTAAGAAATTTGTGCGCTGTAGTGTTTGTGACTATAATAACTATTATTTTATAATCTACCTACTGTCTCTTGCACATTGATATGTTAATGCGGACACTAGTTGGACTGAGAACGTCCAACATACTACGTGACCCGTTCTGTGGGGTAGAGGGGTCTTCAAAATTCCACGCATGGTCACGGAGGAGAGAGACTAAGACTTTCGTCCTGTACTTAATATCTTCTAGAGAAATATCGACGTACATACGCCGGGATGTTAGCTGATCGAAAACTAACAGTCATCGGGTCACCGAGACCGGTCTCCATGGTCTCCAACAAGGATCTCCATCAAACGCAGAAATAGGTATAATATAGTAAAAAACATATAATTAACATAAACTACAACTATATCTAATATAATACACCAATTATACATCAAATTAATTATTATAAATTTGAGATAAATAATACTCTTTCAACCCGGCGTCATCCCTTTCCGCTTCACAGTCTCTTTAAGACTGATTACTGCACCCGACAGCATCCCCCCGATCCCCCCAGTCAGAGTAAAGGTTAAAACAATACAGGGTAAAAAAAATTGAAGTGAATTCGACTTCTACTCCGTTCATTAACTCATGAAACTCCATGTTACATGGTCAAGCAGCCAGCTGACGTGTATTCCACCACGTTATGGTCAGCTGACTTTATTTTTCTTTCAAGATACTAGGTGAACTATACTCCGACAAATTTTAAAACGGGAGAAAATGATTGAAAAAAAAGGTTGTCTACATGTTTGGGAGGCTGCCACTGCTCGCCCCACCCACAGAATCGCAGCTGACGTCACCAGTAATCATAATATATATTCCTTATGCAGTATACGAATTTTGACTCGAGAGGAAATGATTGACCGAATTTGAATCCCCGTACCATTATAACAGAATTAACTTTTTTAATAAGTAGAATAAATAATAACTTTTATATTTCTATGTCTATTATGTAAATTACTATATTAAAGATATATGTATATCTATTTACATCGTATTGTAAAATATAAACACTATAAGATCAGTGTGGCTGAGACATAACCAAAAAAATCCTTAACAGAGCTCTCATTTCCGTAAGAGAGGGTAGAATAAAATTATATTAAGCTTAGGAGATACAAAAGCAGTTATCCTTCCCTTTCGTTCTCGTCACAAAAAATAAACGGGATTATCTATAGTGAAGATTCGTTACTCGTAAGTGTCTGTCGTGAAAACTGAGTGGTATTGAAACGTATCTGAAACGGATTTGTGATACTTAAATATATTACACTAGCGATCCGCCTGAACTTCGCATGTATTATACATATATATAAACCTTCCTCTTGAATCACTCCATCTAATGGTGAAAACCGCATTAAAAATCGTTGAGTAGTTTAAAAGATCTATGAGTACAAACAGTACCCAGTTTATGTACACCCTTCTAAAATATTTTACGAAGGTGTGAGTCGTGACGTCATCATATCTGACTGAACTCAAATAAAACTCCATTTTTTAGGTTTGCTGTATTCTCTCAGACGTCCGCACAGTATGATGTTTTGATCAAGACTGACTCGTGAAACATTGCCCGTTGGCATTTAAAACAAAATTAGTAGAAACACCTGTGGGTACTAACAAAATAAAATTTACACAACCTGTGTAATTTGGTCCAACTTAAGAAACAGGAAAGTTTTTTTATCACAATTAATGACCTTAGTATTTTTTTTTATTGGAATTTCAACCTTTTATAGGACTAAGTGTTCATCTATACTAATATTATAAAGAAGTAAGATTTGTATTTTTGTATTTTTGTATGTAACGAATAAACATAAAAATTACTGGACCGATTTCAAAAATTCTTTCACCATTAGGAAGCTACATTATCCCTGAGTAACATAGGCTATATTTATTACAAGAAAAAATTAGAGATCCTTAGTAAATCTCACGAAAACCAACCCAAGGTGCCAAAAAATTTGCCATAAAATATCTTTCATTGCATGCGCTGCAAAAAGTATTGATGATAGAACAAAAAAATGTTGTACAATATTATAGAACGTATCAATATCTACAAAAAAGTCCGCGAGACCATATGTCCAACTATTATAGTTACGTCACTATAACTACTTTTTTACATTTTAAAAGTTGATAAAAATGCCTATCAAAATCAGACCATGTTTTCTACAACTTTGTATTAATCCTTATCCAAATAAATTATTTCGTATTCAAGACTATTTCAATACCTGTAAATTACTTTTTGAATTATTAAAATCGGGCTTTCCATTCAAAAGATATTATGAAATTGAAAATATCAATATAAACAAAAAATACACGACGACGCGACGGGCCAATATAGCGACGCAGCGCAGCGAGTAAAGTGGCAAGAGAGGGGGCACCGAAATGCGGGAGGGACAATATATTTTTAAAAATAATATTCCACCCGCGCGAAGCCGGGATGGGCCGCTAGTCATCTATATAGAAGCTATCCTAATGGATTCCCAATATAATAACACTATACAAGTTGTACAGCCTTTAAGGTCACCAGGCGAGCTCCGTTTGACAACTGACACAAATCTATTAGAACAGAGGGTATATATTGTCTTGTTATAAATCGTTACGTGGGTATAATTTTATGAAATAATTATTATTGAAACAACACTTTTAAAAATTAAGTGGGTCATTGTAAACAGTCTTTATAAACCTTCTACTGTGTCACAAGCCCCAGATAATCTTATTTTTTTTTACACATTACTGCGTAGAAAAGATTAGAAATTACTTTGAAAATTCTTTCACCGATATAATGTTAAATATCAAGAATTCTGTAATAATTAAATAGAAATAGTTATATTAATTTACAAGTGAATGTTGCCAGTATAAAATATTTCTAGAGATAAAGCTTTTAATATAATTGGTATTTGTACAAGTAAAATAAAAAGCGTTTCCCTTTGTTTCCATCATCAAAGAGCAAACGCCGACGCCATAAATGTATATTTTTTAATGAAATGTTTTTATATTTAAGATAATTCACACTATATCATTATAAATTATAGCCTATGTGTTATTCTGATGTGTAAGCTATATCATTATAAAATTTCATCGAAATCCATTTAGTAGTTTTTGCGTGAAAGAGTAACAAACATATGTAAATCCATACTTTCTTACAAACTTTCGCGTTTATAACAGTAAGATTATATTATAAACTTATCGTATGTTTGGATGTTTGTTAACGCAAAAACGACTGAACGGATTTTAATTAAATTTGGCGCACAGATAGTTTATAACCTAGATTAATATAAAGGCTACTTTTTATACAAGAATAATTCAGAGTTCCTGCAGGATAATTACAAAATATTTTTTCTGTAGTAAGAGCCTAAATATTTTTATTTAGCAACAATATATTGAAAACTAGTTGCGCCCCGCGGTTTCACCCTCTATATTTTGGATTTTCACACTATATCATAATAAATTATAGCCTATATGTTATTCTGATGTGTAAGCTATATTATTATAAAATTTCATTAAAATCCATTCAGTAGATTTTACGTGAAAGAGTAACAAACATCCATACATCCAGACATCCATACATTCTTACAAAAATCGCGTTTATAATATTAGTAGGATGTATGTTTTTTCATAAATCTAAGTATTACACGTGATAAATTGCAACCGTGCGAAGTCGGGGCGGGTTGACTAGTTGCTATATAAAAATATTCAGGCGCTCAATAATCATGTTTTATTATTATCCCGCACAATATTTTATTTGGGATAAAAAGTAACTTATGTGTTAATTCAGATTATAAAGCAAGTGTGTGTGAAATTTCATTGAAATCTGTTTAGTCGTTTCTGTATATCTAAACATACAAACTTTCACAACTTGAATGGCAACACTAATATACAATAAACTTAAGAGATACAATTTTTTTTTCAGAATATATAAATGGTGACGCAGCTCTTAAGTTATAAATGAGCTGATAGTCTTCAAACGGCTGAACAGATCTTCACAAATTTTAGCTAAGAAACATCTCGATTAAATTGCCTTTCAAACAAACAAAACCACATTAAAATCGGTCCATTATCTTTTGTGCTACGATGCCTCAAAGAGACATATAGATACTCACGGTACACAAACTTATGCAATTTAAAAGTAGTTAGCAAGTTGTTATGGTAGAATGGATTCTTTAAAGCGAATTCATTGTTTAAAGCGATTCATCAATACACTGTAATCAGGTCACCGCTTACCCTGACTGCAAGCTATATTAATTTGCTGATCTAGATAAAAAATATAATAGAAATCCATATCAGTTTATGAAACTTTCTGTGAATATTATAGGACGCTTTTATTTGGAATTTGTGGATATATTTTTGTAAATTCTATTTTTTGTGGTCTACGGTTCAATTGATAAATTTAGTTTGTAACAAACTAGAATTTTATGATATTATTAAATAGGAAAACTAAGCTATTTACGGAATATAAAGTATTACCGATAGAAAAAAATCAATTATTATATACCAAGGCTGTGGAACTCTCATAGGGAGCTAGCTAGAAGCTAATGATAGGAATAAATAAAAATAGTTTAAAAAGAATGTTAAAAGAAATGTTCTTAAGAAATTAGTAAAAGATAAAAAAACCTAGTCATGTTTCAAAAGTAAAATTGTTTATGCATATTATATTTATTTATTTTTATTAATTGTGTTGTAAGAATTATTTTTAAAGATTAATATAGTTAGTTGTTATAAAAGTATAAATAGTAGATAGCTAGCATAAGTTTGTATATTCACATTCACATATGATACAGTTTGGCTTGTAAAAACTATGTATTTAAAGTAAATAAAGCTATATGTATATTACGAACTTTCATCCATAATTTCAACCCCTTTAGCTTATTTGGGATAAAAGGTAGCCTATGTTATTGCCCTAGCTCTAGTCCATATCTGCACTAAAATTCATCAAAATCGGTACAGTAGAATATTTAATCCTTAATTTATTGTTGTATAAAAACAATCAGGCGTTCAATAAACATTTTAAAATTATCCCGCTGGAACTAAAAAAAATTCCGGAATAAAAAGTAGCTTATGTGTTTATCCAGGTTTTGAAGTATCTATGTATCAAATTTCATTGAAATCCGTTCATCTGTTTTTGTGTGATTGAGCAACAAACATCCAAATACGAAACATACGAACTTCCACATATACAGTTTTTTAATAAAATAAAAAGTATTATCCGCGAATACAAAGTTATCAACGGTGTTGCTAACTAGATAATAAAAGCAATTTAAATTAAAGTTACTAGTTTAGGATCAAAAACAACTCAGTTTCTATAATCAAATCTGAATTTACCAATAACTCGAACGATCGTTCCTAAGCTATTCACCCATCGCGGAGACGTCACAGGCAGATGTTGGGTTATTTACGCGAATCATTTTAATATTGAGATATCCTTTGTGATATCCCTTAAATATCATTTTGTATACTATACCCTCACTAGTTTTTATTTGTGAGGAAAATAATGATAAGAGTTAGCAACATAGTTCATAACGTAGTATTCGTGGATATCTTCTTTAATTTAATTTTAAACTAGCCGACTCGCGAGACTTCGTTCACGTGTTGCTCCGCTCCTATGGGTCGTAGCGAGATGGTAAATAGCCTAAGTTACACCTTGTTACATCAGCTATCTGCCAGTGAAAGTTTTGTCAAAATCGGTCCAGCCATTTCAGAGTTTAGCCGGAACAAACAGGCAGACAAAAAAATGTAGTTAGGTATATGCATTTAGTAAAAAGCGATTATTTTAATATTACAAACAGACACTCCAATTTAATTTATTTGTATGGATATATGCGTAGACAATATATAACCTCTGTAACACTACTCAAAGTGACTTCGCCCGGTGTTAATAAAACTTGTGTGTGGAGATGCTAAGACTGCGTTATTAAGACTAAATTTAAGTGTTTTATATTATTTGCTTGCTTTCTGTATTATCGTTACCTCAGCGAAGTGAGGGCGGGTCGGCTAGTATTCTATAATCTCCTTTGCTAGACAGGAGTGAGTGAGTGATTGTATAAAGGGCAGACAGAATTATATATCTTGCTTAATATTAATTTGAAAGTCTGTATCTATACTAATATATAAAGCTGAAGAGTTTGTTTGCTTGAACGCGCTAATCTCAGGAACTACTGGTCCGATTTGAAAAATCATTTCAGTGTTAGATAGCATATTTATCGAGGAAGGCTATAGGCTATATATCATCACGCTAACACCAATAGGAGCGGAGCTACACGCGGACCAAGTCCCAAGGGTCGATTTTATTAAATTTTTGCATACAAGATCCTTTAATCTGGATTAACATATTATAGGCTACTTTTTATCCCGGAAAAATTCAGTTGTAAGCGCCTGTATACTTTGAAAGAAAAATATCCCTTCTTCCACTTACCCTATATAAATAAGGGTTGAAAAGCAAATAATGTAGATACGATCTCAATTCCGTTTTTGTGTCATAATCAAAATGGTATTTTATGTTGTGAAGACGTCGCGCGTCAGGGACAGATGCTGCGCTATTTATGAGTTGATTTTCATTATTCCATATCTATATTATCATCTTATATGAAACTGTAAGAAAAATAAATGGACACGTATTTTTTTATTTTTTCAAAATATAAGTCCAGTAATGTTTAAAATCAATTCTAAGTTGAAGTCAAAGGCACTATCTTATTCTGCCGTATATGTGACGTCATCACGACTGACAAGAGATTTCATTGAGTGAATATTATCTATCATAATGTAATGTATGTGGTACTAAATCTCATTGATGATTAGATGTTGGGTAGTGACGTCACCAGTCCCAAGCTCAGTTGTCTTTGTAATATTTATTTAAGCTTTTACATATAGCTGTATGAAAATGAGATCGACCTTTTTAAACCAGTTCCTGGGTTTCAAGCCCCAGGCACAGCGTAGTATAGCTACAATACGGTTAATAGTATTATTACAAATTGCCAATATTTGGATTCAGAGGTGTGGTGATCAAACAGAATATAAATTAGATTATTCACTAATTATAATTTCTAACGCAAATATTTGTTTCATCAGTTGATTTGACGCCATTTTAATTTGGATCTTATTTGCGTAGCCATGTTTGTTTATCACTTTCATGATTGGTGTAGAATTAAATAAACACCATTAACTGTATATCCTTTTCTAAATTTATTGGTTTTTTCTATGTTGACTATGTTAAATTAAAAGAAGTAGAAAATGAAAGAATTGCTGGAACAATAGGATCTCAAAATCTATCTCAAAAACAGTAAATTCTACTTTATTTTTATTTGAATACTAGTTAACTCAGCAAACGTTTTATTGACATATAAATAATTTCTAGTGGGTCACCCTTATCATAAAAATCAGTCAAGCAGTTTCGGAGGAGTTCTATAACAAACACTGTGACTCCAGATTATTTTATCGACAGTTGACATGTTTGAAATATTTTACAGTTACAAAACACATGAAAGTTTTGTATCGGAAAATGTTTTTCTTTTATTTTATTGTCAATTTCCCAATATTTTTGCTACTTATTCGGGAAGGAGATAAATACAACGAATCAAAAACCAACAGTTTTAAATAAAATAAAAAAATCGATCAAGTGCGAGTGTGGACTATGGAATGATGGAACGAATGGAAATTTTATCCGTGAGGGGACGGGTTAGAATACAATTCCCTTCTGCCGCTGGGAGATCATCTCGCAAGAGCCGAGTAACCCAGCACCCCCCTTGGTGGTAGGGGATCTGTTCCACGACTGGCTTGCGACCACCAGCATGCGAATCCGACCGTCAAGTGTCTCAGACGCGTTCCGGCCGAGCCGCATGTGGGCCAGATCTACCCCTACCTCTCCCATCCCAGTACTGCTGCTGCTCCAATGAACACCGGTTTCTTGCTCGGGGTCCATTGAAACCGCAGCAGTCTACTCTTCGCTCCCCCTCCTAACTCTATCTTAGAGGCACCAACGCATCGACAAAACAAGAGATACCCTCTAGTTTTGTCGATGTCCATGGGCGACGGTGGCCACTTTCCATCAGGTGGACCGTCTGCTCGTTTGTCCCTTATCTATCATAAAAAAAAAATAAGGGACAAATGTAATTTTGCCGTCGGGAGACTTTTGTCCCCATATATCAACATTTCTAAGCCATCATCACAACTGGTTGGCTTACTGCTGATTCGGGTATCAGGCCATAGTCCACCACACTGGCCCAGTAGAGGCTGGCAGACTTCACACACCTTTGAGAACTTTTGGGAACTCTCAGGAGAGCAGGTTTCCTCACGATGTTTCCCTTCACCGTTAAAACAAGTAATATTTAATTGCTTAAAACACACATAACTCAGAAAAGTGACCTCCCTACCTCCCGAGTAAGACATTCAAGTCTTAACCATTGGGATATCACTTTTATTTTGAAGGTCAACCCTAAAACCTTTTACGTTAGATGTTTTTCATGAAAGCCAGACAGACGGATAAGAAAAACTTTTAGATAAGTAGACGAAACGAGAGCGACGGTCTATCTATCCATAAACATACTAAAAGAAAGTGAAAGATAGATAATTCGATATATATATGTTGGCACGTAACTTAGGTATAGATTAGCTTAACCTTAAGTTTTAACAGTGAAACTTAGCAGTGGAGGTGAGTGTTGGAATTCTGTCAAAAGGTCTTCCAAACTTACACTTATTAAGAATATTCTAGCTGAGCCATTCATGAATTTGCACTCAAAAGTAGCGATACTTGTTTACAAAGCTATTGTAAATAGCCGGATCGGTATAAAAGTATGTCGGAGCATAGTAAACGATTATCGATTAATCGAATCGTTATCGTTGTCTATGGCGTTGGAGTGGGGTAGTAGTCACTTCCGTTGTTTTGACAGTATCTACCCTCGACCCTTTATATGCGATCGACAGTCTAACTGAAGTCTTAGTCGTGCGCGGTCTCTCAAGAAGTGAACATCATCTAAGTAGTGCTAGTGATAGTGATAGTGTCAAGTGCAGTGTAGTGTGGAAGTGCTGTCCAACTAAGGTCACGTAAGTCCTTACAATGTAATTGCCACGTGGTTAAGCAAACCCAATGTTAGGTTAGGTTAGCCTTAGGTTAGGTTAGCCTTGTGTTAGATTCGGTTTATGTGCGTTTAACCTTAGGTTTAAATAGAGAGCCTAGCAGTGGAGGCGAGTGTCGTGATCACTTAAAGGAGCTCCTTAAGCCTACACCTTGGTCACAAGTCCAAGGCACTGCTTAGGTTTCTCTCGTCTCATTGTTAGAGATCATATTTGATCATTTACCGGTTCAGTAGAAGTATCTACGTTGCGTTTACCCAATATTCCATTCAATACCATCACCCCCTTTTAGTGTTCCCCAATATTCCCCATCTTCCTCCTTCCATCTCCTTTCACATCGTTTTAAAATCCCCGACAAGTATATCCGCGGATACGGATTCAGATACGGATCAATGGCGTCAAGATCCTGCGGATACGGATACGGACCTAGACTATGTTACTCAATTTGTGTCGGTGCGCGTGACTTTGAAACAATAGTTTATAAAGATAATATATAAAAGAATATGATTTATTCTTGAAAAAAGACTTCGATAACAAAAGTTCTGTCGAAATGTCACAGCCGGGAGCTGATACATGTTTACAATAAAAGGTAACCAAATATTAGATTTTTAAAAATAAAAAATAATTAGATTGAAATTTAATAGTACTTTATTGCTACCTATTCACCTACATATAGAATTGAATCTGTGTATTAAACATTTATAAGGTATAAGATCCGTCAAAAATGTAACGGGTACGGATACAGATACGGATATTTTTTCTCCCGCGGATATCCGGAACACCACTAATTCTGAACCTAACATTATTTAAAACTAGCAACTTTGGTAGTCTATTGTACAAGTAGATTTTGTCTCGGATATCCGGATAATACGGATGATTAGGTACTCAATATTAAAACATACTTTTAATATAATATTATATTGTCCCTATTTGTTGTTTTGTCTTATTTTCTTTACATTTAATACGGAAGACCAGACTTTTCAGATAGTTTTACATATTATCCGTATAGTTCGAATATACGGATATCCGAATTGCTAGTCCTAACTATAAGATTTTTAGATTAATTTGTAAAAAAGTAAGATAATGTTCTTAAAAACTCTTTCCTGATTGATTAAAGCTCAAAAATAAAAGAGGGAATCAAGTCTCCATCTTTTCCCATATTACTTTTGATAGTTAACTGCAAATACTTAAAAGACGTGATTTATTATTAACTCAGTGGAGTGAAGTTCATAATATACATTATAACAAAAAAACGTTTTCATTGCTTGAATTTTACATTAGCTTGCCAGTCGACTTAGTCATTTAAAATGCAAAAGGATCCTTAATGTATTCTAACATGTTGAACATGGTTGAACATAAATTGTACGCCATCTTGAAATGCATTTTCGTTGTAAAACATTTTAACGGTATTATATCATCTTTACCTGTGCTACATTGTTCTTTAATCTTATTAATATTATAATAGTGAAAGTTTGTATATTTGTTACTTAATAACGCAAAAATCGCTGAACGGATTTTAATAAAATTTAGCACATAAATCTTATACTAAGGTATAAAGCTGAAGAGTTTGATTGTTTGAACGCGCTAATCTCAGGAACTACTGGTCCGATGTAAAATATTCTTTCTGTATTAGATAGCTGATTTATCGAGGAAGGCTATGGGGTATATATCATCACGCTAAGACCAATAGGAGCGGAGCTATACGTGGACGAAGTCACGCGGGTCGACTAGTACGTTATAACCTGGATTAACATATATGCTTCTTTAATCCCGGAAAAATTTAAAGTTCCTGTGGGATAATGACGAAGTATGCTTACCGTTGTTAGCGCCTAAATATTTTTAGTTATCAACAATATATTGAGCATTAAATGTTTCTGATAATTCTAAGTATACGTGGTAAGTTGCATCCTAGACGCCGGAGGGGGGAGGTAAGATACAGCTTTTTATAGTATTCAAGCTAAGTCATAGAGTGAATATTACCTAATGTAAAGCAAAGGGGGACTCCTTTATTAAAGATTACTAAAGAAGAGAAGTAGATTAATGGAGACGATGTGAGCGTTGTAAATGAGCTCTGTACTGGCACTTGGGTCACCAACCCCGGTCACTACTTGGTTTCTTACCTAGAGTTCCATAGTAATATTGATCTTGAAGTCTCATTCATTCGTTAACAGTTTACGATTATCCTCCCCTAAGAAGGTATGAAAAGAAAGAGACAGAACATTTCTTTTATAAGGTTGAGGTGTTGTTATACGAAAGTTAAAGTTTAATTTCCAAGTAGCTTTAATATTCTTTGCCATAAATTACTTACAAAATTAATATCGTATTTTAGTCTTTGTTGCATGAACTTTGTGGCGAAATAAGGGCTGAGGGTGGCATAAAAATCAGGTAAATCTAATACAAGATACTCGCGACGCAACCTGACTTCATACGAAGTTGTAGAACATAGTATTATGTCTACATGTTTCGTTGTTTTTAAAAAAGGGACTTTAGCCGACACTTTCAACAATAACGGTATATTTTAAGCAATTTATGAACACCTTAATTTTTTTATACACTTAAACTTTCGTTATTAACCACTCAGTCTATTGGTGAAAACCGCATGAAAATCCGTTCAGCAGCTTTTGAATTTATCGCGAATAGACAGACGCGACGAAGGACTTTGCAATGATACTCAACCACAAAGATACAGGAGCGGGTTAAAGACGCCTTTTTTGTTACGCGCTAACTCTCGCCGTCACTGCTTGACCACGTTACCCAACGTTAAACAAATAATAATTATATCAAACTCACACGATACTCGATTAGGGAGAACTAACATCACGATATTAAACCACAACACTTACACTACTTTATTAACATCAAAATTGGTGTTGTTTATTGTTGTGGTTAAGATCATTTTTGTGAGGATTACATAAGTTTACTTTATTATGTACTAGTAGACCCGCCCCGGCTTCGCTCGTGTGAATTTTATCACGTGCATTCCTGTACATTTATATGATGAACTCCCATACCAACTTTCATCACCTATTTCAACCCTTTAAAGCCTTTTTTCATTATAAAAGCCTAAAATATAATTACTCAAGCTCTGGTCTATCCTTGTACCAAATTTCATCAAAATAGGTCCAGTAGTTCTTGAGTTATAAATGGTTAAAGTAACCCGACTTTGTTTTATATTTGTCGGAAGCGTAAGTTGGGCTTAGGTTAGCCTTGTGTTAGGTTAGCCTAAACTTAGGTTTAAACTGCGAACTTAGGCAGTGGAGGCGAGTGTTGTATATACTGAAAGGATATCTTCTTACATATGTAATATGATAAAAGGATAGTTTTGTAATAGAAAAGATTCAACTTCTCACTAGTCGTTAACCATTTGATTTAAAACTTGAATTTAAAAATGCAATAAAGCAAAAATGTTTAATTTTACTTAACAAAAAAGTGTAGAATAAATTAACATGCAAAACCTGCCTGTCCATAAAGACCCTAAGCGTTAGAGATAAAGGTACTCACCTGCCCTTTTTCTTTGACAGCTTAATAACCTCGGACTACCTGAAAATGTATGTCTGGGATAAAACTTTTTGCAAGTGCTTTAACTAAGATGGCGGGTAAAACGTTTTATATTAAGCGTTAGAGTTTTTAAGCTTTATTTAGACCTTAATAAATATTTTCTATGTACATACTAGTTGACCTCCCCAGCTTCACATGGGTGCAATTTCACACGTGTCTAACAAAAAACACATTTAATTTTCAATATATCGCTATATACTTTATTCAGGCGTCCAATAAATATTTTATTACTATCCCGCGGGAACTATAAATTTTTCCGGGATAATAAGTAGCCTATATGGTAATCCAGGTTGTAAAGTATTTGTGAACCATCGAAATCCGTTCAACCGTTTTTGCGTGATTGAGTAATAAACATCGAAACATAAAAATTTTACATTTAAAATATTAGTTATATTAGTTGTTTTTTTGTTTTAATATTAGTAATATTAGTTGTTTACCTGTCCTAGCATCGGTGGGCTAAAACGTTTTTGTATTATCTTCTACGAGATGACCAAAATATTGAGAAAATTATCTCATTCTGTATATTCCCTTAACAACCATTAATTTTTAAAATTATTTTTCAAAAAAATGATGACAGCGCGTCAATTTTTTTTTTAATGTTAGATAAGGTGCATACGGGCAGATGGTTCACCTGATGGTAAGTGGACACCATCGCCCATGGACATGGGCAAAACAAGAGATACTCTCTCGTTTTGTCGATGCGTTGCATCCTCGAAGATGGAATGGGGAGGGGGAATGAAGAAAAAATGCTGCGGTTTTAGCGGACCCTGAGCAAGAGCCTAGTGTCCACTACTACACACATGCGGCTCGACCGGAACGCGTCTATGACACTTGGCGGTCGGATTCGCATGCTGGTGGTTGCAAGCCAGTCGGAGAACAGATCCCCTACCACTAAGGGGGTGCTGGGTTACACGGCTCTTACGAGATGCTCTCCCAGCGGCAGAGGGGAATAGTATTCTAACCCTTCCCCTCACGGGGAGCCAATGGTTTCCCTCAAATATGAAAATTATGGCTTTAATAAAAACATAAGCATGTTAATTATGAAGTTAGCATCACTAATTTGAGTAGAATCCTACTATTTATGATGTTGGTAGTATTGATTTGAGTGGCATTTTTATTTTCTTGAATGTTGGACAACTGATAAACATTAATCGAAGAAGACATTCTAGCACTAAGGCTACTGTTACACATGCTCTAAAATAGCATGCTAAAAAGCTTGCTATAAGGATGTGCATACTTGTGAACTGTTTACATTTGCTAGCAAGCACGCTAGTTTTAAGTATGCTCCTGAATAAGCATGCTCTAAGCAAACACTCCAATACAGATGCCATTTAATAGCATGATCTAAAGAAAACTATAACAAATCAAACAGTCGCATGGATCTGAATAAAATTATAGTTTTACTGACCATGCAATGCATCCAAAAACTTCATTGTCATTAAGCAAACGCCTTGACACTTGCTATTACCTTTCGCCTATCCACCCCCACATCAACTAGCATGCTTAAAGATAGCACGGCGTGCTGCATGCCACTAAAAAGCATGTTTAATAGTAGCATGTCCTGTATACACACGCTCAATAATAACATGCTTTCGTGCTAGTAATTAGCTCGTGTAACAGTAGCCTAACGCTGAAGCTCTGAGTTTTAAGGTTATACTTATTACTCCAGGAGGATATTCTAGCCAAGCCGTCATACTCTTAGTCTGCGTATAGACAACTCCATTTTTAATTAACACTTTTGATTTTCAATGTGGTAGGGAACGAATTTCGATGAAATTTCGCATGCATAGGCTACTTTTTATCCCGGCAAAATTCCTAATTCCTGCGGGATAATAATATAATGTTGTTAGTCTATAATAAAGCATCTGGTATTGTAGGTTTACATGTAATCGTATTACGTGCCCTACCCTCGGCCTCGGGTTGAATGCCCCGCGATCTATCTATTAGCAAATCTGCGATACGTTGATACTCGTACGAGTACGTTGGCACATTGCCACGAGCGCAGGTTTTCAAGGGGTGGCTTGGTAGCGTTTGAAAATCCATTATAATTTACATTTTTGTTTTCATAAAGTTTTAAGCAGAATTTAGTACATTTGTTGATACGTATAGTGAGTGCAGAATTGGTTATTTGATTGTCCCCATTTACTGATTTAGTCACTCATTCAGTAGCTCAAAATCGCTCCCGTGAATGACTAATAGTCTGTCCGACAAGTGTGTGTACGAAGGCAAAAATAGTTTACAATATTATGTGTAAGAAATGAATATACGATGGTAAATGTACACTTTGATCTTCCTTTAAACAAATAGTTCAAAGAACCTTTTTTAGTTTAGTAACATCTAATATTAAACAATCTCGTGTATCATGACTCATCTAATACTAAACAAAAAAAAAATTGTGTATATTTGGTATGTCTGAGAATAGTTAGTAGGCTATTTTTTATACCCCTAAGTGATTAATTTATAGACTACCACTAGAATTAATTTATATGGTTAAATAGCGTTTTCCGGGTTAGCTACTAATTATATTAACCGATTAGCCGACCCGCGCGACTTCGTCGCGTGTTGCTCCGTTCCTATGGGTCGTAGCGAGATGTTAAATAGCCTAAGTTACTCCTTGTTTCATTAGCTATCTGTCAGTGAAAGTCTCGTCAAAATCGGTCTAGCCATTGCAGAGATTAGCCGAATCAAACAGACAGACTAAAATTGTAAAAAATGTTGTTGTTGGTACATGTAAAAAGCTGTTATTTTAATATTACAAACAGACACTCCAATTTTATTTATTTGTATGGATTTTAATGATTTTTAAAGTAAAGTATTTTTCACCCGTCCTTCCCCTTTCCCTACACTAGCTAGTTTGTATATTAACACGTTTGTTTATATATAATGAAGTGTAAATATAGTAAAGGAGAGATTTTCAAGTGGTTTGAAGATAGTCTTCAATTAGTAATATTCACATAGTTCTTCAGTAGTGAAGATATATGAAGAAAGTTTTGCTGACGCTACTTAACCACTAGTCGTATTGCAATTGTATGTGTGTCTCAAGTGTTTCAACAATAGGCAAAATTGCAAGTACTTTGCAGCGACTCGGTAGTTACGTGGAGGTTTTATTGCTCCTTACATATCATCATTAGGATTTGTATGTAAGTTTAAAATAATCCTGATCGACCAAAGATGATATTTTATTAAAGAACTAGCGGCTTCTAGCAGTTTATTTCATACACGCCGTCCCGCGCGACTTCGTTCGCCTGTTGCTCCGCTCCTATGGGTCGTAGCGAGATGTTAAATAGCCTAAGTTACTCCAATCCTAGCTCCAATTTTATTTATTTGTATGGATAATGTGCATGTATTTTACATATAAACCTTGCTCTTGAATCACTCTGTCTATTAGTGACCGCATTAAAATCTGTTGCGTAGTGTAAAACATCTAAGCGTACAGACAACGGAAAGCGAATTTGTTTCAAGCTATGCAAAAATAGTGGCTTAAAAAAATGTGATGACAAAAATGATGGATGTCATAGCAGACGTGAAACGTCGTCATGGTCAATAAAAAATATCTAGCATAGTCAAAAAAAAATTATTATCTTTATTTAAGCTCAATTTTTAACTAAGCAATGAGAGTCCAGTGGTTTAGACGTTGATGTCTACTCGGGAGGTTCGAGTTCGATCCTAGGCACACACCTCTGACTCTGAGTTATGTGTGTTTTAATCAATTACATATCACTTGCTTTAACGGTGAAGGAAAACATCGTGAGGAAACCTGCACTCCTGAGAGTTCTCCATGTTCTCAAAGGTGTGTGAAGTCTGCCAACCCGCACTTGGCCAGCGTAGTGCCTAGACTATGGCCTAATTCCTCCTCATTTTGAGGAGGAGACCCGGCTCAGCAGTGGGCCATTAAAAGCGTGACGATGGTGAAGCTCAATTTTACTGAACTCCTTATCAGGGGTTGGGTTTTCGAAGGTTCTGCTTACCTCAAAAGACACTTCCCATTTTGACACTATATTTTTTAGGGTTCCGTACCCAAATGGGAAAAACGGGACCCTATTATTAAGACTCCGTTGTCCGACTATAAGTCACCAGGCTGTAACTCATAAACCGTGATAGCTAGACAGTTGAAATTTTTACAAATTATATATTTCTGTTGCCCCTATAACTACACATACTAAAAACAGAATAAAATAAATATTTAAGGGGGGCTCCCATACAACAAACGTGAATTTTTGCACCTGGCCGGGTTTTTAAAAAAATCTTATGTGTGTAAACCTAACGTGAATAATAACTGTTAGACAGAAATAATGATAGTCAGAGTTCTATTTTCTATATTTTTTTTATTTCCCCTTCTATACATCATTACTATTAATATTATTAATGCGAAAGTAATTCTGTCTGTTACGCCTACACACCTGAACCAATTTTGATAAAATTTGGTACAGATATTGACTAGAGCCTGGTAAAGAACATAAACTAAACTTCGATAAAGTTCGCGATACGAATGAAAGGATTGAAGGGGTTGAAATAGGGGATGAAGTGCATGTCTAACGGTGTGACTGTTTATATCCTTGGGAATTAGTTATATATAAATTATGTTGATGTTGAAAATTAAAATGTAAAATACACGTGCTAAATTGTACCCAGGGGAAGCCAGGGCATTAAAATAGTCTACCAGTAAAATATATAGGAATACAAAAAGGAATATAAAAAGGCAAAGTTGAATAATGTGGGCCGTGACACGTGGATCGTATTATTTATAGAAAACCTGGGCTAAGGGTAGTCCTTATAGTAATCACGTACTCACTCACTGGATAGAATATACTAGTCGAGCCGCCCCAGCTTTGTTCGCCGACTAGGCTTACAAACATACGAACAAATAGACAATAATTTTATGATTGCTATTTTGCATGATACCTCCTACTAATATTATAAACGCGAAAGTTTCTAAGAATGTATGGATGTATGTTTGATACTCTTTCACGCAAAAAGTGCTAAATGGATTTTGATGAAACTTTACAATAATATAGCTTACACATCAGAATAACACATAGGCTATAAAATAGTTTTTACTATAATCACAATCATTCAAGATGTCTCGTCGTATTTGAAGTCCTTAATTAAATATAGATCCTCATAAATGGCTGGACCGTTTTTAATGATATTCGAATGAGTCTTCTAATTTAGATTCACGATTTAATTTTTTTTAGTTATGAAACAAAAAATTAATAAATTTCAGAATTTTTAGCAAAGGCATTTGGAATTGAAAGACGTGAAATATAATGATAACTCGTGAATAATATGGAAAAATCGTCATCAGTTTTATCATAGATCACCAGATTTCCCACACCTTTGCTACTTAATACAGTGAAACCTGGTTGAGTGGGACCTGGATAAGTGAGAAACCTCCATAACTGGAACTCATACTGAGGTCCCAACACTTTGACACTGAATTACCTCTGTTAGTGGGGCGAAGCAAACCTCTATATCTGGGATTCGTTCTTTCGATTTATCATAATAGTTACCTCTATAACTGAGACAGCGAGTGAATTTTATATGCATAAACCTCTGTAACTGAGATAATATCGTTTTGTTTGTTTGTTTACTTATTTTTATTCTAGCCGCAAATTCCGCACTTAACTTCGTAAGTAATTTTGAGCTATAATAACTTTCAGTTTTAGATTTTCTTTACTATCATACGAATGTTTATTTGAAAAATGTCAAAACGAAGGCTAAAATCTTTATCAGTACGAGAAAAACTGAAGTTAATATCTGTTTATGAAAGTAGGAAGTGGAAGGAACTGTGTCGAATTTAATGTGCCAAAATCTACTCTTTGTAGAATAATTCAGAATACACATACATATGTAGTATGTGTATTACCTTTGTTATTATTTTACTTATTAAAACTCATTTATAATGTTTACATAACACGTTATTTTATTTAATAATCGCAACTCTATAACTGAAATAACCTGTACCTGTAACCTCAATGGAACCCTCTGTAAATGAGTCAGATATTTATTTATACCTGGATATCTGAGACACTGGGTAAGTGGAATACCTCTATAAGTCAAACCAATTTGCAGGTCCCTTGATGTCTCACTTAACCAGGTTTTACTGTATCTTCATAGTTTGGGATCCTGTGTTGTATGGGATCCCAAAGATCTCCATTATAAAGCTGAACAGTGTTTGTTTGGTTAAACGCGCTAATCTCAAAAACTGGAACTAATGGTTCTAATTGTTCTTTAGTGTTAGATAACTCATTTATCGAGATAGGTTATTATTACCTACATAGTAAAAACTATGTATGCTTAGATCTTTAAAACTACGTAACGGATTTTGATGTATTTTTTTTAATAGAGTGATTCAAGAGGAAGGTTTATATGTATAATACATGTAGTCACAAGGGTCGGCTAGTCTCACCTAACTTGGAGAGCTTTAGAAGGTTTAAAAATCCATAGAAGATACTTTACGTATTACGTAACTACTCTCAATGGCGCAACTGTAATTTCCGTGACGAATAAACTTTGACCTACAGTTCTACAACTCACTAACATAGTTCACAAAACTTTGTAGTCTATAAGTTAGAGTACGAGATTATTTATCTACCTAACTAATATTAAATGTCGAATGTAATACTTAAGGAACGTTGGTAATACATAATAATTCAAGTTAAACATACAAAAGTGCGATTTAATGTACTACTTACGCCATCTATTGACGGATAGATAGTCTGTCTGGTTTGTTACGCAATCATGCTTAAATTACACAACCAATTTTGATAAATTTTGGTACAGAGATAGATGAGTATTTGGGGGAGGACATAGCACGAGTTTTATTGCGAAAAAAATACTTAAGAATACAAAGTAAAGAAATGAGTGTGCACGTACGCCACCTATCGACAATTTTATGTCTTTGAGAATTAGTTATACACAAATTGCATTGGAGTTAAAAATTAAAATATACACGACCAACTAGTTTAACTGTAAACTAAATATCGGCTACTCAATAAAAGGGATTTCTCAATTTGACCTAAAGTTTACTTGTCTTTACTTTGCGGTATTTATCTTGTTGGGTTAGGAATTCGATCGTTAAATCTTTGACTAACTTTCTTGAAACATTTGCTACTTTGAATAGTTTCAGCTGCTTTGGATCTAGCCAAAGCAATAATATATGTTTTATTTATTTAAACTGTTAGGTTACTTTAAAATTATATATTTTGCTTGTAAAAGACAATACTCGACATTACAACACACTACAAAAATCCGCCATGCTCTTTGAATTGATTCTTGAGTTTATTTCCGTACTACGTATTCATTTCCATATAAAAACCAAGAATCCATATTGAGTTGACGGGTTAGAATATCATTCCCCTCTGCCGCTGGGGGAGCATCTCGTAAGAGCCGAGTAATCCAGCACCCCTTTGGTGGTAGGTAATCTGTTCTCCGACTGGCTTGCTACCACCAGCATGCGAATCCGACCGCCAAGTGTCATAGACGTGTTCCGGTGGCGCCGCATGTGGGCTAGACTTACCCCCATCCCATTAATGCTGTGGATATAGTGGATTCTGGACTTTTGCTCAGGATTTGCTGAAACCGCAGCATTTTTTTCTCCCACCCTATCTTCGAGGATGCAACGCATGGGCGATGGTGGCCATTTACCATCAGGTCAAGCACCTGCTCTTTAAATTAAAATAAAAACATGTAAATACACTCACAAAATCCTTCACAATGGAGCCCTGGCATAACGACACCACACAAGTTTCACCCCCTTTGTGGTCTGACAACTGACACAAACCTATCGAAACAGAGGATACATATTGTCTTGTTATAAATTGTTACGTGGACAAAACTAAAAAAAATAAAAGGAATTGCTTGTGAATAATGGTGTTGCTAACTTCAAAGGATCAAGACTTTTTTTTCGTCAACGAAATTCTATCTATCTGTCTGGAATTACAGCATAGAACATCTACATCGGTGAGAAGGCATTTTGAAAAACCATAGAAATGTCTGATAATTTATGGATTACAATAAATGTAGTCACGGTTTAGATTAGTGAGTAAATAATGAGCTAAAACTATAATATGGCGGCAATTCATTTTTTAGCTTTTTCAACCTGTTTTATTAGTGAAAATATCCGTATAAGCCCGAGAGAATGCTTTCATTTACCGAATGCATTTCTATAGTTGGATTTACGGTTTTATCCGTCGAAAGTTTAAGCTTTAATGCAAAATTTATGAAATGAATTATTAAATTTTCTCTGCTCTTTGCTATCGATAATTTTTACGTATGGTATTACAGGCTTTAATTTCACTAAAATTTTGTATTTTGATTAAAAATTCTGTGTCTAAACAACTGTGTGTAATTTGGTTAGTTTTTACCTTGATTAATTGATTAAAGCCTTAAAAATATTATTTTTAATTGCATATTAAATGTTTATTAGGATTCATTAAATCAGTCAGATATCATTTTGAATATCAACTACTTCATAGTAATAAATGTAGTGGCTTAAACGAATTATCTGTATTTTACCGATATATTACCGAAATACTGTACATTGCAGTGGCAGTATATAAGAAGCTGACATGTCATATATGTCCCTACTTTTTTTCAGATTATTATACAGGATTTATTGTATTGGATCATGAAATCATCTTATACAGACAAAACCCCCACACACGTGGAAGCTGGCTGGGCCCGGATTCAGCTTCTTAAGTTAGGGGTTATGATTCTTGTCAGTTAGGTGATAAAGAAGGCACAAAGTACTCACAAGTCCTTGATGATTTCTAATCTTCTTTGGGCATGCCTGTTCCACGTTTCACACAATAACACAAAATAGTTCGCAGTTTATCACCAGTCTGTTCTCATCAGTGAAGGATCAATTAACTAGCGTTGGGAAATAGCACACACAGGACACGGGATATTATTAATAAATAAAGGGATTAAACAGGGAATGCACACCGCTCGTGCCCGCTCTTTTCAACAACTGCTGTCACGACTGTTACGACAGGCAGTGCCACCAACACTACGCGCGCGTTTAATAAAAATATAGTAAACACATCTGAAAATAATTATTTAACTAATGTAGTCTCTAACTAATCTCTCATTTCCGCCTATTCGAATATATTTTTTTTAAATTGTCAATTTTATGATTTTTTTTTAAATTCGGGCTCATTAGTTTTTACAAAACCAATGCTATTGGTGAATTTTTAGTCGGCTGCCCTGTCGGCTTTTCAAATATTACTAGATTTGGACCAAGTAAGACCACTTCAATAGTTTGATTTAAAACTACTCATGTAGTTATTTTTTTGTGATACTAAAAGCTGAATTCATTTAGCAAAATAAAAAAAGGAAATCTGCCGCATGACTGTAAAGTTCATATAGGGTAAAAACGTTCATATTCCACGCTCGTATTCTACTTTTCTACTTTTTAAATTACTTCGAAAGTTCCTGATATTTCAATGCATTTTTTGAGGAGCTCAATATGCACATGACAATGGCTTTCAGTGCAGTTTCTATAGTGGTTTAACGACTGTGGTTTTACGATTCGGATATTTTATATAAAACCAGAGCTGCCTCCCTTTGTTGAAAAAAAAAATCAGAATAATAAAATAATATATATCGTCCAAATTTACCACTACAGTACAATTTAGCGAGCCTAGCTTTAGTAAGAATGATCGTAAATTACACGGAAGTCAGTTGTAGAAAAATTATAAAAATCTAAATCATATATGCAAAGATAAATATCACAATCTAAAGAATAAAATCAAGAACATATAATAAGCATTACATATTGACAGAATCGATTATTAGTCAGGACAGAATCGATTATAAGTGAGAATTACTGATTGACGGAATCGATCCCCATCACTGTCTATATTAACAAGCACTCAGTCGCATACACTCTCATTTGCTGCTCAGTCGTCGACCGATGCGGTGGTTCGTAACTGTAAAGATGTGTACGTTCCATGTACTTATTTTATCTTATAACTGTTTTGTTATTTGGAAAATTAGTTTGCAATTCTTTATGTTGTTGAATTTTTATCGATTTATTATTTAAAATAAAATTGGTTTATAATAAAAATCAGTTTTAGGCCTTGAAATATTGTTTTTATATTTGATTAGCACTTCTGGTACCTAAATATATATATTTATTAAATTTATCATAATATATAAATATAACACACTTAACATGTACAAAACAAGATAATTAATGCCTGGAGAAAGACAAAAGCTTAAATTTAAAAAATAATTAGACCATCAAGTCGTAAGTACTTAATGTTGAAACAAGTATAAAAAATATCACAAAAAACACGATAATCTCTCTACTAAAATGAAATATCCTCTTGTAAGGTGAGAATATATTACAAATTAGCCGACCCGACCTCGCTTCGCTTAGTTGTATTTAAATAGTTCACACACTCCCTCTATGCTATTTATCCAATATTTTTGTCGGATTTTATTTAACAACTCGTTGTATGTCACTGATTTGCAGTGGACACCACCATTTCACTCACTGTCTTCTGTCTCACTCACTTTTTATTTAATATAAGTCTTTTCCTGATGTTGTTATGCGCTTAAATATAAACTCAAAATATTTTATTTCAATTAGACTTTTGTATAAAAGTACTTTTGATCCGTCAAAATTTGGTCGGTCAGTCAGTCTGAAGCTACCACCAGCTCGGAAAGCAGTTTTCTATTGAGAAGAGCCGGCCAGAAACTCAACAGTCGCTCTTTTCAAAAAGCCATGTTTACATAGTTTGTTATACAAATCATTTAGCTTGACAGTCAACGTCACTTAGACTCCAAGCTTTCTCATCATTTAAGTAATCCTGTACATTATAGTATGATTTATTTATTAATACAGAGGCGATCCATTTTTATTTATATCGATAGAAGTTATATGAATCTCAACAACAGGGACGCGCCGTCCATACATGTAAGGTTGAGCGGCGTACGATGGCGCCAGAGCATAAAAGGCGCTGTGAAGTTTACAGAGGGCGCCAAATAATAAAGTAGGTATATATAATTTTCAAATAAAAAAAGTTGGTCCAAAAAGCGTGTTAAACCAAGCGGCTGCTCAACAATTGCATATACTTTAAGGACACAATCTCAGTTTTTTTGCTCTGCAACTCATATGGAGGATTCAGTGGTGCCAAAAACTATTAGAGGGAGTACAATGAGATTATTGTAAGTGGGCTTTTTTAAAAATTCCCTTTTTTTTTTGGTCTTTAAATATAGGCGTAAGTTAAAAAAAAAAAGAGCTCATGAGTATTTGGCATCACTGCACAGAAGATGCTTGGCGTGTCCTTGCTCAACATCATCACCACCTACAGAATTAATGTAAAGTGTGAAACGAACAAACAACATAAACTTTCCACAAATTAAATAAATTTTATATAATTCCTCAAGATATTGCAGTTTCGAGTTAGAATTGTAGAAATGACGAGGACTTTTCTAAATTGGTAGTTATTAACTTCAAAGACTTCCAGATGTAAATAGACTTTTTAATGGTTAAAATCAAGTTAAAGCGGACATTTTTAATTCCCTATCGTTCTATTGTTAGTTATGATGTTGGCAACATTAGCAGTAGCATTTGACTTTCGAAGTTGGCAGAAACTGAATCATTCAGGTGTGCCAACGCAAAGAGTAACCAAATAAATACGCCGCCATGACAGAAATCATTACAATTACATCGCAAGTAATCAAGCAGTAATGCTGTAATGGCAGCAAAATTTATTGCTGTTGATAAACTGACTACTACCTATGTTGACAGCAGTTTATCGACGGCAAAGTTAAGTTTGTCTCTTAATTGCACTCACTTGCACATGTCCGAATTTTATTAAAGTCTTAAGAATATATTACTTAACAATTTTAATGAAACATAATATAGTTTCTTAATTAAACGCTACCGCTTATGAATTAATCTTCAAAGTAGTAACTTCACCAAAAGGAATTGTATACGTAATCTCGGTACAGTAAACTTGGTTAGGTTAATTAAACTATACTCAGCTATTCCGGGCAGGTTGTATTCTAATACATAGGTGTTATATCATTCTGTGTTATTGCTAAAATAAGCACTAGATTACATATAAGCGTTTTATTAAATTTTATCATTAAAATAATTTCTTTTATTATTTTATTAATATATTTTACATTCTAAATACAAGGCTATGTATAGAACACGTAAAACGTTTAGGTAAATTATGAAATACTAGCTGACCCGACAGACGTCGTCCTGTCTTGACTATGAATATTGGTCAAATGCCTGACAGTTATTTCAAACGCCATTACATTAGTACTTTTTTTCTTACATAAGAACCTTCTCCTGACAATAGTAAACACAACAAATAAGAAATTAGCAAAATTTGTCCAGCCGTTCAGGCGTGATGCCGTGACCAAGAGAAATAGGGATTCATTTTTATATATAAGAGGTTAGGCATTTTATACTTGGCTTAGGTATTCTATATAATGCCATCTGCGAAATTGTGATCCAAAATACATAATAAATCGTTCATATCTGTATTAGGGACATACACAGTAAAACTTTCAGGGTTTATAAAATAATAATGGTGTGATCGTCGCAGGATCTGGGACTATTAATAAATACATTCTAGCAGGTACTCCATAGGAATTGTATACATTACCTAGGTAAAGCATGTCATGGCATGACTAATATACATAATATTTCATACAGGTATTCTATACATTACCTTGGTATTGTTACAACACCTGAAGTATATACAGATTGCGGTTATTTATATGTCGGAAGTATAAGTTAGGTTTAGGGTAGCCTTTTGTTAGCGTAACCTTAGGTTTAAACAGAGAACCTGGGCAGTGGAGGCAAGTGTTGTAATTACTTAACTACACCTTGGTCACAAGTCACTACTTGGGTTCCTGTCATAATAGTAAGAGATTGTAACCTTTAGTTATATCCTGACCGTGTTGCGCCCTTATAGCTTTTATGATAGGCCACCCATTTCCATTTCTTTCTTTTCTTTAGTTTCCGACATATACATAAAGGAAAAGAACTTTATTGACAAAATGTTTAAACCCCCTATCCTGAGTATCATAATTAATTAACAAAATAAAATTCATGTCTCTAAGTTTCATACATAAAATTGTTGATTAGATTATGTTACCTTTTTTGTATAGTCTGCATTTTTTTCAATTTCTGTTTCTACTTTGTTAAAATACACTGAGTAATGGAAATACAAAAATAAAAAGTAGCATAGAGAGTATTACAAACGTGTGACTGGAGGGCCACGCTTTACATACTTGTCTTGGAATTCCAGACTCATTAACGATCGAATACATATTGATTAATTGGAAAAAGTTACTCCAACTCAGATAACTCAATTGAATAGAGAAAATAAAATTTTACAAATGCAGTAACATCTATAAATATACAAAAGTTGTCTGAAGACCCATCTGTTATCATCTTGCCAACTTTGTGCTATCTCTGTTTATTTATTTATTTGTAATTAATTTTAGTTTTTATTGCTGGTACTTACTTGCTAACTCTTTTTTGTAAGCATTAAAGTTATTTTTCAATGTATTTTTAAATGTTTTTAAAAACATTTAAAATGTTACTGCATTGCATTTAACTTAACAAAAGTTTAATTTACTGATATTGTTTTGCATATCCGTGAAATATCTATACTAATATATAAAGCTGAAGAGTTTGTTTGCTTGAACGCGCTAATCTACTGGTCCGATTTGAAAAATTCTTTCATTGTTATATAACCCATTTATAGAGGAAGGCTATAGGCTATATATCATCACGCTACCACCAATAGGAGCGGAGCTAGAAGCGGACGAAGTCGCGCGGATTGACTAGTAAATAACATTTGTGACGAGACTAGTAAATATATAGCTAGAATATAATAAATATTTAAGTATTATGATATAACATTAAATATTAGAATTCACGATAAAGGAACAATTATTACAATAGTATGGGTAGCACATGGTGTTAAAAATGTGACGATTCCGCTATCGCTTATAAATTGCCACACAGGAAACTACAGGCCAACGTCGTAGAGATAAACTGTTAATTCCGTAAAACGGAACTGCGCTCGCTCTATGCATTGTCCGCCATCTTTGTCGCCTTAGGACTTAGCTTATATTTCAATAGCTTTAGCTTATTATTTGAATAATGTTCCACGTTAGATTTATATTGTTGGAGATATTTTCTTTTCCTTATTTGTTTAAGTGACTCTCTTGATTGTAATTTATTAAAATTATCATAAGTAAGTCAGGGCTTGAATAAAATGAAATCGAAACGAATACGTCATAAAACACAGGTAAAATAACTTTTCATATATTTATCTATTACTTCGTTGTCGTAATTTACTTACTATCGTACGAATCTGAAATGAAAAATCATACTGTGATTCATTTCGAGTAAGGTAAAAACTCATTAGTTGGTCAAAATTCAAATTGCAAAAAGGAGTGTTGATTCAGGAAGCGATAACTACGTGTAGGCAGAAATAACAAGGGGGAACGACCCCGTTACCTGAAAATGAGTGGTTTAAATAGAAGGGTATATTTTTATTATACAATACTTTGGATTAATTAGTATTTATCTAGTTAGCTTTGCCCACTGCTGAATCAGGTCTCGTTCTCAGAATGAGAAGGGGTTAGGTTATAGTTAACCACGCTGGCCCAGTGCAGTTTGGCTGACTTCACACACCGACAGAGAACATTATAATGAATTCTCAGGCGTACAGGTTTCCTCATGATATTTTCTTTCACAGTTGAAGGAACTGATATTGAACTGCTTTAAACACACTTGAAACTCTAATACAAGTCACCAAGTATGGATACCCCACACAACATCGATTTAGAAGAATCGATATTACCTTTTATAAGTCGATTTTTGTGTTGTTAAAATCTTATATATAAAATTCTCGTGTCACAATGTTAGTTACCATAGTCCTCCGAAACGGCTTTTTATGAAATTTTATATGCATATTCAGCAGGTCTGAGAATTGGCTACTATCTATTTTTCATCCCCCTAAGTGATAAGGGTGGCCCACCCCAAATTATATGACAAAACAACGTTTGCCGGGTAAGCTAGTAAAATATAAAAGCAGGAGTCAATATAGAATAAACAAATATTCGTAAAATGCGATACTTGATATCGAAAGTAAGGTATTAAGAAATACCGTTTCATCTGTACTCATTGTAAGGAATGTCAGTGTGTTAGCATAGTTACAAAATAGTTATAATTGTGAATATATGAATATTGTCACGCAGCTCTCAAGTTAGAAATGAGCTGATAGTCTTCAAACGGCTGAACTGATCTTCACCAATTATAGCTAAGAACCATCACGATTAAATAACTTTTCAAACAAATTAAACTTCACCACAATTGGCATTATTTTGGGCGCTACGATGCCACAGACAGACACACGTTAAACTTATAATACGTCGTTGTAATATTGAGAGTTAATAAGACACAGACTGGGTCCGTGTTGGTGTTGCCTGTGTAAAGGTTATTTTAAACATAATTTTTGTTTTTAATCAAATCGCTTAAGCTTATAATTTAAGCCAATGTTAACAGTGGTGTGGAAATAATGAGCTATCAGAGTGAATATTGGCACCTTTGTCCCTGCTTGTTAACTGGAATATCTAGACCGAGAGAAACATACAGAGAATATAGCGAATATATAGCGATTTATCTTATTTAATATATCAAGCTGCATACATTGTATTTGGACAATAGTATCTTTTTATGATGTAAATATTGTATAAATATTCATTTTCTACACAATAATCACTTTGATACCCATCATTTAGAGTCTGTGTTATGCCTGGGAGTTGCAACCCCACCTGGGTTATTCACGACCGATCCTAGTCATTGGACTACTGACGACGCCCACTACTAATACAAGCATTTTAGCTTACTAGGAGGGGTAAAGGGAATATTAGTAGTATGTGATCCATACTGCTAGTAATCTTTAAAATAAAAAATCTTGGGTTACATTTTTGAAAATTTAATAAGGATACCTTATTTTTTACAATAATAAATATAGCCTTCGTTACTTAGGGATAATGAAGCTCTATAATGGTGAAAGAATTTTTGAAATCGGTCCAGTAGTTTATGAGTTCAGTAGTTTATTCAATACAAACACAAACACAAAAATACAAAACTTTCATCTATATAAAATTAGTATAGATTTCAATTCTTATTATTTTATGTTGACGAGTAATTCTGTAGACTGAATAATACTAAATACAGTCTACTACTCGGACGAAACCATGGTTTAGTAGTAGTTAATAAAGCATATCCCTATCGCTATCCCGGTTAATTTAACTTGGGACACAATTGTGGACATCGGTGTGGAGATAAACAATATCCCGTGGGAGTATGTTCACAACGCTTGGTTCATTGTCAGAGCTAATACTGAATGTCTGAGTAGTACTAGTTGCTATTTAAGTTATTAAACACAAACACACAACACAGAAACTGAATCTATTACATAGGACTTGTAAGATTTTTAACTAGTTGAATCGTCCCGGCTTTACATGGTACAATTGTCGAAGTGTTTGTTATCGAATTCTTCCGAAACGGCTTGATCAATTTTAATTAATTTTTTTTTGTATATTTGGTAGGTCTAAGAATAGGTTGTAGGCTATTTTTTATACTACTAGGTGATAAGGGTGTCCTTCTCCAGAAACTTATTTAGATGGGAAACCAACGTTTGTAGGGTCAAATAGTCTAATTTATAAAAATATTAATTTAATAAATATATTTATAATTTTTTCTGAGACAAAAAGTTATCCTATTTTCTAATACAGGTTGTAAAGTATATAGAGTGTTAATTATGATGTTGGCAACACTTATAATTTGAGTAGCATCCTGTTACTTGAATGTTGGCGGCCAACTGATAAACACAACGGGTTAGAATACAATTCCCCTCTGCCGCTGGAGAGCATCTCGTAAGAGCCGAGTAACCCAGCACCCCCCTGGTGGTAGGGGATCTGTTCCCCGACTGGCTTGCGACCACCAGCATTCGAATCCGACCGCCAAGTGTCTCTGACGCGTTCTGACCGAGCCGCATGTGAGCCAGATCTACCCCTCCCTCTCCCATCCCATTAGTGATGCAATTCCAATGAACACCGGGTTCTTGCCCGGGGTCAATTGAAACCGCAGCAGTCTTCTTTCCCTCCTCCTCCTCACTCTATCTTCGAGGCAGCAACGCATCGACAAACAAGAGACACCCTCAAGTTTTGTCGATGTCTATGGGCGACGGTGTCCACTTTCCAACAAGTTCGTCTGCTCAAACGAGCAGTACGTCCCTTATCTATCATAAAAAAAACACAAATCAAGGAAGTGGGAATTGCAAAAAAAATACGCCGTCACGACGGAATAATTATTGGTTACATCGCGAGTATTCTTAGCAGTAACTCTGAAGCTCTGAATCATAAGTAAAACCCCAGGAGGATATCATAGTCAAGCCGTCATAATGTTAGTCTGCGTATAGACTACTACAACTTCTTTCTCTCTTTTTTATTAATTAACAACAGTTAAATAAGCAAATTTTAATAAAAACGATAATTTTCTTAGAAGTGATGGCCATGGACGCGCTGTCACCTTACACGAAGTTCAACTAACTAAGATGGTGGTAATAAAAAATAATATGTGAAATGATCAGTTTTGTTGTAAAGAGCAGTTGAGCGCCATTACTATTCCAGTCATCTCTGCTGTCTTCAATGGTCAACATCGTCCTGGAGCTGCGCCAAATGTGAAAAGTTATACCTTAATATGTCCGATCGAATGTGCTATGTATTCGGTATTAATTTTGTCGGGCCAAAACATTAGTATCGATACAATTGCATTATTACAGCCATTGTCCTGTTTATATCAAACTAGCGTCAAAGTCAATAGCAAAGGATGGATATTGTTTAAGAGAGAAATAGTGTTTTTTTTAAAATATTAGACAGAAACAAATATTACAAAGCGTCTATTCAAGCTAAAATTGTTATAATCAAAAAGAATATTTAGCGTACGGACTAAAATGGCGTTCATACTCTATCGATTTTCATTGTTGGTAAAAGTCATAGGATTTTAGTACTTATTATCATGGGAATAAGTGCTATGGAATATGGTGTTCATAACCTATTGTATCAAGACACGCGGCAGCCTGTTCAACTAAGTTCGGCGGCGCAGTAGCCGTGTCTAGTATAACATTAACCATTTCGAGCTACTTTTGACCTTCACAACTCGAAACCTATAGTTTACATGTAAAGGTGTGCAAAAACGGCGAATGAAAAGCAATATTTAATTATATTTTTATTTATTTATTATCTTATGATGACTCTACATCATAGCAATTTATTTTATATTTTACTTATGACTTCTTTGAGCATTTTATTTCTTATTTGCTTAGGACACAATGTTAGAAGAATTATTCATCTAAAATTATAAAATCTTCTAAGAAGTCTTAACATATTTATCTAATAAACTTATCTTCGTTTGTTGCGCGCCAGTTAGTGTAGTTTCTGTTTTTCAAGAAAGATAAAGCCAAAAATTCAATTCAAATCTTGAGCTTAAATTCATCATCACGACCCTTAAATGGCCCAGTGATGAGCCGGGTCACCTCCATAGAATGAGGAGGGTATTAGGCCAAAGTCCACGAGGCTGGCCCAGTGCGGGTTAGCAGATTTCACACACCTTTGAGAACTTTTTGGGAACTCTCAGGAGTGCAGGTTTCCTCTCGATGTTTTCCTTCACCGTTATAGCAAGTGATATTTAATTGCTTAAAACACACATAACTCAGAGTCAGAGGTGTGTGCCAAGAATCGAACTCGGACCTCCCGAGTAAGACTTGAAGTCTCAACTACTGGAATTTTAAAGGATATTACAAATATAATAAATATTTATTGCATCAATGTGAATTTAAGTGTTCTTTAAATTTAGAGAAGACCTGTTGAGGATATCTCTAATTTTAGGTGACGTTACTAAATTTTAGTGATAGTTCACGCACACAGAATAGTATTTAACTCTTAAAAGCTAAATTGAATACTTTAGTAACGTCAAACTCGATTTTAGTTAACACATGTCATTTTAGAGAATTTTTTGAATTTACATTCACTAAAGACTCGCTAAGTCTAAAATTAGAGCACCATTGTCTGCTAAAATTTTAAGAATTGTAATACTACCTCTTATGTAACAAAAATTGTGGCAGCAACAAGATACAAGAAATTGTTATCGTCAGTGAAGTTCTAACAGTGCGTAAGTCAAAAATGGCTACTGAAGGGAGAGTGAAAAAACTTTATGAATGAGAGTAACCCATAAAAATATAACCCTGGTATAATTAATTTTTTTAAAATTATTATGTTGGTCTCGTATTGGTCAAATATTATGTATTGATTGGTCGAGATGATGCGCACCATTATACTTTAACCAATGATATTAAAATCGTAATAGTGTTGTGTTAGTGCTAGGAGTGCTATCCGATCAAGGTCACGTGAGTACCTTACAATGTAATTACCTCATCTTGTGTTAGATTAGGTTTATGTGCGTTTAACCTTGGGTTTAAATAGAGAGCCTAGCAGTGGAGGTGAGTGTCGTAATTACTTAAAGGACTTCCTTAAGCCTACACCTTGGTCACAAGTTCCAAGGCACTGCTTAGGTTTCTCTCGTAATTGTTAGAGATCATATTTGATCATTTATCGGTTCAGTAGAAGTAGCTACGTTGCGTTTACCCAATACCATCACTCCCTTTTAGTGTTCCCCAATATTCCCCATCTTCCTCCTTCCATTTCCTTTCACATCGTTTAAAATCCCCGACATATATATTCTTCTGCCGCCGAAGTTATGAACGATGCATATTCTTTATACTGAACTTGGCTCTTATAACACATTTATGTTTTTGACGGGATTTAGCTTACCTAGCACTTCATGTGTGACCTGTTTCCTTCTCGCCTTAGATGATAACCTGTTATATGTATTTGTATGTCAAGAGAAATCTTTTTATCCTAAGGATATAACATGTAGGATACTTTGTGTAGAAAGGTTTCTGTATATGTTTTACGATTTTGTACTCTATATATTATATTCATGGCGTGAGAAAATTGAGTTTTAAATTTTAAAATAAATGAGTAATTTTCGTAGACTAACTATGTATGGAGGGTGACCATGTCCTTTGGAATTATTAGGAGCAAAACTTTTCGAGTTATAGACAATAGTCTCCTGGCGGTCGGTCACCTTCCCCTTGTAACAGATTCTCTTATATGTTTCTCTCTTATAATCACATTTTTCTCAAAACTTGTTTATTAAGACGGTAGTGAAAATTTCTCGAAAACCTTTCGAACAAACTTTTTATACTTCTTTACATATTAAACACTCGGTTCTGAACGAAGGTTTTGTTTTTCAATTATAAGTTTTTAAACTCTTTTTAAGACGACTCTATTCCATCAGTGGCTTAATTTTCAATAATTTATTGTGGAATTTTTTATGTTCTTATTTCATCCTTATCTTATCCTTTTCGCCCCTTAAGTAATATAGGTTTCTTAAGTAGTAAAGGGGTTGGTAAACCCACAACTGAGTTACAATCTCCTAGCTCTACTCAGGCACCTGTACTCTATATAAAGTATTACAGTGAATGCGAAGTAGATTTACTTCAAAATTAAATCCAGTCCGCAACTTGAGATACAGATTAAAATGGTAATTGCTTTAACTTATCCTTCTAGATTAAGTTTTAAATTATTTATTGTTAACAAGTTTTCTTAAAGCTATTTATGTTACAAATATTATAAACTAGTCGACAGACCCCGGCTTCGCTCGAGCGAATTTATGTTTAATTTTCAATGACAAATTCTCATACCAATTTTCATCCCCATTTTCAACCACTTCAAGCATCCTGGCGGGATAAAAGGTAGCTTATATCATTTTCACATCTATTGTATATCTCTGTACCAAATTTCATCAAAATCGGTCTAACAATTCTTGAGTAATTTAAATAATAATTTTTGAGTAATAAATAGCTAAGATGTAAAAATTTATGCGTTTGGATGTTTGTTACTCTGTCACACAAAAACGGCTGAACGGATTTCAATGAAATTTAGCACATGAGATACTTTATAACCTGGATTACCACATAATATGCTATTTTCTATTCTGGACAAAAGCAGATGCATACAGATACTTTTTATTCCGGAGAACTAAATCAATGTGTGAGTTTCTTTTCTTTTATTAAGGGTTTACTTATAATATTAAAATAAATACCTGAGTAAATCCTACTAATATTATAAACGCGAACGTTTGTATGACTGTACGTCTGAATATTTGGATGTATAGATATTAATCTTGTATTGAAATAACATATTATTTTGAGTCTTAGGAATGAAAATGTTAAAGTACTGTTGATTTGGGACTCAAGTATCAAAAATACTTAAGTTGGTTTATGTATTTTTTTATTTTAAGTAAAGACTGATTGCCCAGAATTTCTTCAAGGTTTTGCTTTTCCGTGATATTCTACAAAAATGTCCTACACTTCAATTTTCTTTCTCTTATATGGTACTATGTATGTATTTATTCTTGTTGGGAAAACTTGTAAATTTGCCTTTTTACAAAACATATTCAAACACAGGGATTTAGTACATTTTTAGGGACTAAATTCTCGACTACCCACCATATCATATGTAGCATAAAAAGGCCGTTAAAATGAATCAACCTTTCCTCCGCCATCGTTTAGATAAAAACATGCTCTGTTACATTTATGATCGCCTGGTATCGGCGTTAAATGCCAACCTTAAATGGACAGTGTGGAATGGAAATTAATGTTCTTTTTTTAACCTAATTCAAAATGGCGGAACAATGGAATTTATATTTAGAAATTTAACGATTTTTCTAGATATATATTTCTTTGAAGTTCGTTAATGTAAAAGGCAGACTATAACCTCTTTGAAAGTTATACTATATCTGTAATGCCAGTAGTAAAAATGAACGTTTTTGTAATGAAAGTTAACGTTCCTTTTTTAAACTTAATTTAAAATGGCGGCACTAAACGGCTGTAATATGGATTTAATATTAATTAATTTGAGATATTTCTCTGGTTATTATGATATTATAAAAAAGCTCCATAACATTTATGATCGCCTGATATCAGCATTAAATTCCTAAAATAAAAAAGCACGTTATAATAAAAATAAATGTTCCTTTTTTAAATTTAATTCAAAATGTCTATGTCGGGGAATAATAAAGGATTATCGAATGATCGAATCGTCTCGATATTTATGGCTCTGGAGTAGGGTAGTAGTCACTTCGGTCGTTTTGACAGTCTCGACCCTTTATATGCCATCGACAGTCTGACTGAAGTGTTAGTCTTGCACGGTCTCTCAAGGAGTGAAGTAGTCCCTCGATAGTGTCTGTGAAAGTGTCAAATCCAGTGTTGTGTTAGTACTGTCCGATTAAGGTCACGTCTTGTAGTGTTAGCCTAATTATTTTGCGCTGACATTTATAACCCATACGGCTTTAGGGGTTTAATTAAGGGATTTAATTTAGAAATGTCGGGAATCTTTCTAGTTACTATTTTTTTTATTTTAATCTCTTTGGCTGCTATGTTAATTATCATAATTACAAGCTCTGTTACATTTTATCGCCTGGTAACAATAAAAAATTGATAACAGCGTGTAACAACAAAAAAAAATAAATAAGGAAGTGTTAAATGGAAAATTAACATTCCTTTTTAACTTCAATTCAAAATGGCGAGCCTATATGGAATCTATATTTGGAAATTTAATGGTTTTCCTAGATATTTAAAGTACAATAAATTGCTAAGGCACTATATATATCCTGTGTTTTACTTCGATGCTTAAAGACTTGCAATGCAAAGAGATGATCAAAATGAAATTCACGTTCTACGTTTAAAATTAAAATTACACCGTGAATTTATTTATTTATTAAATTGTATCTTTGCTCCAAAAGAATTTAATTAGTTGAAGTTTTTGTAGAGCTTGCTACGAATTCGTAGCAATTACTACGAAAGAATCTTTCAAGGACTTTTTACTTTAATAATTAACATTCTTATTTTACTTCACGGAACTTCAAAAATATATAATTTATAAATAAATTGTTTGTCTTTCTATTTATTTACTTTATATTGGAAAGAAAAATGCTATTTTAAATATAATATATATCTATAGATATATTGGTATTTGATGTTTGTGTGAGTGGGGAGTGCAGTAGGGGTAGCTGCAACCCCCAAGAGGAATAAAAAAAATGTAGCCAAATCGTCGGAATTTGAATAAAGACTAATTCTGTAAACTTTTATACAATTCATACCAGTCCCCATCTTTTATTTAAATCAAGTACCCCCTCGAAAATCGGAGTAACATTTAGAAATAGAAATTAAAATTTAAAAGATTGTAATTTAAATTTACGGGTTCGTGTATAAGTGCGTCAGTTAGAGAATGAATGGATGAGTAAGGAATGAATTGGGGTGAAATGCACGAGCGAGAGTATGTAAGTGTGTGAATGATTTACACCTAAACTAAATTTGAGGGAGTCGGTAGTCTACTTTAATTTTAGTCAATATAAAGGAGAAAAGTTAATCAACACTCGCTAACTATATACATATATATGCGTACGTTATGCGTATACATACGTATCGATGTGTCCGTTGTATACATATAAAACGTACGTGTATCTGTTTGAAACTGTAGAAAAGAGCGAAGTAAAGCAATTATCACTTGCAATAGAGTCACTAACAATGGCAGCCGCTAGAGACTCGGAGATAATGGTTAGATAACGAACTCAATAATAATTGATTATTTTCCTTTTGTGTATATATATTATTGTTTATATTTATAAGACTGCTTTATCATATTTTATTTGGACTTTACTAATATATTTCTGCGACTTCGTCTGCAAGAGGAAATTCAAATAAAAACTATTCATTTATTCAATAACAAGGATAAAAATTATCATTACTCGATGATATAATCTATCCGTCTTTGTTTGAACCGTTTGCTTGAACGCGCTAATCTCAAGAACTACTAGTCCGATTTGAAAAATTATTTCAGTGATAGAGAGCCCATTTACCGAGGAAGGCTATAACTATGATATATATGGCTATATAATAGGTTGGGGGAAAAATTATAATAAATAAAATTCAAAATATTTTTTAATATAGTTTATTTACATTTAACTAAAGTATGTAGGTACCATTTTGTTCGATAATTTTTTGCCATCTTGTAGGTAGGGACATGATCCCATTGCTATAGAAATTTTGGGGCTTCTGATCAAAAAACCGCGACAAGTAGTTTTGGCAGTCCTCTCGTGATGTTAACCTGACACTGCCTAAAAAATTCTGAAGAGACCGAAACAGGTGGAAATCTGAAGGTGCAAGGTCAGAACTATACCGGCGGATGCATTAACACCTCCCAGCCAAACTCTCTTAATTTTTGCTGAGTGGCTAAAGATGTGTGTCTAGTGTATCATGATGAAAAACCACACCCCTTCTGTTGATTCATTCCGACCGCTTTCTCTCAACTTCTTGCTTTAATCTCATCAGTTGTTCGCAGTAGTAATACAAGTTCATACATACTATAATGCGAAAAGACTTTTTCCCCAACCTATTATATATATATATCATCACAGACTAATAGGAGCGGAGCTACACGTGAACGAAGTCGTGCGGTTCGACTAGGCGGTTATATACGAACACTTTTGTTTATTTTGTCTTTGACGTGTTAATGATAAAACCTGCAGTATGTCATCATTAATATATATATAGCTGCTTGTGCTGATTCACTGATCATCTCTCCTGTAAAATTTGAGGGTTTCGGAAACGGAGGAAGAGCACAGATAGGACATTTAAGATAGGTGGGAAGTGCTCGAACAAATTTTATTAGAAACCTCATCCAATTGACAATGAGCTGAAAAAAAATCCAAAATGGCGGATTTAAGATGGCGGCCACACAAATTTCGTCAGCGTCTATCTCAGAAAGTATATAAGGTCGAAGAGTGGTTTTTTGAATAAGATGATCAAGGCTTCAAGGTCTATTTGATGCCTAGAAAAATTCAAGATGGCGGAATTTATTTTTCCATATAAAATATATATCGGAATATATATGTCGGAGAATAGAAAAAGATTATCGAATAATCGAATCGTCATCGGTATCTGCGGCGTTGGAGTAGGGTAGTGTAACTTCCGTTGTTTTAACAGTCTCGATCCTTTATATGCCATCGACAGACTGACTGAAGTCTTAGTCGTGCGCGGTCTCTCAAGAAGTGAAGTAGTCTCTGAATAGTGATAGTGTTGTGCAGTGTTGTGTTAGTGCTAGGAGTGCTGTCCGATCAAGGTCACGTGAGTACCTTACAATGTAATTACCTCGTCTTGTGTTAGGTTAGGTTTATGTGCGTTTAACCTTGGGTTTAAACAGAGAGCCTAGCAGTGGAGGCGAGTGTCGTGATTACTTAAAGGACCTCCTTAAGCCTACACCTTGGTCACAAGTCCAAGGCACTGCTTAGGTTTCTCTCGTAATCATTTATTGGATCAATAGAACTATCTACGTTGCGTTTACCCAATATTCCACTCGATATCATCAACCCTTTTAGTGTATCCCAATATTCCCCTATTCCCATTCCTTCTCACCATTTAAAATCCCCGACATATATATTATTCACTCCTCTACGCGGTCCGCTTTAGCGGGCCGCTCATCCACGCGCCGTACTAGTTGAAATATATATGTGATATTTTTTTAAATAATTAATTGAAAAATAAATTAATATATTTTCTATAAAATAGATCTAAATTGTTAAATATATAAGTAGATATTATAATAAAGATTTTTACAGAGAATTACTCTCGTGTTATATTATCCCCGATTATCTAAGACCATAATCCTAACCCTAACTTCGTAACTAATATTATTGTTACGAAAGTAACTCTTACGAAACGTAGGTAATATTTAAGGAAACAAAGTAAATCTATTGTCGGATAGATGGTCTATCTGTCTACTAAACAATCACGCTTAAATCACTGAACCGATTTTAATAAAATTTTGTACAGAGATAGACTAGTGCTTAGGGACGGACATAGGCTAAGTTTTATTGCCTAAAAATACTTAAGAATACAAAGTAAACAAATGAGTGTGAGATAGCGCCATCTATCGACGTGTGGATGAAGTGCATGTCGAGGTGTGTGACCTTTATGTCTTTGGGAATTACTCGTTTAGTACTTACGTTGGTGTTGAAAATTAAAATGTAAAATATAGCGATTAAAGTTAAGTTTTTAGTTTTGTCTATTTACAACTTGAATATCGAGTTTCTGAGGATCGATTAAGTGCTTTAATTATTTATACAGAAAATCGATATTCGCAAAATATTTGCACACTTTCATGCGGTTTCGGTTTGTAAATATTAATGTGAAACTTTTAAACGGATTGTAGCAAAAATATATATACACATATTTGTATGTATGTATTTCTTTTGAAACTCTTCATAATTTCGTAGACTTTAACTAATATCACAAAATCATTACAACTTCAAAACAATATGAATAATTCAAAGTAAAATTAAGTTTCACATGTAAATACCTATTCCGACAACTCAATTTAACTTTCTCTACATTTGTAAGAGAAACATTTTCTTAACTCCTGCGTAAACATGACCGAGAAGTCTCTGAATAATACGTAAGTATATTCTACTACCTTTTACTCGGTTTTATCCCCTTTTTTGTTTAATTTAATATAACTAAAGTATTCATTTAAAATTTTATAAAATAATAAAAAATTTCTATAATAATTTTATGTAGAAAATGAATAATCTTACGATCTTACTAATATTTTAAATGTGAAGTTTGAATGTTTTGATATTTGTTACTTAATCACGCAAAAATGGCTGAACTGATTTCAATAAAATTTAGCACACAGATACATTATAATCTGGATTAATACATAAGCTACTTTTTATCCCGGAAATATTCAGAGTTCCTGCGGGACAATAATAAAATATATTTAATGTCGTAAACGCTTGAATATTTTTATTTAACAAGAATGTATTTATTGTAAATAGTTTTTTTGATATATTGAAGTATTGTTTTTGAAAAAAATTCCACTCGTAAGGAGCCGGGGCACGACGACTAGTAAAATATAAAAAAAAAATCATACAAATAAGTTCAAAAACTATACAGATATTTTATCAGATTCCTCTAAAAAACTATTTCCATTTCTTTTCTTCTCCTAATTCTTTCTATTATCCTTGCGATATTATCAGAGAAGAGTAGTTATGTAGCTCGAGTTTTAGAGAGAGATATATGTTACCTTTGTTTAACAACTTTAGCATAACACGTGGAAAAAAATTAAGAAGATAAACTCCTTCCAAATTGGAGGATCTCATTAAGTTTATGAAGATAGAGAGAAAGAAAGAACGTCCTATAGATATATCATTGTGATCATAAAGATACTAAAATTCAAAAACACTTGTACATCCCCTCCCCTCGCTCAGTTATGATAATGCAGATGATATTAAAGTGTAAATTGTGGAAGACAATTCAGCGCATCCTCTCATGGGTCATTATCTTATTGTTGTGGTCATTTATACGACGAGATGTATCAAACAGCACAGCTTCGTTGTATATCTACACTAATATTATAAAAAGAATATTCGTATGTCTATTTGTTGCAAATAGGCTCATAAATTATTGAGAAAATCATTCAATAATTTATTTCTCAGATCATCTTTTTGGATTTTATATTTCTACACGCAATTTTAGTTATTGAGGTCAAACTTTATTTTTTTAAACCTATTCACAGATTATCTTACTAATATTTTAAATCTGAAAGTTTGAATGTTTGTTATTAAATTACACAATAATGGCTGAATGGATTGGAAAAATTTAGAGTTCCTTCGGGTAATGATAAAATATGTTTCGTGTCGTAAGCTCCTGAATATTTTTATTTAGCTGCAATATATTACAAATGAAAAGTTTTTTTGATAAAAAAAATATTGTACGTATTAAATTGCACCCATGCATAGCCGGGGCGGATCGACTAGCATAATTATTATATTAAACATTACTAGATATTTTACTTTAATATTACTTAGTTCAAGCAAATCGCCAAAACCACTCTACCTATAGGATATGATAGTTATCATCCCAATAATTTGATGTTAAAGGGAATTTATTTTTCCTAAAACTTTGTACTTAGAAAACATTTCGGTTATTCTAATTTTTAATAGACTATTAAGTTTAATTCAATTTATTTTGTTCTAATGAGTTTCAAAGCGATATTTTGTGATTCGGAATCTAACCCAAGAATTTTCCTGGTTCCTTTTCCTATAATATTTTTAAAATGAAGGGTTATATTATTAGACCTTTTTTGTCGTCGCTGCGACAGAAAAAATTATAAGTTATATTCCACCAAAATAAAATCTTTTCCTACTAATATTATAAATATGAAAGTTTGTATGTTTTTTTATTAAATCACAAACAGCTTAAAAGATTTCATTGAAATTTATACATAATATACACATAGGCTAACATAAAGTAGCTCTTTTTCCGAGATAAAAATCCCGGAAAAAAATTAAGTTCCTGCGGGATAATAATAAAATATATTTACTGATGTAAGCGTCTTAATATTGTTATAAATTTTAGTCTTTGTTAAATCTGAAAAAATGATAAAAATTACACTCGTGCGAAGCCGGGGCACATCTACTAGTGTCATATGTAAAATAAGGGAAGGAGGGCTATTTAACAGTATAATTTTTATTATATTAAAAAATGTATGTAACAAAGAAATTTTATATTTTACTTTACGTAAATAATAAGTTTTTAACTCAAATTAGGATATTATTTATAAATGCTTTTGAAATCTACCAGTTGAATAAAATAAAATATGTTATTGCCTTTAAGAAGCGAGGGCAGTTATAATAATCTTCATAAATCCAATTTATAAAACATAAGCTTCAATTAAAAACGAATTCGTTTATCTAAACATCAAAACTTTGTAACATTCGTCTTAAACTCAAATACGAGTATATACAAAAACTTTTTCAATAACCACCCCCCATTTACAGATTAAGTTGTTAACTGTAACTTTTCTCATAAAATAAAATTAAAGCTTTTCATCAAAAGATTTATTTTTAATAATATATTATAACTACATAGTTAATATTTAAAATTAGCTTACCATATCTTTGCTTGTTATTAATACCGTTATTACTCATATCCTATAAAAACTATTATTACTTTTAATATAAAACAATCTCCCTAAATAAATGTAAATTATAATAATGAAAATCGTATCATAATTAGTGTAGTAGTTTTCGAGATTTAAGAGATTAAAGAAGAAAGAACATTACTGTTTTAATCTAACGCGTTTTTTTGGGAATTATTGCTTTTATAATTTATTATTTAATAACTATGCGAAGCGAAAACATTAGATAACATACAGGTATAATATATTCTATATGTAAATTATAAAAAATATTTTTTAAACTCGATAACAAGTACTTTATTCGTCATATGAATTATACTGTGGACAGAAAATACCGGAAAACTTGTAAATGAGAGGTTATAGACATAAAGAGCTCAATTAAAAATATGTTTATACTAAAATATAATGGTTATTATATTCTGTGATATTATATTAAGTTATTATTATATACAACTTACCTATATATCACTAAACACGGCTCAAATGTTCGCGACAACCGCTCTAGGCGGCGGGTGTTCGGAGACTGAAGTCTGAACATGAAAGCCAGAGGGTTGTTACCCCACTGCAATTCAAAATTCCGTCTACTGCATCATCGTTTATTTATATATATATAAACATCGATTTGTCTGTCTATTTATATACTATTTACTTATTGAAGATTAGAAGAAAATAGATCTTGTTAATATTATAAATGTTAGAGTTTTGTATATTTGGATGTTTAGATGTGTGGATGTTTGTTAGTCAATCAAGCAAAAACGGCTGAACGGATTTCGATGAAATTTGGCACACAGATACTTTATAAACTGCATTAACACATATGATACTTTTTATGCCGAAAAAATCAGAGTTTCTGCGGGATAATAGTTTGCTAATATTATAAATGTTAGAGTTTTGTATATTTGGATGTTTACATGTGTGGATGTTTGTTAGTCAATCAAGCAAAAACGGCTGAACGGATTTCGATGAAATTTGGCACACAGATACTTTATAAACTGTATTAACACATATGATACTTTTTATGCCGAAAAAATCAGAGTTTCTGCGGGATAATAGTTTGCTAATATTATAAATGTTAGAGTTTTGTATATTTGGATGTTTAGATGTGTGGATGTTTGTTAGTCAATCAAGCAAAAACGGCTAAACGGATTTCGATGAAATTTAGCACACAGATACTTTATAAGCTGCATTAACACATATGATACTTTTTATGCCGAAAAAATCAGAATTTCTGCGGGATAATAGTTTGCTAATATTATAAATGTTAGAGTTTTGTATATTTGGATGTTTAGATGTGTGGATGTTTGTTAGTCAATCAAGCAAAAACGGCTGAACGGATTTCGATGAAATTTGGCACACAGATACTTTATAAGCTGCATTAACACATATGATACTTTTTATGCCGAAAAAATCAGAATTTCTGCGGGATAATAGTTTGCTAATATTATAAATGTTAGAGTTTTGTATATTTGGATGTTTAGATGTGTGGATGTTTGTTAGTCAATCAAGCAAAAACGGCTGAACGGATTTCGATGAAATTTGGCACACAGATACTTTATAAACTGCATTAACACATATGATACTTTTTATGCCGAAAAAAATCAGAATTTCTGCGGGATAATAGTTTGCTAATATTATAAATGTTAGAGTTTTGTATATTTGGATGTTTAGATGTGTGGATGCTTGTTAGTCAATCAAGCAAAAACGGCTGAACGGATTTCGATGAAATTTGGCACACAGATACTTTATAAACTGCATTAACACATATGATACTTTTTATGCCGATAAATCAGAGTTTCTGCGGGATAATAGTTTGCTAATATTATAAATGTTAGAGTTTTGTACATTTGGATGTTTAGATGTGTGGATGTTTGTTAGACAATCAAGCAAAAACGGCTAAACGGATTTCGATGAAATTTGGCACACAGATACTTTATAAACTGCATTAACACGTATGATTCTTTTTATGCCGAAAAAATCAGAGTTTCTGTGGGATAATAGTAAAATATGTTAACTGCCTAGTATGGAATAATAATCTTAACCAAATACGTATAGAAATATCGATTTCAGAGTTATTTACTAGTAATATTGTTAAAAGTCGTCATATTTTACGCGAGTACTGCGAAGCCAAAAGGAAGGGTAATGATTTTAACAGTATATGTATGTACCTATATATGACCCGGGTCATAGACTATAATCAAAATTTTATATGACGGAATTTAAACCTTAGATTCTAACCTCAAAAAAAAATGTAATTGAGAATCATTACGTGTTTGGTATCAAAAGAAGGGCCCGGGGAGCACATTATTAGATTACATTCTTATAATATGAAACAAATTCCATTAAAATTGGTTAAGCCATTACTTATAATTCAAGAAATTCTTTCACTGATAGAAATCTACAATTATTCATTAAAATTGTTTTTTTAGTTTTTTCATTTTGTTTGACAAAAATTCTCTTATTCTCTCTTCTCCCCCCCTAATTTGTTTATTTTTCTCTGTCTGGTCCCTTCCTTTCTTTATGACAATTTATCGGTATAGATTTTATAATTTGACTTTAAACACCACAAAGCGAAGCGAGTGCATATTACTTGTATATAACTACGTAACGGCTCTACTAAGAGGAAAAGACTTGTCGTAATACTTCTTAAACGTCTAAGGAGGGATTATCTCTTATACTTTAAAGTACAGTAAAAGATAGAAGCGAATCAAGATTATTCTCTGTTATGGAGAGTCTTCTTTCATTTTCAAACGAAATAATAACACATAAATTCCACTTATTCATTTTTTCCTTTTTTTAACCAGGACAGATAGAGAACGTTCATCGGTACTTAGTTGGCCTATTACCGGAATAACATGTCATCATACCGAAAACTACTAGTTTATTATTCAACTTAAGAAAATTTCAGTAACTGACGGACACTCCAGGATTTCGCGCATATTTTGAGAAGTACTAATTATAATTTCCTCTAAGCCATTACTCCATTTAAAAACAAGATATCATCAAAGTTCCCAAGACTGTTACAATACCTCCAAATGTATGTAACCACGTTATTAGTTACTAAAAATTTAAAAATATAAAGTGGAGATTTTTCTGTCTGGATCACTTGCAACAGAGCAAATAGGTATAGGATAGCTTCGTATTTAAGTCAAATTTTTTTTTATTGTACATAAGGTGCAAACGAGCAGATGGTCCACCTGATGGTAAGCGTTGCGTCCTCGAAGATAGAGTGGGAAGGAGGAGTAAAGAAAAAAAATGCTGCTGTTTCAGCGGACCCTGAGCTAGAGCCTAGAGTCCACTAGATCCGCAGCGTTAATGGGATAGGAGAGGGAGGGGGGTAAGTCTGACCTACATGCGGCTCGACCGGAACGCGTCTATGATGCAAGTGGTCGGGGAACAGATCCCTTACAACCAAGGAGGTGCTGGGTTACTCGGCTCTTACGAGATGCTCTTTGAAGATATAATTGTATAATTTTTTCATTATCTGTAAGACAAGTTTTGTATTCATTGAAGTAAGATAGAAAGAACTAAAACCAACAGAATATTTACGACTAAACCCATAATCCTTGATGTAGAGACATTCAACTTGCAGGAAGTCGAACTACCTTAGTCTATTGCATCTTGAAATAGTACCGCAAATCGCTTACGACACAGTGCTTTCAAGAATATTAAAATTCTAAATAGTCAGTTTTATAAAGCTCTAGGAAAATGCAGTCCTGGTTATTAGCATTAGGTAGAGTATTATAAAAATTGAATCGGGTATTTCAGAAACTCATATGTCAAACAAAAGTCACATAAGTCACTGTAATTTCAAAGGAACGTCGAATCCAAAATCGTTAATAAAATAATGTTAGTTCAGAACAATTTTATGTATGTTTTTGCTTCCCCTGAAAAAATAACATTGCTTGACTTATGGGGTTTCTGAAATATCCGATTCAATTTGAGAACTAAGCACATAAATATAACTAGGAAACAAACATCTGATTATTGAGTATTAACAACTATTCAAAAATATTTATATTTTTTAACCCCCCATCTGGGGCGTCGGAGCAATAGATTTTGATGCGTTTTTTTGTCTGAAAGCTGATTTAATCGAGATAGTTGTTAGCTATAATTTATCAAGATATGGAAAGCCGTTTGAAGACTATCAGCTCATTTCTAACTTAAGACAGATGTCTTATCAATCTTCTCAGAAGTTCGTTTCATTTTCAATTTAACGTTAGTGGTATTTCTAAGACCTGGAAACCTTGAGATGATGTTGCAGCATCAAATAATCTGTTGTTTACTCAATTCCTCAACCACATATAGCGGATATGTCGTGTTGACTATAATGAGAATAGTTTCTTAGGTGGTATCTTCTAGACATGTTATCTTTAGATAGATAAATTAACCCTGAATCTGTATTAAATTAGAACTATTATTCTATCGTACTTTAAAAAGTTTAAAATTACTTTGAAATTAAAGTTTCAGTCAGGGGTAATTAAAATTTTTATCATTAGGCAATTAAATTGTAGTAAAAAGTCAAATAAGTATAATAAACAGGTTATAATATGTGTAATAGGTCACGATACATATAACATAACATTAGATTAGTAAATATAGTTCACTATACGTGCTGGTCCTTCGAGCCGGATCGGTTATAATATGTAGTAACTAACTACTGAAGAGTTTCACTATCTACCTAAGGCTTTAACATTTGACTCTTGATTTCTTAATTAGTCACTGCTGTTTGATAAAAAGATCAAATTTAAACCCAAAACCATTTTATTCTTATTATACTTTTTTACAAAAGTATTGAAGCGACCATTACCTTGAGTTCTAATATATTAACTACTACTCCTATTTAATAATATATTAACTCTCACCTCCACCACTCGACCTCGCCAACTACAATCGATAATAAAGTACATTACTCATGTGCTCCTCGATAACGAAGGTTAAACACCACGCCACCATACAGCACTACACTATTAGTCTCAATACTTTAAAATGTACTGCGCGATACTACTTGACGGACTAGCTCAGTACTATCGGAACAAATGTTATATATTGTCTACTCGAAATATATGAGATGAACTACCCGCGAATAATAATTTATTAACGGTGTTGCTAACACATTTTTGTTAAAAAAAGCTTACTTCTAAAGTCCCTGTTTAAAACCACGATAAGGAAGGAAGTAAATCAAACAAAATGCCTACTACCATCATAAATGCAGGAGACTTGACATTGATGAGTGAGTGAGAGAAAATGTCGACGTTAACGCATTTGATCCCTCGCGTTTTATGTCACTGTTCCAGTTACAAAGGGAAATTTTTAACCCTTCACCCCATGCTACGGGGTAAAATCAATCGGTTTTATATAAAAGTGGAACGTAATAAGCGCTCTTACATCTACATCGTTATATGTTCTAGTTCATATTAGACTAGTCGATGCACCCCGCCATCGACATTTTCCATTTTAAGTTTTAACATAATATATAGACATCCGAATTTTAGCGATATATCGCTATATCGTTTCACAGCTCGACACTTCATCCCTTATTTCACTCCTTCTCGTTTTTTTTCTCGCGGTAAAACGTTAACTATGTCTTCTCCTAAGCTCTAATCTATCTTTTTACTGTATCATCAAAATCGTTTCAGTGGTTTAAGCGTGAACACAGATAATAAAAATATTAAAATAGAATTTCAATGAAAATCTTTTGCAGCGTAGTGAGAAGAAAGATGAAGTTAGAAATTCATAATCTGTGAGAGCATCTGAGATTAAATGGAGAAAGGGATGCAAGGTTGTGGGAGCATTTAGGAGAAACGTACATACGTTTCTCAAATAATATAGACTAAATAAATATGTTTTCCTTTTTTTATGGAAGATAAGATGGTCTACCTGATGGTAAGTGGCCATGGACATCGGCAAAACAAGAGATACCCTCTTGTTTTGTCGATGCGTTGCATCCTCGAAGATAGAGTATACGTTTCTCAAATGATATAGACTAAATAAATATGTTTTCCTTTTTTTATGGAAGATAAGATGGTCTACCTGATGGTAAGTGGCCATGGACATCGGCAAAACAAGAGATACCCTCTTGTTTTGTCGATGCGTTGCATCCTCAAAGATAGAGTATACGTTTCTCAAATAATATAGACTAAATAAATATGTTTTCCTTTTTTTATGGAAGATAAGATGGTCTACCTGATGGTAAGTGGCCATGGACATCGGCAAAACAAGAGATACCCTCTTGTTTTGCCGATGTGTTGCATCCTCGAAGATAGAGTGGGGAGGTGGAATGAACAACGGAACGCGTCTATGGCACTTGGCGGTCGGATTCGCATGCTGGTGGTCGCAGACAAGTCGGGGAACAGATACCACCAAGGGGGTGCTGGGTTACTCGGCTCTTACGGCATGCTCTCCTAGCAACAGAGGGGAATAGTATTCTAACCCGTCCTCTCACGGGTAAAGAGGTGTAGGAAAGATTTGTTATCAGAAGTGGGATAAAGACGAATCGAAGAATGTATTTTTTTCATACAATGCTACTTCTAAATAAAGGTCTATTGATTTCTTTTTACCTTGACATATATTCTGTCATTAGTCATGATCGGTTTACTTAAAATAGTAGTCATTTTTGTTTATATATTTATATGAATGATAAATGAATTGAAAACCTGTTCCAATTGGGGATCGGTAGGTTTCAAAATTGAGATATGCTGACGTTTCTGGTTCTGATTTTCGCTCAACCATAAATCGTGATAAAACCGAAATGGTGGTATGGTAAGGTATGTGCGAATTTATCAAAGACATCTTCATGGGATCCACAATCACAAATAATCGTAAAGTAGTTTATGAATTAGAGAAATGGAAAAGTCGCAACCAAGATACCAGATGATCGAAAGAACCGTAACAATGACGCCGTTGGTGCCTCTGGCCAAATCTAGATGTTCCGTACTTTCCTCCGAGTACAAATTCAATATCATAAATTAACCACAAATTTCTTAAGTCTTGCTAGCATTGAAGTACAACGAGACCTGGACACAGACGACGTAGCAGAAACCGAACAAAGAACTATTTCTTCCTTCAACCAATATCTCTCCCTTCAGATTTAAATTTCGTTAATACCCGTATGTAACTTAAATTAAACTAACATCGAAGCCGAAACTGTTCGAGTTGCGAAGACCGGCAGTTAGCTTCGCCGCTAATTTATACCACTCTCTGATAGTCGACTGCATTTACATTCTGTCCGGATACTCCAATAAAGTTCTCTATAAAAGAATCATGTTGGAAACCTTTTTTCTATAGACAATGCATTTTGTGAATTTCTTTTAAAGGATTTTGGCTGAATTGTTAATTTTGGGATTGGACTTTATCAAATAATTATATGATGATAAAGAGACTCAAATCCACTCTAATTTTGTAATCTTGATTAGAAATGAGTTTTTGGTTCTCTAAAACCAATCCATCTAGTACCTACCTACAGCAATAGGTAAAAAATGATCTAAATTCTTCTTTTGAAGCAAAGTTTGCAAATGTTAAAATAATACGGTAAAATGTCTTTACCATAGTTAGGTTTGAGAATGTCTAGTCCATATTAAAAACTTTTTAGAATAGATATGTATGTAACTATCTCTAGTTAAATATAACGGACCAGATGACGTCCAAAGTACGTCGTATAAGTTGCTACGGATATATGAAAGTTACACACGAATAATTTACTGAATAATTTGGTAGTCTAATATACTATAACTTTTGTAAGTCAGTTCCGTTTTTCAGCAAAATGTCTACAATAGAATTTTGTTATTAAATAATTAAAAAGAAGGAAGAATTTAAAACAACCCTGTTATGTGAAATCTATAATATAATAGTTTAAATTTACATCCGAAATATACAAAATAACAGTATCTAAAATTATTTAAACATATTTAACAGCTACACAATTGACTAGATATTTGACTAGAACTGTTTCTAGATTTTACATCAAGATTTCTAATAAGAATAAACTTTAGGCGTCATATCTTTGAAATTGTATTAATATTACTAAATATGTTGTTACAGCACCTAAAACCTGAAACAAAATGAAACATGTTATTCTTATTTCATAGTTTTTATCGCTTCGCTGAGGTTTATTATGACCCACCCTCAACTATTATTATCTATACTAATATTATAAAGAGGAAAGATTTGTATTTTTGTATTTTTGTATGTAACGAATAAACATAAAAACTACAGGACTGATTTCAAAAATTCTTTCACCATTAGAAAGCTACATTATCCCTGAGTAACATAGGCTATATTTATTACAAGAAAAAATTAGAGATCCCCAGAAATTCTCACTAAAACCAACACAAGGTGCAAAAAAATTAGCCATAAAATATCTTTCATCGCATGCGCTGCGAAAAGTATTGATAATAGAACAAAAAAATGTTGTACAATATTATAGAACGTATCAATGTCTACAAAAAACTCCGCGAGACCATATGTCCAACTATTGTAGTTAAGTCACTATAACTACTTTTTTACATTTTAAAAGTTGATAAAAATGCCTATCAAAATCAGACCATGTTTTCCATAACTTTGTATTAATTCTTATCCAAATAAATTATTTCGTAATGAAGACTGTTTCAATACCTGTTAATTACTTTTTGAATTATTGAAATCGGACATTCCAGTCAAAAGATATTACGAAATAAAAATATCAAGATAAATAAAAAATAATCCCAGACGGGCCGCCGGCGCGGTGTGCGGTGTGGAGTGCCTCGCAGCGCAGCGAGTAACGCGGCGATAGAGGGAGCGACAGAATGCGGGAGCCAAAATGTTAAAAAAAAATTATCCACCCGTGCGAAGCCGGGACGGGGCCCTAGTACTATATATTTCGGTTGAATTTCTATTCTAGAACGCGTAGTATATCATTGATTTGCAGTGGACACTTATAGTCTTCTGTCTCACTTACTTTTTTTAATCAAACCTTGTAAATCATTTTAATTTATTTATGTAGATTAAATGTTTTAATTATTTACAAGTTCCAAAAGTTTCTAACAGATGGCGATGTAATTTAAATTTGTTGAACACTTCAACATGTTTCGTTATTTAGAGCGGGTAAGCATCCAATAGATGGCGCTGTGCTTAAGATTTCTTTCGTATTATTCTCTGTTTTCCCTTCCTCCGCCATCGCGCCAAAAACAAGCTCTGTTACATTTATGATCGCCTGGTATCAGCGTTAAATGGCAACCTTGGAAATTGATGTTCCTTTTTTAAACGAAATTCAAAATGGCGGCGGTAAAATGTAATATGAAATTTGAATTTAGAAATTAATGGGTTTTGTGGACATTTCTTTGAATAGTTAATTGCTAAATTATTGGTTGAATGTATTATTTATTTTATCGCAAAAACAAGTATCGGCATTAAATACCAATGGTAAAAAATTAATATTGAAAATTAACGTTCTTTTTTTAAATGTTATTAACAATAGCAGGTATATTTATATTTTAAAATTAAAGAGGATTTTCTAGATATTAACCTATTTTGTCCTCCTGTCCATCCTGGTCTTCTACCTTGTAAAGTCGTGCAATAAGAGTAGATGATATGGTTAAATTATGAGTATTTAAATATACATTATACATACAGACGCTATTAACGGACGATCCAAAGTACACATTCCCAAGGGAGAGTAGCTCACAGACTGCAGCATCAGCTGTCGGGAGAACAGCTCCAATCGAGATGGCAACATACCAGTTGATGGTGTTGACGTCATCAGTCGACATACTAGTTCTTCTGTTCTTTTACCCTGTACCACAAATAATATTACGTTTTCTATAGCACACTTGTTCACATGTGAGAATAGATAAGTCCAGAACGAATCGAGCGATTAAAAGAGGGAATAATGTCAGTATCGATGTAGAAGATGGTGACGAAGGATAAATTCAGATATACATCAACACTAAAATATATGTAAAAAAATCACACATCACGAGTTTATGTATTTAATAGTAATAGTTTTTTGAACCATAAAATTAAATATAATATTTCTCTTATATGGAGGGTATCTGGGAGAGATCTTTTTCAAGAGATAAGTTTTCTTTTATGCTATATAAAATTAAAATAATAATCTTACTTAATATGTATATCACCAAAATGTTTGGATATTTGGATATTTGTTACTCAATCATACAAAAACGGCTGAATAGATTTTAATGTAATTTGGCACACAGATACTTTATAACATCGATAGATATATAGGATACATTTTATTCCGGAAAAATTCGTAGTTCCTGCGGGATAATAATAAAATGTTTATTGAACGCATGAATATTGTGTGCGTGTACACACGTGCGAAGCCGGGGCGGGTCGACTAGTAAATAATAAAATGATAATGGCTAAATGAGAACTTAAAGCGTGATTGTATGACGGTGAAGAAATAAGAAGTTTAATATTAATGTTGCCACAATAGTGTAATTTCTCAGCTTCATAAAACTTGGAAAGATAGGAATCTCCTATATATCATTTTCCGTCGTGTCTTCGTGTCGTGGACCCTAAGATCTGTAGACCGTAAACATATTGACGCGTTCGAGATGCTGTGTTGGAGGAGAATGCTCTGGATGATAATCCATGGGGGATTGCATTTTGGACAAACGCATCTATCTACTCTGCTGTCTACCTGGCCCGAGCAAATCCTTGAGTACTTCGAACACATTGCCAGGAAAGACAGGGTCAACCTTGAAAAACTTTTAGTCACCGTAAAAATGAAAGAAAAAGACTGCGGGGCTGCAGCCCGATGCGTGTGTGACCAGATCCGCAACACACTCGATTCCTCCGTCTACGATGCTCTCCGAGTTGCTGGAGATACCACAAGATGGCGTGCCAAAGTGATGGGTGGAGGTCACGATTCTCAGAAAAACACGAACCAGTCCCAAAATGAATAAAATATTTATCGTCTGTTATTTAAGCAGAGTTATTAGATTCAATTCAGACAAGAGGCTCCAAACTTCATCTATATGTATCTTGTTAAAAGTCTATGATTTGAAAGAATATGTCTTGATCTTGAGAGGAACTTCAGAAGTTGGAAAATAAATTACAACTAGAATGTACAGAATATTTATTGATATACTTACTTCTGTAATAGTATAATGACAAGGTTCCACAACAACGAACATTCGTATAATATGCGTTGCGCACCACAGAAATTGTAACACCAAAAAGTGTATGCGATGTGCTGATACAACTGGAAAAATTAAATATACCATTACATAATCTTTAAAAAATTGTAAGAAAATAAAAAAAAGAAAATTGTAATGCTGAGGGAAAACATCGTGAGGAAATGTGCACTCCTGAGAGTTCTCTTAAGTTTCCAACGGTGTGTGAAGTCTGCCAACCCCGACTGGGCCAGCGTGTTGGACTATGGCCTAACCCTCTCCTCATTCTGAGGAGGTGATCCGGCTCAGCAGTGGGATATTTTCATGATGATATGATTACGCAACGATTCAAAAATATTAATTACAAATTCCCCTCGTGTCGTAAAAGTCGGAATTCAGCTTATTTTTTATACATACATACATACGTCTTTTTAATTAAGAGTTAAGTTAGTTTAATGATAGCCAAAAACTACTGAAATATATATTTTTATCCTGGGTTTACTTTATAATAGCAGGGTACTGTTAAAACTCCATAATATACAATCGACGTACGTTGCGCTCCGTAACCGAAGCATCTTCAGGAGGCGTTGACTCTACTAAGCAAGTGACGCTTCGAGTCAACACCCTCCTGAAGATGCTCCGGTTACGGAGCGAAACGAGCGCGTAACACTATTCTGTGAACGGTGTGCTCTTCCGGATTGTGCCGTACGAGTCTGGTTGTTAGATCGTCGAGCTACCTACTTGTGTGGTGTGTCTTGGTCCAGGTTCGCGCGTCTCACTTTTATGTGGGCAGGGTGCTCTTCTGGGTTGTACCATACGAGTCTGGTTGTTCAGATTGTCGCGGATTATAGCAAGGTAACCTTTTGATTCCGTTCAAATGGAATTTAAATACCAAAGCAAAGACAGGTAGAAATTTATATTTATCTGATCTGATTTAAGAATAACTCAGAAATGTAGTTTGTTTATTCTTACATCTCTGGAATTTGTTCTGTCTGGATAGGAGCAATCTCTTTTATTTGTTAGCTGTCTCGTTTAAGAGATTGTTTTGTTAAAATATATACTCAAATTGTTATGATTCTATTACATTAAAATAACATTGATACAATACTATTATAGTACCTACTTATTTTTATTGAAAGTCGTTAACCCGCCGTTGGTGGAGCTTGTCTTTGAGACCGGGTGTTAAAAATTTGATTTTTTCCAGCTATCAATTATTACCGTGATTTCGAGTAGCTGCCTCATTCCACCTCCTCCATCATTACTTCAAGACGTCGAAATGTACTATCAAGATATTATCAATCAAGATTTGACGATAACCGGCGTCACCAAATAAAACTGTCGTAGGATGTTCACGCTAGTGAAAGATGCCATCTAGATTATATATTGTTTGTTCCGGCTAATCTCTGATATGGCTAGACCGATTTTGACGAGACTTTCACTGGCAGATAGCTGGTATAACAAGGAGTAACCTAGGCTATTTAATATCTCGCTACGACCCATAGGAGCGGAGCAACACGCGAACGAAGTCACGCAGGTCGGCTAATAAGGAATATGAGAAGTATTTATTTACTGCATCATTGTAAGATAATATTTTTTGAAAAGACTGTTTGACTGAAAAATAGTAATTCTTTATATATCTGTTTTTGTGATTGTAGGTGGTAGAAGACCATTTTTGGTTCATTATGTTTAAGGTCGTAGTGTAAAAAGCTAAAATTACTGAATTGATTTTTTAAAATAAATGATTTATTTTATTTAAAAGAATATATATTTAAAAGAAGTGAAACTTCAGTAAATCGACAAAAGAATGAGATGAATATATATAATAATATAAAATAGTATGTATATTTCTGTCTCATTCTTTCCTACACATTTTTGTATTTGTGTCTCTTACCTGTCGTTTTTTCCGTTGCATCCGGTTTGAAATCACAACGATTCTAAAGAAGTTTCACTTCAATATAACATGCTTTCAAATAACTAATGATGTAAATCAAATTGACGTCATCAATAGAGGCGAAGAGAAATTAAAAAAGCGAGGGGATTCTTAAAGTTAGTTATTTGGTGAAACAATTCAAGAATGTTTATTATTTTATTTTGTTAACAAAACGAAGCTTTTGATAAACAGCGCACTCTATTGAAGACGTAGATTTATCACGTCAAGTTCTTCATATTTATCCCAAGTTATTTCATATGCGAAAGAAAACTTAGTTGTATCGTTTTAGTTATAGCTTCATTCGATAGAAGACGCTTTTACAATACATTGTATAATTGTCTAAAATCAAGAGTTAGTCGAATTAGAATATATTAAATATAGGAGGAGATTGTTTTGCTTTTCGGTCAGAATTGGATAATAATTGTTAGGTTAGTCGGATAAAATATCCCTTAACCCTTTAACGTTGACATATTTTATATTAACACTTCGTTATGTGCGGTTTTCCAGGTTTTTTGGCGCTATGAGTCGTCGTTCTAGTTCTGTTCTTTATTGAATTAAAAACTGTCGCAAAAAGATGGAAACAGTAAACTCAGCACTTAAAGGTTAAGATATCCAATGAACGCTTAGCAGATTGTAGAATAGTTAAAATATAAAACAAAGTAAACTTACTAATTTCCATAATGAGGAAGTACGGTGTCACTATCAAGTGCAGCAGCGTAGATATCAGAACGACTATGAGAGGGAGGCCGTAGCTGTTGTCTATACGGTGCACCACATTGCAAAGCGCACCATGGAGACATGCGAGACGTCTGATTGCTTCACATGGTGGTACTACTAGCTTTGGTTCACCACTAACTGAAAATAGTAATTTTGTATTATGTCTGTTTTGTATATATCCTTCCACCGCAGCAGAAGACAACCCTTAGCAAGCATTCCCGCTAAGGGTTGTCTTCTGCTTTTTAATAAGTGTGAAGCATTATTAATTTACTCCGGTCCTTCTATCGCAACGAGGACGACCTTGAGACGACTCTTATACCAGATTATTTGGTGCTTCTTAAGGATCTACGACGTGTCTTTAAAGCTTTCTTTTCTTGTAAATAATATACGAAATACTAACCAGCATTACGTATGATAACAGCATTTTCTTTCCCAGGCATTGTGTCTACCAATAGACTAACATTATTGGCACATCGACGAGACTCCGCTGCTACTCTAATAGCGAATATGTTTAATGGCGTCGAGTCTTTTATCTTCTCGACTAAAATGAAATATTATATTTATTAACGTAATCTTGAAAAAAATAGTGATCTTCTGGTTTAATACTAGGCTAAATTGGCCAGAAAAATTATAAATGTACCCCAAAATACTTTCTCTATTACTGTACTTTGATTGCCATCTTGACTACCATTTAGATGACCTTACTTTCAGTTCTCTTGGTTTATGATTGATGCCAGCTTCAAATTTTGATTATTTATTAACTTCTTACTTGGTATAGAGACATGTCTTGCAGTAAGAGCCAGTGCATCGTTGACTGCTTGGAATCGAGCCCTCACCGAAAGTGCAGTGAAGGCAAACTGAAGTTCTAATATCATGACCACATACCAGAGAAGGTAGAAGCCAATATAGTTAGTAACCACATCCCCTGAAATTTAAATAAAACTAGCTGCAGCCATGAAGGATAAAGGGTAAGATAATCTAATGAAGGCCTAGGTACTTTGGAAAGAATATTTAAAGAAATGATGTCCCACGTAAATGAAGTACAAAAGTTAGTCGAAGGTAAATTTTTTGCAGGTAATGATTTAGAAGATAGATAGATGGAATTTTAATTATGATCTAATGAATGAGCTGATAATGGTAACATTCCTCAGTTTTTGATCAAGTATAGCTATGACTTACATTGTCGTCCATGCTTCTTCGCTTGTAAAGCATAGAAGCAGAAATCATCAGCTATCAAGGCGGAGAAGAAGAGCAGGATCGCCAATAATATGGCGCAGAGCTTTCTTTCAGTTACAAGAGAGTAATGGGCACCGATGCTGTTGTCCACCTACGGAATAATGTACAAATTACTATAAAAGCTACAATTTACAAATAGGTCGGTCATCATCATCATCACGACCCTTCAATGGTCCACTGCTGAGCCGGGTCTCCTCCTAAGAATGAGGAGGGTATTAGGCCATAGTCCACCACGCTGGCCCAGTGCGGGTTGGTAGACTTCCTTCCTTCTTTCCTTTGAGAACTTTTTGGGAATTCTCAGGAGTGCAGGTTTCCTCACGATGTTTTCCTTCACCGTTAAAGCAAGTGATATTTAATTGCTTAAAACACACATAACTCAGAGTCAGAGGTGTGTGCCTGTGTGGGGGATCGAACCTCGGACCTCCCGAGTAAGACTTGAAGACTCGACCACTGGGCCATCACTGCTTATAGGTCGGTACGTCTTAAGATTTTAAGGAGAACCAAAGTTGGTGGTAGTGGATCAGTTCCCCGACTGCCTTGCGACATTGACACGTTCCGGTCGAGCCGCCTGTGGGCCAGAATTAAGGGTACTACTCCCATCCCGTTAATGCAGCGGTTCTAGTGAATTCAGGGTCCACTGAAACTTGCAAAATGACTCTTTACTGCCATAAAAAAAACTGCGCCACGGTTCAAAAATTCTTAACTACCCTAAGCGATTATTGTTATTTTCATAATGATTATTAAATAAATTGTAGTTTTCATTGTAGGACACAAGCTGGTCAAAAATTATAAATTGATTTATTTTTTTGGGAATAAATAATAAATAGTCTAGCCGACAAGTTGAAAATGGTCTAAATACTGCTTTATTTTAGACCATTTTCAACAAAATAAAATTTCCTACGGGAATCATTTTTTTTAAGTGTTCAGTTCAAATACACGATTTTAACTTGTGGACTAAACTAAAAACCATCTTGGTGCATCTTAACTCATTAGTTAAATTTAGATATTTGAACCGTGTTGTTCTTTATCTTAATACTGGAGGATGAATAACGATAAGAATGTGAAATTGAAATGGAGAATATATTATAATGGAGAGCTATTAAATCACAGCAAAGTGAGGTAGGAATATAACATTTACTTTTGGCCCATAAATGCTATTAAAGCAGTAGATTACTCATGAAAACGCCACTGCAGTCTTTAAATAAATAATGTGTTGGTAATAGAGGTAATGATTGATTGTACAGTGCAACTGAATTGTGAATTTAAAATATATAGGTTTTAGGACTATGAAATTTGTATGGACACACATGAACAGGAAAAGGACTCAATATACATATTTTCTCTATATCTACAAATGGAAAATGGAACCCTTATACACTTCATTGTTAATCTGTCAAGTTCCTTCTCTGACAATTTTGAACCTTGAAGTGAACGAAATCGATAGAAGACATATTTTTGTATTTTTACTATTTGAATATAATGTTGATGTATGGGGGGTTTTCCGACAGCAAAATAATGATTGTCCTTTAAGGTGGACGAATCTGAAACGCACTTAACTGAATTCAAGTAAAGTAAAAATGGGATATGCACATAAGTTTAGTGTCATCCAACACTGATTTTCAGTAGCTACATTCAAAAAGGCGACGGAGAATAAGTAAAAGATTATCGATTAATCGAATCGTTATCGCTATCTATGGCGTTACAGTAGGGTAGTGGTCACTTCCGTTGTTTTGACAGTCTCGACCCTCGACCCTTTATATGCCATCGACAGTCTGAATGAAGTCTTAGTCGTGCGCGGTCTCTCAAGAAGTGAAGTAGTGTCTAAATAGTAATAGTGTTGTGCAGTGTTGTGTTAGTGCTAGGAGTGCTGTCCGATCAAGGTCACGTGAGTACCTTACAATGTAATTACCTCGTCTTGTGTTAGGTTAGGTTTATGTGCGATTAACCTTAGGTTTAAACAGAGAGCCTGAGCAGTGGAGGCGAGTGTTATGATCATTTAAAGGACGTCCTTAAGCCTACACCTTGGTCACAAGTCCAAGGCACTGCTTAGGTTTCTCTCGTAATTGTTAGAGATCATATTTGATCATTTATCGGTTCAGTGGGAGTGTTTACGTTGCGTTTACCCAATATTCCATTCAATACCATCACCCCCTTTTAGTGTTCCCCAATATTCCCCATCTTCCTCCTTCCATTCTTTTCACATCGTTTTAAAATCCCCGACATATAGATATATATATATATATATATATATATAATATGGTGATTCTCGATAGCGTAATGATATATATTTAAGAACGTACGGTAGGAATAAGTAAATAAACTTTAAAATGCATATAATAAGAATATATTATATCTACTTCAAGAAGTTTACAACAAATACATTTTATATTTCTTTATAAAAGTATCAACACTGTTTATATTAAAAAATAAATGAATTAATAACTTCTTACCGATGCAATGCTTTCCATAAATTTGAGCATATTTCTCATTCTTTTGGGAGCACCATAAATTCCAGCTCCAGCAGTGATGACTACCACGAGAACATCGCAGGCAGAAACAAACTGAGACATCCTTGACGACATCCGAACTGATAATTCCACACCAACGTTAATTTCAGCGACTAGACCAAACACTGTGCAAATTACTGTAATATTTAAAAAAAAAATTAAAAATATAAAAATACTCCGACACAAAATAACAAAAATAGTATGAAACTAATTCGCCTTTTGGTGATGGCGGCCATCTTGGATTTGAAATTTATAATGTACTAACCGACCTGCGTGACTTTGTTCGTGTGTTGCTCTGATTCTATGGGTCGTAGCGAGATGTTAAATAGCCTAAGTTACTCCTTGTTACACCAGCTATCTACCAGTGAAATCCCGTTAAAATCGGTCCAGTCATTTCAGAGATTAGCCGGAACAAACAGACGGACAAAAATAGTAAAAAATGTTGTTGGTATATGTACCGTGTACACATCATAGGTTATTTTAATATTACAAACAGACACTCCAATTTTATTTATTTGTATGGATTTGATACCTATATTGAGGGAGTTGTGGAAAAATATGTAATCCGCCATTTTGTGGCGGCGGCCATCTCGGATCGGTTTTCGTGAAACCTAGCTAAGTATCGAGTTATTCACCTTTCAAAAAACTACGATGCCACAGACACACACATGCACAGTCACGTCAAACTTATAATACCCGTCGTTTTTACGTCGGGGGTCAAAAATTAGTCGCATTTAGAAGACATATTTCTTCATCTTTTCTGGAATTGTTCTGCATCAAAATATTGTATTATTATGAATTGAACTGCCGAATATCAGTTGCACAAATTTTGCCAAATTTATCCCTTCGCCTTCCCATAACTGCTTTGATTTTAGTTGCCTCTACTTTTTTGATCTATACTACCTAATTTTTTTGATCATTTATCTATATCTATACCACTATTATAAAGAGGAAAGATTTGTATTTTTGTATGTAACGAATAAACATAAAAACTACTGGACCGATTTCAAAAATTCTTTCACCATTAGAAAGCTACTTTATCCCTGAGTAACATAGGATATATTTATTACAAGAAAAAATATCTTTCATCGCATGCGCTGCGAAAAGTATTGATGATAGAACAAAAAAAAGTTCTACAATATTATAGAACGTATCAATATCTACAAAAAACCTCGCGAGACCATATGTCCAACTATAATAGTTTTGTTACTATAACTACTTTTTTACTTTTTAAAATGACGCGACGGGTCAGTGTAGTTATACATATATACCACCGAAATGCGGGACGGCCAAAATGTTTTAAAACAAAATATTCCACCCGTGCGAAGCCGGGATGGGCCGCTAGTGATTGATATAGCGAAATAAACATAAAATATAAATCGGTACAATACCAATAAAAATCCAACGTCTAATGTATTGGCTAGATTTTCGATTGAAAGTCAACGCTAATGATATTATGTAGTTTTTAATGTGTGTGGTATATTATATTATATTGGTTGGCGAGACTGAGCAGTGGATGATGTCCTTACCATGTCAAGGACATCCTTAAACTAAAACCTTGGTCACTATTGTGAGTATAATTGTATATGTAAGCTGTTGTCTATGACAGGATATGAAAATCGTCATTACGACACTTTCCAGTATGTCATCGTGTGTGGATTTGTAAAAGTAATTATTAAAAGTCTTCATTATTATTTACGTGTCTCAATCAATAATAACAGACCCAAAAACGCGTATATAATACAGTAACTCTCTCTCTCACTCTCTCATTCTCTCACACAATAATTAGTAATATTAACATACTTTACCTAAAACAGTAACAAGTATGTAGCTATAAATACACATGCCATTTGATATACCCACAGAAAACCCATTGCTTCTGGATTCAAACCGCAGCGGAGCGAGACCAAAAAAGCTTGATATCTAGAAAATAAAATCAATATTACTATGATTAATGAATATTATCTAGTCCATTAATGTTAAAGGTAAGAAAGACATTTACATTATCATAAACTAATGATCTGAGTATTAAATTCTTGTGTTACAATTTTTTCTTTCATTCGTGTATTTGTCATAAGGTCTAAAATTAAATGTTTTCTTATTTCTATTTTTATCATTAAAAAGACTTAAGCTATTATTTCAATAAAATAAAATATTTTTAAGAAAACATGTACTTCATTCTTTACGAGAAATATAAATATCAACTTACTGAATTGATGAGAAAAGGTTATATAGTAAATCTATACGCTGTAGAAGTACGAGCGAGTAGTTGTTAAAAGACCTTGGCCTCTCAATAATTGCAGTAAATTTTATACTGGAGTGAGTATCCAATGCTGCATTAACAGGTTCATACCAGATTAGGCTGGGCAGGGAGAACGACAGGAGTAAAGAAGATGAGTATTGATCCCGAGACCACAAGTGTCACCTCCCGATGAACCCGACAGCCGCCCGATAAGGAAAAAATATTGATACTTCCAATTTTATTAATATTTAATTATTTTATACTTAAGTTTGTTTTGTCCTCTATGCGGATACAAAATATGTTTACGGTATAAACTCTGGTTAACGAGTTAGAAGGCTTTGAAAGTTTGAGTAACCGGAAGACATACGCTTCTTCGAATATCATTTACTAGTTGTCTTTAGAACTAAAGAAAAAAAATTATAAATAAATATATATTTTTGGTTATTATATTACTTTATTATTTAAAAAAATGCAATTATATTTTTAAACACATATTTTATACATTTAAACCATTTTAAATAGATATTATTGTTTAGATTAACCTGGCGAAACAAAATACATTTAACAGTGTTTCCGTTTCACGTGGAATGCCCCTAATGTAAACGCACAAAAAGCTAACTTAATTTAAGTGTTTCTCTGGATGATAGTTAATGTTACATTTCTTTAAATAAAATGCAAGATCAATTTAAATAAACCGCAAATATAAATATTACCATAAATGAATGTAATGATAACAAGAACTTGAGTGACGCGTATAACAAATATTTACTGTAGGCGTAAAAATATTATCATTCGAGGTCTGCTTGTTGGGGTTACCAGCCTATGTTCATGAAAACAAACACAAAATCTACAAATAATAAATATTTATCCTCCATGCCATAATATGATGATGTTATGCTCGCGTAACTTTGAGGTTCAAAAAAAAATTGGATGCATTTAAATATCCATATACCCGTGTAACCCCCAAATTTACCCGTGAGGGGAGGGGTGAGAATACTATTCCCCTCTGCCGCTGGGAGAGGGGAATAGTATCATCTCGTAAGAGCCGAGTAACCCAGCATCCCCTTGGTGGTAGAGGATCTGTTCCCCGACTGGCTTGCGACCACCAGCATGCGAATTCGACCGCCAAGTGTCATAGACGCGTTCCGGTCGAGCCGCATGTGGGCCACACTTACCTCCTCCCTCTCCCATCCTATTAATGCTGTGGATCTAGTGGACTCTAGGCTGCAACCGCAGCATATTTTTTCTTCTCTCCCCCTCCCCACTCTAGCTTCGAGGATGCAACGCATCGACAAAACAAGAGTGTATCTCTTGTTTTGTCCTCAGGTTATATGTATAAATGCATATTATAATAGAGAAACCGCGCAAGGCCAGGGCGGGTCGCTAGTAAAACATATTATAGTTACATGTGTGAATTTTAGTATATTAAATTTATTCTATGAAAAGAAGATGAGGCTTACCCTTAGTATAAAAGCATGAGCTCCACCAACAACGCAATGCATCACTCGCTCATCTGCCCCGGATTCGTCTGTTGGTACTGGCGCAGCATCGCCATCAACTTTACCAGACTCTGCACCTGTAGATAGATAAACATTAATAATCATAATGATCTATTACTATCCCAAAATCTAATAGGTTTGAGATCCTAGAGATTCGCATGTTCTTAATTTTTTTTCTCGAGTCCTATAAATTTTTATTCATTTCTTGGGTAACCATTTTATTTTATTTTATTTTTTTATTATTTACTTTAACCCGCCCTCGCTTCCCTGAAATGTATTCGAATCGTTCACTCAACATCTGTTGAATTTCATTCTATAACGCGTAGTACGCCACTGATTTACATTCGACACCACCATCTCACTGACTCGCTCACTCTTCTGTCTCACTCACTTTCTCTTGTATACAAACCTTGTCCCGACATTAGCTAACATAACAAAAAAATAATTATCGATTTGGTATAGTTCTGAAGTTATGCGCTTACATACATAGCGGTGATACCTTTTTATTTAAATAATCCGAAGATAGTTAACAACAAAAAAAGATTTACTGATTCAGAAACTGATAATAAATTATATAAAAAATATCTAGGTCTAGGTCTATAAAGGATGAAACAAGAAAATAATTCAGACAGAAACCGAGAAATGCGTAAGTATAGAAATGGTTCTAACTTGACCATTTCTATACTTACGCATTGTGTACCGTGGTCGCACCCATGTATACCTACTATGATTATTTATATGATTAGATTAACATCTCCATTAAACAGACATGATAGGTATACATGGATGAGACCCCGGTTCTAACTTGACCATTTCTATACCGATGCATTTCTCGGTTTCTGTCTGAATTATTTTCTTGTTTCATCCTTTTTAGACCACATTTTTACGTAGTCGGGTTATAGTTTTTAAACTTTATTTTTTTATTTAATAGTTTTCCGTTTCCTGATCGATCGAGATAACCTTTATATTCTCATATTGAACCGTAATGTTGGTTTTTATTCGCTTAAAAGAGTGAATAACTGCCACGACAGGACCGCGCGGACTAAACGACCGCATTTTGAAAATATATGTTGACTTAATCAATATGATATATACATATTTGTAATGTGCTCGCCAAGACCTTTCTTTTGATACCAAACACGTGATAATTATCTCAGTTTATTTTTTTTTTAGCTATAATCTGAGGTATAAAAAAAAAATTAAATTTTTATAGCCTATGTCACCCGCGCAATTATTACAAATCTATTGATACTTCATTCATTAAAATTGCTTCAGTAGTTTAGGCGCTAGGGTGGAACATACCTACATACATAGACTGCCAAAATCATTACCCTTCCTTTTGGCTTCGCCGTAGTCGGATAAAAGTTACATCACCCACCAGTTTCTCACATTAATCATAAAAAGTTGGAATTGATGAAAATATTTAAATTAAAAAAAAAATGTATATGTCGGAAACTATTAAAAAGGGATGGGTGACCTATATTACCTACAGGTGCAATACAGTCAGGATATAATTAATTGTTACGATCTCGCACTATTCTGACAAGAATTACATATTAAGATTAGACTAACATTAACCTAACCTAACACAAGGCTAACCTAACCTAACCTAAACCTAACTCACACCGATATATATATATTGTCAGACCCGTTATGATCTACTGTTGTGGCTGAGTTTTAAGGAAATATTAAAATCGCCTATAAATTTATTATATGATAAATGTGTCCAAACTCCTAATACCAAATTTGAGTTTATTAATCCAAAATAAATAAGATTTAATTAAATTTGTTTAAAATCTTTATAATTCCATTTTTTGTTGGTCTGTGTTATTGTTACTTATATAACTCGGAGAAAAATGTGAAAGAGGTGGAGAGGGAGAGGGATATTTTGAAAACATTAAGACAGGGGATGATATTAAATAGAATATTGGGTAAACGCAGCGTAGATACTGCTACTGAACCGATAAATAACTAAACATTATTATCTCATACAATTACGACAAGAACCTAAAGTAACTTGGACTTGTTGAATTCCTTTAAGTGAGTACAATACACCTCCGCTGTCCAGGCCCCCATTTCAAACCTAAGGTTAGGTAACCTAAGCCTAACTTACACGCCGACACATTCTTTGACTTTAGAAATTATTAAAAAAGTTATGAGTTATGAGGCCACACGAGAATGAGAAATATCGAGAAATTCTAGTAGTAACTAATAATATCACAAATCTCTTACTGAGAACCACGAGAAATTTTTACACTTACTCTTTACTATGATAGTCAATACCCACATAATATATTAAAGTTCTCGTTTGTAACATTCTTTTCAACTGTCGAACTACTAGCCAATCAAACGCTATCAACAGTGTTGCTAACGGAAGATAAAAGCCATATAGAAATTTGTGAAATGATGTCGTAGGTCAAGATAATGTAGGACAAACAGAATTATCATTTAATTCACTGATATCATGATAATAGTATGTATGTATATACTCGGCACCTAGAATGACAGGCCAGGAGATCGAAGCGCATCGCGACCTACCTGCACTTGTCCACTAACGGACTCTACTCTGGGGGAGATGAGATGTTAATTTTACACAAAGAGCCTGGAACACTTAGGGACGCAAACCTGCACAGGGCCTATCCATAGGCGACATAAGCCCCCGTCCATAAACCCACATAAAACAGCGACCAATTCGGCTTCGCCGTATGTCAGAAGCCTCCGGGTCATTCTCCTGGGCTCTCTCCGCCGCCTCCTTCACAATGATAACGGCTTCCGCAAAGACCACCACTGATGCCCAAGCCTTCTAACTGCCGAACATGGCTTTCACAACGGGCGCAGGCTCTTTCCAAGCTGAACAAACCTCTCGCGTATGTTGCACCGAGTCTTCTACTCCGTCCCCACAGTGATGACACGTGGGGGAGGGTTTTCTCTCAGGTTTACATAAACATAACAAGACTAACCTACCTAACGTTGTGTTAACATAACCACGTGGCAACTACATTGTAAGGTACTCACGTAACGTTAATAGGACCGAGAGTGTCCAGCACGAACACAAGACTGCACTTAACACTTTCACTAGCACTACCCAGATAATATCTACTCCTTTTGACCACGCGTAAGATTGAACTCTAATGTCACAGTAAGAGAATATAAAGGGACAAGACGATAGTTAGAATTCTAACAAAGTGTAAGTGACAAACTCCAGCAAATCAGAGGCTGACGAAAGTGATAATTATTTTATTCCAGCGCCATAGATGGCGGTGATAATTCGATTATTCGTTCCCGACATATATATCTATGGATTGAAAATCTAACAGTACAACCTATATATTGAATCACTTTGTCTATTGGGGAAAACCGCTTCAAAATCTGTTGCATAGTTTAAAAGATCTAAGCGTACAGACAGCGGAAAGTGACCTTGTTATATACTATGTAATAATATGTCTTTATTGCTTTACTATATATTTCTAAGTAACCACTTCATGTTGCCGGTGTATCAATAATAACTTTGATCTAGTTGCCGCAAAACCTCTCATTAATCTTATCTGTAATTATTATAACTAATAGAAAGTTTTAATCGAATTCTTGAGAGCTCGTCCTGTTTATATAGTAAAAATAGTTGTAAAATATTATGCTTCTTTATCTTTTGTTGGCTATAGAAGGAAATAATAATAAAATGTTAGCAACACTGTTTATAACTCAAATCTCAAATCAACTCTACAAGACTGGCTACTTAACCAAAATTACAATGCAACTGAATCCCTTCTCATTATCCCAACATAAAGTAACTTAATAAAAATCGCCATACATACTCACACACATACACTCGCACACACACACACACACACACACACACACACACACACACACACACACACACACACACACACACACACACACACACACACACACACACACACACACACACACACACACGAATACAAATCTTTATAAAAATATATATATATATTATAATGTGCGGTTCAATGGCGGGGACCTGGTGTCCTGTACTACAGGTTTATTACCTATCATAGGCACCAGCGAACCACATACAAATATATTAAAATTATAAATAAATAGACTTAGGTAGTGAAGATTTGTAAAACGTAAAATAAGATGTTTACTATATTGTAAAATTTTTCTTTACTTTAAATACTTTTTTATTTGGCTATGTATGTGTAATATTACTTTTGTTGCTTACCTGAATAAATACTTTTTACTTTACTTTACTGTTTATAAGTTAGTAATCGAGGGTTCACCTTATCTTATTACGAGTAGACAATAACAATAATTACTTTAGTTCCGATAGGATTGAATTATTCTCCTAGGACAGAAGTTACAGAAGAAAAAAAAATACCATGCGATATATACGTACCTCTGCCATGACTGTACGTTTTGTTTTTTTTTATTATTTGATTAATATAATAGAAAAAAAAACTTTTACAATTGAAAAATAACGACTTTTTTATTTACATTTTCAAACATCCAGCAAACTAATAATTACTAACATAAACCAAAAAAGCAAAACGTACGGACATAGCTTTGACCCTGTACTGCATTTTAACGAAATAAATATTAAAATCGGTCCAGATTTCGAGGAGGAAACAGGGGATTACGAAAGGACGATTTTCTTAATGTTACGTAGGTACAATCAGTTCGAGCTGTAGTTCTCTCTATCACATGGTAAGGGGTAGGTAATTTTAGGTAAAAATATATTTTTCAAAAGTGACATTCGTACGAAGTCCTCTTAAAGTAATGAGACTGATAGTGTAGTTTTGTTTGGTGGTGTGGTGCTAGGCTTCCGTAATAGAGGAGTACGTGAATAATGTACTTTATGATTTTAATATTTCTTACAAAGATGGAGACACGCGGGCAGCTTTCAGACTTTCCCCTTCGCTCTCGCTCCCGACTACTAACTACAGTATATAATAAAGCTAACTTACGTGGACTTCACCAGAGAGACTTACACTAATTACTATGTATATGTCGCAGTCATCTGGTTGAATCTGCTATTAGATTGAATGACTAGCGCGTTCATTGAAAGACAACATTCAATTGAGTGTCTAGGCCGAACGTTGATTGAACAAGCGTCACTCAACGTCCAACTAGTTAGCGGATTGTAACATAGGCTATTGAACATAGCGGACGTAAAATCAGTCAGGTGATTGAAATTTACTTTAAAGTGCGTTTTTCGTAATAAAATAGTGTGACAGCATGGATTTACCTATTATTACGCCGCCGCCGGCTACTTTTAAAGACAAAAATATTAGTATTGCCTATCGTAAGACTTAAAATACAATATAAAATTATAATGTGTCATGTCATGTCCTCATTTTTGTTATCTAAAGTAAGTTACCTTTTATGTTGCGAACTTATGGTCGCCCTAACCAAACATTACAAAGTCGGCTATATCCTATTCGACGACTATGCTAAAGACGTTCAGTCAAGACGTTGAACGTTACATTAAACAACTTGACGAGTTGTCCTTTAGACATTCAATTGAATGTTGTCATTCAATCAAGGAGCTAACCGCGAACACGAATTTATAATCGGTGTCACTAACACAATGTATGTTATGTAATGGCGGTCGTATACATTAATGTTCATAATATGATTGATTAATTTAATATCCGAAAGTAGCGCCTAATTCTTTTTTGATGACCAACACACCCACCTAATTAGATATTACGACCAAGGAAGTTTACTAGAATTTCGAAGACTTTATATTATATGTTAAGTATGGGTGATATACGTGCACACCTTCAGTGTCATGGCTTGTTGACTTGAATATTACTCCTGTGGGTGTCTATAACACCGACACGAGCATCTGTGACCCATGCAGCTCCCGAGTTGAGGCGTAGTATTAGAATAGCAGTTTGGGATGCAAAATACTAGTATTCTTAACCCCTCCAAGTAAGCGGTAGGAGGGGGTCACGTCAGTAGTCCAATGACTGGAATTTGAACCCATGTTCGGGAATCCAACGCTTGGACCACTGACTTACTGACGCTTCAATGCAAAAGTTTCTCGAAAAGAATCGCTATACCAACGACGGCGTCCCTAACACCGCGCCGCCCGTGTGCAACGCACTCTCTACACTATAGGTAAAACCGACCTTAGACTCAAAGCTATAATAACACGTGGTAACACTTCTTGTTGAAATTTTTATTAAGAAACTTACACGATTTCTTTCTATTATTTACAACAACTAATTTATTTTGCTTTCCACTTCCATAGTAGTACATTTTTGATTTTTGTAAATCGAGATGTTAGCTTCTACCTTCACAAAATTATACTACGACGTATTGGTTTCTGATTTCACTTTTAATGTAGAAAATGAGAAAATAATGGTGTTGATTATTAGGTCGTGTTTCTATACAAACTTCAAATAAATATAACGATCAAATATAATTTTAAAATTAATAACTATTAAATTGCAAGCATTGATGGCCCAGTGGTTGAGACTCCAAGTCTTACTCGGGAGGTCCGAGGTTCGATCCTGGGCATCTCTGACTCTGAGTTTTGTGTGTTTTAAGCAATTAAATATCACTTGCTTTAACGGTGAAGGAAAACATAGTGAGGAAACCTGCACTCCCGAGAGTTCCCTAAAAGTTCTTAAAGGTGTGTGAAGTCTGCCAACCCGCACTGGGCCAGCGTGGTGGACTATGGCCTAATGCCCTCCTCATTCTGAGGAGGAGACCCGGCTCAGCAGTGGGCCATTGAAGGAAATTAAGAATTTAAATTATCCTTACTGAAACTCTAATTACTAAGTCTAGTCACCTAGTATCGATTCCTATGCATCGATTTAGAAGAATCGATATAAACTTTAAGTCGATTTTTTTGTATTTTTGAAACGGCAGTCAATACAGACATATACTATTACGTACTTTAAAAAGCTTGATACTTGATTCTATAGAAAGGTATCGAGAAATACCGTTTCATGTGTACTCAGTGTAAGCAATGTCAGTGTGTTACCATGGTAACATGATTGTTATAATTGCCAATATTATAATTATAAATATAACATAAGAATGGAAAGCAGTTGTAACGTAATATAAAGTAAATTTTAGTATAAGAAAAAATGAATTTATATTGTGTGCCGAAATGTTGAAGACTAGTCGACTCGCCCTAGCTTGGATGGGCTAAAACATGTTTGAATAAGAATAACTTTTATCTTGACATCCATTTTGAATGTAACAAATTCTTGATTCTAAAGACACCTGCAGCATTGAAATGAAATGAAATAAGTTTTCTTAATCGTTTTCTATGTACAGACATTCCATAAGTTACATTTATATTAGATGGGAAATTATTGATAATGACAATGATTTAAAAATTTGATCCTCTTAACACCCAGAAAATATGAAAAAGATTAAATTCCCCGTATGATTAGATAGAAGGGAATCGGCCAAAGAAGGGAATCCAAGCGAACCCGAACCAGGATACACCACACAAGTAGGTAGCTCGACGATCGAACAACCAGACTCGTACGGCACAATCGAGAAGAGCACCCTGCCCACATAAAAGTGAGACGCGCGAACCCGAACCAGGATACACCACACAAGTAGTTAGCTCGACGATCTAACAACCAGAGTCGTACGGCACAATCGAGAAGAGCACCCTGCCCACATAAAAGTGAGACGCGCGAACCCGAACCAGGATACACCACACAAGTAGTTAGCTCGACGATCGAACAACCAGAGTCGTACGGCACAATCGAGAAGAGCACCCTGCCCACATAAAAGTGAGACCCGCGAACCCGAACCAGGATACACCACACAAGTAGTTAGCTCGACGATCGAACAACCAGAGTCGTACGGCACAATCGAGAAGAGCACCCTGCCCACATAAAAGTGAGACGCGCGAACTCGAACCAGGATACACCACACAAGTAGTTAGCTCGACGATCGAACAACCAGAGTCGTACGGCACAATCGAGAAGAGCACCCTGCCCACATAAAAGTGAGACGCGCGAACTCGAACCAGGATACACCACACAAGTAGTTAGCTCGACGATCGAACAACCAGAGTCGTACGGCACAATCGAGAAGAGCACCCTGCCCACATAAAAGTGAGACGCGCGAACTCGAACCAGGATACACCACACCAGTAGTTAGCTCGACGATCGAACAACCAGAGTCGTACGGCACAATCGAGAAGAGCACCCTGCCCACATAAAAGTGAGACGCGCGAACTCGAACCAGGATACACCACACAAGTAGTTAGCTCGACGATCGAACAACCAGAGTCGTACGGCACAATCGAGAAGAGCACCCTGCCCACATAAAAGTGAGACGCGCGAACTCGAACCAGGATACACCACACAAGTAGTTAGCTCGACGATCGAACAACCAGAGTCGTACGGCACAATCGAGAAGAGCACCCTGCCCACATAAAAGTGAGACGCGCGAACCCGAACCAGGATACACCACACAAGTAGTTAGCTCGACGATCGAACAACCAGAGTCGTACGGCACAATCGAGAAGAGCACCCTGCCCACATAAAAGTGAGACGCGCGAACCCGAACCAGGATACACCACACAAGTAGTTAGCTCGACGATCGAACAACCAGAGTCGTACGGCACAATCGAGAAGAGCACCCTGCCCACATAAAAGTGAGACGCGCGAACCCGAACCAGGATACACCACACAAGTAGATCGCAATCGACGTACGTTACACTCCGTAACCGAAGCATCTTCAGGAGTTGTTGACTCTACAAGCAAGTGACGCTTGTAGTCTGGTTGTTCAGATTTCCGCGGATTATTGCGAGGTAACCTTTTGATTCCTTTTAAAATTAGTATCCCTAAGGCAGCTCCCATCAAGCTTGCAGAAGCAGCTCTGGAATTCAATGGTTCTAGGATAATTTGAGAATAACTGACAGCAAAGGCGTATGCGGATCCTACCCTGTGACATCCACGAGGGTGGTTACTTCTGCTCTTTGTTGGATGAGCAGAGGTCAAACTGGTAACTGTAGTTCTTGGATCTGCTCTCCTTTACTCCAGTGGTGGTGGTGTCACCTCTGAAAATGTTCAGTTGCATCCTTGCTACAACATGGATCATCTTAACAACGACATCGCTATAATCGTCGTTCCCATTTATTTAAACCGCCGTCTGCGACGCCCCCAACTACTACTAATACATTGCTATGAAGTTTATTTACTCTAAAAGTCGAGGTAATATAATAGCAGAAATTTACGCTCTCTATAAAGTAGTTAAAAACAAATATTTTATAGTAAAAAGTGAAATTAATTAGTGTAGTGAAGTGTATTTATCGTTTATTGCACTTAATAGTGGCTTTCATGGCCACAATATATAAACATTGGACTCACGTTCGCCTACTACTTTTCCAAATCATGTCGTAACCTGAACTTATATACAAAATAAAAGCTAGATTAAAAGATAAATTTGCAAATGAGTTCAGAGAATTTAAGACGTCTGTGTGGAACATCCTGGATCTCCTGAGATCTCTCATTACAAATTTAGCAGCTCAAATTGATGAGGTCGATAACTCGATAATATAGGGTGAGAATTTGGTTTGGCTGGACTTTCCTTTAGCTGACGCAACGAAGGGTGGGAAGGGTGATTGGGGTAGATGGGGGTCCCCTCTATCGATCCCCCCATTTTTTTTTCCGGAGACTAGTATTTTCGGAATAATTTGGAGAAAGAAAAATTATTTCTGAACTTTCCAAGTGCTGACGTAATGGTTTCGCTCCAAAATCTTATTGGAGACAGATCTAGGCCTACTCGACCCACTCACTGTCAAAAACTGCGGAAATTAATAGTTTCCGAAATATAACATTTTAAAATTCTACAATAAATATTTTTTCCCCTAATTCGGGATATTAGAACTAGATACTCACGAGTACTGAATAAATTCTATAAGGATTTTAATTAGAAAAATGACTGATTACCACGTTAATCTCTGTAATAAATTAATTAATTTTTATTTTAATATACCTACATTATTTTATTATTTTGAATATTACTTTTGTCTAACAAGTGTGGAGTGGTTATCCTAAAGAATCACTAACTTGTGACAGTACCCCTCAAATATCTTTGAATAAAATCTATAATTTATCGAGAAGTGACTGGGGCTTGAGACCCAGGAGCTAGATTAAAGAGTTCTTTCATAGTATATTAACTCACCTCCACCACTCGACTTCGCCAATTACAATAGATAATAAAGTAAACTTACGTGGACCTCAAGAAGGGGGTCACTGAAGGTTATATATTGTCTACACGTCCCGCCCATGACCGACCCGCAAATACTACTTTAGAAACGGTGTTACTAACACTTGTTTGATTTAATAACGTTAGCACTATCACCACTACTTTTTTCGGGATCCATCTTGAAAACTATTATAATATAACTATGTATGATTAAATCTTTAAAACTACGCAACGGATTTTGATGCGGTTTTTTTTATTAGATAGAGTATTTTAAGAGGAAGATTTATGTATAATACATACATTATATAGTAGAGAAACACTGATAATTTTACAGGTTTCTAATGTGATGTCGTCAATAAGCACAGTTTTTTTTAGCTTACATTGCAAACGCTGGCTGAACCCTACGAGATAGAACAAAATAATCTACTACAGTATTGTCCACCTTAAAAAGGACTACAAAAAAGTCCGCGATGCTATATGTCTATCTCTTAAGGATAACTCACAATAACAATTTTTTATCCTTTACTTTTTACGAGAAATAATGGCTTATTTACAGCGATTTTAAACAATACAGCATTCATCCTTATGCAATTGGGTACCTTAAATACATTGTTACAGTGTTTAATATAGATCAATATGGTGCTTTACAGCATTCGAAGATATTACAGATTTAAAATGCAAGGACATAGCGGTTACGGCTAATTACACGTGTTAAATTGCACCCGGTCGAAGCCGGGACGGGTCGACTAGTATATAATATTATTTTCTCCATAGATCGGTATAACATCGTTCGGTCAAGCGGTTGTATACTTTGCTTTCCTGCTGGTTGTGAACGAGTTACTTCCTTCGTCAGCTGGACCAATGCCCGCTTCTAAGCTTTAAAATAAATAAAATAATTGGAACGAAGTTCCTTATGGGACGATGACTGACTAACCGGGAAAAGCGTCCGTAAGATTAATATTTTGTTTATATTGACATTTTTTATTTCGTAATATCTTTTGAATGATCTCAATCATTCAAAAAGTAATTAACAGATATTGAAACAGTCTTGAATACGAAATAATTTATTTGAATAAGAATTAATACAAAGGTATGGAAAACATGGTCTGATTTTGATACGCATTTATATCAACTTTTAAAATGTAAAAAAGTAGTTATAGTGACGTAATTATAATAGTTGAACATATGGTCTCGCGGACTTTTTTGTAGATATTGATACGTTCTATAATATTCTAGAACATTTTTTTGTTCTATCATCAATAGTTTCCGCAGGGCATGCGATGCGAGTTTTAGTTAAAATTTCTATTTTATTTATGTGTAGTCTTTGTATGATGGCTATACAGTGTCTAATGTATAGTCTACGTGATGACTGTGATTATTTTTATAAATCATTGTAAATAAAATAAAGTTGATACTTTGTAAAGTAGTTTTTTTTTTATTTTTATCAATAAAAAAATCATAATAAAAAATGTATACCGGAATAATTATTTTCTTTATACCTCGAATAGAACTTAAAATTAATATTTTTATAATAAGGAACTTCGTTCCTATCCGGTGTCCCACGACACCACACGTTTTTTTATATCTCGGAGATTCATATGGATTCAATGGTCTTATATGTGTCCACATGTTGCTGGTAATTGCCTGTTTTAAATTGCCAGTACGCACGTCTTTCGCCTTCGCCAGTCGAGATAAAAGTGATTTATAACAACTGAACTGACTTATACGACACAGACTGACACAAACTGTCTCAGTTGTACCATCGATGATCAACATGTACCTTCTATTAATCTGTGACATTACAGTGTTGCTATTCGAATAAACTAAATTACCACCATTATGGTTATTTCTCCGATATGTATCTCGGAGATTTTATGATCAGAAAGAGGAGGAAAAGGGGGTATATTGAAAACACTACAAGGGGTGATGATATTGAATGGACTATTGGGTAAACGCAACGTAGACACTGCTACTGAACTGGTAAATAATCAAATATGATCTCTAACAATTACGAGAGAAACCTAAGCAGTGCCTTGGACTTGTGTGACCAAGGTGTAGGCTTAAAGACATCCTTTAACAGAATTCCAACACTCGCCTCCACTGCATAATTTCACCGCTTACAAAAGGTTAGGTTAACCTAAGCCTAACTTACGCGCCGACATATATATTGCTTTTTTACCCGACTACGGCGAAGCCAAAAGGAAGGGTTATGATTTTGGCAGTCTATGTATGTATGTATCTGTATACCAATGTATACTTACTACGATAATGTATATGATTAGAGAAACACTACCATGAAATAGATATGGTAGGTATAGTAGGTATACAGTAGGTGCGATAACGGTTCCACCTTGACCATTTTTATACCGATGCATTTCTTAGTTTCTATCTGTTTTTTTTCTTGTTTCGACCTTTTTAGATCACTTTTTAACGTAGTCGGGTTATAGTTTTTTAAACTTTATTTTTTTATTAATTTGTATAAAAAATAATTCATTTAGAGTCTACGAATAAATGATAGCTAGCAACACTTTTAAGAACTCTCAATCAGCGTGATGCAAGTGACGTGCTAGTGGTCTGCCTTATATAGAATCACATGAAATTATTAATGCATTTAGTTTTATTCGATGTTGAGTTTTGGTAGGTTCAGCAGTAAACGGTGAGTGTCATGAAAATCCTGAAACCTACGCCGTCTTAAATCCCTGTACATAATAAGTATCATCACTTACTGTTAAAAACTACAAGAATGTAATAAATAAAAATATGTTTATTGCCGCACAATTGACAACATTACAAAAATATTAAGCACTTAAAACAAAAATACCCTTTCTTTATTCATCTACAATGAGTTTAAAGAAAATACTTTTGATTTTTTTGTACATTGGTGTCGGAGAAAAATAAATAAAAACTAAAAAAACGTGTGCGTCTCGGGACGCTCGACAGAAGTGATAACTTCAACTAATCTCAGTTGAACTATTTAATATTGAAATTGAACACTGAGTAGAGAGGGGGGGGAGCGTCTGTCCGAAATACGGCGCTGTGGGTTAAAGTGAGAGAGGAGCAGCCTGCCTACTGCTGCCGTATGCGTGAGAGAAAGGGAAGGCAGATATAATGGCGCCGAAACGCGTTACGTTACGGAGCAGCTTACGCTCCAATAAGAAGTTATCACTTCAAAAACATATGTGTTGACGTCACATATACGGCGGAATAAGATATATATGATGTCATTTAGCGTTTACGTCTTTTTAGAATAGATTCAAAATTGATTTTAGTAATTACCGGGCTGATATTTTGAAAAAATAAAAAAATACGTGTCCATTTCCTTTTCTTCTAGTTTCATATAACATAATAATATAGATATGTTTTTTATATTTTTGAATGTATTTTGTTTTTTTATCTTATATATAAAATTCTCGTGTCACAATGTTAGTTACCATACTCCTCCGAAACGGCTAGACCGATTTTCATGAAATTTTATATGCATATTCAGTAAGTCTCAGAATCGGCTACTATCTATTTTTCATCCCCCTAAGTGATAAGGGTGGCCCACCCCAAATTTATATGGCAAAACAACGTTTGCCGGGTCAGCTAGTAATACATATATTTAAAAAGGTAATATATAAAAAGTTAAGACAAATAAAAAAACAACATTTTAAACATTAATTGTTTTTCTGTTGCCCCTATAACAACAAATACTAATAACAAAATAAAATAAATATTTAAGGGGGGCTCCCATACAACCAACGTGATTTCAATCGTAGTAAATATTTCATTTCGATGCTTGCAACCACTATCATAAAAACCCGACTATTGTAAAATTATATTTACTCTAGTCCTAAAGTAATATTCAAATTTAATCATAACACAAATTGAAATGAAACCAATTCATCTTATGTAAATATTGTTGTATTTATGTATTTGCGTTCGTTCAATATTTCACCATCGATGATTATAGGATTTTCTTAGAATATCTAGAAATCTATTCGTAACCTCGACAAATGTTATTCTGTCTATCTCTCTGTTATGCTTTCACGCTTATACTACTGAACTAATTTTGATGAAATTTGATACAGAGGTAGACTAGACCTTGGTAAATGACATAGGCTAGGTTATATTTTGAAACATAGATTTAAAAAGGAGATGAAGTAAATCGAGTCATATATTATGCATTATTTCTTGTAAAAAGTAAAGTATAAAAAATGGTTTTTGTGAGTTATCCCTAAGAGATAGACATATACCATCGCGGACTTTTTTATAGACCTTTTTAAGGTGTACAATACTGTAGTACATTATTTTGATCTATCTCGTAGGGTTCAGCCAGCGTTTGTAAAGTAAGCGCAAAAAATGTGTTTATTTACGACATCACATCAACATTGTTTTATTATAAGTATAATCATCATCATCACATTGCACCCAGACGAAGCCAGGGCGGTTTGACTAGTATAATAACATGTAAAATAAAAAAGATTATTTTTACTGGAAGTTTTTTGGTATTTCTACTGTTCCAAAGATGTACGTCTCTTATATGTTATTCTAGAAAGTTATTTATTTACAAACATATTAAGCTTTACAAATACTACTGATTCAAATATATTTGGTACTATTGTATATACTTAAAAACTTACCCATTAATACGGATTAAAACTTCTTTTAAAATGAATTCAACATTTTCATAAATAATCTCAGTGTTTCGCGCGTTAAAGTTTAATAACCAACTAGAATTACGTAGCGATCGCGATCAGGCGGAAAATAGACTAACGGATGATCGGGAGCTCTATATTGCGTGTTACCTGTATAGAACAGAGTACAGACAACAATACTTTTATATTTATTACTAGACGACCTGCTCCGGCTTCGCTTGGGTACAATTAGGTTTAACAAAAAACATTTACTTTTCAATATAATGCTTGTAATGTTTGTATTTTTTTTATTCTTGCCTTTTACATATGCATTTTATATTTAACCCGTGAGGGGACGGGTTAGAATAAAATTCCCAGCAACCCCTTGGTGGTAGGGGATCTGTTACCCGACTGGCTTGCGACCACCAGCATGCGAATCCAACCGCCAAGTATCATAGACGCGCTCCGGTCGAGCCGCATGTGGGCCAGACTTACCTCCTCCCTCTCCCATCCCATTAATGCTGCGGACCCTGTGGACTCTGGGCTCTTGCTCAGGATCCACTGAAACTGTAGCATTTTTTTCTTCTCTCCCCCTCCCCACTCTATCTTGGAGGATGCAACGCATCGACAAAACAAGATAGTATCTTTTGTTAAAAATATCTAACGTAGAGATACGAATTATCTAAAGCTCTTCTATCCCATAGGAACTCCCTTTCTGGATAAAATTAGTCTATGTTTTGATTCCAAGATACTGTCTATATGCGTACACAATTTAATTTATATTATATTAGTTATGCTAGCACAAATGAAGATCTCATATCCCACACGAAATCCAATATTGGGATAAATGTATCCTATTGGTTCAATCCAGCTAAAAATTAATGAATACATTTCACTTACATCCACTCAGCTATGTATGCAACTCAATCTCACAGGAACGTTGCTTCTTTACGGGATAAAAAAATCCTATTTGCTAATTCGTATACCAAATTTCATTTAAATCAGTTCACCCGTTTTAACGTGATGCGAACAGAAATAAACACTACATTTTTTTCCAAAAATCTCTAATGTACAGATACGGCCTGTAGTGTGTTTTTTTATGATAGACGAGCGACGATTAATGTATATGGCAACACTAAATCACCTTTGTCACTCATAAATAGTGTAGTTTTCTCTTAGTGAAAGAATTTAAAAAATCGGATAAGTAGTTCCTGAGAAACTCTTCAATTTACAAAATGGCCACGTTATGGCACTTAAATGGCCATATCTTATTAATTAGAATATTTATAGCAACACTACATAGCCTATATTACCCGGAAAGGATTTATCTTTCTATCGGTGAAAGAATTTTCAAGATCGGTTCAGTAGTTTTCGAGCCTATACGCAACAAACAAACAAACAAATATATAAACATACATACACACAAACATACAAACAATCAAATCTTTCCTCTTTATATAATAGTGTAGATAAGGGACAAACGAGCAGACGGCCCACCTGATGGAAAGTGGCCACCTTCGCCCATGGATATCGACGAAACTAGAGGGTATCTCTTGTTCTCTCGTTGCGTTGCGTTGCCGCCTCGAAGATAGAGTGAGAAGGGGGAGCGAAGAGAAGACTGCTGCGGTTTCAATGGACCCGAGCAAGGACCTGGTGTGCATTGGAACCGCAGCAGTAATGGGAAGGGAGAGGTAGGGGTAGATCTAGCCTAAATGCGGCTCGGCCGGAACGCGTCAAAAACACTAGACGGTCGGATTGGCATGCTGTCTCGAAGATAGAGTGAGGAGAGGGAGCGAAGAAAGAATGCTGCGATTTCAGTTGGCCCCTATTAAGAACCCAGAGCTCCCTGGAACCCCAGCATTAATGGGATGGGGATAGATCTGACCCACATGCTCGGCTCTTACGAGATGCTCTCCAAGTGGCAGAGGGGAATTGTATTCTAACCCGTCCCCTCACGGGTAGATATGTATCTGATTAGTGCAGTAATTACAAGTAAAATACATTAGTGTTCTAGGGAACCACATACATAAATAAATTAATATACATACATATATATTATATATAGCAAAAAATATATATTTATTAATAATAATACCACATCTCAAATTAAATTGTCGAAAGGGCTTCTACGCGTTGGCTTCGGCTCCGCGCACGCCTTCCAAAAGTCCGGGTCATTGTTGACTCGTGATTGAAAAAAAAACAAAATTATTGATGACTGAAATAAATAATATCTTGACTCTGTGAAACAAAATCGAATCAGAGAAACTGTTATTTAGAATTAATCACTTTTTTTGGTGATTATTTTGTTTGACTTATCTGATAAAGTCCTGTTATTTTAAAAAAGAAATTTCTATATTCAAGACCATAGTAATCAATTCATGAATATTGGCCTTCCAAAGGTCCAAGTCATTGTTGACTCGTGATTGAAAAAAAAAACAAAATTATTGATGACTAGCGACCCGCTCGGGCCTCGCATGGGTGCAATGTTGATGCATTATTTCTCGTAAAAATTAAAGGATAAAAATGGTTATTGTGGATTATCCCTAAAAGATAGACATATACCACCGCGGGCTTTTTTGTAGACCTTTTTTAGGTGTATAATACTGTTGTACATTATTTTGATCTATCTCGTAGGGTTCACCCAACGTTTGCAATGTAAGCGCAAAAAATGTGTTTATTTACGACATCACATTGACATGAGAACACATTGAATGAGACAATTAAGTGATTTTCCTAAATGTCTTTGTTTTATTATAAGTATAGATTATTTCTCAAGAACTATGAATTTTTCTGGGATGAAAATTTCGATAAATTTTCTATAAAACGGGGGTGAAAACTACTTTAGAATATACGGGGATGATGTACGTATAAGATAGGGAAAGTATAAAACATAAATCTAAAGTGTCTTGACGCGGACACTCCGGGTCTCAGGACAACCAAAAATCGCTAATCCTGATTATCCTAGTAAGGATAACGGATCAAACTGTTTAAAATATTGAATTGTCATCGATCCTTAATAAGTATGCCAAATTTCGTGATAATCCGACGTTTTGAAAGGGGTCAAAATCATGTTCAAAGATTCCGTTACATACATACGTATGAAGCTAATAAAAGCGTATTAAAAAGTAGGTAACCTCTAAGGTATGCTATACACATATACTATAAATGAAGCGGTAAGATTAATACTGAAGCAAATCTGAACAGATTCTTATAAATAAAGATTGTCACACAAAAGCTTACTCGTACATAATACATGTTCGAAGATCTAACCTTGAAAGTGAAGATTAACGTTCAGAGCAGAGAAGATCTTGATCAAATAAGAATCTGAATAAGTATGTTGTATCTTATGTAACTAGACTTCAGTTTAAATAACGTTATGTCGTAATATGTTAAACTTTTTTCTACCTTGAATAAAAAGATTAAAAGTAGCTTTATTTTGTAATTGATTTGAACATCGCCATCTTTGTATCGTTTGTACTGTAGATCAGTTAATCATTATGAAAAATTCTACCATTGAAATCTACAACATAGCCGTCTTTCTGTTTATTTCTCTCTCTTTCCGTCTCTCTTTTTCTTTCCTTCGTTTTGTCTATTTTCATTTTCATTTTCTTTGTCTCTTTCTATTTCATTTCTCTGTTTTTTCTCTTTCTACTTTTTATCTCAAAAATATAATTCGTACCTACTAAAAACGTCTTTCTTACCTTAGTTACTTCACTTCCTCCCTAAAGCGTTTTTTTTGTATGTAGTATGAAATTAACTGTTATAAAATAAATAAATTGACTCTGTGAAACAAAATCGAGTCAGAGAAACTGTTATTTAGAATTAATCACTTTTTTTGGAGATTATTTTCATTGACTTATCTGATAAAGTCCTGTTATTTTGAAAAAGAAATTTCTATATTCGAGACCATAGTAATCAATTCATGAATATTGGCCTCAAAAAAAGACCAAAAACCAGTTACCTATTTTCAAATACAGATATATAGTAGGGTAGCCCAAAAAAAATAAAAAAAATTTTTTTCGAGTCTCGTACCCAAATATGTAAGTTTATAATGTTTAAAGAGTCCCCTCCAAACGGTAGGTCAAAAAAAATTTTTAAGGGTCACTCAAAATTTTTAAAAATTTCTAAAATCGTCAAAAATTGAGTTTTTTTATTATTTTTCTCATTATTTAATTTTTTTCCACATAATAAAAATGATAAAGATCCTGTAAATCTGAAGTCAAAATTTTAATATTTAAAGGTCGCTCCAAATTTATTTATTTAACAAAAATATTATTTATGTTTAGATGTAGCTCGAAAAGATATAAAGTACTTGTCTTGGAAACTTTGAAAAATTTGGGAACAGAGTTAGGGGATACAGTTTATTATATATCTATAGTTACTTTATATAAGTTGAAAATAAATGATAGATAAAATATATACGTACTATAAAAAATCTTGATACTCGATTCTATTCGATACTTGACATCGAAAGAAAGGTATCGAGAAATACCGATTCATCTGTACTCAGTGTAAGCAATGTCAATGTGTTACCATGGTTACAAGATTGTTATAATTGTCAATATATTAATATTGTCACGCTGTTCTCAAGTTAGCACGAGCCAACGATCACCGAAAAAAAGAAGATACCGCAAGTACGCCCGATTCGTGTCCCACTAAAACTCCGCTCAATTCAAAAACTCCGCGCATCGCCCGTTAGTCAGCATTCGACCGTCAGTGCGAGAGCTGTCAGTTTAGCGTCATAAAATATTGCAATAATGCCGTCTTGCGACATTAAATCGCCTAAAAATTATACTAGGGAGCACAATAAAGCTACTACCAGTAGCTAGTTACATTTCATGAGTGAGTAGCTCTTCAAATACAATATTTAATCAAGTTGGATAAAGTGGAGACAGCTTCTAAAAAAATGGAGGATAAACGTTAAATTCCGTCATAAAAATCATAAATTTTATATAGCCTATGTCACCCTGGGTTTAGTCACCCAGTTATGAATCTGTTGACTCCTCATTCAATAAAATTGGTTCAGTGGAATATTTATACATAGATACATAAATAGACTACCAAAATCATAATCTTTCTGACAAAAGGCTAACCCAACACAAGGCTAACCTAATAAAAGTACGGCATGATGAAAATTACAGTCGAGGCGCAAACTCACGAGTCATGAAAAACTATTAAATAAACTCGAGGGTTGTGGTACGTAGTTTAATGCTTGATTGGTTAAAATCATATCTTACTAATGGAAAACAAAAAACAGTGGCCTGTAAACAATTTTAGTTTGAAGTACTGTATCTACTTTTTTTCTATGATCGTTGGCAAGAGCTGATAGTCTTCAAACAGGTGACCAGATCTTCGCAATACATAGCTAAGAACCATCTCGATTTAATTACCTTTCAAACAAATAGAACTTCATCAGAATCGGTCCATTATCTTGGGCGCTACGATGTCACATACACACAGATTCACACGTTAAAGGTTAAAAATAATATATCTAAATTAGAGCAATAATTTAAGATTACGTATAACAAATAAAATTACCAAGTGTGTAAAAATAACACTATCTTTTATGTTGAATCGTATATTGTATGCAGGTTACAATTTGCAGCTTACTCAATCCCTTCTAGTATCGTAATCGTTAACGGAATGAAATTTGCACACTCACTCTAAATTTGCACAGTATAAAAATGTCATTAATTAGCACAGGTAATTTAAGTTCATAGACAAAGTGTTGCCTGGTTGTAATAAATATTGTGAGTCGTAGACATATTCCCCCCTCTTGAACGCTCGCGTTCAAGACGATTCTTCAAGACTCAACAATGGACAAACACGCTTCAGTATTCGTCTCACGACTCCTCTGGACGTTTGAATGTCTGCCACTCTGTTCACGCCGTCGGATCCGGGATAGAATTTTGTGACCCTACCCATTCGCCAGTGTAGGGGTGCTAGATTGTCTTCGGCAAGGATGACTAGATCACCGATCTTCAGCTTGTCATTATTAGTTCTCCATTTAGAGCGTTGTTGTAACTCGCTGACGTATTCTCGCTGCCAGCGGCGCCAAAAATGCTGACGAATCATTTCTATGCGGGCGTAGCGGTCTAGGTTATTGATGTTTCCTTCTTGCATATCAGGTGAGGGAAGTGCAGTCAATGGCCGACCAATCAGGAAATGTCCTGGGGAAAGAGGGAGAAAATCTTGAGGAGAGGAAGACATAGGCCAGAGAGGACGACTGTTTAAAATAGCCTCAACTTGAGTAAATAATGTACACAGTTCCTCAAAGGTTAACTTCATATGCCCTATCACACGTTTTATGAGATGTTTAGCGGATTTAATGCCTGCTTCGGCAAGTCCAGCGAAGTGAGGAGCGTAGGCAGGAATGAACGTAAATTTAATATTTTCGTCAACGGCAAAATCAGATATAACGGGGTTATCACGTAGGAATTTAGTGACCTCCTTGGCGGCGGCGACAAAGTTGCGCCCGTTATCGGAACATATTTCCGCTGGCTTTCCTCTACGAGATATAAATCTTCTTAAAGCTAGTAAAAAACCATCTTTTGAAAGCTCGCTGACGGCTTCTAAGTGCACACATTTGTAACGAAAACAAATAAATAGACATAGGTAGCACTTAGATGTTCTAGCTCCGCGACCCTTTTTATTCAATATGAAAAACGGTCCCGCGAAGTCTACACCGTCGGTATGAAATGGAAAGGCTGGCATAACACGCTGAGGAGGTAAATTTCCCATAATGGGCGTTAGAGTTCGTGCTTGATGACGCCTGCATACGACACAGTCGCGCACGGTGCGTCGCGCTAAGTTTCTTCCCCCCACTGGCCAAACAGTTTCGCGTATCGCGAATAGAAGTGTTTGCGGCCCTGCATGCAGTAGGCGCGTATGCTCGTAGCGAAATAATAATTTAGTTAAATTATGTTTACCGTCGAGTATTATAGGATGTTTTTTATTATATTCATAATCTGTTGAAGCAAGTCGTCCACCTACTCTCATCACCTTATTTTCATCCAAGAATGGACTGAGGGATGAAATATTACATTTAGGGCTTACGTATTGTCCCTTTAAAAGGCAAGAATATTCTTTAGAAAATGATTGCAGTTGACTAAATTTAACTAGAATAATGAATGAATTATTTAATTCTGTAAGTGATAAATTGCCTGTTAATTTGGAATTAGGATTTTTAATATTATAAATAAATCGCAACACATATGCAAAACATCGTTTTAATTTTAGAAATTTAGAGAAATTTTCAAATTGAATAAAATCTGGTTCAATAATTGCTGAGTGTGATTTTAATTCTCGTAAATCGTTATCTATATATGTAGTATTAAGACTAGGCCACTGAGACTCCTGTATTCTTAAAAAGTCGGGCCCACACCACCACAGCTGAGAATTATGAAGTTGAGTGGCATCGACACCTCTCGATATTAGATCTGCTGGGTTTGATTTTGTTGGGACATGACGCCAAGACGAACTAAGCGTATTTTCACAAAAGTCGACAACCCTGTTAGCTACAAACATTTTTAATTTATTAGGGATGCTGTTAATCCAGCCTAAAACAACGCTCGAGTCGGTCCAATGCACACAACGATCTACCTGTATTCGAAGAGATTCGAGACATGACTTAGTCAGCTTGGCAGCTAGTTGCGCAGCGCACAGCTCCAGTCGCGGTATGGTAGTGGGCTTCACGGGAGCCACCTTGGACTTTGCACACAAAAGCTGAACGTTAGTGTGCTCAGACGCGTCGACCGTTCTTAAATAAATGCAAGCGCCGAGAGCGTTCATAGAACTGTCGCAAAATGAATGTAATTCTATTTTAATAGGCTTAATACACGAAACATATCTTGGTATTTTAATTGATAATAAAATATCGACAGCCGATTGGATTCTCTTCCATTCATTAAATAAATTCTTAGGAATAGGTTCATCCCATTCAAGCTTGAGAATCCATAATTTTTGAATTAGTATTTTCGATAATATAGTAGCCGGAGAAAGTAAACCTAGTGGATCAAAAATCTTAAAAGTTTTAGAAATTATCTCGCGCTTAGTGATTGTTTCACCTAAACTAGATGAAATATGACACGAGAAATGCAAATGGTCCGTTTTCGGATCCCAGCCTAGACCTAATGTGCTTGTAGAATTGCTAAGACTTAAATGCTCATCTAGATTAATATTTGAATTATTAAAAATCGTCGGTAAATTAGAACGAAATTTACGTAAGTTGAAGCAGCCAGCGCTTAAAGCCGCTTGAACGGATGTTAAAATATATACGAGTTGATCTCCCGAATCAGCGCCTGTAATGACGTCATCATAATAAAAATCACGTTGAATTATTGTTTTAATCATATTATCTGTGCATTCCTCCCCTAATTGATATAAACACCTAGTACTTAAAAAAGGTGCGCTCGCAAAGCCGTATGTTACTGTATTAAGTTCATAGGTTTTTAGCGGTTGTGATTCGTCTTCTCTCCATAAAATTAACTGTAATTGTCGATCGTCCGGGTGCAGCGACACCTGTCTATACATTTTTTCAATGTCACCCGTAAGAACGAACCGATATAGACGAAATCTGATTAAAATGGAGAAAAGAGAATCTTGTATAGTAGGCCCTATGAGTTGCAAGTTATTAACTGACACGCCAGAGGTCGTCGCAGCCGAAGCGTCAAAGACGACACGCAGTTTAGTGGACTCGCTGTTCTCGCGCATCACCGCGTGATGACATAAGTAATAACTTGAACATAGTCTAGGAGTAAGCAACTCGGAACAATGACCTAAATTTATATATTCCTGAATAAAGGATGTATAGGCTTGTTTTAGTTCAGGTTGTTTTCTAAACCGCTTTTCTAAATTGAAAAATCTTTTCTTTGCGAGACTCAAAGAATCTCCTAAACAATCGACTGAGTCTTTAAGAGGAAGTCTAACACAGAAACGACCCGATGTTAGTCGTGTAGTATGAGCTACAAAATGTTGCTCGCATAGCTTCTCGGTGTCACTTAGTAGTGACTTTTTTGGTAACATTTCTATGTCCCAAAATCTAGAAATTTGTGTATCTAAAGGATCAACCTCATTGGATGAAAAATTGCAATTGGTTTGCTTAGGATCGCACTTCATATATATAGGACCAGATATAATCCAGCCGAAATGCGAACTACATAAATATGGTTTGTTTACGCCTAGGGAGGTGTGCTCCTTGCCTATAACCGACCAAAACACATCGGCACCGAGTAATGCGTCTACCGGCGCAGGATTATAAAAATTAGGATCGGCAAGCTTAACATGCGTAGGTAAATTGAAATGCCTTAAATCTATAAATGATTTAGGAATGTTTCCTGTTAGTTGAGGCATAACAAAACAAGTTAGTGATATGTTGTAATCACTTTGCAAAGAGTGTAATTTAACGACACATCTTTCGTTTATTTGATTGGTTGTCACGTTCCCTATACCTACGACCTTGATGTCAGTCGGTAAGCTAGTTAGTCCTAACCTCTGCTTTAAGGATGCAGTGATAAAACTTGACTGACTCCCGCTATCTAAAAGCGCGCGAATTGTTACAGTCTTTAAATTGATAGGGTTGACAACATTGACCATGACTGTTGCAAGCATAACTTGCGTCGACGGCTCTTTAGAGAAGTTGACGTTTAGTTCGTCTTGAGCAGTCTTCACTTCAGTAGTATTCTTTGATAATTGTTCTGATCCAGATTTATTAATAATTGGTTTATGTAGCAATGTATTATGTCGCTTCCTGCACTCACGACATGGCCCTAAAGTGCAATTTCTAGTTAAATGACCCTTTCTTAAGCAATTTAAACATAATTTTAAGTTCTGAGCTTCTATAATTCTCGAATCAGGAGTCTTGGATAAAAAGGAAGGGCAATTATAAATAAAATGATTGCCTTTGCAATATAAACAAAAATATTGTTTATAATTATTGAAATTATTATTATTAGACGGCTGAGTGGTACATGAAAATGAACGTTGAAACCTTGCAGTATTTTTTATGTTTGTATTAGAACTAGACTTAGAATTATTAACAGAAACTGACTTGTGTTTATTATTATTAAATGATTGTAAAACATCAGCACGATCTTTAATGAACTTATGAAATTGTTCTAACGTCGGTAAATCACTCAACGTACTACGATGCTCTTCCCACTTCATACTCGTATGGCTATCTAGTTTTGAGCAAGCTAAATGAATAATTAATGTGTCCCAATACTCCGTGGGCTGACCTAGGCTTGCCAATGCGCGTAAGTTTTTATTAATATGGTCAATCAACGAACGCAACAATTGCTCAGACTCGCGAGACAATGGCTCGATATTGAAAAGGGAATTTAAATGATTGTTTACTAGCTGTCTCTTATTGTCATAACGTTCACATAATAAATTCCACGCTTTAATGTAATTTAATTCACAAACTTCGAGGTTTGAGATGACGCGCGCTGCATCTCCTTCAAGATATGAGTTCAAATAATGAAATTTATAAATTGTCTGGATGTGAACGTTATCATGAATAAGAGACCTGAATGTATCACGAAATTCAAGCCACCGAAAAGTTGTTCCGTCAAATTTAGAAATTTGAATTAAAGGTAATTTAACACCAACACCTTGAGGTTGACGACAAGCTTGAGAACAATCACTTTTTGCATCTTCAGTGCAAGGTAATTGTGTATTTTTAGCAATAATTTCTTGAGCAATAGCTGTGCAATTATCAAAATCGTTCTCAATCTCCTCGCGTATATTTAATTCCTCATCTAATGTCTCGGAGCTCAAATATTCTATCTGACTTTGCACGTCGTTAAATTCATTTGATAAATACTCAAATTTACTAAGTTTTAATTTTAATTCGCCTAATTGTATGTTATCTAAAAGTTGTTGTTTAACAAATCTATGAATATAATTTTTAAATATAGTAACACGTCCCTTTATACTACTGCGTTTAACAATTAATTCTCTTAATGTGGACATGACTAAAATATAAGAAATCACTTAAAATCGCGTTGAAAAATAATAAAATATTCTACATACGATCCTCCTTCTCTGTACTATACCGGTTTACGGGCACCTCTCGCTAGAAAACCTGTTCTCAGTCGCAGTGAAGCCGGCCGCGGCACGACTGGCGCACGCGCATGTATCTTCGCTCTGCGACTCTGGAATGTTCGGCAATATACGCTAAATAATCGCGTTATGAAAAGCAACTAGTAATGAGCTGATGTGCATGAAAGAGTCGTGAACTGGTTTGCTATGAAGTTGTGGATGATAGAAATTAATGTAATGTGAATACTGAGTGATTGAAGGCGAAATTATTTAAAATATTTATATAAATAGTGCATTAATGATTCTAATATAATGAGAGTGAATAATCCATACGATGAAGTTGTTTAATGAGAAATATTTCATTGAATTACGATAATGACGAAGCAAAATTTGAACTTGACAGTTATATACTAAGTTATTAGCTATGTTAATGGATAGAATGGATGATTGGATGGTTAAATGGATGATTAAATGGGTGAGGTGATAGCTAGGAATTGAGTAGCCGATTGACTATAGGATGAGACACTTATCTCCCTGTTCCTGCGTCGAGCCCGGTGCTGCGGAGCGCTGTGGTGCGAACCGGCGGTGGCTACAAACGGGATTTTCTGGATAGCCAATTCTTCTTTGCGTCGAGTCGTAGGTCGCCAGAATTGATATGTGTAAAAATAACACTATCTTTTATGTTGAATCGTATATTGTATGCAGGTTACAATTTGCAGCTTACTCAATCCCTTCTAGTATCGTAATCGTTAACGGAATGAAATTTGCACACTCACTCTAAATTTGCACAGTATAAAAATGTCATTAATTCGCACAGGTAATTTAAGTTCATAGACAAAGTGTTGCCTGGTTGTAATAAATATTGTGAGTCGTAGACACCAAGTTACCTTTTTAAATGTGTAGATAATGTAAAAGATAATTTAATAATCTATTAGATTTGTTACTGATGATACAAAGGTGTTGTTATCGGTCACTGACCTGGAATTGAATGTAGTTTATCACCAACTTTTAATTTAGGAATCGGTATTAAAAAACAATTTCAATTAATCAATTGGTCTGTCAGTCAAATAATCAATCAATCAGGCAACCATAGATTAGTATTTGCTGTTATTTTACAGAATTTTGTACATTGTACTTCACGGATAAATGTCCCTGCGATGGCGTAACAGTTTTTCTCACCTTTAAAAATGTCCAAAAGGACAATAATCAAGTTGGCCTACAAACGGAATAACATGTCATCATAACGAAAATCACTCATTTATTTTTCAACTTAAGAATCAATTTTCAGTAACTGGCGGACACTCCAGGATTTCGCACATATTTAAAAAAGTATCTTAGTGTCTCGTTTAGAGGAAAATGAGTACTTTTAAAAATTTTTGCGAAATCCCAACCATGTATAGGGGGTAGTCATGTCCTACAACGTGATCCTTACAATTAAATAGAGCTATCAGAGGGTTCATATCATATCTGAGGGGGGCCACCATTTTGTGGCGACCATGTTTTAAATATCACTGCTTAGCCCCGTAGACTCTAGGAATATCCAAATCTTTTGGGCAGTGATCGATTGTATCTCTTTTTGGTTCATAATATGTCACCCTAGGTGGATACTTCTTTTAAGCATGAGCGGGCCACATTCGCAGAGTACATGCATAGCAGTTTCGTCTGCCTCATTGCAGAATCTGCAACTTGTATCAGAGGGATACAACGGAATAAAATCATTTTTGGATTCTTTTCGTTGTGTTTTTTATAGTCAGAAGAAAGTTCTTATGTAAGAAAAAATGTAGAAAGTTGCGCGGAAAGTTAGAAAATTTACGTTAACTTAACGACCATATCAACTGTTCTAATGTAACGTTTATGGCGTTTGACATAACTGTCACTCATTTGACCAAGAGTCATAGTTAAGACGGGAAAACATCTGTAGAGTAATCTAGTAGTAAAATTTTCATAATTAAGAAAAAGTGCAAAATATTGAATAATTATTAAGTTATGTAACATTATGTATAAAAAATAAAAAATAAATTAAAAGTAGTTTTTTAATAATATAATTACCTCTCCCTTTAGAAGTTGATAAGCGATAACTAATTTTATTAGAAACATTTGGTGTAAATTGAGAATATGTAATTTTTTTAAAATTTCAAACTACTAATATTTTTAACGCTTCCAATTAGGTTAAAATGCTTGTGTTAGGAGTGGGCCACGTAAGTAATCCAATGGGATTTAAACTTACTACTTACTGGGATGTAAACCCACGACCCATCGACCGTGAATCTAACGTCCTAATCACTGAGCTACTACTGACACTTTAAATAGATAAGATAAATACCTTAAAGAGAATTAATATTCTTTGGAATTTGGCTAATTTTTTTAGTTCATCTGATTCAGAATATCTCAAGCTGGACGATGGCATAAATAACTCAATATTTTTTTTTGAGTTTATAGCCAATTGCATTAAGCAGCACAGGGCTTTATAAATATTACTACTTAAAAAGATAAATTTTAATTTTAATTTATCTTTTCACTTATATAATAATAATCACAGTAATGTCTATATTTCTTATTCAACTGATAAACACATATCTTTATCAATAAAACAGAACATAGCGATATCATTTGATTATCATTATGCATATTATAATTCTCTTTTACACGGCGTGGTTATTGGTGTGTTCGCTTATAATGTTGAAGGTTAGAATTAATGTTGTTATTTTAATATGTTGTGTGAATATATTAAGTGTAGAAACTGAGAAAATTCTAGGAGTTTTTTCTATGCCATCTATTAGTCATCAAGTTGTTTTCCGTAAACTTACTCAAGAACTTGCCAAAAGAGGTCACGATTTAACCGTGATCACAACAGATCCAGCATATCCTCAAGGAGAAGCACCTGCAAACTATAAAGAAATAGATGTACATGACGTATCCTACCAAACGTTAGCAAAATCTTTTCAATCAGATTACAAAGTGGATCAAGAGGTTCCAACATTTTCTGATATAAAACAAGGATCTTTAATGTTGCCGCATATTTTTGAAGCACAACTCCAAGTTCCTGAAGTCGCAGAATTGATTGCTAGAGACAAAGATACGTTTGATTTAATACTCATAGAGGCAGTAATGCATCCAGCTTTAGCATTTTCTTATGTGTTTAATGCCCCCGTGATATTTGTGAGCTCAATGGGAGCTTTTTTCAACAATTACGATATCGTAGGATCACCGTCGCATCCGTTCTTATACCCATCCTTTATCCACAGAAAAATTTATGATCTTAACGTGTGGGAAAAATTAAATGTTCTGTATTTTCATTATTCCTACAAATTTGCTGTTTATTTAAATGAAGACTATGAAAATAAACTTCTACAGAAGTATTTTGGTCCGAATATTCCTCCGTTGAGTGAATTGTACAACAATGTGCACATGTTATTTATTAACCTAAGTCCAGTATGGGCAGACAATCAGCCTGTACCTCCCAATGTGGTTTATATGGGGGGTATTCATCAGCTTCCTCAAAAAGAATTGCCAAAGGTATTTAAAAAAAAAACGTTTTGGTAATATTTCGAAATATGTTAAATTACGTTTATTATTATTTCATTTTAGGATTTGAACGCATTTTTAGACTCCTCAAAGAAAGGTGTAATATATTTAAGTTTTGGGACTAACATATTGCCGCAAATGATTCCTTCAGATAAAATAGATATCATGGTAAAAGTGCTTTCTAATCTACCTTATGATGTTTTATGGAAATGGAACTTAGACGAACTTCCAGGAAAGGGGGATAATATTAAAATAGCTAAATGGTATCCTCAACCCGATCTATTAAGTAAGTAATTTATCTTCTTAAGAATTTAATTTGGTTAAGTTTGGTTAAATTATAATAATATTTACAGGACACCCAAAAGTGATACTATTTATTACACAAGCTGGTCTTCAATCTACAGATGAAGCAATAACTGCTGGTGTTCCATTAGTAGCGCTACCCATGTTAGGAGATCAGTGGTATAATGCAGAAAAGTATGTTAAACATGGAATTGGCGTCAAAATTGATATAAAATACCTTAATGAAGATTATTTTAGAAGCGCTATAGAAACTGTGATCGGAAATGAGAGGTATGGTAAAATTGCACTGCAACTATAGCTATATCAAATATTTAACAAAGCAAAACTTAGGTTATCTTTAATATGGCTGAAGTAAAGACTAAAGACTGGTTTCCTCCTACTGTACGTCTTTAAAGTTGTGAGCAGTATGGTCGTCTCAGCCGATGGACGTCCACTGCTGGACATAGGCCTCTCCCATACGTTGCCACCTAGAGCGGTCTTGTGCCCCTTGGATCCAACGACTACCTGCGATCCGCTTGAGGTCGTCGGTCCACCTAGCTTCCAACTAGGGGCCTTCCAACGCTGCGCTTTCCGGTGCGAGGCCGCCATTCTAACACCTTTTTTCCCCAACGCCCATCGGCTCTTCGAGCTATGTGCCCCGCCCATTGCCACTTCAGCTTTGCGATTCTCTGAGCTATGTCGGTTACCTTGGTTCTTCTACGGATCTCCTCATTCCTGATTTGATCTCGTAGAGATACTCCGAGCATAGCTCTCTCCATCGCCCGCTGAGTGACTCTGAGTTTTCTTATGAGGCCCATAGTAAGCGACCAAGTTTCGGAGCCATAAGTCATTACTGGCAACACGCACTGTTCAAAAACTTTTGTTTTTAAGCACTGAGGTATGTTGGACGAGAAGTTATAACTTAGCTTCCCGAAAGCTGCCCATCCGAGCTGGATTCGGCGGTTGACCTCTTTCTCGAAGTTGGACCTACCTAGTTGGACCGTATGGCCTAGGTATACATATTCGTCAACAACTTCAAGCACAGAGTTCCCAACAGTTACTTGGTGGAGCGGAACATGAGCATTTGACATAATTTTTGTCTTACTCATGTTCATTTTTAGGCCCACCTGCTTGGACACTCTACTGAGATCATTGAGCATATTGCTAAGATCGTCCAGAGTCTCTGCCATGACCACGATGTCGTCGGCAAATCGTAGGTGAGTAATGTACTCGCCATTGATGTTGATGCCATATTCGCTCCACTCCAAAAGCTAAAAAGCGTCTTCCAACGCAGCGGTAAAGAGTTTCGGGGAGATAACATCTCCCTGTCGGACACCGCGCTACAGTCGGATTGGCTTTGTGCTTTGGTCCTGTATGCGGATAGATATAAAAGCGTTTTGGTACAGATTTTTCAACACTTCGATATACCGATGGTCAATACGGCACCTCTGAAGAGATCTTAACACAGCCCATGTTTCCACCGAAAACGCTAAGCATAATGGCAGATTATACTCTTCTGTCTTCTGTATAATCTGCCGCAGCGTATGGATGTGTTCTATGGTGCTGAAGCCTTTACGGAAACCGGCTTGTTCGGGAGGCTGGAATTCGTCAAGCCTACGTTCGAGATGATTCGTAATGACTCTCGAGAACAACTTGTAAAAGTGGCTGAGCAGCGAAATGAGTCTGTAGTTCTTCAATAAGGTATTGTCACCTTTCTTGAAGAACAGAACCACCACACTCCCTTGCCACGCTTTTGGCGTTATACCTTCGTGTATGACGGAATTGAACAATCGCTGAAGGACTTTAAGTATTTGTCTTCCACCCGCTTTCAGGAGTTCTGCCGTGATTCCGTCATCACCTGGTGCCTTGTTGTTCTTTAGTTGTTTGAGTGCCATACTAATCTCGTATACGCTGACGTCTGGGATGTCTTCGGTATAATATCGGGTTAATTTGGCTCTCGGATCTTTAGCCAAATTTTCAACAGGGCGCTGAGTTGAAGTGTAAAGCTGTCCGTAGAAATTCTCCACTTCGCCCAAGATCTCTGGTTTCGACGTAATGAGGTTGCCATTCTCGGTCTTTAGTCATGTCAACTGACTTTGTCCAATAGATAGATCTCTCCCGAGCACTTTAGAGCCTCGATTTCGCTCTATAGTTTCTTTAATATGGTTAGTATTAAAGTCCCTCAGGTCGCGTTTTTGTGACTTAGAGATCTGCCTATTAATGTCACGATATGATGACATATCAGATAAAGACTGCAACCTCATTTCATGTCTTTTCTCCATGAGACTTAGGGTTCTGTCTGAGAATCCTTTGTCTCTTCTAGTGCGCGTGGCTTTGAGAAAATTAGAAGCAACCGCACGGACAGTTTCAACTATCCTATTGTTTAAATCGTCCACTGATTCGCAGCCCTCTAGGCGATCAAAGCTATTCTGCAGTTTGAGTTGAAAGTTCTCGAGGTTTTGTATATGGGCGCCAGTGGGACGAAGCGTTGACCTTATCAGCCTTCCTCTCTCCAGCTTAATGTTAAGATTCAATGTGCCTCTTACCATGCGATGATCGCTCCCGGTTTTTACCATATTGATCACAGAGACATCATTGAATATATGCCGTTTAGTAGACATGATAAAGTCAATCTCACTTCTCCTGGAACCGTCGGGATGTACCCAGGTCCATTTCCTCTGTGGCTGCTTTCTAAAGAAAGAGTTCATCATAAAGAGACTCTCTTTCTCCATAAAGCTAACCAGCATATGGCCTCTATGATTCCGTTGCCCGTACCCAAATTGCCCCACTTTCGATTCTGTGCTGCTTCGTTCGCCTAGCCTTGCGTTGAAATCCCCCATCACAACATTGTAAAAGGTCCTCGAGGTATGCATGGCTCTGGAGATATCCTCATACATGACCTCGACGTCTTCGTCAGAGTAATTCGAGGTGGGCGCGTAAACTTGTACGACCTTCAAGGAATACCGTTTGTTTACCCTGAGTATCAAGTACGCTACCCTACTCGAAACATTTCCGACTTCGACAATGTTGTTAATGAAGGAGTTATGGACAATAAATCCGACACCACCCTGAGACAGTTGGTCACCCTCTCGGTAATAACACAAGTTACCGGAGGTTAGGATCATCGTGTCCTCCCCCTCTCTTCGGACTTCAGACAATCCAATGATGTTCCAGTTTAACTTGCTTATGGCTTGTTCCAGCTCAAGTATCTTCTCGTCAGTCCTCAAAGTGCGTGCGTTATATGTTGCCAGGTCAAGTCGTCGGGGTTGCCAGCGCGATCTCATCCGGAGATTCTTAGCACCCCCTGCTCCACCGTTACCCAGATTGCTGACAGATCCAGGATTAGTGGGGCTGCCGGGCACTGGGGGCCGTGGCTTTGTAATGCAACGCATGTAGGTAAATGCCATTAATCACCACGCTTGGCAGGCGGGTTGGTGATCGCAGTGTTTTCTCGCGCCAATGAAGCTGCTACTTGTCATTGGCCAGATAAATGCGAATGGTTATACCGCCATTATTCGGTCGCCAGAGCCTCGTTGGTCGTGTGCAGGGTGCACCACGTGCAGGTGAGGTTGACAATTAGAGTGCCTGGCTGGTACTAGACACTCTCTTACACCCCAGCATTATGGTAAGAGGTTGTAATCATACAACGAGTATTTAGTATTGGAAGACGTGAATTGTAATGAAGTTCCTTTTAAAGCATTAAAATATTCGGTTTTATACAAAGACATAAGTTGCTTCGCACTTTACTCAAATATAGTTCTTTTATCGCGTCAAAATGGTCAGTTAGTCAGTTTGTCTGAAGCTACCACCAGTTCGGAAAGCAGTTTCCTGATGAGAAGAACTGGCAAGAAACTAAACAGTCGCTCTTTACAAAACGCCATTGTTTACATCAGTCTGTTTTACAATTGTTTAATCATTTAGCCGAGTATCAACGTCATTTTTAATTACCATTCATTCTTCTAAAAGTATTATCACTAAATGCTCATATGTTAAAGAATTCTTTTACATTTTTAACACAAGTTTTAATACTTTTTTTTAAATAACAGCTACAAGGAGAACGTCACCAAACTTCGTGATTATGTTCGTGATCAGCCACAGTCACCTCTAGAACGTGCAATTTGGTGGTCGGAGTACGTTATAAGAAATAAAGGAGCTCAACAGTTAAAACCACGTGGAGCTAACATATCGAGTTATGAATATTTTGAAATCGAACTTCTACTAATAATTTTATTAGTAATAGTATTGCTTATATTGATATCTATAACAATTGCGAAAGTAGCTTTCAAATGTGTATTAAATATGATACGTAGTAAAAGTAAATTGAAGGTTACGTGAGAGATTAAAAATCAAGGAGGACAACAGATTAGATTCAGGACTAATTTTTAAAACTATTTGGATAGAAAGCGTAAACTTTAAACAGTTAAATAAAATTGGAATTACTTTCTGTAAGTTATGGCCAATATTTTTAATGAAACAATACATTTTGTACTTCCGTTCCAAGCTAGATGCACTGAATGATTTTAACTTACTCGTCTATTTATTAGAAGGGAAATAAAAAATATTTTAAGTAATAGTATTTTTTTAATATTCACACACCTAAAGTAAAAAATCTTTGTATTCTTTATTAAGTTATAGAAATCTTGAAAGGAACCTCTTATCTTCTTATAATACGTAAGTAGTTTATTTATTTATTTATTTATTACTTCTTTGCACGCCACAAGCATGAGAGTACAATACAGTCAATACAAAAAAAAAACATTAAAAAGTGGCAGAACAAAAGGCGGTCTTAGGGCTTATTAGCCATTTCTTCCAGACAAGCAATAAGAAATATTTTATTGAATAAGGTGGTGCAACCATAAACTACATGTAAATAAGTACAACCTAATACATAAACCAGATAAACATATACAATAAATATTATAAATATTTATAATCATACACTAATAAATATCTAGAAATAAACCTAAATATAATAAAACGAAAATAAAAATACATAAATAAATAATAATAAATTTCATGTCATCAGTATCTGTCTGAGTGCAAATAAAAAAGTTTTACTGAGTTTTTGAAAATCGGGAGGGATTTTGATAGCCTTATGGTTTGTGGTAAGGAGTTCCATAGTTTTACGGCCTGTGCAGTAAACGATTGTGAATAAATTTTAGAGTTATGTACGGGCGTTTTAAGCATAAGACTTCGGGATGATCGTGTTTTTGTAGGTGACCGTATGTATTCAAATCTTTCCTTCAGATAGCTAGGAGCGTTTGGGTTCTTTAACACACAGTACAGAAGAGAAAGAGTATTCATATCCTGGCGACGACGTATAGGGAGCCACTTGAGCTTAGAACGGAATTCTGATACGTGGTCATATTTTCGGAAACCGAAAATAAAACGTCTGGCGAGATTTTGTATTCGCTCAAGCTTATTAAGTTGTTCCTCGGTCAGATTAATATAACTTGCATCCGCATAATCGAGAATAGATAATAAGAGAGAGTTTGCTAACATAATTTTGGTAGGAATCGGTAGAACATTTTGGAGACGGCGCCAGTAACCAAAAGTTTTTCTACTAATTTCTTTTATTTGCTCTGACCAGGAAAGTATCTGATCTAAATATATGCCAAGATCTTTTACAGTTGAGCAATATGGTATAGTAGAAACATCATAAAGGATTGCCGGAATGCTGGCACAGTCGACCCTCGCAATCATGCCTTTGCTGCCGACAACAATAACATGAGATTTCCTGGGGTTGATATTCAGGCCATATTGATTACACCATTTGGATATTACATCCAAATCACGGTTGATAGCAGCTGCTGTTTCAGTCATATCCCCACTCAAGGCTTGAGTGGCGATAGATTTGTAAATTTAGTTATTTAGTTGAATTGGATCTTCTCACTAGAGATGATATTAAACTAAACTTCGAGAGCTTGTAATTATTCCCTTGATTATTATTCATTTTAAATTAAGTTTCATATTTAGTTCAATAACTGGATATATTTATGATTTTGATATAATTTTTAAAATATTGAACATGATCGCTCTCAACGAACTGAAAAGTATATCTTCATTAGCTTCGTTCTGTCGAGCTCTCGCGGGTGGTGTAAATATCACACTTGTAATATTTCTTCGTGGTTAGCCAAAATTAAGTTTATCAATGGCTGTGTTTTATTTGTTTTTTTTTCAGTGAGTCTATGATAATATTGATGTATAAAATGTAAAAACCCTACTTTACCCTACTAGGTTTACAGATTTACATTTTATAAGTAATTATGAGATGAAGTTTTTTGTACTTTGAACTGTTTTTAATTTATTACAATTCTATGACGTGATTCTAATTTAAGTGTACTTGGTGGTGTTTTCAGACCATCAAAATTGATTAATAACAGCAAAATTTATTAATTTTAAAATATCATGTGATTTGTCTTAAGTCAAATGCATACCCAGTAATACTAATGAGTATTTTGATTTTTCCGGTTCCGGTATCGTAAACGATGGACGCTCTGTGTAACGCTCTTACAAATTGAATTCAGTTTGAAATATTTACTGTTGTGCGTGATAGTCTACTCTCGTATCTTCTTTACAAGTGTTTCAATCGAAATTAAATAACATTATACTCCAAAACCTAACAAAAAGTGAAACCACTCGTTCGACATAAATCATTGTTTGAGATTATCCAAGTGTCAAAATGTTTCGATTGAAAAGTGACAACAGTGCTACCAACATTAACAGCTAACGGATATTCAAACATAATATCTACGTTCCAATTCACGTCAATATGGCTACACAGCTGTCACCCGAGATGGCGCTGCTTTTGTCAAAAATGACAGAAGAACTTAACAAGCAAACAAAAACAATTACGGAAAATATAACGGCAGCAGTTTTAAAAAAAGATAGACGAGAAAAAACAATGCAACCATTAATAGAAGAAAATAAAAAATTAAAAAATGAAGTAGAAAAATTAGCAAGATACAGCATTTGGAACTTAATAATAGGAAAAACAACATAATAATCCATGGGCTCCCAGAGACTAAGAAAGAGACTCATGAAGACTTAACAAACATGGAGGTAACGGCAATAAGCGATATAGAAGTGAAACTCGAGATTGCAGAAATATATAAAGTTCAGCGGATGGGTAGAAAAGGAGACGAAATCAAAATTAAACCAATCTTATTAGCTACAACCACATTATGAAAAAAAAAATACAAATACTCAAAAAGAAAAAGAAGATGCCACTTAACACATACGCTACTACTAAAGAAAGAAAACTGAAACCATAACGAAAAGGAAAATGAAAAAAGAAAAAGATCAGAAACATCACGCCCTGGAAACTCAAATCTTTTTTAATTTAAATATTCAGGCACTTGCTCAGGAACTCTGATTTTTTTCGGGATAAAAAGTACATGTGACCCAACCCAAGTGTGCAAAATTTCAATGCAATTCGTTCAGCCGATTTTTCGTAATAATTAGATAATATTAGTACGATATTTCAGACTGAAAGGACAATGTTCAAATTGGCCTACGAAATTAATAAAATGATATAACAAAAATGTCATAACTAAAATTACTAACTTATTTTTAAACTTAAAAATCAATATTTAGTAACTGACGGCCACTCGGCCACATTTTAAAAAGTACTCATTAAAATTTCCGCTAAATCAGACTCCATTTAAGTCTGATATCATCAATGTTGCCAAGGCTGTAATAATACCCCCCTTTTTACTCGTGACAAGCACCGGCAAACTACAAAAGGACCTTGGCGTTAAAATACCTAAAAAATATTAACGTCTAGAGATATATGGCACCAATAACAAAGTTTTATTTTTCTTTTATATATTACTTAAGCTTAAATTAGATTTTTTTACATTTTCATTTTTTTAAATATTAAAGATTATTTTATCACTTTATTACCCGATTATCGTTAAATAATGAGTAATAAAAAAATTATAACAACAAATATGACTTTAACATTCACTAAAAAACTTACAGAATAAAAATTGTTATATACATTTTTAGTTCTAAAAATCAAAGTAATTTTTTTAATCATATATAAATATTACGTTGCAATTTTTTTAGATCAATCAATAGGTGTTTGTCAAGATATATTAATGTATTATCTTAACAATAGTTAAATTGTAATATATTCGCTTATCAGCGAAGAAAAATATTTTGTGATGCAATTTGCCTGTATTATCAATTTGAACATCAACAGTTGAATATTTGTTTTATATATGACTTTTTATATGGGTATACAATACCGTGTGTGCGACACGAGCTTTTCGTTATTCCGTAACTAGCTTCTCCCCTCTGGTAAGAAAAAAGCGTAAATAAACGTTTTTTTATTAAACTTATAGGCAAAATGAAATGTTATATTATTTGCTAATAGTTAAAAAACTTATAGCACGCTCTAAAATCTTGTTTATGCGCAAAATACACTGAGCTCGTTTAGTCAGTGCATGACTGGAGTACAACGGGGGGTATTAATACACCCGTGGCAACATTAATGATATCAGATTTCAATGGAGTCTGATTTGCAGGAAATTATAATGAGTACTTTTTCAAATATGTGCAAAATCCTCCGAGTGTCCGTCAGTTAGTAAAAATTGATTCTTAAGTTTAAAAATAAATTAGTAATTATCGTTATGATGACATGTTATTCCGTTCGTAGGCCAATGATGTATGGAAGGTGGTCATGTCCTTTAGGCATACGCTCGTAATAATTGGATCAATATGATAGTGTAGGTGGTGTAGACACTGAATATTGCCAGCAGCAACGAAACATCCAGACTGAAGATGCGCCACACTGTGTACTTCAGCCGACGATGTTCCAGGTACCTAAGGGCGTCAAGAGTTCTACTTCGAAGTGATTCATCTGAAAAACAATAATTTCAATAAATCGTGTAAAATATATTTTTAAAGACATAATAGTTAACCATTGATAAATCTAAATACGGGGGTAGAACTATTGAATTGAATCAGGCATGACAAAGAATTCGGCCAACTGCGAATGGGACTCGCGCACTGAGGGTCGAATTAAAGGGCAAACTTAACTTTGCCGTCGGGAAACTATTTCTCATACATCGAAATACTTAATTAGGTACTTTATCAGACATGTGTATTTAAAGTTTTATTATTAATATTAATAACGTACACACGACACCTTCCGGTTAATTATAAGATAATTTACAACAATAAAGTCCAACTCGCATTGTAATCCAAGTTGAAATAATTCAGGGCCCAAAGTAAAAAATAAATTTGTAACGGCAAGATGAACCGGAAGAGTAAGTTTGGGACATTGGGAAAAGGACGGAATTAGGCAAATTTATGTTTTCGAGTGGGATGGTTATAACTCTAGATCTTTCCAGTGGTTGTCAGAATAATCTTTTTTTTCAATTGCTAGATTAAAGTTGCAAGAAATTTCTATATAAAATCCTATATAAAGGGTTGTACGGACGATTGCAAGTCAGTCTATTACTCGAGACTGAAGAAGTGAATTCGAAGAGCTATCGAAGTGCAGAGAAAGTGGTGCATAGTCAAACTAGTGGATCATTGTGAAGTGTATAGTGACGAACAGCGGAGGAAATAGTGATTCGGGTGTAGCAAAGCCAATGATCTCTTGTCTGATCACCAGTACGGCTTTCACACTAGCTGTCTCTCTTGACATCTCTAAAGCGTTTGATCGGGTCTGGCATGAATGTCTGATAGGTAAAGTTCCAGCCTACGGGATACCTGCTGGCTTTTGCGACTGGCTATCCGATTTTCTGAGGGACAGGTCATTTCGAGTTGTCATTGATGGCTGCTGTTCTGACCAAATGGCTATAAATGCTAGTGTTCCTCAGGGATTTGTACTGTTCTCAACGCTCTTTCTGCTTCTGTTATATTATACCAGGCCCAGGTTCGTTCATGTATGGAATACTGCTGTCACCTCTGGGAAGGCTCTGCTAAGTGCCAACTCGAAGCTGCTTCACCATTCTACCACAGAACTACAAGACGCCGAGAGGGTCTCCACCCCTACGTAGTCGACACACCGTCTGTACGTACGAAGCGTTTTGCTTCGTCTTTTTTGATGCGGACGACTCAGGAATGGAACGCTTTACCGGTTTACCGTATTCCCGAAATCATACAATTTAGATATCTTTAAAAGGAGAGTTAATAGGCATCTTTTAGATAAGCGCGCTACATCTTAGGCTACATCATCACTTTCCATCAGGTGAGTTTGTAGTCAAGCGCTCATCTATTGTCCATAAAAAAAAGCGCTTGTAATAAGTGTGGAACTGTGTAAATTGAAATTAAGGACTGTAAATATCGGAGACGTGTACACTGAACATAGTGCGGAATCGTAGTGTAGGATTATTTTTGTGAAGATTTAATTTAATTTAAATAAATCTTTTACTAACGAAGCATCTATCAATTTCTTCCAATCCTGAACTTAAGCTCGTAACATTATTATTATCATTGTGAAGAAGCAGAAGAAGATTGTAGTGGCGGGGGTGGCGGGGACGATGGTGGTAATAAAGATGATTTAAATATAACAAAAATTCCAAATATTTTAAATTTGGTCCTTGGTCGTACTTATATGATGAACATAAATAAAAATTATTATCTTATCTACACATAACATTCTCATTTTGATTTTAATTATGTAGTGAAGCTACACTACAATTATTAAACAAAGTATAAAAATAAGGTCAATCTAAATACAGGTCGTAGGTATAATTATAGAATAGAAATTTTATCAAAATACCGATAGTATAGTTTGTTGTTGATAAGAATTGATGTTATTGTATAATGAGCCAAACCTGTGATATAATTCATTCATTCTAAAATAAATTCAAGAGTTCTGTAGACTTGTTTTCAGAGTTTGCTGCTGCTCACAGAAGAAAAGATGTCTGATATTGATGTTGTCAAAAAATATAATATAATATTGGTTTAAAATTTTTGTCTACTCCCATACATAAAATCCTCCATAAAAGATTCTGAAACAGTTAGCTTATTGCCAACATTAAAGCACCCAATGTCCTAATAACCATTATATCATATAAACGGATCATATAAAGTTGTACTTAATTTCACAATAACACTCAAACTCCTTCTGCGCAAAGGGTTTACTCAACATACAGCCATATTCTTACTGTTCGATCCGTGGTGTCTTAAATAGACTTTTGTCTTGTCCACTTCTGAGATTGATGATCTTTTGAATTGTACTTAGAGAACATGAATCAGAAGCGACAATAGAGGATCTGTAGCATCGATAGCATAGAGCGAGTCAATCTGTGAATAAAATCTCCAAATTATATTTTTGACATAATAGGTCAGATCCTAGGCGGATAATCATCTAAAATCCAAGTACCAGCAGTCTGTCTACAACAATGTTAATAAATTCACCACTAAATTACTAACCATCGTATTGTAGTGCATATATATAATTAAACTATGGAGTAGTAGGTACTTTAGACCATTTATTAAAGATAGCATCAAATGAATACAACACACTTTTATTTAACTAAACGTTTCTTTAAAATTATAAAAAGAAGGCAACGGGAGACGGTCTTACTGATAGTCACCATGGCTTACGGATATCAGAGAGCCTAAAGCTAAAATCTAGAGGCCATTGAAACTGTGTCAAATGTCATTCAATTCTGTCCAGCCATTTTTGCGTGATCGAGTAAGAAATAATCAAATATCGATATCATTTTTTTTAAACAATTTTTGTTCGAATTAATTGCGTAATAATAAACCTCTTGTTGAAAGACCATTTACATGTCCATCCAATAGTTATTTTTCCTGTACTCAAAATTAAATAATCTTTGTAAGATTGACCAACGATAGCAGTTCAGGGTTAACATTACTTTGTTATTATCATTTGTTACATCTCTTTTGTAGCACAGATACGAATGAATTGTTCCATTAACATTATTAATATTGATTATATTATAATACTAGCGGACCTACGCGACTTCGTTCGTGTGTTGCTCGCTCCTATAGGTCGTAGCAAGATGTAAAATTGCCTAAGTTACTCTTCGTTACATCAGCTATCTGCCAATAAAAGTCGCGTCCAAATCGGTCCAACACCTTTGTGTCTATATATATTTTATTTTTATTAATCAAAGTAATTACAAATACAATCAATGCATTTTTATTAAAGTAGTGGTAGCTTATTAATGACCTTTTCGAAAAAGTCTGCTGGATAAGAGGCAACAAATTATTCAAAGGTATTTTGAACTGCCCTCGGTTATTGAATTTTTTCCTCGTCAAGAAGTTATCCAAATTCTGGAAAAAGTAGAAGTCTGTAGGGGCAAGGTCTGGTGAGTACGGTGGATGACGGAGACTTCCAATCCCAGCTCTTGTAACTTGGAGACCGTCTGTTGTGCAGTATGAGGTTGCGCGTTGACGTGCAGGAGCAGCGGAGCCGAACGCTTGACCAAAGCTTGTTGGAGATGTGCGAACTTCTCCATCATTGTGTTCAGTTCTTCACAGCACACATCTGCAGTAATGCTCATCCCGTTTAGTAAGAAGCTGTGATGAATAACACCATTACTTTTTTAGGGGTCAGTTTTGGTTTGGGGCATTGTTTAGGTGCTGAACCAGAATCTAACCAACTTGCTGAGCACTTGCGATTATCGAAGAGAATCCATTTTTTGTCACAAGTAACAATGCGATTCAATATGCCTTTGTTTTTTTTTTTGTAAGTTTTTTTGTAACTTAGTACATGGAAATGGTTCAAATCAAATCAAATCAAAATTATTTATTTCAATTAGACTTTTTTGAAAAGTACTTTTGAAAAATCAAAAATTTGTCGGTCAGTTAGTTTGTCTGAAGCTACCACCAGCTCGGAAAGCAGTTTTCGTAGGCAGCTGAGCTGAGTCTTCCCGCTAGAGATGATAGATGGGGGTTCCACTGGAGTTTTAAATCTAAAGTTATACCCAGAAACACCGTCGAGTCCGCCACATCTAAAATTTCATTATTCAAACGTAGGTTTAATTTTTGTTTTTTAACATTAGGTAAAGCAAACTCAACGCATTTAGTTTTTTTAGCATTAAGAACTAAGTTATTTACCGTAAACCATTGAAGAACCTGCGATAATGCACTGTTTACATCGTCATAATTATGTTTTTTCTGTTTACTTTAAATATAAGAGATGTATCATCAGCAAAAATTACAATATCACACAAGTTCTTCACATAGTATGGCAGATCATTATCAAAAATATAAATCAAAAATAAAAACGGGCCTAAAATGGATCCCTGTGGAACGCCCATTTGTAGCAAAGATCCAGAAGATTTTACACTTTAATAGTAATCCTCTGGACTCTTTAATTTAGGTATGAGGCAATAACATCCAAAGAAACACCACATATACCGTAATAATTAAGTTTTTTTAAAAGTGTTTCATGTTGAACACAATCAAAGGCCTTGGACAAATCGCAAAATACACTACAATTCGATTTATTTCATTTAAAATATTGTCCAAAATCAACCCAAATTATGTTATCTTTTTTTTTTTTTTTTTTTTTTTTTTTTTTTTTTTTTTTTTTTTTTTTTTTGTGCGGTGGAAAATGCATTTACGCATTCCCTCTTTGAGGGGTATGTGGGGCTCATAGCAATCAAGTGCTATACTACCCACTAAAAACCACCGGGACCATCGCCGTCTGCAAGGGACGCCGCGGGATCGCTGAGTTGCATTCGACCGCAACGTTCCGACGGATCCACCTCCCGAAATTCGGCGTTTATTCTTCGGTTAATTGCGCGTACTCGCGCCTGCGCCTACCTTGCCTCCTTCTGCGAAGTAGGTTCGCAGCGGGATCTGTCTCTCTTGCTCGTTCTGCAGACTCCTTCTGGCTGATTACCACTTCGCAGAAAGTGGCAACGGCCCTCCACTCCACTGTCCCCGACAGCATCGCCTTAATAAGGTCCGCCAGCGACGACACGTCACCTACCACACACTGTAGCCGGAAGCGTTGCGGCTCCCATGCTGGGCACTGCACAAGTGTGTGTTCCGCAGTATCCGACGCCGCGCCACACTGATGACAGACCTCCTCCGCCTCCCTTTGAGCAACCCGGTGAAGATACCAACCGAAACACCCGTGACCAGTAAGTACCTGTGTCATCCTGAAAGTCAGGGTACCGTTCTTCCTATCTAGCCACCTACGCAGATGCGCTCTGACTGCTTCCACCGTCATTATTCCCGCCACCGGATTGCTCAAATCCTCCTCCCATCTATCAATGAGGATCTCCCGTACCCTCCTTCGGACGCGCTCCGCAACTTCCCTTGGAGGATTCTCACCTTCGAGCCTCGTTGCTCTCCTGAAATGGTATACCTCCGCCAGCACCTCCGCCTGGAGTTCCCATGGCGGGTCGCCCGCAAGGAGGGTAGCCGCTGTCCAGGAGACCGTGCGGTATCCTCTGATGGCTCTCACTGCCACTACTCTTTGCGGTCTGCGCAGTAGGGGTCTAGTTTTCGTGGTCAAGGTTCCCGCCCAGACCGGTGCACCATAGAGAGCCATGCTCCTCACAATCCCCGAGTACAGCCTTCTGCATAGAGCGCCAGGTCCGCCGACGTTTGGAAGAATTCGGCTCAAGGCGGCCGCAGTATTTACCAACCTAGGAGATAGTTGTCGGAAGTGTTCCGCAAACTGCCACCTACCGTCAAGCACAAGCCCCAGGTATTTCATGTGCGATCCTATCCTCACCTCCGTGTCTCTGATCTTGATCCTTGCACCCGGAGGGGGCCCCCTCTTCGGCCCATGAAATACAATGGCTTCGGTCTTTGTCATCTGCACCTCTAGACCTATCCTTGCAATGCGCTCCACCATCATTGACACACCGACCTCAGCCAGGCGCGATGCCTCGGCAAAATTTCTACCCCGAGATGTCACCAACGTATCGTCTGCGTAACAAATGATCTTCATCCCGGGGAGCACCGCACCGCGAAGCACACGATCATAACCAATGTTCCAAAGGGTCGGGCCCAACACCGAACCCTGTGGAACACCGCGTTCTACCGCATGCCGACACAAGTTACGGGCACCGTCCTCCCAAACCACCTCTCTCCCCCGAAGGTATGCCTCCAACAACCTTACCAAGTAGGGAGGCACTCGAAAATACCGAAGCGCCTCACCTATGGTTTCATGAGGAAGACTGTTAAACGCATTGGCTATGTCGAGAGACACCGCCACAACAACTTGTCCTTCTCTCACTGCCTCTTCCGTAAGGTCCTTGAGTGCCAAAATCGCGTCTATAGTCGACCGACCTTTCCTGAACCCATACTGGACGGCAGAGAGTTGTGGGCCCTCTTCGCCAAGATATTGTATGAGACGGTTCACGATAACTCTTTCAAAGAGCTTTGCCACTTCGTTTAAAAGAACAATAGGCCTAAACGCGGAAAGTGATTCACCAGAGCGGCCCTCCTTAGGTATAAGACAAAGCTTGCCAACTTTCCAGGATTCCGGGAAGCTGCCCTGCCATAGACACTGGTTGAACAGATCCCTAAATTGTGTCCTTAGGTGGTCGAGAACAAGACAGATAATGCGACCCGGAACGCCGTCCGGACCAGGAGCTGTCTTCCTTCCCTTTAATTTATCAAGGGCTGTGTCTAGTTCCTCATCTGTGACGAGAGGACTCACCCCCATACCTAGATCATTTGACTCGGATGTAGGGCAGTGTCCTATGGAAGCCGGAAATAGCCTACCAACCGTGTTTCGCAGTAATATAGCAGGCATAGTCTCTGTGACTGGAACCCTTATGATTCCTAGCTTCTTGCGAACCATTCGATAGGGACGCCCCCAAGGATCTCTATCGAGATTAGCCAACATGTCCTTCCGCGCAGATGCTTTAGCACGACGTATTTCGGCCTGGAGAGCCCTCTTTGCTTGTCGATAAGCATCCCGCAATTGCTCATCCAGTATAAGGTCCAGACTGCTTCTTCTACGGGAGCGCATCAAGACTCGACGTGCTCGACAACAGGTTTCTCTAAGTGCTGCTATCTCTGAGGTCCACCAGTACACTTGTTTGCGCCGAGCGCGTCGCCAGATCCTGGGCATCGAAAAGTCACATACCTCTGCCAACGAATTTCCAAGGCGACTTGCCAGTTCATCCACGCTCGGTGATTCTGAATGACCTGAGGAGGACCACCTTTTTACGATCGCCGCCTCCACAGCGAGATTTGCATCCAGACGATTAAGCGCCCATTTAGGGAACCTAGCAGAGAGCCGCCGCTGTTGCCCCTGTGGTGCTGACGAGGTGGAAACTTCGAACCTTATGTAATTGTGGTCCGAGAGAGTTTCCACCTCATCTTCCACCCTCCAATTTCTGACACGACTGGCGACGGCAGGCGTCGCAAAAGATAGGTCCACAATCGACCCTCCTTGCTGACGCACGCATGTAAATACCGAGCCCCTGTTCAGCAAAGCCAGGTTCCATTGCAGTGCCCAGATCTGAACAGCCCGACCTTTGGCGTCACTTGCACGATTTCCCCATGCTCGCGATTTGGCGTTCAGGTCACCAAGGACGAATACTTGCCTCGGCGTCTGTCTTGCTATCGCTGAGCCTACATGGTCGAGAAAACTTTCGAATTCCGCAAGTGTGCGATTATGTTATCTAACTTATAACATTTTCATAGACTAAATTTACTACGTACTAGCTAACCCGCGTGACTTCTTCTCCATCACATAAAACAGAAAGAAGGTAATTAAAAGTGTTGCTTAGGCACCTATAATACTATTCTAAAAGAGCTGTAACTTTTAGATCAATATTTAGCAGTGAATCGATCCAGTAATTAATGAAGATAATTAAATAATATCAATGTCCTAAAAGATTAGTTATATTTTAGGCGGGATAGCGTCGTCAGGAGGGAAAGAGAATCCGGAGTATTTCTTATAATTATATTTTTCTTACAAACTAGAGGGTGAGCGCGAGTTTGGGGCTTACTGACTCGGTGAGGCGAAGGTTTTATAATCCTCGATTATTCGTTCCCACGGAGTCAGGGAATTCCGGGACGTGAAACATGTGTTGTGCAGTCAGGTGTGCAGCGCCACCGCTAGGGTTCCGTAACAGATATGAAAGCAAACAAGTTTTATTATTTTTAAGACGTTATAGTAACGGCACCAGAAGTAACAAATATTCAACATCATCGTCATCAGAGCTCGTTAATGGTCAATTTTAAAACATCGGCATTCAAATCTCAACTACTGGGCTATCACTGCTTTGCTTGCAACTAAACTAAATAAATAAATTTTAAACTGACTAACTTGACTTATTTGTGTTGAAAACTACGCACGGAACCATTAAATTGATTAATAATTAATTTTATGATTGATGTTAATACCTACCCATCAGTATTCGATTCATTTAGTAACATACTGCTCCCAGTGACGGTATTGTTCAAGTTTATCGTTAATAATAAAGCAACAATGCAGGCCTTAGATTTGCCTATAAACAATTGTAATATTATAAATAACATCATGTTTCTTCGTCTGATGTTCGGATGCTACTCCAAACTTGATAATAGTATAGCTTTTAGACTTATTGCCAAATTCTATTGTGTTTTCTTTGTTATACTTATATCAATTAATATTTTGCGATTGTGGAGTATTCCAGACGAAAATAATATCTTTCTTATATATATCCTTCAATTGTTAACTGCAATAATATCTGTAATTGTGTTTATTTTGAGTGACGGTGAAAATTTTGATAAATATCTCGAAGAATTGAACAAAATTGATCCCTTAACCCTTATGAGTGTAAAAGATAAATTATTAACATCTTGTGTCGCCGTTATTTTTTTTATATGTGTAAATATATACCGGCTATTCGTAATTCTTTATTGGCAAAATTCTCCTTACTCTATTGATTCAGTCTTAACACACACTGCATTGTTACTAAATGTTGCTTTAAGTCATGTCTCAAGATTTATAATATTCGAATTACTATTGATTCGTTTAAAGTCACTTAGAAAAACAATGGTAACTAATTCCTACGTCCCATACGATGCACCTGAAAGCCAAATACAACTACAGATCATGAAAATGGAGGAGTGTTTATTTATTTTCGAGAGAATATTGTTGGCGCTCAAGTCAACAGGTCACGCACCAAAATTTTTGGTAACTATACATCCTATATTTAGTGCTACGAATACAACTGTTATAATATCTTAAATTAAATTTTAGTCCCAAGACTTTAAATGGTGTTATTTTTTTATGACAGTTGAGAGGCAAACGAGCAAATGGTCCACTAGATCTTAAATGGCCACCATTGTCCATGGACATTTATAATATAAGAGAGTTACTCCTGTAATTTCGATGCATTAGAAGGGGGAAAAGAAGAGAAGCATGCTACGGTTTCTGTCCAGACCCTGTGAAACTTGAACGGAACGCGTCAAAGAAACTTGGCGGTCGGATTAGCATGCTGGTGGTCGCAAGGCAGTCGGGAACAGATCACCTACCACCAAGGTGTACTGGGTTCTCGCCTCTTAACGAGATGCTCTTACCGCCGCAAAGGGGAACTGTATTCTAATCCGTCTTGTGTGAAAGCTACTTTGTATCACAGTCTTCAACGTCAACACTGTGACGTGTCTATTATAAAAAAGGGAATTGAATTTATCTTTACATCTAATAAAATCGTTGCCGTGTTTTTGCACGCATCACGTTAAATCGGCTAAACCAATTTGAATTAAATTTTATTCACGGACGGAAATTTTATTCACGGACGGAGATTATTCTCACCACCAGTGGAAAGATCTAGAGTTGTCCCGATCCCACTCGAACACATTAATTTGCCTAATGCCGTCCTTTTCCCAAATGCCGTCGCTCCCGGTTCATCTTGCTGTCTTAATCTTTTTTGACATTTTCCAGCAAGTTCGAACTAAAGCTTGGTCTAGGCATGCGAATTGTTTTGATGTTGATTCGCAACAATATACTTCCATTACTAGTATCTAAATAATAAATCGTTTTAATCATTCGATTATTTCAGACTATTCTAAGCTTGCCCGTGGTTTTCTCACATGTACTTATTCACGTTGCTTATGTTTTCAACAATACCATGCGCATAGTAAGTATTTTAGGTTAATATTATTAACCAAATTAATGAATTTTAATAATCAATAATATAGACAAGAGAAAGTTTGCTGTAAAAGATGTATAAAGATTATGCTAAATATGTTTTACAGGTTGATTCGATCTACGTTATTGATGCTGCAATGCCTTTACTTTTGATCTTTATTACTGCTGTGTTAGTAGAATTATCTATTGCCGAAGTGGATAAGATTAAAGCCCATTTAACAAGCACATTGTTGGTTAACACACGTAAGATATCTCAAATTTTTTAACACTTTTATTAATAACAATTGGTTAAGAATACGTGACCAAATTTGTAAGAAAATCTTTAAGTACATCACACACGGTACGGTACACTAATAGTTAACAGACGAAAATAGTTACCAGCTATTAAATTTTTTGTCAGATCTCCCACAAATGATTTTATCGATATATTAAAGGACAATGTTCAAACTGGCCTACGAACGGAATAACATGTTATTATTAACGAAAATGACTCCAGGATTTCGGTCACAATTTCGATGTTTAACTAAAAAATATTAATCTTTTTAAATTTTGAAGTATAGTCTAGTATTGTTTAGAAGTATAGTAAGAGTTAAAAATCTAGAATTAAAAAAAAACATGTTAATAAAAAAAAATATTTAAAATTAATGATTTACAAGATTTATTGAAATTAATGTTTTTCAGATGAATCACTTCGAAGTAGAACCCTTGACGCCCTTAGGTACCTGGAACATCGTCGGCTGAAGTACACAGTGTGGCGCATCTTCAGTCTGGACGTTTCGTTGCTGCTGGCAATATTCAGTGTCTGCACCACCTACACTATCATACTGATCCAATTCTTACGAGCATACACATAATTCCAGTCCAATTTCCTCTTAAGTAACTAATACGCAAAACTGACGAAACGGATTTCATTGAAATTTAGCACACCGATAGGCGATACTTTCCCGGAAAAGTCGACTGGGTTTACTTATAAAAATATTTAATTTATTAATTAGTTAAGCAGTGTTTTGTCTCTTTCTTTCAAATACGGATAAAGTTGACATAGGAATAGATCTTAATTTGACATTGATTACGTTAATCACGATTTAGAAGTAAGGGCTTAAAATATTTTAGATAAATCTACGTGATAAATTTCTAGCATTGCACCCTTGAGTTGTGTGAAGTTTTAGTTTAGTTTTAGAAGTGTGCTCGCTTCGTAGTTTTAAATAATAGATTTAAGGAAACATGTAGAAACTAAATACAATATACATTATAGATACATATAACAAATGTTCTGGGTTTTCTTCTGCTCCTGACGAAGACCACCTACCTCATATAACTAGCTCTTGAATAAAAAATAAAAGGTTCCTGGTTATTTCATTCATTAAAGAGTTATTTTTTAAAGTACGGGTAGACCTACGATAGATGAAGATGATGGATCCTAAAAAGGGGACGGAAAAAATGTTCATAAAATAAAATGAAAACTACTTGGCCAAACTATGTTAACTATTCCGCATCAAAGTAAAGAAGAATCTCGTAAATCGGATCATAAATCTTATCGTATCGGTGAACATACATAAAAAAGAACCGAAAGTTGATTAAAACATATGTGGCCCGAGTCCATCTAATCATATTAATCATTATAGTCACGACCAATGAATGGCCCACTGCCGAACCAGGTCCTTAAAATGAGCAGGGTGTTTTGTGAGGCCATCTTCCACCAAACTGGCCTAGTGCGGATTGGCAGACTTAACACAGCTTTGAGAACTTTTAGGGAACTTACAGAAGTGCAGCTTTCCTCACGATGTTAAACCAAGTGATATTTAATTGCTTAAAAGACACATAACTCAGAAAAGTCGGAGGTGTGTAGCCGGGTTCGAACTTATAACGTGATATCTTAAATCTAAATAATGTTACTGTCAATTCTAAAACAATTAAAGTTAAGATTGCATTACTTATTCGGTATACCCGTTTTATTTTTTACAAAAGTTGAGTATCAACGTCACCTGCAGGTTCGTTTAGTAATCTAGGGTTAAAGAATTTCTGGACTAAACTAAATAATATACAATTGGTGCTTAATTTTATTTAAAAACGTGAAGGAAATTATTCAGAAGAACAATTGTGTCATTATGCTAAATAGACCATCATAATTTGAACCATAATGATAGTGTAAGTAACACACAGACTCAATATAGAGAGTAATGTCGAGGCATCAAGACTGCAGATGCACCAGACCGTTATATTGAGTGAACGAACCTCCAGGAAACGAATGGCATTGACAATATGTTCCCTTACGGGCTCATCTGAAAGATAAAAATATTGTTGATCACGATATTCAAGAGAAAAAAATGTTTTTGGGAATTATTCATATATAAATTGTGTTGATGTGAAATATAGCGATATATATGTATAGCAATAGGAGGTGAAACATTTCTAGTTCGTTATTCTCACCCGAAAAAATTAGCAGTTTCTTCGTGATATTCATTATAATTTTATTTTCTTCTCCTTTCGTCAATTCTGCAATTATTAATGCAACACATGGCACAATAATCTAAAATGATTTTTTTAAAACATAGAGGCATATACCCTGGTAACGAGGCTGGTTACCACCTTCCCATTTTCATATTCAAGAAGCTTCGCATATTCTTTTTTATCACGTTTAACGTAATCATAGTTTGTATGCTAAGAGTCAGTAGCTCAGTGGTTCAGGCATTTGATTTACGATCGATTAATTGTGGGGTCAAATCCCCACTCCTAACATAACCGGTGGCCAGCATACTAGTATTCTTAACCCTGGCCACCGATTGCACCAGGGCGGTGGTGGGGGTAATGATTCGACACGACACAACAGGCAAATGTGTTTCTATACCCGCGCGTGGCTCGTGGCGCAAATATCTATAAACAATTTAGTTGTGCTTTAACTACTTTTAAAATTTTTATTAAATTAAAAATTATCAGAATAATTCTTAAGCAATAAAGGTCATTTAAAAATTAAAGACCCTTTAGTTTTCACTTCGGATACTTCTGTCTTTATCGGCATTTTTCGGACACGCATTGCAACTAAATATTAATAAAAAAGGTCAGCTTTAAAATGATTACTATATATTTTAATAACTAACCATTATTATCAAGATTCAAATAATATTACACTTGATAATAAAGAATATACTTATGTCAAAAGGGAAACCGAATGTTAATGTAGGGAGAGATAAGTTAGCTATGTTCTAATTTTTTTTTATATTTAAGGGAGTCAAGGATGAAGAAAAATAATTTTTTAAATAATTTTTTTATTAAACACCTAACCAAATGAAGAAGAGAAGATAGAAGATGATGCTAATCCTATAACTGATGTACCAAACTGTAGTAGAGCCCGAAGAATATCAAGTTTGAGAGTCCATAATGGAGAGGATTCGTTGGACGAATTGCTTGTACTCTGCAAAATAATTAAATTAAATTAATATATACATACGATATCTAGTCTGTTTTTTTTACTGAAAGGTGGATATATTTTTCCTACTGGATTTTTTTTTATACAAGATGGCATAAGTTTAGTTGTTCAACGAAGACAAGAAAATCAAAAGATCTACACGATATTAAAATAATTTTAAACTTTAGGTTCCATATATATTTTTCGTTATTTCGCTTTTTTTTAAAGAAAAACTACATCGTGAAGCTAAAAATTCTTAAAAGGCAATTCTATCTCTCAATAAAAAGATTTGGTATATTAAGATATTTTTTTAACGTTACTAGCAGTATGGATCACATACTACTAGTATTCCTTAATCCCTCCAAGTAAGCTGAAATGCTAGTAATCAGGAGGGGGCCACGTCAGTAGTCCAATGTCCGTTATTTGAATCCACGACTTATTGATTATGAATCCAAAGCCCGAGTCACTGAGCTACTGACGCTTCGAATGAAGAAAATGGAAAAAAGTTTTAAAAAAGTATGATTCTATGGGTGCCATATTTTCCAAGATGGCTGCTATATAACGTAATAAAAAACAAAATGATCGAAAATTGTATTCTTATAAAGTAAACAGGTTTTATTTAAAATAAGGAGTTTCAATTCGTCTCCAAGGATGAGATCCTGAACTTCCTTTGGACATGTCTCCCATTAAAGAAGTGAGGAAGCTGAGAAGGAATCCAGCTGAATCAGCCATTGGTGGTTTATCTCCATCTTCTTCGGAACTCGCATCAGGGTCGCCAGCCTGAAATATAATACTATTTACCTCACCATCCTTAAGGCTGCGTTTCTACCAGTGTTGAGCGAGTAATGTGTTTCCAAGAAGCAATAGCATCACTTCATTTACCTGGCCTTGCTCAGAGAGTATTATCTTTGGTGGAAACGCAGCCTAATCCTAATAGAGAAATAAAGAAACTACAATTATTATCCTGCAAAACTATGATTAGTAATTTAAAGCTTTACTCCTAGAGCATTGGCATAATTTATATGTCGGGGTATAGTTGGGGTAGGATAATAGTGAAGGTCGTGTTGGGCTATAGTGAGGGTAGAATAATAATAAAGAGGACTTGTTGTCACTTCCGTCGCGCCATTCGACGATTTATAACAACAAACGAGTAAAAGATTAATAGTGATTAAATATTAATAAAGAATCCTTATGGTAAAATAATTGCAATATGAAAAATATACTTACAGCACTTGTTCCTTTTACTAATTTCGATAAGAACTTTCCAAAGAATGCCCCATTATTTTTCTGTAAAATAATGTGTATTAGAAATAATTGCAATATTAAAAGACTTTTTTTTAATTTTTCATCACATACCGCTCCACCTCCAGTGACAGTATCTAACGATGTAAGAAGGTAACTCGCGATTACTGCTCCAGGGTTTTCTTCACCCTCAGACTGTAAATATTTTAAATAATCACCGAAACGCAGATAAAAAATATATTTACATTTTACATTAATTTTGATGATTGCCTACTTTTGTACAATATTTTGTGGTATGGCAAAAGCGACAATTTAATATTTTCTCTAATAGCAACATTAGTCCGGTGATGCGCGAGAGTAAGATTCTTTTGGCCAATCAGAACATTTCCCAATTATGACGTTTCGGGTATAAAGTCATGATTTGAGTAGATTCTGTTTTGAAACTAGAGAAGAGAAAGATGACCTTATTCAAATAATAATGAGTCAGAATTTCTTAAGCGGGCCACTAAAAATTGACTATTCGATTTTAATATATTTATGAGCATATTATGGTAGCTTTATAAGTTGAAAGTAAAACCCTAAAACGATTTTTGAAAATTTCAATTTTTCAAAATTTTATAAGCGAGTAAAAATTTCGAGTTCTTTTTTTTTAAATAATAATATATCACTGAATAATTACTGGATTCTAATGAAACTCGGTTTGTATACTAAGTAATAGTAGATGAATAGGAAAAAAAATAATTTACGTAAAAAAAAAAAAATTGTTTATTATTAATTAGTTTTCTAATAAACAAATGCAAATTTAACTAACTTCTCGGTGTTGTAGAAAACAAATTTTTTTTTTTAAATATTCGTTGGAGTATTAACTAAAAGATGACACAAGAAAATTTTAGTGCTCTCTTACCAGAAAAAAGATATGAACAATTGAATGTGCATTTGAATTACAGAACTTTTGCAATAAGCTGTCATGAAGGTTACAAAATTAATAAAGAAATAAATTCTAAATATTAATAAATATTCAGATTAGTCATTTATTTTTTAAGTTTTATTTAGCCTGGAAAACTGCAAAAGGTAGAAGTATGTTCTCGGGAGCCCGATGTAGGCGTAGCGCTTGGCGTCGCGCATCTACCTCGATCGCTGTCTCGCACATTCAATTGTTCATATCTTTTTTCTGGTAAGAGAGCACTAAAATTTTCTTGTGTCATCTTTTAGTTAATACTCCAACGAATATTTAAAAAAAAAAATTTGTTTTCTACAACACCGAGAAGTTAGTTAAATTTGCATTTGTTTATTAGAAAACTAATTAATAATAAACAATTTTTTTTTTTTTTACGTAAATTATTTTTTTTCCTATTCATCTACTATTACTTAGTATACAAACCGAGTTTCATTAGAATCCAGTAATTATTCAGTGATATATTATTATTTAAAAAAAAAGAACTCGAAATTTTTACTCGCTCATAAAATTTTGAAAAATTGAAATTTTCAAAAATCGTTTTAGGGTTTTACTTTCAACTTATAAAGCTACCATAATATGCTCATAAATATATTAAAATCGAATAGTCAATTTTTAGTGGCCCGCTTAAGAAATTCTGACTCAATATAAATAATTGATTTGGATGAAGTACTGATTGTTGATAACAATTGTGATGTCTGGATGTGTATTTGAATCGAGACTAGGTTTGGTTTATAAAACCCACTACTCTTGGAACCAAATAGGTTTTCTTAGTTTTTCTTAAGCATAATCTGTGGCACAAGAATGGTTTAAAGTTACGTACCAAGAGTCCCACAAAAAGCCCTATGCCAGAAGCAATTAGGGCATTTAGATCTATTCCATCGCCCTAAAAAATAGATTTGCACTTTATAATTACTTTTTAATTATAAGACTATAAAAATGATTTAAATTTAATTATACTTACACTAAGATTTGCAACTATACCACCTATCGTTGCTAGCAGAGACCCTAAATCAGATTGTCCATCTTCCTAAAAAATTATATCAATTATTACGAATAAATCATTAAATGAACTTAATTGATTGTAAATAAAACTTACGCCTCCACTAAGTCCAGCTAAGAGACCCAAAAGACCACCACCTTCACCATCTCCACCTCCTGGAGGTTCGTCATAATCATCATCATCTAAATTAGAATCTGAATCTTCTTCTGATTTTGTTTCTTCATCATCAGCTTCTAAGCTTTCTTCACCACCATCAGATTCATTAGAATTACTTTCACTATTTTCGGTACTTTTTTCTTCTTGTTTTTGAAGAGGTGGTGGTTTTAGGTCTGATATGTAATCGATATCTATTTCATTATCAAGGTCATTTCTACGAATAACTACCCTCGACTTCGTGCGTTTCATTATTTCTTTGATCAATAATTTATAGAATTTCTGAAAAATTGCTATTTTATTTAATTTGATTATGTATTTTAAATGTATACATTATGTGCATTGAAAATAACAGTGGCTTACCTTGAGTGATTGTGCAGAAATAAAGCTCACTCGTGCAAAGTTGACACACACTTTAAAATATTGTTAATTCAAACGTGTAAATAAAACAATCGCGTGTTTGTTACAGATAGCAGTAAATAAGAAAATACTTTGTAAATAAGAAATGTCTAGAATATATTATTAAGAAAATGGAATGAAAAAGTCTGATAGTATGGAGTGTGCATGTATTTTTTTTTATTTTATAACGATGTAAATATGACGTTACAATCTATAATAACAGGAGTGAATGGCGATGTAAAAATATTTATTAATATTTTGTGTATCGAGGTTATTTCATCAAGGAATTCAAATAACACGCTTGTTGCTATTGTTTTGTAGACATTGACATTACTAAAATAAAATACTTTTAATAATTATTCCATGGATCTCATGCATATTCCTTATTATCTAAAAAGTTACGGTGCAAAAAAACTCAACACTTGTTTTACCATAAACTACTCATAGTATTAAAGATGATTGATTTTAGGACGCTGACTACTATAAATATTGTGATAAAAAAAATGTTGACATTTTGTCTTCATTCATCATATTTAAGATAGAAATTGGTGAAAAACATTTTAAGGAAGCCATAAGTAATTTTCTAGAAAATAATAAATGTGGAAACTATGATGACGTTGTTGAAAAATTGAAATGATAGCAAACAGAGATAAACAAACATTTTAAAAGGAAATGTCACAATTGAAAATAGGCTCTCCCATAGATCTAGAATCATAGAAAAAGATCTGTATGATAATAGAAAACTAAGTGGATTTTACTAATCATCTGAGTATATTATATACTTACACTAGAACTACTTGAGCTCAATCCAGGAATTATTCCAGAAGCTAGTCGCAAAAGGCTGAATACATTACTGCCACCGCCATCTGAAGGATATCTTGTTGGGATGTCATCATCTACTTCATCATTGTAAGGTACTGGTGGTGGTAAATCGTAATTCACTGTACTACTTGAAACATCACTTGATCCTGCTATTGAATTATCAGTCTGAAATTGAGATTTTAACGTTATTAAAAAAAGGTCTTGAAAACTTCTGTCCTCTGATCTTTCTTGGATGATCTTAATTTTAACGAATATAATTCATATGTTTGTCTCTTTCTAACAGTTGCAGCTTTAACTTAAATGACAAGAGCAAATATATAGCTTCTTTTGTTTTAAAACATTTTTTAGATTTTTATGTTATTTTATTCATTCAATCATAAATAAATGTTATTTTTCTAAGCGAAAAAAATACTTAAAAATTATCTATTTCTTAAAAGATGTAAAACATTAGTTTTATTATTCTGTGGGCAATGATTTTATTTAGAAACGTTTAATTTTAAGTTTTATGATATGTAACTACAATAATTAAAATTTAGAAATAAGTTAATCACATGATATTGTTTTGTGTTATGGCAAAATAAATTACACTAATAAGAAAGAGATAATCTATATTTGTCCCACATTGGGCGCCAGAATAAGAAGAGATCATTATTTTGTTATTAAGCTACCCATATCGATATTTTACCAATATCAATTTTAAAACTACCAAAAAATATTAAAATCGATATACCATTCTTATTATGGTTGCTAGAAAGATGAAGGAAGAACTAGAAATTATTTCCTTTCTTACTACTACTATTTTATGATATTATATAAATACATTTTATAAAAAAAAAAAAAAATAACTAATCATTTGTAAGTTATTAAGGTACTTAATAAATATAATTTCATATTCTATACAATAAATAAAAATTTTATAGCAACTGTCCAATAGCAACTACTATTAGTCATACTTAATAAGCACCTTAATAACCAATGTTTACAATTTGGGACCGATGACCTGAAGAAGGTGGCGGGAAGCGGGTAGATGAGGAAGGCGGAGGACCGTGTTTGGTGGCGCGCTCTCGAAAAGGCCTTTGTCCAGCAGTGGACCATTACAGGCTGATGGATGACAATTTGTTGTCGGTAGAAATTTACTTTTTGTACTACCCGCATATCATGTATCCACGTAGTTCATAAACAGTTAGTACTAATTAGTATTTTGTATTTCTCTGTTGTAAGTGAATTTTATTCTTTTGGAGAAATAAATGTCTTAACCTCTTTTTCGACAGAGAACAAAAAATTAAAAAGACACTTAGTTGACAATAGGAACCATTGCAAATGTACACTAAACATCCTAGCATAGCACCAAGTAATTTAAGATTTAAAACTAATTTGATTATTTATAGCTATGTCCGAAGACGGATAGATAGATAAGTAGATTAGCACTTTAGCACAGAAAGGCAACCTCACTGTAAAAGGAGATATTGTACAGATATCAGGACAATGCAAATAGTTACATATTACTGATATTAAAAATTATAATAACATTAAATACTTAAACACCATACACATATACCATATATTACATATAAATACATAGTATGTGTGTGTGGTAAAATAATACATTATATCGGCGCGTAAATTAGGCTTAGATTAACCTAACCTTAGGTTTGAACAGAGAACCTGGACAGTAGAGGTGAGTCCTTAAGCCTACACCTTGGTCACAAGTCCAAGGCACTACTTAGGTTCCTGTCATAATTGTAAGAGATCGTAATGTCTAATTATTAATCGGTTCAGTGGCGTTATCTACGTTACATTTACCCAATAGTCCATTCAATATCACATCTACCTTATAATGTTTACAATGAATATACATTGTAAACATTATAAAAGGTTGCTAGTGCGTCTACCGACGATGAAGACTGTATCCCTTTTAGCAGATTTTTTTATTTTAGGGAATAAAGAGAAGTCACACGATCCCAGATCACGGGACCAGACTGTAAGGATCAACTCTGACCGATCGTTTTGAGTGCTGAGTTTTCGGGCGCGTTGTCATGGTGAAGCAGTACCCCGTGGAGCCTGGTGTTGGGTTGCTTGTTGCTCATTGCTGACAAAACTTTTGGCAGGCATTTTGTGGCTTTTTGATGTTAATGCTGCTTTAGTCTCATAAAGGAATTGAAACTAGATACCCCGTGAAAGTGAAGAAACTAGCGACCAAAATTTTCCCTGCGCTTCTCGATCGCTTCACTTTGGTAGGGGTTGGTTCGTTTTGAATAGCCAGACTGTCGACTGACGTTTCGTTTCTGGATAGTATTAATACGATTCAGAAATAAAGCGTCATATATGTTTTAAGTACCTTATACAAAAAATTTTTTTCCCAAAACTTTCTGAGTGGCCTGGTATTATACGATACATATATTATTGTAGAGAAGATACATAATATTTATAAGACGTCTTTTGAAAATATAAATTGAGTCGGAATGACGTATATCACGGGGTAACAAATTTCATCGATTCCATAGCTTTTACTGTTTTTTTTTTTTTTTTTATTATATAATGGGCTTACTCTTGACCCTAGTCTAGCTCTAGAGCAGAGACGAGGTCGAAGATGGAGCGAGCTCGCCCAGAAGAAGCCTGTTCACTCGCGCTTTAAAAACATTCGGGTTATATTTTCTCGGAAATACAGACGCTGGCAGGGAATTCCATTCCTTGGCCGTGCGCATTAAAAAAGATGATTTGAAGGGCTTTGTACGAATAAAGGGTATATTAATCAGGTGAGGATGAAAGCCTGCGGTGCGTCTGTAAGTCCGATGGAAGAAAGGAGATGGGGGTATGAGCTCGTGCAGCTCCAGGGCACACTCCCCAAAGTACAATCTGTAAAAGACCGTTAGACTGGCAACTTTTCTTCGATGAGCCAGAGTGTGAAGAGACTTCACCAAACTGGCGTTCCACTGAGTCCAGTGTGGCGAGTTGATATTTGGCTGTAAAGCACTTGTTATTGTAGTTTGACTGGTAGAGTCAATCGCTTGCCACTTCTAGACCGAAGGTCAAGTTGACATAACAAATTTTCGGTGCTTATAAAACTGTTGAATGAGAGGATCATACAGAATGAAGTAAAGCATGGAGAGGATATGGAGATTGCGTTGCGATTTCTGATATTGAGCCATTTTACACAATATTCAGTTGACAAAAAAAACATTAATTCTTGTGAAGTCACGTTTATGCGAATGTTGCATTGTGTTTATGCTTCACATTTTACAAAGAAAAGAAATTTACTAAGGCATGACGTCATACGCTCTGTTTGGTGTTTCAGTTAAAATGGCTAGCTGCCTACAACGACGTCTGTCTGTAGCATCGAAGCGCCCAAGGTAATGGACCGATTATGATGCAGTTTTATTTCTTTGTAATAAGAATTAGTCGAGATGCTTTTTAGTTAGCTATTGTGAACATCTGTTCAGCCGTTTGAAGACTATCAGCTCATTTCTAACTCGACAGCTGCGTGACCTTTTTATCTTCTAAAAATTCGTACGATCTTGTCTTTTATATCAGATTTTATGATTTATGAAGGATGAGGGTAATTTAAATTTTTAATTATAGTTATAGTCATATACGTAGTATCCACTCAAAATATATTTGTCTCTCAAATTATTTATTCTGTGATACTGTCATTTTGGTGTAATTGTTTCCGGAGATATTTTGCTTAAACGAGGTTATAACCGTGTTTCGTGACCATTGCAGTAAAGTTTGGTACCATATAGCAAGATAATCGAGGACAGAGTAAAGAAATCAGATTATATATAAAATACCACAGAACTACCTTGACATATGGAGTGGAACACAATACAAGCAATGGATCTTTGTTTCGCGTAAATATATTACTAGCCGATCCGCTCGACTTCGTTCGCGTGTTGCTCCGCTCCTATGGGTCGTAGCGAGATGTTACATAGCCTATGTTACTCTTTGTTACATCAGTTATCTGCTAGTGGAAGTCCCGTCAAAATCGGTCCAGCCATTTCAGAGATTAGCCGCAACAAACAGACAGATATGTATAAATCCATATGCACTTAGTAAAAATCAGTTATTTTAATAATACAAACAGACACTAATTTGTATGTACGGATAATAAATATCGCTTAATCCGTCATGATAAAATCGTTTTATCAAATGTTAAAAACATTTAATTTAAAAAAATACACTATAAAGAAAAAAGTAGACTAGATTTTTTAAAATTTAAATTTACAATCAATTATTTATTCAGTTTCATTATGTCATAAATAATAACTTTGAAGCAACTCAAAATGGCGGAGATTAACATATAAAACTTTTGACAGCAGAAAGTATTTTTAAAGGGAAATAATCTGTATGAATAAACCCTAAATATAGCTACTGACCTTTATTGTAATTTTAATATATAATTTATTTCGTCTATTAAGTTATTCATAAACTATAATATTCACGTTCATGCATGGACTTTGTGTTACTCTGTTGTATTAACTATAATAATTTAATATTATATACAAATTGTACTGTAATTTTTTATCAAAATCCAATCCAAAGATATTTATTGAATAAAGTATGTAGTGATAGGGCTTACGCTTATGTGATGACGAATCTACAAATCAAAAACTATATATAAAAACTATATTTAATATATATAAATTTTAAAAACCCATTGCAATAATTATGTCTAAAAAAATTAAAAAAATTAAAATGATATAATCCAAAAAATTTTATACCCCTAAAAAACCCCTAAGCTTACACCACTCCCAAGGTCTAAACAGTCACACAGCTCGACATGCACTTAATCCCTTATGAAACCTCTTCAAGACTTTTTTTCTAGAAAAAAAACTTAGCTTATGTTGTTTCGTAAGGTCTATCCTATATCTGTACCAAATTTCATCAAAATCGGTTTAGTGGTTTAAGCGTGAAAATGTAACAGGAAAACTGATACATTAAAATAATTGGGATTAGCTATATGACTGTGGTCAAAGATCGGATATATTTTTGTACTTTGTCATTGACAGTTTTTGCTCTACATTTTTTGTGTGAACAAGGAAGTATGAGAAATAGTACTCGTTATAACATCAATTAAAATGTTTTCTTTAGCAATTTTAATATAGATTTTTATTAAACAAAAACGCTTTGTCTGCATTGAGTCTAACGAAACTACCGGATATTCTAAAGATTCTATTCTCTTTTTCTTCATTATTACATACTTATTCTATTTTTGTAGAATTCGCAGTAAGGGTAAAAAACGGATGTCTATTTAATGAAGTGTAGAGCCTTCTTTGGACTTATCTATACTAATATTATAAAGAGGAAAGATTTGTATTTTTGGATTTTTGTATGTAACGAAGAAACATAAAAACTACTGGACCGATTTCAAAAATTCTTTCACCATTAGAAAGCTACATTATCCCTGAGTAACATAGGCTATATTTATTACAAGAAAAAAATTAGAGATCCCCAGAAATTCTCACTAAAACCAACACAAGGTGCAAAAAAATTAGCCATAAAATATCTTTCATCGCATGCGCTGCGAAAAGTATTGATGATAGAACAAAAACTCCGCGAGACCATATGTCCAACTATTGTAGTTAAGTCACTATAACTACTTATTTTTTACATTTTAAAAGTTGATAAAAATGTCTATCAAAATCTGACCATGTTTTCCATAACTTTGTATTAATTCTTATCCAAGTAAATTATTTCGTAATGAAGACTGTTTCAATACCTGTTAATTACTTTTTTAATTATTGAAATCGGACATTCGAGTCAAAAGATATTACGAAATAAAAATATCAAGATAAATAAAAAATAATCCCAGACGGGCCGCCGGCGCGGTGTGCAGTGCCTCGCAGCGCAGCGAGTAACGCGGCGATAGAGGGAGCGACAGAATGCGGGAGCCAAAATGTTAAAAAAAAATTATCCACCCGTGCGAAGCCGGGACGGGCCCCTAGTATACCTATATGTATATAAAAATATAACTTTCTAAAGGTAAATAATAGATATTTAAATCATTATAATTTGATTACCAAAACGTTCTAAATAATATATAGGTATTTAAGTATTTACTTCTTACTAGTGTCATTAATATTTCGATGTTTGTCACACAAAAACGGCTGAACAGATTTCGATGAAATTTTGTACACAGATACTTTATAACCTGGATAAATAGGCTATTTATCCCGGATACATTTATAGCTTGTGTGGGATAATAATAAATTATATTTAGTGTCGTAAGCGTCTGAATATTTTTATGTAGCTTAACAACACAATAACACTCAAAAAACTACAATAATAGATAATCTAGACGGAAGCAGAGCAGTGCTTGGGGCTCTCAACCCAGGTGCAGGATTAAAGACCTTTCTGCTATCAGTAAACACTTCTTCACTGCTCGACCTGACATCCTTTTTATAATCCAAAATACCTCCCTCATCTATTCCCACTATAATGACAAGTTGGGTCGTAGGCCTGTGTTGCCAAGTTAATATTTAACACCTCCCTTTAAATAATCTATTAACGCTTACTCGATCAAATTATTCCAATTATACCCAAAATTGGTATTTTACTATATTAATCTTATATACTAAAACTCAGGAACTGCTGGTCCGATTTGAAAAATTCTTTCAGTGCTAGATAGCCCATTTATCGAGGAAGGCTATAGGCCATATATCATCACGCTACGACCAATAGGAGCGGAGCTACACGCGGATGAATTCGCGTGGATCGACTAGTATTTTAATAAAAGCATATTGAAATTATTTTTTGTTTTGTTTTTAATTCAATTATTTTTTTAATATAATTTAAAGCAGCTTAGAGTAACATTTAACCAAAAAAGCAAAAAAAAATTACTTCATTTTAAGTAACTTACATTATCTGATTGTCTCCTCGGCCGCATCATAGGCAAACAAAAAGCATTCGCTAAAAGCGATAAAGCTAAAACAACACCAACGCTTTTACACATATTTAACACTAAAAACAGTCGTACACTAATACCACTTATTTATTAAAGTTAAAAGTTATTAACATTATTTAAGTGAGATGTTGTTTTATCGGTCGTTGCACAGTGATTGGTTTGTAACAAGACACAAGGACCTTATAACAGCAGGTTCCTGTCTTGTATACGGCGTGTTCGATAATGGAGTTTACATTTAATTGCCTATATCATTTCGCTAATAATTAGTACCACAAAGTAAACGAATATATAATTGCTTGGGTTATTTATGAGTGAGTAATGAGGGAACCGGTAATGAAAAATTTTGCTAAAATTACTTTCAATTGATGGATTTCCAACTTGTTTTTGTAATCATGTCAGTCTGAAGGTGATTTCAGTCACCTGAAATCAGTCTCGTTTTCGTATATTTCTATAGGTTTCGTCAATTTGTTTTTCCAGTAATAGCATCAATTAAATATTTTAGTTCGTCCGGAAATTAATAATTAATTAAAAATAATCTTAAGATATGATTGAAGTTAAAAATTGTTGATTGATACTCGATATTAGAAAGTCCACGTCGCCCCTCTCCTCCTTCTGGGTGGATTAACCTAACCTAACATAACCTAAATAATTTTATTATCAATAATAAAATAATAACTATTAAATTTTATCATAGACTATACTTTTTTTTGATTATCAATTTCTAATATCCCAAAATCAGGGAGAAATCCTACAAATCGGCAACACTATTAAATATTTACTCTGTGGAATAAATCACAAAGATCACAAGTGACATTTGGCTTTTGTAAACCTGATAAACGGATAAATAATAATATATTTTACATCCGTATATCCGTATCAATAGTCACTCCGATTTCTTTATTTAATTTTATTTTGGTTATTGAACAAAAATCAAATTTCACAATTTCTGTCTTCCGTTTAATAACCTGAGAAGAGAAGAAGAGCAATAACCTACAAGAGAAGTTGATGTAGAATATAATAATTAAAGTAACTTTTGTCCTAAGAAACTTTCTAATAATATGGATCATAGACTAGCCGCCCGCGTGACTTCGTCTACGTTATATGCATTTAAAAATGCTTCTGTCAAATGATTGACAGTTATGTCAAACGCCATAAGGTTACATTATAAGGTTTCCGCGGACTTAATATTTTCTTACATAACTACCTTCCTCTGTCAATAACAAACACAACAAAGAAAGAATTAACAAAATCGATCCAGTGAAATAGGGATTCATTTTTAGGGTTCCGTACCTAAAGCGTAAAAACGGGACCCTATTACAAAGACTCCGCTCTCCGTCTGTCTGTCACCAGGCTATATCTCCTGAACCGTGATAGCTAGACAGTTGAAAATCACAAATTATGTATTTCTGTTGCCCCTATACAACAAATACTAAAAATAGAATAAAACAAATATTTAAAGGGGGCTCCCGTACAATAAACGTAATTATTTTGCCAATAATGGTACGGAAACCTTCGTGCGTGAGAATAAAAGATATAAGATAAGCAAAGACAAGTGACCCTCCTAGTTTATACAAAATTATACCTTTTATAATACAATAAGTATACAATTTAAAGACAAGTTTCAAACAATTATGAACACTCTATATCAGTAGGCGTGAACGAAGGTCCCGGAATATCGACATACAAAGTGTTTCGCCACGACTTACCAAACACTTGTCGCTTGTTACTGTTCAAATTATCGACTAGAACATCCCTATTTATCTACATCCTATTCTAGGAATATATCCGCCTTCACTTCACTTTAGTATTAATAAAGAATCTAGACAAAAATATAGCCTTAAACATTTTCAGTTATAGGTAAAATTATGCAACACTATTTCTCTCTATCATATCTCACAAATGGATGTACCAATTTTGATGCGGTTTTTTCTATTTAAAAGCTGATGTAATAGAGATGAATCTTTATGAAGATTATCATAACTGATGGTATTTCCTAGACAGCAAATGGAAGGTAATGCTCCTGCATGAAGATGTTATTATTTTAATACTAGCCTACCCGCGTGACTTCATTCTCGTGTTGTCGCGTTCCTATGGGTCGTAGCGTGATGTTAAATAGCCTAAGTTACTCCTTGTTACATCAGCTATCTGCCAGTGAAAGTTCCGTCAAAATCGATTCAGTCATTTCAGAGATTAGCCGGCACAAACAAATAGACAGATAAAAATTGTAAAAAATGTTGTTGTTGGTATATGTACCGTGTGCACTTAGTAAAAAGCGGTTATTGTAATATTACAAACAGACACTCTAATTTAATTTATTTGTATGGATTGTAATGATTATAATAATAAAAACGTCATCCAAATCAGTCTAGTTAATATGAGCAGGTTTTTGGCTTAGCCATTTAAGTCAATAACCATGATATAACCAATAATTATTGGTTATAATGGAGTGCATACTTCTATAATCTATAATCATCCATTCCTATATTGGCTAAGGATTTTTGGAATCCTTAGAATGTTTGTTACTCAATTACTCAAAAACGGCTAAACGAATTTCATTGAATTTTGGCACACAGATACTTTATAACCCATAGGTTATTTTTTATCCTAAATAACCAATAATAACATATTGTTGCTTTCGTAAGCGCCTGAATATTTTTATTTAGCAAAAATACATTGAATTTTTATCTAAGTTTTGACCTTGATTAATTGTATCCGTGGGAAGCCGGGGCGGATCATCTAGTTTTAAATAAAAAAAAACCTTTTGACTTTGATTATAATAACTATGAATTTTAATACGTATAAAACTACGTAACTCGAAAGTAAAGCCTTTACTCTGTCATTTAAACCTCAAGGTTAAAATAAATACGTAAGTTATATGCTTTTATATAACATAATCTTGCGTACGTCTGTTAGTGATTGTATAACTATTAAACAACTCCTGGAGGTCAATCCAGTTATTTATTTTGTTATTACAAAAATTTTAATAAAATCTTTGTTGTTTTTCTCAGAAGCAAATGAACCAATATAAGGCGATCTCCCATTTGAAATTAATTCATTCATATTGGAGGTCAACTAAAACTGGTTCTTAAATAAAACAATCTGCTCTTGTTTTTGTATTACCTCAGGTATTTATGATAAACTTTTTTAATTATTCAAAAAACCAAATAACGATAATAATTAAGTTTAAGTGTTACTGCATATTTTGTGGTTTGGATTCATGTGCACATATTTCAAAGCAATTACGGGACAAACCGCAAGTATAAATAACTCAAAGTAATGTTTTGTAAATAGCATTGTCATTCCACATTTCCAACTTCTTGAATAAAAAAAAAATCAAGCTATACTAGTTATACTTTATTGATTTCAATCAGTGCCTACAGATGCGTCTGCTCTCAGAGGACGCAGTTTTTCTAATAATGGTATAGCAACTCCTGCTAACTCCTCCCACGCTGCTAACCTCTTGCACGGGCCACAATCGCACTCTTCTATTTCACCTTCTTCAAAACCTAGATCTTCTCCTGAATACCTGGAATGATACAAAATACACACAAAACAACGTTAATAATAAGACTAGTGAGATTTTAAACTACTATAACTACTTTACACAAGTTTCATGGAGACAAATAGATAGAAAAATCGGTAGATTGCTACTTTAAAAAATTCTATGGAGACAAATAGATAGAAAAATCAGTAGATTGCTACTTTAAAAAATTCTATGGAGACAAATAGATAGAAAAATCAGTAGATTGCTACTTTAAAAAATTCTACGGAGACAAATAGACAGAAAAATCTTTAGATTGCTACTTTAAAAAATTCTATGGAGACAAATAGATAGAAAAATCAGTAGATTGCTACTTTAAAAAATTCTACGGAGACAAATAGACAGAAAAATCTTTAGATTGCTACTTTAAAAAATTCTATGGAGACAAATAGATAGAAAAATCGATAGATTGCTACTTTAAAAAATTCTATGGAGACATATAGATAGAAAAATCGGTAGATTGCCACTTTGAAAAATTCTACGGAGACCAATAGACAGAAAAATCGATAGATTGCTACTTTAAAAAATTCAATGGAGACAAATAGATTGAAAAATCGGTAGATTGCTACTTTAAAAAATTCTATGGAGACAGATAGATAGAAAAATCGGTAGATTGCTACTTTAAAAAATTCTATGGAGACAAATAGATAGAAAAATCGGTAGATTACTACTTTAAGAAATTCTATGGAAACAAATAGATAGAAAAATCGGTAGATTGCTACTTTAAAAAATTCTATGGAGACAGATAGATAGAAAAATCGGTAGATTGCTACTTTAAAAAATTCTATGGAGACAAATAGATAGAAAAATCGGTAGATTATTACTTTAAGAAATTCTATGGAAACAAATAGATAGAAAAATCGGTAGATTGCTACTTTAAATAATTCTATGGAGACAAATAGATTGAAAAATCGGTAGATTGCTACTTTAAATAATTCTATGGAGACAAATAGATTGAAAAATCGGTAGATTGCTACTTTAAATAATTCTATGGAGACAAATAGATAGAAAAATCGGTAGATTGCTACTTTAAAAAATTCTATGGAGACAAATAGATAGAAAAATCGGTAGATTACTACTTTAAGAAATTCTATGGAAACAAATAGATAGAAAAATCGGTAGATTGCTACTTTAAAAAATTCTATGGAGACAAATAGATAGAAAAATCGGTAGATTACTACTTTAAGAAATTCTATGGAAACAAATAGATAGAAAAATCGGTAGATTGCTACTTTAAATAATTCTATGGAGACAGATAGATAGAAAAATCGGTAGATTGCTACTTTAAATAATTCTATGGAGACAAATAGATTGAAAAATCGGTAGATTGCTACTTTAAAAAATTCTATGGAGACAGATAGATAGAAAAATCGGTAGATTGCTACTTTAAAAAATTCTATGGAGACAAATAGATAGAAAAATCGGTAGATTACTACTTTAAGAAATTCTATGGAAACAAATATATTTTTACAATTACCTTTCTCCATCATCATCGTACTCTTGCTCCAGATGTAAGTCCTCTTCTACACTGTACGCTTTAACACTGAGCTTTGGTTCACCGACCAGGAAGTCCTTACCAGATTCTGGATAATAATTATTGTCCAGATTAAATTTTACCTGCAAAAATTATGATATGAATGATTAATTTCTGATTTTACTATTTGAATATTTAATTCCACATATTTGAGGGTAGTATATACAGATAAATACAATCTCGTGCACACCATGTCAGTCGTGTGAGAGCTGTGGGCCAAAAGTGACATGCTGTTGTAATATTGAAATAGTGTATGACGAGTTTGTGCTAGAGGAAGTAATATTCATTAGTGTGTGTCCATAGGGACACTACAAAAACCATGAAAAGTCGCCATACGAACATATATATTTATTCAAACTGTTCACTCACTCACTTACACACTCACTCATTTTTTCATTCATACTCTACCTGCAACTATAAAACATATATCTATCATCGTTGACAAACGTTGAGTTTGAGTTCGTCCGTTTCTTCTCCAACTTACTGCAGCAAATTCGACTATCACGAAAAAGTCTTTTTATTGTTCGGGTTACTATATATCTTATAACACTCACAAATAATGTGGTTTCCTATTGGTAAAAGAATTTTCAAAATCGGTTCAGTAAATCCAGAGATTAGCCTCTATACTATTAGTATAGATAGAGTAAAATATTTCTTACATGATGTTTTGATATTTGCGGATCACTAGCTCTCCGATCACCAAATTTAGATGCTTCACACGCTGTGAAGATAGAATCATCATCTGAAAATAAAAATCAATAAACTTCAACAGTTCTAAACAAAAAAATCATATTACTCAATAAAGGAATGAGTTCGCTTCGTTTTTATATATTTTTCTTTTGTGATTTTTTAGCTGTCTGTGAAATATATCTCTATCGTCTTTTTGAGTAATTTATTTTTTATTCTTTTCCGGCACAGAAATGGAATATTCATAATCAAAGTTTTCGACATCTGCTCTTCTTCGCTTTTTGGCTCCTAACTGCTAAATCTTACAGAATGAAGATGATTGCGAATATTAATGATCGCAGTAGTTACTTTTTTTACTAATGCACGACTTATTATTATATACTTCCTTCAACAGGAAAAAAAATTACAGCGAATTAAAAATTATTCAAAATATAATTTAAAAAAAAGATTGTTAGTTATTTATCTTTTTAAGTAAAAATCTTAAAAGATTTGTCTAGTTTTATAAAAATATGATATAAAAAAAAAAAGAATTTTCATGTGACCCCGACGTGATTTGAACACGCAACCTTCTGATCTGGAGTCAGACGCGCTACCGTTGCGCCACGGAGTCGGTGATAATATATCGCCAAATAATACATCAATATTGAGTTGAGGAACTAATGATCCGCCCTGGCTTCACACGGGCAGTAGAACAATTTTTTTTTTTTTTTATTTATTTATATATTAGGCAATAAGTATGTGTACATAACATTGTTAAATATAGTAACTAATAGGTAGTACATGAATTTATTTATAACAATATTCACTCATAAAATTAAAATTACTGATTAAAATAATCTAGAAATATATAGTGATAAGATGATTTACTTGAGTTATTAAATTTGTTTTTCAATTAAATATCTTTTAATGTTGTGGATCCTAGTGTCAAAGATGTCGAATGAATTATCAATTGATGCAAGATCATTATATAAACGACATTCAACTGAGGGAGGGCACCAGCAGGAAATTTCCTGCTCAAATATGGAGCAGCCCGACTGGCGTAGTACCTCGACCTTACAGAAGACCACAGCTAAATAACACTACTCTAAAGCAGTGTTGTGTTCCTGTTGGTGAGTAAGGTGACCAGAGCTCCTGGGGGAATTGGGGATAGGGTCGGCAACGCGCTTACGATGCTTCTGGTGTCGCAGACGTCTATAAGCTACGGTAATCGCTTACCATCAGGTGAGCCATACGCTTGTTTGCCGACCTAGTTACATAAAAAAAAAAACATACGGACGATAACATAAAAATAAAAAAAAATAACACATCATACTATAATCCCATAGTATGATGTGTTATTTTTAGACCTACATGTTAATCTGTCGTAAGTTAGCACCAACATAAACATTTTCAACCATGTCCTATTGTCTATTTAGGTTCTAATGTTCCTGGAGATCATGACCAACAACTGACTGAAAATTCCTACTAGTAAGACCAGGTATTATGGCGATTCTTTTACAGTAAAAGCTGTCATTCTGTGGAACGAGCTTCCTCGTTACATTCGTCAGTCTGAGTCTCTTAATATTTCGTCGTCGTCGTAAACGTCGTCCTATTGATTATTATTTAAATATCTAATTAACTTTTATTAATTTATGTATCAAGTATGTATTTTATATATGTATTATCTTATTTAGTGCATGTTTTACGTATTGTATGTAGTATAAGTAAGTAAATCTATAAATATATATAATTTTAATATAGTTATAAAATTGGTTTGCACCAGCCCGTTTACGTACATGAATTCCTCTCTCCAAGGGTTGCCTGGAAGAGATTGCTTTAGCAATAAGGCCGCCTTTGCATGCCTCTTAAAATGTTGTCTGTTAATCTTATGTTTCTTTTTCTGAGTGTGCAATAAAGTTTTTATCTATCTAAATGACAATGACCAATTTACACAAAACTTTAACAAATTATATGGTTTAGGTAAACCTTCCTCATAAATCATCTATATCTACACAATATTATAAAGAGGAAAGATTTGTATTTTCGGATTTTTGGATTTTTGTACTTTTGTATGTAACGAATAAACATAAAAACTACTGGACCGATTTCAAAGATTCTTTCACCATAAGAAGGCTACATTATCCCTGAGTAACATAGGCTATATTTATTACAAGAAAAAATTAGAGATCCCCAGAAATTCTCACTAAAACCAACACAAGGTGCAAAAAAATTAGCCATAAAATATCTTTCATCGCATGCGCTGCGAAAAGTATTGATGATAGAACAAAAAAATGTTTTACAATATTATAGAACGTATCAATATCTACAAAAAACTCCGCTAGACCATATGTCCAACTATTGTAGTTAAGTCACTATAACTACTTTTTTACATTTTAAAAGTTGATAAAAATGCCTATCAAAATCAGACCATTTTTTCCATAACTTTGTATTAATTCTTATCCAAATAAATTATTTCATAATGAAGACTGTTTCAATACCTGTTAATTACTTTTTGAATTATTGAAATCGGACATTCCAGTCAAAAGATATTACGAAATAAAAATATCAAGATAAATAGAAAATAATCCCAGACGGGCCGCCGGCGCGGTGTGGCGTGCCTCGCAGCGCAGCGAGTAACGCGGCGATAGAGGGAGCGACAGAATGCGGGAGCCAAAATGTTAAAAAAAATTATCCACCCGTGCGAAGCCGGGACGGGCCCCTATATATTATTGAAAATATTATTGAAATATATTATTGAAAATCGCATGAAAATTGTATCAGCAGTTTACAGCGAATAAACAGATAGACGCAGAGTTGTTTCGTAATAATAAATGTTATGTAGAGATTGTAAATAACTGGTTATATAATTAGACCGGTTATCGGTGAAATATGTTCGGCTCTACATAGCGTACTTAAAATGCAATTACTCATTGATTAGTTTACCGAATTGTATAGAGTACTAGCGGTCTGTCTTGGGTTTGCTTAGGTGAATAATCTTTTTTAAACATTTTGGCTCTCCCGCATTTCGGTGCCCCCTCTCTCGCCGAATTGAATGGAATGTCCGATTTCAATCATTCAAAAAGTAATCAACAGGTTGAAAAAGCCCTAAAAGTATGGAATACATGGTCTGATTTTGATAGCGACTTTTCTATCAACTTTTAAAATGTAAAAAAGTAATTATAGTGACATAACTACAATAGTTGGACATATGGTTTCGCGACGTTTTTTGTAGATATTGATACGTTCTATAATATTGTAAAACATTTTTTTGTTCTATCATCAATACTTTCCGCAGCGCATGCAATGAAAGATATTTTATGGCTAATTTTTTTGCAACTTGGGTTGGTTTTAGTAAGAATTTCTGAAGGTCTCTAATTTTTTATAATAATAAATATAGCTTATGTTACTCAGGGATAATGTAGCTTTCAAACGGCAAAAGAATTTTTGAAATCAGTCCAGTAGTTTTTAAGTTTATTCGTTACATACAAAAATACAAATCTTTGATAGAGACAGATAGAGACAGTAACTTAAATTAATATATACTAAATAAATCCTTTTAAATTCTATAAGTTGATTTTAACTATTTTAGAGTCCAAATGTCTAGATAAATTACGAATTCCTAGCAGCATGAAATATTTATTAACTAGTCGACCCGTCCTGGCTTCGCCCGGGTGCAATTTAACACGTGTATTTGGCCGCAATCGCTATGTCCCTGCATTTTAAATCTGCAATATCTTCGAAAATATTCATTTAAATGTCATGCTGTAAAGGGCCATATTAATCTATATAAAATGCACAATGTATTTAACGTATCTAATTGGATAAGGATTAATGCTGTATTGTTTAAAATCGCTTCGTAAATAAGCCATTATTTCCCGTAAAAAGTAAAGGATAAAAATGACAGCATAAAAAGGATAGACTGACAGCGGGAAGCGACTTTGTTTTAATACTATGTAGTGATAGCTGATTCATACTCGTTTCGCTGATGTATGATGTAAGCTACTAAATATTTTTTTTTATCAAAATGGATTCAATAATTTTCTCATTAACTTTCAATGCAATTTTAATAAAATTCGATTGAAAAATACCTGATGCTTTAAACTATGCCGCTAAAATATTTTAAATAGTATGTTTCAGAAATTGAAACTAATTAAAGTTTTTTTTTTGTTAATATTCAGTCTTAGTTATTACAATAATATTGTACGCCATATTACTAGCAGTATGGATCACATACTACTAGTATTCTAAATATTCTAACTAAGCTAAATGCTTGTGCTAGGAATCATGACTTACCGATACCAGCATACTCACAACAAACTGGTATATTTTCATCCCAATCTGATGATTGGTTTAACTATAAATAAAGGACAACACATTTGATTTTGTTTAGGCTATGAAATTTATTAGTCAGTGATTAAAATTTTTGTGTAACAAAATGTGTGAAAAGATTAAATAAAATTTAGTAAAGCCCTAGAGAAAGGTAATGCAAATGATACAATAAAAATTTATAACCAACAAAACAAAAATTATTCTAACTTACCAATAAACATAGCAAGAGCAGCAGCAGCTTTATGTGCATACATCGGCTCTAGAGGTCTATGCGCATGCGCATTCCATAGCGCTCGTGCGAGCAGAGCGGCAGCAGGAGCATCTCGAGCAATCGCTGCAGAGCAGAGTGCTCGTGCTGCAGCCTCTCCTGCTCCTCCTGCACATCCTGCCCCTCCAGCGCCACACACGTTCACTAATACACCAGCAGCTGCACAGCGAACGCTGGGATCCTCTGTTAATAGAAATTATATTTGTATTGCTACTTTTTTGAAAAAAAATCAAAAAAAGAAAAGACGTATCTATACTTGTAGTTTAGAAAAGGTACACAGTAGATGGCTGTAGGGAATAGACTGCAGAAGCTATTTATTACAAGCTATTTATTAGCTTACTAGGAGGGGTAAAGGGAGTACTAGTAGTATGTGATCCATTCTACTAGTAATCTTTAAAAAAAAAAAAGAAATTAACTATGACAAAGTTGTTAAAACTTTAGTTACTACAACACTTGGAAAACATGAACTATATAATGGTTTGTCAACAATTGTTGATGAATCAAATGACAAGATAAGCAATGCAATGGTCTACATTAACAGAAGTTTAATTTAACATAAACTATCAAGGGTGTTAACACCTTAAAAATAATCCGTATAACCGACTTAATCAGCATACTGTATAATATCGTACCATGTTGTTGAAAAGGTGGTAAAGCATCAAGAGCTCCTTCCAATACAATAAGCTGAGCAGCTTGGGTTGATCTTGATAGGTTCCCAAGAGCACGAACAGCTTCACAAGCTGCTATATTCGAACCTCTAATCCAGCGACATGTAGCTAGGTGAAACATTAAAATATTACAATCAATGTAACTAGGCAATGATTATATTTGTATTGAAAATGTTTGGGCTGTTAAGCAGGATATACACAATTTTTAAATTCGTCTACTAGCTAATTATCATCATATTTCCAACCCTGAACGGTTTACTACTGACCAAGGATTTTTCTTAACACATATCACTCAAAAACTCGTAACCTATTGGTTGCTCTTGCTACCATAGCAATTGAATAAAAAAGTATTAAAACATCTTTACCTTTACACAATAGCTCTAGAGTATTATTCTGAGGATATGTATCAGAATGTTCTAGATAAAATGTGACATTGTTTAACGTCGCTAACACAGCCATTGCTAATTCCTCCCGACGTTCTAAACTGGCGGAATCCTTTTCTGTTAATCCGTTTACCTTAAAGATATTGTTAAATTTGTATAAAATATTTGCCACATCATTTTGGTACTAAATAGACAGACACTGCTATTACCTTACTATTAGAAGATTTTTCAGCTACATCCAAACAAGATAAAAGAGCTCGAACAGTTCTGTCAGCATGATTTGCCGCTAAACCTCTACCAGCTAGGTCAGCTAAACACAAATTCGCCACTACCCGCACTGTCTGAAATATGGATATTATCATTGATGTATTAACTTACACTCTTTCTTCTTTTATTTTCTAACATGATATTTCAAGAATTGTTGCCACAAATTTCATTTCTATTATTGTTTTCCTTAATGCATTGTCTTTATGTAAGTCAGTCACAGACAGAGGAAGATGAAAAAGACCTAATGAATACTAAATAATTCAATGAATTCTTACTTTTATGAGAACATCTTCATTTGAGCCATCAGATCCACCCAGATCAGTTCCTAAATGTAAAAAAAATAATTTTGATAAATAGAAAGCAGCACTATTAAACATTTTCATTTTTTCTTCTATTATCTTACCTACTAAATGAAGATCAGGATCAGATTCAGCATCTCTATTATCACTTTCATTCCTATTCGTATACGACTCTAATATTGTTAATAGAACATCTACACCACCTTCTTCATTGTAAATCTAGAAATAATAAAATTTATTGCTAATTTATTCATAATAAGCTCAAGAGTTTACTCTTCTTCTCGTCTAAAGGTCTTCCATATCAAAAACAAATATAGATTTTAAATAATATTTATTTTAAGTCAAAGTATAAATTTATGTAAAATTAAGCAATAACATATCTTGTTAGTGTTTTCCCTCTTTATTTACATAACATTGATTATGTACGCCGATTAAGTGTCATTGAACGTAGCCATTATGCAACATAACTGTATTGTAATTTGTCTTTATATAGAAGAAGAGCCTAAGTTTTTCTCACATTTATTCTCGCCTGCTCATCCGCAGCAGCCATATTCCCAAGTGTGTACGCAAGTCGTACAGCAAGCGGTGCTCTCGATGCGCACGCAGCAAGCGCTGTCAATAGTGAGTTGGCACTGGTGGGGCAGTTACATAGCCATGCACAACATGTGTCTTCCGCTGATAGTACACTAAAATAATATTTTATTGGAAACGAAATTCTTGAAAATATAAATATTTTGAACAATCCAAATTCCATAGATATTAATAATATGAGACGTACTGTATTGTAAAAGTATCTTCTATACAATATGATATAGAATTTCCTATATGAAATAGGAATGGGTAAAAGAAACTATAACATATATTAGGAATAGAAACTAGTGGTTCTATTTTTAAGGGACGAAGAGAGGTAAATGTGACAAAATGTATAGTAAAGATAACGACCAAACTGCAAACTACCTTAGACACCTCGCCACATTAGTCATCACATCACGATCGGTGTGTAACGTAAGTGCCGCCAGCAGCTCACCAAGTGCACCGCTCGTTGCGAATGTTATTCCCTCCCCACCCTCACATCCCGCTAGATTTCGTAACGCACCAGTCACTTGATACAGAGCATGTGTTGCTTGATCACTCACTTGACGAGGCCTTTCTGCTTTCTGTTTGTAAAAGTCTTATATAGCATCTATATAAATGATTTGTACTTTCTATTAGCTCTTTTTGTCTTAAAAAAGCAGCTATTATGATAAAAGCATGTGAAGTGCCCTTAAATCATTAACTCGAGCTAACTTCTATCAGACGAATTAAACTTAGTTGAAATTAAGAAGCATAATACCATAGAAATCAATATAACTAACCGCATTATTAAGTATCTTCAAATGTAACGCAGCAAGATGTAAAGCTCCTGCACGATGCGCTAAAGCACACAATCTTGGTTCAAGTGCTAAGAAACGTAATGCACCAGCTGCGTACACGCAACACTCACTTTCCGTTATAGGATCTATTCTTCCACAGCCTTCTACTACAAGTTCTGCAAACAAAGGTTCATAAGCATTAACTTCTTTAAAATAAGTTCCTTCTATTTGCTTTCATGGTCTATTTTACCCTTTATATTTCGGGGGATGCATATATATTACCAAAATATCTTTCTCTAACCAACCCGCTTGATTAGAGAAAGATTGAATATTAATTGAATATCTAGCATAGCCATAAAATACTTGCCCAAAAGATTGCTATTCTTAAAGAAATGGTCGTTCTTATCATTCCTTGCAATTTTAAATACCAGCTTACAAGCAGCTGCTAAATGTGATCCTGTCACCCGCATCTAAAATTTAAATGAAATGTTATAAGTAATTAGAGAACTAAGTCAATAGCCTTAATTACTGAGGGATATAAAATATGTACCGTAAGCATAGCTCTAGCGATGGCTACCAATATTCTCTCATCATCGCTATCTATATGTGTGTATAGAGATCGAAGGACTAATTCCCGAAGACTGCTACTCGGTGACGTTTTTGTTATTAAATTTTGTAGGGAATGCAACAGGTTCAAAATATGTTCATTATCTCTATTCCTGTGTGATAATGCTTCTGCTAATTCTAGTACTGTCATACTGCAAAATAATATAAACGGAATATTATATTAACATGCTAATAAAGTAGACCATGAAGAAAGTGAAGATCATGGTGCAGAAATAACATTTGACCGTATCAATCATTTTTAAATAATAATAATATTGTAATATTACAAATTTTTTATTGCACTGATATAGTAAGCAAACAAAGAAACTTAGCATCTGATTAATCAGCATTGAACAAGTAATAATTAAAGAAATAAAAGATAAACTTAAATCTTACTTATCATAATCATTATTCGAAGAACTCGGTAATTGAACAGCCAAATGTTTAACAGTAACATCAGAAAAACCAGCTAATTCATATGATGACGATTTTTCAGTAACAAATTGTTTTCTTTTACTAGACGAATCTGGACTTAATGCTGAAATGATAAATATATTTAAATGACTACAGTTGTTCTTTCTTCTTCTTTGTTTCTTCCATTCTTTGTGTGTAGTTCTTATCTATTATGTAAATAAATAAAATACCACTTCTTTGTGATTTAAAGATACTAAGGATAGATATAGAATTTTTTTAATGTATTATAGGAAAAAAACTTCTTACACTTTTTAAGGTCAACCATCTTTCTATCTATACATACAGATTCATCCAAATTCACAAGTGGTTGCGTTACACATATTGATTGAGCTAAATTTAAATTTACATTACTGCCTGTAAAATCAGTATATTCTTATATTTCTAATCTTTTGTTATTTGTTTACGTATTAAATTCTGCTATCACATAGTTTTTCTAAATATATTACTTATACTATAATACCTTCATTAGCTTGTCCTACAGTATTCCTTCTATGTAAAGGTTTACTCCTACCACTGAGATGTGGTAGCTTTGGGAATCCACTCCATCCATCCCCTGAACGATCGGGTCGGTTAGGTTTAACCTGAAGTTGATGTAATTTTCATCTAAAGCTTATCTCAAAAACCAGCACATTAATGAAAGAAAGTATAAAGATATACTTTTATAAAAAAATAGATAGTCATGGTTAAAATTTACTTTAGACTTGTCTTGAATATTATTTTAACTCCGTTTAGTTTACTTACTGCAGGTTTTTTCTTTGTGTTTTGAGTTTCTGTAAATTGTTCTTCGTTGGCATCGTCTTCATCAAGACTACCAAAATGTGGACCTGCTGTGACCAAAGTATCTTCACCACTTTCTGATAGAGTCAAGTATTTGAGACTGAAAACATAATCAATAATTAATACAATGTTTCTCTTCTAATTAAGTATTTGGTATTAATAATAATAATAATAAATATACTTTATTGTACACCAAATATTACAAAAGTAAGCCAAAAAATTACACGATTATTTGGTATTAGTATAGAATTTAAATCTTTGAATCTCATTATAGCTTTGTCTATGATTAAAACATATGCGTTTGTCTTTGCAGTTGCTGGTAGTTTGTTTTCTTTTAGCAATAGAATCTATATCCTATGTAGAAGCTATAGAAGCTACAGAAGATAAATATGGTGGTTACTCAAACGCGCTAGGAGGTCGCTGGTCCTTCTTGCGTGTGCGTTCTGTGAATAGAGTGCGCTGTGGTTCTCGTGGTGTGAAGGGCCGGCGAGTGCGCAGTGGACGAAGTACACTCGAGCCGATGCCAGTTAAGTTATTCATTTCTGTTGGCAACATTAAGAATCTGTACACACAAATTGCTATATCTATTACTAATATTATAAATGTGAATAACAAAAGAACGGCTAAGCTGAATTAGACACATAATATACTTTTTTATCACTATAGTAGTAGTGCAGTAGTTTGGAAGTGTAGATAACCCTAAATTTTCTATGAATATGTGAGTGTGTTTGTTAGTGTTAAGATTATTAAGTGAGTGAGTGTTTCACACACTTCATTTCACTCTGGGCGCAGTTCAGAGGTTACATGCAATAACAAATAAAGCTAGAATCCTTAGGTTTTCTGTTTTAGAAATTATTATTGTATATTTTGAAGTGAAACTTCTTTAGAATCGTTGTGATTTCAAACCGGATGCAACGGAAAAAACGACAGGTAAGAGACACAAATACAAAAATGTGTAGGAAAGAATGAGACAGAAATATACAAAAGGACAGGTAAGAGACACAAATACAAAAATGTGTAGGAAAGAATGAGACAGAAATATACATACTATTTTATATTATTATATATATTCATCTCATTCTTTTGTCGATTTACTGAAGTTTCACTTCTATCGTGTGTGAATCGCACACACACCTTTTTTTATTTTTTTACTAATTATATTTCATCCAAATAAGTAGTCCGTAATTCACAAGAAGGAACGATTGTTTATTTAAAACGTTGTCATGGCAAATATCTCTATTATCGGTACTCGTGGAAAACACTTATTGAGTTCTTGAAACCTTTTTAGGTTATTTATTATTCTAAAATTACTCACATTTTGAATCAAACATTAAACGTAGTATTTTTGTTTTAAGTGTATAATATTTTTGAAATGTCAACTATCAACAGACAAAAATTCTAGTAAAAAATATTTCAAAAAAAAAATTGGACCGACTTCATAAAGTAAATAATAGTAGTAAAAAAACTAAAAAGTAAAAAATATTTTTTGAAGTAGGTTAATTTTTTTTTTAATATTTTATTTTTCTCTTTTTATCAGCTTACCTAAATATCTTCAAAGTATACTATTATTTGTCAGTACGTCCCCATAATATTTATAGAAATATCCTGTAACTCCTAATATTCAGATATTTTATAGATCAAAATATGTGAAAAACATTGTAAGTGCCTTTGAAATTTGAGGGTTTTCCTTGATTTCTCCGGATTCTACCATCAGATCCTAACTTGGTTTGAATGGGTCCACGTAGAAAGTGCACGCTTTCGAATAAAAAAATATTTTTTTAAATCGGTCCAGGCGTCTTCGAGTAATCGGGGAACATACATAAAAAAAGACTTTGATGAATTCCTCTTTTTTTTGAAGTCGGTTAATAAACGAAGAATTTTACCTTGGATTTATTTACAACTTGTGTTAAAGATATATGTAACTATGTCCTAAAATATACCGGGATAAAAAGCCGCCTTATACACTCTTTTTTTCTCCGTCGCTGTGTGAAGTACAAACAAACACTTTCACATTAACAATATAGTAACTTAAATAAAATAAATCGTGAAGCTCATTACTAAAATAACAAGTAAATGCCTAGCAACACCTTGGTTACCACCAACAGGACCTTATATAAGTTCAGCTACCTTAAGTTTACCCTAACAGTTCGTTTCTTTTAGTTGTTTCTTTCTTATTTCTGTGTAATAGAGTTCGAAATAGTTAATCTAGCATTTATGTAAATTGTACTCCACTTTGACGCCGTAAGCAAATTGTCTTAAGTCATATTTTCGAATTCTTAGAAATATGTGAGCAAAAAACTGTTCACAATAAAGCACTAAATATATATATGTGTCGGAAGTCGAGGACAGTCGACATAACAAAAACGGTGAGAGCTTCGCTACCTGCACCTGCCATCTGCGCGTGCCACATGCAAGTGCCACCAGCACATGCACCTCACGCCACCTGCGTGTGGCCACCTGACGTGCAGGCACAAGTGCGTTTCAATAATAGGTTTTGCTATAAAATGTCGATCACGCGCCGAACTAAAGTAGTCTTACTAGAGCCGCCGTAGCGATCGGTTCTCCTCAAAGTTGGACGTCTCAATCTAAGTATCATGTGACTTCTTACGTTTTATTTATTGGTTAGCCTCGTGTTGTAGGCCCTGCTTGGATTCCAAAAGTTCCTCAAAACTCAACGTGATTTCTTGTTAATTATGATGTTGCCAACACTACTTTCAGTAACATTCTGTTACTTGTGATGCTGGCACAAATGACAAACTGTATATTATACGATTGTGCTAACGTAAAGATAAAAGCTACCCAAATAAATATACCGCCATGACGGAGACATTGATTCCATCGCGAGTATTCTAGCAGTAACGCTGAAACTCTGAGTGTTAAGTATAACCATCAGGAGATTATTCTAGTCAAGCCGTCATACTTTTGGTTTATTTACTTAACAGAACCAATTGAACTTATCTTGAGGATAAGAAGCTTACAGCTGCATTTTCACCAGAGATGAGAGAGGATGTATAGAGAGGGGTGTTTTTGTTAAGAACCAATTGAATCGCTTCATTCGATACACTCCTGAGAGCGAGGCTAGGTCTTGTGGAAACGCATCCTTATTGGGAATGATAGCTCGTTCAAAAATCTTTATACCTCAGCGAAGAGAGGGCAGGTCAACTAGTTTATAACAAAACCGTATAGCTCAATAATTTCACATTTTTATATCATCACTCCATAAAGAAACAAAGAAAATCACATCAATCGCGTGACTGAGCGCCTTTTATATTTGATGGCGAATAAATCGTAAACTATGGTGTTGGTGTATCGTTATATCATGGATGATACATGAATATAAAGAATATAAATAAACAATTCATGAAACACCTATATCTATTTTATTTTTTAACTGAAGCCCCGGCTTCGCTCGATTCTTATAGAAAATTCTAATATAACAGAAATATTCTTGAGAAAGGATTAGTTTCCTATAAAAACTACATCCCCTACTAATCCTTAACTAAACGCTAACATTCCCTATTTTACCTCCTCCTAATGTACGACAATCCGCTCTTATTCAAATGTAGTGTTTTTACAACAATTTTGTTAGCTTTGATTGAGTGTCTAGCCAAGTTCAGTAGCGCAGTAGTATGTAAATATTACACGAACCATTTCAAGCTACTTTTGACCCCTTTACAACTCTACCTAAACCCTATTTAACCTACACACGTGAAATTTTGAATATTTATTAAAGCCCCTTGTCTAGAATCCAGCACTTTTAGCCTTTAAGAGAAAACTAGTCAAATTTTGAGCTTAATTAAATATCTCAATCTCATCTCAAGTGAATTAAAATTGTATTTTGTACATAATTGTCTGTTCAAATTTATGTTAGTCTAATTTTAGGTTGAGACAGTGAAACTAAGCTGTGGAGGCGAGTATCGTAATTACATAAAGGAGCTCCTTAAGCCTACACCTTGGTCACAAGTCCAAGGCACTCCTTGGGTTCCTGTCATAATAGTTAATGTGAGAATAGTGCGAGATCGTAACGATTAATTATATCCTGCCCGTATTGCGCCCGTATAGCTTTTATGATGGGCCATCCATTCCTTCATCCTATCCTATCACTCTTTTTCTTTAGTTTCCGGTAAATATAAAAGACTTATTAATTAGCGAACATTTAGGTAGTACCGAGAGCAGCATTGTGTTTCTGCTTATAATCTTACGACAGTTTACAATAACGCTATTTACAATTTGCAAAAACATATACATATGGGGCGTACAAAACCCCACACACACACCTGTGGAAGCTGGCTGGGCCCGGTTTCAGCTTCTTTAAATCAAGGGTTATCTACTGTCAGTTAGGTGATAAAGACACACAGTACTCACAAGTTCTTGATGATTTCTTGTCTTCTTTCTAATCTTCCTTTGGCATGCCCGTTAAACGTTTCACACAATAACACAAAATAGTTCTAAATAGTTCGCACTCCACCACCAGTCTGTTTTCGTCAGGGAAGGTTCAATTAAGTAGCGTTTGGGATATAGCACACACAGGACTCGGGATGTTGTTAATCAATAAAGGGATCAACATGGGGTGTTGACACCGTGCGCGTGGGCCGCTCTCAATGATTACATCACGACTGCCTCTGCCGGCGTCTTGGCTAACACTACCCCGCCCGCGCTTTATAAAAAATCTAGTAAACAACATATATTTTAAAATGTTACATGTTCTTGAAACTATAATATATTAAAGATTTTTGCATAAAACACACACATAAATCTAATTTCTTTTGTCGGCGAAATTTACGATGTATATTCTTTATATTGAACTTGGCTCTCATTTCACGTTTATGTTTTTAATGGGTATTATAGATACCCGACTTGCTCGACTACATATTACTGTCTTAATTGAAATGAGTAACATGTATTGTATTTAGTGATCGGGCAGCAGAGAGGTTTGGTCGCAAGCCCCTGTCGTTGCTCGGCTTCCTGTCATGATACCTATAATTTCTCACAATAAACTCACCAGCAGTGATAGCAGCACGAGCTTCACTGATAATCTCAGCAGAGGTCTTGCGTCGTGGTGCATAGAAAGGTGCGCCGACGACGCGTTTCGTACGATCACCCATTTCTTCTGGAAATTACATTATTAACATTGAAATCGATTGAAAAAAGCTGTAACACAGAGAAAATAGAGGATTTGGTTTATACAGATATATTTATATTTTCTCCGTCTGATCTCGGTCTCAGTCAATTCGTACAAAAATCCATATCATACCTTTACATACATAGATGTGTAGTCACAAAGTCGCTTTATCTCATAAACTACTCAACGGATATTAATGCGATTTTTATCACTAGACAGAGTGATTCAAGAGGAAGGTTTACATGTATAATACATGTATATTATAGTGGGCAACAGTACCTAAACTCGTTTTGCCCATTGAAGCTGCTTAAAAATATTTCTAACTTATTCTATATGATGAGATCATAAGGTGATTTTGTTCCTAGAAACTTAATATATATATTTATTAATTAGTTTATAACTTCTATAAATTGTATACAATCTTAAAGGTAAAAAAGATAATTACGGAAACACCAGACTCTGACAAAAGCACAAAAAATAAAAGACCCCAATTTCTATATTAATATCTATTTAAATCTTATACTAATATATGTCGGGGATTTTAAAACGATGTGAAAGGAAATGGAAGGAGGGAGATGGGGAATATTGGGAACACTACAAGGGGTGATGGTAATGAGTGGAATATTGGGTAAACGCAACGTAGATACTCCTACTGAACCGATAAATGATCAAATATGATCTCTAACAATTACGAGAGAAACCTAAGCAGTGCCTTGGACTTGTGACCAAGGTGTAGGCTTAAGGAGCTCCTTTAAGTAATTACAACACTCACCTCCACTGCTCAGGCTCTGTTTAAACCCAAGGTTAATCTCACATAAACCTAACCGAACACAAGGCTAACCTAACCTAAGGCTAACCTAACCTAACATAAGACGAGGTAATTACATTGTAAGGTACTCACGTGACCTTGATCGGACAGCACTCCTAGCACTAACACAACACTGCACAACACTATCACTATTTAGACACTACTTCACTTCTTGAGAGACCGCGCACGACTAAGACTTCAGTTAGACTGTCGATCGCATATAAAGGTTCGAGGGTAGATACTGTCAAAACAACGGAAGTGACTACTACCCCACTCCAACGCCATAGACAACGATAACGATTCGATTAATCGATAATCTTTTACTATGCTCCGACATATATAAAACTGAAAAGTTTGTTTGTTTGAACGCGCTAATCTCAGGAACTACTGGTCCGATTTGAAACATCCTTTCAGTGTCAGACAGCCCATTTATTGAGGAAGGATATAGGCCATATATCATCACGCTACGACCAATAGGAGCGGAGCTACACGCGGACGAAGTCGCGCGGGTCGACTAGTATAACATATATACATTACAATAAAAAAATTTCAATTATAAAAAAGTTATCAAAACAGTTCAACACTGAAACATGAAATTGAAGATTTGAATTAAAAAAAATAGTCGACGATGAGTCATCAATGTCCGTATTGGTTGACACGGTTTGATGACTGACCTACTTCATATTATCTATAGATCTGTAAAATGAATATATTATAGACGAGCGGCCCGCCCTCGCTTCGCTTTGGTTATTGAAACCAAAATTATAATCTATATCCCTAAATTGTCACTCGATATTAGTGTAGCTTTTGCTTTAATCTTTAGCTTCATGAAGTATAACTAACTAGCTGGACCCCGCGGTTTCACCCGCTATATCTTGGATAATTCACACTATATCATTATAATTTATAGCCTATGTGTTATTCTGATGTGTAAGCTGTATTATTGTAAAGTTTCATCAAAATCCATTCAGTAGTTTTGCGTGAAGAGTAACAAACATCCAGATATCCATACATTCTAACAAACTTTCGCTTTTATAATAATAGTAGGATTGAAAAGAGAAAGAAACTGAGTAATAAGATGGATAATGAGAGAGAGATGGTTAGAGAGGGAGAGCAAGAAAATAAAGAAATGTACAGAAAGAAGTGTAAAGAAACATAGAATGAAAGAAAAAGAAAATTGAAAATAAAATAGAGAAAAGAAGGGAGAGAGAGACAGAAATATTGGCAAAAAAAAATCAAGTTTGTTGTATGGGAGCCCCCCTTAAATATATATTTTATTCTGTTTTTCGTATTATAGGGGGCAACAGAAATACATTATATATAATGTTTATAATATATAAGAAATACATTATTGCAACACCACATAGTCTATGTTACCCTGAAGGAAAGTAGCTTTCTACGCACGAAATAATTATCAAAATTAGTTCAGTAGTTTTGGATCCTATTCGCAACAAACTAACAAACAAACAAATTTACTTTCCTCTTTATATAATAGTGTGATTTGACACTCATTGTTTGACTATTTAATTAGAATTTAAACAAATAAAAAATCTAGAATAGAATCAAAACACAACACTAATATTTTAACCCAAAACACACTCTTCACCGACATTAAGTAAAATTGTTATTATGAACTAAAACGACTTTTCAATTAATCTATAACTCTTATTCTCTTCTCTCACTCACTGTCTTCTGTCTCACTCACTTTTTCTTTTATACAAACCTTGTCGTGATAACTAACAACAAAAAATTATCCGGTTAGGTGCTATCGTTCTGAAGTTATGAGCTTCCAAACATAGACGCAATTTATTTTTATTTATATAAAAAATATAAAATATAAACTATTTATGTATTAATATATTTACCGTAATAATTTTCCGCCCATAAACCGTAGGGCGGGCGTCACCTACCGCGTTTAGTGTAATACTGATTCATGTTTACATCAAACACGCATACTTTTACTTTGTTACTCTATCTTATCTATACTAATATTATAAAGAGGAAAGATTTGTATTTTTGTATTTTTGTATTTTTGTATTTTTGTATTTTTGTATGTAACGAATAAACATAAAAACTACTGGACCGATTTCAAAAATTCTTTCACCATTAGAAAGCTACATTATCCCTGAGTAACATAGGCTATATTTATTACAACAAAAAATTAGAGATCCTTAGGAAATCTCACGAAAACCAACCCAAGGTGCCAAAAAATTAGCCATAAAATATCTCTCATCGCGTGCGCTGCAAAAAGTATTGATGATAGAACAAAAAAATGTTCTACAATATTATAGAACGTATCAATATCTACAAAAAAGTCCGCGAGACCATATGTTCAACTATTATAGTTACGTCACTATAACTACTTTTTTACATTTTAAAAGTTGATAAAAATGCCTATCAAAATCAGACCATGTTTTCTATAACTTTGTATTAATCCTTATCCAAATAAATTATTTCGTATTCAAGACTATTTCAATACCTGTAAATTACTTTTTGAATTATTAAAATCGGACTTTACATTCAAAAGATATTACGAAATTAAAAATATCAATATAAACAAAAAATACACGACGACGCGACGGGCCAGTATAGCGACTCAGCGCAGCGAGTAAAGCGGCAAGAGAGGGGGCACCGAAATGCGGGAGGGCCAATATATTTTTAAAAATAATATTCCACCCGCGCGAAGCCGGGATGGGCCGCTAGTACTAATATATAAAGCTAAAGAGTTTGTTTGTTTGAACGCGCTAATCTCAAAATCTGCTGGTCAGATTTGAAAAATTCTTTCAGTGTTACATAGCCTATTTATTGAGGAAGGCTGTAGGCTATATATCATCACGCTACGACTAATAAGAGTGGAGCTACACGCGGACAAAGTCGCGCGGGTCTACTAGTAACTATACATATAACTAGCTGACTCTGCAAACGTTGTTTTGCCATATAAATTAGGGGTGGCCTCCCTTATCACTTAGGGGGATGAAAAATAGATAGTAGCCGATTCTCAGATCTACTGAATATGCATATAAAATTTCATAAAAATCGGTAGAGCCGTTTCGAAGGAGTATGGTAATTAACATTGTGACACGAGAATTTTATATATAAGATAATATACCTAATGGAATGTGTATAACTTTACATAGTATAAAAAAAAGTCGCTTCCAACTATCTTAACGCTTAGATATTTTAAATTACGCTACGGATTTTAATGCGGTTTTAACCAATAGATAGAGTGATTCAAGAGAAAGGTTTATATGTATAATACATGCATATTATAGTAGAGAAATCGCACAAATCTGGGACGAGTCGTTAGTAGAAATTTTGTATGTTTATTACGCAAAAGTTACTGCACCAAATTAGATACAGTTTTCACAGTAACATAGCTGCAAGTATAACTTAAAATATATACTTATATTATTATACGATGAAAACAATATAAAATATCGCATTCCCTTTATCACTTTTATAACCTTCATTTATCCTGACACGAATACAAAAATAAGTATTTAACCTTGAAATAAAAAAACTCCGAATAACTTCCACAATTTGTAAAAGTATCTTCTTTACATAGTACTAGGGGCCCGTCCCGGCTTCGCACGGGTGGATAATTTTTTTTTAACATTTTGGCTCCCGCATTCTGTCGCTCCCTCTATCGCCGCGTTACTCGCTGCGCTGCGAGGCACTCCACACCGCGCCACACCGCGCCGGCGGCCCGTCTGGGATTATTTTTTATTTATCTTGATATTTTTATTTCGTAATATCTTTTGACTGGAATGTCCGATTTCAATAATTCAAAAAGTAATTAACAGGTATTGAAACAGTCTTCATTACAAAATTTATTTGGATAAGAATTAATACAAAATTATGGAAAACATGGTCTGATTTTGATTGGCATTTTTATCAACTTTTAAAATGTAAAAAAGTAGTTATAGTGACTTAACTACAATAGTTGGACATATGGTCTCGCGGAGTTTTTTGTAGATATTGATACGTTCTATAATATTCTAGAACATTTTTTTTGTTCTATCATCAATACTTTTCGCAGCGCATGCGATGAAAGATATTTTATGGCTAATTTTTTTGCACCTTGTGTTGGTTTTAGTGAGAATTTCTGGGGATCTCTAATTTTTTCTTGTAATAAATATGCCTATGTTACTCAGGGATAATGTAGCTTTCTAATGGTGAAAGATTTTTTGAAATCGGTCCAGTAGTTTTTATGTTTATTCGTTACATACAAAAATACAAATCTTTCCTCTTTATAATATTAGTATAGAGTATAGATATAGATAAAATGAAGTCGCTTCCGCTGTTTGTACGCTTAGATCTTTTAAACTACTCAATGGTTTTAATACGGTTTTAGCACTAAATAGAGTGATTCAAGAAGAAGGTTTATATCTCTGTCTGTAAAGCTAAGGTTAAGCTAACATAAACCTAACCTTACACAAAACGTGGCAACAACATTGTAAAGCATTCACGTCACCTTAACCGGACAGCACTCCTAACACTAACACTATCGAGAGACTACATCACTCCTTGAGAGACCGCGCAAGACTAAGACAACAATCAGACTGTCGAAGGCATATAAAGGTCTGTCTGGTCTGTCGAGTCTGTCAAAACGACGGAAGTGACTACTACCCTACTCCAGCGCCATAGATGGCAATGACGATTCGATCATTCGATAATCGTTTACTATTATCCGAGTCGCTAGTATATTATAAACTTTACAGAACAGTACTTTTTCAGGATTAAAAGTACGCTATGCGTTAGTCCACCTTCTGAAATATCCGTGTACCAAATTTCATTCAAATCGGTTCAGGTGTTTTAACGTGACTCGTACACAAACACTACAAATCTACGATTTTATTATATGTATAGATATAGACTAGTCGATCTCCCCGGCAGTCCACAGTTTTTTTTACTACCTATAAATACTAGATTTATCAAAAACTTAAATTTCATATATTATTGCTATAAAAATAATCAAGCTCTTATGAGAGTAAGTATATTTTATTATTATCCCGCAGGAACTATGAATTTTGTCGGAATAAAAAGTAGCTTATGTGTTAAACCGCCTTATAAAGTATCTGTGTGCCAAATTTCACTGAAATCCGTTCAGCCGTTTTTGTGTGATTGAGTAAAATATCCAATCATACAAACTTGCACATTTATAATATTAGTAAAAAAGAAGATGAGAAAATATGTAGTTAGGTTAGGTTAGGTAAAATAGATGAAAATAATACTATTTAAAAAAAAAAGCTAAACAAACCATTAAAGTATTACCTTAATTTGTAGAAATCTTAGAAATAACTTATCTAGATTATATCCTGAACAAACAAAACTTTATTTGATAGTCAGGGAAATTAAATTTGATTTTCTCTACTATAATATGCATGTATACATATAAACCTTCCTCGAGAATCACTCTATTTATAGTTGAAAACCGCATTAAAATCCGTTGCGTAGCTTAAAAGATCTAAGCGTACAGACAGCGAGAAGCTTTGTTTAATACAAAGTTTAATCAAAAAATGTTTAACGCCTATAATGTAAAGTAATCAGTAATTACAATTATCATATTAGTCAGTCACCTATCGATTAGTTTGGTGTCGCCTTGACTACAAACTACAAACACTCGTAAATGTGACGAACTTAAGCCTTAACTACTTCCTTATTGAACGAGCATATATATATAGCATACTATAATGTACAGGATTACTTAAATGATGAGAATGCTTGGAATCTAAGTGCCGTTGACTCTCAAGCTAAATCATTTGTATAACAGACTATGTAAACATGGTTTATTGAACAGAGCGACTGTTGAGTTTCTGGCCGGCTCTTCTCAACAGAAAACTGCATTCCGAGCTGGTGGTAGCTTTAGACAAACTAACTGACCGACCAAATTTTGACATTTCATAAGTACTTTTTAAAAATGGTCTAGTTGAAATAAATAATTTTGAGTTTGAATTAATTACACAAGTCAACAAAAAAAAACTTTTTTTGTGTCTGTTATTTAATGACTATTGTCTGAGTGTTTACATTGAAAAATAACCAAAAACTCAATTTATGAAGAAATAAGTTAGTGGAGAGTAATATTAATTGGTTATACTTTAAAACAAAATGGCGACAAGGCGCGCATTCTATTGTATTGAGTGTATGTATATCTATTACAAACTGTAGCAACTACTTTTGTATATGACTGAGTCGCATAATAGCATACAGACTTTACTTGTCGAAATAATATGAAATTTTCTATGAAAACGAAATTTCTAGAAAAGCAAACTTTAACCAAAAAACCTATTTTACCCATTACAAGTAAGTAAGTTGACATTTTGTAGTCAGACTGAAAATTCATGTTGACCGGTGTTATTAAAGGAAAAGTTTGAAAAAAAAAGAATAAAAATTCGGGGAAGTGGGAATTAATTTATATTTCATTCCTTACATCTCTTATTTTGGTTTATTTGTATAAAATATTTATATTTGGATTTTTTTAACATAGTTCTGTGTATCAATGTCTTGTGTATTTTTTATTATTTTAAGTATAAGACTATAAGATGCAGAAAAAAAACAAAAACCGACATAATAAAGAATAATGACCGCCAGAAATGGCGCTGGACTGGCCACATACTGCGTTGCACTATGGATAAATGGTGTAAGAAGACAGGGACGTCCGGAAACCAGATGGGAGGACGATATTCGCCAAACGTTGGGACCATGTTGGACCAGGGTCGTATCCGACAGACTTGAATGGAGAAGGCAAATCGAAAAGAGGGATATTTTATAAAGCAAACGTATAAGCAAAAATTATATATAATGTATATATATAAAATGCTTTGCTAGTACGTAAATACACAGTTTTCTCTATCACCACCAACCCCAATCAAATACCTCTTCGGGTGGTAAATACCCCTTGGTCTCCAGGTGGTAGTAAGGAAATTTGGTCGCGGTGGGTGGAAGTAGGTGGTTGTGGGGGAAAATGTTAAAACATATATATTATGTAGATATACATTTAAAATACAAATTACAAAATACTTTTCATTAAACACTGGCTATAATATATTACTCGGAAAAAAATGAAGAAACAGAGGTATGGTTAAACCTTTCTCTTGAATCACTCTATCTATTAAACAAACCGCACCAAAATCCGTCGCGTAATTTTAAAGATCTAAGCATACATAGGGACAGAGGGACAATGAAGGCGACTTCATACATTCATATATTTATACTATGTAAAGAAGAAGAGAATATTCTTTATTCAATTGAAACACTCGCCGCCACTGCCTAGGCTCTCTGTTTGAACCTAAGGTAAGCCTAACTTACGCGCCGGTTCTCTGATTCCTCTTGAATCACACTATCTATGGGTGAAAAACCGTCAAAAAATCCGTTTAAAAGATTTAACAACAAGGGACTGTTTTATACTATGTAATAATAAATATTTACTTGTACATTAAATGGTGTAAAATGTAATGTTTAATGTACGCACAGTAGCTCAGTGGCTCGGGCGTTGGATTCACGATCGACAAGTCGTGGGTTCAAATCCCTGACATTGGAGTACTGGCGTGGCCCACTCCTGACACAAGCATGCAAACTCCTAACTAGTAGTATGTGATATACTGCTAGTAATTTTTAAAATAAAAATATATACAAAAACCTCCAATCGGCAAGCCATTTATGGAGTATGGGAGTATGGACAGACATTAGAATTTTATTAGTTATTACATAATTATTTTATCAAAATAAAAAAATAACGTCCTCAAATCCAAGCTCTGTGAAATCTAATTATTTTGTTGCAATACTAAAGTTGTTGACTTACAAATTATGTTAAAACAATAAATACTTTTTGATTATAATATTAGTGAAGGATGTGGAACCTACTTTTGGGTCACATACCTTAGTGACAAGCCTCATACCTTGACTCATTTTTCTATAGCTACCGCCACGTAAGTATAGGTTTGACCTCGAATGCATGGATGGAACGCAGCACGGTCACAATGCGCAACTCCCCCACTATTTTTTCTTAAACCTAAAGTATCATCATCACGACCCGTCAATGGCCCACTGCTGAGCCGGGTCTCCTCCTTAGAATGAGGAGGGTATTAGGCCATAGTCCACCACGCTGGCCCAGTGCGGGTTGGCAGACTTCACACACCTTTGAGGACTTTTAGGGAACTCTCAGGAGTGCAGGTTTCCTCACGATGTTTTCCTTCACCGTTAAAGCAAGTGATATTTAATTGCTTAAAACACACATAACTCAGAGTCAGAGGTGTGTGCCCAGGATCGAACTCGGACCTCCGAGTAAGACTTGAAATCTCAACCACTGGACCACTGCTTATACCTAAAGCATAACGGGCTACTATACCTATCTATATCGTCATTCACTTACCTTGAAGTCTTGACAGTTATCAAATAAGTTTTGTTTTCAATTCTGCAATAATACAAAATGGATATCAAGGGCACCAGCACTTTGATAGTTGTACTTTAGATAGCTTCATAACCATCGCACAAAATAGTTAAAATAGTTTTTAAATTTACAAACAAGACTACATTACATTAAGATGTCAATTATAGAGTATACTCTATACTTGTTGAAAGATCAAAAAAGGTTATCAACCTCGTCTGTGTCAAATGAGAGAGAGAAAGACGATTGAGGTTGTTTTATTGTCGTTTACAACAAAAGGACTAAGTTATCATATGAAAACTTGTACTCCTAAGACGTCCCTAAAGTTCTCAAAGGAGTGTGAACTCTGCCAACCCATGCATGGCTCAGCAAAGGGCCATTAATGGGTTGCGATAATGAAGATATTGTAACTGTACTAGACGACCAGCGCGACTTCGTTCGCGTGTTACTCCGCTCCTATGGGTCGTAGCGAGATGTTACATAGCCTAAATTACTCCTTGTTACATCAGCTATCTGCCAGTGAAAGTCGCGTCCAAAACGGTCCAGCCATTTCAGAGATTAGGCGGAACAAACAGATAGACAGACAAAAATTGTAAATAATGTTGTTGTTGGTATATGTACCGTGTACTTAGTAAAAAGCAATTTTATTTATTTGTTTGGATGTGTATTTTCTATTCTATGCAACTATATGATCTGTGGTCTTTGAGCTATTTATGAGCTAACTTCATTACAGCTCGAAACACAGCTAAAACTAATACACACATTACATTATTATTTCATATCACAGTATTATTTATAATATTTATTTTGTAATTATTTATAATATTATTATAACATACAAACAGTTATCCCTAACTATTCATAATCCTAATTCTAATATTATAAATGCGAAAGTAACTGTGGCTGTCTGTATGTCGCGCTTTCACGCCAAAACTACTGAACTGATTTAAATGAAATTTGGTATACAGATAGTATAAAACCTGACAAAGAACATAGGCTACTTTTTAATGCGAAAAATTGGGTGGTAAGGGGTTGAAAAGGGGGGATGAAAAGTTGTATGGATGTATAGTCATTTTTGAACTAGATGCATGAAACTTATTTTTTATGTTGTTGATTCGATATAAATAAATATGATATTCAAAGTTTGTCAAAGGTTTACCTTCAAATTTGTATGTGTCTTATTTGTAAAATAATTAGCCTAAATAATTCAAAATGCTACCCAGACACTATTCCACGCGGGCGAAGTCGCGGGTACAGCTAGTTAATAAATAAGCCGTAGAGTATTTAGCAAGACAGATATTAAAATGCATTTCAACAATCTCTTTCATAAACTAAAGCGATAACCTACAAATAATGCAATAATTTATATATCACTGTTAGGTTTTTGAAAATATTAATACTCCACTAATTTTAATAATTCCACAATATTATAGAACATGATAATATCTACAAAAAACTTCGCGATACCATATGTACAACTATTGTAGTTATGTCACTATAACTACTATTTTACATTTTAGAAGTTGATAGAAATGCCTATCAAAATCAGATCATGTTATCCATACCTTTGTATTCATTGGTATCCAAATAAATAGTTTCAATACCTGTTGATTACATTTTGAATCATTGAAATCGGATATTCCATTCAAAAGATATTGCGAAATTAAAAATGTCAATATAAACTAAAAATACATGCCGACTACAGGCCGGTGTGGCTCCACGCAACGCGGCGACAGAGGGGGCCCCGAAATGCAGGGGCGACATGTACGCATCTATGCTCCATACGTAGTGGAAGCAAGCGACATGTTCCTTTCAGAACTACTTATAAGTTATTTCATCTACCCCCATGCTTTAAATCCTCTATAAAAGATTCTGAAACAGTTAGGTTATTGGCAACATTAAAACACCCAATGTCCTAATAAATAATAAACACCAAGGAATTTATATCATAACTGGTAAACTCACTCAATATTGTATATTCAAATATGCCCCTTAAAATTACCACTATAAGGTTGACATTGTTTCCAACACGTAAAACGGAAAAATCATTCCGAGCAGGACCGTCGACTAATTCGATTTTATCTCTTTTTTTCGTTTTTCTTAGGGTGTTTGTGAGAATGTGCCATACAAATAATCTTAAGCAGTTAAATAATTTAATATATTATATAACAATTTCGTTAACTAATTTTAAATATATTTTTTTTTGTATTATTCCTTTAAGCATGGTCATACTAGTAGAAAGAGATGCAATCCCCTATAGTGGCTGTACTCCTCGGAACATTTTTTTTACCGCACGTGTGCATTCCATGTATGTAAATTCATTGTATGTGAATTCCTTGACGTACACCAGTCTGTCGAATATCTAAATCACGGAAGATCATCGTGTGAATGATGGGACAGAAGCAAGAGCGAATGTTTTAGGCGAAGGTAGAGAAACATTTGATTATTTATCTCATATAGTATTATAAATACTTTTGCCTCAGACTAGTTATATTTTCTTTAATAATTTCTTTCGCTTAATGTTTTAATTGGTTAAAAGAATTATACACAGTAGCCTATAATCATCAAACTTTTTGAAGTGAAACTTCTTTAGAATCGTTGTGATTTCAAACCGGATGCAACGGAAAAAACGACAGGTAAGAGACACAAATACAAAAATGTGTAGGAAAGAATGAGACAGAAATATACATACTATTTTATATTATTATATATATTCATCTCATTCTTTTGTCGATTTACTGAAGTTTCACTTCTATCGTGTGTGAATCGCACACACACCTTTTTATATCAATATTAGACCAGTCATCTTAGTCAAAAATATCAAAATTTGAGGAACCCAGCTGAATATTTGTATAAACTTGTATTTTTGCATTCTAAAAGTTGACTCAAAACCTACATATGGTCACAAAAATCGTTTTTTTTGCAATTTCCTATTTCCTATTGGTTTTTTTTATTTATTATTAACATAAGTATAGAGAATTAAATTTCCTACAACTTTTGATTCAAAAAAATTTTTATACGTTGAATCGCTTTTGAGATACATAGTGGAGAGCGCGCGGTTCTGACACAGACTATTAATAATCTAAACATTGTTTTTTTATTTTTTAAATATTAATATTTATTTAAAAATTTACGTATAAAATAATAATATCTCAATAATAAATTACTAATTTATAATTTTTTTAATACTGTTTTTTATCTGTAGTGAGATTCAAAATACATAGTAGATAGACTTGATGGTTATCTCTAGACTCTTGTTAATCTGTGGATGCATGTTTGGTGCTGTTGACAAAATATGACAAGTGTTGTGCTTTCTTTTACGTGTTTCTAATTACTTTTATGGCAATTTGACAAGATAAATAATAAATTAATAAACAATAATAGTATATCAAAAAGCTGTAAGAACGATGGCTGGTTCTACGTGGGAAGGTGACTATATAATATAACTACACCGTCTCAGTGTGATTCTGTGATAATTTGTGACGTTGCATTGTATTATCTTTTACTTACAAATATTTCTAAATATTTATCGTCTAGGCGATCCGCCCTGGTTTAGCATGGGTGCAATTTACCACATATACTTAGGTTTAACAAATATATTTGATTTTTAATATGTTGTTATATAAAAATATTCAGATGTTCAATAAATGTATTCAAGTTTTTATCCCGAAGGAACTATGAATTCTTCCGGAATAAATAGTAGCTTATGTGTTGATCCAGGTTATAAAGTATCTGTGTTCCAAATTTCATTGAAATCTGTGCATTTGTTTTTGTATAATTGAGTAACAAATATCTAAACATACAATATTTCAAATATCTAAATATACAAAATTTCACATTTATAGTATTGTTAAAAAGTGCGCAGGAAAAATATAACAATAAGTCAACTTAGACCAGATTACACTATTTTGAAATACAAGAGAATGAACATGTAGAGAACATGAAGATAATCAGAAATGTGCAAAATAGTTTATAAAAAATATTCATATACTATTAAAATAATTTTATGGGTTAAGACAATTTACCTTTATTTTATTACTAAATTTTTTTGACACAATCACATTCTTTTAACATCATATAATATCAAGAGATGTTTATGTCAAGGTAATTATGAAAATATAGGTAATAAACTCTGATATTAGTCCTGACTCTACAATTCGTTTGTTCCTGGTCTGTTACTGGTTCCACTATTATATTAGTATGTATGAAAAACAAAGATTACTTATGCTATGAAATGAAAGCACCATAGACGCTAGCTAAAGGTTATATAATGGGATTTTATATTATTATATATATAATCAGTGTTGTCGTAGTGAGAATAGTTTTTCACATTCATTTATTAGTGATAACTACATTTGTTGATATTGAAATGTATTTTGCATTTTGCAAATAAAAAATATGTCTTAAAATGTATTTTAAATAAAATACAAAATTGTATTTCAAATACTAGTATTTGAAAAATGACACATCTCTGAAGATAATGAGAACTGTTAATATTATTCTTACCTACAATAAATGCATTTGCCAGGAATACTTATTTCTTAAACATTAATGTTGAAATGCTTCTTTATATTTTTTATTTCCTATTTATTAACACTTTCACAGTCCAGAGACTCCAAAAGGAGTTGTAATACCATATACCCACACATTGACAACTCCAAAAAAAGTCTTATGCCTATACAGCACCTTATACAGTTTGTTTCGATGGACTTGTAAACAAGGATTGAAATGTTAGTGTGGACTTGTGAATAAGGAACTGCTTTATTCATATGCCAAAAAACTTACGATACATATTTATGTTTTTGTGAATATGACATAGTAAAAAAACAAGTTTTTCGAAACTTCTAGGATTATACAATAAATTAATCTCATGTAGCAGAGTATGAATGTAAAGTAGATCTTTTTTCCAATAACTTTCAATGGTTGGAAATTTCTATTAATGTTCTCTGTTCTCTATGCTGTTCTCCAATATCCATTGTATCATGTAAAGTACGCTTCGACATTTTTGTTGTAAATCTCAAAAAAATACACTTTTATGATGTAGAACTACTTTCAACGATAAATTACAACAATTAAACGAAACTTTTGTGGGTAGTTAAATAATTTAATTCAATTCACAATACCATGACTCCATAAAAAGTCGTAACAACATTGTCAATTATCCGGTGGAAAATAAACAATTTTTCCTTAGCAACATTTTTCTGTTAGTTATAAATCTTATCAACAATTAATATTAAAAACAAAATAGGACTTATGAAGTTGGTATTTTTTTATATGGGGACTGTGAACTTTCAAGTAAAACAACATTAAGATATAGTATATTTATCTACACTATTATATAAAGAGGAAAGATTTAATTGTTTGTATGTTTGTTTGTTGCGAATAAGCTCAAAAACTACTTCTTAACTAATCAATATTGAAAATTCTTTCACCAATAGAGAGCTACATCCTTTACGGGTGTCAAAGGCTATGTGGTGTTGCCATTAATATTCTAATTAAAAAGATATGGCCATTTACAGGCCATAACATTGCCTTTTTTAAAGTGATGGTTTTCTTTAGAACTAAAGATCCGATTTTAAAAATTCTTTCACTGATTTGTGAGTGACATAAGTAATGTAGTGTTGCCATATAATTTTTTTTAATTAATAGAATATGGCCATATTTTCACTACACTTTTAAAAATTCTATCACCAAATATACCGACTTTAGAATTAATTCTAAGATGAATTAAATTGTGCCATGATAGCAATTCTGGATAATCATCAAAATACTATGTCTTCACCCTCACAATCAAATATTAATTTAATTTATTAAGGACTGCTTTTACATCTGGAAAAACTTGATTGTTTCAAGATTCACATCAATGGCAGATAATTAAACCCATGGATAAAAGAATGTCAATAATTAGATACGAGCAATGCAAAGATCAAACCCCCTATTTTAAAAGTTAAAAGTATTTTTAGCACTTCATCCCCTATTTTAAAAGGCTATATTTCAGATAGATTCAATTGGTTCTTACCAAACAGATTCCTTGCTATACTTTTTTGTACATCTCTGGTGGAAATGCAAAACTTAAACTTCTTCACTAACCAAATTATTGTGTCAAATTTTACAGTAATATTAGAATACATTTGTACAAAAAAAATTTTTTTTAATCTACACAAAAACACACATCACACAATCTACTACAATTTTACAATTTTATAACAAAAAGAAAAAAATAAAACTAAAAATAGAATTCACACATATCAAATAATAAGAAACTGGTAGGTAATTAGTAATACATGTGTGATAAATTCATGTACAAAGGTGGACTTATTCCTCTCCGGAATCTCTACCAGTCAACCCTAGAATAACTGAGAGGACAATTTTTTTATTATAATCATTTTTTTACAGATGTGAGAAAACAAGCCCGGGCTCTAGAAAATGATATCGATGTGAAGTTAGTGGCGTTTAGTAAACTTGGAGTGAGTTCGGGAACTTCTGCTCTCAACTCTGAAAGTGTACCGTTGATAAACAGTGATGATATGTTCGATACAATGTCTATGGAGTTACAGCAGCTTTTAAATAAGGTATTTTTATTTATTTAGAGAAACTTTATATTGTATTTAATAGTCACTTCCCGCTGTTTGTACGCTTAGAACTTAAACTATCCAGCAGATTTTAATGCAGTTTTCACCAATAGGTAGATAAATTCAAGAGGAAGAATTGCATAATATATGTATTTTTCATAAAGCGTGCAAAGCTGGGCGGGTAGATAGTTAAATAAAAGTCTGGATTTGTAGCACACACTAACATTGTGTTGGGTGTTGCTGCATTTCTTCAAATGTTTTCACATTAATATGAAACTATTTACTGAATGAATGAAATGCAATGAAATATAAATATCCTACCAAAAACTTTTTCATGTGAAATTACGCCAAGATTATACCATATCACTTGCACTGAGAAAAGTTATCAGATCTGATATAGTATAATCTAACTACACACGCCCTACCTCTACAAGTCCTAACTTCATAAATATTACACCTTGGTCAATATCAGTGAGTCAGTGATGAAATCGGGGTGTTTTAGATATCCATAAAAACTAAAATATAAGAGATTTTGCAATTGCTTGTTTACTACTTACTATATCCTTATATATATAATTTTATATCCTTGGTCGAGCCGCAACTCTCCCTCACCCATCACATTAATGCTGCGGTTCCAGTGAAAATAGGGTTCTTGCTCGGGTCCCACTAAAACCGCAGCATTCTTCTCTTCGCTCCTCCTCCTCCAAGGCGGCAACGCGTCGGCAAAACAAAATATACTCTCTAGTTTGATATCATATCCCGGGAAATTTGTAGATCTGGTATAATCTAAACCCAAAAAAAACGACGAAGCGCTTCTAGAAAAGGTTGAATCTCGATTGGCTCCTCTTGGCAGGAGCGCTACCGTGCCCCCAGATATAAAATGAGAAATAAGTGTGTGTGTTTATTATATTGTTAGTTTTGTTGTTATTATCAATATTTATGCTTACAAACTTTTTATAGTAAAATCCTACGATATTGAAAACAATTAATGGATTTAATATTTTTTTTTTCAGTTATCAGCAATGAACGACAGAATGGCAGATTTAGCTCCAACTGGAACAGCTACTCTACACACTCTTAAGAGGCATAGAGAAATCCTTATGGTAAGCATTTTACAACAGTAGTACAGAATAAATTAGATTATTAATTCTAAATTATTTATAATGTATTTCCAGGATTACCAACAAGAATTCCAAAAGACATCAGCTCGTGTGAGTGCACGCAGGGAACGAGAGGAACTGTTACGTGGGGGAAGTCCTCCTCCTTCGGCATCAGTGGGACTAAGTCGAAGAGATCAATATGCAAAGGAAACTAATCATTTACACAGGTATTTAAAATTACCTCAGTCAGTGGTGTAACTATAGGGTGGCATTACTGCAAAATGTCATTGGCTCCGGGCCCCCCGGTCAGAGAGGCCTGTGAGCACAAGTGGATCTTAAATTTTATGATTACAATATTTAGTCAAATTTATTTATGTTACCAACTTATTTGAATACAGGTGCAATATGCGTTAAACAAAAAAAAGCATTTGTAATACTGATGCTGGGGATATATCTGCTTTATGTTTTGTAAGTCGTAGTGTTGTGGCGCGGGTCCCTGGTAACACTGATAGTTGGAGAATGATTGCTTTATCTTTTGGATGCGCCGACGTGTCCGCTTCTCTTTCACGTCGCCGTCTCCTTAAGTCTCATCACTGACTCGCTAAACGCTGTCTTTCGGACTTATATTCAGCCACCACTTTGTTTTTGGTGGACAACCTTCCTGCTTCCGACACCAATGCGTGCCTTTGCGGCTTTCAAGCCACAGAAAGGAAACCAGCCCAGATTAAGATCTCATATGGGGCCATACTAAGAACCAACCCTAAGTAAAGCCTCAGCCGCATGTGAAGCTCGCGCTTCCGTTGTTTGGAAGTAACCTAGTCAACGCTGCCGCCCGGCCCATTCTACTCAGTACCAATTGTTGAAAGTAAGATAAGAATTCACCTCACATTTTGCTATACAGACTTCCAGTCGCTTTATGCGAACTATATCGACCCCAAGCGACGTACCGACTACGTGCCTATTAGGAGTGGGCAGGGCAAAAGTCAATCATTGTCATTGCCAAGCACTAAACCCTTTGGTACTCCGCTCACGCACTATTATTTCGTGGGCGGGTTTCACTACACGAATCCATCCATCTTCCACCCTGCAGCCAAATGCCTGAAATGCAGTTCCCTTTCAGACAACGGAGGGAAAGCTCTAATCCATTTTTCAAAATTTTTGTTGAATTCTACATAAAATAGTGATTTTTTAAAATATTTTTCTTAGGAGAAAAAGTAGTTTATGAACTACTAACCATAAATTGTAATTTTAGTTTAATACGACCTGTGTTGGGTTCTTTACTGGATCCTATGCTGGACCCTATACTGGATGCTATGGTGGACCCTATACTGGACCTTATGGTGGATGCTATGCTGAATGTATCAGTCCAATGAACACGATTACATCCACAGGTTCACTTAGTTCCACACTTAAGAGTCAATCACAGAGCGACACGTGTTTCGTCCCGCACTTAGATCAACCCGCGCGTGAGGTCAAAATGCTCCTAGGACCAAAATGTTGGGACTGTGCACTCCAACAATTCACTTGTTCTGATAAATGATATAAACTGCTTTTTTTTTATACCACGATGGTGGCAAACAAGCATACGGTCCACCTGATGGTAAGTGGTTACCGACGCCTATGGACACTTGAAACACCAGGGGTGTCACTTGTGCGTTGCCGACCCTTCAAAAACCTATTCACCTCCCTTTTGAATGACCCCATATTGTAGCTCGTTGGGAAAACCTTGACAGGAAGCTCATTCCACATCTGCACTGTTCGCGGGAGGAAATTCCTCTGAAACCGCACTGTACGCGACCATTTTGGCTTCAAAGTGTGAGGATGAACACCCTGCCGATGGCGAGCCGAGCGGTGGTAAAAAGACGACGATGGCATCCATGACACATTCCATTGTACAAACTTTGCTTATTAATAATGCTATATTTTCTCAATAAATCTATTGATATAATTATGACAAATTGCTATGCTAATATGATATGAGTACGTTCGTGACATGCGCGTCGAACTCATATCATAAATCCCAATTAAAGGTTACTAGAAAATAAAGTTATTGTAATAGCGTTTGTATGTACCTATTTTACGTAGTGATTTATAATATAATAAAATTACTGTGTAATTGGTTAAGTTTCTTAATATTGGAGGAGGGGGGCCCCATCTGATGAATTTGCGAGGGGATGTCATATTGTCTGAAACAATCGTTTTTTGCTAATTTCTTTACAAAAAAAATTGACAATAATGACGTTCCACACGTCGTGACGTCACGTGACAGAATGTTTATTTAAACTAAATTTACTTTAGGGACCATCCATAAATTAGGTCCACATTAAGAGGGTTACAAAAGAGTCCCAAATGTCGTGACGTCACATTTTAAAGTCTGTAATTGTAATTTCAACTAAAATGAAAACTTTCAAAAATATTGTTTTTTATTTATTTTCAGTTCTCACATATTAGTAGACGAACAGATAAACATAGCAATGGAAGCTCGAGACCACCTCACGTCCCAGCGGCAAGTGTTCAAGCGGATGCAGACCAGGTTCAACGATATCATTAACAGGTATACTTACAGTATACTTTATATCTTTTATACCAAAAACTGGTATATTTTTTTTTCATTTTCGATATCAACATCTGACTTAATGACTGACATATCAACGCAGGGCCTAAACTATAAGGGTTAGAAACTTGAAATTTTGCACAGGGGTTCCTTTTATAATGTAGGGGAGCACTGAAAAAGGATTTTTTTAAATTCACCCCATAAGGGGGTAAAACGGGGGTGCACAGTTAGTATGAAACTTTGCCGTTTTTAAGTTATTCAAATGAAATTCAGTATGAAGGTTCTTCATTGAAACTCATGAAACATGATCATTCCTTAGGGCGGTAAAAGGGGGGTGCTAAGTTAGTATGACTACCTCATCTCAGACTATCTACTGTAGGCGAATATAACTATCTCAATATCGCAAACGAAGTTGCGGGCTAGTAAAGCTCGACATGCACTTCATCCCCTATTAACCCCTTTTTTCATAATAAAACGTAGCCTATTTCCTTTATCTAACTCTGTATCAAATTTCATAAAAAATCGGCTCAGTAGTTTTAGTTTAATATTATTTTCCTATATTCCAGATTCCCAATGCTGAACAGCCTCTTCTACAGGATAAATGCTCGGAAACGACGCGACTCACTCATAATAGGTTTAGTCGTTGCTGTCTGTACATTCTTGCTACTTATGTATGCATTCCGTTAAATTGTATAACTAGGGACAATTACTTAAAGTACTGAATTAAATCGGTATTTTCAAAAATCTCAAGTCACCATTTTTTTAAGTAAACAATTTTTTTTGGGTTACCATTTCTGTTTAGTTATCAAAAAAAAATTAAGTGTCAGTGGGTGAGTGGTTTAGGCGTTGGATCCACGATCGTGGGTGGGATAGGTCGTGGGTTTAAATCTCAGTCATGGGACTACTGACGTGGCCCCCTCCTATCACACAAGCATTTAGCTTAGTTGGAGGGGTTTAGGAATATAGTAGTACATACATACTGCTAGTATTCTTTAAAACAAGTTTATTTTTTATTTATTTAATACTCTTTTACATATAATATGCATTAAATTATAACAATAAGTAACCATTACAAAACACTGAACCAAAGGCGGCCATTTTAGCCATTTCTTCCAGACAGCCTTCGGGTTAAAAAATATTTTATTGAACGGGCAATAATAAACTACATGTAAATAATTACAACCAGATAAACATATACAATATATAAATATTTATACATATACTAATAAATAATAAATTTCATGCCATCAGTGTCTGTCCGACGATTTAAAATAGTTTAGTAAAAAAAAATATGACTTGAGATTTTTGAAAAGACCGATTTAATTATTCTTTAGAAATTCAGACTTATCAAATGTTTTTACTGATGTTTAAAAAAACACTGTTCTAATGGCCTATAACTTCTATAAAAATTAGTAAAAAACTTTTTATTAGGCTGAGATGTGTTTGTTAAGAACCAATAGAATCGTTTAACACACTGAGCGATGCTAGACTGTATAACTTTTGTTTATATAAAATTTAATATTTAAATGTGATGGCAAATTAAGAAGCAATATTGTATGTAGATAACTAATATTGTAAATATGTAAGGTATTTAATCCACAAATAAATAAATTATTTTATGATACTATTGTTTTTATTTTATTCGAGCGGCCTGCCCTCGCTTCGATCCGGGTATATGAAGCAATATAATTAATGTCCTTAAATTGTCACTGTAATGTGTAGCTTTCATTATTTGAAAAGAAAAAAGAGACAGATAATAAAGAAAACGAGATCAGTAGCAACAAATTGGACATATTCTATTATTTAAAAAATATAGGTATATTGGCAACACTACATCACCTTTGTCACTCATGAATAGTGTAGTTTTCTATCAGTGAAAGAATTTTGAAAACGAGATCAGTAGCAACAAAATGGACATATTGTATTATTTAAAAAATATAGGTATATTGGCAACACTACATCACCTTTGTCACTCATGAATAGTGTAGTTTTCTATCAGTGAAAGAATTTTGAAAACGAGATCAGTAGCAACAAAATGGACATATTGTATTATTTAAAAAATATAGGTATATTGGCAACACTACATCACCTTTGTCACTCATGAATAGTGTAGTTTTCTATCAGTGAAAGAATTTTGAAAACGAGATCAGTAGCAACAAAATGGACATATTGTATTATTTAAAAAATATAGGTATATTGGCAACACTACATCACCTTTGTCACTCACGAATAGTGTAGTTTTCTATCAGTGAAAGAATTTTAAAAACGAGATCAGTAGCAACAAAATGGACATATTCTATTATTTAAAAAATATAGGTAATTGGCAACACTACATCACCTATGTCACTCACGAATAGTGTAGTTTAGTAGTTTTTGAGCTTATTCGCAACAAACAATTAAGTCTTTCCTCTTTATGTAATAGTGTAGATGTAGACTAGTAATAAAAATAAACTAGTAATGTAAATAACTTGTGACGCGTGGACGCACAAGTTATTTACATCGTCGCCATTATTGTTGTTTTAAAAATGCCGTCAAACTTTGCAACCACAGATTTGACATCGTAGTGAGCTTCGAATGAGCACAAGTCATGACGTCATCAATGAAGTTTTCGCCGCGACCACAACGCCCTCGATCGTCAAGTGGAATGGCTAAATGAGCGTTTGGGGCGTTGAGATCGCTTAGTCTTAATGGAACGCGCCTTATGTTTAATCCTAAATAATAAATCATTAATCTGTGGTTTCATGTCAATTTTTTTTATGACTTTGAATGTGCTTATGTATAAAACATTCAGCCAGTGTCACGTATAATGAAAATTATAACTTTTTAAAATTACGTTTTTTATTTGAAAGCCCCTCTAATAATAATTGGTTTAATTTTGATATTAGGCAACAAAATATATGGGATACAGACAGACGGACAGCGGAGTCTCAGTGATAGAGTCCCGTTTTTACCCTTTAGACTGAGCGGTAAATGTTAGGTTAGGTTACCTCAGACAAACTGATTGACTGACCTGTTTTAACTCGTTAAACATCTAACTCAAATAAACAATTTTAAATTTGGGTTTAAAATAAAAAACAGTTTACTAGTTAAACATAATATATAATTATATGTCACAATGTTTTTAAACTTAAAATAAAAAATGTTAAAGGTTAAAAAAACATGATCTTTAATTTACTTTTTTATAAAATGAAATACAAACTCGGTTGAAACTTAAGTTAATAAAAATAAATTAAAAAGGAATATATTGTACATGATTTTTTTAAACTTAAAATAACAATAAAAATGTTTAAGGAATGTTATTTGGCTTTCACTTTTTCATAAGTCAATAAAATTAAAAGTTAAAAAAAAACTACTGGACTGATTTCAAAAATTCTTTCTCTATTTGAAAGCTACATTATCCTTGAGTAACATAGGCTATATTTATTACTAGAAATAATTAGAGATCCTCAGAAATTCTTACTAAAACCAACCCAAGGTGCAAAAAAATTAGCGGTAAAATGTGTTTCATTGCATGCGCTGCAGAAAGTTGATGATAGAACAAAAATATGTTCTACAACATTATAGAACGTATCAATATCTACAAAAACTCCGCGAGACCATATGTCCAACTATTGTAGTTATGTCACTATAACTACTTTTTTACATTTTAAAAGTTGATAGACATGCCTATCAAAATCAGACCATGTTTTATCCAAATAAATTATTTTGTATTCAAGACTGTTTCAATAACTGTATATGACTTTTTGATTTATTGAAATCGGATATTCCATTCAAAAGATATTACGAAATTAAAAATGTCGAAGTTTTAAAGTAAACATTTATTTTTTTGTTTGCGCATTCAAATAAAAGCCTTTTTTTAAAAAAGGCATTGTAATACAAATTGAACTTTATTGATTTGAAGATATTTGCTTCAAAATTGAGTTGGAAGATTTGTTACGTTCATACATTGCAAGTTAAATAAAAGCTTGTAAAAAGTTAAAAAATAACTTTAAACCCATATATCTTATATTATAATATTAATACTTAAAATCAAAGATCATGGAATTCTAACATGCAATCAAATGATCGTCTCCTACAAATAAATTAAGTACATTTTATTACAGGCTCTAAATATATTAAAGAGAGCTTGTGAATAATGTGACAGTACCGACTAATCTAATCAAAAACATTGAAATCTAATACTTATTAAATAACTATATAGTAATAATAATAATAATAAGCCTTTATTCAGACGTTTCCTATTACAAGTTAAACTACAAGATTGTAGTACTTAATTCTAACCTAACTTATTTCTAACACTTAATAATATAATTGTACTACTTATTTATTTAGTCTTGTACTGCCTCGATAGCTATAATTCGTCTGTTTGCCACTTTTTGACAAAGGCCTCCTCCAATTGCCTCCATAAATTTCTGTCGCCAGCAGTTCTGGACCATGTGACGCCTGCTATTTCACGGATATCATCAACCCATCTTTGTACTGGTCTACCCCTATTTCTTTTTAAATGTCCTGTGTACCAATGCATTACTGTTTTGCTCCATTTTTCTTGTCCTCTAATTGTGTGCCCAGCCCACTTCCATTTAAGATTCTTTATTGTGATTGATGCATCCTTAGTTTTTGTATATTTCTTTATTGTTTTTGTTCTTATTCCGTCTGACAATTTTTTCCCCATCATGCTTCTGTTCATGGCGTTCTGACATGATTCAAGTTTTTTCTTTTGGGCTTTAGTCAGGGACCACGTTTGACATCCATATGTAAGTACTGGTAGGATACAGGTATTGAAGAGTTTTCTTTTAATAGCCATCTTCACTTCCTTATTTTTCAATATTTCTTTGAAACTCCAGAATCGCTTCCATGCGTTTCCTATACGTCTTTCTATTTCTTTTGTTGCTAAGTCTGTTGTTGATATAATTTGGCCTAGATATATGTATTCTTCAACGTATTCTATTGTGTTGTTCTTTATCGTTATAGGCACTTTCGTCCCATTTGTCATAGCCTTGGTTTTTTGTGTATTCATAATTAATCCTACTTTCCGACTCTCTACATCCAGTTCATTTAGCATCCTCTCGAGATTATCTTTTGTTGGAGAGAAGATTACGATGTCATCTGCGAATCTCAGATGTGACAGTATTTCGCCATTTATTGTTATCCCGCTTTGTTCCCAGTCCAATTGGCGGAAAATCTCTTCTAAAACCGCAGTGAATAGTTTAGGTGACACTGGATCTCCCTGGCGGACACCTCTTCCTAACTTTATTTCTTTTCCCTCTTTCTCTAGTTTTATCTTTGCTTTACTGTTTTTATAGATGTTTTTCAGTAATCTGATGTACTTGTTTTCAATCCCTTGGTTCTGAAGTGCTCGCCAGATCGCTTCATGTTCTAGTGAGTCAAATGCCTTGCTGTAGTCAACAAAGCAGCAGTAGAAGGTAGTGTTGTACTCTTTACTCTTTTCAAAAATTTGTTTTACTACATGAATATGATCTAAAGTTGAGTAACCACTTCTGAACCCGGCCTGCTCTCTCGGTTGATTCTCATCCAGTACCTTCGTTATACGGCTGAGAATGACTTTAGCGAAGACTTTGTAGATATTGGACATTAGACTGATAGGTCTATAGTTGTTTATGTCATCTTTGCTTCCCTTCTTATGCAATAGAGCTATTGTAGATGTTGTCCACTGTTCTGGGATTGATTCACTTTTTATGACGTCATTGAATATATATTTAAGGATGGGTGCTAAAATATTTTTGTTTTTTATAAGAAACTCGTTAGTGATGCAATCTGAACCAGGAGCTGTGTCCTTTTTTTGTGATGCTATAGCCTTTTCTACTTCGTTGAGCATTATTTCTGGTATTATGTCCTCTCCTGTTAGATCAATTGAGGGTAAGGTGCATTGGCTCGAGTACAAGTTTTGGAAGAAATTTGTGGCTAATGCATTTATATCTGGACGTCGTGTTAAATTTTTGCCGCATGCTGCTTTCATTTTAGGTATCCAATCTTGTTTTTCAATCAATTGTTTGACTGCTTTCTTGGCACCTCCCGTTTTCTGTATACATTCCTCTAGCTTTTCTAATCTATATTCTTCTCTGTCTCTTCGTATGCTTATATTGATTTGTTTGCTAGTCTCAGTTAAGAGCCTTCTGATTTGCTTAGTCTTGTTTGGTGTGTTTATTAGTTTGGATCTGTCTTCTAAAAGATTCCTTGTTTTGTCTGATATCCATGGTAGGCTCTTTTCTCCATCCACATATGTTTTTTTCTTTGTTTTTGTATTCAAAAGTTCTAGCAATTTATTATATTTCTCCTGCGTGCTGATTTCTTTGGTGCTTTCAATAAAGTTTTCAGCTTTATCCTTTAATTCTTTTGTGTCTAAGAATATGTATTCATTTTTCGCCTTAAATTTGAACGGTCTGTCATGTTTGTATGTATCCAGTACGAGCTTGGCTCTAAGTGCTCTGTGGTTGCTGTTGAAATTTAGATTGTTTATTACTCTGCAATCCTTGAAAGCTGTACTTCTGTTGGAAAGAACATAATCAATCTCGTTCTTGTAGCTTCCATCCGGAGATACCCATGTCCATCGGTTTCCGGAGCGATTTTTGTACTGGCTATTTAGTATTCGAAGATCGAAGCGGAGTCTCAGTGATAGAGTCCCGTTTTTACCCTTTAGACTGAGCGGTAAATGTTAGGTTAGGTTACCTCAGACAAACTGATTGACTGACCTGTTTTAACTCGTTAAACATCTAACTCAAATAAACAATTTTAAATTTGGGTTTAAAATAAAAAACAGTTTACTAGTTAAACATAATATATAATTATATGTCACAATGTTTTTAAACTTAAAATAAAAAATGTTAAAGGTTAAAAAAACATGATCTTTAATTTACTTTTTTATAAAATGAAATACAAACTCGGTTGAAACTTAAGTTAATAAAAATAAATTAAAAAGGAATATATTGTACATGATTTTTTTAAACTTAAAATAACAATAAAAATGTTTAAGGAATGTTATTTGGCTTTCACTTTTTCATAAGTCAATAAAATTAAAAGTTAAAAAAAAACTACTGGACTGATTTCAAAAATTCTTTCTCTATTTGAAAGCTACATTATCCTTGAGTAACATAGGCTATATTTATTACTAGAAATAATTAGGGATCCTCAGAAATTCTTACTAAAACCAACCCAAGGTGCAAAAAAATTAGCGGTAAAATGTGTTTCATTGCATGCGCTGCAGAAAGTTGATGATAGAACAAAAATATGTTCTACAACATTATAGAACGTATCAATATCTACAAAAACTCCGCGAGACCATATGTCCAACTATTGTAGTTATGTCACTATAACTACTTTTTTACATTTTAAAAGTTGATAGACATGCCTATCAAAATCAGACCATGTTTTATCCAAATAAATTATTTTGTATTCAAGACTGTTTCAATAACTGTATATGACTTTTTGATTTATTGAAATCGGATATTCCATTCAAAAGATATTACGAAATTAAAAATGTCGAAGTTTTAAAGTAAACATTTATTTTTTTGTTTGCGCATTCAAATAAAAGCCTTTTTTTAAAAAAGGCATTGTAATACAAATTGAACTTTATTGATTTGAAGATATTTGCTTCAAAATTGAGTTGGAAGATTTGTTACGTTCATACATTGCAAGTTAAATAAAAGCTTGTAAAAAGTTAAAAAATAACTTTAAACCCATATCTTATATTATAATATTAATACTTAAAATCAAAGATCATGGAATTCTAACATGCAATCAAATGATCGTCTCCTACAAATAAATTAAGTACATTTTATTACAGGCTCTAAATATATTAAAGAGAGCTTGTGAATAATGTGACAGTACCGACTAATCTAATCAAAAACATTGAAATCTAATACTTATTAAATAACTATATAGTACTTAACTATAAACATTTTAATATTATCCCGCAAGAACTACAAACTTTTTCGGAATCTCTCATATAATATTACTAGTCAACTCCTCCCATTACTAGTCGTCTTCGCCTGGGGGGACTCTCCTCACATTTTAATCACTATATCACTTATTTATATATAGTAGGATTGTTCTAAAAGAAATAAACGATCACACAGCTTGACATGCACTTCATCCCCAAGTCGATGGATATCCCTATGTCCTGTCCCAAGTCATAGTCTATCTCTGTACCTAATTTCATCAAAATCATTTCAGTGATTTAAGCGTGAAAGTAGAGACAGATGAGCCATATATCCATTGATAGATAGTAAGTAGTATATTAAATCGCACATTAATCTCTATAACTGAAACTATGTTTATGTTCAGATAGCGGTGATGTGGAATCTTATAATTCACGTACAATGACTCTGCAACTTGTCGTTAGTCAAGAAATTGCAGATGGATCTGTATCGGTTGATACATCAGTAAGATGCACAGTTTCCTTATGTTTCTTCATAGTGATCCGTTGAGCGAACCCTTTGAAGCACTGGTCACATATATATGGCTTCTCTCCAGTGTGAACCCGTACATGCTTCTCTAGATCTCCTTTAGTTGCAAATTTCTTATTACAACCATTTTTAGTACAACTATAATTTTTAATATGAAGTCTCTTATGTAAATAAAACTTTTTCCACTTGTTGAATACTTTTGAACATTTCTGAAATGAAATTTTGAACTTTTAATAAAATAAATTAATAAAAAAAAACATCATTTGATGCCTATATCATAGGTTGTGAAAAAAGAGTAAAAAACCTGCAATCTTAGGCTGTAATGGGTTAAGAAAGACATAAGAAAAAAGTATGTCGCACTGGGGGAGTGCGGGCAGAAGTGAAAACTTGATCATTAACATGCATTTCTAAATATTACCGAAGAACAAAATAAAAAAAAAACTATTATAGTATTATTGGGATCTGGCTTACATACGGCGAGACCAGAACGTGTCACGGGACTTTGGAAAGAAAATACAATTCTACGGTTTAAGTAAACAAAAGAAAAAAATTCAAAAAACCAAACTGTATTATTGAGATCTGACGCTTACGAATTTTCGATCAGGTCATGTGTTCTGACGCGAGTTTAACATTTTATACTCATCCCAAAAAAATGGTAAACAACTACTAAGCACAATGCCGCTAAAGAAGTTTTGACTTCAAAAAATTGTGATGAAAAATATTTCTGAATCAGAATCAATATTTAACAACAGTTTTGTAAATGTGACAATAACATATAGACATACCTCACATGTATACTTATCTAGATTTTTATCTATTTTTAACTTAACCGGTGTGCTGTCTGGTGAACTATCAGATTCTGGAGATTCTGTTTGTGTTACAGATTCCTGAAACATAAAAAAAGTTTTATGTAACAGACAACAAAGAGTATATAAACACTATGTATATATGACACTAGGTATATTGGCAACAAAAAAATATCATAATGAATAGTTTTCTAACATTTTATAGTTATTTTTAAATTTTTAGAACAACAATTTTGATAATCCGTCCCGCCCCTGCTTCGTGCGGTTTCTCTATTATATTATGTATTTATTAAACATATAGACCTTCCTCTTGAATCACTCTATCTATTAAAAAAACTGCATTAAAATTCATTGCATAGTTTTTTCCCGCACCATGGGAAACTACTTTTTTATACTATGTAAAGATATATCTTATATATAAAATTCTTGTGTCACAATGTTAGTTACCATACTCCTCCGAAACGACTCCACCGATTTTTATGAAATTTTGAGTGCATATAGGGTAGGTCTGAGAATCGGCTACTATCTATTTTTCATCCCCCTAAATGATAAGGGTGGCTCACCGCTGGCAAAACAACGTTTTCCAGGTCAGCTAATAAAAGAATATATTTAAGACTAACAAAAACTTTGATAACTATTCCTTTGATATTAATACAAATATTCTTAAATTTATAATAATAAAAGTAATATCTCACTTCAGGTACTGAAGATTCGAACAGATCATTCCTTACTCTTAAATAAGATTCAATAACTGGATGTTTCTGGACAGTATCTATAGATTTTTGAGTATTTAATTCCTTTCCTGTACTACGTGTGGCCATTCGTTTGGTTTTCTAAAATATAATACAGATTATATATTAAATCCAGTTTAATAAAAAATTTAAATGACGCAGTGTAAAAAAAATTAATTAGTATTTAATTATGGTATTTTTTGTTTTATATTAATAAAAATTTAGAAACCAAAAATAATCACTAAATTTTTATCAAACTTTAAATAGTTTCCATATTAAATAGATTTATTTTTTTTTTCAGGAAGGCAAAGACCATACAGCCTTGTACTTTTTTATGGTTAAAGGATTTAAATATTACATTTAAATAAAAGACAATAAAAATATACTAAAATTAATTTATTCTAACTTTATTGACATACTTTGGTAGATTGTATATCTGCATTGTAAAAAATGGATTTTAGATGTGCATCATTCTTGGTAGCCACAATACGAAGTTCTTTTGCTTTATTCACTATGTTCAAACACTTTTCACATATTTTTTGCGGCAAATTATCTAGTACTGACACCTAAAAATAAATTTGAGATATAAAAAAGTATAAATCATTCATAATTATTAATATGGGACCATTTACATTAAGTCCCTAATAAATATTACAAATGTTCCTCAACTGTGATCTAAACTTTACACAGTTAATCATCATTTATGATATTTATGGGAATTACATGGAGAATTTTTCAGAATTTACAAAATCATGAGTCTCACTGTGGACTGGGGGGACATAAACAGTGAAACTGTCAGGGTTTATAAAATAATAAAGGTCAGATCGTTGCTGAATCTTGGACTAGAAAGTAAAGTAAGTAACGTAAAGTTAAATAATATGACAGTACCTTTATTCCTGTACATTTGTAAATGTCTTCTATTATTTCATTTTTGTCAAATACATCACAGTAACCATGGTTCTCCAGACAAAGTCTACACATTTCAAAAAAATTTACATCTCTATTCTTCTCCATTTTCACTATTTACAACACTAATACAAGATTTTTTTCTCGAATTAAACATTTAAAATTTTAAAATACATTTTAATTCACAAAACCACACAATATGGAGAAATACAAACGGATGAGTGTCAACTAATTTATATTATAATAAACAATAGTTTATTAAACAATAATAATTCAGATTTATAAATAAAAATAAATTAATTTTAATAATAAACGACATCAAATACGATTGTAGTACGACATCAACTTTCATAATAAAGCAGTGTTGCAGTGTTACCAACTCTCAAAAATGTTTATCCCTAAAGTTTGTGTCAAAAACCCCTAAAATGACCTTAATTATTTAGTCGCCCCCTAAAAAATATATAAATATAAATTCATAATGATTTAGAAATAATATGCTGTAATATGTTTCAAAAGTCCTTTTATTATAAGTTATTTAATGCATAAAATATTTCGTCGTCTTCTGAAGATACAGATTTTTTGAAATTTTTAGGGACATCACACATTTCTTATCGACACACAGTACAAACCAAATCCGAAATAACAATCGTCGAAAAAAGAATATTCTTAATCTATTTTTTGGCGGTATCCTGTCTGACTTAAGCTAATATCAAACATACGTTCAATTTATACACAACAATAATCACCAATCACCATATGCACAGAAAATAAAATGACCGCCAGTGGCGCCAGTATTGCCGCCAGTCGCCACAGAGTGCTTGTAGAATTACGTACTAGAAGTCGTTATAAGTCACTAGGTCAAGAAATAAATATTAATATTATCAACTTAAAAATATAAGAGAGTCAAAAAATCCCTGAAAATACCCCTAAAAATTTCCTAAAAAAATCCCATCTCATTTATTTACCCCCTGGGGGGGAAATCTAGGGGGAAACCCCTAAGTTAGTAACCGTGTAGTGCTGTCAATAAACTAAATCGGAATTACAATTTACCCTATTTTACCCGTCAAACATTTTTCGTACTTCTTATTTGTAGTTATGTAAACATCCCTAAAATTATAAAATGTTGTATCATAATTATTATGATAATTTATATTAAACTAAGACTATTGAAATGGTTTTAAGAATTGTATTAAACAGTTTGAAATAATGATATGGCATTAACATAGGCTACTTTCAATCTATCTGTATATATATAAAAGGAGAAGCTAACTGACTGACATATCAACGCAGAGCCTAAACTATAAGGGTTAGTAACTTGAAATTTTGCACAGAGGTTCCTTTTATAACGTAGAGTAGCACTAATAAAGGATTTTTGAAAATTCACCAAAGGGTGCAAAGTAAGTATGAAACTGTCGTTTTTGAAGTTATTTCAATGAAATTCATTAAGCAGGTTCTTCATTGAAAGTCTTTTAACACGTTTAAAATATTTTTTCGAAAATCATCCCTCAAGGGTGTAAAAGGGGTGCAAAATTATTATAACTATCTCATAAAATTATTAAATATGTCAACAGACGATCTACTGTAGGCTAATATAACTACCCCAATATCGCAAACGAAGTTGCGGGTAAAATCTAGTATTTTATAAGACCTTTCTCTTCATGATGTAAAATATACATAATTTCTTCAAAATATTATGGAATAATTACTTTTTCAAACTTAATGTATTATTATTTAAATTAGTAATCGTAAATAACAGTTTTACTCGGGAAATCCAAATTAGAAAAAAAAATAGATTAAGAATATTCTTACGACGATTATTATTTCGATTTTGGTTTGTATTGTGTGTCTATAAGAAATGTTTTAATGATGCCTAAAAATTTCAAAAAATCTGAATCTTCAGATGAAGACGAAATATTTTATGTACTAAATAACTTAAAAAGACTTTTTGAAACATATTACAGCATATTATTTCTAAATCATTATGAATTTATATTTATATATTTTTTAGGGGGATGACTAAATAATTAAGGCTAATTTAGGGGCTTTTGACACAAACTTTAGGGATAAATATTTTTGAAAGTTGGTAACACTGAAAAGCACATGCAAATTTCAAAGCCAAATAAATAAAAAATAAGCAAACTTTGATAATAATAAAATAAAAGTAATTAAATGCCTTTTATCATCATATATATATTAATGTAACTTATTATGAATAAAAGTGTGTCCAAAATACCATTAATCGCGGACCAAGTTTTGAATTATATTGAAAAACGAATTCGTAATTCAAATCACAAACAATGTAATATTTATTAATAAAAGTATTCAAAGATCCTGCGACGACCAGACCTTCGTTATTTCACAAACATGAAACCTTATCTGTGTAATTGTTTACGTCCCTAATAGAAATATAAATGATCCCGAACTATAAAGTTTGGAAAACGGTTGCGTTAAAAGATAAAATTATTTAATTTGTCTGACAAGGTATAAGACAATCGAAAACACCAGTTGATAGTTCCTCAAGTAACATACATAGATACATAACCGAGTAATATTAATAAATGTGTCTGAAAATGGTTTCTAATTGCAAATAAAATATATAAAAACTGAGGTGCTATTTGAGTAGTTTTCATATCAACAAAGTGAAAATCAACTTCATATCTTCATTTATATCTTTTTATAGACATACAAGTTTTACCAGAGTTCTCCTTATTAAATCAATAGTAATTTAAAGTGAACCTTATAAAGTTATAACTTGTGAAATGAGGAAATTTTTTTGAAATTATTATTATATAGTTAGAGATGGCTTTTTACATAACAGCAGCTCGACCAATTTTTATGAAATTTTGTGTGCATATCGGGTAGGTCTGAGAATCAGTCAACATCTATTTTTTATACCCTTTAAGTGATATGCAGAGAATCTACCAGGTTTTATAAAACAACAAAGGTCTGATTATCGTGGAAACTTGTACACTAATTAATAGAATATTATCTAATATATTTGATTAGTTTCAGATGAGGATTTATTAAATCTCCATTCTGTTTATGGTGGAGTATTTCAACGAGCATTAGATATTTTGGAGAAGTATCCACATCTTGAGACATATTCCACTGCAAACAAAACACGGGTTTTGATAGAGATAAAAGGTGAAAACGATAGATATTATAGAATTTTTCCAAACATTAATTATTGTCCATGTAAAGCGTTTAAACATCAGGTTATTGAGAGAAAGCTTCAGATTACTTGCAAGCATGTGCTCGTAGGCTGGATTGCAAGTATTTTAGGTAGAACTGTGGATAGAGAGGTGACTCCAGATCAATATTCTATGTTGGTGAAGTCTATGTTTGATTTGGAAGAAAATGGATGATGGTACATCACAGTACTACTTCACCGCTTCTATGGATTCTGGGAAAACACTATATAGCTTATTAAAAGCTATACAATTTCAAGAAGTAAGTAAATTTTGTTTTATAAGGAATACTAGCCATATGTCAACACTACATCACCTGTCACTCAGGAATAGTGTAATTATCTATCAGTGAAAGAATCTTTAAAATCAGATCTGTAGTTCTAGAGAAAACATTCACTTTACAAAACGGCCACGTTATGGCACTTAATTGGCCATATCTTTTAAATTATAACATTTATGGCAACACCATATAGCCTATGTAACCCGGAAAGCATGTAGCATTCTATTGGTGAAAGAATTTTCAAAATCCCTTCAGTAGTTTTTGGGCCTATTCACCACAAATAAACATACAAACAATCAAATCTTTCCTCTTTATATAATAGTGTAGATTATGAGATTTCTTTTGACTATGTTATGGGAATTGTTTCTCTTAATGAGATTTAATTATTTTGTGTTAGGTTAGGCTTAAGCTTAAACCGAGAACCTATGCAGTGGAGGTGAGTGTTCATATATGTTGCAAAGTAATCTTGCTTGGGTTCCTGTCAGAATAGTAAGAGATCATTTAATTATTTCCTGAACATATTGAATAAATCAAATATATTTTGCCAAATTACAGCAATATTTAGTTACGTAATATTTAACCAAAAAATACAGATTAAAAATACATTTAAGTGAGGTTAAAATGACTGAGACTGGTTTCCGCCAAAAAGTGTTAGTGAAAGTGTAATAGTGTAGTATATAGTTGTTTGTGCTAGGCGTTTCTGGGGTCTTTTTTATAAAAAGAGATGAGCAATGTATTGCATCTACTTAGCCTTCACTCAGAGTGAGCCAAATTAAGGGATCCTATTGGTTCTTAACAAACACACCCTCACTTTGAATAAATTACCGTTTCTTTTGGTTTCAGTGTGCAGTATTTTATGCAATGCCTGAAGGTCTGAAACTGACTGTGGAAGAAGGTAAATGTGTCCAAGCATCAGCATATGTGCCGGCTGATAACTTCACCGAGTACCATGTCAGAGATGATGTTGAGGTTTTATTTAAAGTAAGTTATTGTTTAATATATTTTAGAAAGAAATAGTTTTTAAAATCATGAAATTTGTTCTTAATCACCTTCAAACAAAATCTGTCTGTTAGGCTTTCATGATCCACTGAACGGATTTTGATGAAATTTAGCATAGAAACAGAATAAAGCATGCGAAAAAGGCTTTAAGGGGATAAAGTGCGTGTCGAACTGTTTGATTGTTTATATTTATGGGAAAAAGGAGTGTTTGACAAATACACAAGGCTGATAAAGAAAGTTTACAAGAACAGTACAGCAAGAATTACTTTAGAAAGCAAAGGCAACCCCATCATGATTCTTAGAGGTGTGTGCCAAGGTGACCCTATCACGTAAGCTATTCACAGCAGTCTTAGAAGAAATCTTTCGGTCATTCAGCTGGGAAGACTTTGGAATCTCCATAGATGGCAAAATCTTGTCCCATCTGTATAGTCTAGTATAGTATAGTCATCTGTATAATCTGATATAGTCTTGTTTGCTAACTCTGCTTCTAATCTAGAAACCATGATCGAACAAAACCAAGATACTGACATGTAAACAATAGCACACCTATTGACATAAAAATTAACCGAAACTTAGGTCAAACAATTCTATAGAGGACTCGTTGTCAAAAGAAATAGATAAATGGATAACGAATGCGTGGAAAAGGTATTGGACACTGAAAGTAGTCATGAAAAATAAAGAGGTAGATATAAATTATACAATACTTGTATCGAACCTGGTTTAACATATGGGTGTCTAACTTGGGGAATGACTAAAACCCTCATACAAAAATTGGAAATGTGCTAACGATCAATGGAGTGTAGCATGCTTTGCATACACAGGAAAGATCAGAGACGAAATAAAGATATTAGGGTTAACACTGGACTGGAAAATATAACAATGAAAGTGAAAAGATTGAAATGGAGATGGACTGGGCATGTACTATGGAGCGTTAACAGTGTGGTACCACAGAAATGGAAAACGCAGTGAAAGGGCAGGCCATGCAAATGTTAGGAGGACTTTGCTAGAATGCTGGGAAAAACATGGAGAAGAATTGCAATCTGTAGAGAGGAGTGGAAGAGAATGGGAGAGGCCTTTGCCGAAAGGCACACGGACAGTGAAGGATTATTTAGATATAAGAAACATTTATAGTAATATTTGATGTGATTGTATAATTTGAAAAACTTAATATTTTGAATTGCAGATTGAAAATAGTATATAAAAGTATTTTGATTTTAGAAACTACTTTCTATCTGTTAAGTAACTAAAACTCTAAGTATCTTCCAAGCATTTTGGATTGAGATGGATTATTACAGATACCGATAGTGGTACAGCAATAGGGAATGAGTTTGTCGTATATATCTTATATACTAATATATAAAGCTGAAGAGTTTGTTTGTTTGAACGCGCCAATCTCAGGATCTACTGGTCCGACATGAAAGCTCTTTCAGTGTCAGATAGCCCATTTATCGAGGATGGCTATAGGCTATATATCATAACGCTAAGACCAATAGGAGCAAAAATTAGAATTAAGACAGGAGATCGTATGTGCACAATGGATGGCCTATCATGAAAGCTAGGGGGTTATACGGTCAGGAGATAATTAAACATTATTATCTCTGACTATTCTGATAGGAACCCAAGCAGAACCTTGGACTTGTGACCAAGCTGTAGGTTTACAGGTTCTCTGTCCAAGCTTAGAGTTAAGCTTATATGAGGGTAACCTAACACAAGCCTAACTTATGCTTCGCAATATTATCTTTAATATTAAAATTAAACCTAAATGCTGCTAATAAGCATATATTTTTGGTGTTACCATATTTTTTTACTCTTCATTATAATAAATATGTACTTGTGTTACAGATAAGTATAGCAGTACTAACGGAATGCTTAAACATATTCGGTGCCAGCGAGGAGTCCAGCCTCAAGATGTACTATAGATGTGAGGGGTCACCATTGTTACTAGTGTAAATAATTTAATCCATTCAAATAAATAAAATTGTAGTGTCTGTTTGTAATATTAAAATAACCGCTTTATAATAAATGCATATGGATGTATACACGGTACTGTTTGTTCCGGTTAATCTCTGAAATGGCTGGACCGATAGCTGATGTAACAAGAAGTAACTTAGGCTATTTAACATCTCGCTACGACCCATAGGAGCGGAGTTTTAATAAAAACCTTTTTAAGGTGTACAATACTGTAGTACATTATTTTGATCTATCTCGACAGCAGAAAGCGACTTTGTTTTATACTATGATGTGATGTCGGCACGTAAGTTAGGTTAACCTAACCTTAGCTTCAAACAGAGAGCCTCCGCAGTGTAGGCGAGAGTTACAATTGAATAAAGAAGACAAGGCACTGCGTAGGTTTCTCGTAATTGTAAGAGATCAGAATGTTTAGTTACTTATCAGTTCAGTAGCAGTATCTACGTTGCGTTCACCCAATAGTCCATTCCCTTGTAGTGTTTTTGAATATACCTGATAGTCTCTGATTGGCTAGCGGTTTCTATTGGTTGATTTACTTCTACCTCACCCATGGAGGGGTATTCCTACCACTGTCTTGTCCCTTTATATTTCATTGCTTGTTGGATTAGCTCAGTTTCACGCGTGGTCTCTTGGAGTGAACATTATCTGGAGTAGTGTTAGTGAAAGTGTAATAGTTAAGTATATAGTTGTTGCTCGTGCTAGGCGTTTCTGGGGATGTCAATAGACAGGCACGCGCCAAGCATCTTATGAGCGCCTATACTCGAAGAGCAAAAAAGGTCGTTCACCAACAAGTATCTTCTGCGCTTGCGTGTCAACTCTGTTACAGTTTCTGCTCTGTTTTTTTTTTCATTTTGATTCAATTCACATTATATTTTCGATTTGGCGCCCTCAAAAAGGTTCCTAGTGCCTTGACTGCCCTGGTGCCGTCATGCACCGCACGACCTCGCACTTATGGACGGCGCGTCTCTGTCAGCTGAGCTTGTCTTTTTTTTATAAAAAATATTTTGATTCTAAATCTAAGATGGCGGACTAGTTATTTTAGCTGCTGATATCCGATTAAGCTTTAGTCTTGGGCCTAGTCGGTCACCAAAAAGAGCGTTCTTTTTAGTTCGCAATCCAATGGCGAACTAGTTCGTAAAAAACATCGATATTCTCAAAAGTGAAAAATCGATGTTAATGAACAATATATTGATATTTCAATCACCATTTAAATAAACAAATAAATATATCGATTTTTTTATTAGAAAAACATTACTATTTTAATTTATCGCACATTTATTTTTATAGAAAACAAGTAGTCAAGTATGGATGAAACATAAGCATCACTAGAAGTAATTAATTTGATTAAAAAAAAATAAGAACTAAAAAGAACTAAGAGCGAGATCGTCGACGAACTAGTTCTTATAGTTCACCTAAAGGAGCGCTCTTTTGAACTAGGTCGTTCGCGAACTACCCAAGACTAATAAGCTTGAAGGCGTTTCCACCAGAGGTGTGTTTATTAAGAACCAATAGAATCGCTTAATTTGCCTTAAGCTAATGTTATTGTTTATATTTCAGTCTACAACCACAATCAGTATCAAATGTAATGACTGATTGTGAAATATCAACACAAACAGCTGATTCTGTTTTGGATTTGCGAGATGAAGATGCTGAGGAGGTCGCCAAGTTGGTGTTGAAAGCGCCCGCGTTTTTGGGGCTCCTGGCGGATTTGGAGAGGTCTTGTGATACTATTGAGATTAATCTGTCTCCGGAACACCCTAATGTCAGCATAGTTACTTATGGGATGCAGGTATGATTGTCTGTATATACATGTTTATATATATAAAACATAGTCGGGTTAGTTTTGTATATTGATTTAGGAAGCAGAAATAAAATAATATTTATAATTCAATTTAAAAAAAAACGTCAAAACAAATGAAACTATAATCAAATAGGGTCATGAAAAGTAGGATAGACGGATCAAAAATATATATATGTTTTAAATAAATATAAAATATAAAAAGTTAACTTTTTCATAATATTTGTACAAAGACCCACCTATATTATGAATAGAACATAAATAAGTCTATAGACTACCAATAGAAGAAAAAAATTTATTTAAGAATTGAAAATATTGAATACTGTTCATTAAAAAGGAGTTTTAATATGCAGAAAAATGATTTTAAGATTTGTACTGTTAATTAAAAAGGAGTTGTAATATGCAGAAAAATGATTTTAAGATTTTTACTGTTAATTAAAAAGGAGTTGTAATATGCAGAAAAATGATTTTAAGATTTGTACTGTTAATTAAAAAGGAGTTGTAATATGCAGAAAAATGATTTTAAGATTTGTACTGTTAATTAAAAAGGAGTTGTAATATGCAGAAAAATGATTTTAAGATTTGTACTGTTAATTAAAAAGGAGTTGTAATATGCAGAAAAATGATTTTAAGATTTGTACTGTTAATTAAAAAGGAGTTGTAATATGCAGAAAAATGATTTTAAGATTTGTACTGTTAATTAAAAAGGAGTTGTAATATGCAGAAAAATGATTTTAAGATTTGTACTGTTAATTAAAAAGGAGTTGTAATATGCAGAAAAATGATTTTAAGATTTGTACTGTTAATTAAAAAGGAGTTGTAATATGCAGAAAAATGATTTTAAGATTTGTACTGTTAATTAAAAAGGAGTTGTAATATGCAGAAAAATGATTTTAAGATTTGTACTGTTAATTAAAAAGGAGTTGTAATATGCAGAAAAATGATTTTAAGATTTGTACTGTTAATTAAAAAGGAGTTGTAATATGCAGAAAAATGATTTTAAGATTTGTACTGTTAATTAAAAAGGAGTTGTAATATGCAGAAAAATGATTTTAAGATTTGTACTGTTAATTAAAAAGGAGTTGTAATATGCAGAAAAATGATTTTAAGATTTGTACTGTTAATTAAAAAGGAGTTGTAATATGCAGAAAAATGATTTTAAGATTTGTACTGTTAATTAAAAAGGAGTTGTAATATGCAGAAAAATGATTTTAAGATTTGTACTGTTAATTAAAAAGGAGTTGTAATATGCAGAAAAATGATTTTAAGATTTGTACTGTTAATTAAAAACGAGTTGTAATATGCAGAAAAATGATTTTAAGATTTGTACTGTTAATTAAAAACGAGTTGTAATATGCAGAAAAATGATTTTAACTTTTGTACTGTTAAATAAAAAGGAGTTGTAATATGCAGACCAACTAGAATATCTACCTGGGGGTTATAATTTACACTCAGACCCAACAGCATTACTACAATCCCTACTCCTTCGATTGATGTTGCAATTCAAATTACCAATATCATAATTAATAAAACAATTTGGTTTATCAATAGTAATTTTTTAATTATTTCAGGATAGATCCTGTATAGACATGCCGAAGTCCGCAGACATGGTGCAAAGCTTTAGCTGTGATAAGCCAGTCACCTTGAAGTACCAGCTCCACAACATACGACTCATTATGAAGGCTCTCGCTGTTTCTTCCAAGGTATTCTAAAGCTTCAACCACACGTTTGGCACTTGCCGCAAAACTCTAAATTTATATAAAACATGCAGCGTTAGCTGAATTGTTGACTACCAATACATATGTCAATCCTTTTTCATTACTCTCATTATTGTACAATTTTAAAATCTAAAATACGCCATCATCTGAATATTGTGGATATATGTTGTCGATTCGAATTTCGAACCTTTAATTAATTTGAAGCGTCAGTAACTCAGTGGTTCGGGTGTTGGATTCATCAACAAGTCGTGGGTTCAAATACCGGACATTGGACTACTGGCGTGGCCCACTCCTGACACAAGCATTTTAGCTTACTAGGAGGGTTAAAGGGTTAATACTAGTAGTATGAGATCCATAAGATCCATCCATAATTACGTTCTTTAATTTAGGAGAAAGATTACCGTATAGTCGTGCTGAACAATAAATGTTTGACAGTGAACAACACCCCAAAAACCCATCAACATTTTGTATGGGAAAATGTTTTTTCTTTTATTTCATTTTTCTTCAATTTTCCAATGTCTTTAGTAGTTATTCTGATATTCGGGACGGAGACAAATACAACAAATCAAAAAACACGCTCTCGAGTTATAAGTGTTGGAACAAACCCGACTTTGTTTTACCTATACCTATAAAGTCGAGATAAAGTGCGCACAAACGTGTGGACACGTGGCAAGCGCTTGTGGCAAACCCCTTTGATACTGGTATCGATCAAATCTGCTAAAAGCGCTTGCAAACACACACAAATTGGTTAAGACGTTCTATCCACACGTTTGAATTTGTGACAGCTTGTTTAGGCGTGGCAAGCGTGTGGACGCAGCATAATATTAACATAAATATGTTTTAATTCAGTTTATTAAGATTTTTATATGATTGAATACAAACACATTTATAATATTAGTAGGATAAATGAAAACCTAGTAATTTTTTCCTGTAATTCCAGGTGGTTCTACGATGCAGTTCCAATGGACTGCTGCTGCTACAGCTGAAGTTAGAAAAAGAAGAGCAGCGCCAGATGTTCTCAGAGTTTTATATATTACCTTTATTAGATGATTAGTTTACTTTACTAACCCCATTTAATTGTTACTTAAATACATTCATTTCTTACTTCATAATGGTTCATCGTTCTATTGGTTCTTATCAAACACATCCCACATTACCCATCCTTACACATCTCTACTGAAAACGTAGCCTAATAGACAAGCTATAAAACTGAAAATGAAAAGAAATTGATTGGATAATGAGAATATTGATATCGCTAATTTGTGAGGTTTATTACTTACCTATTATGTGACTGTATCTGTACACTTTCATTTATAACTTTTTTTTTAAAATATTCCTCTTCACCCCCCCTATAACTTTACGTAGGGGCGAAATCTATAATCAAAATTGTATTTCACCAAAGTGCGAACTAACAACTACTTGCCTCTATAAGAAAAACCTAAAAAAAATAGACGTATTATTAAATAGGTTTTCATCAACTAGAGAAATAATAGAGAAAATTAAAAAATAACTCGATTATTGTTCTTGATTTAAAACACCAATGGAAGTCAAAAAAAATGATTTCCAAAATTTTAATTTATCTAAAAAACTACGCAAAATTAGTGTTCACAATTGTTTCTTTTTTCTTAAAATCTAGATTTTGGGCCATTTAAATCGGATATAAGTAAAATGTTTTAGCCCAACGGTTTCAATAGGTTTACAAATAAAACAATATATAGTGCAAAATATATTATATTTATACCAAATGACGTTACATATGGAATGTTATACCCAGTTTAATGATTCGTTGAGCTTATTCAACAGATAATATACATAGACGATAACCAGCGACTCGGCTATGAGTTGAGTCTCCAAACAGCTGACCAGATCCTCACAATACATAGCTAAGAAGCATCTCGATTAAATTGCTCTTCAAATAAATATAACTTCATTTTTTTCGACAATGGAAAAGGAAAAGGTATTACACCGTACAGCTGACCAGATCCTCACAATACATAGCTAAGAAACATCTCGATTAAATTGCTCTTCAAATAAATATAACTTCATTTTTTTCGACAATGGAAAAGGAAAAGGTATTACACCGTACAGCTGACCAGATCCTCACAATACATAGCTAAGAAGCATCTCGATTAAATTGCTCTTCAAATAAATATAACTTCATTTTTTTCGACAATGGAAAAGGAAAAGGTATTACACCGTACAGCTGACCAGATCCTCACAATACATAGCTAAGAAGCATCTCGATTAAATTGCTCTTCAAATAAATATAACTTCATTTTTTTCGACAATGGAAAAGGAAAAGGTATTACACCGTACAGCTGACCAGATCCTCACAATACATAGCTAAGAAACATCTCGATTAAATTGCTCTTCAAATAAATATAACTTCATTTTTTTCGACAATGGAAAAGGAAAAGGTATTACACCGTACAGCTGACCAGATCCTCACAATACATAGCTAAGAAACATCTCGATTAAATTGCTCTTCAAATAAATATAACTTCATTTTTTTCGACAATGGAAAAGGAAAAGGTATTACACCGTACAGCTGACCAGATCCTCACAATACATAGCTAAGAAGCATCTCGATTAAATTGCTCTTCAAATAAATATAACTTCATTTTTTTCGACAATGGAAAAGGAAAAGGTATTACACCGTACAGCTGACCAGATCCTCACAATACATAGCTAAGAAACATCTCGATTAAATTGCTCTTCAAATAAATATAACTTCATTTTTTTCGACAATGGAAAAGGAAAAGGTATTACACCGTACAGCTGACCAGATCCTCACAATACATAGCTAAGAAACATCTCGATTAAATTGCTCTTCAAATAAATATAACTTCATTTTTTTCGACAATGGAAAAGGAAAAGGTATTACACCGTACAGCTGACCAGATCCTCACAATACATAGCTAAGAAACATCTCGATTAAATTGCTCTTCAAATAAATATAACTTCATTTTTTTCGACAATGGAAAAGGCAAAGGTATTACACCGTACAGCTGACCAGATCCTCACAATACATAGCCTAAGAAGCATCTCGATTAAATTGCTCTTCAAATAAATATAACTTCATCTTTTTCGACAATGGAAAAGGCAAAGGTATTACACCGTACGGCTGACCAGATCCTCACAATACATAGCCTAAGAAACATCTCGATTAAATTGCTTTTCAAATAAATATAACTTCATTTTTTTCGACAATGAAAAAAGCAAAGGTGTTACACCGTACAGCTGACGAGATCCTCACAATACATAGCCTAAGAAACATCTCGATTAAATTGCTTTTCAAATAAATATAACTTCATTTTTTTCGACAATGAAAAAAGCAAAGGTGTTACACCGTACAGCTGACGAGATCCTCACAATACATAGCCTAAGAAACATCTCGATTAAATTGCTTTTCAAATAAATATAACTTCATTTTTTTCGACAATGAAAAAAGCAAAGGTGTTACACCGTACAGCTGACCAGATCCTCACAATACATAGCTAAGAAGCATCTCAATTAAATTGCCTTTCAAATAAATATAACTTCATTTTTTTCGACAATGGAAAAGGCAAAGGTATTACACCGTACAGCCTTATCTTTAGTAGGTTAATTCTTTATTTATTTTATAGTAAGGCCGAAGCCATGTCTTCCGTTATAATCACCTTATTATCGTAATTCAAATCACGTCTCCATAAAACAAACCTTATCCTTTCTTCACTCTTCTCACACCCACTCATTTTACCACTCAAACGGAGACTCCCGCGCTTTTTTAAGAGCCACAGATTATGTTTAAGCTTCGAGTTATTCATCTATTTATATTATCCTGTTTCAAATGTATTATAGTACTAACAGTCGATGAATGAAATGAGTGCATACATATACTAATAATTAAACTCAAAATCCTACATTACCATTACAGCCCACGTTAATAACCAATGTCTTCTATTTTGATTCCAAATTCAAAATTGTATAATTAAAATCCTTTTTATATTTCATACATAGAAGATGTGAAATATATTCCAAATTCAAATTTGTTTATAATAACTCAAATTTGGAAGCTATTTTCTAAATAAATTATATATTCTTTATTGCTCACAAGACATTTAGATCAATCTATTTTGATTCCAAATTCAAATTTATTAGAATGGTTATTAACTTCGGCTGTTAGTAGAACAAAAGTGTTTGTTTCTATCGAAGGTTCGAGAAGTTCTTTCACAACTGAATTTATATGTAACACACGCGTAAACAAGATGGAGGATGAAGACTAGAACCTTCCAAAAGTTTCCGATTATGAAATTTTAAATATTTTTTTACTTTTGTTCTACGTATGGTATTTCGCCATCTTATTTCTATTGAACACATGTAAATTAGAGATTTGTTTATACATTGAGTTATGATTATAAATAAATAATATCATGACGTCATCATCTTCAGATTATGTATTGAAAATTGATTGCCAAAGCAGCATTATTATGAAGAGAATTTGTGTATTGGACATTGGTGATATTGGCCCAATATTAGCGACCAGTTTGACAATACCAACACCACAATCAATGCAATATAGAGAAACATTTAAAATGTTACATTCATTTTTACACTGAAATTATATGGACGCTGGATCTTCATACATATATCACGAAAAAAGTGTCCGAAATTGGATCTCTTTTTGTATTTTGGAACTCTTTAACTTCGGACACTTTTAAGTGCTAATTGTTAATTCTTATCTAATTTATCAATAATCAATTCCAACAACTATATACATTACGATTTTTTGATAACTCTTAGTCTTTAAATCAGTTCAATAGTTGACGTTTATAGACCAGGAGATCTAATAGAAAATAACGAACCATTTATAAATGATTCAGTATATTCTATATTTTACACTAAACATTGTAAGTGACTAGAAAGCAAAATAAGTTATTAACTCTGTCCATCTGTTAAATGTTGGTCAAACGCTACGAGCAGCTTTCTCAATTATTTCTTACATAAGAATCTTCTAACAATAACAATGACAACAAAAAAAGAATTAGCGAAATCGGTGCAGCCGTTCACGCGTGATGACGTCACCAAAGGAAATAGGGATTCACTTTTATAAACGACTAAACGTGTATCATTTGTTTCAAAAAATTGATACTAGATGGCGTTGAATTAAATTATTATTATTTATAGGATAAATATTATATTGTCACAAGTGTTGCCAACTCAGCATAGATTTTTTAACAAATTTCATTTTTTAACAAATAGAGAATAGATCTAGCTACAAAGTTAATTGATCAGTTGGCAACACTGGCGGGTAGAATAAGCAGTTGTTATATATCATCTTTGAGCAGTTGCATACGAGACGTAGTCGGGAACGGACGTCTGAATATATTAATGTGAGTTAACGGACGTTATCACATAATTTTAGGTAAAATTTAATTTTTTACCCACATTCTTTCCCTATTCCCTATTTTTTTACACCCTCGAGGGTAAAACCTTTTACAAACTTTGAATGTCATATTTATTTATATCGAATCAACAGATTAAGCAGCTCCAAAACTGACGATATTTCCATACAACTTTTCACCCCCCTTTCAACCCTTTACAATCCTTTTTTTGCATTAAAAAGTAGCCTATGTCTTTTCTCAGACTTAAGACTATCTGTATACCAAATTTCATTTAAATCGGTTCAGTAGTTATGGCGTGAGAGCACGACATACAAACAGAGTTACTTTCGTATTTATTATGTCTTGTAAATTGTTACGTGGGTATAAATAAAAAAAGAGATAGAAAATAAGTGAAACAAATACTTGGACAGAGTATAAACAAAATAGTACCAACAATAATTAAAAAAGTAACAAATAATTGCACCTATAGATAATTTTCCCTAAAACATTGATCTATTTACAACTATACAACAATCGCAAACTGTTACTTAGGTACTATTGGCAGCCATTTTGACTAATCAAGTCTTGAGAAATGCACTATATATACTGCACCTTTAGTACGAGGATATTCGATATTCGTACCGCCATTAAAATATGCGGTATAAAAAATATCCCTATTCGTACCACCATTGAAATTTTGAAGTAAGAAAATATACTTAGTTGTATCACTATGAAATTTGCGTTATAAAAACATAGTGGTACAACTATGAATACATGCCTATTCGTACCACCATTGAAATTTTGAAGCAAGAAAATACACTTAGTTGTACCACTATGAAATTTGCGTTATAAAAACATAGTGGTACAACTATGAATACATGCCTATTCGTACCACCATTGAAATTTTGAAGCAAGAAAATACACTTAGTTGTACCACTATGAAATTTGCGTTATAAAAACATAGTGGTACAACTATGAATACATGCCTATTCGTACCACTATTGAAATTTTGAAGCAAGAAAATACACTTAGTTGTACCACTATGAAATTTGCGTTATAAAAACATAGTGGTACAACTATGAATACATGCCTATTCGTACCACCATTGAAATTTTGAAGCAAGAAAATACACTTAGTTGTACCACTATGAAATTTGCGTTATAAAAACATAGTGGTACAACTATGAATACATGCCTATTCGTACCACCATTGAAATTTTGAAGCAAGAAAATACACTTAGTTGTACCACTATGAAATTTGCGTTATAAAAACATAGTGGTACAACTATGAATACATGCCTATTCGTACCACCATTGAAATTTTGAAGCAAGAAAATACACTTAGTTGTACCACTATGAAATTCGCGTTATAAAAGCATAGTGGTACAACTATGAATACATGGGTATTCGTACCACCATTGAAATTTGTAATAAGAAAATAACCTTATTCGTACACATCGTTTGTAGAATTACATCCGAAGTCGCACCATTATGAACATTTGCAGTACGAAAACATACCTAAACGTCAAGCATCAGTCGTGGGTTCAAATCCCAATTATTGGGCTACTAACGTGGCCCACTCCTAACACAAGCTTTTAGCTTAGTTGGAGGGGTTAAGGAATACTAGTATTTAAAAAAAGATATTTGCAGTATCAATTCCTTTGCGAAAAATCTGTCATTGAAACTATTCTTATTCGTACCACTACTTACGTTTGTACCACGAAAATATTTTTATTCGTACCACTATTGATATTAGCAATAAAAAATTTAGTTTTAAGTATGTACTAAAGTAATGCAGTGATGGCCCAGTGGTTGAGACTTCAAGTCTTACTCGGGAGGTCTGAGGTTCGATCCCCCCCACAGGCACACACCTCTGACTCTGAGTTATGTGTGTTTTAAGCAATTAAATATCACTTGCTTTAACGGTGAAGGAAAACATCGTGAGGAAACCTGCACTCCTGAGAGTTCCCAAAAGTTCTCAAAGGTGTGTGAAGTCTGCCAACCCGCACTGAGCCAACGTGGTGGACTATGGCCTATTACCCTCCTCATTCTGAGGAGGAGACCCGGCTCAGCAGTGGGCCATTGAAGGGTCGTGATGTACTAAAGGTGCAGATAATATATCGCGTAAATTTTTTACTATTTTTTTTTTAATTAAATGAAACAGATTACTTAAAACTAAGCAATAAATAAGTGGCTAAGCCTTTAAGCAAGCAACTTTATAATTAACATATTAAACTATTATAAATACTTACAATATATTTACATTTGCACCAAAATTATGAACTATATTTAAAAAAAAAAAAACATTCTGAATTTTTCGACTGTACGCCTTTAAACACAAATAGTCATTTTTTTTTATAAAAGTCTAATATGCGGCATTGATATAGCACTTTGAGGAACACTGGTAAAAAATCACACTGATATTAATTGTATAGATCAAAGTTTAATCAACATCAGTTTAGCATTTTTTCAAACGTATTTAATCTGGTGAGATATCGTAACATTTAGCTTAACCTCTTCCCCCATCCCCCAATCTTATGATATGTCAAAGTATGAGTTTTTAGTGTAAATGTGTTGGATTTATTTATTTTACCGAAGGAAAATGTTTTATTTACTTTAAACTCTACTTTCAATTACGTAAAAATCACTGTAAAATTACGTGATAATCACTGTAAAATTACGTGATAATCACTGTAAAATTACGTAAAAATCACGTAATAATCACAATAAAATTACCTAAAAATCACTGTAAAATTACGTAAATATCACGTAAAAATCAAGTAAAATTACGTGATAATCACTGGAAAATTACGTAAATATCACCTAAAATTACGTGATAATCACTGTAAAATTATGTAAATATCACGTAAAAATCAAGTAAAATTACGTGATAATCACTGGAAAATTACGTGATAATCACTGGAAAATTACGTGATAATCACTGTAAAATTACGTAAAAATCACGTAATAATCACAATAAAATTACCTAAAAATCACTGTAAAATTACGTGATAATCACTGGAAAATTACGTGATAATCACTGTAAAATTACGTAAAAATCACGTAATAATCACAATAAAATTACCTAAAAATCACTGTAAAATTACGTGATAATCACTGTAAAATTACGTAAAAATCACGTAATAATCACAATAAAATTACCTAAAAATCACTGTAAAATTACGTAAATATCACGTAAAAATCAAGCAAAATTACGTGATAATCACTGGAAAATTACGTAAATATCACCTAAAATTACGTGATAATCACTGTAAAATTACGTAAATATCACGTAAAAATCAAGTAAAATTACGTGATAATCACTGGAAAATTACGTGATAATCACTGGAAAATTACGTGATAATCACTGTAAAATTACGTAAAAATCACGTAATAATCACAATAAAATTACCTAAAAATCACTGTAAAATTACGTGATAATCACTGTAAAATTACGTAAAAATCACGTAATAATCACAATAAAATTACCTAAAAATCACTGTAAAATTACGTAAATATCACGTAAAAATCAAGTAAAATTACGTGATAATCACTGGAAAATTACGTAAATATCACCTAAAATTACGTGATAATCACTGTAAAATTACGTAAATATCACGTAAAAATCAAGTAAAATTACGTGATAATCACTGGAAAATTACGTAAATAACACCTAAAATTACGTGATAATCACTGTAAAATTACGTAAAAATCAAGTAAAATTACGTAAAAATCAAGTAAAATTACGTGATAATCACTGTAAAATTACGTAACAATTACAATAAAATTACGTAATAACCCCAAAGTAAGATTAGATGAGATTCGACTTGACCCCCTGCCTTCATTAAACGCCTCAAGTAATTAATGGACACTCCCTCACCAGAGTTTGATCTCAAATTTTTATTTATTTAAAATTCAAGTCTATAAATTAAAAATAAGAATCAGTTTTTAATATTAAAAATATATCTTAATATAAACATTATTTGAGTTATTTGTTTATTATTATTAGACTTTTATAAAAAAAAGTAGAAGTGTGCTTACATTAAACTGATTATGAATTAAAACCAACTTATGACGTCACTTGTTAACTCCTACCTAACATGTTATTGATAAAAGGATTGCGTCTCTCTCTAACGTAGAAACATTTAGATATTTTTTTATATAAACACATTCAATGCTTTACTCACGTAGTTCATACGCGTTCTCATAGATGGCGCTTTTGTTAAATAGCGCTTATGGAACGAATATACTTTAAACTATACCCGCTTGACTTCGTTCGCGTGTTGCTCCGCTCCTATGGGTCGTAGCGAGTTGTTAAATAGCCTAAGTTACTCCTTGTTACATCACCTATAACACCAGTGAAAGTCCCGTCAAAATCGGTCCAGCCATTTCAGAGATTAGCCGGAACAAACAGTACCGTGTATATATCCATATGCACTTAGTAAAAAGCGGTTATTTTAATATTACAAACACTACAATTTTATTTATTTGTATCGATATCCGTAAAAATACACATGGATGAGTAAATAAAAGAAAATGGTGGCTAAATTATTTATCCACTTTTTGCCACACAACATTACTACCAATTTTTGTGTAGAAAAAAAAATGAATAAGATTCGAATAAATGTGTCAACATTATTTTAATTATTATAATACTATTTTTATAATTATAAATAAATTACGTTACCTTTACTTCTATTTAAGTCATTTCAAGCTACTTTTTACAACAGATCTAGCTACAATGTGTCTTTGTAAACATTAAATCCATTATAACTTGAGCTCTGCTAGACTGGACTAATTTAAATTTTTCTATGAAAACAGAATTGTTAAAGTATATGAAAATCTAATCAGAACGCGTCCGCATAGGTCAGATAACTGGTCGATATTAATTTGGTGTTTACGTCTCGTATATGTGACAAATCACATATGTTTGACACACTTTTTCGCCCTGAATGCGGAATATACTATGTAGTTGTTATCTGTGCACAAAGATGATGGCTCAGTTGGCAGCACTGGCCTGTTCTTATTTTGAAATCATTGATTAAATTGCAAAATATTTTTCAAAGATAACTTAAAAATTTGGTCATAAAAAAAGTTAGTCAAAAAAAAACTACCCCCCGCTGAGTTTCTTGCTTGCCCTTTAAATGAGTAGCAAATTCCTTTTTTAAAATCTTGTTAGAGAGAGACACAATTCTGTTTACAACTATATCATTTGTTATACATACTGGCAACATTTAGATACAGTTATACCAGCAATATATCTTACTTCAGGCCCCCCGCTCCAGGGTGGAGCGCAGGTTGCACAACACGTACTGGTTGTCCACCGCGCGTAAGTCCTGCGGAGCCCCACTCGCCATCAGTAGGGCTTCTAGCTCAGCCCTGCGCATGCGCACGTCGCTCCCGAGGGACACACCTAACTGAAATGGAAAACATTGGTCTTTAGTAATGGCGGTGCTAGATTTGTTGAGTTGTATTTATTTAATCGTCTGCCAACAAAAAGAGGAGGAGGTGAAAAATCACTTACTGTTTTTTTTAATTTTGACAGTTGCCAGATGACTCTACTCCACTTGATAGTAAGCGGCAGTAGAGTCCAAATACGAGGGCGGCCAATAAAGTTGCAGAATGTGAACTGTACTAGCCGCCCCCGCCCTGCCTACCCTCAAGACGCCTCTTCACGCCTCGTTTGAACGACCCCAGGTTATAGGAAGGAGGGAACACGTGTGCCGGTAGTGAATTCCACTTTTTCGATGTGCGACAAAGAAAAGAGCTCGCAAACTTCTTAATTCGCGATGGAATTATTGCCACAATTAGTCGGTGACAACGGAGACCGGCACGCGTAGTTCTTGTACGGAAAGGGGAGAGGGGGATGAGGGAGAATATGCTCATTGCAACACTCTGATAATAGACATCGAAGTGTCCTGTATGAATACGAGTGTCTCCGACATCTATGTCGGAATTTCGATTTCATACAAACGCTCTCCCTAATTTGAAAATCTTTTTCATTTGGGTCATGAATATGTCTTTTACTTCTGTCTTCTCTTACTTAATATTTTATCTTGTCTAGTCTTTATAATTTGTTTTTATTTACTTAACAAACACTGGATCTAAAATGCCTCGAGCCTTTGGCTGCACCAAAAATGATATATTTATGTACTTGCTAGTGACCAATTATGCATTAATATGCGGGATTGTCCAGCAATGTATTGTGAAATCAAGTAATCAGACCTTATTGTCTGAAAATCTGATAGTAATTATTTTTATATACAATATAATATAGTACCCGGCAATAATAAATACCAGTTTATTTGTAAATGACATGAAACTAGAAGAAAAATAAATGGACACATATTTTTTAGTTTTTCAAAAAGTCAGTCCGGTAATGGTTAAAATTAATTTTGAAATTGAATCTATTCTAAAAAGACGTAAACGCCAAATGACGTTATCACATTTTAAACAAGGCAAATAAAAGCGAGTAAATATTAAAAACAAACTTACCACACAAACAAACAAACAGGCAACTAAAAGAAAGCAAATAAAAACAAAGCCATCCAGCAATAAGATTTAATAAACAACCAAGAATTATTAAAGCTTCGACAGACAGAACATCAGTTCGTTTTGTACATCATATATACGTATACGTTACACTTAAACTATTATAATTATTTATGCAACTGTTGTATAATACCTAATTATCAACAGTTGTATACAAGACTATCTACACTCATTATTAAATCATCTATAAAAGATTCTGGAACAGTTAGCTTACTGCCAACGTTAACACAACACACACAGCCACTCCTAGTAACCTAACATCACCCATTACTGACTATATACAAATACACTGAGTATTGATGAAACAATCATTTATTGTAGTTGTAATGAACATTTTGTATAGTGCTAATACTAAAATTCACTTCAATATGTTCTTTAATCGTTCATTTGTTTTGTAAACAAAACAATAAGAATATCAAAGAAAAATGGCGGGAATTCGAATGATATATTTTAAACGGCACGCGACGTTCTAGATAGTGAAACGCGCGCGAATGAGTGTTCTTTTTTTGAAATCCATACAGATACCACGCACAGAGCATCGCGCATCGAGCAGTAAGAACGTGGCTGTATGTTGAGTAAACCCTTTGCTTAGAAGAAATAGGACATTGGGTGTTTTAATGTTGGCAATAATCTAACAATTTCAGAATCTTTTATAGAGGATTTAAAGTATGTGAGTTGATAAAATAACTTATATATTAGTCACCAGGGTATGTTAAAACAATATGGCCGTTTTCTCCTCATATTTATCGTGGAACTGATCTTATACACCTTCTTACCATGATGTCTACGTGCCGGTAGCTAAATTTTTTTTTTAATTTTTATGACTTGCAACACTGATGAAATATCAAAATTTCATTTCATTTTTTTTTTATTTATTTGGTCCTGGTGACTCGAACTAAAAACTATTATTAACTGGCAAAATGCTTAAACTGGGATCAATAAATCTACATAGGTTAAACAAATAAAAAACTACGCCTACAAGAATTTACAGTTTATAGTCTAAGAGACGACGATTTATTACCAGAAAATTATCATTTAGAAGATTCCAAATTCAAATTTTTAATCTTTTTTCATACTGTCATCCATAGATTTTGGATTGACATTAATTATATAGGTTTTTGAGAACTAAAAAGTTTACTATTGTCTATTTAACGTTAGCAGTTAAATATCAAAGTTCTTAGTAGATAGTGTAAATAATGTATGTCTGTTTATTACTGCTATAGAAACAAAAGAACTGACATTTTCTACAATAACAATCTTTAAAAAAAAAAAACAGCTTTACCCTTCTTTAGAAAGGTAAAGCTGTCGAACGGTATTATTAACTAGTCGACCTGCGCGATTTCGTCCGCGTGTAGCTCCGCTCCTATTGGTCTTAGCGTGATGATATATGGACTATAGCCTTCCTCGATAAATGAGCTACCTAACACTTATAAAATTTTTCAAATCCGACCAATAGTTCCTGAGATTAGCGCGTTCAAACAAACAAACTCTTCAACTTTATATATTAGTATAAGATTACGGTGCTTTATCGCGAGTATTTGAGTATTAAATAATTCGCGCTATTTAATTTTTTTTGCCGTATGTAAGCCAGACCAAGATCTTCCTCTCCCATACCATTAATGCTATGGCTTCAGTGGATTCGGGGTTCAAACTCAGGGTCCACTGAAACCGTAGTATTCTTCTCTCGCTCTTATCTTCGAGGTGGCAACGAATCGGCAAAACAAGAGAGCATCTTTTTTTTTATAACGTTTCTTTATAACACAAATAAACGGTCGTCTCTCAGACTATTAAATATTAAAATCAATAAATAAAATGCGCTTTAGGAATCAATAGTTAAAATAAAAAAATTACATTTCTCTAGCTTTAAGCACCGATATAAACGTATAAATAGAAATGTCTGTCTTACATAAACACTGACACATATCAACATACATCGACCTATAATAATATGGACACTCATCATATATATATCGAGTGTCATTCACGTGATGCTCCGCTCCTATGGGTCTTAGCTGTAGTACTTGCTAAGTTGTTGGATTTTTTAGAATGTGTTATTTAATTCAATTATAATATCAAAATAATAAAATGGAATTGCATCTCTTGCGTTCTGAACACAAGTGGTGATTGTGAGTCCATATTATTATAGGTCGATGTATAAAATCAATGTTAATTCTACTTCAAACTGTCATATTAAACCAACAAAACTCAAGTTTTAGTACAAAAATAAAATTACGCCACTATACAAATAATGAGCAAACTATATACAAGCTAACAGATAACTATTCAACTACGACATCTATACAGATAAAGTTAAATACAATGTGTGAGTGAGACAAAAATTTGCAAAAAAAAAAATAGTTATCATATTTTCTATATATAACAATATTATTTATTTTCATAAAATACATCAATCCGCCATGATGTAGAAATGACGTCACGATTAAATTTAACAAATGCATTTAAATAAAAAAAAACAATGTCCAAACGTGACGTGCACGATCGTGCACGACGTTTGTTGTATGGGAGCCCCCCCCCCCCCCCCTTAAATATATATTTTATTCTGTTTTTAGTATTTGTTGTTATAGGGGCAACAGAAATACATCATTTGTAAAAATATCAACTATCTAGCTATGACGGTTCATGAGATACAGCTACATATAGACGGACGGACAGCTGTCTTAGTAATAGGTTCCCATTTTTACCCTTGAAAAGAATGACGTCACGGTCATACTAGAGATGGCAATTCTTGTGGAAAAAGATCAATTTTTAAATAGATTCGAATTGTAACCGGAAAAATCGATTCACAAAAGATCGATATTTTTGTTTACAATGTCAATATTGCGGTCATCGTCGCCAAAACTCATTTATTAAAAGCGACAGTCGGTAAGTTGATTTTTAGCAAAATAAAAAAAGAGAAATAGAATAGAATTTAAATTTTGTTGGAAGAAAGTAAATCGATTCTGTTCTATATATCGATTTAAAAGATAGTTGGAGACGAAAAAATTGCATCCCCTAAAGTGAAAAGTAAAAAAAAAGGTCATCGTCGCCAAAACCCATTTTATAAAAGCGACAGTCGATCAGTTGATTTTTAGCAAAATAAAAAAAAAGAAAATATAATTTATATTTTCTTGGAAGAAATATCGATTCGCTGAATCGATTCTGTTCTATATATCGATTTAAAAGATCGTTGAAGACGAAAAAATTGCATCCCCTAAAGTGAAAAAAAAGGTCATCGTCGCCAAAACTCATGTTATAAAAGCGACAATCGATCAGTTGATTTTTCGCTAAATAAAAAAAGAATTATCGATTCACAGAATCGATTCAGTTCTATATATCGATTTAAAAGATCGTTGGAGACGAAAAATTATATAATTATATATAATGGAATAGTGAGGATCAGACACAAGAACAGAACCGTCGCGTAAGGACCAATCACGTGGCGCGCTCCTCTCGCCCCTAAAACTTCTGCGCATTCAGTTAAAAGTATACTTAGTAAGACCCTCGGTGGGATATAAGCCTCTTTTGATATATTTATAACCACACAGTCTTACAACTAATTTTAAAACTAAATAAATATAATATACAAAAAAAATTTTTGTCTCAACTCAAAACAATGAAGTGAATACACTAATGAAGTTTAAAAAAAATATGCTTAAAATACATTTTTTTTGAATAAGCAGTTTTATAATTTATCTATGATAATGAGAATTTATTTAGTCAGAAACTCGGTCATCAAGCTTCTCGTATATTTTATATATATAAATTTTTTTATTTTGGTAATGAAAAACTCAGCAAAATGCCAAAACTGAGACCCTGCTGATACATTCAAGGAAATGGAGAAGTATGACTGAAATGTATTAAGGATATTGATGATTGTAAAGAAGGGCATTAGCTAGGGCTTTCCTTGCGACATAGCAATATCTGTACACATGGTAGACTAGTGTTATTTCAGTGTCTGTCGATAGGGAATTCCCCAAAAATGTAATTGTTCAGTGTTAAATTTCGCTGCATAACTATCGGTATTGAGGGGAATACCCGGAAAAAGCGATGAGCAAAAAAATTGTGGGAGACCTATACTATCCACCCCGGGTGTCACCCATGCTAGCTACACCACTGTATGGGGGCAGTTAAATTTTCTAGGTCATAGACTTAATTAAAGTGGTATTGCCAGATACTTTTTGGACGTCAGCCGTAGAAACTGAATTATTTCATAATTCAATAAAAACAAGTTACACAACCCCTTCCCTTCAATGATTATAATATGGTTCCCACTCTTAAGTTCCAACGCTCAGAAGCCCTTTAGAGTATTTAATTAAATATGAGACATGACACAAACCGACAATTATCCCTGTCACCCAAGAACAATCCCCGGCTTGTGTAGGACTTCTAATGCTGGGCTATGGATTGGGATGATAGTGGATAAAATGAATATTATTAAAAAATCATTTATATCCAAGTTTACCTAATGATAAAAAGGCTTGGAATCTAAGTAACATTAACCCTCAAAGTATAGTAATTACAATTTTGTAAAACAAATTATTAATAGCTTTTCTGATGCAAGCGACTGATGGGTTTGTAACTGCTTTTGAAGCTGGTGGTAGCTTTAGAGAAACTGACTGACCCACCATCATGCATATAATAGAAAAACAAATAAAACTGCCTATCCATCTACGAGACCGTAGCAACGAAGCTCACTTGTTGGCGATGCCCGTCCTGGCAGACGACGTACTCGGTGAGGGTGACGTCAGCGGCGCCGCCCGACTCCAGCGGGATGGGATGAGCGCGGAAGTGCTCCAGCATGTCGTGCACGTTGGGGAACCAGAGGTGCTGCACGCGGCACTGCCCCGTGTCGCTCAGCGTCATTCGTAGGTGTTTTGCGCGGCCCTGCATAATATGAACTTATTAATAATAATCAAGAATAATTGTTGACGTCACCATCCCACATGACTGAAATCTCGTGAAAGCTGAGAAAAATAAACAAATGAAATATCTTGACTTAGCTCATGAGATTGTCCGCATGCGGGATGTGGACTCAGCAGTCATTGTGCCGATCGCCGTAACGGTCAATGGCCTAATAGCCAAGAGCCTCGATCAACACCTTAAGAGGCTCGCGTTAGATGGATAGGTACTATTGGACACGGCACGTATCGTGCGGCAAGTTCCTCTCTCTGGAGCCCTATCCATAGGTAGCTTGAACTGTGTTCCCACTGCCGGTTGGCCTCTATTTTTTATGTTTTTAAATGTATTTTGTTTTTTTAGATATATTTAAATATTTAAATCATAGGAATTGTAGAGAAATAAATCATGCATTGGCCTACTGCTGAGACAGGTCGCTGCGTCGAAATGAGAAGGGGTTAGACCATAACCCACCAGTGTTTGTGTACATTAAAAGATGTATAATATTATAAACTTATAATACCATAAGCATAATTATACATATGTGGATATATACATAGATCTATATAATAAAATGAATAATAAAATGAACTTACTTGAAAGTTAAAGGTAAGCACATACTCTCCGCGCCTAGTTTCACTTTGTCGTACCAGATAGCAACCATGAGCTGCAGGGCCACCGTGCAGGACACAGGCAGCCGCTGCAGCCCTAGCCAGTGTTCCATGAAACCAGGGCCACTCTGCGAGGGATAGCCGAGGTGACGACTCACATGTTTCTTCTGCTATTGAACCTGTTTAAAATTAAGTTACTAATTTAAACTAACTAATAAGCATTTTTTACATGCAATCATATTTACTTCTACATACTATTAACATTACAACATTTAACCTCCTCCCCCCAATTACTATTTGAATATTTAAGTACAAAAAATTATGGCAAAAGCCATACATAAAAAATATAAAAGAAAACCAGGTTAGTTACACGAATAACTATATAACATATATTGAAGGTTAAACTACTGAATCGACTTTGATGAAATTTTGTACAAAGATAGACTAGTACATGGGAAAAGGCTTAAGCTATTTTTATCGCGAAAGAATGACTTATAAGGGATAGTAGTTTGTGGTTAGGTTAAAAATGCATATCAAACTATGTGACCATTTTAGTCTTGTACACTAGCTGACCCGTTCTCACTTCTTTGATGTGTATTGAACTACAGGTAAAAGTTTCATCAAAATCGTTTTAGCATTTTTCACCGTTTAAACTTAAAATTTTGGTTTTAAATTATTAGAGGGAGTTGAGGGAAACTCCCTCTAATAATTTAAAACCAAAATTACCCATATTGATTCAGTCGTTCTCAAGTTTTAGTGAGACTAATGAATAGCAAGTCACTTTGGATTTTAAATAAAAATAAGATTACTAGATACTAGAGATGCCACGAATATTCGGCAACTATTCGGTATTCGGCCTATTCCGCCATTTTTTTCATCTCGATAAAAAAGAATGCATAATATTACTCACAAATATCTTTATTTTATCATATTAATTTAAATAATGCTTAAATTCTACCAGTAATAAGTTATGATGAATAAAAACAATTTATTTAGAATTTGTTGATACCAAACGTTTTACCAAATTTCGTGAAAAAAAAATATTTTGTAGAAGATATAAATAAAAAACTTAAAACTTGGTTAATTGATTTTTTAACATGTATTTTGAGGTTATATGAGAAAAGTGTAAATAAAAAAGTTGTAGATCTTTGCCATTTAAATTTTTTAGTTTGGCCTTAAGGAGAGGTCCCCCTTTTCCATCGATAATATTTGAAACCAAAAATTATCGACCCTGTTCTATTAGTAAAACACTAACTAAGCTAAAATGTTTTTTTTTTAAATGATTACTAGCATTATGGATTACCTCAGTAATCCAATGACTGGGATTTGAACCCACAACCCATTGATAGTAAATCCAACATTAAACCTAAAATTAGTTTTATTGTATACCTAATTCTGCCTCCTCAGGTGTGTCTGTAGCTAAATCTGTATTACTAGTGCTTGATGGTAAATCTCTCCGTGGCGGTAAATCCGGTGGTGCTGGCTCAGGCAGCCCTGCTAATGCCTCGGGAGGAGGCTGTGAAGTAGGAGCGGACCTCATGCAATACTTTATAGTGGCAAGCCATGATTTCATGTCGTCAACATCAGCTGCTTCTATTACATACTCCATGTTGTTGTCCGCCTGAAAGAAGTTATAACTAATTAGTGAAGAACAAATTGCGCACACAGATACTTTATAACCTGGATTAATATATATGCTACTTTTTATCCCAGAAAAATTCCTGTGGTATAATAACAAAATATATTTAATGTTAGTTTTTAGTTAATTTTAATTTTTAAGTATATATGTTAAATTGAACCCGTGCAAAGCTGGGTCGGGTTGACTAGTTGATACATAAAATCCATAGCACTAAAATATGAAAATAGTCAAACCACCATGATATCATCACAAAATATTCCTACAGACCAATCAAGTGTTGTTAGCCGAGGCAAGCTGATTGCCTAGAGGGGGCAAGTTGACATAAATGGAAGGTGGGTAGTGAACAGTAGAAGTTTGTAAAGATGATATTCAAATTTTGAGGATTTAGCTACATTTTTTGTTCTTTAGAGAAGGCCAGCAGCCCCTTTAAGGAAAAAAAGGTTGAAGTATAATATTAACATGGAATTATATTTATTTATCTTTACTTTGGTATTAGTAATATTGCCTGTTACACACAATACATCATAAACTACTAGCTGACGTATCCTTTTTCTTATTGAAGGGGAATTATTCTACACATATAAATTGCATCAAATTTATTTTCGCATTTCTCACCTATTTTATTTAAAACCTTACCTGGACTTCCATAAATATTTCAAAACTAAAATTAGTCAAATCGGTCCAGCCTTTCTTGAGTTTTAGCAAGATTAACAAACAATAATTAATTTTAATGTGGAAGATACTACTGAAAAATGTCATCAAAACCTGTTCAGCATTACAGCATCATTATCATATTAAGCAACTAATTAATAATTATTATTAAACTAATAAGCTCATTACTGAACTCTCCAAAACATGTTATCTCTCAGAGACAACATGTTTGGGAGAGTTCAGTAATCTGAAGAGTTTAGGGCTTAGCAGACCTCCATGCCTAAAACAGCATTAATACACTTAAAAGAACATTAGCTATGTCTATAACAGGTGTGCAGGATAACTCTGGACCTCTCCAATAGTAGTAACTAGTTTTAACCATTAAGTTAAATATCTAATCTAATATTGTATATATAATATTAAAAGAATATCAATACCAACCTTTAATACAAATGTGTTTTCATGGTCCGGCATTTCCAAAGCAGTAGTTTCCCTAGCTTCCGATATAAGGAAACAGAATACTCCACTTCTTGGTTTTTGAGCTTTTGGTGGAGAATAAAACTCTAGCATGTAACCACCAACAGTTTTAACTAACGCTAGTCTACATTTCTCCCATTTCTGAGGACCACTGGGCTGTTCCAAGCTCTCTGGAGTTAAATAGTTAACTAGACCATCCTTTCGACATTCAACTACAATTTTAGCTAATTTCGTTTTATGTTTATTCATATTATTGGATAATTCTACTTCATCAGAATGTTGTTTGTGGAACAAACCTTTACCTCGACGCAAACCTTTGAAAGATAATCGCCTAAAGAATGGTTTATGTTGTGTCTTAGGGGAATCCGTATCTTCAGAGTAATCGCTTTCGTCGTGACCAGTGTGTGTGCCGTTAGGTAATTTGTGTTGTGCTTTTAGTTTACCGAATTCAAAATCGAACTGTTCCGTGAAACATTCCACGAATTTCTTCAGAAATTCCTTCTGTGAAATAGGCCGGGCTGCAGCTTCGCCTGCACTGGTCTGTATGTATTGTAGGCAAGCCTTGGCGAAGTCCTGAGCGGCGGTTTTAGCCTGACGCTCGCAGAACTCGACCCATCCGTCGGGTTCGCCGTCGGACGGGCCGGCCATGGCGAGCAGTTTCCTTAAGAGCTCCACTTGTGTAACGAGAAATTATACACATCGACCATTACACTCACTTCATAAACACTTTATTACTTTACCAATTTTATAACAATTTTGCAATCAAAATAAATTTCATGATGCTCACAAGGTTTCTCGCGAAAACAACTATTGTTGCCATACTAAAAAATAAAATATTACAATCAGATATTATGTTTTAGAAAGTTATATCTAGGTAAATTTAAATAAATAAAAATAAAAAAAAATATTATTTAGTTTATTAACAATTATCGTTTTTACTGATTTAGTGTTTTCATATAATTATGGCATGTAGTAAATGTTTCGTTTCTAGTGACCTCTAGTTAAATATTAACAGAACTTCTTTTTGGTTTTAGAAATGCACCAAGAGATGGCGCGGTTTAATATAATAAATACCTAGGCTATATGATAGAAAACCAATATTATTATTATTATTGATCATTTTTTGATCTACAAAATTAATTTTTTTTAAAGTGGGTCAAAATCGTGCCTAAAGGAGTCGGTTACAAATATACTAGTCAAGAATCACAATAAATAAATCAGAAATATTTTCTATTCCCATCGTTAGATGGCGCTGTACGCAATTACATCACGCTCAAGTTTAATTCCTTATCATTAGTACTATGAAAATGTTGTTTCACTGACGATTACCCTTTATCGGCCCAAGGCCCACTGCTGAGGTCTCCTCAATAAATATTATATTTTTGAAACGCGTGCTTTAAAGTTTAAAAAACGCGCGTGTTATAATGGACATTTGAAAGAAACGAGTCAAATGAATACTGAACCGATTTAAATAAAATTTGGTATTACAGTCTAAAGCCTTTTTGGATGAAAAGTAAATTTTCTTTGTAAAATCTTAAAAATGGACGCCTGCGGCCTGACATATTTTTAGAAAATCATCTTTAGAAATAACCATTTTGATATTTTCAGAATCTTTTAAGATCAGTTAGAGGTTACTTAAGAAAAAAACGTGTGGTGTCGTGGGACACCGGATAGGAACGAAGTTTCCTTATTATGAAAATATTAATTTTAAGTTTTATTCGATGTATAATAATTATTCGGGTATACATTTTTTATTGTGATTTTTTTTATTGATAAAAATAATAAAATGTGTCCAATGTACGTTACCATTACACAAATTTTCTTATCTCTATGACAAGGCTGTACGGTGTAATACCTTTGCCATTTCGATTAAATAAAAACTGAGAAATAACATGTGGCCAATGTATGTACGTTACCATTACACACATTTTTTTATCTTTATGACAAGGCTGTACGGTGTAATACCTTTGCCTTAAGAAATAATGTGTTTAATATATAAAAAAAAAAATCTTTTATCTCTAAGACAGGCTAAAATCTACCATTTGTTTAGGGTGAAGCTTGTTTTTCATAATCAAAGTTTAAATGTCCAATTACTGTGTATTGCAATAACTACGTCACGGACGTTTTTTCCCGGTTAGAGTATCTCCGCATCGTCCCATAAGGAACTTCGTTCCAAAAAGATTTAAAATTTTATGTCAGGTGCCCATTTTTATGAGTTTTTAATTTTCTAAATCATAAACGGGTTTAAAAAATACGAAATAATATTTTTTCTGCCCCAAGTATGCCCATTAAAACAGTAAACCATTTTTGCAACTATAATAGTTTTCGAGATATTTGAAAAATACTGCAATTTTGAACTTTGCATAAATTTCGGATCTTATTTTAAATTTTAAACATCAATTTCATGTAAACGTTCAAAAATAGTTATTGTTCTTTATAATTTTCTTTGTAGTATTTTTTACTTGAGACACATTTTTTAAACGGCCAGATTTCATTCAAACTTTGTACGTCTATAGTACTCCTAAGGGGGTTAAACGGGGGTGCAAGATTAGTAGTATTATTAATAAAACTTTGCCGTTTTTGAAGTTATTCAAATGAAATTCGGTATGAAGGTTCTTCATTGTAAGTCATGAAATATGTGTAAAATATTTTTATTTTTTCGAAAATCATCCCTAAGGGGGCAAAAGTTCTGTGTAACATGTAACAAGACTTGTCGATATCACTTGTTCGTCAATAACCTTATACTATTAAATCTTACTGTAAATATTGATAACGTTAAAATCTTTGAATGGCTTCTAAAATCGAGATTTGAATCAATACAGCTGTACACATTAATAATTTGGAAAATAATTATAGTTACTTATGGTTATCACATAGATAGATATCTATGGTTATCATAGAATTAATAGTAGATTAACATTTAAAATAATAATAAAAAACACGTTTTTATAAATGAAATTAAAAAATTGGAAAATAAATAATTGTTTTAAAAACCCAGGTTTTTTTTAAAATGAAATAAATTTTTTTTCTTATTTTCTCTATTATTATTTTTATTTATTAAAAAAAATGTACACTATTCTTAATTCAAATTTAATAAAATTTATTTTCTATTTTTTAGTTTGGTTTATAAAAGCGTGTTTTTTTTTTATTTTTTTTAATTAATTTGAGAAATGACGTTTGGTAAGTGTTGCTAGAAAAAAAGGGTATTTAGCTTTGCTACAATAATTAAGCAGTGATGTCCGAGTTCGATCCTAGGTATAACTTTGACTTTTCTGAGTTTATGTGTGTTTTAGGCAATTAAATATTACTTGCTTTAACTGTGAAGGAAAACATCGTGAGGAAACCTGCACTCTTGAGAGTTCTCCATGTTCTTGAAGGTGTGTTAAGTCTGCCAACCCGCACTGGGCCTGCGTGGTGGACTATGGTTTAACCCCCTCCTCATTCTGAGGAGGAGACCCGGCTCAGCAGTCGGCCATTAATTTTGTTAAGTTAATTAAGTTGTGATGATAATGATGATGACAAAAAACAAAAGGTGTGTGTGCGATTCACACACGATAGAAGTGAAACTTCAGTAAATCGACAAAAGAATGAGATGAATATATATAATAATATAAAATAGTATGTATATTTCTGTCTCATTATTTCCTACACATTTTTGTATTTGTGTCTCTTACCTATCGTTTTTTCCGTTGCATCCTGTTTGAAATCACAACGATTCTAAAGAAGTTTCACTTCAATAATAAAAAGCATAGATTACAAATTATTATAATATTAGTAAGGATAGAGAATGAAAAGCGATCTTATTATAGAATAGAACACTTAAACTTTTCCCACATAAAACGACGACAACGACCCTTATAAGTAATTGTTTCTTGTATGCTATAACTATCTTTAGAGCTTTCATCGTAGACGGGGATAATAAAAATAGTTCCAATGAACCGAAAACATTGAGGGCCACTCAGATGCGTCATCAGTATTGGGCAGTGTATGTAGTTGATCGTAAACTAGTAGGGTCATGAAACATTACTTACTACTACTTATATTTACGTGCTTTTTTCTTATTACACTTTTTACGCAAATACAAGATTTTTGACGCTGCAATTTTCAGTAGCAGTAAGATATTTTAATTATTTGATTATGAATAACGATAGTGTCATTCTCTTTCTTGTAAGTTGAAGTTACACATTTTCATTTTTCTTTTCGTGTAATTTACTATAAATGTTTTACGATCAGTTTGCAAGCATAGCCGTTGGCGATGGAACTTTGACGCTGAAATTCACATTGTTACATTCAATTTTTATAAAAGCTAAAATTCATTAAATATTTGTTAAATGTTTTACTTGTTTATTGGAGTTTTAGAATTTCTTAAAATTACTTGAGTTTTCACGTAAAAAATCTTAAAGAAAGCCTAATTTAAGGAACAAATGTCTTGATTCAGCGTCCATTATATCCAAATAAACACAATTTTATCAAATAAACTAATATGAAATAAAACTTCATTCTATAATTAATAATTTTCATTAGTCTTCGTTTGTCAATACAATCAGAAAAAATTACAATAAATAAAATTAAAGTACAACCGAACACCACCGAAGTTGCAAACGAACACCATCGCGCGGTAAGCGAGTGTTTACGATTCGTAATAGGACTCTTAAGGGGCAAAAGAGCATAGAGCCCACCTGATGGCAAGTGGCCACCGTCGGCCATGGACATCGGCAATATGCGTGCGTCTTGAGTAATAAAGAGAATGCAAAGCTGCAAGACTCAGAATCAGAAAAGTCATGTAGGTTTTCATATCTCCCGAGTATTACATCCACCACTTCTGCCATTTAAAACTCGAATAAAAAAATCTATACTAATATAAAGATGAAGAGTTTGTTTGTTTGAACGCACTAATCTCAGGATTTACTGGTCCGATTTGAAAAATACTTTCAGTGTCAGATAGCCCATTTATCGAGGAAGGCTATAGGCTATATATCATCACGCTACGACCAATAGGAGCGAAACATCACGCGGACGAAGTCGCTCGGATCGAGTAGTAATTAATAAGCAAAGCCATTCTGTACAAGAGTATTTAAATAATATGAATGTTTGGAAATTTGATAACGTTGAACCTGACTTTTTTTAAGTTTGTTGCCAGCTCTCCACAACAGAGAATAGAGAAACAGCCACCAGAGATGTGCGAGGTTACGAAGCGAGGGATGTGTTTATTAAGAACCGATAAAATCGCTTCATTTGACACACTGAGCGAGGCTAGTTTAACCTTGTAACTTAGGTATTATGGTAAACACCAAAGTCCATAAATAAATTATTAAAATGAAATTACTAGTAATTATTTTTTGCATCTGGTAACCCTGTGTGGCGTGTGTCAAATTTCCAATAATCTTATTTTGGTGCGCATCAGACGCGTCGATGACGGAAATATGGGAGACATGTTTGTTGCGAACGCGCGCCTGCGCCGGCCGTTCACCTGAACCGCGACGATTGTTTTATGACACTCTATATTTGCACAGATAAAAATAATAACCACCTTGACCAATATCATTGTATTGCCAGTTGTTTGGATTTTTTATTACCCGACTACGGCGAAGCCAAAAGGAAAGGTTATGACTGATATTGAAATTATTTTATTCAGTACAATTACACTTATGTAACTTTAAAGAAGGGCTCTTTTTGGATTAATTACTCATCAATAGAATCATTTCATTTATCTAGCCGCAAATAAAGCGATTCTATTGGTGGACATACTGGTTGGTTACATTTCCAACCAGCGTAAGAGATAAATTATTATAAAAGGCACAAGTCAGTACACGTTTCCACACAATGATTTGAGCCCTACGTCTATATTGTTATATGTTAATTTTCAACATCAACATATTTGACTAATTCCCAGTCATAAGCGTAAATTTTATCAAAATCGGTTTAGTGGTTTAAGCGTCAAAGCGTAATAGACGGTAAGGACTATTGATAAAAAATCGATATTTTTATTTAGAATTATCGATATTTATTACTAATATTTTATTTGGCGATATATCGATTGTTCGATATTGAAATGTTGATATCGACACTCGATATTTTCTCGCCAATTATTTAACATCATCGTAAAAAAAAAGCAAAAAAGATTTTTCAAATTTAAAAATAGATTCTTAAAGAAGAGCAAATTTCCTAAAATTGAAAAATCTTTATTAGTGTGAGATATTTGCAAAAAACTTCCTTTTTTGTAGTTAATTGTTAATAACGTTTGCAATTTTTGCAAGCGGAACTTCATTATTTTCAAAATCACCAAATTTCGTTCCGAATCGAATGACACCTCAATCTAATTATTATTTTCAGACACTGCTCAAAAAAGTAGACCAAAAAGGCACATGTTGACTGTCTAAACTAGTACATTTTGAAACATTTGTAATTTTTTAAAATAAATATACTGAATTGTAAACTGTAAATTATTTTTGAGCTTGTGTAATTTTTTTTAAATATATCGATATTTTTTGTCGATATATCAAACTCCGATATAGATATTTTTGAAATCATCGATATATCGAAAATCCGATATTAAATAAAATATCAACAGCCTAACATGCGGTTACTTTGGCATATGTTTTTTCTATTGAATTGTTTATTATAAATTATTACGCGCTTATGTAACTTTAAAACACGCGTTTCAAAAATATTATATATTATTTATATATAATATATAAAGGAGAAATGGAGGTTAATCGTCATAGAAACAACATTTTCGTAGTACTAATGATAAGGAATTAAATTTGAGCGCGATGTAATTGCGTACAGAGCCATCTAGTTATGGGAATAGAAAATATTTCTGACTTATTTATTGCTTCAAATATATTTATTAAACTCTAAATAGATATTATTTTTCTATCCAAATTATATAAACTACCCCTAATTTTATAAAGGAGTCATCTAAAGGTAACAGTGGACATTTTGCTGTTAAGCATTCTGAAAGTCAAGCGGTTGTTATTTTACTGGAATTTGACAAATAACGTTGGGTTAGTGTTGCCAGAAAAAAAATAGTGTTACGATTTAGCTTTGCTATATTAATAAAAAAATATTGATTATAATTATTATTGATTGTAAATGTGATAAAAATTGAAAATAAACTTTAAGTATTAATTTTGATAAAATGAATATGGATTCAGAATACAAAGAGGTTGATGCAATACGAGTCAGAGAGAGACAGAGATACTTTAAGATAAGCGATGAATATCTCAAATCTCAAATAAGAATATTATTAACTATTTTATAAAGAATTAAAAAAATTATATTTAATTTTTTTATATATAATTTTCACTCAAACTTGTGAGTTTTGGAAACTTTAAAAATTCGTATTTCGAAAAATATTAACGTAATCGTAAAAAGTCACAGGACCTTTTTTATTTGTATGTCAATAAGGAATATAAAAAAAATTGTCTGGTTCGAAAATAACAATTCCTTGTAATTGTTTAAAAAATCAAAAATACTTTATTGCACAAAATTAAAATATAAAAACTTACAGAACTATCAGTAAATATAAATATGCAATGGCGGCCTTATCACTCGTGATCTCTTCCAGGCAACATAGTTTTACGCAACGGAATAAAATGTGATACAGCAGGGTAATCTACGGTGCATAATGTATTACCAATTTAGCTCAAACATTATACAAAAATAATAACATCATATACATATACACATACATTGGAGATCGATAAATAAATAAGTAAATTATAATGATAAATAGTAATTTTTGAGCCGACTTTTTTCATACAAACGAAGTCCCTTGTTTCCTCCTAGGATAATGAAGTTACAGAAGAAAAAAAAATGCCATGCGATATATAAGTACCTCTGCCATGACTGTACGTTTTGTTTTTTTTATTATTTGATTAATGTAATAGAAAAAAAACTTTTAAAATTAAAATAAACGACTTTTTTATTTACATTTGCAAACACCCAGCAAACTAACATAAACCAAAAAAGCAAAACGTACGGGCATAGCTTAGACCCTGTGCTGCATTTTAACGAAATAAATATTAAAATCAGTCCAGATTTCGAGGAGGAAACAGGGGATTACGAAAGGTCGATTTTCTTAATGTTACGTAGGTAAAATCAGTTGGAGCTGTAGTTCTCTCTATCACATGGTAAGGGGTAAGCTTGGGGCTCAGCGCGACACCAATGTTTTTGGTAAAAATCTTTTTTTCAAAAGTGTCGTTTGTACGAAGTCCTCTTAATTAATTGACAGAGAATGTCGAATGAATTTGGTAGCTCATTCCACAATATTGTGTTTTTGACAGTGAACGAATCACGGTAGAACTTAGTGCTACAGATCGGTACCTTTAGTTTATTATCGTGACTGTGAAAAGGGATAGGAGGATGGGAACTGTGGAAAGTATATCGCTCTTGGAGGTAACAAGGAGCAGTCATCAAAAAGTATAGCATAGAGAAGAATAAGTGCATGTAGGTTACGTCTTTGCATTGTTAACCACTTTAATTTAATGCGATAGTAGGTTATATGGTCGTATTTTATAGGCCGTAAATAAAGCTGATTATTAGGTTTTGCAATCAACAATATGGTACCGGATTGCATGGCAATATGCATTTATATCATCAGTAGGGTAATTTAAAGAAGATCTCATATAAAAGTTTTCGGTAATCATGCGCCGATTCTCCTGGACTATAAGGGCTAGTAGTAATATGAATAAATTAGTAATTATTAGCAAAATATTTGAAATAATTAGGTACATGCAAAGTAAAACAACATGTAAAATATTTTTACTCATATGTACTCTGTTTAATTTAAGGAAAAATATTATTTTTCTGGACTCAAATTATTTAATTTAGGGGATGCTTAGGTATGAAATTGGTTATTTATTTTAGTTAAGAGGTTTATGTACTATATTTCTTCTCAATAGTTATTCTTCTTCTCAATATAGCACTTTATAGAACTAGCCGCCCCTTGCGACTTCGTGTCCTTGATCATACGATCCTATTGGTCTTAGCGTGATGATATATAGCCTATAGCCTTCCTCGATAAATGGGCTATCTGACACTGAAAGAATTATTCAAATCGCATCAGTAGTTCCTGAGATTTTTATATATTAAGTATAGATTAAATATTTTTTGTTAAACCCGTGCGAAGACGGGGCGGGTTAAAGAATAAAATATTTTATACGTATAATGATTGATGATACTAATTTTGTATATAAAATATAAATAATCATAAGCAAGAAAGAAATTCAGCGCTTAAGGTCAATGGAACAAAGATTTTCTTTTACCTCTACCAACTTCGAAAGTAAAATGCTACTCAAATAAATGTTGCCAACATTTGAAATTTTGTGCTTATACCCTTAAGTGATAAGGGTGACCCACCCAAATTTTTTTTAAATTATATGGCAATACAACTTTTGCCGAGTCAGCTAGTTATGTAGAGTAAAAGCCGGATAGATGCCACAGTCGGATACGTGCCCCGGTTTGTAATACACTATGTTAAGTTATGAATGTTAGTGGCATTAGCACTCCATTGCAATTGGATGTGCTCCCCCTTCAGACCTCAGGTTGTCGTTAGAATAGGCCAAAGCATTTTGTCAGTATGACCTAACATCTTCCGCCGCGCCCCTCGAAGTTATATTGGTAAGACATTTCAAATTTCAAAACAAATTTTTAGTTCTGTGTGTGTATTAGAGCCTAAATTACACTATTATATTGTTAAATAAATTTTAATTATTTTTAAAATGGAAAGGCAAGTATCCGTATCAAAAAGTATAGCCCCCAATGATTATTGCGGTAGTTGCTCCAGAAGCAAAATAATTAGCAATTATAAATCCTTTAACAACCAAAGACATACTTCTAAATTAATTTAGTGACTGTAACTTTGTTTAAATGAAATAAAACACTTGACTGTCTTATCCAGTCATTATAAGATGATGAAAGTAGAGATTTGGAAAGTTGAAAACCATGGCTTTTGGCGATAATCATTGCTATTGCCAAATAAACACGATAAATAAATAATATTTTATTACTAACTTACCCAGTTTAATATTTTGAGTTTTTGTTGTAATTTTATAGTTTAAAATGTTAAAACATACGACTATTTTATAATGTTAAAATGAGTATGTCGATAAGTGCTTAATAAAGTATCTCAGTGAGGAGTGAGGCTCACATGAGGCAAGTATTTTTTTGATGACACAAATAAAACAGGATATACTCAAAACATACATTAAAAATAACGATTAAAGACCTATAAAAAATAAATGAACATTTTTAGACAACAAAGATTTTTTGAAAAGTGGGGCAAATATCCGGCTTTCCCCTATATTAAAAGAAACAAAATTGCGGTTTCTGAAGTAAACGCGGATTATCCACTATTTTTCCACTGTACAAGTAATAGGCTTGTTTACCACAGATTGTGGAGGATCTTTAGACTAGATAGGTATACAAATTTCTTACAAAAATAGACAAACTCAGAGCAAGTTAGTCGTAAGGAACGTTTTTGTGTAGCATCCGGCGCGAGTGCCCGTTGACAGATAAATGCGGCGGAAGATCGCGTCGTTAGCGCTGTCGTCGCCTCCACCATAAACGTAAATATACACGATTTTTCTTTAGGAAATGCACTCAGGACGTTATTTTTGTTTGAAAGTTAGGTCAAATATTACATTAGATATTGTGTTTACCTCTTTAACAATGTAAGTAATAATGTCTTCTCATTTTGATCGCCAAAAGTCAGTAGGATACTTCAAACTGTGTGTATTTTGTTTGTGACTTCATTCTTATTATATCTGTTACCTAAATTAAAAATTTAAATTACTCCCGACTGAAACTATATTTTTTTATGGTAGATAAGGTGCAAACGAGCAGATGATTCACTTGTTGGTGAGTGGTCACCATTACCCATGGACATCGGCAAAACAATAGAGATACCCTCTTATATTGTCTTGGCGGTCGGATTCGCATACCGGTCGTCGCAAACTAGTCGGGAAAGAGATCCCCCACCACCAAGGGGGAGCTGGGTTACTCGGCTCTTACGAGATGTTCTCCCGGCGGCAGAGGGGAATAATATTCTAACTTGTTCCTTCACAGGGTATAATTTAATACAGTAACAAAGTATACCTATATATAAAATTCTCGTGTCGCGGTGTTTTTTACGAAATTCCTCAGAAACGGCTCGATCGATATTTATGAAATTTCTGTATGCATATTGGGTAGGTCTGGAATCAGTCAACATCTATTTTTTACACCTCTAAGCGATAAGGGTGGCCCACCCCAAATTTTTAAAATTCATACCTAAGGCAAAACAACGTTTGGTGGGTCAGCTATTTAACTTATATAAGTCGATTTTTTGTATCGCTGAAAACAAAATGGAATGCAATTTATTTTTAAGACTGTTCTTAATCAAGTTCAGTATCAGTTTGATTTCAAACTAAAGTTCAATAGTTATTTTAATGTTTTAGAAAATCTTAATGTTGATCAAATCACTTCCAGAAGGGAAAACAGATTTTATAATTTTTCTATTTGGTTATTTATCCTCCAATTTCTAAATTTCTTTTTAAAAAAAATTTGAGTGGATCTGATTATGAAGCCGGAATGTAGGTAAAGATGGGTTTTTATTGTGTTCATAAATATTTACCTACTAAAATAGTGCCTAAGTCAGTATAGCTGAGATAAATCAGTAATAAAATACCTACCCATTATCATATGTTAGCAGTTTCTATTTCTACATATAAATAGAACACACATACAGACAACTATTAGCCATGCATTCTCTGAATCATTAAACTTTGACTTTTATTTTTCACTGTGATCTTTGCCGCATGGGATGATCAGTGCTCACACGCAACGCTCTAAGCTCCGCCCATTCTATATCCATCTCTCTCTTGCACACTAAAGCTCTGTACAGAGGGATAAAGATAGCATAGGCTACGCCCACCTTAATTAGAAGTAGTTTAATTTAAAATTATTTAACAAAAAATCGTCAAGTGCGAGCTGGATTTTAACTTTAAGTTTTTAATGCAAAATTAAAACTTTTACGTTATTGTTAAATTATTAATAACCAGCCGACCCACGCGACCTCGTTCGCGTATTGCTCCGCTCCTCAGTTACTCCTTGTTACATCAGCTATTTGCCAGTGAAAATTTCGTCAAAATCGGTCCAGCCATTTCAGAGCATGTGATTTATGTCCCGACTATTTTTTTACCTCATTATAAAAAAAAAACAACCTTACCTCAGTAATAAATTTATGTATAACTAACCGACCTACGCTCTTATGGGTCGTATGGTCATAGGGAGATGTTAAATAACCTAAGTTACTCCTTGTTACATCACCTATTTGCTAGTGAAGTGTCCGTGTATACATCCATATGCACTAAGTAGAGAAAGCGGTTATTTTAATATTACAAACAGACACTACAATTTTATTTATTTGTATGGATAGTGAAGTTATGGAACGACATCATTATCGTATAGGTAAGTGAGAACACCATTCAATCTTCGTCGATGTTTCAACGTCTATTTAGTTAAGCAATTAAATATCACTTGCTTTAACGGTGAAGGAACTATCTGCACTCCTGAGAGTTCTCCATGTTCTCAAAGGCGTGTGAAGTCTGCCAACCCGCACTGAGCCAGCGTGGTAGACTATGGCCTAACCCCCTTCTAATCCTGAGGAGGACACCCGGCTCAGCAGTGGGCCACTAATGGTTTGTGATGATGATGAGGATGATTTAGATACTATATTCACGATATAGAAAAAAAACACGGTTTTTCTTACTAATATTATAAACGCGAAAGTTTGTAAGAATGTATGGATGTATGTTTGTTACTCTTTCACGCAAAAACTACTAAATGGATTTTGATGAAACTTAACAATAATATAAGTTACATATCAGAATAACAGATAGGCTATAATTTAGAATGATATAGCGTGAATTATCCAAAATATAGCGGGTGAAACTGCAGGGCGCAGCTAGCGTCACAATAATCTACCACATTAAGATCCACACTATTATATAATGTTTTAAATGTTTGTTTGTTGCGAATAGGTTCTAAAAGTAATGAATCGATTTTGATAAGTCAATAACCGATAGAAAGTTACGTACATTCCTTCCAGGTAACATAGGCTACGTGGTGTTGCCATATATATTATAATAAAAAAGTTATGGCGATTTAGGTAAGTGCCATAACATAAACATTTAGCAATAAATAAAACTTTTCCTTTGGGATTATTTAATTCACTGATATTGTCGGGTGACGTGGATAATGTAGTGTTGCCATAAAATGCAAAAAATATAATTTTAAAAAATCTTTCATTGACAGAAACCTACAATGTTCGTTCGGTCCGGCTCTCTCTTCTTTTCTCTCATTCATCTTTTACTCTCTGTCTTTCTCTGTCAAGCTCTCTCAATATCTATCTTATTCCTTCCTTTCTATTTTCTCTCTTTCTTTCTCATAAAGCTAACTATTAATTTTTATTATTGTTCTGTTAATACCTATATGTTGAAATAAAAAATTTTAGACACTTATTTCAGAATCACTAGTCGATCCGCGCGACTTCATCCGCGTGTAGCTCCGCTCCTATTGGTCGTACCCTGATGATATATAGCCTATATCCTTCCTCGATAAATGGCCTATCTAACACTGAAAGAATTTTTCAAATCGGACCAGTAGTTCCTGAGATTAGCGCGTTCAAGCAAACAAACTCTTCAGCTTTATATATTAGTATAAGATTTTCTCTCACAAAATATTAGATATTAAAATCCCGGAAAAAGATAATTTATGTCACTTTAAAAATATACAAAATAATCTGAATATTCTCAAACTAATTTTTATAAATAAAGATTATTGTAAACAATGTAAAGTCTAGACTTACGATCTAGATCTAAAGATTTTCCAGAAAATATTAAACGAAGAAATAAAAAGCTTAAGTTATGTTCGTGTTTTATAGTATCTTAATTTATTGTATTTTACTGAATTTTCTTATACATTATATTAAAGCGTATCATACATTGAATTTTGTTCACATTTTTTAAAATTAAACTTTGTGCCTATTATTATTCATTTATTAAAAGAATATTTATGAATAATTTTCCATCATGAAGTAAATTTCAATCTAGATGTAAAAAAAATCCTTTTTAAGACCGACGTGCTCTTCAAGATAGAAACAGACTTTAGCTAACTAACCTAACTGCTAAAATATACTTCTTAATAAAAGAGTTAAAGGAGTTAAATCTTTAAGTTATTACTCTGTTTTTTGTAGTTATTGTAAACTAAGGAAATAGTCTTCAAACTACTCGTTTAATCTCCCTTGATTTGATTGTAGATTTCTCAATTTTATACTGTCCTTCTGAAATATTAAAAAAAATATCGATATTTCATTAGGTATGTAGGTCAGAATCCATACCATACTCCTCCGTAACGGCTCTACCGATTTTTATGAAATTTTATATGCTTATTCAGTAGATCTGAGAGTCGGCTACTATCTATTTATCATTCCACTAAGTGATAAGGGTGGCCCGCCCCAAATTTATATGGCAAAACAACCTTTGCCGGGTCAGCTAGTGATTTTATACTAGCTTATAAAGTATTTGTAGATATGCAATATTTTATTTAAATCCATTAACCTGTTTTTGTATGAATAACTACTTTCTAAATTCCACATGATCTTTTATTTCCCGGATAAAAAATAGTGAAAAATAACAAAATTTTGCCCCTTTAGAAAAAATGTCGTTACTTATTAGACTGAGACAGCTGTTAAAGGGATTTTGCCCAATAACCATCAAAGCTCTGCAGTTTCAATCAAGCCCTTATGCTTAATATTATTTGCTTGGTTTCCTTCTTAAGTGCATGTAAGGTATTGTTTTCTTGTACTGTAGTTGCTTAACTGTTGTTATATGTAGAGTTAAGATAAGGAATGTGTAGTCAGTAGTCACCTTTATCCACATAACTGCACCGGTCTGTTCTCGATGTTGTTTATGCTCCGTGTTGATAGACGCGGCTGCAGTAAAGTAGCTGTTTTCGTTCATTCTATATTCATTGTTGACCACACTTTTGATTTTTTTAGACTTTCCTGCGTTATATAATAATAGATAAAGGCAATTCATCAGAAAGTCCTGCTTTTTTATGTCACGAAAGAATCAAAGGATCCCGTCCTACTGTATTGAATTTTAAAAATGAAAGTTTGTAGATATACCTACATACTTTACTAAGCTAACTGTATATCGTAATCGTTCACTCACTCACGTCACATTGAATCCAATTAATATGTTTCAGAGGCAAAGTGCAAATATCTCCTAAAAAGAAGACGTCAAAAATCTCTCTAAAATAAAAATAATTAAGTTAAAAATTTATTTAGACATCGATTTAGAAGAATCGCTATGAACTTGTGGAAGTCGATCTTTTGTGTTGTTTTTTTTTCATTCACGCTAGTGCATGGGCTATGGGATGCCAGTAGCCAAAAACCAATTTGTTTAGAAGAAACTGATACTATAGCTAGAAATGAGTCAATTTAAATTAAATAAAAAGTATTGTGTGTACATATCCACGTCTACTAGAAGTATAACTGATCAAAGTATAAACAAAATTCAAGACCTCAATTTTTTTTGGTTGTCCACTAGCAATGAGTAGATAGTCTTCAAGCGGGTGACCAGATGTTTCCGATTTTTTTTTTTTTTAAGTTTATTAGCAGTACCTATGGATCACACACTACTAGTATTCCCTTTACCACTCCTAGTAAGCTTCTTGCATACTTGTGTCAGGAGTGAGCCACGCCAGAATTCAACGCCCACACTGAGCTACTAACGCTTCAATTATAAGAACCATCTCCATTATACTAACTTTAAAGCAAATAAAACTTCATCAGAATCTGTACATTATATACGTTAATCTTATAACTTGCCGTCGTTGACCGAAGAAAATCCAAGTTTTTTTAATAATTCGGTTATGTCTTCGGGTAGTTTTGATTTCGGATGAAATTGAATGCCAATTTTGTTCAGTTTTTTTTTTGAGATTTTAGGTTCAGTTTTTTCATTGTCCTAACTTCTCTAAAATCCATAGACAACCTACTTAAAGCACAGGTAAGGTGGGTAAGAGTATCAAAAATAAACAGAATTCAGTATTGTATGTTTTGGGAGAGCAATGTGGTACAGTTTATGGTTTTTGCTAACGTCGAAACTAAATGTTCATGTGGGCGTTTTAAAATTAATTTTTAGTAACAAATCCTTATTTATTTTTAATTCTACTTTACGATAATATAAAATGTAAACAGTCTGAAGACTATTCTAGAAGTTTTTAAATTTTTTTGTACATTTAATTTTATTGCTTTGAATGTCATGTATACTTAATGTAAGAAACACGACGGAAACTGAGCGGTAAAAAGTACTGTTGACAGATACAGGAAATACTCAAAATAGGCAATGTCAAAGTTCATATAAAAACTTTAGCATTGCCTATTTCTAACAGAAATATTATTAAAAATTGATTATTGATAAAATGATTACGTAATGTTTATGTTGTTCATTAACGTGTGACGTCATAATTCATATGGAATCATAATATATTGCTCGAGAAAATATCCTGTTGACAGTTTTTATATTTAATCATCATAAGGCCCACTGCTGAGCCTGGTCTCCTCAGAATGAGGAGGTATTAGGCCATACTACACTACAATGGCAGGTTCGCAGACTTCACACATCTTTGAGAACACGGAGAGCTCTCAGGAGTGCAGGTTTCCTCACGATGTTTTCCTTCACCGTTAAAATAAGTGATATGTAATTGCTTAAAACACGGACCTCCTGAGTAAAAAATTACTATTTATTATTAAATAGTCAACCTACCTAAGTTTCGCTAGCCTGATTTTTTTTTATACCTAAACGACATAGTGTTTGTGAAAATCGTATCCAGTTGTATGCAATACGCTACCGAATTATACTATTAGTGTTGCTAAGACTCCTCACTGGGTAATGTAGTCGGCAGTTAACTTTAGGTCTAATTCTCATTGTGAGCGTGTTGCGAACTGAGACGTCGAATAAGAACCAATCGCATGTGACGCGCTGCTCTCGCTCCGCGCTTAACTAAGACTTCTGCTTATTCAAGGTCAAACCTATACTTACGTGCCGGTATCTATATATGAAGATTAATGTAATTATTCCGCACAACTTAGAATAATAAAATCAACTGCAAGATAATGTAAATAAATCTGCAACAATTTACAAAATACATTCCAGTTCAAGTGATTTGCAAGTTTTTCCTTGAAACAGTAATAAATTAGTTTATAATGTACCAGAGTCCAAAAGGTAAACCCACAAATACAATTCACTAAACCGAGTCAATATACATAAAGGCGTGGGCGGTGGGCGGTGGCGCACATGGGCGTCAGGCGTCAGGCGTCATGGGCGGCGTGAGCCCGGCGCGCCGACGACAGAAGCGATCGCCTCGCGGCTCCGTGCGCGCGCGCAACTTAACTAAACTGATTTATCGCGACCCATTGAAAAAATAATCGGGTGCCAAGGATATGGAGGGCCAGGAGTGGCGCGACGAATGGCACCAGCCGCGCCAGATGGACGGTCAGTTGATATGTGTTGTGCTAAAGTGTTGTAATTGTTTAGTAATGGATTTATGACCACTTGTTTGGTAATGTATTGGAAATGAAACTGATGGTGATGATACATCATTTATTATCTATGTGAAGGACAATTTTTGGTTAAGGTTTATTTACCTTGTTATAATGTCTTTAAGGGAGGATAACTTTTTTTATGTGTACTCTTTTATACCACGGGAACCGTGCTTTTTTTCGGGATAAAAAGTATGTTGTGTGACAATTTGAGTTACATCCATATATGTAGTAAATTTAATTAAAATCTATATTTTTTAATGTATCCAACAAAAGTGCTTTTCCCGGGATATTTTAATATTGGTAATCTAGGTCATATTTTGCCAAAATTTCATATAAATCAGTACAGGCGATTTTTCGTGATATATATAATATACCCTTAATAATTTTATAGGTAGATGCTTGTTGAAACTATCAGGGTAAGACTCTTCACTTACATATTTACAACTTTAAGTTTAGCTTAATATACTTTGGCACTTTTTCCAAGTTATCTAAATAACTTAAATTTAGGTTATTAACTAAGCAGTTAATAAAAAAAATCTTTTTCTTAATCTTAAAACTTCTTTTTAATATCGGGTGATTTTTTTTACAATGACGTGTGTCGTTGGGCAACGTGAAGTGGGCCTTATTATATATGTGTGTGGATATATAAAATTGCATACATTATTTCGTACTTTTCGACGTTAAGAGGTATTAAGAAATATTGTTTTTAATCAGTGATTTCTTAATTTGTCTGTATACAACCCCGCCAGGTATTCTATGAAAGTTTATCTTATTTGCAATCCAATCAAAATATAATTACAGAATCCTAAGATGATTTTATTGCCTGACGTTCTCTAGATGCTTCCTTTACTTTCTTGGTTTTCAAAGGGTTTTCTACAACCGTATAACATACACACCTAGCGGTCTATAATTCAATTAAGTTTGGGAACTTTGCGTTAAACATCATCTCTGGCGGGAAGAATCAGTTCAGCAGTTTACACAGGAAGTAAAGTTGCCGACAGGTATCAATACTGCTAGTAATAAATTTACTCACTTTTATAGTATTATGTCCTACGGTATTTTTTATGGGACCGGGTCGTGCACATTGAATCCATTTTTATTATTCAGAAAAAAAGTTCGGGCCATTTACAGGAGCTAGGAATTCCCATAGAGAATTTAAAACAAATTTTATTAGGCAGAATATTAAATTATATTCAAAACAGTGATGAACACAATATAATTATGGGATTTAATTAGGGGATCTGTACCCCGACTGGCTTGTGACCACCAGCATGCGAATCCGACCGCCAAGTGTCTCTGACGCATTCCGGCCGAGCCGCATGTGGGCCAGATCTAACCCTCCCTCTCCAATCCCATTTCTGCTGCGATTCCAATGAACACCGAGTTCTTGCTCAGGGTCCATTGAAACCGCAGCAGTCTTCTCTTCGCTCCCCCTCCTCACTCTATCTTCGAGGCGGCAACGCATCGACAAAACAAGAGATACCCTCTAGTTTTGTCGATGTCAATGGGCGACGGTGGTCACTTTCCATCAGGTGGATCGTCTGCTCGTTTGTCCCTTGTCTATCATAAAAAAAATACTAGAAAAATACTATTTATTTGATGGTGCGTGGTGTTCGCATCTATAACAAGATTCCACACAGACATAATTAGATTTGCCACTGAGGCGATTTAAAATTCATATTAAAATATGTCTAAAAAAACTTACTACTCTGTACAGGATTACTTGAAAGATGACAAAGCTTGGAATCAAAATGAAGTTGATACTCAGCTGAATTATTATTGATTACACATTAAAACAGACTGATGTAAACAATAGCGTTTTGAAAATAGCGACTGTTGAGTTTCTTGAAGGCTTTTCTTAACAAATATTATCTGCATTCGATTTTGGACAGACAAACTTGACTGACCTATTTTGAAGAGTCAAGTTCGAGCACTTATAAGTTTTTATAAGTGTCTCCGTCCCGAGCAGAATAACTATTAAAAACATTGGAAAAAAGGCGAAAAAATTAAATAAAAGAAAAACATTTTTCCGTACCAAATGTTGATGGGTTTTGTAACTGTCAAACAATTAATGTTCATCCCGTCGATACGGTAAACTATCCCCTCAAAATTAGTTGTCAACAGTTCAGCTAATCTGTAACACGACATTCATTGACTGTTAGGCGGCACGAAGTTTGCCGGGTCAGCTAGTAATATAATAAAGATGCAGAAAGTAAAGCAAGCTGAATGCGGAACCGTTAATCATTCCAATCATTTTCCACAGTATAGTAACTGGCGCATCCTATATCGTGCATCCATCTGTCTTTCAACGCGATGCGCGAGCGAAGCTAACTGACGATTGACACCTATGCCTTATTTTTTATACGAAAACTCGCAAAAAGATACCTTTTTTATTTATTTTTAGTGAGGCAGAACTAAATTTAAATTTACCTTTGAGAAAAAAGATCATTAACTCGATTGTGATATCTTTAGACATAGAAATTTGTATTTAATTTCATAGAATTTTCATCCTCCTTCAGTTATTATGCCTTTTCATCACGTTAAAACGGCTCAACCGATTTGAATGAAATTAAGTATATACACATAGAGTACTTTTTATTGGGTAAAAGTTATCTTTCCCGTGGGATAAAGCTAAATAAAGTTGATAATTTTGTCTCGCTAGTCGAGTAATGCCTTGTAAATTGTTCATCTTATAATAAAACTAATTTACAAAGGAAGTTAGATTCCGTATAAATAACTGGCTAACTGTCTCAGCCTGGAATGACACATATTTTAGACATTTAGTTAGTTTAATAGTTTTGTCTCAATAGATCAGAGGTAGTGATTTTATAGAAAGACTATAGATTGAGATCGGATCACAAAAGTGGTTATCTTACTAATATATAAAGCTGAAGAGTTTGTTTGAGAGAGGAGAAAAATTCTTTCAGTGTTAGATAACCCATTTATCGAGGAAGATTATAAGCATATATCATCACGCTACGACCAATAGGAGCGGAGCATCACGCGGACAAAGAGTTAGTAGTAAAATGTTTGAACAGTCAAACAGTAGACAGTGAGGATCAAAATATTTTACTTTACTAGTAGATCATAGTTAATATTTTATATTTTAAGTAAACTATTGTGTTTATAGATCTTTTTGCATTAGTAAAAATTATATTAAAATCCAATACTCTTTGTTTAATAAGAGAATATATAAGGTAAACAGCAGATAGAGTGATACTGCTTATGCAAACAAATAGACAATTTTTTTTTAATAATTACTAGCATTATGGATCACATACTTCTAGTATACCCTTTACCCCTCCTAGTAAACCAAAATGCTTGTGTTAGGGAGGGCCACGCCAGTACCTAGTCCAATGCCCAGACATTTGAATCCAACGCCTGAACCACTGGAGCTACTCACACTCGGAGTCCTGAACAAGGTGCGGAGTTTCTTCACGCCCCAGCAAATGTGCCTGCTGTATAAAACTCAGGTACGGTCTTGTGGTGAGTATTGCTCGCACCTCTGGGATGTCTCCGCTAAGCACTTGCTTGACGCCCTGGATCGGTTGCAGCGGCGCGCTGTTCGTATCATAGGCGGTACAGAGGTCTCCAACACCCTCGAACCTCTTCAGCTGCGTCGTGAGATTGCTGCCCTCGCGCTTTCTATCGACTGTATCACGGCGAGTGTTCAGAGGAATTGTTCTCCCTCATTCCCCCCTCCCCTTTCCGTATAAGAACTACGCGTGCCGGTCTCCGTTGTCACCGACTAACTGTGGCTGCGTTTCCATCGCGAACTAAGAAGTTTGCGAACTCTTCTCTTTGTCGCACAGCGAAAAAGTGGAATTTACTTCCGGCACACGTGTTCCCTCCTTCTTATAACCTGTGGGTCCTTCAAACGAGGCGTGAAGAGATTTCTTGCGGGTGGGCAGGGCAGTGGCATTCTGCTACTCTATTGGCCACCCTCGTGTTTGGACTCTACTGCCACTTACCATCAGGTGGAGTAGAGTCATCTGCCAACTATCAAATATATAAAAAAAAAACTTCAAATTCTGTAATATGTAAAAATATTATCTGATAGTTTTTTTATCCTATCGGTAGTTTAACTCATCTGTAGTCGTTGGAACGGTTCATTCATCTATCCATCAACGGGATGCGCGAGCGCAATTCCGCGACGATTGACGCTGTTAAATGAATTATACCTATATTTTTTCATTACTATCGCAATTATTTGCTTTGATTTACTTTATATTTTAATTTAACATAATATTCTTGACATAATAAAATGGTGTCTATTAATAACAAATCGTGGTAAAGGTTTCAAAAAAAAAACATTCCAGTCCTTAATATCAGTGCGAAATAAAGTAACAAATTTTATTTCATACCCTGTTACGTTCGTTCGTAGATACTCGATATTATAGTAATTTCTTGAATTATTATGACCTTAAAAAAGGAAAACAATGAGAACATAGTGTATGTTTCTGAAAATGATTCTAATAAAATATTGGAGTTGTAATTTACTAACTCACGTCGCCACTAGCTTGTTTCCCTAAGTTAGAAAAAGCGTTATTTTGTACCCAGGACGTAATCGTTTAAATTATTCTTTCAGTGCATACACATATTTTATATGATTAAAAAAAAAATTTGATTAAATGTATGTGTTTAAGTACCTATGTGAGTGCAGGTAGGGGGGTAAAAAAGTGGTCTCATGTATTTTTCAATTCAGATTAGATCCGATTTTGAATATATTAGTAATATGGCGAATACTTACGTGTTGTGAAGTACTGGGTATGAAACGAAATTTCGTACAATATTTCGCACTGGACTGAGATTAAATTCCTAATTTAATAATTAAACTTCATTATACATTTAAATTAAAACACGTATAAAAATTAAATTATTTTAAAAATTAAGTTATAACTGGAAAAATATGTTAGTCAAGAAAATAGAGTATTCTTTTTTGAGTTTTTGTCATAAAATTACCTTTAATGTTATTTATTTGTATATTTATCTGTTCGCAATAAAATAATAAACTACTAAACAGATTCTTATGAAGTTTTCAGGAATAGTCGGTGATTAATTTTCTATAAATTGGCTTTAATACGACGAGAAGGTTAAGTTTTCTATGAATCTCTTTTTGAGTCATAGAAAGTCTGGGCGAGTAGCTAGAGTTAGCAACACCGTTGATAACTTTGTATTCTAAACTTTGTATTGTTCTAGTGAACTCTGAATTCTCGTTCAGGGTCAACTGAAACCGTAGCATTCTACTCTTCATTCCTCTTCCTCGCTGTATCTTCAAGGTGGCAACGCGTCGGCAAAACAAGAGGCTATCTCTTGTATGTGCGATGTCCTTGGGCGATGGTGGCCATTTACCATCAGGTGGGTCGTTAGCTCGTTAGCCCCTTAACTGCCATAAAAAAAAATCGGAAGTATTTATATATACTGTATACCGATAATATCTGTTCTGATAGACTTGAGCCGGTTACTCGGTGTTTCGTTCTAAGTGCATATTATTATTGTCTTGTGCGTATTACTCTGCGGTATCAGTCCCATGTAGTTATATAAAATGTTCCACAGATGAACAATTAGTAAAGTTCCAAGTCCCAAGTCGGCGTCGCCTAATTACCAGAAAAAATGCCGCCCACCCCGCACACATTAATCTACATTGACATGTTGTGTATCGCAAGATTTATTGATGCCCAGCGGCTATTTGTGTCATATTCTGTTACAATCTATTAGGAGTGGTATTTCATTTATTAGCTATTACATTTTATTATCTACTAGCGACCCGCTCCGGCTTCGCACGGTTTCATTCTCTACTACTAGGTGACCCGACAAACGTTGTTTTGCCATAAATTTAACGACCTTGGGGTGGACCACCCTTAGCACTTAGGGCTATGAAAAATAGATAGTAGCCGATATTCAGACCTACTAAATATGCATACAAAATTTCATTAAAATCGGTCAAGCCGTTTCGGATGTTTAATTATACATATATACCTTCTTCTTGAATCACACAAAAGACATTAGTAATATGATGGCATTTGGATTGACTTTAATATTATAATTAACTTTGATGGTTATCGGACGAGATCACTTTGACAACACTGGTTATATCTTGGCCATACCCAGTCAAAGTATTTTTAATTTTTTGAAGTTGATTGTTATGTAACACAAAACTACATGTATGTTTGTTACTCAATCACACAAAAACGGCTGAACGGATTTTAATGAAATTTGGTACACGTATACTTTAGAACCTGGATTAACTACGGATACTCTTTATCACGAAATAATTAAGAGTTCCTGTGGGATAATAATAAGATAAATAACAATATATAGAAAATTAAATGAAGCTATGACTGTCTGACTTATAAATATTTTTCTTTAAATCGCTTCTAATTGAATAGACATAAAAAAAAGTAATATTAAACATTATTTTTAAGAAACATTGTACAGGAATAACCAATTCCAGAACCGTGGGTGGTTCTTCGATGACTTTGCAAATTCTTGCTATATTGAGATCAGTTTACTAATGAGATCCAAAAAATATATTTAAAATTTTATATTTCTAATATTTATATGTAAAATTCAGCCCTCAAATATGCACTTTTTAATGCAAACTGTCAGTTATTATGTTGGCAACATTAATCTGAGTAGCATTTCATTCGCGTAACTTTCGGATATCGGAAATAAAAAAATGTCCGTAAATGAATCTGATATAACAGTTTCGGATAATTTCGGAAAGGAACGGAGTCTAAACAATGCATGTTATGAAAAGTTTTTTCGAGTTCGGGTCAGCCAACAAAAAGTCCACTAAACTTAACTTCAAAAACGGCAGAGTTTTATACTTACTTTGCACTCCGAGTTTCACCCCCTTAAGGGATTATTTTCGAAAAAATATTTTACCCCTGTTTCATGAAATCTAATGAAAAACCTTCATACTGAATTTAATTTGAATAACTTCAAAAACGGGAAAGTTTCATACTAACTTTGCACTCCCGTTTTACCCCCTCATGGGGTGAATTTTCAATAATCATTTCATCGTGCTCCCCTACGTTATAAAAGGAACCCCTGTGCAAAATTTCAAGTTTCTAACTCTATAAGGGGCACTTGATATGTCAGTTAGTCAGCTTCTCCTTTTATATTATATATAGATTGTTCATTACAAGTCAGCTATTGTGAAAAATTACGTTACATTTAAAAACTTACTTGAGTGCACTTAGAGGAAAATGACTAATAATTTGTATAAATAATTAATAATTGTTTATATTTCACCAAGTCAATTTACATTCCGCAAAATGTCAACAAAGTGGTAAAAACTATTCACGGAAATTTCAAAATCTAATAATCGTAACTGAAACTAACGGATAATCCGAAATAATTTCATATCCTTAACCGTATCCGAAACCGATATAATATAATCCTTTATCCGTATCCGTATCCAGATCTGAAATTTAATATCCATAACATCCCTGATTTGATTTTAGTAGTTGGACAAAGTGTATAATTCACGAGTACTCAAACAGTAATTCTCGATCTCTGAGTCTAAAGTATAACCCTCAGGAGAAATATAACCCGTTATTAACAAAATCTATCGAATAGATACAAATACATACCTAACACTAGTAATTGTCTCATTGTATGTAATCGCAATTGTTAATCTATACTATATTATATAAAGAGGAAAGATTTGATTGTTTGTATGTTTGTTTGTTTGTTGCGAATAGACTCTAAAAGTACTACACCGATTTTGAAAATTCTTTCACCGATAGGAAGCTACATCCTTTCCGGGTAACATAGGCTATGTGGTGTTGCCATAAATAATCTAATTAAAAAGATATGGCCATTTAAGTGCCATAAGGTGGCCATTTTGTAAATTGAAGGGTTTCTCAGGAACTACTAATCCGATTTTAATTTTTTATTCACTGATAGAAAAATGCACTTTTCGTGAGTGACAAAGGTGATTTAGTGTTGCCATATACATTTTTTAATTCACGAATTTGGCCATTTTGACGTAACTAACCCGATTTTAAAAATTCATTCGCTAATAGAAAACTATGCTTTTCGTGAGTGACAAAGATGATTCAGTGTTGCCATATACATTTTTTAATTCACGAATTTAGCCATTTTGACGTAACTAACCCGATTTTAAAAATTCATTCGCTAATAGAAAACTATGCTTTTCGTGAGTGACAAAGATGATTCAGTGTTGCCATATACATTTTTTAATTCACGAATTTAGCCATTTTGACGTAACTAACCCGATTTTAAAAATTCATTCGCTAATAGAAAACTATGCTTTTCGTGAGTGACAAAGATGATTCAGTGTTGCCATATACATTTTTTAATTCACGAATTTAGCCATTTTGACGTAACTAACCCGATTTTAAAAATTCATTCGCTAATAGAAAACTATGCTTTTCGTGAGTGACAAAGATGATTCAGTGTTGCCATATACATTTTTTAATTCACGAATTTAGCCATTTTGACGTAACTAACCCGATTTTAAAAATTCATTCGCTAATAGAAAACTATGCTTTTCGTGAGTGACAAAGATGATTCAGTGTTGCCATATACATTTTTTAATTCACGAATTTAGCCATTTTGACGTAACTAACCCGATTTTAAAAATTCATTCGCTAATAGAAAACTATGCTTTTCGTGAGTGACAAAGATGATTCAGTGTTGCCATATACATTTTTTAATTCACGAATTTAGCCATTTTGACGTAACTAACCCGATTTTAAAAATTCATTCGCTAATAGAAAACTATGCTTTTCGTGAGTGACAAAGATGATTCAGTGTTGCCATATACATTTTTTAATTCACGAATTTAGCCATTTTGACGTAACTAACCCGATTTTAAAAATTCATTCGCTAATAGAAAACTATGCTTTTCGTGAGTGACAAAGATGATTCAGTGTTGCCATATACATTTTTTAATTCACGAATTTAGCCATTTTGACGTAACTAACCCGATTTTAAAAATTCATTCGCTAATAGAAAACTATGCTTTTCGTGAGTGACAAAGATGATTCAGTGTTGCCATATACATTTTTTAATTCACGAATTTAGCCATTTTGACGTAACTAACCCGATTTTAAAAATTCATTCGCTAATAGAAAACTATGCTTTTCGTGAGTGACAAAGATGATTCAGTGTTGCCATATACATTTTTTAATTCACGAATTTAGCCATTTTGACGTAACTAACCCGATTTTAAAAATTCATTCGCTAATAGAAAACTATGCTTTTCGTGAGTGACAAAGATGATTCAGTGTTGCCATATACATTTTTTAATTCACGAATTTAGCCATTTTGACGTAACTAACCCGATTTTAAAAATTCTTTCGCTAATAGAAAACTATGCTTTTCGTGAGTGACAAAGGTGATTCAGTGTTGCCATATACATATTTTAATTCACGAATTTGGCCATTATGACGTAACTAACCCGATTTTAAAAATTCTTTCGCTAATAGAAAACTATGCTTTTCGTGAGTGACAAAGATGATTCAGTGTTGCCATATACATTTTTTAATTCACAAATTTGGCCATTTTGTCGTAACTAACTCGATTTTAAAAATTCTTTCGCTAATAGAAAACTATACTTTTCGTGAGTGACAAAGGTGATTCAGTGTTGCCATAAACACTTTTTTAATTAATAGAACACGGCCGTTTTGTTACTACTGATCCGATTTTATAAATTCTTTCACTGATGAAGTCTGCAGTATTTCTGTCTCTCTTCCTCTTATATACTATCATTCCCTCTCATCCTGTCTCTTTTATCTCTCTTTAATATTTATCTTTATCTCTGTTCAGAATGGTCAGTCTCTGTTCGGTTTTTTTTTCGAGAGTCTCTCTTTCTCCTTTATTTTTATTTTTGTACATATATTCTTAATTTAACATATACTTTAACGTAGACGAAGTCACGGTAGTCGACTAGTTATATATATGTCGGAAACTACTAAAAAGGATATAGATGGATGATCTATCTCAAAAGCTACACGGGCAGGATATAACTAAACATTACTATCACGTACTATTCTGACAAGAACTATTATGACAGGAACCCAAACACTCACCTCCATTGCTAAGTTTCACTGTCAGATTAGACTAACATTAACCTAACCTAACACAAGGCTAACCTAACCTAACCTAACCTAAACCTAACTCACACCTCCGACATATATGTCGGAGCATAGTAAAAGATTATCGATTAATCGAATCGTTATCGTTGTCTATGGCGTTGGAGTGGGGTAGTAGTCACTTCCGTTGTTTTGACAGTATCTACCCTCGACCCTTTATGTGCGATCGACAGTCTAACTGGAGTCTTAGTCCTGCGCGGTCCCTTAAGAAGTGAACATCATCTAAGTAGTGCTAGTGATAGTGATAGTGTCAAGTGCAGTGTAGTGTGGAAGTGCTGTCCAACTAAGGTCACGTAAGTCCTTACAATGTAATTGCCACGTGGTTAAGTAAACACAATGTTAGGTTAGGTTAGCATTAGGTTAGGTTAGCCTTGTGTTAGATTCGGTTTATGTGCGTTTAACATTGGGTTTAAACAGAGAGCCTGAGCAGTGGAGGCGAGTGTTATGATCATTTAAAGGAATTCCTTAAGCCTACACCTTGGTCATAAGTCCAAGGCACTGCTTAGGTTTCTCTCGTAATTGTTAGAGATCATATTTGATCATTTATCGGTTCAGTAGCAGTGTCTACGTTGCGTTTACCCAATATTCCATTCAATACCATCACCCCCTTTTAGTGTTTCCCAATATTCCCCATCTTCCTCCTTCCATCTCCTTTCACATCGTTTTAAAATCCCCGACATTTTATAAGATTACTAGCAGTATGGATCGCATACTACTAGTATTCCCTTTACCCCTCCTAGTAAGCTAAATGCTTGTGTCAGGAGTGGGCCACGCCAGTAGTCCAATGGATGGATTAGAACCCACGACTTGTTGATCGTGAATCCAACGCCCGAACCACTGAGCTACTGACGTTTCAATTATGATAATTATGTTATTGGCAGCACTAGTTTGAGTGGCGTCCTGTTGTTTATGGTGTTGGTAGTAATCTTCTAGTCAATAAGCCGTCATACTGTAGGTCTTAATGAACATATAAACATGCAATTTTGTAAAGTAGTTTTTTTATACATTAGTGAGGATTTTTTTGAAAATTCACTTTCTTTTATTCTTTAAGTTATTAAATATTCGAAGACCAAAATCTTTGAATTGTGGATTGAAAATACATTCTAAATTTATATTTGTAAATGGGAAATTTAAATTTGGAATCTATATTTAATCTGTGATCCAGAGATTTTGAATTAACATTGATTTTAATTTAAATCTGTTGATAAACAAACAGACAGATAGAGTAAGGAAAGATTATGATAAAATATGCTACAAAATTTCTTGTTGAGTAAAACATTATTTTGCACAAATTCCCTGACTGTTGGTATTTTAATATTTTTTTTCTTATCTTCTACAAGAGGTCCCATGATAAGTGGTCGTAAATCTTGCCATTTCTATTAGAAGGGGTTTGTCCGTGTGTTACACATGTGTATAATAACTATAAAAACTATTTTTATGTGAAAAAAAATATATTAAAAAAATATTATCATTTTTCTAATTTAATCTATCGCGCCGCGTGCAGGCCAGACTTAACTTGACTATTATATATATCCATCTATCTATACATACCTAATATAATAAAATCTTAGAATTGCCGATTTCAATGAAATTTGGTATAAGGGTTCTTTAGAAGGTAGATTAACTCATAGGGTTCTTTTTGTCCCGAAAAAAAGCACCATTCCTGTAGGATAGAGGCGAGTAGAATGATAGTTATATTATTTCTCAAAAGAATTTCAGATGTTTTTTAGATGAGCTAGAACACTTTGTTAATACTAAATCGGGTAGTAATAAATAAAATAATTTGTCATAGATTAGCTAAAATAAAGAATTTTCGAAAACGCACAGCTGCAGAATGAGTGTGAAATAAAAAATGACACGTTGCAGACTCTCTAGCTACACATGGGTTTATCTTATCAGTTTGTGAGGTAATCGATGTGCTCGTAAATATAGTTTACAACTTTTTTAATGTTTTAGTAAAAACAAAAAAATGTGCACGGAAATAGTTTTAAATTATTTCTTAAGAAGTCGACTTGCCCCGGCTTCGTACGGTTTCTAAATTAAAAAATAGGCGCTTGCGACAGTAAACATATTTTATTATTATATGGCTGGAATTACAATTTTTTCCGGGATAAAAAGTAGCCTATGTATTAATCCAGATTATAAAGTATCTGTGTGCTAAATTTCAATGAAATCCGTTTAGCCATTTTTGCGTAATTGAGTAACAAACATCTCTACATCCAACTTACAAACTTTCGAATTTATAATATTAGTAAGATTTATTTATTTATTGGAATTTATTTAGAATATCTTAATTTTGTCTTTTGCGCCATAACAGACTATTTAGACTGTAATAATTTAGTATAGTATTTCGTATGGAGTATATAATAATCCTCATTTTACATGGCAATGGAGGAAACTATCTATTTTGAGAAAGGTGGTGAAAGTAGAGCATGAAATGAACTTTCGTAGAATATTTCGCACTTACTTTGCGAGTCCTATAGCAGTCTGAAAGTTCTTTTGTCGTACATATTATTTTTTGTACTTAAGCAACAGCTTAGGTACTGGTCTATCATTATTTACCTCATAGTTTTTATTCATAGAGGACAAAATTAGTATAGCGGTAAAAAATAACTCGCTTGAATTTTCGCATTCATAATATTAGTAGAATTCAATGTATTTCATTTGATATATGTATAAATAAAATAACTTATAAAATTTAAAAAAAACATTTATACTAACGATTTAAGTACGAATCCAGAATATTATATATAAAAGTGTAGCCGCTACAAATGACATAGGTATTTCATATTGCAATCGTTGTAGACTAGTCGACCCGCCCCGGCTTAGCACGGGTGCAATTTATCACGTAAAATATTAAGATTGTTTTTTTTTCGGAATAAAAAGTATCTATATGCTAAATTTCATTGAGATTCGTTCAGCCGTTTTTGCGTGATTGAGTAACAAACATCTGAACATGAAAACTGTCACCTGTATAATATGTATTAATTAGTGGTAAAGTGAACTGGGACTCTTAACAAATATCCATATTTAAGAAGTTATTAATAAAGACCACCTACGTCCACATCTCAATCAGCGTCCCTACGTTGACACGCCCTTTCATATTCTCACGCTTTACTAAACAAAATATTTAAGGCGAAACAAAAAAACCAACATTACAACGCTTGGAAATGAAAACAAACAAACTGGCCATAAATTTTAATAGTAGAGTTACCATTAATAGTTGATTGTTTCGAAATATTGAACATTCTTTTCCCAATCTGTTTCTATAAATATAGCTGACTCACCTCCGCTTCGTTTAGGTGTATTCAAACCATTCACTCACTTACACACTCACTCATTTCTTCATTTAAAATCCACCACCCGCAATCTGACTGTCTCTGTCTTCTGTCTCACTCACTTTTCTTTTAAACAAACCTTATCCTGACAACAAGTGACACAACAAAACGTAGACAGATTAAAACTATAGACTGCTGGATAATGCTTACTTCTTCCCACATGAAAGAGATGTGCTTATTCCAATAATTAAGGGCAAACAAGGACAAGACTATACTATTCGCATCTCTCAGTAGGTGCTGATTTTTTCAAGGACAGCAACATATCTTGCTAAACAAACGTTGACACTTGTAATCTGTTTTCAACGTGTGGTCGTAGTGCTATTTTGCCAATATGACTATTTTTGTATTTCATATTTATCAACATTATTTTATTATTTATTACCTACCCTCAGCTAAAACTATGCCCTCGGATCAGTTTAAATCAAATAAACAATAAAGAGTCAAAAATCCCTTAGACACAGTATAATATATCTTTTCAAAACAAATAATTAGGGAGCATTCAAGTATTACGTAACGCAATTTGGGTGGAGGGGAGGGTCTTGTAAAACGTTACGGTGCGTTACAAGGGCGGGAGGGGGATTATTTAAACAACGCGTTACATAACATTTTTTTTATTAAAAAAAAACTAGGGAATTAGAACCTTCCAAATCGACAACCATTTTCGTTTATGTTTTACGAGGAATCCCTCGATTGTATTGTACTTTTGTTTCCTAAGTTGGTAACCCTTTCGTTTGTGTTTCGGGGAATCCCTCGACTATGTGTACGTAATTTTTATCTTATTATGGATGGTCAGTATTTAGTAGAGTTTACACAGAAGCGCATTGCTGTTGTCTGTGAATTTTGATGCAAGTGGTTTAACAATACCGGAGAGTCTGAGTGGCTGGCAAACCCGTGGACAGAGGAGCAGTAATTGTAATTGAATTGTGTTACGGACCTTCACTTATTTGATTTATAGAGAAATAAAAACATATTTTAAAAATCTCTTATTTTGTTATATTATTTAATACAATAACATAGATATTATACTTTGTTCAACATCATTGTGACTTTAATGGTCGCTTAAATGTTACGTAACGTGTAGGAAGGGGGAAGAGGGGGATAGAAAAACGTTACTGTGCGTTACATGGGGGCGGGGGGAGGGAGGATCCAAAATCTTCAAAAATTGCGTTACTTAATACTTGAACGCTCCCTTACCTAAAAACATTACACATAATCTGTGTAATGTTTTAGCTTGAAATGTTTTTTTATATTTCGCGTTTTGCTTTAAATGTGGGCAAAATGTTTTAGTATAGCAACAACCACTTCAGACGTCACCAATATATCTATCTCATGTCGCAACGCCTAGCAGCAGTCTATAGGATTCTCTGTCTACGCAACAAAAGAAGTGATTGTGCTAACGAGTAGGTTAGCAAGAGAGTTAGCGAATGAGTGTGTCAGTGAAGGGTTTGAGTACACCTCAGCGAAGCGAGACCGGTAAAAAATACTTATTTCTATTATTAAATAAAGCATAAATAGTTAAATTATGAAATCCCTAAATAAATAAAGCCCTTAAATTTTAACTATGAAAAACATATCTAACTACCAATCACTTTACCTTTGTTCTTCCATTACTACGCACCAAACAAACACAAATACACCATAAAGTATAATTGTTTATTTTCCAACAATAATTTAATCTGATTCCGTATATAAAACTGTAATGGAACTGGGATAAACTTGTCTATAACGATTGCAATATGAAATGTATCATTTGCGGCGACCATACTTTTAGAATATTCTGGACTTAAATGTATCGTTTGTATACAAAAAATAATGTAAAAACTTTTTACACCAATTTATTAAATCTTAATAACTGAAAACGTATTTAAAATTTTAATTGTTTATCACGCTCAAATATCTTCTTATGTCCAAGAATTTGACCTTGTCTATTGTAATCATCATAACCCGTGGATGGCCCACTGCTGAGCTGGGTCTCCTCCTCAAAGAAGTATAGGTATCCTCAGGTTCATAATATATTAACTCTCACCTCCACCATTCGACCTTGCTAACTACAATAGATAATAAAGTAAACTTACGTGGACCTCCAGAAGGGTAACCTTAATCACGACACTATAACACTAACTTCCGTTTTCACTTCACGAAAACACCAGACAGAGACTGAGACTAATCTATCGCACTAAAGGTTATATATTGTCTTCACATCGGTATTATTGACATAATATAAAATTACCTACCGGCTGGTACTACTTTATAAACAGTGTTGCTAACATTTAAGTAAGGACAATGTATAAAAAAAATTGTGAAAAAATTATAAAGTACGCTAAGTGTTGACAAGAACTTAAAATATTTACTATTTAATTTTTATATTGTGTATGTTTGTGTGAGCATGAATATATCTGTACATGAGCGTAAAGCGACCCGCTCTCGCTTCCCTGAGATGTATTCAAACTATTTACACACTCACTGATTCATTCATACTCTACCCGCACATATGAGTCATATATCTCTCATCGTTAAGGCAGCGTTCTTCGATTTACCTTGCAAATCCGACTATCACGAAAAAGCCTTTTAATTTTTCGGATTAATATATAGCCTATGACACTCGCAAATAATGTGGCTTTCTATTGGTAAAATAATTTTCAAAATCGGTTCAGTAGATCCAGAGATAAACCCCTACAACCTCACAAACTTTACCTCTTTATATTATTATTAGTATTAGTATAGATTAGGGGAGAGGGAGATTTATTCAAATACTATCCCAATAAATAGTGTTTATCCATAATTTAATAGAATATTGGTGATCCCACACGGACAGAACGCGTCTTCGATGCGCGGCGATATCGCTAAGCAAAATAAACGTACGGACGGTCGTGTGTTTATTATTATAATATTTAATTCTGAACGAACGCAGAGTGCTAGTGGCGGCTGTTATCTTTGAAGAATACGTTTAAATTTTCACTTGTTACTTCTGTGTATCCTTTTGTGGTGTTTTGTATGGTTTTTAAATGGATATATGTTTTAGAAATATTTTCCTCGCTTAGTTAGATGTTTGGATGCTCAATCACTCAAAAATGTCAGAACGGATTTTAATGAAATTTAGCCCAAAAATTCTTTTTTACGTGGATTATTATATAGGCTACTTTTTATCCCGGAAAAATTCATAATTCCTGAAAGAAACATGAAAACTCTAAAAACAAAGCCAGAATCATATTTACGAACAAATGAAGCTGTAACAGAATACTTTAACAAATTTTGTTTATTTTAATGCTTTTACTAAAAAAAGAGGGGATGAAAAAAACCAAAACACCTAATAATACAATAAAAGCTCCATAGTTCATTGTCAATAAACTAAAATCCCTTTTCAATTCAAGGTATTGAACCGTGTTATTAGGGTTAACCATACGGCCGAAATTTATAATTAATTGCAATCCAAAATCTCTGGATAGTAGATTGACAATAGATTCCAAATTTGAATTTCGCATACACAAATTTGAATTTGGAATGTAATTTCAATTCATAATCCGAATATTAATTTCGGCGGTAAGTCTTTCATTATATTTGGGAGGTTTGTGTTTACATTCGAGTTTATATTATTTCCATTCATCATCATCACGACCCGTTAATGGCTCACTGCTGAGCCGGGTCTCCTCCTCAGAATGAGGAGGGTATTAGGCACACACCTTTGAGAACTTTTAGGGAACTCTCAGGAGTGCAGGTTTCCTCACAATGTTTCCCTTCACCGTTATAGCAAGTGATATTTAATTGCTTAAAACACTAACTCAGAAAAGTTAGAGGAGGCCAGGATCGAACTCGGAACTCACGAGTAAGATATTCTTAACCACTGAATCATTACTGCTTCATTTTCATTCATTTACATTCAAAACCGAGATTGAAAAGTAACCAATGTTACTTCAAACCCAAAACGATGTGATAATTACAACGTAAAAGTTTATAGTCTGTATTTTTCACATTCTATAGATATAGATAAGTAGATTAATCATTTTATAAGTATGTCAAGTAATCGTTGAAATATTAGTAATAATAAACACAGGCGGTTCTCATGAGTGCTCGCGGATGACGGTTCGTAAACATGTGGTCAACCATTCTATAACATATCTTTACTCAATGAACGATTTTTTATTAAATTTACTAGGAATAGTAAATCTATATCAGCTTAAGTTATTTTGTACTAAGAATATTATTACTGTAACCTAAAATTCGGAGAACATATCAGAATCACATTTTTAAAAATTGAGGCATGTTTAAAGACATCTTCTACTCGTTCGTCTCTTACCTTTTTTTAAGCGGTGGAATATGCATTTACGCATCCCCTCCTAGAATAGAGGGGTATGTGGTGTGTACCATCGCCGTTATTCCTCCGCAACGTTCCAACGGATCCCGAAATTCGGTGTTCACTCTTTGGAGGCTAGGGTTAGGGTAGGGTTCGCAGCGGAATCCCTTTCTCATTCTGCAGACTCAAAGTGGCAACGGCCCTCCACTCCACCGTCCCCAACAGCATCGCCCTAATCAGGTCCGACAGCGACGACACCCACCAGACTCTTCGATAACGGAGGCTTAACACCACGCCACCAAACAACACTACTTATAACAGACAGGCTCAATCCTATCGGAACAAAAGTTATACATTGTTTACTCGAACTAAGATAAAATGAACTCGCCGATACTAATTTATAAACGGTGTTTCTAGTATGTAATGGAAATTGACTTAATAACAAGATGTTAGTCATAATGAAAATCCAGGACATGGGGATCCATATCCTGGATTTTCATTTTGATATTGATTAAAGACCTTATTAAACCTTATGCACCTTTTGCTACCAAGTTCAATCCCCCTTTACCAAAAAACTAAATTATAATCATTTTAGATGATTGTCATGGTCGTGATGCTATGACTATATTATTTATTTATTTATATATCTTTATTTAGCTACACAACATATACATGTTTACTGTGATATACTATGGGCGGTCTTATGGCTAAGTAGCCAGACAACCTAGACTAAGAAAGAGAAGGAGGTTGAACTAGAGTGGGAGTTGTAGCTATAGGATATACTAATTCACATCCAAATATGTATGTACACAAACAACTTACAAACTAGTAATATATGTAATATGTATACTTGTATACGTTGTACAATACTAATAAATAATCGAAAATAAAAAATATATTAAAATAAATAGATATTATTATCAAAGAGTAGTTGACTCGGCTTCGCTTCTCGAAGGTGTATTCAGCTACAGTAAGATTTATCAAAATTAATTTATTATTTCTCACCTTTTGAACCTTCTTTGAACTTCCACAAATATTGCAACATCAAAATTATCCAATTCGGTCCAGCCATTCTCAAGTTATAGCGAGACAAATGAACAGCAATTCATTTTAGCTACGCTACGCGGTTTCACCCGCTGTATTTTGGATAATTCACATTATATCATTATAAATTATAGATGTTGACCAATACTGAGACCTATCCGATATGCACACAAAATTTCATAAAAATCGGTGGAGCCGTTTCGGAGGAGTTTAATAACAAACACCACAACACGAGAATTTTATATTTAGATATAGATTCAAGTATTTCACAATATTTTCTCGGTTTCCATCTATTGTATATTATAGTCTATACATGTTACTGTGTATATTGAATGTACGTAAGAGAATACCACCCTCACGGCCACAAATCACCCATCGAGATAGAAATGCGAGCCACGCATACCTCTCTGCCGAATAAATTAGGCCAATTAGTTCAGGACTCCGACGCTATGCAATGCTATCAATATAATCTATATCGTTCACATTAAAACCGCTGTACATTGACACTTAAAATTATTTAGATTGTTAGGTAACTTATTAGTATTAGTATGGTAGCCGGCAGCTAATTTTAGGTCTGAGAAAAAATAGTGGGGGGAAGTTGCGCATTGTGAACGTGCTGCGTGCCTGTATTGGCAGATTCATCCGTGACGTTACTTTCCGGAAATAGGCCTTAATAGTGACTAGAGATGCCACGAATATTCGGCCTATTCAGCTATTTTTTCACTATTCGGTATTTGGCCGAATATTGGGGACAATTCAGCCGAATATCGAATAGTTAATCTCGATAAAAAATAATGCATAATATTCTTCATTTAGAATTTGTTGATAGCAAACGTTTTGAAATATTTTGTAGAAGATAAAAATAAAAATCCAAAAACTTGGTTATTTCAAGTTTTCACATAAATTTTGAGGTTATGTGAAAGAAAGTATATAAAAGAGTTGTAGATGTTTTTATTGCCTACAACTTTGCCATTTAAATTTTTTCCATAGGACTTGTAGTTTTGCCGGAAATCGAGATACCCGATTACCCTTAAGGGGAGGTGGTTCCCCTTTTCCACTTCTCTATTTTGTTATATTCTCTTCCTTTTCCAGGATTTGTTATATTCTCATTGACATTGATTTCAAGTGTTGCCAAAAATTCGTTATTCGGTATTCGGCCAAATCACTATTCGTAGCATCTCTAATAGTGACTTCTGCGCATTCAAGGTCAAACCTATACTTACGTGCCGGCCTTAGACCGCCCGTTGGATTTTACAATAATTTAATTTTTTTTGGTTTAATTTTATTTTATCCTTTAATTTGTTGTCCTTCATGCTCTAAATCTCTGGATTAAGTATTGGAAATAAATTCAAAATTATAATCCAAGATTTTGGATTGTGATTGATTATTAATTTCGGCCATTAATCAATCAAAACAAATACCTACATACCTAAAGTCGTTCTTGGCCAATGAAAATCGGTTTAACTTTAAATCAATTCATGAGCCCTTCGATCAATAATTGATCGAAGCATGAGCCCCTTAAACCGACCTAGTTCATAAAAATAAGTCAGTCAATGATGGCAACACTTAAGTACGTGACATATTTCATATTTTTGTGTAGCCCAAGAATTAATTTTTTAGTTTATTGCAAAGCAAAGAAACAAATAAATTCAAGTTTTGCATTCCTATTTTCGATCTCACTCTACATATTACTAAGTAATACGATCTAAAAAGGCACACAGATAAAATATTGATTATAAATAAGAATTTTAAATATTTAATTAAAACTTAATTATTTAATTAAATAAAAAAGATGGTAAAAAAATTTTTTTTTTAAAATCCCAAAATAGTCAGTTTGTTTATAAACAATTTCTTAACAAATAACGTAAATTTTTTTTTTCCAATAGTAATTAATACCTATATAAAATGTGAAAACAGCGATAATAAGATATAACTGAAAAACAATTTTTTTAATAACATTTATCATAAATTTCATTTTATTATTTTTTGTATTTGCGAAAAATTTATAGACCAATTATTTAAACTTTTATGCCGTAATTTATAAAAACAGAGATTGGAAAAAAATTAGTTAATTAACAATGGTGTAACTTTTTGAAAAATCGACATATAATTTTTTTTTCACCGAGATTTATTTTGTTCAAGTGTCTAGATTACACTATAATTCATCCAAATTTTTATATTGTTATTTAATATGATAAAAAAATTATTTTAGGTGATATACCGGCATTTTAGACGGCGCGCCTATGCCATAACGACCTCGCGTAGCCCTATTTTTAGCGTTAAAATTTTTTATAAATAATAGAGATAGAGTTCCGGGAGTAAGGACTTTTTTATTGGAAATTTCCTCCTCTTTCAGGATCTTTTTTCAAAATCCCTTAAATATCATTATTTTCGAAATTATTAAAGAAAAACAAAACACCTTTTTTTTTATCTTATTTTGTTAATAACAATCGCAATTTTTTATGTGCTAATATACCCTTAAAAAACATTTTTCTAGACGTCATTCCGAATCGAATGAGCTATCGCACATATTTTTAGGAGCTTTATTTCTATTTAACACGTTTTTGAACTTGTTGACTAGACTAATTGTAGAGTAGAGTAGATTATAAAATTTAAGAAGGTAATATGAATTCCTAGTTTGAATTAAAAAAATGACTTTGACAGCTGTCACACGCTTAACCTAACGCAGTATATCTAAAGCAGTTTTTGATACAGTTATACAAATGCAACAGCTTTATTTTATTTTATTTTATTAATATTTGGGAAACAAACAGTGAAATATCTCTTACAAACTAAAATTATAACAAAAGTATACACCAATAAAGTTTCCACTTATACGTGACACACAATTAGAGCAAAAAAGAAAATAATAGGATTAAACAAGAAATTACCAAAAATTAAAAATAAAAATAAAACATTGTGATTATAAATTACAAGAAAAAAATAAATAAAATAAGATACAAGGGGCAACAAACACTAACTAGATATACGTAAATAAGAGATTAAATCTTTTTTTATATGTTTGATATTAATATCATAATTCAAAAATACATCATACATATAAAACTTATCATTATAACTGCTACAAGCTCTAGAAACAAATAAATTTTTTGCATAATTAGTTCTTGTAACAGGAACTGAAAAGAGGAATTTATGACGCGAGGACAATCTATGACATTTGAAACTTAACTGATTTAATAAATATGGCGAATCTATCAAATTCATAATAATTTTGTACATAAATAGTTGGTCTCTAATTAATCGGCGTTCGGCTAGTGTTGAGTAAATTATTTGTTTAAAATTTAAATCATTAGACGTTCTTCTATAGTTACAGCTTTAACAATCTAAATCTATCAATTATGATGAATAATTTCATGAATAAAAGAATTTGAAGTGGAATTACGAAGGAGTAAGCTGCAATTTGTAAAACGTCTCAACCCAACTCCGCTCCGACGGCATTTGATTTACGTTCAGCCCGGGTCAACACTTCCCGCCCTAACTCATAACTTTGCTTCTAACATTGATACTACACATAACTATATTAATGTTAAATACTACCCGAGCTGCCCTCGTTTCGCTGAGGTGTATTCAAACTGTTCACTCATTCACTACATACTTTGCCACCCGCAACTATGAATATACATTTCACTGACTGTCTTCTGTCTCACTCTATTTATCCTTGTCCTGACAATAATTAACACAACAAATAAAGTTTGCACTAGCAGTATGGATCACATACTACTAGTATTCCCTTTACCCCCTCCTAGTAAGCTAATAAATAGCTTGTGTCAGGAGTGTACCACGTCAGTACTCCAATGTCCGGGATTTGAACCCACGACTTGTCGATCGTGAATCCAACGCCCGAACCACTGAGCTACTGACGCTTCTACGACGACGACGCTATACGATTGGATGCAGTCGTTCTGAAGTTATGCATACATACATAGATGCGATTCATTCATTTAGAAGATACTATAACAGGTGTAATTAGAAGTACCAAAAACAAAGAATATTACGAGTTTTAAATCGTAACACAACGCCATCTATTGGATGTTTATCCAATCTAGATAACGAAGCGGATCTGTTCCCTGACTAATTTGCGACTATCGGTATGCTAATCTAACCGCCAAGTGTCATAGACGCGTTCCGGTCGAGCCGCATGTGGACAAAACCTACCCCCTCCATCTCCCATCCCATTAATGCTGCGGATCCAGTGGACTCTGGCCTCTTGCTCAGGCTCCACTGAAACCACAGCATTTTTTTCTTCACTCTATCTTTGAGGATGCATCGCATCTACAAAGTAAGGGAGTATCTCTTGTTTTGCTGATGTCCATGGGTATCTCAGCATCATATTGCGATCCAGTTACAACTATATTAATATAAAATCTATGAGGAATTACTGTAGGTATAGAAAACTTTTATTTTTAATCTATCAAGACAATTAGAAAGAAAGTATATTAATAACATCCCTTTTTTTCTCTAAAGGAATATGATAACGGTTTAAAAATTCAACGCTATAGAACTACGTACAAAAACCAGATTAAAAAGTGAAGGTTCATCTTAAATTGTGACTTATCCCGGCTTGTTTACGACAGTAAACACATTTTTCTGGAATATAAGTAGCCTATGTGTTAATCCATGTTATAAAGTATCTGTTTGCTAAATTTCATTGAAATTAGTTTATCTGTTTTTGCGTGAGAGTAACAAACATATTAACTTTCACATTTACTCATATAATATAATATTAAATACGAAGTAAAATAAAAAGCCCTTTCCATACAAACCGTTCTTGTAATTAAGTGATCCAAAAGGAGAAAGATTTATTTGTTTGACATTTAGTGGAATTTTCTCCAATAAACAAAAATATTGGAAGTAATTGCCATCTGCTTGAATTACTGAATTATTTTACTGTAACTTATTGTTCTTATTGCCATTTGCATTAAATATTTTATATTTATTAGTTGTTTAAGCAGTGATAGTCCAGTGGTTAAGTCTCGAATATCTTACTCGGGAGGTTTGAGTTTGATTCTGGGCCTGTGACTTTTCTGAGTGATGTGTGTTGTAAGCAATTAAATATCACTTGCTTTAACGGTGAAGGAAACCTGTACTCTTGAGAGTTCTCCATTAAGGTCTCTGTCGGTGTGTGAAGTCTACCAACGCGCTAGCGTGGTGGAGTAAGGCCAACCCCCTCCTCATTCCTAAAAGGAAGTCTGGCTCAGTATTGGGCTTTTAACGGGTTGTCATGATGATGATGATGATGGTGATGATTTGTTTTTTCAATTGCTATTCTATACTATTATAACTAATAGCTATAACTAATAATATTATAAACGCGAAAGTTTGTAAGAATGTATGGAGGTCTGGATGTATGGATGTTTGTTACTGTTTCAAACAAAAACTACTGAATGTATTTTGATGAAACTTTACAATAATATAGCTTATACATCAGAATAACATATAGGTTATAATTTATAATGATATTGTGTGAATTATCCAAAATATAGCGGGTGAAACCGCGGGACGCACCTAGTAACTAATATTATAAATATGGAAGCCAATCACTTCAAAACGGCTGAAACGATTTCAATTGAATTTGGCACACAGATACTTTATAATCTGGATTACCACATAGGCTACTTATATCCCACATATTTATAATAAAAACTTTTTTTTATTAATTCATAATTATATTAATCATTGAGATATTTTATAGATGGAAATGGTTTTTATATCTATTTTTCATTTTATATTTTAGTTAAAACTGTATTAATACACTTTCCTGTAACTTATAAGAACCTTACAGGAAATTAATTCGAATTAAATCAAAGAACAGTTCTATTAATCTGTGAAAACTCAATCAACAAAGAGATCATTTATTTCCTTTCTCTTATCGTACGTGTAGCGGATTATAGTAACAAATAAATTGAATACTTATGTCATTTTATCATTACGTAAATAATCTGTACGTCTAAATAAATGGTATACCAAAATATAAGGTAGACTGTAGTGTAGAGGATCGGTGGCAACTAACGAGGCTCGGCACACAAATCACCATTAGCGTTGGCGACGGAGCGCGGCCACTGGAGCGCTGAGCGAAAGCTTTTATAAATACTACTCATCCTCACTTCACTGAGGAATCAGTACACTCGTCAGATAGATTGTTTACCCTAGATCATTAAACATTAGTCTCACAGACTACCGCGTAAGCACGGTTACGATATTTTTACATGTTTGTTATTTTCATATTTAATAAATTAAAATACTATTTATTAATTAAATGTTTTCAGGCGTATTTTCTACCCTCTGGGAAAATTATAAATATTGGTCCTATATTTCCAAGAGTACCGTTTTTCTTTGGGAAATTTCCTGCTTCCTTTGAATCGTTTTTCAAATTTCAAAAATCTCAAATAGTTTCCGAGATATTTGCAAAAAACCAAACCACCCTTTTTTCACTTCATATTTCTCAAAAAGTTTCTACATGCCATTCCGAATCGAATGACACCTAAATCATAATTTTTGGAGAATTAGAAAAATTATCGACCTAAAAAGCACTTGGTGACTAGACTATAAGTGCATAGAATAAGTTTCTTTAGTTTTTTAATATATTCAGTCAAATTTAATAAATATTCTTCCATATTATTTACTTTTCTACTAATGAAATCGTATACATATATATTATTATATATAGTATATTAAGTTTTATTTTATTAGTCTGTGAGACTAATGCTTAGTGATAGCGTAACTCGGAAATATGATCCAGGAGACGAAATTTTGGGAACAAAAATTTTGCGAGCGTACCCAGAGTGATTTATTAAAACTAAAAAGTTTCGGCAATCTAATAACGTTTAGAGAGTTTCTAATTAAAAATAATTTATTCATACACTCATTCACTCTTCCAGCCATTCAACAACAACTCGCTCTCACAACTAAGTAACTAAGTATGAGAGCTATCATCACCATTGATGCCCACTGCTGGGCCAGGTCTCCTCTTCAGAGTGAGGAGAGGGATAGGCCATAGTCCACCACGCTAGCTCTTTATATATATATATCTATCTTTGAGAACTTTAGGTAACTCTCAGGAGTGTTGGTTTCCTCACGATGTTTTCCTTCACCGTTAAATCAAGTGATATTTAATTGCTTAAAACACACATAACTGAGAAAAGTCAGAGGTGTGTGCCTGTGTGGGGGATCGAACTCGGACATCCCGAGTAAGACATCAATGACTTAACCACTGGGCTATAACTGCTATGAGAGGTAAATTTCACTAAAATTTATACAGCTATTTCTGCGTAAACAATTCATGTTTATTACAAATATCCCAAAGATTAAGTATGTTCAGTTTTTCCTTTTGAATAATTTTCAACATATTTTTCAATTTTTATTTATTTTAGCACCAGGGGATTAAAGTATAATTTTAATTTCATAATTAGATAGATCATTAATAGCCAGTTTGTTTCTGGCAACACTCAATCAGTGAGCAAAGCTGCCGTTTCTTAGCCATTGTAATTTGTATATGTTAACACTTCACCAGAACATTATTTGATAAATGAGCTGTAATTAGTTTAAATATTAATGTGACAGACTTTTCGTCTACCTGTCGCTACTCGTGTTGCAAGATCATCAATTTGTCGGGGCATAGGACAATTTTAAACATATTTTTAAAATAGCTGACATGCCCTCGCGTCGATGAGGTGTATTCAAACCGTTCACTCACTCATTTATTCATTCATACTCTGCCACCCGCAAATATGAATCGTTCTGAAGTAACATACATAGAGACGGTTAATTATTACTTATATACAAGAAGACTAGACACCATCAATAAAAATACTAATATCTGTCCGCGAATTCATACTCATAAGTCCAGAGATGATTGAAAGTATTTTCAGGAACTGAGCTCTATTCCGGGATAAATCGAATCTGCGATCTTTTCACGTGAAACTTAAATTATCCTTCTCTTCACCTCAACCTCCACCTCCCACCACTTTACTTTATTCCTGGATAAAAATTTCATTTAAGTTTTGAATTTAAGCATTCTTTGCTTACCTACTGGTATTTTAAATACTTTGCAGAAATAAATATTATTTAAATTCTAGCTGACCCGCTCTTGCTTTACTAAAGTTCAAACTGTTCACTAACACATTCACTCATTTATTCATACATACTATATCCTCAACTATGAACCAAATATCTCTCGTCGTTAAGGCAGCGTTCCTAAGAAACGATTTACTTGACAAATCCGACTACCGCGAAAAACTCTTATAATTTTGTAAGTTAAAATATAGTGTATAACACTTAAAAATAATGTGGCTTTCTATTGGTAAAAGAATTTTTAAAATCGGTTCAGTAGATCTAGAGATTACCCCCTACAACTTTGAAACAACGTTTAAAATGAGTTTTTGATTGAAGGAAGCAAACGAACCTCAAATTAAATAATTTAAATAAATAATTTAATTTGATCTGAATTGGTAAACATAACCCAGAATATCCTTCTAATATTATAGACGCGAAAGTTTGTAAGAAGATGATGTATCTTTGTTACTCTTTATTAGAATTATCCAAAATATAGCGGGTGAAACCGTAGGGCACAGCTAATATAAGAGGATGCAGTTTTAAAGGCATTAAGAAGCCATTTTATGGTCAAAAATATGATCACAAAATGTACTAATAAAACAAGAATGTAATCGATTAAACATCTGGTCGCAAAGGTATCAAAATGAAACAAAGCAAATAGCCGATGAAAATAGCCGCTAGCTGGCAGCATCAGTCAATCAGCAGTCAAAACAACGCAGCGAAGCGACAGAGACATCTACCGGCCCGTTCCTAGAACGACACACTGAAACAGGAAATTTACGATTATGTCTAGCCGTAGCCACATTAGCCACTATTTGGATTTGTTTCGCACGTTTGTATCAGTTCCTTGAATTGATTTGACAGGTGACATGAGATGTATACAATAGATAATTGATCGTCGAGTTCTTGTCTATGGATTTTTGTAATGTTTTATCACTAGAACAATATCGAGCAGATATTTATTTGGAAAAGCCGTCGCTCTAGTTTATGAATGCTTTCGCATAGACAGTTACAATAAAAAGGCCATGACCACAGATTACTAATACATTACATATTGATAGACTAAAAATAGAAATATAAATAGTATTGCCACACTAAGTACATTAATCTCCACATATTATTAAACACGAGTGTTTATGGACAAATTAATTTTTAATTAAAAAAAATTCTATTAATGTCTAGATCTAAAATAAATAATATAAACAACTCAAGTAATCCTCAACAAGGGAGAATATCACAATTATGAATTTGTACTACATTAGACTATGTTTACTGTGTGTAATCTCCTTCTTCTTTACTTATAACATCGATTTGGTGGTGCTTACTTCTTCATTTCAACCTGTAAGGGTTCATCTATTAATTACGTCATACGTTGAGAGGACTCGATCTATCTTTAAAATATTGATAACGTAAACTAAGTACTGAATAATTTCACTAACCGTAGATATATAATGTATATGAGTTGTGACGTCACTCTAGAAGAAAGACTTTAGAGATCTTCCAAATATCAAACATTTATCTCATTTTAAATATTTTGATCGACATCATTATATTCCAATACTAACCGACCCGCGCGATTTTGTTCGCGTGTTGCTCCGCTCCTATGGGTCGTAGCGAGATGTTAAATAGCCTAAGTTACTCCTTGTTACATCAGCTATCTGCCAGTGAAAGTCCCGTCAAAATCGGTCCAGCCATTTCAGTGATTAGCCGGAACAAACAGTACCGTGTATGAATCTGCGCTTAGTAAAAAACGGTTACTTTAAAATTACAAACAGACACTCCAATTTCATTTATTTGTATGGATTCTAACCTATAGTAACCTGAGTGAAGCGAGGGCGTATAACTAGTGTATTATTAGTGAGTTATTCAGTTGAATGCTTTGTGACGTGTCGATGGCTTGTTAATGAGCAATGCTGGCTATCTTGACACCGACACTGATCAAAGTGGAATTCACTTCTCTGTTAATTTGTTACGCGTTACTTCTATTTGTAAACGTTTTAAGTGTTACTGTTAGGAGAGGAAGTTCCGGGAATGGATTTGTTTGTTTGTTTAAGTAGCGTTCTGATATGATATCCTATGCTGTTACTTTACTACTCGTTTATGATTCATCCGCTTCCAATTATAATTATTCTCACTATTCACCGTCTAATTTCTTTTCTGTAATGCATAGGTAGTATTTCACTGAGCGGTGTTACCAACTCACAAAAATATTTCTCCCTAAAGATTAAGTCAAAAGCCTCTAAAATCACTATAATTATAAACTAGCAAATAATATAACTCAAAAAATTTAATTCCCTAAAAACTTTGTGTACTGTAGGTTTTATCCCCTAAATTTAGAGGAAAATATCAAAGTTGCCATAATTGTCACTGATTTGCAGCATCTCACTAATTGTCCCATTCACTTTTCATATTAAGCGACTTCAAAACTTTACAATTTTTTTTTAATTTTTGAAGTTATACATATTCATAATGTGGACATTGAATTTCATGACTTAGTAGTTTTTGAGCTTATCGCAAACAAACAGACAAGGCGCGGGGTAGGATATGTCTTCAAAGCATCAGAAGCTGGATGCAAACCATGTATGAATCGGTAGTGAGTTATTTGTAACTAATTTAATCTGAAATGGTCAACTCACCACAAATAACGAGCCATTAAAGGCAAAACAAGCTGTAACATATTACTCTATTAATATTCAAATGAAGACACTTATGTCTGTAACGATGCAGCGTTCAAGAGTGAGGAGGCGAGGAGGAGGAGGAGGACTCAGGTGGTTACCAATTATAAGGGTTCTATTATTATCTGTAACAAAAGGGAACGCTTCCTTAACAATAAATCCGCATTGATTGACCGCAATAAATCTAGTTGCGCGGGCGCCGCTCCGGTTGCTGCCTAGGGTTGCCATGTGCAAGGACGAAAGTTACACATTTTCAAAAAAAAATTAATACCTACAAGTTTAAATTAGCATCAAGTTGTTGTACCTACATCAACTGAAATAATTAAAGCGCCATCTTGGACGGTCCGCCACATTGGATTTAGAGTAATCTCTCTCTCTCAATATTCTATACTTAATATATAAAGCTGAAGTGTTTGTTTGTTTGTTTGAACGCGCTAATCTCAGGAACTACTGATTAGATTTGAAAAATTGTTTCAGTGTTAGATAGCCCATTTATCGAGGAAGGCTATAGGCTATATATCATCACGTTACGACCCATAGGAGCGGAGCTACACGCGGACGAAGTCGCAAGGATCGGCTAGTACTTTATAAAAAGGTTTCTATCGTGTTAAGGTTTTTTATTTGGACAGTCTATCCTGTGACCACGAACACTGAAAAGTAATCGAAACGTCAGGGAAATCAAATAAAAAACACCTTAACACTATTTATAAAGTATTATTCAAATGTATAACAATCGTGAAAACCTAAAAAATCATAATCTAACAGTAAAGATGATGGCAACATTGTACACAACTGATTAGTCTTGGGTCTAGTCGGTCACAAAAAAGAGCGCTTTTTTTAGTTCGCAATCCAATGGCGAATTAGTTCGCTCTTTTAGTTCTTTTTTTAAATAATTAGGTAAAAACAATAAATAAAGGAAAAAAATATCGATATTCTCAAATGTGAAACATCGACGTTTATGAACAATAGATTGATATTTCTATCACCATTTAAATATATAATTATATGTCGATTTTTAATTAGAAATAAACCACTATTTTTATTTATCACACATTTATTGTTATAGATAACAGTCAAGTATGGATGAAACATAAGCATCTCTAGAAGTAAATATTTCAATTTAAAAAAATATAAGAACTAAAAAGAACTAAGAGCGAGATAATCGACGAACTAGTTCGTATAGTTCACCTAAAGGAGCTCTGTTGTCAACTAGGTAGTTCGCGAACTACCCAAGACTACAACTGATACACTTCAAATGAAAAATTGGCTGACATTTGTCTCTCTGAATTATTGAATTTCGCTGAAAAAAAATACAGAAAATTAGTTTAAAAAATTAGGGTTTTTCGCAATTCACGATGACTATGAATATCCACTATAATATTCAACGCGGACAAAGTCTGGTCTAGGAAATAAATATGAATATGAAAGTAACATGAAAGAGTCAACCCTATTGTAAAGCAACACGTGTAGTGCAGGCGTGAGTTTCTCGACGTTTGATTTACGCACCCTCGTACGATACATATTACCAACACTAATATAAACAAATTCCTTATTAAAATGCTATGTCCAAACAAATCATCGATTTATGTTCGTAACTTTGAAGCTATTCCGTATTCGCGAGTTACTTTTATTTTACTTTAAGTGTAGACAATATATGAATTTTGTTCCGATGTATTTAAGTCAGTCTTTCAAGTGATTTCACGCGGAAAACATTAAAGTAGTGAGACTACTTGTGTCACGAAATCATTCGAGTTTTGTATTTAATTTAATATTAAATACTGAGTTTAGTACTAAATTGTCTATTGAATGTTACAACATTATATGCCTCCTACAATAATAATTAATTATTCAAAATATAGTATGTATTTATTGAGTTAAAAAAACGTATTGTTTGCCTGAAATACAAAAGTTTTTAAAGACAATTTTTCGAAAGTAGTTTATATACTTTTTTCACAAATAAATTTTACTAATATTTTATTCAGTTATCTCTTTATTTTTTATTCCTGGAATAAATTATAAAATATTGTTTTAAGTCGATTTAAAATCGACCTGTCTACGTCCCACAAATTGAAAATTGACGTATGTTAAATTAATTTAATTTTTCATATTATAAATGAAACAAAAAAGTCTGTAATTAATTACAATTGTAATACATCAACAAGAACTCGCAATGAGCATTGTTGGAAGCGGAGCGAAGAGTGAAACATTGACTCTATCGATCTGAAATACCTATCAATTAAATCAGAACAACTACTTATATTTATATACCTGTATGATATAGTACCTATAAAATTGTAATCGCTTGTGGTGGAATATTGATTGTTTCAAAGTTTTTTAAAGACATATTTACCCCTCAAACCAGTTGCTTGGTAAAGTACCTAATATCTTTACATAGTATAAAATGAAGTCGCTTCCAATGTCTGTTCGCTTAGATCTCTTATACTACTCAACAGATTTTTATGCGATTTTCACTAACAATTAGAGATCATATTAATAATAAAATAATAATGAAAACTTTATAAAGGAACAATTAAACTATAGTATTTACATTACGGTTTCTCTAAACTATGCGAAACCGCAGCGGGTCGCTAGTTAAGTAATGAAAATCAATCAATGTTTCTCTAGTAATCTACGTTTCTTTCAGTTAATGTTAATAGCACAATACCATCTCAATGAAACACTTAAGCAATATATTGCGAGCTAGTGATTGAGAAGGCTGAATTTATCACTTAATTAAAGTAAAACATTGCTCTACTAGAACAATTACGGATATCGTTCAAGTTGCTGTTTATTTTAAGAATCTTTGGTCATCTTAAAATCGAAGCACTTCACACTTCTATTAGAAACTATTTTATCCGCTTATACTACGTAGATTCGCAAAATTATTTTATCCGCTTATACTACGTAGATTCGCAAAATTATTTTATCCGCTTATACTACGTAGATTCGTTAGATTATTTTATCCGCTTATACTATGTAGATTCGCAAGATTATTTTATCCGCTTAGACTACGTAGATTCATTACATTATTTTATCCGCTTATACTACGAAGATTTGCAAAATTATTTTATCCGCTTATACTACGTAGATTCATTACATTATTTTATCCGCTTATACTACGAAGATTTGCAAAATTATTTTATCCGCTTATACTACGTAGATTCGTTAGATTATTTTATCCGCTTATACTATGTAGATTCGCAAGATTATTTTATCCGCTTAGACTACGTAGATTCATTACATTATTTTATCCGCTTATACTACGAAGATTTGCAAAATTATTTTATCCGCTTAGACTACGTAGATTCATTACATTATTTTATCCGCTTATACTACGAAGATTTGCAAAATTATTTTATCCGCTTAGACTACGTAGATTCATTACATTATTTTATCCGCTTATACTACGAAGATTTGCAAAATTATTTTATCCGCTTATACTACGTAGATTCATTACATTATTTTATCCGCTTATACTACGAAGATTTGCAAAATTATTTTATCCGCTTATACTACGTAGATTCGTTAGATTATTTTATCCGCTTATACTATGTAGATTCGCAAGATTATTTTATCCGCTTAGACTACGTAGATTCATTACATTATTTTATCCGCTTATACTACGAAGATTTGCAAAATTATTTTATCCGCTTATACTACGTAGATTCGTAAGATTATTTTATCCGCTTATACTACGTAGATTTGTAAGATTATTTTATCAGCTTATACTACGTAGATTCGTAAGATTATTTTATCCGCTTATACTACGTAGATTCGTAAGATTATTTTATCCGCTTATACTACGTAGATTCGTTAGATTATTTTATCCGCTTATACTATGTAGATTCGCAAGATTATTTTATCCGCTTAGACTACGTAGATTCATTACATTATTTTATCCGCTTATACTACGAAGATTTGCAAAATTATTTTATCCGCTTAGACTACGTAGATTCATTACATTATTTTATCCGCTTATACTACGAAGATTTGCAAAATTATTTTATCCGCTTAGACTACGTAGATTCATTACATTATTTTATCCGCTTATACTACGAAGATTTGCAAAATTATTTTATCCGCTTATACTACGTAGATTCATTACATTATTTTATCCGCTTATACTACGAAGATTTGCAAAATTATTTTATCCGCTTATACTACGTAGATTCGTTAGATTATTTTATCCGCTTATACTATGTAGATTCGCAAGATTATTTTATCCGCTTAGACTACGTAGATTCATTACATTATTTTATCCGCTTATACTACGAAGATTTGCAAAATTATTTTATCCGCTTATACTACGTAGATTCGTAAGATTATTTTATCCGCTTATACTACGTAGATTTGTAAGATTATTTTATCAGCTTATACTACGTAGATTCGTAAGATTATTTTATCCGCTTATACTACATAGATTCGTAAGATTATTTTATCCGCTTATACTACGTAGATTTGTAAGATTATTTTATCAGCTTATACTAGGTAGATTGTTTAGATTATTTTATCCGTTTATACTACGTAGATTCGTAAGATTATTTTATCCGCTTATACTACGTAGATACTACCTGTTCAATTATCACTTTCACCACGTTTTACTTCATAACTGCTTCTATTTTAACTTAACGAAAACAAAATTAAAAAAGAACTGCAGATAGAGCTGTGAAAAATAAAATCCCAAGAACTATTTCAAGTGAGGACTTTACCGTCTTTGGGTTTCTACAATATTTTTTCCTTTTAATGATTTTAATAGCAGACCAATGTGTTGCTTTAATGGTGAAGGAAAACATAATGAAGAAACCTGCAATCCTAAGAGTTCCCAGAGGTTGTGAAGTCTGCCAATCCGCACTTAATTAGCGTGGTAGACTATGGCCTAAGCTCTTCCTCATTCTGAGGAAGAGACCCGGCTAAGCAGTGGGCAATTAACAGGTTGTCATGATTTTTTATCCTTCAAATAAACCTGTAAGTAAACTAAAGATTTTTTTTAAAACCACTTAATATGCATTTGTTATAATAATTGTGGGAATCTGACACATTAGCTGGTGGTGGAACAAATAATTCTTAATGTGACAATTATGCTTTATTCATCGCTTGTAGAAATTTATTGTTTCCGACTGCCAAGTGCTCCACTACGGAATGTTATGAATAATACGTATTCTCATATATACTAGCTTTTACATGTGAATTTGTATGCATTTTATTCAGAGATCATGATGATGAGATGTGTTATATGAATATACTATTTCTATTGAATTTCTATTCTATAATGCGTAGTATGTCACTGATGTGAACACCACCATCTTACTCACAGTCTTCTGTCTCACTCACTTTTACTTTTTTTTTTTCTTTAAATCATCATCATCAATCAATCCCTATGTATGCATAGATCTTTAACACTACGCAACGGATTTTGATGCAGTTTTTTTTAATATATAGAGTGATTCAAGAGGAAGGTTTATATGTACAATACATGCAAATTATAGTAGAGAAAAAACCGTGCGAAGTCGGAGCGGGTCGCTAGTACATACATAAAGGTGATTTATTTATATAGATATAGATTTGTCTACTCAATTGACCTGCTCTGTTTATGCTATTGAAAAAACATTGCAGCTTAATATACTATAATATGTATTTATATATGTATTATTGTATATAGTGCATGCTTTATGTATTGTATGTAAAATTAATGTATGTTTGTCTGGAAGAGATTGCTCTAGCAATAAGGCATTTTAAAATTTGATTTTATCTATCTATTTTTTCAGTTTCAAAATAAAGTCGAAATTGACCATTTATAACAGAGGTCATCAACCTTTCTCTTGACATCTATTTTAACTCCCTGACTCTTCTTACATAATCGAAAAAATATATTTCATTTATGAAAATTCAAGATTAACAGAAAACACATTAGTAAAAGACTACAGATCCCTCTTTACAGCCCAAAAAAAACCTTTTCAACTTAAGTACATTTGAAACAATTGAAAGAGACAAAATATTTTAACCACATGACACCAGTAAAGGTCAATCAGGGTCAACAAAAATAGAAATATTTGTGAGGCTCTTTTTTTTTCTCAATACTATTGTCATGAAAATGATAATATTTTGATTCGAATATATTTTTAGTCTGTTTTATTTATTTTCTTATCACAAATTTACAACATTCCCGTGTCGAGGCTGTCATTTCGAGATGAATTCTTAATGTTTGTTAATTCGCCTGTATGTTTGTAAGCGCATAACTTCAGAACAACTGCATTAAATCGGAAAATTCACTTTTTGCTGTATTCTTTTTTAGTTTTGTTAATTATTGTCAGGACAAGGTTTGTATACAATAAAATGTGAGTGAGACAGAAGACATACTACGCATTATAGAACAGAAATTTAACGGAAATAGTATTCATAGTTGCGGTTGGTAGAGTATGAAAGAATAAATGAGTGTGTGAGTGAATGATTTAAACATACCTCATCGAAGCGAGGATGGGTTGGCTAGTATGTCGAATAAAAATATCATACTTTTTAGAATTCCGGAACCAAAGGGTAAAATCCCTGACCCTATTAATAAGACTCCGCTGTCCGTCCGTCTGTCTGTCATTGCTGTTGCTGTATCTCAGGAACCGTGATAGCTAGACAGTTGAAATATTCACAAATGATGTATTTCTGTTGCCTCTGTAACAACAAATATTTAATTAACAGTAAAATAAATATTTAACGGAAGCTCCCATACAACAAACTTGATTTTTTTTCAAACAAAGTCACTGATAAAAATACAAACCATTATATTTTGAGAACCAATTTCGATTTAAAGATGATTCAAAGTGAACCGTAAACCAATACCCAAAATATATTTATGACACACGGCAGTTAAACTATAAAGAAAATAGATTAGCGTTCAAAAAAGATCATTGTCGTCTCTCCGTAAGTATAGTTTTCATCACCTGCCTTATTTATAATCCCGTCTTGACGTTCCGATGAAATTATAGCCGCCATTTTGGACGCGTTTTGAGTTTCCCGCCATTATACCAATTAGTTGAGTGAGATGTCCGCTCTTGGGTGGACGCCTTCCATTTTTATGGGACTTATTTACGGTTTTTATAAGTGGCTTTTGGACAAACACTGGAGTATTATTTTTGTAAATTTTGCTGTTTGTGCTGTGTTAGACTGAATGTTTATTTCTTGTGCTTTTTTGATAGAGTTTTTATGATAAAAAATAGTTTGAGGTGAGTGGCCGTGTTATCGAGAGAGTTCATTAGAGTTTTAGCTCGCTATTATAGATTATAATTGTATTTAATCAATAAAAATAAATCAATAAAGTTTTCTAAAACTAAATAAGTGAGAATTCTAAATGTTGACAGTGTTAAAAGAAGACGAACAAACAAACACTTCCACATTTATACAATTTATTCTCTCTATTATAACCTACCCCTTGGTGGTAGGGGATCTGTTCTCCGACTGGCTTGCGACCACCAGCATACGAATCCGACCCATCTCATCTCCCATCCCATTTAAGCTGTGGATCTAGCGTATTCTGGGCTCTTACTCAGCTCACAGTCACTCCTCCTAATAACCTCCTATTTATTCTATCTTCGAGGTTTCAACGCATCGGAAATACAAGAGGTTATCTATTATATTGCCGATGTCTATGCGCGAAGGTTGCCACTTACCATAACAAGGACCGTCTATTCCTTTGTGCTTTATCTACCATAAAAAATGGTGGTTTAATATATACATGTAGTATTTCATGTGATATACATTCCCTAATTTAAGAAATTAATCCTCACTTCATCACATATTAAAAGATTTTCAATAAATTCGTCGTCATTTGATACAAATTCGTGATAAATCCAATTAATGCATATCGACTATTATTTCTTATTATATATATAAGATGTTTATTATTGTTATAGGTGTGGTATCAAGTCAATTCCCACGAGGAGGTTTCCATTTGCATTCACTAGCGGAGCGTGTGAGTCGTGATCAGGACCAGCTACCAGTGTTACCACCGCTGCATAATGCTATGCGAGATGTAAGTCCTCTTCATATATCTATACTAATACTACAAAGTTGAAGATTGTGTATGTTTGTTTGGTTCGCTTCTGTTGCGTGAGCTGCGTATCTATCTATCTATCTATCTAAATGCTTTCCTCCCACACAAAGTTGCCTGAGTCGGCTATTATTGTTATGAAAAGATAGAGCCTATATACTCCTCTGCTGTTGATTATCATCATACACTGAAACCATTATTGGTTTACTACTGAGCACGGAACTCCTCTCAGATTTGATCATATAACTGCCAAGCATAAAGGTTTCTTCATGTTGTTTTCTTTCACACAGAATCCCCAAGTCTTGATCATGAAGCTTTCAATGGCAAAGAGATAGGAAAGTCCGCTTTTTGGTAAAACTTATCCTTGATAGAGCTCGCAATTAATATTATGAATCAAAAGAGATCATCTCCAAGATAAATTCTTGTATTAGGAGTCTTGAATACAACGCCCTAAGTACAGTACTAGTATTTTTTTTAAATTGAGTATTATTAACAGAATGCAGTGTGTTCGCGTAGCACATACTCTCCGCTGCAGGCGCTCAGTGAGAGCACTTGTAGAGACCATAGTGCGCAGACTGCTCCCCCACCGCAGCCGCCGCCGCCGCCGAGGATGCAGGTACAAACATTTTTTTTATATACATTATCATCATCATAACCCATCAATAGCTGAACTCGAGAACAGGAGTGCAGGTTTCCTCACGATGTTTTCCTTCACCTTTATAGGAAGTGATATGTAATTTCTTAAAACATACATCACTTAGAGTGAGTGCCTGATGTGTGGGATCAAACTCGAACCACCCGAGGAAGAAATAAAAGTCTTAACCACTAGGCTATCATTGCTAAATTTTATATACAGGTTTTGTTTATTTATCTGAAAATTTATTGTAAACTCAAAAATATTTTAATTTTTTTTGAAAGAAAATTATTATTGACGCGTCAAAAATCAGAGCAGGTACGGCCGAAATTAATCCAATCTCACTTCAAAAAATTTGGATAGAAAATATATTATCGAGTTGTGCATATAAAATCTTAAGATTTTCGATTAAGATCGAAAAGAAACTCAAGAGTCGTGCTTTTCAAAAGAGCGCTTTTTTACATTCTGGCATTCAAGTAATATTTGTATTGGTGCTTAAAATAGGTTTTAGTACTTTCATCTTTAAAGATCTGATACAAGAAATTGACCGATAAAGTTAAAATATCAAAAAATGATTGAAGTCAAAGTTATATACGAGTAGGTAAATAATGACGATAAAATGATTTCGTTTTTTTATTATTTATCTATAGGTATATTTTCCGTTCGTGTTTTTATTGTTATAATTTTAATTAAAACTTACAAAAAGTATTTTTTTGTAATAAAATGTAAGAAATTAAATAACCCTAAAAAAAATTCCACATTTGACACAATTAAATTTCTTTTCCTATTAGTTGCCCAACCAAAACGTGACCCTCCATCCAGCAGTAGCCCGCTGCAGCGCGACCCTCGAGCTGGCTGCCCTCTGGCGCAGCTTCCACGAACTCGGCACTGAGATGATAGTGACGAAGGCAGGTCGCAGGATGTTCCCGGCACTGCAGGCGCGACTGGCGGGACTCCTGCCTAATGCTGACTATCTGCTGCTTGTTGACTTCGTGCCTTTGGATGATAAAAGATATAGATATGCTTTTCATAGGTATTACATCAATTTTCATCCCTACTTTATTATTATACTAGCTGATGTTTCTAACCTTTTAGACCTTCTAAAAAAATTTAAGGACTAAAAGCCAAATCGGTCCAACAGTTTTCGAGTTTTATTTAATATATTTTATATTTTTTTCTTGAAAAATGTGAATATGGAATATTAATGGGACGACAACACGCTGGTCACAAATAGAGTTGTCAACTCTAATTTGAAAATCATGACGAGAAAATGGCAACCCTTTATTTTGAGACTGTTAATTCAACTGTTATTTTTTTGTCTTTATTTCAATAAAAAAAATTATTTAGAAAACAAAACGATTTATCTATTTTATTCCACTAGTTCAAGCTGGGTGGTAGCTGGCAAAGCTGACCCTGTGTCTCCACCACGGATTCACGTACACCCTGACTCTCCAGCAACAGGCGCACACTGGATGCGACAGCTTGTATCCTTCGATAAACTTAAGCTGACCAACAATCAGCTGGATGATAATGGACATGTGAGTTGCTTATTTTGAAAAGACTCACTAATAGATGACATATTGCCATTGCCACTAAATAAAATATTCGTACATGGTTTGGAAAATATTTTATTATATTTTAGGGATTTTTCTATTTCATTTATACAGATAATCCTAAACTCAATGCACCGATACCAACCACGACTACATGTGGTGTACTTACCTGGCGAGGGTCAGAGTACGGCCCCAGGCACGGTCCCCTACCGCACCTTCATTTTCCCTGAGACAGGTTTCACTGCTGTTACTGCTTACCAGAATCATAGGGTAAGTTATTCATGTTAGGAAAAATAGGAGGAAATAACTTCATTTGACCCTTAAGATCACTTACGATAATTCCGAAGAGAGATTGTCCTTCATCTGCTTATTTATCACACAAAAAGTATATTACCAAGTAATTTTTGTAACAAAACAACACGATTGTTTGTCTATGAAAATGCGTTATCAATTTGTTTTTGTCGTACAAATTTAATTTAATTTAACAACACTCATCACCCAACCGTTTATTAAAATAATATAATAAACTTTTTAATCATATCAACACTGTAGATATTTTTAATGATAGTTTAGGAAAATTTAAAAAAAATCTGTCAATAATAGTTTTTTATTCAAATAGTCCTTTTTGTAATTTTGCTTAGAAAGTATACATTTAAGTTATAAATAAATTCATATAATTTTTGTTTCCATTTTGTGTTATTATTTAATTCGTTTTTAAGATCTTTTATATTGTAATATTAACTAATATTATACATTAATTTAGCTGTTGTTTTTATATTGTATAAGAATGTCGTTTCACCTATAATTAAGATATCATTTAGTCTAAAATACCATCTAAATGTTTTGTATTTCTAAGCATGTTTTAATGTGTATCTTGTTGGTGAAGTAAATAAATAAATAAATTGGTATCACATTAAGGGAGTATGAGTAAAGTTAAAAATACTTTATGTAACGTACTTTTTATCTATTAAGCAGAAGGGTAAAGTACAATTTTTATTAAGGCAGAATTAACTGATTTATTTGTTAGTTTCTCTTTACACTGATTACTGCTGTTTGCTTCTTTGTCATGCTACAAGTCTCATCTCAATCTTCTTTCTAGTTGAAAGTGGATCAAGCGATTTCTGAGAATAGATTAAGGAACTGAAATGACGTATCTTATGTAGTATTAATATAAATTTCAGATAACACAATTGAAAATAGCGAGCAATCCGTTTGCAAAGGGCTTTCGTGACTGCGATCCTGATGATTGGTAAGTTGTTTTTATTAAAAAATATTACTTTATGATTTTTTTATTTCTATACTATACTTACTTTTATTAGATAAATAAATTTAGTTTGAACTTGAAGGGAGTAAATAATTATTAACCAAGAAGGGAGAAAATAAAAATTTAAAAAATCAAAGAACTAAAGTATTATTGATACAGTTCGTCAACTTATATTTCATAATATTTGCATCTAATTTGCATGAACAGGAACCCAGGCAGTGCCTTGGACTTGTGACCAAGGTGTAGGCTTAAGGAGCTCCTTTAAATGATCATAACACTCACCTCCACTGCCTGGTCTCACTGTTTGTCTGAGGTTAGGTTAACATAAGGCTAACCTAACCTAACATAAACCTAACCTAAGGCTAACCTAAACCTAACTTAAGGTTGTGTTAACACATCTAAATACAATGTAGGGACTCATAATAAATAATACGTAAGACCTCACATGATCCTTAGTCCGATATTCGTGATGCGACACACTATTTGTTACACTTCAACTCCAGGCGATGTTCACTCAAAGAGACTTGTCGAGAGAATAAAGTGTACTGCGTCAGTCGGGGAATATAAAGGGACTAGACAATGGTAGCAATGCCCCTCCACTAGTGGGGCGAAGTAAATGAACAAAACGGAAATAGGGCGCTGGCATCCCGATTAATCGATAATCTTTTACTCGTTTGAGACTGTTAAAAATCGTTGAATATTAAAATGACGCGACGGAAGTGATGATTAATTTTCTTTATTATTATCCGAAGTAAATCAAGAAATAGGAAATATGGGGCTGGCGTCGCGATTAATCGATAATCGTTTACTCGTTTGAGGCTGTCAAAAATCTTTGAATATTAAAATCGCGACGGAAGTGACAATTAATTCTCTTTATCATTATCCTACTCTAATTATAGCCAGACACGGCCTTCAATATTATCCTACCCCAACTATACCCCGACATATAAATAAGTTTCGCATCATATTAAGAAATTAAAAAAGTAACTTAAGCAAGCTAGTTATGTGTCCTCTCAAAGCTTTGTTAACTACAAATAATATTAACGACAACGTAAACGTAAACCACATTTCTAACCGTCACAACATGTCATGAATCAAGTTACGTACGCAAATGATTATATTTTATGTACGCTCGTTCCGTTCGGCTCGATTTCAGCAGCCGGTGACAATTTACTTTTACGACTCGGCCATAGACTAAAGAGTTTGACAGTTATGGCGGACGCGCCGTGTTTCCCGCCAATATAATTGTCACTGACATCTGCATGTCACTGGAAATTTTAATAAAGATATTTTTTGTGGTTTTATTGTTGATTTATTGCACTTGTAAGTACTGGAAACGTTTGTTTCAAGACATGAAAGCGTTTCTTTGTCGTTTTATTAGTTTTCCAGACTTCAGATTTTATATGTCGTAAAGTTTTAATGGTTTTTTCGTAGCGGATCTTTATAGAGATCTTTCACAACATGTCTTTGTTAATACACTGTAAGTATTTATTAGATTTTGAAAGCGTATAAATTTATTCTTATTAATTCATACCAATTTATTTAGACTTTACAAAAAATTAATATAATCCCGCTCTCGTTCACTCCTACATGAAAACACACGTCTTTCTTACTCGTAAGGTAGGTAAGCAAAGCAAAAATTAATAACATTGTAATACATAAATTCTGGTTCATCATCACGACCCTTCAATGGCCCACTGCTGAGCCGGGTCTCCTCCTCAGAATGAGGAGGGTATTAGGCCATAGTCCACCACGCTGGCCCAGTGCGGGTTGGCAGACTTCACACACCTTTGAGTACTTTTTGGGAACTCTCAGGAGTGCAAGGTTTCCTCTCGATGTTTTCCTTCACCGTTAAAGCAAGTGATATTTAATTGCTTAAAACACACATAACTCAGAGTCAGAGGTGTGTGCCTGTATGGGGGATCGAACCTCGGACCTCCCGAGTAAGACTTGAAGTCTCAACCACTGGGGCATCACTGCTGATCGAAAATAATCAGGATATTCTTTATTGAATTATAAAGTTTGCCTTTGCCTGTTTTATGTTAATAATTAAATTTTTCTCTCTCTCTCTCTTCATTTCCTATGTGCCCACCACGGTGCAGAGGGCCGACATAATACTTCGCCATTCCACCATGTCCTGGGCCTTACGTTTTACCTCGCTTCAAGTTTAGGCAATTGATTTGGCTTCAGCAGTCACTGAACTTGTGGATTCCAGTCCATACCTTGTTTCGGAATGTGATCCAAGTCTCTGCGCAGTGTGTGACCAACTTAGCCCCATTTACGACGTTTATCTGCAAATCTACAGGATCATGGCATTCCTTCCAGAGATCTATGTTGGCGATAGTATCTGGCCAGAAGATCTTCAGGATTTGTCGCAGACAGTGATTAATAAAAACTTGAAGCTTACTAACTTTCCGTTTCACACATCATAGAATTAAATATATTAAGTTTCACTCTACGAGAGAGGTTTTTTGACTCAATGATTATTAATACTACACTGTATTGTGTTTGTATGTCTATTACAATTGTACCATCAATTTTTGTATATTACTGAGTCGAAAATAGCGTCCAGACTTTACTTATCAAAATACTTTGAATTTTTCCATGAAAACGAATTTTCTAGAAAGCAAACTAACAAAAAACAATATATTTTACTCTGTTTTATAATAGAAACTAACGCTCGCGTATTGTTTTTATATTTTATTTATTATTTTATTTATTTTTTGCACACCACATACAAAACATATAACAACTAAGTAACATAATACAACCATGTATTAAAAAAAATAGTAAAACGTGGCAGAACAAAAGCTTATTAGCCATTTCTTCCAGACAACCTTTAGGTTAAGCAATATTTTATTAAGTGGGGAATAAGGTGGTGTAACCATAATTACAACCTAATACATAAACAAGATGAACATATACAATATATATCTATAATCATATACTAATAAATATCTTAGATATAATAGTAAATATAAATACATAAACAAATAATAATAAATTTCATGTCATCAGTGTCTGTCCGAGAGTAGATACAGGTCTTTTACAGAATTTTTGAAAATCGCGGGGGATGGATAGATTTTACTATAGTTTTAACCGCATTCAACCGAACACTGTCACAGTGTTTGATCAGAGATTGGTTGAAACTATAGTAAAATATTTAACCATATTTATCCCTTTATCCTCTAATATTATAAACGCGAAAGTAATGTGTGGATGTGTGGATGTATGGATGTTGGTTACTCTTTCACGCAAAAACTACTGAATGGATTTTGATGAAACTTTACAATAATATAGCTTACACATCAGAATAACACATAGGCTATAATTTATAACGATATAGTGTGAATTATCCGAAATATAGCGGGTGAAACCGCGGGGTGCAGCTAAATATAATTGATATTTAGAAGTCAGACTCAAAATCTGTTAGATAGATATTTCTTATATACGAGTTGCAATTTACCTAAAACCAATATTTACGTCTAGTATTCTATATAAAATCTTTGTTTACGAAGTCTGTATTTCCAGACATAGCATTGGCTGATTAATTTCACCTAAATTTCGCTGGTGGATACAATCTGACGTGAGTTTATGCGATGTTTATATTAAACAATTTATTGGGTTGCTTCTGGCCAATGAGAGATGTAGCTGTTTTAAGCTTAGGTATGTTATTCAAAAACCGGCCAAGTGCGAGCGCCGCTAACTATTTATATTATTCTGTTTTTTTTTTCAACATTTCTAGCTATCACGGTTCATGAGATACAGCCTAGCCTGGTGACAGACAGACGGTGAGCTGAGTTTTAGTAATAGGGCGTTTTTACTCTATATTCCCTTTACCCCTCCAACTAAGCTAAATGCTTGTGTCAGGAGTGGGCCACGCCAGTAGTCCAATGTCCGGGATTTGAACCCACGACTTGTTGATCGTGAATCCAACGCCCGAACCACTGAGCTACTGACGCTTCACTCTGGATTACAAATTGAAAATAGATTCCAAATTTGAATTTCTCATAGACAAATTTGAATTTGAAATGTATTTTCCCACATCCTCGTTCATCTTTGGTAGAAACGCAGCCTAAGTTAGAGTCAAACCACATGTGTGTAGATAAAATAATAAAGGAAATGGAGTTGATTATTGGATGATCGTAATTTTGACGAATGTTAGTTGTCTATGGTTATGAGGCTCCATCTAGATTCTAGATATTTAAACCAAAATAAAAAAGCCTAGATTTTTACCCGTGAGAGGACGGGTGTCTCTGCCGCTGGGAGAGCATCTCGTAAGAGCCAATTAACCCAGCACTCCCTTGGTGGTAGGGGATCTGTTCCCCGACTGGCTTGCGACCACCAGCCTGCGAATCCGACCGCTAAGTGACATAGACGCGTTCCGGTCGAGCCACATGTGGGCCAGACTTAACACCTCCCTTACCCATTCCATTGATGCTGCGGATTGTGGGCTCAGGGTCCGCTGAGACCGCAGCATTATTTTCATCACTCCCCCTTCCTACTGGACAAAAGCAAATTCCAAATTCAAATTTAAAATAAATTTTCAATTTATTATTTAGTCTGTATTAAAAATATATTCCAAATTTGAATTTCTGGAATATTCTTACATTTCCGAGTCTATATATTTATGAATCTATACTTTTAATCAGACAAAATCAAGAACTATTTGAGACTATGACTTCTAAGAGACTCCTTCCAAAGATGGCAAATTTTCCCTATTCATTAAAAGCTTTTTTTACATTGCCCCACAACTGTATAATCACCTGCCTAAGTCCGTTTTACAAATAGAAGACATACACCTATATATTTCGGTGAGTGTGCCCGGGAATTGCATTGCAATTGCCGCCCCTTTTTTCTACAGGACTCCCAGACAAACCCGACCGAAGCGCCATCTGTACATGGTGGATATTCCTCGGATTCGTACCAAGCGCTTTGAGTCCACCTTTGTATTTCCTGAAAAGTACAATGTTCTTTCAAATGTAGAGTGAATAGGTACCTTTTAGGAAAGCGTGCTCCATCCTAGACCGTGTCGTGCTTTCAGGCAAGTCATGGGCAAACGCTGACCTATATGCCATAAAAAAAAGGAATTAAAAAAATATTATTGGATAAAGCATATTATGACATCAACGATTTTCTTTTTTTACAGCAATCAAAGTATGAATTATAATATAAATAAAATAGTTGTCAGGACAGAGCTTGTATAAAAGAAAAAGAGAGTGAGACAAAAGAGCGAGTGAGTCAGTGAGATGATTCTATTATAGAATAGAAATTCAACGGTAGTGTGAGTGAGTGAACTATCTGAATATACCTCAGCGAAAGGGTCGCCCCTATTGTCTATATTTATATATTATTACTAGCCAACCCGCGCGACTCCGTTCGCGTGTTGCTTTGATTCTATGGGTCGTAGCGAGATGTTAAATAGCCTAAGTTACTCCTTGTTACATCAGCTATCAGCCAGTGAAAGTCCCGTCAAAATCGGTTCAGCCATTTCAGAGATTAGCCGGAATAAACAGTACTGTATATACGTCCATATGCACTTAGTAAGAAGCGGTTATTTTAATATTACTAACAGACACTACAGTTTTATTTATTTGTTAATTAAATAATTATGAATAAAGCCGCAAGGCGGAATATAGCTGTACATAATATAGGTTTTTTTTCGTTCAAGCGTCTAGATTACACCATAATTCATTCAAATTTTTATATCGTTATTTAATATGATAAAAAAATGAATTTAGGTGATATACCGGCTCTTTAGACGACGCCTATGCCGTAACGACCTCGCGGAGCCCTATTTTCAGCGTTAAAAAAAAATTATAAATAATAGAAATAGAGTTCCGGGAGTAAGGACTTATTTATTGGAAATTTCCTCTTCTTTCAGGATCTTTTTTCAAAATTCCTTAAATATTATTATTTTCGAAATTATTAACGAAAAACTAAATACCTTTTTTTTATCTTATTTTGTTAATAACAATCGCAATTTTTTATGTGCTAATAGTAGGGGAGGTCATGATGCTAAATGGGGATTTACTCGAGCGTCTTAGGGACATATAACATTTTGTAGATTAGATGATAGTAAGAATAAAAGGTTATATTACGTTTCCCATTTTAATGTTCCGAAAAACATCTATAGCTTTTCATAAATTGTAAAATTAAAAAATTACATGAAGATAATAACCCAGAAGTCCCATGATGAAGTTAAGATGGTCCGACTTGTCACTGATGTGACGGTATGTTCATCTACCGACTTGAATTGTGGGGGTGGCCATCTAGAAGGGTAGAAAAAAAATGTATTCAAGCGCCGTCAGATATTTAGAGGGGATATTAAGTGATACATAAAATGACATGAATGCGTTGTTTAGTGATTATCTGTGATGATGTTATGACGTCAGAAAGCGGTGTGGTGATGGTGGCGAGCTCGTCCGCGGTCCGCCACGCCCAAATCGTCAGATTTTCAAAATACACGCATTCTATCACGAAATTAACTCACCTAACCTTAATCAGACGCGCTCGAGTAAATCCAAAAAATTCCCTCTTGGGCTCCCATACCCTTAAAAACATTTATCTAGACGTCATTCCGAATCGAATGTTTAATGAAATTAGATAATCAAACATCTTGTAACCTTTATTCGCAGCGAATAAATAATATGATTTTGAACTGTATTTGGATTCTATATTCTATCTATAATCCTAGATCGAGTAGTAAGCTTTATTTTTTACATTTGCAAGCGGTATTTATATCAATGTATGCGATTAATAGCCATATACAAATACGAAATACATTAAATAATATTTAGTTTTTTCCTTCCCTTTTAAGGGTCCCGTAGCCAAATGGCAAAAAACGGAACCCTAATGGATTCGTCATGTCCGTCTGTCTGTCACAACCACTTTTTTTTTCCAAAGCTATAAGAACTATACTGTTTAAACTTAGTAAGTAGATGTACTCTGTAAAGATTAAGATTTTCACACAAAATAGAATACCCCCACACTTAAAACTGAAACTCAAAATTTTTTTTATCAAACCTATACGTGTGGGGTATCTGTGGATAGGTCTTCAAAAATGATATTGAGGTTTCTAATATAATTTTTTTCAAAACTAAATAGTTTGCGCGAGAAACACTTCCAAAGTAGTAAAATGTATCCCCCCTCTGTAACTTCTAAAATAAGAGAATGATAAAACTAAAAAAAATATATGATGTACATTACCATGCTAACTTCCACCAAAAATTGGTTTGAACGAGATCTAGTAAGTAGTTTTTTTTTTAATACATCATACTAGGAGGCACACAAACTCTCAGTCAAACTGGAATATATATTAGTTTGTTTAGCTATCACAACCCTATATGGGCTCGCATATAGTTAGATCTAAATCCCATCATTTAGCTACCTAATTATAATGTTTACTTATCAATAACTTAAATTAAAAAAATACACTATTATTAAAACATCGATCAAAGTTACAACGAACTAAGAACTTTTATATGATGTGTTAGAAAAACACCAGCACTTTCACACATAACCACTTTAATAACACTTATTACATCAAAAATCAAAGAAATACTGCACTCTGTCACCTTGCATCATCTTTTTATATCCTACCTTAGCCTAAAAAAATAACGGAAACAGTATCAATAACAATTCATCACTAATATGATCTACCTCATAGACAATTAATTTCCTGTACGGTAAACAATTTATCATATACCATAGATAATATTCAAGCTTTGTACGAACATATAACAACCATTTATATAAAATTAAAACGGATGCCAACACAGATTATTAATAAAGAGGTATTTCTTTACTTTATATGTTAAGCGCAGAACATACTGAGTGCGTGTGCATTTAAATTATAACATACTAGCGGCCCATCCCGGCTTCGCGCGGGTGGAATATTATTTTTAAAAATATATTGGCCCTCCCGTATTTCGGTGCCCACTCTCTTGCCGCTTTACTCGCTGCGCTGCGTCGCTATACTGGCCCGTCGCGTCGGCGTGTATTTTTTGTTTATGTTGATATTTTTAATTTCGTAATATCTTTTGAATGGAAAGTCCGATTTTAATAATTCAAAAAGTAATTTACAGGTATTGAAATAGTCTTGAATACGAAATAATTTATTTGGATAAGGATTAATACAAAGTTATAGAAAACATGGTCTGATTTTGATAGGCATTTTTATCAACTTTTAAAATGTAAAAAAGTAGTTATAGTGACGTAACTATAATAGTTGGACATATGGTCTCGCGGACTTTTTTGTAGATATTGATACGTTCTATAATATTGTAGAACATTTTTTTATTCTATCATCAATACTTTTTGCAGCGCATGCGATGAAAGATATTTTATGGCTAATTTTTTGGCACCTTGGGTTGGTTTTCGTGAGATTTCCTAAGGATCTCTAATTTTTTCTTGTAATAAATATAGCCTATGTTACTCAGGGATAATGTAGCTTTCTAATGGTGAAAGAATGTTTGAAATCGGTCCAGTAGTTTTTATGTTTATTCGTTACATACAAAAATACAAAAATACAAATCTTTCCTCTTTATAATATTAGTATAGATAACAACAATTTAGATAAAATTAAAAAGGAAACTAACAGATGTTACCTGCTGCTACGGAACCTTTCATGGGCGAAACAGACTCGCACTTGGCCGCTTTTTTACTATCACAAAAACCTATCCTAACTTTTAATTAATTATGTTAAAATCATCACTGTGTGTGTTCAGTTCTAAAAACAAAAGTATCATCAATCAAGTTATATTCGCCATGTGCACAAACTTTGGAGCGGGACAAAAAATATATTTTTTTCACTTCCCGGTACGATCGATTAATCGTGACTAATATATGGACGTCATTTGTCGTTGCTTGTCAAAATAAAGTATTAGCGCGTAACACGACCCCGCCTAGAAGGCGTACTTTATCATTTGTGGTTTTTTAACTTAAATTGATGCAGTTTATGTATCTTATAATGGTTATTTAAAAAAAAGATTGGTTATTTGTGTCTTTTATCCTTTACTACATCCATACAAATAAATAAAATTGGAGTGTCTGTTTGTAATATTAAAATAACCGCTTTTTACTAAGTGCATATATATGGATGTATACACGGTACTTTTTGTTCCGGCTAATCTCTGAAATGGTTGGACCGATTTGGACGGGACTTTCACTGGCGGATAGCTGATGTAATAAGGAGTAACTTAAGCTATTTAACATCTCGCTACGACCCATAGGAGCGGAGCAAGAGGCGAACGAAGTCGCGCGGGTCGGCTAGTAATAATATATAAATATAGACACTAGGGGCGACCCTTTCGCTGAGGTGTATTCAGATCGTTCACTCACTCACACTACCGTTGAATTTCTATTCTGCCATTTTTCTTTATTTAGACTAGATAATAATGTCTTATGCCTTTATAACACCAATAGAAGCCAAAAAAATGTTTATTTGGCTGTGTGCATATATTTTTATCCGTATCACTCAAAAACAACTAAGCGAAATAGGATACGGTTTTCTCATTTATGATACTGATCGGTTAAATCGAATCATAGGAAAAAAATTATTGTCGATTAAAAATGTTTTAGCCCATCGAAGGTAGGGCGGCTTTATATCTCACTGTAAATTATTAAATTAAATATTTTTATGATGTAAATTTCAGTCCTCCCGAGAATACCCAACGAAGCACCCCACGTCGCCGTGAGCCAGCTCCCGAGCCCTATCCGCTAGCGCAGCCCTACGCAGGAGATCCTAGCGCTAGCGGACCGCTTTATGCGCATGCGCACACTGTAAGGTAAGTTTATATTGAGAGTTAAAATTTTTTAAACAACATACTTTCGAAGGGTTTTTTGCTTAACTGTTGTGAGAGAACTAAACTAAACTTGATATACGAAGAAATTCACTTAAAATAAAATAACTACACTACATTCTCACACTATTTACACGTCTCCGCACAGTCCTACACTTATTGCGCGCACTTCTCACGAAATATATTTCCACCGCTGTTCGTCGCTATACACTTCACAATATGTGAGATATTGTGAAGTGAATACTACTTTCTCCGCACTGCGATATCTCTTCGAACTCACTTCTTCACTCTCGAGTAAAAGACTGACTGCAAGTCCTCCGTACAACCCTTTATATATAGGATTTCATATAGAAACTTCTCGCAACTTCTAGCAATTTAAATAAAGATTATTCTGACAACCACTGGAAAGATCTAGAGTTATACCCATCCCACTCGAACACATAAATTTGCCTAATGCCGTCCTTTTCCCACATGTCAGTCATACGCGCGAAACTTCTGTCGAACGACATCTTGCCATCTCTCCCGGTTCATCTTGCCGTCTTATTCTATTTTGACATTTTCTAGCAAGTTCGAACTAAAGCTTTTTTTCTTTTTTAATTATATGGCTTTGAATGTGCTTATGCACAAAGCATTCTGCCAGTGTCACGTATAATAAAACAAACACGGAGGAGACTGCGCGGTAAATCGTGCCAAAAAGTTAATGTAGTTATAAGTGATTATGATAAAATGTTGATGGATGCTACGATACAGGAATAACCTAAAAGAACTAAAGCTTGGTCTAGGCATGCGCATTGTTTTGATGTCAATTCGCAACAATATCTATAATCGTCCAGAAAATAATCAACTAATCGATCAGGTGCTTTATCAACTAACATACTGTATTATAACTCTGATTTAAGAAATAATATTACAGACAAAAACCTTAAGTACAAACTGAAGCGGTATTTTTTTGACAATTTAAATAATTTTGATTCAGAGATTTAAAACAATATTAAATAATAAATTCCCCTTTCCTACCTACGTGGTTTCTTCGTGTTATGCAATTAGTTTTATAAAACAAACAATTTAAATAGAATTTACTAACAAATTTTTAAGTACTACTTACAGATATATTTTTTATTAAATTGTTAAATAGTATTAACTTTTATTCTTCTTGTTTTACTGTATTTTTATTTTTAACAGTGAATTGCAGAGTTTGTTAGGATATATATTGATAATAAATAAATTAAAAAAAAACTGTATACGGTTAGCCGTATAACGAATAGTTATCAAATATTTATGTAGTAGCCGGCAACTAACTTTAGGTTTAAAAAATTGTGGGGAAAGTTGCGCATTGTGAGCGTGCGTTCCATCCGTGACGTAGCAGACGCGCGGGAACTGAAACGTCGCATAAGAACCATTAAGAGAATATATTTTTCTAAATTCCAGATATCAACCTCACGGCGGCCACAACAGCGCGTACACAGCGTACTATGCACATAGATAAATTGTATAAACAGCTTAAACTATTGTGATATTGTTACGTTAAAGCGACGAACCGATATTACCGATACATACCGAAATAATTTAACAGAAACATAAATCCACACAGTATTAATTGAATTATAACAAACACACCTATCTAAAAATTAGTTAAGAAGTAGGGATTGCAGATTGTAGTGTGTTTTAGCATTTCTCATCTTTTAAACTTCCTTACAAATATTTCAAAACTAAAATTAGCCAAATCGGTGCAGCCGTTCTCGAGTTTTTGCGAGACTTACAATACTCAATTCTTTTTTATATATTATAAGATATAACGGTAAGTAAAAATCGAATTCTGTTTATTAATTATTGGAGAATTAATCTATCAAGGTTCGTATTAGTTTGTAATCGATTCTCACTCGCATCGATTTTGTTGAAATTTAACTCTATTTCAAGATCACCAAATGTTGAGGTAGAAGGTTAGGTAGGGTGAATATTTATTGTAAAAATTTCCGTTACATACATATACAGTTAGCCAGCAGCTAACTTTAGGTCTGAGAAATAATAGTGGGGGAAAAATGCGCATTGTGACTGTGCTGCGTGCCGCCTGTATTGGCAGTAAGCCTATACTTACGAGCCGATAGCTGTTATACTTGAGATTACTTTGAATATCCAATCTTTCTAGACCTCTCGGTATTAAATGACTCAAGTTTGAAGTTTGAAATATTGGAAGTAAGTTTGACTAGTCACTCGATATTATCTCGCTCCCTAACTCAAAGAATAAGAAGATGATGAAAATGATTTTTCTGAATGTGATCTTGATGTTATTAAAAAAATTATTGTTTGAACCGATAGTTACTTAAGTATTTTACAAACAGGATAGGATATATCCATAGGAAACTTTATAGTTATTTTTCGATGATGAAAATAATGAGTTAGTATTGTATGGATTTATTACTCTCATTTCTACTACTCGTCGTTTTAACACAATTTCTAGGTTAAATTTTTTCCTGTACTTATATTATGTAAATGTGGTTACAACTTTTGGTTTTAGAGACTTGAAAAATTATAACTAGTTTAAAAAATCAAATAATTAATTTAACCAAAGATAAAACCTAAAAAAATTTTCAAATAATAACGGTACATATAGAAAAGTAATTTTTCGGTAAGTATATTTATTTTGAAAAAAAAAAAAGATGGTGGTAGGAGTTTACCTTTTACCATAAAAACAGTAGAAGACCTTTAAATTTTTAGTTTTATCTACTTATAGAATCTCTATAATACAAAAGTACAACAGAATATATATTAATATAAGCCTGGTTTCTATGAGATATCTACCCACGGGGGTCTCTTTTCTACTAGTACTTATATTAGAGGTACCTTTAGGTTTTATTTATTTTTATAAATTAAAAAAAATCCTCAGTATGGAGAAGAATGAAAGACATATTCTGACAAAATTCGGTGAGTGCTACTTTTTAAAAAAGCGTTCAAAAATATGATTAAAATTTTATTTCTTCCGCCATAACTAAAATATTTATTCACATATTTACTATTCAGTTATTTTAAATTTTACTATGAAAAAAATCTGTTTGATATAAAAGGACGAAAATTATTTTTATTCATAACCTAAACGAACCCTAGTACAAGTACAAAAGACCCCAAGGGCAGATAACCCATAGAAATAGCCTTTGTTATCAAAAAGTTACCAATAACAGTAATAAAAACCAAAGTTTAATATATTTGTAAGTATTCAAGAAATATTTAGATATACTCTATTTATTGAAAATATAAATGTAATGTTTGTGCCTTTTACTGTTAAGTAATATATGTTATGTAAGTATACATATTATTGTAATGAAATTTAGATAATAAAATATGAAATTGTAATAGAAAAGATATTTAAATTTCGGCTTTATGTTTCCACTATGATGGATGATCTATGTAGCGAGGGATGTGAAGAAACATCCCTCGCTACACATCATCGCACATCTCTGTTGAAAACGCAGCCTTACTGAGAATGATAGGAAACGAAGTAGTATAATTAAATCAAACTATTGTATTAATTTAATTATTAAAGTACTTAATATTTTATGTAAAAATTCAGCTTCATTTTCAGATGGAGATATCTAGTGCATTACCAGTCAATAGTTAAGTGCCAAAATATAACCAAAGGAATCAGATGTTTGTATATTTCTATATTGTAATAAATATTACTTCAAATTTTAATATTTTATTACCTCTATTATATAAAATTCTCGTGTCACAATGTTAGTTACCATATTCCTCTGAAACGACTCTACTGATTTTTATGAAATTTTGTGTGCATATCGGGTAGGTCTGAGAATCGGTCAACATCTATTTTTTATACCCCTAAGTGATAAGGGTGGCATACACCAAATTTTTTAAATTTATATGGCAAACAACGTTTGCTGGATCAGTCAGTAGTCTCATAAAAACATTCAGTGTAAAAATTTCTTGCACTTATTTGATAAAAATAGAGATGTCAAAATAGAGATGTCAAAATTATTTTTATAAAATATTTATTCCAATTCGAAAAACCTTAATAATTAATACACAATACAAAAAAAAAACAACCAACTACATCAGTAGAAAGTAATATTGCATTTGTTGCGGCAAGTTCTCTATTTGAGGAGTTCTGTAATGTGCTTTTTCTGAAATTGTGTACGTCATTACGTGATTAACAGAAGACATGCCAGGGTCTTCGTGATCGATGCACACCTTAGATGAGACTGTTTCCTCATACTCCTCACCTACAACTTCAGGTTCAAGTAACAATGGTTCGTCTATAGACTGGATAAAGGTCATGGGCCATTCATCAATTGAGCAATAAGGATAGTAGTCCTGAGGTTGACTAACTGGAATATAGTCATAGAAACTTGGTCTATGGCTTACAGGACTATGATCGTGATATACTGGAGGGGACATAATTTGTGTTTCATAAGGATAATTATAGTAATGTACATGATCTACATTATTTTCAATACTCTGCTTTTGCTCCGGGCTTTCTACTACTGTTGTGTTTGCTGATGTTTGTGTAGCATTTTTCAAATCACAAGCATCTTTCAAGATATCAGACATCTCTTTCGCCTGCTCATTTGCTGCTACTGCCAAGTCAGAAAGCATATCTGTATCAGGAGTAAATTGGATTCCGTACTTATCTGCTATTTCCTGAGCTGTCATCATCTTCTCTATAGCGATATTCTGATATTCATTATTAGATTTGATGTGTTTTAATAACCTCATTACTAACTTCGTGCTATCCATAGGTGATTCTAAAGATCTCCTTTTCCTTAATTTATTATCACCTTCCTTGTTATCTTCTTTATCGGTGACAGAAACTGCATATGAAAGTAAGTACGCCATTTCACTCTTAATAGCTTCAGATATTTCATCCGCCATATTTTTTATTTCTTCAAGTTGTTCTTCTGGAGATTTATCAGAAAATGTGGCTTGGGCCATAAGAGCAGCTGATGATGTAGGGAAGATATTATTGCCAGAACCAATGAACATATCCATCCAGCCTTTAGACATTGGCTGGTATTCTTTTAAAATAGCATCATCACCATCGGGCTTGACTTTTAAAATTTCACGCGATTCTATCAAGTTATCTTCATTATCAATTACAGTTTCCGCTAATGAATACTGAAATTTAAACGAAATAATTATAATCTAAGAAAAGAAAGATACAAAATTATTTAAGAAGTTGTCACAAATTACTAAAATATTTATTTACCTGAATAAGAAAAGCTAAAATTATGTAGAAAGGTCCCATGCTGGAAAAATTATAGCTTCAACTTGACACGAACCATAATTTATACACTACCTTTTATCAAAATGAAGAAATTATATAGAAATGTTACAATCACAACGCAAGAATCATTACACCTTTTGATAAAACATGTATGATTATGTAAAACATATGAAATATTATTTTTAAACAATTTAAAATGCAAATCCATTCCTGTTAAAAGTTATTATGATTGATTACTTTTTTTTACAAGCCAACCCGCTCTCATTTCGCTGAGGTATACGCAAACTAGTCAGTCACTCATTCACTCACACACTGACTTATTTATTCATTGTTACTCTACCTGCAACTATCATATCTCGTTTTTTACGCGACTTAGTTTGCAAATTTGACTACCACAAAAAAGTATTTTTTTTTTTTGGGTAAATATATAGCTTATGACACTCACAAGTAATGTGGATTTCTATTGGTAAATGAATTTTCAGAATCTGTTTAGTAGATCCAGAGATTATCCTATATTTTGGATAATTCACATTATATCATTATAAATTATAGCCTATGTGTTAGTCTGATGTGTAAGCTATATTATTGTAAAGTTTCATCAAACTTCATTAAGTAGTTTTTGCGTGAACTAGTAACAAACATACATCCATACATCCTGACAAACTTTCGCGTTTATAATATTAGTAGGATAATCACATCTTATACTACAACAGCTACTGGATATGTTTGTATATTCTTAAAATTAAAAATTACCTTCCGGTCATATATATGATGTAAAAATAACCGAATTTCATTAATAATAATTTAAAAAAAAATTGGTAAAGTTATCTATTTTTGAACGAATAATATTTTATTTCAACTTAACCGTAATCAAAATTAAGTAAAATCGGTATCGGTTTCAATGAAATTTGGCACATTTTATCTCTGAAAAACTCATAGTTTACAATAAAATCTGTTTACTGTTGTAAGCGCCTGAATATTTTTAAGTAGCAACATTGTATTGAAAATTAATTGTTTTTTTTATAAATCTAGGTATTGTACGTAAGTAATTGCACCCGTGCGAAGTCGGGTATATAAACTAAGTTTGATGTAAATCCATATCCTCTAGATGTATTTATTCATTTGTGCACGCATCACGTTAAAACGGCTGAATCGATTTTAATAAAATTTGGTACACTGATACTTTAGATGGCTGATTAACACATATAATACTTTTTATCCCGAAAAAAGCACCGGTCCCATGGGATAGAAGGGTTGACTAAGAAAGCTGGCGCTGAAAATGTTGTACACAGATTATACTTAATTCAACATAATATATTTTAACGCGGACGAAGTCACGCGAGTCGACTAGTAATAAATAGATTTCACCATTGAATTAATATTTATTTATACATCCACTCTATATTACAACCAATAGGTCAGACATGACATTAACATTACAATAAACAACAATTGCTTTTATTAATAATAAATTAGTTTAATTAAAATATTTAGATTTTAAACATAATATGGAGGTAATTCCGGTTGGGCATACAATGGCGGATAGGCTGAATAATATGGTTGTGGTGGTGGAAGTGCTGTCTTAGGATATTCTGGGTACTCCCATGATGGATAGGAGGGATAAGATGGAGAGTATGGAGTAGGTGGTGAAGGAATATTTGGGTAGGGAATTGGAGCTGGGTAAGATACTGGGGTTATTGGATATGATATTGGAGCAGGGGGAGGAGGTGGAGGAGTGTATGACGAAGGCGGAGGTGGGGGTGGAAGTGGTGATGGGAAAGAAAGTGTATGCTGTTCATAATACGGTGGCCATGTTGGTGTTGGATATTCTGGTACTGGATAATAACTGTGTGGTCTTGGTGGAGCTTGTAGTGGTTTTGGTGGTAAATAAGATGGAGGAGATACGTATATTACAGGCTGTGGATATGGGTATGGATAGTATGTTTCACTCGGCGTTGCGTTTGAACTTGGTAGAGGTGTTGGTGTTTGTCCGGTTGTGAAAGCTGGAATAAAAGAACATACAAGGTTTATGAGAGACCATGGACAGTGCTAATATACTAAATGTTTCAAAGAACAACCAGTTCTCGTATAAGATGTGATTCCACTTGAGATATGCGAGGGTGAGTAGAGAGAATAAGTAGAATGTGTTTTTTAAAAATTAATATACGTCACAGGAACAGAATTAAAGATTCATAAAATAAGTGAGAATATCTATACTAATATTATAAAGAAGTAAGATTTGTATTTTTGTATTTTTGTATGTAACGAATAAACATAAAAACTACTGGACCGATTTCAAAAATTCTTTCACCATTAGGAAGCTACATTATCCCTGAGTAACATAGGCTATATTTATTGCAAGAAAAAATTAGAGATCCTTAGGAAATCTCACGAAAACCAACCCAAGGTGCAAAAAAATTAGCCATAAAATATCTTTCATCGCATGCGCTGCAAAAAGTATTGATGATAGAACAAAAAAATGTTCTACAATATTATAGAACGTATCAATATCTACAAAAAAGTCCGCGAGACCATATGTCCAACTATTATAGTTACGTCACTATAACTACTTTTTTACATTTTAAAAGTTGATAGACATGCCTATCAAAATCAGACCATGTTTTCTATAACTTTGTATTAATCCTTATCCAAATAAATTATTTCGTATTCAAGACTATTTTAATACCTGTAAATTACTTTTTGAATTATTAAAATCGGACTTTCCATTCAAAAGATATTACGAAATTAAAAATATCAATATAAACAAAAAATACACGACGACGCGACGGGCAAGTATAGCGACGCAGCGCAGCGAGTAAAGCGGCAAGAGAGTGGGCACCGGAATGCGGGAGGGCCTATATATTTTTAAAAATAATATTCCACCCGCGCGAAGCCGGGATGGGCCGCTAGTATAATATAAAGTCAAGAACAATTAATTAATAGCCTTGTTAAATATTTGTATGTCAGCAAAGTATTGAATTACGAGAATTGAATACAATAAACATTGTTTGTTTTAAAATTAGCTTCATATTGATATTTAACTTACGTGACGTGTAGAACGAGCTGAGCATTTGGGTCATCCGATCGTTTAGAGACGCCAGCTGAAATATACCATAATTTACAATAAATATTTAAATTCTAATTAAATATTGTGAATTAAAATGTGGGGTTTTCGGGGTGGGTTTTAGCGCTTTTTATTGATTAAATTAAATTAAACTGGTCCATAACTTAAAATATCAAATTCAAAGCTTTTTACAATTTTCTTATAGTAATATTATCTTCTAACATCAATCATATTCTAAAATAAATAACACCGGTACAACAAGGATTTTGAGTCTTTTAAATGTCTAAATTTTAATAATGGGTAAAATAGTTTTTCGGTTAATGATTGCTTTTTTAGAAAATTAGTTTCCATAAAAAAATTCGTTGCAGGTAAAAATAGTTGCTACAGTTGTAATAGACATACATACACTCAATACTTTGTCTTATAAAGTATTACCAACCATTATTTTACTCGAAAACTTAATCATCAACATAAAACAGACAAACACTAACTTTATATTTTAAAAATATCTTGATCATTATCGACCTCTAGAATCAGAATTTTTGTATTACAACAGAAAGTCAAAAAACACCTTTTTTGTGGACTTATGTTATATTTTATTACTTAAGTATTTCGGTTTTGATTTCCCTGAATCTCTCTGTCTATGGAAATAATTTTTAATACATAGATCCAGCTTCTTTCGTCCTTTAAACAAGAAACTTATCAATATTATAAACGCGAAAGTTTGTAAGAGTGTATGGATGTGTATTTATTACTCTTTCACGCAAAAACTACGGAATGGATTTGGATGAAACTTTATAATAATATAGCTTATACATCAGAAAGTGACATAGGCTATAATTTATAATAATATAGTGTGAATTATTCAAGATATAGTAGACGAAACCGGAGGCGCAGCTAATTCAAAATAATTTCATTATCAATCGGTTAAATAATTGAAATGTTATTTATTATTTTTGAATATAAATAAAATATTGAGTCTATTAGTTGCTAATTATTAAATGTATTGGCGTTGTTTAATCACTACATAGTATAAAACAAAGTCGCTTCCCGCTCTGTCCTTATATATGCTTAGATCTTTAAAACTAAGCAACGGATTTTAACGCTTTTTTTTTATTAGATAGAGTGATTCAAGAGTAAACTTTATATGTATAATACATACATAATATAGTAGAGAAACACTGATAATTTTAGACGTCTCTAATGTGAAGTTGTAATAAGCACTTTTTTGCGCTTACATTGCAAACGCTGGCTGAACCCTACGAGATAGATCAAAATAATGTACTACAGTATTGTACGCCTCTCGATAACATAAATTTTTATTAAAAGGGTAATTTGCAAAATATATTTATTTTAGGACTTACTTGCGATTGTTGCAATTCATGACAGTTAGTAGTTGCATAACATATCCCAATCGATAAAGCACACAATTGTATTAATATCTTCATTTTGTATCACTGGCGTGTTCACTCTCTTACACAACATTACGTCCTCCTTATTACTTCACATCATATTTAAATAGAGTGTAATCGATAATATAATAACTATACGTGATAGTTGTTAGATGCTGCTCTGTTTCAGATAAGGTTTTAGTGATAATTTAACTTGTGCGTGATTTTATTTTTATGTAGATCAAGATAGATAGTAATCATAAAATTGCTTGCTCTATATTTTATAATATATATAAAAAAAAAGTTACAAAGCAATTCCACACCACATCTGTTTGCCTGTTCGCAATAAATTCAAAAACTGCTAAACGAATTTTCATGTAGTTTTGACCGATGGATAGAGTACTTCATGATAAAGGTTTGGGTGTATTATTTATATAAGATTTTGTAACTCATTGAAATATGACGATAATTATTTAAAATATGAAAAAGACGTCAAGTTCGTGTTGGATAATAAAAACTCCGACAGAGTGACGTCACGAAATCACGACTTAGTTTAGTGGCATTAGACAAAATTCATTTGACTACTGTAGGTCAATAAAAGACAAATTAGTGCATAAATAATTTTTATTTTTACTGCTATTTAATCTATATCTATTATAAAGAGGAAAGATTTGTATTTTTGTATGTAACGAATATACTTAAAAACAACTGGACCGATTTTAAAAATTCTTTTACCATTAGAAAGCTACATTATCCCTGACTAACATAGGCTATATTAATTACTAGAAAAAATTAGAGATCCCCAGAAATTCTTACTAAAACCAACCCAAGGTGCAAAAAATTAGCCATAAAATGACTTTCATCGTATGCGCTGTTGAAAGTATTGATGATATAACAAAAAAATGTCCTACAATATTATAGAACGTATAAATATCTACAGAAAACTTTGCGAGATCATATGTCCAACTATTGTAGACATTAACCTACCCGATATGCACACAAAATTTCATAAAAATCGGTTGAGCCGTTCCGGAGGAGTTTGGTAACAAACTCAGTGCAAGCAGTGCAAGTGCATTTTACTATGAGAGTGCTCTATTTTATTACTCGCAATAAATGATATATATTAATCAATATCTTCTTCATCAATCAGCTCAGTCACTGATGACGTCACATTCCTCCGCTGCCATTTAGCAACGAGAATTTCGATGCCCAATAGCAGAAGAGAGGCAAAGGCACCAGCTACAGTCGTTATGAGTACTGGAGCAACATCATCAACGTTGACTCGTTCTGCCAATAATGCAGCGCGACAGGGTGGGGCCAGGATACGCAGACGGTCTACGAGTCGTTTAGCAAGGCCTATCTCGTGGAGCCAGGCACCAGCTGTGCGGAAGGTGCTCGTCCATTGTCCGTGCTTGGTTGTTGTTACCCAGGACGGTATCTGAAGGATGAGGAATATTAAATAATCCTACTAATATTATAAACGTGAAAGCTTGTAAGAATGTATGGATGTCTAGATGTATGGATGTATGTATGAAACTTTACAATAATATAGCTTACACATTAGAATAACATATAGACTATAATTTATAATGATATAGCGTGAATTATCCAATATATAGCGGGTGAAACCGCGGGGTGCAGCTAGTCATCAATAAATAAAGCATACTATTCTGTATAAGATTACTTAAATAATGAAAAGGTTTGGAATCCATGTAAGCTTGACTTTTAATTATAATAATTACTAGCTGGTTCTTCTGAACAGAGGTTTCCGAGCTAGTGGAAGCTTCAGACAAACTGACTGACTGTTCAAATTTTGACGGAAAAAATCCATTTATTTATTAGACCCAGAATTACTGCCTGATTACACAAGATGTAATAATAATTATTTATATCATGGCGGCGTATTTATTTAGCTATCTTCACCTTCTCCAATTGATGTTTATCAGAAGGTATACTCAAAACAAACCTAACAACATCATAAATAACAGGATGCTACGCAAATTAGTGTTGCCAATATCATAATTAACAATACAAATAAATAGATAAGTCTTAGTCTTAATAGTTTTTGCAAAACACTCTACGGTCATCGTACTGATAATGATCACACTGGTGTGACAATAATAAACTTCATTAATCGACCCGCCCTATCTAGACAAATTTTCAATATGATGCTTTAAAAAATATACTCTGAATTTTTCGGGGATAAAAATCCGTGCAGCCGTTTTTGCGTGATTGAGTAACAAACATCCAAACATACATAAGATTACCTTTGGTATAGTATCAACTTGTTGTAACTTGCATATCTGGTCATCTGTAAATGTTTTTAAATGAGGGTACAACTGATTATACTCCGCGTGATATGCTGTGTGTCCTTCCTGGATCAGTTCGACTCCCCTTTTGATGTTTTGATAAAATTTTGGAGTCATCTTCTTCCTTTTAAGGTATTCCAAATCTTCTTGGTTTGTTTCTACCTATTACAATTATAAAAAATATAGAATACAGACTTTATTTTTTAGGTTATATCAATAATTATTATTGTTGGCAACACAATACGTGCAGATGTAGTTAAAAATTCGGTGTGATAGTTGGCAATACTGCTATTAAAATGGCGCGGTTTTTGTTTAGTACTTATATTATATAAAGACAAACATTTTTTATTTTTATTAATTTGTAATCTAGCAATATCTAGCAATATTGAGAGTGGTGGTAAAAATTGGCAACACTGTGATGTGGATTTTTTTTTCTGTTCAATAAGGTACAGAACACACTACATTTCGATTTAATTTAAGAGTATTATTTTCTGTTTTTATTTCCAAAAAATGTTAAATAGACAATCAATCAAATTTTGATTTAATTAAAAGATTTAATTTAGGATTTTCTTGAATTTGAAAAAAAATGTAGAGAGTACTGTGTCTTAATTTTTTATCTGTATCTTAAAGGAAAGTTAAACATACATCAAACATTAAATATCTGATATAGTCGTAGTCTTCAGACGCAATAGCAAATTTAGAGTCACCCAGAGACCGTAAAGAATCTGGTCCACTTCTCCCAGCACTCATAAGGGCAGAGACAATCGCTGAAGTATAATAAGCATGGATCAGCATCGCAGATATAGACAAAACTAGAAAAGTCCATCGTCCAGATATTCCATTAGGTACAGCGCTCGCATCTGAAAAAAAAGTTCTTCAGCATGGTCCGCCATCTTCACGCCACGTTATTCACGGACAAGGCAATAACAAAGTGATAAACTGACAAGTAAAATATTTAACCCTAATCGCAAGACCAAAGAAATATTACCATACAAGCTACTATTTGTGTTTTGTATAAATTATTGTTTGATTGTGAAATAAGGGTTTTAAGAATAAAATAAATGAATTAAAATCATCATTATTTTACACATAATAACATTGAAGAACAAAATGGATTCCGCGGTAAATGAGTGTTAAAAAATATGAGTTTTTGGATTTTAACTTGCGATAAATTGAAAAAAAAAATTGGTATTGGCCAAATAAGAATTCGTTGTCTTTATTTTTAAATAAATATACCTTGTTGCAAATAAGTAGCAAGGGCAGCGATATATGCTCCTTCCTTTTCCATCGGACTCTTGGCAGTAATGCGCTGAGCCAGAGCCAGGACGAGGAAGAGAGATAGAGAACACCACCAGACAGTGACAGTGAATGGCTCCATGAACATGTTGCTGCTGCTCTCCCTGTCAGCGAGGTAGGAGAAACCCACACTGCAAATAAATCATGGCTTCATGAATTATTATTATTATATTATATGCTAGCGACACGCCCCGACTTCACACGGGTGCAATGCTGATACTAAATATACTAGAGAAGTCTTTATATACAACGTTCACAGCTTTTTTGTCATTAGACAATACAAACATGTTTTCATATGCACGCGCCGCGTAACCGCTATGTCCCTGCATTTTAAATCTGTAATATCTTCAAAAATATTCATTTAAATTACATGCTGTAAAGGGCCTTATTGATCTAATTAAAATTCAAAATGTATTCATGGTATTTAATTGGACAAGGATTAATGCGGTATTGTTTAAAATCGCTTCGTAAATAAGCCATTATTTCTCGTAAAAAGTAAAGGATAAAAAATGGTTATTGTGGGTTATCCCTAAGAGATAGACATATACTATCGCGGACTTTTTTGTAGACCTTTTTAAGGTGTACAATACTGTAGTATATAATTTTGATCTATCTCGCAGGGTTCAGCCAGCGTTTGCATTGTACCTAAGCGCAATAAATGTGTTTATTTACGACATCACATTAGAAACCTCTAAAATGATCAGTGTTTCTCTACTATGCTGCTATGTTTAATGACAAAAAAAAGCTGTATAACTATAACTACTTATAGTTGACTGACAGTCTTACTGAAATGGCCATATAGTCATAGTGTAGTCCACCTTCTCAAATCTTTCGTGCATCATCCGCAAGGTACTTCCACTCAGCTCCGACAGCCCATACCTGAGCTCGACCATCATGCTGCTGTTGTTTACTTCAGTGCTCCACAGTAATGTGGGTACTAAAACTTCACTGAAATCAAATTACTAGTCAAACAGCACTCACGAAAAACAAAATTCGGGCCTATAGTATCATAGACTTTATATGCTTTTCGATTTAAGTTTATTAGTTGTGCCAACTTCGAAAGTAAAATGTTACTCAAATCGATGTCACCAACACCATAACTAACAGTTTATATATTCAGATCCAGTGTTGCTAACCAGGATTGTGGAAAAGATATTTAAAAAAAAAGAATATTCAAATAATTTTATTGATTAATTCAATTTGCAAAACTGAAAATCAATTTTGCAAATTATTGCAATAAATATAGCGGTAGTAGCAAAAATACAAAGAAAAAGAAAACAATTCCGTTTATATTTATAATGTTGCTAGTCGAACCGCCAAAAACATTTAATCTTCAAAATATTGATGCTAAATAAAAATATTTAGGCGCTTACAACACATATCCTACTAATATTATAAACGCGAAAGTTTGTAAGAATGTATGTTTAGACTATAGAGTATGTTTGTTACTCTTTCACGCAAAAACTACTGAATGGATTTTGATGAAACTTTACAATAATATAACTTACACATCAGAATAACAAATAGGCTATAATTTATAATGATGTAGTGTGAATTATCCAAAATATAGCGGGACGCAGCTAGTGCGTAATAATTCGTGTGCCAAATTTCATTGAAATCCGTTCAGCCGTTTTTGCGTGTTTGAGTAACAAACGTCCAAAGACTTTCACATTTATTGTATTAGCAAGATAGTAAGATTTTTCCGAGTTGAATCTTATCATGTATCATATAAAATATATAAAGCTAAAGAGTTTGTATGCTTGAACGCGATAATCTCAGGAACTACTAGTCCGATTTAAAAAATTCTTTCAGTGTTAGATAGCCCATTTATCAAGGAAGGCTATAGGCTATATATCATCACGGTGTGACTAATAGGAGCGGAGCATCACGTGGACGAAGTCGCGCGGGTCGACTAGTACTAATATATAAAGCTAAAGATTTTGTTTGCTTGAACGCGCTAATCTCAGGAACTACTGGTCCGGTTTGAAAAATTCTTTCAGTGTTAGATAGCCCATTTATAGAGAAAGGCTATAGGCTATATATCATCACGGTGTGACTAATAGGAGCGGAGCATCACGTGGACGAAGTCGCGCGGGTCGACTAGTACTAATATATAAAGCTAAAGATTTTGTTTGCTTGAACGCGCTAATCTCAGGAACTACTGGTCCGGTTTGAAAAATTCTTTCAGTGTTAGATAGCCCATTTATAGAGAAAGGCTATATATCATCACGGTGAGACTAATAGGAGGGGAACATCACGCGGTTCGACTAGTATTAAAGTATGGCATGATAAATAATTATATATCGTTGATAATTTATTTAGAAATATATTTTGGTAAATTTTAATATTATCATCAAATTATAATACAATTTGATTAAAGTCACACAGTGTTTGTGTTTACACTGTGTGTCTTATTTAACTATTTTGCCGGTATTCATACTTTGTGCGATTTTCGAATTGAACAGTTGTTTTATATTAATAATTAAATATCTACTAGTTATATAAAATACTAGTGGCACCATCTGTGATCTATTATTGGTAAGATAGTAGTGTAAACAAGCTTACGTAGCATTCAGTAATTCAATAATCAAGCTGGAAGTGCTGTACCCACAGCGCACTGCAGAATCTCGTTCGCGCATTGACATATCCAACAAATATTCTAAGAAGGTGCCATTGTAAAAATCCTCTGTATAGGATCCAACCTGCAATTAAATATATATTTTACATTGACAACGCTTAAAAATGACCCAGGCGCAAGAGTTCCAAACCACACAAAGAGATCTAATTTTAGTCACTTTGGGGTCCTCTATTAATTACGTCAGGCATGTTTGAAAAATTTCCTCAACTCCTACTCCTCCCCTATTCTCACAGATTCTTTAAAATTTATCTTTTTGCTGGATTTGGCAATATTTTTATACTTTTACACCGTTTTCTAGTAGAAAAAAAATTACATTATATTTGCTGAGAGCTTCTTTCCTTTCCTCTAAGTAAGATTTGGAAAGATTTAGCTTGATCCCCTCTCCCCTTAGAACACCTCACGTAATTAATGGACGCCTCGTTTGTGTCTGAAAGATCCTCTATTTTAACGTATTTTAATGTTCGGAAACGTGACATGAATTTTGGCCTGTATTTATCAATAATACAAAATCGTGTATCATGACTTATCCTACTAATATTATCTTATATATCAAATTCTCGTGTCACAATGTTAGTTACCAAACTCCTCCATAACGGCTCGACCGATTTTTATGAAATTTTGTGTGCATATCGGGTAGGGCTGAGCATAGGTCAACATCTATTTTTAATACCCCTTAGTGATATGGGTGGCCTACCCCAATTTTTTTTAAATTTATATGGCAAAACAACGTTTGCCAGGTCAGCTAGTAGAGATATAAAAGATCCTTAACTGTTTCAGGATCTATATAATCACTAAAATCATGATCTTATATTATGCAGTATTCGTCTATCGTATCCCTAGTGTTATAAAAGGTGGAAGCGTGAAGGGAGGGGCGGAGGAGCCACCCTTCCCGCAGCGTCAAAGACGACACAGATATACATTAGGTAGAGTTGGCATTGTGCAGGATACCTAGGCAAAGTATTAAATTTTTTTTAATTTAAATAGTAACTAATGTATATTACTATTATTATAATTCTTTTAGTGATGAATTGCATTTAAGAAAAATGTAATAAGGAGGAAGATAATAACCTACAAATTCGTTGCGTGCGCAGCGTAAACAGAAAGTTCAGTTCAGCTCCTTTACCACACTTTCGTCGTCGGGTAGTCGTATAATATTATAGTTACGATTCAACAATCTGGTATCGTAGATACAACACTACACAAAAGAAACTAATGACCGTCAAAGATCTAATAGATATTTTAGAGTAATTTGAATCGGTCAGGTTGGCGGAGTGGTCTGAGGTGCCAGATTGACGCCCTTCCCGATAGGAAGAGTGGGTTCACACCCCACACCTGACATATAAAAAGAAAATTGGTTGTTTTTTTTATTTTCTATTAATATAATTTTTAGATTGTTATTTCATTTAAATTACCTAATACCAACCAAATAAGTTTACAAAACAACAAAATACTCAAAATATAACAACTATATCGATACAGAACATGCATTTTGGTTAGAAAAATACTCACAGACACAACACACACACAAATTAAATTAACACACAAATGAAACAAATATGTTATAAGAAATAAACATAAGCTAACTTTACTTATCAAGTGTTTAAAAGCAAAAAATAAATAAATGTCATTGACACATCTTTCAGAAGCTTTATAAACAAAATTTAAAAACTATATAAGTTTAACATACTTATAATATTTATTCTAAATTACTTAAACGTCACGTCACTACTTTGTATTAAGAAAAATGTTTAAAATATTTTTTATTTGATTTAATGTGAATTTTATGAGATGTTACCAATCATACTTAGTAGTTTTAGCCTTTTAAATATCAGCTTGAGCTTTTAAACTTTTTATTTTTTTTTCTATATATAATCGGTAATAACATAGTTCTGTTACTACCTAAAAAATTGTAAAATATACCTAAAAGGACTGCATATATATAAATTATTATAGAGCACCTATCAGTCAACAATCTATCTATTTACATACATATAACAAAATCTTGTTACACCATTTATAACTCAATGATTGTCCGATTGATTTTCATTTGATGAAAATTTGTATAGAGATAGAATAGAGCTCGGGATAATGACATAGGATACCTTTTATCCTAAAAAAAAGGCTAAAAAGGTTGAAGTATGGGAGTTCATCATATACATATATGTATATAGAAATATGTTAAAAATTAAAATGTAAAATTAAAGATAAATACGTGATGAAATTTACGGGCAGGTGGGTGTACTAACTAGTAAATAAAAAAAAAATTAAAAATCTTTTATTAACCCTCACAAAGTATTCACTATTTGACAGCCGTTACATTAAATATATATATATATATATATATATATATATATATATATATAGAGTTAAAATAATAATTAATAATTGAGACTTTTGTGTGGCAATAAATATTTTGATTTTAAATCTATCAGTCAGGTTGGCCGAGTGGTCTAAGGCGCCAGATTTAAGCTCTGGTTCCCGAGAGGGAGCGTGGGTTCGAACCCCACACCTGACATTTTCGATTATCTTATGTTTTTTTGTACTTTACTGATACATCTTAGTAGTTATCAAGTTTTTGAAGTTTTTATTTAGATTTTTAAATATAGGATGGATTTTTGAGACGGGTCAGGGCAAGGGCAGGTACCTTAACCGTTTTAGTTACAGGAAAACGCTCTTAGGAGACCATCCATAACTTTTTAAGATATTCTGAACTGCATTCACAGATGTTTGAGAAAATGTACGGTTAGCGAAAAAAGTGCCAAAATCTAAAAAACATTTTTTTTATGCCTATCGATCCTACTTCGCATGGGGATCAAAAGACTCTATGGGACCATTTAAGGTATGAGTACTAGAAATGTCAGAAATCACCAAAAACATTTTTCATACATTTTGTACTGAACTTGTACGGTGCGACACATTCTGACGTGATTCTACAAAATAAATTGCTCAAAATGACCGCCGTTTTCTACGTAAGTTCATTCCTTGCTGAAAGAGGCACTAAGAAGCTATACGATGGTATAAATAACTCAACAATGATTTTTTTCATTTACCGCCACTTGCTTTAAGAGTGCAGCATTTGCTATGCCAAATAATAACAAAAAAACGCTTAATCTCTCTATGTTTAAGTGAAAATCCGTGACGTCATTATTTAGTCTATTACATACTAATAATACACTTATGAATAAACATTTTGTATTTACAACTGTACTTCTAAATGTAATAATAACTTACAGGAGTTGCAATCCTCAAAGGATATTTCAATAGATTTCGTCTTCTGTGAAGCATCTTCAAAGAATGTAATACTTGGAGGCCATTTTGTTGTGTCCATAAAGCTAAAGGATACAATTTAGCCCCGTCTCTTGGATGAACATACACATCGTATACATTAATAGCTGTATCCATTGTTAAACTTGAATTTTTTGTATCTGAATAACAAAATGTATAGATATTATAAATAAATTAATAATGTCTTAGCGAACCGAAGTTACATTATATAAAATATAAAAAATACAAGTCGCCATCTTCATCTATCGGTGGTAGTCCATCACATGTATTTCTTTATATACTAGTCGACCCGCTTTCGCTTCGCTGAGATGTTTTCAAACTGTTCATTTACTCATTTATTCATACATACTCTACCCGCAACTATGAATCATATATCTCATCATCAATAAGGCGACGGACATACTTTGCAAATATGACTTCCACGAAAAAGTCTTGTAATTTTTCGGGTTAATATGTAGTCTATGACACTCACAAATAATGTAGCTTTCTATTGGTAAAATAATTTTTACCATCGGTTTAGTAGATCTAGAGAAAACCCCCTACAACCTTACAAACTTTACCTCGATAAATAAATATATGAACTAGCTCCCGCCACAGAATAACTATTAAAAATAATAAAAATATTATTTATCTGTATTTTTTGAAGTTAGGTTACCTTACTTTTGTATAATTATTGAATCATTATAATACTCAAAAAAATTACCATTGCCTACTAAGTGTGAAGGTGGTTCAATCAATATTATTTCAGAATCATATCGAACTGTATGGAATAGATCTGGTACAGTGTCACCAACTATTACCCATTTGCACCAACTTGAAAAGTATTCCTTTTTAATCTGTAACAATATGTCTATCGTATATAAAACTAGTCATTTAAAAAAATATATAAGAGAGTTTTTTATTGTCTGAATTATGTAAGGCAATTATTTACAAAAAAATCATATATTATTATTTTATTGTATTTAATAAAATTAAATTTAAATTAATTAAAATAATTTAACTTTAATATAGACAATATATTATAGTTAAATAGTCTTAAAATGATTTTAAAAGCCATTAAATTGTATCGCTACAATAAAATATTTTTAGTGGCAACATCTTATGATCTGATAGAATTCATAGCTCCATGACGCTGACATGCCCTTTTCTTCGGCCAATCAGGATGTTTCCCGCGTAAACGATCGAAATGTGATATTTGTTTAAATTGTTTGGGGATATATTAATTTTATTTATTTAGAATTTTCGGCCAATCAGGATGTTTCCCGCGTAAACGATCGAAATGTGATATTTGTTTAAATTGTTTGGGGGTATATTAATTTTATTTATTTAGAATTGTGATTTTAGTGGTTTTTCACTTAAGTTTTTGGGAGAAATATTTTTGAGAGTTGGTAACACTGTGTTAAAGAGTAAAATGATTAAGGATAAGTAACTTTGTATTGTATTAAGAGTGTACTTGAGGTGATGGGTTTGATTTATAAAATTAAATTCCAACCTTATCCAGTAGTACATTATTCGAAGGTATAAACAAAACTCCTTGTAATTTGTATCTGTCTGTTTCTTCAAGTATGGCCGGGTCACATGAAAATGTTGCTATCATGTCATATTTGTTCAGCTGCCGTGCGAAATTAACGCGATCTGTTGAAAAATCATTTTTAATTATTAGTTAAAAATATTTTAAAATTAAACGACTATTACTATCAGCTCTAGAATTATGAAAATCATAAAACCTTTTTGATTTCTCTGACACAGATTACATTACATACTCATTTAGAGGGGGGAGGTGAGGGGTCTTTGCTTCACTTATCCTTGATGACATGAGGGATGGAGGATTCTGCATGTTGATGAGGTCACCAATAAAAAAGTAAAGATGTAGATGGAAATGAGAGCAAGTCCTTTAAGAATAGCTTAATAATTGATTGAAAAATATATATACCCACCAATGTTTACGTCAGCAGTAGATTAGGTTAAGGCTTTGATTACTTTTACTGTCATGGGGGATAGGGGTTGATAATTGTAAAATTTCTGCTTACGTAATACTCTAACACAAAAGCTACTATATCAATCTCTATCAATATGAGTTTACTCTTGAATAAAAATGTCAGCTTATTTGATACTTTTAGTCCTAGCTTAAAAAGCTTTAAATATTGGATTTTTTTTTCTGAACCTTAGATTAGATTAAAAAAACTATTTGACTTTTTTAGGGTCGAATTTAAAAAAAGGTATGATATCTTACATAGACTATAATTAAGTTAACAAGTAAGTATAATATTTTTGGAACAAGTTGGATAAAAGCGGATACAAATAAGAATTAGTAAAAATGCCAAGTATATATTAAAAAATAATACTAGTCGATGCATCCCGAATTTGACCGGGTACAATTTGACACGAATTTAGGTTTAATTTTACATTTAATTTTTTTTAAACAAACCCATACAAATTTACGTGGCTATATCGCTATATTTTATATTTAGATTTTAATTTTTATCATCCTATTACTATCAAAATCGGTTGAGTTGTTTAAGCGTAAATTGAGTTTAATGTTTAGGCTTAACTCAAACCCTACAACATGTAAACAAAAATAATTTTATTTACACATTTTCGGCTCAAAATTAAGTAAATTTAATCGCGAATTAAATGCTATTTACACTAAAGAGATAATGATAACAATGCTATCTTAAACGAAAGCTAGCAGTGTATAGTTCAAAGGCCATATTTAATATTAAAATATAAAAAGTTTTGTAACCAACAATTAGTGCTCGAAAAGTGCTACAAGCGTCTACAGAAAGAAATTGAGATTTCCAAAAAATTAGCTCAAAAGAGATTTTTTTTTCTTACCCAACACTGATAGCTTGATTTCAAGTAAACATTAAGTAATTTTTTTTTCACTATTTCTTGTATTATTTGATTAGCATTAAATGATCACTTAATTATATTCAGTTGTCCAGTTTCTGGAGACCCAATATCTGCCTCAGACACGGTTACCAACTCAGGGGTTTTCCCCACAGATTTAAGGGGTAAATAAGTGAGATGGGATTTTATTAGGGGTCTGAAATTTTTAGGGGTAATTTCAGGGATTTTTTGACTCTCTAATATTTTGAAATTGATAATATTAATATTTATTTCTTGACCTAGTGACTTATAACGACATCTAGTACGTAATTCTACAAGCACTCTGTGGCGACTGGCGGCAATACTGGCGCCACTGGCGGACATTTTATTGTCTGTGCATATGGCGATTATTGTTGTATATAAATTGAACGTATGTTTGATATTAGCTTATGTCCGATAGGATACCGCCAAAAATATAGATTAAGAATATTCTTACGACGATTGTTGTTTCGACTTTGGTTTGTACTGTGTGTCGATGAGAAATGTGTTAATGATGCTTAAAAATTTCAAAAAATCTGAATCTTCACAAGATATTTTATGTATTAAATAACTTATAATAATTATTATGAATTTATATATTTTTTAGGGACACAAACTTTAGGGATAAATATTTTTGAGAGTTGGTAACACTGGCCTCAGATACGAGCCTCCCGTTTAATGAGCATCAAGCTTGCATTTTAGGGATTCTAAACTTAAATATAAAAATTAAAAATATTTTAACTATTTCTTTTAGTATTATTTGATTAACACTAAATGAGCACTTAATAGTTCTTTCATTGAGTGAGTTCTGTCATAGATTTTCTCTGTTAGGTATTGTTAATTTAATGTTAACTTGATATCAAGTTATCAGTGTTGGGTAGGGGAAAAAAGATATTTTCTTCTTTGAGCTCACTTTTTTGTAAATCTTTATTTCTTTCTGTGGATCCTTGAAGCACTTTTCGAGCACTAATTGTTGGTTACAAAACTTTTTTATATTTCAATATTTAATATGGCCTTTGAACTATACACTGCTAGCTTTCGTTTAACCTAGCATTGTTCTCATTATCTCGTTGATATGAATAGTATTAAATCGCGGACTAAATTAGCTTAAAATTTTGAGCAGAAAATTTTTGAATTCCGCCCATTTGACGCCGTAAACTTTTTAAACGTATTTTATTCTATGTTCATAATTTAGACGAATGTCAGAGGTATACCAAATAAACCCGTATCTCTTACCAGAAGCATTCCAGCATGCCAACACGATGATGCTACCAACAATTTTATATCTAAACACTTCTGCTATAGCTTGTACTAGTATCATTGTTGTAACTTCAGGGACAACTTGCTACGAAATGCAGTTTAAACTACCTACTTAAGTAAACGAATCAAATTACCTGATTATAGACTATATAATCGATACCTAAATTGCTTCAGTTTGTCACCTGGATTTGCTTTTTAAAATCTAATCTAAGATCAAAGATTTCCTACTTAATAATATCAAGAGTATGTGGAACTATAATGCGAAATAACAGGATAAGGTAATAACATCCAATTTAGACTGAGGCGAGCAGTGCCTAGGGCTTGAGACCCTGGAGATTAAAAGAACTCTGTCATAATATATTTTTATATACAATGGAAACTCAAGAAGGATGACCTTAACCACGACACTATAATACTAACTTCCATGTACACTGCACAAAACACCACAGAGAATGACTCTAATATATAGCACTAAAGGTTATATATTGTCTACACTGTGTGTAGATATTGTTAGAGTTATCTAATGATATAGTCGCGTTATACACTTACATCTTTGCACTAAACAACTGTAGATATAAAACTACACAAACACAATAATTAAGCTGTTTGGAAAGCAAGAGAAAGAAGTAAACCCACTTTCATGTAATGCTTTAGAAGCAGCTTCTTTCGCACTCTCACTCGTATATGTAAAACAATCTACACGTCTCTTTCACTCATATACCTTCTCTACTCTCTTGGGGACACGTTACTTACTGTTAAAAAAAATCAAGTCATTTTTGTTATTATTCTCGAAAACGGCTAGACTAATTGGGTAATTTTGGTTTTTGTAGAAGTCCAAAGAAGGTTAAAAGCTCAGTCACACAGCTTAGCGAAGCGAGGACGGGTCACCTAGTAATAATAAGAGAGCACAGACGGACACTTCAAAACTTAAAGCTTTTAGATATTAATAATTCATGTAATTATTTCACATGTATCATTATGTATTAGAAAATAATACAATGCAAAATAGCAATTTAAATGAAGTAGAAAATATGCAAATTGTAGAATCCATGTAATAACAGTCTTACTTGCTACTTAACTTACTTACCTATGATTTATTAACTTACTAGTTTTACATTTAATTTCAATATGTTGTAGCTAAAGTAAAATATTCATGCGCTTACTAAATTAATTATATTTTATTATTATCCCACAGGATTTCCGGGATAAAAAGTAGCTTATGTGTTAAGAGTTCTATTACATTTTTTACGCAAATTCAAGATTTTTGACGCTGCAATGTTCAGCAGCAGTAAGATATTTTAATTATTTGATTATGAATAACGATAGTGCCATTCTCTTTCTTGTAAGTTGGAGTAACACATTTTCATTTTTCTTTTCGTGTAATTTACTATAAATATTTTACGAACTCAGTTTACAAGCATAACCGTCAGCGATGGAACTTTGACGCTGAAATTCACACTGTTACATAAAATTTTTATACAAGCTAAAATTCATTAAATATAAGTTGAATGTATAACTTGTTTATTGGAGTTTTATAATTTCTTTAAATTACTTGGGTTTTCACGGAAAAAATCTTAAAGAAAGCCTAATTTAAGCTATAAATGTCTTGATTCAGCGTCCATTATATTTCAAATAAACACAATTTTATCAAATAAACTAATATAATATAAAACTTCATTCTACAATTAATACATTTTATTAGTTTTCGTTTGTCAATATAGTGAGAAAAATAAATAAAATTAAAGTACAAACGAATACCACCGAAGTTGCAAACGAACACCAGCTCGCGGGCGCGGCAAGCGAGTGTTTACGATTCGTAATAGGACTCTCTTAATCCAGGTTATAAAGTATCTGTGTGCCAAATTTCAAGAAAATCCGTTCAGCCTTTTTAGCATAATTGAGTAACAAACACTCAAACATGCAAAATATTTTCACATATTTATAAGATAGTAAATTAAAAAGCCATTCATAATAATGAAGCTTTTATTATAACATAAATTATTACAACAAAAAATTAACAATTTTTACAAAAAGTGCTATATAATAATTAACTAATTTAATAATGGTGACATCCACATGATTTCTTCACCTCTAAGGGTTTAGGTTCTAGCGTTACTGGAACTGGAGGAGGAACCATGTACGCGGTCATAGGTAGTCCTGGAGGTGAGCAGGCACACGGTGGTGGACATGCGCAGGGAGGTGGTGGAGGAGGTACAAGAGATATTACTATAGGTGCAGGCGCAGGAGGTTGGTAAAGTGGAGCTGGAGGAAGCATAACTGGAGCTGGTGGTGGTGCAGGTAAGAATATTGGAGCAGGGGGTGGAGGTGGTAGACATAAAGGAGCTGGTGCTGGAGCTTGAAGGAATATTGGTGCAGGTGCAGGGGGGAGACAAACAGGTGCAGGTGCAGGAAGAATTATTGGAGCAGGAGGTGGAGGTAGACATAGTGGAGGAGGTGCAGGTGCAGGAAGAAATATGGGTGGTGGTGATAGAGATAGATGAGGTAAACAAGGAGCTGGAGGTGGAGCTGATAGAACTATGGGAGGTAAAGCTGGCGGTAATGCGAATGGTGGTAGGCATTGTGGAGCTGGTGGAGCTGCTGGCATTAACACAATTGTTGGTGGTGGTTCTTTCTCCAAGCATTTATGGCATTTCTCCTTTTTTTCTACAAAATAAAAAATTAAAATTAAGTAGGTGTGCAAAACATTAAACTTTAGATTACAAATATAGTAATGAAATTAGTAACTTACCAAGTTTAGACGCTAATAATGGCTTCAGTAATCTGAAAAAATGAAATAAATAATATTATTTTGGTAATCAAACATAGTAAAATAATAACAATTAGTATATTTAAACACTTACGAAGACAAAACAGCTTTTTTGCACTCTTTCATTTCTTTTAGAGCTTCCAGCTGAAAAAAGAATTAGAGACTTAGACAAAAGTAGAAAAAAGTAAAACATGATGATCTATTAAAAACACAAAACATACTAAGCATTCTTTGTCGTGGCAGGCAGAAACAAAATTCGTCGTAACCAACATAATGCAGAACGAGGACCAAAAAAGTTTTTGCCTCGCCATTTTCGTTCTTTACAAATCAAATCTTGATTTAATATGTTTATAAATATTAGAATTAATTCTATTTATGGTGTTTATAATGAAATTATTCTAACGTGATTACATACAGAGATATCATTGAATGACTTAACACTTGATAAGATGAAACGTGTTGATAATTGGTTTGGCTTTCATCGAAATGATTTCGACATCAAATTACATCGTCATGGATATTGCAAGTACACATATGGCGTTAAGCAAATGAATGGTAATGAAAATTATTTCGTTTATGTAGAGCTACGAAATTTGTTAAATGAATACAAGTTTTCCTATAAGTATATCGACAGACACTACCTTATATTTATTCTAAGCTAATGGTGGAATGATAAATTTATTCAAATCAGAAACAATTTGGACTATTACTTATTTTATATCCCACCCAATATCATCCAACTCATGTATAATCTTTCTGCTCAAAATGTCAGACGGAGGACCATAGGAATTAAACTGATGATCTCTTTCTTTTAAAAATGATGTATTTTCTTAAAATCCTTTATTTTAGGCATTGATGTGGAATGTTTCCCTTTTATTCTATGATTATAACACCTTTATTGTACATGAAACATATTCATCATCACCCTTTAATGGCCCACTACTGAGCCCAGTCTCCTCTTAAGAATGAGGAAGGATTAAGGCCATTCTCTACCGCACTGGCCAAGTGCGGGTTAGTAGACTTCATACAGCTTTGAGAACGTGGAGAACTCTCAGGAGTGCAGGCAAGAGGTTTCCTCACTATGATTTCCTTCACCGTTAAAGCAAGTGATATTTAATTGTTTAAACACACACATAACTCAGAAAAGTGGGAGGTGTGTGTCCAGGATCGAACTCGGACCTCCCGAGTAGACATCAACGTCTTAACCATTAGGCTATCACTGCTTTTTTATAAACATGAAACATATTATATGTAACGAAAGATGGATTAATAAATCTGTACAAAGGCTGCAAGAAAGAATGTATTTCAGCCAACTTTTGAATCTAAAGCTAATAAGGAAAAATTACAATTTCGAGAAAACCTTAAAGATAATTCGTTTAATGTATGAGACATTGGAAAACTCTAGAAGAACTATTATCATATCTTCAATTAAAATCAAAGAGTGAGCACATCCGAAGTTGAACTTTGTATTTAAGTGTTGCATAACGTGATTAATCAATAATATCCTAAGATATACAATTGATGGAGATCAGTTGATCTTTAACTTTGAGTAGCAGCAAACCAATATGGCTAGTAATTTTATAATTTATTTGGAGTTTGCTTGGATATTAACTTTTGTAAGTATGTTTTTATTTATTTGCCTCGGTAGTATAATAACTGAAATTCTCTCAAAATTTTAGTCTAATTTCCTATACATCGGAATTTTTTACTATAAATCCATTCTATGGGCTGATACAGATAAGATAAAGTGAAACGAAATGAATTAGTTTTAGTAAGAGCTATAAACTCAGACAAACAAACTGTACGGATAAAGAGTTTAAAAATCTATAAATAAACAAGCGTTTGATTCACATTATTTTTGAATGGAATTTGCAAGAAAGCATTTATTATGCTTCACCTTGACACAATTTATGTATGTATAATATAAACAACGGTGATGCATATTCAATTGTTTCAGTAATTACTATACGAATGAACAAAAATGTTTTTTTTTTAATTATAATATTTTTTTCCAGATACACGCTACAAGTTGCTTAAACCTTGGATTAATTTCTGGTGATTTGAGGAGAACTTCAAACCCTCTAGTAATAAAGAAAAGCTCTCACCATTCCCCTATCACGATTAATATTAAACCTGGACTTACCAAACCCTTATTACCTCCACTACCACGCAAATTATCCTCAAGACCTTCAGTACTAAAGACAAAAGTTAAATCACGCTTGAAGTCAGCAATTAGATCTAAGAAATTGAAATTACCCAAGTTACCAAAATTACCATTGTTGCCTTTAATACCTCCAATCCTACCTCCTATTATACCTAAATTACCTTTATTACCTCTACCTTTATTACCAATACTACCACCAGTGTTGCCAAGATTACCAAAATTAAAGCCTCTTCGAATTCCGATATTAAAAAAATCTAAACTACAAAAAGCCCTGGGTTCAGAATTGAAGCCAATAAAAGTTCCTGTACCTAAAGCACAAGGGAAGAAATTAATATTAGACAAATTAGTTAAATTAAGGAAAAGTGGTTCTTTAACTACACCAGAGTTTTTGCGCTTTAAAAAGATTTTGTTGTAAAATGTTCTACGCTCTTAACAATTTAAGTATCTTATACTCTATTATTTTATCAGTCAAGACTATACGTTCATAGAAACTTTCTGTTTCCTTGGAGAGTGATGGCGTTAGAAGATCGACATAATTGGAGAGTTCATCATGGACTTCTTCTTCTTTGGATTGCTTTTTGCCGATGATACTCAAGTTCATGACCTTGACGCCAAAATTCATGATTATATCCAGGTAGAAAGTGAGAGAGAAATAGTGACGGGAGCTAGAGCTTGTCGAGGAATTTATGCAACAATGAAGACTAAAAAATTACCACAATTTAGAAACGCTCTTAAGCTGTTCCTGGTCACACTTAAAAGACTTTAATAAATTAATTTAAATGCATTTGTTTATATTTAAATAAAATAAAATACATAGTTTATATTATATATAAGGTAATAATAGTATCGTAGAATTATTCTTTGAGTCAATTAAGTGGCAACACAAATACAAGGACAGGTCACAAGTTAAAAAGGAATATTTAAAATACAATAAAAATATATTAAAATAGGAATTTAAATATAAATATGAAACACATTATTAATCAAATATATTTTATTTTATTCTTAACACAATAAATATTTATAACTATTATTATCTTGTTTTATTATTCTTAAAGTTATGTCTTTCATTGTGAAATTTTGTGTGCATATCGGGTAGGTCTGAGTATCGGTCAATATCTATTTTTTATACCCCTAAGTGATAAGAGTGGCCAACTCCAAATTTTTTAAATTTATTTAATTTAATTAACTTTATTTAGTCTTCTAAAGAAACCAAACAGAATCGTTTTAGTTACGTTTATCTTATATATTATTTATTTATTGTTTTGCAAATCAATAGGATAATTTTTATTATAGCAACCTAATTTGCTATGCACGCGACGGCCGTACTCTACTCACGTAGTTCATATTAGTTCTAATAGATGTCGCTACTGTTTTTTATTATAATATGTAATGTAGTATGGTTGTAATGTTTATTTACATATTTATAACTTAAAATAAAAACTAAATATAATGTAAAGTACAACGGGTGGTCTTATGATTAGTTAGCCATCTCTTCCAGACAATCCTGTCTTGGTAGGACCGGAGGTTGAAATAAAGAAGGTGGTGTAGCTTCAATATACTAATATTAATATATTACAACCGAATACATACTATTACAATAAACTAATTAATATTCTAAGGTTATAATAAACTACTTAAACAATACATAAATATCTTCTTATATATAAAAATGAATCCCAATTTCCCTTGGTCACGGTATCACGCGTAAACGGCTGGACCGATTTCGCTAATTTCTTATTTGTTGTGTTTGTTATTGTCAGGAGAAGGTTCTTATGTAAGAAAAAATTAAGAACATTGCGCGTAAAATTGCAAAATTTAAGAAAAGTTAACGACGATATAAACTTTTCTAATGTAATGGCTTTTGACATAACTGTCAGTCATTTGACCAATATTCATAGTTAAGACTGGACGACGTCTTTCGGGTCAGCTAGTAATAAATGAATATTGGTTGATAATGAATAATGTCATCTAATTATTAAGATAGTGATCTTTCACTGAATATGTCTAATAGAAAAAAATTCTATGACGCACAATTTTTTTTTTCCATCAAGAAAACAATAGTGACATCTGTTAGAACACTTACGAACTACGTGAGTAAAGCATTGAAAAGTTAGTTGTTGTAACACTAGTCGACCCGCGCGAATTCGTCTTCTCGTGCTCCGCTCCTATTGGTATTAGCGTGATGATATATAGCCTATAGCCTTCCTCGATAAATGGCCTATCTAACACTGAAATTGTTTTTCAAATCGTACCAGTAGTTCCTGAGATTAGCGCGTTCAAACAAACAAACTCTTGAGCTTTATATATTAGTATAAGATTTGATTTGTTTCGTCTGTTTCTAACTTAGGACCAACCCACGAGGACCGCAGACTTCGTGGGTAAGGCTGCGTTTCCACCAAAGATGTGCGAGGATGCGAAGTAAGGGACCTATTTGTTAAGAATAGAACCGGTTCATTAACCTAGCCTAGCTCAGTGTATCAAATGTTGTGATTCTATTGATAACTCATCCTTGCAGATCTCTGGTGGTAACGCAGCCTTAATATAATTTAGTCTATATCTAATATAGTTTTTGAGTCTTAATTTTGTTCGTGATTGTGTTGACAGCTTTCATCACTGCGTCCTTGAACTTGACTAGATGTGACACGAGAGGCCACGCCATTGGTTTGTCTTCTGCTTTGCATGTGAAGCATATGTCCTTCAATGGACTGAGGAGAGACTTTTTTTTTAATATGCTGCTCTGAAAAAAAACAATATTTGTAACATTAACCATGTCCTGACATCCGAATCAAATGAAATAGAGCCTTAATTCAGCTACAAGCCAAGCTTTGTCTACACGTTTAGTGACTGATTTTCTTTCTTTAATTAAAAAGTGAAGAATTTCGTGTCCCTATACAATCTTTGCCAATCCCATTAACGTTGAGCTAATAAATTTCCAAAAAAAAAAATGATTTAATAAGTCATAAATGCACGAAAAAAAATAGCTTTCTAAGTCCAGTCCAGTATTTTTTTAGGGTAAATATTTGTCATTATTTCATGCGAAAATTACTAAACAGATAATAATGAAACTATACAGTAAGATAGCTAGTACATGGAATTCGATATAGGTATATCTTAATAAATAACTGTATTTATATTTAAGGTTGTGCCAGGAAGATTCATCAACTCTCAGGAGTGCAGGTTTCCTCACAATGTTTTCCTTCACCGTTAAAGCAAGTGATATTTAATTGCTTAAAACACACAAAACTCAGAACCTCTCAGACCTCCCTAGTAGACATCAACATCTTAACTACTAGGCTATCACTTACTAACTTAACTTAAAGTACATACCTCTACAATATTCACAGCAGCCAGCACCAGAAAGACCCACATTAACCCTCTTCTTACATTCATCTTCATAGTAATACTTAACTAACAGATAGAGCAGTAATGTGCCAGCGTAACAGCTGCTCGTAACCCACTGCATCTTCTTCACAGGACCACTATCATGTATTGGATTGTATCACGTAGGATAGATAAGTCATAACTGGTGCAAATTACTCAGTGTTGCTGTTAATTCAAGAGTTTAGATGGGCAAGTCTTAAAATTCTTTTTAATTTTTAAAATCCTAATACATACAATAATCTACTCAAAAACATTATAAATTATAAGTTACTAGCCCCCACCCTCGCTTCACCGAGGTTTAATTAAATTGTTAACTCACTCACACATTCATTCCCTTACTCGAGAATGAACGATTATTCATATTTGTCTCACTTTCATTAATTTTCCACACACACAACTACAACTATGCCATTTTCCTACTATATTCCGCGTGTTATGTAAGCTGTCAATTTCCCAAGATGGCGGAGTTCCAATCCTTATTTATTCAAGTGATTTTCACACCAGAGATCATCAAAAACAGTTTATCCGTGCTTTGAATATAAATGTTGTTTGGATATTTAGTTGAATGCATAAATTAAATAATAACTAGCTGACCCTTGCATCTTCATACCCGTGATCATCCGCTCCTATTGGTCTTACCGTGATTATATTCCGTGATGATACCAGCTTACTTCCTGAGATTAGCACGTTTAAGCAAACAAACAACTTTCTTTTACTTTCTCTTTTAAACTTTATTTTTTATTATTTAATATATAAAATTATTGTGTCGCGATGTTTGTTAACACACTCCGAAACGGTTCGATCGATTTTTATGATATTTTGTGTGCATATCGGGTAGGTCTAAGAACCCTTATACCCCTAAGTGATAAAGGTAACCCACCCCAAGATTTTTAAATTTATATAGCAAAACAACGTAAAAAGTCTTTTAAAATACCTAAACTAGTTAGCAACTTGCTAGTTCTGAGAAACCGTTTGTTTTTATAGCAAAAAAATGCTTAATAAAATAAAATATTTAATAATAAACTGGAATTGCCCACCAAGAGCAGGTCCAAGAAAGATGATACAGCATTTTCAACAATGAACGTGATTCAGCTTTTGTTGTAAGCGAGTTAAAATGTGAACTCGACACGGCCAGCATGTGTCTGTACGTGGTGATCGTCGCTATACTGCTGGTGGGTATTATTTAGATAAATACCACATTATTGGTAATATCTTGAGTGTTCTCGGTTTTCAATATAGTGATTTTAGTGAAAAAATTGTGATTGTTCCAGGCGGAGCTAGCGGCGAGTGCTCCCCCTCCACTTCGCGTCACTATTGATTGTGGATCAGATGAGGTGCATAACTTTATTTTTAATATCAGTTTTGAAAACACTTTATCAAAAGTCAGGACCAGTTAATAAAGAGCAATGACAGCGCCATCTATTACTTTTATTTCAATGTAAACTACTTAAATCGACACAGAATTTTTTGTCAAAATCCGATCTAAAATTTTTCTAAAAATCATTTTTTTTTTCTGAAATAAATAGATGGCGCAGTTAATCGAAATCTTTGGATTAAGGATTGAAAATAGATTCCAAAAATTAAATTTGTGTCTAATAAAATTCAAATTTAAAATCTATTTATAGTTTTGGATTTAGATTGTTTATTATGAACAGACTACTGTCTTAAAAGTCATAAAGGATAGACCATTCACCTGAATTATTCTTCGTTATAGCTGTTACCGATAGATGGCGCTGTTTTCGGTCTAGTTTTTTTTTTTATGTTAGTTACTGTATTTTACCTCAGCGATATATATTTTAAATAAATATTTTTATTTGTATTCCATTATTAAAATCCATTTTACTCAATTCCTATAACTTGCCGACAGATGGCGTTGTTGTCAATTCAAATGATTTTAAAATTTTAATAACTTGTATATTTAACTGTATCTTAACAATATTATCTAAAATTCCAGGACCCAGCGCAAATATCAAAAAGCAGGTCAGCTGAGTTGCTGAAGAGTAATTCACGCTTCGACGTCGATTCATTCTGTAACCTGATCCATCGAGCCATTCCTCAAGCTGTGAAAGATGGAAGGTTTATCATCGAACCAAACCTTGACCAGGATGGCTACAGCGATACAGTCGCGCCAGTTGCTGTTGCTCCACCTACCAGCTTTATACCAAAACTCTTACCCAAGCTGAAACCTCCTAGGCTTAACATACCAAAATTAGAAGCACCTAAATTACGACCTTCATCTAATGGCTATTTAAGAGCACCAAAAATTGGTTCTGCCATGCCATTCCCAAGGTTGAGGTATGAAGAAGAATCAAGTGCTGAAAGAATGGAAAAATTTAAGAAAGGAGTCCAGAAGATGTTGCATTTCGTTAAAGTGTTAGGTAGAATTGATCAGTATATTTCGGAGAGAACAAGAATTGTTGTTGATAAGCTATCGAAGACGTTTGCTGATTGATACAATCAAACAAACATTTGTTAAATCACAAATCTTAGATTTTATTATAGTTTTACAATAAACATGTAGATATTTTAAATATAATTTTAGTATAATAATTATAAACACAAACTTATATGATGAATGTTTTTAATTTTTCACGAAACCAACTATAATACAGATTTTACTAGCAGATGCCCTGGCTTTATATAGATGTATTATACATATAAACCTTTCCTTTTAATCACTCTGTCTATTGGTGAAAACCGCATTAAATCCATAGCATAGTTTAAAACATCTAAGCGTACAGACAGCGGGAAGCGAAAAATATTTGATTGTTTGTATGTTTGTTTGTTTGTTGCGTATAGGCTCGAAAAGTACTGAATCGATTTTGAAAATTCTTTCACCGATGGTAAGCTACATCCTTTCCGGATAACATAGGCTAGTTGCCATAAATATTATAATTAAAAAGATATGGCCATTTAAGTGCCATAACGTGGTCATTTTGTAAATTGAAGGGTTTCTCAGGAACTACTAATCTAACTAATCCGATTTTAAAAATTCTTTCATTGATAGAAAACTACACTATTCATGACAAAGGAGATTTAGTGTTGCCATATACATTTTTTAATTAATATAACATGGCAGTTTAGTTACAACTGATCCGATTTTTAAAATTCTTTCACTGAGAGAAGTCGAGAAGTATTTCCATCTCTCATCCTCTTATATACTATCATTCTCTCCTTTCCTCTCTCTTTTTTCTCTCTTTAATTTTTATCTTTATTTCTGTTCAGAATGATCAGTCTCTTTTCACTTTCTTTCGATTATTTCTCTATCTTTTTCTCACTCTCCTTTATCTTTTCAATATTATATTTGCACTGTCCTCCCTCTTTTTTTTTATTATCTATGGTTTTTCTTTCCTTTCTACCATTTCTCTTTTCATAACTTTTTCTCACTCTCTCTCTCTTTTTTCAAATAATGATCTACACAATTACAGAATGACAAATTAAGGACATCAATTATAATATTGCTTAAAATAACCGGAGCGAAGCGGGGGCAGGTTGCTCGTCTATGAATATAATTCAAATTACTGACCGTTGTCAAACGCCACAAACATTACATTTAAACAAAACTTTATTTTGTCGTTAAGTTTTTTTAATTTTCTAATTTTCCGCGCACGTTTCTTTACTTTTTTCTTACATAAGAACCTTCTCCTGACAATAACAAACAAGGCGTGATGCCGTGACCAAGGGAAATAGGGGTTACTTAGCCCCTTACCGCCTTACAGTCAATGAATGTCGTATTACGGGTTAACTTAATTTATGATTGACGGTCGACATGTTTGAAATGTTGAAATTGATCGCCTAAAAGACATACACCTAAAATTAAATTGAAGTGCATGGAAAAATGTTTTTTCTTTTATTTTATTTTTTCGTCAATTTCGAATAAAAGTTCGAACAAACCCGACTTGGTTTTAAATATATTTAAAAATAAATAAATAATTATAACATAAAACACAGAGATTTTAGCGCAGCGCCATCTATTGGATGCTTACTTAACTTAAGGAACAAAATTGTCATTAAAAACTAAGTTACACCGCCATCTGTTACAAACTTATGGAACTTACAAATTATTATAATATTTTGTCCTATTATACCTAATTGGTATTTCATTATTTATAATATTAGTAGCATTAGTAAGATTTAGGTAAGACTTATGTTGTGAGGTAGGGAAATCTTCACCACGACTCCATTTCGCTTTCTACCTTCCGAAAAATGTAACTGAAACAGAAACTTTTACAATGTTGAACAAGTCCTTTAAATTTTAGATTAAAAAAAAAACATTGACCCATTCAGTTTTCAATATTTTTTTTCCATATTAAATACATCCGTTAATATTTTTTTTTCCAGCGCTTCCTGGAGTAAACTAATTATGCAGTATTGTATGTAAAATAAACAATTGATACATAAAATTATATTATACGGAAGAACAGTAAGTGCGAGTGATCCATTAGCAAATCTTTTTAGGTTTTTAAATTTTGGAATAAGATAATGTCTGGTGGTAATAAATACCAGCAATCTACTCATTCTCGCTCATCTATGGTGTAAACGCAGCCTTAGGCTTTAATATCTTCATTTAAGTTACTAATAATTTTAAGACATACTTTTTTTTTTTTTTTTTATTTTTTATTTATTTTTTTTTTATTACTATCAATAATATACATTTTACAATAATAAATTTAAAGAAGACACAACAAAAAACCACGCAGGTTTATCCTGAGTGCCTATTCCATCCACAGAACTTATATAGTTGTCTAAGCAATAAAGCTTATAGTTACAGTCAAAAGTTTTACTATATCTGAAAATTGTGGTGTGCGAGCGAGATAGCAATATGTTTATAGGCGGGCGGGTAGAGATAGATAATAAAAGGTAAATGTATGTATGTCAAAATAATAAAAAATTTAATGTTACTCCTTACTAATATTATAAATGTGATGATACAAAAACGGCTGAACAGATTTTAATGAAATTTAACACAGATATACTTTATAATCTGGATTAACACATGAGCTACTTTTTATTCCGGAAAAAATCAGAATTTTTGCAGGAGAATCCTACTAATATTATAAACGCGAAAGTTTGTAAGAATGTATGGATGTCTGGTGTTCATGTATGTTTGTTACTCTTTCACGTAAAAACTACTGAATGGATTTTGATGAAACTTTACAATAATATAGGTTACACATCAGAATAACATATATGCTATAATTTAGAATGATATAGTGTGCATTAACTAAAATATAGCGGGTGAAACCGCGGGTTGCAGCTAGTAATAAAATATGTGTTAAACCTAATTATACGTGGTGATGAATTCCATCCATGTGATGCCGGGGCGGTCGACTAGTAAATACTGTTTTCTAATAAGGCGTTTGATGATTATTATTTGATAATATTTTTGCCGCCATTTTCATTATAATGTGCTTAGAATCTCAAAATTAAATGACAACTATGTAAACTTTCCCTCCAAGCAGTAATATTATTATTAATAAATAATCGAATTCGAAAAGGTTACATTGCATTTATATTTAAATTACTTTTTTTAAATTATAATTTTATACAATAAAAGTCATATAAATAAGTATTATAATAATTAATTCACTTCAATTGATTGCATTGAGTTTACAACGACAACTGTTTTTGTGTAAGTTAAATATTTTTCTTAAAAAAAAAATATTTCTATTTCATTTTTTTTATAAAATCAATCAAGTTAAATAAGGTTATAAAATTAATATTTTAAAATGTGTTGTTGTATGTACCTAATAAAGAATTTTAAGATAATAAATAACGTCTAAAGAATAGTGTGTGAAAAATATGTTGTTAGTAAAAAAAGAAATTAAAAGAAGTTTTTCTTAGGTTAAATCAACCCATATTTTAGTCAGTATTGATATTAATTTACACATTTTTCCGCCTAAAAATACCCATTCTGCCAACTAAACGAAAATGATACTAACAGAGTACGAAAAAAGTTCAATTTTCTAAATTCTTATTTTTTAATTTTTCCAACAGGAATCTATTCTAAAGTCTTTGACAAATAGCTCCACGAAAGGAAAATATCCTCAGATTTATAGTTTAAGAATTATCGCACTTGCAATGTTAATGTTGGAGCTACAAAAAATTAATAAAAAATTCACGATAAAAATTTTTGGACCGCAGATTATTGTTCATAGATCGATCCTGTAGAAGCCTGAATTTTTTCGCTTCTTAATTTTCATATTTAATAAGTTAAAATAATATTTATCAATTAAATGTCCAAAGTGGACGTGACTTGCGCAACCCGGAGTACCTATTTTCGGGCGTATTTTTAACCCTCTGGGAAAATTATAAATATTCGTCCTACAGTTCCGGAAGAACAGACTCTTCTTTGGGAAATTTCCTGCTCCCTTTGAATCTTTTTATAACTTTCAAATATCTCAAATAGTTTTCGATATATTTACAAAAAACCAAACCCATTTTTTTTTACTTAATCGTTCTCTCGCTCAAAAGGTTTTCTGCATGCCATTTCACAACTAAATCATAATTTTTGGAAAATTAGAAAAAGTTTCGACCTAAAAAGCACTTGTTGACTAGACTATAACAATGTGTGCATACAAAAAATTTTAAAATCAAAGGGGTTTGGATACATTAAAAACGTACATATTTTTTTGAAAAATTTTTGAAATGTATATATTTTTTTGAAAAACTCTTTTCGAGTATTTCAAAAAAATATATCCAAAATATATAACATCTGCTTCCATAGTTATTTTAAATCTGAAAGTTTGTTTGTTTGTAGATATTATTACTTGTAGGTTCGTCTTTCTTTTACTCGTCTAGATTTTATAGATTTATTTAAAGACTACCTCCATTAGTATTAGTTAACTTTCCTTACTGACTTCACATGAACATAAAACTTAATAAAAGTATACATTGTTTAATTTGTGTATAGTAAGTATCAAGATGCCTGCAGTTTCCAAAGAAGATTCTAGAATAGAAGATGAGAAGATCGTCATATCTGGTATGTCTGGTCTTTTCCCTGAGTGCCGGAATGTGAAAGAACTTTCTGATGTTCTCTATAATAAGGTTTGTGTACTAGTTTAGTAAAAGGCTATTTTTTTGGGAGTCTCTAGTTAAGAAACTATTTCGGAAAATTAATAATATCTTTGTATTGTACCTCATGATTTAATAGCAATGATATTTATCTTGTTGGTGTATTTTTCTGTCTACCAACTAATACACTGCTCCTGTAAGTTTTGTTAAAATCTGTTCTGACAATGTTCTAAAAGTTCAGAAGTATTATATAATTATGATACTTCGCTACGCGAACACTAACTACAGTAGATAATAAAGTTAACTTACGTGACCTCAAGAGGGGTGACCTTAACCATGAAATTACAATACTAACTTCTATGTACATTGCCCGACAACACCAACGACTGACTCTAATCTATCGCACTAAAGGTTATTAGTCCAGGAGGAATCGACGAGCGCGCGGAATTAACAAATAAAAAAAAAATATAAACAATGAAATTTTTTAAAATCTCTTTTAACAATATTATTAACAATTGTATAGAGAATTAAAAAAAAATATTACTTAGACATTATGTTTTTTTTAAATATATTTTTCATGGGTCGAAAGTACCCAAATTTGAGATTTTTCGAACCTTTAAAAATTCATATTTTTAAAAATATTAACTTTATCGTTAAAAGTTATAGGACCTTTTTTATTGGTATTTCAAAAAAGAATATAAAACAAATTTGTCCGGTTGAAAAATAACAATTCCTTGCAATTGTTTAAACAATTTCGGTTTAAACAATAAGGCACCGGGTTGCCCCATGGCAACATGCATTTATATCATTAGGAGGGCAATTTGAAGAGGATCGCATAAAAAAATTGAGGTGGAATAGTTTTCGGTACTCATGCGCCGATTCCTCCTGGACTATAAATATTATCTACGCTTAAGTATACTTGAAATAATATATAAGGTAATAATATGAATATAATAATAATTAATAATCATAAGGTAATAATATGAATATAATAATAATTAATAATCATAAGGTAAAAATATATATTTTCCAGAAAAACCCAATAACAACGGAGAACTGCCGCTGGAAATTTAAACACCCTGAGGTTTTAGAGTATGTTGGAAAAGTTCCTGATCTGAACCTCTTTGATGCTCAGTTCTTTATGGTACACTACCGCCTTGGAAACAATATGGATTGCATATGTCGAAAAGTTTTGGAACAGGCGTATCAGGCTATTTATGATGCAGGTAAAGGACCGCCGAGTGTCTTTGACACGCCGCATCAGGGCCAGACTTAACCTCTCTTTCTTCCATCCCATTAACGCTGCGGTTCTATTGCATTCTGGGCTCTTGCTTAGAGTCCGCTGAAACAGACGAACGTTCGAAGTTGCAACGCATCAGCAAAGCACCATGGTGGACCGTCTGTTCGTTTGTGCCTGAATCATGAACAAAACAAATTATTCAAACAATATCCTAAGGTCCTTTAATGAAAATTAAGCGGACGGAGGAATATAAGGCACAGTTATTATATTCTGTTAAAATACGGACTTTACTGTATCTTAGACCAAGACCTGTTTGTGTAGTAGATAGAACATTACTCCCGAGGGTAAGACTTTAGACACTGAGCTTCAGTATTACGACTGGATTATTCGAAATGCCATAATATTGATCTGTGTCATGGCAGCGAATTTATTAATCGAGTATATAACAAACTACCGGAATCCTATAAAGAGAAAAGTTTGCCAGTTTTTAAGAGAGATATTACTGACCTATTGTATACAAAAATATATTATTCCATTGACGAATATTTAAATGATGACAAAATAGAAAGCAAATATAATTATTTTAAATTTCTCCTATGTATGATTATCAATTTCTACCTTTAATCTATGACATTAATATAATATATGAAATTTTTCTTTTAATTGGCTGACATTTAAATAATATATAATCGGCTAGTTACAGTTTTGACTTTACTAGATTTTAGTAATGCCTTCAACACTGTTGACTTTGAAATTTTACTTGCTACCTTATGTTCCCTTAACATTATTTATTGTTGTTGATTTATAATTTTCTTTTTTTTATGTATTAATTTTAAATTGCATGTATAATTAATATCATCCTATGATTAAGTCTTAGTACTATTTATTATTTTTAACTATTCTTAACTTGCACGGTGACGTCAGTCAGTAGAATGTGTAAGGACTCCTTAAATATTAGTGTAACGTTTTATGTACTCACATTCTGGCAAATAAATATTATTATTATTATTATGGACAGTATTTTTTTTCTCAAAGTATTTAGGATACTTCGGTAGTTAATATGAAATCACGGGCCTAAGCCAAGTGAGTTTCATGTTCTGTTATGGGTGGATTATTTAGATCTTCTTGTAAGAATTTCCGGACAATGCGGCATGTATTTAATATTGCTGCTTTCTGCATAGTTATGTATGTGTTCTCTGGAATATTTATTATTTTAAGGGATTGTAGAAGGTGATTAGGGATTACCCCCGTACTCGATAAAACTAACGGTACAATGTAGACTTTATCCATTTTCCATAATCTAGTAATTTCTTCTTTGAGATCTGTGTATTTGTTTATTTTTTCTGTTATAGTTTTATGAAGGTTATGTGTGTTAGGTACGGCAATATCTATCAAATATACTGTTTTGTGTTGTTTGTCAATCAGCGTCAGGTCAGGTCTATTATAATGTATTGTCTTATCAGTAAGTATTGATCTGTCGAAGTATAATTTGTGGCTGGTATTCTCCAGTACAGCATTTGGTGAATATTGGTAGTATGGTGTTGTTTTTTCTGGTATGAGTTTGTGGTTGATGGCTAATTTTTGGTGAATTATTTGTGCTATTTGGTTGTGTCTATGTGTATAGTCTGTTTGTGTTAGGTTAGGACAAGCGCTAGTTATATGTTGAATGGTTTCTGGGTATCGATTGCATTTCCTACATTTGTCATTTAGGGTATTAGGGTCTTTAATTATGTGTTTTCTGAAATTTTTGGTGTTGATTACTTGATCTTGTATGGCAATCATAAATCCTTCGGTTTCTGGGAAGAGTGATCCAAATTGTAACCATTTATTCGATGCCTGAAGATCTACGTGAGGTTGTTCTAAGTCGTGTATGTGTCGGCCGTGGAGTTCTTTACTTCGCCATTTTATTATTTTAAGGTTTTCTGTCATTTTTACTGTAGTAAATTCTTTATCTTTATCAAGTATATTTAGTGGTGTGTAATTTGTGTCTGTTTCTGTTATTGCTTTATGAATTTTACAAGTGTTTGATTTTTCATAAAAGAAATTTCTTAACTTTTCGATTTGCCCTTCCCATAACTGTTTTATATCTATTAATCCTCTCCCCCCTTTTAATCTACGTAAAGCAGTTCTTTCAATAGCAGATTTTGGGTGTTGATATTTGTATTTCGTTAATGTGGTTCTTGTTCTTATTTCAATTTTGTTGATGTCTGTGGCAGTCCATTTTATTGTTCCAAAGGTATAAGTCAGTATTGGTATTGCATATGTATTTATTGCTTTAAATAGGTTTTTTGAACATAATTGCCTTTTACAAATTTGATTTAATCTACATGTGAATTCTTGTGTAAGATTTTTTTTTATTTCTGTGTGATTTATTGATTTGCCTTGCTGTAACCCTAAGTATTTATATGTGTCATTTTCTTCCATTGCTGTGAATTTAATCTGTTCCGGTGGTGAGTTTGTGTCACTACAAATACTTCTGGTACTAACTTTACCCCGGTACAAGTGAAGTGTTTTGCATTTGTCTATTCCAAAAGTCATGTTTATATCTTTACTAAATTGGGAAGTAATGTCAATTAGTTTATCTATTTCTTTCTGAGATTTAGCAAAAATCTTAATATCATCCATATACAATAGGTGATTGATTGTAGTTTGTGGTGTCAGTTTGTAGCCAAGATTTGAGTCGTTTATCAGCTGTTCTTTACATCCCATGTGTCGTTTTCTGCATCGTTTCTGTTCTTCTGCAAGTATATTATTTCGTTCAATGTGGCTATTGATTTTGTGGGTTATGCAAGATGTTATTAATTTGTAAACTGTTGGTAAACACGTTATTGGGCGGAATTGAGAGGGGTCTGTAGTATTATTACTTTTAGGGAGCATATATGTGATGCCTTTAGTGGCAAACTTGGGCAACTCTTCTGCACCTTTCAAAATGTCAGTTATAATTTTAGCTAGTATATTATGGAGAATACTTAGTTTTTTATACCAGAAATTATGTATGCTATCTGTACCCGCAGCTTTCCAGTTTTTTGTCTTCTTGGTAATTTGTTCTACGTCATAACTAGTAATAGCATCAAATTCCATCGGTTCAGTAGCTTTTAATCTGTCTTCCTCTTCTTTAATCCATTCGGCATCCTTATTGTGTGGGTTGTGTTTTTTCCATATTTCAGACCAGTAGTTTTTGAGTTCTGTTTCAGAAGGTACACCAGAAGGACTATTGTTCGCTTTTTCATTTAGTGATCTATAAAATGTTTTTTCATTTGAACTAAAAAGTTTATTGTCTTGCTTCCGTTGTAATGATTTTTTGTATCGTGCTAATCGCTGTGATTTCAGGGCTAGTTTTTGTTTTAACGTATCTAAAAATTCTTTGGGTCTACTATTATAATTTTCATGTGTGGAGTGTATCTTAGCTTTTTCTAATATGATATTGACTTTGTTAACTAACTTCCTGCTTTTATTATTGTTAATGTATTGAGTCAGTCTGCCTATATCGATTCGTAGTTTTTTAATGTCGTTTTCCAATCTAATTTGCCATGCCGGTGTTTCTTTAGACTTTTTGTTTATATAATTTTGTGTTATTTTATAGCCTAATCGTGTGCTTATTACTAACGCGCTACAATATACCAGTGTATGTATGTGTGATAAATCTGAGTCGATACTAAAGAGTTTGACCAATATTTGCTTATTAAAGATATCAACCAGCTCGTACAATTTTTTGTTTTCACGTAAGCGTGGTAGCTTAGGTCTAGCTGTTGGATCAGTTCCTGTATAGAGAGTGAGAGTTGTTTCTAATTCTTCTTTTAATTCTTGTATGACATTATGTAGTACTGATGTGGTTTGTATGTCATCGTGATCTAGGACAGAGGTGAGTGTTGGTGTTAAGAAAGTTTGAGTTGATGCATTTGATAGAGTACATGTAGTGTTAGTTGTCTGAATTGTAGGTGACAAAGGTACGAATGGTAGAGTGCAAGGGTTGATTGGTGTTGGTGTTAGAGTGTGAGGGAATTCTACTATTTCTGAGTTGTTTTCTGAATCTACTGATAGACTAGATGTGATATTGTTTTCTTCTGTTCTTAACTGTTGGGCTACTTCGGACTTAATATTCTCAATTACTTCGTCTGACAGCAGTTTATTTCTTAATATGACTCTCCTTTGGTCTGCAATTCTTTGAGCTGAAACGTTTAGCTGAGGATATTGTAATTTGAATTTGTCAAATAGTTTAGTGCAGTACATTGTCCGGTCTGTATCAAGTTTAGTTATGTAAAAATATGTACGCATGATGAATGTATTTATTTGATCGTTCCATTTCATGCGCACTCTAGGTTTTCCAGCTTTGGTGGTCGCAGGCTGGATGACACATGTCTCCTGCGAAGCATCCTCAGCTGGGGTTACTGCTGTGCTATTGCTTCTACTACTCCTGGTACTCCTACTCTCGGCTGTAGTCCTTGAGGACATTCCCCTACCCCCCGCGTCCCCGACTCCCGCCCAGTCGCCCAGCCGGGAGCCACTGGCTAGCATACTGTCACGTCCGTGGCCAGCAACAGACGCGCCCCGACGATTTCCCTCGGGCAGCGGCCCTATACGTAATTTACTTTTCCTTGTCTCCATATTGATGGGTTACCTTATCCTTGTTAGCCGTGTAAATGACTTTTATTGTACACGTTGCCCGCCCCCCACGAGGTCTGATGTTCGACTCGGGCGTAAGGTAGGATTTCGGGGGGCTTATTATTATTATTATTATCAGTTTTGTCACTTTCAAAAGTAAAATGCTACTTAAATTAATGCTGCCAAAAACATAACTTTAATTTCAATTGAATTGTTGTAATTTGATTACAGGTATTAGTCCTGAAGAGTTAAATGGCAAAAAAATTGGAGTGTATGTAGGGTGTGGTTACTCAGACTCTGAGAAAGCTTGTTTCTTCAATAACTGTGTTAAAAATGGTCTTTCCTTAACTGGGTACGTTATTTTACTTTTTCATTGTTAATCGTAGCTTAAAAAAAAGAAAAATATATTTTAATTCTTTTCCTTTTGTAAGTGTTCTAGGAGTTTAGCAAACTTAAACTTTATTGTCTATGTCCCGATCTCAACGTATAAAGCTGGTTGTTTCAGTTTGTTTGTATTCATTGACTATAGTCATTTTAATTACAGTGGCAATAGAAGCATGTTTGCTAACCGTATTTCGTACTGGTTGAACGCGAAGGGTCCCTCCATGAGCTTGGATCAGGCCTGCTGCAGCTCGATAAACGCCTTGGAGTCAGGGTGTGACGCAATACGAGATGGCTTATGCGAGGCTGCTATAGTGGCTGGATGTAGTCTTTGCTTGCATCCGCAGAATATTGTGCATTATCAGAGGTAAATAAATACAACTACATAAATATCAAAATGTGTCGCAACGCCATAAACGTCAAATAATCTCGTGAAGATCAAGACCTGAATGAATTTATGTTTCTAGATTAATGACAATGAGTGCAGATGGAAAGACAAGATCGTTCGATAAAAACGCAAATGGATTCGTCAGGTCCGAAGCCATTAATGTACTGTTCCTCCAAAAAGCTAAAAATGCTCTTAGGTAATTTTACGTTCATTATTTTATACGTGTAGTAATCAAAGCTAAAAATAAAAGTTATTTATAGAGCTTACGCAGAAGTAGTCCATGTAAAATCCCGTTTTACTGAACTTATAAATGGAGAGACTGGACCAGAATATGGATTTAATAGAAATGTTTCAACAATAACTGATTATCTTAATGAGTTCTACAAGGAAGCGGGTGTTTCGCCTAAAGCTGTTAAATATGTTGAGGCGTTTGGCATTGGTAAATATAATTATTATTTTAGTGTTCTATTTAGATCACTATACAACGTAATACCAAAGTGTTTCTAAAGCAAGAGAATTTGAAGATTTCGAAGACTTAAGTCTTAAACATTCTTTCTATGAAAAAAAATAAAATTCATAATTTTGTGTTAGGTATACCAGATGCTGACAAATCTGAACTTGAAGCAATATCTGAAGTGTTTTGCAAAGAAAGAAAAGAACCACTGTTGGTAGGAAGCGTTACGTCTAACATTGGGTACAGTGAGGGTGCCACAGGATTATGTGCTATTACAAAGGTTTCTATTATATAAGAAAAGCTCTTTAAAATAAAACGGATCGACTAGCTTTTTATTATGAAGTTGCTGTTATGAATTATTTGCAATCATATTAAAAAATATTAAAATCTATGAAATGATTATAATTTTTGTGTAGGTGTTATTAGGCTACAACACTGGTAAACTAGCAGCCAACCTTCATAGTGATAATCCAAGAGACGATGTAGATGCAATAAAGAAAGGAAATGTTCTTATTGTTAACGAAAATATAGATTTAAATCCATCATATACAGCTATTAACAACATGTCATTCACTGGAGTAAACGCTCACGTTCTACTTAAAGGATTTAATAAACCTAAAGTAAGTAAGGCAACCCATTAATCTTTAAAATTGACTTAACAAATATCAAGAATTTTCTATTTATTAAAGAAACGTGCAAGCAGGCAAAAATTTAACTTTTTTCAGGATTTATACCGTTATAAGTCGAATATTCCCCATCTAGTAGTCGTTTCTGGTCGTCAAGAGACGTCTGTGACGAAGATTCTAAATGATTTAAAGTCTAGACCTATAGACCCAGAAGAGCTTGGACTTCTTCACAATATATCCGAGACTAAAATCTCTGGACATCTGGGCAGAGGATATACTATTTTGGGTAAAAAATAATAAATTTTAATAACAATAAAGTTGGAAAAAATCTGAGAAACTTATTTGGCTGTTTTTAAATATCAGATACAAACGAAAAGATGGAAACAATCAGCTTGAGTGAGAAAGCGGAATATTTCGACACATCTCGTCGTCCTCTTTGGTTCGTGTACAGCGGAATGGGGTCACAGTGGTTGGGTATGGGGAGACAGCTGATGAGGATACCTATATTTGCCAAAGCTATAGAGAGGTAAGTTCAAATAAATATTGTTTATATGAACACAGTCTAAATAAATCACGTCTTTAATTGGGCAAAAAGTGGTATGTTTAATTAGATAAATCAACTATTGGACTTATCGAAAGCGGTTGTACCTAATGGATAGATTTTATCTTTATTTACAGGTGTCATGTAGTTCTTGAGCCTAAAGGGGTGGACATCATTCGTATAATAACGGGAAATGATCCAAAAATATTTGATAATATTTTAAACTCCTTTGTTGGTATTGCTGCCATTCAGATTGGTCTCACTGACATCCTTCGAGAACTTGGCATGGTTCCTGATAAAATAATTGGTAATTACGTCTCTAATGCATTCAAAGCTTTTATGGCAGAATTAGTAGTGAAATGGAAAACCGTATTTTGTGTATCACTATGAATAATAATTATACTATTATTAATAGGTCACAGCGTAGGAGAGTTGGGTTGCGCATACGCAGATGAGTGTTTAACTGCGGATGAAATGATATTATCATCGTACAGTCGTGGACTTGTTTCCGTAGAGACTCCATTTATTTTTGGTTCTATGGCCGCAGTTGGGATGGGATATCAAGAGGTGACATTATAATACATATTTTATACACTTTTTAAAGTGATATCTGTGGCCTTCTCTTTTACGGCTACAATGAGACACTCCAGATTATATTTTGCGCCAATTTTATCATTGGATGGAAATAATTTTAATCTTCTTTTAATATTTTGTATTTGTTATCAGATTCTCAAGATTCTTCCTCCCGAAATCGTAGTTGCATGTCACAATAGTCCAACATCATGTACAATATCTGGTCCTGCACAAATCATGTCAGAGTTAGTATTCCAACTAACAACAAAACGAATATTTGCAAAGGAAGTACCGTGCTCCAATATTGCTTATCATTCAAAGTATATTGCTGAGGCTGGTAAGATAAACAATCATATACTCAATTTCTTAGAAGCATCACATTAGAGTCACATCAAATTACTACAATTTTTTATCACTTACTTTCAGGCCCTGGTTTATTAAAATATTTGAAGCAAGTGATTAAGACACCAAAGTTACGTTCTGGACGTTGGCTGTCTACCTCTGTGCCAATGGAAAAGTGGAATGAGCCTGAGGCAATGTATTCGTCAGCTGAGTATCACACTAACAATTTATTGGTAAGTTATAAATACATTTTTACATTTTATTGCCTTCATAATATATACTTTTACACATTTAGCAATTATTTTTTTGCTATCATGGGAACAGGTGAGGTAACATATAGACCTTTTAGTTCAAAATTTTATCTTGCAAGAATTTTTTTCAGAATCCAGTACTTTTTGAAGAAGTATCGAAACTGATTCCGTCTAATGCTGTGGTGGTAGAGATAGCTCCGCATGGGTTATTACAGGCGATCTTAAAACGTTCTCTGCCTACCTCGTGCACCAATGTATCACTCACTCAACGAGACAATACTGATCCTGTGCGCCATTTGCTCGAGGCTGTGGGCCAGTGAGTATTTAACTATATATATTCTTTATTGCACAGAAATAAATAAATACAAATAAAAATGTTACAATACATCGTAAATAATAGATCTCTTCCAGCCAACCAATGAATTTGTGTGATAGAGCAAGATCGCGGATATTGTAGTGCAAACAAGGTTTTATGAAATATAAATACTAAAGATAGCTGAAGTAATAACTAATATATAGATACATAAACTCCCTGAACACACCTTTTTTCATAAGTTCTTTTAATGTCCTTTTGAATACTTTTTTTACTTATATAGAACTGGCAGCTTTAGAGAACAATATTTTATGAATTAATTTGTATAATACAGCCAAAATTCGAAAGTAAGACGGCCAGGAACTCTTAAGGATCTTCATTTGGATCTCTCATTAGTCATAAATTTTCATTTAATTTTACGAGGAGACCCGGCTCAGCGGTTGTCATGATGATTATGATGATGACACTATACATGACTTAGAATTATTAAGTGTTCTAAGTCTTTTGAACAATTCAATTCAAATTTTGTTTAAAATAGTAAAATAACATTTGCAGATTGTTTATGGTTGGATATAATCCTTCAGTGAAGGCGCTCTATCCTAGGATTGAGTTTCCTGTCTCTAACGGAACGCCAATGCTATCCCATTTAGTGGATTGGGCTCATAATGAAAAATGGTATATATACATGTAGTTATTTAACATTTAGAATTCAATATCATCAAAATATATTGTGGTAACCAAATAAATTTTATATTCAAAGTTTTGCAAAACAAATAATCTACTGTAGTTAATCATTAAAACTAAAATAAAAACTTTCTGCTATATTTTAGGAATATACCATTATTCGTATCTGTTGATGAAAGAAAAGCAGCAGCCAGCAACTTTATCATTTCCACATATGATGATGAATATAATTATCTTAAAGGACACGTTATTAGAGGTACTAATTTTGATGCTAATGCATAACTTTGATACAATTTTGATAAGGCAGATAATGCTCGAAAAACTATAATAATAATAATAAGTTAGCTAGTTATACTTTAACAAAATTACTCCAACATTTGATCGAACATATTGTATATATGTTATCACTGTTTTTCATTAGAAGCAATATTTTCTTTTGAATGTTCATTATTGTTATTATTTGTATTTGCAACACGTATCAAATGCTTACAGAAACCAACATGTACCCATTCTCGGCTTCTCTAGTCGCTATTTGGGACTGTCTGTGTATGTCACTGGGAAAGTCCCGCAAAGAAGTATCAGTTCAAATAAATCAAGTTCACTTCCATGCACAACCGATTTTGGGAGAAAAAGTTAAGGTCCACCTCAGATTGCACATTCATAGAGGCAGCGGACGATTTGAGGTCTGTGCACCACAGTCGCATTAATATTTTTTTTTATGGAAAATTAGAGACAAACGAACAGACGATCGATATCATCCATGAGTGATGGTAACCACTTAGTGTGTAGGTATAGTGGAACACACACTGAGTGGCTACCGTCACCAATGGATATCGGCAATACAAGAATACCTTGAAAATTGAGGAACTAGAATTTAAGTAAAATTCACAACAATAACATTACTAAATAATGATGAAATAATATAATCGTATAAATGATTCTTATATTTAGGTGATGGATGGCACAATGATGGTGATCACTGGTTTTATAACAGTACTAGAAAAAAAAGAAGCAAACAATAATAAAGTCAAAGATAGTAATGATATAACTCTTAATTCGGAAGACATTTACAAGTTGTTTTACATAAGGGACTATCATTACTCGTAAGTATACAAAATAAAACCAAAATGAGAAACAGAAACATATATAAACAATTTTTTTATATAATTTGCAGAGGGTATTTCCAAAGCCTACATAGTGCAAACACATCTTTAAATAATGCAAAGGTTTTATGGAATGACAATTGGGTAACATTCTTAGATGGTATATTACAATTGAACTTCTTGCGGAGTGATCACGACACCGTTTCTCAGCTAAAGTATATAAAAAATATAAATATTGATGTCGGAGAGCATAACCACTACATCAATTCTTTAGATGGAGGTTCAAAACTCATAACAGCTCATGTTGATGAATTGAAAGATTCTACAAGGTATGTAATTGAATATTCGTTTTTGGGATGTTGTTCTTAGCCAAATAGCCTAATCATATTTTTTTTCAGGTGCGGTGGAATATTCATGCAAAATATCAGATTAAACAATTTGCCGTCGACAAATAAAACTTTACCAATAATGAATCCATTAAAATTTGTACCGCATTTTTCAAACAATACAATTGATGTAAGTATTTTAAATAAAATTTACAATATAATGTAGCTTTACAAAATATTAATTTTAATTATTGTTTTAAAGGAAGCGTCCATTATGTTAATATACCTACAAGCAGTAGCCGAAAATTTAAATAAAGATGTAATTAATGTAATAAAAATAAGTGTTAAAAACAAAGTAGAAGATACAAATACTACACTAAAAAACATAATGCGCAATTTCACTAATAAAACATTTAAATTTATCGTAATTAACAAGCATGAAATTAATGTTAACACATTTGAGAATATTGATCTGTTGTTGATTGAAAATCTGTCTACAGATGAATATGTAAGTATTTCTAAATTTCTAAGTATTTGTAAATTTTACAAAGGTTTAAATTTAATTACAATTATAAAGCATCTAGAACTAGATTTATATGTTTCATTTTTTTTAGATGTGTCGAACTTTCTACAAAATTCTTGATAAAAATACATTTATCATCAACAAAGAAGTCTCTAATAAAAATTCAATGCATCCCCCTCTTCTATATCGAGTAATGAATGCTCATAATAGTGGGACCTCACAAATTGAACTAATAAGATGGCGCCCGACAAGTTACGAAGGAGCTAGCGTTATATCTATTTATTCTCCATCAGATCTCAAAACTTTTTTCTCTACGGTGAAAAGTCTTCCAGCAAAACATCATTTGACAATATTTTCGTCATATCCTCCATTATCTAACTTAAAAGATATTATTTTGGAACATAGAAAGAAGCATGATATTTCGTTGTTAATGATAAAGTCTCAGAATAAATTTGAAGAAAATATGTTTAATACCGGTTTGGCATTTAATGTTATTATTGATGTAAGTATATAATTGATGAAGATCTCTTATGTTATTGGATTCTGTTTACAATCTCAAATGCCGACAATAAATTTTTATTAAGTTGGTAACGGTTTACCCGTATGGGGACGGGTTAGAATACAATTCCCCTCTGCCGCTGGGAGAGCATCTCGTAAGAGCCGAGTAACCCAGCACCCCCTTGGTGGTAGGGGATCTGTTCCCTGACTGGCTTGCGACCACCAGCATGCGAATCCGACCGCCAAGTGTCACAGACGCGTTCCGGTCGAGCTGCAGGTGGGCCAGATATGTGTTACCCCCTCCCTCTCCCATCCCATTAATGCTGTGAATCAAGTGGACTCTAGACTCTTGCTCAGGGTCTGCTGAAACCGCAGCCCATTTTTTCTTCTCTCCCCCTCTCCACTCTAGCTTCGAGGATGTAACGCATCGACAAACAAAGAGGGTATATCTTGTTTTGTCGATAGCCATGAGCGAAGGTGGCCACTTACCATCAGGTGGGCCATCTGCTCGTTTGCATCTAATGTACCATACAAAAAAACGGTAAAATATTTTTTTTATTTTAATTATTATTATATTTAATTTAAAACGCCTAATTTAGGACTTGATCGGTGGGGAGTACAACCTCCCAATACAAGAAACTATGACAGTTAAAGGAGGTTTGATGCTAGAAACTGCTTGTTATGGTGACTTGAATTCACTCAGATGGGTCCATGTTGCTGAATCTTCCGAAGTCGGGATTCCAGTGACGGTATGTTTTAAATTAGTTCTTGTTAATTGCACAAAACTGAAACTAATATAAAGTAGGCTATTTAAAAATAAAATAATAAAGGGGAAAACGGATTTTATATTTGTAGGTACATTATGCCGGCCTAAGTACTGTCGATGCAAAAAAAATGTGCGGCGTTATTGCAACTACAAATAAAAAGCAAAATTTATGCGGGATGGAATTTAGCGGAATTGTTGATGGGTAAAAATAGTTAATGCAGTTGTTTTATTATTGAAAATATAACTAAAATAATAATTAAGTTCGTAATATTCTATACATAAATAAAGGAATAACTAAAATTTAAAATTATTTTTAAGGACTGGTACTCGTATAATGGGATTAGTGGAAGGTGGTGCATTTAATACCAGAATAAAAGCAAATCTAAACATGATCTGGCCTGTTCCCGATTATTGGAGTCTGGAGGATGCTGCGACAGTACCTTTAGCTTATTGTCTCGCTTTTTACTGTTTGGTAATTTAGGACACTGATAAAGTTAGAGAAATTGAAGGTAACTTAAGAATTGGATCCCATAATAAGTTAAAAATACATCTGTGTATCAGGCTATCAAGAGTAACTTATGCTCCGGCATGAGGATCTTCATCCATGGAGGCGCTGGTGCGCTTGGTCAAGCGCTCATATCTGTTGCTCTGGCGTATAACTGTGAAGTTTTCGTGACAGTGAGCAGTCTCAGCAAAAAACACTTCCTACGACGACTCTACCCACAACTCAGAGGTTAGATCGAAACACTGTAACAATACTGCTAAAAGATTTGATATTTTTCAAAATCATAATGAGATGAGACTTTTATATAAGTACTTTACATATTATACTGACGATGTCTTTGTTAATGTTGCTGTTGTTTTAATTACAGATGACCATATAGGAAACTCACGTGATAACAGTTTTTGCGATATGGTGCTAACCCTTACTAAAGGAAAAGGCTGTGACATTCTAATATGCACTGTTAAGAGAGAACTCAGAAGTGTAAGATTTTTTAATTAAAATATTTATGTAGTTTCTTTTATATCTAAGATTTTTAACATTGGTCTTTTATTGTAGGTGACGTTGAAATGTTGTGCAACGTTCGGAGTCACTATAGATACCGGACTATTGCAAGATAAAGAAGATTATAATCTCTGTATGGATTTCATGTGTAATAGTAGATCTTACACTACTGTTGATATAACTTCTTTGTTTACTCCCGGAAATATTGATAATTTAAAGGTTAGAAGAGGCATTGATGTTTTCTGTTTTAGGTCCTAATCGTGTTATGGTACACCTATAAAAGGAGTATATTATATTATGGTGTAAAGGAGTATATTATGGTTGAAGAGTATCTATAATTTTGTTTCTAGCCACCCGGAATTTATATAATAATAACCAATGTTTGACATTCACATCCTTTTTTTTAGCACCTTCAATTAATATTAACTGAAGGGATTGCTAAAGGTATAGTACGTCCTCTTACCAGAGTGACGTATGCTGCCAGTGATGTTACCCATGCATTCAATTTGCTAACTAACAGTCTTCATAGAGGTCGGGTGTTGCTTAATTTGAAAGAAATTGGGCCTATTATGCAGACCAGGTAAGTTATAGTGATCTAACTCTATTCAAATAAATTAACACCCATGAAAAGAATCTTTCAATAGTCAGTAAAAATATTTTTTTTTTCAGGATAAAATGTTCGTCAGAGTTAAATCATTTTGTAGTATCTGATGACGATATTCTTGGAATACAGTTGGCAGAAAGATTAATAAGTCGTGGAGCTAAAAAACTATATTTACAGTGGAGATATTCTTCCAATATCCTTGAATTTAGAGCAAGGTTATTAATCTTATTAACTTCTTCTTAAGAAACATTGTAAATATATTTACATCATGAAACGAGTGTGCTATTTACAGGTTATGGGAAAAGCAGGGGATCAACGTAAAAATTTCATATGATAATATTATAGATGCAAATACGGCTCAGGTCTTAATTGATAAGATCACAAATTCTGCCTCTATAGAAGGTATATATTTACTTGCAAGGGAAGAAAACTATGCAAATAAGGTAGAAAGTATTTTAAAACAACTGACTTTAATGGAACAAGAACTGAATCCTTTCTTGAAGTAAGTGTACAAGGTATCTTCACTGTAAGATTTTTCAGTTCAAAAGTTTCTTCACTTTAAGATTAGCAATGTAAAGACAACGCTTGTTGAAACACGTATATACATGTATTATGTAATGTTGACTAAATTTTTAACAATTGAAGCCTCGGTACTATTAAAATATGTTTTTATTTAGATATTCGGTAATAGTAAATGTTGACAAGAATATGGAAGAAAAGAGATGTAATCTCGTGCCTCAGGAACATATGCCGGTGATGGTTAATTTGCCGAATTTGAAACAAGTAAGTTTTACTTGTCTATTATTATCAGCTATAACACAATAACAAAAAAAAATATCTATAGCCTCCATGGTTTGGTGATAATATCCGATTTTGCGTCAAATGTTTCCATAAAAAAACTTATCGACACTGCATTATACTCGTAAATCTGTTCAAATTAATAATGTTTAACATAATTTTATCAACAGTTCAATGATTCTCAACAATCGAAAAATCTCATTTCTGCTCGAGAAGCGGTTGACGCAGTTGAATTCGCATTGACGTCACAACAACCTGTAAGGGCTTTAACTTGGACTACACCAAAACCCAATATTTTGGACTTTATTCTTGATATGTCTGGTATAGTATAATCATTGTTAATATGACTTTATTTATTTACTATACTATATATGAAATTTAATATTTTTTTAAAACATTACTAACAGTTTGGATTACAAACTATTAGAATTCTAAGAAAGCTAAATGCTTGTATTAGATGTAGACTCACGACTTTATCACCATGAAGTCAATGCCCTAACATATCGTCTAGACACTATCTGGATATACCATATATACCAATCATTGGAGATTTTAACTATTTATTTAAAATTGAATTTGCCCAATATTGGGTGCCAATCTAAAAAGAAAAGGGGGCACATCACATTTTTTAATTTCTTGATTATTAAAAAATGTGATTTTTTTTCTTTGATATTGATGTTTGTAAAACATTTATTAATTGCAGGAGTTTGTACAGATAATATAACTAGGAAAACTCAAACTTTACGTGATCTGGGGGTAAATGCTTCAATGTCGGAAGTAATACAGTCATGCTTGCGAGATACTTATAATATGTCGATGTCTCAGGATGATATATTGTTTTTAACTATAGAAGAGTAAGTATTTATATATATATTAAAAAGTATCGTAACTAACCATGTGCCTCGCTATTTTTGGAATTAATAAAATTATTTTGATGTGCTTAGTTTTACTGTTATTCGTTGAAATAGCATGGACTAAATGACAATCAAAACAATTTTAGATCTAACGAGAATGTAAATTAAACTTTCTGTCAGACTCGTACTAGTAATTATTAATTTCGTTTCAGTATAAACAATTTAGAGAAGAAAATATCATCTCATAATGAAATAGATAAAGAGGGATTACATACATTTTTCTCGTACTTGGACAAAGATGAACTTCAAGCGACTACGAAAATTGTACTGATGCCAACTTTGATTAAAAATATTGATTTGGTAAGAATAAAAAAGTATATAAGATATGTCAGGTGTGGGGTTCGAACCCACGCTCCCTCTCGGGAACCAGAGCTTAAATCTGGCGCCTTAGACCACTCGGCCAACCTGACTGTTGTAGAGTGATCAATATCGTCGTACTAGTTCGAATCACAATGCTGACGAGTTTATAATTATTTGATTGACACAAATCACTTTAATGTTTAAATAACAGTCATAAAAGAAAGCCTTGAATAAAAAGATGTGGATTCAATTCCTACACAGCAAATTTCAGTAGTTGACATATCGATATTACAATTATGTTATTACAGTTTTCTGATGAATTTGACATGAGCCAGATATACCTTTGCATCATACCAGGAATTGAAGGACATCACGGAAGATTCAGCACTATTTGTGAGAGACTGAAGTTACGAGCATTAGTATTGCAGCCTGGGTACGAACGATATGATGAAAGTTGGAGAGAACTCGCAGAAAGATTAGTTCAGGTTTGTCCGCTTTCGAATTGTTTTTAAGGACTAGAAAAATTTTAACAAAAAACATTTTATTTTGTTGATGTGTGTTGTGAGGCCAATGATTACTTGTTAGATTATCTAATAATCTTTCAGGTAATGTTAAAGAAAAATAATGACTCTAAAAGATTCCACCTTCTTGGATACGAGAGTGGAGTGCTCGTGGCTTTAGAAATGGCAGCAATACTTGAAGATAATGGTAACTATTGATTATTATTATGTTTTAATAAAGCAAACACAAATATTAAGTCAAGCTTCAATGTGTTTCAGGATGGATCGGCACTGTCTACTGCCTCGGAGGCTCACCTGATGATATATCCAATATATTCAACGATGAATTAAAAATGTGTAAAACCGAAGAAGATTTACAGATTGCAGTCGCTAAACATTTATTTACAATAATGACAGAAGACAATACAAACGAATTAGACAATATGTTAGAACGTGCAAAAACTTGGAAGGAAAGAGTTGACACAACTGTGATGGCTCTTAGAGGACGTGTTGGATATTCCATACAATTCACTAAAGAGCTTATTCAAGCTACATATTTAAGGATTAAACAAATGTGTAATTTTAAACCGAAACCACTAATTTTAAAGTCGTTACTTGTGTCAATATCTCATCAGACCAATACCAACTCTTTGAACCAGTACTCAGAACAACCAGTAATAGAATATAATCTGAAAACTCGATTCTCAAATTTGACTCAGGATCTGCAATGTGCTGCAATTATAAATCGACATCTTGAATCGGATATCCTGCAAGAGTTCGATAACAGTGACTCATGTGACATGTATCTATTGAACTCAAAATTGTTAATGATGTCTGATCAATGATCAATGTAAACTTTTGTTTCGAATATTAAAGTGTTTTTGATTACATACATTTTTGTTACCCAAAGTAATCTTATCTTTATGATGATATTTGGATCTTTACATGTTTGTTACTTAATCACACAAAAACGGCTAAATGGATTTTAATGAAATTTGGCACACAGATACTTTGTAATATAGATTAATTCACATACATAGTTTTTTATCCCGGACAAATAAGTACACGTGTTAAATTGCCCTTATTGCAATATCTACTTCTCTGAAGAGCCGTTGCCTATTCTGTAATTTTTTTTGTACGTTTATGTTTAATAAAATATATATATATTTATTATTTCTTTATTAACAAATAAAGTGGTATACTAATCTAGATAATATGAATTTGTTTCCTATAAAGTGGGCGATAATTCCACAGTTGTGATTGATTCTGCTTCTAAAGTTAGAGGTAATTCTTGTCCATTTATTTTCAATAATACATCCTGAGAGTAACCGCTGAAATTACAATAAAGGTTATAAACATATGATATATCTGGAATAACACAAATCTACAAAAATAAAATCTTTTCTGTCTATCTCATATCTATCATTTTAAAGTGCAGCGAGGCCATAAAGATCATTTTTCAAAACTGATTCCGAGTATGTAATGGAACTTTCAATCAATATAAAAAGTTATTTTTAACTATAAATTAAACTTACTCATTGTAGATAACAACAACGATGGTGTCTTGCGGAGTCAAAAAAGCGACGTAGGTAAAATAGCTCTGTCCTAATTTTTCGAATTCATTACTGTGAATAAAAAACAAATTAGCTATAAAATATATTATCAAATATCTGGTCGAAATTCAGCCGATTTGTTGGTACGTTTTAATTTCTTTTTGTTGACAATAAGGAAAATTTAACTCAAATTTCTGTCTGCTCCCATCTAAGCTACAAAAATTCGTCAGAGGCTGGACTTAAATGTCTTTTCTGAACTATGTATTTTCGATAAAAAATCGACTACGAATTCATTAACGTATATTAATATACCATTTACTATCGATAAAACTTACATTTGAGCCTCTTCAAAACTAGATAACGATTTCGTCAAAACACTAATCCTCTTGGATCCTCTAGGAATAAACTTGGTGAAGTGACCAAAGGCGTAAAACATCGGCTGTTTATAGAACTCATCCTTTTCTGCATCCACAATGATTGGAGAGTCAACGTAGTTTTCTAACCAAGTCGGTCCCCCTTTTTTATCCAAACACATATTCCAATCCACCCATCCTACTATATTGTAGTTGAGATCCTGCAATATCGTAATGATGGATTAAATTTAATTGAATAAGTTACATACCGCTTTTAATTAACATCCAATAATAATTGAGTATAGTTCTGTGTTTTTGCCCGATGACTTATTACTGGTTAAAAGCTAACACAATCAGGCAAATGCTTAAATCCTACAACGAGCAAATAACTTTCATTCAACAATGAATGACTTTCTCGCGGGTTGTTCCTCAATTATTTACAAAATAAAAACTGATAACAAAAAGCTGTCGTTAAATTGTGTCAAAAATATGTTTAGCGTTGTCTGGGCACCAACCTTGTATCTTTGTTAAAAATAATAACTTATTACTATTAGCTTTTTATTACTTACTAATTGCAAAAGTGCCGTGGTGATTTTTTCCAATCGATTAATACTTACTTACCTCAAGTATATCCGAAATGTATTCTTTAGCTCTACTCCAAGATCCTAGGTTAACATGGGATAAATCATTTGATGCCCCACCTAAACATTCAATAAAATATAAGTTTAAGTAAATAGAAGACGGTTCAACCGAAGGAAGGGGAGGGGGATCAACTACCTAATCCTTACAGAAAAAAAAGCCTAACATCTATTGATACTTATACCTTAGGCAATATCCTATCTTATATCCTCGGCTCGCCTCTGGGTTCACTCTTGGGTTCAACAATACAAGAGCATTACAAGAGGGTATGTCGTATCTGCCAAATTTTACCTGTACAGCCTTCTGTACTTATGACGAATTTGTCTGAGAATTGTTCGGATAAACTTCGCAGTATAGTTCCTGGTGCTGTGAATTGGTCTGCATAATAATGAAGTGCTATTCCGTCAATATCCTTAATAATATCTCTTTTGGTCTGCTTAATCTGAAATTACAAACATATTTAATACACGTTCCAAATATATAAAAAAGTACATTATTTTATGCCTCGAATGAACTATTACTACTACTAAATATTGCTTTTACTTGAAGAAGTGTCATCGTTACTTCAGTTTCACTATTCACTATATCAGTTACCTTAGTTCCTTTATTGATCTCCTCATTAATGATTTGATCATACATATGAACTTACCTCTTCATCACCCGATAAGTAACACTGAGAATTCTTACCAGTCCCAGTTTGCACTCAATATTATGTTCTCAATAGGCGCTGATATGCTACCCTTGCTCAAACCATGAAATATTAAAATTTAATAAAAATTTGAATTTGTAAGATATTAATAGTATATTTCGAAATAAGTGCAAAGAGAAAAGAAAGGCTCATTTTTTACTCGGAACGAAGAGTAAATTTATTACTACCGAAAATACCTACTATATAATTATTCCTTCCTCCATTAATTTAGAAATTCGCACTGAATGAATGAACACGCCAGAAAATTTGTTTTATTTTCATGTATGTAATGGAAATATTATAGATATTGTCAAAAAATAAATCTGTATATCTTACCGAAAACATCCACAATGGTAACGCGTAACGCTGATCGTCGACAGCCAATACTTTAATACCTTCTACAGAACAATTCCTTATGGTAGGTATAAAATAATCTGCTAAAAAGTTTATCTAAAAAACGAAAACAATAAATATTACTCTCTTACTTCCTACTAATATTATAAATGTGAAAGTTTGTATTTTTGTAAGTAAGACACTAAAATAAAGTTCTCAATCAGTGACTAATGGCTCTCCAAAAAAAATAAACAAAAATGACACGAATAATTTAATAATTTACATATTATAGCGTATAATTAAGTAACATAAAGTAATACCATTTGTATGCCATTCCAAGACAAAAACTCCTGTTTTTATCCACCTAGCAGATAAGTTAGAGGTTCATTTCCAATTGACATTCCCCACATCTTTATGCCATGTTGTTGCATAAGTTCAGCAAACCTAACAACCAAAATTAGAATTTAAAAACTCTTAAAGAGCTTTAAAAGGTAACAACATTTAACATTAAGTTTAAAGCATAGAGCGAACTCATACATTGTACTGTTAATTAATGGATTATAGTCTATACACAGACCGACAGTCTATATGCAGACTCCTGAGAGTTATACTTTAGATATAGAGATACAGAATTACTGATTTAATTCTCGCGATGTAATACCACTTCCCCCGGATCGCCGTACGGCGTAGACGTGTTTAACCTGCGTTAAATTATAATGTGAAATTTTAATTCAAAATTAATTTTAAATAAAGTGTACAGATTAATAGGCCTGCATAATACAAGAGGATATTCTACAAAACTAATATACGACACCTCCTTGCCTACACGCCTAGTACCAGCAGGCCGTCATTAGCTTCCAGCAGCAACTATCCGCCGCACGCCATCACTGTCTAACTCATAGACGCCGCGCGTACGCATTTACCGACTATAATTAATTCAAGCCCCGCCCTCTTGCTTTGCTCATACATACCTCGCCTACTATTGCTAGTGTGCGTCGAGTGGCGGACCAATGAAGATAATACTATCTATGATCGCCTAGTACATTCCGGCTCAACGTCCCGCCTTACTGTGAATTATTGACCAAACGCTGTCAAATGCGTATGCGCTTATTTGCACAAACGGAGTTGTAAAAAGAGCAGCTTTAAATCACTCAACATAAGGTCACTTTAGCGATGGACAGCAGCAGAAATAAATCTAGCTCTGACGCAGATATCAATCTTTAGTGCCGCTCCGATGTGACCCCGCCAAATTTTGTTGGTTTTCGGAATTAGATAGGTACATTTAAGTCAAAAATAAGGGATATGATAAGCACGCTTTTTTGTACGCACATAAAAGAACTACAAAAAAATTCCCAGGAGGATATGAGTAGTAAATGAAATAACTTTGAAACATGCATCGTGCATGCAGATGTGTTAGAAAGTTAGAAACAGACAGTGGAGTTAGAAAATTTTCTAATTATTATAAAAATGCGGATAACATTTTAGACTCCTTGAATACACACGTATGTACTCTAAAAAGACATAAAAACATAATTATAACTGGTGACATAAATATAAATTTAATAGAAAGTGGAAACGAAAAATACTATGAGAGCAAAAACCGTGAAAATTACTTAAACGTATTGACGTCCCACGGCCTACTACCAGGACACTTATCTCCCACTAGAGATAATAGTTGCCTAGACCACTTTGTTATAAAAATTGATAAAAAAGACACCTGTGCATACATAGCCATCTTAAATACTACCATAACTGACCGTCATTTGATACTACTTAATCTTCAAAAAATTAAATCTACAACAATTATTTGTAAAACTAAAACTATAACAGATTATAATATGACACTCAAAACACTTGCATCAAAAAATCTTTCCATCTTACTTTTTAGTGATAATCCTGACTTTATAATCGAAAAACTTACAAATAAAATTAAAGAATCTTTAAATGAAAATACCAAAATAATTAACTTACCCAAAAATAAACCCACAATAAAACCCTGGATTACACCAAGTATCCTAAGTTGTATAAAAAACCGAAAAAAAAATGCAACACAACTTAAGATCTGATCCACACAATGAAAATTTAAATATAACATAAAAAAGATATCGCAATTTCTGTAATAAACTTATTAAAAAACTATAACGACAATTTGATAGAGGTCAATTAATAAAATCTACAAAAAACTCGAAAACAATTAAAGATATTTGTAAAAAAATTAAAGATATTACTCTAACACAAGTAAAGACCGACAACACAAAACTACTAAATCTTAAATGGTCTCCTATTGAATCCGTTGATTTTGTAAATGAGTATTTCGCAAGTATAGGAAAAAAACTCGCAGAAAATATTCTACGAAATAGCCATTCACAACCAATAGACGACTCATCTAATTTACATTCAGTTCGCTCATCCTTTGTTTTAGTGAACACCACTGAGAAGGAAGTTTTGGAGATGCTCTAAAGCTTAACGTCTAACAGTGCTCCGGGATGGACAAAATTTCGACAAAATTCTTTGCCTGCGATTTCGAAACTGTTAGAGAAAATGATGAACAAAAGGTTAACTAATTATCTTAACAATTTCAACATCATATCAATCTCACAGTACGGCTTTAGACGTGGCAAATCAACTGAGGACGCGGTACTCTCATTAAGCTCTGAAATTGTTGATAGTCTTGATAAAGGAAGAAAGACACACTTTCTAGATCTAAAAAAGACCTTTGACACCGTCTCTGTTCCCATTCTTATAAAGAAACTTGAGAAAATAGGTATCAGAGCTCCTTTAGCACTTTTCAAGGACTACCTAAGTGACCGTAAACAGAGAACGAAGGTTAGAGATCACATTAGTCAGGAGACTCACATAACCTACGGCGCTCCACAAGGAAGCGTCTTATCAGTGATCTTGTTCCTTGTCTGTATAAATAATCTCTGTAACATTTAAATTCAAAACGGAAAGATTTTGTCCTATGCTGACGACACTACATTGATTTTATCGGATTCCTCTTGGGATGACGTGCGTCGATCAACAACCAAAAGAGGATTTTTTTAATAAAACTACATAATTGTAGCGACCAAGATAATAAATTCAAATGTCCTACAATTGAAAAAGTAGCATCCTTCAAATATCTAGGTATTATAATACATCAGAGTTTGTCGCGGACCGTGCATATCGAAACATTAGCATATAGAATCCGAAAGCTCACCTGGATATTTAAATCGCTACGAAGTGTTGCAACCACGTGATTTATGATTTAAAATATATAATTATTTAGCTGAGTCCGTGATCACTTATGGTATCTCAGTATGGGGTGGGGCTAAGTCAAAATTTATTAGCTTGGAGAGATTACAACGGTTTCTCCTGAAAATAATGACGTGTAGACCTAAAACGTTTCCCACAGCTTCACTGTACTCAATATGTGATGTTCTTAATGTTAAATAGTTATATATTCTCAACGTGACACTGAAAAAGCACAATAATACACCCTATGATCCTATAGTACTCAGCAAAAGAAGAAAACATGCAGTAGCACAGATTCCTCTCACTAAAACTATCTTTGCTAGCCATCAATATTTAACGTTATCATGTTACTTGTATAACAAAAACAACAAAATATACCCTATAAAAAAATATGAAGTTAAAAATGTTTTAAGTACATGGCTAAAAGGTCTAAACTATGACGAAACAGAAAGATTACTACATACCACAAGAATAAACGCTGCACACACACACACACACACACACACGCACACAAACACACACACGCACACACTTAAGCACATTGTATTGTTAGCAAGTAATTTAAGTTTAAAACATTGTCTTAGTATTAGAAGATACATTAGAGAAGAATTATTATTAAAAAAAATTATAATAATGATTACTATCATGGCTTCTCCGATTGATATCAATTGTCCAACATACATAGACCAATCTTACTCCTTCAAATTAGTGTTGCCAACATCATAGTTAACAGTACAAAATACTTACAAGCAGTGATATGTAGCGTAAGCTTGATTATAATCTTCATTGAGCATATTGTACTTTGTAGGCCATTCTTTTGTCAACATCCACGTGGGTGGTGACCACGTGGCACCTATTATCTCTACCTCATCAGTCGCTGCTTCCATACAAGCCTGGATCATAGGCACCTAATATGACAAGGGTATTAAAAATAATTTCCTTTTACTATTATCAAGCTTTGCATTTCTAACTTTTAAGCACTTTGAGTCAAATTATCCAATTTTCATTCCTAGCTTGATAATTTTGCTTCTGTGTGGTACTTAGTCTTCATTGTATTGCTTCATCAGGTATTTAAATATCATTGTATTTGAAGAGACACTTTAGGACCATAATCAATTATAATGGAGCAATATTTGATTTGAAGTATTAAATTATAGGCTAAAGGACGACGATAAAGAAATTATTATTCTCTGGCAATTTTTAATTAATTCAGAAGTTCTTAAAGAAATCACTAACAAAGTAACAGCGTGGAAATGCTAACGAATTCGTATACTTTGCTAATCTTGATAACGAAATGCTAAAAATTTACTACCTTAGATGAAAATTCTTTATCAGATATTTACCCTATATAATTCATCTTCTTGTGACAATGTAAAATTAGTAAAATCCGTATCGTAAGCTGGGAACTCATTGTAAGCCCAAAAACGAGTAGAGAAATCAGTTGAACCGCAAGGTACACGAAGCATGTTGTATTCTAGGCCATCTTTACTGCAGTATGAGCTATAATAAAATTATTAAAAAAATTGAATTAACTGTAACATATTACAAACTATTGCCTGTATGAATAATATATTTACTTAATCAACTTCTGTTGAGTTGAGGCTGATAGGCTTTTCCAATTAATTCCAGCGGAGTCCGTCACTGCTCCGCCGAAACCCTCCACGGTTTGATATGTGGTTTCAGGATGAAGGTATAATACTTTGCTGTATTCTGTTAAAAAATATATATTATTATTAGTATTTGAAGTACATTTCTGAGTGATATCAACGTATAGCCCAAACTCATAGGGATAGGACTGCACAAAAAAAAAAAAGAATTTGCACGCATGTTTCCAGGCGAGCAGTTGAACACTCAGAAAGGACTTTTGGAATTTTAACTCCTGATATGGAGGAATAGAATAGGGAATAAATATTTGTATGAAAATCCGTCATTTTTACGGTTCGTTATGGTTTGACTGTCTTTATACAGACCAAAGTGTATCTAAATATTATGAAACATACTTACCACTGTCATATTGTTGGTCTTGATGAATAACTCCTTGATTTTTACTGAATCTTAGTCCTGACTGCAAAATAAAATAACCTATTATGATGATAGTAATAATACAACAAGATCTCAGCGAGTTCGTTAATATAATTTAATTCTATTTATACCTAATACCTGTTAATATTATAAAAAAATATATTGTGAGCGTGCTGCGCACCTGTAATAGATGGTTCAATCCACGACTTCTACAATTTTACCGGACCAGGTTTTTCGCTAAACAGACTTTAATAGTGACTTCCGCGCATTCAAGGTTAGAAGTATATTTACATGCTAGCAGACAATCCATACTTTTTTTTAATATATGTACTCGTAATATGATGGAAAAAAATGAATAAACTTTGATGATGTGTATGTGACATAATGTCCTGGAGCTGGTATTTCCCTGGTGATGGTGTCGCAGTAGGTAGAGTTGCACACACACACAATCGAATCGTTTTTAGCTAATGGTATGCATGGTAGATCTGGCGAATAAAAAAAATAATTTATAAATATCCTTATATAATCTAGTAATGTAATATAATGACAACATTAAGACTGATTTTCCATCACAGCCTAGTCTCGCTCAGTGTGTCAAAAGAAGCGATTTTATTGGTTCTTAACAAACACATTCCTTGCTACACATTCTCGCACTTCCTGATCTTTTATTACCTCAAGATATTAGAGTTAAAACATTTGTTTTGGTCTGCAAATGAGTAGGTACAGCATAGCAATATCACTTACTTGTTGCCTAAACCTTATTCTTATGCTAAATTTTTATCTAGAATAATTTGCGGTGAAAAGGTCAGATATTAATGTTTGTGTCTACATAAGTTGCCGTTTAACTAACGGCATGAATGATTTTCAGCCGTAGCGTTTGTTACAACATTTAATAAACTGGCTGGCTAATGCAAGACCCTTTTTCTTGCTCAGTGGTTCGGGCGTTGGATTCACGATCAACAAGTCGTGGGTTCAAATCCCGGACATTGGACTACTGGCGTGGCCCACTCCTGACACAAGCATTTAGCTTAGTTGGAGGGGTAAAGGGAATACCAGTAGTATGTGATCCATACTGCTAGTAATCGTTAAAAAAAAATTGATTAACGCATAAGAATTGTATTAACTCTTACATATGTATTTAGGAATGATAATAGATTATATATTAAAGGCAGTGATGGCCCAGTGGTTGAGACTTCAAGTCTTACTCGGGAGATCCGAGTTCGATCCTACGCACACACCTCTGACTCTGAGTTATGTGTGTTTTAAGCAATTAAATATAACTTGCTTTAACGGTGAAGGAAAACATCGTGAGGAAACCTGCACTCCTGAGAGTTCTCTAAAAGGTCTCAAAGGTGTGAGTAGTCTACCAATCCGCACTGGGTCAGCGTGGTGGACTATGGCCTAATACCTTATTCTGAGGAGGAGACCCGTCTCAGCAGTGGGCCATTTACGGGTCGTGATGAAAAAATAGATTATAAATTTAATTGGATACCACATATCAATTATATCTATACTAATATTATAAAGAAGTAAGATTTGTATTTTTGTATTTTTGTATTTTTGTATGTAACGAATAAACATAAAAACTACTGGACCGATTTCAAAAATTCTTTCACCATTAGGAAGCTACATTATCCCTGAGTAACATAGGCTATATTTATTACAAGAAAAAATTAGAGATCCTTAGGAAATCTCACGAAAACCAACCCAAGGTGCCAAAAAATTTGCCATAAAATATCTTTCATCGCATGCGCTGCAAAAACTATTGATGATAGAACAAAAAAATGTTATACAATATTATAGAACGTATCAATATTTACAAAAAAGTCCGCGAGACCATATGTCCAACTATTATAGTTACGTCACTATAACTACTTTTTTACATTTTAAAAGTTGATAAAAATGCCTATCAAAATCAGACCATGTTTTCTATAACTTTGTATTAATCCTTATACAAATAAATTATATCGTATTCAAGACTATTTCAATACCTGTAAATTACTTTTTGAATTATTAAAATCGGACTTTCCATTCAAAAGATATTATGAAATTAAAAATATCAATATAAACAAAAAATACACGACGACGCGACGGGTTAGTATAGCCACGCAGCGCAGCGAGTAAAGCGGCAAGAGAGTGGGCACCGAAATGCGGGAGGGCCAATATATTTTTAAAAATAATATTCCACCCGCGCGAAGCCGGGATGGGCCGCTAGTATGTAATAAACTAAGAAATATATTAGGAAGAATAGCCATCTTAAAGTATAAATTATACATATAAAATTATACCTATTCAAAATTAAATTAAATTGGCTATATTGAAAGATGAATTTAACTACATTACCAGCCTTCAAAAAAGACATCTAAAATCCACACTAAGAAAATTAGATTACCTTGACACATTCTCACTGCCACGCACACAAAACACTTATGGTATGAGAGTAAATAATTATATACTGCCTAAAATAATAAATAGTCTACCTTAAGACATACAGAACTTATGCCTAACCGATCCTAAGTATAACAATAAATTAAAAACCTTTTTTTAAATGATAAACATTTATCATACATACTATAAGTCAAAATAATAATAATATAAAAATAACAAATTAAATAACAATAAGACGCTTAGTTAATAAAACAATATCAGTAATTAATTACTTGCTTGTCACTTGTATTACAAAAGATTATCAGACGCACTTTATTAATAAAATCATTTTTTTTAGTTTAATTCTATTGTTTGATGTCTATAACGACATCTGCATGTATAAATATATCGTAGACTAGCGGCCCATCCCGGCTTCGCACGGGTGGAATATTTAGTTTAAAACATTTTGGCTCTCCCGCATTTCGGTGCCCCTCTACCTCGGCGTTACTCGCTACCACTCGCTGCACTTCGAGTACCGAGATAGAACTACACTGGCCCGTCGCGTCGCGTCGGCGTGTATTTTTTGTTTTTATTGATATTTTTAATTTCGTAATATCTTTTGATTGGAAGGTCCGATTTTAATAATTCAAAAAGTAATTTACAGGTATTGAAACAGTCTTGAATACGAAATAATTTATTTGGATAAGGATTAATACAAAGGTATGGAAAACATGGTCTGATTTTGATAGGCATTTTTATCAACTTTTAAAATATAAAAAAGTAGTTATAGTGACATAACTATAATAGTTGGACATATGGTCTTGCGGAGTTTTTTGTAGATATTGATACGTTCTATAATATTCTAGAACATTTTTTTGTTCTATCATCAATACTTTTCGCAGCGCATGCGATGAAAGATATTTTATGGCTATTTTTTTTGCACCTTGGGTTGGTTTTAGTGAGATTTTCTGGGGATCTCTAATTTTTTCTAGTAATAAATATAGCCTATGTTACTCAGGGATAATGTAGCTTTCTAATGGTGAAAGAATTTTTGAAATCTGTCCAGTAGTTTTTATGTTTATTCGTTACATACAAAAATACAAATCTTACTTCTTTATAATATTAGTATAGATAAATATCGAACAGATCGGCTTCTGTAGCCGTTACATATATTTAACCTGTTAACTTGTGATATATTTTAATCAAATAAAAAAAAAAAAAAAACGTATTGGATACATTTCACTGACCTAGAATCATGAAATTTGGTGAGAAGCAATGTGTTTCAGCACACTTAAGGAAACTATCAAAAAATCGTAACAACAGCTTAATAATATTTTATTGCAGTAGGTAAACTGACTGCGACCTATGTTGTATGGGGACAACAGTTTTCCGACGCCATTGTTAAGTTTGTCCCTTAATTCTGATTGTACGGAAATCTCGGTGCGCGAGTATATTCTGCATTCTTAAAGATTTTAATTTTTACATCGCTTGGATATACTAAATAAAAAAAATCAGTTAAATATTCACCATTTGAAAATAAAACATTTTTTTTAAGAACAAGAAACATGAAAAAAACCACACCAATATAGAAAATTGTTTTAATACTCATAGGAGTAGACGAAAAGGAAAGTATCTTACACTAAATAGAAAGAAAGTATAATAAACGTATTTATTGTAGTAACATAATAATTCAAAGAGACTTTGTGAGAAAAGTTCTTACCATCAATTGCTTCTGTCAGAACTAATACAAGAAAAATCAAAAATACACCCAAATACTGAATTTTATTCATATTGCTAAAAGTTTTATTAAGTATTATTTTGCAATACAATTCGAACTGTAGACCGCAGATACCGTTCCACTATAAATACTACTTAAAATATTATATAGAGTGTTCTAGATAAAACACTAATAATATTTTCATAAAAAAGAGAGGATTTGTAGCGAGTAATGTGTTTATTAGTAACCAATAGAATCGATACATTTGACACTCTGAGCGAGGATAGGTAAATGAAAGGTGGAAGAGTATGAAGGATCCGGCTAAAGGACCATAAGTGTTTCCAGTAAATTAGTAATAACGTAAAATAAGTAACCGCACGTGAGGTTCAACTAACTTTGCAATGTTTTACTCATGTAGTTCGTATGAGTTGTTGACGACGTGAGTTGACAAAACGATCCGCCCTTGCTTCGCTGAGGTGTATTCAAATTACTCACTCACACGCCAGTTGAATTTCCATTCTAGAATGTGTAGTATATCTCTGTTTTGCAGTGGATACCACCATATTACTCATTGTCTTCTGTCTCATTCACTTTATCTTTTATACAAACCTTTTTTCATAATAACGAACACGACAAAAAAGAATTATTTTATTTAAATAGATTTAACCCAGATCAGACCTCTGACGAATAATATAATCATGCTGTGCTTTAATTGTAGATATCTTACAACCAAAAAGCCTAAGTACTTATTTGCTTAGGTGTTTCTTTTAATTTCAATCCTTTTTTATTTGTCTTTATGAAAAATTTCGTTTATATCAGTAATTTAAAAAATATTCATTAAATCTTTTCTGCTCGGGAGACTGTAAAATATAAATTATTCATTAAACCAATTGCACAACAGATTGATTTTTAATTCTCTTTGCGTAAAAATTCGTTTCCACCAGTTATTTAAAAAATATTAAGTGTTTTCTGCTCGGGAAATTGTAAAAATTATCTAAAAATTAGGCATTTATGCATAAATTGTTTATTAAACTATAACTGCACAACAGATATTTTAATATTTTCTATGATTTCATAAATTAAAATTTTCTCTATTAGCAACATTAGTTCGTATCTGATTAACCAATAGCAGCCTAATGACCACTACGGACTTGCGCCATTTTACAAGCTTTTATTTTTGTTCAATCAGAACGTTTTCCGCGTAACCAATCTAATTGTGACGATTGGATAGACAAACAAAATAAAATTATACTACTACTACTATACTTGTCATCTTGTGTCCACAACATCATAATTATCTTATTATTTATGTTTGTATTTTTGGATATTTGGATGTTTAGGCACTTGGATGTTTGATAATGATGATGATATAAGTTTTGACGCATTATTTGAAGAATACTTGAAGTTATAGGGTTGAAATTACTATTAAACATGTAAGTCTATAGTAATTTAAAGCTGTGAAAAAATCAAATTTCTAAGTGTAAGCAATCAATAGATATGGGCATTTATTCGTAAGTGATAACAAGTAGTTTTTCTATACGGCATTTCACATATGCGGACATGAAATAAATCGATATTTGCGATTTTAGTGATATTCGAATGTGTTATACAATATACCTCCCCTATATACTGATACATAATATTTTTACTGTTTAAACACAAGTTAACGAGATTTATTTTCTGATATTGATATTTAAAAACTTTAAATAAGTTTATTCCAAGTAATATTTTTGTAATAAAAAAATGTGTTTAAAAAGATTATTTAGTAAAATATAAATTCCATTAGTTAATTTATTAAATTTATAAATTTTAGACTGGTCAATAAGGTTTAAAGTGAGGCACCTCTTCCAATTACTCAAATTTCCAAAGCCTTCTAGTTTAACGTTTATCGGGGTTTAAATCTTTAACAAAGACGTGTACAATTATTTCCGTGAAATTATTTTTTATTGGTTTTTTTTTGTAAAAAATGTTTTATCACATTTACTTATATTATTTTTGTAAGTAATTGTAAATATGTCAATTGAAACACGCAGTACTAATGACGGGAGTAAATGCCCCCCAATTAATATAATATTTTAACCCGCACACGAAAATCAAAGTTTGATAGGGTTTGTCCCTTTATTGAAATTTTACGGAACCCTCAGAGCGTGAGTTGCACACTCGCACTTGGCCGAATAATTATAATACAAAATATCCCCTCATCTATCCACTACAATGAAAGGTGGGGTTGTAGACCTATGTTGCCTAGTTAATATTTAAAACCTCCCTTTAAATAATTTAATAACGTTTGAAAAATAAATAAATATGAATATAAGATTAAAATTCCCCATTGTGTACAATAACAACGATGGTGTCTTGCGGGGTCAAGTGACGTGGTCAAAAAAACTTTGTCCTTCTTTTGCAATTTCTGCTCTGTGAACGTAAAACAGTTCAGTTAGTTAATTTAAAAACAAAAGGTTTAAAAATATTATGTGAGTAGTGGGACAAAAATAATTTAAAAACTAGAAATTGCTATAGTCAGGACAAATTGTAAAATGAAAGAATAAGTAGAGTAGGACAATGCTAATTTGGAAAAGAAAAATTAGAGGACCGTTCAAAAGATGAGCTGATGAGAATAAAGCCATCGCTGATAGCATGAACTCCTGTTCCAAATGGGTAGAAATATACAACATGAAGTACATGAAATAAATGGGTAGAAATATACAACATGAAGTACATGAAATAAATGGGTAGAAATATACAACATGAAGTACATGAAATAAATGGGTAGAAATATACAACATGAAGTACATGAAATAAATGGGTGGAAATATACAACATGTACTTCATGTTGTATATTTCTACCCATTCGGAACAGGAGTCAACAATCACTAAATAAGTACAACTATTAATTGGTCCCAGAAAATCTAAATGCAAACGAAACGTACCTATCATTTTCTCTCTTGCTTCTCTTATATATAATCTTTCTGGCTTCATCGATTTTTGGAAACCAAAATATTGAACGCGCTTCCGCTTTCGTTTTTACGATGCCCAAGTGAGAGCTATGTAATTCCGAGAGAATCCTACTACTTAGTTCTTGCGGAATTACAACCTTATGACCTCTAGTTATACATCATCATCATAAGCTAGTTGAGTCCTACCCAAGAAATATGGCTTTAAAAATATATCTTTCATTTTATTAACTTGCATCACGTCCGCGCTCTCTGGCGGATCGGGTAAGCTGGCGCGCGACAGATAATCAGCCGTGTTATCCGCGCTGCGTATATATTGAATGATATAATTATATCCACTTAAAAATATAATCTGTAAACCTTTGTAATCTGTTCGCGGTTACTTCCGGAATACGGAAATTAAGGGCTTGTGATCAGTTCGAAGAATGAAAGGTATACCTGACATACAAATATTGATGAAACCGACGCACCCCAAATATTATTGGAGTAGCCTCTTTCTGAATTTGCGAGTAATGTTTCTCGGCAGCGGACAAGGTACGCGAAGCGTAGGAAACCGGTTTTTCGACTCCATTGTTATCAATTTGTTATAAAATCGCACCCAGACTGTATGGAGATGCGTCGACCGCCAGATATAATTTTGCATTTTGATTGAAATGCGTAAGGACTTCATCTGAAGCCAAATATTCTTTAATTTTTTTATACCATTTACTATACACTGTTTCCCAACGCTATTTCTTACCCTTTTTAACCCTAGATCACTAAACTTATTTTGGTGTAACTCTGTCACTAAACATTCGACTGATATACAAATAAAAACTCAATTATTTTATGTATTTATTATATTTATTGAAAAAAAAAACTAATTGACTTATTTAAAGTTATCTTTACAAATTATATCTATTAAAAGTCTCGTTCTTCAGTTCGTGGAGTTATTACATATCGGAACCGTGTGTGCGCCACAAATAGCTCGTTTGCACAAGTGAAATGAATATTTGCTCTTTCTGCGTTTTTTGCATGGACAAAATCCGGAAATTATTCTTTTATTTGTCTGTTCTTGAGTCGAACTCAATAAAACATTATGAATTTTTATGATATTTTTCATGTAATCTTTGATATTTTTTCTTTACAATATTTAGTTGGCATATTGTAGCGCTCGTGCAAAAATGGCTCAATAAGACCATCTGCCATTTTTTCAATAAACTTTCTGCGCTGAATGATGAATTTACGAGTACCCTTTTTTCTTCAGCATTGCTGCTATCATATTGAGAAAGAATACATAACATCTTTTTCTCATCTCTTTCTAAATTTGTCTAAAACAAAAAAAATATACCTTACAAAAGATTAATTTTCTTAGCAGGTACGATTTTTTAAAACATAAAAAAAAACAGGTGCATAAAATAAGGACAAGTAATATTACATTATATTTATCGTAAATATGTTAATAAAAAAAAGTAATATTAGGTTGGGGGAAAAGTTTCTTCGCATTTTTTAAGAAAATTCAAAACATTTTTTAATATAATTTATTTACATTTAACTAAAATATGCAGGTACCATTTTGTTCGATAACTTTTTGCTATCGTGTAGGTAGGGACATGATCCCATTGCTATAGAAATTTTGGGGCTTCTGATCAAAAAACCGCGACAAGTAATTTTAGCAGTCCTCTCGTGATTTTAAGCTGACACAGTCTAAAGAATTCTGAAGAGACCGAAACAGGTGTAAATCTGAAGGTGCAAGGTCAGGACTATACGGTGGATGCATTAACACCTCCCAGACAAACTCTCTTAATTTTTGCTGAGTGGCTAAAGATGTGTGAGGCCTAGCGTTATCATGATGTAAAACCACACCCCTTCTGTTGATCAATTCCGGCCGCTTTCTCTTAATTTCTTGCTTTAATCTCATCAGTTGTTCGCAGTAGAGTTCAGAACCGATGGTCCTGCCTGGTGGCAACAGCTCATAACGAATAATGCCCTTCTCACCACACACACAACATCACCTTGTTGCGAGTTAACCCGGGTTTCGCTACGTGATCCACTTTTCATCACCAGTTATCAGCTTCTTCAAAAATTGTTCAGTTTCATTACGTCGTAATAAAGAATCACAAATGAGTTCACGGTTCATTAGGTTTCTTTCAGTGAGCTCGTGAGGTACCCAAATATCGAGCTTTTTGTGTACCCAGTTTTTTTCAAATGCGCCAAAACTGTTTTGTGGTCAATTCCCAGTTCTTCAGCTACGTCGTAACTACTGATATGCCGATCTTGCTCCACTTTTTCAAAAATGGCATCCATTTTATCCGTAATAGGGCGACTAGAGCGAGGTGCATCTTTGACATCAAAATTTCCGCATTGAAAACGCTTAAACCAAATTTGTGCTACTCTCACAGACACTGCACCAGGACCATAAACATCGCAAATTTTTTTCGCGGCCTGCATTGCATTATTACCTTATGTAAATCATGTATCGAATTTCTTCATCAGATTCACTCATCTTCACAGTGCGAAAAACGACGAGTTATCTTCTTTAAAATGTAAACTTTGAATGATACCAAAACCAGCCAGATACAAATAGTATGGCCAAAGAGATTTTTTACAAGTTCATGCATACTATAATGCGAAATGACTTTTTCCCCAACCTATTCGTTTAAAACTTACCACAGTTGTTTTAAATTACGTTGTCACTAAATATTCGTCTGTGACACGAACAAATCGCGTTATCTTGAAAACTAGGATGGGTGCGTCCACGTCGCTTGGTCACGGGTCACTAATTAGTCAATCAGGAAGGTACTAAAACCCGCAGGATGATCAAGCGCGGTGAACATACCGATATATAGAATGCGTAAGGTCTCGATCGACTGTGAGACGAATGTTTAGTGATCTAGGGTTAGGCAAATCATATAAAGGGCTTAGAATACATGAAGCATTTTTTACAAAACTCCTATAATAATTTACTAGCCCTAGAAACGACTGTAACTGATTAATATTTGTAGGAACCGGCGCTTCAAGTATGGCTCGTACTTTTTCAGGCGATTTTTTTAAACCATGTCGTGAGATTACGTAACCTAAATAACGAATTTCACTCTTAAAAAACTCGCACTTTTCTTTTTGTAAGGTCTACCCAGCATCTTGAAGCTTTTGAAGCACAACATTCAATCTCTCCATATGTCCGTTTTTATTTCTGCCTGTGACCGGGACGTCGTCTAGTAAACACAAGACCCCGTCCATGCCTGACAATATGCACTCCATAGCACGCTGGAATATAGCCGTGGTGTGTATTAATGCAGGTGAACATTTGTGAAACTTCGTCTAGTAGAAATTGGTATAGGCCACTGACAAGTCAAGTTTTGTAAAATGTTGACCTCCATACAATTTTGAAAATAACTCCCTAACCGTAGGAAGGGGGTACTGTTCCACCAGAAGTTGCTTATTTATAGTCACAGAAAAATCAGCACATATCCTGACAGAACCATTATGCTTTAATACTGGTACCTATTGTACCGGTATTAAAGCATATTCGGAGTATTCGGCAGGTTTTAAATCTCCCAGTTCTACCAACCTCTTAATTTCTTTCTCTACTTTCTCGCGTAAAGCGAAAGCGTTCGGACGCGCCTTGAAAAAAGTTGGTTTTACATTGCCTTTAAGCGTTAGTTTAATTTTGTATATAATTAATTCACCTAATTTTTTTTAAAAAAAAATTTGTGATGGCCCATTGGTTGAGACTTCAAGTCTTACTCGGGAGGTCCGAGGTTCGATCCTGGGCACATACCTCTGACTCTGAGTTATGTGTGTTTTAAGCAATTAAATATCACTTGCTTTAACGGTGAAGGCAAACATCGTGAGGATACCTGCACTCCTGAGAGTTCCCTAAAAGTTCTCAAAGGTGTGTGAAGTCTGCCAACCCGCACTGGGCTAGCGTGGTGGCTATGGCCTAATACCCTCCTCATTCTGAGGAGGAGGGCCGGCTCAGCAGTGGGCCATTGAAGGGTCGTGATGATGACCTAATTTTTCAGAGAATAATTGTGGATATTTTTTTTTGTAAATTTACCGTTTGCTGCTCAGATTTATCACAAAAATTAATAGGAGGCAATTATAAATTGAATAATGAAATGAAATCTCTGCCTAATAAATTTTCTTTAACTATATAAAAATCAAGTAAATGTTCCGACCCCGAATATAACACGGCAAGCTTTGTAACGCCTTAACAAACTATACTATTTCCCGTATAAGTAATTAATTTTTTCCTCGTATAAGAGAGTGGAAATTTTTTTTAAACAACCGTTATATAATTTTTCTGGCATAGCAGTGACAGCTGAACCACTTTCCACTTCAAACTTTAAATAAATCCCTTGTATACACACGGTTTCTACCAGCGGTTCTCCCCTTTATGATCGACTATTAAACAACTTACCGTCATCATCCTCGTCACTGATGACCGTGTTTACAATATTCACATTCTTTGGACATATTTTACGTAAATGGCCCCTTTTGTTACACTTTTTACAAATGTGCTTAGCAAACCTACACTCAGATGTCTTGTGGTTGTAGTAGCCACATACTTCACTATGGATTTTGACTCACTTTTATCACTTTTTATAACCTTGTAGACACGATCTTCGTTCACAACGTTGGTGCTGGTCGCGCTGAGAGTAGCCCTCATCTGGGCGTAACGAATGTTTTCTGCCAGCTCTACCGCCTTAGACATTGTTAATGTCAAGTGCTGCGCATACAATTTTTCTTTCTCAGCACCTGGTATCATACTCATGATAAAGCGATCACGCAGTGCTTCTTCGATATTAAGAAATGCACAGTGTGCCGTTAACCCGCGAAGTATTGCTGCCCACTGAGTGTGAATTTCGCCCTGCTGCTGAGTAGCTGCGTAGAGATTGTGACGCTCCGCAAATCCTACACGTTTAGTGGAGAAGTGGCCATCCAATAGTTCGAAAATACCTTTGAATGGCACGTCCTGTGTTTCGTTAGGCAGCGCAAAGTCCGCTGCCAGTTTGTAGGTACTATCGGCGTGTGCGCTCAGTAAAATGGCCCGGCGCTTTTGTCCTGCCGGATCACTTTTCTTGTCGATGTCGTTCGCCATGAACCATTGCAACAATCGAGTACAATTATGCTCGAAATTCGACAAAATTCCGAAAGTAACAGACATTTCTTTTTTTTTAAATGTCGGTAGCGCGTTAATGATGGTGCACTGATAGATATGCACAAGTAAAACTGGTTACCATAAAATATGTTTTTATTTAGATACTCGGTAATAGTTAAAGTTGACAAGAATATGGAACAAATTAGATCTAATCTCGTGCCTCACGAACATATGCCGGTGATGGTTAATTTGCCGAATTTAAAACAAATAAGTTTTACTTATCTATTATTATCAGTCATATCACAATAACAAAAAAATATCTACAGCCTCCATGGTTTGGTGATAATATCCGTTTTCGCGTCAAATGTTTCGATAAAAAAACTTATCGACACTGCATTACAAATCGCAAGTCGCAGTTGAGTTCGCATTGACGTCATAACAACCTGTAAGGGCTTTAACTTGGATTACACCAAAACCCAATATTTTGGACTTTATTCTTGATATGTCTGGTATAGTATAATCATTGTTAATATGACTTCATTTATTTACTATACTATATACAATATGTAAAATTTAATATTTTTTTAAAAACATTACTAGCAGTTTGGATTTCAAACTACTAGAATTTTTAAAACCTTGTATTAGATGAAGGCTCACGACTTTACGATCATGAAGTCAATGCCCTAACTATATCGTCTAGATACTATCTGGATATACTATATAAACCAATCATTGGAGATTTTAACTATTTATTAAAATTGAATTTGCCCCATATTGGGTGCCAATCTAAAAAGAAAAGGGGGCCAATCTACAATACTTTTTGAAATGAAGCTAGCGCCATCAAGTATTCGATTTTGTAACCATTGTTTATATTTCTTTGATATTGATGTTTATGAAAAAATCATTAATTGCAGGAGTTTGTACCGATAATAACTAGGAAAACTCAAACTTTACGTAATCTATGTATAGGATTGTAGGATGTAAATGCTTCAATGTCGGTAAAAATACAGTAATTCTTACGAGATACTTATAATAAGTCGATGTCTCAGGGTGATATATTTCTTAACTATAGAAGAGTATATATAAATTTTTTAAAAAATATTTTTATCTCTTTATCTATAAGTTTACTTTTAAAATACGAGTATGATAGAAGGTATCGTAACAAACCATGTGCCTTCCTATTTTTGGAACTAATAAAATTATTTAGATAACGACAACAAGTCAAAGAAAACTTGTTTACATATTTTAAATAAATATAAAAATATTGTTCTGTATTTAAACAAACAATGAAGGTTACCTAAATACAGTATCCATTCGTATATAAAAGAATTACAATTTTATGTACGTATCTTTGAGAACTAAAACACTTCACAATTAAAACAATTTCAGATCTAACGAGAGTGAATTAAACTTTGACAAAGATCTTCAAGCGACTACGAAAATTGTATTGATGCCAACTTTGATTTGATAAGAATGAAAAAGTATATAAGAAATGTCAGGTGTGGGGTTCGAACCCACGCTCCCTCTCGGGAACCAGAGCTTAAATCTGGCGCCTTAGACCACTCGGCCAACCTGACTATTGTAGAGTGATCAATATCGTCGTACTAGTTCAAATCACAATGCTGACGAGTTTATAATTATTTGATCGATACAAATCAGTTTTGTTTAAAAAACAGTCATAAAAGAAAGCCTTGAATAACGTGGATCCGATTCCTAGACAGCAAATTTCACTAGTTGACATAAAGATATAGTTTCACTTTTCTACTGGGAACCGTTAGCTTGAAACTTTTATGTATCTTTGACTCTTTGAATCATTATATGTCTTTTTATATCAGCTGACCAAAAATGACAATATTCTATATTAAAATAAAATTCTTTAGGTTCTTGGTCAACTGTGTTATTACAGTTTTCGGATGAATTTAACATGAGCCAGATATACCTTTGCATCATACCAGGAATTGAAGGACATCACGGAAGATTCAGCACTCTTTGCGAGAGACTGAAGTTACGAGCATTAGTATTGCAGCCTGGGTACGGACTAAAAAGGATGATTTTAACAAAAAGTATTTTATTTAGTTGATGCGTGTTGTTAACTAGTTAGATTTTAAATATTTGTTGTTTACTTATAAGACTTGAGCGTGTCTAATAATCTTTCAGGTCATGTTAAAGAAAAGCAATGACTCTAAAAGATTCTACCTTCTCGGATGCGAGAGTAGAGTGCTCGTGGATTTAGAAATGGCAGCAATACTTGAAGACAATGATAGCTATTGATTATTATTCCGTTCTAAACAAGCAATTCGCAAATATTAAGTCACGCTTCAACAATAGTTAATATGTTCTAGGATGGACCGGTACTATTTACTGCCTGGGTGGCTCACCTGATGATATATCCATTATATTTAAAGATGAATTAAAAATGTGTAAAACCGATGTAAAAAATGTTTTACAGATCGCAGCCGCTAAACATGTATTTATAATAATGACAGAAGACAATACTAATGAATTAGATAATTTGTTAGGACGCGCATAAACTTGGAAGAAAAGAGTTGACACAACTGTGATGGCTCTTGCAGGACGTGATTAATATAGATTCTCAAACCTGTTTCAAGATCTGCAATGTGCTGCAATTATAAACCGACATCTTGAATCGGATATCTGAGCAATGATAAACTTTTATTTCGAATATTAAAGTATTTTCGATTATTAGATAGATTTTTTAATTCAAAGTAACACTGAAAGTTTGTATGTTTGAGTATTTGGATATTTTTATTTTGTTACTCAATGACACAAAAACGGCTAAACGGATTTTAAAGAAATTTGGCACACTTTGTAACTTGGATACTTGGAAACTTGTTAAATTGCAACCGTCAAGTCTATTTCTATTCTCTTTCTCTATCATATCTATTGGTATGAAGAACCATCGTCCATTCTATAATTTTTTTGTACATTTTTGTAAATAATAAAAGAGTTTAATATTTATAAGAGTTTAATAATATCTATCTGTTTCCTGCCATCTAGTAGACAATTCCACAGTTGTGACTGATTCTGCTTCTAAAGTAAGAGGTACTTCTTGCCCATTTGTCTTCAATAATACATCCTGAGAGTATCCGCTGAAATTAAAATAAAGTTTATAAACATGTGATATGTTTGGAATAACACAAATCTGCAAAAATAATATTTTTTTTGTCTATCTAAAGTCTATTTATTTTAAAGTGTAAGTGGTAGTATCTTGAGAGTCGGTTTGCACCCACCTACGGTTTATTAATTTTTCGAAACTGATTCCGAGTATTTAATGGAACTTTCAATCAATGTAAAAAGTTATTATTAATTAAGTTAAATTATACTTACTCATTATAGATTACAACAACGATGGTGTCTTGTGGAGTCAAGAAAGCGACATTAGTAAAATAGCTCTGACCTAATTCTTCGAATTCATTACTGTGAATACAAAATAAATTATGTATAAGCTATATTATCGTATCATAGATTGATATGTGACATTTGTGACATTTGAATTTTTTTGTTGACAGTAAATTTACTTAATTTATTAACTAATTTACCTAAAATGTCGCTTGATCCCATCTAAACTACAAAAATTCGCCACCAGCTTTTCTGAACTATGTATTTTCGAGAAAAAATCGCAACCAATACATTAACGTATATAAATATAATATTTACTATCGATAAAACTTACATTTGAGCCTCTTCAAAACTAGATAACGATTTCGTCAAAACATTAATCCTCTTGGATCCTCTAGGAATAAACTTGGTGAAGTGACCAAAGGCGTAAAACATCGGCTGTTTATAGAACTCATCCTTTTCTGCATCCACAATGATTGGAGAGTCCACGAAGTTTTTTAACCAAGTCGGTCCCCCTTTTTTATCCAAACACATATTCCAATCCACCCATCCTACTATATTGTAGTTGAGATCCTGCAATATCGTAATGATGGATTAAGTTTAATTGAATATGTTACAGACCGGATTTACTTAACATCCAATAATAATTGAGTATAGTGCTGTGTTTTTAAATGCTTAAAATTATACCCTCAGTTAAGTATGGGTGGCTAATGTTTAAATCCAACACAAGCAAATAATTTTCATTCAACAATTCAAGTCAAGTATTGGAAGCGTCAGTAGCTCAGTGCGATCGATAAGTCGTGGGTTCAAATCCCGGAAATTAGACTACTGGCGTGGCCGACTCCTGACACAAGCATTTTAGCTTACTAGGAGGGGTACAGGGAATACTAGTAGCGTGTGATCCATACTGCTACTAATCTTTTAAAAAAAAAGTATTGACATGTCAGACCATGTTATTTAAAATAAAACTGTTTCTATTTTTAATAACTGATAACTAAAATTAATATGTTTAGCGTTGTCTGGGCACCAACCTTGCATCTTTTAAAAGTAATAACTAATTACTATCAGTTTTTTAATATCTACTAATCTCAAAAGTGGGTTTTTTCCAATCGATTATTATTAATAATAATTGATGCAATTACTTACCTCAAGTATATCTGAAATGTATTCTTTAGCTCTACTCCAAGATCCTAGGATTACTTTGGGTAAATCGTATGGATTCGAACCTAAAAATTCAATGAAATAATAAGTTTAAGTAAGTAGCAGACGGTACAACCAAGGTGAGTAGGTAGGGGGGCATTTTGAAAAGAGCACCTGTTGAGTTTCTTGCCAGTTCTTATCATCAGGAATCTGTTTTTCGAACTGGTGGTAGCTTCAGACAAACTACCACCAGTTCGAAAAACAGACTGACTGACCAATTTTGACGTATTAAGTCTATTTGAAAAAAAAAAATTTAAGTTTGAGTTTAGGGCAGATGCCCTCCTTCTCTAGAGAAAGAAAGTCTAACTTTCATTTATACCAACTCAGGCAATACCCTCACTTAAGCAATCGACTCGCCTCGGGTGGCAAATTTCTTGGGTTCAACTATTCAACATGGTATGATGAACATCAGCAATACATGAGGGTACATCTTATTTGCCATATTTTACCTGTACAGCCTTCTGTATTTATGACGAATTTGTCTGAGAATTCTTCGGATAAAGTTCGCAGTATGGTTCCTGGTGCTGTTAATTTGTCTCCATAAAAATGAAGTGCTATTCCGTCAATATCCTTAATAATATCTCTTTTGGCCTCCTTTATCTGAAATTACAGGCATATTTAATAAACGTTATAAATATAATTAACAAAAACATTATTATATCCCCGAATGAACTACTACTACTAAATATTGCTTTTCCTTAAAGAAGTATCATCGCTACTTCAGTTTCACTATTCACAGTACCTATCAGTTACCTTAGTTTATTGACCTTCCATTTATGACCCTTTCCTTACCTTAAATTCTTACCAGCCCCAATGTTTGCACTCAATATTATGTACTCAATGGGCGCAATGATATTCCATTTATACAGAAATTCAATTTTTTTATAAATTTTAATATTAAAATTTAAAAAATTGAATTTGTAATATATTTTGTATGTATAGTAATAGTATATTTTGAATCAAAGTGCAAAATAACCCTTCTTATTCCTCGAGGGAGAAAAGAAAGGAGAATTATATTTAACTCGGAACAGACAATAATTTTATTACTACCAAAAATAATACGTAATTTTTCCTTCCCCATTTATTTAAAAATTATTTCGCACTGAACTGAACTGACTGAATGACTGAACAAAAATAAATCTGTAAATCTTACTAAAATCATCCACAAAGGCAAAGCGAAACGTTGATCGTCGACAGCCAATACTTTAATACCTTCTACAGAACAACTCCTTATGGTGGGTGCAAAATGATCTTGTAAGAGGTGAATCTAAAAAATGAAAACAATAAATATTGCTATTACTAATATTATAAATGTGAAAGTTTGTATGTTTTTATGTTTGTTACTCAATCACACAAAATCGGCTTAATGGATATCCATGAAATTTGGCACACAGATGCTATGTAACCTGTATTAACGCCTATTAATTCTTGTACCGGAATAGGCTAGTTCTTAGTTCCTGCAGGATAGTAAAAACGAAATGCCTTTTTTAAATATTTATTTGTTTATAGCTTTTGTAATTTTTTATGCGCTTTCAGCACATTTTTACATAATTTTAAGACTATTATCTCTAATCGAATAGACTATAAGACACTAAAATCAAGTTCTCAGACTGTGACAGTAATAATATGGAATTTAGTCTGATAAAAAAATGGCTATGACAAAAAATAAAACAAAAATGACTATATGACATATCATATGTTAATGTTGATACATATTCTAGCAAAGAATTAAGTAACATAAAGTTATACCATTTGAAGGCCTTTCCAAGACAAAAACTCCTGTTTAGGTGCACCTAGCAGATAGGTTAGAGGTTCATTTCCAATTGACATTCCCCAGATCTTTATGCCATGTTGTTGCATCAGTTCGGCAAACCTTACAACCAAAATTTGGATTTAAATAAAACTCTTAAAGAGGTTTAAAATATAGCAACATCTATCTACTGTCATTAAGTTTATAAGTATAGAGCGTTGAAATATAAATTATACACAGTTATAACTTATATTCCATATGCAGACCGACAGTACGACTGCTTGTGAATTCTCGTGATGTAATAATAATGATTATTATCATGGCTACTCCGATTGATGTTTATATTATCAGTTGTTCAACATACATGGATCAATCGTACCAACATCATAAATGACAGGATGCTACTCAAATTAGTGTTGCCAAAAATAGTTAACAGTACGAAATACTTACAAGCAGTGATATGTAGCGTAAGCTTGATTATAATTTTTACTGAGCGTATTGCCCTCTGAAGGCCATTCTTTTGCCAACATCCAAGTGGGTGGTGACCACGTGGCACTAATTATCTCTATTTCATCAGTCGCTGCCTCCATACAAGCCTGGATCATAGGGACCTAAAATGATAAGGATATCAAAAATAATTTAGCAAACTTTGAATTTGCCAACTTTTTAAGCACTTTGTGTCAAAGTATCCGATTTTTCCTTCATAACTGTGCACGTTTGATAATTTTGCGTCTGTGTCGTACTAGTGTTCATTGTGTTAGGTTTTATTAAAATATTAATACTATAAACCTATCATTATAGTGCGAATATATGATTTTAGAACAATATCCCCAATTTCTTTTTTATTTATAAGAAATTGGGTATGAGTATTATTTTATATTTTAATAACTTTACATATCAATGATTTATGTAATTACTGGTTGCCATCTAGCACCAAAGTACTCGTCAAGACGAATCAAACAAGCCCGTACTCAATGGGGTTATCTCTTTTAATTACCGAGTTCCTGCCACCTTCCAGTTCCAACATTAGATCAGCTCTATGTCTCTATTGTCATCCGATTTATACATGCATGCTAAATTTCAGTGGAAAGTGGTTCAGTTGTGTATTTAAAGATAGTTTGCTATTTAAAAAAATTGTGTAATTAGCTATAGTGTAGCTTTTAACTGTATTGTTTCATCAGCCATTGAAATATCATTATGTTTAGAGAAAGAAAATAACACACCAATGTTTGATTCTGCAACTTTTTCTTCTGTTCTCATGTTAAAATAAGTGGCAATAGGATGACGGTCATTACCGAATAGCCAAAGAATAGTGATTTCATTAAATCACTATTCTTTAGCTATTTCAAACTGATTTAGGACTTCTTTATTTAAAGAATAAACACCTAGATACAGCGCGGAAATGCAAACCAATTCGTATACGTTGCTAATCTTGGTAAAGAAATACTAAAAACTACTATCTCAGCTGAAAATTCTTTATCAGATATTTACCCTGTATAGTTCATCTTCTGGTGATAATGTAAAGTTAGTAAAATCCGTATCATGCGCTGGGAACTCATTGTAAGCCCAAAAACGGGTAGAGAAATCAGTTGAACCGCAAGGCACACGAAGCATGTTGTATTCTAGGCCATCTTTACTGCAGTATGAGCTATAATAAAAATTAAAAAAATTAGACAACTCTAATATTTAAAAAAATATTGACTGTATTAAATATATATTTACTTAATCAACTTCTGTTGAGTTGAGGCTGATAGGCTTTTCCAATTAATTCCAGCGGAGTCCGTCACTGCTCCGCCGAAACCCTCCACGGTTTGATATGTGGTTTCAGGATTAAGGTATAATACTTTGCTGTATTCTGTTAAAAAAAATTATTACTAGAATTTGAAATATGTTTCTTGACCAAATAATTAAACATACTTACCACTATAATATTGTTGGTCTTGTTGAATTACTCCGTAATTTTTACTGAATCTTAGTCCTGACTGCAAAATAAAATAACGTATTATGATGATTCGAAAATATTCATTTAAATATATGCTGTAAAGGACCATATTCATCTATATTAAATGCACAATGTATTTAAGGTACCTAATTGGATAAGGATTAATGCTGTATTGATTAAAATCGCTTCGTAAGTAAGCCATTATTTCTCGTAAAAAGTAAAAGATAAAAAATTGTTATTGTGGTATATCCCTAATAGATAAACATATACTATCGCAAACTTTTTTGTAGAACTTTTTAAGGTGTACAATACATTATTTTGATCTATCTCGTAGGGTTCAGCCAGCGTTTGCAAAGTAAGCGCAAAAAATGTGTTTATTTACGACATCACATTAGAAACCTCTAAAATTATCAGTATTTCTCTACTATAATATGCCTGTATTATACATATAAACCTTCCTCTTGAGTCACTATATCAATTTAAAAAATCGCATAAATATCCGTTGCTAAGTTTTAAAGATCTAAGCATACATGAGGACCGATAGACAGACAGACAACGGGAAGCGACTTTGTTTTATACTATGTAGTGGTTATGGCAAAAAATAACTTACCTTTGATGATGTGTATGTGACATAATATCCTGGAGCTGGTATTTCCCTGGTGATGGTGTCGCAGTAGGTGGAGTTGCACACACACACAATCGAATCGTTTTTAGCTAATGGTATACATGGTAGATCTGGCGAATAAAACAATATATAAGTATATTATAATCTAGTAATGTAATATAATGAAAACATTGAGACTGTTTTTCCTTCAGAGCCTAGCTTCGCTCAGAATGTGCCAAATGAAACGATTCTATTGGTTCTTAAAAAACACATTCTAGTTCACCTATGAAAACGCGTCCTTTTAATTCTTTTTTTTATCTCAAGATATCAGAAAATAAACATTTGTTTTGGTTTGAAAATGAGCACAGCATATATTACTTACTTACTTATTGCCTGAACTTTGTTCTTATGCTAAATATCTATCTAGAATAACTTATGGTAAAAGGGTTAAATATTTGTCAGAACAGAGAGACTATTTGATTGAATTAATAAATCGAATCTAATAAGAGAAAGAGAGCCGGTTTTAATAAATTAAGTGATCGAATATCACGATTCCGTAGTTTTTGGACAGGAACCCAGGCAGTGCCTTGGACTTGTGACCAACGTGTAGGCTTAAGGGATCCCTTTAAGTAATTACAACAGTCTGTCTTAGGTTAGGTTTACATAAGGCTAACCTAACCTAAGGCTAACCTAACCTAAGCTTGTGTTAACACATCTAAATACAATGTAAGGACTAACAACAAGTCCTCTTTACTAACTTTCTACCCTAACTACAGCCCGGCACGGCCTTCACCACTATCCTCCCCTAACTACACCCCTTAATTAATGTTTTCGTTTACATCAATTGAACTATTATATTGGCATAGTTTAATAAAAGAAACACTTGTATAAACAAAACATAACATCCATACCATCTTACCATCTTCTATGTCGTTATGTTTAACAAAAAATGTTAAACATAACCACAGAGAAGATGGTAAGTGGCCACCATCACAACCTCCTCGATGATAAAGTGGGGAGGGGCATTGAGAAAAATGCTGAGGTTTCAGCAGACCCTGAGCAAGAGCCCAGAGTCCACTAGATCCGCAGCATTAATGGGATGGGAGAGGGAGGGGGTAAGTCTGGCCAATATGCAGCTTGGCGGTTGGATTTGCAGGCCAGGCAGGCAGCCAGTCGGGGAACAGATCCCCTACCACCAAGGGGGTGCTGGGTTACTCGGCTCTTACGAGATGCTCTCGCAGAGGCAGAGGTGAATAATATTCTAAGCAGTCCCCTCACGGGTAAATATCATTGTACTAGAAGTAATTTTTTATCTATACTCTATACTATTATATAAAGAGGAAAGATTTGATTGTTTGTATGTTTGTATGTTTGTTTGTTGCGAATAGGCTCGAAAAGTACTGAACCGATTTTGAAAATTCTTTCACCGATAGAAAGCTACATCCTTTCCGGGTAACATAGGCTATGTGGTGTTGCCATAAATATTCTAATTAAAAAGATATGGCCATTTAAATGCCATAACGTGGTCATTTTGTAAATTGAAGGGTTTCTCAGGAACTACTACTAACTATTTTTTTATTAATAGAATATGGCCATTTCGTTGTTACTAATCCGATTATAAGAATTCTTTCGCTGATAGAAAACTACACTATTCGTGAGTGACAAAGGTGATTTAGTGTTGCCATATACATTTTTTTAATTATTTTTATTCTTAATTTTTTAATTAGTTTCTTTCTTTCGACAATATATCTCTCTCTCTCACTCCTTTATTTATCCAATTTTATTTTTGCTTTCTCCTCTCTCTTATAATATCTGTCGCCTTTCTTTTCATTCTATCATTTTTACTCTCTCTCTTTTTGCAAATAATGAAAAACTACAAAATTACAGAAAGATAAATTGAGGACATCAATTATAATATTGTTTTAAATACCCGGAGCGAAGCGAGGGCAGGCCACTCGTAGAATATAATTTGAAACATACTAATATTTAGCTTCCTAGAAATATATATATTTTTAGAGTTTTTATACGACTGTGACGTGTTTACTATTAAATCCTGAACTGAATTAAAAGTTCATCGATATATTGAAGTAAGTAAAATATTCAACATTTGTTGAATCAGTTGTTCCACCGAAAAGATAAGTGATAATGCTATTATTGCATCGTAAGTAGACAAACAGAAATGCGGTAGCACTGAGTCTATAGTTTAACCCTCGGGAGTAATTAAATAAAACACGATAGAAGTGAAACTTCAGTAAATAGACAAAAGAATGAGATGAATATATATAATAATACTAGGGGCCCATCCCGGCTTCGCATGGGTGGAATATTTAGTTTAAAACATTTTGGCTCTCCCGCATGTCGGTGCCCCTCTACCTCGGCGTTACTCGCTACCACTCGCTGCACTTCGAGTATCACCGAGATAGAACTACACTGGTACTGGCCCGGCGCGTCGGCGTGTATTTTTTGTTTATATTGATATTTTTAATTTCGTAATATCTTTTGAATGGAAGGTCCGATTTTAATAATTCAAAAAGTAATTTACAGGTATTGAAACAGTCTTGAATATGAAATAATTTATTTGGATAAGGATTAATACAAAGGTATAGAAAACATGGTCTGATTTTGATAGGCATTTTTATCAACTTTTAAAATATAAAAAAGTAGTTATAGTGACATAACTATAATAGTTGGACATATGGTCTTGCGGAGTTTTTTGTAGATATTGATACGTTCTATAATATTGTAGAACATTTTTTTGTTCTATCATCAATACTTTTCGCAGCGCATGCGATGAAAGATATTTTATGGCTATTTTTTTTGCACCTTGGGTTGGTTTTAGTGAGATTTTCTGGGGATCTCTAATTTTTTCTTGTAATAAATATAGCCTATGTTACTCAGGGGTAATGTAGCTTTCTAATGGTGAAAGAATTTTTGAAATCGGTCCAGTAGTTTTTATGTTTGAGAATCTTACTTCTTTATAATATTAGTATAGATAAAATAGTATGTATATTTCTGTCTCATTCTTTCCTACACATTTTTGTATTTGTGTCTCTTACCTGTCGTTTTTTCCGTTGCATCCGGTTTGAAATCACAACGATTCTAAAGAAGTTTCACTTCAAAATTAAAGAGAAAACAGAGCTAAGAGTGTTCTCTTAGACCTGTTTTGCAAAAATAAAAATCCAATATGAAAACGATGTATGAAAGTAGTGTCAAATATTATTGATTTTATTTTAATGAAACGTGAAAGTTTAATGAAAATAAAATACACTGAATAAATATTTTTCAGCCATTTTAAGGAGAAAGATAAAATTTAGAGCGTTAGTGTGAAATGAATCAGTCATTGCATAATATATACAATATTTCGTACTCGTTCGTTCGTTTAAACTAGGTACTTTCTTTAAAGGAAAATTGGCCACTTATAGGATTACTTCGTTGTCCGTCAATCTGTCAAGACTCTTTTTCTCAGAAACGCGTGCAGGTATCAAAATTAAATTAATGTAAAATATTCTGGTATTCTATCCCTTAGAGCTATAAAAAATAATTCCGTTATTTATTACGACATTAATATACAATAATTGTGAACACCCATGGAGCAACTACGACTAGTTTACGTTGTCCCATGCCTGTGTTCCAGTACATACCTTCCGGCGTCATCATCAACTAATGGTAGATGAAGCCGGAAGGTCTAAGAATCTACTGGTAACATCAACATGATAAGTATTTATTTAAATTTTCTCATAGTAATAGTTGCTTAACCATATTATGGCTATCTGTGGTCTTCCTCATCAGTTCCACTTCACCAAATGATAAATTCTGAATGCAAATGCTTGAAACCCTTCTGAAAATATTAAAATCACTATATGTGTGCCTATAACTTTTGAGGAGTTCTGACTATTCCTCAAAGATCCCATCGTCAGAACTGGATTTAAAAAATAAATGCGACCAATCTGTAAGCATATTCTATGAAATGCAATGCAAAATGCAAAAAAAATACAACCGAATTGATAACCTCCTCTTTATTTTTGAAATTGGTTGAAAAGTCTTAAAAATAGATTAAAATATTTAGTTGCAATTGGTAAACTAACTAAAAAATTTTTTTTCAATAATAAAATTTAAAAGTAATTTTTAAGAACAAGAAACATGAATCTCTTTTGTACCCAAGAATATTTTTTTAATGTTAGTAGAGTGTAGAAAAAAACATAGAAGAACTTACCATGAATCGCTTCTGTCAGAACTAATACAAGAAAAATCAAAAATGTACCCAAATACTGAATTTTATTCATATTGCTAAAAGTTTTATTAAATTTTATTTATTCAATCGAACTGTGGGCCGCAGATGCTGTTCCACTATAAATACTAATTAAGATATTATATGGGGTGTTCTACAAAAAAAAAAGATAAGTTCGCCTCCCACCAATAGTTTATTTTATCTATAGTGTCCGAGGTCAGAGAGTTTCAAAACCCAAAAATAAGTCGAATTTCGTCTTCTCAAGAGCACTTCACAAATTTTTAATGAAATTATTTATTACTTTTTAGTGAATTTTTCATAGTTTGAAGTCGATTAAACTTTTTTATTAGAAATGTTCTTACACATGTTCTTAAATTAATTTAATTCGTAATTATCACCACATAGTATAAAACAAAGTCGCTTTCTCTGTCCCTATATCCCTATGTATGCTTATATGTTTAAAACTACGCAACGGATTTTGATCCGCCTTTTTTTAATAGATAGAGTGATTGAAGAGGAAGGTTTATATGTATAATAATATCCATTAAATAGTGGAGAAATACTGTTATTTTTGAGGTTTCTAATGTGATGTTGTAAATAATTACATTTTTTCCGCTTACATTGCAAACGCAGGCTGAACCTTACGACATTTATCAAAATAATGTACTAAGTATTGTACACATTGAAAAGGTCTACAGAAAACTTCGCTATGGTATATGTTTATCTGTTATGGATATCCCAGAATAACATTTTTTTATCATTTACTTTTTACGACAAAAAATGGCTAATTATAATAAGCGATTTTAACCAATACAGTATTAATGCTTATCTAATTAAATACCTTAAATACATTGTTGATTTAATATAGATCTATATGGCCCTTTACAGCATATGATTAAAATGAATATTTTCGAAGATATTACAGATTTAAAAATTGCGGGACGTAGCGTTTGCGGCGGTTCCAGCCGGCCGGATATTCCAAAGATAGTAGGAAATCTTTATGGTTTAGGGAAGGAAGAATTCTGGCCACGGGAAGTAATTAATAAATCAAAACTGCTGGATAGATTTTAATCATTTTTTCAGTGAATGACATAGGCTATATATTTTATACACGTGCGAAGCCGAAGCGGGCCGCTAGTAACCTCTAAAGGCCGAAGCAATGTCTCAAATGTCTTGTCCTAATAGCCGAACGTACTTTACTAAGTACGAATGTGTTTTTGTTGTATAGTCCTGGACTTTCAACCTTCAATAAAACTGTCAGAACAGTTTTTAAATGTTTTGACTACAAACTTTGTTTCAACTACTTCTACTCGTACCAACTACTCTCTGGCTTTGAGTCCGTGCCCACCACAGGTAAATACATATGTTTGATTGTCTTCGACATTTTCCTCGATCTTTTATGAGAAGAATAAGACGATGGTGATACCTAAGATCTTATTAAATTGATTAGTTTTACCTGCGTCAACTTGTATAATATATTTGCACAACGGCCGGAAGAATTGTACAAGGCAAAGCACAAATAATGACTTTATTAATGTCCTGTTAATAGGACACATTCATTATAATGAAAATAGCTTTAATTATTTCAAATTACGTTTAAAAATACTGTCATATTTTTAATAAGTTACTTTTTTCTAAAAAAATTACAAGAAATTTTATGCATAGATTCTTTTAGAAATACTTTTTTCTAAAAGAATCTATGCATAAAATTTATTTTTGGATTGCGTATGTACGATCACGTTTCGGAGTTCCGTCAACTCAAGTGGCTCAACATTAGGAATCGGCGCAATCTACACATGTTATCTGTCCTATACAGATCCTATATGATCCTCGCAGATCAACATATTTAAAGGAACGATTTTCTTTCATAAGCTCAGATAACATGACATGCCAACTTTGATGAGATTGCTATTTTAGCAATAAGACCGCCTTTGCACGCTTTGTTATATGTTTTTTCTTTTGTGCTAATGTTTTTAAATTATTTACTCCTCTTTGTTATGTGTGCAATAAAGTGCTTATCTATCTATCTAAATTTGAAATAAGGTACCCATAAACAATGACAACACATTTTTTTTATCCGCTGTGTGAAGCGCTGTCATTACTCTCCCCTAAAAAAAAATTACACAAAAATAGTGCATGACTACAACTGAATAACTATTTTGGAAGAAGTATAGACTATAAAATTTAATTAATTTCATCGGACTTTTCAAATATGTGGTTAGCACACGATTGGTGGCGCGATAATTTAAGATCTACAGTTTATTTTTTCCTTTCTTTTGTTATATAAATAGTTTTATCCAGACTTTAAAAAAAAAGAGAAAAAAATGACGTATGATGAATAATATAATCATGCTGTGCTTGAATTGTAAATACAAATGTCACTAAAATGCCGAAGTACTTATTTGTTTAGCTGCTTCTTTTAATCTTACATGTTTTTATTTATTCCTTTATGGAAAATTTTCGTTAATATTAATTATTTATCAAGCGTTTATCAAGTGTTTTGTGCTCAAATTAACGTCCGAGTTAACTGCAGGCTGTTAGTGATAAAATTGTTTAAATCCACTTGGAAATTGGGAAGCAAATTGGGAAGGTAAAAAAGCTTGAAAGGTACCTCATGAAATGAGTGAAGCAAACCGACAAACGCGCTTAGACTGCTGCGTTACATTCCTCAACCGGCACAATAATGAAGGAATTTTAAATCGAATCATTACATGTGATTAAAACTTGATCATGTACGATAATCCAGCCAAATCCTGCCTCAAGCGAAAATTGACTCAAAAAAAGTTACTTGTGAGCGTATGGTGGACTTGTGCCGGTGTCGTTCACTACATGCTAAGTATATGAGAGAGATATGATACACAATATACGTACAGCAATACGTATACACATGCAATGTAGACTGAGGCGAGCAGGTTGAAAGAGCCTTTTCATAATATATTAACTCTCACCTCCACCACTCGACCTCGCTAACTACAATAGATAATAAAGTAATCTTACGTGGACCTCGAGAAGGGTAACCTTAATCACGACACTATAACACTAACTTCCATGTTCACTTTACGAAAACACCAGAACTGAGACTAATCTATCGCACTAAAGGTAATATATTGTCTTCACGTCGGTATAATTGAAATAATATAAATATAAATGATCTACCCGCTACTACTACTTTACGTTCCGACCATACAACACGCAAGTTTAATTATTTCATTTTTTTTGTGAAGACCACATTGACCTAAGTATTCAAAAACAATCAACTTAGCTTCTGATCTACTGAAAACAAATTAAACTAAACCTAGTATTTTGCTTTTATTTTTTGGCTTTTCACGGACTTTATATTCAGGACAAATTTTGCATTTTACCATATTTTACACACAAATTTGCCTCCCTTTCAGCTGGACATACCCTATAGCGTCATCACCATACGACTATCGCGAAGATCTAAAACTATAAACATAACCTAATTTAAAGTTACTTTGTTCATTTCGGAAATTACACAAAGGTTTTTACATTCCGAAACTCAGCTGACAAAAGTATTGTATAGTTTTAAAGCAAAAATATATTGTATAATTAGTGTGAATTCATAAGCTACTGTACCCAACATATTAAATATAATATCGTCAAATAGCCATTTCAGTTGATACAATGACACCATCCGCATCGATCTTCTGCGCAGTGTATTGCCTTGTAGACCTCTATGTCCAGGTGTTCGGACATTTGGTCGGAACAACGCTTTTTTATGTTAGACAAGGGACAAACGAGCAGACGGTCCACCTGATGGAAAGTGGCCACCTTCGCCCATGGACATCGTCAAAACTAGAGGGTATCTGTTGTTTTGTCGATGCGTTGCCGCCCCGAAGACAGAGTGAGGAGGGGGAGTGAAGGGATGACTGCTGCGGTTTCAATGGACCCTGAGCAAGAACTCGGTGTTCATTGGAACCGAAGCAGAAATAGGATGGGAGAGGGAGGGGTAGATCTGGCCCACATGCGGCTCGGCCGGAACGCGTCAAAGACTCTTGGCGGTCGGATTCGCATGCTGGTGATCACAGTCGGGGAACAGATCCCCTACCACCAAGATTTTGGACTTTCTTTGGACTTCGGCCTCTAGGTCGTCTGCCTTCCACTTTACCCACAGCCATGAGTGACCCAGATAGAAGACTTTAGCTATTACTCGTCTAGATAAAACATAATTTCTATCAATTGGGACTTTTGAGCAACAATTGTCCAAGAAGCTAAAGTAATCAGGGGTCTTAGCCAAGTTGACTTTCTACAATTGTTAACGCATATACAAAACCTAAAAATGTATGGGAATTACATATGTCAACGATGTATCACGTGATCAAATTAAAATAACACACGTAAAATGACAACTCGCACTTAATGGGTACCTTCCACTAAGCATTCACGAGTACGTCGACCACGCTCACGACCATGGTTTATCCCGTTCAGTTTCTTCGCGAGCGTAACAATAGTTAACCCAAGTGGAATGGATTATTGAGCGTTTTGAGCACTAACGAAAATAATTCAAATGGCGAGTTATAAAGCAACAGTTTCAAGAGGTAAAGTTATTACCATCTACCTACTACATATTTTACAAAATTATAGAACTTGTCGGACTAGTGGAATAGTCACTTCTTAGTATACAAAATAACAATTAAAAACAAGAATTCACAATTATTACAAAATTTTGTATAAAGATTTTTTAAATATTAAGAAAGAATTTCTAACTACATAATAAAATTTGGTAGAGAGGCTTGTATAATAAAACACATGTATGTTATTGCATATTATTTTATTATTTATAAATCCCATAACATCATTCGACTAATATATTATATCTTATTTTAGTTACTTGGTAGGGAGAGAAATTTCCACGGTTTTTATTGATTCTGCTTCTAATCTAAGAGGTATTTCTAATCCATTTATTGTTAGTAATACATCCTTCAGAGCTCCGCTGAAATTAAAATAAAATAATTAGTTTTGTCGACGATTAAAATGAACGAAGTATTGAATACTTACCCATTGTGTACAACAACAACGATGGTGCCTTGCGGGGTCAAGAAGGCGACGTGGTCAAAAAAGCTCTGTCCTTCTTTTTCAATTTCTGCTCTGTGACCATAAAACAATTTATTTAGTAAATTTAAAAACGAAAGGTAAAAAAATCTGTAGATAGTGGAACAAAAAATATTTAAAAACTACTAAATTGCTATAAAATGGGCAAATTAAAAAAGGAAAGAAGAAGTGGATTAGGGTAAAATACTAATTTGGAAAAGAAAGATTAGCAGGCTGTTCAAAAGATGAACTGACTAGGTCAAAGCCATCGTTGATAGTTTCGTGAAAGAGACATTTGCCAAAAAGGGCAAACGGATAATAATTACAAATATATTCATAAATTCTCGTTTTCATATACTTACAATTGAGGCTCAACATAGGTAAATGTAGGTTTCGTCAAAGCTGCAATTCTTTTGGATCCTCTAGGAATAAATTTGGAAAAATGACCAAAAGCATAGTACATCGGCTGCTTGTAGAATTCGTCCTTGGTAGAGTTCACAATAATTGGGGAATCAACATAGTCTTTTAGCCAGGCCGGTCCTCCTTCTTCATTCAAACACATATTCCAGTCCAACCATCCTATAAAGTTGTAGTTCAGATCCTGATTTTGGATTAAAACAAAAAAATTAGTTACTTAAGTTTTTTTTATTTATAAAATTATATAAAATTCTCAAATATGTAAAAAGATCAAACATCTAAATCAATTTAATAAAAATATACAGCCGCTTTTATTTCATGTATTGTAATTTTGATTTTTCGAAGAATCAAAATTCCCAGGCTTTCTCTGTTGACCTAGGAACATGATTTTTGGCAAGAAGCAAGGTCCGAAAAATGGCAATTTCTTGATACCTCACGAAAATAATGATCTTTTATATTTTTAAGTTTTGACGCATTATTTGAAGAATACGTAAAGTTATCGAGTTGAAATTAATATTAAACATGTAAATCTATAGTATCTTAAAGCTGTGAAAAGATAAAACTTCTAAGTGTAAGGAACCAATGCAACTTGTTTTTCTATAGGGCATTCCATATATGCGGGCATGATAAAAGCCGACGTTTGCGATTTTAGTAATATTCAAATATGTTATACAATATCCCGTGAGGGACGGGTTAGAATACTATTCTCTTCTGCCGCTGGGATCTGGTGGATTCTGGGCTCTTGCTCAGGGTCCGCTGAAACTGCAGCATTTTTTTCTTTATTTATTTATACCCTAATTGTACACCACATAAAAATAATACAGTACAATAAAAACTAAATATAATATGACGTACAACGGCCGGTCTTATGACTGAGTTAGCCATCTTTTCCAAACAACCCTGTCTGGAGAGGAGCGGAGGTTGAAATTAAGAAGGTGGTGTAGCTTCAATATATAATAAATATTCTAAGGTTATAACAAACTAAATAAACAATACAAAAATATAATAAATAAATATTAATTGATAATGAATTTCCCTGAATTCTTAAATTTGTTAAGTGTTTCTGATTCTCTAATATTGAGAGGAAAATCGTTACATAAGCTAATGGCTTGCACTGTGAAGGATTTTTTATAAAATTTTGTAGAAAATTCAGGCACATGAAGCTTAAATTTGGGTGTAGTTCTCAACCCAGAAGGATATTCTACAAATTTAAACCTTTCCTTTAAACATGAGGGTGCGTTTGGGCTAAATAATACACAGTACAACAGACTAAGAATATGTAAATTCCGGCATGAACGAATAGGCAGCCACTTGAACTTTGAGCGAAATTCTGATACATGGTCATGTTTGCGTTGGCAGAATATGAAACGAATAGCGAGATTTTGAAGACGCTTTACTCCATCTCCCACTCTATCTTCGAGAATGCAACGCATCGACAAAACAAGAAGGTATCTCTTATTTTGCCGTTGTCCATGGGCGATGGTGACCACTTATCACCATATGTACCGAAGAAGTGTGTATGTATAACATATTCGAATATTAGTGAAATGAATCTGTATGGGTGCGAATACTAGCAACGGCTGTTGACGACATGACATCTTGTTAAATGACAACTTGTAAAATATTTTAATTGATTGTGTTAATCAACTTTAAAATGATTTAAGTGAAATTATTAATTATTGCATTTTTTTGTAAAAAATGTTTTATCGTATTTTCTTATATTCACTTTGTATATATAAACGTGTCAATTGAAACACCCATTACTAATTTCGGGTGTAAATGCCCCGCAATACTAGTTTTGATAATATTTTTTAATCTGTATCTATGTTTTATTTCTACGATGTATGTTGTAAAGATTTTCTATTATATTCTGTATTTCTATTTACCTCAAGTATAGACTCAATATATGATGTAGCTCTGTCCCATGATCCTAACACAACATCTGCTGTTGAGGTACCTAAAATACGAATAAAATCATAATAACAAAAAATTAAACTGCTTCCCTATGAGGTAGTGTCCGTCAGGACACGAATGTTTCATTATAATTTTACCTGTACAGGCTTCAGTATTTATGAAGAATTTGTCAGGGTGATTGTTCAAAGCTCGGACGACAGTTCCTGGTGCTGACAATGTATCAGCATAGTAATGTAATGCTATTCCGTCAATTTCCTCCATGCTGTCTCCAATGAAGTCTATCTAAAATTATATTTTCAAAATGATATTGAAATTAGTAATAATAAAAATAATTAGAATAATTTTGATACGTAACTTACCAAATACATCCAAAATGAAAACGCGTAACGTTGATCGTCGACAGCCAATACTTTAATACCTTCTACAGAACAACTCCTTATGGTAGGTGTAAAATATTCTAATAATAAGCCGAACTAAAACAGAAAATAATAAAAAAATATTATCAATCATTTAACGTATGCTATGCGAACGTCGTTTTTATAATTTTTATCTATTGTAAGAGTTTTTTTTACAAAGAAAAGATTATTAGAATAATACTTATATCATTTAACTTCAGGTATATAAATTATTCTTATTATCTCCGATGAAGGAACAGTCATAAATATCTTAAAAATACCAATGTCTAATAAATTAAACTTAAATCGACGAGTCATGTTATCTATCTTAGGAAGATGTTACGCCTTACTCAATGTGGGTCGGCAGACTTCACACAGCTACAGAGAACTTTGGAGAACTCTCAGCGGTGCGGGTTTCCTCACAATATTTTCCTTCACCATTAAAGTGATAGTTACTTTCTTAAAACACTCGTAACTCACCAATTGTCGGCCATTCCACGACAAAAATTCCTGTGGCGGTGCACCCAACACAGAAGTAAGAGGTTCATTTGAGAGTGACATTCCCCAGATATTTATTCCATTTTCTTTCATCAGCTCTGCAAACCTTTGAAAAAATTAAACATAAAATCTTATTATCGTAAGCGCATAATTTCAGAATGACTCGCATAATTTTTTTTGTTGTGTTAGTTATTGTCAGGACAAAGTTTATTTAAAAGAAAAAGTGAGTTAGACAAAAGAAAGTTACTGTAATGATAGGGTCCACAATCATCATGAACATATGTTGGTGTCTTTAACTATGAAAAAAGAGAGGGTTGTTTTGTAATTCCTCATGGTACATAACCATTGTCCGTTAACGTTGAAGACTTAGAAATTTTCGTTAGATAATTGTATTAAACAAAATAACCTTACTTGCAGTGATAATCAGCGTAGGATTGGTAGAAATTATCATTGACAATATTGTATCCCGTACTATATTCTTTTGTCAGCATCCACGCGGGTGGTGACCAGGTAGCGCTTATTACCTCTATATCATCGGTTGCTACCTTCATACAAGCTTGGATCATAGGCACCTAAAAGTCAATCATTCAGATATTAATATAAATAATAAACAATAGAATATATCACAATAAATTGCATAATAGTATTTCGTATCGAGTTCAACCCAACACTTTTTGGGGAAAAACGAACCCTCATAAGAACACTTAGTTCTCCGTCTGTTTGCCTAGGTCCTTTTTCTCAGAATTGCGTGGAAGTATCAAATTGAAATGAATATCAAATACTCAAGCCTTCGGACCCTTGCGGCTGCCATGACCTCAAACTTCTAAGTCCATCCAATGAAAAGATATGACCGTTAATCTGGTCACTTAAATAATTTTAAGGTACTTCTCGATGAGTTAAAACTTAGCACGAAGATTAATTCACTCCCTGAGAGATCGCGCAAAACTAAGACTACAGTCTGTATAAAGAGTCGAGACTGTCAAAATGACGGAAGTGACTACTACCCTACTCCACCATAGATGGCGATGACGATTCGAAGACGCTGTTAAACGACAATTTGTGAAATATTTTAGTTGACTAAAATAAAGAAGGACATCACACGGAAATCAAATTTTAATAGGGTTTATCGCTTTATTGTATGGAAATTGTATGGAACCCTCAGCGCGCGTGTTCCACACTTGCAATTGGCTGAATTATTGCTTGTACCATACAATTTGCCAAATTTTTTGGTCGAATTATTTGGGTCTTTTACAATGTCGTGATAGGACGTGTCAGGTAGGATAGGCCAGTATGATTCTACTAACAACAACAAATTGTCTATAAAGAGTCAAATTGAGTGTGGAATTATATGCTATATCGCACACTAAAATTCATTAATTTCACACTAACGTTGAGTATCTGATGGAACTTTGGGACCGCTCAAGTATTACGTAAGCATTAAAGGGGGCGGGGGGTTTTTGCTTTACTTATAATCCGCGGATTATAGCAAGGTTACCTTTTTGATTCCTTTTCAATCATGAATTTCCACAAAGTAGATTCAATTCAATATTTATTTTCGATGACATGGTGCATGGGGGGAGAGGGAAGGTATGCATGGTGATTAAGTCAGCGATAAAAAAGTAAGCACACACATCGAAACGTGAAGGCCGGGGTGGTTTAATATTTTCCCCTTTTCATTTAAAACAGTAACAAATAATACGTTCTTTGTTATGGCATGAGGGCTTACCCTGTATAATTCGTCTTCTGGTGATAATGTGAAGTTAGTAAATTGCGTGTCATTGACTGGTAACTCATTGTATGCCCAAAAACGAGGAGAGAAGTCGGTAGAACCGCAAGGCACACGAAGCATGTTGTATTCTAGACCATCTTTACCGCAGTATGAGCTGTAACATTAAATTTTTAAAGGTATGCCTTACGGTATAGGTCTAGGAGGAAATATCTCCACGTTGAATCAGTTACACACCAACCAGTGTCGTGGATACAGGATTTGTATACACTTTAATTACATACTTAAATATAATATTACTAACAGACCGGCAAAAGTTGATTAGCCATAGCGTATACCTATTTATTCTCTTCATAAAAATCGTCAAGTCGTTTCGGAGGAGTTTGATAACAAACACTGTGACATTTATATGTTTATAATTTAATAGTAGCGTCGCTCGACCTCTCCCATATGGACGTCGCATACCTAAATGTGTATAGTTAAAAGGTGTAGCGATGAACATCTTCTAGACTTATAACAGCCATCTTGTATGCACTTGTAAGAATTCTCGAATGAAAACCACGCCATTAGCACGAACAAATTTTCCACCGGAGATAAGCGAAGATGTATTTCTAGGAATGTGCTTGTTAGGAAACAATAGAATCGCTTCATTTACTTAAGCTCGCTCAGAACGTGTCACATCAAACGATTCTATTGGTTTTTGATAAACACATTACTCTAAACGTCTTAGTTCAAATCTGGTGGAAATAGCCTACCTATACGATATTGCCCATACGCATAAGACGCTATCATTGAAGAGAGAAGCGTGTAGATTGTTATGTTTATAGGAAGTTTTACCCGTGAGGAGACGGGTTAAAGTTCATTTTCCCTCTGCCACTGCAACCCAGCACCCCATGATGGGGATCTGTTCCCGACTGACTGCAATCACGAGCATGCGAAACCGACCGCCAAGTGTCTTTAATGCATTCCGATCGAGCCGCATTTGGACCAGACCTACTCCTTCCGCTCTCATCCCATTCAAACTGCGGTTTTAGTCGACTCGGGTTCATCCTCAGGGTCCGCTGAAACCGTAGCATTCTTCTCTTCATTCCCCTTCATCATGCTATCTTCGAGGTAGCAAAACAAGAATCACTATCATGTATTGCCGATATCCAAGGGCCACGGTGGCTACTTACCATCAGGTGGACCGTCTGCTCGCTTGCCACTTAACTGTCATAAAAAAAGGAATGAGTGAGAGCGAATAATTAGCAAGCCCGAAATCGGTGTACCGAGCAGTGTTAGCACAATTTTATTTATGTATAATGGTTCTATTTACAAAAAGTAAGAATTATATATACTTTATTAAATTCTGTCGTGCTGAAGCTGATAGTCTTTTCCAGTTAATTGCAGCGGCGTCCGTCACTGCTCCGCCGAAACCCTCTATGGTTTGAAACTTGGTTTCAGGTTCAAGGCGTATTACTTTACTGTAAACTATTTTTCAAAAAAATATTATTATTACAATAATTAATTTTGAAACAATAATTTAAATATATAAAATAATTACTTTCGGACAAATCTTGGTATGGATTAATAATTCCTCGAGTTTTGTTGAATCTTAGTCCCGACTGGAAAATAAAATTAAAAACAAATTTATTAAGTTATTATAAAAAAACTATGGGTTAACAACACTTATATTGGTGCCACATAAACACACATAACAGGAGCCAGATTCAAATTCGGTCAATCATTTCCTCTCCAGTGAAAATTCGAATATAAGGAATATATATATTACTCGTGACCGTCAGCTGCCATTCCGTGGGTGGGGCGAGTAGTGACAGACTTCCAAGTCAGTAACACTATAAGTGTTACTGACTTGTGTAACTAATCAAGTCAGTACAATTTAAGTCGGTTTTTATAAACAGGAGTTTTGTAAGTCGAATAAACGGAGTCGAAGTCGAACTCACCGCTTATGCATTTAACGAATTTTCGCTTGGGAGGGACTTGGTCATGAAAATCTGTCACTGGCTCCCGTAACATAATAAATACCCTTTAATAAAAAAAAGGTTATTTAATTGCTATACAAGAAACGAATACTTTGATGTAAGATGTGCTGGCCTTAAATAGGACCTATCTCTAAGTTTTGTAGGTTGCCTGGACGAGTTCTCGTTTAGAGATTCCCGTTTTTGCCAACAATCTGTTGTTTTTCCCTATGCAATTGTAAAGAATATGAACACTTTCTGCGTCCTTTGCGTATATTATAAGCGTCCTGCCTTTCTCCTCCTCCTGGGACTATTTGCACTTTAATAACGACGTCATTTGAATATTTATGGAAACACTACATAAACAATGTCACTTTAGTATAATGTAGCTTTTTATAAGCGAAAGGGGATGGGGGAATTTAAATGGGTTAAATACTTTCAGAGATAATCTTCAATTTATGAAACGGCAGCTTTATGGCAGTTACATGACCACATTTTGTTAATTATAATATTTATGGCAACACCACATAGCTTATGTTACCCAGAAAGGATGTAGATTTCGATCGACGTAAGAATTATCAAAACCAGTTAATTAGTTTTTGAGCCTATTTGCAACAAACAAACACACAAAAGTACAAACAAACAAATACTTATACAAAAATGAAACCTTTCTTCTTTATATAATAGAGTGGAAGTCAGATAATAAATAGTATTACCTTTGATGATGTGTATGTGACATAATATCCTGGAGCTGGTATTTCCCTGGTGATGGTGTCGCAGTAGGTGGAGTTGCACACACACACAATCGAGTTATTTTTAGCTAAGGGTATGCATGGTAGGTCTAGAAAATAGAATAATATGTTATTTATGGTGATTATATAAATAACGTGACAAAAAGGAATAATTTAATATAATAAAAAATAAAACATAACGTGGCTTGATTGGTTAAAATCATATCTTACCAATAGAAAACAAAAAACAGTGGCCTGTAAGCAAATTGGTAACACGAATAACACGTGTGAATCAGACTAGCGGTTCTGGCGTGCCACAAGGAAGTATAGCAGGCCCTCTTTTATTTTATTTTATATTTAAACGATCTTCCTAAGTTTTCAAAAAATCCATCCAAAATATTATATGCCGATGATTCTCATCTCATTATACCATATATATAAATAAATCTTTGAATGACACTTTAACATGGTTAGAAGAAAATAATCTAACGGTAAATATTACTAAGACAAAATATATACAATTTACGAGTAAGAGATAAAATAAACATTTGACAAACATACGTTATAATAGTAAAACTATTCACATTGCTAATCATACAAAATATTTAAGTATATATATTGAAGAACATTGCGACTGGAAGCATAATATCGACGTACTTAGTAAAAAAATCGAAAAAAATATATATATTTATATATCCTTTGCGACGTTTACGACGAGCGGTTTCCTTAGATAGAATTTCCTTATATTTATTTGCATAGATTACATTTTATTGTATAAGAAATATATACATCTTATGTATACCACTGAATCATGTAAACCAATATTTAAAAAATTTAAACTTTTTACATTACCATCATTATAATATACATATGAATCAACAGTTTTCGTACAAACGAGAATATGTACGAAAACTGCTGATTTTTTGAGACGAAAATGTAACAAATGCATACTATTATATAAAGAATTAAAATTTCCTATTTAATTGATCTTTTATAAATTGTTGTTTAAATATTGACACAATTGCTCTAACAACGGCATATTATTAATAATTATTAAAATATCGTAAATTCAAATTTTCAAATTTTTGTACGGCCACATTAAATCTACTTATTATTAAAAAAAATGTGGTTAAATAATATTTGCCTGCCTAGAACATGAAGAACATATCAATTGTAAGACCTAATCTGTACCATGTTTAGTAAATAAATGTCATTTCATTTCATTTTAGAAGTTTATGTAAACGATGTCTATCGTGTCCTAAAAATAGGACGGTGGGGTAGCATTAGGGCCATACATTAATTACGTAAAACTATTTAGAGGGGAAGGGGGTCGAGCTGTCTTTGTTTTCTTACAAGGGGTTGAGAGGGCGGAGGTTCAAAGGTGAGGGGAATCAAAAACTAGCGAATATAGTCTTACGTAATAAATGAATGGCCCCTAACTATAATGAAAACAAAACTTAAAAACAAAGAAAAATTCTTACCCTCAGAACTCATAGCTTCCGAGAGAAGCCATGCAGCGGCAAATAGTATATATCCTATACAGTGTAATTTCTTCATAATGTTAAAAATTTTAGTAAATGATGTATTTTTGTATTTATAGTTATTTGCGAAATAATGTAACAGAACTGATAACTCTTTTATAAATACTGCCAAAATTAATATACAGGCTGTTTGGAAACGTTTTTATTTACGAGTATATTCTGCTCTCGTTTCGATCCGATGTTACTCGTTTTGATTTTCAACACATTCTTAGGCTGCGCCTCCACCAGTGTTGCGCGAGGATAAATAGCGAGGAATGTGTCCCTCTGTCTAGACTCTTTTTATCAGGATCGCGTGGAGGTATAAAGTTTAAATTAACAATAAATACTCAAGCCTGCGGTCCCTTGCGGCTGACAAAAAATCAAACTTCTAAATCCACGCATTGAAAAGAAGTACTTCCCGATGACCCTGCGTCGTGAAATTTAGCATGAAGTAAGATCTCATAGCACAAATAAAGGATAAAATTAAAAAACTGTATTTTTTTTCAACATCACTTGAAAATTAACTTTTTTTACTGTCACGCCGTTTTACCCGTGAGGGGACGGGTTAGAATACTATTCCCCTCTGCCGCTGGGAGAGCATCTCGTAAGAGCCGAGTAACCCAGCACCCCCTCGGTGGTAGGGGATCTGTTCGCCGACTGGCTCGCGACCACCAGCATGCGAATCCGATCGTCAAATGTCATAGACGCGTTCCGGTTGAGCCGCATGTGGGTCAGACTTACCTCCTTCCTCTCCCATCCCATTAATGCTGTGGGTCTAGTGGACTCGGGCTCTTGCCTAGGGTCTGCTGAATCCGCATCATTTTTCTTCTTCATTCCCCCTGCCCACTCTATCTTCGGGGATGCAACGCATCGACAAAACGAGAGTGTTTCTTGTTTTTCCGATGTCCATGGGCGATCTTTCTTAGAAAAACGTGATATCATGTTGAAATTTATTAATTTATTTAGGTTTGCTAGCGAGTGTTACACATAATGTTATAATACTGTATACAATTCATATATTTAAAGAAACAATGTTGTGCACACCCATTTTAAAGCAAACACCGCATGCACAATCTACATGTGTCGATTCCAATTTATAAAAAAACATAAGGTCTAATAGGCCTTTCCTTTGTTCTAGACTTAAAATCTTAAAATGACTAAGTCTAGTCTTGTAAGATGTTATATGTCTCTTTTGCATCTTTGCTTGATATGAAATATGCCAACTAAACCTTTTCTGTATACGTTTAATCCATAAAAACTGAGTTGCGTAATGTGGCCGCCACACAACGCTACAATACTCTAGTTGACTATGAACGAGTCTATTATATAATAGGATCTTAGTTTTGACTTATTTAAAAACTTTTGCTTTTCTTAAAACAAAGCCCAATAATTTTGATGCCTTTTTAACTATTACGTCAAGATGAGGTACAAAAGTTAGTTTGCTGTCAAGTAGAACTCCCAAGTCTCTAATTACACTTACTTCATTAAGGTTTTCATCATTTAGATTATAAGTTGTGGGTATTTTATTAAATTTTCGGGTAAATTTGATATGTGCACATTTTTAGTATTAAGTTTCATGCCATTAACCTCACACCAGTCTAGTACATTATTTAAATCACTCTGGAGTAAGGTAGCATCAGTTTCAGAAACAATTGTACGGCTAAATTTCAAGTCATCTGTATACATAAACGGTGTTGAGTGTTTGAAACATAATGTAATATCATTTATGAATAAATTGAATAAAATTGGAACCAAATGTGAACCTTAAGGAACACCTGATAAAATCTTGTGTTTTTCAGACTGATAACCATTTGCGACAACAAAAAAAGCGCGATCTTGTAAGTAGGATGAAATCCATTGTAGTATAGAGCCAGAAAAACCATATACGAATTAAGTTTTTTATTAAAATTGTATGAGTAACACTATCAAACCCTTTTTAAAGTCCGTGTAAATTGAATCTGCTTCTTTTTTAAAGGTCTAGGCTTCAAATAGAGAATTTGTAAAACCTACTAAGTTTGAGCATGTAGATCTCCCGGGACAGAAACCATGTTGATGATCCGACATGTAAAATACAAAATATTCTAATCTCTAGTTTCTCAAATATGTAAAATATCAAACTGCTAAGTCAATTTAATGAAAAGCCGCAGCCACTTTTATCTCATGTATTGTAATTTTGATTTTCGAGATAAATCAAAATTCCAATATTTGTCTTTTAATCTAGAAACATGAGAAGCAAGGTCTTATAGCACTAGTATGGTGAATATCCCTAAAAATGGCAATATTTAGTTACAGCACGAAAAAAAATATCTTTTATATTTTTAGGCTTTGACGCATTACTTGAAGAATATATGAAGTTATCAAGTTGAATAGCAATTTGATGAGTAGCTCTGAAAAAATTAAGAGAGGATCTGAGTACTATCGATAATATAATTTATCTTTAATCTAAGATTACAATATACCAAAAATAATGAGTTATAAACTAGCAGATACTAGATAAAGCAGTAATTTTCGGTTTACAATCGTTAGATAGTTTACATTTTAACGGTAGCATATATTATTGAATGTACATTATTGAATATTACTTTGACCTTGTATATGAAGAACAGTAGGTTATAATCAATGATAGAGAAGTTTACTAGCTATATAAGAATAAATAAAACTTGTAGAACGTCTACAATAAGAAGATTATATAATAGAATAGAGCATGCTGTATTTTTAAATGACTGTATTTATTAAAGTGATTCTCGTTATCTATTAAGATACCAAGATAAAAATTAATACTGTGAAAAGTTATTTTCTTCACCTCATGGGGCTTAGCCAAGTAGAATTTCTACAATTGTTAACGCATATAGAACGCAACCTTAAAATGTATGGGAATGACCAGCGACTAATCAAGAGTTCTGACCGCCCTAGGCTAACTATGAGGCCCATGGTGTTACGGTCTATAAAGTACTATATAGTTTTGACTTAGTTTACTAGTGTGAAATTTTAACATGGTTCATACTACCTATAAAAGTTTTCAGAGCGAAATTAACGTTGTCCTTTCTTCTGCCGACATTCAACCTTATGGTGGCAAACCATTTTTTGGCAATACATAAAGGCACAGCACCTCGCGCATTATTTAGACCAGGGTCGATAATTTTTGAAACCAAAAAAATAACAGTAGGATGAAACCCATTAGAAAAGGAGGGGAATATGATAAAAATGAAAGGAAAAATAAACTATGGGCGATCGGAGTTCGGGAAGTGGGAGGGGGGTGAGTTTTTTAAAGGTTAAAAATGGTTTATCTCGATTTCCGGCGAAACTACAAGTCCTATGGTTTTAACAATTTTTTCACATAACCTCAAAATATATGTGAAAAATTCAATTAAAGAAGTTTTTGGTTTTTTATTTTATTCAAAAAAAAATTTTTTTCCTACGAAATTTTGTACAAACTTAACTTATTGTGTCCCAAATATACTTTAATTTATTTGATTTAAAATATTTAATTTTTCGGGTTGGATCTTAATACGAGTCGCATGAATTTAGTATAACTGTGAATGTGGGATTGAAGAGGGGGTTCATTCTTACCTAAAAACAATAATATTAGTTGCCGGAGTCACGTTAAAATAAAAAATACACGATGTTAAAAACTACGGAACCTCTTAACTTCAACTCTGTGATTATTTGATATTTGACACTGACGGGTTACATTACAGATCAGAAATGTTCGAAACATCGATTTTTGCGTGGTCTAGAACATCAATGTTGAAAAGTATCGAAACGTTAAATATATTTTTTAAATATTTTCTTAAAATTTTATCTGAAGTTAGTTCATTCAGAGGAATATAGTAATAAATAAAAATCAATTTATATAGATGTTTTTTTTACAATTTTTCGATATTTATTAAATTTTTACAATATATTATCGATTTTAGATCATAAAATATCGATTCTAAGATATTAATCATAATTCGTATATTACGCGACTATGCATCATCGTTTAACAGCTTACGTCATTCAGGTGTTCCCGAGTTTACGTGAATAGGGTTGATTTAATTATTTTTTTTGCGACGATCCTAACTCAACGACGATACGTTAGGTTAGGTTAGTTACTTCCTTTAACCACCTAGAAATAGGAGTAGTAGGAGCCCCGCGAAGCGGGGCGACGTAGACTGGTCCCTGTTCTATTTTAAAATATCACCGATTTGGTCATGTAAAGACTGCATGCAGCACTTAACATTTTTAAAAATAGGTGTTGGTTGGTTAGGTTAGGTTAGGCTTCTTTTATCCACCCAGAAGTAGGAGCCCCGCGAAGCGGGGCGACGTAGACTGGACCCTGTTCTATTTTAAAATATCACCGATTTGGTCATGTAAAGACTGCATGCAGCACTTAACATTTTTAAAAATAGGGGTTGGTTGGTTAGGTTAGGTTAGGCTTCTTTTATCCACCCAGAAGTAGGAGCCCCGCGAAGCGGGGCGACGTAGACTGGACCTTGTTCTATTTTAAAATATCACCAATTTGGTCATGTAAAGACTGCATGCAGAATCCTTACTAAATTTTTTTGCTAAGAATAAAATTTTAAAAATTCAATTAAAAAAAATTACTTGTTTCCGGCAGGGAAAAATGGTGGTGGGGGGTTTAAATACCTCCCTCCCACCTCCCCACATACCCCTTTATACCAAATTCGTGCGACTCGTTTTATGATTTTAACCAAAAATATATGTGAAAAATTCAATTAAAGAAGTTTTTGGTTTTTTATTTTATTCAAAAAAAAATTTTTTTTCTACGAATTTCGTACAAACTTAGCTTATTGTGTCCCAAATATACTTTAATTTATTTGATTTAAAATATTTAATTTTTCACCTTATTTTGACTTAATATCAAAAAAGCACCCTAATTTTCAATCGAAAATTCTAGTGTCAAAATATCAGCTTTTACAAAAAGTCGGTGGGCGTTTTGTTCGTTGCAATCTCTACTTTCTGATGGTGTAAAAAAAAATATACATTACTACAGTAAATGTTTTCAGTAAATGCAAAAAAATGAAAAAAACTTGAATTCGTTTTTTTTTTTGATCCTGTACAATTTTGAGCCATTTATAAAAGTTTACACTTTAATCAGTACAGTTCGTGACAACATTCGGAGCGAACGCGATTTTACGCGCTTTGCGGTGCTGCTACATACGTTATTTATTTTATATTTTAACCACCGCGCACGATCTATCATAGCCCCAAAAAAGTGTCATTGTTGTAATAAAAACATTACGATGAAATATCCAGGTCTTGAGTGCAGCAGATGCCACAAAACAGTACACGCCGTTGCATCATGTGCCAAATTGACTAATAAGCAGTTAACAGCACTACGAAATTCCGATCGACTAGAATAGAGTTGTGCGGAATGCTTAAATAACATATCGAGACGATCCTCATTCTTTGTCCCACCAGAAGACAGCTCGGATGATGAAGATCGCCTTCACGCTATTGATCAAAAGAAACTGATAGCAAGCATCACTCGTGAAATGCAAAAGGTAATAAAGACAGAACTTGGCAATCTCACAGCCGCTATTGAAAACATGAATGGTCAGATCTGTGATATGGAAGAATTAGTTAAGAAGCAAGAGAATACTATTAAAATGCTAGTCAATAAGAACACGGAACTTTTTAATAAAAATTAAGAACTTCGCGCTTTAGTAATGGAACAGCACATCAACGAAATTGACCAAAAGATGTTAGCGTGCACTATGGAGGTAGCCGGGATTCCCGAAACAAACAACCAAGATATCACCCACATAATAGGAAAACTCGCCGAAACTCTTGCTGTTAACCCTAGTGATGTTATATCTGCACGACGTTTACCAAAACCTAAAGACCGTCCCCAACTTGGACACATAATTTTAGAAGTAAAATCCAGCGCACTTCGCAAAATCTGGGTAGATGGTGCTAAGACAAGAGAGATAACAGCTGGTAAAATTATTCCACAGCTACCCGCGGAACAAGATAACCGATGAGTTTATGTACGCGAGGCCCTAACTCACCGAACAAAAACCCTCCTCTACAACGCGCAGCAAAAACTTAAGGAAACCTACAAATACGTATGGTGTAAAGCAGGAATTATATACGTGAAAAAATCGGATGACCGACGCCGACCCCACATTATTCGTTCGATGGCCGACATTGAAGCCTTAATACCTAATTAATTTTTTATTATTTAGATAAGTAACTTGTATATAGTAATATTATATATCTCATACATCTTTTAGTTAATTGGTATGGATAATATTAACAATAATACCCAATATTGCGAAATATTAAATTGCAGCACAATTAACTCTTTTGTTAAAAAAATACCATTTTCTCTGACAGAATTGTTTTGCATACATGTAAACATTCGGTCCCTAATTAAAAACTTTACTAAATTACTAATCACTATAGATTCCAGTAAAATACCAATTGATGTCATAGTACTAACAGAGGTCGGTATTTCTTCTAATATAAGTTATTCATACGGTATACCTGGATATACAATGCACACTGAACTGCGGTCTACAAGAAAGGGGGCGGTATAATAATATATGTGAAAAATTATCTCAAATTCACTCCTAATATAACGAAAACAAATCACTGTGAGACAATTCTGGGCACTCTAATAACTGATAATAACAACGCCGTGTCACTATAGGCCACCTGATCTACTGATAAAGTCTGCTTTATAAACGAACTGTCACAAATTTGAGGTAAAAACATACATACAAACGCTATCATACTTGGTGATGCCAATATTGACCTAAAAACAAATACTGCCATAAAAAACACATAAGTCGATACGCTGTCCGTACTTGGATTCAAGATGGGTATAACAGACTACACTAGAATAGAACTTAGACTCAATAAAGTAACTAAGTCATGTATCGACCACTTATTTACACGGCTAAATACAATGAATCCATGCACGGCAGCGGTTGACACTGTTCTGGCCGATCATCGCATAATCTTAGTCGCCTGCGAAGTGACGTCACAGTCGTCACGTATACAGACTGATGCAAAACGCAAAGTTTAATATTACAATAAACTGTATCTTCACATTGAATTAAATAGTATCGACTGGTCCATAACAAAACACATGCCATGTTCTAAAAATATTTATAAATTCATTCAATCTTCCTTTGAAACTGCTTACAAACATTCATTATGTCATAAAAACGTTTCTGAAAAACCAATAAAACAATACATGATAAAAATGGCTGGTAGAAGAGATAACCTCTTTAATCAGTGGAAAAAAGACACGTCCAACACGACGAGTGTCAGACTAAAATATAGCAAATTACGTAATAAAAATCATAAAATTCTAGAATACAATAAAAATAAATATTATAGAGATAAAATAAATGAGAATCATAAAATCCACGTAAATTGTGGCAAATTTTGAATAAAATATGTGGTAGGGTTACAAATTCATTCGACGAAACATTAAAAAAATGATTTAAAATAAAAGATTCTTTATCATACACAGAAGTTGCCAATAACCTATGAATTTAAAAATGCAGTACGAAGTATCCTTCCCACGTGTTCTATTCAACTATTAAGACACTATGAATTTAAAAAACCAGCAAATGTTAGTTATTATTTTAAAAAAGCGAGAAAATTGAAAATATCATTAATAAATTAGACAATAATAAAGCGCCTGGTATTGATGGTATTCGAATTGTAGATATAAAATCAGTTATAAAAAAAATTTCTCCATCCATCACACATCTAATTAATTCTAGCCTCAAGACAGGGATATTTCCAAATGAATTAAAACAAAGCTGCGTAAGACCAATTTACAAAAAAGGTGTACGTAGCGATGTAAATAATTATCGTCCCATATCCCTCCTCCCTTCTATTGACAAAATATTTGAGAAATATCTATGTAATCAGATTCACGCATTCTATTATAAAAACGACATAATTAGTAAAAAGCAATATGGATTTCAGCCTTATAAAAGCACCACATCACTACCATCTAAATTTTCAGATGAAGTATGTACTCATCTAGACAACCGAAAACAGGTGCTAGCCTTATTCATAGACTTTTCCCGCGCATTTGATACTTTAGACCATAAAATTATTATAGAAAAACTGAATGACACGGGATTAAGGGGACCAATTTTAGAATGGTGTGAAAATTACCTTAAAAACAGAACATACTCGGTAAAAATAAGAGACGTGAACAGCGATGTCGTTCAGATTAATGAAGGTACAGCCCAGGGCTCTGTCCTTGGCCCACTTCACTTCCTAATATATGTCAACGACATGAACAATGTGCTAAAATATTGTTCATCATATCAATATGCCGATGACACTTGTTTAGTTGTCGCAGACAGAGATGTCACCAGTGCACTCGATAAACTAGAACACGATTTCAATGCGTTGAACAAGTGGTATCATGATAACCGTCTTGTTCTAAACGCTGCAAAAACAAAAATAATACATATACGTTCACCATATGTGAAGACACATCTTGACATTAATTACAAATTGCAAGCTCACGATCACAATTGCTTTCATTCTAACTTCCATCTAGTCAAATGTAACTGCCCCGCTATAGAAAGTGTCAGTGAGCACACCTACCTAGGATTAATAGTTGACACCAGATTCAACTGGCTTCCCCATATTAATTCTGTTTGTGATAAGCTTAGAGCATATTTAGCTAACATACATATAACAAAACATAAACTTACATATAAAACTTCCCTTATGCTGTACAACGCGCTTGCAGACACAATAATAAGCTATGGACTCAGTAGTTACGGTAGAACATTTAAAACCTACCTTGATGAAATACGTACACTACAAACTAGAGTTTTAAAACATATAGTTTCGATTAATATTAAAAATAAGTTCGAAAATAACGAGGATGAACTATTTAAACATTGTAAAATCTTACCCGTTCATTTAAAATATTCTTATAATATGCTAAAAGTACAGTTTTTTAATTTAAATATTCAAAATAAAATAAATCGTAAGATCATAACTATTCAACAATCCAAAGAACAGCTAATAATTAAAAATGTAGCAAATGTTTATGGTAAACGGACTACATGCTACATAGTTCCTCGTATATTAAACTAGGGGCCCGTCCCGGCTTCGCACGGGTGGATATTTTTTTTTAACATTTTGGCTCCCGCATTCTGTCGCTCCCTCTATCGCCGCATTACTCGCTGCGCTGCGAGGCACTCCACACCGCGCCGGCGGCCCGTCAGGGATTATTTTTTATTTATCTTGATATTTTTATTTCGTAATATCGGTATCGGACATTCCAGCCAAAAGGACTGGAATGTCCGACTTCAATAATTCAAAGAGTAATTAACAGGTATAGAAACAGTCTTCATTAAGAAATAATTTATTTGGATAAGAATTAATACAAAGTTATGGAAAACATGGTCTGATTTTGATAGGCATTTTTATCAACTTTTAAAATGTAAAAAAGTAGTTATAGTGACTTAACTACAATAGTTGGACATATGGTCTCGCGGAGTTTTTTGTAGATATTGATACGTTCTATAATATTGTAGAACATTTTTTTGTTCTATCATCAATACTTTCCGCAGCGCATGCGATGAAAGATATTTTATGGCTAATTTTTTTGCACCTTGTGTTGGTTTTAGTGAGAATTTCTGGGGATCTCTAATTTTTTCTTGTAATAAATATAGCCTATGTTACTCAGGGATAATGTAGCCTTCTAATGGTGAAAGAATTTTTGAAATCGGTTCAGTAGTTTTTATGTTTATTCGTTACATACAAAAATACAAAAATACAAATCTTTCCTCTTTATAATATTAGTATAGATATAGATAAGCTCGACCTTAATGTAAAAAATAGTATTAATAAAAATAACTTAAAATCTAAATTACATATACATTTTTTGAACACGCTGTAGAATGTCAATATCATTGCACAGTCTATTGTAACGCAAAACCGGTCAAACAAGCTCGTCAGCCGTGCGCGCGCGCATATAATGCACCAGTAGTCAGTATGCAGCTCGAGCGCGGAGCGGCGGCCGACGGGATTGTATGATTATACGAAAATAGTGTTTAAGTAATCTTAAATAATATTGTCACGAAGCACGTACTTAATACTACACACTAGTGACTAGACAAACCTCTGTGGTTTTTTGTGTGTTTACCATCGAAAAGAAAAGAAAAAAAAAACTTACGTTATGATGATACAGAATATCTTCTCAAAGAACTCAAAAAATATGAATGTTGTATCTATTTATTCTATTTTATCCTTATTATTGTTTTTGTTGAAAAATACTAATAAATAAAAATAAAACTTGTCAACTATATCATTTTATTTATTTGAAGTGACAAATAAAATAAAAAAATATCGTTAAAATTTATTCTATTACAATTAAAAAAAAATAATAATAATAAAGACATGTGTTTTACTATGCCAGTTATAGAACCAAAATATATAAACTTACAACAGTTTTATTTAGTAGTATTTTTATCATTATTTTCTATAACAATTTAGCCTCGATTTTAAGATAATAAAAATAGGACTAGACTAACTGTAAATTTTCAAACCAGACTAAATTACAAAAAAAAAACAAATCATCATATTTAATTACACTAGATGGCGTAATTATAAAGAACTATTACAAATAGAGAGGACATTAGTACTTCAATCCTAATGGAATATATCGTTAAAATCCTGCAAAACATAGCCTCATTAGCAATTTAATATTAGGATATTTATGGTCTCTTATACATAAGAACTTCCAGTTAAGTTCTCAAAAGCAAGTAAATCGAACAACCACAAAGCATTTTTGTAATTTATCTACCATGTCATTAACATTAGGCGCTTGTGAGATATTCTGCCAGTGAATCATATTTAATACAATATATAAGTCATCTAATTTAATATCCTTTAAAGGTCTATTAATAATCTTCGTTGGTAAAATTTAATTAAAAACAAATCTAAACACTCATTGTCTACTTTTGGATTACAACAAACAAGATCAAGTAAAGTTGCAGTCTAGGGAGAAATGAGATGAGAGTGTAAAAAGAGTCGGTACATTAATATATTGTGTTAAATTGTGTATAGTTAGAAAACTATCCAAGCCCTTGCTACTTGTCTCTTGAGACAAGTCACCTAACAACAATATGTAGCCATAGTATGAAAATGAACCAATCGTTCGAAGTTGTGTGACGGGACCGCAAGCTTGAGTATATGATATTAATTTCAATTTGATACCTTCACGCGATCCTGAGTTTAGACCCTAAAAATGTTATTTTACTCGGCGACATTATCGAAAGAATTGGGAAAGCTCAAGAATAAAAAAAAGAATATAGGGAAATACGCACACGGAAAAAAAGTACAAATGGTCAAAAATTAGATGAATTTGCACTCGATAATGACTATTTCTTTATAAACTGCATGTTTCCATGTAAACCTCATAATAAATGGACATGGCGTTCATCTAAACGAGATTGGCTACATACTTAGAAACAAAGTAACATATATAAAAATTTGACACAATTAAAAACTTGAATTTCAATACCGACCACAGGATGATACGATGCGAGCTATCTTTAGAATCAAAACCAAGAAGAAGAAAAACCTGTTGTTGATTACACCAGAAATATACTAATTGCCTTAGAGGACTTCACTGCTTACCGGGAAAGTAAATATATATAAAAGCAGTTAGCACTCTACGAAAGTACAGAACCTTTACGATACACGACACACATACGTCATTATGAGTTTAAGTTTACATCAATGAACAAACCAAGTCTCCGTTAGAGCATAGGAAACAATTATATAAGAAGAAAAGAACACTGGAAAATAAGTCAGAATTAATAAGAATAAGCAGGGATCAATAGAAATATTTCACAAGAAAAAAAACAAAACATCAGAAAATATTCAAAAACTTAAAAGTAAATCAGAAGCTCTACGCAAAGCTTATAAAGAGCGGAACGATAAGACAGAATGGACTGAGAAACTGAAAGATGAACATGGCATTATTCAATCTAGCCGTCCTGATATTATAAAAGAGATTTTACATGGATTTCTACAATATTGGAGATAGAACTTATTCTATCTCGTCATATTCAAATATAATCATGAACAATGCAACTGATATGAACTCAAAGATAATAAGCGATCGGAAATCGAACATGCGATAAATTCTCAAAAAAATGACGAAGAACCAGGAGAGGATAACATTGCCAACGAAGTGCTTAAAGTGTTATCCTCTTACTTCTGAAACCACCGGAGCTATGTTCAAAGTCTACTATTGTATTATTGCACTAGAAAGGGGATAAAAGTGACCTAGGAAACTAAAGACCAGTAGTCTAACAACAAATCTTTATAAAAGATTTTCAAAAATAATATTGAATATAATAACGAATAGTTTATATGAAAATCAACCACGTGAACAAGCAGGCTTTCGCAAAGGGTACTCCGCAATAGATCACATACAAGTTATAACACAATTAATAGAGAAATCAAAAGAATACAAAATGTCGTTATGTATGTGTTTTATTGACTACATGAAAGCCTTCGACTCATTATACTTTGAAGCGATATTGGCATCATTAGCACAACAGGGTATTGATTGGAAATATAAAAAATAGTGTTTATTCAAAATGTCACGCCAAAATTCGATTAGAACGTGAAGGAACAGAATTTCCCATAAAAAGAGGAGTTTGACCGGGAGACCCGCTCTCTCCAAAAAAATGTTTCTGCAGTGCTCGACTCTACCTTCAGATGTCGGAACTGGGAAACAAAAGGAGTAAGAGTAGATGGATAACGTTTTGCTGATGACATTGTAGTTTTTGCGGAAAATGCTGCAGGCCTAGAAAGCATGGTAAGAGGATTGGCATTAGAAAGCAAAAAAGTGGGATTATCGTTAAATACTACGAAAACCAAAATTCTAACCAATGGTGAACAACAAGATGTTACAGTAGAGTACGTAAAAGAATATGTTTATTTACGACATAATCTAACGGTATTTACAATTTCACGGTGACATATATATATATATATATAGTCTGTTTAACAAATCATTTAGGTAAAGATTCAACATTACTTTGATTCCTGGCGTTCTTATCTTATCATCTAAGTACAAAGAATTAATTGTAGAAGTAGCAAATCTATTATAAACAATAGAATCATAGTATTTTGGATGTAAGCAGCAGCAAGATAAAAGGATTAGTTTAGACAAAAATATGGTGTTACAATTTTATTTCTAATTCTAGTATTAACATTATCTTTGTCACTGTGTTTTGAATTTATCGTAACATTTTGTACATTTAATTAAATATTGCAATAAATTTAATGGATTAGGATTGTTAGGACATCCATTTTATTTTAAAGTAAAAGTACTCCTAAGTCCCCTGAATAATGGTGTAATTTTAATATTCGTATAGGAAATAAAATCGCCATAATGAATGTTCCTAATATCCAAAATTTACGACTTATTACGTTCTTATTTATTTAATTTATGAATTACAATTAAATTTCCTATTATCATGATTTTTTTTATTTACTACCAAAATCATGCTTTTTTTCAACAATAGATTTAAATCGATAATTGTTGAATATGTTCTTTATTATTCGAGCCGACTTAAACTAGAACTTGTCGCCCTGTGCGAGTTATGTTTCTGCAACGATCATAGAAAAAAAGAAGATACCGCAAGTACGCCCGATTCGTGTCCCACTGAAACTCCGCTTAATTCAAAAACTCCGCGCATCGCCCGTTAGTCGGCATTCGACCGTCAGTGCGAGAGCTGTCAGTTTAGCGTCATAAAACATTGCAAAATGATGTCTTGTGTAATTAAAACGTGTAAAAATTGTACTAGGAAGCACAATAAAGCTATTGTTATTACATTTCATGAGTGAGTAGCTCTTCAAATATAATATTTGATATGAAAAATAAAAATTTATAATTTCATACATTTACTCAAGTTGGATAAAGTGGAGACGGCTTCTAAAAAAATGGAGGATAAACGTTAAATTCCGTCTTAAAAAACATAAAATTTATATAGCCTATGTCACCCTGGGTATAGTGACCCAGTTATGAATCTATTGACACCTCATCCATTAAAATTGGTTCAGTGGAACATATACACATAGATGCATAAATAGACTACCAATAACTAATCATCATCTTTCTGACAAAAGGCTAACCCAACACAAGGCTAACCTAATAAAAGTACGGCATGATGACAATTACAGTCGAGGCGCAAACCCACGAGTAATGAAAAACTATTAAATAAACTCGAGGGTTTTTGTACGTAGTTTAATGCTTAATTGGTTAAAATCATATCTTACTAATAGAAAACAAAAAAACAGAGGTCTGTAAGCAATTAAACACAAATAACACGTATTAACCAGGCTATAGTAATAATGATTCTGGCGTGCCACAAGGAAGCATACTAATGTGTGTGTAATGTGTTTAAAAAATCAATCATTATTATTTGCCGATGACACTACTGTCATTATACCGTATAAAACTGATATGACATATGAATTTGACATAACATAAGAAAAAAATCTATCAGTAAATATAACTAGAAAATATCCTATTTATATTTGTATGCATTAATATGGTAGAATATGAGGAACATATAAATTGTAAAATCTAATCTGTACCATGTTTAGCAAATAAATGTCAGTTCATTATATCACACAAAGTTGTGAACTACTTACATTTAAGCGCAGGTTAAAGAAATTTTTCCTAAAAAATGATTATACAAATAACGACTGATTTCATTAAGCATCGCCATATTATTATGTGACGATGCTTATTGAAACTAGTACACATACTACACATACATATATAACATACAGAATAGACGCATGATGTGCCATTATAAGTATGTACAAAATATACACGCACCAACCTACACTACCTACCTACACATACACTAAAGAACATGTACACATTATTAAATTAGTTTATTTCTTTTTTATAATTAGTTTTATTTTGGTTATTAATTTTTGTTTATTTCTTTCTTTTTTTCTAGTTTTGTTTCTATATTTTATTTTATTTAAAATATTTATAAATGTTTTATAAAAAATTTAAGAATGAGAGCATTAACTGCCGACAAACTGCTGTGCAGTTTGGCAGAATACAAAAGTGCTAGTATTAAGTCCATTTTTTGTGATACTTTAATAAATAAATTTAAAAAAATTATAAAATCATTACAATTAATGATTTTATAATGAAATGACGTGAATGAAGTGATTGAGTAAACGATTACAATATACCTCAGCTAAGCGAGGAAGTATTGGCTAGTGTTGTATAATTTAAACAGAACATTTAAATTTTCATGTATTTATTTTTTTCCTTCAATATTTACCATCTTGAAAGTAAATTTGCAAATGTATCTCACTCAGTTGTACTCAGTTGTATAAACAATGACATCACCTTTTTATAATGTTAATAAAATGTTTTGTTAAATCATTTACGCACGAAATCACGTGTCAATTTCACATGCATGTTGTTATATGGTAGCCATTCTATAGTTATTATTTTACTATGGTTATTTTTTTGTCATATTCTTGATTAAGTTTAGTTACCGTATTAATTATCTTGTTTATTTATTTAAATAATAGCTGTGCCCGTGACTTCGTCCGCGTGGAATAGCGATACTTCATTTAACTTCCCCCCTACCCCTTCAACCTTTTTTACAACACTTTTTTCGCATTAAAAAGTAGTCTATGTTGTTTCTCAGGCTGTAGACTATCTGTATACCAAATTTCATACAACTACTTTTAAGTAATTTTGGCGTTAAAGCGCTACAGACAGACAGACAGAGTTACTTTTACATTTATAATATTAGTTGGGATTATTTTCTAACGTTTTCTTATACTGTATAAACACCCTTTTTATAATCACTGTACCCTTTAACGCCATTAGCTAATTAGTTTGTTTGAATGTGTTAAACTTTAGTTTATTTGTTGTTTTTGTTGACGGAAATATAATAATAACTGAAGAGCAAAAAAACAGGTCGTTCACTAACAACTATCTTCTGACTTGCGTAACGGTGCGTAGCAAATACTAATGAGCGCCTATACCTGAAGAGCAAAAAAAAGGTCGTTCACTAACAACTATCTTCTGACTTGCGTAACGGTGCGTAGCAAATACTAATGAGCGCCTATACCTGAAGAGCAAAAAAAAGGTCGTTCACTAACAACTATCTTCTGACTTGCGTAACGGTGCGTAGCAAATACTAATGAGCGCCTATACCTGAAGAGCAAAAAAAAGGTCGTTCACTAACAACTATCTTCTGACTTGCGTAACGGTGCGTAGCAAATACTAATGAGCGCCTATACCTGAAGAGCAAAAAAAAAGGTCGTTCACTAACAACTATCTTCTGACTTGCGTAACGGTGCGTAGCAAATACTAATGAGCGCCTATACCTAAAGAGCAAAAAAAAAGGTCGTTCACTAACAACTATCTTCTGACTTGCGTAACGGTGCGTAGCAAATACTAATGAGCGTCTATACCTGAAGAGCAAAAAAAAAAAGGTCGTTCACTAACAACTATCTTCTGACTTGCGTAACGGTGCGTAGCAAATACTAATGAGCACCTATACCTGAAGAGCAAAAAAAAAAGGTCCTTCACCAACAAATATCTTCGGCCGCCTGCGGTGTCATAATTATTTACGCCCTCATTTACGTATTTTTTTATTTAACGGTTTTTTTTTAATTTATAAATTGACGGATTTTTAACGAGACATACCAACTTGCTTGACGTAATTTTGAATTTATTGTTGGCAACACTGTGTATCCCAAACTTAAGACATTCCATTTTTTTTACTCCTGACTGTTAACATTAAGTTGGTTATATTTTCTATATCATTATAATAAATTATTTTTAAAATGCAAAATAGTATCCTTACTAGGTAAAAATGTTCTTTTAATACTTTTAATTAGCTACGGTATTCACAATGTATTAATTGGGATTTAAAAACAATTTATAAATCAACGCATTATACAATTAATTTACTAACAATCTATACGTCTATATCCGTAAATGTGAAAGTTGATATGTTTGGATTGTTACTCAATCATAAAAAACGGCTCAATGGATTTCATTGAAAAGCACACAGATATTATATTAGATGGATCATAACATTGGCTACTTTATATAATTTTAATTTAGCCAATAGTACAGTTAAATTTTAAATAATTTAAAAAAATCATAGTATACGTAGTAAATAGCATCCATGCGAAGCCAAAAATGTAAAAAATCAAAGATTTTTCACATGTGCTGTTTACAATCTGAAAATAATGTAATTAAGAGAGGAGAAAAAAAGAAAAATAAATAGAGTGTTAATTTTGGATTTGTTACAGTACTGAATTTCTGAAAATAGTGAAGGACATTTTGAATTTAGCAAACATAACACGTGCATGATAACACGTTATAAATATTTTTCAGTTGTGCCAATATAATTATGAATAAATTTATAATTTTATTCCATGTTAAGCATAATTATCAACTGTCATGCATCATAATATTAATAAGTAAAGTAAATCATATGTTACAGAACCCTAACGGTAGCGCTGCACACCTGACTGCCCAACTCATATTACACGTCCCAGAATTTGCCGACTCCGTGAGAATGGATCACCGCCTCACCGAGTCAGTCTTAGCTCCAAACTCGCGCTAGGCTCACACCTCTAGTTATTAAGATTTAATTATAAGAAATAAAATGTAGAAAAGTAAGAAAAATATAATTTTAAGAAATATTCCGGATTTTCTTCCCCTTCTGACGACGCCATCCCACGTAAAATATAACTCATATGTAAACAGTTTTTATTACTATACCATATTTATTTAGCTATGAAATAGTACCAAATGTATGTTCTTTTTTGCGGAAACGCCACACCTGTTGTTAGAATACAACGCTCCTCTGCCGCTGGCGAGGCGAGTAACACAGCACCACATTGGTGGTATGGGATCTGTTTACCAACTGGTTTCCTCCTCCTCCTACTCCTCCCCCTTCCATTCCGTTAATGCTGCAGCTCTAGTGAACTCTAGATTCCCGTTCAGGGTCCATTCAGTCAATATTGATCACTCTCTTGTAATGCCGGTGTCCATTTACCGCGCGACTGTTGCCACTTACTTTGATGCTCGTTTGCCCCTTAACTGCTATAAAAAAGCGTCGTGAGAACTGAATGTCATCACGTTTACAGATATAGAAAGACATATAGAAAGACAATGTCACAGAGAAACGTTTAATTCTCAACCTCTCTTCTCATTTTCGTATTTATAATCTACAGAATTTGTATCACCCAAATTTAACCCATAATTCTGCTTCATTCTTTTAATTTTTTGGAGGATTTTTTTTTGCATCCCTATATAAAGGTACAAACTACAAAAGTACAAAGAAGACAAGAACTTGAAAGACCTGTTTTTTTATTATTCAGATCCCTATGATCCAAGCCTGTGTGGGTGTAGCGACAGCAGACGTAGAAGTGGTATCAACGTCGTGGTTACCACCTAGTTGGATGTTGTCTAAAGAAACCCTTGTTGAATTTAGAACTATCAATGAAAATCACTACCAAACGTACGCTGATTATGCTTGCAAGTAAGTTGCAATTTTTTAATAATTTGAAAAATCAAAGAAATTACTGTTCAGATCAAGTCTGATTTGAAATGAGATAATTACTAAAATTACAATCTATTTCAAGATTTGCCGAGCTCTACGAATCACTGGACATTAACATTTGGGGTCTGTCTGTTGCTAACGAACCCCTAAACGGTATGTCTGGAGTATTGGGTGGAGAATCAACCCTTTGGACTGTTCCAATAATGGTAAATTTTCAGGCTTATCTTAACAATAACTTTTTCATACGAAATGGTTCTCGGGTCAGTGCGGAACTGTGACATTGTCTTTCTATATGGATAAACTGGTCTCATAAAGACTGAAGTAAGAAATGAAATTTCATATAACATTTCAAAAAATGATCTATGAAATTTACCTTATAATTCATATCTTCATATGAAAAGGTGAAGTTTGTTAATTCCACATCATCGACAGGATACTCGTTGTAGGTCCAGGGTCGAGTGGAAAAGTCTGTCGAGCCGATAGGAACACGCAGCATGTTGTATTCTATACCCTTATTGCCGCAGTAGGTACTTTAAAAAACATTTGAAATTAGGCAAGTTTTACACTTTCTTCTACTACTTACACATGCATTACTAGAAAGAGGTGATTTTGATTGTTGCTTTGATTTTTTTGCACAGAGCCCGTAAAGTCTCTGTTTCTGTTTGTGACGGTTATAAACTTTACATAAAGTAAATTCAACATTTAAGATAACAATAATAATAAATAATATAAAGAGGTAATAAAATAGTAAATCATAAATATTATAACATAATATGTACAAATAAACATAAAAAGTAATTTATTTTATATTTAAAACGTCATTTAATAACTTAGAAATAACAATTAATCATAATTTTCAATAATAGATATATTAAAAATAATGCAAACGGTTCGTGTATTATGAAGACGGTTCGTGTGTTAGCTAGTTTGGGGAAAGTATCGGAATGTATGGAACTGCCGATAGTCAGACCGATCGCCCAGCATATATAGGGGGGCAGCGTGAGATCGTCGGCACAGCATCTCACATTCATGTACTACATATGATACCGATATAATAAGAGGTCATAAAAAGTATTTATCATAGATGGTTTGTGGATGACCATCTAAAGAATTATAACAATACAATACATGTATAGGGGCGATGCATGTAATAATAATGAACCTCTTAAATAATGAATATAAATATGTTTTAATAATAATATCTTATGTAGTTACGATGTTATGGTGATGCATGTGTTTAGATCAGCCTCCTTACAAAAGTGTTCTGCGAGAATAGTCTTGCAGGACCGCCATATTTCGAACGAGCTTTGGCATACGGACGGAAGGTGACTCTTAGATGATTTTGATTGTCTTTGAGAAGTCCATCTGTCTGTTGCTGGAGCCTTGCGTATCTTGGTGGTACGGACGCGAGATGCCTCTTAGTGTGATTAAGTTCTACTTTGAGAATTCTTATGTACGGTGCCGGATATGCTTTATTCTTGACGATGCGCTGTGGACTGGTTTGTAGGCTATTTGGCTACATCAGCTACTAGCAGACTACCCCCATGACAAGTTGTCTTGAATATTTCGTGATTTGATACTCCGAGGTCTTTGGTGACTCAGACGATGTTGTTTGTGTCTATCACTCTATGATTTGATACTTCAACGTCCTGATGTCCTAGTTGATATCGCTGTGTCTATCACTCTGTGATTTGATACTCCGAGGTCTCTGATGACCCAGACGATGTTGTTTGTGTCTATTACTGTGATTTGTTACTTCAACGTCCTGATGTCCAGTTTGATATCGCTGTGTCTATCACTCTATGATTTGATACTCCGAGTTCTCTCATGGCTCAGACGATGTTGTTTGTGACTCTCACTGTGATTTGATACTTCAACGTCCTGGCGTCTCAGTTGATATCGTTGTGTCTATCACACCATCGTATCCAGCTGCTGAGCGGTGCGGAGGCTGTAAGCCGAAGTGGTACGTTCTACCACGAGCATTGTCCGTGGACTTTGTTTATGGACATTGTGAGTGGCATCCTTGTCAGGACTACCCCTTAGCTTAGTGCTTTTAAATAGACATTGTAGCATGTCATATTGCTAGGGCGTCTGGTGAATTATCCTTATGGGATGTTTACTAGCATATAGGACAGTGTGGCCTACTTTGTCTCTTTACTTCCGTGGCTTGCCACGTAAAATAATGATCTGGCGTATTACGTCTCTTTGTTTGACTCATATGCTCGATGGGAGTGTTGCTTTTTGTAAGCGAGTTGTACATATATCATATTTCACATTCCACTAAGGTGGACCATAACACATATTTATATCAGCTCCGGCTGCAACGATTATCAGCTCCGGCTGCAACGATTATCAGCTCCGGCTGCAACGATTATCAGCTACGGCTGCAACGACTTATCCACTACGGTGGTTTTTACTTATCAGCTCCGGCTGCAATAATATCCACTTCGGTGGCAACATTTTATCAGCTCCGGCTGCAACGATTATCAGCTACGGCTGCAACGTTATCCACTCCGGTGGCAACTATAACACATTTATATGAATATGAATATGTGCATTCCTTGCAATCAGCCGCCTAAGTGCTGTGAGTTCTTACGAACTGATGTTTGAACCAGTGATTTATTTATCACTTTATTTATAACCAGGGCTTGTCCCTTTGTCTTCGGACACCTTGCAGCTTTGCTGCCTCGGCTTTCAACACTGCAGTCTTGACTGTACTACCCGGACTTCGGTCCTTGCTAATGTAGCATCAAAAGTGTAGGCGCACTATAAATAGCTCCCACCTTCTATCCTGGAGGGTTCATGATTTGGTTGGAACCCATTGTCGGTGGCGGGTGTGGGGCTGCCGACCCCTTTTCTCTTTTATATTTAAATATTATAAGAGGAAGGGAGAGACTCCTTCAGCTATCTTCTTTATCACTATCATCCTTCTGATGTCATTATTTATAAAATTATTATACATCTATGCGTCATCACAACATCGTTATTACATTAATTTAATAAAATGCAAATCGGTCTTTATTTAGTTTAATTTATCTTCTTCGATGACCTATTGAACTCATGCCTCTGATACTCTAAAAGAACTTTGATGGTTATTATTTACACAACGTATTAAGGGTCCTAACTAGATGATCACATGGCTAATTAAATATTTTATAAATGATTTATTAACCGTGATTGACTTGCCGTCTTCCTCTTGCGTTATTTATTTATATTTTTATGTATTCTATGTATATTTTATAGAGTTAGCTCGATATAGTTACATGTTGTGTCGGAGTCATCCTCAAAAGATCTAGTCGACCGAATGTTGAGCTTTGGTTATATATAGATTTAAAAAAATCTTACTTTATTAAATTTTGCTGCGCGCCAACAGGTAGACTCTTCCAAATGAGCCCAGCAGTATGCGTAACTGCTCCACCAAATCCTTCAATGGTTTGATGTAATCGGTTTGGCTGAATTTCAATTACAGTGTCATAACCATTATAACCTAGAAATAAATTATTTATACATCAGAATATTGGGTAACCTCATCATAAGTTACGATCAAGAATTTAGGCTGCATTAGCACCAGAGATGAAGGAGGATGTATAGCAAGGAATGTTTTTTTATGAATCAAGTTGGAAATTAGGTATTTAAACTATTATCACCCATATCTTAAATGCAATCGAAATAAATTCTTTTAAAGTTAAAAATATATTTTAAAAAATTTACCATTTTTCCAATTATCACATCGTGTCTCTATTTTTCCTATATTTTTTTCAAATCTTTTTCCTGCCTGCAAAAACAAATAGGAGAGTAAGTTTATTTTTACACTATATCTTATATCATTAAAAATATATAAAAACATATTCACGGCCTCAAAAACTTTAAATCAAAATTTATTATATATTTTGAATTTTACCTTGCGATAAAACTAGGTACAAAAAAATAAAACTTCGCGTACGGTGACAGCGCAACAATAACTTTCGCCTCTATGAAAATTATCATATATTACAATTCAACAAATGTGCATATGATAGTCATGGGCCAGTAGCTCAGTTAAGGCGCTGGACTCACGATCACGATAAGTCGTGGGTTCAAATTCCAGTCATTGGACTACTGACGTGGCCCACTCCTAACACAAGTATTTAGCTTAGTTCGAGGGGTTAAGGGAATACTAGTAGTAAGTGATCTATACTGGTAGTAATCATTTTAAAAAAAAAACATAGTGCAGAAGTCACTTTTAGGTCCTAAGCGCAGGACGAGAGCTCGATTATTTTAGACACGAATTCGACGCGTTAGTCCTAAATTGCTATTTTAGCGTCAACCACAAGTATACGCTAGTTGATATTGTATTGTATAATGCAACCAGCGTCTCTTGTACATGTAGTGCCCGTGTGCAATCGTCACCTCAGCGCCATTGTTAACGAATAAAAAAAGGTATTACCTCGTTATAGGGCTTTATTGACCACTTTTTTTGCTCTACATCTTAAAAGGTGCAATATTCAAGCAGCCCCTGACTGTGACCTCACATTCCACAATACTAATGTTTCTATTGAATAATTTGCGTATTACCAATTATAATAAAAAGTATAATATTTACGTTTGATGTGGTGTAAGTCATAAAGTATCCGGAACGTAGCGTTTCCCTGGTGATGGTGTCGCAGTAGGTGGAGTTGCAGACGCAAACTATTGAATCGTTGGTAGATTTCGGTATGCATGGTAGATCTAAAATTAATATTAGATTCCAATTAATAGCCACCGGATTGTGCTTCACTTTATTGCATGAGTTATGAAAAAGGTTACATGCAGACTAACAGTATCACAGTATGTTGACTAGAATATTACTCTTGAGGGTTATCATTTAGGTACAGAGCATTACAGCGATAGCATTACAGCTAGAACATATATTATGTTATATTCCATTTTGTGCAATTTTTTTGTATAACTAATAGATAGCTAAACCCTAAGATAAAAAAAAATTGTCTACAAATTCAAATGTATCTCTTCTCCCCTAAATAGATTCTTATTTTTTCATCATCATCTGCATAAACACAAAATGAAAATCAATTTTCGGGTTAACTAGTGTTATTGAATGGGCAATAGAAGTGAATATCTCAAGAAATTAAGTGATGTTTAAATTGTACAGGGAGGGGGGCAATAGCTAAGTAAGGTGTGAAAACAATTTAAAAACAAATTTCTGAACATTACAAATAATAAAGTTTTACACATATTGCAACATTTTGTTATAAATGCGAAAGTAACTCTGTCTGTTTCGTATGGTTTTACACTTCAACCACTTAACCTATTTTGATGAAATTTGGTACAGAGATAGAATAAAGCTTGGAAAAGGGTATGAGCTGCGTTTTATCGCGAAAAAATGGGTTGAAAGTGTTGGAAATACACATGAATTGCGTGTCGATTGTGTGACCGTTTATGCCTTTGTCATACGTTTGTTTATCATATATAAATGTAAAATTAAATTGAAAACTAATAGGTTAAGGTAAAAAATAGTCACGTTGTTTTCCTTCACCGTTACAGCAAGTGAAATTTAATTTCTTAAACACACATAACTCAGAAAAGTCAGAGGTGTGTGCACAGGATCGATCCCTGAGTAAGACACCGATATCTCAACCATTGGGCTATCACTGCCTTTTTAAAGAGCATGGCATATAAATAGTGTATATATATTCTTTTATTTTTGATATTGTTGACGTATAAAATTAGATGATCAAAGTTACATACTTTTTAATTTATTAATACTACTACTATTAATAACTTTGGAACTTACCCTGGAACCCATGGACTCCAATACATAATAACACAATTACTGATACTGTTACTATAGCCTCATAGTTCATGTTGATCGGTGTATAATGCTCCAAGATGAAAGTGCAACAGAAAAACGATGGTTTTGCTCATCTCCTAATTATATACTTTTTAAACATACGTAAAGGGTGTTTTTTCTCTGGAAAATTCTTAAATATTATTAACCGAACGCGTAACTTTGTCGACTTTAAATTAATAGTACTTTATACCTTAACTCGCCTATTCAGTTATACATACATTCACTGATTCATTTGTTCATACATTATCTCATTCACTCACTTACTCACCCTTATCTTAACCTAATCTTTCGATCGCATGCAATTTTCTTAATATATATATATGTATACTAGTCGACCTGTCCGGCTTCGCCCGGGTGCAATTTAACACGTGTATTTAGCCGTAACCGCTATGTCCCTGCATTTTGAATCTGTTATATCTTCAAAAATATTCGTTTTAATTTCATGCTGTAAAGGGCCATATTGATCTATATTAAATGCTCAATGTATTTAAGGTACTTAACTGGATAAGGATTAATGCTGTATTGTTTAAAGTCGCTTCGTAAATAAGCCATTATTTTTTGTAAAAAGTAAAGGATAATAAATGGTTATTGTGGGTTATCCCTAAAAGGTAGACATATACCATTGCGGATTTTTTTGTAGACCTTTTTAAGGTGTACAATACTGTAGTACATTATTTTGATCTATCTCGTAGGGTTCAGCCAGCGTTTGCAATGTAAGCGCAAAAAAATGTCTTTATTTACGACATCACATTAGAAACCTCTACAATTATCAGTGTTTCTCTACTATATTATATATGTATTATACATATAAACCTCCCTCTGCATCACTCTATCTATTTAAAAAACCCGCATTAAAATCCGTTGCGTAGTTTTAAAGATTTAAGCATACATATAGAGACAGAGAAAGCGACTTTGTTTTATACTATGTAGTGATGATATATATTATGATTAAAAAAGAGGACGAAGAGAGAGGTATATTGAAAACACTATAAGGGATGATAATATAGAATGGAATCAAATATGATCTGTTACAATCACGAGAGAAACCTAAGAGTTTTAACAGAATTTCAACACTTGCCTACGCTGCTAGGCTCTCTAATTAAACCCAAGGTTAAACTCTCTTAAACCTAATCTAACACAAGATGGGGCAACATTGTACGGTACTCGCGTGACCTTAATCGGACAGCACTCCCGGCACTAATCTAACACTGTACTGCACATCACTAACACTATCCAGAGACTACTTCACTCCTTAAGAGACTCTCGTCAGACTCGAGAGCATATAAAGGGACTAGCGCCATAGATAGGGATGACGATTCAATTATCTAATAATCGTTTATATATATATAAACAATTATTCTTCACAAGAACACATGCATAATCACAATGGATAAATCGACAAAAAACTTTCACTTAAGAAAAAAAATATTAGTTTGAAAAATTCTTTTAGTTTTTGATAACCCATTTATTACGGAAGACTACATCACGCTGCAACCCATAGAAGCGGTGCATCATTGAGTAATATTAGAAACATTTATTCCTTTTGTAATGTAATGTAATGTAAGTGGGCTCCTGTTTCCGCACTTAGACTCTAAGTCGGTCCATTGTGCGTGCAGGGATGACTAGTCGTCTCTTCCGCTTGCAGACAACCCCTACAGATAGGACTGTCAGTCAGGCCTATGGTAAATAAGTGTTTGTTGAGTGGGCAGTGTCCCGACATTACTCCCACTATTAGACGAAGATCAATGCGATTCAGACTGAGCAGTTTTCGGGACAAGGTCCTTGACAAAGCAGGGACGGCTAGTTTGGACTGTCGACAGTCTGTTGCGTTATTCCATCTCACATTGTGCGTATCTAGGGTGAACTGACGCAGCCATGAGCGAAACGTGCTAAAAGAGAGAGGAAGGTGTGGTACAGGGCCTACCATAGTAGTCATGAATCCTCTCCTCGCCAGCTCATCAGCTGCATCGTTACCTAGAGATCCGCTATGCCCCTTTATCCATTGTAGGACGACCCTGTTGACTGCAGCAATGCGTTGCAGTACTAGGTGACATTCGTATATGAGGCTTGAAGTGATGGAATCACTACCAAGCGCTTGGAGAACAGCCTTACTGTCAGAGAGAATCCGGATTCCGGAATCTGTGATTTCTTTCTTAAAGACTGCATTAGCGGCATGGGTAAAAGCTACACATTCGCACTGGAAAATGGTGCTGTGGTTACCCAATGCTAGTGATATATTATTATTCAGATCCATGGAGAAGACACCTACTCCTGTGCCTGAATCCATTTTGGAGCCATCTGTGTATATATGGTACTCCAGTGTCTTCAAATGGTCTTGTTGGTGTTCGAACAGTTGTATTCTATATTTCCTCTCAAAAATTTGTCTTTTGGGAATCTTGTCAATGGGTGCTATTAGGATTGGGTGAGAGCTCACCATCTCCTTCCATAGTTTTGTGTGAGGACCCCCTTTGTTTTGCCATTTATTCCTTTTGCTTCGCTTCCGTTACGTGTAAAAGTTTCAGCTCCTTTAAATTTGTTATTATAAGTGCCCGCGACACACTTTCTCTAATCCTCTCTCTCTCGTAGGTCAGCTGGTACTTAATAAAATTGTAATTACTTTTTTCGCTACCCTATATAACGACAACGTTTGTTCATGTTCCTAAAATAAAATAACAATGTTACCGTTGCCAAATAAAATTTATTTATTTAAGTGTTTCCAAACATATACAACGTTTTATTATATCTGTAGTCTTTTTATTGATAAAGTGGCTGTAATAGAATATATGAATGTAAATAATTATTTTATTGACACACTACAGAAACGAGTATATGATGAGGCTGCTACTTTGCTCATTTACGTTAAGCATTTATATATTTATTTTTATTAATTATTACTTTTTTGCACACCACAAGCATAAGAGTACTGTACAGACAATATAAAAACACTAAAGAAGTGGCAGAAAAAAAGGCGGTCATATGGCTTATTAGCCATTTCTTCCAGACAACCTATGGGTTAAGAAATGTTTTATTGAATGGGGAATAAGGTGGTGTAACCATAAACTACATGTAAATAATTACAACCTAATACATAAACCAGATAAACATATACACAATAAATATTTATAATCATATACTATATATACTAATAAATATCTACAAATAAAACTAAAAAAATATTTGCAACAATAGGTTCACTAAAACGTTGGAAATACTTTCTGCCTATTAAAACCAAAATCTTCTTAGCTCAGACTCTCCTACTACCAATTTTGGACTATGCAGATTGTTGTTACACTGACCTGACTAAAGAACAATTAAACAAGCTAGAACGATTGCAAAATGTGTGCATAAAATTTATTTTCGGATTGTGTAAGTTCGATCACGTTTCGGAGTTCCGTACTAAACTCAAGTGGCTCAACATTGGAATCGGCGCAATCTTCACATGTTATCTGTCCTACACAGGATCCTATATGATCCTCGCACACCATCATATTAAAAGGAACGATTTTCTTTCCTTAGCTCAGATAACATGACATGCCAACAGGAGCTTCGATCGAGAAATGACAACCGCTTGACTTTACCAATATCAAATACCAGTTATTACCTTAAGTCTTTCACTGTGAAAGCTGCGAACTTATGGAATATGCTTCCCCGCGACATTCGTCATTCCGAATCCATTAATATATTCAAAAGTTGTCTTAAAATCTACTATTTATCTTGTCAACAATACAGTCTAATACAGTCAGTTCCAACAGCATTCGAGGATATAGACATAATATTTCTTTTAACATCACAATTAGTGAAAGCAGTGAAACTTAACGGGGGAAAGTTAGGAGTTGGTAAAGAGGAAAGAATATTTAGTGTGCTTTCCTTATCAGCACTATTAAGTGTGTGAGATGAAGTACAATGTTTGTTGAGGAGATCAATATCTATATTAACGGGACTTTTATGTGAAGATTTACCAACTCCAAGTGATTCAAGAAATTTCCACGCTTTGGCAGAGTCGCCGTTTACGACTGATTTGAGTATGTGGCGTCGTTGAGCATCTCTACACGATATCGATTACGCATTCATCAGTATTCATCAGTGTCATTTTGCTTATATTTTTGTTCCGCCTTATTCTTTTTCTCCATAAGTATCTTAATTTGATCGGTCAACCACGGCGCTGGGAGGTGTTTTCTCTTAATTGACTTTACAGGTGCATGAACGTCATATAACTGCGTAAGAAGCGAATTTAACACTTTTTCGTCTATTGTTTCGGCATTCATAACCACAGTCCAATCTAATAAGGACGCATCATCACATAGCCGTGCTCTATCCATATCATAATTATCCCGGAATTAAGTAATGGGATAGAAAGGAATTGTTCACAGTTCAGAAAAGCTGGTCTCATGACGAAGCGCAGTCAGCTCTTACTGTTGCACTCCGGGATGAAGCCTTGACCGTGTTACATATATGTTGAATTCCTCAACGCTTTGGAATCTCAATACAGTGACAGCCATCTAGACAGATATGTGAAATTTTTCAAATACTACATAGTATTTGAAATACGAAATATCTATTTCCATTTTGTATTTAAATACTTTTGTTTTAAAAATTTCTTTAATTAGGGGCATCTATTAATTACGTGATATAATATACTTGATACCTATATGACGTGAAATAAACGTGACTGTATTAAAAAATACTTAGTAATAAAATAAAGCCAAATTCTCTTATCCCACAAAAGTATTTTATTTGAATAAAGTGTTTTGAAAATATATATTTTGCATTTTGTATTTAAAGTAAAAAATACAAAACGTATTTTGCACATCTCTGCATCTAGAGCATGTATATCGGGCGCAAATCAAGGATTGTTTGCAGCGAGCTAATGAGAACTTGCAACAGTAGTGGAGATATACATCATTGGTACAGATTTTCTTCAAAATCATCAGTGTAAGATGGATATACTTCCATAGGAGTGCTAAAATGTAATAATAAAGAGATTCCAATAAGAAGTGAGAACTATGGAAGTGTCAATTGTCTGAAAAAGACAATACTATCTCCGAGATCAGACCTTAGTACCAGTTAAGTTATCACAAAACAATGTGAAAAAACCACGTCAATGTGTAGTTTTGGATTCCCGCGTGGGTAGGTAAGTCTCCGGTTTCCATAGTGTCACGATGTCACGAAGAAGGACAGCTATCCCTGGCTAAGGATTGACGACACCTTGGAAACATTAAGTGGTATAAAATGGTTTTCAACGTTAGATGTGAAAAGTGGTTATTAGGAGGTGGATCTGGAGCCGGCAGATAAGGAGGATACTTCTTTCTCTACTGGAAAGGGATTATGGTAGTTAAAAGTCATGCCCTTTGGATTGTGCAATGCACCAGCCACGTTCGAAAGATTTATTGAACATGTACTCGATGGATTACTAGGAGAATCATATCTCGTCTATCTGGACAACATAATTATTGTAGAGCGCGATTTCGAAGGCCATCTTAAGAAGCTCGAGATCGTATTCACGAAGCTCAGAGGTACAAATTTGAAATCATTCTTTAGGAAAAAAGTAAGCTATTTGGAACACATTATCTCTGAAAATGGTGTTGAGACTGATCCATCTAAGATCACAGCTGTAAAAGACTGGCCCGTGCCGACAGATAAGACGAAAGTCCGAGCATTCTTAGGGCTATGCTTCTATTATCGACGATTTGTAAAAGAATTTTCTGAGATAGCCAGAGTTACATATATCGACTTAAACAGGAGAAGAGACCTTTCGTATGGGAAGAAGATTGCGAGTTGGCATTTGAGGAGTTGAAGAAGCGGCTGTGCGGAACTCCAATACTTGGCTTCCCGGACACGGAAGGGGAATTTGTTGTGGATACTGATGCAAGCAACACTGGAATTGGTGGTGTGTTATCCGAAAATGCGATGATTGAGATGTGACTTATTTTAGTAAGACTTTGTCACAACCGGAAAGAAACTATTGTGTTACACGAAGAAAGATGCTCGCCGTGGTGAAAACGTTACAACCTTTTAACAAATATTTACTTGGATGGAAATTTAGAACTGAACAGTAAGAACTGACCATGCAGCCTTGCAGTGGCTTCTCGAATTTAGATACCCAGAAGGGCAGTTGGCCAGATCGATCGAGTAACTTCAAGAATTTGAACTTAATATTGAACATTGAGGCGGAAAAGTCACGGTAATGCCAACGCTTTGTCTTCTAGACCATGCACGACAGATTGTATACACTGTAACAGACAGGAGGAGAAGAAATATGTGTCTGTAAATGTGATCCGGGCTGATGCGATTATAGTAACACCAAACAAATTATCTGTTAAAATATTTATAATTATTATCTGTAAAAGTACAATTTTTCACCTGTGGTAATATTTTCTCTCTCTCTCTTTCTGTTTGCTCCCTACGATAACTGTTCGGTTCCACCGCCGACTAATTCAACAAAATACTTCAAGAAACAGCGGCTTTTATTTATATATCTCATCTCTACAATATATTGAAAATTTAAAAGTTTTTGTTAAACTTAAGAACTATGCGAAGCCAGTGCGGGTGGTATAGATAAGATGGACTATAAAACATTGTGTGCAGATTCTTTATTCGTTGTCATGAAACCCTTGCCCTGGGCCGAAAAGACCCTGGCAGAAGACTCTTAGGTGTTACTCATCTAGACAAAACATAGTTTCTATCTATTGGAATTGAATATATTATAAAATTTAAATATATTATTTCTACTTTTTGTAACAATGTTCTAATTGGTAGATAGGCCTGTACAATGAAACACATTTATGTTATTACATATTACTTTATTTCCTTATTAAAAATACCATATTGATTTACACACACCATAACATAATTCGACCAATCCTACTAATATTATAAACGCGAAAGTTTGTAAGAATGTATGGATGTATGTTTGTTACTCTTTCACGCAAAAACTACCGAATGGATTTTGATGAAAATTTACAATAATATAGCTTACACATCAGACTAACATATAGGTTATAATTTTTAATGATATAATGTGAATTATCCAAAATATAGCGGGTGAAACCGCGGGGTGCAGCTAGTATATTATATACTAGGGGCCCGATATAATTTTTTTTAACATTTTGGCTCCCGCATTCAGTCGCTCCCTCTATTGCCGCGTTACTCGCTGCGCTGCGAGGCACGCCACACCTCGCCGGCGGCCCGTCTGGGATTATTTTTTATTTATCTTGATATTTTTATTTCGTAATATCTTTTGACTGGAATGTCCGATTTCAATAATTCAAAAAGTAATTAACAGGTATTGAAACAGTCTTCATTACGAAATAATTTATTTGGATAAGAATTAATACAAAGTTATGGAAAACATGGTCTGATTTTGATAGGTCTGATATTTTTATCAACTTTTAAAATGTAAAAAAGTAGTTATAGTGACTTAACTACAATAGTTGGACATATGGTCTCGCGGAGTTTTTTGTAGATATTGATACGTTCTATAATATTGTATAACATTTTTTTGTTCTATCATCAATACTTTTCGCAGCGCATGCGATGAAAGATATTTTATGACTAATTTTTTTGCATCTTGTGTTACTTTTAGTGAGAATTTCTGGGGATCTCTAATTTTTTCTTGTAATAAATATAGCCTATGTTACTCAGGGATAATGTAGCTTTCTAATGGTGAAAGAATTTTTGAAATCGGTCCAGTAGTTTTTGTGTTTATTCGTTACATACAAAAATACAAAAATACAAATCTTTCCTCTTTATAATATTAGTATAGATATAGATATAGATTAGTTATTTTATTTTATTTATTTATTTCTGTACCACAAACTTATAAACAATTGTTACAATCTTAAATGTACAATAGGATAACTTATCTCTATAAGAGATCTCTTCCAGTAACCCTTTTTTGTGTGAGAAGTAGATGTTACTATACGAGGAGTAGGTACAATAAAATAGAAATAAAAAAAGCAATATCAATAATAAAAATGATAAGATACATAAATTATACACAAAAAATACATAAATATATATACCTTAATATACATGCAAACATATACCTACACATATATAAGTATAAATAAATATAAACAAACATTTACATATATAAATATATATACCGATACATATACAATATCTATAGCAATAGGTATAAATATAATGTTGTCATATTGATCACAGCATAGACTAGTTACTTAGTAGGGAGTGAAATTTCCACGGTTTTTATCGATTCTGCTTCTAATTTAAGAGGTATTTCTAATCCATGTATTGTTAATAATACATCCTTGAGAGTTCTGCTGAAATTAAAATAAAACAATAAGATTTTTCGACGGTTGAAATGATTAATTATGAATATAAGATTAAGATTAAGATACTTACTCATTGTGTACAACAACAACGATAGTGTCTTGCGGAGTCAAGAATGCGACGTGGTCAAAAAAGCTCTGTCCTTCTCTTTCAATTTCTGCTCTGTGACCATAAAACAATTCAGTTAGTAGAATTAAAAACGAAAGGTTTAAAAAATCTGTGGGTAGTGAAACAAAAAATATTTAAAATCTACTAAATTGCTACAGAATGGGCAAATTGTAAAAGTATAAGTGGAGTAGGGTTAAATACGAATTTGAAAAAGAAAGTTCAGCAGGCCGTTCAAAAGCTGAGTGGATAAGGTCAAAGCCATCGTTGATAGTTTCGTGAAAGAGACATTTGCCAAAAAGGGCAAACAGATAATAATTACAAATATATTCATAAATTCTCGTTATTATATACTTACAATTGAGGCTCAACATAGGTAAATGTAGGTTTCGTCAAAGCTGCAATTCTTTTGGATCCTCTAGGAATAAATTTGGAAAAATGACCAAAAGCATAGTACATCGGCTGCTTGTAGAATTCGTCCTTGGTGGAGTTCACAATAATTGGGGAATCAACATTGGTTTGTAGCCAGGTCGGCCCTCCTTGTTCATTCAAACACATATTCCAGTCCAACCATCCTATAAAGTTGTAGTTCAGATCCTAATTATGATTAAAAGTAGAAAAATCATTAGTTTAAAGATGGATTTATATGAACATCGGTTGACAATCCAACAATATTATCTGTATATTATATGTAAAGCTGAATCTGATTAGATCAGATGGAACTGGAACTAGTTTTATTCATTTTGATAAACTTAGTAATAAGTCCTAGATAATTTATTTTTTAGGAATGATAGATCTATTTACCTCAAGTATAGACACAATATATGATGTAGCTCTATCCCAAGATCCTAAGACAACATCTGCCGTTGAGGTACCTAAAAAGCAAAAAAAATCATAATAACAAAAAAATAAGCAGCTTATTTATATGGTATGATGAACACGAATGTAATATTATAATTTTACCTGTACAGGCTTCAGTATTTATGAGGAATTTGTCAGGGTGATTGCTCAAAGCTCGGACGACAGTTCCTGGTGCTGTTCGTCTGTCTTCATAGAAATGTAACCCTATTCCGTCAAATTCCTTCATACTATCCTCAGATTGATCTAACTAAAATTTTATGTCGAAAATGATATTAAAATTAGAAATAATAATCAGAATAATTTTGGTACGTAGCTTACCAAAAGCATCCACAATGGCAGCGCGTAACGTTGATCGTCGACAGCCAATACTTTAATACCTTCTACAGAACAATTCCTCATGGTAGGTCCAAAATACTCTAATAATAAGCCAGACTGAAAAAAAATAAAAAAATATTATAAATAATTTAACGTTATGTCATTTCTGTTATTGGAAACGTGAGTATTACATTTTAAATTTCAATCTTAAAACTAATTAAACGAAAAATCTGAAAAAAAGCATGCAAAAGCAAAATCTTCATTACTTAATGATATGAACATCGAATAAATGGAAAAAAGATTGATGAAGATAGATTATAAGAAGCTTCAACTGATATTTTAAGAGAAACGGAAAAAATTACCAATTGTGTGCCGGTCCAAGACAGAAATGCTTGTGGCGATCCACCCAACAGAAAAGTTAGAGGTTCATTTGAGAGTGACATGCCCCATATATTTATTCCATTTTCTTTCATCAACTCAGCAAACCTTTGAACGAACAGAGAACAACAAGTGAGATAAAAGATCACTGGTCCACTGGCACCGAAAAAGTATTTAAGTATGACAAAAAGATGAAAGTTTGAGTACGAATTGACATCTTTGTATTTATTATTTCATTTGTCTACATAGTAACTGTTGTTCGTTACCGTTAAAGACTTAACAATTTTAAATTTAGCAATACCGTTTATAAATTAGTATTCGCGGGTAATTCATTTTTTCTTATTTCCAGTAGACATTATATAACTTTCGTTCTGATAGGATTGAGCAATAGCAATCCTTAGAAACGTAAATACCTAATTAAAGTTATCAGTGAAATCTTGTTTATATACAATAACGACCCATGCCGCGTCTTTCTGTCTGTTCGCGATGAACTCAAAAACTACTGAACAGATTGGATTGGATTTTCAGTGAAGTGATTCGTGAGAAAGGTTTAAGTGTATTATTTTTTTAAGGTTTTCTGTAAATTGGTTTAAATATGACGATAATTGTTGAAAATGTCGTAAAATGTCAAACCTGGAAACTTTCGTGCTTTTCACGCGTACATAGATGAAAAGCGTAACTATATTATTTTACTTCAGCAAGATTAGAACCAAGAAAAATACTAGCTGAAACCACTCCTAACTCACAAACCACTTCACAAATCTGATCAAATATGATGTGGATACCAGAAAATTCAATAAAGCGGACGGACGCATTTCGAAGACAATCCGAGGATAAGTTTCACGTAAGATCTATTGAAAAGGTAAAAGTTTCAAAATATTGGAATATTACACGGCATGTTAGCCTTCATATGTTCAGTTGGACGGAAAACTATTTACCTATATTTACTGTAAGTAATTTATTTATTTATTTATTTATTTATGACTTTATTGTACACCACAAAAGGATAAGGATGCAGTAAAATTAAGCTAAAACTAAATTAAACTAATGTGAAGTACAGCGGGCGGTCTTATGGCTAATTAGCCATCTCTTCCAGACAACCCAGTCTTGGAAGGAGCGAAGGTTAAAATAAAGTAGGTGGTGTAGTTACAATATACTAATACTAATAAGATACAACCGAATACATAAACAACCTAAATAATAGTAAATAATACTATGTATATATACAGTTATAATAAACTAATATATATACTTATATTATAATACAATACATTAACCATACATAGATTTAATAAATAGATATTAATTGATATAAATAATGTAGTCTAATTATTCATATAGTGATCTTTCAGCAAGTTCTTAAACCTATAGAGTGTATCAGATTCTCTAATGTTGACAGGTAGATCGTTCCATAGGTTAATGGCCTGTACAGTAAACGATTTTTTATAAAACTTCGTTGAGAATTCTGGCACATGAAGTTTTAGCCTACGTGTCGATCTCAACCCAGCTGGATTATCCACGAATTTAAAATTATTCTTCAGATATGAGGGTGCATTTGGACTAAATAATACACAGTACAAAAGAGAAAGAATATGTAGGTTCCGGCGACAGCGTATAGAAAGCCAGCGACAGACAGCGTATAGAAAGGTGGTATAGGTTATCGGGTTCCACGATGTCTACTATTTTAATAAAAAGCAGGCGCATACATATTAAAGTATTGAGACTAATAGTGTAGCACGGTTTGGTGGCGTGGTGTTAGACCTTCGTTGTCGAGGAACACGTGGCTAGTGTACTTTATGATTTTAAAATTTCGTGGTGAGTTCGAGCGGTGGTGGTGAGAGTCTGCATAGTAGAGGACGTCTTTAAACCTGCTCCTGGCTCTCCAAATTACAGTATATGATAGGGGCCCTTGCGGATGAACCTAGACGCCTTTTACTACATTTACGTATTGAGGATGGTAATTATGAGGTGGCCCGCGATTTGCTGAAGCGTCGCTATCATAATACTCGTGTGTTGGCCGATATATACATAACTCAGTTACTTGCCTTACCCGAAATATCTAGTAATCTGACTGGCTTACGTGCAGCTTACCTGAATCCTTTGTTGACTGCTTATCGTTGTTTAGAGCGTTTAGACTTGCCTGTATATCACTGGTCCTATATGTTGGTGCATGTATGTTTAAGTAAACTTCCCCCTGAGTTAAAATCGAGATTTGAGCGTGATCACGGCGGTGATTGTCGTGATTTACCTACCTTTGATAGTCTTAGTTACTGCGCAGTATATCTCCCATACTCTTAATACAATTTACATTAAAATTTTGTATTAAATAAAATACACTTACTTGCAGTGATAATCAGCGTAGGATTGGTAGAAGTTATAATTGACAGTATTATATCCTGTAGTATATTCTTTTGTCAGCATCCACGTGGGTGGTGACCAGGTGGCACTTATTACCTCTATATCATCAGTTGCTACCTTCATACAAGCTTTGATCATGGGCACCTATTGGTCAATTCAGATATTAATATTTATTACACCATAGAATATTTCGTATTGACATGCCTAAGTTATCTACTTTAAGCACAGGTAAAAACACAGATTAATAGTAGTTGCTCCCGTGGTCATGTGACCTGAAGAAGTTGACTAAATTCTAATTACAATATAATAAAAAGTGTTAAACTTTCATGGTTTTTATGTTTCTAATAGAATACATTTACATTTCAATATTTTAGAATAGGTTTTGATACGTCAGTTTATTTATTATTATGTCTTACACTTCCACTGCATTAAAGCATGTAAGGAAAACAAAGTAACTGTTATTTCTTCAAATATCCAAGAAAAAGCGAAACAGTTACACATCAAGTCCAAATGGAGCGCTATTCCTACTCTCCTCTCCTCTACGCGGTCCGCTTTAGCGGGCCGTGCACCCACGCACCGTACTAGTCTAAACTAAATTTATTATGTTAGAAATGGGCCACGTCAGTAGTCCACTGACTGGGATTTGTACCTACGACCTATCGATCATGAAACTAACTCATGAACCACTGAGCTACTTACTTCTTACTTCTTAGGTATAGCATGAGGACTTACCCTGTATAATTCGTCTTCTGGTGATAAAGTGAAGTTAGTAAATTGCGTGTCATTGACTGGTAACTCATTGTAAGCCCAAAAACGAGGAGAGAAGTCGGTAGATCCCGAAGGCATACGAAGCATGTTGTATTCTAGGCCATTTTTACCACAGTATGAGCTGTAACATTAAATAAGAAATGCTGGTCAGTGTCGTGGATACTGGATTTGTATGAATTATATTTTCATTTTATATTTAAGATTATATAATTAGCTGAGCAAACGTAGACTTGAGAATAAGAATAAACTTGTAACGCCTTACTATCGTCTCCGCAAAATATTGTTTAATGCTGCTTGATGTTCGCATCTATAATAAGATTCCACAGCCTATATTAGATTTGCTACTTCAACGATTTAAAACCCACATTAAAAAATGTTTAGTAAATAAAGCTTACTACTCTGTACAGGATTACTTTAACGATGACAAAGCTTGAAATTATAATGACGTTGATACTCTGAATAATCATATACCTTTATAAGACAGACTGATGTAAACAATGGCATTTTGAAAAGAGCAACTGTTGAGTTTGTTGCCAGTTCTTCTAATCAGGAAACTGTTTTCTGGTGAAAGCTTCAGACAAATTGACTGACTGACCAATTTTAAAGTGTCATTATACATTGACCGAGGTTAAGTAAATGAACGATTCTATTGGTTCTCTGGTGAAAACGCACCCTAAGTATATGATATCGGCATATGATACTATCACTGGAGAGAAGGGCGTGTGGATTGTTTTGCATATAGGAGTGAGTGAGAGCGGATGATTTTATTGCGCCAGCGTCTGTCATATTCAATGTTTTTTTTTTTATATCAGTTAAGGGGCAAACGAGCAGACGATCCACCTGATGGTAAGTGGCCACCGTCGCCCATGGACATCGGCAATACACGAGAGTGACTTAGACTCTTGTGTTTGCCGATGCGTTGCCACCTCGAAGATAGAGTGAGGAAGGGGAATGAAGAGAATGCTATGGTTTCAGCGAACCCTGAACGAAAACTCAGAGTTCACCAGAACCGCAGAATTAACGGGATGGGAGAGGGAGGGGTAAGTCTGGCCCACTTGCGGCTCGACCGGAACGCGTCAATGACGCTTGGCGGACGGATTCGCATGCTGGTGGTCGCAAGCCAGTCGGGGACCAGATCCCCTACCACCAAGGGGTGCTGGGTTACTCGGTTTTTACGAGATGCTCTCCCAGCGGCAAAGGGGAATTGTATTCTAACCCGTCCTCTCACGGGTAAGTTTTTAGTGCAATTATGTTTGTGTACAACGCGTCTATTTATAAAATGTCATAGTACAAAATATATTTACTTAATTAAATTCTGTCGTGCTGAATCTGATAGGCTTTTCCAGTTAATTGCAGAGGAGTCCGTTACTGCTCCGCCGAAACCCTCTATTGTTTGAAACTTGGTTTTGGGTTCAAGGTATATTACTTCGCTGTAATCTATTTTTTTTTAAATTATTTTTATTACAATCATTAATTTATAAATATTAATTTAAATATATAAAATAATTACTTTTGGACAAATCTACGTATTGGTTTATTTTTCCCCGAGTTTTGTAGAATCTTAGTCCCGACTGAAAAATAAAAAATAAAAACAAATTATTTATAGATATTTTTAGCTACAAACAGTATCACCATCACTAAGAACTCGTACGACTTTTCTGAGACGTCAATGGTCGTCACCTGTAGCAAAGTTATAGCTTTATTAATAAAAGTGATAGTTTATACAATTGCTAAACATGAAACAAATACAATAAGTCATTCTGTAATATTGTTCGATGTACGACGTGCTAGTCTCTATGTAGGTTGACTGAACGAGATCTCTTTCTCTCTCATGTACAATTGTATAATTATAAAGAATATGAATAACTACTTCAGCAGAGATGTGCAAAATAGTTTATAAAAAGTATTAAAATACCAAATGCAAATACTTTTCGATTTTTTTATTTTAAATACAAAATGCAAAATAGTTTTTATTTTGTATTTAAAATACGAAATGCAAAATACATATTTTCAAAATACTTTATTCAAATAAAATACATTTATGGGTTTAAGGGAATTTGCCTTTATTTTATTACTAAGTTTTTTTGACACAATCACGTTCATTTCACGTCATATATTATCAAGTATATAATTAAACAGAGTTATGGGGCTATAACTTATGATTATGTCAAAGTACTTATGTATATACATATATGTTAAATATATATATATATTAAACACTGACATTTGTCCTGATTCTACAATTTATTTGTTCCTTGTCCATCACTCGTTCCACTAATACATTATACATACGAAAAACAAATATAAATTGTGTTGTTAAACGAAAGCACCATAAACGGTTAAAAGTTTTATTATCAGATTTTCTATTAGCTGACATCCGTATCAAACTATTTTGGACGAAGTTTAAATATTAAATTAATTAACGAACATCTAATACTGTCGATTCAGTGTTACCATTATAAGAATAGCTTATCACATTAATTTATTGATGATGACAAATTTTATTAATGTCAAAATGTATTTTGCATTTTGCAAATACAAAATATGTCTTAAAAGGTATTTCAAGTAAAATACAAAATGGAAATAGATATTTTGTATTTCAAATACTAGTATTTGAAAAATGTCATATCTCTGTACTTTAGGACCTATTTACTGTAGACAATCGTCTGTTAGCCTTACACCAAGTCAATGGTGTTTGTTAACCCTATAGTACACGATGAGTAGATATTATATGTAAGACTAGTTGACCCTCCCCGGCTTCGAACGGGTGCAATCCTCCACGTAGACTTAAGTTTAAAAATTGTTAAAATGTTATCTATTGCTATATAAATATAATAAGGAATTCAATAAATCATTTTATGATATATTAATTGGGATAAATCCATAGATAATAAATAATAGTACCATAGATAATAGTATTTATTACCTTTGATGAAGTGTATGTGACATAATGTCCTGGAGCTGGTATTTCCCTGGTGATGGTGTCGCAGTAGGTGGAGTTGCACACACACACAACTGAGTTGTTTTTAGCTAAGGGTATGCATTGTAGATCTAGAATATAAAATAGAATAATATTTTATTTATGGTGTTTAAATAAATAACTATGTCACTACTGTTAATTATTAGGAGTTAAAGAGAAAAAATATCATCCTGGGGGTTATACTTTAGACTCGGTAATAATTATTGTGTCGTGACGGCTTATTTATTTCTTCGATTGATGTTTATCAGTTGTCCAAAATTCAAAAAAGTAAAAAATTTAAAGTTTAAAAATATATTTTTATATAAATAACTTGAAAATCTTGTTACCCTAGGTTTAAGTTGTAATTTAAGTAAATAAATAAAACTCAATTATAGGTTAGATTAATATTGGTAAGAAAGCTGTGTACGCCTTTAATTGCTGGTTATATAAATATAAAACTTTGATTTGTCATTAAAGGAGAAAAAAGGGACCTTTTCAGTAAATTAGGAATAATTAGGAGCAAAACCTTGCGAGTTATAGACCATAGTCTCCAGACGGTCGGTCACCTTCCCATATGGTTTGTATCAGATACCATCTTTTTCTCTATTTTAATCGAGTTTTTCTCAAAACTTGTTTTTTAAGACAGTAATCAAAATGCTAGGGGGGGAGTCCGGAAGAGAATACCCGCCGTCCACTAAAATGCCCATAAATATTTCTATAAGTACATATTATATTTTCTATTAATTAATTTTTAAGCTGTATTACTTAGCTATATTTTATCTTAATAACGTTTGATGTAACTTTAATAATTTCTCAGTTATTAACGAATTCTTCTAAAATCATATTTGGCTAATTTCTTCCGCCTAGATTAGTAGATAGAGGACTTGACACCTCATGTAGGGAGCATTTACCCGAGTTTAAAAGTAGGTAAAATAATCATTAAAAAAATGTAATTTTATAAAAAAAATTGTACCTAAAGATAAGGCACTTAGAATAATGTAATAAAATGAGGTACATTGAGTATCTTTGAGGTATATATGTGACAAATTAACTAGTATCACTAATATATAAATATTTCGAGTTAGAACATATTATACGTATACGTTATAATTTATCCTTAAGACTGTCTATCCATCCACTTGGATAGGAATCACGTTTTTTGGATTGATTACTGCATACTCATATGCCAGTTTCATAGCCTTCTTTCTTGTCAAGATATAATTTATTTTGCTACAATATTTTTTTTACTGATATATTTCAATTATTCCTGTTTCTGGTTCTATTTTTCTTTTTATATTTAAAGGATGTGCGTGATATGTTATGGTGTCTATCTGAGATATATATAAAAATATATACTATTTATTGTAAAGAGAAATTTCAGGAGAGCTTACCCTGGGTAAAGTCTACATAAGACGCGTAGTTAATGTCTCCCACCCTATGCCAATCCAACTATATACAATATAACAGTAATAAAATGACTAAAATTGAAAAAATTCACTTACCGTACGTGAAAATGTATTAACACTTGTCACTTCTAAACCAAACTAACTAATGTAATGTCGTCATGTGAGTGAATTAGGAGAGGGATGAGACATTTAAAAAATGCAGCAACGACGCAATACCTACTTTCACAAAGATTCTATAAGCAATGGTTATTGTTTTTCAATACAATTTTTTTTAATAATCAAAAGAAAAGATATTTTTAGTAATAATCAAAGATTTTTGATTATACCTTTAGCAAAAATTCAAGATAAACTATTGTACTAAATAAATATTTTGATTTTTAATATCAGACAAATCCCATCATTTCAGTCAGTTCAGTTATCGCATGACTTCCGCAAGAAAACTTTTTGACATTTCTCTTCACTGTCCCTGGCTTAATTTTGAATTTTTTTATTATGAAATTAAAAAAATAAAATGCAAAATTAAAAAAAAGTCATCATCGCGACCCGTCAATGGCCCACTGCTGAGCCGGGTCTCCTCCTCAGAATGAGGAGGGTATTAGGCCATAGTCCACCACGCTGGCCAAGTGCGGGTTGGCAGACTTCACACACCTTTGAGAACTTTAGGGAACTCTCAGGAGTGCAGGTTTCCTCACGATGTTTTCCTTCACCGTTATAGCAAGTGATATTTAATTGCTTAAAACACACAAAACTCAGAGTCAGAGGTGTGTGCCCAGGATCGAACTCAGACCTCCCGAGTGAGACTTGAAGTCTCCACCACTGGACCATCACTGCTTTTGAAAAAAAAAGTATTAATATATAAAGTGCTCTGAAAAAATTTTTACAAAAATAATATGTTCTTATTTTTGTATGTCAGACCCTTTTCCTCTTTAAGTTTTCCTTTGTTCTATTATATTTGCCGAATCATAAAAAAGAATTTATAGTTCATCCTTTTTTTCTGAATCAGCCTGTTCTTTGATTTTTTGTCCCACTCCTAGTAAGCTAAAATGCTCATGTCAGGAGTGGGCCACGCCAGTAGTCCAATGTCCGGGATTCGAACCCAAGACTTATCGATCGTGAATGGCGTTACCTGAATCACTGAGCTACTAAGTCCAGCACGGTACAGCAGTACGGCACAAGCATCACTTGCTAAGTCCCAAACTTAGCAAGTGACGCTTGTAGAGTCAACACGTCCCGGAGATGCTTCGGTTACGGATCGAAACGTACGTCGATTATCGATCGCGATCTACTTGTGTGGTGTGTACCAGTTCGGGTTCGCGCGTTACACTTTTCTGTGAACGGTGTGCTCTTCCGGATTGTGCCGTACGAGTCTGGTTGTTAGATCGTCGAGCTACCTACTTGTGTGGTGTGTCTTGGTTCGGGTTCGCGCGTCTCACTTTTATGTGGGCAGGGTGCTCTTCTGGGTTGTACCATACGAGTCTGGTAGTTGAGATTGCCGCGGTTTATAGCAAGATAAAATTTTGATTCCTTTTAAACCATGAATTTTCGCAAAGTAACGCCTGATTCAATTCAATATAAAGTCTTACCCTCAGAACTCGAAGCTTCCGACAAAAGCCATACAGCAACAAATATTATAAATCCTATACATTGTATTATCTTCATATTGTTAAAAAATTAATATTTTATTAAATTATGTATTTTTGGTCTTATAGCTCTTTGCTAAATGAAGTAAATTACAGATATCTGCTTTATAAATACTGCCAAAATTAATATACAGGCTGTTTGGAAATATTATTAGGTATTTATATTCTGCCCGTTTGGCTTTTCAACTCATTCTTAGGTCGCGTTTCTACCATTGCCTTTCTTAGAGTGTGTCAAATAAAGCTATTCTTTTGATTCTTAACAAACACATCCCTCGCTACCCATCCTCGCTCATCGCTTATGGAAACACAGCCTAAGTCGCGAATTGTAAATTGCCTAGTCTCATTGTAAAAGTTTCGATGGAAACACGAGGCGATCGATCGTTAATCAAACTTTGGCAATGCTTAACTCAGTTCATACGTTTGAATATTCAGATAGGCCTTTACTTATGTCCATGGTATCTTCAATGATAGATTCAAAAATGACGTGAGCTCTTGTATCCACTTTTAACCATAAGATGTAATTTCAAAAAATCATTCTTCGCCTACAGTATCAAAGGAAGCCCTAAAGTAATTACAAATTTGGGGTGCACGTTAATATTTCAGTCATTTTCTATACTAACAAAAATATATACTCTAATTCATCAAATTCAATAAGAAAAATGCGTCGAGATAATTAAGTTATAAACTTTTTAATATAAATTCAATCTTAGGTTAAATTGTTGAATGTCTAGTACTTCCAAAAATGTATTCACATTTTATGCCAAATATTTATTAAATCAAGATCTACCAACCACAAATATTTTAGAATTTACTGAGACTAGACAAATTTTTAGATTTGGGGTACCAGACCGAAGTTATTTACACCGACTGTAGCAAGCCGTTTAACCCGTAAACTTTATTCGTATGGTTTTGTGGGTAAATTACTGTAATGGATAAAGACTTATCTCACAAATAGAAATTTTTACGTTGTTATTTCAAGCTTCCAATCAAATCTTCAAAACATCACTTCAGGAGTACCGCAAGGGTCCCACTAGGGCCAAAATTTTTGAAGGTCATACATGAAGCAGGAGACGTTAGCTTAATTCAGAGCGACTAAGGTATGTTAGGCGAATGGTACAAAATTGATGGGATGAAATTCAATGCCTTTGCTTTCAAATGACATTTACCCGTAAACAAACAACTTTAGACTGTACTTACAATATAGACGGCGAATGTAATCTAAATTAACATTTTGTGATCTAGACGATAGACATTGATTATTAACAAGCCTTCCCGTCTAATTGGCTTTATATTACGAAACTGTCAACATTTTACGAAATACAAAACAAACATAGTTACGTCCTAAGTGCACTGGAATATTGTTGTCCAGTATGGAGGCCCCATTACTCTACGCATTCTCTTCGAATCAAAAGTATACAGAAACGATTTCTTTGGCACATGGCACCTTCAACGGGAGTAGACGAAAGCATTCCATCTTATAAAGGAAGACTTCGTCATTTTAAATTGATATCACTCTCCGATCGAAGAGAAATGTTAAACTTACTTTATCTCTAAAATAATAAATTCATCTTACAGTGCCCCAAACCATTTATCCAATTTCAAATTTAAAGTTACTACCCCAGATAACCCGTATCATTTACCTATTTACCTATTCGTAGAACAGCATCTTGTCGAAATTCACCAATCCCTCGTCTTAGTCGTGTTGCAAATAAAATTAGTCTGCTAAAATTTATATTTTTTGGGAATCACCAAATGTAATTAAAAATAGGCTAAAAAGTAAAAAGAATTGTAACACAAATTTTATACTAGTTTTTTTATTGTTATGTTTTTATTAATTACAAACAACTTTTTACTGATTTTTATGTACTAATAGGTTTTTTACATTATTGTTACTGTGACGGTTATAAACTTTACATAAAGTAAATTCAACATTTAAGATAACAATAATAATAAATAATATAAAGAGGTAATAAAATAGTAATTAATAAATATTATAACATAATATGTACAAATAAACATAAAAAGTAATTTATTTTATATTTAAAACGTCATTTAATACATTAGAAATAATAATTGATCATAATTTTCAATAATAGATATATTAAATAATGCAAACGGTTTGTGTATTATGAAGACGGTTCGTGTATTAGCATAGTATGGGGAAAGTATCGGAATGTATGGAACTGCCGATAGTCAGACCGATCGCCCAGCATATATAGGGGGGGCATCGTGAGATCGCCGGCACAGCATCTCACATACATGTACTACGTATGATACCGATATAATAAGAGGTCATAAAAAGTATTTATCATAGATGGTTTGTGGGTGACCATCTAAAGAATTATAACAATACAATACATGTATAGGGGCGATGCATGTAATAATAATGAACCTCTTAAATAATGAATATAAATATGTTTTAATTATAATATCTTGTGTAGTTACGATGTTATGGTGATGCATGTGTTTAGATCAGCCTCCTTACAAAAGTGTTCTGCGAGAATAGTCTTGCAGGACCGCCATATTCCGAACGAGCTTTGGCATACGGACGGAAGGTGACTCTTAGATGATTTTGATTGACTTTGAGAAGTCCATCTGTCTGTTGCTGGAGCCTTGCGTATCTTGGTGGTACGGACGCGAGATGCCTCTTAGTGTGATTAAGTTCTACATTGAGAATTCTTGTGTACGGTGCCGGATATGCTTTATTCTTGACGATGCGCTGTGGACTGGTTTGTAGGCTTTGTGGCTACATCAGCTACTGGCAGACTACCCCCATGACAAGTTGTCTTGAATATTTCGTGATTTGATACTCCGAGGTCTCTGGTGACTCAGACGATGTTGTTTGTGTCTATCACTCTATGATTTGATACTTCAACGTCCTGATGTCCTAGTTGATATCGCTGTGTCTATCACTTTGTGATTTGATACTCCGAGGTCTCTGATGACTCAGACGATGTTGTTTGTGTCTATTACTGTGATTTGTTACTTCAACGTCCTGATGTCCAGTTTGATATCGCTGTGTCTATCACTCTATGATTTGATACTTCGAGGTCTCTCATGGCTCAGACGATGTTGTTTGTGACTCTCACTGTGATTTGATACTTCAACGTCCTGGCGTCTCAGTTAATATCGTTGTGTCTATCACACCATCGTATCCAGATGCTGAGCGGTGTGGAGGCTGTAAGCCGAAGTGGTACGTTCTAGCGATGCTGGGTACAACCACGAGCATTGTCCGTGGACTTTGTTTATGGACATTGTGTTTGGTGGCAACATTTTATCAGCTCCGGCTGCAACGATTATCAGCTACGGCTGCAACGATATCCACTCCGGTGGCAACGATAACACATTTATGTGAATATGAATATGTGCATTCCTTGCAATCAGCCGCCTAAGTGCTGTGAGTTCTTACGAACTGATGTTTGAACCAGTGACTTATTTATCACTTTATTTATAACCAGGGCTTGTCCCTTTGTCTTCGGACACCTTGCAGCTTTGCTGTTTTAATGGATTTACTTCCATCACAAGGCTCACGCCTTTTTATTATTACAGCTTCGGCTGATTTACTAAGGCTTCGGCTTTCAACACTGCAGTCTTGACTGTATTACCCGGACTTCGGTCCTTGCTAATGTAGCATCAAAAGTGTAGGCGCACTATAAATAGCTCCCACCTTCTATCCTGGAGGGTTCATGATTTGGTTAGAACCCATTGTCGGTGGCGGGTGTGGGGCTGCCGACCCCTTTTCTCTTTTATATTTAAATATTATAAGAGGAAGGGAGAGACTCCTTCAGCTATCTTCTTTATCACTAACATCCTTCTGATGTCAGTATTTATAAAATTATTATACATTTATGCGTCATCACAGCATCGTTATTACATTAATTTAATAAAATGCAAATCGATCTTTATTTAGTTTAATTTATCTTTTTCGATGACCTATTGAACTCATGCCTCTGATACTCTAAAGAACTTTGGTGGTTATTATTTACACAACGTATTAAGGGTCCTAACTAGATGATCACATGCCTAATTAAATATTTTATAAATGCATTATTAGCCGTTATTGACTTGCTGTCTTCCTCTTGCGTTATTTATTTATATTTTTATGTATATATTTTATAGAGTTAGCTCGATATAGTTACATTACTAACATAGTATGATTATCTTTTTCTCATTTGCATATATGCATGTGGTGTTTATCATAAATTATGATAGACCTATAAATAAATAAATAAATATTGGTTCCACGTCCAACGGTGACACTAGGGTTGTATATGGAAACTTATCATGTCCGGGACAATTGTATTAAAACATAATCCGGGACAATTCTGGGATAACATAATAAAAAATAACTGACCAAGTACGACATAGACTCGCACATCAAGGGTTTAATTGAGGGACAAAGTTAACTTTGTCTTAATAAACTGTGACACGATACATCGACATATTGGGGACGAAAAGAAAACAGAGATCATCTACGAATAAAGAGGTTGCCGAAGCAATTGCCGGCTAGTCTCTTGTGTTGTGTATAAAAATAATCACTACTCTAACTAACTAATTAAACTTCCTCCTTGAACTTAAGACAGTAAAATTTTCTTGTAGGTAATTTTTATACTGTACCAAAAAGGTCTTTGCTAAATTTTTGATAATTCTACTCTGATCTGTCCACGAGATACAAGTTTTATTAAAATGATTTTAGCGTTTTTCACCTTTTAAATCTTCCTTGGACTTCTAAAAATACAGAAGTAAAGAGACAAAGTAGGCCACACTGTCCTATACGTTAGTAAACATCCCATGAGGATAATTCACCAGACGCCCTAGCACTATGACATGCTACAATGTCTATTTAAAAGCACTGCGCTAAGGGGCAGTCCTATCAAGGACTATTGATGCCACTCAATAGACATACAATGTCCATAAACAAAGTCCATGGACAATGTTCGTGGTTGTGACCAGCATCGCTAGAACGTACCTTCGGCTTACAGCCTCCGCACCGCTCAGCAACTGGATACGATGGTGTGATAGACACAACGATATCAACTGAGACGCCAGGACGTTGAAGTATCAAATCACAGTGAGAGTCACAAACAACATCGCCTGAGCCATGAGAGACCTCGGAGTATCAGATCATAGAGTGATAGATACAGCGATATCAACTAGGACATCAGGACGTTGAAGTATCAAATCATAGAGTGATAGACACAAACAACATCGTCTGAGTCACCAGAGACCTCGGAGTATCAAATCACGAAATATTCAAGACAACTTGTCATGGGGGTAGTCTGCTAGTAGCTGATGTAGCCACAAAGCCTACAAACCAGTCCACAGCGCATCGTCAAGAATAAAGCATGTCCGGCACCGTACACAAGAATACTCAAAGTAGAACTTAATCAAACTAAGAGGCATCTCGCGTCCGTACCACCAAGATACGCAAGGCTTACGGATGGAAGGTGACTCTTAGATGATTTTGATTGTCTTTGAGAAGTCCATCTGTCTGTTCCAGCAACATCCGTATGCCAAAGCTCGTTCGAAATGAGGCGGTCCTGCTAGTCTTGCAGGACCGCCTCATCTCGCTTTTATAAGGAGACTGATCTAAACACATGCATCACCATCACATCGTAACAACATAAGATATTATTATTAAAAATATAAATTCATTAATTAAGAGGTTAATTATTAAAACATGAATCGCCCCTATACATGTATTGTATTGTTATAATTCTATAGATAGTCACCCACAAACCATCTATGATATATTCTTTTTATGACCTCTTATTATATCGGTATCATCGGTACATGAATGTGAGATGCCGTGCCGACGATCTCACGCTGCCTCCCTATATGTGCGGCGCGGTCGGTCAGACTATCGGCAGTTGCATACTTTCCCATACTAATTGATATACGAACTGTCTCCATAATACAGGAACTTTCTGCATTATTTTTAATATTTTTATTGTTGAAAATTATGATAGATTATTATTTCTAATGTATTAAATGTAAAATAAATTACTTATTATGTTTATTTGTAAATATTATGTTATAATACTTTTTCATTACTATTTTAATACCTCTTTATATTATTTATTATTATTATTTTTAATGTTGAATTCACTTTATGTAAGGTTTATAACCGTCACAGACCATACTAGTGCCCCACAATACTAATTTTGCTAATATTTTGACCCGAACACGAAAATCAAAATTTGATAGTGTTAGTCACAGCCTTTATTGAAATTGTACGGAACCCTCAGTGCGCAAGTTCCACACTCACACATAGCCGAATTTTTATTTTACTACTTTATTTACTTTAAATAGAGCATGCTGTATCTAAATGGAAGTATTTATTTAAGTGTTTCGTGTTTGATAACGATCTATTAAGATAACAAGATCACAATAATATTGTGAAAATTAAATGTGTCTCCTATCTGTCAAAACATATTTATTTAATTTGATCAAACAAAATTTATGTTTAAATGTTCAATACAAATATTTTCCAATACTATAAATGAAAAGTTACATTACATACTCAGTTTTGGTTTCGATGAACAATCTTTATAATCCCAATGCGAATAATTTCTACCCGTGAGGGGACGGGTTAGAATACCATTCCCCTCTGCCGCTGGGAGAGCATCTCGTAAGAGCCGAGTAACCTAGCACCACTTGGTGATAGGGGACCAGTATGCGAATCCGACCGCCAAGTGTCATAGACGCGTTCCGGCCAAGCCGCATGTGGGCCAGACTTACCCCTTGCCTCTCCCATCCCATTAATGCTGCGGATCTAGAGGACTCTGGGCTCTTGCTCAAGGTCCGCTGAATCCGCATTATTTTTTTTTCTTCACTCCCCCTCTATCTCCCTCTATCTTCGGGGATGCAACGCATCGACAAAACGAGAGTATCTCTTGTTTTGCTGATGTCCATGGGCGATGGTTGCCACTTACCATCAGGTGGACCATCTGCTCGTTTGCACCTTATCTATTATTTAAAAAAATGCGAAATGACACTCGGATCAATTAATTATATAATATGAAATATTCATTTCGCCCTCGGTTAGGGTTTTTTTAAGGTTAATTTACTATAATTGACTTTCGATAATTTCGCGGCCATTTTGCGCCACGTCAAGAAATAATTATATAGGACCTCATAAATGTTACTAATCCCATGTTTGTCCGACAATTTATACCCGCCTACGGCGAAGCCAAAAGGAAGCGTTAAGATTTTGGCAGTCTATGTATGTATGTTTGTATGTTCCACCCTAGCGGCTAAACTACTGAACCAATTTTTATGAATAAGGTGTCAATAGATTCGTAATAATAGCGCAGGTGACATAGGCTATAAAAAAATTATGATTTTTATGAGGGAATTTAAACCACAGATTCTAACCTCGAAAAAAATTAAACTGAGATAATTATCACTGGTTTGGTATCAAAAGAAAGGTCGTGGCGAGTGGGTGCGAACACGGTTCTACCTTGACCATTTTTATACCTATGCATCTCTGGGTTGGCTTTTTATTAGACCACTTTTTTACGTAGTCGGGTTATAGTTTTTATACTTTTTTTTTTGTCATTTTAGCATATTTAAAACAATGTATAATTATGATCCAAACCATTGACCTCTATACATTATACATTCAACGATAGATAATGTATTTTATTATCAACATTTTATTTATTTAGTTTTTATTTATTTACTATTTTCTCGATAAAACACGATATACTTATGTTTTAATATCGTAGCTCTAAGCAGTAGGATTTTTTTTGACACCTTGTTACTTTTACTCAATCTTATAAACGAATCGAAACATTTATATAATACTAGTCGACTACCGTGACTTCGTCTACGTTAAAGTATATCTTAAATTAAGAATATATGAACAAAAATAAAAATAAAGGAGAGAGAGAGAGACTCTCGAAAATAAAACCAAACAGAGCCTGACCATTCTGAACAGAGATAAAGATAAATATTAGAGAGAAAAAAAGAGACAGGATGAGAGAGAATGATAGTATATAAGAGGAAGAGAGACAGAAATACTGTAGACTTCCTCTGTGAAAGAATTTTTAAAATCTGGTTATTTACGACAAAATGGCCAAATTCGTTTACCTAAAAAATGTATATGGCAACACTGAATCACCTTTGTCACTCACGAAACGCATAGTTTTCTATTAGCGAAAGAATTTTTAAAATCGGGTTAGTTACGTCAAAATGGCCAAATTCGTGAATTAAAAAATGTATATGGCAACACTGAATCACCTTTGTCACTCACGAAAAGTATAGTTTTCTATTAGCGAATGAATTTTTAAAATCGGGTTAGTTACGACAAAATGGCCATATTCTATTTATTAAAAAATGCATATGGCAACACTAAATCACCTTTGTCACTCACGAAAAGTGCATTTTTCTATCAGTGAAAAAAAAATTAAAATCGGATTAGTAGTTCCTGAGAAACCCTTCAATTTACAAAATGGCTACCTTATGGCACTTAAATGGCCATATCTTTTTAATTAGAGTATTTATGGCAACACCACATAGCCTATGTTACCCGGAAAGGATGTAGCTTCCTATCGGTGAAAGAATTTTCAAAATCGGTTCAGTACTTTTCGAGCCTATTCGCAACAAACAAACAAACATACAAACAATCAAATCTTTCCTCTTTATATAATAGTATAGATATAGATATAGATTAGTACACTAGAAGTATATTTATTATAAAAAAAATTAACTGACTTCAAACGAAAAAATGCTCTTAAAAGTAAAAAATAATACCGTTATTTATTAACATCCCTTTATTAGGACAATAATCCTACTAATATTATAAACGCGAAAGTTTGTAAGAATGTATGGATGTTTGTTAGTCTTTCACGCAAAAACTACTGAATGGATTTTGATGAAACTCTACAATAATATAGCTTAAACATCAGAATAACACATAGGCTATAATTTATAATGATATAGTGTGAATTATCCAAAATATAGCGAGTCAAACCGTGAGACACAGCTAGTATACAATAATTGCTATTTTTCAAATCGGTGCCAGCCAGGTGAACAGACATGTAGTGAGATGGAATAGTAATAGGTATACATGCATATCTATTGCATATCTGTTGTTATATCAGTGTCGTGGTTAAGGTCACTCTTCTCGAGGTCTAAGTAAGTTTACTTTATTATCTATTGTAGAGAGTTAATATATTATGAAAGAGCTCTTTAAACCTGCTCCTGGGTCTCAATCCCCAGGCACTGCTATCCTCAGTATAAATTGCACGTGTATACATGTACAATAATGGGTATCATTCCTCTCTCATTCTATAGCAATGCGGTTGTCAAGAATAGTTAGAATGACACATGAGCAAGGTTTGATTTGTTGTAAGGTTTTTGTCAAGTTTGGTTGAAGAATGGCGACAATTGTTGAAAATGTCCTAAACAACCTTGGCGCCGTGTACGAGCTATGTTTCTGGCGCCCTTTTCTGAAAATACTAGTTGGTCGTTTCCTCCTTCGCTACAGCCTCTACTGAGTGCTGACTGCAGTCACACCACTTGGGGGCTGTCATCTTATTCGTAATAAATGACGTCCAATGAAAGGTTGGCGAGTGTGTGAGGAAGGGCGTGAACGAATACAATATACCTCAGTTAAACGAGGAAGTATTGGCTAATGTTAACGGTGTGAAGTTAGCTGACTAAAGTTGGCTGACTACCACAATCAGACCAAATAAAGAAGTCTACAGAAAATTAGGTAAAATTAACTAGAAACTAGTTCTTATTTTTAATAAAAAACAAAAAATAAATATGTATTTTATTCAAAAGCATGAGCACACTTAAAACAAATAATTTTTACTTAGTTTTTAATAGAATAATAAATTTATAAAACACTCTGACCTTTTTATTAGTGGATCAGATAACATGACCAGACAACAACAGACCATTCATAAAAAAATATCACAAACAGCTAGCTAATCCTATTTTCATACTTTTTTCCAAGTCTTTGCAGTCAGGAATTATGCTTTATATTTGGAAACGTAGATACGTGGAACCAGTTTTTAAATCTGAAGATCCAATCCAACGTGCAAAATTATATACCTATTTCCAAACTTTGTACCATAGCTAAGTTATTCCAGAAAATTATATATGATGTTATTTTTCCCATTATTAGGCCTTACCTAATATCGTTAATAAAAGATCTACATTATTATCTATCTGAATTATTGTATTACATAACCACCGCTATGGAAAAGAGACATCAAGTTGACGTTGTGTATACTGACTACTCCAAAGCCTTCGATAAAATTGTACATAGTATTCTTATCCATAAGGTTGAGGAAGTCGGTATACATGGCGATCTCTTTCGTTGGATTACTTCCTACCTTCAAAATCTTTGTCAAGCAGTTTCAATTGAAGGCTATTCTTTCTAGGCTCATCTTTTATTCCAGTTCCCTCTGGTGTTCCATAGGGATCCCATCTTGGGCCTCTTTTCTTTAAAATCTTTATTAATGACATACCAAATATTATTAGACATTCTTCAATTTGATTATATGCTGATGATATGAAAATATTTATAAAAATTACCGACCTTTCAGATTGCTTGCTTTTGCAAAAATATCTTGATCATATTTATACCTACTGTAAAATAATTGCATAAATCTAAATGTTAACAAATGCGCTATTGTAACTGTTACAAGAAAAGCCACTAGTATAGCATTCTTATAATTTTAATGGAGATACATTAAATAGAGTAAAAGAGATAAAAGATCTGAGTATTTACCTTGATCAAAAACTTAAAAGTAATTTTCACATCGAAAAATTACAGCAAAAGCCTATAAAAGGCCTATAATATATTTTTAAAATAATTCTACCTTAGTCATATTATTCGATGATTTTTATCGATCGATACTTGAATATGGCTCTGTTATCAGGAATCCTCAATATCACGTACATATTGACAATATTGAGAAAACAATATAAATTGTTAGTTCTCTCAAAAACAGGCGTAATGTATACGAGATCCATCTTTATTTCATATTTCTATTTTAAGTACTAATTATACACAAAATTCATTCAATTTTCGTACTTGCAATAATTACAATAAATTGTTTAACGACGTAGATTTATCCTTTAAAATTAATCAATTTAAAAAAGAAATTAGTAAAATTTTGGCAGATGCGACGATCTAGTATTTTGTTTATTTATCATGTTTAATATCTTTGTATTATGATCATATAACATACAGAATTTAAAAAAAAGCTTTATGCCAGTAGTTTAATTTGTTCATATATAATTGCTTACTGTTTAGTTTTTTTAAATATATTAGTCTTATTAGTCTTTTTTAAATATATGTATAACTTATTAGTGACAACTTTATTGGTTTATGATATTTATAAATTTCGTTTACTTATGTTTATTGTAACACTGTTTGTTTGCCAAATAGAAATAAAATAAAAAAATAAAAATTAAAGAATATGTAAATACAAGTTAAATAAAGTTAAAATCATAGGGATTGAAAGGAGACATCCATCTCTTAACTGAAGAAAAACCACCTACACTCACGCCCAGCACGCACGTAGCGCCCCGCAGCACGTAGTCGTAATTTATCTATCTAGGCCCGCAAGCAATTCCTCGTGGGCCACCGCCGTGGCCCTACTGATGGTCAGCTGCTGGGTCCTCCGTGTTTCTTTGTATTGACTGATTCACTTATTCACTCATTTGTTCATACATTAACTCATTCAGTCATTTAGATCAGCCATCATATATCAACTTTGACACCTTTCTTTGCTTCTTTTGTGCTTAATTGCGCCTACCCGTGATACCCGTCCTCCACTTACAGAGCGGAGGCGCCGTTGTGTCCGCTTCTCTTCCACGCCGCCGTCTCCTTAAGTCTCATCACTGACTCACTTAGCGTGGAAAACCTTCCTACTTCCGACACCAATTAATGCCTTTGTGGCTTCATGCCGGCGTGTACCATCGTGTCACCGAAAAAGAAACACCGCACTCGTAACAACCATTCAACTCCCTACTGATCTGGTGTTAATAATTACCGAATCAGGAAAATCACCAAAATCCTCTATTCAGCCACTGTTTAAAATGGAGACGAAATGCCCTCCACTGTCCTCAGTCCAACCGCTGGCTTTTCCAACTGGATGGCCCATGTTAGGACAGCGTCTATCGCCGCACCTCTTACACTCTCAGTGAGGATTCCATTGTGGGATTTACGACCTCCACCCCTCTTTGGAGGATCTCCAACCAGCCCTTAACCGATAGATTATACAATAGACTCGAGTCGCTCAACCAGCATGATCCCTCTGTTGTCGTCGAAGTAGCCGTCGAGTATCCACAGAAAGGAAACCTGCCCAAATTGATGCCTCATATGGGGCCATACTAAGAACCAACCCTAAGTAAAACCTCTAGCATGTGGAGCTCGCACATCCGTTGTTTGGGAGTAACCTAGTCAACGCTGCCGCCATGCCCATTCTCCTTAGAACTAGATTTTTAAAGTGAGGTAGAAAACCTTCATTTGGGTCTCCACAGCTACTGGCTCTCTACCAAGGCTCTCTACGGGGTCTATGAAAGAGGATTGCCTTCATTTTTGCTATACAGACTTTCAGTTACTTTACGCGAACTCTATCGACCCCAAGCGACTTACCAACTACCACAAGAGTAACTGGTCCCCTGAGATGTTACGAGAGTGCAGACTCACGTGTCAGTTAGGTGCGGGCAGGGCAAAAGTTAATCATTGCCAATTGTCAAGCACCAAAACCTTTGGTACGCAATACGCCCTCAACAGTCGAACCAAGTACAGAGGTACCTCTAAGTCTCGAAGCGCCACATCGTTATGATATCGTGGGAAGCTAATGAATGTGAATAGGGATACGTATAAGATCAATCGCTATCTTCCGATTGAAATCCACCCGTAGCACGACCGACACGATCCACTACACGAATGCTGAGCACCCTGCAGGAAACTTGGCTTCACACAGACTCGCTCTTGATTTCAGACAACGGAGGAAAAGCTCCAAGCCATTTTCAAGATTTTTGTTGAATTCTAGATTGTAAAATAAAGTGATCCTATTTTCAATATTTTTCTTAGGAGAAAAAGTAGTTTATGAAATACTAACCAAAATAGTTTTTTTAGTTCAGTACGACCTGAATTAAAGGTTACTAGAAAATAAACTTATCTTTTCTAAAAAAAATATTGGAGGAGGGGGGCCCCATCTGATGAATTTGCCAGGGGCCTGTAACTGTGTAGTTACTGCTCAGAGCTTCAGCGTTATTCCTAGATTACTCGCGATTCAATAATAATTATTCTGCCGTGACAGCGTATTTTGCCATCCCTACTTCTTCAATTGATGTTTACAGAATGCTACTCAAATTAATTATCAGTATTGCCTACATCATAATAGTCTTTTGTATAATAAAAAAAATGTTTTGACTTTTTTACATAGTTTTAATATACATTGTCTGTATTTTTGTCGCAAAATTTTTGTATATTATTTTTGGTGCACAAACTCGAATGGTAACGTTTGGAGGTACGTGATCGCATAATGTTTTCGGATGCAAATATGATCAAGGTGACATTGTTAATTTAACATATTAATTGTAAGAACATAAATGTAAATGTATAAATTAATACTTAAATGAACCGGAACTAATAACTCCGTAACAGGCGTCATCTTCACTACGAGCTGCCCGGACAGACTTCGTGGTTTCAAAAATTATATTTTTTATTTTTCTTTACTATTAAAAACCGTGGGCCTTAAGGAAGATACAGAAAAGTAGCCGAATTGGTCTCTCGAGTTATGCGCTTAGCAACGTTAATTTTTAGGCTACCCTAACTTAAAAAAAAAAGGAACCCTTATAGGAACACTTCGTTGTCCATCTGTCTGTCCTTCTGTCAAGACCTTTTTTCTCAGGATCTCGTGGAGGTATCAAGTCGAAATTAATAACCGAGCTTGCGGCCCCTTACGGCTGGCAAAAAATCAAACTTCTAAGTCCACGCATTAAAAAGATATGACCGTTTATGTGGTCACTCATATAATTATAAGGTACTTCCCGATGACCTAGCGTCCTGAAATTTAGCACAAATAAAGGATCAAATTAAAAAACTATTAATTTTTTTCTACTTCACTAGAAAATTAACTTTTTTTGACTGTCACACAAGACCCTTTTTCTCAGAAAAGCGCGAAGATATCAAGTTTAAATTTATACAAAATATTTTAATCTTTAGTTCCTCAAATATATAAAAATATCAAACTGCTAAGTCAATTTAATGTAAAGCCACAGCCGCTTTTATCTTATGTATTGTAATTTTTATTTTCGAGATAAACCAAAATACCTATTCCCAATAAATAAAAAAAACGATAAATTTTAACCTAGGAACATGATTTTTAGCAAGAAGCAAGGTCTTAGAGCACTAGCAAATTGCCATTTTTAGGATTTTTCCCAATACCACTGGTAAAAATGGCAATTTTTAGTTAAATCACGAAAAAATGCTCTTTTATATTTTTTTTTTTTATGGTATATAGGTCAGCGTTTGACCATGACTTGCCTGAAAGCACGACACGGTCTAAGATGGAGCACGCTTTCCTAGAAGGTACCTATTCACTCTGCATTTGAAAGCACCAACATTATACTTTTCAGGAAATACAGACTCCGGTAGATCGTTCCACATCTTCGCAGTGCGAATAACAAAGGTAGACTCAAAGCGCTTGGTACGTATCCGAGGAATGTCCACCATGTACAGATGGCGCTTCGGTCGGGTTTGTCTGGGAGTCCTGTAAAAAAAATTATATCTAACTATATATTTAGGTTTTGACGCATTATTTGAAGAATTCGTGAAGTTATCAAGTTGAAATTTATATTAAACATGTAAGTCTATGGTATCTTGCAGCTGTGAAAAAATCAAACTTCTAAGTGCAAGGAATCAAAGTTATTTTTCTGTAGGGCATTCCACAGATGCGGACGTGAAAAAAGTAGACGTTTGCGATTTTATTAATATTCAAATATGTTTTTCAATATCAGGTACAGATACATAATATTTTTACCGTTTTAACCGAAATTTAAAAACTTGAAATAAATTTATTCCAACAAAAAATAAATATTTTGTATTGTAAAGATGTAGGTATTTAAAAAAAAATTAGTAAAATATAAATTCCATTAATTAATTTATAAACTTTTTAATTTTTAGAACGGTCAATAATGTTTTAAAATTTAGGCACCTCGTTCAGTTTCTCAAATTTTCTCAATCAGGTTAACGTTAATCAGGGCTTAAATCTGTACCGAAGACATGTATAATGTATATTCGAATGTTAGTAAAATTGCAAACATCGACGGTTTTGTCGTCGCATCGTGTGTAAAGCTATATCTTAGCAACGACTGTTGAAGACATGGCATGTTGCTAAATGACAACTTGTAAAATATTTTAAGCAACTCCAAAGGAGGTTCTATATTTGACAATATGTAATAATAAGTTATTTTCAAAGACAGTAAATAAGCGACTCTCTCAAGTCTCAACTGAAAATATTTTATTTTAATTAGACTTCTGGCAAAAGTAGCCTTGTCACACCAGTATTTTATTAAATATATTATTTACAGTTTTCAGATGTTTAGTACTATAATATCTTTCTTGATACCAAAATACATGATTCCAGGTCAACGGTTGTGTTTCAGACATCTTGATTCCTGTTCCAATCAAAACATATACAGACTTAAAAGTTAAGTTTTTTGGAGCTAAAGTCCTGAATATTTGTTATTAATTTCATCTTGTTACCTACACGCGTTCTGGAGAAAAAGGGTCTTGACAGACAGACAACAAAGTGATCCAATAAGCGTTTCTTTTAAGGTAAAGAACCCTAAACATGGAGTAGGGACCATAATAAGCGCAAAATAATAGAGCCTAAAACAACACATAGGTATTCCTTTATTCCTAGCAGTAGGTATGTTCTGTATGCTAGTCTTGGGTAGTTCGCGAACGACCTAGTTCAAAAGAGCGCTCCTTTAGGTGAACTATACGAACTAGATCGTCGACGATCTCACTCTTAGTTCTTATATTTTTTTAAATCGAATTATTTACATCTAGGAATGCTTGTGTTTCATCCATACTTGACTACTTATTTGCTATAAAAATAAATGTGTAATACATTAAAATAGTGGATTATTTTTAATAAAAAATCGATATAATTACACTTATATATGTCGGGGATTTTAAAACGATGTGAAAGGAGATGGAAGGAGGAAGATGGGGAATATTGGGGAACACTAAAAGGGGGTGATGGTATTGAGTGGAATATTGGGTAAACGTAACGTAGATACGTAGATACGTAGATACGTCCTATTGAACCGATAAATGATCAAATATGATCTCTAACAATTACGAGAGAAACCTAAGCAGTGCCTTGGACTTGTGACCAAGGTGTAGGCTTAAGGACGTCCTTTAAGTAATTACAACACTCGCCTCCACTGCTAGGCTCTCTATTTAAACCCAAGGTTAAACGCACATAAACCGAATCTGACACAAGGCTAACCTAACCTAAGGCTAACCTAACCTAACATTGTGTTTACTTAACCACGTGGCAATTACATTGTAAGGACTTACGTGACCTTAGTTGGACAGCACTTCCACACTACACTGCACTTGACACTATCACTATCACTAGCACTACTTAGATGTTCACTTCTTGAGAGACCGCGCACGACTAAGACTTCAGTTAGACTGTCGATCGCATATAAAGGGTCGAGGGTAGATACTGTCAAAACAACGGAAGTGACTACTACCCCACTCCAACGCCATAGACAACGATAACGATTCGATTAATCGATAATCTTTTACTATGCTCCGACATATATTTAAATGGTGATATAAATATCAAAATATTGTTCATAAACATCGATATTTCTAAGATCGCTGTTTAACTTTTGAGAATATCGATAATTTTTTCCTTTATTTATTATTTTTACTAAATTAATTTAAAAAAGAACTAACGAACTAAAATAGCAAACTAATTCGCCATGAGCGAACTAAAAAATAGACGATTTTATTCGTTCGTTTGAACTAACGAACTAAAAGAGCGAACTAGTTCGCCCGTGACAGACTAAGCCTACTGTATGCTAATTTCATAGATAAAATTAATTTGCATATAATTTAACTTATAGAATACTTATGTAGTTGTATATGTCTTTAAATAAAATTATAATATCATTATTATATTATCACATAAAATAAATATGTTATATAAGTCTAGTTCTAACATTTTTTAGAACCCAATACTAGCCCACCCACCCTCGCTTCGCTGAGGTGTAGTCAAATCACTCACACATTAATTTCCTAACTCTCTTGTTCGCCTACTCGCTCGTACACTAACTCATATATTCATTTATACCACCAGCCGCAATTATGAGTATGCTATTTTCAGTTTTATTTCTATTCTATATTACTTTTTGCCGTGGACACCGCCATCTCACTTCTGTCCCACTCACTTTTTATTTTATACAAACATCGACCTGACAATATGGAATGCAACAAAAAAAAATTATCCGATTTGGTGCAGTCGTTCTGAAGTTATCCATTGACATACACAGAGGCAGAGATGTGCAAAATAGTTTATAAAAAGTATTCAAATACTAAATGCAAAATACTTTATTCAAATAAAATACTTTTATGGGTTTAAGAGAACTTGCCCTTACTTATTTATTTTTTTTGGCACAATCACGTACATTTCACGTCATATACCTAGTATCAAGTATATCATATAATAATAAAACTCAATCTTTAATATATATTTTACCAATGTAATAATGTGATATGTGTATAAATAGGTATACTTATGTAATAAAATTATAATACCATATGGGTGTATATAAACATATATATATAAGTAATATTATAAAAATATTTATTTATTTATATTTTATTTGGTGATAATTTTTAATATATATACATATATATATATCTTTTAATTTACCAACTGAAATTATTAAAATTATTAATATTCAAACAAAAATAATAAATAAAAATAAAATGTTCTGAGGTTCATACGTTTTGTGGTATAACTAGTTGTTTACAATCAAAAAATTAATAATGGAGGTAGAATTAAATTATTTTCTTCGGCTTGAAACGACACTTCTAGTGTGTTTTACTATGTACCCGCAATATGGATGTACATATTTTTATTTTGTATATTACATCAAATACTTAGTTTATTAATAGTTGTATAATTAAGTGTACACGTTTTTTACTAATAATAATGTATTGTCATATAAGAAGACAATAACGCCTAAGATACAGGCTCGGCCTAGTTTAGGCGTTAGTGTGAAACAGGTTTATGTACTGCGTTTAACTCATACAAATAATGTAACTATTCGATAAAACCAGTGTAATAGATTTTTGTGTCAATAAAGTTTTTATTTATTTATTTATTATACACGTAATAGACACCCCCTAATTAAAAAGAATTAGGGGGCCTGATAACTTAATTATATCAAAGTAATTATGAAAATAAATTAAACACTGATATTACACCTGATTCGACAATTTATTTGTTCCTTGTACATGACTGGTTCCACTATTCCTACTATATTTGTAGGTACGAAAAACAAAGATTACTTGTGTTGTCAAACGAAAGCACCATAGAAGTAAGTAAAAGATATCATAGGATTTTCTATTAGCTGACATCCGTATCAAGATCTTCATCTATTTTAGACGGACTATTCCATTCAGTATTGCCATAGTGAGAATAGTTTATCACATTCATTTATTTATCACATTCATTCCGTATTTTTTTTAATGAAACAGTTCAGATTGTGGGGTAAGTAGTAAATAAGTAGTACATACACATGAGTAGATGGATGAGTGTAAAAAAAGAATAAATATCATTATTATTATTTTTTATTAGATTATTAAAAAGAAAGAAAGGATACTTTATTTGAGGCAAACCATTGTTACAACTTATGTAGTAAAATAATTTATATAATATTAAACTTAAAAAAATATATATATCTCATTTAGTTATATCTTATTTATATAATAAATGGCACCTCAAAAAGGTGGGTCCTCTCAGTTTTTATATGGAAGCCTTGCTTCCAATACTGATTTTCAGAGGCCACCTATTATTTACAGAAAGGCTGTGACAGCCCGAGTTTGTGCATAACATATATTTTAAAAATAAAAATAATGTACAAATGAATATAACTTAAAAAAAAACCATATACAGAAGGTCCTTTACAAAGTATATACGAAATGACAGTATGCTTATGGGTGATTCCATTCAAATATATTTTTTTTCTTTGCTTAGTATAAATCTGTTACAGTTTAGTTTATCACTCTTTAGTTTATTGAATCTGTAGTATACTGTAGCCAGTCAATATGCACTCATTATACATAATATGTACGTGTAAGTTCACATTATTACATAGTTACTAAAATAAGGTTGTGTTTTTTGAGTACTATATTATTGTTCTCTTGATATATTTGTTAAAATACTTTTTTTTCTGTTTAAATGTATAACATTTTTAAGAACAATGTAAGGGAGCAAGCTGAAAACCAGCGCTGTCGTCACAGCAATATGCTGAGCTTGCTCCATTTACAATGTTGCTGTATTTAGATGTTAAAAAAATTTAAATTTTTAGTTTATTTTCTTTTGTTTATCATGCAGCAATGTGGAGGTAATAAAGATTATTTTTTATTTATTGATGATGACAGAATTTATTGATGTCAAAATGTATTTTGCAAATACAAAATGTTTTTGAAACAAAAGTATTTAAATACAAAAGGAAATAGGTATTTTGTATTTCAAATACTAGTATTTGAAAAATTCACATCCTGCACAGGCAATACATTGTTATATATATAGATTTTATGGTTAGTATGAGTTCTCGTCTTTTTTCAGCAAAATGAAAAACTAACGAAAATAAAAGATAAATAGAATAATAGAAAATTTTATTGAAAAAAACCGGAGCCACGCTATAATAATAATTTAATGTCACTTATTATAGGATGTGGTTTCAATCTTAACTTATTGCACTAAGACATGCTCTCTCTGCTGATAGTGTTGCCATTGCTAAAATCTGCAAACTTGAGAAAAATTTGCAGATTTTAGCAACCTTGGATTTTGGAGTTTTTTACTTGGACTATGATATGTCCACTCTTTTTCACATACTAACATTACACACTGCTAAGTGTGACTGATTGAATGTAGGGCAATTACATTACTTTTTTGTTGCCATTCTTGTGCACTAGTAATATATCTAAACCTTAATAAACATCTTTGTAAACAAAGAAATCAACGGTGACTGTAACCCCTATAATAACAAAAAGGTTAAGCATTAATATAATATTTACAAATTATTACAATTATACTTTGTAGACATCTTTGATTATATTATCATCTAGCTGTTCGACCAGCGGCACTGCGTCCTCGTGATGCTCGGCTGCAACCGCTGAACAACTGCCAGGTCAGCTAGTTTAAATATATAATTAAATGTACATTTAAAGTTTAGAAATAAAAAAGATAAATAATTTGATGTTAAATTGGATAATTCAACTCTCAGAAAGCAACATGCGATAACTCATCATTAGACATTTTGAGTAAATGAGAAATTTCATTTCATTGCACTGCAGTTACATATTCTTAGGAAGTTTTGGTCATGTCAGGTAATAGCTTATATATTTAGTTTATCTAATGCAGAATGTTTTAAGCTAGACAATGGTATAAATAGAGATGTGTTGTTCTTTTATACAAGAAACCATTTTATATTTCATCTTGCCACAAAGCTGAATAGAGTATAAATAGGTCACAGGGTACAATAATGAATTAAACATATAAAACTATACTTAAACTCGATTCTGGTTATATTTATAGAGCAAGATCATGCAACGATCATACTTTTATGTATAAGAAACCTGAAAGTCTCTTGGCATGTCCATAATATATCTCTTATAAGAGACTCCAAAGGTTGCTTTGTTTTGATTATTAAGAAAACATCTTTTGTATATAAAGTTCAGATTACATACTATAATGGAAGTATAATTATAATTGATTAATAATAACTTCATCTAAGGCACCCTGACAGAGGGTCGCAACTGTTACTAAGTGTTTGATAATAGACAACGCTGTCAAGCTGCATTGACTTAAAAAAAAATACTGAGCTCTACTATTTAATAAATCATGGCTACCTATATAAATCTAAGTAACTGTGATCCAAACTTTATAGTTGCAGATTGTATCAAGTATATACTAGATCTAGAATGTCTATCAGGGAATTCAGTAAATTTTTCAAGTTTCTTAAAAAAAGTATGTCTGATCATCGCAGGTTCTTGGGCTATAAACAAGATAAATCATAAATCTGGATGCAAATGACATTTCAATTTCTTAGTTGAGCGTTCAGCAGGTCTTACACATAAATGTTTACCAAAAACACATATTTTTAAATCTTTCACATACATTTTAAATACACAATCTTTTTTTGGTATAGTTGTCACAATATTGTCTGGTGATACTATTTTGAATGTGTTTCTAGTGTCCATGACACAAATTCCTTTTTTGCCAACATAGCTAGGACATTTTGAGCGGATAACTTGTAACATACTTCCGTGGAAATCTGCTTTATACAATGATAGTGTGAATTGGTCCCAACCCTTACTAGAAGATTGTGGTACAGGTTTATCTAACTCCAATATTTCCGCTATATATTCAGACCAAACTTGATTAATAGGTATCATGGTACTATATTGTACACTGTTCCGTGGAATATCAAAGAATCCTAAAGCTTTTTTCTCTTTACGTGTCAATAATTTGGATTCCTTTTTTTTACGTTTTTGTCGCTGTTCCTTACTTCTTTTCTTTGCTAGTAGAAAGTCTTTCTTCAATTCTGTTTCTATGTTAGGAGCATTAGTTTTGGATACATGAGTTTTTAAGAAATCGACGATTGATCTCGAAGCTTCATCTTTAAGTTCTAAGGCCATCTTTATATTAAATTATAAAAATAATATATAGCTTTTTAGGTTATAGTAATTTAATTAAAATTCTGTAAACAAAACAAAACCATAGACAATTAGACAAAAGTAAAACCATAAACAAAACGAAACTATAGACTAATTTATGCTATAGACCTACTTAAACCCAATTTCATATTAATATAATAAATGTTAAATATCTTAAAATAATTATACACTAAAGATCTTAAATTAAATATAGATTATTCCATTTTTTACAAAAAGTTTATTATTTACATACGATCTTATTTTAATTCTTAATTATAAAACTAGATGGCGCTGTAGACAGATGCAAGATACGACAGATATAGGTACAGACGAAAATAGTAAATACCGACTATAATATAAATTGCCATAGAGCCTCCATATATACTGGTATATTTACCTAAGTAGGTATTGCACCTAATAAAATTAATTTGGTTTATATAATGTATCGACGATAGGTTTACTTTTTGTTCAAAATAAATAAAACCTTATTTTGTGGCATTAAATAATATAGTAAATTTTTTTTTCAGGTTGGTAACACTGCTTAAGATACAGGAAAAGGAAACGATAATTTCAAGAACCGCTAATAGATTGCTGATAATATAGTAGGTATGTTTATTTAAAACAGTGATAGGTATACTTATATATTACTCGTTAAAATTATCTACCGACGAGTTCATTTATTAGCGACTTCAGTGCGGATAACCATATATATTAGACGACAAATTGTTCCACTTCAGTTTGAATTTCGAACAGCTAGGCACCTCTCGTGAAAATGTTCGCTAAAGTTCCCAAAGCTACTTTTAATAATGGAAATAAAATGCCGATGATTGGAATTGGCACTTATGCGGTAAATATTATAATTTAAATTATTAATAACTGTATGACTTAAATACTAACATTTATTTCAAAGTACCCTATATTTCTAAAACATGATTTTTATTTTTTTTAATAGTTAGTAACCTATTTAATAGAAATATTAAATTTGTAAGAGATTAGATAATCATTTTGTTTAGAAGCAGATCTTAAATATATGACACTGAGCTATGACTACATCTGGACCTACCCACTTACAAACTAATTAAAATTTTATCAATAATTATTTAAAATCAAATTCCTAACAATACTTTTTTTCTTTTTAGGAATTTGATCTTAATTTAAGTATAGGCAGCTGTTTATATGAATGTATAGCTAAAAATAATTAAATTCTTGAAATTATTCAAACCTAGCTGACTTATCCTTCCTTCGTTGAGGTTTATTCAGACTTATCCTTCCTTCGCTGAGGTTTATTTAAACCCCTCCCTACATAAACACTCACTCATTTATTTCTTCATACTCCGCTATCCACACTATTAAACTATTTCTGTTGAATTTATATTCTATAATGCAAAGTATCTCACAGATTTGCAGTCCATTTTTATTTTATTTATATATGTATTTGTCTGAAACGAGTTTTCAATAAATTATATATTTGATAGCGTAAAGCTGAACCTGGTCAGTTCAAACAAGCAGTAGAATGGGCCATCGAAGCTGGTTACAGACACATAGATGGAGCAGCTATGTACAAAAATGAAAAGGATGTTGGTCAAGCTATTGCAAATAAGATTAAAGAGGGATTGGTAAAAAGAGAAGATCTATTTATTACAACTAAGGTATTTCATTAAAATATTATTCTACCCTCATTAATATTTAGATTTGATGTATAATATACTTACATTTCAAATGAGTTGATTTTTTAAAATATAATCTGTATCTGTTGTTTAACAATATCCGACTAATATTATAAACATGAAAGTTTGTATGGATGTATGTTTGTTACTCTTTCACGCATAAACTACTGAATGGATTTAGATGTAACTTTACAATAATATAGCTTACACATCGGAATTACACATAGGCTATAATTTATAATGATATAGTGTAAATTATCTAAAATATAGCAAGTGAAACTGTGGGGCGCAGCTAGTATTAAATACTAACCGACTCTGCAAACATAGTTTTCCCATATAAATTATTTCTAGTGGTCCTTATTATCTAGGGTTATAAAAAATACCTTAAACTTATTCTCAGACCTACCAAATATACATAAAAAATGTCATTAAAATTGATCAAGCCGTTTTGGAGGAATTTGATAACACACTGTGACCCCAAGATTTTTATATGTATGATTATTCTCAAAAGATAAATTATCTTTTTCTAGATGTATAAAAAATAATTTATTAACAAAAATATATAATAATATATATATATATAATTATTATTGTTGAAGTATCCCACAAGTAATTTTTTTTTTTATTATTTAACTTTTCTTTATTTGACTTTAAAACTTACTACATTTAATTTATATCACTGTTCGTTTACGAAAGAATAAAAAAAAACAGATTTCAAGGAAATCAGTTCCTGGCTAGTTAGGATAGACTAGGGGATAGGATATACTAATATAGTTAGTAATATATATAACCTTTTCTAGCTTTTAAATGACAAACACGCTGAAAAGGATGTGGTGCCGTCTCTGAAGCAATCCTTAGAAGATCTGCAGCTGGATTATGTGGACCTGTTTCTCATACATTGGCCTATTTCTAGAAGTGTATGTATATTTTATATCCTTATATGTGGGTAAGTCTGGCTCACATGCGGCTCGACCGGAATGCGTCTATGACATGCGCATGGCGCAGCCTTGCATACCAGGGACATTTATGGATTCTGTTTTCACAGTTGTCAAAATAATTATTTTTTTATTATTATCTGTAGGATGACGGAAAAGACATGGCTATAGATTATATAGAAACATGGAAAGGGATGGAGAAGACTGTGGAACTTGGTCTGACTAAATCTATAGGCGTCTCTAACTTCAATGAAGAGCAACTAGGAAGGATTTTGGAAAATGGAAAAATAAAACCAGTGGTTAATCAGATTGAGGTAAAACTTTATTATAATACATTACTCATATTTATATTACATATTTGAGAAAAAATATTATAAACCTTTTTTTTTTTGGAAAAAATTATTAAAAAATTGTTGTGAAATTAATATCTCAGGTTCAGACACACGAAAGGTTCCGTAATTAACAAAGGGGGGCAATAACTATTAAATAGTAACATATAACGTATATTAGGAGGTTTATTCGAAAAAAACGTGTTTATTTTTTTTTTGCGGGTCGTTAACATACAAAGTGTGTTTATGTTCACGTCTCAAACATAAAAATATTATCTTCTGTAATGGTGCAATTACTTTTATTGGTTATTCCTAATTTATCTGTGATGCGTGTCCACTAATAACAAATTGCTTGGTTTAGAGTTTCTAATTTTAAATGAAGAGACGTAGATAAGAAAAAACCAGTTTATTTCTCATTAAAAGACATTCGAAAAAATAGGCATTAAGTCACGTGACAGCAAACACCAATCAAAAAGTGTTACGTCACGCCGCGCAATATAGTTGACGTTTTCATACAACATATGACGTCATTCAAGACGCCATGACACTTTTCAGCGTTTTCGCGGGAAATCTAAATTGCTTTTTTTAAATAAAAAAATATGTAATGTAAATTTTGATCACATATGACATATATGACAGTTGATAATTTTTTTCGTCTGTTTTTATTCCATAATGGAAAATGTAAAGGTATTACACTGTACAGCCTTGTCTTCTAAAGTTATAACGATCTAAATCCTTGTAGTAGATGTCCTCGTATTCATAAGTCAAACAAAAAGCGCGGGAATCTCCGAACAAAGCTGGTTTATCATCTTTTCCACTTTATTTTTTTTTTGAGTTTTTTTCCTAAAAGCCCGCCACGCTTGGAGACTCCCGCGCTTTTTCCTGACATTCTTTTCATATAAATATTATTACGTCATCGACAATTGAGTTTAAAGCGATTACAGTCCCACAAGAGGAAGTAACGAATTTACGACGCCATTTTGAAATGTTATTCTACCTGTATTAATGATATATAAGTATGATATCTATTGTCTATTACCCATAATACGTGCTCTGCTTAGTTAGGGTATAGACGGTATAAGAATACTTTTGACCTTGAATGCGGAATAAGGTTACTATACTATAAGGGTCTTATTAGAGGGAAACGCCATGTGATCTTACGTGACGGATTTGCTCCCGCGCGCGTGCTATATGTAACAAAACGCGCCACTATAAAATGACACTTAAAATTAAACTTCAAATTATTTCGTCTGTTACGCTTTTACTATTAAACCGATTTTGATGAAATTTGGTATAGAGATAGACGTCACATATTATAAACTATAGTCCATACAAATGTTTGTAATATTAAAATGAACATCTTTTTGTCTGTTTGTTTGTTGCGGCTAATCTCTGAAACAGCTGGACCGATTTGGACGGGACTATCACTGGCAGATAGCTGATGTAACAAGGAGTAACTTAGGCTATTTAACATCTCGCTACGACCCGTAGGAGCGGAGCAACACGCGAACGAAGTCGTGCGGGTAGTCTAGAATATAATTCTAGAAATTATTTGTTATTCCTATTGGATATATGATAACTGTCGCTATACACGATTAAATACACGGTATCGTCTTCGCAACCAATTAATTACAACTTTCTAATTAATTTCATTTATTACATCCATTAAATTTAATTATGTACAAGATTAAAAGTGTTACTGTAATTTAAATGTAATTATACAATAATATGGGGGTATTAAAAGATAATTTTATTATCGGGTATGAAATAATTTAATGGATTTAGCATTCGTTGCGCTTCGCATCGCATTACAAAGTTACCTATGTTATAATGTTGGTAACATTGATTTAAGTTACATTTTAAACCGTGATACTGTTCTCTGTCTATTCATTTTCCCCGTGTTCCGAAATGCACTGGCCAGTGCTCTCAGTGGTCAGAAATGTGTTCCGTTATAACTGTCAGTATACTGGCGCAAGTATCATATGGAAATCCATGACGTCATCAATCGACGCCATTTTTGTACTGATACCACTGGAGCTACCGAGCTAACCCCCTCCTTGTATGCGTATAATACATACATAATATAGTAGAGAAACACTGATAATTTTAGACGTTTCTAATGTGATGTCGTAAATAAACACTTTTTTTGCGCTTAAATTGCAAACGCTGGCTGAACCCTACAAGATAGATCAAAATAATGTACTACAGTATTGTACACGTTAATAAGGTCTACAAAAAAGTCAGCGATGGTATAAGTCTATCTCTTAGGATAACCTACAGTAACCATTTTTTATCCTTTACTTTTTACGAGAAAAAGTATTTTAAAGCTTTAAGTATTTATAATACAAATAACAAAATACCATAGTATCAGGTATTTAAAATACAATTTTTATAATGTTTTTCATTTGTATTTCAACTGTCCTGATCATACTATATATACAACTAGCGGCCCATCCCGGCTTCGCGCGGGTGGAATATTATTTTTTAAAATATATTGGCCCTCCCGCATTTCGGTGCCCCCTCTCTTGCCGCTTTACTCGCTGCGCTGCGTCGCTATACGCCCGTCGCGTCGTCGTGTATTTTTTGTTTATATTGATATTTTTAATTTCGTAATATCTTTTGAATGGAAAGTCCGATTTTAATAATTCAAAAAGTAATTTACAGGTATTGAAATAGTCTTGAATACGAAATAATTTATTTGGATAAGAATTAATACAAAGTTATAGAAAACTTGGTCTGATTTTGATAGGCATTTTTATCAACTTTTAAAATGTAAAAAAGTAGTTATAGTCACATAACTATAATAGTTGGACATATGGTCTCGCGGAGTTTTTTGTAGATATTGATACGTTCTATAATATTCTAGAACATTTTTTTGTTCTATCATCAATACTTTTTGCAGCGCATGCGATGAAAGATATTTTATGACTAATTTTTTGGCACCTTGGGTTGGTTTTCGTGAGATTTCCTAAGGATCTCTAATTTTTTCTTGTAATAAATATAGCCTATGTTACTCAGGGATAATGTAGCTTTCTAATGGTGAAAGAATTTTTGAAATCGGTCCAGTAGTTTTTATGTTTATTCGTTACATACAAAAATACAAATCTTTCCTCTTTATAATATTAGTATAGATATAGTGAAATGTATATCATAATTTATTGTCAAAAAGTGACAACTAATTGTTCGACAAATTTAATCGAGTCGATAGAACAAGAAAAGTTATGGAAGAAGATTGAGTGATTAAAAATCTACAAGACTATTATTTTATGCCATATCGCCAATTAATCGTGACATCCTCGAAGATAGCGGGGAGGGGGAGAGAAGAAAATATACTGTGGTTTCAGTGGACCCTGAGCACGAACCTACAGTCCACTAGATTCGCAGCATTAATGGGATGGGAGAGGGAAGGGGTAAGTCTGTCAAAGTGACAAGCTGTCATCGATCATGCAATGATGGACAAACAATAATTAGTATCTTCTGAAATTCTCGCTCTTCAACAAGATTTTCGTTGTCTATGACACCTCTCCTTCGCTTGTCACTTCACATATTTGTACCTGCAGATCGTGTAATAATGCGCAGCACTGTGTAAACCCCCAAAATCACAATAATTATCTAAGGGCCGTTCATAAAATACGTCACACTACAATCAACTTTTTTAACAGGGGGAACCCTGTAAGTATTTTGTCACACACCCTTGAACATAATATTTCAATGGATAGTACACTTTGTATCATAATAAAAAAATATTTATTGAAAAAATATTAATTTCAAATGTTTTAATGAACGGCGAACGTCACGTTGCCCCTTGTCACACTCAGCAACCCCTCGTATGCGTATTTTATGAATGGCCCCCTACCTAAAAAAATCCTTAAAAAAGGAAAAGCAATATTTCACCACCTGTATAACTTTTTTTCCCTAATTTTAGGGAAAATCCTCTGAGGTATTGTCTTGTTATATACTGGCAACTAAGTAGTTTTGAAAATCATTTTCTTTTGGTACTTTATAAAATCGATTCTCTGTATATAACCTTTTGTTTTGATAGATATCAGTCAGTTGTCAAACAGATCTTGTTTGGTGATGCCGGGGGAAAGGATCCTAATTACTTGTAAACGCCATTTTGTTTACGTAGCGACATCTGTAGGTTGAAATACAAAACAGATGGAACTAAGTAGGCATCAGAGTAGTCACCACCATCGCCCATGGACATCGGAAAAACAAAAAATACTCTCTCGTTTTGTCGATGCGTTGCATCCCCGAAGATAGAGTGGGAAGGGGGAATGAAGAAGCGGATTCAGCGGACCCTAGGCAAGAGCCCTGAATCCACTAGACCCACGGCATTAATGGGATGGGAGAGGGAGGGGGTAAGTCTGGCCCACATGCGGCTCAACTGGAACGCATCTATGACACTTGGCGATCGGATTCGCATGCTGGTGGTCGCAAGCCAGTCGGGGAACAGATCCCCTACCACCAAGGGGGTGCTGGGTTACTCGGCTCTTACGTGATGCTCTTCCAGCGGCAGAGGGGAATAGTATTCTAACCCGTCCCCTCACGGGTGCAAACGGGTACTAACTTTTTCACAATATTTTTCTTTTCAGATAAACCCAACATTAACACAACACAAAATAGTGGATTATTGTAAAGCGAAATCGATAATACCAGTCGCGTACACGCCGCTGGGGCTCATATCGGAAGCGAGACCGGAGTTCGCTGGAAAGGATGTCATCAAAACTGATACTAAGTTGGGACAAATTGCGGAGAAGTACGGTAAAAGTAGAGCTCAAGTTGCGTTGAGATATTTGGTAAGAAACATTTTAAATATCACACCTTTGGGAACATGGAGAACTCTTACTCGTGCAGGTTTTCTCACGATGTGTTCCTTCACCGTTACAGCAAGTGATACTTAATTGCTTAAAACACACATAACTCAGAAAAGTCAAGATCTGTGTGCCCAGGATCGTACTCGGATCTCCCGGGTAGATTTTTTTTTTTTAACAATTTTCGTCTGTCTGTTTGTTCCGGCTAATCTCTGAAAGGGCTTGAACGATTTTAACGGGACTTTCACTGGCAGATATCTGATGTAACAAGGAGTAACTTAGGCTATTTAACATCTCGCTACGACCCATAGGAGCGGAGCACGCAAACGAAATCGCACGGGTCGGCTAGTTTTAAATATATCATTAGCCAAAGTTGTTAGAAAGAGACGGATATACGTATAATAGCACTATCACTTGATATTGGTTTTGATGCAGTAATTTTTTATCCATTATTATTTTATAGTTCCACTTATGTATTTGTATGTAAAATAGCTTTAGCCTTTTTAAAAAAAAAAAAAAACTTGTACTGTCAAATGGGACGCTGCTGATTATGACTTATACGTCAGATTGATTATTAGTTGTCAATAGACATGGCTGCGGCCTTACTATGAAATGAATAAAGAATTAACCTACTAAAGACAAGGCTGTACGGTGTAATACCTCTGCCTCTTCATTATGAAAAAAAATTGCTTTCATTCGTATCTAGATATTTTTTACGGACCATAAAACCTCATCCACACAAATAAAATTTTAAAAAATTGTCTGTCTCTTTGTTCCGGTTAATCTCTGAAATGGCTGGACCGATTTTGACGGGAGTTTCACTGGCAGATAGCTGATGTAACAAGGAGTAATTTAGGCTATTAAACACCTCGCTACGACCCATAGTCGGATAGTTATTAATGTTTTAATTTTACTTTCTGTTTACGTTTACATTATATTTCCAGACGCAACGCGGCATTCCAGTGTTGCCAAAGTCGTTCACGAAATCCCGTATAGAAGAAAACCTAAATATTTTCGATTTCGAGTTGAATAAGGAAGAAATGGATGTAGTAGACGGCTACAACTTGGACCATCGTTGCGTCCCTGGACGTGGATTTGAACATTTTACTTATTATCCTTATTAAATAAAAAACAATGTTACCAACATTAAAAAGCATATAGAAAATTTATTTATTCAACAATGTTATATATTTAAATGAAAACTCGTATTTATTATTTTTTTTTATAATAGGCATATTCATTTATTACGTGGGACGATTTAGGGGGTGGGGGGTCGGCCTAATCTTATTTTTTCTTATAATTAAGGGGGAGGGGTAGCGAAAATAGTCTTACATAATAAATGAATCACTAGGTAATTGTATATTGGAAATATTTCATTGTCTGTTAATTCGTCGTTATACATCCGGTAATCGGACGAATTAATTACTAAGTTTTAATGTATGGGTTATTTGGTACTTGTCTGTGATAATAAAGAATTTATCATTATTGTTTTTTTAATCTGCGAAAGTGTAAAAGGTAAAATGAAACAAAACACAATAGCCATAATTTATTTAACTGAAACCATAAATTAAAACAACGATACAATAAAATAGATTCGGAATGTCCTGTAAGATCTCTCATTGAACAAAAAAATAATGAAATTACACAATTTTTTTTTTTATTGACAAGCTTCTCGCGTTTTGAGTATTCTTGAAGAGTCGCGAATTTCTTGTAAGGCTCGAGCCTCTATCAAAGAACTCCGGCTACTAGACGTAATTATTTCTTGGTACATTTTTTAAGGATTTTTTTTTTTTTTAATTGCATTGGACATTGGATGAACATTAGACTATTGACGTGGCCCACTCGTCACACAAACTATTTATTAGCTTACTAGGAGGGGTAAAGGGAATACTAGTTATGTGATCCATACTGGTAGTAATCTTAAAACGATTTTGATAAATCTTTTACCTGTAGACTAATACACCTCAGCGAAGCGAGGATAAAACAACTACTTTATTGTCTATACTACTATTTATTGTTATATCTGGGAATATCTCACGGAGGTAAATTTAAAATTTTCAATCAGAATCAATTAATTTTTTTTTTAATAAAATTTATCTACCATAGAGTATACTAATTTTTAATTTAAAATACCAAGTTTTTGGGACAATTCCTGGGCAACTATCTAACATGACTCAGTGTTTTAGCTTATTGAGTCGAGCCTCTAAAATAATACTCAAGAACTCGAGTCCTTTGCAACACTACAAGACGCACACCGATCGGCGTAAAGTGTGATATAATTAAGATCATAATTTTTTTTTTTTTTTAATGAAATATTTGGGTCGGGAGTAAGTAGTAAATAAGTAGTACATACATATGAGTAGATGGTAGATAGATTTTTAAGACCAATGTAAGCGCTGACGTCACAGCAATATGCTGAGCTTGCTCCATTTACAAAAAATTAAATGTTTAATTTGTTTTCTTTTGTATATCATACAGCAATGTGGAGGTAATAAAGACTATTTATTATTATTAAATACATCATGTTGTACGTTAGTACTCCTTCTGCTCATAAATTCTGTATATTCCATTATTTGTTTTTAATGAGAGATCCGTCAAGTAATTGTATTTATAGAATTGAATGTTTGAAGTAAAATGCATAGAAAATATAAAGTAGAACAGATTATAAAATGCTTTGTCATGATATTAAAATCGCTGATTAATCATATAGTCAGATTCATAAATATAAATAGACATTTCAACTTAACAAAAACAATATAAATATTTCATAACAACATAGTGAATAGAAAACAAATTCGAATTCCATTAAATGCTATAAACACATATATATTCGATTATTATATATAAACTGAAATGCTATAGTAAATAAAATCACAATATAAACCCTGCAAGAAAAAGCAAAAAAAAAAGCTATAGATAAATATTGTGTATGAAGGTGACAAACAAAATGTACTCAGAGACAAAAATAAATGAAAATTTTCAGTTTTTTTTTTAATAAAATCAATGAGTTGAAATCACGAGAATTTGAAAAAAAATTATAATTTCAAAAGTTATAGCTGTTTGTGTTGAAACAGTTCCAACAGGAGGTCCTTGCGGACCATCATAAGACCTTGAAGATTCTTTTAAAATCAATCGGATCTTGTACCTAAAAATACTCATTTTTTCAAGTCTCTGACTACCCCTGACTCCTTAATAGACACTAGAACTATCAATAGAGTATTCGTCCGACAGACTCATATCAGTAGTTATGATAAATTCTATTTCTGAGACGAATTATTTTTTATCCATCAACTTGTCGGACGAATAACCTCTTATTATTCCGATTGTTGGACAAATAGTATTTATTTAATAGACTGAGTATTCATCCGACAGACTCGTACCACTAGTTATGACAAAGTCTATTTGTGGGACGAATTATTTCTAAATCAACAACTTGTCGGACGAATAACCTCCTTTTCTTCCAGTTGTTGGATGAACAATACTTATTTTAATTTATTTAATTTAATAGACTGAGTAATTCATCCGACAAACTCATAGCATTGTTATGACAAAGTCTATTTGTGAGACAAATTATTTCTTATCCATCAACTTGCCGGATTTCTATTTGTGGGATAAATTATTTCTAATTCAACAACTTGTCGGACGAATAAACTCCAGTTGTTGGATGAATAATATTTATTTTAATTTATTTAATTTAATAGACTATATTTATTTAATTTAATAGACTATATATATTAATAGTATTCATCCGACAAACTCATATCAGTAGTTATGTCAAATTCTATTCGTTGAACAAATTATTGCTAATACATCAACTTGTCGGACGAATAACTTCTTATTCTTCCAATTGTCGGACGAATAGTATTTAATAAAGCAAAATGAAACTTATGACACTCATTATAATATCACCTCCATTTACTTGTATTATAACAAAACATAAAAAAATGGCAATACAGTATATCACCCAAGTTTGTACGTAACTAATACCACATTTACCTGTATTATATAAATTAAAAAAATATATAAAATGAATTAAACTTATGTGTATAAATTCAAGCAAGCAACTTACACACTCGGTGTGTTTTGCGCATAAGAAGCATAAAGAGAAGGTCATTTTACACTAAGTCTGATTTTATAAGCTGATTTCGTAACCGATCGTGATTGAATAATCAAATAAAGTCGTCATTAAATATTTTTTTTATCAACGGAAATTCGTAAAAAAATTAACATCTTTATTATTATTTTAGAAAAACGAGTAATAAAAATAAAAAACAGTTTTTTTTTATCTGTCACAAATACATTGATATTTTTTATCAATGTACATGTGACACTAAAAAAGTTATATAAAAAAAATATATATCTAAATATATCTGTTCGCTTATAGCTTCTCTATCAAAACGATTTTTTCGAGATAAAAATTAATCGTCCCGTTACTGTACAAATAGTCGTATATTTACGATCAAAAATTTTTACTTCACTTAAAATTGTTTTTTATTGAGTAGCTGTAACTAAAAACGTCTACTGTACTATGTTGATATAAATCTACTTCCATACATAATTAAAGACATCCATAATACTATCGTATATAGTGAATGTGATCGCTACATCGAATACGACTCTGCTGAGGCGTGGCACAGTACCTTTGTAGAAGGCGAGGGGACCCTCAGCCTTCCATGTTTTGATGAAGCAGTCCCATGTGTTTTTGTATTTGGCCGCTTCGAGACCTTGCATTCGAGTTTTGACGACATCTATTGGCGTGTTTCCGAACACTGACGCAGCGCCTGTAAAAAAAAAAAATAACTATAAACAATATTCGCCAACCAGATGGAGCCATAACAATAGGCTTTTTTTGTTCATATTTTTTTTGGTCCAGAAAAAGAAAGTATTTTAAACAAAGGGTATAGCCGGGTCTCTATGAGATTTTTTTTTTTGTAATAAATAAGGTGCAAACGAGCAGATGGTCCACCTGATGGTAAGTGGCCACCATCGCCCATGGACATCGGCAAAACAAGAAACACTCTCTCGTTTTGTCGATGCGTTGCATCCCCGAAGATAGGGTGGTCGCATGCTGATGGTCGCAAGCCAGTCGGGGAACAGATCCCCTACCACCAAGGGGGTGCTGGGTTACTCAGCTCTTACGAGAGGCTCTCCCAGCGGCAGAGAGGAATAGTATTCTAACCCGTCCCCTCACGGGTGGTAGAGATATCTGCCCTTAGGCCCTTTTCCATTCGTACTTAGGGGTTCATTTAGGTTATGAATAAAAATAATTGTGACAAAATGTCTGCCATTTTTATCAAACAGTTTTCTGGATTTTGAAGAAAACTCTTATTTGATTTAATTTTTTTTCTCATAGTAAAATGCTAAATTTCTGAATGGTAATTTTTTCCCCAATTCTTAGGAGTAAAAGACGTGAAAAAATATTTTAGTTATGATTATTTTTATTTTTTTTCAATTGTTGCAACAATATATAAAATAAAAAAAATATTGGGTATTTTTATATAAAAAAGGATTTTCACTTTGGAGTAATTGTGATGACGTCATCAAGTATAATCGGACATTGTGGCATTCTTATCTATCGGATTAATGTATCACTATGGTAAGATATATATAAAAACATGTCATTTACTATTCTGTTTATCTATTACAGATCCTCTTTTATCATTATCCTCCAACAGATACTACACGATTACGAAACAATACACATATTATAGATATGTTATCGTTTTTCAACCTATATACATTACTTAATTGACGTTTAAATGAATTTAATCCCAAATATAATTAGCTTAATATTATCGTATCATGATTAAGTCATAGAGCATGTCATCATCATCACGACCCGTCAATGGCCCACTGCTGAGCCGGGTCTCCTCCTCAGAATGAGGAGGATATTAGGCCATAGTCCACCACGCTGGCCCAGTGCGTGTTGGCAGACTTCACACACCTTTGAGAACTTTAGGGAACTCTGAGGATTGCAGGTTTCCTCACGATTTCCTTCACCGTTATAGCAAGTGATATTTAATTGCTTAAAACATAGATTCAGTCAGTCAGTAGTGATTTAGGGAAAAGGAGAAATGATTGTTTCTTGACTTAGGGGAATCTAGTGAAATCTTTTGGAGGATTTAGGTATAAGAAAGTTTTTAACGTGTGTAGTGGTAAAATATTTTTAATATCTTACCAGCAACCCCTCCAAATAGTCCAACAATATATTTAGGTACGGGCTTATCTCTGTCACCACCCTTGTACCAATCTCTGAGAGACTCCATCACGAAGAACCTGATGGCTTGATTGCTGCCCTGCTTCATTATAGTTGCTGTCACACCTTTGTATACTCCTCCGATACCTGAAGTTCAAAAAAATATATTAATTAATTAAACACATTATTATTAAAAAAAAATTAATCATTGCAACTAAATTTTTACAAAGTAGTCCAGTAACTGGAGGAATAAGATATTTCAACAAAAATTATTAGGCTGCGTCTATTCATCCGTCAATCGGATGAATAAAATTAATTTATTTTTCCAGTAACTTATTAATTAAATATTTTAATTCGTCCGGAAATTAATAGTCCGTGTCAGTAAAAATATCAGCAATGTGTTGGTAGCAACACCTGTAATTATATTTATATATTTTTATTAAATATATTTTTAATTTTTTATAATAATATATTATTATCCGTATATCCGTATCAATAGTCACTGCGAAATAATTAATTTTAATTAATTATACAGAAATGTAATTTTAAATAACTTCATGTCATTTATCCAAAAATATAATTTCAAATTTTTTTTTTATTAATTTTAAATAATAAAGTATCATGAAGGGTAAAATATAACAATAAAAGAAGTATGAAATAAAAAATGACTGACCCTCCTCCCGAACAATTGTCCTGACACCGTGGAAGAATCCTTTAAACCTGGGCTTCTCCATCCTCATATCATTAATGAACTTCACTTTCACAGTTTCCATGGGAGTCACAGCAAATATGGCTTCAGCAACACCAGCAGCCAACCCACAAGCCAGTTTACCAGTATTCGATAACGTACCATTTTCGTTAATCATATATAACTTTGCTTGTTCAAAAACACCGAATCTAAAAAAAAGTATTAATTCTACTTTATAAATTACTATTACTAAAAAAAAGAATATTTTTATTAGAGTCCGCCATCCGGAAATTGTACGGACATTTCCAAATTGTCGGATACATGTCCGGATGTTTAGAAATCGAATATTTACTGAACCGATTTTTCTAGTAATTTGTTAACAATAAATATTCTACAAGATCCAAAAAATATGTTTTTAACTACTAACTTTTATTTATTAATGTTCGGACATTCCAGACTTTCGGTTTTTTGACCGGATTTTTCTTAGTAACCAGTTTATTATACTAATTTTTTTATTGTAATCATTCATCATATTAAAAAAATATTATATTATTAACGTTATGTTGCTGTAAAAGGCATTTTAATTTTACCATCCGTCGACGTCGCAGACATTTTCTGTCTTTCGGTTTTTTGACCGGATTTTTTTTAGAAACCAGATATTTAAAGAACTCTTCTCTTTTCAGTAGTTTATAAATTACTAGCAGCGAAACCCGGCGTTGCTCAGGTTAAAATACATCGCATGTTTAATGGTATAAAAAATATATAAGGTTATATTTTTTAATATAGATATTATAGATTTCTATATTCGATATTGAGACTTATTCGGACAACTTTCTAGATCATTCCAGAAATTTCTAGAACTTTCTCGAACATTCTGAATCGATTACAATTTGCATTCATTTTAGAATTATGTCGATCATTCCAGAAATTTCTATAACTTTCTAGAACATTCCAAATCAATTATAATTTTGAAATCTTTTCAGCAGTCCTCATGCGTTAGATAAAGAAGAAATATATGTTTTAACATTTTCGCCACCCACAACGATCCACTTCCACCTACCGCAACCAAACTACCTGGAGACCAAGGGGCATTTACCACCCCAACGGGAAGTTGATTGGGGTTGGTGGTGATAGTGAAAGATAATCAAAAATAACACTGCCATGAGTCTACAGACAATTCCATATATACGGCTTTTTTGGATTAAATATTTATAATATTGTCAAATTTACTCTTAATAACTTGGTATTTCCAAACATTCATAGAATTTTCACTGTCAATATTTTTTTCAGGACTAACAGTTTCGAAATGATGCAAATGGAGTAAAGTACGTTACGGTTAATATACATTTGCCAAGTTGCATGCAAATTAGCATCACAAAGGCCCATTATGAATGAATGAAAATTGTATGTAAATTACATATACGTATTTTCTAACTGTATTCTCAGAATTGAAATACATTACAAAAAATATTTTCATTTAAAGAAGTAAAATTGAATTATGTGGTCCGTTTATTGATAAATTCCTTCATATTTGTACTGTACCAAACCGATACCTTAACTCTTGAAGGTTAAACCGGAAATCCCTAATTTAATCGATCAAAAGGGGTCTACTTGGTATGTTTCTGTATATCGTGCAGACCCCTTTGATCTGTAACATCTCGCAGAATTTCCATATTTGTCCACGCATCACGATAAAACGGCTGAACCGATTTGAATAATATTTGATACACGGATACTTTAGTAAGTAGATTAACACATAGGGTTCTTCCCGTGAGATAAAATGGTATGAGGTACATAAAAGTTATTATAAATAATTTAAAATATTAATTGACATCCCAACACGGACGAAATCACGCGGCAGGAACTGGCATCTGAAACTGTACATGGATCTCACTATCATCTTTACTAGATATATCGCTTTGGGAATTAGTGGTTTATTACTTTTCATAATAAATGATAAGCCAATAACAGAATATGATTAATAGCATTAAAATTAAGCTTCCTTTTCTTTCGGCAATATGTCAACTACTTGTGGAAATTGCGCTTTTTTATTAATAAAAGGATACGGATCACAAATTGGAGCTAGGAAGAAGGAATCTAGATTCATCTCTTCTTAGAATTATCGAGACTATTCTCAACTAAAGCAAACATAAGCCAAATTAGGATGCCACAACAAGCAAGCTGAATATTTTATATATGCCGGAAGACTTATTTTCGTACGCTCAGTATTGATTTTGGAAACCTACGTAGTGATGTGAGTGACTTGACCGAATTTATAGCCGACAATCTTACACTACACAAGCTTTTATTTAACTAACAATGTTTGTATATGTATGTATACATATTTTAAAGCAATTATAGAAAATGAATACACGTTTAGATTGGATGAAAATGCAGATTTAAGTGAAGTACTTCTAAATCCTATATGGTGGGCCACCCAAGACGGCGTACTAAATATTTTAAAAGCTCTTATAATCTATACCAAAATATGTTTGTTTGATTGATTGAACGCGCAAGTCTCAGGAACTACTAGGCCGATTTGAAAAATTCTTCCAGTGTTAGATAGCCCATTTACCGAGGAAGGCTATAGGCTATATATCATCACCCATAGGAGTGGAGTATTACACGGATGAATAGGCGCAGATCGACTGTGCAGTCTTGTTTGTACAAGACTTTACATGCGTCCTAATATGACGTACATCACGCGATTGCTGGTTGGCTAATATTATGTAATTCTACATATCTGGGCTAGTGACCGGAATGTCATTGAATGCTATCACTCCAGTAGGTACATTTGACACGGTGAACTGAAGTTATCTAAACGAGGCTTATGACTAAGTTGTCATGATTATAATGTAAATACTTGTAACCCTGATCTACTTATTTTGGTAGGAATTCTGTTTGCACAAAAATAATAATTAAGTCTTTAGTAAATTCGAAGAAATCCAAAACGATCTCTAGTTTGAAAATGAGCCATGAAGTGATTCTTTTTCTAGTCACTTTTATAACATAGATATTTTATTTGAATAAATATAAATTGTATGGTAGCTATGTGTCCTATAAGGCAATAATACAAATAACATTGCAGAGTTAGTATAAAGTTCAACAAAACAAAAATTTGTGACGTCATTGTTTACGCCATAATGGCGAATTTAATATTCCATTAATGTGACGTAAATATAACGATTTAGTCATTTCTGTTTATTTTATGCCTATCATAATCTAATTATTTTCTGTATTTGATTAATATTATTGGGGATTCCTTACGACCACTATTTTATAAATTATATCAATTATCTTGGAAAAATGCAATATTAGCAGTATTTTTTTTGTGGATGCTAGAAGATCCTAAATTATATCTTATATATAAAATTCTCGTGTCACAATGTTAGTTACCATACTCCTCCGAAACGGCTCTACCGATTTTTACCAAATTTTATTTGCATATACAGTAGGTCTGAGTATCGGATACTATCTATTTTTCACCCCCTTAAGTGTTAAGGGTGACCCCACCCCAAATTTATATGACAAAACAACGATTGCTGGATCAGCGAGTGTGCATATAAAATATATGCGGAAATTCCAGAGTCTGGACCATCAACGCAAAAGATGCGTGTCTGGAAGTATATTACAGAATTTATTTTGGAGTCTGTCCAGGAACTGCATGATTTAATACCAGCTTCACTATTTTACTATCGAACCACAAGAAGCCGTGAGGGTCTCCACCCCTTTATGATTAACATACCGCTTGTTCGTACGAAACGATTTGCTTCCTCTTTTCTAATGCGGACAAATCAGGAGCGAAACGCCCTACCGGAGTCAGATTTTCTGAATACGTACATCTTAGGCTGCATCTTCACTTTCCATCAGGTGAGATGCACCCAAGCGCTTGTCTATTGTTTATAAAAAAAATATTATATAATAATTCTTACCGTACAGCAGATTTCGGTATGGATCCGTATAGTAGAACACTGAGACCTCTATATAACCCGAAAAAGCCATGACCTTTGACAGTTTTCTTAACGCAGTCAAATATTCCTGTGTATTTCTTTGTGCCACCTGAAAATATTTAAGTCACAATATATTTTTTTATATCAGGTAAACACGTATTCTCGCCATTTACGAGATATGTAAATTTGTTTTCATGTCTTAAATAAGACATTAATTAAAATAAGACATTAATTAAATAAGACATTTAATTATGGTATAGATTTGAAAATGTTGGATTACAAATACCTAAATACAGAAAACAAGCGTAAAAAACGCAAAGTATATATGTGGCACATTTGCGATAATTTGAGCTACCATAAAAAGTTTCACAGTATTGATTTGTTTGTTCACAACTCCAGTGATTAACGTATAGTTAGAACCGAATACTTTTGCACGATTCGGGCCTATTCAACTTATAACGCAAGCGTGACCGGTTACTTAATACTTTTCACAGTGAATACAAATAAGTAATGCTGTAATATGCTAAAGCAATAATAAAATTTAAAACAAACAAATAAACACAATGTTTTACGTCTTTGGCGTTTTTTCCATTTGGAATAGTGAAATATCAGTGCTATAGGTAAATTTATAAAAATAAATGTTTACGAATATAAAATCATGGTCACTATAAATATAGACATGCCGTATTACTAAACGTCTTATATAATAATGTTAACTGTTGTGATAAAAGAGTTAGTTTAAAATTCGTGATACTCATTCGCTGACAAAAATTGGGATTTATCGATTCGGACATATTTTCGGATCACATTTGGCCGGATATCATTTCCAGACAAATATGTAATAACATATTTCGGCAGCCACGTCGTATATATTCTAGGTCAATTGCTTGAGAATTTAAGGTCATGAAACTGTTGCGTTATATTTACTAACCAAAATTGACATATTTATTCATAAATTAATCATTCATTCTATCTATTAGAACAAATATTCAATTAATATTTGTCCGTATTTCCAACTCTTTTCGGACAAATATAGTGACTACTACGTGTCGGATATATTCTAGGTCAACTGCTTGGGATCTAAGGTCAAGAGACTGTTGTTTTATTACCCAATAGATATTTTTATACGTTTCCAAGCATACGGAATTGTATAGCACAAAGAGGCTCAGACTTTTTCTCTCCTTTTATGTAATAAATAAAATTGTATATAAATGATGGTGTAACTATTGTTACTACTACCACTGTAAATCTATCATCTTTATTAGATCAGGCAATTTCGCGGCAATATACAATGCAACACTCCAAACTCTAATCATGAACGGTTAAGAAACTCATAGACATAGAAGTACTCTAATGATTTTGTGATGCATTGAATTAGAAAATCGTAAGGTTAATAATAGTCATGAAAGTATGAAATTTAATATCACGTAATTTTATTTATAGAAGACAATAAACATGTAAGTATTTGATATAAAAAGTGTAGATAGCAGATTATCTGATATTGTCATAATGTGGGATATGATAGCATATGCATTAGATATTCAAGGATTTTTATAATCTCTTGCATGTTTGTAATTACACTTGGTATATATACTAACATCATTATGAATTTTATTTTTTTTACTTCCGAGTTTGGAGTAAATATCACTTTGTCTAATTGGTAAGGTAAAATGTGTTTTTCGTTATTTGTCCGGATATTGATCCGAAAATCCGGATGTAGGTCCGAAAATTCGGACATTTCCGAACAAATCAAACCAATTACTAATTTAATTATATTATTAATATATAAAGCTGAAGAATTTGTTTGTTTGTTTTCTTGAATCTGAGGAATTACTGGTCAGATTCAAAAAATTCTTTCAGTGTTAGATAGGCCATTAAGACCAATAGGAGCGGTGCTCCACGGGCATGAAGTCGCAGGAGTCGACTAGTACCTGATAAACCATCAGCAAACGCTTATCTTTTTTATCGTAGATATTCCCATAGGATATAATGGAATATTAAATTATAATATATACAGAATACCCAATATATTAAATGCTTCAGTTAAGCAAAATATTTAAGAAAAGTCTGTTTATTTGCAATTCGATAAATTATAAAGATAATCAAGGTTTTTTTTTTGCAATCAATATTGAATTTTATTCTCTTTGTTATTAGTTTCAGTTTCAACTCAACTTAATCGATAATAGTTAAAATGCAATTAGGATAATTATATTACTAATAACTTGTTGCTGTAATAGCTCTGAGCTGATTAACAATATTTCTATTACATATTACATAAATTATATAATTATTACTAATATAAAAATGAGTAATTGTATGTTTGTTCATATTTGAGGATGACAAACTTTTGGCGATAACACTTTTGAATATTCTACCATGCTAGCCCAGTGTGGCAAACTTCATACATCGTTGAGGAGTAAAACTAAACTCTGGAATGCAGGTTTCCTCACTATTATTTCATTAACCGTTTAAAGCAAGTGATATTTAATTGCTTAAAACACACATCACTCAGAGTCCATGATTGAACTCGGGTCACCCAAGTAAGACACTATGTCTGAACCTCTGAGCTATCAATGCAGATATTCCCTTGGTTAGCAGGTTATAAAAACAATGGTAAAAAATATTTCTAGAGGCTCATAGTTACTAATTTAATACCTTTATAAGAATATACAAGATGAGTAATGTTGCATCCTTTTATCGGGAAATTATTAACCATAGGGAAGCTAACGACCCAAGTAGCAATTATTATAAGGAAATAATAATTTAAACTTTAAGGAAAATATAATACTGGGTTTTATGCTGTAACACATAGTACATATTCAATAAAAATACACAAGAAATATTTTTTTTAATATATTTCTATTTGTAGAGACTGGATTAAATTTACCGTAGATTTTAGAAATCTATGGCAAAATGATTGTATCTTATGGGTGTTTGTATACTTGTTTTAAACATGAGTAGGACCATATTTGCTGAGGATGTGCTGCAAATATGGCCCAAAGGATGTGAATATGTAATTTTTGTTGTATGTCTTTAATATAGTGTATTTAATTATTGTTACTGTGGACAGCAATGTGAACCAACATGACCATACTTTCCACCATTTGACTCAAGCGCATCCTTGAATACTTCCACAATGCCCGAAAAGATAGTGGATACTTAGAAAATCTAGTAGCCACTGGTAAAGTCGGAGGCAGCAGATCCCATGGCCGTAGCCCGATACGTTGGTCCGACCAAATTCGCGCCATACTCAACACATTGGTTTACAAGGCGTTGCATGGCGCAGAGATGGAAGAAAACCGTAAGAGATAGACTGCTGGCAGGTGATGGTCACAACCCTCAGATATGGAGAATACGACTTGAGGAGGGGGAATTATTGTAATATTGACTTTCCATATTGTTTTCATCATAACAGTCCCCAGGTAGCAGTTACTGTTCACAAGCAAATAATATGGAAAATATTATTCACGAATTTATTAACTTTGAGAAATTTATTAGGCTGTATAATTAGCCTATATATGTATATAGTGAATTCAATCTTAACATTGAAAACAAAATACATATTATTCATAACATTATAATATTTATTTGGTTTCCACATTTTTAATGTCAAATCATCGTCGTAAATGTTTCAAGAGTCAAAGTCCACAAAAGAAGCTGTTAACACTCAATTAAGAAATTTATTGTTTTGTAACTCAACCTCCGTAGTTTGTAAGCAATACTGGCAACATGATTCTAATTGGAAAATTTATTATACGTTTTCTTGTTTACTAATTTAAACGTGCTAAAGATATCCGGCCCATATTGCCGAATGACGCAATATATTATCGTATTTATAGAAAAAAATAACACTCAAATATCCAGTGGTAGAGCTGTTTATAATTTATATCAGCGATAGTGTATACTTATCTGATGAATGAAAGTCCGATTAAAAAATAGTTTTACATACAAACTGACCTTTTTCGTCTAACTGGAGCTGTGTTTTCACGTATTCGGTAGGGAATGTTATACAAATTTCAATGCCACCAGTTATTCCGCCGGCTACTACTCCTTTTAATCCGACCGACCCTGGACCTCCTGCCGCGGCCGCTGCGCCTGTCTCCGTCATCCATGGTCTGGAAAAAGGGTTTTTGAAATTTCCTGTCCTTGTAGACATTGTAAATTTTACGCACTTGTCGTTAATTAAACGACGGTGGACCGCGGCAGCACCACCTCCTACGGAAGTTAAATATAAACTAAATGAATGAATGAGTGCCGGAATGAAATGATAACAGATTGCAGAACGAATTACTGAAGGGTGAATAATGATGAATGACCATACTTAATTATACTATAGACATAGTTTTTGTATTTAATTCAAAATATTATTCCAAATTTAAAATTTAAATAGCTTGTTATACATATTACATAAAGATCACAACTTAAAAGAAAGAGTAGACAAGAAATTTATTTTAAATAATATTAAAGCATTTAAACTTTAGAACTTTACTAATATTATTTTATAACATTACTAATACATTTTTGGTGGTGATGGACAAAAATTTATTGATTATAATAAATTTTTGTCCATTTTATTATAAGTTTTTTTTATAATCAGTTTACACTTTAGGGAGTTTTCATTTTCTAAAATAGCAACATTGTTTGAATTATTGTCTTATCTGTGGCTGTGGCATGTACAGTGTACTAACAAAGTGACAAATTCGTTTTGGATATGCTAGTTGCTTAATAGCTATTTTATAAATTTTATTAAAAAGTAAGATGAGATGTGTGAAAGGCTAATTATCAAATTTAACTATTGATGAGCAATCTTTGTGCTTTACATTAATAGTGGCATTTACTTTATTATATTAGTAAAAAGAACGATCCGTAACAATGGCGTTAAGAACATACGGCGACAAGCCGATAAGTTTTCAAATAGAAGAAGGAGGCGAATTCTATTGCGTGGGATCTGAGGTATAAATTTCTTGTAGTGGTTTAAATTCGGCTGTAATTAATTCCAATTAATTTATGTTTGAACGTTGTTAAGGTTAACAAATAAGGTGAATATAATCACCAATACACAACAGCTTATAAAAAACTCACCAAAGTGTCGAATTCACTGGACTTAGGCTGGTTTACACTCACTAAATAAGAAAGAAAATACTATCTTAACAAGTAATCAACAGTACTTTTAAATTGACGAAATTATTAGGAACTACAACTGAACTTCTTACTACTGTTTTTTTCTTCGTGTGCAATAAAGTTTTTAAATAAGTATTATATTTATGCAATTTTTTGTTCTTATTTTTTTTAACCATTAATAAATTGTTTTAGGTTGGTAATTACCTGCGGTTGTTCCGTGGGTCTCTTTACAAGAAGTACCCTGGCATGGCCAGGAGGACCCTCACTAATGAAGAAAGAAAACGTTTAGTTGATAATGGTTTAGGGCCTCATGTTTTGTCTAGCTCAGTGTCTTTGTTGAAAGCTTCCGAAGTAGAGGATATTATTGAAGGAAATGATGAGAAGTAAGTACATCATTCAAACTTGTCAATTAATTGAAAATTTGTCTAATTATTACAGCAGAAATCACTCCTAATTTTAAAATTATTACATAAAGTAGATTTAATTTCATAATATCTTTTAGATACAAGGCAGTATCAGTCAGCCAAGAGCTTGCAACTCCCCGTGAAAGCAAGAGTAAGAAACCTCACAATCCATCATGGATGCCAGTGTTACCTAATTCTTCGCATTTGGATGCTGTACCTCAAGCTACACCAATTAGTAGAACAAGAGTTCACAATAAGAAGGTAATATTAAAACTTTTGTCTAACTATGATTTGAGTGTTTGTTTTTATACTGTCTGATATTGTGTAAGATTGTGTTTCGGCCAAAGTTTCGGTTTCAGCCACAAATAGGTATTGTTATAGATAAATAGATATGGTTATTATTATGTTGTAAACAATAATAAACCCTTAATATGTATTAATTGTGTATTTCAGCTTGGTTGATTCCATATTATTGAAAAATTTACAATATTACTTTACTGGTTCCTTTAGGAAATCTTTATTATTATGATTAAGGCTGTACAAAAATTACAAAGGCATCTGCCAATAATATTTAGAGTTAGCGTTGTTTGTTATGTATAAATAAATAGTAATTACTATTTATTACTATTTATTAGTTTCTATCAAATATGATTTGATTAAGATAATTTCATTAAGATACTCAATAAAGTAGTAGTAGCCTTCATGAGAGTAAGACTGAAAAAAAACAAGTGCAAGAACTGTGTGACTTGAGTATCTGATATTTGTGTGTGACCTCAGTATGTGATATTTGTGTGTGATTTGAGTATGTGATACCTGAGTGTGACTTGAGTATCTGATATTTGTTTGTGACTTCAGTATGTGATATTTGTGTGTGACTTCAGTATGTGATATTTGTGTGTGATTTGAGTATGTGATACTTGAGTGTGACTTGAGTATCTGATATTTGTTTGTGACTTCAGTATCTGATATTTTTGTGTGACTTCAGTATCTGATATTTTTGTGTGACTTCAGTATCTGATATTTGTGTGTGACTTCAGTATGTGATATTTGTGTGTGGCTTCAGTATCTGATATTTGTATTTAACTTGAGTATCTGATATTTGTGTTTAACTTGAGTATCTGATATTTGTGTTTAACTTCAGTGTCTGATATTTGTATTTAACTTGAGTATCTGATATTTGTGTTCAACTTGAGTATCTGATATTTGTGTGTGACTTGAGTATGTGATATTTGTGTGTCCATGATCAGATTGCCTTTTTACTCACGAAAATGATGATAGAAGGCCCTAATTTAACTTCTTTAAATATGTTCTAGGTACGCACGTTTCCTCTATGTTTTGACGACACCGACATGACAGCGATGCTTGAAAATGCATCACAGAAGCAAATCCTTGTACCAATAAGATTGGATATGGAGATGGAGGGTCAAAAACTTAGGGACACATTCACTTGGAACAAGAATGGTAAGTTAAATTGGTCTTGCACCAACATCTCTTTGACCCTCCTAAAATATTTGTTACAATTACTATTATAATGTATGAACCAACATATTATATTAGTAATTGTCACTCGTTCATTTACATTGTTCTCTTTATTAATGTTTAAGTATTTTATTATAGAAACTAACGTGGTAATTAGTCATTTTTAAAACTATGCAAACGGTAACACTCACGTATTATTGTGGTAGATTGAAGAAGATCGCCCAATGCGATCGAAACCATCACCAATCTACCACAATAATACGTGAGTGATACCGTTTGCATAGTTTTAAAAATGTTTAAGTATTGTTTTGTATACTTCTGTTATGTTGCTAAAGAACTGTGTTTGTATCAATGTAATTACCACTGGCGAATCTTAAATATATAAAATATTTTATTTAACTTAAAACTAGAAATTCCTTTTTCTGTGAAATTATTGTGTGTTTTATTTATTAAATATTTCCAATTTTTTAAGTATAGGAACTCTCATAGATACACTATATTTTATACTTTATTATATATCGTAATTCCAGAGTCCATAATAACACCAGAGCAGTTTGCCGAAGTACTATGTGATGATTTAGAACTGAATACCAGTACATTTATACCAGCAGTCGCAATGTCTATTCGTCAGCAAATCGACGCTTACCCCAGTGAACCACCAGCAATACTGGAAGAGCAATCGGACCAGAGAGTTATTATCAAGCTGAACATTCATGTGGGGAACACGTCTCTTGTCGATCAGGTACTGTTGTGCTGTTGTATATCTGTAAAATGATTATCGAAAGTTGACAGAGTTTCTTGTATGCTGATGTATGATGTCACCTGTAGTGATTAAAAATATATGAAGATATCCATCTTGCACATCATCATCAACCAATAAGGGTATAACATGATGACCACCGAGTCTCAGCATGAATGAGGCTCCTAACAAAGTTCAGCTACTGCCATTGGCAGAATTTCGTCTTGCAAAGTAATGCAACAATTATATCTGTTGGAATACTTGGATTTGTATGATAGTTGTAGAAATCCTATACAAATATCAATAGTCACTTTTTCTCATTCTACTCATTCACTCATTCTTTTGTTTAAACGTCTGTATACAATTTTCATGGACACAAACCGCTCTAAATGACCGCATGACTGTCATGTGGCACAAATTGGAGGAGGCCCTTCTTGGGCAAACAGACATTGCACAATGGATAACTTAGCAAAGTTTAATTGTGTATCTAAAATGTTGTCTGCATTATAGGTTACTAGCTTTTACTCGCGGCTTCGATTCGCGGTGGCGCGGATAACTCTATTTTATTGCCTAGATGAGATTATTAAAATTACTAATGTTTTATCTTTCGTAAAAAATATATTTTTTTTAAAAAGTATCCTATGTTACTTATAATATCCGTTAATGCTGCGGTTCTAGTGAACTCTGGGTTCTTGTTCATGGTCCACTAAAACCGCAGCATTGTTTTCTTCATACCCCTTCCTCAATCTTTCGTCGAGGTGGAAACGCATCAGCAAAACAAGAGTCACTCTCTATTATTGCCAATGTCCATGAGCGATGGTGGCCACTTACCATCAGGTGGACCGTCAGCTAGTTTGCCCCTTAATAGGCGTCGTTTAAATGTATAAATTATTATTGGCTAAAATAAATGGAATTTTTGTGTAGGAGTAGTCTGATTTAAATTTCTCGCCTATACTCAACACAAAATATTTCATTTACCTCCTTTATGAGTAAAATTTGGCTTAATAAAAAGAGTTTTGCCACGGCAAATAAATAAAAAATGTTAATCATGCCACATAAACAGGATGTGATAGAAAAAAAATGAGGTTTTATTGTGCTACGCATATTGTTAATTATTATGTTCGCAACACTTATGATTTAACTAGCATTCTGTTACTTAATGTCGGTACGACTGATATGAGTAGCATCCTGTTACTTGAATGTTGGCCAACTGATAAACACAAATCAAGGAAGTGGGGATTGCAAAAACACGCCGTCACGACAGAATAATTATGGATTACATCGCTAGAATTCCTAGCAGTAGCTCTGAAGCTCTGAGTCTAAAGTATAACCCCCAGGAGGATATTCTAGTCAAGCCGTCATACTGTTAGTCTGCGTATAGACTACAACTCCTCTCTTCTTTTATTAATTTAATATTTTTTTTCTTATTTGTAATGCTGTGTTATTATATTATTTCCAGGTGGAATGGGATATGGCTGAAAAGGAGAATAACCCAGAACAGTTTGCGATGAAGCTTTGCGCTGAGCTCGGACTTGGTGGGGAGTTTGTGACTGGTATAGCATATAGTGTGAGGGGTCAGCTCAGTTGGCATCAACGGACTTTTGCTTTTAGCGAAGCACCTTTACCTATTGTTGAGGTAATTAAATTGAATAGCTGTACTCGAAAGAAAATAGAGATCTTTTAAAAGATATGTAAAATCTTTTATATTATTTAAGCAATCTATTTATATACTGTTATGCAGAAAAAGTTTGATATTTGTATGGTGAGGGGGGTGAAGTGCGCCATACCTTTTTTAAAGTTGGCTTTGAAGCAACATAATCCTCCTTTTTTTTTGTTTTGGTCCTCCAATTCAATTTGACCTCTTAATTTAATAGTCTGTGATGTGAACTACAACCAATGACGTGTCAATGAAATCTAACAACAAAATAATGATTTCAGAAATATTGAAATTAAACAATATTCTTTAACTTCAGACCCCATACCGTCAACAATCGGATGCTGAACAATGGGCGCCATATTTGGAAACGCTAACCAACGCCGAAATGGAGAAGAAGATTCGAGATCAAGACAGGAACACAAGACGTATGCGGCGTTTGGCGAATACTACACCGGGTTGGTAAACTATTATATCGCTTCTATGCACTGTTATGCAAAAATGTTTCAATCTTAGAAAAAATGTGCCTTAGAGATAAGTTTTATGAACTACTAATATAGCTACCGGCATGTTATTATAGTTAGGAAAAAAATAATAAAAAAATTTATACTTAGATAATAAGACAGAAAAAAGATATTAAAAAAAAACTTCACTACTCGCGAAGTTGAACGATGTTAGACGAATACAAAACTTTACCTTGCCTCGGGCTATTTTCAAAACAAATGGAAGTTGCCCGAGCCAAGGGTAAGGTCTTAACATCGTTCAACTTCTCGAGTAGTGTAGCGTAGTCTTGGGCCTAGTCGGTCACCAAAAGAGCGCTTCTTGTAGTTCGTTTTCCAATGGTGAACTAGTTCGCTATTTTAGTTCGTTCTTTTTTAAAATAATTTAGTAAAAATAAAGGAAGAAAATATCGATATCCTCAAAAGCGAAATATCGATCTTAGAAATATCGATTTTTATGAATAATATTTTGATATTTCTATCACCATTTGAATATATATATCGATTTTTTATTAAAAATAATCCACTATTTTTATTTATTACTCATTTATATATATAGAAAACAAGTAGTGAAGTATGGATGAAACATAAGCATCCCTAAAAGTAATTAATTCAATTTAAAAAAAATATAAGAACTAAAAAGAACTAAGAGCGAGATCGTCAACGAACTGTTTCGTATAGTTCACCTAAAGGAGCGCTCTTTTGAACTAGGTCGTTCGCGTGCTGGTAGCTATTCTATTATAAATTAAACTGACAATTCATTTAAGAGAATTTTGTCCATTATGTCTAAATTTTAGACGATTATTGAAGCTGCAAAGATTTAAATATTTTATTATGGGTTGAAACATTTTTTCAGCTAAACACCAACCATAGTGATGCTGATTCACGTTTAAATAGTCAAATATAGTAGAACCTCGATAATTCGCAAACGTCCAAAAAAACCTTAACCAAATATTATTATAACTCAAAAACTATTACAATTTGTATATTGTAAAAGAATAGTTAAAAAAATCGCTTTAATTTAAAAAACCACGATAGAGGTTCTACTATAAATATACATTAATAGTCTTACTTATAAACATAAAGTAATTAAATTTTTTTTGGCTTTCAAAGTCAAGATAGGTTTAAATTAATAGACATTAAATTTGACATTAGTGTCATGCTAGTGTCAGCTCAAGTTGCTTTTTTTAAGGATTTTAGCATATTATAGGCACTAGCACTACAGTTGCAAGAAACATGTCTTCTTTTTTTTATTTTTAATAAATTTTAAAACACGTTACTATTTATTATGGAGGGTAGATATAAGGAGAAAAAGATTTTAAACTGTAAATAACAGTGTTTCATCATATGTATTTTTTTTTATTATTTATAATTAATATTTTATTTTTATTACTGTTTACTTCTTATTTTTTTACTCGGAAATTTATATTAAATCAAAATTTACCCTGCTGCTACACTAGCGCCACCCTGATTTAACGCCTTTCGATGAACACTAATATACAAACGTTTCTTATTACCTTTACCCTCCAGATTATTATTAAAAAAAATGTTTTATAGAATTTGATTTTTTTAGTATATTCCTTTATGTTAAGGATGAGAAAACTTCTTCCATTTTGAAATATCTAAAAGTAATATTGATAGGTTATGGAGGTTTTATATAGTTTTTAATAGTGTTGGACTTATACTAAAAATTTATGGTGTTTTATTTTCTATGTACTATGGGAAGTATTAGAATTTTTACGTGTTCGATCGATTCATATAATTATTATAAAAAAGTATTAATAAAAGTACTTAAGTATGTCAATGCTTCGATTGAACACATTTAGTAATACTAACAGCATGTAGATGTTATTTATTATTTAATTATATTAGTTATCACACTATAATGCCTTAATAAGTGCAATATGGTTGTATTGATATTGCATTAAAAGTAAACGCTTACTTATTTCACAATATCGTGCATGATGTTTAAAATATATATATATTTCTTAATAGAGGTTCATTGTAAGTAATCAAGGTTTATACACAAATAATTTCAATTTCAATATTTCCCGCTATTCCATTTTTGAAATTTAAAGTTCATAAATGAGATGTTTATTTTTTTAATTCTAATTTTGAATGTGCTGAGCAAAATACATTCTGCCAGCGTTGCGTATTTATATTTAAACGAAGATTGCATCGATATTTTTAAACAGTATCGGCGTCTACAGAGTAAATATATCGATCGATATTTAAATAATTTTATTTTTTTTATTTGATACTATTTTGATTTTAATAATTGTTTTGTTCTGTAATAAAAAAAAACTACAATGTATTTATTGGAAGTTCTCAAAAAAACATCGATATTATTATGTCAATTTTTAAGTTTTTTTGATCATACGCCGTTTTAACTTTGACAATAAAAAGCGGTAATTTTTTCTACTTTAGTTATGTCACATACCAAAGGCTGTACGGTGTAATACCTTTGCCTTTTCCATTATGGAATAATAACAGGAAAAAGATATAGTTATGTCATTTTAACGGAACACATGGCTTCGGCTGTATGGTGTAATACTTTTGCCTTTTCTACAGTTGAATAAAAACAGAAAAAAAATAGTTGTGTCATGTTAATTAACTTGCAGTATAAAATATTGGAAACTGTTTCACAATAAATGTTAGGGTTGAAAATTTGTGTGTTGCTAATTCAAAAAATCCCAACCAATTCATTGTGTTTCTAGTCAGCTTTGTATTAATATTTAATTGCATGTGAAGTCACAAAATTATTATTTTCATTGCTTATTTAATTTACTTATAAATGACTATAGTAGTTTTATTGATACCTTTATCTACTACCATACTTTAAATACATTATAAAAGATTCTGAAACAGTTAGATTATTGCCAACATTAAAACACCCAATGTTCTAATAACCATTATATCATACAAACGGATCATATAATGTTGCACTGAATTTCTTAATAACTATTCCTTCTAAGCAAAGGGTTTACTCAACATACAGCCACGTTCTTACTCCTCGATGCGCGACGCGTGATGCGTGGTATCTGTGTGGATTTCAAAAAAAGAACACTCATTCGCGCGCGTTTCACTATCTAGAACGATATATAGGCGAGAAAAAATATGTCATTCGAATTCCCGCCATTTTTCTTTGATATTTTTAAGGTTTTGTTTACAAAAAAAATTAGCTATTACCTTCCAACATTAAAGAACATATTGAAGTGAATTTTAGTAATTGCACTATACACAATGTTCATTACAACTACAATAAATGATTGTTTCATCAATACTTAGTGTATTTGTATATAGTCAGTAATGGATGATGTTAGGTTACTAGGAGTGGCCATGTGTGTGTGTGTGGGGTGTTAATGTTAGCAATAAGCTAACTGTTTCAGAATCTTTTATAGAGGATATAATTATGGGTGTAGATAAAGTCTTGTATGCAACAGATAAGTTAAAAAAACATTTAATAGGTTTTTATGTAATAAAGAGAAAAACATAAGAAAACTTCTGAGTACATTAAGCTTAAAAACTTTTTGATTTCTTGAATCGATAATAGCGTCACAAAAGCAGTCACAGAATAATTGTAATTTTTTTTTATTTGTTGAGAGAAAGAGAGAGGAATAGATTGTTCGATATTGTGTAAATAAAATTTAAACGCTCAAATAATTTAGTATTACACTTTTAATGTAGAATTTTATTAAAATGTATTAGTGAGTGGACTGTTGAAATATTTATATTAAATATTTTTATTTATATTATCATTGTTTCATTTTAACGCCAAAATATTTATTTACTAATTAAATTATTATTTGATTCCACTCGATAAAAAAATAATATGTGTATGCTTAATTTGATAGAATCTGCTTATCATTATTATTTTGCATATGGCAACACTGGGGTATATATTTAAGCATGTTATGTTTATCTGATTATATAGTATATTTTTGAAAGTAGATTCCAAATTTGAATTTTTTGTACACTAATTTGAAATTGGAATATATTTTCAATCCATAATCTAATGGTTTCATAATTGAGATTGATTATTAATTTCGGCGTGTAGGTTAGTAATATATTGCACACATATTTATATCTTATATATGACAATCTGTGCTTGTTATCGAACCTTGTATTATGCAGTGCATGACTATGGTCTATGACTATACCGATCGTATCGAAACTAATATACCCGTGAAAATATTTTTGAAATCCGTCAATAAATGATTGAGGAACACATTATTTAAGATTACGTATTTTAGCGCGGAACGATTGTAGGCCTGTGACGTCATCTCACCTATAGTCGCACCAGAGCGCTTGTGTTGCTTGTAAATGTTTTACGTACAGCTGTTTGTTGAAGATTTCGTAAAAAGAGTAGCCTCAGCCTTTATTATAATAAACAAAACACAACACTTAGAATGTGCATACGCGCAGCGTCGCCTAGGTGAAGTGACGTCACTCGTTGGCTCGCCGCATGAAACGAAATTATTGTTACAGGCACAATTTTAAAGTCCCATAACTTTTTTATTTCTACAATTGATATATTAAAATAAAATATAGGTCTTCTTCATTGATTACAGTAAGTTTCAAGTGTTGCTATATTCAAAATTTGATATGAATTTGTTTGGTGGCAGATGTAACGTTGAGCCGCGCCGTCAACAGACTGATCCGAGCTGACGAGGCGATGTTCCCATCCACTCCGGAAAAGAGAAGGAAAAAGATATAAACAACGCATTTAATAACATTTTCTATACAAAAATAAATTTAGTATTATTGCTTGAACACGAACATGTATCGGAAACATTAATTTTATTAAGATTCATCCCCTATTTCAACCCTTTTATCCCCCACGATGAAACGTAGTGAAAATCAGTTCAGTGATTTATGCGTAAAGGACAGACAGATTTGGTTGGTAAAAATAATATTCGATACTTGTTCGTTTACAGTTTGATATAAGTATAGGACATTCCTTTTATTCAGGGCTCAGTCGAATTTGAGACAAACTTAACTTTGCCGTCGGAAAACTGTTGTCCCCATACATCTACATAGGGCGTGGTCAGTTTACCAACTGCAAAAACATTTTTTTGTTCTATATCTAAAAAATCGATTTTTACGATTCGATTTTGATTAATCGATTCAGCCTTAGTTGAAGAATTGTTTGAAAGAACTATTGGTTACTATGAAATTAATTAATTTTATTAAAACAAAATAATCTATATGGATTTGATCTTCAATGAATCTTCATTATTATAAGAATTATTATATAACTGTTTGTTTCATTACTGCCAACAGATGGTACTGCAGCATAAAAGATTCTAGATTCTTCGACGAAGAAAATAATTAATTATTAAGAATATTATTAACCCGTCGTTGGTGAGGTCAATTTGACTTACATTATTAGTGACGCTGGTCTCGCACACCGGGTTTTCAATTAAACATATTTCAAATCATTTTTTTGATTTACATACATTGATAATAGAATAATCATATTTTATTAACAACTGGTTCTTTAAGCTTAATGTACACTATATCTATATGTCCTGTTTTGAACGGGACAGTCCCGTTATCCTGTTGTCACTCTCAAAAGACTGTCTCGTATTCCGAAATCGCGCGAAAATTACCGCGTAGCTGGCAATACCTAAAATAGAACGAAAGAACTAGTCACGTTGACTTGCCTGTTACAATTACCTAGGAGGAATTGTTTTTTTTTTACTAGCAGTATGGATCACATACTTCTAGTTCCCTTTAATCCTCTTAGTAAGCTTGCATGCTTGTGTCAGGAGTGGGCCACGCCAGTAGTCCAATATCCGGGATTTGAACCCTGGACGCCTGAACCTTTTTTCCACTGACGCTTCAAACGTTTGATTTTGATTTGTCTTTTCATCCGTGGATGTCTGAAAGACCCATCCGTTTGTCCGTGTCCCATTTTTAGTGAAACAAAAATGGTCATGCTGAATGTCGTAATGTGAACTAATGGTCGAGGAGATGAAATGAGGCAGATACTCGAAATCACAGCAAAAATAAATTGCGAGAAAAAAAATATTCAATTTTTTAAGAACACCCGGTCTCATAGACATATGCGTCACCAATGACTGGTTAGTTTCCCAGGTTTAGTTTAATAATGTTCCGAATATATCTTTACTTAGTAATTAATATAGCGTAGTATTTTTTACTCTACATTAAATAATAAATGTTTCTGAGTGTTTTGGTGTTTTTTTTCTTTATAATCCCCTACCACGACATCATCAATGACTAATTTTTTTTAGGTTATTCTAAAGGACGAATTCAACCTAAACTATTTGCAAAGTTAGCAACGCCTTGTAGATATTTAACCTCTGTTCCGATAAACTAGAGACAGTTATCACTGTGCAGTGGTGTGGTATCTTTTTTTTTTTAAATAGATAAGGTGCAAACGAGCAGATGGTCCACCTGATGGTAAGTGGCCACCATCGCCAATGGACATCGGAAAAACAAGAAACTCTCTCGTTTTGTCAATGCGTTGCATCCCCGAAGATAGAGTGGGAAGGGGGAATGAAGAAGAAAAATGATGCGGATTCAGCGGACCCTAGGCAAGACCCCAGAGTCCACTAGACCCATAGCATTAATGGGATGGGAGAGAGAGGGGGTAAGTTTGGCCCACAAGCGGCTCAACCGGAACGCGTCTATGACACTTGGCGATCGGATTCGCATGCTGGTGGTCGCAAGCCAGTCGGGGAACAGATCCCCTACCACCGAGGGGGTGCTGGGTTACTCGGCTCTTAGGAGATGCTCTTCCAGCGGCAGAGGGGAATAGTATTCTAACCCGTCCCCTCACGGGTATCTTGATGTTGGGTCTTCATTACTAAGGTTTGGAGTAAGTGTATAATATTAGTTACTCAGAGTTCCGTTGTAAGTTTCGGTCCCTTAAAAATAACATTAATAAAAACTAATCCATTATATTATAATTAATTTTATTAAGCGTGATAGAAATAATCTTAAAACAAAGCCATCTATTGGATGCTTACCCAACCTAGATAACAAAGTGTATCAGCTAAGTAACTTGCAATGCCATCTGTTAGGTATAGTCTACAAGTATAAACTACAGACTATTATCCGTTCTACCCTCAATCCTAACTTTCCTAATATCGGTGGGTAGACAAAAAATAAGTGTAGGTTTCGACTTCTCACGCGGGGCTATTTCGAACCAGGTAACCCACCATACCTTTTCTTTACCCAACACCATCTGTTAAGCACTTATGGAACTCGTTAATAATTACAACAAGACTAGGGGACGGGATTTTTAAGAGAATAAGACACTAGGTGTGTCCTGCGGTTTCACCCGCTATACTTTGGATAATTCATACTTTATCATTATATATCATAGCCTATGTATTATTTTGATGTGTAAGCTATATTATTGTAAAGTTTCATCAAAAACCATTCAGTAGTTTTTGCTTGAAAGAGTAACAAAATTCATACATTCTTACAAACCTTCGTGTTTATAATATTAGTAGCATTAGTCGACAGTGTTGCAAACTTAACGGATTTTCCGTTAGATCAGGATTAGAGTTAGGCACTAACGGAGAAAAATATATTTCAAAGATTAACGGATTTGTTGACGGAAATATAATAATGTTGAATAGTAAAAAATATATGCACACGGCAAAACATTTCTTTATTTTGGCAACATTCAAATGGAAAGTTGTGGTATAATAGACTGTTTTACCAACTGTGTATGGTAGGCATGGTGTTGACCAATAACACAAGTCAACAAAAAAAATAACTATTATTTAATGACTATTGTCTGAGTGTTTACATTGAAAAATAACCAAAAACTCAATTTATAAAGAAAGTTTGCTTTTGTATGTTTTATATTGATAATTAAGTTTTAAAGTTCTTAGTGGAGAGTAAAATAATAGTTGGTAATATTTCAAAACAAAATGGCGACAGGTCGCGCATTCTATTGTATTGAGTGTATGTATGTCTATTACAAACTGTAGCAACTACTTTTGTATGTGACTGAGTCGCAAAATAGCATACAGACTTTTTTCTATGAAAACGAAATTTCTAGAAAAGCAAATTTTAACCAAAAAACCTATTTTACCCATTATAAGTAAGGTAAAAGAAATCAAAATTTGACATTTTGTTGCCAGACTCAAAATCCGTGTTGACCGGTGTAATCAGCCTTCAACCACCACAGCTACCATGACAACTAAAGCTACAATAACACCGGGTACTGAGAGTGATGAGGATTAAAATATCCTAATATTTTAATGTATAATATAATTTTATTGCTAAAAATGTTTTATATTACGTATTTTTTTAATTGACGGAAAAAAATTATAAAATTGACGGTTTTTTGACGGGAATTTTGAATTTATTGTTGGCTTATAATAGAGCGTAGCTTCGCCAGGCTAAAACAGATTTAAATTAAACATATTTTATTAGACTTGTAGTAATAACATTAGACATTACGTTTTTTTCAATATCCTTTACTGGCAACCCGCCCCGGCTGCACGCGGTATACATATAAACTTTTGTCATGAATTACACTATTGATGAAAACCGCATCTGCAATCTAAAAAAAGGAAGCGACTTTTTTTTATACTATGTTAAGGTTAAGTTATATTTATCCGTAACCGCTATTGTATTTTAAATCTGTAATATCTTCGAAAATATTCATTAAATTATATGCTGTGTAGGGCCATATTGATCTATATAAAATGCACAATGTATTTAAGGTATTTAATTGGATAAGGATTAATGCTGTATTGCTTGAAATCGCTTCGTAAAAAAGCCATTATTTCTCGTAAAAAGTAAAGGATAAAAAATGGTTATTGAGGGTTATACCTAAGACAATAAATATTGTGTTTATTTACGACATCACATTAGAAACGTCTAAAATTATCAGTGTGTCTCTACTATATTATACATGTTTTATACATATAAACCTTCCTCTTGAATCACTCTATCTATTAAAAAAACCGCATCAAAATCCGTTGCGTAGTTTTAAAGATTTAAGCATATATAGGGACAGACAGACAGCGGGAAGCGACTTTGTTTTATTCTAATAGGTTGGGGAAAAAGTCTTTTCGTATTACAGTATGTATGAACTTGTAATAAAATCTCTTTGGCTATACTATTTGTATCTGGCTGGTTTTGGTATCATTACAAGTTTACATTTTAAAGAAGATAATTCCCTTAGAATATTTATATGTCTAGATAGAGTGTCGCGCTGCAAACGCGCCAAAAAAAATAGCGTCCAACAGTTGGCCACTAAATGCTTTCTCCGTGTTCAGTATCACTCCCGCTGTCATTGCATACGCTCGAGTTGCTACGCTTATTTGTTTTGTTTACAATGACGGTTTGTGTGATAAAAGTGTGCCGAAATTATAAAGGTCGATCAAAAAAAACGAAAAAAGTCACCTATCATCGGTAAGTACCATTATCTTGTATAAATTTAAACAAAATAGGGCATTAAAATATTTCGAAAATAAATATTATTTTTGTTCGCCATCTTGAATTTGACGTAATTGCATTGTGTGTTGCCAGTTCATGGACTCAGAACTCCCTAATAAAAATGTGTAATACATGTTAATATTCCAAAGGCAATGGCGGACATGTTTTTTGAAGAGTATAAATGAACATTGGTATCCTTTAAGGGGTTTTTATTTTTTTTACCATGCTAATGAATTAATGAAATGTTTCGACACGGCGGTCACAAGTCATTAAAAATTCATAAGAATATTGTTTCGCGGTTTTCTAGTATGTTATTACAAATATGATTTTTTAAATTATAAATTCCAAGATGGTGGACGGGTTGTATTTTTTTTATTATTCCTAAAATTATACGATTTACGAATATGACGACCACTATAATTTCGTTCGCTTAACCCATCTAAATATGTAAAACATTGCAAGTTTTAATCTACTACTAGTATAAAATGACCGAAATCCGGACCTCGAGACGTTAAATTATTATTGTTGTATTATTTTGGCATATTTTTGTAAATAAAAAATATTTGACTCTATATGTACTAAACTCCCTATCTAGATATATAAATAATCTAAGATAATTCCAAATTCAAATTAGGAAAATGTGTGATTGTTATTTGTTTTTCGTACTGTGAAGATGAGTGAATCTAATGAAGAAATTCGATACATTTTAAAATTTTACTACAAAAATGCAACGCAAGTTTATGGACCTAGTGCAGTGTCTGTGAGAGTAGCACAAATTTGGTTCAAGCGTTTTCAATCCGGAAATTTTGATGTCAAAGATGCATCTCGCTCTGGTCTGGGTTATTACGGATAAAATAGATGCTATTTTTGGTTTGAAGTTAAAAAGTGGAGCAAGATCGGCATATCAGTAGTTACGACGTAGCTGAAGAACTGGGAATTGACTACAAAAAAGTTTTGGCGCATTGGAAAAACTGGGTACACAAAAAAGCTCAATATTTGGGTACCTCACGAGCTCACTGAAAGAAACCTAATGATCCGTGTACTCATTTGTGATTCTTTATTACGACGTAATGAAACCGAACCATTTTTGAAGAAGCTGATAACTGGTGATGAAAAGTGGATCACGTACGACAAGAATGTGCGAAAATGGTCGTGGTCAAAGGCTGGTCAGGCTTCACAGACTGTGGCAAAACCCGGGTTAACTCGCAACAAGGTGATGCTGTGTGTGTGGTGGGATTGGAAGGGCATTATTCATTATGAGCTTTTACCGCCAGGAAGGAACATCGATTCTGAACTCTACTGCAAACAACTGATGAGATTAAAGCAAGAAGTTGAGAGAAAGCGGCCGAAATTAATCAACAGAAGGGATGTGGTTTTTCATCATGATAACGCTAGACCTCACACATCTTTAGCCACTCAGCAAAAATTAAGAGAGTTTGGCTGGGAGGTGTTAATGCATCCGCCGTATAGCCCTGACCTTGCACCTTCAGACTTCCACCTGTTTCGGTCTCTTCAGAATTCTTTAGGCAGTGTCAGGTTAACATAACGAGAGGACTGCCAAAAATACTTGTCGCGGTTTTTTGTTTAGATGCCCCAAAATTTCTATAGCAATGGGATCATGTCCCTACCTACAAGATGGCAAAAAGTTATCGAACAAAATGGTACCTACATACTTTAGTTAAATGTAAATAAACTATATTAAAAAATGATTTGAATTTTCTTAAAAAATGCGATGAAACTTTTTCCCTAACCTATTATGTAGTGATAGCATGTGTGTTATTATGATGTATTAGGCTATATAAGCAATATTATTGCAAAGTTCATTCATACATAAATTTTCTTGTTTATAATATTAGTAAGCATATAGATAAGAAATAATCGATTTCTCTTAATTGAATTGTATCGAAGAAAAACAACAGGAACGTGCTTCTAAGAAAGTTTGTAGAATTAATGAAGAATTAATTACGCGTTACAAAAAATATGGAAAATGTTTGGTTTATATTCCAATATAAAAGAATATATATTTTACCCGTGAGGGGAGGGGATAGTATACTATTCCCCTCTGCCGCTGGGAGAACATCTCGTAAAAACCGAGTAACCTAGCACCCCCTTGGTGGGATCTGTTCCCCGACTGGCTTGCGACCACCAGCATGCGAATCGACGTCCTTGGGCGATGACCATCAGCTCGTTTGCACGCACCTTATCTAGCGTAAAAAAAAAAAAAAATCTGAAGAATTACATAACATCGGGGGACACAAGAGTGCCCCAAGACGAGAGCTGTATTACATTTTTTCTATTTATTTCCATCACAACACATATAATATGTGTAAAATAAAGTAGCCACATCACGACTGTCTTTTTGTGCGTGATTAATTCAAAATCCACCAAACGGATTTTCATGAAGTTTTCACCAATAGATAGAGTGATTCATGAAGAAGGTTTAGGTGTACAATTTGTTAGAATTTTGTGTAAATTGATTGAAATCCGACGATAGTTGTTGAGAAAGTCGCTTGCATGAAAGCAATATTATAATTGATGTCTTTAAATTTTCACTCTGTAATTGTGTAGCTTTTAATTATTTAAAAAAGGCCCTATTCTATTTATTAAAAAATATAGGTATATGGTAACACTACATCCCTTACGTCACTCATGGATTGTGTAGTTTTGGAAAGAATTTTCAAAAATCGGATCAGTAGTTCCAGAGAAAACCTTCACTTTACAAAATGGCCACGTGCAGTGGCAGTTAAATGGCCATATCTTTTTAATTAGAATATATATGGCAACACCATATAGCCTACGTTATCCGGAAAAGATGTAGCTTTCTATCGGTGGAATAATTTTTAAAATCGATTTAGTAGTTTTCGAGCCTATTCACAACAAACAAACATACAAAAACATCAAATCTTTCCTCTATATAATAGTGTAGATGTAAATTTGTAATATAGATCGTTAGTATTGTTTAGTAAGTAAAACCTAAAGCTCCATTTTAAAGTAGATAGATAAATATGATAGTTTGCGATTATTAGCATGTTTGTGTTAACAAAACATTGACGACGAACGCAAACAGCCTCCCCCTTAAGATTTATTGGGCTCGACGTATACATAGCCGTAGCCGTTAAGACGTAAAGACGACTCAACTTTCGAAATGAGAAAAACACTCTGTGCGCATGTGCGACATCCGCCAATGCTGTATGCATCATGCTAGTGATGGGACATGGCTATCGATGCTTTCTTATCACTCAAATATTACATGTAACGAAAGGGCGTCGCTATACTAAAACGTCAAGGGCACATATACAATTTATGCAACCCATACACCCTCCCCTCCACTCGCCAATCGGTTCGTGACGTTCTTGCGAACAACACCTTGGACTTGTGACTAAACTACATACCCACTACACTACTACCACTTCTTTAAATAATGTTTACAGTGTGAATTAACATGTCAGACTTGTTGAAGTGAAACTTCTTTAGAATCGTTGTGATTTCAAACCGGATGCAACGGAAAAAACGACAGGTAAGAGACACAAATACAAAAATGTGTAGGAAAGAATGAGACAGAAATATACATACTATTTTATATTATTATATATATTCATCTCATTCTTTTGTCGATTTACTGAAGTTTCACTTCTATCGTGTGTGTTTTTTGAAGTGAAACTTCTTTAGAATCGTTGTGATTTCAAACCGGATGCAACGGAAAAAACGACAGGTAAGAGACACAAATACAAAAATATGAAGGAAAGAATGAGACAGAAATATACATACTATTTTATATTATTATATATATTCATCTCATTCTTTTGTCGATTTACTGAAGTTTCACTTTTATCGTGTGTGAATCGCACACACACCTTTTGTTTTTATTTCTACACTATGGTTTCGAGCTTATTCCATCTAACCTAGTCTTAGCTTTCCTTTTGATAGCCATCTGTATTCGTCGACCTCTTTTGCCAAAACCTTTTTTAGCAAAGTTAGAACATAATTCCATCATTAATGTTTTTAAAATATTACGTTTCATCTTTTGTAATTTTTTGAGACCTACGAGCAGGTTTACAAGGTCTTATTAAACATTTAATTTAACCAGTAGTAACCTTCAACAACATTTTACAGATAAGTGTGGTATAACTACATCGGATTGGACCCTCTATCCTCCAATATCCCAAAAGCTCCTCCAATGACAAAGATTTTTAAGGAAAACAAATGTAAACACGTAATCCTTATAAGATCACTTCGTTTCCCGTCTATATGTTTGTCTATCAATATATTTTTAATCCTCCTGTATTCACGGCACTTTCGGATCTAGAGGCCCCTTCCAGATGGGGCCCCCTTGCATTGTGTCGTAAAGCCTATAGTTACGCCACTGACAGATAACTAACTTATATTTCACTATGATAAGTCAATCTTAATGTATCAAACTACTTTTCAAACTGTATATTCTTTAGTGAGCTTTTATCGTAGGGTTATGCTTTACATAAATCAATAGAAACTACTCGGCAATAAACTATTAATAATCTATCTAGTAATGTATGTCTGAAATGTTGAAAGTTCTCTTGAAGTGTTGCTATATAGTAAAATAAATCAAAGTACATTTTCATCGATATTACAACACTAGTGGTTAGTTCGCGAAACGTTCAGTGCGATATAATGTTCAGAGGGAGCGGAGGCGATCTCTCTGCCCTCTCCTCTCGCGCCAACGGAACTATTTAACTTTGAACTGTAAACTAAATTAAATGAAAAAAAATAAGTGCTAATAAAAACTAAGTTTCGTGTTATATTTTTTGTTTGTGATTTGTGTAGTGATTTGACAAAGTGTTTGTTTTTAAATTTGATAAAGATTAATGGCGTGTTGGTAAGTAAATAGATTTATAATTAATTTTTATTTCTTCGCTTCGATGTGGTAAAATATTAAATTAAATAAAACGTAGATTTTGAGGTATACTTGTTTTACTACATACAATTTAATGCAGTAATTTTTGCTCAATACACACAGATAACAAAAAATGTTTAGCTTCTATTGGAGCTGTAAAGACCCCTCAAATTAAGTTTTATTAATTATTTAATATAAATACTATGTACAAACATTTTATAGTTAAAATTAATTTAAAATGTAATTGTGATATTGCTTTATAAAAATTACAGGAGCTACAAAATTAAATATTATTTTTTAATAAATAAATCCGGTCTTATAGAATTTTTACTAAAATAGGCATAAAAACAGTACTTAATAAGGCAACTTGACTGATTTTGATAAAGTTATATTCACTTTTATGGTGATATTGATCCTACTAATATTATAAACGCGAAAATTTTTGAGAATATATGAGTATGTTTGTTACTGTTTCACGCAAAAACTACTCAATTGATTTTGATGAAACTTTACAATAATATAGCTTACACATCAGGATAACACATAGGCTATAATTTATAATGATATAGTGTGAATTATCCAAAATATAGCGGGTGAACCCGCAGGGCGCAGCTAGTGGTTCATAATTCATATCTATAATTGACTCCGGTAAATATCTACATTAATGTTGATTTCTCAGATAAATTTTCTACAAAGCAATGTCAGGTAACTAATATTAGCTTATTATTAAACAGGGATTAATGTTATTATATAATAACTCGTCGTTAATATAGAAAAACTTATTGTTACATATATCTACATCATAACAGCTCTCTTAAACATTAGAAATACTTATTTTTTAATGATCTTAGTGTTCATCACAATTTATAGATCTATGATTAGCTAGAATTAAATTAATACATTACTTCTCATTCTAATCATGTTAGCAAGTTGTATGAAAAAAAAAACAGATTTGCACACAAATTCGAAAATCTCTGAATCGGCTGTAATTACGGCAGCTGGTTTGATGAATAAATATGATATTAAAAATATATCGTAATAGTAGTAAATATTAATTATATTGTCTTAAACATACAGTTTAATTTGACACTGCAATTGCGAATTTCGATGTTTTTCAAAAATTTAATTTCCATGATATATCCAAAATTACGCATTTGGAGTACTTGGAGTACAAAACCATACTATTTAATAAATAAGATTGGAGTGTCTGTTTGTAATATTAAAATAACTGCTTTATACTAAGTCCATATGGGATGTATACACGCTCATGGTACATATACCAGAACAACATTTTTTACAATTATTGCCTTTCTTTCTGTTTGTTCCGGTTAATCTCTGAAATGGCTGGACCGATTTGGACAGGACTTTCATTGGCAGATAGCTGATATAACAAGGAGTAACTTAGGCTATTTAACATCTCGCTATGACTCATAGGAACGGAGCAACCCGCGAACGAAGTCGTGCGGGTCCAGATCTATCCCTCCCTCTCCCATCCCATTACTGCTGCGATTCCAATGAACACCGGGTTCTTGCTCGGGGTCCATTGAAACCGCAGCAGTCTTCTCTTCGCTCCCCCTCCTCACTCTATCTTCGAGGCGGCAACGCATCGACAAAACAAGATACCTTCTAGTTTCGTCGATGTGTATGGGCGACGGTGGCCATTTTCCATCAGGTGGACCCTCTGCTCGTTTGTCCCTTAACTATCATAAAAAAAAAAAATACAACATAGTCTAAAGTAGTGCAAGTATTGTAGTTCAGTGTGTTGGTATAAGGTTTTTCTTAATGATCAAGATAAAGCAATGGATTACAGAGATTGTAAACCTGCATCTGAGTCATAAGGCCCAGCTTCTTATTTAATATGCTTCTTATAATTATATTACAGGTATGTCTGAATAATAATAAGTATTATCATGAACATTAGTAAAAGGTTTTAATTCATAACATTTTTATGTCGCAATCATTTTTATCTGCCTAATTTATAGCTCTCGGAATATTCGTTTGTGGATTTTTCGTACTTTCTAGGTAATTGTGTGGAACACCAGGTTATAATTGACATAAAGCTGCGCCCCGCGGTTTCACCTGCTATATTTTGGATAATTCACACTATACCATTATAAATTATAGCCTATGCGTTATTCTGATGTGTAAGCTATATTATTGTAAAGTTTCATAGAAATCCATTCAGTAATTTTTGTGTGAAAGAGTAACAAACATACATCCATACATTCTCACAAACTTTCGCGTTTATAATATTAGTAGGATAATACAGTTACGACCCATTGGAGCGTATCATCAATGAAAAATGTTGCAAACGAAAAAAAATTCGAGTTTGTCGGAAAATAGTAAACGATTATTGACTAATCGAATCATCATTGCACTCTATGGCGCTAGAGTAGGGTGGTAGTCACTTCCGTCATTTTGAAAGTCTCGACTCTTTATAAACCGGTCGGACTGTAGTCTAAGTCTTGCGCGGTCCCTCAAGGAGTGAAGTAGTCTCTGGATAGTGCTCTCTGTTATTGCTGGTAGTGCTGTACGATTATGGTTACGTACCAATGTAGTTGCCAGGTCTTGTGTTAGGTTAGGTTAATATGAGTTTAACATTGAATTTAAACAGAGAGCCTGAGTAGTGGAGGTGGGTGTTTCGATCGAATTAAGGATATCTTTTAGCCTACGCCTTGGTCACAAGTCCAAGGCACTGCTTAGGTTCCTCTCGTGATTATAAGAGATCATATTTGATTATTTATCGGTTCAGTAGCAGTATCTACGTTGCGTTTGCCCAAAAGTCCATTCAATATCATCACCTTTAGTAGTGTTCTTCAATATTCCCCCTTTCCTCCTCCATCATTCCTCCTTCGATTTTATGACGAACATAGACAATTTTTTTACAACATATTGTAGTTTCTGATGATTTATCAGAGCCCTAAATAATATCATAACTTTGATAACTAAACAAGCTTTCAAAATATATCAGCCTAAATTCGACTGTCCTACCATTTACCATCAGCCAATTCTGATCCTTATATCCCAAGTATGTTAAGTCCACCATCTTGGGTAGTCTGCCATATTAGAATTAGATTGAAGTATTTTATTTTTTTGGATTCTTATTAGCAAATCCTTTTGATACCCTTATCATAGATGTGTACCAAAATAACTAATCCGTCATCTTGGGCCGTCCGCCATATTGGATTTACAGAGTGTAGTCATTTCATTTTCCGTATTTTATTCAGCTAACCGTTTTATTTGCTACCCATATGATGGGCGTACATATAAAATCGATAAACCGCCATCAGAAGCCGGTAGCCATATTGGATTTAAATCATCGTTATCCAACATGTATCTAAATTTTTAATATATTTTGAAATAAAAAATTGCTAATTTGATTTTTCTAATTTCTATGTAAACTTATTTCGTTAAAATCGTTGAGTTTTTAAGAATTTAGAAAGAGATAGAAATAAAAATTTGTAACAAATATTATAAACATCCCACGAAGAAATCAACACTCATTTTAGCTTCAAAAACTTGTAAGTTGAAAGTTTCAGACAAAGTTTCGGGTAAACAAATATTAAAGTTAATATTGGTAGGTCGATTTTATTACTTACCTACTTTAGTTTGTTTTTAAATGTACACAGATGTACAATTTTGAGTCAAACTCAATCTTAGTTGTTGACTGTCTGTGTGTTTCAACTTTATAATGAATTATGTAGATATAGTCAGGTGCTAAGGTAAATACAATTTCCATACACATACATATTGACCGATGATCTATTGAGATTAAAGCGTATTCAGATATTGTCTACGGAAGCTCTACGAAGTGCTACGAAGCGCGTTATATTGAAAGTAATAGCGCGTACGTTCTACGAAATTCGTAGCGCTACGTTACAATTTATAGAAAATTGATTTATTAATTTACTGCCGGCTATTTTTTCCGCTTAACTTTATATGAGATAAGGTATTCTGGGGAAAAATAAGTTTATGGTTTTTCTCGCTTTTATCCTTTGAACTTTTTTTAAGCAAATAACTCCCCACTATCTCATCTGATGATTTTCTCCGGGATATGCCTTTCTCATATGATATGTCTTTCTTTTAATTTTCGTTTAGCTGTTTTTTTACTTCACTTGGTAAGTTTGTTTAATAGTTAATATACTGTAAATTTAGATATATTCCGATTATAAATATTTGGAAAAATAATAGTTAGGCAAAGTTCAATCAGAGAGACAAAAATGGAGATTTTTTTACGCAATTAAAAAAAACAAATTTGTTAAATATAGTAAATAGTTATCCCCTAAATCCCCACTTTCTTATCTCTGTTACCCTTAACACTCCTTGCTGACTTAATCTATCTCTCTCGACAGAGTTTATCTCGTAGACCATCTACGAATACTCGTAGAAGCAAATTTTGTTTTCTGATTGAATTACTTTTGAAAAACTTAACTATTTATAAAAAATATCGAATCCTTAAAAGAATACAACAGAAGTATATTACTAGTCAACTCGCCCTGGCTTCGTCCGCCCAGGTTTAATAAAATATTTTAGTTCTTAAAATTGTTTGCTTTATATATTATGACTCCTGTAGACTTAAACGGGCACACAGCTCGACTAAATTTCAACCCCTATTTCGACCTCTTCAAGCATTTTTTTCGTCATAATAGTTACCTATATCTTTTCTCTAGCTCTAGTCTATATCTGTACAAATTTTCATCAAATTAATTTTTATTGCAACATATTGGATGTTTAGTAAATTTGTCATCTTACGTTGATTAATCTACTCGTGGATCTTGTAATAGTTTTGATATTTTATTTTTGAATACGTTTGTCTTTAGTGCAAATATATCAGCTATCTAATCTATAGTGGAAATAACAATGGAATCTAAAAGAGATATATTAAATATTAGATTTGAAAGATATTTATTGTATTTAAGGAGTTATTACTGTGGAAGAAAGAAAGACATATTGTTAAAGAACTAAGAATGGAAATACGAAAAATTAATTAATTATATTAACTAATTATTTATTGATTTTATAGACTCGTAACACGAGTTTTCTCAGTACGAGTGTTAAAGCTCCTGTGTGTCCTGAAAGATTGTACTTAACCTTATCCATGTTTTGTAATATCTTTTGTATTGTTATTATATTTAGAAACAATAAAATTAATTATTATTATTATTACTTAGCCCTGAACTACGAAGGCTAGTCTAATTAGTTAGTGTTGCGTTGTTCTAGAAAATATTGAATATAATAGTAGCAATAGGAATAATATTATGTTCTATAGTGAAAATAAATTTGGAGAAATATTTCCTTTTAAATTTTTATTGAAATTAAAAGATTTATACATTCTATTGGATAAAAATATAAGAGATACACTAGAGTTGAAATGATTAGCGAAAGCTAAAGAGAACTAATTTTTTTATATTGAAAATAGTAATTAAATATAATTGATCAAATAATAATATACATGTAGGGCATAGAGTTTAGAAAACGAAAATATATATCGTTTTGGGATTTAACTTTTTTTCCACCTTTAGCAACTTTAAAATACACCATACAATTGACACTTCAGTTACTATAGTGGAAATACCTGTGGAAATAAAAGAAATATTTTGTAAGAATAGAAACAGATACTTGGGGTAACAAATTTATTCAGTTACGACCCATAGGACAGTCTCAGCGAAATAAGGAGCTAATAGAGTGGAAACCACATCGGAAACAGAAGAAATATAAGCTACTACAGTGGAATTACCTGTGGAAACAAAAGAGATGTTTTGTAAGAATAGAAACAGATACTCGGGGTAACAAATTTATTCAGTTATGACCCATAGGACAGTCCCAGAGAAATAAGGAGCTAATAGAGTGGAAACCACATCGGAAACAGAAGAAATATAAGCTACTACAGTGGAATTACCTGTGGAAACAAAAGAGATGTTTTGTAAGAATAGAAACAGATACTCGGGGTAACAAATTTATTCAGTTATGACCCATAGGACAGTCTCAGAGAAATAAGGAGCTAATAGAGTGGAAACCACATCGGAAACAGAAGAAATATAAGCTACTACAGCGGAATTACCTGTGGAAACAAAAGAGATGTTTTGTAAGAATAGAAACAGATACTCATGGTAACAAATTTATTCAGTTATGACCCATAGGACAGTCTCAGAGAAATAAGGAGCTAATAGAGTGGAAACCACATCGGAAACAGAAGAAATATAAGCTACTACAGCGGAATTACCTGTGGAAACAAAAGAGATGTTTTGTAAGAATAGAAACAGATACTCGGGGTAACAAATTTATTCAGTTACGACCCATAGGACAGTCTCAGCGAAATAAGGAGCTAATAGAGTGGAAACGACATCGGAAATACTTGTGAAAATAAAAGAGATATCTTGTAAGAATAGAAACAGGTACTTGGGGTAACAAAATTATTCAGTTACGACCCATAAGACGATAAGCGAAATGAGGAGCATTAGAAAGTAAGCAATAAATGAGGAGCTTATCAAATAAACTTTATGAAGATTATATAAAAGGATGTTGTGAAACTGAAACCGGATTTGTGAGGAAAATAAACAAGATTACTTAGCTGAGATAAATCTTGAGAACTGTTTATATTTTGATAAATTATATTTCTTATGTTTATGAAATTAAATTTATTAGGCTTTGAAAAGTAAAAATGTTTTATTTAAACTAGCCAACCTGCCCTTGCTTCGCTGAGGTGTATTCAAATTTAAACCGTTTATTCAGTCACACTATATATATGAATATACTATTTGCCCTCTATTTCCGTCAAATTTCTGTTCTTTAATGCGTAGTATGTCACTGATTTGCAGTGGACATCACTATCTCACTCACTGTCTTCTGTCTCACTCACCTTTTCTTTTATACAAACTTTGTTCAAATACTAACAAATATAACTAAAAAAGAATTATTCGTATTGGTGCAGTCGTTCTGAAGTTATGCGCAAACATACATTCGATATGCGATTCTTTATAAATATTTAATTTACCTTTAAAATGATGTAAAAAAGAACGAATGAAAACGATATTAATTTTTGTACACGTATTTGATTACTTACACTGGAGGGATTTAGATAAAAAATTAACATACAGATGGTTTCATTAAATTGTAATAATCCTTCTGTATGTTTTTTTTACTAAATACTAATGAATATAAAACAAAACATACTGTAGAAGCGTACTTATAATTAATGTAAATATTACCTTAATTTTGGCTAGATACTCGTAGAAGTAAAACACACCACAAACAGTTTTAATATATACGGGAATACAAACAGCATTTTAAATGTAAAATAAATAAAAAAACTTCAGCAAACTTATTTCAGCCGCCTGCCCTCGCTTCGCTCCGGGTATTTAAAGCAATATTATAATTGATTACCTTAATTTGTCACTCTGTAATTGTGTAGCTTTTTATTATTTGAAAAAGGAGAGAGAGTGAGAAAAAGTTATAAAAAGAAAAATGATTGAAATAAAAAAAAACAAAAGAAACAGAAAATAAAAGAGAGAGGATAGAACAAAAATAAAATTGAATAGATAAAGGAGAGAGAGATAATCGAAAGAAAGAAAAAGAAAAGAGACTGATCTGAATTTGAAATTCTGAACAGAGATAAAAATAAAAATTAAAGAGAGAGAAAAGAGAGGATGAAAGAGAATGATAGTATTAAAGAAGAAGAGGCGGAAATACTATAGACTTCTATCAGTGAAAGATTTTTTTAAAATCGGATAAGTAACAACAAAATGGCCATATTCTATTAACTAAAAAATGTACATCTTCTTCTTAACGTGCCGTCTCCTTACGAAGGTTGAGACCGCTGCTCTAAAAAGTGATTTTGTGCTCTTCCTGAACCACTGGCGAAAGTTCTTAAGCCACGATATCCTTCTGCGGCCTGGCCTCCTTCTGCCTGCCACTTTCCCTTGCATGATAAGTTCAAGGAGTTCATATTTCTTGGTGTTACGCATAACGTGCCCAAAAAATTCCAATTTCCTCCTCTTAATGGTTGTGAGTATCTCTGTAACCTTCCCCATCCTTTGTAACACAGTGCTGTTTCGTACACGGTCTCTCCGAGAAATTCTTAGCATACACCCACATCTCGAACGCTTCCAGTTTAAATAAAAAAATGTACATAGCAACACTGAATCACCTTTGTCACTCACGAATAGTGTAGTTTTCTCTCAGTGGAAGAATTTTAAAATCGGATCTGTAGCAACAAAATGGCCATATTCTATTAATTAAAAAATCTTTTTCTTCATTCTATATTATTTCTCACTCTCTCTTTTCAAATAATAAAAAGGTACACAATTACAGAGTGAAAATCAATTATAATATTGCTTCAAATATCCGGAGCGAAGCGAGGGCAGGCCGCTCATTTATTCATATTTTACTTTTTCATCATATCCAGATCTTGTTTAGAATAAAGTCAAAATATGTTCTAACAGTTGAGAAAAATATAGGAAATTAAATGTGTATCATAACAACCGGATGTTACACAGCGGATATACGTTATATTATTTTTAAAAATAAATTTAAAATACGTAAAGGAAGTCAAATTATATTGTAACAACCAACATAATAATATAAAATATATTAAATCAGAAGTGTATCCTAACAATACTTAATAAGACAAGTTGTTTGTTTTTTTATGATTATGGGACACTATACACATACCAACAGTATCACGATTTATTGACAAGAATAAATTATGCGCTGATGATGATGATCGTCGATCATCATGTGTAGTTGTTTGCCGATCGCCAAGCGTCAAGATGGACGTGGAATATGTTGCTGCTGCATCCAATTTTTTTAATTGCGGTAGACAACCATTATGTCAATAATAATTACTCAGCACTAATTATTAACTAATAAATTAATGAAACAATATAATTCAATGAAAATAAAACAATAAGTTGATACCTTTACTGTCCGACGATGTGTAATCGTCGATCGCATGCGATCACAGACGATGATCGGCGAGTACAGGCAAGTATACCCTCTACACAATCGTGATCGCGTGTAATCGTCTGAAATCGCCGATTGTGTAGAGGCAGCTTTAGATTTAAGACAGTGATGTAATAATAATGATTTCTGTCATGTCTTCGTTCATTTGGTTACCTCTTACCATTCTTACACCGCACAACTGTATTATTTTGAGTTGTTGTTATAAAGAAACAATTTTACAAAGGAAGCCACACTAAAGCTCATTAAGACGAGGAAAAGCAGTTCTTTTCTTTGACATTAATTAAGGGTTCTGAGTATCCATCCGGCGCCAGTAGACTCAACTGTAGTTTATTTTGTCATTTCAAGTATTTGCACGACAGTTTAGAAAACATTTCTGTTTCTTTTATTTATTTTATTAGCGACTCGTCCCGGATTTGCATGGTTTCACTATAATATCCATGTTTATGGATTGCTCATACTCTTCTTGATTCACTCTATCTATTGGAGAAAATCGTATTAAAATCCGTTACGTAGTTTATTTCACAGGTACCCACATGTACATAACATATAAAGTTAATTAAAAAAGAGGTATAGTCTATACACAGACTAACAGTATGACAGCTTGACTAGAATATCCTCCTGGGGGGTTATACTTTAGACAGAGAGCCAGGATTAGTGCTGGAGTTCTCGCGATGTAATAATAATTGCTTCCGTCATGGCGGCGTATTTATTTGGTTTGCTTTTATCTTTACGTTACTTCTAAAATCAAATGTTACTCAGATTAATGTTGCCGACGTCACAACTAATAGGCTAGCACACAAATTAGTGTTACCAACATCATAATTAACAATAACGTCTGTCGCGTTGAATTTGAATCAATCTTTCATGTGAGTTCATGCAGTAAATATTGTTTGGAGTTATGTAAGATCGGTGAAGGCGAGAGTTTATATGTACATATAAAATAGCTCTTTAAATCTCCTTTTAATTAAATAAAACTGGATCGTCTTTATGTGTGTACGCGCATAACTTCAGAACTACTGCACTAAATCGGATAATTCTTTATTATCAGGCCAAGGTTTGTATAAAAGAAAATGTGAGTGAGACAGAAGACTGTGAGTGAGATGGTGGTGTTCACGTCAGTGACATACTACGCATTATAGAATAGAAATTCAACCGAAATAGTGAGGAAATTTAATAGAAATAACTTGACTTTCAAACGTAAAATGATCATATTATAATCATTACTATCGAAGAATATACGATATGTTTATTATTTCAAGTTAACATAATACATAAATATCAGAGTCTTATTCATGTTTATGTCAAAGTGAGTTATACTAGACAATATGTAAATTTTATAACTGTATTTGTTTCTCATTTGTTGTCAGTCTGATTCTATTACAACTTCGTAACTCAGATACATTGTTACTGATTTAATAAAGATTTTAAAACAAATGAAATCACAATCAATAGATTCAGTTTTTAAGTAAAATAAATCAACTTCTTCCGCGTGATGCTCCGCTCCTATTGGTCGTAGCGTGATGATATATAGCCTATAGCCTTTCTCGATAAATGGCCTATCTAACACTGAAAGTTTTTTTCATATCGGAACAGTAGATCCTGAGATTAGCGCGTTCAAGCAAACAAACAAATTTTTCAGCTCTATATCAATATAGAAGCATTTTCAATTCATTTAAAATTTTGCTCAAATACTTGTGGTTTCGGTGAGTAATTAGTATGTTGAAAACAAACCCATTACGCTTTACGGTATATTTGTATATTGTTTTCCGACAGGCTTAATAAAATGAGGTATTTTACTAATTGTACTAATTACCCGACTACGGCGAAGCCAAAAGGAAAGGTTATGATTTTGGTAGTCTATGTATGTACGTTTGTATGTTCCACTCTAGCGCCTAAACTACTGAACAAATTTTCATGAATGAGGTGTCAATAGATTCGTAATAATGGCGCGGGTGACATAGGCTATATAAATTTTATGATTTTTTTATGACGGAATTTAAACCTCAGATTCTAACCTCGAAAAAAATTAAATTGAGATAATTATCACGTGTTTGGTATCAAAAGAAAGGTCTTGGCGAGCACATTACAAATACGTATATATATATCTTATTGTTTAAGTCAACATATATGTTTAAAATGCGGTCGTATAATCCGCGCGGCCATAAAAACTAACATTACGTTACAAGGAAACGGAAAACTATTAAATAGAAAAATAAAGTTTAAAAAACTATAACTCGATTACATAAAAAAGTGGTCTAAAAAGGACGAAACAAGAAAATAATTCAGATAGAAACCCAGAAATACATAGGTATAAAAATGGTCAAGGTAGAACCGTGGTCGCACCCATTTCTGGGTTTTTACGTAGTCGGCTTATAGTATTTTGAACTTTATTTTTTTTAAATGCATTTTTGAAATAGTTATAAACCTATATTATAGTATAGTCCTTTAAAGAGCTCATCTATAATATCGCACTAAATTGAAACAAACGAAACTATTGTTAGAAAGAGACTAATATATGACAAATATGTATCTGTGTTTGTGGCATCGTAGCGCCTAAGATAATAGACCGATTCTGATGAAGTCACATTTGTTTGAAAGGTAATTTAATCGAGATGGTTCTTAGCTACGTATTGTGAATACCTGGTTAGACGTTTGAACACTATCAGCTCATTGCTAACTTGAGAGCTGTGTGACAATATTAATATATTGACAATTATAACAATCTTGTAACCATGGTAACACACTAGCATTGCTTACGCTGAGTAGAAATGAAATGTTTTTCGATACTTTTTTTATTCCAATTTAATAGAAACATTTTATGCATATTTGTTAAGTCTGTATTGACTGCTATTATATTTTGTTTTCAACACAACATACAAAAAATCGATTCTTCTAAATCGATGTCGTGTGGGTAACGGTAGTTATTAAATATCTTAATTTTAAATTGATTTATTAGTTATGTGATGAATAGATAATACTTCAGTGTAAAAACAAAAGAAGGATTTTATGTAAAAAAGGGAATATTGTTTACAGAATCTAATTAACCCGTGTCGCTCGGGCGACCTGCGCCATCGGATTGTAATGTAATTATTCGACAAACATATACAGGATACGTATAATAGTATATATATTCCGAAATTATATTAAGAGTATCTGAAGTTTGTTTATGGTTTTGCCAGTAATATAAAATCTTTGCTGAGGCTCATTCAGTTTCACACACACTCTTTACCCACCCATAGGAGATATATCATTATATCTATCTTTTTTTTAATGATAGATAAGACACAAACGAACAGACGGTCCACCTGATGGAAAGTGGTCACCATCGACCAGGGACATCGACAAAACTAGAGGGGTATCTCTTGTTTTGGCGCCGTTGCCGCCTCGAAGATAGAGTGAAGAGGGGGAGCGATAAGAAGACTGCTACGGTTCCAATGGACCCCGAGCAAGAACCCGGTGTTCACTGGAATCGCAGCAGAAATGGAATGGGAGAGGGAGATCAGGCCCACATGCGGCTCGACCGGAACGCATCAGAGACACTTGGCGGTCGGATTGGCATTCTGGTGGTCGCAAGCCACCATTGAAAAAAATCTATCTTTTTCTTAAAAAAATTTTTGTAATATTCTTCTAAGCGCATAACTCGAGAATGGCTCGAACAATTCAACTTTTTTTTGTTTGTTCCTTAAGGCCCACAGAAGGTTTTAATTAAAAAAAATAAAAATATAACGTCTGACAGAACGAAATCTTCCCTGGCAGCTTGTTAAAAATGAGAAGTTTTTTTTTTATAACAAAACTACCACTATGTATTGCATACACCCTTATGTATCGGATTATTTCATAACCCTACATTAAAAAATGACGGAAATTGATATAGACTTCCTATCATTTTCATCATCTTAGGGGTTGAATTTCCAAAAAATCTTTTCTTAGTGCTCGTCTACACTGTAAAAGAAAAATTATGTGGACTTTCAGGGTTCCAGCCTCTTCAATTTTACATTCTTTTTATCGGAAGCGAGGTCAGCGGAATTTTTTTATGGCCTATAAGGGACAGAACCACCTGATTAGCTACCGTAACTCTTGGAAATCGGCAAGAGATTGTCTTGTTTTGCCGATGAGAGGTCGCCTTGAAAATAGAAGAGTGGGAGTGCAGAGAGGAATGCTGAGGGTTGTTAAACCCAAAATTAGATTATCTGGAGTCCACTAGAACTGCAGCATTGTTGGGATAGAAAGAGGGGAGGGAGGTCTGGCCTACACGCGGTTCGAGAGTTCCTGTTACTTACAATTGTATAACCCATAAATCTACCAGGCGCCTTAAGAATGGAGAGCAGGTCAAATAAAGCAAACGTTCAAGTATAAATTGGTATAAGTTATACGTTACCGAAAGTTATATTTCTGAAGGGTAACGCGGAACTATAACAATAATTCCAACTTCCTTATAACTCTGCAAGGAAATCATTTGAGGAAAATCATTGTATTTCAGATTTTTTATACTTATGTATTCTTTACAATTCAATCCTCGCACGGATGTATTTTCCACGTGTAATGTTCTTGGATAAAGTAGTATATGTGTTAAACCAGGTTATAAAGTATCTCTTTGCCAAATTTTATTGAAATCTATTAAGCCGTTTTTGGGTGATTTATCAATTTAGAAATGTTTAGTACATAAAGATCTTTCAAAATGGCTCAGGTTAAAAAAATCGGCCAAGTGCGAGTCGGACTTGTACACCGGGTTCTTCACAGTTTGCATTGAGGAACATACTTAACTTTGCCGTTAGAAAACTATTTTCAAAATTTAACGACACAATTTTTTTTTGATTTCCTTGCGAGAATAATATCGCGCAATATTACTTGACTTACAAATAAATCGTCATCTTTTTTCTTCTATGTTCTAACTTTACATAATATTTTGTATATTGCTTTATTATTTAAGTATTCATAACATAAAATTTAAAATTATAATAACTCCCCACTTAAAAAATGCCAAGGTACTCAGATATAAGCGGTCACGGAGTTCTCAAGTCAGAAATGAGCCGATAGCCTTCACAATAGAACTGCGTCAAAATCGGCCCATTATTTTGGGTTCTATGATACCACAGACAGACATACTTATACACAGATATACACTTTTAGCGTAACATATGAATGTAATATAATATTTAACTCAAAGTTGATATGATACAGATTTAATGAAACACCGATCCGATCTGAGCCCTAATCCTCGAGACAATCTCGTAACATTGAGTTCCTCTTTATTGCTGAGCCATAAAGCGTGAGATTAATTGTATTCAAACCAATTACGTGTAGGACAATGCCCTGTTGTAAACGTACCTATAGATAAAGTTGTATTTATTACTATTATACGTTTCATAATACAATTCTATGAAACTGTATTCATTATTTGTTGTATTCATCTTAATCGTTTATGTATTATTTTCTGATACGTTTTGAAGCATAAACTACTGATCCTTTTTTGATAAATTTTCACTTGTTTATAGATAGGACCTTAAAGAAAGAGATATGCATTAATTTGTAGTAAAAATAAATCTTTAATTAGATGAAACAGAAGATTAATTGTATGAAAAACCGATCGCTTCCAAAGATACTTTAAGGAATAATATTATGTTCTTTAGTTAGGATGACGAGAAGCGCCTGGGGCTTGCGACCCAAGTGGCTAACGCTTCACATGATCTTTGATCAGAGAGACCTTATAATATACAAGCTGCGCTCCGCGGTTTCACCCGCTATATTTTGGATAATTCACACTATATCATTATAAATTATAGCCTATGTGTTATTCTGATGTGTAAGCTATATTATTGTAAAGTTTCATCAAAATCCATTCAGTAGTTTTTGCGTGAAAGAGTAACAAACATACATCCATACATTCTTACAAATTTTCGCGTTTATAATATTAGTAGGATTTAAGAATTAAAATTTCTATCAACCTTCTACTAAAGTTTGAAAGAAACTCGATTTTTTAAGGAAAAGCAGGCGATGTACTAATAATGCTGTTTACGGAACCCTAAGAATCTAATTTCTCCCCTTTTCCTTATTTAGTGATACGATATTTATGGGTCATTTGTTAGGACCATCAAATGGGGTTCTGAAACTTAACAAGAAATAGCTTAATTAACTTAAATTCATTAATACTAGTCATTTTTCGATATAACTCTGGGTGATTATGAATTCCGTCTTAAACATATTTCGCAGAGCTACAGAAGGCTTTACTTGATACTATTCTTCTTTCTTTAGCTTTTGATTAAAAGACAGCCTTTATCCAACATAACTCTGGCTCACAGAAGAAAAGTTGCCAGTCTAACGGTCTTTTACAGGTTGTACTTTGGGGAGTGTGCCCTGGAGCTACACGAGCTCATACTTCTCCTTTCTTCCATCGGACGTACAGACGCACCGCAGGCTTTCATCCATACCTAACTTATATACCCTTCATACGTACAAAGCGCTTAAAGTCATCTTTTTTAATGCGCACGGCCAAGGAATGAAATTCCCTGCCGGCGTCTGTATTTCTGAGTACGTATAACTCGAATGCTTTTAAAGCAAGAGTGAACAGGCTTCTTCTGGGCGAGCTCGCTCCATCTTCGACCTCATCTCTGCTCTAGAGCTAGACTGAGGTCAAGAGTAAGCCCATAATAAAAAAAAAAGTTTCCGTATTTTAAACAATACTTGGAAATTATTTTGGTGTTTGAAGTGTTAGTTAAAAACCTCAAACGTGTTGTTAGCCTCACATGAGTAAATGATTATCGATTAATTGAAACGCCATACTTGTTGATTTACTTCTCCCTACTAGTGGAAGGGCTACTGTCACTGTCATGTCCCTTTATATTCCCTGACTGACGTAGTACACTTTAGTCTCACGAACATCACGTGGGGTGCTGCTGGAAGTGTAACAATAGTGTGTCGCTATATTATGAATATTGGACCTCTTCGACTAAGGATCATGTGAGTTCTTACTTCTTATTTAATGTGAGTCCCTACTGAAATGTGTTAACACAGCCTAAGGTTAGGTTTATGTTAGGTTAGGTTAGCCGTATGTTAACCTAACCATATAATTTAACAGTGAGACCGGGCAGTGGATGCGAGTGTTGTTATCACTTAATGGGATTCCTTATGCCTACATCTTGGTCACAAGTCCAAGGCACTGCCTGGGTTCCTGTTTAAAACTACAGAATCATTCGGTTTATTCATTTATTCAAATCGGCTCTGTAATCTCCCATTTCTGACACAGAAACAACGAAAAAGCTCTTACCCAACAATAAACTAGCATTTTTTGGAATATTGTTTTGTGGTTTTTACCTGTGAGGGGACGGGTATACAATTCCCCTCTGCCGCTGGGAGAGCATCTCGTAAGAGCCGAGTAACCCAACACCCCCTTGGTGGTAGGGGATCTGTTCCCCGACTGGCTTGCGACCACCAGCATGCAAATCCGACCGCCAAGTGTCCCTGACGCGTTCCGGCCGAGCCGCATGTGGGCCAGATCTACACCTCCCTCTATCCCATTACTACTGTGATTCTAATGAACACCGGGTTCTTGCTCGGGGTCCATCGAAACCGCAGCAGTCTTCTCTTCGCTCCCCCTCCTCACTCTATCTTCGAGGTGGCAACGCAATCGACAAAACTAGAGGCCTCTAGTTTTGTCGATGTCCACGGGCGACGTTGGCCACTTTCAATCAGGTGGACCGTATGATCGTTTGTCCCTTATCTATCATAAAAAAAAAACAAAATTGTAGGGAACGCCATGTCATATTGTTTTAAAATATCTTTTGAAGTCAACAACTACAGTCGTTAATGTTTCAAAGGAAAACTAAACATAGATAAGGGAAGTCATGCAATATTTGATGTATGGGGACAATAGTTTTCGAAAATTTACATTTTTCCTGTAATTGTACGGTATCCTCAGTGCGCGACTTCTCATCTCACACTCGCATTTGCAAATATTTAAGGCTGCCGTACCTTAAAAAGGAACAAAAAGACCCTTATTTGTTCGACTAACTAAGACGTTCGTTCGTCCATCTGTCGTAAGCTCTGTCTAGACAGACTTTAGATATATTTTTCATTGCATTTGGTTAGCTAACTGCGAGCTATGTTCTTTTAATTATGATGTTGGCAGACTTATAATTTGAGTAGCATCATGTTACTTGATCTTGACGTTGGTACGACTGATATGGGTAGCATCCTATTACTTGAATGTTGGCCAACTGATAAACACAAACTAAGGAAGTGGGGATTGCAAAATAAATACGCCATCACGACAGAATAATGATGGATTACATCGCGAGTATTCTAGGAGTAAGTCTGAAGCTCTAAGTCTAAAGTATAACCCCAGGAGGAGATTATAGTCAAGCCGTTATAATGATAGTCCGCATAGAGTACAACATTCTTCTTCTTTCTCTCTTTTTATTAATTAACAGTACAATAACAGTTTTCCGACGGCAAAGTTAAACTGGTTCTTTAATTCAGATTGTACGGAACCCGCAGTGCGCTAGTTCTCCATTCGCATTTGTCCGAATTTTAATAGTTTATTACATCTACAAACCTTTAAAAGAACTCTTTCAATTAACAAAATCCAACAATTAATTTACTTTAAAAGTTAAAAACATAAAATTTAAAAACCTTTTTAAAATGAAGTTTCAAACATGTAATCAAAGTGAGAGAGAGATAAACCACAAATTCTCTTATTAAATGAAAAGGTTTCCGTCTGCATAAGTAGATGGCTAATTTATTTCATAAGCCTGGCTCACATTTGTGGTGAGGACGTTAACGTCTAAATAAGACTTTTTTGCATTTAGAGTGTTTTCTTATACATATCTATACTAATATTATAAAGAGGTAAAGTTTGTGAGGTAGGAGGTAAGCTCTAGATCTACTGAATCGATTTTGATAATTCTTTCACCAATAGAAAGCCACATTATTTATGAGTGTTAAGATAAGTGGGAGAAAAAACGGTTGAAAAAAAAAGTCTCTTACGAACGGTGTTGTAAAGTAGTGTCTAAATAGTGATAGTGTTGTGCAGTATTGTGTTAGTGCTAGGAGTGCTGTCCGATCAAGGTCACGTGAGTACCTTACAATGTAATTACCTCGTCTTGTGTTACGTTAGGTTTATGTGCGTTTAACCTTGGGTTTAAATGGAGAGCCTAGCAGTGGAGGCGAGTGTTGTAATTACTTAAAGGAGCTCCTTAAGCCTACACCTTGGTCACAAGTCCAAGGCACTGCTTAGGTTTCTCTCGTAATTGTTAGAGATCATATTTGATCATTTATCGGTTCAGTAGAAGTATCTACGTTGCGTTTACCCAATATTCCATTCAATACCATCACCCCCTTTTAGTGTTCCCCAATATTCCCCATCTTCCTCCTTCCATCTCCTTTCACATCGTTTTAAAATCCCCGACATATATAAAATTCTCGCGTCACAATGTTAGTTACCAAACTCCTCCGAAACGGCTCTACCAATTTTTAGGAAATTTTATATGCATATTCAGTAGGTATGAGAATCGGCTACTATATATTTTTCATCCCCCTAAATGATAAGGGTGGTCCATCCCAAATTTATATGGCAATACAACGTTTGCCGGGTCAGCCTATAAATGGCAATATTATCTATAAAATTTTTATAACATTTTCCCAAATATATTCAATGTGCAGACATTCTAAGTAACATAAATTACATTTTATTTTAAGTATAGATTATACTGATGATACTATTGTAACGTTTGGTAGGCAATTGGTTCTATTGGTTTATTTTTAGTTAAACTCCCAGGTCCCAGGAGTCCTTTTACTATGGTTAAACAGTTACTTATACTTTACTAAGGTATGTAAATATTCCATGAATATACTCGTCTAACTAAATAAATTTTACAGCAATTGGGAGTATTTTTAAAAACAATATAATAGGGATCACCCAACAGTTTTAATTTAAAAATGTGTCTTCACAGACAGATGAGCAAAGTGATCCTTTTGTATTTTCCCATTTGTTAGCAACACTGTTGATAACCTCACCTGTCTCAATAATATATGACCTCTGTCCCGTTAGATCTAAGGCAGTTTGTCGAAGGTTGTGCAATGGATGGTGAGTGTTTTAATCATGGACCTTCTTTTACTATTTCTAGGTTACAAGCCCCAGCTACTGCTTAGGTTCTTGTCGTAATTGTAAGAGATCATAATGTTTGATTATTTATCGGTTCAGTAGCAGTATCTACGTTAGTTTACCCAACAGTTCATAAAATATCACACTCTCTCTTAATTTTTTAAAATATCCCTCTCTCCTTCATTTATCTCTGAGTTATATATAGTAGAGAAACCGTGCAAAGCCGGGGCAGATCGTAAGTCAACAATATAAAATAAGTCCCTCATTAAAGAGTACATTTTAGCAATCCAAAGTAAATTTTATTTGAATTCGAAACACTTAAGGTTGGGTCACATTTCTGCAGTAACTGCGTTAAAACAGAATTAAGACCGTTTTATATTTGGAGTGGTTCAATTTTCTTTAATGTTCGAGGTGAAAGGTCTATTCTAACAGGCGCCATTTTGACAACTCTATATAACACTTTCGATGAAATTACTAGTATTAGGGAAAAGTAATCAGCTTTACAAGATTTTAATTAACTTGTTGAGCAATGTTTGTATATATGTAGTTTAGATTGTATGACTGCTAAGTATATAAGAAAGATATGTGGTACCCATTACTGTACAGCAATACGTATACACATGCAATTTAGACTGAGGCGAGCGGTGCCTGGGGCTTGAGACCCAGGAGCAGGTTTAAAGAGCTCTTTCATAATATATTAACTCTCACCTCCACCACTCGACCTCGCTAAGGACAATAGATAATAAAGTAAACTTACATGGACCTCGAGAAGGGTAACCTTAATCACGACACTATAACACTATCTTCCATGTTCATTGCACGAAAACACCAGAGAGACTGAGAATAATCTATCGCACTAAAGGTTATATAATGTCTACACGTCGGTATACTTGGAATAATATAAAATGATCTACCCGCTACTAGTACTTTATAAACAGTGTTGCTAACATGACAATGCATGGTTACCACAAATCACGTCATTCGAATTCAATATGACGTATCATCCAAGATGGCGGACTAGTTATTTTTTATGCCAGCTCATAGTATGGGTATTATATCAAAGGGTTTGCTAAGAAGAATTATTTATAATACTTAAATCAAATATGGATCAACCCAGATGGTGGACTAGTTATTTTTTGTACTTGCCCATGATATGGGTATTATACGAAAGGGTAATACGGAAAGTAGAATGATTTAATCTAAATCCAATATGGCGTACCATCTAAGATGGTGTACAAGTTATTTTTAAGTACTCACTTAACATGGGTATCAAATCAAAAGGTTTGCTAAGGGGGCTTCTTCTACCTTAAACTATATACAAAATTGGTAAGGATTGCTTATCTCTTAAAAGAGATCTCTTCCAGTAACCCCTGGATATATAAGAGGATTATTAGAAAAAGCGGTATTTAGGATAATAAATTTTGTTCTTATAGGTAGTAGAGTAACCTCAAATATGTGTATCTTTGTTCTTCATCTAAAATATATTAAAACCTTAATATGGCGACAGTTTTAAGTTTAATTTTAATAAACAGTTAACTGGTTAAATTCATTAAGAGGTACAAAATAAGTAAAAATCCTTACATAAATCAATTAAGTGGTTTTCAACAGATAGAAGTTTAATTGGAGAGAATTGCCAAGAGCTCTAGCGACTAGTCGCTAGCAATTACTCTGATCAATATTCATTGCAGGATATTGAAATTGTTTTGTCTGTAATGCCATTATTTAATCTCTCACCTGAGCGCTTGTTTAATTGTTTTTTTTTTGTATTTTATGTATTTTTTTTGGCTGGTATGTAATATCAGTACCTTCATTGAGACACTGTGTGTAATATATAAATGACGTGAATAAAGCAGTCTGCATCCTGTACTCTCCTGTTATTGAAGTGCATTACATGGCGCAGCCGGTAGGATAAGGGGGCCTTACACTACAAAATTTTTTGTAGATTTTTTTCTATCACACATTATATTTAGTTTTGAATAATACTGCGTAAAATATTTAATCAGTATTTGTGACCCAGCGACGTTCGTCGTCCACAACAGCAAACATTTGTATTTTAATGATATCGTTCAGTCATTTTTGATTTTATCCCAGATCAGACATACAGGGCATTTGTCGTTTCAAATTAATATTTGTCGAAGAATGGTCATCGCTATCTATGGCGTAGGAGTAGGGTAGTAGTCACTGCCGTCGTTTTGACAGTCAGGACAGGATGTCCTCGACAGTCTGACTGTAGTCTTAGTCGTGCGTGTTCTCTCAAGGAGTGAAGTAGGCTCTGGATAACGTGAGTATCTTACAATTTAGTTGCCACATCTTGTGTTGGGTTAGGTTTATGTGAGTTTAACCTTGGGTTTATACAGAGAGCCTGAGCAGTGGAGGCGAGTGTCTCGATCGATTAAAGGAATTCGTTAAGCCTACATCTTGGTCACAAGTCCAAAACACTGCTTAGGTTTCTCTCGTAATTGTCAGAGATCATATTTGATCATTTATCGGTTCAGTTGCAGTATTCACGTTGCGTTTATCCAATAGTCCATTCAATATCATCACCCCTTTTAGTGTTCTCTAATATTCCCTCTCCTCCTTCCTTCTCATCATTAAAATCCCCGACATATTATATTATTATTCCTAACTACTATTTAATATCACTTCTAATAGTCCATTCAATATCATCACCCCTTTTAGTGTTCTCTAATATTCCCTCTCCTCCTTCCTTCTCATCATTAAAATCCCCGACATATTATATTATTATTCCTAACTACTATTTAATATCACTTCTAATAGTCCATTCAATATCATCACCCCTTTTAGTGTTCTCCAATATTCCCTCTCCTCCTTCCTTCTCATCATTAAAATCCCCGACATATTATATTATTATTCCTAACAACTATTTAATATCACTTCCAATGTCCATTCAATATCATCACCCCTTTTAGTGTTCTCCAATATTCCCTCTCCTCCTTCCTTCTCATCATTAAAATCCCCGGCATATTATATTATTATTTCTAACTACTATTTAATATCACTTCCAATAGTCCATTCAGTATCCTCACCCTTTTTAGTGTTCTCCAATATTCTTTCTCCTCCTTCCTTCTCATCATTAAAATCCCCGACATATTACAATATTATTCCTAACTACTATTTAATATCACTTCCAATAGTCCATTCAATATCATCACCCCTTTTAGTGTTCTCCAATATTCCCTGTCCTCCTTCCTTCTCATCATTAAAATCCCCGACATATTACAATATTATTCCTAACTACTATTTAATATCACTTCCAATAGTCCATTCAATATCATCACCCCTTTTAGTGCTGTCCAATATTCCCTCTCCTCCTTCCTTCTCATCATTAAAATCCCTGGCATATTATATTATTATTCCTAACTACTATTTAATATCACTTCCAATAGTCCATTCAATATCATCACCCCTTTTAGTGTTCTCTAATATTCCCTCTCTTCCTTCCTTCTCATCATTAAAATCCCCGACATATTATATTATTATTCCTAACTACTATTTAATATCACTTCCAATAGTCCATTCAATATCATCACCCCTTTTAGTGTTCTCCAATATTCCCTCTCCTCCTTCCTTCTCATCATTAAAATCCCCGAAATATTATATTATTATTCCTAACTACTATTAAATATCACTTCCAATAGTCCATTCAATATCATCTCCCCTTTTAGTGTTCTCCAATATTCCCTCTCCTCCTTCCTTCTCATCATTAAAATCCCCGACATATTATATTATTATTCCTAACTACTATTTAATATCACTTCCAATGTCCATTCAATATCATCACCCCTTTTAGTGTTCTCCAATATTCCCTCTCCTCCTTCCTTCTCATCATTAAAATCCCCGACATATTATATTATTATTCCTAACTACTATTTAATATCACTTCCAATGTCCATTCAATATCATCTCCCCTTTTAGTGTTCTCCAATATTCCCTCTCCTCCTTCCTTCTCATCATTAAAATCCCCGACATATTATATTATTATTCCTAACTACTATTTAATATCACTTCCAATGTCCATTCAATATCATCACCCCTTTTAGTGTTCTCTAATATTCCCTCTCCTCCTTCCTTCTCATCATTAAAATCCCCGACATATTACATTATTATTCCTAACTACTATTTAATATCACTTCCAATAGTCCATTCAATATCATCACCCCTTTTAGTGTTCTCCAATATTCCCTCTCCTCCTTCCTTCTCATCATTAAAATCCCCGAAATATTATATTATTATTCCTAACTACTATTAAATATCACTTCCAATAGTCCATTCAATATCATCACCCCTTTTAGTGTTCTCCAATATTCCCTCTCCTCCTTCCTTCTCATCATTAAAATCCCCGACATATTATATTATTATTCCTAACTACTATTTAATATCACTTCCAATAGTCCATTCAATATCATCACCCCTTTTAGTGTTCTCCAATATTCCCTCTCCTCCTTCCTTCTCATCATTAAAATCCCCGAAATATTATATTATTATTCCTAACTACTATTAAATATCACTTCCAATAGTCCATTCAATATCATCACCCCTTTTAGTGTTCTCCAATATTCCCTCTCCTCCTTCCTTCTCATCATTAAAATCCCCGACATATTATATTATTATTCCTAACTACTATTAAATATCACTTCCAATAGTCCATTCAATATCATCACCCCTTTTAGTGTTCTCCAATATTCCCTCTCCTCCTTCCTTCTCATCATTAAAACCCCCGACATATTATATTATTATACCTAACTACTATTTAATATCACTTCCAATGTCCATTCAATATCATCACCCCTTTTAGTGTTCTCTAATATTCCCTCTCCTCCTTCCTTCTCATCATTAAAATCCCCGACATATTACATTATTATTCCTAACTACTATTTAATATCACTTCCAATAGTCCATTCAATATCATCACCTCTTTTAGTGTTCTCCAATATTCCCTCTCCTCCTTCCTTCTCATCATTAAAACCCCCGACATATTACATTATTATTCCTAACTACTGTTTAATATCACTTCCATTTTATAATTACAACACTCGCCTCCACTGGCGTTTGAAGACTATCAGCTCGTTTCTAACTTGAGAGCTGTGTGACAATATTCATATATTGACAATTATAACAATCGTGTAACCATGGTAACACACTAACATTGCTTACATTGAGTACAGATGTTATTTCTCGATACTTTTCTTTCGATATCAAGTATCAAAAAAAATCGACTATTAAACTGACTAGACTGCTAAGATTTTCTGGACTGCTCAGAATCTATTACTCTGCTGATCTAATCTGCTGAATTAATGGAGTACTCAACATCAGCACAATTTTACAAAGAAACATACATTTAGGTCAAAAAATAGATAAACTGTTTTTATTACTTTGTTTTTATTCGCATGTAATAGTTGTTTTCGGTTTCTATATTAGATTTGATTAATGTACTCGTTTTAAATCGCCGATATGTTGCTTTTTTTCCGAATCGCCATCTTTGGAGTAGAAACCTTAGGTTGTTTATTATATTTATCTTTTATTTGTTGCTAAAATATTAAAGGATAAATTTTAACTATGTATGGAGTTCTTCTATGTATAGGAAATGCTAGAAACACTAGCACATACTAGAGTACCTATTTTACTTCATCTTCATGAATAATACTTTGAATAATGTTTTCAAATGAATTTAAAACAACATTTGCATACTTTTAATAGTTTTGAAGTATGGCCACACCAAGATTTTGTCTTTGTCTAGTTCTCTTATACAAAATTCTGTCAAATAAAAGATTATTTATTTATTCTAATCTTTTCGGTATAAAAGTATCCTGTATATGTTAAGCTTATAAAGTACTTTATTTCATTTTAATATATTGACCTGTTTTTGTATGAAAAACTCACCTTCTTCCCACAGGGTCTTCGTTTTTTTTTCAGGATAAATATAAAATAAGAGGAACGCCTAAATATTTTTATATAGCAATACATTGAAAAAAAATATTTTTTTGTTACATCTAAGTATATCCATGTGCTAAATTGCACTCGATTGACTTTTATGTTGTAAAGCAAAGCTGCCTCTGTCTGTTTGTTCGCGATAAATTTAAAAACTACTGAATGAATTCCCTGTTCTATATAAAACATTATAGTATAGAAACTATGCGAAGCGGGGGCGGGTCGCTAGTATAAGATAAGCAGGAAGGTCGCATCTGGTCTGCGTGACTCGGATTAAGATACGATGTGATGAGAAAACGGATTTTAAGCTCTTTAGGGACCAAACTAATCCTATATACCCGACTACCCACAAAAAGTTTTTTTCCTATTGGATGTATTGTACTTAAGGTTAAATGTTTAGGTCAAATATAATAATATAATAATATATAAAAAATTAATTATATTTTATCAAAAGGAATTAGGCAACGGTTTTTGATGCAAGCTTCCAGCTAGTCTTTTTTCGACATTTTCAACAATTATTATCATATTTCAACCAATTTACGGAAAACCTTAACAAATTATACACCTAAACTTTCCTCATGAAACACTCTATTTATTCGTGAAAACTGCATGAAAATCTATTTAGTAGTTTTTGAGTTTATTGCGAACAGACAGGCACACGCGGCGTGGGACTTAATATGTAGTGATAGTGATGATAGTGAAGTCTTGCTTTATAATCTAGTTAAGTATGTTCTAGATATTATAATCTATTTAAGTAGTATAAAGTAGATTTTAATATGAAGCTTAACAGGCAAGGGCTTATCGTCATTGTTCCTGAAGCAAAGAGGATCCTTGCAACCGTGTAAGTCTGACTAAACTTTCAGAGTTACAGTTCAGAGGCACATAGGTTTTGATTTAAAGTAAAATAAAAAAAAATTGACGACAAAAAAAGAAGTAGGGAGGTTGATATTCTAGTCTGAAATATTTGACTATTATTGGTTTAATCGTTTACCATTTAATTGACTCTAATTAACTCCCTTATATGTTGCTTGATGTAATTAAATAACAAAGAATTTCAATTTTATATGAAAGAATATTAATTTTAACATTTTGGATCAATATGAGTTGTACAAAAACTTAAACATAACTTAATCCAATCCTAGATAGTCCAATCCTTGTAACAATGAACAATAATATAAAGCTTAATATGTACATCGCAAAAACACTCGACGTCACTGCTCGATCCGATACCTTACTATATCTCATCTTCATTCTTTCATTATATTTATAAGACTACGCCCTATTATTTTGTTATAAAAACTTACGTGGTAATTCACACTCACTCACGTATTTTTATGCTGGGTACTACAGTTTCAACCCCATTTGGCAGTCTTCTTCGGCCAGAAGCCACGTGCGCGGTCCGGTCAGTATTCACCGAGCCGTCACCGCGCGCGCCTCTCTTGCTGAAGAAGACTGCCGAATGCGGTTGAAACTGTAGTACCCAATTACTCCTATTATGCTCGACAAGTTTTATAACAGTTCAAAATTCAAACAAATTCTTATCTATCATCATCATCACAACCCATTAATGGCCGGGTGAGCCGGGTCTCCTCCTCAGAAAGAGGAGGGGGTTAGGCCATAGTCCACCACGCTGGCCCAGTGCGGGTTGGTAGACTTCACACAACTTTGAGAACTTTTAGGGAACTCTCAGGAGTGCAGGTTTCCTCACGATGTTTTCCTTCACCGTTAAAGTAAGTGATATTTTAATTGTTTAAAACACACAACTCGGAAAAGTCAGAGGTGTGTGCCCAGGATTGAACCCGGACCTTCTGAGTAAGACACCGATGTTTTAACCACTGCTCAAAATTCTTATAGTTAAAATAAAATCAGTATTTATAAAATAACTGCTAGTTTCTAACTTTATTAGTTGTTCTAGTAATCACCCGACATTGAGGTAGCAAAATATCTCTCAATCAGGTGTTTCAAGTTGGACGAGGCTTAGCGGTATTGAACTGGAACTTGGATATCCGTGTTGGAAACTAATCACATCTGATTCTATCAATGTAGTGGGATTTATCAGATTACTTTTCATTATTTTATTTTTAGCGTATTGTATTGTATTCTATGTAGGCTCCTGTTTCCGCACTTAGACTCTAGTCGTGCATCCATCCATTGTGCGTGCAGGGATGACTGGCTATACAAGTCAGTCCAGCTCCTTCCAGAAGCGGAGAAGTATCCTGGGAGCTTCACAGGCTTCTTGGAGCGACCTCATGTCCTTGAGGATTTGTGCCCGTTGTGTGGCGACGCCCACGCATTCCAGGACAACGTGGGAAGTCGTCTCGTCTGCTTGGAGGCATACCCTGCAAATAAGACTGTCTGTCATGCCTATAGTAAATAGATGTTTATTAAGGGGGCAATGTCCCGACATTACTCCCACTATTAAACGAAGTTCCATGCGATTTAGACTGAGCAGTTTACGGGATAAGCTCTTCGACAGAGCAGGGAGAGCTTGTTTAGACTGCCTACAGTCTGCCGTGTTCCTCCATCTCTTATTGTGCGTGTCTATGGTAAGCTGACGCAGCCATGACGATTTTTAGCGTTTTGAGTCACAAAATAATTATAAAAATGGTTATTATTCCAATCAGAATATTGTTATAGTCAAAGGCCTTTAAGTCTTCTTTTTAGCGGGGAATGCGGCATGAAACACACGTTATTAGTTCTTATGCGACAGGTGTGCTCTTGCGCGTCAGTTTTTGGATTGAACTTTCTATAGACGCACGCAGCACGCTCACAATACGAATCCCCATCTTCACCACGTTGCCCCAAACTCGTCTTCTTTAATGGTGAAAGTCGTGCCTGCCCAAAGGCTTTGAAAATGCGATTCGTTCCTTCGGCTTTTTATCTTTAAACTTTTTTGTATCAACCAGGTTTCCAAGATTATCTGCTGTCTCCATGCAATATAATAATAGTAACTTAGAAGTCGTTAGTAGCAAATTATGGATGGATGTATGGATGGATGGATGGTGATTAGTAGATCTATGTTGAGTTTTGAGTTAGAGTTTGCTGTCCATGGTATCTGTAATATTCTCCACTACCATCTTCAAAAGCATGGATTTTTTTTGTCTCTTTCCCAACTTTTATTTGTCTACCTCTTCCTCTTTTAACTCCTTTGGGATACCATTTAGTTCAAATTTGATTTTTCTATCTTTGTGGCGCTTTCTGTCATTTGATCCTTCATCTCCATCAGGTAATATATTATTATTACCATTTTACTTGTTGATTTATATTGTAACTTGTTCATATCCTCTCAACAACTTTATACTCATTCCATTAAAATATCGCTCAACGTTTTATAGTTAATTTTATAATATTCTTGTTAATCAAATAATAAGGGACTATTTTTTAGCATTGCAGAGTTCTTGTAATCAATTTTTATTGCTACTTTCCTAAAAAATTGGAAAAACAAAGATAGAATTGAATCGCAACAACAAGAGGTGATGAAAAATACAGTTCTTTGAAGATAAAAAGATAGACATCTCAGTAATTGTTACAGAACGCTAACAGTTATTAGTATTAGTGATTAGTTCTTTTATATTGGAAATTACGTCAGAGAAGCTTAAGTCTGCCGTAAGCTTGGCTTTACATACAAAGGAACTTTTATTTTAATTTAAAAACTATTTCCCAGAGTCCAGTCAAAGTTTGAAGAGATCGTTCGAAGTATAGATTGCAGATGTAACTTTATTCTACAGACTTTGTATGGGTTTAATGCGAAAGTAGCTCTGTTTGTTACGCTTTCACGCTTAAACCACTGAATTGATTTTAATGAAATTTAGTACAGAGATAGACTGGAGTTCGGTAAAGGACATAGGTTACGTTTTAGTTAAGTTGAGTGAGATAAATTGCTTTAATGAAGGTAGTGTTCATTTATCTATTCTCATCCATGTTTTAGCATAAATACAAATAATTTATATCACACATACACACACACAGAAACACATATTTTAAGTATTAGGAAGTAAAATAACATACTTTGCTATTCTGCTGAGATAAATTTATGTAAAACTTTATACTGGGAAAATACTTGTTTTAAAATATTATTTCATAGTAAAGAGATCCCATAATGACTTTAAGTTGAGATAAAATGGTCTGTTTGTAATTAATAAATAATGAAGCAAAATAAACCTAAAGCTTTGTGCCATTGTTGTTACCTTACCTGCTCATTAACAATATGTAGCTTCCAATATCTGATAGATCTAGGTCATCTTTTAATAATAAAATGTTTAAGAAATGATGTGACACTTACTTAAGGACGCTTTCTTGTCGGGTGGGAGTGACACTTGACAAACGAGCTGTCGAATGAGCATCTTGGGCTCAAACATGCAATCATGACTGATGATATAACGTTACTAAGTGGTGGACGTATGGATAAATTATAATAATACACTTTTTTAACACTGCAAAATAAAGACTTCGCACGTCCCTAGTGGAAACGCAGTCTTATTTTGAAATGCCAGTATATTGATATAATACAAAGCTCATTTTATATTTATAGCTACATTGATGAGATACATAAAATTCATCTCGTTTGTTGTTTACAGTTATTTTACGATACCAATAAAAGTACGCACGATTGTACCTTATAAAATTGGAATAATCGTTTTCTGAGTGGATTCTCTTTATATGTATCAATTTACTTTTTTAAATTTCAATTTCGCAATGATATAATTACGAAAGTAACTCTTAAGAAACGTAAGTAATACTTAAGAATACAGACTAAACAAATGTGTGTGCAATGTAATATACTAGATACGCCATCTATTTACTGATAGATGGTATATCTTGTCTGTTACGCAATCACGCTTAGATTACAGAACCAATTTTGATGAAATTTAGTACAGAGATAGATTAGAGCTTGGGGAAGGATTTAGACTAAGTTTTATCGCGAAAAAAATACTTAGGAATACAAAGTAAATAAATGAGTGTGCAATGTAATATACTACATACGCCATCTATTAGATGCGAGATATACTATACATACAGAGATAGATTAGAGCTTGGGGAAGGATTAAGACTAAGTTTAGTAAAGTAAACAAATGAGTGTGCGATTACGCCATCTATCGACATAGGGATGAAGTGCATGTCGAGCTATGTGATGTAAAATACAGCGATAAAGTGACATAGAAAGACAGACAACGGACTTGGGGTACTAAAATTACCTTGTACTTGTACTAAAACTTATTATTAAAAAAACATTTTGTTTTTATTGTTTCTTATGTATTCTTATTCTTTCTTACAAGTGAGAGAGACGTGTAGATTTAGTACATAGGAGTGAACGAGAACGAATTAAAGAATATTCATCTCTTACTACATGCCTATTATCCAAGAAGTTTTATTACTATTACAGTGTCATATTAGACAATTTTTAGTGCAATTGTATTGTACAACAAGTCTATTTATAAAATGAAATTGGTGGCCCTTCACTTACTACATAAGGGCAAGGCGATAAAAAAAGGAATAAACATGCTATAGTAAAATCGCAAGCATCGACAATTTTGTCTTCCGTATCGTGTAAAATAAATGTAAAGGATATTGGGCGCGTATCCTAGCAACAGCTGTTGACATGTAATGTTGTTAAATGACAACTTTTAAAATATTTTAATCTACTCCAAAAAGAAGAAGGTTCTATACTTTAAAATTATTTATGTGAAATTATAACTTTTTATTGCATTTTTCAGAGAGAGTAGAGTCGTTTAATTTTTTTTGTAAATTTTTTTACAATTTTTTCTTGTATTCTTTATGTAAGTAATTAAAATATGTCAATTGAAACAAGCATTGATGATGTCGGGAGTAAATGCTTCACAATACTTCTTTTGATTATATTTTAACCCGGACACGAAAATCTAATTTTGTTAGTACTGGTCCATTTAATGAAATTGTACGGAACACTGTGTGGGCGAGTTCCACACTCCCACTTGTTCCAATTTTTTATATAACTTTATTTTTTCAGAAAAACCAGTTAGAATATTACGGAAGAAAATAAATAATTATTTATTTTCTTAATTAATGAATGCCCCCTTGTAACAATTGAAATGTTGGTTGAGAACCATAAAAGTGTATAATTTTGCGAAAAAGAGCAAATTAATGAAATTTCGTCGTACGAGAACCTCATATATTTAAAAGCAATATTGTTCCACATCCGGTAACGAAATAATGAGGAAATTTTCAATATAACGCATCTAGCACAAGCAAAGTTATTACATAGTAGTCGACCTACTAGCTTCGCTGGGCTAAAACAATTTTAAATGACAATAACTTATTGTTACATTCTATATAAATGAAACAAAGCTTCTATTTTAAGTTAGCAATACAACTGTGAAAACAATGACTAACATCCACCGAGTAGTGACTGACACTTTCGCTCTAAGAGTAAGATTCAGGAGACCCTTGACATGATATAAAGATTTAATCACTAAATACTACACTTCATAAGACAATTTACTTTGTCGAATCCTATATCAGACTGACTCAAATCCCTCGGGACTTGTAATCAAAAGGAACTACCGGTCAATACAAAGTTACGAAGTGTTGCTAACTCTTGTCGTCATATCCTAACTAATGTTATTATTTCGGAAGTAACTTAAGAAACGTAGGAAATGCTTAACTAAGCAAACAAACACTGTACTGATTTTGATGAAATTTAGGCTATGTTTTATCGTCACCTATCGATGAATCTATATGAATCCCTATTTCCCTTGGTCACGGCATCGCGCTAAACGGCTGGACCGATTTCGCTAATTCTTTTTTTGTTGCGTTGGTTATTGTCAGGAGAAGGTTTTTATGGAAGAAAAAATGTATAAAGTTGCGCGGAAAATTAGAAAATTTGAGAAAACCTAACGACCATATTAACGTTCTAATGTAAGCTTTTGGCAGCCAATTCGACTTCAATATTCATAGTTAAGACAGGACAACGTCTGTCGGGTCAGCTAGTTTTATATATAAAAATGAATTCCTATTTCCCTTGGTCACGGCATCGCGCTAAACGGCTAGACCGATTTCGCTAATTCTTTTTTTGTTGTGTTTTTTATAGTTAGGAGGTGATTCTTATGGAAGAAAAAATGTATAAAGTTGCGCGGAAAATTAGAAAATTTAAGAAAACTTGACGACCATATTAACTTTTCTAATGTAAGCTTTTGACGGCCATTTCGAATTCAATATTCATAGTTAAGACAGAACAACGTCTGTCGGGTCAGCCAGTATTATATAAAATTACGTTAAGTGTTGAAAAAATGTAAAATCTATACTATAACTAACTAAGAATTTGTTTGTTTGCTTCAACATGCTAATCTCAGGATCTACTGGTCCGATTTGGCAAATTCTTTCAGTGTAAGACCGCTACGACCAATAGGAGCGGATCAACAAGGGCACGAAGTCAAAAGGGGTAATAAAATTACCTTGTACTTAAGTACTAGTAAACTCTCCACTCAAATTAAATAACGTATTTTTAAATAAAGGTTTTGAATCGACAACATATATCCACATTATTCGGATAGTGGGATATTTTAGATTTTAAAAATGTAGAATAATGTGATTAATTAAAAAGTATTGACATTTATATTGGTTGTCAACAGTTCAGCTAATCTGTAACACGACATTCATTAACTGTTAGGCGGAACCGACGTTTGTCGGCTAGTAATTTGATATAACTCAAAAATATAACTTCATTAATACTGAAGTGAAAGGTACTAGATAAATATGAAACAACTTAAGTTATATTGGAAAAACTTTTAAGCGAAAAATTTTGTAAACGGTAAGATTTTAGTAAAAGTTAGTTATTAACTTAAACTTTATATTAACTTGACTACGGCTAAGATCTTTTTAAAGTTGAAAAAGTTTATTCTGGAAGAAGCCACGATCTTTATATTTGTTTTATAGTACAAAAGTTTTTAATCTTTGGAAACTGGATAAATATATAATATCAATCAAAATACTACTACATGAACTAGACTTAGATAATGTATTCTGTAATAATACATAATCCTTAATAATAAGATTTTAATTACTTCAACGTTATCTAAAACATTATGTTTAATTAAAATTGAAAAAAAATTAAAATAGGTAGATGGCGCTTGTACCACCATCATCATCATCATCACGACCCGTCAATGGCCCACTGCTGCCGTGCTATTCTGTAAGAAACAAATTCACTATCGAAACTCACTCAGGTGAGTTCTATCACTTCGACAGAGAACTCATCGCGAGCTCGATTGACCTTGAATTGGTATTCTTTAAACAATAAAACGCACAGTCGAAGTGAAGTGAGCTTCGAATCGAGCCTCGCTTAGGCAGGGATGGGTCGATGTAAAGACACTTACCGGTTATTTGTATCGGTTTGTGTTTTCTTCAATTTTTTAACAAGAAGAATTATCAAATTGGAAGAAACTCTTTGGTTTATTGTTTCTATTACAATTGTGAACATAATGTTTATTAAAAACATATTTAATATAATAAATTGTTAGTATATCAGCTCGCCGTGGCTGTATGGCATGGCCTTTATCTGTTGAATGAAAATTAAAAATCATATGTTACACATCATAAATATAAATTGACATATGACCAGTGTTGCCGTTCCGCGGGATTTCTCCCGATTTCGGGAAATGAGAAGAACCATTTACTTATTATTTTATTAATTATTCAAGAATCGTTCAAATTTAGGTATTTTGACCATTTAATTATAAATAAAATTACAGTAAATTATTGACTTATTTCAAAATTATTATTATTTATTGGCGCCTTTAACAATTTTAATGATATGCAGTAAAATATGGCCTAATATGATAAAATTGAATAGTTATCATAATTTTACTATATTTTAACGCTGTTTTATTTTCTTTTTTAAATTCTATTTATCTAGCGGAAAAAGAATTGTTTTTCTACATATCTTTCTTGTTGAATTTCATAATTGGATTTTACTGTATTATCGACTTTCGTAATCGGCAACACTGTATTTGACTTGACTTAGAGAAGGGCTTAAGGTATTTGGCTGAGATCTTAAATAGATAAAATAAACATAAAGACCATTTTTATTTATGATTTTTCCACAAACCTCTATACCTCTTTATAATATTAAGTTCACATTACGTGCCCGCCACTAAATATTAATTAGGTCTTTCCTTATTCTTATGATGGGAGACCATTCCAGCGTGGAATTGGAACTCCCCTTGCTGATCATAGGTTTCCATAGTTGATGCTGCAAGTCCTGCACAAAATTTTGTGTAATACACAACATGCTATCACATTTTTGTTACCATGTCTGGGTAATGCAACATCCTGTTTACTAATAGACACCTAAATCGAGCCTTGAGGAGTCCTATGGTTCGCTCCACTGAATTTTGTGCTGCAGCATGAAGGTTATTATAAAAAGTAAAGTTATCAGCTCCTCTGATAGTCAGTAATTTTGAACTTTGTCCAATGTAAAATGTTCATTTCTCGTATGCCCCCAGCTTGATTTCTAGTAGCGTACAAATCAACTGCATGTGTTTGGTAGATTATCTGATTTAAAACAAATAATCTTGCATCTTTGTATTCAATAAAATTGTTTATTTCACGTCAGTCTCGATTGCTTTGTAGTAACTTTTAATCTGACAGGTGAATTCGAGTTTTCAGATCTATTCTTGACATGAGCACGATTGATCGAAGCTCGAATTCCACTTACAGAATACCAAATACAAGCATTTAATGTCAAATTGTCACACGCACTAGTACATCTTGCTGCCACGCTCGACTGTGCGGCGCTGCCATCGGTTTTTAATTTAACAGAATATGAATTGACATCTCACCGCGGATTCAGCTATCGAATTATCGAAAATGTCCTTACAGAATAGCACGGCTGGGCCAGGTCTCCTCCTCAGAATGAGGAGGGTATTAGGCCATAGTCCACCACTCTGGCCCAGTGCGGGTTGGAAGGTTTCCTCACGATGTTTTCCTTCACCGTTAAAGCAAGTGATATTTAATTGCTTAAAACACATAACTCAGAGTCAGAGGTGTGTGTCTGTGTGGGGGATCGAACTCGGACCCGAGTAAGACTCGAAGTCTCAACCACTAGGCCATCACTGCTTATGATATACGTACCATCATATATTATTCATAATCGTTAAATATAACTATGAATTACCTATAAATATATTTTTTTTTGGCTGAATTTATATAATTTACCAATAATTTTAATAAATTCAGCCAAAAAAAAAAGAAATTGTTCCAATTTTTTTGTTCAGTGCTTTGCCTTGAATAAAAATTTAGTAAAAAAAGAAAAATAAATTATTATTGTAGTTATATAGTTTTTAGATTCTCATCATAGTTTTATAGCTTTTCTCCCTTTGGTATGTATTATTGCTTTGACGCTCAAACTAAATATTGGAATTTGTATTATCTTAAAGTTATAAAATATCCCATCAAACTTATGTTAGGTTTTATTAAAATATTAATGCTGGAAATTATCGATATGAAATATAATTAGAATAATTTGATCCATAAATCGAATATTTCTGAATGTGGTGTGATCGGGCGATGGGTTTCAGTATGGAGGACTGTTGTTTTTAAGAGTTCAAAGTAGAAGGTTGTAAGAAATAAATTGTGGAATTACAAATAAGCGAGTATTTGGATTTATCTCTGGCTTAAACCCCTTTACTACTATGATAAATAATACAATACGAGAATTTTAACCGCCAAACCTCAAACCAGTCTCGTCTGAACATATTTACATATTAGAGTTGTCCCACTTGGGCGCCAATGTAACAAATAGAGTCAGATGTTGGCCGAGTGTAGACTAGAGTTCAGGTCCAAGTATCGACTGACCAGCATTACAATATTTCTTTCGTTGCAGCAAGAATGAAAAAAATAAGCTTTGAAAGTGGACGCAGAAGCACTGATCGTTGACGTTAGTAAATTACCATTCAACTGACCGACATCTAGTTTCAATTTGTGTTTTATTTATAATATTGTTTTAATTGTTAAAATTAACGAGATAAGAATTGTATAGTATGGGTAGGTGTATACTCGTATAATATATAGCAAGCGTATAAATAGCAGAGATAGATTCGGAAGGGAACAGTCGGTTGACAACTGTTGTAGTGACCTGAAGTGTAGAGATGCTATTTTATTTTATTTGGTTACTAATATCTTATGATAGTAAAACTTGTGTCATGTAAAACGCCATTTTGAATCCGAAAATTATGTTATATCCACTGACTGAAACGCCATGTTGTACTTCACTGTCTTGTCCACCGGTGGCTGACATGAGTTAATTATAATGTAAATCAGGGTATAGTGATTGAGGCTGTGTAAGTGTAATATCGTTGGTATCATGAGGTCGTGGTAAAAAATTTAAATTAAATTTGAAATACAAGCAGGATTGGAAATGATGTGTTGGGTGGGCTCTTTAAGCAAAAAATGGCATTATCTCCTACACATAACCTATTTCCGAGATAGCTGTGAAATCTAGTTTATCCCGCGAGAGCCTCCACTGCATTGGAAATTGATTATTTGCTATCGAGTTCTCGATTAGGTTGTCTGTTGACTCGCTGTGATTGTTGCTGCCTCTGGAGGATCCTTTGCGATAACATTTCTTTCATCTTTTATCTGTAATGCTTAATTGAGAGACGACGAGGTACGAGCTTTGTGATATTTTCTGTTCATCCTCATTAATGGTAGAAGAAATTATTTATAAAACTCGAAAGATTGAATGTTATTGAAATTATATTATCAAACGTTATAAGATTAAACATAGGTTATATACCACTTATAAACATGTATGCGTATAGATCTATATATACACATACATGCTTCAATTAATATATTAAAATGGCATCACATTAGTAATAATAACACAGTATACATCTGAAAATAAAAAGTAATAAAGTGAAAAAACAAATACCAGAGTAACATAAACTACTAAAAAAATTTTAAGTAAGAACCAAAATAATTGAACAAGCCAACTCACCTGAATAGAGCAAAAATTAAGAGTAATCTTAATAGTACCAGTCTGATAAAACTCTTGATGTGTGTCAACAGTGAAGGAACACATAATAAAAAAATGACCACAAAACTTAATGGTGATCACCGAAAAGAAACCCATGTTATGTACTAATTATTGACCACAGAGAATAAAAGATGTATACTGATTACAGATTATAATTATTACATTAGTCACAGCTAATAACAAAATGAAATTCTAGGTTACTACAACTAGAAGTATTGAATCAAGAAGAAGATAAAACTATACTGTTGTACTGATTATAGATTATACAGACTTTATGAGCAAACTACAGAATATAATACGAAGCACAGATTATAAGCTGACCACAGACAAGTTACAGACCATACACGGCATATTGACCATAGAGGCAGAGATGTGACATTTATCAAATACTAAATACAAAATACCTATTTCCATTTTGTATTTTATTTGAAATACCTTATAAGACATATTTTGTATTTGCAAAATGCAAAATACATTTTGACATTAATAAAATTTGTCATCATAAATAAATGAATGTGATAAGCTATTCTTATAATGGCAACACTGGATCGACGGTATTAGATGTTCGTTAATTAATTTAATATTTAAACTTCGTCCAAAATAGTTTGATACGGATGCCAGCTAATAGAAAATCTGATAATAAAACTTTTAACCAGCATTTATGGTGCTCGTGCTGTATCGTTTAACAACACAAGTAATATTTGTTTTCCGTACGTATAATGTACTAAGGGCCCGTCCCGGCTTCGCACGGGTGGATAATTTTTTTTTAACATTTTGGCTCCCGCATTCTGTCGCTCCCTCTATCGCCGCGTTACTCGCTGCGCTGCGAGGCACTCCACACCGCACACCGCGCCGGCGGCCCGTCTGGGATTATTTTTTATTTATCTTGATATTTTTATTTCGTAATATCTTTTGACTGGAAAGTCCGATTTCAATAATTCAAAAAGTAATTAACAGGTATTGAAACACTCTTCATTACGAAATTTATTTGGATAAGAATTAATACAAAGTTATGGAAAACATGGTCTGATTTTGATAGGCATTTTTATCAACTTTTAAAATGTAAAAAAGTAGTTATAGTGACTTAACTACAATAGTTGGACATATGGTGTCGCGGAGTTTTTTGTAGATATTGATACGTTCTATAATATTGTAAAACATTTTTTGTTCTATCATCAATACTTTTCGCAGCGCATGCGATGAAAGATATTTTATGGCTAATTTTTTTGCACCTTGTGTTGGTTTTAGTGAGAATTTCTGGGGATCTCTAATTTTTTCTTGTAATAAATATAGCCTATGTTACTCAGGGATAATGTAGCTTTCTAATGGTGAAAGAATTTTTTAAATCGGTCCAGTAGTTTTTATGTTTATTCGTTACATACAAAAATACAAATCTTTCCTCTTTATAATATTAGTATAGATATAGATTAGTGGAACCAGTGTAACGCTAAAGCTCTGAGTCTTAAGCATAACCCCAGAAAAATATTATAGTCAAGCCGTTATAATGTTAGTCTGCATATAGACTACTACACTTTTTCTCTCTTTCTTCATTAATTAACAGTATATACATAATTACTTTGACATAATCATAAGTTAACGGGCCCCCTAACTCTGTCTAATTATATACTTGATAATATATGACGTGAAAAGAACGTGATTGTGTCAAAAAACTTAATAATAAAATTAGGGCGATTTCTTTTAAACCCATTTTTTAAAAGTATTTTATTTGAATAAAGTATTTTGAAAATATGTATTTTGCATTTAGTATTTTGAATACTTTTTATAAACTATTTTGCACATCTCTGCATAGAGGCTACCAGATAACATGTAGTTTAACACTTCAATGCATTATTAACGAGATTCAGTCTATATAGTCTATGATTTTAGCATAAGGAAGTTAGTATATGCATTCTAGTTTGTAAGCTGCCACCTAACAAGTTTGAACAAGTTCGATCGACTATTAAACAGGTCACCTTACCTAATAGCTGCAACTTGACTCAGAAATATAGGACAGAGATAATGTTATACAATATGTTTTTTATCAAACAATTCACTCGTGTAATACTGGATTAAGGATGCTGCTTACAGATATAATATAATATCTTCTATATATATGTCGGAGCATAGTAAAAGATTATCGATTAATCGAATCGTTATCGTTGTGTATGGCGTTGGAGTGGGGTAGTAGTCACTTCCGTTGTTTTGACAGTCTCTACCCTCGACCCTTTATATGCGATCGACAGTCTAACTGAAGTCGTAGTCGTGCGCGGTCTCTCAAGAAGTGAACATCATCTAAGTAGTGCTAGTGATAGTGATAGTGTCCAGTGTAGTGTGGAAGTGCTGTCCAACTAAGGTCACGTAATTGCCACGTGGTTAAGTAAACACAATGTTAGGTTAGGTTAGCCTTAGGTTAGATTCCGTTTGTGTGCGTTTAACCTTGGGTTTAAACAGAGAGCCTGAGCAGTGGAGGTGAGTGTTATGATCATTTAAAGGAATTCCTTAAGCCTACACCTTGGTCACAAGTCCAAGGCACTGCTTAGGATTCTCTCGTAATTGTTAAAGATCATATTTGATCATTTATCGGTTCAATAGGAGTATCTACGTTGCGTTTACCCACCCCAATATTCCCCAACTTCCTCCTTCCATTTCCTTTCACATCACTTAAAATCCCCGACATATATAAAAGGAGAAGCTGACTTAATGACAGACATATCAACGCAGGGCCTGAACTATAAGGGTTAGAAACTTGAAGTTTTGAACAGGGGTTCTTTTTTATACCGTAGTAGAGCACTAAGAAAGGATTTTTGAAAATTTACCCCCTAAGGGGGTAAAACGGGGGTGCAAAGTAAGCATAAAACTTTGCTGTTTTTGAAGTTATTCAAATGAAATTCAGTATGAAGGTTCTTCGTGTTAATCATGAAACATATGTAAACTATTTTTTTTTAATAAAGCCATAATACATGTGTCTGTCTGACTTTATATATGCTGAACCCTCTCAAAGTCTTGGAGTAAATATGGAACTACTAATTTATCATATAATTGAGTACTTACTTAATTGCAGAGATGAGCATTTTCCTATTTTCAGTAACAATTTAACTATTAGCAACATTTTAAAACTACCCATGGGGTAATTAATAAAAAGTGACGTTCGCTAACAGAGGAGGTGAGTATTTATGATCATAATAAATCCCTTATTCCAACGATGTCACAAGCCCTAAGTAATACTCGGCGTCTTACTTATAATACCAATATAATTCTTACAATTTAATCAATATTTTTTAATAAACGAACCCTAAAACTCATCCATCAAATTATCATCGAATGAAACTCAATATCTCTTGAAGATAAAATATTAAATTCTGATGCAGTCAAGTACCCACTTGTTTTTAATCCAGAGAAAAAATAAATCTGACCAGCTATATTATTTTTAAAGGAAATAAAAGTTTTTGTATCACCCGCTATATTTTGGATAATTCACACTATATCATTATAAGTTATAGCCTATATGTTATTCTGATGTGTAAGCTATATTATTGTAAAGTTTCATCAAAATCCATTCAGTAGTTTTTGCGTGAAAGAGTAACAAACATACATCTATACATTCTTACAAACTTTCGCGTTTATAATATTAGTAGGATTTCAGTAGAGAGTTCTAATTTTAAGAGTAGGAACAAACAGTATTAACATGTAATCTAGATGAAAGCCGAGCAGTGCCTGGGACTTGAGACCCAAAAGCAGGTTTACTAAGCGCAAACTCTGAACTCCACAGCTCTACCGAATTTAATATTCATAATAAAGTATAATACTATTACACTATCAGTCTAAATACTTTAATATATACTGCGCTACACTACATGACACTAACCTATCGCACCGAAAGTTATATATTGTCTACTAATATACTACGAAAAAAGAATTGCCCGCGGATACTAATTCATAAATAGTGTGTACACTATCATAGTTTGATGACTAGAATATTATATACTATATATATACAGAGCTTCAGCATTACTGATTGATTACTCGTGATGGTGCGATGGTGTATTTATTTCGCTACATCCTACCGTTTTTTTGGAAGTTTATTAGTTATGCCACCATCAAAAGTATAATGCTACTCAAATCAATGTTGCCAATATCGTAACTAATAAGTTTTTTTTTTTTTAAATAAAATATAGCATCAATAGTTCCACAATTTTACGGGGTCAAATAATTTATCGTAAATGTTCGCTTAGGGGATGAAATTTGGAATACACGTTTCTTCTCGATAAAGGTCGTAAAGGGCATCAAATTTAAAAAATCAAGATAAAATGTATATTCTCATAAAATCTGCTTTGATAGGGTTCCAATGAAAGTGATCAGGCACAATAGGAAGATAAGGCACGGAACTATTTCATTAGTCGACGTCAATATCTCCACAATACACCCTTCAGATAACCGCACATTCTTCTGCACTATGATTTCTCATTTATTTACTAGATACGACCTCGTCTCTACTCTAATTGAATAGAAAACCAAATATATAAACAGTTCCTACTCAATACTATATGATAGTCTTCAAACGGCTGACCAGATCTTCACAAATTATAGCTAAGAATCATCTCAATTAAATACTTTCGGAGATTTTAATATTTTTTAGTATTTTTGTATGTAACGAATAAACATAAAAACTACTGGACCGATTTCAAAAATTCTTTCACCATTAGAAAGCTACATTATCCTTGAGTAACATAGGCTATATTTATTACAAGAAAAAATTAGAGATCCCCAGAAATTCTCACTAAAACCAACACAAGGTGCAAAAAAATTAGCCATCAAATATATTTCATCGCATGCGCTGCGAAAAGTATTGATGATAGAACAAAAAAATGTTATACAATATTATAGGACGTATCAATATCTACAAAAAACTCCGGGAGACCATATGTCCAACTATTGTAGTTAAGTCACTATAACTACTTTTTTTACATTTTAAAAGTTGATAAAAATGCCTATCAAAATCAGACGATGTTTTCCATAACTTTGTATTAATTCTTATCCAAATAAATTATTTCGTAATGAAGACTGTTTCAATACCTGTTAATTACTTTTTGAATTATTGAAATCGGACATTCCAGTCAAAAGATATTACGAAATAAAAATATCAAGATAAATAAAAAATAATCCTAGACGGGCCGCCGGCGCGGTGTGGAGTGCCTCGCAGCGCAGCGAGTAACGCGGCGATAGGGGGAGCGACAGAATGCGGGAGCTAAAATGTTAAAAAAATTTATCCACCCGTGTGAAGCCGGGACGGGCCCCTAGTGTATAATAATTTGCCTGATACACTGTAAAAATATAAACCAATTTAAGGATAAGCTAAAATTATATATTGTAAGCAAAATTTAGTTAATGATACGTTTTATTTTGTATACTTTCACATTAGAATAAGCAAGCATCCGTGTAAATACTTATAATTTTTTCTATATACTTTATCTCTGTAAGTGAACTGTATGTTCTTTTGAGAAATAAATGTTTTTAAACCGATATATTCAAAATAATCACCTGTCATCTCCATGTTTTCTAGTTTACTCAGACATTCCTCAAAGACCCAAATTCACGTACTTGAACGAGAGTGTAGTGCTAGGACGTGACGACGTGAAAGTATAGAACATGCTTGACTTCAACAAAATATGTATATTTTAGAGATTTGAAATCATATAATATTTTATTCCGAACAAAAAAACAAGCAATATCTGTAAATATTTTGGGAGAGACCACAATGAAGGGATAACCTGAATAAACACTTTTAAATAAAAATCCAAATTTTGGTTCTTAATTTTTCCAGACCTAAGTCTTCCTGTTTTTGGGTTCACTTTTTGCTTTTTCAATTTTTTTCCATTCTTGATGCTGCTGTTCATCCATCTGTTTTAGTATTTCATAGGCGATCATCCATAGATTATTATGATCTAATATTTTGAAAAGAATATCTCTAATATGGCAGGGCCATCCTAATAATCTTAGTTCCTTGATGGGTGAGGGCTTTTTTCTTTTCGTCGTCATTATCTCAGGAAAGAAACAAAATTTAGCCCTAGGGAAACATAGCTACGCCTTTGTTGGATTTACTGCAATTTATGGGTTTCATTTATTTCTATCGGTTTGGTTAGCAATTCTACCTGATTGGTTTATTTAATTTAAATCATAGTCATTTCATTTATCTTTTGATTAAAAAAAAAGGTACGACCGAAAGTACATGGGGTATTACACGTCATGCGGACCACCAAAAAAAAGTGAGGTCGTGAATTTTGTTTATACTTCGTATGATGCTTTATTGCTGAGTTATGGGCTTTTAAAAGTCATGAATTTTTAGATGCTTATTATCTGTATCAATTAATTTGAAAAAAAACTAAAAAGTATTGTTTCTTATAGTTGAAGTTAGTAATTTTTTTGTCGAATTCTAAATATGATTTTTTTTACATAATTATATACATTATATAGTTTAAGACTTAGAGCATATAGAGTACATACTCACAGCTATGAGCACTTTCTAAGCAATTGGGTTTATGCGCTAACGTGCTAAAATACTACGCTATTAATATTTTATTTCTTCATCCTAACAAAAATTCATGACTTCATCCTTAGAAAAATTTTAAAAGCCCATAACTCAGCAATAAAGCATCATAGGAGAAAAAAAAATTGTGTGAACACATCCACCTCTACTAGAAGTATAACTGACCAGAGTATAAACAAAATTCACAACCACACTTTTTTTTGGTTGCCCGCTTGACGTGAAATGCCCTATATACTGTTATGTACTTTAAAAATGTTTAGTACTTAATTCTATTCGATTGTTGATATCGAAAGAAAGGTATCGGGAAATACCTTTTCATCTGTACTCAGTGTAAGCAATGTTACCATGATTACAAGATTGTTGTAATTGTCAATATATGAATATTGCCACGCAGCTATAAAGTTAGAAATGAGCTGATAGTCTTCAAATGGCTGACCACAAATTATAGCAAAGAACCATCTCGATTAAATTACCTTTCAAACAAATAAAACTTGATCAGAATCGGTCTATTATCTTGGACGATACGATGCCACAGACAGACACAATAAATACACACGTTAAAATTATAACACCCCGTCATTGTAGCGTCGAATGTTAAAAATAGTTGCAGAATATATTATTGTATAGGACTCAGTTCGTGTTTAATAACCTATTCTAATATGAATTTAGAATAATTTTATTCATAAACAATGTATGCATTACACACAGTGAAATAAACGTGCAGAACAATTTGCATAACATAATAACATCCGATGCTTTCAACTGGTTCATCGCCGCGATTGTGTTAGATTTTAATTTAACTTTCCTTATACAAATATTCAAACGAGATTCCTGATAACATTCTATAAATACCTAAATTTATATTTGAGTACTTTTCATTTCTCTACCTGTATTTAAATTAGATTAATAATTCCAGAAGATGTTTAGAGTTTTGTTCTCTACCTTGTTCTCTTCGTCTCTTCTTCCCCTCTTCTCTCTGTTGCCCTTTACATCTGCATCTACCTATTTCTTTATACATATCTTACCTTCTCCCACTCAATCTCAAACTTCTCGCTGCTTGCCCCTCTCACACTATTTAACCTTATTCCTGTAAATTTCATCATCATCCTTAATCTCCCTACAACTTCGCTTTCTCTCCTCATCACACTTCCTTCCCTATACCTTCAGATGGTCCTGCAAAACTCTATTCATTAAGCTATGAAGAGAGCAAGGATCTCTTTTACCCGTTTCTGATGAGATTTGTTAAAAATACACAAAGGCTTAATTTCTACTCTTTTTTTCCTATAAGTATTAGAGAAATAAAATATAAGAAACTTCGCAGAGTTTCCACGTAAACATCGAGTCAAGATTACAAAATAGGTATCTTAGCAACAGATAACAAGCTGAGACTCATTCTAGCATGTCTGATACGATGTTTCCCTTCAACGATGTACATGAGATGAATTTTAAACGGAAATTACTCGTTGAAAATGTAACATCTGTTTTCTAAGCAAGTAATGTTATTGATTCAGTACATTTTTTCAACATACTTGTAGTACTAGCCTGAGATGCCTGTTTATTTTTGATTTGAAGACATCAATATTGAGTCTATCAGGAATCATAGTTTCGTGATAATTCGGATTGACGGTTGATTCGAAGCGCTTATCAACCTTTCCAGCAAACTTTATCCTATCTTATCCATCCTCTAGTAACGGTAATCTTGGATTAGGGATGGAGAAAGGTTAAGAATACTAGTGGTTAGGTTATTCAATTTGATAGAAATGTTTACTTTAAGAAATATCTAAACTCTGGCCTAAGAATATATTTTTTTGTGTTTTAAAAACATCACATATACGTTCCATGGAGATTGAGGAGTGATCCATAGCGGTACAGTTATTATTTAGCTAGTTAGTTAGATGGTATTTGAAATTCTTTAAATATTGTAGAGAGAAAAAAACTGACGAGAATTTATTAGAATGTCCTAAGGTATCCTATAATACAGGTGTATTATAGGATACCTAAAAAGATTTGATGACTTGTTTTAAAAACATTGCTTAATAGTCTAGTCAACACGTTCAAAAACGTGAAAAATAGAGATAAAGGTCCTAAAAATATGAGCGATGGCTCATTCGATTCGGAATCACCTCTAGAAAAATGTCTTTGAAGGATTTTGGTGCAGGTAAAAAATTGCAATTGTTATTAATAAAATAAGATGGAAAAAAATGATATTTCGTTTTTTGTTAATAACTCGAAAATTATTAACATTTAAGCTATTTTGAAAAAAGCTCGTTAATGAAGAAGAAATTTCCAATAAAAAAGTCTTCACTTCCGGAACTCTATCTCCATTATTTATAATTTTAATTTGACGTTGAAAATAGGGCTCCGCGCGGCTGTTACGGCATGCGCGCGCCGCCGCTAAACACAGTTCAGCAATAAAAATAATTTTTTTATAACATAAAATTTGATTTTAAAAATTTGAACAAATTCTAGTATCTTCTTAACACTTGAAAGAATCTAGCCCTGAAGAAAAAAAAGTTTAATCACCATTTTTCATAAAAAATTTGTTAGTTAACAATTGAATAACTTTAATATGAAATAATGAATAACTTTGACTATAAGGGTCCATGGAGATCCATTGGAGTCCAGTGAATGGCCACTGAAATGATGTAAGTTAGCACAAAATCCACATGATCCAGCTTCAGCCCCATGTGTTCATATGGGTGACGTAAGAAAACTTCTCCTACGTACAAAAACTGATTTTGTGTAAAAAATTATTGAGGCTGTTTGTATGTGAAAGATTTTAAATATTGTAAAGAAACAATGTATTGAGAATATATACGAAGTCTCTAGTATCTGTCATGTTAGATCCCCAAGAGATTTGAAAACCTAAATATAAACGTTTTACAAGATTGGAAAAGTTATCGCAGCCAATCTTAAGATTTCAAACTAAATGTACGTGTAAAAGTGCCTTCCAAATGGAAGCTTTCAACGGATATGTGAGGAGAATCGATATGGAAGGTTGGAAGGTGTTGGATTTATATCATGGATTAAACTAGAAGTGGCGTGAGCGTATTGGATGACTTGAATTTTAAGTTTATTTAATAAATAAATGTTTTTATAAGAGAAAATTAAGGCAGATTGTAAGAGACAACATGGACTTTAGATAGGAAGGCAAGCAGTACCTGGAACTTGTGACCCGGTACAGGTTTAACACAACTTAAAAATGTTACCTAAATAGTTAATAAACTCACGTGATCCTCAATAAGGGGTGTCTTAAACACTAAACTCCATCACTTACACTACTGTGCACAATGTTCACTATGTAAAATCACTTGACATATTGTGGCAGAGCTATCGGGTCATAAGTTATATAATTGTTTAGACTGTGGGTATTCCTGAATTAATATATAACTATCGTTCCAATAGGATTGAGTTAGTCTATCGCGCAGTTTGTGCACAGAGCACGTGAGATGTATTTTATTATTTTACTATTCAGTAGCGAGGTCGAGCGGTGTAGGTGAGAGTTCCTGCATAGTAAAAGACGTCTTTAAAGCTGCTCCTGGGCCTCAAGCCCCAGACACTGCTTGCCTTCCTAGATTACACGAATTACCGTACATGTGTAACCTATTTTATTTTATTTACAGGTCAGTGGGTTTACCAGTAATTCTGACTAAGGTATGTTTTTCTTATTTTCGTTTTTCTTTATCTGTAAACATGTTACTTAAAAATTTAACACTTAATACAGATATTTAATAAATTCTCTATACTCAGACATTTGTTTGATGACTACTTTACTATAATACCTACTTAACATTTCCCTTTACTGACGCTAGTTATATTACAAGCTAGATATAAATAAGAAGGCTTAAAGAATAATTTAATAATCAATTCAAAATATTTACTATATAGTAGGCTATATAAAGAAATACAAAAAAATCTTTCCTAAATTAGTGGCTAAGAAAATTTAGTTTTTTTTTATTAGACATCTTTTTTTATAACAATATTTTTACAATATAACTAAGTGATCAAAATATAACTATTATAACTTTATAACTACTTTAGGGTCCCTAAAAATTCACGTTAAAATATCTCTTTACTATGGGAAATCAAATTGTTATAACTAAAAATTTGTCCTAAGAAGGCCAATTAATAATAGTTTACTAATTTAAGTAAACGCTAAAAACGCTAGTAACCCGCTTATAGGCGTTCCTCTCTTAATAAAGCAAATTACAATGGGGACCTTCGTTAATAATGTAATTGATAGCTGGATCTTCTGTAAATGCTTTACTAAAATTTTCAATCTGGCTATTTGTTCAATAGATTAGTAATTAAGATTCCAGTCTCCCATTTAGTAGGCCAAAGCTCGATCTTAGGCTGGCATCTGATTTTGCAGAGTTATGAGCAATTGCTTGCTTTAACGATGAAGAATAACATCGTGAGGAAACCTGCAGAGAGTTCTTCATAACGTTAATAAATGTGTGTAAAATTTGCCAACTCACACTTGACCAGGTTAGCTGATTATGTCCAAAATCCGTAGATTACTACTACTCTTACGATTTCATACACCTAGGTACCTGTATTAAATACTAACTGTCCTTTGCTATTTCGTCCACGTGATGCTTCACTCCTATGGGTCGTAGCGTAATGTTATATAGCATATAGCCTTCCTTGATAAATAGGTTATACAAAAGTAAAATTATTTTTTAATTCGAACGAGTAGTTCCTAAGATTAGCGATTTAAACCAAACAAACAAATTCTTCAGCTTTATAATATTAGTATACAAGTAGGTACCAGTACCTACTTACCCGATTTGGTATTCAAAGTACATTTTTAAATTAGTATTCTGAACTCACGCTTCGTCATCGTATATTTGTCATATAAACATTACTTATATGTTGAAAATAAACAGTTCATGTATTATTAATGTTTGCGTACCGCTCTGTTGTAGGGAGTCCCGCATGGAATCTAAACATTACCTCAAATTTCAGGGACATTATATTTCTTTAGGGTCCCTTGATCCTTTGTAGTAACTGTAACCGATACTCTTCAAATCATGTAAGTTAAATTTGACCTACTTTGTATTAGCTAAACGGTAGCTTAACTGCACACTAACACTCCAAAAACTACAATCATACACAATCTAGACGGAAGCCGAGTAGTGCCAGGATTAAAAGGCCTTTCTACTATCAGTAAACAATTACACTAATTGTTTATATACTCAGCAAACTATCTTTAAATATACAACACTGAAGTTACACGAGATCCGAGAATAACTAAACATTATTGCGTAAATGTCGTCCTTTTTATTATACAAATACCCCTCATCTATTCCCACTATAAAGACAGGTGGGGTCGTAATTTTCGATAATCAAGATATTGATCAAATTATTCTATAAACCTAACATTTGAGTCCTATCGAGTTTGGGCTTATTGCATAAGACATGACAAGTATTCTGGTCCTAGATTATGAACATTTAGTTATTTTTTATTCTATAGTAATAAAAGATTGTTGTTTTTAATATAGTCAGAGATACATAATATGTATCTGATTTAAGCACCAGTAGCTCAGTCCAGTTTCAATAATTCAGTTCAAGCGTAAGTAGCTCAGTAATTCAGACGATGGAGTCACTAACGATGTGGCCCACTCCTAACATCCTTTCATCATCCTTTTTTAAAATTTAGATTATCACATTCTTCAATTCATTACTGAATCATTGAAGCTAGAACCTCGAAATTGGGAGTACTTTCTTTCTGCAACTTAAAGTCATAATACGTAATTATACTTTAAGCTTCCCACTAATCTGGAAATTTGGGACCTGCTAGGTCATCAGATATTACAGCATAAATAAAGACAAGTATTCAGAAATGACTATTGTATCATGTAAAAAGGTCTGTAATAAGATATTAGGGTCCTTGTTATTGTTTTATCCAATTTCATTGTTAATTTAAGTCACGAAAACGAGACGGAATAGTATCCAATTATTTAGAGATAGAATATTATTTGTTTTTGGACTTCGGTGGGCTAAAACATTTTAAATGAAAACTTTTCTTGACATTCGTTTAAATGAAACAATCAATATATTTTTAAGTTAGACCTGTAGTATATATAATATAGGTAACCGTAGTAGGTTCTGTGATTTTTAATAGCTTTCAAGTTATAATTTTATGTTGATTATGTTTATAAATAGATGTATAATATTCTTTTTAAAAACTTAAACAATTATAGGTAATTCTACCACTGCCATAAAAAAATTCGAAGACTGCAGTTGTAAAAATGATTGCATTTGTTGTGGATTTTTAAGAAATAAATTCACTTAATTTTTTTTCTAGGTACCCTTTTTCAAAAACTTGCAAATATCATAATCTATGTATCCTATAATTTTATTTAGTTATCTTTGTAGAATAATCGGGAAACAAACAGATAACGCAAATAATGCATATGGAAATAAATCTAACGTAAAATATAAGTTTTATATTATCTAAATTTGATGTTAGGTGAAAAGTTTCATTATAATAACCATTAAAATAAAAATTTAAATTACCCCCAAATGAAAGTTTAATTTAATACAGTCACCAAATATATACAAACGATGATAAAATACGAAAGAAAGGTATCAAGAAATACCGTTTCATCTCTACTCAATGTAAGCAATGTCAGTGTTACCATGGTTACAAGATTGTTATTCCTAACTAATATTATAAATTTGAACGTAACTCTGTCTGTTTGTCTGTCGCGCTTTCGCGCCAAAATTACTGAACCGATTTAAATGAAATTTGGTATACATATAGTCTAGAGCCTAAAAAGGACATGGGCTACTTTTTAATGCGAAAAAAGGGCTGTAAGGGGTTAAAAGGGGGGATGAAAAGTTATATGGATGTATCGCTATTCCTCGCGGACGAAGTCGATTAAAATAAAAATTTAAATTACACCCGACTGTAACTGTAATTTAATACAGTCACCAAATATTTTTACAAACGATGATTAATATATGAAAAAAAGGTATCGAGAAATACCGCTTCATCTTTACTCAGTGTAAGCAATGTGTGTTACCATAGTTACGAGATTGTTATAATTGTCTATATATTAATATTATCACGCAGCTATTAAGTTAAAAAAGAGCTGATAGGCTCCAGCTGACCCAGATCTTCCCAAATTATAGCTAAGATACATCTCGATACAATTACCGGTCAAACAAATAATAACTTCATCAGAATCGATCCATGGTCTTGGGCGTTACAATACCACAGACATACATACAAATGTATTTGTAGCGATAAATAAAAATTCTAAATAAAGTAACCGATAAAAATGCAAATATGTTATTATGTTATAAAAGCTACATTTCGTGACCATTAAAGGCTCTATTCTGTACATTTGAAGCTCTTATATATAAGTTATTTTAACTTTTTCGCATCCCGCTAGATTGGAGGACTGAGGCTAAAGTGGCTCTCAAATTACGACCCTCGTTATGGTATTAGAAAAAATGTGAATATTTTCTGTAGTGTATGTTTATTAGCTACTAGTCGACCCATCCGGTTTCTATACTCTATATATTTAATATATAAAGCTGAAGAGTTTGTTTGGTTGAACGCGCTAATCTCAGGAACTGCTGTTCCGATTTGAAAAATTCTTTCAGTGTTAGATAGCCCATTTATCGAGAAAGGCTATAAATTATATATCATCACGCTACGACTCATAGGCGAGAAGCTACACGTGAACAAAGTCTCGCGGGTCGACTAGTTGCTAAATATAAATACTAGCCGACCCTGGCGGCGTCGTCCGCGTGATGCTCCGCTCCTATGGGTCGTAGCGTGATGATATACATCCTATAACCTTCCTCGATAAATGAGCTATCTAACACTGAAAGAGATTTTCGAATCAGACTATTAGTTCCTGATATTAGCGCCTTCAAACAAACAAATTCTTCAGGTTTTTATATTAGTATAGATTTATTTTATCACAGGAAATATGAATATTTCAGGGGTAAAAAAAGCCATAAAGCTAAAAATTGGTAAGACATAAAGGGGTTTAAGCCAAACGAAATCGAAATATTCACGGTCAGTAATATCACAATTTGCTATTCTCACTCTATACAACCTTCCTCCTTCTCACACCAACACCACATAGTGGGGATACGATCGGCGAACTCCTTTAGTGCATTTGCGAAGACAGTTCTCTATCCGTTAATCGAGCTATAAATCTAATAACAGATATAAGAAACAATGAAACATTTTGTGGTATGTTTTTTTATAGAATTTCAAGATCTAAAACCCAACTTACTGCTCAGTCTAACTCAACACTGTATTACATCAGTACTAATTGACTCAATTAACAGGAGACGGTTAAAAACAGCTCCAAAAAAATCCGCAATAATTTATCACAATGACAGAAACAATCCTATTACAAGTTTATTGCTTAATTTGGGGTAGTCTGATAAAATTCCTTCACGCAGAGTAATTTGAGGCTACTCTCCGTCTCTTCGCCTCTCCGCCTGCTGGGTAATGGAATCTCACTATTATTAAGCGTCGGATGCCGAGCTTTGAATGTAATTACGTCTTTATTAGTATTTTTATGTCCAGTTCCGGTCACCAAAAGGTTTATACATTATTAGGTTTACCCTCCGTTTTCTTCAGTGTTATTGAGATTATTCGTTATATGGATATTATTTTTGAGAGCATAGAAAACCATGACAACAGTCATCGGAGCCATTATTGCAATTATTGTAAAAGATGCCTTTAAACATGCCTCTCCGATTTATGGTCCAGAAATTGCTGGAATATTTAATATCATATTTTTTGTGTTATACTGCAGAATTGTTCATATATAATAATTAATATCAGAAGTGGGATAAAGAACTTATCCCAATTCTGATTTAAGAGGGGGAAGAGGGTTACTCTTATTACTGTACAGTAAATTGTAGAATGTGTGTTGACACTTCAATGATGATGAAATTGTATAGAAATGTATTTTAGACATAAATCCAAGTAGTACCTGGAGCTTGTGACTCAAGATTAGTGACATTTTAGTGTGTACTTATCGGTGAAGTACACACTAGAATCTCAAAGAAGACCCATCGGTTTCAAATATTTAATAAACCTATTATATTTGCTATTCAGTGCTGTTTAATCTTCAAATAGTTGTAGTTTAATATTAAAATCTATATTACAGTAATTGTAAATGCTGAATTGTTTTAAAGAAAAAGCTAGTTAATATCTTTGGCCTATTAATTGTTTTTTAATACGAATGAAAGACTGAAAGATGCGTCTCTAAAAATTACAGTTATTATCTTAATAAAACTAGTTCAAGATAAACTGTCTTCTTGTGATGTTTTCTCGCCGCCATTTGATTTATGGTATGAACTACATTTAGTAACATTGTTCGAAGTAGTTAGGGCTGTCCTATAAAGGTTTATTAAAGGATATTATATACTTATATATTTAGATAAAACAACTTAGAAGAAATGGCCAAGTAAGATTTATATATAAGTAGAATATTTTAAATAAAGGGACAAACTTAACCTTGCAGTCGCAAAACAGTTCTATCTACGGTTTTTGTATACTTAATTTTCATTTCCACCAAACTCAACTAAAAGTACCCAAAACTTTACGATTCTAATGCGAGTATCAAAATGTGCATAAGTAAACGGCCGTAGCTCTTGATTACGTTTACTTACGTAATCTTTTTATATCTATTAAAGTCCACAGGCCTGACTTTTTGATATTAATTTTAATGTGTTATATGGTTTACTATATTTATACTAAAATTCATGATTTTTTATTAGTTCAAATATAAATTTCTGCTATAAAAACGGCTGTATCTTTTGATTACATTTATTTTAAGTTTGATTTTTCATAATTTAAACAGACCTTTGATTTATATATTTGATATAGTGCAATAGATTAGTCTTAGTCTCTGGTGTTTTCGCGCAGTGTACATGGAAGTTAGTATTATAGTGTGTGGTGGAGGTGAGAGTTATTATATTATGAAAGAGCTCTTTTAACCTGCTACTGGGTCTCAAGCCCCAGGCACTGTTCGCCTCAGTCTAAATTGCATGTGTATACGTATGGCTGTACAGTAATATGTATCATTCTCTCTCTCTTTCTATGACATTTGCTTCTTTTAAAAATTTTGATTTGAAAGAAGGTGAAGAGAAACAAATTTGGGTGAAAGTATTACATTTTTAGGAAGGTAGAAAGAGAGAATTATCTCTGGCTACATATTATATAGGGATCAGATTGTATGGAAAATCGTACTTAAGTACGACTCTTGAGCGACATAACTTTGGAGACTCGATCCATCACTTGGACATAATCTAATATGATTAAGATAGAACTTATAGTTATTCGTTTTAGTAGATTGTCTGTATGCAGAGATTATGTATCAAAAAAGTTTTTTATCAACCTCTAGCCGACTTGTCCTTCTTTTGCTGAGGTATCAAATCGTTCACTCACTTGCTGCCTGCCTCACTGCTTACCATCTCGCTCGCACACTAATTCCCTTATTTGTTCATTTATTTTGAGATTAAAAACTTTTCTGTAGATACAACTTTTTTAAAGTTTTCTTTTGAACAATCATTTTTTTAATTCAAGAAGTAGAGATTCTTAATTGAATAATTGGGCCGAGACATATACTAATATATGAAATTCTTTTAATAAAATAACATAAAACGCGTAATTTATTCATATATTCATAGTTCATATTAAATTTGAATAAACTATTCTAAAATGAATAATTTATTTTATATAAAGTGAATAATATGTAAATTGGAATATAATTTAAATATTTTGAAACAATTATCCTAAAATTAAATAAACCTAATATCAATATTTTGTATTTTGTAAAACCATTATGATTAATTGATTGATTTAAAATGCAACTAAAACGTAATCAACATTAAACAATTACTCCAAACTGCCACTGCACAGCCACAATTGTCACCAGGCCAGCTCAGTTTGACAACATCATCACTCTTTAATGGCCCAATGCTGAGCCGGGTCTCCTCCTCAGAAAGAGGAGGGATTAGGCCATAGTCTACCACACTAGCCAAACACACACCTTTGAGAACATGGAGAACTCTCAGGAGTGCAGGTTTCCTCACGATGTTTTCCGTCACCGTTAAAGCAAGTGATATTTAAAAGCCAGAGGTGGGGGGGATCGAACTAGGACCTCCCGAGTAGAAATCAACGTCTAAGCCACTGGGCTATCACTGCCGAGGTTATATGCAGTCTTAGAATAGTAGTACTACCCTCGAATATAAAGTTATCAACGGTATTGCTAACACCAATAGATAGAGTGATTCAAGAGGTTTATATGTATATACATGTATATTATAGTAGAGAAACCGTACAAAGTCAGGGCGGGTCGCTAGATTAGATTGGTTTGAATAAAAGAACGGTTTTTCTAAACAAAAAATACCGTAGTCGCTTTAGTCAAGGACTGGGGTTGTTTTTCCTGTACGGCTGTTTGTCACGTTGCCACAAGAGTTATTACATTTGTCTTATTATAGTTCTTTTACATGTTTTCCCCTTATGAACTTTTTGTGGACGATCACTCACTGTATAAATAAAACTGGAAAAGTGCGTGACAGAAAATTCTCTGACCCTTACTTATATTAAGGGGTTACGGGTAGTCAGAGATATGATAAAATGAGAATATTCAGAACTTTCTTTGGTAAATCATTTTATTTTATAAAATTAACTTAACCTAACCTAACATAAGGATAATCTAACCTAACCTAAGGCTAACGTAACATAACGTTGTGTTTACTGAACCACGTGGCAATTAGATTGTAAGGACTTACGTGACCTTAATCGGGCAGCACTCTTAGCACTAACACAACACGGCACTTGACACTTTCACTAGCACTACTTAGATAATATTCACTCCTTCTTACGTGACCTTAATCGGGCAGCACTCTTAGCACTAACACAACACGGCACTTGACACTTTCACTAGCACTACTTAGATAATATCCACTCCTTCTTACGTGACCTTAATCGGGCAGCACTCTTAGCACTAACACAACACGGCACTTGACACTTTCACTAGCACTACTTAGATAATATCCACTCCTTCTTACGTGACCTTAATCGGACAGCACTCTTAGCACTAACACAACACGGCACTTGACACTTTCACTAACACTACTTAGATAATATCCACTCCTTCTTACGTAACCTTAATCGGACAGCACTCTTAGCACTAACACAACACGGCACTTGACACTTTCACTAGCACTACTTAGATAATATCCACTCCATCTTACGTGATCTTAATCGGACAGCACTCTTAGCACTAACACAACACGGCACTTGACACTTTCACTAGCACTACTTAGATAATATCCACTCCTTCTTACGTGACCTCAATCGGACAGCACTCTTAGCACTAACAACACGGCACTTGACACTTTCACTAGCACTACTTAGATAATATCCACTCCTTGAGACCACGAGTAAGAGTGAGCTCCACTGTCTTGGTAAGAGAATATATACGAGTATAGCTAGAATTCCCCTCCACGGGTGGGGCAGACGGAAATGATTATTATTTTACTTTAGCGCCATAGATGGCGATGACGCTTGGATTATTCGATAATTGCTAATAAAATGACGCGACGGAAGTGATTATTAATCTTCCACTACCGCGATAGATGGCGATGATGATTCGATTATCGTTTAGTCGTTCCTGACATATATTTATGATTTCACAAGTGATAGATGTTTGTGTTGACCCAGTTCCAGCAGAAGGGTCCTTTCGGTGACCATTATAAGTCCTTGGAGATTCATCTCTAACTGGATCAACATAGCTATAACTTGTGAACTTATAAATATATTTTTTTCAAATTTTCGTGACTTCAATCAAAACATTGTGTAATGTTGTGTTATTAATTTTATAAAATACTAGCGGCCTGCCCTCGCTTCGCTTCGGGTATTTAGCTATATTATAATTGATTTCCTTAATTTGTCATTCTGTAATTGTGTTTTTTTATTCATTTTTTCATTATCAGAAAAAAACGCGACAGATAATGTAAGAGAGAGGACAGAGCAAAAATAAAATTGAGTAGATAAAAGGGAGAGAGAGAGATAATCGAAAGAAAGAAAGTGAAAGGAGACTGATCATTCTGAAGAGTTCGATAAAGATACAAATTAAAGAGAGAAAAAAGAGAGAGAATGATACTATATAAGAGGAAGAGAGACGGAAATACTACAGACTTCTCTCAGAGAAAGAATTTTTAAAATCGGATTAGTAGCAACAAAATGACCAAATTATATTAATTAAAAAATGTACATGGCAACACTAAATCGTCTTTGGCACTCACGATTAGTGTAGTTTTCTATCGGTGAAAGAATTTTTAAAATCGGATTAGTAGTTCCTGAAAAACCCTTCAATTTACAAAATGACCAGGTTATGGCACTTAAATGACCATATCTTTTTAATTAGAATATTTATGGCAACACCATATAGCCTATGTTACCCGGAAAGGATGTAGCTTTCTATCGGTGAAAGAATTTTAAAAATCGATTCAGTAGTTTTCGAGCCTATTCGCAACAAACAAACATACAAACAATCAAATCTTTCCTCTTTATATAATAGTATAGAAAATGATTGAATATCAAATAAATTACTGAAAATTTTCATATTTTCATATCTAACCCTTTAAGAGTATGGGAGCGCGCAGTAATACTAAAACGACAATATTAACATGTAGTCTAGATGGAAGCCGAGCAGTGTTTGGAGCTTGAGACCTAGGAGCAGTTTTTTAGAGCTCTTTCATTATATATGTTTTAACGTTCACCTCCACCACTCGACCTCGTAACCAAGTAATAAAATGATAAAGTACGTTACTTACGTACTCCTCGATAACGGAAGCCTAGCACCACGCCATCAAACAACACTACACTATTTGTCTCTAATATGTACTGCGCGATATCACTTGATAGACAAAGTTAATCCTATCAGAACGAAAGTATATTGTCTACTCGAAATAAGATAAAACCGCGAACACTTATTTATAAACAGTTTGTTAGGTAAAAGAGCATCCATGGTTCACATTTGTCAAAGTGACCTCGCCCGGTGACCATTAAAGTTGTATGTTGTGATGCTGATACCTTTGATATTTTGATATGCTCGGTTTCAGTCTTAAGTGTATATTATTATTGTCTTTTACGTACATTCTGTATAGTTAATACTATATTGGTAATTGTTGATGACTCCAAAAATTTTTTTCTAAGAAATAGGGGTTTAAAGGGGGTGTATTTTTGAATGAATTTCCGATTAACTATAGATAAGGAGCCAATATTTGAAAAATAAAATAATAAAATAAAATTTGTATACACCTTTTAAATGAAAATCTCATTTTAAATTGTAAAAGTTTCATATAAGTAGGTACAGTATTATCAACCGCTCTATCGCCTTAAAAGCTTTGGTTTCTATAAAGTATATCTATAAAATGAGACGATTTTATTAGTAAGCAGCAGTGATGGCCCAGTGGTTGAGACTTCAAGTCTTACTCGGGAGGTCCGAGGTTCGATCTTGGGCACACACCTCTGACTCTGAGTTATGTGTGTTTTAAGCAATTAAACATCACGTGCTTTAACGGTGAAGGAAAACATCGTGAGGAAACCTGCACTCCTCAGTTTCTAAAAAGTTCTCAAAGGTGTGTGAAGTCTGCCAACCCGCACTGGGCCAGCGTGGTGGACTATGGCCTAATACCCTCCTCATTCGGAGGAGGAGACCCGGCTCAGCAGTGGGCGTATTGAAGGGTCGTAATGATGATGATATATTAGTAAACGTGGGCACACTGTCGTGAACCAGACTACGACATTACGATTTAAAACCCACATTAAAGAAAGTTTAATAAACAAAGCATATTATTCTGTTATTCTGTTATTATTCTGGCCATAGTCCACCACGCTGGCGTGGTGGACTATGGCCTAATACCCTCCTCATTCGGAGGAGGAGACCCGGCTCAGCAGTGGGCGTATTGAAGGGTCGTAATGATGATGATATATTAGTAAACGTGGGCACACTGTCGTGAACCAGACTACGACATTACGATTTAAAACCCACATTAAAGAAAGTTTAATAAACAAAGCATATTATTCTGTTAAGGATTACTTAAATGATGACAAAGCTTGGAATCCAAATGACGTTGATACTCAGCTGAATCATATGAAAATTGTAATACATATACTAATATATGAAATTCTTTTAATAAAATAACATAAAACGCGTAATTTATTCATATATTCATAGTTCATATTAAATTTGAATAAACTATTCTAAAATGAATAATTTATTTTATATAAAGTGAATAATATGTAAATTGGAATATAATTTAAATATTTTGAAACAATTATCCTAAAATTAAATAAACCTAATATCAATATTTTGTATTTTGTAAAACCATTATGATTAATTGATTGATTTAAAATGCAACTAAAACGTAATCAACATTAAACAATTACTCCAAACTGCCACTGCACAGCCACAATTGTCACCAGGCCAGCTCAGTTTGACAACATCATCACTCTTTAATGGCCCAATGCTGAGCCGGGTCTCCTCCTCAGAAAGAGGAGGGATTAGGCCATAGTCTACCACACTAGCCAAACACACACCTTTGAGAACATGGAGAACTCTCAGGAGTGCAGGTTTCCTCACGATGTTTTCCGTCACCGTTAAAGCAAGTGATATTTAAAAGCCAGAGGTGGGGGGGATCGAACTAGGACCTCCCGAGTAGAAATCAACGTCTAAGCCACTGGGCTATCACTGCCGAGGTTATATGCAGTCTTAGAATAGTAGTACTACCCTCGAATATAAAGTTATCAACGGTATTGCTAACACCAATAGATAGAGTGATTCAAGAGGTTTATATGTATATACATGTATATTATAGTAGAGAAACCGTACAAAGTCAGGGCGGGTCGCTAGATTAGATTGGTTTGAATAAAAGAACGGTTTTTCTAAACAAAAAATACCGTAGTCGCTTTAGTCAAGGACTGGGGTTGTTTTTCCTGTACGGCTGTTTGTCACCTCTGACTCTGAGTTATGTGTGTTTTAAGCAATTAAACATCACGTGCTTTAACGGTGAAGGAAAACATCGTGAGGAAACCTGCACTCCTCAGTTTCTAAAAAGTTCTCAAAGGTGTGTGAAGTCTGCCAACCCGCACTGGGCCAGCGTGGTGGACTATGGCCTAATACCCTCCTCATTCGGAGGAGGAGACCCGGCTCAGCAGTGGGCGTATTGAAGGGTCGTAATGATGATGATATATTAGTAAACGTGGGCACACTGTCGTGAACCAGACTACGACATTACGATTTAAAACCCACATTAAAGAAAGTTTAATAAACAAAGCATATTATTCTGTTATTCTGTTATTATTCTGGCCATAGTCCACCACGCTGGCGTGGTGGACTATGGCCTAATACCCTCCTCATTCGGAGGAGGAGACCCGGCTCAGCAGTGGGCGTATTGAAGGGTCGTAATGATGATGATATATTAGTAAACGTGGGCACACTGTCGTGAACCAGACTACGACATTACGATTTAAAACCCACATTAAAGAAAGTTTAATAAACAAAGCATATTATTCTGTTAAGGATTACTTAAATGATGACAAAGCTTGGAATCCAAATGACGTTGATACTCAGCTGAATCATATGAAAATTGTAAAACAAATTGATGTAAACAATGGCATTTTGAAAAGAGCAACTGTTGAGTTTCTTGCCAGTTCTTCTCATCAGGAAACTGCTTTCCGAACTGGTGGTAGCTTCAAACAAACTCACTGACTGACCAATTTTCACGTGTCAAAGTACTTTGTAAACAGTCAATTTGATTGGCTGTAGGGAAGGTTGCTTCTACCTACTTAGACTCTAAATATTAAGAAAACTTTCTTAACAGAGTAAGAAATAATGCAATTAGCAGACGAGCATACAGAACGCAACCAGGAACATAAGGGAATCTATGTGGAAATCATCATCATTATTACAACCCATTAATGGCCCACTGCTGAGCCGGGTCTCCTTTTTAGAAAGAGGAGGGTGTTAGGTCATAGTCCACCACGCTGGCTCAGTGCGGGATGGCAGACTTTACACACCATTGAGACCTTTAGGGAACTATCAAGAGCGCAAGTTTCCTCACAATGTTTTCCTTTACCGTTAAAGAAAGTGTAATTATATTTCTTAAAAGACAAATAACTCAGAAAAGTCAAGAAAGGTTTGTGCCCAGAATCGAACTCAAACCTCCCGAGAGACGTTTAAGTCTTAACCACTGGGCTATCACTTCTACTGCTGCTGTGGAAATGGCCAGGATATATAATAAGAAGCATTAGAAAGTGGAAGGAAATAGATATAGGAAAAGAAACCAAAGTAGACGATTTAAAAGATCGGAACATGGAGTAAAGGTTATAGTGGGGAGAATGTGGCCAATTTCCGGCGCCGAGTAGAGACACCCTATATAGTTTAGCGGGTTGAGCTAACTCCTTCAGAGGTGGTTTTGAATCGTCTCCTTCAGAAACTGTCACACCAACACCACACAACCTTCTCAAGTCCCCCCTGGAGATTGATGTTAGTGTCACTGCCTTGTGGTGACTTAATCTACCTTTAAATGCGTAGTTTACAACTTCAGACCAAATAATCAAATAATAATTATTTTATTAAACACAGAAATATATCCATTCATATGTATGATACCTATATATGTCTATTTGAATGTTATGGTAATCAGTGAGGAGCATGATGTAGCAAATACCGTAAGGGGTCAGAATCTGGGAGCTTTTGATATATTAGAACAAAAACATGGGTCCAGTCCCGTCCTTAAAATAATTTGATAATATACAAGGGTAAAGTTTATTGAAGTTACATACTTTTGGGTAATTCTTAACCCATTAAAGATTACTTAAAAAGAATATCAGTGTTTATACGCAAAAGTAAATTATTTTACTCATGTGTATATTTTCGCTGCCAACTTCCGAAATCAAAATGTTGTTTTAAATTCTTAGTAATCCACTAAAATAAAGTGAAACATCTAAATTAAAATTGTAATACGAAGATGAAACAGAATAAAGACGTTCTCAGAACATATTATACTTGTTTGCATCACACAAGGTAAATTATTCAGGAGTTGGGTAATCTTACTGTAGTTATTATATTAAATATTTAATAATTGAAGTAATGTGTACTCTTCATATTTGTTTTCCTTTAGCAAAGGACATCATGCGAAACATATAAAGAAAAATAGGCGTTTAAGTGCCTGAATATATTTTACAGCAATATATTAAAAATGAATTGTATTTTTTTATTAAATTAAATGTGTTAAATTGCACACGTGTGAATCAAGGGTGGGTCGACTAATAGGCTATATAGGATAACCTACGCTAATAATTTTCTTACTACCCACTATATCCGAAGGGAGGCAGATCGCAGTTGCGCGCTGACTTCCGTGCAGAGCGAACGTACGTAGCGATCTCGCCGTCTCTCCGTGACGCCAACGCACAGTGTCCCTAGACGTTCTAGAAAGACCCTTTTTAAAATATTACTTGTGTACGCCATTGAACAGTGACGAGCCCTGAACTTTATCACGTCATCGCCAGAAGGTTAGTAGTGATTAATTATTTATTTAAAACGGTCCTGTTTGACGAAAAGAGCCTTTTGCCACTTCTGACAGGCTGGGAAAAAGATATTAAAAGAATAGCTAGCCCAAAACTGGAATAAAATAGCACAAGACAAAGATAAATGGGCATCTTTGGAGGAGGACTTCGCCCTTCTTGGGGATATTATAAAAATACATTAAATATAAGATAACTTGCACATAGGTAAATAAATTTGTAAACAAAATTTCTGTAACATTTATAGTTTTTTAATTTTATTTATTACTAGCTGAACCGACAGACGTTGTCCTGTCTAACTATGAGTATTGGTGAACATGTTGTGTTACATTAGAAAAGTTAAGTGGTCGTTAAGTTTTCTTAAATTTTTCGAGTAACTTCTTTATTTTTTGTTTACATAGGAACGTTCTCCTGACAATAACAAACACAAAAAAAAAATAGTAAAACCGGTCCGGTTCGACCGCCAAGTGTCTCTAACGCGTTCCGGTTGAGCCACATGTGGGCCAGGTCTACCACCCTCCTCTCGCATCCCATTAATACTGGCATAGTCTTGCTTAGGTCCGCTGAAACGGCAGCATTCTTCTCCTCACCCTATCTTCGAGGCTGCAACGCATCGTCTCTTATTTCGCCGATGTCCATGGGCGACGGTGGCCACTTTCCATCAGGTGGATAGACTCCTTTGTCCCTTATTTGTCATAAAAAAACTAAGCTTGCGATAAATTTTTAAACACGAATTTAGCACTTGAAAAGCGTACCTAGTTAGAAGATTTTTACCCGTTGCCGTTGACAACGAGCCGCAGGCGATAACCGTCACGTGTCTCTTTTATCTTCGCTTCGTATCACTCTAATATCCCTTCTAAGATAGGTAAACATTTAGAGCTGAAGAATTACTTTTACTATACATTCTTTTAGTTATGATGTTGGTGACATTCATTTGAGTTACATTTACTTGCGATGTTGGCACAAATAGAATTGGTTAAGGATTATAGGTATACTCGTAGATGGAACAATATAATACAAACGGAACATTCTACCATTTTATTTGCAAATACTTTAATAGATGATATTTCATCTAAATATATGAGAGTAGTGACTGGGGCTGGAATATGAATTCCATGAAATCATAATCTAAGGTGCCGTGGATCTGTCGTAACAGTAGTATTATTATGAAGCAATAGAAAATATTAGACAATCAAAGCCTCAATAAACATTGTTGCTAGTATGTGTATTTGACACCTAAAAACCCTTAATTATCAATACTGTTTCGTATCAACATTCGTGTGTTACATGTTTTTTGTTTCTATTCTTCCGTTTGTCAATTGGCAACACTGAGCAGCTTTTTTTGAGCAAACATTTATATGTATTAAAGTGTATAACTTCAGAATGACTACACCAAATCGGATAATTCTTTTTGTGTTGCGTAAATTATTGTGAGGAGAAGGTCTGTATGAAAGAAAAAGTGAGTGAGACAGAAGACAGTGAGTCAGATGGTGGTGTCTAATGCAAATCAGTAACATACTACGCATTAAAGAATAGAAATTAAACAGAAATTGTATATTCATAGTTGCGGGTGGCAGAGTATGAACAGATGAAGCGAGTGTCTAAAGTAAATAAAAAAAAGTACTACATGTATCCAAATTTTGAAAGCAGTTGCTGGGGAAAAGGTTATTACCTTTTCAAAATGTTTTAGCCCAGCCAAGTGCGGGTCGATTAGTAGGTACTATAGGTACAAGGTATAAAAGAAGAATGTAGAACTTATTTAGACACGGTCTCCAAATACCCTTTTTTGTGTCAGTCCCATTTATCTCGCTTGATATATTACCAGTAAGATATCCGCTCGCGGAGATGTGAACATTCAGAACCTTTTAAGGTTCCTCCCAGGATTACGTAACGAAGAAACCTACGACTCCTTATAATATCGACCTTTAATGAGTTTCCACGTATTTGCTCCCACGATATTTATAATATCGTCAACACGTGAGTTTATGAAGGTTTGAAATATTAAACCTATAAATAGAATTAGTTATCTAATCGTGTTCTATACGAATACTATAAAGCTATAGAGTTTGTTCGTTTGTTAGGTCAAATGTGCTTCGATAATATGTATCAAGGAAGACTATGGGCTATATAATATCACGCTATGACCCATAGGAACGCTCACGACCCAGAAGCAAATTTAAAAGGTTCCTTTTATATTGCAAAAACTCTTATCTACACTATTCGACTCTAACATTTAACCGAGATATCAAAAATTTCTAAAACACAAACACGTGATGATATATGACTTATTTCACTGCGGTAACTCAATTAAATTATCAGAACTGAGGTTATCTATATGTGGGTAACTAAAAGGATATGTATATATATTATATAGTTTTAATATACTTCCCTTCACTGAGAATATTCTTCATAAGCTGTTCACCTAATCATTTATTTATGTATTCATACTCTACCCGCAATTATGAGTCATATACGTATATATCATCGTTGAGTCAGCGTTCGGAAGAAACGTTTACGTTTGCCCGTTTTTTCTCTTACGACTTACTTTGCAATACTTTGGTTAATATATAGACTATATTTATTGGAAAAAGAATTTTCAAAATCGGCTCAGTAAATCCATCGATTACCCCCTCACAAAACAACCTCACAACTCACGTATTTTACCTAAGGGTTAGGGGTAGTCAGAGACATAAAAAAATGAAAATTTTTAGTAATTTTTTTTGCCATTAAATCATTTCATTTTATATATTATACTTGAAGTCACGAAAATTATAATTTCAAAAGTTATAGCTGTTTGTGTTGACCCAGTTCCAAAAGAAGTGTTCTTGTGGTGACCATCATAAGTCCTTGAAGATTCATCTAAAATCAATCGGACGGATAAAAATTAGTTTTATAAATAGATAATCTTGTGCCTAAACAAACGTGTGTCTAGCTCACACAATTATTGTTACTGTATACAGTCCGATAACTAATTTCATAGAGTAAATATTACCAACCTCTGTCTATAAAGGTAATAAAGTTTAGTACACCCTAACTAGTGCTAGGCTATCCCTAATAGAGGAACACGTGACTCCTTAACTTCATTACTCAGATGTTAGGTTAGGTTAGTTTGTAAGGGGTTTTTTGTATCATAATAAGAAGCTTCTTATTTTTTATATTATTGAATGTAAATTTCTTACACAAAAATAAATATATTTTTAAATGCTGGTAACAAAAGGACCGTTATAATTGAAAAGCGAAACCAAGCATTTGTTTGATACTTACCCGACACCCACTCTCAAATATTGTTTATATAATCTCAAACACCCACACACTTTCCAAGTTAATACGTTTTGGTGTCGATTTAGAGAAATAATTTCTTTTTTGTTAGATATTTTATTATAACAAGACTAAAGTTATACCAAGTTATAAGCTTATGATAAGACAGGTCTATTTTAGACATTTAGAATATGTTTTTCATGCTTATTGCGGTGCTACTAGGTTAGAATACTATTCCCCTCTTCCCCTTCCTCTCTTCTACTGCCGCTGGCAGAGCATTTCGTAAGAGCCGAGTAACCCAACACCCCCTTGGGGGTAGGGGATCTGTTCCACGACTTGCTTGCGACCAACAGCATGCAAATCCGACGTCAAATGTCATAGACGCGTTCCGATTGAGCCGAATGTGGGCCAGACTTACCCCTCCCTCTCCCTTCTGTTAATGCTGCATACCTAGTGGGCTCTGGACTCTTCCTCAGGGTTCGCTGATACCGCAGCATTTTTTTCTTCACTCCCTTCCCCACTCTATCTTCGAGGATGCAACGCATCGACAAAACAAGAGGGTATCTCTTGCTTTGCCGATGTCCCTGGGCGATGGTAGCTACTTACCATCATGTGGCCCATCTGCTCGTTTGCACCTTATCTACCATAAAAAAGCGATTTTCCTAATAGCGGAGGGGAGTTGTAAGTTTTGCTTAAATACGGCTCAACAAAAATATCCCACGTATATAAAGTTATTTGTTACACATAAATATTCGGAATTACTGAACATATTTTAATACGGTTTGTACGCGAAGATATAGGTATTTATGACTAGTATAGTTGAAGGTATCTAAGTATAGTTTTAACTTCTACTTTTTAGCGGAGCACGGGGGGCGAGAGGAGTGTGCTGCATGTGATATCATCTTACGCAACGATTCTGCTCCCGCACGCCTTCTAATACTGTCTACATAGTAAACACAAATCTCAACTATCCCCATTATTTTTGCTCAGACATACTATTTTATAGTTTTATTTATTTCCATGGAAACAATCTTTTCTATCGGATAGAAGAGGCTTAGAACGGTGAATCTTTTCATGTTACGTAGCTTCCATCCCATTACGTAATTTAGACCATTCAACACATGATATATTTGAGATCCTTTTTACCTGATTACTGCGGGATAAAAAACAGAGTAATGCGTTCAAGTATTTATGTATCTATATCTTCTCTTGATTATTGTATAAATATCTTTTTTTATTGGGTTTTGTGTCTTAAATGAATTATTCCAAAGAATTATATCAGTACCACTGTGTTAGCTCTAGAACAATTAAAACAGATATTTCGTAAGAAAAACACCAGCACTTACACACAACCACATTAATAGCACTTATCACATCAAAAATCAAAGAAATACTGCACTCTGTCTCTGCATCATCTTTTTATATCCTACCTTAGCCTAAAAAATAACGGAAACAGTATCAATGCTGACAATTCATCACTAATATGACCTAACTCATAGACAATTTATTTCCTGTACAATAAACAATTTATCATACACATAACTTGAATATATATGTCGGGGATTTTAAAACGATGTGAAAGGAGATGGAAGGAGGAAGGTGGGGAATATTGGAGAACACTACAAGGGGGTGATGGTATTGAATGGAATATTGGGTAAACGCAACGTAGATACTCCTATTGAACCGATAAATGATCAAATATGATCTCTAACAATTACGAGAGAAACCTAAGCAGGGCCTTGGACTTGTGACCAAGGTGTAGGCTTAAGGATATCCTTTAAGTGATCACGACAGTCGCCTCCACTGCTCAGGCTCTCTGTTTAAACCCAAGGTTAAACGCACATAAACCGAATCTAATACAAGGCTAACCTACACTTCCACACTACACTGCACTTGACACTATCACTATCACTAGCACTAGCACTAGCACTACTTAGATGATGTTCACTTCTTGAGAGACCGCGCACGACTAAGACTTCAGTTAGACTGTCGATCGCATATAAAGGGTCGAGGGTAGATACTGTCAAAACAACGGAAGTGACTACTACCCCACTCCAACGCCATAGACAACTACAACGATTCGATTAATCGATAATCTTTTACTATGCTCCGACATATACCATAGATAATATTCAAGCATTTTACGGACATATAACAACCATTTATATAAAATTAAGACGGATGCTAACACATGCAATTTATTAATAGCACGCTATATTCTACCACTTCTACTATTTAATACAATGTCTTTATGAAATTACTTTCATCAGTTCTAAAGGGATAGAAGGCTAGATATTATTGTGTATTAAACTTAAAATAAAACTATAAGAAGTATGAACAATTGATAGATAGCAATAATTTTTAAAAGGACCTGCACACGGGTCACAAGCCTCAGATTAATGTCATGGCTTTTATAGTGAACTATCACAGTTTTAAGTGGAATATCATAAATTAGAAGGTTACGATATAATTATTTATTATAGTCGATCCGCGTGACTTAGTCCGTGTAGAAGTAGTGTTAGCAACACTGTTTATAAAGCAGTATTAGCGGGTAGATTTTATATTATTTCAAGTACACCGACGTGAAGACAATATATAACCTTTAGTGCGATAGATTAGTCTCAGTCTCTCTGGTGTTTTTGTGCAAACATGGAAGTTAGTGTTGTAGTGTCGAGATTAAGGTTACCCTTCTCGATGTCCACGTAAGTTTACTTTATTATCTATTGTCGTTATGAAAGAGCTTTTTAAACCTGCTCCTGGTTTTCAAGCCTCAGGCACTGCTCGCCTCAGTCTAAATAGCATGTGTATACCTATTGCTGTACAGTAATGGGTATCATATTTCTCTCATTTATGACAGTATGTATATGTTAAATTAAGTATATGTGTACCCTACTCTATTATCTATGAGATAAAAAGTATCCTATGTGTTAGTCAACCTTCTGAAGTATCCGTATACCAAAATCTCATTAAAATCGGTTTAGTTGTTTTAACGTGATGTGAGCACAAACATAGGAAATCTACTTTACTTTTATTATTTTTTACCAACGTAAAGATAAAACGCATTTTTTAAAAAATAATTCTAGAATGTTGATAGTAAAATTTCATAGTTGTTTGGGTAGGTAAAAGAATTTTGGGCTGCCCCAAACTTTAAACGTGTTTAATGTTATTTTACCACACTAGCGACCCTGCCCACAAAAAGCATACTGAAGTCCAAAATGTACACTTGCTCTAGCAGCACATAGCACAGGCTTGTCACACACTACTTCACTGTTAGGTACCAGAATGTCGCTCCTCTCGATCCACAGCTCTCTCGACTGACATGGTGTACATTGTACAAAGAGATTGTATTTGTCTATGTATATTACTACCCTCAAATGGGTAAATGTTAGCATTCAATAGTCATACCAGAAAGGCATATACTACAGTTTTAGGTCCGAATTTCTATGATATAACACAAAATTCATACTTTTGGACAAAATAACATTTTATTTATAATTGAATTGAATAACACAACAATAGAAAATAAGACAAAATAACAAGTCAACCCACCCTGGCTTCACACGCGTGCAATTTAACGCGTCTATCTACATAGATTAAACAAACATTAAATTTTATTTTTCATTGTAGTCTGCTCTATCTCTTTGGTTGCTTCCATTGTGTAAGGGGTAATAAGTAAATAATATTTACTATAAATAAAATTTAGTAAATAAGGTCTAACTGAGGTAGGGCACAGCAGGAAATTTCCTGCTCAAATATGGAGCGGTTCGACTGGGGTAGTACCTCGACCTTACAGAAGATCACAGCTAAATAACACTACTCTAAAGCGGTAAGGTGTTCCTGTTGGTGAGTAAGGTGACCAGAGCTCCTGGGGGGAATTAGGGATAGGGTCGCCAACGCGCTTGCAATGCTTCTGGTGTTGCAGACGTTTTTCAGCTACGGTAATTGCTTACTATCAGGGTAACGCTTACCAACAAGCCGTACGCTTGTTTCCGACCTAGTTATTTAAAAAAAAGTAGTAGTAGAAGTTAATGATCAGAAAAGATATCAAATTTATACTCAACAAACCATTTATTAGCCCTAAAATTATAAAGTCACCTTACTATTATTACAACCAGATAATATTAAGTGGTAAAACATTATATAAAAGTTATACAAGTTACATTTTAATTAGGTAGAAGTTAAGTTATAATATAAAATTGTTTAGAGTTAAATTAATAAATATTTGTTATTATACGAAAAATTAACTAAAGCTTCCTTCGTAATCCAGAATCTTAAACAGGAATGAATTTGTGCGCCTGAGGGCCTGACCAAAAGGCTTAGATGTTAAAACGCCAAGAGAGTTGAATGAGTTGATAAGATAAAAAAGATAACTTAAGCTTATCATCATTATATCATAATTATTAAACATTACCTAGTGGACCGCAGTCTTCTCAATGAGTTTAGAGTTCGTCGTGGCTGCTACCGTGACATGGTGGGGAAATGAAGAAAAAAGAAAGAAATTAAATTAAGTTACTTGCTGGAACTGGGGTTAATACTATCGAAGCGGTGAGTGTGCCGTAATCCTAGTATGGTAGGTTGGCTGGTAAGCCTCATGGCCGAGTTCTCGGGCCTTGCCCGATGAACGGTGGCTCCCCATAGTGAGAGCAGAGAAGGATGCAACTCCGTAGAAAGAAGGCAACCTCGCAGACACAAATGCACACTCTTAGAAACAATGGGAACCCCTGAGAAATAAGGCACCCCGTAGAAACAAGACACTCCGCAGTAACAAGCGTTCCGTCGAAACACCTTCTGTGAAGGTTTCGGTATACCAGATTCGTTAGGACACGCGATTTCAAGCCTGGTGTCGTGATAAAAGCACAGACAGCATGGCTCGCGTCAAGGTCAGCGAGAAGATAAAAGTAATCTTATAAGATGCTCCTGGGCATCTCTCGCAGGAACCACAAAATTCAGTCGTGTACCCAAGCGATGAGGAGAAAAAAAATATTAGATGGAAATAAGGAAAACGGCAACTTGACAAAAAAAATTGCTAGAACCAAAGACGATAGAAATGTTCAAAAACCGATTACTTTTTTTAAATTATATAATATTTATATTATCAATAAAGGAATCATAATAGTTTTTTTCGTAGTAATTTATACGTTCGAAACTAGGTGGCGCTCACGCTTAGTTTCGACACCTTTTCAATCTAATTCCTTATATTTTAAGGAAATTTAATTTGATATATACAAAAAAAATAAGAAAAGGAATTTTACACGCTACAATATTACATTTTATTAATATCCTGTAGGCGCTCGGAAACTTGGTATCCTATCGAAGGTAAGGCATTATTTTACTCCAGAACAACTGCTCAGCTTACATAAAGCGCAAATCAGGTCATGTATGGAGTACTGCTCTCACCTTTGGGACGGATCTGCCAAGTACCAGCTCGAGGCTCTGGAGTCGATTGAAAAACGTGCCAGGAGACTAATCGGAGACGATACTTTGGTGGTCGCTTCTTTATTGGTATTTTATCGGATAAATTTCGGTAAGTGTGCCCAGGAATTGTACAATTTAATTCCACCCGCCCCCTTCTTCTATCGAACAGCCAGACAAACGCGACCCAAGCGCCATAGGTACATGGTGGATATCCTGCGATACGTACCAAGCGCTTCGAATCCACTTTCTTTATTCGCACCGCGAAACTGTGGAACGGTTTGCCGGAGTCTGTGTTTCCTGACAAGTACAATATGTGTGTCTTCAAAGCAAGAGTAAACAGGTATCTTCTTGGAAGGCGTGTTCCCTCCTAGACCGTGTGATTGCTTACCATCAAGCAAGGCACGGTCAAACGCCAACCTATAGTATGTAAAAAAGAAAGTAGCCTATGTGTACTTTACTACCCGGATTAACAAGGTCATTAAGTATCTGTATTCCAAATTTCATAGATATCCCTTATAGGACATAAGGGATTTTGAGTGATTGAGTGACAAATATCCCAATATACAAACTTTCAAATTTATAACAATAGTATAAGAAGTAAGATTTTCCATTGACTAAAAAGTACAGAGCTGTTTTTCGTAAATTCGGCCGACATTAGTCTTAATGCCTTCCAACGACACTTGTCATAACAAAATAAATAAACTTGTGACAGTTCCTATTATTGTTACTATCCAGTGATAGTTAAGGCAGTATCTCGAATTCCTTTTCATATCCTTATGGATCCTTATCCATTTTCCGGATATCTTCACCCTATAACTAATGCACCCGAAAAACCCAAATTTATAGGCGGAAAGATCTTGAGTGTTATTATTCAGGCATAATTTCTTTATGTGTAAATCGATTTATATTACTTTTAACACTGAGGCGCTATAATGGCAGGAGGTTAAAAGTAATATTTACATTACCCATGACACTAATTTAATATAGTCATCCAGTATCAATACTCACAAGACATCGATTTAGAAGAATTAATATAGGTGATTTTATATTATTTTAAGTATACCGACGTGACGACAATATATAACCAGCTATAGATTAGTCTCAATCTCTCTGGTGTTGTCGCGCACTGTACATGGAAGTTAGTTTTATAGTGTCGAGGTTAAGGTCACCCTTCTTGAGGTCCACGTAAGTTTAATTATTATCTATTGTAGTTGGCGAGGTCGAGTGGTGGAGGTGCGTATATAAAACCTATAAAAAGTATCGGAATTAAATATGTCAACTATATATCACGTGATTAAATTAAAATAACATAATATCTAGAATGAGCGTTCGCACTTAATAGGCGAGTTCCACTAAGCACTCACGACGACCACGCTCATGGCCACGGTTTTTCCCGTTCCACTTATTCGCTAGGGTTACGATCGTTAACCCAAGTGGAATAGATTAATAAGCGTTTTGAGCGCTAACGTAAATAATTCAAATGGCGTTGCAAAAGTGATGATTAAATTTATGGCAATTGATCGGTAATCGTTTACTCGTTTGAGGCTGTCAAAAATCGTTGAATAAAGTGCCGTAGATGTCGCTCGTATGTCGATTATTCGGTAACCGTTTACTCGCTATCTAAAGTCGTCGAATATTAAAATGACGCGATAAAAGTAACAACAAGTCGTCTTTATTATTATCCTACCCCAACTATACCCCGACATATACATATTTTTATTGATTGATATTGATTTTTTTCTATTTATAATTAAATTGAAACTAAAGTTGCTACTTTTGCCAATTATTTTTTATTGAGAACCAATAATTATTGATACAAGTCTCAAGCAGGCTCAGAAACATTCATTTCCATCTTTAGTAATAATTCGTAATTTGTGATCTTCTCATTATTATATAACTCTTCTAAGAAAATTCGTTGAATCGTCAATATGTAGGGCTTTTCAGAATAACATAAGAGGAAATAATATGTAAAGCTTCGCCTCAACACATGTTGAAAATTTAAATACAAATTATGCGCCATAATCTAAGATTACATTTCACAGTTCAAGTAATTTGAATAAGACTGTAACAGGAGATCACAATTTCATGGTTCATACTCATGAAATTCAAAGTTTTCATTACAGTTAACCACGTTTTCATATTATCACATAATTTAGAAAGAAAATCTGGGTCTTGTGACCCTACTACAGGTTTAAGGGTATCTTAACGATGAATACAGCACTCACTGTCTTTAATCAGGTTTACTGTTTACTAGTAAATCGATAAAATTGTACAGTTGCCATTTTTGTTTACGTATCACGTTGAAACGGCTGAACCAATATGAATGAGATTTGGTACATGGATACTTTAAAAGGTGGATTAACAAATAGGTTACATTTTATCCCGAAAAAAACATCGTTTTTACCAGACCGAATAGTAGAGTAATATAGTAGTAAAAAAACTGAAGCTGACAATGTTGTAACATAGCTTATGTTTTACGCGGACGAAGCCACGCTGGTCGACTAGTTATGTAATAATTTACTACTTTAAGCTTTAGTAATTAAAATAATATAACGTCTAGCGCGTCTGAGCGTCGGAGTCAAAGTGGAGGTGTATCTTTCGCCGCTCACATATTTTTTAAATGTATTTAAATCTGAGATTGTTTTAATATTATTGTTAATTGTGATACTAAATATTAATAAAAAAGTACAATATTGCTATTTGGAATTCCTATATAAATATACAGTATCAATAAAAAAGTCAAACTTTTGAAAGAATTATAAAAGTCAAAACCAAACCGATGAAAGTTCTATCCACTTTGTTTCAGTGTCGCGATTTGATTGATCGTCGAACTTTAGAGATAACTTTATAACACAATTATTTTGTTATACCGTTTAGATAACAAACACTCAGTAAACTAATTTATACTATTTATTATTAGTGGAATCTCAAATATGATAATATTTGTAATCAATACTAATATTATGAAGCTGAAGACTTTGTTTGTTTGGTTGAACGCTCTAATCTTAGGAACTACTGGTTCGAATTGACAAATTATTTTAATATTGGATAGCCCATTTCTCGAGGAAGGATATCGGGTATATAACATCAAGATACGACCCATAGGAGCGGAGTATCACGCGGACGAACTACATCAAATCCATTGGGATAGAGACTACATATCGAAGAAGAGGATTCTAAAAAAAAATAAAATAAAAAAAAAAATAGAATAGTAATCCTTCTTTTTAAAGAAAGAAAGTGTAACTTTAGTAAAAACTTTTAAGTATACTCGCTGATTCAGGAATGACTTTAAAATTCTCTTTAACAACATCTCACTTGAACTTTAAAAAAGTTTTCTTCAGATCGAGTACGTGGAATTTTTATTAAATTTTAACTAGGAAAAGACAGTCAGTTTGGTAGTGAACATTGTCTAACGTAGTGCAATGCAACTTGTGCTAGGTAGTATTGAGAATTACATGAGTCATTCACATTTTTTATTTTTATGGATCACATACTACTAGTATTCCCTGTACCCCTCCAACTAAGCTAAAATGCTTGTGTCAGGAGTGGGCCACGCCAGTAGTCCAATGTCCGGGATTTGAACCCACGACTTGTTGATCGTGAATCCAACGCCCGAACCACTGAGCTACTGACGCTTCTTGGGTCCTAAGCCCCAATGGTTACTCGGCTTCCTGTCTAACATGTAGGCTATCATTATTTTTAGGTACTAATCAGACTTTGGGCAATCAATATAAATTAAAATATTCAAGCGTTAATAAAACATACTTTTGTTAGCAACACTGTTTATAAAGTAGTAGTAGCAGGTAGATCATTTTATATTATTTCAAGTATACCAACGTGTAGACAATATAGAACCTTTAGTGCGATAGATTAGTCTCAGTCTCTCTGGTGTTTTCATGCAATGAACATGGAAGTGTTAGTGTCGTGATTAAGGTTACCCTTCTCGAAGTCCACGTAAGTTTACTTTATTACCTATTGTAGTTGGCGAGGTCGAGTGGTGGAGGTGAGAGTTAATATATTATGAAAGAGCTCTTTAAGCCTGCTCCTGGGTCTCAAGCCCCAGGCACTGCCCGCGTTAGTATAAATTGCATGTGTATACGTATTGCTGTACAGTAATGGGTACCACATTCTCTCATATACTTAGCACTTTATTATTATTCCAGGATTTATGATTTTTCCGTTTCGTGCGATTTCAGGAATTTTAGCGAACGAAGCCAGGGGCATATACTAGTTTCCTATAAATGATTGCTCACCGCTTCGCTAAATCGACTGTATCTGAGAATGAAATAGACCGAGATAAACTTTAAATCTCTTGTGATTTTCATGAATCTTTAAATATTAACTGCATTTAAAACTCTATGTTGTTCTAAATAATTTAAAAAAATGAAAACATGCATTACACATGCAATTTAGATGGAGCCGAGCAGTGCCTGGGGCTTGGGATCCAGGTTTAAAGAGCTCTTTCATAATATATTAACTCTCACCTCCACCACTCGACCTCGCCAACTACAATAGGTAATAAAGTAAGCTTACGTGGACCTCAAGAAGGGTGACCTTAACCACGACACTATAACACTAACTTCCATGTACACTGCGCGACAACACCAGAGAGACTGACTGTAATCTATCTCACCAAAGGTTATATATTATTGTCTATACGTCGGTATACTTAACATATTATAAAACGAACTACCCGCGAATACGAATTTATAAACGGTGACTAAATCTTACTGCCGACTTATAGGATGAATCTTTATAAAGCGTATAAAGATAACACCTTCACTATCTAAACTCTCAATCTGGCAAGAAACTTAACCCACCGAAATATAATTTCTTACAATACAATCGATGTTAACCCTACATTACTCGTGTGGAGTGCCGCACAAGCCAGGATGTCCTAACTTTTTAATTTTGACATTTACTAGAAAACGAGTCTTACTCGTTTTAGTAAGAGCGGTATAAAGTACGAATTCTACCTTTAGTACGGGAGCCCAAGAGGGAATTTTTGGATTTACTCGAGCGCGTCTGATTAAGGTAAGGTGGGTTAATTGCATGATAGAATGCGTGTATTTTGAAAATCTGACGATTTGGGCGTGGCGGACCGCGGACGAGCTCGTACCATCACCACACCGCTTTCCGACGTCATAACATCATCACAGATAATCACAAAACAACGCATTCATGTCATTTTATGTATGTATGTATCACTTAATATCCCCTCTGAATATCTGACGGCGCTTGAATACATTTTTTTTCTACCCTTCTAGATGGCCACCCCCACAACTCAAGTCGGTAGATGAACATATCGTCACATAAGTGACTAGTCGGGCCATCTTAACTTCATCAATATCTGACTTCTGGCTTATTATCTTCATGTAATTTTTTAATTTTACAATTTTCGAAAAGCTGTAGATGTTTATCGGAACATTAAAATGGGAAACGTAATATAACCTTTTATTCTTACTATCATCTAATCTACAAAATGTTATATGTCCCTAAGACGCTCGAGTAAATCCCCATTTAGCATCATGGCCTCCCCTACTACTTATGCTTCAGTTCAAAATAGAGAATCAGAAATCTTCTTCTGCAATTAAGACATCGCATTTGTTCTTAAAATACGTGTAAGAATCGAAAATCAAAGAAAGCATATATTTTTTATACTTGTTCCAACATTAAGTACTTCCGACTTGATGGTCGGATTTTTTTACAAGTATTTCATATTTTATTTCTGTCTTCAAATGTGGGTTGTCAGACACCCCACGCATTCATTTGTGTAACTCTTTAGACGCAATAAAGGTAATATATCATACCATACCAATCATAATACCCTTTACAAAGTGTCTTTGATATCTAATAATATACCAAAAAATTGGGCAAATGAGGAGAAAAATTCATTTTCAACTTGATCCTTTTGTAATAAGAAAATGTGGACGAGATTGTTTACAAAGCTTATTTTTTAGAATATTTCCTTTTAAAAGCTTTACACTGTGATTGTATTTTATTTTTCTTCATCTAGACAATTATTAAATGTTAAGATCTATTTCACGTTTTGATGATAAATTAAAGCGATGACTACAAAGACTAAAAATCAAAAGAGAAAAGAAATTAAAGGTGATATATTTATATAAGAAATTTTTAGTTATAGCTAAAATAATGTTTTTTTAATATCTGCTAAAATAGCATTACCATTTCGTATTCGTTTATCACAGTAAAATATAAATGATTGAAGTTAACCTTATTATTTGATGAAATGTTACGTGGATTCAGGGTCCCAATACCAAGTCACTATTTTGTCTAGTGAATGTTAATATTGTCTTTTAAGTGTTTTTGATTAGTAAAGCTCCTATGTAGGTAAGTATCATAACATTTTATTACTTGATGTTTTAATAAGCTACAAATTGCTACTAAAAGAACTAAGTAGGCGGCAGCCTTAGAGACTATTCAGTCTATTTTAAATATCCTTATACTGATAAAAAGCTTTTATTCATGATAAATATGAAGTAGGACAAGTGTGGGACGTCATCAAGGAGTTCCTATTGATTATTTGAAGTATTATTATCAACTAGTTTTACGCGACACAGGAGTTGTTATTTATTCCGAGTTAAGTGTCTTCTATCCTACAAATACTTAGGTAAATAGATACTATATAACCTGGATTAACACATAAGCTAATTATTATCCTATGAGATTTTGTGGGTTTTTAATTATATATTGCATCCTTCTCTTTGGTCGCGTTCTTCATTACTGAAGGTCGTGTCCACATTGCAGTTCCATCGTCGCGTTTTTAACTATTTCCATCCATACAGTCCGGTTCTCAGCTTTCCTGATTGCTGTTGTAAGGCCCGTTATTAACTTCACCTGATCTGACCAGCAGCTAGTCAGCAGCTGGTCTTCTTGGATAGGCGGCAGGCAACATGACCATAATAACTCAGAATCTTTTGATAACAGAGAGAGAGTCTAGTGCTAACGCGAAACTGCTTGAGAATCGAGATATTTGTTCTCTTGGCAGTCCACAGTATACGAAGCATTCCTCTCCAACACCAAATCTAGAAGGCATCTATCCTTTTTCTGTCAGTTCCCTGATCGTTCATTCCTCGGAGCCATATATTGCATACAGATACTTTATAAGCTGAAATTAATGAATGAATACTTCTTATTTCAGAGAGCTTTATTGCCTGTCCATACTAGATCTAATGCAAAAGTTTTTGGGAATAAAGCTACAGGAATTAGTAGTTAATAAATATAGAAATAATATTTTGGTCGCAGAGGCGTTGAGTTAACACAATTTGTAACGCAAGTTAGCACGAATTCACTATGACAGCTCGTTGAGCTGACAATTGTAGCAGACAGTCTATTCATATTCAAACTAGACCTTATAATATCATTTCTGTTCCACTTTATTATGCAAATTAACTTCTGACTTATTGCTTCGATAAAATAAAAGCTTTTTTCAATATTCACTATAAACTTCTACCATTGAGAAAAAGAATCTTCCATTAACAATATCTTGATGGCAAAATATATTTACCACCATGGCATAGAAGCCGGCAGCTAAATTTAGGTCTGCCAAATAATAGGTATAGATGCGCATTGTGAGCGTGCTGCGTGCCTGTATCGGCAGTTCCATCCGGGATGTTTACTATTTTACCAAATAGCAGACGCGCGGGAACTGAAACGTCGAATCAATCACGTATGACGCGCTGCTCTCACCCCGCGCTTCCCGCTAAAAAGGCCCAATTAGTGACTTCTGCGCATTCAAGGTCAAATTTACGTGCCGTTATTATATAATTGTAGCGCAAAGACGCACAATGCTGCCAGATATTATAGTGTTGGAAAACAGCCTAAATTAAAATGAAAAGAAATCACTTAAAACCTCAGTACTTGGTTGCATATCTAAGGTACTAATCGGGCTTAAGTTTAACTAATAAAAGCAGATATAAGCTGGCGGTCAGTATACCTATAGTGTAGAATTGTTTACGTCGTTGATAACGTGAAAGAGAGGAAAGTGGATGGGGAAGTGGTGATGAGTGAATTAGTCATAAACATGTAACCAGATTATATGGATAAACTTTGTTCCTATGAGCTTACTTGACAGAGAAGTATAAAACTAACTTTTTTCAGTAGTAAATAAACCTCTCCGTTATTCTAAATGTATGTTCTATGTTCATCTAACATGAAAAGGATAAAACACAAAAACTTCGTCGTTCCCATTTTTCATGTACTCAACGCGACGATGACTAAAGAAACGTTTTTCATCACCAGCTCTGTTTTATTGAACAAAATGTCGCGAACACACTCTCTTCATACAAATTCGTGTTATTTCCCTTGATACGATACTTTGATAATTATGAGTTTTGATTTGTTTTTGATGATAGTGTAACCGGACGACAACAAAGATACGTTTAACAACTATATATACGTCGGAGAATAGTAAAAGATTATCGAATAATCGAATCGTTATCGCTATCTGTGGCGTTGGAGTAGGGTAATAGTCACTTCCATTGTTTTGAGTCTCGACCCTCGACCCTTTATATGTCATCGACAGTCTGACTGAAGTCTTAGTCGTGCGCGGTCTCTCAAGAAGTGAAGTAGTGTCTAAATAGTGATAGTGTTGTGCAGTGTTGTGTTAGTGCTAGGAGTGCTGTCCGTTCAAGGTCACGTGAGTACCTTACAATGTAATTACCTCGTCTTGTGTTAGGTTAGGTTTATGTGCGTTTAACCTTGGGTTTAAATAGAGAACCTAGCAGTGGAGGCGAGTGTTGTAATTATTTAAAGGAGCTCCTTAAGCCTACACCTTGGTCACAATTCCAAGGCACTGCTTAGGTTTCTCTCGTAATTGTTAGAGATCATATTTGATTATTTATCGGTTCAGTAGAAGTATCTACGTTGCGTTTACCCAATATTTCATTCAATACCATCACCCCCTTGTAGTGTTCCCCAATATTCCCCATCTTCCTCCTTCCATCTCCTTTTCATAATTTTAAAATCCCGGTCATATATGTCGGAGAATAGTAAAAGATTATCGAATAATCGAATCGTTATCGCAATCTGTGGCGTTGGAGTAGGGTAGTAGCCACTTCCGTTTTGACCCTTTATGCCATCGACAGTCTGACTGAAGTTTTAGTCGTGCGCGGTCTCTCAAGAAGTGAACATCGTCTAAGTAGTGCTAGTGATAGTGATAGTTTCAAGTGCAGTGTAGTGTGGAAGTGCTGTCCAACTAAGGTCACGTAAGTCCTTACAATGTAATTGCCACGTGGTTAAGTAAACACAATGTTAGGTTAGGTTAGCCTTAGCTTAGGTTAGCCTTGGGTTAGGTTAGCCTTGTATTAGATTCGGTTTATGTGCGTTTATACTTGGGTTTAAACAGGGAGCCTAACAGTGGAGGCGAGTGTCGTGATCACTTAAAGGAATTCCTTAAGCCTACACCTTGGTCACAAGTCCAAGGCACTGCTAAGGTTTCTCTCGTAATTGTTAGAGATCATATTTGATTATTTATCGGTTCAGTAGAAGTATCTACGTTGCGTTTACCCAATATTCCATTCAATACCATCACCCCCTTTTAGTGTTCCCCAATATTCCCCATCTTCCTCCTTCCATTTCCTTTCACATCATTTTAAAATCCCCGACATATATATGCAATATTTAATATTATATTAGATAAATCGAAAATCTAAAACATACAGCATATTCTGTGATCAAAGATAAGTTAAAATAAATATATCTAGCGGATAAAATGTCAGATCATTGGCACGGCGTTCGCTTTTCTTTGCCTTTTTCTGATCGCATTATTCTTATTGACTTTCTCACTGTGAGGGACACTTCCGAGATAATGTCTTTTCGTAGATCTTTGGTATGTTATTTTCTAGTTTTTAAGATTTTTATAAATCGTCCGCCATTTTAGCTTTAATATAACATATAAGTTTGAACACTAATATATTTAAATAAGCTTTTATTAAATTTGCAATGTTTGCAGTTTGTATGTATGTTCGGGTCAAATCTTTCAACTGAATTTTAAAGCAGACATTGTTAGCTAAGTAGTGTCATTCTGAAACCAATATGGAGGATGGTACAAAATGGCGGACTGATTATTTTATGTGCACGCACATGATATGAGTATCAAATGAGAGGATTTGGCGAAAAGAGATCTAAATTAAAATGACTTACTCATTATACGACGATATTTCCTTATCAATAATAAAAGTATGAACGATAAATGTAAAATTATATGAAATTCAGTGAGTTATACAGGCGACGTATTAAAAAAAAAATCTACGAATATTATCATTAATTTACACAAAATTAAATTTCTTTTCATGAAAAGTATACCAATTCTACCTCAAGACTTTTTACTTAATTTTTGGTATTTATTATACAAAAACAGCATTTAACAGTTCAAATAAAATAATATTTCCTATAAAATTTCGAGACAAAGGTACCTATTATTATATACAATTTCAACCAAAGGTGAGCGAGGAATGTGTTGTTAAGGACCAATACAATCGCTTCATTAGACACACTAAGCGAGGCTAGGCTTGCAATTTTCTGGTGGAAATGGACCTTATAAGACCAACAAAGTACTTAGTAAACTAGCTTTATATTTGGTATTTATTTCTGTACCTATTGTTGTATTTAATTCTTTAATAAATCAGACGGAAGACCCTTTTTCGTGAAATTGTAAAAATTGGGGTATTTCCGGTAAAGTGAACCCTTTTTAGTACGACCATGATATATTGGATATAAAACGATAAGGGAATAATTCAAGAGCTTTAGGATTGATCGATTATCTATTGCCTTCCTTTTAATATTATGTACGAATCTCTATTACTAAACCTACAATGTCTATTTTTTTATTTATCTTTATCTTGTATAAAACAAATTCGCTTCCCGCTGTCTTTATGCTTAGATCCTTAATTCTTTTCTACGGATTTTAATGCGGTTTTAACCAATAGATAGAGTGATTCAAGAGGAATGTTTATATGCATAATACATGTATATTATAGTACAAAAACGTGCAAGCCGGAGCTTGTAGCTAGTAGGTTCTAAACTAAGGTTTTCATCATTATAAATAAGTGTCGTAAAAAGGCACTACTTGAGTTCCTATCATAATATTTAGGTAGTAAAGTATTTAAGTGATACGTTAAATATCTAAAATTATATAATTTATATTCCTGTCATTTCTGACATACTCTAAAATGTAGATTTAAAATCATAGTAACAACTAAAGTAGGAAGTCCCTCTGTATTCCGTTTGCAATGACGACGTCTAACGAGTTTGTAAATTCAAATTAGGCTTTTTACCTTTGGGTAGACTGCAGATTTTATTAACTCTATCCCTTTGTGGTTATGTAGACAGGTACTTTGGCTTTAGATACTTTACAATTCTAAATAGAATCACTTCAAGTTGACTATTAAGTTTTGTTTATAAAATTTTACACTTCATTTTACGTAATATTATAACCAAAGCATTATAAGAACGTAATAAGTTAAACACCATTTTATAGGGTTTTTACGGATCCATACGTTCCGATCGGAAGGAAAAAAGAACTTAGAATCACATCGTTGTTATTTTATTTGTTTAACTGTTGAGACGCTTTTTCTTAAGAACGCGTTGAGATATCAAATTGTAATTTAGGAATTATTATAATTCCTCTAAATATATTAAACAGGAGATAAATTTATTGCTTTTTAACTTTGTTTTATTCTAATATTAGGAGAAATAATTATCCTTACTCAGAGCAGCTTAGACTTAAAAGTGTTTAATTTATATACATGTGGCATACAGTTACATCATAACCTGAAATAGCATAAAGGATACTTTTTATTCAGGAATAAAGCACTGTTCTAAGAGGATCGAAGGAAAAAGCAACAAGCAAAAATGCTGTATTTTCATGAAGTTAGAGACACATCGTCACTATAATTTGCATCAGCAAATTAGTAAGTCATTTAGTAAAGGAGTAAAATGAGTTAATGTTTAATTATATAGTTCTGTATTCATACATCATCCTCTCTAGATTAAATTCTGAATATTCTGCAGACAATGTTGACGAAAAATGCTATATAACTCTTCCTACACATTGCAGATAAAAAATATAGTTGGAAGAAAACAAATTATTTATATTTAATAACATTTTCCTTCATCTTTCTATGACCCGCCCACTTTGAGAAAAGTATCTACTTATTTGATTCCTACTATATTCCCGGCCCACTTCCACTCGAGCTGTTGACCTTAGGGAATTTATTTATATGGAATTTTCCATCGATCAATGAATGAATAGAAATTTCCATTTGATTATGAAAGCCTCTAATTTGCGCAGGTTAAATGTTACGATCGTAGCGATTTTACAACGTAGACAGGGATAGATAGGAATATGAGAGACTTGTCGTAATCAATAAGAGTGTTCACCAAAAAGTTATTTTTTGATCAGTGACTAGTTTATTGTTAATATCGACACCCACATGACATCGATTTAGAAGAATCGATATTAATTGATATTAGACTATTTTTTACAAAATATAAAAACAGCAGTTAATACAGACTTAATAAATGTTCATAAAACGCAAAAAATATATTATATATAAATTTCTATTATGAACTTTAAAAAATCTTGATACTCGATTCTATTCGATACTTAACATCGAAAAAAAATTATCGAGAAATACCGTCTCATGTGTACTCTGTGTATTAATGTCAGTGTGTTACCACGGTTACAAGATTTTTATAATTGTCAATATATTAATATTGTCACGCAGCTCTCGAGTTAGAAATGAGCTGATAGTCTTTAAACGGCTGATAAGATCTTCACAAATTATAGCTAAGAACTTTTAAAAATAATGGCTAAGAAAAAACCTTTCAAACAAATAAAACTTCACCCGAATCGGGTTATTATCTTGGGCGCTAAGATGCCAAAGACAGACAGAAAATATATATATATTGGGGTACGGGAGCCAGTGACAGATTTTCATGACCAAGTCCCTCCCATGCGAAAATTCGTGAAATGCGTAAGGGGTTAATATTTTGATTACTCGTGACCGTCAGCTGCGATTCACATTAAAAACAGGAGTTTAGTTTAGTAAAAAGCTACTTAAATGGTAACTGTGATTTTGCTATAAAAAATCAAAATGTTACATGGTCAAGCTGACGTGTAATCCACCACGTTATGGTCAGCTGACTTTATTTTTCCTTCGAGATACTAGGTAAACTATAATCTGACAAATTTTAAAACGGGAGGAAATGACTGAAAAAAAAATTTTTTTCTGGTGCCACTGCTCGCTCTACCCATGGAATCGCAGTATACGAATTTTCACTCGAGAAGAAATTAACTGATTTTGATTCTTGCTCCCATACCATATCATCTTGCAAATGCTTTTAGTGGGTTACTTAGGTAAAAACAATACCTACTCATGGGAATTGTATTTTCCTTTCATACTACAACACCTTTTCACTTTATTTCTTATTCAGTAACCTAACCTAACCGAAGTTATCTTAGATTTAACAACTTTACCCTTCAACAACAAGGGTATTATAAGTTAGGGTCTTTATTATATATCTTGCTACCACACAATAAAATCTAACAACACTACAGCGCCATTTTTTTATCATCCTTAATTGATGGCGATAAACCTACTTATACAATAATGCTTTGTTTTAATATAAAATTTTTATCCAATTATACAATTAATTGATAGTAATAATTATTATTTTAGAAGACATTTATATATCGGAGAAATAATTATAATTGTGGTAATTTAATTTATTTGAATAGCAACACTGTAATGTCACAGATTAATAGAAGTACATTAGTATCTGTGGTTCAATTTATATTAAATCTCGTATAAGTCAGTAAAATCGATATTATCGCGGTTGGCGAAGGCGCAAGATGTGCGTACAGGCAAATACTGGCAACATGGCGGACACAGATAAGCAAGATCATGAAATCAATTCCTTATGAATCTCCGAGTAATATAATATATATTTACTAGTCAACCCGCCCCGACTTCGCGCTGGTACAATGAAACAACGTGTACTTAGATTTAACAAACAATATTCATTCTCATTGTAGTGCTATATAAAAATATCCAGACGTTCAATAAACATTTTATTTTTATCCCGCAGGGATATCGCATTTTCCAGGGATAAAAACTAGGCCATATGTTAATCCATATTATAAAGTATGTGTGTGCAAAATTTCATAGAAATCCGTTCAGCCGTTTTGAGGTTATTGAGTAACAAATTGGGGTTGTGGTTATGCTACTATAATTTAATTTTATCTACAAAGTTCGCAATCTAGACATTATTTAAATGTTTTTGAACTATGCGATTTGAATACAACATCTGTCCTAGGTTTATACGAGTACTAGGTAATACAACCGAATCGGACACTGGTGTTGGTTAACCACAGCCTAGATTAGATTACACTAGTTCAATGTGGAGGTAATAACTTTAGTGGCGACATTTCAATACAGCTGTGAAAGCATGAATAGCCTTAATATTACACTTTTATTTTTATACCATTTATTTCTGTGGCAATTTCAAAATTCAATAGTGATTTGAAAAGTGCGTCAAAAACACAATATATATGTCGGGGATTTTAAAATAATAAAAAGGAGATGGAAGGAGGAAGATGGGGAATATTGGGGAACACTAAGAGAGGGTGATGGTATTGAATGGAATATTGGGTAAACGCAACGTAGATACTCCTATTGCACCGATAAATGATCAAATATGATCTCTAACAATTACAAGAGAAACCTAAGCAGTGCCTTGGACTTGTGACCAAGGTGTAGGCTTAAGGAATTCCTTTAAATGATCATAACACTCACCTCCACTGCTCAGGCTCTCTGTTTTAACCTAAGGTTAATCGCACATAAACCTAACCTAACACAAGACGAGGTAATTACATTGTAAGGTACTCACGTGACCTTGATCGGACAGCACTCCTAACACTATCACTATTTAGACACTACTTCACTTCTTGAGAGACCGCGCACGACTAAGACTTCAGTCAGACAGTCGATGGCATATAAAGGGTCGAGACTGTCAAAACAACGGAAGTGACCACTACCCTACTCCAACGCCACAGACAGCGATAACGATTCGATTAATCGATAATCTTTTACTTATTCTCCGACATATATATAATATATAGCTAGGCTATAAGTAAAGCTTTAAAAGCGCGTTTGTGTTACAAGCTTAGAAATTATCCGTTTACAATATTTCATTAAAATTCTCAGATAAAACTTTTTCGGGATAAATTAGGCTGTTTGTTAATCCAGGTTACTGAGTAGCTAGTACTAATTAGTTTTGCTTGTATCTATTCAATCAATTTTGTTATATCACACATCTATATATGTACTATATATAAAACAATATCGGGTTAGTTACACCATTTCTGCTGGACCGATCTTGATGAAATTTGCTACATAGATAGGTTAGAGCTTGGGAAATGACACGGGCTATCCCGAAAATTGACCCAATCGAAGCCGGGGCGGGTCGACTAGTTTATAATATTAATAGCCAAGCTTAATAGTAAATAAAATAATTTTATATAAAAGAATATCCGCTTATAAAATTCTCCAAACAATAAACAGCAACATAAAGTATCTTAGAACTCAAGAAATATTTTCTAACAATGAATAATGTTATCAGTTTAAATTGTGCTCATAAACCTTGTTTTTGTTATAGAAGAAATTCTCAAACCTTGAATTTAAGTGCGAACCTCGTTGAATTATTTTTGAAAATATACTTTTGTTATTCACTTCATTCATTGTTATATATATATATATGAGAAACTAAGAGATCAGTGTGTAAGTCTAAGGTTATGTTAACATAAAGCTAACCTAACACAAGGCTAACCTAGCCTAACGTTGTATTTCCATAACCACGTACCAACTACATTGTAAGGTACGTGACCTTAATCGGAGATAGTAGGAGCAACATAACTATACACTACACCGGACTTTCACTATCACTACTCCAGATAATATCCATTCCACGAGACCACAAATGAGAGTAAGTTCTACTCCCTTAGTAAGAGAATGTAAAGGGACAAAACAGTTGTTAGAATTCCTCTCAACAATCAATAACAAACACTGGTCATTCAGAGACTATCAAAACGGTGGAAGTGATTATTATTCTACACCATAGATGGCGCTGGCGTTCTTCGATAATTATTCGATAATCTTATACTTGTTCCCGACAAATTTATATTTTCAAAACTGCATCATAATGAAAAAAGTAATAAGTGTTTCAGTCTTGCTTAAATGTTGGCTTTAAAGACCTACGAGAACTTTTTATTCAAGTCATTAATTAAGTTTTTAAAAATTATTTCCTTCTTTTTTTTACAGTAGTAATAGTACAATGCTGCATTGCCTCTAGAACCTCGTTTAGAGTGTGTCAAATGAAGTGATTCTATTGGTTCTTAATAAACACACCTCTCTCTACGCATCCTCGCAGATTTCTGATAGAAACGTAGCCATAGTAAAGTTATCCAATAATATAAATTCATAAAACTAGATATTGTTGATACTAGGTAGGCTATATTACATCAAAGTGACATAAAGTACCTTTCCACAGTCAAAGGACTCGAGTGCTTTTGTCATGTAACAATATTTGATTCAGTACATTGTTCCGTTTATATTTAGGCTGCAAAAGCATATCTAATAAATTACTGAATTTTCGTTGCCTATTATTTATCAGCAATCAATACAGAATCCATTTGTTAATTGCATTTAAATGTTTTCGATGACAATTCCTAAGTGGCTTGAACTTTTCTGACATATTCAACAATTGTCATCATATTTCAACGAATTCGCATATAATTTTGACAAATTAGACACTTAAACCTTCTTCATGAATTACTCGATCTATTAGTGAAAACGGCATGAAAATCTGTTAATTAGTTTTTGAGTTTAAAGTGAAAAGACAGACTAATTTTTTTTAATGTATTGATGATAGTAATGAGGACCGTTTTATTAAATATATTATAATAGGCTTCTGACGGTTTATCCCCTACCCTTCCCCTTGAATCACACCCTCTATTGGTGAAAATCGCATTAAAATCTGTTGCGTTGTTTAAACGATCTAAACGTTCAAACTACGGGAAGCAACTCTGTTTCATACTATATGAAGATATATACTGTTTTGTATAGATTATATTACTATTATTACATTTAATATTTATAATTCCACTAGTTTAGTAAACTGTAGGAGTAAGGTAAGATATAACAGAGACAGTAGAATAGAGATAAAAGCTTTGTGACTAAGCCGTTTATCCTCACAGTTCAGCGTCGCACTACTTATGTACTTGGATAGATGTTTATATTATGCTACTAACATACGGAAGAACTGTTAATATACTTTATATAATTACTATTAAACACGCCTGACTTCACTCGGGTGCAATTTATGACATGTATTTAGGTTTAATCTTACATTTTAATTCTTCCTCTGTCACAACCCTTTAAAGCCTTTTTTTCGCAACTTCAAGCAGCGTAATCGGACATCCAACAGTACAACTATAGCTGTAAGACATTATGTTCTTATTCACAATTTTTGCTCTATCTTCTACAGTGATTCCAATCCCATCATTATACAACTTCTCACAAATACCAGCTTCAAAAGCCTTTGTATCATGTCCTGAAATTTAGTCACTAATGGGTAATCCTTCCGCATAAGCATTTCATGATAAACAAATATAATATCTTCTCCTACTCTTGCTTCATCATCTACTGCTGTTGACGACTGAAGCACAGGTAAAAAACCGTCGATAACAATTGTTGAACCCTTGTTTTTCAATATTTTATACTCACAATCCTTAAACTCTTCGAAATCAAGTGATGTATTAGCAAATTCTTCGTATTTGTAATCGTGTATAAAATATTTTAACCTTTTCACTAAGTACGGTGTACGATCCGAAGATCCTCGAAGGTTTTTAAATTTTGTGTTGGTTCTATAATCGCTAAATAGTAATACATTTGCGTGCTAATAAAAGCTGATAAATATAAACACATAAATAAAAAAGCAAGCTTTAGTCTATCTCTGTACCAAATTTAATCCAAATCTGTACAGCGATTTAAGTGTGAAAAGTGTAACAGAGAGTTCTTTCGCATTTATAATATTATATTATGTTGGGATTTAACTTCAATGTTTATATAGAGAAGACTGCATGGCATGCATGGCTAAACAAGTGTCGTCATTTTAAATCCTATATGGCGGACGGCCTAAGATGGCGGGCTTGTTATATTTTTTGAAAACTAAAAAGACTATGATTTTTTTAAATGTTAGCAACACTGTTTATAAAGTAGTAGTAGCGGGTAGATCATTTTATATTATTTCAAGTATACCGTCGTGAAGACAATATATAACCTTTAGTACGATAGATTAGTTTCAGTCTCTCTGATGTTTTCGTGCAGTGAACATAGAAGTTAGTGTTATAGTGTCGTGATTACCCTTCTCGAGGTCCACGTAAGTTTACTTTAATATCTATTGTCGTTAGCGAGGTCGAGTGGTGGAGGTGAGAGTTAATATATTATGAAAGAGCTTTTTAAGCCTGCTCCTGCGTCTCAAGCCCCAGGCACTGCTCGCCTCAGTTTAAATTGCATATGTATACGTATTGCTGTACAGTAATGAGTAAAAAATAAAATGTTTTGTAATTAAAATAGACGTTAAGATAAAATTAATTGTTTTTTAAAATCTACTGCGATTATAATCGCCCAGTGGTCGAAATTCGACCATAATTCTTTTAATGTTAAATTTTGACATGATTTAGGTTGTACTGTTAAATAATCTACTTATAAATCGGTGTTTATCTATCTTTGACAAACTTAGTCAAGTTCAAATTATTTTATCAAAAATTGGTCAGTCAGTCAGTTTGAAGCTACCACTAGTTCGGAAAGCATTTTCCTGATGAGAAGCACTGGCAAGAAACTCAACAGTTGCTCTTTTCAAAATGCCAATGTTTACATCAGTCTGTTTTACAAAGGTTTAATCATTCAGCTGAGCATCAACGTCATTTTGAATCCAAGCTTTGTCATCGTTCAAGTAATCTTGTACAGAGTAGTAGTAAGCTTTATTTACTAAACAATTTTTTGTTCGAGTTTTAAATTGCTGAAGTAGCAAGTCTAATACAGGCTGTGGAATCTTATTATAGATGCGAACACCAAGCCCCATAAAACTATTACTAACTTTGTGGAGACGATAGTATGGTGTTACAAGTTTATTTTTATTTCTAGTATTTATACTGTGTGTTTCACTATGTTTGTAAAATAACGTAATATTTTGCCTAATGTATAATATGTTACAATAAATGTATTGTGACGGCACCGTAAGAATACCTATTTTATTAAAAACATCTCGAAGGGAATCTCTAGCTCTCAGATGGAAAATGGCACGAACTGCTCTTTTTTGAAGGATAAAAATGAATTCTATGTCCGCGGCTCTGCCCTAAAATGTGTATTCTATATTAAATTTCTGAACTTTTTCTCCATATAAACTTTAACTGAGATTCACACTCCTCCGAAGTCCGAAGTCCTCACTATTAGATTAAAATATTAGTAGACATGTATTCCTTTAAAAAATAGTAAAGATGAACTGCATTTATATTTGTATTTGTACTAATAAGATTGATTGATGTTCCGATAATGTTAGCGATATGACAACATCCTTGAGCGAGTAAATATTTATTCAAATACGCCTCATTTCTCGATCCGGCTCATTAAACTTAGTTTGTTTGGCTCCAATTTTACTGAAAATCTATATTATATAAAGTATCTGTCTATATTCGATGAGAATTAGGGTTTTGGAATACATTTCTAATTTAAAGTTTAGTTAAAATTGTATCTTGTTGTTATTGGCATCATTTGACGTCTAGTTAGCAACACCGTTGATAACTTTATATTCGCGGGTAGTACATTTTATTTTATAATGTTCCGTGGATTTAGACATGTTTATGTGTTCGTTCAGCTGTTCAAATGTTTGATTGGTATTTTTTTAAATTATTTCTAATTTTTTTTGCTTTCTTCTTCTTCTTCTTTTTAATTTCTTCTAATTGTTGTTGCTCTAACAAATTAAGTTTACCTTAATTGTTAGAGCAACAACACAACTCCTGAAGATGCTTCGGTTACGGATCGAAACGTACGTCAAGATTGTCGATCGCGATCTACTTGTGTGGTGTGTATTGGTTCGGATTCGCGCGTCTCACTTTTATGTGGGTAAGGGCAAGGTACCCTTTTGATTCATTTTAAATCATGTATTTCCGCAAAGTAACGCCAGATTCAATTCAATGTTTGGAGTAAGCATTGGTTACTCGTTTTACGTTTTAAGTAGTAGTTATTATTATTGTCTTGTGCGTGTTACTATGCGGTATCGGTCTCGGAAATAATGTCACTGCAAATACAACTAATGCAGTGTGCAGACAGACAAACCAACCAACCAACATAAGTTGGTATATACCATCGACAAAAATTGGCATATCAAGAGCTACCATCTAGTGATATCGATTTGTGTAGATTTGCATAACGTGATGTACTTATACTTTGAACGTTTCTGAAATATTGACATTTAATTTATTAGATAGATAGATTATATTTATTGCACATATTTTAAATGACAAAATACATATAAAGGAAAACATTTACATAAAACTAGAGGGTATGCAAAGGCGGCCTTATTGCTGCTAGCAATCAACGGTACGGTGCACAATTACAAATACTTACATAAACATACATAAAAATACTACTTATACAAAATAATAAATAAATATATACTAAATAATAAATACACTATAAATATATAATACTCTATAGATATGTAATAATGAATTTGTAAAATATTATTAACGATTGCCATGATAATAAATGGTTCTTCAAACGACCTTTAAAAATAGGATGTGATTTGGACTGTCTGATTTCATTTGGGAGTTCATTCCACAGCCTTGGAGATTTTACAGTAAACAAGTTACTGTAAAATTCGGTGTGACATTTCGGCAACTTAAGTCGGATGTCGCTCCGCGATCTGAGGTCCGGTTGGATGTGGGCGTCTGAGCCAAGGAAAGAGAAACGTTTCTTGAGATATAAGGGAGTAAACGGATTATTTAATATGGAATACAAAAGTGACAAAAAGTAAAGTTGCCTACGGTAGCTAGATACATGATGTTATAATTTGTCATTTCCCATCCCAGAAGCAGCATATTTATATCGTTCACTTACTTCCTTACATAACTCATTAACACACTCTTGCGCTAACATTCTTCATCTCTCGCTCGCTCACTTATTCCCTTAATAGTTCATTTATTCCTACTCACTAATGAGAGATTAAAAAAAAACACTTTTCCGTACGATATATACTTGTCGAAATATTATAAGAAAGGAATGGAATGGATGGCCTATCATGAAAGCTATACGGCCGCAATACAGTCAGGATATAACTAATCGTTACGATCTCGCACTATTCTGACAGGAACCATTATGACAGGAACCCAAGCAGCGCCTTGGACTTGTGACTAAAGTGTAGGCTTAATAAGGATATCTTTTAAATGATCATGACACTCACCTCCCCTGCTTAGTTTCACTGGCTAAACCTAAGATTAAACTAACATAAACCTAAAATTGTGTTTACTTAACCACGTGGCACTACTTAGATAATGATCACTTCTTGAGATCACGAGTATGACTGAGCTCCACTGTCTTGTTATGAGAATATATAGGGACGAGACTAGCTAGAATTTCCCTCCACGGGTGGGGCAGACGGAAGTGATTATTATTTTACTTTAGCGCAATAGACGCCCATGACGATCCGATTATTCGATTATCGTTTACTCGTTTGGCAATATTTAAATGACGTGACGGAAGTGATAATTAATTTACCAATAGCGCCATAGATGGCGATAACAATTCGATTACTCGATTAATCTTTTAGTCGTTCCAGACATACTCATAAGTGGAAATTGCATCCATGCGAAGTAGGTACGAGTCTTAAAAAATAAATGCACATAACTTCAGAATGACTGCACCTAATTGAATAATTCTTACTTTGTTGTGTTTCTTATAGTCAGGATAAGGCATGCATAAAAGAAAGAGAGTGAGACAGAAGACATTCAGTGAGATGGTGGTTAAAGAATAGAAGTTTAACCGAAATAATAACCATATTCGTGGTTATATTTATAATAGAGTATGAAATAATAAATAAGTAAGTGTATATGTGAGTACCTGAGATTGAGTGAGTGGCCACCGTCGCCCATGGACATTGACAATGCAAGATTGTGACGTGATATGTAAAGGGAATGACTAGAAGAATGCTACGATTTCAGTGCACCCTGAACGAGAACCTAGAGTTCACTAGAACCACAGCATTAACGGGATGGGAGGGTGAGGGGTAGATCTGGCCCACATATGGCTCGGCCGGAACGCATCAATGGCTCTTGGCGGTCGGATTCGCAAGCTGGTGGTCGCAAGCCAGTCAGAGAACAGTTCCCCTTCCTCCAAGGGATGATTGGATTACTCGCCTCTTACGAGATGCTCTCCCAGCTGCAAAGGGGAAATATATTTATATTATAATTTAAAAATAATATCCAAGTAAACCCCATAAACAATAATAAAGACGATCTGAAGTAAACTAGCATCGTTACCGCGTACCGTCTTCAATTAAACTTAGTTAAGTTATACAAGTTGGTGTTTATTCGGGCTCGGGGCAATTACTTACCGAGCTGTTAGGGGTAAACTGTTAACATACTGTTTTGTGTTACAGGTTTAGTAGAAAGCTTTTATTATATTGTTAGCAAATATATTTAATGTTAATTTAATAAAAATTATAATTAAACACAGGATTTTTTTGAACGAGGAGGCTTTATACCATAATCTACAACGCTTACCAAGTGCTGGACTTAACATGCCTTTGTTGAAATTTATTTTAAATAACAAACAGCATAATTATATTCTGATATTGTATTAATTTACAAAACAAATATTATTTATGCCATCAGTTGTCCCTAAGATTTTATTTAGGAAGATAACAAATTATGAAGGTCACAGCCGGAGGATTTAAAAAAAAGTACTATTTACTTATTTATTGTATTTTAATTACATTTTAAAATTACTAATAACTAACTTATTATTAAAAAAGATATCTTTAATCGATGTGAGATTAAAGAAAGTGGGAAAAAACGGGAATCAGCTTGAACGGGAGACGGTCGGTCAGCAATTCTATTGTGGCGTTGCCGCATGGACACCGTCGAGCTTCGCCTTACACCGATATGTAATTATATGACAATAAATATTTAATTTGATAAATAAAATATTATTTTTATAATTTAAAATGAAGTTTAAATTTACTATATAATTTTTTTCTTATTAAGGAAAACATACAGCACAATATATTACAAAATTATTCTTACAACTAGTTAACACAAAGGCCAATAAAGTTTCCACTAATGTACAATTCAAAAAAGGGAATTTACAATATTACTTAGATTAAAATATGAGTTAAAACACAAGATAGTATCGCAATTAGAATCAGTATCTCAAAGATTACAAAAGAAAATACCAAGAAAAATATTAAAATATTGAATGCGTTATAATTACCAAATCTTTTCTTTAAATATTTAATAAATTTATTCTGTATTTGTTCTATGTGATTAATATAAACACCGTACTGAGGGTTCCAGCATGTTGACGCGTATTCCAAATTTGGTCGAACAAGTGAGTTAAAGAGTAATTTTAAAGACCTGGGGTCCTTAAAATCTGTTGTTCGCCGTAAAACAAACCCTAGCATTTTAAATGCTTTGTTCTGAATTTTATTTATATGTGATTCAAAAAGCAATTTAGAATCGAGCTGAATTCCAAAATCCCTCACCTCAGTCACTCTGCTTAGCTCTCTTTGATTTAATTTATATTCATTGGTTATTGGTTACAATTTCATTCTTAGGGACCCTAGAGATGAATCCCTCAAAGTTTCATCAAAATCTAAAATCATGCAGCAACCATTTTTTTTATTTTTAGACGATTTCAAATGGAATGACTCATATGTAGACTTTCTAGATGGAAAATGTCCTGAACGAATCCAAAAGGCCAGTTTCACAATGCTTTTTTTTGATTTAACATCTTTAAACTTGGCAAAGACTCACAAACTATACTTTTATACCAAATTCCCTTTAGTTTAGACCGTTCGTCGAAATGCTTCTTCCAATGATTAAATACCAAAATCCTAAATTTAGGGAGCATTTCAAAGTAATACGCATACTCATCTCCATACCTGTCACGTTGGCCAATTTGGCTAGTTTTTCAACCTTTTCGTTTCCAAAAATGCCAATATGTGCAATATCAAAACACAACTTCGCTGTGTTAAATTATAAATAAGTTCGCGTATGTTGTAGAGTCGCCCAGAGACGCATCGAGCCAAGTGTTGACGAGCGCTTTTGCTATCTGACTTCTTGCTTGCTTGCTTTTAACCCGTAAGGGGACAGGTTAGAATACTATTCCCCTCTGCCGCTGGGAAAGCATCTCGTAAGAGCCGAGTAACCCAGCACCCCCTTGGTGGTAGGGGATCTGTTCCCCGACTGGCTTGCGACCACCAGCATGCGAATCCGGCCGCCAAGTGTCATGGACGCGTTCCGGTCGAGCCGCATGTGGGCCGGACTTACCCCTTCCCTCTCCCATCTCATTAATGCTGCAGATCTAGTAAACTCTGTGCTCTTGCTTAGGGTCCGCTGAAACCGCAGCATGTTTTCTTCATTATCTATCCCCACTCTATCTTCGAGGATCGACGAGGATGGTGGCCACTTACCATCTGGTGGACCATCTGCTCGTTTGCACTTTATGTACGATAAAAAAAAATCTGAAATAATTACCGTAGTAGTTATGTTGTTATCGACGGCATACTTTTTAGCTTCCATGATGAGTGTGAAATGAGTACGAACTTCATAATACAAACTTGATTCTTCACCTTAAATAAACTAGAATAATTATTATTAGAGTAATAAAAAGCAGCCCCTTGGTTTTCATCCATTTTTGATCCATCACTTTTCCTGTACCTCTATTAAAACTTCACATTTTACTGAATTCATGTCATAACTTTTCCAACCTTTAACTGATTCTAGATCAGTCTTGACTATATTATGTACATCTGTTTTTGAAAGCCAGGTTTCCAACCAAAACAATTCAAATAGTTAATAAGATAGTGTATTGAAAGTTAGACTGCGTAGGTCATTCATTACAAGGTCATTTAGTTTTGATATTGTTACCTAATCTAATTCACAGTCCGTACGATCACGTTATTTAAGTCTAGACTTACATGTCTAGCAAAAACTTGGTAATGGGCTGTCTGAATTGAGTTTTCTCGGTCATTGCTAACCTATAATAACACAGACACCTAGTCTTAAATAAATATCAAGAGAAAATGATCGAAACCGCACGCCGATAATTTCGTTTGTTTTGACGTGAGTTAGATATGTGTGGGTAGCCATCGTCAAGAGCAGAAGAAAACAATTCTTATACTTATATTGTCACAATAGGCACAAGATAAACAACTATATACTTTTGGGTCAACATAAACAGCTATAACTTTGAAATTATCAATTATTTTTTTTCAAACTTTCGTCACTTTTTGTAATGATGCCTAAAAATTATTTAATGGCAAAAAAAAATTACTTATAAATCTCATTTTTTCATGTCTCTGACTACTCCTAACCCATTAAACTTACATTATACTTATTACTTAACCTCAGGGAAGTGAGTGAACTAAAAAATCGGGGGTGCGTAGACGCTCCCATTCCTCACCGCGTGTCGTGCTGTGTTTTGCGAACTCAGCAGATTTCGAGGCTAGTGAGCTCGATATATAGGTAAGCAGAATGCTTCTTCGTCTGGTTACGCAACACGTGTTTGGATGTTTATAACTCAATAACACAAAAATGGCTAAAAAGATTTTGATGAAATTTGACACACAGATACTTTATAACCTAAATTAATTAAAAAATTATAATTCCCGCGGGATAATGATTAAAGATTTTCATTAAATGTCTGAATATTTTTATATAGCACAAAATAACGTATTGAAAATTTAAATATTTCTTTTAATCTTAAGCACACATTGTAAATTACATCCATGCGAAGCCAGGTAGGGTCGACTAGTAAATTATAGTTTTGATTTTTTCATGAATTTATAGATTTGTTAAATACACTTTAGTGTGAATTAGATATACTTTAGCATTTTAGAAGTTTTTGGCCTCAGACACTTTTAAAAGCTGATTGTGAGGTCAATGATGAACCGGTTAATATGATATTGTACATAAAATAAAAACCACGCGATACGTGAACCTTTTAGTTTTTCAATGCTTTACCCTTGACCATTCACGTCACGTAACCACATTTAAAACTTCAGTAATTCCATTAAATTTTACCCTTTAAGCTTCAAAATTTCTCGTAGTTCGCAATCAGACTGACTTTAATTAACTTTTAGGTTATGTGGTTATCCAGCATCCAACCTGTGGTTTACTCATCTGGATTCTAGGCTAAATGTGCGCGTTAAGAATTTTGGATAGATACTTTTAGATTCTTGAATGATTACATTATTTTGTTTTAAATATAATAAATCTTCTAGTGATATACTCCATTTTAAAGCCTAAAAAAAACTATATAGGCTACTCCTGTCTTCTTGGCTTTGAATTAAGATAACATTTATTATTAACGGATACTAAACTTAGGATACGTACTAGCCAGTGCCTGTGCCTGTGACTTGTTCTGCGTTAAACTAGGACCTGGAGTGTGACTCCATGGATCTGACACAGTATAACGCTATAACAATTTTTGTTAGTTAGTTTGTTTTTTGTCATGTCCAGACTCTTTTACCAACTTTTATTCTTCATATCAGTGATTTCAATACTTGTCTCCAAGGTCTCTTTTATACTCTTTATATTCATCAGATTTCCTTAAGCTTTTTAGGATTTAAAATGTAACAAATATATAGAGTTATTACTATCGTAATTATAATATTATTAGTTCTTTTATAAGTTTCCTAAGTTCTCTTAATAATCATAAATTAGACCAAGAAATTATCTGCAATAATAGTAAAAATGGATGTAAATTCTGATCATAATAAGTATAAGATAAGGCTAATTTGACACGAAGCCAAATGATCTCTGGTCGAGGATCATTAAACGAGACTGAAACTGCTTGCCAAAATAGTTTTAGCGCCTTATTACTTGTTCAGATGAAAAAACTTATAGTTTATTTCCTTCCACCGTTAAACATGACAAAAATAGAAAATTACATCTTTAATCTTTGTCGGTGTTTAACAGAGTGGTGACATTTTTCAAATACTAGTATTTGAAATCTATATCTATATCTATACTAATATTATAAAGAAGTAAGATTTGTATTTTTGTATTTTTGTATTTTTGTATTTTTGTATTTTTGTATTTTTGTATTTTTGTATTTTTGTATTTTTGTATTTTTGTATTTTTGTATTTTTGTATTTTTGTATTTTTGTATTTTTGTATTTTTGTATTTTTGTATTTTTGTATTTTTGTATTTTTGTATTTTTGTATTTTTGTATTTTTGTATTTTTGTATTTTTGTATTTTTGTATTTTTGTATTTTTGTATTTTTGTATTTTTGTATTTTTGTATTTTTGTATTTTTGTATTTTTGTATTTTTGTATTTTTGTATTTTTGTATTTTTGTATTTTTGTATTTTTGTATTTTTGTATTTTTGTATTTTTGTATTTTTGTATTTTTGTATTTTTGTATTTTTGTATGTAACGAATAAACATAAAAACTACTGGACCGATTTCAAAAATTCTTTTACCATTAGGAAGCTACATTATCCCTGAGTATATTTATTACAAGAAAAAATTAGAGATCCTTAGGAAATCTCACGAAAACCAACCCAAGGTGCCAAAAAATTTGCCATAAAATATCTTTCATCGCATGCGCTGCAAAAAGTATTGATGATAGAACAAAAAAATGTTCTACAATATTATAGAACGTATCAATATCTACAAAAAAGTCCGCGAGACCATATGTCCAACTATTATAGTTACGTCACTATAACTACTTTTTTACATTATAAAAGTTGATATAAATGCCTATCAAAATCAGACCATGTTTTCTATAACTTTGTATTAATCCTTATCCAAATAAATTATTTCGTATTCAAGACTATTTCAATACCTGTAAGTTACTTTTTGAATTATTAAAATCGGACTTTTCATTCAAAAGATATTACGAAATTAAAAATATCAATATAAACAAAAAATACACGACGCGACGGGCCAGTATAGCGACGCAGCGCAGCGAGTAAAGCGGCAAGAGAGGGGGCTCCGAAATGCGGGAGGGCCAATATATTTTTAAAAATAATATTCCACCCGCGCGAAGCCGGGACGGGCCCCTAGTTATCAATATATGAATGCGATTAACTATTCTCACTATGGCAATACTGAATTGAATGGTAATAAATGTCGGTTAATTTAATATTTTATAGTCCGTCTAAAATAGCTTGATACAGATTTCAGCTAATAGAAAAACCGATGATATCTTTTAACCAGCTTCTATGGTGCTTTCGTTTGACAACACAAGTAACCTTTGTTTTTCGTACGTAAAAATATGGTAGTGGGACCAGTGATGGACAAGGAACAAACAAATTATAGAATCAGGTCTTATATCAGTGTTTAATTTATTTTCATAATTACAGTAATAAAATTGGGGCAAATTCTCTTAAACCCATAAAAGTATTTTATTTGAATAAAGTATTTTGAAAATATGTATTTTGCATTTAGTATTTTAAATACAAAATGAAAAACTATTTTGCACTTTGTATTTAAAATAAAAAATACGAAAAGTATTTGCATTTAGTATTTGAATACTTTTTATGAACTATTTTTACATCTCTGGTGTTAAAGTATCCTTATGCATATGGACCGGTGTGAAGTTAGCTGACTAAAGTTGGCTGACTAAGATAATCCAACCAAATAAAGAAGTCTACATAAAATAAGGTAAAATTAACCAGAAACAAGTTCTAATTTTAAAAAATAACATGAAATAAATATTTCATTCTAAGGCGCGAGCACCCTTATGTATAGAAATTAATTAGTTGCCGAATAATTTTTAAATTATTTTTTAATAAAATAACAATTTCACAAAATAAAAGCTATTATTACACTATTAGAAAATATTAAAAAACTCCAAAAAATTTTAGTCAGCTAACTTTTATCTTCACGTAAGGGATGGAAGTCCCTTTTCAATCTCTATGAATGTACCCTTATTTAATTTGTTTTTACATATTCTTTCAGTGATAAAAAGCTCAAGGTGAAATTTTAACTTTTATTTTGTGAAAATATTAAAAAAGTTAAAAATTTGTTACTTAGATAACTGATTTCTTCGCATAAGGGTTGCTCATCCGGTTTCAACCCCTTTGATTTGTATCTCATTTTACTCATATTTTAAAACTTATTCAGCTAATAAAAGCTCATAGTGTAATAATAGCTTATTTTGTGAAATTGTTATTCTATTAAAAAACAATTTAAAAATTATTCGGCAACTAATTAATTTCTTTACATAAGGGTGCACAAGCCTTAGAATGAAATATTTATTTCATGTTATTTTTGAAAATTAGTACTAGTTTCTGGTTAATTTTACCTTATTTTATGTAGACTTCTTTATTTGGTTGGATTATCTTAGTCAGCCAATGTGTTTATAAGTACCTAGTATCCGCCCGCGACTCCATAAGTATAAAAGAACGTCCTATAAAATACAATTCCTCGTACTTTCATCGTTCGAGGAATGCTTTATGAATATAACATGTTTATTCATAATGTTTTCCTTTCAGGTGTATAAAGGTAGCAGTGTCAAATCTTTTGCGAAAAATTGCAACTACTGCTAAATTTATTAACTACTGCTAAAGGATTTTTAGTTTCTATTTTGTTGCTCATTATTCAGGCTCATTTGAACATTGTTCAATGTAGCAACTTATTTTATTCAGCATTTTTTGGTCAAGTCATGTTAAAGCTAGCATTGAATTAGGAAAATTTTACTCTAACAACAAAAATTCGATTAGTCTTTTTTTTTTTTTTTTGGTACTACTTACTTGCAGCAACAAATTAGCAACAAAAAACGATATTTATTAATTACTAAAAATTTTATGCTAACTTTATATGAATTTGAAACTGTTACCTTTATACATCTTTTCCTTTCCTTCATCGATCGCTTTGAAAATTCTAATTTTTAAAATAGAAAGCTAATAAGTAAAAGAAAATAAATACACAATACAAATATATTAAATAAAATAACTCAATGTCTATTGTCTAGTCTAATACATTTTTCAATAAAAGCATTCTCGGAATTAAAAACAAACTTCCAATTCAATTCAAGGAAAAGTAGAGAAAACTGACTATTAAAAAATATTAAATATTACTTAGCCACTTAGTAATCGTTTTAAGTATTAAACATAAGAATTTATAAAGGGGTAATAAAACTAAACGAATCTTCCCCTAAACAAGCTGTTAAACGCGTTTATATGCAAATGTAATCCTGTTCAAGTAACGCCGTGTTTTGGGCATAATTTTAGTAAAACATTTTAATTTTGAAAGAAATAATCAGCACGTATAGAGAAAAGACAACAATAATATGCTTTAAACAAGAAACCGAGCAATACTTTGGGCTTGACACCCAAAAGCAAGTTTACAAATCGATTTAAGTAATAATATTAAAGACTTACACTTCTTTATGATAAATAATATGTATTATTTAAAAATACTCGTTACACTGCTGTTAAACTGTTGGAGCTGATCTTTTAATTGTCAAACAACAGTAGGAGTAATTTTAAAACAATCCAATAGAAGCTTAAAATAAACCAGCAACGTTATCAAGAATATTTGCATGCATTTAAAACGTTTGGTCTTTTGGTGAGAAACTTCTTATTTGGCACAAAACGTCATACTGTCACATCAAAGGTCAAAGCCATGGATTGATTCAATTAATATGTGTAAGAGAGAACTAATTATATGTTTAAGGCTGCGTTCTGGTCACATCCCTTCTAACAAGTTCCATCTTGTAGGGAAAAGTATTTCTCCCCTTTGTCCGGAATGCAACGTCATCGATGATGAATAAGCCGCTGAGGCTTAATTTATTTAATATTAATAATAGGTATAACGTAGGAGAATGTAATTCCTTACTCAATTTTCCTAATTCTGTTAAGTCAAGAACAATTTATAAATTGGTGGAGGGTATTTTTAAGACTAGAATTAATTTATAATATTTTTTCTTGTAAGTACTTATGTTAACAGTCTAACATGGTCGCAATAGCGACAAAGCTCATTTAAATAAAGATTAAAAAAAAAGGTCATGTTTAAGTTATTTTATTTGAATATGATTTAATACAGAGATTTCGCTCACAAAACTTAATAAAAGGGTTATTTCTATAGGGATTGGAATCCCTTCTCATCCCTGTCAAATAATTCTATTGAAATTACACGTGTTTGCGATATTTATTGAGTTTTTGGGTTGTTTAAAGGAAAGTAATTGCCATGATCTATATTGAATAATAGGTAAATATTAGATATTATTATGTGGTATATAACAATTAAATTATAATATGTCTATAATGACCATTTTAGGTGGTATTGTTAGCAACACTTTTGATAATGTTTTATCTGTCTGTAAACTTAGAGTACATTATAGAAATGAATGTAAGAAAAAAAGATATCCTTATTAAAATATATTTGACTTAATTTCACGGGACGGTTGCTAGATAGGTAGATTATAAAACTAATAGTTTTATTTTATTTTAATTGTATTTTATGCATACTAGAAACTCGATCATTTCTAGTATGCATAAGTATCAAATTCAGAGTATTTTCAAAATTTCAATTTTGGATATTTCAAGCTATTTCCAGTTGGTACACATAGCTTGTAATTGGCGGTATTGGCTTACACAAAACCCAATAATTACAGTGCAAATTTAATCAAAATTTTGCGGGAAATTTTCGCTTACGTTTATGTGTGTAGTAAATATCATTGTGGTTTATACAGACGATATAGCACAATGCATATTGATTTAATATTATATAAAAGAAAATAATAACCTAATTAGATTAAAGTTTTAGGAGTTCCAATTAGATTAGATTGGTCGCATACTAATAATTAGAGACCGGGTGCAACATACAAAGCTTGTTATATGCATGCAAATAGGCATGAAAAATGCTTGAAATATGCACGAAAATTGGCAGAATATGCGCAAATGATAAATTGTAGGATCTCCAAAATAAGAGACAATTAAGTTATCATTTTTTTATTTCAAAATCAGCATACAATGAGTAAAGTATTTTTGATAGGCAATAATAAGTACAGTAACATTACATGACATTAACATTATTTAAAATTTTTGTAAACGTAAACAATTTTACAAGGTTCAGCAGTAGACGGTGAGTGTTGTGATCTTTGTAAAATGGTCTCATGAATCTGCTATTTTGTCACAATCCCTAAGTGATTTTTAGTTATTACCTAACTAAAGTTTATGATATCCTATACATGTTATTGTTCGGTATTAGGCTTCAGGGCTCATATAAAACCGATAATTGTTAAAACAAGGCCCCGCACCGCACGAAAGAATCGTTGAGATTAAGAAAAGGAATAACTAACCAAATAGAAAAATGTATTTATTAGCTAAAAGTAATATAAGGATAATAAAAGTAATAAAGGATCAATAACCACAGTGGCAGGCCCTGTACCACACCTTCCTCTTCCCTTCAGTACCTTCCGCTCATGGCTGCGTCAGCTCACTCTAGACATGCACAATGCGAGATGGAGGAACACGGCAAACTGTCGGCAGTCTAAACAAGCTCTTCCTGCTCTGTCAAAGAGCTTATCCCGTAAACTGCTCAGTCTAAATCGCATTGATCTCCGTTTAATGGTGGGAGTAATGTCGGGACATTGCCCACTTAATAAATATCTATTTACTATAGGCATGACAGACAGCTCCATTTGCAGTGGATGCCTACAGGCAGAAGAGACGACCGCCCACGTTGTTCTGGAATGTGTGGGTGTCGCCACACAACGGGCACAAATCCTCAAAGACATGAGGTCGCTCCAAGAAGCCTATGAAGTTCCCAGGAAACTTCTGCGCTTCTGGAAGGAGCTGGGCTGGCTAATATAGCCAGTCATCCCTGCACGCACAATGGACCGAACGTGAGTCTAAGTGCGGAAACAGGAGCCCACATACAATACAATACCTAAAAGTATTTTAAAGGTCTTTATAATATATAAAACACATTTTAGAGGCTACAATACGAGGTCAGGGGTGACACGGTCTCGCTGCAACCTTTCCACAATCATTAATTATGCAGATATCGAAGAATACTCGAGTATGGAGGACACGAGATGAAAGGCATCGAGTTATAAGACCACATTAATAAGGTTCTGCTTGTAGCTAAAATACACGATCCTATTATTTCAAAAAATAACTTTATGTATTTTATCTACTTTGTAGGTCATCTGACATTCTTCTTTTTATTTTATGTCATTTCTAAAATAACAATTACATCAATAACGAGTCATCATTATTGTTATACACACATACACATGAAAGCATATTCAAATACGCACACACTCAGTGATACAAATATACACATACACTCATATACATTAACATATACAAATTACCATTTTTGTCTGTAGGTCTAAATATATTAATTCTTTAATCAGTTTTTTTTATTAATAGTAAGTTATTCTATATGAAATAAAATAAAAAAAATCATATTCTCATACATACAACATGACATACAATCTTTATGTTTCAGATAAATTTTTTTATTTTTTTAAGTATTTAGTTTTAAAAGCTATCGACAAACCGTTGTTTTTTTTAAATTTTTTTATGGTAGATAAGGTGGAAACAAGCAGATGGTCCACCAGATGGTAAGTGGCAACCATCGCCCATGGACATCGGCAAAAATAGAGTGCGCTGCATCCTCGAAGATAGAGTGGAGAGGGAGAATGAAGAAAACAATGCTGCGGTTTCAGCGGACCCTGAGCAAGAGCCCAGAGTTCACTAGATCCGCAGCATTAATGGGATGGGAGAGGGAAGGGGTAAGTCTGGCCCACATTCGGATCGACCGAAACGCGTCTATGACACTTGGCGGTCGGATTCGCAAGCCAGTCGGGGAACAGATCCCCTACCACCAAGGGGGCGCTTGGAGAGTATTCTAACCCGTCCCCTCACGGGCTGTGTAGTCTAGAAGAATATATAATATTTTAGTAATCAATTTTCCTTTCTTGGAAAAAAATGAAAATAATGTGTGAGTTGACCCGTTATTCAGCTGACACTAATTTGAAGTGACTTCAATTTCAAATCAGTGGTGTTTCAGTTTTTAAAAAATGTGAATTTTTTGTGCTAATTCTGATAATATGAAATACTTGCTGACTAGTGTATTACACTACAGATAAAAGTTTTATCACAAAATGTTTTAGCGTTTCTCACCTTTTAAACCTTTCTTGGACTTTCACACATATTTCAATTCAGTTACTAACAAACGTCAATACATTTTACCTATATATAAAGACTATTATACCCACTAAATATCCCACCCCTCTTTTACTCCTCTAGAGGTTTAATTCACAAAAAGGGATATCGACAATAAAAAATATTAATAACTTATAATCCAAATACAAAATTTTATTAAAATAAATTTGAAAATCAGAGAACTTTAATATTAACTTTGCACCCCCCTTTTACCCAAGGGATGACTTTCAAAAAAATATTTTACACGTGTTTCATGACTTTTAATGAAGAATCTTCATACTGATTACCCCCTTATCGGGTGAATACCGCTTCGGTTCTGCTCGGGTAGAATTTACAACGTGTATTTAGTTTTAATTTCACATTTTAATTGTTACATAACTATATTTTGAATTTAAATTTATATACGACTAATTTTTTTTCATCAAGTTCTACTTTATCTCTGTATAATATTTCACGAAAATCGGTTCAGTGATTTAAGCCTGATTGTGTAATAGACAGACAGATGCAATCTTATCGTCAATAGATGGCGTAAGTAGTATACTAAGTCGCACTTTCGTGTATATTGAAATATAGCCATCATTACGACTTCCTTCAATGGCTCACTGCTGAGCCGGGTCTCCTCCTCAGAATGAGGAGGGTATTAGACCATAGTCTACCACGCTGGCTCAGTGCGGGTTGGTAGGTTTCCTCACGATGCTTTTCCTTCACCGTTAAAGCAACTGATATTTAATCGCTGCGAAGTTATTAGTTAGGATATTTCCTGTCATTTTCAGTTTATGTCAACTATCAAAATTCCACCCTAGCCTTTCAAATCTATCTTTTAATATGAAATATATAATAATCTATCATTTTATAATTCGTAAGGTCAAACGCTGATGCCTGTCCGAATTTCAACTGAGTTGAAAATTATGCCAATCCGAGAACGGATGTCGAGCAGTGCCTGGAGAATATTAATATAAACCTTGGCCCTTAACGTCACAAATTGGATTTGTAGAAATCAAATTTATTAGGAAATATTTTATCTTATTAGGTATTGCGATTTACGAGAAACATTTTGTTAAATTCTTTAAAAAGATTTCACTATTTAATTTAAATTGATAATCAATCAATCAATCAATCAAAATACTTTATTGCCCAAAAGAAAGTACATAAGAAAGAGATTAAATTAACAGACATATGCAATGGCTTATCACTTAAAGTGATCTCTTCCAGGCAACCACGTTTAATGCAATAGAATAAAACGTGATACCATAGGGTAAATGCTAGTGCTAAAAGTATTTACTTTTTATGTATGTACATATACATAGATACAAATAAATTAATAATCCTTCACAATGGCTCCAGTATCACGATCCCATACCACTTGCACAGCCATAATGTTCACTAGGCGAGATCTCTTTGAGAACTGACCCAAATCAAAATAGAGATTATTTAAATACTGTCTAGTGTCTACACGTGGGTATACTTGGATATCTATATCTATACTATTATATAAAGAGGAAAGATTTGATTGTTTGTATGTTTATTTGTTGCGAAAAGTACTGAACCGATTTTGAAAATTCTTTCACCGTTAGGAAGCTACAACCTTTCCGGGTAACACAGGCTATCTGGTATTGCCATTAATACTCTGATTAAAAAGATATGGCCATTTAAGTGCCATAAGGTGGTCAATTTGTAAATTGTAGAGTTTTTCAGAAACTAAAAATCCGATTTAAAAATTTTTTTCACTGATGGAAAACTACACTATTCGTGAGTGACAAAGGTGATTTAGTGTTGCCATATACATTTTTTAAATAATTGAATATGGCGATTTTGTTGTTACAAATCCGATTTAAAAAATTCTTTCACTGAGAAAAAATTATAGTATTTCCGTCTCTTCCTCTTAAATACTATCATTATCTCTCATCCTCTCTCTTTAATTTTTATCTTCATCTGTTCAGAATGATCAGTCTCTTTTCACTTTCTTTCGTTCGATTATCTCTCGCTCCTCCTCTTTTATTATCTGTCGCTTTTCTTTTCTTTGTCTTTCTATCATTTTTCTTTTTATAATTTTTTCTTACTCTCTTTTTTTTCAAATAATGAATTACAAAGTGACAATTTAGGGACATTAATTATAATATTGCTATAAATACCCGGAGCGAAGCGAGAGCGGGCCGCTCGTAATAAAAAAAAAGGTACTAACTACTAACGAATACTAAGTTAACTGTACTGAAACTTACTTGGTAATTAGTCATTTTAAAGCTTTGTAGAACTGTGACACTCACGTATTGCTATGGTAACTTAGTACTGGCTGAGGAAGACCGCCGAATGTGGTTGAAACTGTAGTACCAGTACTAATTGCCACGTATGTAAGTTTCTATATTAAAAACTTTATGGTGAGGTTACTTATAAAGTTTGTGGTTGGTCAATATTTTTTTTTCAGCATATAATAGTAGTCTAAGTTCTAAACGGTCCCATTTACCTTTATATCAAAATTCATTAAAATTGGTTCAGTAGATCAATCGTGAATTTTCAATTCCAGCAACGCAACAGCAATTTCTTTTTATATTCCAGATAATCTCATACTCTTGTATTTTATAATAATTTATTCTTAACTAGCAACTCGACACGGCTTCACACGGTTTCTCCACTATAACATGCTCGTATTTTACACACAAACCATCCTTTTGAATCACACTATCTATTGGTGAAAAGAACATTAAAATACGTTGCATAGTTCAAAAGATCTAAGCAAACAGACAGCGGGAAGCGACTTTGTTTTATAGAAGGATATATAGGAGTCAAAAAAATTAAAAGTAAAATTTTACGTCAATTCGTAGTAGCATTAGGTTTTGGTGTTCTGCCAGTAGCAAGTTGTGCGATTCTCGTTTTGCTCACTCTGCTTGTACTTGTTTTCTAAAAATAAACAATTTTTTGCTGAAAATCGTTTTGATTCGAATTCTTTTACCTATATATAAATTTAAATATTAATCTAAAGCTTATTCTTCTGATACTAGGACTGTGGGTTTCCTGGCCATTTTAGATGGTGCAAAAATCCGTAATTTTTAATACAATGTCAGTGTGTTACCATGGTCAAGATTATTGTCAATATATTTTGGCAGAAAATAGTAAACGATAATCGAATAATCGATACGTCATCGTCGTCTATAGCGCTGGAGTAGGGTAAGAGTCACTTCCGTCATTTTAACAGTCTCGACTCTTAATATATCGTCGGATTGCAGTCTTAGTCTAGCACGCACTTTCAAGTAGTGAAATAGCCTCTGGATAGTGTTAGTGAAAGCGTTGTGTGTGATAACTAATTGCCACAACGATAGGTTAGGTTTATGATCCCCTTATTTTGCTCCGACATATTAATATTGTTAGATAGCTCTCGGGTTAGAAATGAGCTAATAGTCTTCAAACGGCTGAGAAACATCTCCATTAAATTATCTTTTAAACAAATATAGCTGCATCAGAATCGGTCCATCATCTTGGGCGCTATGATGGCACAGAAGACATGTAGATACACACGTTAAACTAAGTATAATCTTTCAAAAGAATATTTGCATCATATCATAAAGAAGATTCACATAATATTTATTTTTCGCTGGAAATTGTAAGCTCCTTATAAGCGATGTTGAAATTACGTAAGCCCCACTGGAGTATTTCGCTGAAACGTATAGAATATCATGCAAATTGCAACTCCACTAATTGCCGATGATAACATTGATGTAGAATCCTCCTCTTGGAATGTTTAAATTTGTAATTTAGTGATTAAATTATAGAGCATTGTCGACCTGCCCTGGTTTCATACGGTTTTTATACTATAATCTGCATGTCTTATACATACAAACCTTCATCTTGTATCACGCCAAATTTATTAACAGTCAGGGAACTTTATATATATATAGCTAAAAGGAGGAATAGATCTATAATTCCAATAGAAAAAACTCAAACCACGTTTGCTAGTCGACAACATCATTTTATATCTCGTGAAATTTATAATCAAATTAACAAAAAACTGAATATTTATATATTGAGGCACACACACGCACATGCACACACACACACATTGAACATTTACAGCCACACTCAGAAACGTCAAATAATTACTTAAGTCGCTCGCTCTAATGGTTACTTAAATTATTTAGCTCCCCTTAATGGCAATCAAATTAAGTCTAGCAAAACCTTCAATTAACCTCTTTAATGAGAGGTTTGACAATCTAGAAATTTGAAAAAATGTCGGACTTTTATTTAAATTGACAATTTGAAATTCTAAACTTATTTGTTTATGACACATTATTTAGAATGTCGTCATAGGAATAAAAAAAATCTATATTACATTTAAAAGGTAATATCAATTTTTTCCATCTTTTTTTTCCAAAAAACTAACAGTAAAACAATTAATTTATGGATAAAACATTTAATTATGTTTTTTAAATGACTTTAAAATAAGTTTTTGAAAATTAAAAAGCCACGTTTTTTAGTTTGGCCACACCAAAGCACTATACGGATACTTAAATTTGTCATTAACTTTGTAACGATTAAATTTTGTCTCTGGGATGTTTTTACAATTAACAAATTTAATGAGAATTTGTTATGTAACCATTAGTCCTACATTAATGAGTGTCTATGAGTGTGGCAGTTAGTATTTCATTGAAAAGATAGTTGACAGAATCAGGGCAAGTTTCATACATTGATTTGTACGGAATATTTTGAGAGCGATTAATTATTTCCATTGCTTAGATTATACTCTAGGGATCCTGGTAATATGAATAATATATTTTTAACAGATGGCAAACATAAAATATTCTAAGGTAAAAATAATGGACTTCTGACATTTTCTCTTGCCATATTTAGTATTTAAAAAAATAAAAACGACAACTGTCAAAGTGACACTTGCATCTGTCAATAAGTCAATACTCAAACTGTTAATTGACTAGTTTTATTTATAATCTTTGAGTTTTATATCTTTGATTTTATAAAAAACAAATAATAAGGACATAAAGCTTTACGAAATATTGGTAAATGTAAGACAAATATTAATAATAAAATAAAATTATCGTACAGCAATATAAATTATCGTATTAATCCATTTATTATCGTAAAATTAAGCTCTGACAGTTTAGTAAAACACATATAATGACAAATGACATTTATAGCAATCTATTTCGTTCAGAAATAGTCAATAGTTTTAAAATTTTTACTTTTATTGATTCCCATGTTCTAAAAATATTCTGAGTGTTAGAGCTTATTATTTAGGCCTCAAAAAGCAGTTCTAAAGTTATTTCAATTTCTCATATCTTTTAGTACAAATTCTGCCATGATTCTTTGTTTACTACGTCTACAAGTTAGTTATTACATGTACGTCTTACATGTCCCATGTGTGTGACGACTTTTGGAAGAGCGAGATTTCCCAACACAAGTAATATAATGCTTACAGGGAGGTCTGATAAATGTTGATGATATGTATACTACATGGAAACGAATTAAAATTTTATTTTATTTTATTTTATCTATCGGTGAAAACCACATTAAAATCCGTTGCGTAGTGTAACCTAGCATATAGACAACGAGGAGCGACATTTTTTATACTATGTAAAGATCAAGAATGATTTTGTTTTTTTTTTTCCCTCTTTATTTAAGGAGTGACATTCGAACAAAGAACATAAAGAAATTTTATCATTACAAAAAAACCTTAATCTAAAACTTATTTTGTGAAGTTCATCTTCGTGAGAGACATTTTCCGGCCAGCCGCAACAATGCCTTGGCCTCCTCAGACAAAGGATAGGCCAGTGCAAAGTTACACCCACCCAATTCCCGTAATATTGGGAATTGAGAAAATATTTCCCATCTTACTGATTCGTTCTGAATGCACTCAAATAAAATGTGGTATGTATCTTCCACCATGTCGCACGCAGAACAATTAGGGGACGGAACTTTGCCCATCCAGTACGAATCCTCATCATATCCACTGACATTCTCCTATAAAAGGAACAGTTGCTTATCCAAGATGTTACAGGTTCTGATTGTATTGTGCGATACCAAATACCCTTCTCTCTAGAGCGTAGATCAAAATTCTCCACAACTCAGTACATTACTGTAGAAAGGTCTAACTGTTAGTATGATGCCTTCGTAAATAGCCTCATTTGCCAATCTGTCGACTTTATCATTTCCACTAATCATAACATGCGATGATTTTGTTATTAAATCAATCTGCATTTTAGACTAAGAAATCCCACATTACTTGCCTTTGTACAATTAGAAAAATATTATATAAAGAAGCATACTTTAATTAGATTATGAAATTTTTCCTACTATGAACAAAATAGAAAATGTACTGCAATTAACTTTTTATAGCTGAACTAAATTCTAGGCTAAGAAATTTTCAGATTTTTACTTCAACACTCGTTTGTACTTCATACAAGAAAGATTTAGTAAAGCGTATTGTAATTATGGTAATTGGTAACATTTTTGGATTTTTCAAATATTTACTCAGGGTCGGCCATGTCTATAAATGTGGGAGGTGGAGGGTCAAAATGACACTTTGAGGGAAGCGGCTGCTCAACAATTGCTCAATCTACAATACCTTCAATATGTAATCTTCTAACTTTTTTATGGTCTACTTCTCAGGAGCCTGCACTGACTAATATAAGCGCTTATGTGTATTTTGCACGACGGCGCAGAAAATGCTAGAAATTTAGTGCTAAACCTGTGTTTTTAAGTCATGACTGATCAGACAATATTAACATGTAGTCTAGATGGGAGCCAAGCAGTGCCTGGGGTGTGAGAGCCAGGAGCAATAACCTAGCACCACGACAACAAACAACTCAACTCTATTTGTTTTTGCCTCACTACTTTAATATGTACTGCGTGATATCACTTGATAGACTAGATCAATCCTATCGGAACGATAGATATATATTGTATAATCGAAAGAAGATAAATGAACTACCCGCGAATACTAATTTATAAACGGTGTTGCTAATAGTAAGATTTAAGACAGCCATATATAATCAAAACTAATTTTTAAAGCTAAACCGCGTTTTAAGGCGTATATCACTACTGTATAAAGCAAAGTTCTGTCTGTCTGTATATCCCTATATATGCTTATGATGCGGTTTTTTTTAATAGATATAGTCATTCAAGAGGAAAGTTTGTATATATAATACATATATATTATAGTAGAGAAACATTCATAAGTTTAGAGGTTTCTAATGAGAAGTCGTAAATGAACACATTTTTTTGTGCTTACTTTGCAAACGCTGGATGAACCCTACGAGATAGATCAAAATAATGTACTACATTATTGTACACCTTAAAAAGGTCTACAAAAAAGTCCCCGATGGTATATGTCTATCTCTTAGGGATAAACCACAATAACCATTTTTTATCCTTTACTTTTTACGAGAAATAATGGCTTATTTACAAAGCGATTTTAAACAATACAGCATTAATCCTTATCCAATTAGATACTTTAAATACATTGTTTGTTTTATATCGATCAATAAGGCCCTTTACAGCATGTAATTTAAATAAATATTTTCGAAGATATTATACAGGTTTAAAATGCAGGGACATAGCGGTCGCGCGGCGCGTGCATATGAAAACATATTTGTATAAAGCCATTGCGTATTATATTTAGTATCAGTAAAGCATTCGTACGAAGCCGGGGCGGGTCGATAGTCTATACTAATATTATAAAGAAGTAAGATTTGTATTTTTGTATGTAACGAATAAACATAAAAACTACTGGACCGATTTCAAAAATTCTTTCACCATTAGGAAGCTACATTATCCCTGAGTAACATAGGCTATATTTTTTATAAGAAAAAATTAGAGATCCTTAGGAAATCTCACGAAAACCAACCCAAGGTGCCAAAAAATTTGCCATAAAATATCTTTCATCGCATGCGCTGCAAAAAGTATTGATGATAGAACATAAAAATGTTCTACAATATTATAGAACGTATCAATATCTACAAAAAAGTCCGCGAGGCAATATGTCCAACTATTATAGTTACGTCACTATAACTACTTTTTTACATTTTAAAAGTTGATAAAAATACCTATCAAAATCAGACCATGTTTTCTATAACTTTATATTAATCCTTATCCAAATAAATTATTTCGTATTCAAGACTATTTCAATACCTGTAAATTATTTTTTGAATTATTAAAATCGGACTTTCCATTCAAAAGATATTATGAAATTAAAAATATCAATATAAACAAAAAATACACGCCGACGCGACGGGCCAGTATAGCGCAGCGAGTAAAGCGGCAAGTGAGTGGGCACTGAAATGCGGGAGGGACAATATATTTTTAAAAATAATATTCCACCCGCGCGAAGCCGGGATGGGCCGCTAGTATAGTATAAAACAAAATCGCTTTTAGCTGTCTGTACGCTTAGATTTTTAATCTTAGCAACAGATTTTAATGCGGTTATCACCAATTCACAGTGATCCAAGAGTATGGTTTATATGTATAATACATACATATATACCTAACTAGGGGCCCGTCCCGGCTTCGCACGGGTAATTTTTTTTTAACATTTTGGCTCCCGCATTCCGTCGCTCCCTCTATCGCCGCGTTACTCGCTGCGCTGCGAGGCACCCACACCGCGCCGGCGGCCCGTCTGGGATTATTTTTTATTTATCTTGATATTTTTATTTTGTAATATCTTTTGACTGGAATGTCCAATTTCAATAATTCAAAAAGTAATTAACAGGTATTGAAACAGTCTTGAATATGATATAATTTATTTGGATAAGGATTAATACAAAGGTATGGAAAACATGGTCTGATTTTGATAGGCATTTTTATTAACTTTTAAAATATAAAAAAAGTAGTTATAGTGACATAACTATAATAGTTGGACATATGGTCTCGCGGAGTTTTTTGTAGATATTGATACGTTCTATAATATTCTATAACATTTTTTTGTTCTATCATCAATACTTTTCGCAGCGCATGCGATGAAAGATATTTTATGGCTATTTTTTTTGCACCTTGGGTTGGTTTTAGTGAGATTTTCTGGGGATCTCTAATTTTTTCTTGTAATAAATATAGCCTATGTTACTCAGGGATAATGTAGCTTTCTAATGGTGAAAGAATTTTTGAAATCGGTCCAGTAGTTTTTGTGTTTATTCGTTACATACAAAAATACAAATCTTACTTCTTTATAATATTAGTATAGATATAGATAGAGAAACTGTACAAGCCGGGGCGGGTTGCGAAAGTTATTATAAAAATCTTATATGTATGTAAGGTAAGACAGCCGACCTAGTTGAAGTAGAGAGTAGCAGTGAAGGCGATTGATTGAACGGAATATTGGCTGCCTCCGCCGACTGCTAACGAGGTCACATCCTGTGAACCGTGCTCCGTTCATCTGGATCTGGATATATTAATAAAATATTCTAGTATTCACTGTTATACATTGTTTCGGCGTCAAAAGTATGTGTTTTAATTTAACCATGACTATGGGAGCCATACTACGCAGTAATACTCAAACGACAATATTAACATGATCTAGATGGAAGCCGTGCAGTGGCTGGGGCTTGAGTCTCAGGAGCAGGTTTTATAACAATAAAATCTCACCTGCATCGCGTGACCTCTCGTTAAATATTAAAATAATAAAGTACATATATACATATACTTTAATATGTACTGACACCACTTGACAGACTAACTCAATCTTATCGAAAAAATAAAATTAACTACCCACGAATACTAATTTACAAACAGTGTTGCTAACTTTACAATCAATATAGAGTGGGCAGATTGTGAATTTCTATTTTCTGTATAATTAGTAATAACTTATATGAATTGTCATACAGACAAGCCCACAATATATTTTGTAGAAAATAAATTCTATAAAGATCATTTTTTCATAAAGACAACTATTTTAGTCCAATTTGGAGTAGCCTTAACTGAAAGAATTATTTATTTACTAGTCGACCGCGTGATACTCAGCTCCTATTGGTCTTAGCGTGATGATATATAACCTTCCTTAATAAATGGGCTATCTAACACTAAAAAAATTTTTCAAATCGGATCAGTAGTTCCTGAGATTAGCGCGTTCAAGGAAACAATCAAACAAAGAAACAATAAACTCTTTAGTTATATATTATATATTAGTATATAGATTTATTGATAATTATTTGCAGATTGGTACAGAGAGGTTTTATAATAATAATTAGTAACACAATCCGCCACATAGTGGCATGCCAAAGAAAACAAAATTACATAAAATTAAAGATTATTAATTTAATTTATAACCATAATATATACTTGTCAGAACAGAGAGGGCCGATTTAAATGAATGAAGTTATCGAATATAATGGAGAAGGCCGTATTTGAATGAATGAATGAATTAATCAAATATCACGATTCTGTAGTTTTTGAACAGGAACTAAGGCAATGCCTTGGATTTGTGACCAAGGTTTAAGGAGCTCCTTTATGTAATTACGACACTCGCCTCCACTGCCCGGTCTCACAGTCCCCGCTAGCAAGCGGGAGGTTATGTGGGGCTCTCCTTGATGCCGCCCGCCATTGGGCTAGCGGCGTTCAAGGCATACCCACTAAAACCAGCGGTACCCTCCTCCGCCTACGTGAGACGCCACGGGAACGCTTTCGCAAACCACCGTGACGCCTCGGCGGTCAGCCCGATCCACGCGGGCCGGCATTCTCAGAGGGGCTCCCAGGGTACTAGGAGTGGCTCCCCTCCGGAGCGGCTGCTCTCTTACCTTGACGGGGGGGCTTGCAGTTCTTGCCCCCCATTCTATGGCCCGACGGCTTGCCTGCATCCTCGCAGATTGCGCAGCGCATTGCGCCTTTGCAGAGAGCCGCCTTGTGCCCCTCTTGGCCGCACCGGTAGCACAAGTCTGCTCGGTTCTTCGGCGAAGGGCAGAGGACTTTAGTATGACCTAGGCCCATGCACTTATAGCAGCGCATGGGTAGGTCATCCAGTACCTGCAGCCGGGCGGAACTCCAGCCGACCAGGATCCTCCCCGCCCTGGACAGCACCTTTGCAGCGTCCACGGGGCAGGAGATTCGAACCCCCTTCATACCTGCGCGGCCGGTCCACAACTCACCGACGCGCACCGCCTCCGCAGCACAGCCGCTCGCTCGCACGACCGCGGCAACCACCTTCTCTTTGGTGGCCGAGTCGTCGAGCCCGTCCACCCGGAGATTCACGGCCTTGGTTGGCCGTGCTACCTGCGCCAGGCCGTCCAGCACGATGCGCATTCTCTCCGCCAAGGTCTCCGCCTGCTCGGGTGTCTGCCCCTTCGGCAACTCCAGCACCCGAGGTCCCGGTCTTGGCCTGGCGGATCCTCATACCGGCGCCTATACCCAGCTCCGCGAGGTCAATACTCATCTCCGCTTTCTCCAAGATATTGGCATAGGTGATTCCCTTCTCTGTCACCTCGGGCAGGAGCCGCACGACGACAGCTGACGTGCGAGGAGCCACGAGCCTCTTCTTGGGTTTAGCGGAGACTTTCTTCAGTTTAGGCGCCGCGGCCGACGCCACCTTCTGAGGCGGGGGGTTTTTCGCCCTCCTGCGACCACGCCGTGCGACCGTCGCCCAGCTATCACCTTCATGCTCCGCTGAAGGCACACTCGCCGGCACAGCCTGTGCCGGTTCCACCGTAGTCGGCGGAGCCTCCAGTGCGGTGACCGCCGCTTGCTGGGGGCTCTTCTTTTTCCCCCTCTTTTGAAGAGGGGCTGCTGGGGCACGGTCGGGCTGGGATGCTACGGATGTGGGCGCAGCTGACGGAGCAAGCACCGCCTGCCTCCTTCCATCAACCGCGAGTGGCGGTTGTGTGTTCGCCGTCATGAACAGCCGTTCCTCGATCCTGGACAGACGAGTTTCCAGCATCGTTTTGAGCTCCTCTGCCGCGTTTGCCACCACGCCGGGCGACGAGGGTGCGGCTTGTTTGGGGGAACTCTTAGCCCCCATCTCCTCAAAATCCCTCCTGTACGCCAGGGACTCGGCTTTCACGTTCTCGAGCTCCCTGCGTAGGCGAGCGTTGTCGACCCGAAGTCGACGAACCTCTTCCACTTCTGTTCTGTCCGCCAGCGCATCCACAATCTCCCTCAAATTGCTGGCGGACTCCTTCAGGAGCTTAACATACGTCCCCTTGAGGTTCCCAGACTTTTGAGCCAGCTCTATTATTTTGGATGCGCTCCGTCCGGCATCCGCTCGCAGCTCGTCCGCGTTCTTCAGGGTCGGATCTCTCCTGTCCACTTCTGACGCAATGTCCGAGTCGCTAGGGCCCTTTGCCGCCGCTGGAGTTGGCCTGCGGAGGGTCCTAGCCCGAAGCGTGCGCTCAAAGGCTTCCTCTACTAAGTCGCACTTTGAGGCCGCTTTAACTTCGGTTTCGGTCTCTGAGTCCGAGGATACAAGAGGCACCTGGGGTTGGCGGCTTCTTGTACCTATTCTGACGCCCTGCGCTCCAGACTTGTCCGACTTGCCACCCGCAGTATTGCGGGGTCAACCGCTGCAGCCAGTGCTGCTTCGTTCTTAGAACCCGACATGGGATTCGCTATCGCAAAACACGCCGTAAAAAAAAATACCTAGTGTGCCCCGCTCTACCTACAACCCAAAGGGGAGGGAGCTGGGGAAGGAAGACCTTTGCGTTATTGCACACACTGAGGATACTGCACAAGCACACTTCAGCCACCCGCCTGTCACTCCGTTACGGTGGTCAGGACGGGGCCCAGGGGAAACGACGAGGACGTATATGCTTCTGAACCCCCAACCTAATGCTAACCTAACCTAACATAAACCTAACCTAATGCTAACCTAACCTAACCTAAACCTAACCTAAGGTTGTGTTAACACACCTAAATACAATGTAGGGACTCATAATAAATAAGACGTAAGAACTCACCTGATCCTTAGTCCGATTTACTATTTTGTTACACTTCAACTCCAGGTAATGTTCACTCAAAGAGACTCGTCGAGAGACTAAAGTGTACTGAGTCAGTCGGGGAATATAAAGGGACTAGACAATGGTAGCAATGCCCTTCCACTAGTGGGGAGAAGTAAATCAACAAAACGGAAATAGGGCGCTGGCATTCCGATTAATCGATAATCGTTTCCTCATTTGAGGCTGTCAAAAGTCTTTGAATATAAAAATCGCGACGGAAGTGACAATTAATTTTCTTAATCATTATCCTACTCTAATTATAGCCCGACACGGCCTTCACTATTATCCTACCCCAACTATACCCCGACAAACTAATTCAGTCATTAATAATAAATAATTACTTTAAATTCTCTACAAGGAATCAGTTAGGTAGTACTGGGCCGAGTACTAACGTTTTTTAAGCAAGAATTAAGTTATCTGCCAACGAATTTGGAAGTTTATTATATTTATATTTGTGGTGCCACATTAAAAAAGCTTTTGGCAAACAGTGCCGTGTTATGCCTTAAATAGCTTAATTTGCTTTCCATTCGTTCATTTTCTGAAAATGTAAACAATTATGAGTTTCTTTTTATAAACATCAATACTTCCAATATGTATAAACACGGGCATGTGAGTATTTTAAAATTGTCAAAATGCAGTTTGCACGAATCAGGGGATTTTAAGTGGCCCTTATACATTTTTTCTGACATTTAAATACTCTTTCCCTATCCGTGGAGTTGCCCCATAATATTATGTCAAACCGTATACTTGAAGTCACGTATGCAATAAACGTTGTTATAGCAGCTGCTTCGTTGACTACTTTAGAAAGCATATATAATGCAAAAGAAAGAGTTGTCGATAGTGATACCTAAAAATTTCATGCTACTAGTTTCGTGTATCCTTTTACCTTGGCAATATATGTCAATACCTTTTTTATTATCACGTTTATTTGTAGATGTCATAATTTTTGTTTTGTCAAAATTTATAATCAAATGATTACATGTCAACCAGTTAATTATATATATTAATGTATTATTTATGTTATCTAAAAATAAGATTCGGTTATCACAGTTAAAAATTACTGTACTGTCGTCCGCAAACAATACCATTTGAATTTGTGATCTTAGGGAAGTCATTAATATACGCGTTAAACATTAACGGCCCTTGTATACTCCCTTGCGGAACACCAGTTTTTAACAATTCTGAGTCAGACTTATATGATAATAGTCCGTTTCGATAATTTGTTGTCTGTCCGTCAAAAAAGATTTTATTAATGATAAAAAATTACCTCTTATACCATAAATAGTTTCTTGAGTAGCATTTGATGATCTCGAGAGATCCATATAAAGCGCACAGATGCAAAAAAAAGGTTCATTAGTAATTCTTATCTATTGATGGTAAGTCGACAACACTGTTGATAACCTTTTAATATGTTCCAAGCCTGTTTATAACCTCTGTTTCGATATACTTGAGCCAATTGTCAAATGGAGCTCACCTGGTGACCATTATGGCTATGCAGTGGTGGGGCGTCATGATGCTGAGTCTCCATTATTAAAGTTTGGAGTAAGTGTTTAATATTGGTTACTCTGTGTTCCGTTTCAAGTGCGTATTATTATTGTCATATAGGAGTTTCAACTTGCTATCTGAACTGCTATTAAAACAAAACTCCAACGCGAAGTTTAACCTTGTATTTATGCCGCACCCGTTGAATACATTTTATCGAACCTTTTCTCAGATATAGTCTACGGAAATAGAAATAAAGATACTATTTTATTGCTTATTCTTTTGTATTCACGAGAAATTTACTTATACGTTAGCTGTTATCTTTGTATGAGAGGGTTTCTTGAATTTGATCGTAACCTACAGACGAAAATATACATCAGATACGGGAGAAATACTTAGGTCAAAAAACTTCTTTTTTCTCTCTAGTTACTATCAAAGTATTGTAATGTTCAAGATGATGAAAATAATTTTGGTAAAGTTTAGGCTCTTAATATTAATATTATTTTTTTTTTATTTCCAATTTAAATAACACGATAATTTTTTATTTACAAATTTTTGGGTGTTGGAAATTTGACGATTTTCTAAATGCTCGAATATCATTTTCGCTAAGTCGACTCCTTTCAAAGTTATTCACGGTTAAAGTTCATTTTATCACATAATAATGGTTCAAAAACATAAATGTCATAAAAAGAATAAGTTACTATTTATGAAGTTCCTGTCAAAACTGTATTGCCTAATGTATTGATTAAACTAATTAGTATATGTATGTATTTATGTATCTACGTATGTATATATGTATGTGTATGTATATATATGTCGGAGGTGTGAGTTAGGTTCAGGTTAGGTTAGCCTTATGTTAGGTTAGGTTAATGTTAGTCTAATCTTAGGTTTAGACGGTGAAACTAAGCAGTGGAGGCGAGTGTTGTGATCACTTAAAGAACGTCCTTAAGCCTACACCTTGGTCATAAGTCCAAGGTACTGCTTGGGTTCCTGTCATAATAGTTCTTGTCAGAATAGTACTTGATAGTAATGTTTAGTTATATCCTGCCCGTGTTGCGCCCGTATAGCTTTTGAGATAGGCCATCCATCTATATCCTTTTTTATTTTAGTTTCCGACATATATATATGTACGTATATTGTATGACATATTTATATGTGAATATGTAAAACTGCACAAACACGAGCTGTCGTAGGCAAACTGTAACACAGGTGACCTCCGAAATTCAGTTTTTTGGAAACATGGCCTCCAGTAATTGACTGAGAGGCTCCACCTTTTTGAAGTGCCACTGAATGAATCTACACTCATAATCATCTAATAATCATATATACTGATTATAAATGATTCAATAAAATTAAAATAATTTACTTTATATAATAAGTGTAATGTATATATTAGTGGTTACTTTGAATAAATGTTTCTTTCTTTTCTTTCTTTTTTTGGCCCAACCTACTGAACAACAAAGGCAAAATTGTACTTAAATTTTAGAGACGAAATAGTGCTTGGGGCTTATGACCCTGGAGCAGTTTTACAACAAACATACAAATGTCTCAGCGACTAAACTAAATTATAGAAGATGTTACGTGATCCTCAATTACCATTCCACATTAAATTACGTAACATTTAGACAATGTTAGCTGTATGAAATCACTTGTTATACAGTAACAGTCTTATCGTGATAGAAGTTATATACGATAAAGATCTACATTAATATTATAAGGTTGAAGAGTTTGTTTGTTTGGTTGAACACCCTTATCTCAGGAGCTACTGCTTCGAATTAATATTTTTTTTTAGTGTTGGGTAGAGCTTTTATTGAGGAAGCCTATATAATATACGCTACGACCCATAGGAGCAGAGTATCAATGAAAAAGGCTTTGCGTTTCCGTTACATATAAACGGCGATAAAACAAAAAAATTTCAGCTCTTTTAGAATTGTATCTCTAACCTTCTGTCTTTCTCGGTTTTAGATTCTACAATAAAAAAAACACATCCAAGTATAATATTAAAAAGTAATTGAAACAATATTAAATATCTCAGGCGAAGATTAAGCGACACATATCGTATTAATACGAGTATACTCTGCAAAAGTTATTAGCTTTCGAGCGTAGATTATAAAGGATTTCATTTTAATGAAAATCCTTTTGCGACTAGCTTTATATAAGAGGATCTATTATTGTACAGACATATGTTAGTTCTGAGTTTTAGTATACACACAGACCTACAGTATCACTGATTGTTGAATAGAATACCTATATAAAGACATTGTTTTATACTATGTAGTGAAGAATATATATGTCGGGGACTTTAAATGATGTGAAAGGAAATAGAAGGAGGAAGATGGGGAATATTGGGGAACATTAAAAGGGGGTGATGGTATTGAATGGAATATTGGGTAAACGCAACGTAGATACTTCTACTGAACCGATAAATGATCAAATATGATTTCTAACAATTACGAGAGAAACCTAAGCAGTGCCTTGGACTTGTGACCAAGGTGTAGGCTTAAGGACGTCCTTTAAGTGATCACGACACTCGCCTCCACTGCTCAGGCTCTCTGTTTAAACCCAAGGTTAAACGCACATAAACCGAATCAAACACAAGGCTAACCTAACCTAAGGCTAACCTAACCTAACATTGTGTTTACTTAACCACGTGGCAATTACATTGTAAGGACTTACGTGACCTTAGTTGGACAGCACTTCCACACTACACTGCACTTGACACTATCACTATCACTACTTAGATGATGTTCACTTCTTGAGAGACCGCGCACGACTAAGACTTCAGTTAGACTGTCGATCGCATATAAAAGGTCGAGGGTAGAGACTGTCAAAACAACGGAAGTGACTACTACCCCACTCCAACGCCATAGACAACGATAACGATTCGATTAATCGATAATCTTTTACTACGCTCCGACATATATATAAATAGTAAGGAAACACTGATAATTTTAGAGGTTTCTAATGCGATGTCGTAAATTAACACATTTTTTGCACTTACACTGCAAACGCTGGTTTAACTCTACGAGATAGATCAAAATAATGTACTACAGTATTGTACACCTTAAAAAGGTCTACAAAAAAGTTCGGGATGGTATATGTCTATCTCTTCGGGATAACCCACAATAACCATTTTTATCCTTTAGTTTTTACGAGAAATAATGGCTTATTACGAAGCGATTTTAAACAATACAACATTAATCCTTATCCAGTTAGGTACCTTAAATACATTGTGCATTTAATATAGATCAATATGGCCCTTTACATCATGTTATTTAAATGAATATTTTCGAAGATATTACAGATTTAAAATACATAGCGGTCGTGCGGCGCGTGCATATGAAAACATGTTTGTATTGTCGATTGACAAAAAAGCTGTGAACGTTGTATGTAAAGACTTCTGTAACATATTTAGTACCAGCATTGCACCCGTGCGAAGTCAGGGTGGGTCACTTGTATACTTTAAACAGAGATTTAGAATTATTGCTTGATTACTCGCGATATAATAACAACGATTACTTCATTCAATTGTGCCAAATTCGAAAGCCAATGCAAAGCAGATTAATATTGCCAACATCATGAAAAACAGTATAAACATTTATTTTAGATAGCCGAATAGTTCCTGAGGCTTGTGACTTAGGTTTAGGTTTAAGTACATCCTCCATCCATCCACTGCTCGACCTCACTACTTAGTATTAAAAATTAAGTCATTGTACTTGTATACAGTGTCTGGTGCTTGTGACTCTAGCTACTGTCCATTACAATGTCTACCTAATACTTGCAATACAATAGACTATATTCACACTATGAAATCATTTCACAAACTGTTTTGAAGTGAGAATGAGTGAAGAAGGTGATTCCACAGCTTGTCTATGCTTCTATACTATTACATAAAGAGGAAAGATTTGATTGTTTGTATGTTTGTTGCGAATAGGCTCGAAAAGTACTGAACCGATTTTCAAAATTCTTTCACCGATAGAAAGCTACATCCTTTCCGGGTAACATAGGCTATGTGGTGTTGCCATAAATATTCTAATTAAAAAGATATCGCCATTTAAATACCACAACTTGGTCATTTTGTAAATTGAAGGGTTTCTCAGGAACTACAAATCCGATTTAAAAAATTACTTTACTGATAGAAAACTACACTATTCGTGAGGGACAAAAGTGATTTAGTGTTGCCATGTACATTTTTTAATTAATAGAATATGGCCATTTTGTTGCTACTGATCCGATTTTAAATATTCTTTCACTGAGAGAAGTCTATAGTATTTCCGTCTCTCAATCTCTTATAATACTATCATTGTCTCTCACTCTCTCTCCTTAATTTTTATTTTTATCTGTTCAGAATGATTAGTCTCTTTTCATTTTCTTTCTTTTGATTATCTCTCTCTCTCTCTTTCTCCTTTACCTATTCAATTTTATTTTTGCTCTGCCCTCCCTCTTTTATCATCTGTCGCTTTTTTTTTGTTTCTATTATTTTTCTTTTTATAACTTTTTCTTACTCTCTCTCTTTTTCAAATAATGAATAGCTACACAATTACAGTGACAATTTAAGGACATCAATTTTAATATTGCTTTAAATACCCGAAGTGAAGCGAGGGCAGGCAGCTAGTATTAGATAAAGCAATTTAAAACTAACATTAAAAAGTGTTTAATAAATAAAGCTTACTACTCTGTACAGGATTACTTGAACGATGACAAAGCTTGGATTCAAAATGACGTTGATGCTCAGCTGAATGATTATACCTTTGCCTAATTTAGACTGATGTAAACAATGGCATTTTGATAAGAGCGCCTGTTAAGTTTTTTTCCGGATTTTGTCAACAGATAACTGTTTTCCGAGCTGTTCGTAGCTTGAAGACAAACTGACTGACTGATAGCAAAAGTGAATTTTTCACTTGCTTAAAAATATTCAGTAAAAAGATTTCCTATTTATAATATTTAAAGTGGAGTATAACAAATCTAAATAAAATTTAAAATGTCATGGCGGTCATATTTCCTAAAACTTATTAACTCCGAGCGTAGATCGGAGATTTAATTTTAATTAAAATCCTATTGCAACTAAGCTGCTTACATTTAAATTTTAAAGGAACTCACTGCAAGTGACTGACTGACCAATGTTCTCTCACACCAAACGAATTTTTCGGGATAAAAAGTATCCCATATATTAATCCGGGTTATAAAGTATCTGTAGTTGAAATTTCATTCAAATCTGTTATGCTGTTTTTGAGTGATTGACTCACAAACTTTCACACATCGGAACGTAATGGAATAATAAAGAACGGAATAGGATATGAGTATAATTGTATAAACACGTCATTCAAAAGGTGATTTTTGCACATAAAACAATCAAAATTTAGAGGCTCAGTAAAGATATTTTTTTTAGTCTTGATTTTCGAAAATCTTTGAATCATAAATTTCAATTTGAAAAAAAAAATATTTTTGTGAGTGACCTGTAACTATGAATATTTTTTCAAAGTAACCCTTTTATATCTTATATTTCTTTTTCCACTCATGTTTCTAAAAAAAAGTTTCACCATATAATAGATTTCCATCTAAAACAATTTTGCTAACATTTTCTGCTTTTTAAACTTTATATTCCAGTATTTAATAAGTAATAAAGTCACGAACAGCACCTTTTAAAGAAACAATAGGAAGCACATGGACGTGAGCGTACTACAATTGAGTTTTCTTAATTGATGAACATTTTTACAGAGTTCATACAAAAGAAAGTGGGACCAGGAAACATTAGAAGGAGTTTATTATTAATGTTTCTCTTTTAATAGACGATAATCATATAATAGGTCGGGGAAAAAGTCTTTTTGCATTATAGTATGTATGAACTTGTAATAAAATCTCTTTGGCTATACTATTTGTATCTGGTTGGTTTTGGTATCATTACAAGTTTAAATTTTAAAGAAGATAATTACAAATTCAAATTAGGAAAATGTGTGATTTTTATTTGTTTTTCGTACTGTGAAGATGAGTGAGTCTAATGAAGAAATTCGATAAAAAAAGTAAAAATGCAACGCAAGCCGCGAAAAAAATTTGCGATGTTTATGGAAAAAGTGCAGTGTCTGTGAGAGTAGCACGAAATTGGTTTAAGCGTTTTTAATCCGGAAATTTTGATGTCAAAGATGCACCTCGCTCTGGTCGCCCTAATACGGATAAAATGGATGCCATTTTTAAAAAAGTGGAGCAAGATCGGCGTATCAGTAGTTACGACGTAGCTGAAGAATTGGGAATTGACCACAAAACAGTTTTGGCGCATATGAAAAAAACACCCAACACAAAAAAGCTCAATATTTGGGTACCTCACGAGCTCACTGAAAGAAACCTAATGAACTCATTTGTGATTCTTTATTACGACGTAATGAAATCAAACCATTTTTAAAGAAGCTGATAACTGGTGATGAAAAGTGGATCACGTACGACAAGAACGTGCGGAAAAGGTCGTGGTCAAAAGCCGGTCAGGCTTCACAGACTGTGACGAAGCCCGGGTTAACTCGCAACAAGGTGATGCTGTGTGTGTGGTGGGATTGGAAGGGCATTATTCATTATGAGCTGTTACCATCAGGCAGGACCATCAATTCTGAACTCTACTGCGAACAACTGATGAGATTAAAGCAAGAACTTGAAAGAAAGCGGCCGGAATTAATCAACAGAAGGGGTGTGGTTTTTCTTCATGATAACGCTAGACCTCACACATCTTTAGCCACTCAGCAAAAATTAAGAGAGTTTAGTTTAAGTTGACCTTGCACCATCAGATTTCCACCTGTTTCGGTCACTTCAAAATTCTTTAGGCAGTGTCAGGTTATCATCACAAGAGGACTGCCAAAACTATTTCTCGCGGTTTTTTCAATGGGATGGTTTTTTCATGACCCTACCTACAAGATGGCAAAAAGTTATCGAACAAAATGGTGCCTCTGGCAATTTCGACCTAAGAAATGAACCCTGTGGTTGACCTAAAACTTTAGTCGACAATAACGAATAAAAGGCGATTGTGGAAGCTGATGATTTTCAATCTACAGATGAATAAGCAGCAGCTTTCGATGTTAGCATCAAAACAATATTGGTCCATTTGCGTCGAATTGGCAAGGTAAAAAAGCTTACAAATGGTTGGTTAGATCCTGGTTTAGCACCTAAACAATACCCCAAACGAAAACTGACCCTTAAAAAAGTGATCATCACTGTTTGGTGGTCTAGTGGTGGTCTATCACAGCTTTTTACCAAACGGGATGAGCATTATTGCAGATGTGTACTATGAAGAACTAAAAACAATGATGGAGAAAGAGAGGCTCGCATATCTCCAACGAGATTTGGTCAATCGTTCAGCTCCACTGCCCGACAACGCGCGACCTCATACTGCACGGCAGCGGTCGTCAAATTACAAGAGTTGCGGTTGGAACTTCTCCGTCATCCACCGTAATCTCCAGACTTTGCCCCTTGGATAACTTCTTGGTCGGAAAAAAATTCAATAACCGAGAGGTAGTTCAAAATACTTTTGAAGAATTTGTTGCCTCCCATCCAGCAGACTTTTTCAAAAAGGGCATCAATAAGCTACTACTATGTTGGCAAAAATGTATTGTTTCCATGGGTAAATACTTTGATTATTAAAAATAAAAAACATAGAGAAAAAAGGGCATTAACTTATTTCATGAAAAACGGCAAGTTCATAGGTAAAGACCTAATATAAGGAAAATCTTGATTTTATTTTGTATTGGAATCTAAATAAACACTCAAAATCCAAAAGCATATAGTTCTTAGTCCGTCCGTCTGTCTGTCTGTCACCAGGCTGTATCTCATGAACCGTGATAGCTATACAATTGAAATTTTCACAAAAGATATTTTTCTGTTGCCTCTATAACAATAAATACTAAAAACAAAATAAAATGTTGATAATTTAAAAAAAAAAATATGCGGAATACCTTCCTCTTGAATCACTCTACCTATTGGTGAATACCGCATAAAGAAGAAATATGAATTACTTCAAATATGGTCGAGCAATTGAGATTGTAAAAATGCGAATTTTGTTAAAGGATTTTTATCTATTTAAACAAATATAGGTCAAGGTCATCGTTATCTAGAGCTCCATTAAGCGGGTTCATTAATTACAAACCTAAAAAATCTACTTTCACTCATTCTTTTGCGCTCCAAAGAATTTTTCTTTAAAAATTTCTTCAATTAATCTTTCATTCCAAACCGAGTAATTAAGATCAAACTTTCTACAATTTGTTGAACAACAAAATTAGAAGTTATCCTGTTGATTATTTATATTTTGTTTTTGTCATTAATCTACGTATATATAAAAAATGTTAATTATTGAATGTTTGTACATAGATGTTTAAAAAACTTAACTTGCACTACATTGTCCAGACGTTTTTTATCTAGAAAGTTTTCTGAGAGTATTGAAAATTAACTTTGCCTTCTTGTGCCTTTGCCACTCATGTCACCATATTGGAAAAATTGTATCTTAAAAAACTTCTACCTTCTATTGTATGGCGATGTAGAGATGTTTTTCCCCTAAAATAACAAGTCTTTTTCGACGTTAAAACTATTGACTCTAGAAAAAAGTTGTGAAAAAAAATCTGTACTTTAATTACATACATTATTTCGCGAAATATATATCAGTCAGCGTTTGATCATGACATGCTTAAAGTAAAGCAATAGACACGGTCTAGGATGAGGCAAGCTTTCTTAGAAGGTAGCTTTTCACTCTTGATTTGAAAGCACCTATATTGTACCTATTAGGAAACACAGACTCCAGCTGATCGTTCCACATCTTCGCAGTGTCAATAATAAAATATGGATTGGAAGCGCTTCTTACGTATTCGGGGAATGTCCACAATGTACTGATGGCGCTTTGGTCGCGTTTGTCTGGTTGTCCTGTAGAAAAAAGGGGCGGCAGGAATGAGATTATGTATGTAAAGTATCACCACCAGACATCACATTACCAGTAACTAATTCTTCACCTCCAAATGACTGTATTAACAACCATGAGTTTATATAAAGATAAAAAAGATCGTGGTTTGGTCAAAACACTTTTTACTATCAGTGGGGTGTTAAAATATTCGTGAATTATTTCTACACAGTAAAACGCTTTTATAATTTTTTTTTCATCTCGTTAAAGCAAATTGTAGAATGAATGCAGTCACTCAAAGGAACTATTCAGGCAATTTAAGAGTTATTCAAATATATTTAAAAGTGTAATGTTTTTGTTGGAGCATGCATAATGTCTTTGATCTCACTGAAAGTAGGTTGAAAACACCTGGAACAGAATAAATTGATGTAGTAAAGGTATTTTAATATAAAAAATGGAATTTATAATGTAGAAACATTTATATTTTAGAATACTAGCTGACCCGGCAAACGGTCTCAGACCTACCCGATATGCACACAAAATGTCATAAAAATCGGTCGAGCCGTTTCGGAGGTGTATGGTAACTAACATTGTGACACGAGAATTTTATATATTAGAATATTTATAGAAACCTTTGCATGCCACTGTACATATATATGTCGGAGAATAGTAAAAGACTATCGAATAATCGAATAGTTATCGCGTCTGTGGCGTTGGAGTAGGGTAGTGGTCACATCCGTTGTTTTGACAGTCTCGACCCTCGACCCTTTATATGCCATCGACAGTCTGAATGAAGTCTTAGTCGTGCGCGGTCTCTCAAGAAGTGAAGTAGTGTCTAAATAGTGATAGTGTTGTGCAGTGTTGTGTTAATGCTAGAAGTGCTGTCCGATCAAGGTCACGTGAGTACCTTACGATGTAATTACCTTGTCTTGTGTTAGGATAGGTTTATATGCGTTTAACCTTGGGTTTAAACGGAGAGCCTAGCAGTGGAGGCGAGTGTCGTGATCACTTAAAGGACGTCCTTAAGCCTACACCATGGTCACAAGGCCAAGGCACTGCTTAGGTTTCTCTCGTAATTGTTAGAGATCATTTGATCATTTATCGGTTCAGTGGAAGTATCTACGTTGCGTTTACCCAATATTCCATTCAATACCATCACCCCTTTTAATGCTCCCCAATATTCCCCAACTTCCTCCTTCCATCTCCTTTCACAATATTTAAAATCCCCGACATATATATATAGTTTTGGGCCAGTTAATTTTATGTAGGTACATTAGTAGGTATTATTGATGGTGGGAAAAAAATTATAATACGTTATAACTTATATTTAATAAAAGCTTAATAAGAGCTGTAAACGTTAGAATTATTTTTAATTATTCCCTTTTTTTTACTATGCAAAAGTATAAGGCCGCCTACTATGTATAACCTGAAAACAGTCACACAAGACGAAAATGGGAATTAAAAAAATCATGACTGAGGTATATCCGAGAGTGGATTGGGATCAAGTCTGTGGAGTTCAGACTCGCCATGTACAAAGAAAAGTTTCGCAGCATGACTGCCAATCTCCAGTAATTGGAGATTTACTTTAAGAAGTAAACATTACAATAATACATATATGTCGGGGATTTTTTAAAACGATGGATAAAAGGAGATGGACTCCTTTTACATCGTTTTAAAAAATCCCGAGGAGGAAGATGGGGAATATTGGGGAACACTAAAAGGGGTGATGGTATTGAATGGAATATTGGGTAACGCAACGTAGATACTCCTATTGAACCGATAAATTATCAAATGATCTCTAACAATTACGAGAGAAACCTAAGCAGTGCCTTGGACTTGTGACCAAGGTGTAGGCTTAAGGACGTCCTTTAAGTGATCACGACACTCGCCTCCACTGCTAGGCTCTCCGTTTAAACCCAAGGTTAAACGCACATAAACCTATACTAACACAAGACAAGGTAATTACATTGTAAGGTACTCACGTGACCTTGATCGGACAGCACTTCTAGCATTAACACAACACTGCACAACACTATCACTATTTAGACACTACTTCACTTCTTAAGAGACCGCGCACGACTAAGACTTCAGTCAGACTGTCGATGGCATATAAAAGGTCGAGGGTCGAGACTGTCAAAACAACGGAAGTGACTACTACCCTACTCCCACGCCATAGACAGCGATGACGATTCGATTAATCGATAATCTTTTACTTATTCTCCGACATATACATTACAGTAAAGTAACGATTAACAGAGTTACTTTTGGTTAGTTGTCAACTACCATACTATCGTTGGCTGGAAGAGATTCCTTATTTGGAATATGCCAACTACAACTATGGTACCGCTTCAATGAGGATATTTTCCTAAGAATGAATAGCTATTAGCGAATAAAATAACGGGTTAGAATACAACTCACCTCCGCCTCTGGGCCTCTGCCTCTCTCCCATCTCCCATCTCCCCCTGCCATATGTTTAATGCCGTTGTTCCTGTGGACTCTAGGTTCTTCCTCAGACTCCACTGAAACCGTAGCATTCATAGATGGTAACGCATCAACAATACGAGAGATATTTTCTTGTATTGTTGATGTCCATGGGTGACGGTGGCCACTTACCATCAGGTAGTGTCTGCTCGTTTGCGCCTTATCTACCATAAAAAAAATTTTATGGTGTGGAAAATTGTATGTGTATGGAAATCTTTTTTTTAAATGCTAATAATACCGAATATCACTAAAGAGTGTCTGGAACTCGAGAAAAATTCGCATTTTTTCTGTTTTAATTTTTTTTGGATGTTCATAATTATCTAATCCAACGTAAATCATTTATTTGTGTCTTTCTAACAACTGGAGAAATAAGTTTAATGACAAATGATAAATGTATAGTTACTTTGTTATGTTGACTTTTTTAGATTTCTGTGTTTTTTTTTCTATCCATATCAATACTGTAAAATGATAAGGTAATTAGTCTGCTTTCTAAAAATAATATACTATAATTTTTTTCATGCGATAATATAGAGGTGCTCTTGCGAAGACGGGCTAAAATGAAATTGTATCTTTTGCGTTTTAGAATTCTTCAGCCTCATACACTTGTACTCTCCCACTTTACATAACTATAAGGTCAATAGCTTTAATACATAATTACAATAGTAATAAAACAGTCATAAATATTAATAAACCTTCATAACAGTATTAATTAATTTAAAATCAATTATTATTTACATGTTGATTACCAAGTTTGAAACTCGTTCATTTTCATTTGGGTGACATTTTACTATTTTCTGATTTTGATATTTACAAAATAATACCAATAGAGAGAAGCATTTTAGACAAGAACCCGAGCAGCGCTTGAGGATTGTAACTCAGAAAAAGGTTTAAAATATTAAAATAAAGTATCTTTACTCTACCTTAACAACGATTTTTATTAACCACATTCTATGAAACTATGATACTTCAGTGATCGCTAGTTTTGTTACTTAGTTGTTAGTTTATAGAGGACTGGTCGACCCGCTCTCGCTTCGCGGAGGTGTATTGACTGTTCAATCACACATTCATACACTCATTCGTTTATTTAATCATACTCTACCCGCTACTATTAATCATGTACCTCCCATCGTTAAGATAGTGTTCGTAAGAAACATTTTCGTTCGACCGATTTTCTCCGACTTACTTTGGAAATCCAACTACCAAGAAAAAGTCTTTTCATTTTTCGGGTCAATAGCCTATGATACTCACAAATAATGTGGCTTTCTATTGGTAAAAGAATTTTCAAAATTGTTTCAGTAGATCCAGAGATTACCCCCTATAACCTCACAAGCTAAAAAACTTTACCTCTTTATAATAGATATTTGTGTGTTCGTTTTATCTTTTTCAATTCACCTTCTTATTATAATATCCAAAACTATATATCAAATTTAACAAATTTATACAGAATTAGGTAATTTTTCTGTTGGATTCTCGATTTCTTGATGTTGCTAGCACATAATTTGTAAATGACCCAAATAATTTTTATACCATATATATGAAAATTTATCAAATAATTCCTCATCATTGAAAAATAGTCTACAATTATAATTTGCTAAGAATTACATCACAAAGGTGTGGCGCAAGATATACATTTCGGAAGTGTAGTTAGGGTTGGTTTAGATTAGTGTTAGGTTGGCCTTGTGTTAGGTTAACCTTATGTAAGTCTAAGTGGAGGTGAGTGTTCATATATGTCACAGGGCAGCTCTTAAACCTACCTACCTTTTCCGTTCCTGTCATCATTGTAAGAGATCATAAAGTTTAGTTATTTATCGTTGCAGGAGAAGTACCTACGTTGAGTTACCCAACCACCCAATAGTCAATTCAATAACAGTCTTTTACTATTTTCAATATAGCCTCTCAATCTCCGACTTACATTTATTTGTTAGATATCAACAAAAAACAGATATTACCTTCTTCCACATATAAAAATATAGAATTTTTGAAGATAGGAGGTACAAAGGCACGTTTTAGCTATGTACGTACAAATCGCGTATTCTTACAAAGCAAATTTCTGGTAGGCACGCGTGAGGCACGTGTATTATGTCACTCAATTGCCTACAAAAGGTCGTTACCTACCTACCTACTTCAAAAACGAGGATTTTACTGTACTTTTAATAAGTTTCACTCATGACACTCAACACGTAACTCTCAATTTTTTTATATCTCAAAATTTAAAAAACATACTTTACATACTCTAAAATCTATATAAAAATCCTGATTTGATGGTCTGGATGACTTAAATCCCGTTAAATCAAAATTCACTGGGAAATAGGACATTGCTTCGCTCAATTAAAGGGATATAAGGACCAAAATTACAGACCAATAAAATCTGATCACTATTTGCTTAATTATTGTAAAAAGTAAGAATGTATGGAATAAATTAATTATAAATGTGAAATTTTGTTGTTGCTTAATCACCCTAAAACGGCTAAACATATTGCCATGAAATTTGGCACATAGATACTTTATAGCCTGGATTAAGAACCTCATTTATTAAAAAAATCCGTGAATAAATTTCTTAATATATATCCACTTAACTTAATAATTTTGAGTGTAAAATTAAACTAATGGTTTGGTTAAAATCTTTGACATATGTTGAAATAGAAAGTATTTTTGTTGTTTTAAAATTATATTGATAAAAATATAACATTATATATAGAATTATAAAATACACTGTTTGAAAATAAAATAAAATGAGATTGAATATAGAAGATGATTTAAAGGTTTTTTGAGCAATTTATTAAATTAAATAATGCAATAAAATATTAAACTAGCTATCTGACATTATATGTGTTAGCTTTTGAGCATGAATTTTATTAGGTTTTTGAATCATACATATATCATTCGTGTTTGTTTTAAGTTCTACCCATATTGCTATTAATAAATTATCTAAGACTTAGATGTATAATTTTTTATTAAGGAGTTCTTGTAAAGTGTTTTTTTTTATTTTTACACAATAAAGTTTATTTATGGATTAATCTATATCTATACTAATATTATAAAGAGGAAAGATTTGTATTTTTGTATGTAACGAATAAACATAAAAACTACTGGACCGATTTCAAAAATTCTTTCACCATTAGAAAGCTACATTATCCCTGAGTAACATAGGCTATATTTATTACAAGAAAAAATTAGAAATCCCCAGAAATTCTCACTAAAACCAACACAAGGTGCAAAAAAATTAGCCATAAATCTTTCATCGCATGCGCTGCGAAAAGTATTGATGATAGAACAAAAAAATGTTCTAGAATATTATAGAACGTGTCAATATCTACAAAAAACTCCGCGAGACCATATGTCCAACTAGTGTAGTTAAGTCACTATAACTACTTTTTTACATTTTAAAAGTTGATAAAAATGCCTATCAAAATCAGACCATGTTTTCCATAACTTTGTATTAATTCTTATCCAAATAAATTATTTTGTAATGAAGACTGTTTCAATACCTGTTAATTACTTTTTGAATTATTGAAATCGGACATTCCAGTCAAAAGATATTACGAAATAAAAATATCAAGATAAATAAAAAATAATCCCAGAGGGGCCGCCGGCGCGGTGTGGAGTGCATCGCAGCGCAGCGCAGCGAGTAACGCGGCGATAGAGGGAGCGACAGAATGCGGGAGCCAAAATGTTAAAAAAAATTATCCACCCGTGCGAAGCCGGGACGGGCCCCTAGTATAATATATAGGCTACTTTTTAATATATAGGCTAAATACACGTGGTAAAGCTGGGGCTATATATATCAAATGATAAGCAGATACAATTTTCTCGAATGTCGTAAACTTTTGATTTATTCCTTCAGATGACGCGACACCATCTGCTTTATTTGCTAACTTCGAGCCTAGAATACTAACTTTGACAATATCTATCTATCTAGTATAAACTAAATCTTGTTACTATTAGATATTGTTAGCTCTAGAACTATTATTACAGATATTTCGTAAGAAAAACACCAGCACTTACACACAACCACATTAATAGCACTTATCACATCAAAAATCTATAACATATAACAACCATTTATATAAAATTAAAACGGATGCTAACAATATTTTAAACTGTTTAAAAATTTCTAAGTTACTAGAAAAACTGTTGATAGTGTTTTATTGGCTAGTAGTTTGATTTTAAAACGATTTATAAGTATAACTAATGTCCCGTTTTGAACGGATCAGCCGGCTATAAGACAGTTCGATCCCTATTAAATAGTATTTTTTTAGTAATAATTAGGGATACCTTCTAACTTCACCTACCAAAAGGATGATTATAAATTTATGATTAATATTTATTTCATTTTTTTTGTGAGATGGATGATAATCCTCTCTATGATTTGCCTGTTACAAATATCTGAGGAGATTTTGTTTGTTTAATTTTGATTTGTTTGTGTCTAACACACTTCACTCGTTGGTGTCTAACAGACTCCCTTCCCGGCCTAAGCCTCAAGGCCCAGGCACTGCTCGTGTTTACCATGTACTCAACTCAACTTTATTTACTTAGCATCTGATTAGGTTAATAGACTAAGTAAAAAAACTAGCAAGTGATTTCACACATCAAACATTGTCCATATAGTGCAAGTACTCTAATTTATCTACTCTACTGATTAATCTTTAACCTGCTCCAAGGTTACACTCCCCATACATTTTTTAGTTTTCTGGCTAAAATTCTTATTTATATGTGTTAGCTCTAGAACTATTAACACATATATTTAGTAAGAAAAACACCAGCACTTTCACACATAACCACTTTAATAACACTTATTACATCAAAAATCAAAGAAATACTGCACTCTGTCACCTTGCATCATCTTTTTATATCCTACCTTAGCCTAAAAAAAATAACGGAAACAGTATCAATGCTGACAATTCATCACTAATATGATCTACCTCATAGACAATTAATTTCCTGTACGGTAAACAATTTATCATATACCATAGATAATATTCAAGCATTGTACGGACATATAACAACCATTTATATAAATTTAAAACGGATGCTAACACAGATTATTAATAAAGAGGTATTTCTTTACTTTATATGTTAAGCGCAGAACATACCGAGTGCGTGTGCATTTAAATTATAACATATAACAACAATTTAGATAAAATTAAAACGGATGCTAACATATGTATTGCAGTACAGAAACAGATGCTTTACTAACTTACGCAATTAAGAGATCAATACATAATAGTTAAAACAACATATAAGTCAAACTCCATTACAATCCGCTTAGGCGTAAAATTACAAACAAACCAATTTAATTAAATGTTAAATAACTGTGCGATATGACTGCCAACATCTGTCCACAGAACGACGCAACAAATCAAAACTTTTAGGGCCCCCTAAGATATATTGCTGTATACGTCCATAATATCTTTTCGACTTTACGAGGAACTATGTATTGTGAATGAGGAGTTTAATTTATCCATTTTAAACTAATATCTCTCTAAACTAGTTAAACAAACCCTAACTCTGATTATCATTAAAGAGTTTCACTATCTATCTTCTCTCATTAGATTATCTTGTGTAATAATTATATTGTACTAGTCTGCACTTCGGCTTCGCACGGGAGCAATTTAACACGTGTACATAAAAAATAATTTAATCTATACTATTATATAAAGAGGAAAGATTTGATTGTTTGTATGTTTGTTTGTTGCGAACAGGCTCAAAAAGTACTGAACCGATTTTGAAAATTCTTTCACCGATGGTAAGCTACACCCTTTCCGGGTAACATAGGCTAGGTGGTGTAGCCATGAATACTCTAATTAAAAAGATATGGCCATTTAAGTGCCATAAGGTGGTCATTTTGTAAATTGAAGAGTTTCTCAGGAACTACAAATCCGATTTAAATTTTTTTTCCACAGATAGAAAACTACACTATTCGTGAGGGACAAAAGTGATTTAGTGTTGCCATATACGTTTTTTAATTAATAGAATATGGCCATTTTGTTGTTTCTAATCCGATTTTTAAAAACCTTTTACTGAGAGAAAACTACACTATTCGTGAGTGACAAAAGTAAATTAGTGTTGCCATATACATTTTCTAATTAATAGAATATGGCCATGTTGTTTTAGATATATTTCTGTATAAAAATATACAGACGGTTATTAAACATTTTATTATTATAATATTTCATGTTAGAAATCAGTTTCTACAATAAACCAAAACGTTCTTAAAAATAAATTAGCATTTTATATATTCGAAAATATCATTACTGTTCGAGTGTTTTTTTTATGTGTCAATGTTTGTCGTCAAAAAGATGCAAATAATTATTTTTCCTTGATTCACATCACATCACAAAGTAAGAGTGTTCATATTTATAATATTAGTAAGATCGTCACTTTATTTATATGTATATTATACATATCAATATACGTAAAAAGAAAAAAAAAACAGTAGAACTGATAACCGTTATTTGAAAAGAAGAAGAGAATTTATTGAAACTTATTTAATAGGTTTACGATCAGAATCAAAATAACTTTCTTTTTTTTTATGATAACTAACGCTGAATCCTACTTGTGATTAAGTTCCCTTAAAACTGATCATATTATGTTTACTTGTATTTAAGCTTTTACCTCAGTAAAGCACAAGTATTTAATACAATTGCTCATCAAGTTTTTATATCCTCAAATCGGGTATTTCAACACAGAACAATTTTCTTTGGAGATTTCTGATCTAAATTAATGAAATTAAACCCTTTCTTAAGAATTAAATTATCTAATCTTTACATAGTATAAAACAAAGTCGCTTCCCGCTGCCTGTTCGCTTAATATATCTTTTAAACTACGGAAAAATGGGGGGTATATATGAAAACACTACAAAGGTGTGATATTGAATGGACTATTAGGTTAACGCAACGTAGATACTCCTACTGAACTATATATATCAAATAACTATACATTATGACCTTACAATCAAGAGAAAAACCGAAGCAGTGGCTTGGACTAGTGACCAAGGTGTAGGTTAAAGGATATCCTTTGAGCTCCTTGCAACACTCGCCATGGTTCTCTGTGTAAACCTAACGTTAGGCTAACCTAAGCCTAACTTACGTAACGACTAATACTTTCCTTTCAATCTTTTCTTCCCAAACTACTCAAAAACTGATTGTAGTTTAAAAAGCTTGCATTTCTGCAGTAAGTGATCACGACAGCAAAACTGAAGTTTTCTCTGAAAGTTTTACTTCTAAACTCTCTCTGGAATACAGAAAAGTGATTTTTAGAGTTGTCGACAAGTTCAAAATGGTCTAAAATAGAGATACTGCTCTTAAAATTATGTGTTCACTGGATCCGGGATGACGCCTAGAATGTGCTAAAAGCGCGTATAAATACATAAAAAAAGTTATAAACTAAAGATTAAAAAAAAAACTTCGTTTTTTCGCCAATATTTAAGAAATATCAAAAAAAAAAGATTCTTAAAGAGGAGGAAATTTCCAATAAAAAACTCTCTTCTCCCGGAACTCTATCTCCATTATTTATAATGTTAATTTAACGCTGAAAATGGGTCTCTGCGACACATTTTTAGGTTTCGCGTGCGTTATTGATTAATTTTTAGGGTACTAAATATATTTTTTTTAATTTTGGTGTACCCTTTAAAAAAATTATTCACGTTGGAAATTTTACTAAAAGTTAATTTTTCAACAAGTCAAGCGTTTGTTAACTAACAAAAGTTTCTCAAACTTCCTTCTTCATTGTAAATGAGTTATCACACTTAATTTTAAGAGCAGTATCTCTATTAAAATAGAAGATAGTCTAAAAACTATTTTGAACTTGTCGACTAGACTACTAAGTGACATACGGAAGGGTTTACTATGAGACGGTGGCCTCTCCTTACTTATTAGTAGCTCCTAAACGACTTTGCAGTCCATTATGAGACCAAGAAATAAATCATCCATATGCTATATTATGTATCCTTATTAAGTACGTATGTAGGTCACAAAATGTCACATTTTCAAATATTACGTAAATTGAAAACATCGACTTTTTTCCTGTCCGCTTCACGTGGAATGCCCCACATTTAAAATGTTCTGGAAATTACATATTTTAATAAACTTGGAACTATATATTTTATTAGTTTTAAATGACTAAATTGACAATAAAAAAATCAAAAATTCTAGACACAATTAATTTAAAATTATACGTTATAGTTATAGAAGGTCCATTTGAGCGCAAAAAGGGGTCCGTAATAGGTAAATAAGGCATTTAGACAGTTCAGACTTACGATAGTGTATTTATTGGTAATCCAGACTTTCTACATTGGTTACATAGGTTTCTTAGCGGATTTAAGGCAGGGGATATATCCATCATCATCACCACCCAGTAATGGCCCACTGCTGAGAGTTTAGGCTATAATCCACCACGATGGCCAAGTGCGGGTTGGCAGACTTCACATACCTTTGAAAACTTTTAAGGAAATCTCAGGAGTGCAGTTTTCCTCACGATGTTTTTATTCACCGTTAAAGCAAGTGATATTTAATTGTTTTATGGGTTATATTCATAACACAAAAGAAACTACCCGCGAACACTAATTTATAAACGGTGTTGCTAACAGAAGTTTTAATACGTCATCATCTAAAATAATAATTAAAACAATTTAACGGTAAAACGATAAATTATCTACTAATTACTTCCTATCCTGAATCTATACTAATATATAAAGCTGAAGAGTTTGTTTGTTTGAACGCGTTAATCTCGGGAACTACTGGTCCGATTTGAAAAATTCTTTCAGTGTTAGATAGCCCATTTATCGAGGAAGGCTATAAGCTATATATCATTACGCTAAGACCAATAAGAGCAGAGCTACACGCGGACGAAGTCACGCGGGTCGACTAGTAATTAATATTTTTTTTGTGCGTCAATTTATATTATAGTCTATAGAGATCGTTCTGTAAATCAAAACCATGAAGTTCTTCTTACTCGTGGTGGTGTTAATGGTGATCAGTTTAAGCTACAGTAAACTTATTATGCCCGAAAATTGTACTTCTTGATTTAAGTTGTGCCGTGATAGATGTTTACGTGAAAATCGTTATAATTTGTTGACTGCAACAGGACGATGCAGTTAGAGAAGAAATTGTTTTGTTAATTTGCTCATTAAATATACATGCTTTAAATTTCTTAGTTGTTTAATTCCTTCAATATAACTATTTACTGAAATTTACACGCAAAGCTTTTTTAAGTTATGAAAAAACTTATAAAAAGTGTTTAATACATTGCTGGTAGTTTTGTCAATTATTTATTAATTATATTGCTAATTGTTATTTTTAAAAAAAAGATACTCAAAGATGTATAAAATTATTAATTAGATATAAATTTTGTATACTTGTATATGGGTGCGAGTCTTTTTTACGTAGTCGGGTAATAGTTTTTTTTTAAATTTATTTTTTTATTTAATAGTTATCTGTTTTTCGATCGAGATAACCTTTATAATCTAATATTGTAACGTAATGTTGTTTTTTATTTGCTTAAACGAGTAAATAACTGCAACGACAGGACCGCGCGGACTATACGACCGCATTTTAAACATATATGTTGACATAAACTATAACATATATATGTCGGAGCTTAGTAAAAGATTATCGATTAATCGAATCGTTATCGTTGTCTATGGCGTTGGAGTGGGGTAGTAGTCACTTCCGTTGTTTTGACAGTCTCTACCCTCGACTCGTGCGCGGTCTCTCAAGAAGTGAACATAATCTAAGTAGTGCTAGTGATAGTGATAGTGTCAAGTGCAGTGTAGTGTGGAAGTGCTGTCCAACTAAGGTCACGTAAGTGCTTACAATGTAATTGCCACGTGGTTAAGTAAACACAATGTTAGGTTAGGTTAGCCTTAGGTTAGGTTAGCCTTGTGTTAGATTCGGTTTATGTGCGTTTAACCTTAGGTTTAAACAGAGAGCCTGAGCAGTGGAGGTGAGTGTCGTAATTACTTAAAGGAATTCCTTAAGCCTACACCTTGGTCACAAGTCCAAGGCACTGCTTAGGTTTCTCTCGTAATTGTTAGAGATCATATTTGATCATTTATCGGTTTCCATTATAAAAAAAAATCATAAAATTTTTATAGCCTATGTCACCCGCGCTATTATTACGAATCTATTGACACCTCACTCGTGAAAATTGGTTTAGTAGTTTAGGCGCTAGAGTGGAACATACAAACATATATAGATACATACGTACATAGACTGCCAAAATCATAACCCTTCCTTTTGGCTTCGCCGTAGTCGTTTAATAAATGGACACGTAGATGTTTAATTTTTTTTAAATACTTAAACGCATATACGGTTGAATAACGATAGGCAAAGGCATTATCGTATGTCGCCGTATATGTGACGTCATCACATGTTGTTTTAGTTTTTATTTTTTTCCCCAAAAGAAACGAACAAAAAAATCAAAGGTGATAAATTAAGAATCGGTATTTTTGTTTTAAGTGCTTAATATTTTAGAAATGTTGTCAATTGCTGTTATTTTTGAAAATATCTCTATCTCACTTTTGTTATAACTAATTTTATTCAATTACACAAATACGCAGTTTTATTAATATTTGTCTACTCATTATAGAAATACTTCAAACACATCACTATAATAAATAGTCCAACACGTCCTCGTTAATGAGGTAAAATGAATTTTCCCTTTTCTCTCCCTACAAATGTAACCTATTTTGTGACAAATTGAAACAATGTGGATAGCATATATTTGCCAGTGAAAACATACGCGAATAAAAAAAAAGAATAACAAAGATCAGTTGACACTCAGTCTAACAAGTAATTTCATAGAACATCGTACACTACTACAACTTATAAAAATTAGTAAACAAGTGTCTAAAGTGCGAGCCGCGAGCCGAGCGAGCCGTGATTCTGATGATCTGCGTATCAAAGTTATAACCGATACGAAATTTCAAAAATTAAACTATATTCCTTCAGTATATCGTCTTAAAAAAAATGTATATCGTTTCAAAACGTCCTCCCACACATTGTTGAATAAAATTTATCTAAATTCAGTTTATTGAAAAATTTTCTATCAGTAATTTGTATGAAAATTTTGTAAAATTTTAACATTTTATATTATAAATACTCTATTTACCTTCTGAAACGCTCTTCTTTCGATTTATTTTTATCTCATCTTATACTTACACTATCCCCCTACATTATATATTAATATTGACCCCTGTTTTATAGTGAAAATTTTCAAAATTTTCAGTAAATCTGTCGAATTTTGACAAAATTTTGATCAAAAAACACGTTTTATTCCTTCTTATAAAAAAGTTTATAAAAAATTCAAGAATTTGCTTAATTTTTTTTTTAAATCACGCTCTTTATACGTCATATGATATCAAGTATATCATATCACATATTTAATGGACAACCCCCTAATTTATATATATCTTATGATTAATAAAACCGATAACTTATGATTATGTCAAAGTAATAATAAAAATAATATAGACACTGTTATTAGTCTTGATTCTACAATTTATTTATTCCAAGTCCATCACTGGTTCCAGTACTATATTTGTACGTACGTAAAACAAAGATTACTGTTGTCAAACGAAAGCGCCATAACTGGTTAAAAGTTATATCATCAGATTTTCTATTAGCTGTGATCCGTATCAAGATATTTTGGACGAAATATAAAATATTTAATTAGAGAATATCATTACCCCGATAGGTATCGTATCAGTTCAGTGTTGCCATAGTGAAAATAGTTTTTTCTCCGTTGAGATACAAAAAATTTTATACAATACTTTTTTATCGCTTTTCTCACGATCTACAATAAAGGTTCTTCACGTTTTACACCTATCGTCCATCGTTATTGAGATATCGATCAAAAACCATAAATATGGGCAGTGAAATTTGTTTTTTGTTATTTCCTTTTTTCTTGTGAAAGATATCGAAAAAATGTCCGGCATCAGACTTCTACAGCGGTTTCAGACTTACTAATTCGTTTTTTTTATTTTTTATTTTCCACAAAAATTACCGCCTTTGGTTTATTATTTTTTACTGCTCAAAAATTATTTGTTCAATAAAAACTTTTCAAATTGTTACGAACAAATTTTTAACTTAATTATATTTTTTTTTCTGAAAAATCAAAAATTTTTTAAAATAATGTAGAACGAAGTTCGAGAAAATTTTGTTAGTTAACAATCGTTGAAGTTGTTGAAAAATTAACTTCAAGTAAAATTTCCAACGGCAATAAATTTTACAAAAATATTCAATACTTTAAAAAATTGATCAATGTGTCGTATTCGCTTTTGACGCCGCACGCAACCTAAAAATGTCTAGCGGAGATCCATTTTCAGCGTTAAATTAACATTATATATAATGAAAGATAGAGTTCCGGGAGTAGGGAGTTTTTTATTGGAAATTTTCTCTTCTTTAAGAATCTTTTTTTTTTGAAATTTATTAAATATTAATAGTGTATGAAATATTGGCAAAAAACGAAATACCATTTTTTTAATCTTAATTTTTTTACAACTTACAATTTTCTATGAGCTAATATACGCTTTTAACACATTTTTCTAGGCGTCATTCTGGAAACAAAGAGCTATCGCACATAATTTAAAGAGCAGTATCTCTATTATAGAACATTTTGACTTTTGTGACGGTTATTAACCTTACATAAAGTTAATTCAACATTTCAAATAATAATAATAATTAAAGAGGTAATAAAATAGTATTGAATAAATATTATAACATAATATTTACAAATAAACTTAATAAGTAATTAATTTTATATTTGAATAAATAATAAAAATTTTCGTGTAGTTTGGAAAAAAGTTCGTGTATCAGTATTGGAATGCATGCAACTGCCGATAGTCTGACCGACCGCGCCGCACATATAGAGAGGCAGCGTGAGATCGTCGGCACGGCATCTCACATTTATGTACTACATAATATGGTCCCGATATAATAAGAGGTCATAAAAAGTACTTACCAAAGATGGTTTGAGGGTGACCATCTATAGAATTATAACAATACAATACATTTATTATGTGATGGTGATGCAAGTGTTTAGATCAGCCTCCTTATAAAAGTGTTCAGAGAGTAGTCTTGCTGAACCACCTTATTTCGAACGAGCTTTAGTATACGGACGGAAGGTGACTCTGATTATCTTTGAGAAGTCCATCTGTCTGTTGCTGGAGCCTGGCGTATCTTGGTGGTACGGACGCGAGATGCCTCTTAGTGTGGGTGACCATCTATAGAATTATAACAATACAATACATGTAAAGTGGCGATACATGTAATAATAATGAACCTCTAAATTATTGAATATAAATATGTTTTAATAATAATATCTTATGTAGTTATGATGTGATGGTGATGCATGTGTTTAGATTAGCCTCCTTATAAAAGTTGTGTACGGACGGAAGGTGACTCTGATTATCTTTGAGAAGTCCATCTGTCTGTTGCTGGAGCCTTGCGTATCTTGGTGGTACGGACGCGAGATGCCTCTTAGTGTGATTAAGTTCTACTTTGATAATTCTTGGGTACGGTGCCGGATATGCTTTATTCTTGACGATGCGCTGGTTTGTAGGCTTTGTGGCTACATCAGCTGCTAGCAGACTACCCCCATGACAAGTTGTCTTAAATATTTCGTGATTTGATACTCCGAGGTCTCTGATGACTCAGACGTTGTTGTTTGTGTCTATTACTGTGTTTTGTTACTTCAACGTCCTGATGTCTTAGTTGATATCATTGTGTCTATCATACCATCGTATCCAGCTGCTGAGCGGTGCGGAGGCTGCAGCACCGGCTTGCACCGCTCAGCGATCAAGCTATGCTGGGTACAACCATGAACATTGTCCGTGGACTTTGTTTATGGACATTGTGAGTGGCATCAATAGTCCTTGTCAGGACTGCCCCTTGGTTTAGAGCTTTTAAATAGACATTGTAGTATGTCATAGTGCTAGAGCGTCTGGTGAATTATCCTTATGGGATGTTTACTAGCGTATAGGACAGTGTGGCGGTACTTTGTCTCTTTATGTCGCTTGCCACGCAAAATAATGATCTGGCGTAAAATGTCTCTTTGTTTGACTCATATGTAGAAACACACTCGCGCAGGAAAGTTCTTCTCTTTCACGGCATCAAGGAAGGCAAGGATGAAGGCAAAGAAGTTTTGAAGAAGACACTTTCTGTAATAACCGACCAAATGAAATTGGCCAATATAAATCCCGACTCAATTGAATCCTGCCATAGATTAGGTGCTAAAAAAGATGGCGCTCGGCCCATTCTGGTGCGTTTCTCGTCTCTTCATCTTCGATCTAATGTGTGGAAAGCGAAAACTACATTAAAGGGCTCAAAAATAAGTGTGTCAGAGTTCTTGACTAAGTTGCGGCAGGATGTTTTCAGAGAGGCTCGCAACTACTTCGGCATAAAGAAATGTTGGTCTGCAGACGGCGTCATAATTGTACTTCTTCCGGATAAGACTCGAGTAAAAATTTCCTCGGCTGCCGATTTAAAAGAAGTCATTATGAAGCATCCAAAAAACGATGAATAAGTGATCGGTGTAAAGTTATTTATATTTTGCTTCCTACTTAAGTGAGTTGGTTAACTTTATTACGTCACTGTAAGTTTATTTCTTTTTTTTTTACACTGCTCGGGTAAACTCATGATTACTCATTTTAATTATTTACTGTTTACTGTCACCAAAGATTTCACTTGTCATATGTTACACCGTCACAAGTTGAAGCTAATGTCTAATATCAATGTTGCGTTTCGTTACTGCTAATGAGCTGTGACAGTTCTTTTCTTGTTGTTTTTTTTTTTGTTTGTGAAGTATTTAATCACTTGCAGTCAACTTATGCATTGTGAAAAGTGTTTAAATTAGAACTGTTTTTTTTTTAATTTAATTACTATTATTATTATATATTAAATATTAGTATATTTTAAGTATATATTTGTATTTATTATTGAAACAATATATTATGATGCAAGATGAGTATTTTTCTTGCTCTTCTGATGATTATGAGAGTGCTGTAAGCAGTAATAATTCTTCACTACCCGATTTCGAACCTCTTGATGAAAAACTATCACAAATTTTTAATAATTCAAATTTTCTCTCTCTGGTGCATATTAACGCGCAGAGCATAATGGCTCATTATTCTGATCTTCTCACATCCTTTGGCACAGGCGTAGTCGATTGTATTTTAATATCTGAAACCTGGTTAAAACCTTCGCTTCCGTCCACCAGTTACAGTCTTCCAGGTTATCAGCTTTACCGAAATGATCGAACTATACAAGGCGGTGGCGGTGTAGCCATTTATTTACGCAGTGGCATTTCTGCCTGTGTTGTGTCATGTTCTTGCACTCGAGTCTCAGGTTCTCTTGAATATCTTTTCTTGAATGTCGAAATACGCCACAAAAAGATTTTGCTTGGTGTTTTGTATAGTCCAAACGAGCAAATTAATTACTTTGACAACATGGAAGATATTCTTGAAAGCCTTAATGTAGATACTTATGACCATGTGATTTATATGGGTGACCTTAACACATGCCTATTGAAGAATGATAGCAGAGCCCACAAGTTAAACGCGCTAAATACAACATTCAATCTTCATATACTCTCCATGAAAGCCCCCACTCATCATTTTCCTAATTGTAGGCCTTCTCTTATAGATTTAATTACTGTCTCTAACCCCAATCTTGCTATTTCATAAGGTCAAATGACTGCCCCGTTTTCTCATCATGATTTAATATTCCTTGCCTATAAAGTGCGTCCTCCTAAGGTTAGAGGCAAAGTTCTTCTTCTGCGTAACTTTCAGCATATGGACCTCGAACGTTTGAGAGAGGATGTGAGAGGCATTGACTGGTCGCGTCTACTATCAACTGAGAACATAGACATTAAAGTTGAGTCATTAACTACTGAATTAATTAAATTATACGACATTCATGCTCCCATAAGGCCAGTGCGTGTTAAGCATGCACCTGCTCCCTGGTTAACTGCAATTATTAAAAGAACTATGGCTAAACGTGACCGTGCTAAAACTAGGAACAAAAAATTTCCCTCTCAGGAAAATTTAGATATATACAAAAAGCTACGTAACATCTGCAACAGAATGTGTAGGGATGCTAAACGTCGCTATATACACTCCACTATTCAAAATCTCAACCAATCACAGGTTTGGAGATTTTTATTGTCACTCGGTGTGGGCAAAACCACGGCCACTTTTCAAAGTACCGTGGATCTCAATACATTAAATCGTCACTTTTCTACTCCACCCATAACTTTGGATATTAATTCTAAAACCGCTACTCTTTTATATTTATCTCAACTTGTCCCACCAGACATTCCCCCTTTCTCATTCAAAACAGTCTCGGATGATGCCATTAAGAAGTTTGTTCGTTCCATATCCTCCAAAGCCATTGGTAGTGACCGAATAAGTCTTGACATGATTCTTCACGTGCTGGAGGACATTGCGCCGGTAATTTCTCACATTATTAATTTTTCACTTACACGTAATGTCTTTCCATCAATGTGGAAGAAAGCCTATGTCATTCCATTACCAAAAACTACGAATCCCACCTGCCTTTCTCAATTTCGTCCTATTTCTATCTTACCCACACTATCCAAAGTCTTAGAATCTGTTGTGCACTTTCAACTTTACTCTTACCTAACCTCCCATGACCTGTTATGTCCTTACCAGTCCGGTTTCCGATCATCTCACAGCACTGTTGGAGCGCTGTTGAATATAACTGAGGACATACGGCAGGCTATGGAAAATACCAAGCTTAGTGTATGCGTTCTGTTAGACTTTAGCAGTGCTTTCAACTCTGTCGATCCTGACATTCTTCTTGGCACTCTGCGCGCGGTAAATATTTCTCCAACTATTATAGACTGGTTTAACTCTTATCTCTTCGGACGTCAGCAATGCGTAATAAATGACAGTGACTCATCAGACTGGTTAAGTCTTACGGCTGGCGTTCCACAAGGCGGCGTATTATCACCATTACTTTTTTCCATTTTTATAAATAATATATCACGTGTTCTATCTTCTCCCTTTCATCTGTATGCAGACGACTTACAACTATATCGCCATTGTGAGTTGACTGAGGTGCCTGAGGCAATTGCAGCCATAAATAGAGATCTCACTGCTGTCCAATCATGGGCTAAGTCTTTTGGCCTACTTGTTAATCCTAACAAATCACAGTCAATAATTATTGGTAGCAGTAGATTAAGGAGTAAGATTATCTGGGATTCAATTCCTGACATCTTATATTCTGGGATACCTATTCCATACTGTGATAAAGTAAAGAACTTGGGCTTAATAATGGACTGCACTTTGTCTTGGGTACCTCACATCAACGACATCAGCAAACGAATGCATTTTACTCTACACTCTCTTAAGCGTCTCCAATTTTTTCTCCCTTTCTACACCAAAATTATGCTTGCGCAATCACTTCTACTACCCATCTTAGACTACGCCGATGTATGCTTTTTGGATGTGACTGAGGAGCTATTAAATAAATTAGAGCGCCTTCAAAATCTTGCCATACGCTTCATTTTCGGTTTACGTAAATATGACCGAGTTTCAAGCTTTCGCGCTCAGCTCAAATGGCTCCCTATCCGTCTTCGCCGTGATATGCACATTGTGTTGTTAGTTTACAATATTTTAAATGATCCCAAAGCCCCGTCTTATCTTCGCTCACGATTCACTCTACTTTCCACGCCAATACGCTCTAGACGGCCCTGCAATACCTCGATGTTACATGTACCAAGGAGTAAAACGAATTTTCTGCTGAACTCGTTCTCGGTAAATGCTGCAGAACTTTGGAATAAACTACCAAAAGACATTCAGGAAATTCGCTCAATTATGTTATTTAAAAGTAAGTTAAAACAACATTATCTTGCACAAGTCTCTCGTACTACATAATCATCAATTATTTATATATTATTAATGATAGATATATGTATATATATATATATATATAAATATTTATATTTATTACCATAACATATATGTATGTATGTATTCATGTATGTATGTTAGTATTATTATATTTACGTAATTTATTTTTTTTTTCGTCTCTTGGTTTTGCACTAACGTCCCCCGCTTTATGACACTTTCTCTCACTTTTGCAGGTTGACTGGAAGAGATCTCTTCTAGAGATAAGTTCGCCTATGGCAACAAACTTTTTAACATCTTGTACTATATTTTTTATTTTCCTGTGCAATAAAGAATATATTATGCTCGACGAGAGTGTTACTTGTTGTAAGCGAGTTGTACATATCTTATATTTCACATTCGACTTAGGTGGACCATAACATATATTTATATCAGCTACGGCTGCAACGACTTATCCACTGCGGTGGTTTTTACTTATCAGTTATGGCTGCAACAATATCCACTTCGGTGGCAACATTTATCAGTTACGGCTGCAACGATTATCAGCTATGGCTGCAACGATATCCACTCCGGTGGCAATGATAACACATTTATGTGAATATGAATATGTGCATTCCTTGCAATCAGCCGCCTAAGTGCTGTGAGTTCTTACGAACTGATGTTTGAACCAGTGATTTAGTTATCACTTTATTTATAACCAGGGCTTGTCGCTTTGTCTTCGGACACCTTGCAGCTTTGCTGTTTTATTGGATCCATTTCCATCACAAGTGTAAGCGCACTATAAATATCCCCTCTTTCCAGGAGGTTTGACGATTTGGTTGAAATCCGTAGTCGGTGGCGGGTGTGGGACTGCCGACCTCTTCTCTCTTTTATATTTAAATATTATAAGAGGAAGGCAGACACTCCTTCATCTATCTTCTTTATCACTAACATCCTTCTGATGTCATTATTTATGATTAATTTTATACATTAATGCGTCATCACAATATCAATATTACAGTAATTTAATAAAATGCAAATCGATCTTTATTCAGTTTAATTTATCTTCTTAGATTACCTATTGAACTCATGCCTCTAATACTCTAAAAGAACTTTGATGGTTATTATATTCACAACGTCTTAAGTATATAACTAGACGATCACGTGCCAAATTAAATATTTTATAAATGTTTTATTGACCTTTATCTATAGGAAGACGGCAGGCTTGCCGTATAGGGTTAGCTCGATATATATAGTTACAACTTGTCGACTAGACATATATACAGTATATACATATAGTAAACTTAATGGCTTTAACTTTGATATTTATAAAGAAAAACATTATTTGTCTTTAAGTAATATTATAAACGTGATGAGGGTTGAATAATGTGATTACATTTTCATGAAAAATCTTTAAGTAGATTTTAATAAAACTTTATAGTAGTTCTTTTTATATACTACATAAACACATAGGCTATTCTGTAAGTATGTCATAGTATAATGATAAGTTTCAAATAAGTCAGAATCATCCTTATCATCTGAGGGCATACCTACTGTACCTACTATATTATCTTTTTATAATTCTAGAAAAAAAAAAAGATTTTTAGTTATAAAAACGATTACATTTTTATATATAACTATATCTACTATTATTTCTACTAAAAATTAATTAACGCAATTTTTCATGACACATTTTTTTTGTTCACACTCAATCTTCTTATACATAAATGAGCAATTTGGAATATGCAGAGACCTAGAAGCAGGTTTAAAAAGCTCTTTCAGAATATATTAACCACTCGAACTCGCCAACTACAATAGATATAGGTGACTTTAACCACGACACTATAATACTAAATTCTACACGTTGGTATACTTGACATAATATAAAATGACCTACCCGCTACTACTACTTTATAAACAGTGTTGCTAACAAATATGTTTTTGTTTTGTTACAGGTAATTATTCAGACTAATATTTACGCTGCCCTTATCCACTTGATAACATGGGATATGTTATCGGTAACAGGTATTATGTAGATGAACTGCTTGACTGACAATACCCCAAACTCCTGAAACTCATTGTTTGTGAATACGAAAGTGAAATACAATAGTAATATATGAGTGAACTGATATAAAATAAAATACATGAGTACAGAACATTTAAAGGTTAAAGTTTATATTGAATAAGGAAGTAGCAAAAGTTCTTTACGCTGAAGCCAAAGCACAGATTTTATTTATAAAGTTTCAGGCATTTAAAAAAGAGAGAGAGAGAGGAATATAAGTTTAAAAAAATATTTTGTTAGATTATTATTTACACCCAAAATAATTATTAATGGATTTAGATTCTTGAATAATCTTTTCAATACTTTAAAGATTTAACTTAGTTTTATCATGAGTTTAAAAAAAATTGGCCAATTGCGAATCAGACTTTCCCATTCAGGATTCCGTACAATCTGGAATAAAGAACAAACTTAACTTTACCATTGGAAAGCCGATGTCTAAACGAAATATTTCATGTAATATATCTTACTCGTATCTTTTGATTGCGTTTGGTTAGATAGCAGACTTACTTGGTATATAGAAATTATGTGCGCCACACACAAACATTGCTGGCCACATAGGCTAGACGGAATTATGTATAAAGATATTCTTTTTTTGGTTAAATAATTTTTAGTTACGTCAAACTTATTCAGCATTCCTTTCAACAAGAAAACATATTTTTATTGCAATTCAATGTAAATAACTATTCAATTCGCAACTTCCTGAGATTCCTCAACGGTATTGATAGACAGCAAACAGAGAAACAGATAATAAAGTGATTCTACAAGGGTTTCTTTCAGATACGGAACCTTCGGATCGGAAAAAAATCAAATTATCGGGGTTTTTTGATCATAACACCTAATGCTCTATCTCATCACCTAATCTCTAATGTTCAGAATTGAAGAACTGGTATTAATAATTGAAACATATAAAGGTTTTGATTGACCTTAATCCTTAAATGCTATTTTTATATTAACTTGTATGGAAAAGCGAGTACATAAGGACCGACAATAATTATGGATTAAAGTTTCTACATAGGCAAGAATGTTATATTGTTAGTTATGTTAGAGTAATTCCTCATCCAAGATTTTATGAAAAAATACCTACTGACAGACAAAAATACAAATCAAAGAAAATTAATAGTCATAACTTAAATTAAAAGTTTGTAGTTGAGCAAACGGAGGATGGATTTTGGTTTTAGTTCATATTTGTTTTAGTCTAGATATCATATAGAAACATAATTTTTCCAATATAATCCCTTACCCTCATGTAACAGGATCCTGTACGTAGCTAATGGAACGGAATACAGGAAACCTTTAATCGAATCAGTCGATTAAAGGATTATATGGATATGGTAGACAGAGGACGCGTCACGTGACCACGCATTCTAATTGAAACTTCAATAACAACCTTTTTACATTTTCCAGATAATTCATAAACACTATTGAAGGTTTTAAGGGTTTTTAATTCACGAACTTATCTTCACCTCTCAACCTCATTATCCAACATATGATATTGATATAGCATTGAAGTTACATAATAAATACAATTTTTTACTTGTTGGTAAGGGAGTTGCTCTTGGTTGCGACCACCAGCAGGCGAATCCAACCGCCAAGTTTGGGCTACACTTTCCCCCTCTCCCTTCCATCCCATTAATGTTTCGGGTCTAGTGGACTCTGGGCTCTTGAAACCGCAGCATTTTTCTCTTTACACCTCCTCCACACTCTATTTTGTATCTCTCGTATTGCCGATGTCTATGGACGACTATGGCCACATACCATAAGGTAATACATTGAAAATTAAATATTTTTTTAAATCTAAGAAGGTCCACGTATTGAATTGCACGGTATTGCACCCATAGCGTATAACTGGGGCTGGACTTGTAGCTTTTATTTTACTTTTTAAGTTTATATTAAAAACTCTGATAATATCCACTGTAATATAACATGCGTTTTGAGATAACAAATATATTATATCTAACCCCCATATTCCTTACGTTAGATTGGAAGGAGGAAGCAAAGAACATCAATCATTCGGCCTTTTCGCTTCCAATATGTTTCTGTGTCATCATTCATGTTATACGTACAGACGACCGGTGTAAAAGTTGATTATATATATAGATCGAATTAATATATTTCATACTGAGTACAATTTTTTTTCGGAAGCTGAAGAAGGTGAAAAAAACTATTTTTTCAATCGAATTGAATTTTGATAGTAATTTTAGATCTCTGACAAAAAAATTAACATGTTCTTAGTATTTTTCAATAATATGGATTCAAAGATGTTATATATTGAATTGAATCAGGTAATGCCTGATCTTTGTGGAAATTCATGATTTAAAAGGAATCATTGCTATAGCAAGGTAACCTTTTTGATTCACACTTTCTTTTCTTTGACACTTTCTTCTTATTACTTGTATGAAGACTTGAAGTCCATACTGTTATAGTACAATATTTTAATTTCAACTATTTAATATTATAAATGAGAAGGTAACTCTGTCGGTCTGTAATGCTTTCACGCCTAAACCACTGAAGCGATTTTGATTAAATTTGGTACAGATATAGAGTAGTTGGAAAAGGAAGGCCATAGGTTACCTTTTATCGCAAAAAACAGGCTTAAATAGTTTGAAATGTAGAAGCCAAGTCATCATCATCACCACGACCTGTCAATGGCCCACTGCTGAGCCGGGTCTCCTCCTCAGAATGAAGGAGGGAGACATAGTCCACCATGTTGGCCAAGTGCGTATTGGGAGACTTCACGCACCTTTGAGAACACGGAGAACTCTCAGGAGTGCAGGTTTCCTCACGATGTTTTCCTTCACCGTTGAGGCAAGTGATGTTTAATTTCTTAAAAAACACATAACTCAGAAAAGTCAGAGGTGTGTGCCCAGGATAGAACTCTAACCTCCCGAGTAAGACATTGAAGTGTCAACCACTGGGCCATCACTGCCAGGTAGAGTCGACTAGTAATAAATATTGCGCATATTTAAATTTGTTTGTAATTATGTTTTGTTCTAATAGATGGCGTTACGTATATATTATAATACACGATAAATTATCCTGATTCCTGTTATTAAATTCTTCCTTAAATTAGTAAATTACGTGAAGCGTTAAAACAAAAATTTTCGGATCAACTCCTTGACAAACCTTAATTATTGGCTAAGACTCAATTAGAGGTGCTCGCACCCTTATCGTAATGAAGCAGTTGCTTCTCGTGAAAAGCCTTTCAAATTGTATGATTCAAAAATTTAAAGGAATTTTAAGATTCTAAATTAATTTTTATTTCTTTGTCCTCATCGTTGTAAAGTTGGAAATTGCATATTCTTATATATTAAAATGAATTAACGTTTGATAGTCTCGCTAAAACTCCAGAACGGCTAAACCGATTTGGCTAATTTTGGTTTTGAAAAGCCTTACCTCTAGTCTAACCCTATAGTGCTAGTCCAGGTTTACCTTGTTACTTACTTACAATCATTGAAGCTCGCATCTTTTGCTGGAGCTTCGTAGTGCAGGTTACTTAACTCGCGATTCCCAAGTAATTCTGTGCTTTCCGTCTTAACTTTACAATGTTACTAGTATGTACTCTCTTACGCATCAACTCATTTTTCTGGGAATAAAAGTATAATTCTAGCTCATGAAGAATCCTTAAATAATATTTCAATTAAATTCATTAACCTATTTTTATGCGAACAACTCACTACATCTCTCAGGATACCTTTTTTTCGGAATAAAAAGGGAGCTTATGTGTTAATCTAAGTTATAAAACATCGCTATGTTAATTTTCATTGAAGTCCACTGTTTATGTGATTGAGTAACAAATATTTAAATATGTTATGCCTGTATGTATCCTACAGTGAATTTTGTTATATCTCAATAGATGTGCACGCCACTCCTCCCACACTTCGGTGCCCCATCCCCCTCCCTCGCTGCGTTGACCGCACCGGCGCGGCGGCATTTCTATTAGGATTTTGTTTAGATTAACCTTTTTTAATTCGTAATATCTTTTGAACCAAATGTCCGATTTAAATAATTCAAAAAGTAATTTATAAGTATTGAAACAGTCTTGAATACGAAATAATTGTAAATGCCCACCCGTGCGAAGCCGGGACGGGCCGCTAGTACAAGATATAGTAAGAAGTAAGATCATATAGTAAAATAAGACTGATTCTGAAACTGTTTCCAGACAGACTGAAATGCTAAAAAGTGATTATCATTACGGAGGCGGGCTTACTAAATGTTTAAAAAGCTAAAAGTGAAGACATCAAAACAAATTTAATTAATCTCAAGGCAAGAGGGCGTTGTGATTAATCGTCAAGTTTTCTTTGGAGTTTGAGCTATTATGAGGATCCTTTGTGGTTTATCTGCCTCAGACACTTCGTTATAATATATTGTACGCTCGATTTTGTCAGCATTTATTATAATTGATTACTATATAAATACCTATAATTGTTTATTAAAAGGGGGTTATAGTCTACACGCAGACTAACAGTATGACGGCATGACTAGAATATCCTTCGGGGGGTTATACTTTAGACACAGATCAAGCATTACTGCTAGATTACTAGTTACCATTCAATCACGACACCGTATTTATTTTGCATCCCTACTTCTTCAATTGATTCAAGAAAGTAAAAATGCTTAGTGTTGCCAACCTCATAATTAACAATGAGCATTTGTTCAGAAAGCTGAACCGTTTTCATACAATTGTAACACACCATCCAATTATTTATTATTTTTTCTTAATAATTTTACGAAAAAATAATGAATAATTTTTATTTACTAGTTGACCCGCCCCAGCTTTGCACGGGTGCAATTTACGACATAGATTTATAAAAAAAATTCAATATATTGTTGGTAATAAAAAATATTTAGGCGTTTACGATAATAATATTATTATATTATTATCCCGCAAGAACTCTGAATTTTTCAGGATAAATAGTAGCCTATTTGATAATCTAGGTTCAAAAGTATCCAATGTGCCAAATTTAATAGAAATCTGTAAATTGAATCATAAACATTCATATTTATAATATTATCATTATCATGATGTAGAGGAGGTGATAGATAGAACTATCACCTCCTCTACATCTCCATCCTCTTTATCACTTGTGAACTCTTTTCGCTGAAAAAAAATGAGAATTGAAGAAACCAAATGAAAAAAAACTTTCAGACGACATGAATTTTTTCGACAATATCAACAAATATCGTCAGATTTCAATCAATTTGCACAAAAACGTAAAAAATTAAATACTTAAACCTTCTTCGTGAGATATTCTGTATATTAATGAAAACCGTAAGAAAATCGGTTTAGTAGTTTTCGAGCATATCACGAACATAAACAGACACGGTTTGGAACTTTGTTTTATAATATGCTATATATATGAGAGAGATATGATACCCATTACTGTACAGCAATACGTATACACATGCAATCTAGACTGAGGCGAGCGGTGCCTGGGGCTTGAGACCCAGGAGCAGGTTTAAAGAGCTCTTTCATAATATATTAACTCTCACCTCCACCACTCGACCTCGCTAACGACAATAGATAATAAAGCAAACTTACATGGACCTCGAGAAGGGAACCTTAATCACGACACTATAACACTACCATGTTCACTGCACGAAAACACCAGAGAGACTGAGACTAAACTATCGCACTGAAGGTTATATATTGTCTTCACGTCGGTATACTTGAAATAATATAAAATGATCTAGCCGATACTACTACTTTATAAACAGTGTTGCTAACAAATATGAAGTGATTTTTCCCCAAGTTTGTCTGTTAATATAATAATTTGAATGTGTTTACGATAAATATATACATTTCGCATTATTTCGTTCCCATTCTTCATGCATGTTTTATGAGAGGTATATTAAAATACCCGCTGCCTAGTGCCTACCGCTTCAAAGTTTTCCAATAGATAATAACTCGAGCTCAGACGAGTTTCTCGATATGAGTACGTTTATTATGGAATATATTGAATCTGAATATAGGTTACACTTGAAAGTCAAACCAGTGCGGATGACAACGTAAAGTTATCTCAATGTTCACTCTATGAATTCAATCCTTAGATTGCTGCTAAATTATCGTGGCCGAGCTTATAAGTTATTGAACCTGTATAAATTTTTTTCATAATTTTTTTAAATATTTTAAATTTCCTTATAGGTTTATAAAGTTTGTGATTTTACGTTTCATGTAAAATGGCTGAATTAATATTGGTATGACTTTTACTGATAGGTAGAGTATTTCTTTGATATAATAAGTAATATGTTTAGGGCCATTTTCACGGGTTTCTGATAAAGTTCCTCATAGTTATACATAAAACATTTTCAATTCAATCAGGAACTTAGATACTAGCCGCACTGCGCGACTTTGTATGTGTGTTGCTCTGCTCCTATGGGTCGTAGTTTGATATTATATAGCCTGTAACCTTCCTCGGTAAATGGGCTATCCAAAACCACAAGAGTTAATTTCGAACCAGTAGTTGCGATTATCGCGTTTAACCAATCAAACAAACTCTTCAGCTTAGTAATATTAGTGTATGAAAGTGGCCCTTAATTCCACAAAAATCCCTTCTTATTTTACTATTTACGTAAAATTACTAAAAAAAAAAGATATTCTTGTTAATGTCTATGCTTTTGTGTTATCTTTATCAACAGCTACAGTTTTTATTATATATTTTCCATTCTATCCAAACTTTTTGTAGCAGTGGTTTGAAAACAGATGCTAAGCTGCTTAACTACGATGTTTCATATTCGCAGCCCTGGAATAAAATCTTAAGAAACGGCTCGTTCTTACAGATATCTTACTGGTATAATACTTAATTTACTGAAGAGAAGAGGCTGAAAAGAAATAAAAACGTTTGTTAAACCCTCCATAAATAAATCATAAATCTTGGAAGCATTTATTTATCCAAAAATCTGTATAGAATCTTATTTTACAAAAGTTTTATCACAATTGTATCCCTTATTGATGATATGATATCATTTAATGATGATATCTTATACATTAATGATAATATCACCTAATGATGGTATCCAACCACCAAATTTTGATATCTGGAGGAGGTTCTCAATTCGATTGGTATATATTTTTTTATGTATGTACACCGATTACGCTGAGATTAATAATCCAATATACGTGATTTTTCTTTTGTTTGATGAGGAATAGCTGCCATTTAGTCCCATAAAAATTTAAAATAATTTGGTCCAGTAGTTTTTATTTTATGAACATTTTTTCCGTTCCGTGTCTTGGGATCTGTGTTGTTTCTTAAGCTCAGATTTATGATCCGCTTTACGTGATTCTTCTTTGGTTTGATTTGGTATAGTTGTCATATAGTCCCATAAAAATTTAAAATAATTTGGTCCAGTAGTTTTCATTTTATGAACATTTTTTCCGTTTCAGTTTCTCGGGATCTATATAGTTTAAGGCGCGCGGCACCTTTCGTAGGCATACCCATACTTACTTAAAATAAACTATTATTTAAGTATTTATTACTATTTAATATATAACAATAAAAAGCAACGAAATGTTATAGTCTACCTGATGTAATCTAGAAAAATCCTACTGTAGTTTACAGAAAAACCTATTACAGACACTTAAAAGTAAAAAATAAAAAAAACTGCGTTTAAAAAAACCGACATCAAACTAAAAAATGCACTAAAAAGTAAGAAATAATTCCGTTATTTATGAATCTCCCTTTATTAGGACAATAATAATATATAATAATTGTTATTTTTATAGTCGTTGCCAGCAATAGTATAGTATTGTAATAGTAGTAGTCAAATAACTGTACCTATTATTATTCTCTCTCACTACAAGTCTGTTCACCTGGCTGGCACCAATTTCAAAAATAACAATTATTGTATATTATTGTCCTAATAAAGGGATAATAATAAATAATGGAATTATTTCTTACTTTTTAGTGCATTGCACAAAAAAAAAAAGTCGATAGCCTGAAACCTAATAATGATATTTTATCCTTTAATGTTGATATCCTATCGTTTAATGCTGTCATCTTGTCGCTTAATAATGATCGTCGATTAATAATGATGATCTCATCCCTTAGTGATGATGTCTATTTCTACTGTGTATATTTTATGCCAAAAGATTTATGTCTATTACAAAAGGACTATATCATTTCATACCCTAATGTCATCTCATTGTCATCATGACTTACACCTCAATGATGACATCCAGTCACTAATGATAATGATATTTTATCTTTTAATTATAATAACATTTCTTACCCTTATGTGATACCTTATCCCTAAATGATGATATCTTATACAATAATGATTGCATCTGATTCAATAAAATGTAGGAAAATGTGAAATTTCATCTAACTAATTAGATGGTATATAAGGTCCAAACGAGCAGACGGTTACACCTGATAGTAAGTGGCCACTATCACCCATAGACATCGGTAAAACAAGAGATACCCTTTTGTTTTGTCGATGCGATGCATCCCCGAAGATAGAGTAGGGAGGTGGAGCGAAGAAAAAAATGCTGCGGTTTCAGCGGACCCTGAGCAAGAGTCCACAGTCCACTAGGTCAGGAATAGACCAAGAGATTGCACGGTTACTCGGTTCTTACGAGATGCTCTCCCAACGGCAGAGGGGAATTGTATTCTAATCCGTCCCCTCATGGGTAAAGGAAATCGCTGTGAGACTTTTTACACTTAGTCAAAGGATATTTTATTTAATTTAAAAAATGCGGGTACTTAATAAATAAAATTTTATGTTATGTGAATGAGAAGTAAGATAGTTTTTAATACCCTTTTGAATTTTTTATGTTTCACGTCTTGTGGTTTGAATGTACTGGAACAATGCATTTGTGTTGAATAAAAGTTTCAAGCGAATACTTTGTATTTGTAAAAGTCCGCTCGCCCTGACTCTTAGGTGCATATTATATGGATTTTGGTTTTTACCACGTGTAGGTTTAATTTAACATTTTAATTTATATAAAACTAATTTCCAAGGACATTCCGTCCACACAACTTGACATGCACTCCAACCCCACGTCGCTAGATGGCGTAATCGCACACACATTTGTTTATTTTAGATTCTAAAATATTTTTTCGTGATATAACATAGCCTATGTCCTTCCTCAAGCACTACTTTATCTCTGTGTCATATTGCAAAAATCGGTTCAGTGATTTAAGCCCGATTGCGTAACAGACAGACAGACGCCATTTATTCATCAATAGATGGCGTAATTAGTAGATTAAATCTCACTTTTAAGGGTTTAATTTGTTTTCTTAAGTATTTTCTACGTTTCTTAAGTACTATTTTCCGGGATAATTAGTAGCCTATGTGTTTATCCAGATTATAAAGTTACTGTGTACCAAATTTCAATGAAATTCAATAAGTCGTTTTTGTGTAATTGAGTAACAAACATCCAAATATGTATTCAAAGATACGTAGCAACTTTTTGGGAAAATGTTAAATGAAGATAATAATGTATTAGATCTTTCTTAGCAGACGGTCCACCCGATGGAAAGCGGCCACTGTCGCCACTATGGACATCGGCAAAACTAGAGATTAACTCATACTTTGCCGATGCGTTATCGCCTCAAAGATTGAGTGAGAAGCGGGAGCGATGAGAACAATGTAACGGTTACAGTGTACCCTGAGCAAAAACGCGGTGTACATTGGAACCACAGCATTATTGGGATGGGACGATCTAGCACATATGCGCCTCGACTGAAACGCGTCTGAGAAACTTAGCGGTCGGATTTTCATGCTGGTGGTCTCCAGCCTGTCGGGGTACAGATCCCGTACCACCAACGGGGGCGGAGCCCAGAGGCAGAGGGGAATAGTATTCTAAACCGTCCCCTCACGGGTCAATTTTGACTTATTTGAATTTTTATTCACTTCTTCTAAAACTTGGCATCCCTTTATATAAATCAATGATGACAAAAGATTTCTTCAATTTAATGTTAAAAAGCAAAGTTCCATAAATTTTACTATTGTGCTCAGCAAAAGGCTAATCGTTGTAACTCGTAACAAGATGGAACTTCATTAAGGAACTTTTGAACTCGTTATTTTCATGTGTTTTCCTAAAATATTTAAAACGTTCTGAGTGATTTTCTTATGAAGGTAGTATTTTCTTTTAGATTTTTTTAAACTAGTCGATCCAACCCGGCTTCGCCCGGATGCAATTTTCCGTATGTATTTATGTTTAATGTTTCATTCCAATTTTCAACATGTTTTGCTATATAACGACCTCCCATACAAACTTTCATCCCGTATTGTTATATTAATATCTAATATCTATTTGCCATACAAACGTTCATGTTAAGCTGCGTTCTTAAGCTCTTGTGTATCTCTGTACCAAATTTCGTCAATAATAGTCTAACGGTTGTTGAATAATGAGTGGTAAAACTAACCAGACTTTGTTTTATATATAGACCTCCTTTGACTCGAAAACTTACAAGTATATCCTCTGTCACGAGAAATTACAATAGTTTGTGGATGACGTGAGTCAGTTATAACCTAGTTTAGTTAGCTATTAAGTTACAAAGTTGAGCAGTGAACGAACTACATAAACCTAACCCAGGTTCACAAACACCAGGCCCACATACAGCAGTCAATATTTTGTAATGCAAATTATGCTGTCTTTGTAATTCTAAAGCCCAAAGTATTGTTACATAACTGTTAAGGAATAATCACTGCTAGCTTATTGGGAATTTTAAGGTCAAAAATATCATGAGAATTAAGGTTCTATACTTTTAATATAATAGATAAAAACACAATTTGATCTTCAATTTAAAAGCATTGAAATAGCAATGAAATAATAAAGGGCGAGCGGCAGAATCCAAGATTTACGAGCTCATAAATATGTCGTTCAGACCACCCGACGCATTAAAGAAGAATGATAAGAACTATTATGTGAAAAAGTCGTTTACAAACTCTACAGTCTCATGTTTTGATCAAATAGCAGTGCCATCTGTACTTGTACAAACTACGTGAGTGAAACATTGATAAGGTAGTTAAAGTTTAGCGTACAGTGACAGCGTCTATGGCCGTCACTTCTATGAAAATTTTCGCGTTAGTAAATATATGCTTATTTAATTCATTTGAAACTTTGTATTGATTTTTGAGTCCTTACGACACGAGTCACGAATTAAAGGCCCTAAATTGCTATTTTAGGTCCCATTTACGGAAAACTTTTTCTGCGTCTATGGACCAGTCCTTTCGCTTGAATTGATGATGTAAAGATGATACAGGACCGATACTCCCTAATCACAGGTAGAACAGTAGAATTTTGATTTTCAAAGCGTCTATAGGAAAACATAAAAAAATTCCGGAAAAAATAGAATGACAGGTTTCAGCTACATATTCTCTCTCTCTAACCTTCTTGATATAATAATACAAAAAAAGGTTTCATAGATATGTTGGGGATTTTAAATGGTGAGTAGGAAGGAGGTGAACACTAACAGGGGGGATGATATCGAATGGAATATTGGGTAAACGCAACGTAGATATTTCTACTGAACCTATAAATGATCAAATATGATCTCTAACAATTACGAGAGAAACCTAAGCAGTGTCTTGGACTTGTGACCAAGGTGTAGGCTTAAGGATATCCTTTAGGTGGTCACGACACTCCCAGGCTCTCTGTTTAAACCCAAGGTTAAACTCACATAAACCTAACCCAACACAAGACGAGGCAACAAGATAGTAAGGTCACTCACGTGACCTTGATCGGACAGCTCCTAGCACTAACACTACACTATACTACACTGCACTGCACAACACTATCCAGGGACTACTTTACATCCTGTCGATGGCATATAAAGGGTCGAGGGTCGAGACTGTCAAAACAACGGCCGTGACTACTACCCTACTCCAACGCCAAAGACAGCGATGACGATTCGATTATTCCGTATCGACAGATATATTCTCTCCATTTAAAATCGATATTCAGAAATCAACATTCCCGATTGTAATTTAGAAAATTCTAAGGTTTCCTAAGAACTGCATATATTTCCGACAAACGTAGTAAATAAGTATTGCTCGTTTAAAATAATTAGATAGATGGATAAATAAGTCTAAGTATTATAGCTAATGGTTATTTACTGAGATACACGAGCGTCTCAGTCTATTTTTAACTTGTTCATAATACCCGTATATAAGTATTGAGTTAGTAAACATTTCTAAGAAATTTCACCTATTTCTTGCATCAGCTTACTCATAATAAAGGAGCTTACTTGTATATTTATGTATATATTATTGTTACGTGTTATTGTTAGAGATTAAAAGATATTAAACAAAAATTAAATAAATGATTTTCACAATTGAATTTTAAAGTAGTTAAATCTTCAACCGATTGAGATGAAATATTGTATAGCTACACGTTTAGATTTCTAAGTTATTTAGTGTCCTCATACTAAATCCAATATGGCGGACTTCTAAAGATAGCGGATCAATTATTTTGTGCACGCCCATGATATGGGTATTAAGTTAAATATTGTTACAGTATTTAAATAAAAGCTTATTTTCGCAAGTCATCTGTATCAATGCAATGTATTTATTGTGGAAAAAAAAATATTTAGGGAAAATATTTCCAAAAAATAATACATAAATTTGAAATTTGAACATCCACCTGAACCTTTAGAGTCACAAGCCCCAAGTATTGATTTGTTTATTCTCTAAAATACATGTTATCAATATCTATGACGTATTATTGTAGCTTATTACATGAATAATATTCTGTGGGCTTATTTTTAAAATCTTAACAGACTTGACATAAGCTCTGTTCTTATCTGATCTGCGACAGTTTGACGAGTAATTTCGTGGAGTAAATATTGACTGAGTGAGAGTGAATATTTGATATATTGATTATTTTAGTTAAAGGAAACGAAGTCCAGTAATGTCTATCGAAAGTACTTGTTGTTGTCTTTTACGTATCACTGTATTTTAGCTAATATAAATTTAACTAGGGACTCGCCCTAGCTTCACACGGTTTCTCTACTATATATATACATGTAAACATTCCTCTTGAATCACTCTTTCTAATGGTGAAAACTGCATTAAAACCAGTTGCGTAGTTTAATAGATCTAGGCATATATACAGCGAGAAGTGACTTTGTTATATAAGATAGTGTATATTCTTGTTCTAGTCATAAATAAACTTAAATCGTACCCTTTTAACATTAAAATGAATAGGCAATACCCGATACCGTATACGAAAAACTACGGTAGGTTACGTAAACACAATCGATGCGGGATTGTGATCTTGATCTTCTTTTCGGTATTGGTTTTAGTGAAATACGTGTGTAAATAAAAAAATACGATTGTTATATTGGAACGAAGATTTAACTCGTTGTGTAATAGTTACGTGAAATAACTAGCAGACTTTTAACCAACAATGTAATTTTAGGGTATCTCAAGATGAAAAAGTAAACCTCATTGGGGTAGTAAAGAATCTTCCTAAGCCTTAGGGGTCATCCATAAATTACGTCACATGAATTTCATGATATTTTTACCCCTCTCCCTTGCCGAAATAATTATTCAAGTCCATTTTAATTATTTTTTAATTAAATAAATAACAAATCAAACATCTTAAGTTTCTGGTTTTGATAGGATTTTTATCCTTCCTAACCCTTGTCACACTTCGTCAACCCCCTCCCTCCTCTTTATAGTGTGACGTAATTTATGGATGGCCCCTTTATTAGAATATTAATCCTTAGCTTGTGGTACATATTGTGTTAGTTGTATGATGTTAAATATTAATAATGGTAAGTAAATACGTACGCCCCAAGACACAAATTATTACATACATGCTTGCTTGGTGTCTAGACTATCATCGTCAGGGGTAATTTTAGTCAACAAGCTGTGCTACTGTTGATCTGCATGTATTGTTATAACCAATATTTAACAATCGGTATTTTACACATCGAAATATTTGACTAATAAATTATATAATATTTTTTGCAGTTGATAAACTAACCGTGGCCTATGTCGATATATGGGGACAACAGTTTTCCAGCACACTTAAGTTTGTTTTTCAATCCAGACTGTACGGAACCTCGATGTAAGAGTTTGATTCGTAGCTTTTGTATTTTCTTGCGTGGGAGACAGGAAGTACGTAAAAAGGGACGTAGTGTACAATCGCCTTTTTCATGCTTCCGTTGACTTGCTACAAGCATTTTCCTCATATTATATATTATTCAACACTACCTTCGCTGGTCTAAAACATTTTAAATGACCATAACTTTTTATCCTGACATGAGAGAAAATCTATATTTTAAGTTAGATCTCTAACGTCGGATTAGTAAGTTGACGTGGCAGTGGGCTGGACAAATAGCCCGTAGAACTGATGGCCGTTGGGGCAGAAAGGTTCTTGAGTGGATACCCCGGACAGGACGCTGAAGCGTTGGCAGGCCTCCCACAAGATGGACAGACGACCTAATCAGGGCGGAAAAGAACCGCTGGACGCAGGTCGCAGGTGATCGATCGTACTGGAAATTACTCTGGGGAAGGCCTATGTCCAGCAGTGAACGTCCTATGGCTGAAATTATGATGATGAATTTAGACCTGCAGCAATACCAAATGTTAAAATCGTAACCAATTTTGAGCAGATATTTTTTTGTAATACATGTTCTTACACAGAAATAAAAGGACTAACAAAAATTATAGAAGTAATTGTGTCTTGATTACAATTTTAATAGTACTCTAACTAATCACCATTGTTCTTAATAATAATAATTTATATCTAAGAATTATATAGGATTTTCAATCAGAAAGCTTCTAGACGTTCTTCTGAAGCCATGTTATTAATATCGCCATATATTTGATATTAATCTAACACATATTCCGTCAATCTGTGAGAAATCAGAACATCTTGAGACTTGCTTAATCCATCTGAAATACTATTGAACATGATGGTTCATATATAAACTGTTTGATCTTACGTAAAGCTTTAATACGTTTCTACAAAGAGGAGGAGTGCATACAGTTATAATCTATATATAAATATGCATAGATTAATATATATATATATATATATAAGAGGAGAAGGCTAATTTAGATGAATTAATAAAGAAGAGAAAGAGAGCCGATTTTAATAAATTACGTGACCGAACCTTACGATTCCGTAGTTTTTGAACAGGAACCCAGGCAGTGCCTTGGAGTTGTGACCAAGAGGCTTAAGGATATCCTTAAAATGATCATAACACTCACCTCCACTGCCTGGTCTCACTATTTGTCTTAGGTTAGGTTAACATAAGGCTAACCCAACCTAACATAAACGTAACCTAACCTAAACCTAAGGTTGTGTACACATCTAAATACAATGTTAGGACTAACTACAAGTCCTCTTTATTACTATCCTATTCCTATCCCTATCCTTACTATTTTTTTTATGCGGTGGAAAATGCATTTACGCATCCCCTCTTAGAATAGAGGGGTATGATGTGCTCATAGCAATCATGTGCCATACTACCCACTAAAAACCACCGGTACCATCGCCGTCTGCAAGGGACGCCGCAGGATCGCTGAGTTGCATTCCACCGCGACGTTCCGACGGATCGACCTCCCGAAATTCGGGGTTTATTCTTGGGAGGCTAGAGTTAACCGCGCGTACTCCCGCCCTAACTATAGCGCGACACGGCCTTCATTACTATCCTACCCCAACTTTACCCCGACACGGCATAACACTCACCTCCGAGGCGAGCATTTAGCGTATAAATCTGTATACCAATTTAGTGTAAATATAATCAGTAGTGTAACACAATTACGTAGTATTAAACTAAGTCATTTCCCGCTGTCTGTACGCTAAGATCTTCATCTATAGACAGAGTGTTTCAAGAGGAAGATTTATATTTATGAGTATAATAAATGCATGTTATTGCAGAGAGACCGTGTGAAGTTGAGGAGAGAAGATTAGAGAGATTTTCTATACAGTATCAGTTTTAAAAGGAAGATGTTTCAATATGCATATTGATTGTATGCTATCGGAAATCACTACAAAGGTGTCCTAGATTATCCCCATCCTTTGTCGGTAGGTAAATACGTTGCACAAGAAAGGTTATAGCTTCCTCCGGGATCGGATCAAAATGATCTCTTTGCTGTGTAATACGAGTATTAAGAGCAAACTAACTATAACTAAAGAAATATACGTGCTTTTTTGCAAAGAGATAGCTTATGTGCTTAGGAGTAATGTAAACTATATTTTATCCTGAATTATGTAAAATTCCTGTGGGATAAATTACGGTTATAAAATTTAAAGTCCCTGGCTTTATAATAGAGCGATTTTTGGGTGAGTAAATTTTGAATATGATTTTTTTATAGATTTGTCATTTTATTATCAACTGCTTATTAAAATATCTTTATTATTAAAATTCATGTAATACCGAGGTGGATAGTGCGTCATAAGTGTTTGTATATAAATATATATAATAGGATACTTTTTATCCTGGAAAAATTTGTTAGTAATTAGTCACCGTTTTTGCGGGATGCACTCTCACTTTTAGCCCGGTCAAATTAGCCCAAAAAATAGAGGTACCTTTGCATAAATTCCCAACAAGCTGAATATTTAGTTACGTAGGGGATACCACTTTAATGAAATCCTGAAAATTCTGATTCTAAAATCTTTTGCCCGCAAGTGAACTTGTTAATCTTGATCTTGGTATGAAAACATTGATTTACAAACGTGCTGAAAGAGGTGTTGAATTCACGTACTACCTATAAAGCCAAAAATCAGTGGCAGTACATGTGCAATATCGTAAAACTACACTTTCATTAAAAGTATCTGTTCTGGAAATAGCTAAGTCTCGTTCTGATGATAGTTCAAAAACTATTACCGCTCGCATAAGGTTTGAACGTGATTTAGTCGTTGATGAACACACACAAGTATAAATGAATGGTGGTCAGGGCTTGTACGTCGAACAGGGTCGCGGCGCTTCTATGTAAAGCAACCTGTTTTATCCCATCCCCCCAACACCAACAGCAATAATTTTAAAGTTTGTTTAAGTAGGTATATTATCGTAATGTGATGTATCATCATGATTGCAATGTTTCTTTTTTAAAACCGCACACTGTGAGTAAAGCTATTTGTCCCCAAGACGAAGCATTGAATTTCGCCATAGATGAAGTATTTGGATACATTTACATTAGAAGATATAAAAAATGTTTGCAAAAATTCAAATATTGATAATAGAACTGTGAAACTGCGATCAAAGTTCAAATATGGTGATAAGATTTTTATCACAGGAAAACCCGGACAATTAAAATGCTTTATCGATAATCATGATGATCTATTAAATCAAGCCTGGGATGAAAAAATATCTAATGAAAAAGAAGAGCGATTTAAGATTCTAGAAGCTGCGGCAGCATTAATTCGAAAAGATATTCAATCGGTAGCCCTCGATAATTCTCATTATTCTCAACCTAGTCGCTTGTTTGAAGACATTAACAATTTTATTCCGGAGTCATTAACATATTTTACCCTACATACTTATCCCATTGTACACTCACCTCCCACCTCATACAGCTCCAGTTAACTATCGAATGGCTTTTTCTCAGAAATGTTAAATCTTGGTGAAAAAGTATGAAGATAATTTTTGTAGACAATTACCTGATCTATTAGCTATTTTTTTCGTAAAACTAACCGTTTGGCCAAATAATCCAAAAAAACCATTTTTGTGACCTTAAATAAAATTTTTAGCACACACGGGATTAATGGGGACTTCAGGATTTCATTAGAGTGGTATCTCTTACGTGTTTGTAAATTTTCAGGTTGTTGGGAATTTATGTAAGGATCAATTTCTATTTTGACCGGGCTATATAACCATAAGTTTATGGAAGTATTGTGACTACTAAACATTATCACAATTATTATTTTTCATTTTCAAAAGAAAAATTACCTATCATCACTTTAATCACCATAGTTTATAGCTACCGGCACGTAAATATAGGTTTAACCTTGAATGCCCAGAAGTCACTATTAGGGCATTTATACCGGAAGGGCGGGGCGAGAGCAGCGCGTCACACGTGATTGGTTCTTATGCGACGTGTCAGTTCCCACGCGTCTGCAATTTGTCAACTGAGAATAAACTTCTCTTCACCACTGTCTTAATTTGCATTGGATCTCACGGGAGCATAGGACATCGTTGTAGCGCAAATGTTGTCACGCATAGTGTTGTCAACCTTTGACAGCAATTTACTTGGTACAGTACTGCCCAAACAGTGTGTTAACAGATGTTATCATTTCTAATCTCAGAGCAATAACAATAATAAGGCTTAACATGAGTGCCAATATTTAATAGGAGCGTTTATGCCAAATCGCATACGAGTAGACTGGAACCGCATTTGAACTGATGCCAGACTGAGATCTGCAGTGTATTAAAACAAAAGGAGTGCTCCTTATCTTTGGCTTGCTTTCTTTTTAGGGTTCCACGTCAAGAGCGATTCGATAACCTAGGGGGGCAAGTTGATTTAAATGGAATGTGGGGAAAGTATGAATTGTGGGATTTATTTAATTTTTCTGTCCTTCATATTCTTGTGTGGAGCAGATGATTTTTTCCTGATTTTAGGATTGATCCCATAGTAACGGTTCGGCTTTCTTTTATGGGAGAAGGGGGGAGGCAGCTGCCCTACCTGCCCCCTTTTGGTGACGCCCTGGTTCCACGTCCCAAAAGGAAAAAAGGAGTCCTCAATGAAGTTGATATTTAACGTGGAGGCAGTTCTAGAATCATGTAGATGTAATGTCAGCAACAAGTATGGACTTATAGGATAAGTAAAAAGTATAATCTGAAAACTGGAATATTGTATTTATATCATTATAAAAATATTAATCTTTACTCTCTGTATAATACGATCCATTATTCTTGAAACGTGAATTAAACAAACTGGAACTGTTTTCCGACAGTCCCTCCCTCTATCCAGATTGTATGCAACGCTCAGAGCATGAGTCTGACTCACACTTGGCCGAACTTTTTAACGTCTATTATGACCAAGGAATTTATCCGTACAGTTTTTTATAGACACTTAATATTATCATAGTTGGCAGTGTGATACTGTTCATTTTGTGTGTTTGCGCTACTTTATAAAAGATCTTTAATTCAAAAAAAATATATTTAGAACATTTCCTCCGAAAATGATTCTGTATATACTATAAAAATTAACCCTCCAAGTAATAATAAACTCCTTGAGAACCCTGCATCGTTCGGGTGGGAGGGTACCTAGTAAGCCGGCAGCATTCCCCTGTATCACAATGCCGATTCTTTGGTGGAGAAAACTGCCAGCGCGACAGTTCCTTGAGGCGTCAATCAAATTCCGCCTGATCTCATCGATCAGCTGTTGGGCCTTAGAGCACCAAGATCCCTTGGTCTCTACTGCAAAAGGCACAATATGCAACTATTAGCTAAGGTTGCATAGTATCTCGTATAATATCAAATAGTAAATCTTTATCTACCCTTAATGCCCTCCATATTACTCCGCAAGACTTCTTAAAATAAATATGATTTAAAAAGAAATGAGATAAAAATGATAAGTAACAAATTTCAAGTGAAGCTTAGACGCCATCTGCTGAATACTAAATCAATATTAAAAACTTAAAAAGCTTCTGTGTATACTTTCAACACCCTGAGGGGTGAAAAGTTCTCATTGTATAATGTGACGATACATCTCGTTTTGAACGGGACAGTCCCTTTATTCAGTTGTCCCGAAAGAAAGCTTTGGAAGGTAAAACTAACAGGCCAATCCCTATTGCATAGTATTTTTTTTATTAATACTAGGGATACCTCATAACTCTACCTACCAAATGGAAGGTTATGAATTTATGATTACAATTTCTTTTTTTTGATGAGACTATCGTCGTCACTATGGTTTGCCAGTTACAAAAACCCGGAGAGAAATTATTTTCTTTGATTTTGATTTGTCTTCTCACCCGTGGATGTCTGGAAGGCTCCTGTCCCGTTTTGAGTGAAAATTAAAATGGTCACTTTACCCTTGTATCAACACTCAAAGCACTTTCGATTGTTTTCAAATAAAATATCTTAGAGTTTGTATTGTTAGACGCTTTTAAGAGAAGTTACAATAACAAATGATTGTAACGCGATACTTTTCTCGCTTTCCAAGTACCTATTAACTTATTTTAGAATACTCGTCTGTTTCTTTTACTTCTTTCTATCTTTTCTTTATGTTGCTCGCGAACATGTATCTAATTTTACTGCTTACCTTATTTAACTGTATAAAACAAAAAAATTTACCGCCTTCAAAATCTAAAAAATGCCCTAAAAGGTAAGAAATAATTAGCTTATTTATTAACCCCCCTTTATTAAAACAATAATATACAATAATTGATATTTTTGAAGTTCACCATATTATGGCTATCTGTGGTCTTCCTCATCAGGTCCACTTCACCAAATGATAAATTATGAATGCAAATGCTTGAAACCTTTTATAAAATATTAAAATGCCCCCACTACTAAGTATGCTGAGTTTATGCTGATTTTTTTAACAATTTTAGAAGACACTATCGAATCTTGTAACACAGGAAGATAAATTTGATTCTCCATAACGACGACCATCACCAGCATTATTACACTACCATACTTGCACAGCTTTAGACAATTTTTACCCAGTGAAAGCGAAGTGTTACCAGTTTAAACAAAATTGTGTTGTATGTCTGAAAACCACCTTCACCTTGTTCACAAGCAACAGAATTTATTTAAGCTTTTGATACCTAGTATTAGCTACGATATTGGCAACATTGAATTGAGTAGCATTTTACGTTAGGTGGCACCACTGCCAACATTTATACTGATAGTAATAATGATGGCCACATTGAATAAATTTAATACGAAAAGGTAGTTAACCAAAACAGAAATCACTATAATTACATCGCGAGTAATCATTTCTGTAATGCTGTAGCTCTGTGTCTTAAGTCAACAAGCAATGGTACTTACTTTAATAAGTACATAATAACATACTTTCGTCTAAATCTTGTAAAGCACCGATTTAATGTCAATTAGGCTGATGCTTACACTACGTCGGAACAATCTATTTGTCTCTGGATTTGGGGCAGTGTGTCAACATTATAAATAGTCGTTCACTTCAGACAGATAAATGAATTAACTACGTGTATTGGCATAATTTTTATATATATGTCGGAAAGTACTAGGGGATGGGGGAGATTCGAATGTACTATCGGCTAAATGCGTCCTAGATATAATTAGTGGTTTTGTAAATAACAATAGATGATGAAAAAAATTTACAGTTTTTTAATTTTATCCTTTACTTTTGATATGAGGCCTTCATGCTAAATTTCGCGACGCTAGGTCATTGGGAAGTACCTATGTGAGTGACCACATTAACGGCCATATCAGTGCAATGCGTGGACTTACAAGTTTGATTTTTCGACATCCGCAAGGGACTGCAGAATTGAGTATTAAATATTAATTTCAACTTGATACCTCCACGCGATCCTAAGAAAAAGTGTTTTGACAGGCAGACATACAGACGAACAATGAAGTGATCCTATAAGGGTTCCTTTTTTCCTTTTAAGGTACGGAAGCCTAAAAAATAACGAATATTAGAAGAAAGATAAAAAAATGCCATGGTTAACAACTGAAACTTAAATTTTGATTTTAATGCGAAGCTTGAACGGCTTTTGTGGACTAAAGTTAGCAAATTTTGGAAATTGAAAGTACAATTTTATCAATTTCAGCTTGATGAGCCAGAAGGTAGATAGTTAGTTAGTTAGTAGATAGTAGATATCTCTCCGAGTTCTGGTGTTGTCGGATTTGTTTTAATGAGTATGGATAATAGAACTCATCAGTAGCTACTATTGTGGTGAAGCCTCTTGAGTTTGGATTGAGTACAATATTGCCAAGTGTTCCGATTATGATGATAGAGCCAAGAAGTGGACTTACAAGTCACTGTACACTTACACTCTTACATCTGACTCTTACCTCTGACCTTTATGAGTTATGTGTGTTTTAAGAAATTAAGTATCACTTGCTTTAACGGTGAAGGAAAACATCGTGAGGAAACCTGCACTCTTGAGATTGCTCCATAATGTTCTCAAAAATGTGTGCAGTTCTCCAACCCGCACTCGGACAGTCCGTGGTAGACTATGGCCTAACCCCATCCTCATTCTGAGGCGGAGACCACAGTGATGATAATGATAACAACATTTTATTTGATTTCTAAAGATATTTGTCGAGTTTCTTAATATTTTGATATACAAAAAGGTCCGCAAGTATCATCAAAACTGAGTAACACAAGTGTTGTAGTTTGATGATAAAACTTTCAGACATATGATACCAACATCGTCTTTCTCTCGTACGTAATCGATCACTGTCAGCATTTCCAGAAATATTTCATTGAGAATCAAACTCGAATCGGAAGCTTTGATTCTACGACTGTCTACGTTGATTGACGACTCCAAACGTTTTGGCATTGCGGGTGCAATAAAAGAAGCTATTGTTGGGTAATATTTGGAAATATTTTATATTCATGAAATCCTGCCTTTTTGAATGAAGAAAAGAAGCGGAAGACCTTAAATCACAGATGACGAGGGACCAACAAGATATGAGGAAGATAAAACTTACAGAAAAAGACACAAGAACAAGTCCTAATAGCTTATAGCATTTAAATGTTTCATCATTAAAAAGTTAACACTATTAGATCCAAATTTTTTTTTTAGTTTCGTAAAAAAGGTCGCAATTGAAGTTTTGCTGGCTAAAGATATACTCTTCTTCCTGAGATCTACCACTTCTTCCCTTATTGTAGAGTTTCCTGCTTTAGTTTAACTTTAACGTTTTTGCTATGCTAAGTATGTGAGAGAGATATGATACCCATTAGGTACTGTACAGCAATACGTATACACATGCAATTTAGACTGAGGCGAGCGGTGCCTGGGGCTTGAGACCCAGGAGCAGGTTTAAAGAGCTCTTTCATAATATATTAACACAATAGATAATAAAGTAAACTTACATGGACCTCGAGAAGGGTAACCTTAATCACGACACTATAACACTAACTTCCATGTTCACTGCACGTAAACACCAGAGAGACTGACAAATCTATCGTACTAAAGGTTATATATTGTCTTCACGTCGGTATACTTGAAATAATATAAAATGATCTACCCGCTACTACTACTTTATAAACAGTGTTGCTAACAGCTATTAAAACAAAATATTCTAGGGTATGAACATTTCTTTTATTTAAATGATAATTATTTTTTCTTGTCTAGCATTGTTTACAGGTTACTTTTTCTTTTTTGGTTTAAAATGGCGCGGGCGTAAGCAAACTTTCCAGCCGATTTGTTGTAATATTTTTTTTGTAAATTAACTATACTATTGATGACTGATATTTAAGAGTAGTTCCTTTTTATATAACCCTTGTTCTGGTAGATTTAATCCAGTTGTCAAAGTGATAGATACAATGTTAATAAGTCTTCCAAGTTTAATAAGCTCTGAAGCAATGCGTGTGTGACCAGTCATAAAATGAATATAGCAAATTCCAAGTAATAACATCGTACAATATTTGAGGGGTAGAAATAGCAAAAATATACGTCAGGAGAGCTGAAATATTGACGATCTCGAGCCGACACTCCCTTCACGGGTCATTACTTTACGCATAAATGTACTTATTGCGGTATAAGATCCATGTTGCTACCCACTTTCATTTCACCTTCATTTAACCTTCTTAGAGATAAAGATTTTGATTTGTACATTTTAGATGTATTGACGGTTATTTCTCATTTATTGTAGATGAATTAATAAAATAGAATGTATTATATTATGTAAAAAATATACCTTCAAAGTTCTAAACAGTTTCGGATTCAGTTATGGACGGCGCTAGAAAAATACAATGTCTGTGTGTTTAAAGTTTATCAGTTTTGATGGTATGATTCCATTTAATCTACATTTTATTTTCTATTCACAAAAAACACACACATAATAATTCTATTTTTTACTTCGAGTAACAATTTACATGAAATTTATATTATTTTATAGTATTACTAGCTGACCCGGCAAACGTTTTTCCATATAAATTTGGGGTGGGCCACTCTTATCACTTAGAGGGATGAAAAATAGATAGTAGCCGATTCTCAGACCTACTGAATATGTATATAAAATTTCATAAAAATCGGTCGAGGCGTTTCGGAGGAGTATGGTAACTAACATTGTGACACGAGAATTTTATATATAAGATGGCTCCCTTGATATGCGATACAAATTTACCAACTATTGAAGATTTGGATTAGGAAGCAAATCAACAATATTACGGATTTACTTGTAAAATTTGATAGCTGAGATCGGTATTTCAAAGTGTATATTTGTATCCAATGGACACAATTTCTTCTACATTAAAAATATAAGAGGTGAAGATACTTCCTTCTCTTGTCCTATGCAACTAATGGAGTCAATTAAAATATGTAAGACTAGGGGCCCGTCCCGGCTTCGCACGGGTGGATAATTTTTTTTTAACATTTTGGCTCCCGCATTTTGTCACTCCCTCTATCGCCGCGTTACTCGCTGCGCTGCGAGGCACGCCACACCTCGCCGGCGGCCCTTCTGGGATTATTTTTTATTTATCTTGATATTTTTATTTCGTAATATCTTTTGACTGGAATGTCCGATTTCAATAATTCAAAAAGTAATTAACAGGTATTGAAACAGTCTTCATTACGAAATAATTTATTTGGATAAGAATTAATACAACATTATGGAAAACATGGTCTGATTTTGATAGGCATTTTTACCAGCTTTTAAAATGTAAAAAAGTAGTTATAGTGACTTAACTACAATAGTTGGACATATCGTCTCGCGGAGTTTTTTGTAGATATTGATACGTTCTATAATATTGTATCACATTTTTTTGTTCTATCATCAATACTTTTCGCAGCGCATGCGATGAAAGATATTTTATGGCTAATTTTTTTGCACCTTGTGTTGGTTTTAGTGAGAATGTCTGGGATCTCTAATTTTTTCTTGTAATAAATATAGCCTATGTTACTCAGGAATAATGTAGCTTTCTAATGGTGAAAGAATTTTTGAAATCGGTCCAGTAGTTTTTATGTTTATTCGTTACATACAAAAATACAAATCTTTCCTCTTTATAATATTAGTATAGATAACAGTATTCGAGTTTATATCAAGTGAGTTTTTAGTATTGAGTGACCGTGGTAACATATATTATAAAAACTTGTCCTTCAGTTTTTATAGTAAAACTAGTCGACCCTTACGACTTCGGCCGTGTATAGCTCCGCTCCTATTGGTCTTACCGTGATGATATATAGCCTTTAGTCTTCCTCAATAAATGGCCTATCTAACACTGAAATATTGTTTTCAAATCGGACCAGTAGTTCCTGAGTAGTCTGATTGAATAGATTATTTGATAATAGAAATTAAATAGATGCATAAAGTAATCTATTTGTCTCATAAAATTGAAAAAAATAATATAGAATAGACAGAGGAAAAATATATTTTTAATTTTAGTTCACAATTTCAATTGAAAACTTTGTTATAGATGACACAATACAATTTGTAGGTGTTTGTTAGTGTTTGAATTGAAGCGGAATTCATATTGTTAGGCAGAGCTTTTATTTACAACATGTAAATATACGGATTTATTCATAAGAATTGCAAAATTATTTTCTTTATTTCGGTTAGTTAGTAATAATGACCAACGAACTAAATACTGTCTAAACTATAATACGTAAATAGATATCAAATTGCACTTTAGTGACTTCAACGGAAATATTATGGTATATCATTATTTTATATTTTTTAGTCTAATTGTTAGAAACTTTAATTGTTAGTAAGTTTAAAGGATAAAATTACATAAAACAATTATTTATTTTTATTTATATATATGTCGGAGCATAGTAAAAGATTATCGATTAATCGAATCGTTATCGTTGTCTATGGCGTTGAAGTGGGGTAGTAGTCACTTCCGTTGTTTTGACAGTCTCTACCCTCGACCCTTTATATGCGATCGACTGTCTAACTGAAGTCTTAGTCGTGCGCGGTCTCTCAAGAAGTGAACATCTAAGTAGTGCTAGTGATAGTGATAGTGTCAAGTACAGTGTAGTGTGGAAGTGCTGTCCAACTAAGGTCACGTAAGTCCTTACAATGTAATTGCCACGTGGTTAAGTAAACACAATGTTAGGTTAGGTTAGCCTTAGGTTAGGTTAGGCTTGTGTTAGATTCGGTTTATGTGCGTTTAACCTTGGGTTTAAATAGAGAGCCTAGCAGTGGAGGCGAGTGTTGTAATAACTTAAAGGATATCCTTAAGCCTACACCTTGGTCACAAGTCCAAGGCACTGCTTAGGTTTGTGCCTTGTTGTTGTTAGAGATCATATTTGATAATTTATCAGTTCAATAGGAGTATATATATTTATGTGGAATTATATTTTCTATTAGTTTTTGTATTTTTTTTGATAGATAAGTGATAAATGAGCAGACGGTCCACCTGATGGAAAGTGGCCACGTGGTCCATGGACATCGACAAAACTAGAGGTCTTGTTTTGTCGATGGGTTGCCGCCTTGAAGATAGAGTGAGGTGGGGGAAAGAAGAGAAGACTGCTGCAGTTTCAATGGACCTCGAGCAAGAACCTGGTGTTCATTGGAACCGCAGCAGTATTGGGATGAGAGAGGGAAGGGTAGATCTGGCCCACATGCGGCTCGGTCAGAACGCGTCAGACACTTGGCGGTCGGATTCGCATGCTGGTGGTCGCAAGCTAGTCTCTACTCGGCTCTTACGAGATGCTCTCCCAGCGGCAGAGGGGAATTGTATTCTAACCAGTCCCCTTACGGGTAAGAAGAATTTTTATTGTTTATAATTATGTATTACAAAAAATAAATTTATTTAATCAAATATACTGCACAGTTACCCGTAATATGTACATACATTTACTTTAGAGGAAAACCGAGTAAATGATATCAAACACCAAGAAGAAAACCTTTATAATAGAGTCCTGGCATCACGATATATAACTTTAATGAGCATCGGGTGAAAACACTTTTACGCCTATACCGTCATGGAACCACTCGTTCTGAAAATAAAAGGAACCACTCGTGAATATAAAGTTATCAACGGTGTTGCACACTTCATTGTAAGTCAATGATGAACCAGAATAAAATATTCTATTGAAATTAAAAAATACAAAGAGTTCTATAACCTAAATCTCTATTTATCTAGCTTTTAAGCTCTATTTATTTAACTTTAAAATTAACTAATAATGAAAAACAATTGTAGCAGACAAAATGCAAATGTCCACTCACAACTTTGATGTCATTCTGTCGAGAACACTGGAAATATATTTCGAGTAACTTTAAAAACTACTTAACTACCGCAGACTGGACCTAGATAGAGTGAATTATATAATTAAATTTATTTAAAAAAATTAAATTTTTAATATGTTGTTACTAAAAAGCAATATTTAGGCGCTTACGACGTCAAACATGCTTTATTGTTATCCCGCAGGAACTATGATTTTTTTCGGGATGAAAAGTAGCCCATGTATTAATTCAGGTTATAAAGTATATGTGTGCTAAATTTCATTCTTATGCGTTTAGCTGTTTTTGCGTGATTGAGTAACAAACATCCACATTTTCATATTTATAATATTAGTAAGATGATATTGTTATTAGTAGGTATGTTATTATAACACTAGTTTTTTTTAAGATTACTAGCGGTATGGATCACATACTACTAGTATTCCTTACCCCCTCTAACTAAGCTAAATGCTTGTGTTAGGAGGGGGCCACGTCAGTAGTCCAATGACTGGGATTTGTATACGAAATTTGAAATATATAAGATAGTGTTGTATAAAAATAGAGATCTGGATCTCACTCCATACAATGAGTGAAACAAGCATGCGAGCACGTGAATGAATGAATGAAAGTGATTTAGAATTTTTCGGTTTTTTTTCAATAAATGTAGAGTCAGTATTCCTCTTAGCGAAGATAAGTATGGAGATCTGGAAACCTTATCATAATAGATTTATGTCAGTTAGGCTTAGGTTAATATAACCTTAGGTTTACACAGTTAAAATAAGCAGTGGAGGCGAGTGTTGGAATGCCGTTAAAAGGTTTGCAAGGAAACCTACACCTTGATGACAAGTCCAAGGCACTGCTTATGTTCAATTATTTATCGGTTCAGTAGCAGTACCTACGTTGCGTTTACTCAATAATCTTTCTCTTCTCCTTCTTTCTCGTCCTTCTATTTCTCCGAGTTGTATTTAATAGTATGAAGTCTACGCTAGCCCGAGAGCCCACTCCATTGTTATTGCTGTTCGTCGCATAGAATGAGTGAAATTAAAATTTGGCCACGTTCCAGTGCCGTCTGCGTTATAATAGTTTATCTCTCCATTGTTTTGCATTTTTTAATGTTTAAATTGCCAGAATATTATACAATATGAAGAGTATTATAATTGAGGGTTTGTAGCTACATCATCGTCGTATTACGTGGCGTAGACACCAATAATATAATTCTAAAGGGGCTGAAACTTTCTTTGTTATCTCGCCGTTTACACGTAACGGATATGAAAAATGCAAATGCAAAAGGAGTTTAATTTTCCCGTTTCTGCGACATTTTTCATTGATGCTCTGTTCCTATGGGTCGTAGCGTGATGTTGTATAATCTTGTCTTCTTTAAATGGGCTATCCAATGCTAAAATATTTTTTTCTGTTTATATTAGGAAGATTCTAATAAAATGAAAAATTCTAAATATTTCATGGAAATTATTAAAGTTCGGAAACAACTGGTGATTTTTTTTATTCTTCCCTTTTGTTTTTGTGTCTAAACATAGCCATATTTTGAGAAGTGTGTGATGTACAGTGACAGTAACGGCACCCAAGATGGGACTTAAAAATTCTACCTCAAAGGCAAATAGGGTGAATTAAAACCAAAGCATACAACACTGGGGAGTTTGATACCGGGGTTACCTGTAAAGATATGCAATAATAACGTCAAAGGCTTTGTAAACCGAGCCTTACTGGACCCATTAGGCTAAATTAATCAACTTACTTTGACCCTGCCGATAATGGATTAATATCTCATGTTTGGTGTAATATTCAAGAAAGGTATTCTACATAGGAACTATTGTGAGATAGAATCCTTTGTTTTTTTTTTATTTCTATGTGATTTTACTTTATCAGACAGTAAATAGTCCCTGGTTAGTAGAATTGCAACTCAGATGCAGATTTAAGGGGAAGAACAAAAATTGCATTCGCATTTTTTAAGCTTTATTAAATCATTTAAAGTGGGATTTTAAATATTAACTTGGCAACACAAGCCTACAACTGTTGGTTATTATAGTGGTACGATCAGTGGGTATTTTGTATTATAATAAGGATGATTCCTACTCAAAAAGTTTTATCCTCGGAGCTCGTGTGACTGTAAAAGTGTTAAATATTAGGGTCAGAAGGTCGAGCGATGAAGGAGTGCTTACTAGCCTTTTAACCTGCAACTAGGTCGCAAGCCTCGGGCAATGCTCGGCTTCCGTCATCACTGTATATTATTGTAGTCTTTTGAGTGTTATTGTGCAGTTAAGCTACTATGTGTGTAGCTTACACTTTCAATTGTAATAAAAGAGCATTCTAAGAAGTTCCATTCATGAAAAACGACTTTTGCCGCCTCCCCCAACAATCTGGGAGGCACAATTAAAAAAAAATCTTTTCATCATATTTAGTCTTTACTATGGTATTCACTCCATGAAATTAATCGTAAAGCTGCCGTTAAACTTACACATGTTGAAACGTTATCAATAGTGTTGTTAGCAAGATTGTAGTTGTCTGATCATTCTGATCATTTATAACTCTCGCGCTTCACGCTTTTTCTTATTTGTTTACTTAAGAATTTAAAAATAATTTGTTTGGGAGTTGGAGTTTACTTCTTAAGGCTAGGGATTCCAGAAAATCTAATTTTAAACCTATTTTGACATTATAAACTTAAGCGAAGAACGGAAGCGTCCGTAGCTCAGTGGTTCGGTGTACTGCTAGTAATCTTTAAAAAAAAAAAAATTATGAAGTTTAAAAAAAATTAGAAATAAATACAATAAATAATTATAATGGTAAAAAGTTATGATAAAACAGTCAGAAGGCAGTAATTAAATAACTATTAAATAATTCCCTGACTGAAGCTGACTGAATCGATACCGACACGACATCAATTTAGAAAAATCGAATCGAATTTTTTATCGATGTTAGTTATACATGTAGGAAAATCATCATCGCCATTTCTGGCGCAGCAGTAGGGTAGTAGTCACTTCCTTTGTTTTGACAGTTTTGACCCTTAGAAGTAGTTTCTGGATAGTGTTAGTATTGTGCAGTGCAGTGTTAGTGCCGGGAGTGCTGGTCGATTAAGGTCACGTGAGTACCTTACAATGTAGTTGCCACGTCTTGTGTTGGGCTAGGTTTATGTGAGTTTAACCTTGGGCTTAAACAGAGAAAGAATGAAGAGAGAATAAAGGGTATCCTTAAGCTTACACCTTGGTCACAAGTCCAAGGCTTAGGTTTTTCTCGTAATTTTAAGAGATCATATTTGATTATTTATCGGTTCAGTAGCAGTATCTACGTTGCGTTTACTCAATAGTCCATGCAATATCATCACCCCTTTTAGTATTTTTCAATATTCTCCTCTCCTCCATCCTTTCCGCCATTAAAATCTGCGAGATACAACAGCTAACAATATTCATAGAAGTCATAGCTTTTTATTTGAAAGCTCTTGTATTGTCTATTCCTATAAATTGTCCTTTGACGGATGCAAATAAAAGTTTCATCAGACTAAAACAAGTGGTGCCCTGGGAAATCTAGCCTTAGTTGTAGGTATCCTAGTTTATTGGATATAGTTGAGAACTGAGTGCACTCTGTCGGAATACCTTTACGTAATTATCTGCTTTTAAATTGAGAAACATCAGATCTCAGTACTGTGAGTGGATTTATAAGTTACATTGTAAATGGAAATTTTACTATAGACGTATATTTTTATTTCTAGTGGGGAAAGTACTCTATTTCTCTCTTATTGTAAATGAAATTTTTTTTCAGCAGTAGGCTCAAATAACCAAGCTGTAGGTTGTGGTTTAAGGTTTAGATATCCCACCAATAGATTAAAGAACTTACTCGGAAGGTCCGAGTTCAATCCCACGCAACAGGCACACCTTTAATTTCTCTGAGTTATGTGTGTTTTAAACAATTAAACATCACTTGCTTTAACGGTGAAGGAAAACATCGTGAGGAAACCTGCCATCCGGAGAGTTTTCCATAAAGTTCTCAAAGGTGTGTGAAGTCTGCCAACCCACATTGGCCAGTGTGATGGACTATGGCCTAACCCCCATCTCACTCTGAGGAGATCCGACTCAGTAGTGAGCCATTAATGGGTTGTCATGATGATGATGACTAATAGTTTCATAGAAATTTGCTCATAAATTCGGATATCTCTGAAATAATAATAAATATCCCACAAATAGGTCCTAATGACCCAAAATAAGGTTAAAATATATATTTAGGTTTACTTATTAGTAGTTAAGGTTTGAATATCTCAGCAATTAATTCATTTATCACATGTCACAACAACAGGTTCAGATATTATAAATGTGACGGTTTATATGTTTGTTACTCAATCATGCAAAAACGGCTAAACAAATTTCAATGAAATTTGTCAGACAGAAACTTTATAAGCTGGATTAACACATATGCTTAGTTTAATTTTTTTTTATGGCAGTTAAAAGAGGAAATCAAGCAGACGGCCCACCTGATGGTAAGTGGAATAGAAATCGACAATACAAGAGATATCCTCTTGTTTAGCCGATGCGTTGCCACCTCGAAGATAGATCGATGAAGGGGAATGAAGAGAAGAATGCTACGGTTTCCGTGGACCCTGCATGAGAACCCATAGTTCACTTGATCCGCAGCATTAACGGGATGAGAAGGAGAGGGGTAAGTCTGGCCCATATGCGGCTCAACCGGAACGTGTCAATGACACTTGGCGGTCGGATTCGCATGCTGGTGGTCGCAAGCCAGTCGGGGAACAGATCCCCTACCACCAAGGGGTGCCGGGTTACTCGCCTCTTACGAGATGCTCTCTCACTGGCAGAGGAGAATTGTATTCTAACCCGTTCCCTCACGGGCAATCCCGGAATTAGGAGTTCCTGTGGAATAATAATAAAATATGTTTACTGTCGTAAGCACCTGAATATTGCTATTTAATTACAAGATATTGAGAATTATATGGTTAACATTTAACTAACCTAGTATCTACTGTATTATAGTACAACACAACATTGTACTACTTCTAATGACTATTAAATTAAAAATTCAAATGACTGTCGACTGAAATTTATTTAATCACCTCACCAAGTATGAAAACCCACATAACATCGATTTAGAAGAATCGACATTAACTTGTATAAGTCGATCTTTTCGTATTGTTGAAAACAAAATATAAAACAGCGGTCAATATTTTTGTCAAATAATATTGTCGCGCAGCTCTTCAGAAATGAGCTGATAGTCCTCAAAAAGGTGACCAGATCTTCACAAATAATGGCTAAGAAACATCTTGAATTAATTACCCTTCAAACAAATAAAATTTCAACACAATCAGTCAAGAAGTCAAAACACAGATACGTTAAACTCCTAACACCCCGTTGTTGTAACGTCGAGGGTTAATAAATAAAAATAAAGGATTGACCTATATTCCAAATGTCGATCAAAACACTCCTCCCAGAAATTGAAAACGGGATCAGGTGCGGAGTTTGGATGAATTATTCTTGCATATTAAATACCACATCAATCAGTCAAGTAAGTAGGTTAGATGGAATTGTGGATAACGGATTTGTTGAGTTTTATAAGAGAAATGGAATTGCCTTTTCAGCCAATTGCAGAAGCTCCTTAAATTGAATCTTAGCTGTTTTAGACGTTTTGTAAAGTAATCGCTACAGTTCCATACTAAAAGGATAGCTCAATAACAATAAATTGAAGTTTTATTTTATATGACGGAGTGGGTACCTACTTCTGTTTTGTCATAACAACACTCGATAATTTTTGATAGCCTCAAACGAGTAAACTATTATGGGTTAAGCGCAACGCCAGCGCCTTATTTCTTGATTTACTTCTCTCCACCAGTGGAGGGGCATTGCCACTATATCTCGTATCCCTTTATATTGCCCGACTGACGCAATACACTTTAGTGTCGTGAAAAGTCTCTTTGAGTAAACATCACCTGGAGTTTAAGTGTAACAATAGTGTGTCGGTTTGTTACGTATATTTGACCGACTAAGGATCATGTGAGGTTTATTGCGTAGTCGTTATATTGTATTTAAGTGTGTTAACACAACCTTAGGATAGGTTTATGTTAGGTTAGATTAGCCTTATGTTAATCTAACCTTAGAATTTAACAGTGAGCCCGGGCAGTGGAGGCGAGTGTTGTGATTACTTAAAGGAATTCCTTAAGCCTACACCTTGGTCTGTGAGGGGGAAAGTTAGGGTATGGTCTTGGTGGTAATCGCTGATAGTGAGAACAGAATTACCTGCAAAATGCCAAGAAACCATCTGCAGTGTTCGTGGCGGAACACCGACTCAAAGCAGAGCCCTAGCCAGTCCGTGCCATCCACGTCCACGCTCGTCCCCCTGGAGACTGCTGCTCCCACGCCGGTGCGCGTCCGCCACCTTAGGGATGCAGTTGAGCTGAGGATGCAGGGCGAAAGGCGACCATTCTGCGCCTTAAAACAGAATAAACTCACTAGGGAGGATCCCCGAATTAAACCGAGCATGTCCATTGGCTCTGAGGTGGCGCTCCCACCCATGGACTAGGGTATAGTGGGCTAATCACTCGCTTACCTGAATTCAGCAGATTAATGAAACTGAAATAGTGCATAACCGGACCGATCTCAAACCGACGACTTTTGGCATGAAAACACGGACACGGATTGCTTGCTGGAATGTGCGAACGCTGATAGACGACGCCCGATTAGCCCAAGCAGAAACAGAAATGCTAAGATACAAGCTACAAATACTTGGGATCAGCGAAGTTCGCAGGAATGGATTTGGAGAACTGAGAACGTCGAGAGGACTCACACTACTCTACTCTGGTAAAGAGGATGAGAACGACACTCGAGAGCACGGAGTTGGACTCCTCTTGTCGGATGTGGCGAAAAGAGGACTCTTAGACTGGAAACCGATCTCAGACCGGATCATCACAGCCCGTTTCTACACCAGAGTACGAAAAATTAGCGTTATTCAATGCTACGCGCCTACCAATAGTGCAAGCGAAGAGCACAAAGATGATTTTTATAATGCATTGAACGCCACAATAAAGAACATCCGCAGATAAGATATAGTTGTAGTCATGGGCGATTTGAATGCGAAAGTTAGTACAGACAACGCAGGATGCGAGAGACATATGGGCAAATACGGGCTTGGAGTACGTAACGAGAATGGAGAACGTTTCTTGGAGTTTTGTCAAAACAACGACCTAACCATCGGAGGGAAATTATTTATACATGGTGATCACCATAAGTACACATGGAACTCACCCGATGGAACCACCAAGAACCAAATCGATCACTTGGCTATAAGCTCCAAATGGCGAACATCTCTGCTAGATGTGCGAAACCGCAGAGGTGCTGATATCGATAGCGACCACCACATGCTAGTTGCAGAAGTGCGGCTGAAAGTATCTGCACCTCTTAGGAACAACAACTCTGATAAGATTATCCGAAGATTTGATGTAAGCAAGCTAAAGAACAAGAGTGTTCGCGAAACTTTCAAGCTGGAGCTCAAAAATCGATTCGCCGTTCTCGATATGGATCCTACAACTGTGGACACGGAGTGGAACCGCATAAAAATGGTCTACACAGAGACCAGCTCCATCGTTCTTGGACACAAAACACACGCTAGAGAGGAGTGGATGTCACAAGAAACTTGTAACTTAATTGAACAACGCCGGGAACTCCACCTCAAACTCCTTGCGTCTAACGATCAACATGTACAGGAAGAGCTCAGACAGCAATATCGGCAGATCCGCAAAAGAATCTATCGCTGCACTCGTCGAGACAGAAGAGCATGGGCTGATAGTGTTGCTGATGGTGCCCAAAAAGCAGCGGATAGCGGTAACCTGAAGGAGATGTACAAAGCTACGAGGGTTCTTACTGGTAAACGTCATGCGAGGAAGAAACCGCTACAAAACCGTGAGGATTTATTGTGACATCGGAAGGGCAGCTACGGCGCTGGCGGGAACATTTCCATGAGATTTTCGATCGAACTCACGATACGACGAATGCCATACCCGACGAAAGTTTACCTCTGCGTAACTTAAGCATTGATTGTTCCCCACCAACTCTAAGTGAAGTGATGCACGCTATTCGCTCTCTCAAGAATGGCAAATCCCCTGGAGTCGACCTTATTACCGCCGAAATGCTGAAGGTGGACATAGCTTTTTTTTTTTTTTTTTTATTATTTATTTCAATTAGACTTTTTTGAAAAGTACTTTTGAAACGTCAAAAATTTTCGGTCAGTTAGTTTGTCTGAAGCTACCACCAGCTCGGAAAGCAGTTTTCTGTTGAGAAGAGCCGGCCAGAAACTCAACAGTCGCTCTTTTCAAAATGCCATGTTTACATAGTCTGTTATACAAATCATTTAACTTGAGAGTCAACGTCACTTAGATTCCAAGCATTCTCATCATTTAAGTAATCCTGTACATTATAGTATGCTTTATATATTAATGACTTCTTGATACGAGTTTTAAATTGTTGAAGTGGCAAGTCTAATATAGGCTGTGGAATCTTATTATAGATGCGAACACCAAGCCCCATGAAGCTATTACTCACTTTGTGGAGACGATAGTAAGGCGTTACAAGTTTATTTCTGTTTCTAGTATTAACATTATGTTTGTCACTGTGTTTTGAATACAAATGAATATTCTGGTAAATGAACAAAATATTACAATATATGTATTGAGATGGGACTGTAAGAACGTCTATTTTTTTATATACATCTCTAAGGGAATCCCGCGCTCTTAAGTTATAAATGGCCCGAACAGCTCTCTTTTGAAGAATAAAAATGGATTCAATGTCCGCGGCCCTACCCCACAGTAAAATGCCATAAGACATAATACTGTGAAAGTAACTGAAGTAAACTAGCCTAGCAGTATTGATATCAGTCATTTGTCTGACTCTCCTTACTGCGTAGGCAGCTGAGCTGAGTCTTCCCGCTAGAGATGATAGATGGGGGTTCCACTGGAGTTTTGAATCTAAAGTTATACCCAGAAATACCGTCGAGTCCGCCACATCTAAAATTTCATTATTTAAACGTAGGTTAAATTTTTGTTTTTTAACATTAGGTAAAGCAAACTCAACGCATTTGGTTTTTTTAGCATTAAGAACTAAGTTATTTACCGTAAACCATTGAAGAACCTGCGATAATGTACTGTTTACATCGTCATAATTATGTTTATTTCTGTTTACTTTAAATATAAGAGATGTATCATCAGCAAAAAGTACAATATCACACAAGTTCTTCACATAGTATGGCAGATCATTAATATAAACCAAAAATAAAAACGGGCCTAAAATGGATCCCTGTGGAACGCCCATTTGTAGCAAAGATCCAGAAGATTTTACACCATTAATAGTAATCCTCTGGACTCTTTGATTTAGGTATGAGGCAATTAGATCCAGAGAAACACCACATATACCGTAACAATTAAGTTTTTTTAAAAGTGTTTCATGTTGAACACAATCAAAGGCCTTGGACAAATCGCAAAATACACCAATCGCATTTTGTGATTTCTCCCATGCTTCATAAATATGCTTAAGAAGAGCAACTCCGGCATCTGTTGTTGACCTACCCCTAGTAAAACCATACTGCTCACTATGAAATAGTTTATTTTCATTAAAATATTCTAAAAGTTGGTTTAAAATAATCTTTTCAAAAACTTTACTCAGTGATGGTAATATAGAGATTGGTCTATAGTTACCGGGATCTTTCCTGTTTCCATTTTTAAATAGAGGTATTATTTTACTGTGCTTCATTAAGTCCGGAAACTTTCCTGTATCGACACATTTATTAAAAATATCAGCTAGATGTGGGGCAATATTATTGATTATTGTATTTAATATTTTTACTGAGATGTCCCATAAATCACCAGTTTTTTTTATATTAAGTGTCCTGAAATTCTTAATAATATCAAATGAAGTAATATGTTTAAACTCAAAGTAATTAGCATAGCCTGGGAGTTTATTTTTAAGTAGAGAAATAGCATCTAAGGGCGATGATTTTAATGCAGATGTTACTTTGATAGGTATATCAGTAAAGAATTTTTCAAACGTGCTTGCCACTTCTTCTTCCGAATTAATTAATATATTATCAACATTTAATTTAATTGGTTCGTTTTCTATTTTAGATCTTCCAGTTATGCTATTAATAATATCCCAGGTAGCCTTTATTTTATCGTCTGAGTTAAGTATTTTGTTTCTAATATAAATTGCCTTTGCCTGGATGCAAACACTTTTAAAGATCTTAGAATAACACCTAACGCGTTCTTAAAATACTGGATCCCGATTATATTGCCTCATACCATATAATTCATATAATTTATCTCTACTTCTAAATATACCTATGGTAGCCCAGTCACTAAATTTCAGTTTTAAATTTTTACTAAAAGTTTTTATTTTAAATGTGTTATTAAATTCATTTAAAATTATAGTAAATAAATTATTATATAGCGTATCTGGGTCCTTATAAATCAAACACAAACTAGAAATTTTTTGTACTACCTTATCCTTAAACAAGTTAATTTTATTATTCGACTTTGGTCTACATGAAATCTTATTTGAATTTTTAATTTCTTGGTCTACTAACGTGAATTTCTGTCCGTAATGATCCGAAGTTAGGTTTTTCATTATTATAGTTTCAAACACTTCACAGTCACAAAACACATTGTCTATACACGTTGCAAAATTATCACCAACATGAGTCGGCTCAGAGAATAAGTTTAATAAATTATATGATTTAAATAAATTTAACAGCCGACGACTTAAAGTTGTGTCTATCAATATATCTATATTAAAGTCTCCACACACGATTATAGATTTATTTTTAATGCAAATACGTTTAAGTACGTCATCAATAGTGGACTCAAAAGTTTCAAAATCACTATTGGGGGGGCGGTACACGCATACTATAATGTAACGTTGAAACTCTACACAAGAAATCTCAACAATACGCTCGACAGAGAGAGAAACAATATCTTGTCGAGATTTACATACTGTATTGGATATGTCACTGCGAACTAATATTAAAGAGCCTCCGCGAATTGTTTTCTCTCTGACGAACGTACTTATTAATTTATAATTATCCATAAGTGACATAATACAATTTTTATTTAACCAGTGTTCAGTGATACAAAATATATGAATATTAAATTTATTACCTAACAATTCCAGTTCAAGTTCTTTGCCGCCTAAACCTTGCATGTTTTGATGAACTATGTTAATATTTAGCTACAGCAGCAGATACACTGACACCTCTATTACAGCGCATCTGGCAGAACGAAGAGCTACCGAATGACTGGAAGAAAGGCCTTCTTATCACTGTTCCAAAAAGGGAGACCTCAGCCAATGTTCTAACTAGAGAGGCATTACTTTGCTTTCAACCCCATCAAAGGTGTTATGCAGGGTCATCTTGGATAGGCTCTCGAAATCCGTTGACCCACTCATACGTAGAGAGCAGGCAGGATTCCGCGCTAACCGATCGTGCACAGACAAGATCAACACGCTCCGTGTCATATTAGAACAGGCGTCAGAATGGCAAAGGGAAATTTATCTCAGATTTGTGGATTTCGAAAAAGCCTTTGATACGGTGAGATGGGCCAACATCTGGCCTCAACTGCGAAAAATTGGTGTCCCCGAGAAAATAATTAACATCATAAGAGCCTTATATAAGAACTATTCTTGTAAAGTAACACATAACGGACTAGTCTCGGAGGATATAGCAGTGCACGCAGGCATAAGACAGGGGTGTCTCCTTTCGCCACTACTCCTCTTGGTTGTTCTTGACGGCATACTGCACAACACCATGGAGAACAAGCGTCGTGGCATAGAATGGGGCATAACCGACATTCTTGAAGATTTGGACTACGCCGATGATATATGTCTCTTAAGCCACACTCGCGCAGACATGCAAACTAAATTAGACGACCTACAAAAGGAGGCAGCAAAGGCAGGGCTCAGAATTAACATCAAAAAGACCCAGGCCTGACAGAATTTCCAACCAACAACTTTGGAAGCGCTGCAATGAAGTCTCGATCGCCCATCAGATCAAACGCCGCAAATGGAATTGGATAGGTCATACTTTGCGAAGGGATCCAGACCATATACCAAGGCAAGCCCTAGAGTGGAATCCCCAAGGTAGACGCAAACGTGGCCGCCCGAAACGAACCTGGCGGCGGACAGTCATTGATGAAGCGAAGGCTATCGGGAAAACGTGGAGCGAAATAAAGCGCGAAGCTCAAGACCGAGTGGGTTGGCGATTCACTGTGGATGCCCTCTGCCCCATTTAGGGGACACAGGAACATAAGTCAAGTTGGTTTCCTGTTCAAAAACTACAGAATCATTAGAATCGGTTACTTCCTTCATACAAATCGGCTGTCTGTCCCGACATCAGAAGTGAGATAGACCTTAGCTGCTTTCTGTCCCGACAGGTACTTAAAACTCTACTCTTATAAAATCTGTACAATCATTTGAGTCGTTGTTGTCTCTCGCTTCTCTGAAGTGTTCAATCTGTTCTATCACTTACTCATTTATTTATTCATACGTTCTATCCGCAACTATGAATCATATATCTCTCATCGTTAAGGCAGCGGTCGTAACAAACGTTTCCATTCGAAAATAAGTCGGAGAAAAACTTCTCCGACTTATTTTACAAATCTGACTACTACGAAAAAGTATTTTCATTTTTCAGGTAAATATACAGGGTGGATTTTTGAGACGGGTCAGTAAGGGCATCCTGTATATATGGTCTACGATACTCACAAAAAATGTGGCTTTCTGTTGGTAAAAGAATTTTCAAAATCGGTTCTGTAGATCCGATTACCCCCTACAACCTCATACTTTACCTCTTTAAAATATTAGTTTAAATTTAGGTAAAATCTCAAATGTAGAGATGCAACAAAGATTAGTTAGTGTTTTAAGAGGGTCAAAAGCTTTTTATCTAAAGTATAAGTATTAGTATTAATCATTTTTTATATTAATAGGTATTTTTTTAATTATTTAAATTATGGAAACTTTTGTATCTCATTACGAAGTTTGTTCAGAGTTGACATTAAAACAAGTGGCTCGTTAACCACTTGACCTAATTGTCGATGTAAAAATAATTTGTTTGTTATGTATTAGTATTCTCGAATACTTAATTATTCATGCTCTTTATTAAACTACATACTTAGTTTTATATAGTTATATTTACATAGTTTTTTTATGGTAAATAAGGTGCAAGCGAGTAGATGGTCCGTAAGAGATTCCGTATTGTTTTGCCGATGTGTTGCATCCTCGAAGATAGAATGGGGAGGGGGAGTGAAAAAAAATTATGAGAAAGAGCCAGAGTCCACTGGATCTGTAGCATTAATGGGATAGGAGAGAGAGGGGATAGGTCTGGTCAGTATACAACAAAGTCGTTTCCCGCTCTCTGTGCAAATAAAACTGCATAATGGATTTTATTGCAGTTTTCACCAATAGACAGAGTAATTCAAGAAGAATATTTAGATGTTTAGTACATGCATACTATAGTAGAGAATCTACTAAAACTACGTGGTCTAGTTTTTTAGACATGATTGGGTCTATTATCCTATAAATTATTATAGGAGCCCCCCAGCATTACCTAACTCTACACCTAGGACTTTAGTACACAGGGGTAGGGTTACGGAAGTTGGATAATATCTCTCGTCAATCTGTCGCAGATCTGTTAGGGCAAATTTTATAACTTCTCGAGTCATTAAGAGGGTATCTCCAATCAAATGTTTTGCGAAGTTTTATATGTTCTAATAAGAAATTAAAGTAAAGTACTAAATATTATCATTATATAATTTCCTAAACCCGTGAAACCCATATCTTAATGGCCCCATTAAATTTAAAGGATAAGTACTTAATTAAAAGTTATAGATTTCCAGCCAAAGTCCGAAACCACAAAACTGATCGAATGAAGACAAATTGCTTTGATGTAACTTAATGAAAGCTTTCATGATCATTATTAAGGAATTAACTAAATTATGGGTAACTTGGGACCAACCTTCGCTTCACTAGTCCAGTTGAATCACCTCCTACAATGCGTATATATGTTTATTAAATGGATTCTTTCTCTCTTTAGAAAAATAGATAGAATTCAGTGGACTTAAATAAAAAGCTAACCAATGCCTAGTATAGTATTACGAGACCTTTTTACAATGACAACAACTATCGTCTCTACTGCTTGACGTTGACACCTATGTGCTTTTTTCGATAATAATCAGAAGACAGACGTAAAAGCTACACGGTAGCTTTACTGCTCACTTACACTTAAAAACTACAATAATACACAGTCTAAACGGTGCCTAGGGCTTGCGACCCACGTGCAGGATTAAAAGGCGTTACTACTACCAGAATCTTTCTTGACTCTAATATTTAACACTTCTTCAGCATAATAGCAATTAATCTAATTATTTAAATATTCAGCAAACTGTTTTTAAATACACAACACTGAAGTCACACGAGTTCCAATCCTTTTTATAATTCAGAATACCTATTTAATTTATTCCAACTATAATGACAGGTGGAGTCGAAGGCCTGTGTTGCCCAGTTAATGTTTAAAACCTCCCTTTAAATAATGTAATAACGCGTACTTGATCAAATTATTATATTTAATGTCTATATTTTATTGTGTTAATACTTTAATAAAACTTAAAAGACGTTTACGTTGACACTGAGACACAAACACATAAATATCTTGCAATTAAATATAATAATTTATTTAGCAGGTAGTTGACATGGGATGGGTGACACCCTAGGGTACAAAATTAAAATATGAAACACATAAAACAGTATTTTATTGTTTACTAGCTGACCCGACACACGTTATCCTGACTAACAGTACAGAGGTTATATTAGTCAAGTTTATACTGTCGTTAAGTTTTCTTAAATTTTCTAATTTTCCTCTCGACTTTCTTAATTTTTTTCTTACGTATGAACCTTTTCTTGAAAATAACAAACAACAAAAAAAGAGTTAGCGAAATCAGTCCAGCCGTTCACGCGTGATGCCGTGACCAAGTGAAATAAGAATTATTTTTTATGTATATAGACTATTTAAACTAAATATTTTAAAAATATATGAAGAATTAAATAAAATATTTACAGATTTTTCCCATACTTTTATAAGTTACATAATTTTGGCGTCGTGAAAATCTGAAGGCTTCAGAAGTACTGTCGAAAGCATTTTCCACAACTGCCTCCTTTAACAATATTGTGATTTGCTAATTACTCGGTGTGCGATTTTATATCTGACTAGATAAGCTGAAATAACAAAAAGTTATTCCTTAACTCTGATAAAATATGTATCTTAACTAAGAACAATAAGCATTTTCATGTATTTCATCATATTATTCTTCTTAATTCACTCGCCACTAAAAAACACATCGTAAAGAACATGCACTTTTATAAGTTAACAGAGAAATAGGTCCTGGGGTGTGTAACACTCCATGCGAGTAGAAAAAGGATTTCTCTATCTATCCTATATACATTTTATTTTCATAGTGTTCGGAGAATAGAACTAGAATGATAGAGCTATAAAGTATACACTTTACGGAAATTGCTAACACAATTTAACTGTCTAACTCACTCTATTATAAAGGAACTCATTATTCTTAATTTAGTTTATCTTGTGAGTTGCGCTTGCAAATATTCCAACGTTACCAAGCTGCGCAAACTGAAATTTATATGGGCTTGTTTTATGTAACGTTCTAAAACTTATGTTTTTCTTATAAAATGGGTCGTATGGGTCGTGATTTTATACATATACTAGTCGAGCAATCCCGCCTCCGCACGGGTGCAATTTAACACGAATAATATTTAGATTTATCAAAAAACATTTAATGTTTTTAATGAAAAATAACTTATGTACCTTATAAATTTCTTCTGAATCCGAACTACCCACTTATTTATAACGGCAATAAAATAAATACTTTAATCGACTTATACATTTTTTGGATATCTGTTCTATTTATACAGGACTATTACTTATTAAGAAAGAAAAAGGATTGACTGACCTTCAATATTTGTAAGCACAAATCCAGATCCCACTTCTGAAATGTTAGCTCTAGAACTATTAATACAGATATTTCGTAAGAAAAATACCAGCACTTACATACATAACCACATTGATAGCACTTATCACATCAAAAAGCAAAGAAATACTGCACTCTGTCACATTGCATTATATTTTTATATCCTACCTTAGCCTAAAAAAATACCGGAAACAGTATCAATGCTCACAATTCATCACTAATATGATCTAACTCATTAATTATTCATTATTAACATTTAACATTTTTATATAAATTAATTATCTTAGCTTTATTAAAATTCATTATTATATTTGTTATAATTTCCCAAGTTCTAAAATATATTTCTTGTACAACAAACAATATATCATAAACATAATGAATAGATACCATAGACAATATTCAAGCATTGTACGGACATATAACAACCATTTATATAAAATTAAAACGGTTTTTTTTTTAAATTAAAAATGTATGTTTATAGATGCTTTACGCTATAATTACTTCACGACATAAGATAGGGTGTTTACAGTTGTATTGGTGCAGATTTTACCTAAAATATAAATAGACTTTGTACCATTTAAATCAGATGTCAGTGAAAACGAAGCTAGAGTGGATTGACTAGTTGATAATACATTTAAACACGTTGTTAGTTAACATTTAAATTTAATTATGAAAAACGTTTTACGTTGTTAAACTCTTTTGAACTCGACACAATAAACTCTCCAGCGCTTGGCGAAACTAATTACTTACACAATATATATTAAAATTCAAAATACTTGATAAATTTAAAATTATAAAAAACTAGCTATTTGCCCTGGCCTTGCATGAATGCAACTTATAATTCATAGTATAAATAAGGCACTCGATACATGTATCAAGAGTATGGGCAGTAGCACTAGCACTCAAACGACAATATCAAATGTATTCTAGATAAAAGCCGAACATGCCTGGGGCTTATGACTCAGAAGCAGGTTACTCACGTGCTCCGGTAACGGAAACAACACCACTATTAGTTTCAATACTTTAATATGTACTACGCGACACCACTAGACAGACCAACTAAATCTTATCGGAACGAAAGATATATTGTCTGTTGCTAACACATAAATGCTTTTATTTTTCCAGACTGCTTGCTTTAATAAAACTAAATATTAAAATTCTATCTAGTAATTCTATCTATAAAGAGACCGATACCGAGAGATCGAGACCTTAACTGCCATAATCGTCACCATGCGAGCTCCGTTTGACAACTCGCTAAAGTCTATCTGAACAATGGTTATATACAGTCTTAGAATAACAGAAAAAGTACTACCCCCGAATATAGATTTATCAACGGTGTTCAATAAGAGAATGTAAATTCCAATATTGAATAAACAATTTTGACTTTGATTTTGTTGCTAGGCCATCCTGCGGACCCATTCGTCCCGAATGGTGTAATTGTTAAGCCTAGAATGACCACTCCATTGAACTTTACATTGACCAATCACTAATGCGCTTACTGCTCAAGATGTGATAGTATTATTACGTGTACGGTATGTTAGCATCCGTTTTAATTTTATATAAATGGTTGTTATATGTCCGTACAATGCTTGAATATTATCTATTGTATATATTCATGTTATGTTTATGATAAATGGTTTATTATACAGGAAATGAATTGTCTTTGAGTTAGGTCATATAAGTGATGAATTGTCAGCATTGATACTGTTTCTGTTATTTTTTTAGGCTAAGGTAGGATATAAAAAGATGATACAAGGTGACAGAGCGGATTATTTCTTTGATTTTTGATATGATAAGTGCTATTAAAGTGATTGTGTGTAAGTGCTGGTGTTTTCTTACGAAATATTTGTATTGATAGTTCTAGAGCTAACTGGTAATTGATATCATGGTTTTGTAAAGAGATGCCTGAGGCCAACTCTTAACGTGTATCGCCACGTTACCAGTACAGTAGACAGTAGTGTTCACTTCGGATATCTACTGCTACACAACACCTATTCACACCTTGTTCGAGAAGTAATTACATTAGACTCAAAATAAGACTTTATTCGACTCGGCCATCCTACTTTAAAATATTAATCACGATTTTAAACTACTTTCACAACTACGTGCTTAAATTTTTGTCGCACTTGAATTTTTTTTTCGAACACTACACTACTCTCAATGAAAACTAAATAACTGTCAGGGTGATTATACGCAAACCTTTAACGTGACTTGTGGGCTTGTGGGGCGAGTTGGTTGGGTTGGTTATATACAGTCTTAGAATAACATAAACAGTACTATCCCCCAATATAGATTTATCAATGGTGTTGCTAACTAAAATATACTTTCAATTTATGATAATTATTGTTGTTGATGATGACGTGACATCTATATAACAGTTTAACTGCATAGTGGCGTGACGGCCATTAACTGGGCACGGGACTAGGAAATATTATTAAATACCAATTTATATAAATATATCTTTTAAATCAAATCAAATCAAAATTTAATATTCCAATTAGACTTTTTTAAAAGTACTTTTGAAACGTCAAAAATTTGTCGGTCAGTTAGTTTGTCTGAAGCTACCACCAGCTCGGAAAGCAGTTTTCTGTTGAGAAGAGCCGGCCAGAAACTCAACAGTCGCTCTTTTCAAAAAGCCATGTTTACATAGTCTGTTATACAAATGATTTAGCTTGTGAGTCAACGTCACTTAGATTCCAAGCATTCTCATCATTTAAGTAATCCTCTACATTATAGTATGCTTTATATATTAATGACTTCTTGATCCAAGTTTTAAATTGTTGAAGTGGCAAGTCTAATATAGGCTGTGGAATCTAATTATATATTAAAGAACCTAAAACTTCATTAATGAAATTTCTGTATGATGTTAGCAACACTGTTTATAAAGTAGTAGTATCTGGTAGATCATTTTATATTATTTCAAGTATACCGACGTGAAGACAATATATAACCTTTAGAGCGATAGATTAGTCTCAGTCTCTCTGGTGTTTTCGTGCAGTGAACATGGTAGTGTTATAGTGTCGTGATTAAGGTTACCCTTCTCGATGTCCATGTAAGTTTACTTTATTATCTATTGTCGTTAGCGAGGTCGAGTGGTGGAGGTGAGAGTTAATATATTATGAAAGAGCTCTTTAAACCTGCTCCTGGGTCTCAAGCCCCAGGCACCGCTCGCCTCAGTCTAAATTGCATGTGTATACGTATTGCTGTACAGTAATGGGTATCATGTTTATAGCAATGATATAAATGTACGACCTTCAGAGGTAATTTACAAAATATAATGAAAATTTGATAATACCCACATCAGAGGCAAAGACATTAAGAAGATCAATAAAAATGTGCCGCGTTGTTGACTTGCCTCTTGAGTCAGGCGTTTACACTCGACACAATGGCGCCTTTTATAATAATACTAGTCGATACGCCCCGACTTCACCTGGGTGCAATTTCAGTTTAATTTTCGACGTATATACCTATAATGAACTCCTATACAAACTTTCATCCTCTATTGTTATATCGCTATGTTATATTAGTATCCAAAATCCAAAGAAAAGTGCATGTGCATGATAAAGAATTTACCTTTGACCTGGAATAACTTTTGACTAAGTTGATTTTTCCAAAAATGATATCGAAACTTTTTTGTAGAGCGTTCAATTCTCTACAAAAATATTCGATGGATATTGCAAAGCAATATATGGTTATGGGCTTTCTATTTTTATGGGTTTTGATTTTCCAGGTGCGATGCGGACAACAAATTTTCAGAAGCCTATTTTGGCATCTAAACGAAACTTGTGAGCCTGGTTCCGAGAATAAAATTTTTTTTTGAAACGCCCTAATATGTATATATTATATACATATATATATTCCTACCACAATATGTATTGATTTTTACAATACACTTATTAGTTGTAAAGTAATATAATTCCAAATAAAATATTTTTTCCTATGTAATAGGTCGGGGAAAAAGTTTCTTCGCATTTTTTAAGAAAATTCATAACATTTTTTAATATAGTTTATTTAAATTTAACTAAAGTATGTAGGTACCATTTTGTTCAATAACTTTTTGCCATCTTGTAGGTAGGGACATGATCCCATTGCTATAGAAATTTTAGAGCTTCTGATCAAAAATATATGTATCAGAAATCAAACATTGCGATGAATATATTGATATAGAGCTCAAAATTTACCAAATTTTTTTTCACCATCTTTAACAATATTCTAATGGTACCAAAAGAAAAAAAATAAAGTTTTTTTAGGCCCACCCTAACCAAAATGGATCTAGCAGTTATGAACAAGTTCAAAAAACCCTTCTTAGTTAATAGTAAAATAAGTTATAAGATTTTCTATAGTATTTTTTTAAAAACAAAGCTCTTCTTACTTCATTAGTTATTCATTAAAACTCTTTTGTTTCAGAACTAAGGCGCCATTACGTGAAAGTGTATTGAAAAGTGAGAAACAGTGAGAATTATGAAGTGTTTTTAAATTTAAATAAATGATATAACAATGAAACTAAGTGTGAGTGCATATAGAGCGCACGCGGCTGCGCATAAGAAGATCCTGACGTCATCGTACCAGCAACACTATGGGAGTACTGCGGCGCCGCCTGTGTGCAACCCGCTGCAACCAACTAACTTCACTCCACAGGTAAGTCTTTTTCAAAATTTTTGTACATAAAAAATGCTATTTTCATTAATATTTCTTTATATACTAACTGTAATATGTAGATGAGAAACTCTGGCCTAAATACGGCACCATTTAAATGCGTTAAAAACAAGTATGTTTTGTGATAGTGAAAACATTTCTTCTTACATATTTTATATTATACTAGTCGACCTGCGCGACTTCGTCCGAATGATGCTCCGCTCCTATTGGTTGTAGCGTGATGTTATATGGCCTATAGCCTTCCTTGATAAATGGGCTATCTAACACTGAAAGAATTTTTGAAATCGGACCAGTAGTTCCTGAGATTAGTGCGTTCAAACAAACAAACTCAGCTTTATATATTATGTGTATATACTGAGTGAGTGTGTGAGTTTATCGATGAGTAAGCGAGTTGCGGGAATGTGACATAATTATTTAATTACTTATTAAGGATACGATCAGTATAACATAAAAAAATAAACGATTCTTAACATACATATTAAGAACAGTCAATACATTCATTCATATATATAATAAAATCGTGCCTTGTTTGTACATGCATCACGTTAAATCTTCGGAACCATACTTAAATGCAACTTAGTAATCGTATACTTTAAAAGGTTGATTACCGCATAGGGTACTTTTTATCCCAAAAAGCTCAGTCCTCGTGGGATATAAAGGTGCATTGGTAAAAAAAAGTTAAAGCTGAAAATTTTGTACACATACGAGTATATTTAATTTTCATTAAGTATAAAATTATAAATTATTAATCAGTCACCAAGTATCGATTGACTGACAAAATCGATATATAAGAATCGATATTACCTTGTAAAAGTCAATTTTTTTGTATTTTTGGAAACAAAATAGAAAAATTGCAGTCAATACATACTTAACTAATAGGTATTCATAAAATTTTCTCAATTTCACGAGATACTTTGTATCGAAAGAAAGGTATTGAGAAATACATTTTCATCTTTACTCAGTGTTAGCAATGTCAGTGTGTTACCATGGCTACAAGATTGTTATAATTGTCAATATATTAATATTGTCGCTTAGCTCTCAAGTTAGCAATGAGCTGATAGTCTTCAAATGGCTGACCAGGGGACCTGGCCAAGTTTCAAACGTTATATTTCTATTCTCTTTCTACAATTCCAAGCGATAAGTGTTGACAACCCATGTTGACATATTTGGTGCGTTCCATTAAGCGTTTACAACGCCCAAATAACTTTAAAATGTATAAAACTTTATTTGATTTTGTGAATATTTTTTCGCATCGAATGCTCAACTTACCGCCATAGGTAAATATATTTATGTAAAATTAATTTTAATTTTAATTTAATCCTAACTAATATTATACATGCGAAAGTAACTCTGTCTGTCACGCTTTCACGCCAAAATTAGTAAACCGATTTAAATGAAATTTGGTATACAGATAGTCTATAGCCTGAGAAAAGACATAAGCTTCTTATTGCGAAAAACGGGTTGAAAGGGGTTGAAAGGTGGATATGAAAAGTTATATGGAAGTATTGCTATTCCACGCGGACGAAGTCGCGGGCAAAGCTAGTTTTAAATTAAAAAAAGTAAATATCAATTAATAAAAAATATGTTTATAAATTAATTTAACCAATAAAAGTTTATTGTTAAGACTTACGTATAATAATAAACTTAACCTCTAAACTATTGCTTTATAACTCGCCATTTGAATTATTTTCGCTAACGCTCAAAAATTCAACTTGGGGCAACGATTATAACGCTCGCAAATAAGTGGAACGGGAAAAACCGTGGTTGTGAGCGTGGTCGTCGTACTCGTGAGTGTTTAGTGGAACGCAACCATTAAGTGGGAACTGTCATACTTCATATGTTATTTTAATTTAATCACGTAAAAAAATGTTTTCTATATGCGTGATTAATTGTCTAAGTCCTCAAATCATTACAATATATTATAGCTAAGAACTATCTCGATTAAATTACCTTATAATCAAATAAAACTTCATCAGAATTGGTCCATTATCTTGAGAGCTACAATGCACAGATAAACACGATGAACTTATAACACCTAAGTCAGAATTTCAAAATTCAGTTATCTATCTATAACCAGAGGCTACATATGAACTTTTCGCTGAAGGCAATGGAATTGATATTCACTATATTGCAGCTAAAGTTCTAGCTACCATTCCCGACATGATTTTTAAATTCTACTTTAGATTTACTATACTTTACTCACTTGGATTTATTTTCATTTTCTGAGACGATTTTTGAAGACGACATTTTGTAGATAAGATGACATTTTAATGTTGGAAAGCATATATAGCTTTTTCAATTGTAAAAAAATAACAATTACATGGAAACACTTAGCGTGTCAGATATTGAATATTTAGATGCTCTATTTCAGTAATTTATTTTTGCTATTAAATCATTTTATTTTAGTCTTTGACTACCCCTAACCCTTTAAGTGGTGGGGTGGCCATCCAGAAGTGTAAAAAAGTGTAGGAAAATCAAGCGCGTCATATATTTTGATGTGATGTGAAGATGTATTGTCATGGTGTCGGAAAGCAGTGTCGTGATGTTGTAAGAACATCCGTCACGCTCAAATGGTCAGATTTTCAAAAGGCTCGAGTAAAGGCAAAATTCCCCTCTAGGGCTCCCCTATTATTATTGAATATATAGGAAATACCATAGGAAGCATGTTTTTAGTTTCTCATGTTCAACTCCAAAATCATCATCATAATATGATTATATGTAGTTAAAACAGTAGCATTAATGAGAAAAGTATTTCTAGCTTTTATATTTGGATGGCGTTTTGATTTGAAAGGTTGAAACTGTTAAAGGACATGTCCACCTTCCATACATAGTCAGCCTACGAACGGAAAAATATGTCGTTATAACGAAAATTAATAATTTATTTTTAAACTTAAGAATCAATTTTTAGTAACTGACGGATACTCGGGGGATTCCGAACACATTTTAGAAAGTAATCATTATTATTTCCTATAAATCAGACTCCATTTAAATATAAGTAATCATCAATGTTGCCAAGGTTGTAATAATTCCCCCCATAAGTTGCAATTTATTATCTAAGTTTAAAAAAAAATATTATGTAGTTTGTAGCGTCGCTTTAGAAATTAAGTAATATTCTAAAAGTAGTATAATAAATATAAAATTATTGAAATAAATGACAGTATAGATTTATTACAAAACAGGGTTGGCTTGATTAAAACAAACTACTTTAAACACATGTTTAAAACAGTTTAATTAAGTCAAATCAAAATTATTTATTTCAATTAGACTTTTTTGAAAAGTACTTTTGAAACGTCAAAAATTTGTCGGTCAGTTAGTTTGTCTGAAGCTACCACCAGCTCGGAAAGCAGTTTTCTGTTGAGAAGAGCCGGCCAGAAACTCAACAGTCGCTCTTTTCAAAAAGCCATGTTTACATAGTCTGTTATACAAAACATTTAACTTGAGAGTCAACGTCACTTAGATTCCAAGCATTCTCATCATTTAAGTAATCCTGTACATTATAGTATGCTTTATATATTAATGACTTCTTGATACGAGTTTTAAATTGTTGAAGTGGCAAGTCTAATATAGGCTGTGGAATCTTATTATAGATGCGAACACCAAGCCCCATGAAGCTATTACTCACTTTGTGGAGACGATAGTACGGCGTTACAAGTTTATTTCTGTTTCTAGTATTAACATTATGTTTGTCACTGTGTTTTGAATACAAATGAATATTCTGGTAAATGAACAAAATATTACAATATATGTATTGAGATGGGACTGTAAGAACGTCTATTTTTTTATATACATCTCTAAGGGAATCCCGCGCTCTTAAGTTATAAATGGCCCGAACAGCTCTCTTTTGAAGAATAAAAATGGATTCAATGTCCGCGGCCCTACCCCACAGTAAAATGCCATAAGACATAATACTGTGAAAGTAACTGAAGTAAACTAGCCTAGCAGTATTGATATCAGTCATTTGTCTGACTCTCCTTACTGCGTAGGCAGCTGAGCTGAGTCTTCCCGCTAGAGATGATAGATGGGGGTTCCACTGGAGTTTTGAATCTAAAGTTATACCCAGAAATACCGTCGAGTCCGCCACATCTAAAATTTCATTATTTAAACGTAGGTTAAATTTTTGTTTTTTAACATTAGGTAAAGCAAACTCAACGCATTTGGTTTTTTTAGCATTAAGAACTAAGTTATTTACCGTAAACCATTGAAGAACCTGCGATAATGCACTGTTTACATCGTCATAATTATGTTTATTTCTGTTTACTTTAAATATAAGAGATGTATCATCAGCAAAAAGTACAATATCACACAAGTTCTTCACATAGTATGGCAGATCATTAATATAAATCAAAAATAAAAACGGGCCTAAAATGGATCCCTGTGGAACGCCCATTTGTAGCAAAGATCCAGAAGATTTTACACCATTAATAGTAATCCTCTGGACTCTTTGATTTAGGTATGAGGCAATTAGATTCAGAGAAACACCACATATACCGTAATAATTAAGTTTTTTTAAAAGTGTTTCATGTTGAACACAATCAAAGGCCTTGGACAAATCGCAAAATACACCAATCGCATTTTGTGATTTCTCCCATGCTTCATAAATATGCTTAAGAAGAGCAACTCCGGCATCTGTTGTTGACCTACCCCTAGTAAAACCATACTGTTCACTATGAAATAGTTTATTTTCATTAAAATATTCTAAAAGTTGGTTTAAAATAATCTTTTCAAAAACTTTACTCAGTGATGGTAATATAGAGATTGGTCTATAGTTACCGGGATCTTTCCTGTTTCCATTTTTAAATAGAGGTATTATTTTACTGTGCTTCATTAAGTCCGGAAACTTTCCTGTATCGACACATTTATTAAAAATATCAGCTAGATGTGGGGCAATATTATTGATTATTGTATTTAATATTTTTACTGAGATGTCCCATAAATCACCAGTTTTTTTTATATTAAGTGTCCTGAAATTCTTAATAATATCAAATGAAGTAATATGTTTAAACTCAAAGTAATTAGCATAGCCTGGGAGTTTATTTTTAAGTAGAGAAATAGCATCTAAGGGCGATGATTTTAATGCAGATGTTACTTTGATAGGTATATCAGTAAAGAATTTTTCAAACGTGCTTGCCACTTCTTCTTCCGAATTAATTAATATATTATCAACATTTAATTTAATTGGTTCGTTTTCTATTTTAGATCTTCCAGTTATGCTATTAATAATATCCCAGGTAGCCTTTATTTTATCGTCTGAGTTAAGTATTTTGTTTCTAATATAAATTGCCTTTGCCTGGATGCAAACACTTTTAAAGATCTTAGAATAACACCTAACGCGTTCTAAAAATACTGGATCCCGATTATATTGCCTCATACCATATAATTCATATAATTTATCTCTACTTCTAAATATACCTATGGTAGCCCAGTCACTAAATTTCAGTTTTAAATTTTTACTAAAAGTTTTTATTTTAAATGTGTTGTTAAATTCATTTAAAATCATAGTAAATAAATTATTATATAGCGTATCTGGGTCCTTATAAATCAAACACAAACTAGAAATTTTTTGTACTACCTTATCCTTAAACAAGTTAATTTTATTATTCGACTTTGGTCTACATGAAATCTTATTTGAATTTTTAATTTCTTGGTCTACTAAAGTGAATTTCTGTCCATAATGATCCGAAGTTAGGTTTTTCATTATTATAGTTTCAAACACTTCACAGTCACTTATAAGTATTTACAAAACAAAAATATGTCGGCACTCAGCCGTCGAAAATAAGTAATTCAATGGACTAGTGGATAATTATTCCCCTTATTTAAATATAAAATAATATAAATATTGGGGTTTCCCTTATTAAAAATTAACATTAGTTAGAACATACAGAATGATTGTAAAGCGTTTAGTACGGATTAGAGATATACGCAACAAAGAATAAATGTTTATCCATTATATGGGTCTGTTTGATTTGAATTTAACGCTAAACGAAAAAGAAAAACATAAAAAAATACTTGTTTAAACAATTTGAACTGTTTGATTTATAAAATAAAAAAAACATGTTACATCCCAACCCTATTAAAAAATCATTTATTAAGGTATTTATTAATATTTTAAAAAGAATTCTGCTGTTAAATCTTATAAACAATACTCTATTAATGAAAAACATCACCAGTGTTGATAAACCTATGAACGTTTTTAAAACTGTTGATATTTTTTATATGTTGTTAAAATTAACTAGAAAAGTGAAGAAATATACTTAGTAAACCGATCTACTACAATAAATTAGATAAACGAATATAAATTTCTTAATAAATGAATTAGAAATTAATCTTTACTGTCTACAGAAGCGTCAGTAGCTCAGTGGTTCGAGCGTTGGATTCACGATCAACAAGTCGTGGGTTCAAATCCCGGACATTGGACTACTGACGTGGCCCACACCTGACACAAGCTATTTATTAGCTTACCAGGAGGGGTAAAGGGAATACTAGTAGTATGTGATCCATACTGCCAGTAATCTTTTAAAAAAAAAAATTATTTCAATGATTATATATTTATTATACTAATTTTAGAATATTGCTTAATTTCTAAAGCGACGCTACAAACTACATAATAAATTATAACCTATGGGGGGTATTATTACAGCCTTGGCAACATTGATGATTACTTATATTAAAATGGAGTCTTGTTTGGAGGAAATAATAATAAGTACTTTTTAAAATGTGTTCGAAATTCTCCGATTGTCCGTCAGTTACTGAAAATTGATAAGCACATTAATATAATCGAAGGCATCTAAGTATACTTTTAAACTAGAATTCGCAGATAATTAGTGGCTATTTGATAGTGATGGCCCAGTGGTTGAGACTTCAAGTCTTACTCGTGAGGTCCCAGTTCGATCTTGGGCACACACCTCTGACTTTTCTGAGTTATGTGTGTTTTAAGCAATTAAATATCACTTGCTTTAATGGTGAAGGAAAACATCGCGAGGAAACCTGCACTCCTGAGAGTTCCCTAAAGTTCTCAAAGGTGTGTGAAGTCTGCCAACCCGCACTGGGCCAGCGTGGTGGACTATGGCCGGGTCTCCTCCTCATTTTGAGGAGGAGACCCGGCTCAGCAGTGGGCCATTGACGGGTCGTGATGATAGTGGCTATTTAACGGTAACCGCAGGGTGAGAGGAGGAGCGCCTGCTTTTTATTAAAATAGTAGACATCGTGGAACCCGATAACCTATACCACCACATTACTTTTGCTTACAGTAGATATAGCTAAATAGTTTTCCGTCCAACTGAACATATGAAGGCTAACATGCCGTGTAATATTCCAATAGTTTGAAACTTTTACCTTTTCAATAGATCTTACGTGAAACTTATCCTCGGATTGTCTTCGAAATGCGTCCGTCCGCTTTATTGAATTTTCTGGTATCCACATCATATTTGATCAGATTTGTGAAGTAGTTGAGTTAGAAGTGGTTTCAGCTAGTAAAATTTTGCGGAAATAAAATAATATACTTATGCTTTGCATCTTTATCCGCGTGAAAAGCACGAAATTTCGAGTTTTATTATAATTATCGTCACTTAAACTTTCCTCATCAGTCATATTAGTAAAACCGCATGAAAATCCGTTCATTAGTTTTTGAGTTTATCGCGAACAGACACTTTGACAGACACGCGAGGTAAAACAAGATTTTACTGTTAACTTTATTTAGGCATAGAAGTTGAAATTACTAGATATTTTTTTCGATTATATACCTAATAAAAAATATATTTTTAATAATAGCATAACTTGAAATCAAATTCTAGCTTTATTGCTTACTTATATAGATTAAAATCAACAAATACAAAGGGTAGTTTTATTTCTTTGAATTCAAGTATACCCACGTATAACTTCTGTTGTGATAGATTAAAGTCAGTCTCTCTGGCTTTGTCGCGCAGTGTACATGAAAGTTAGTATTATAGTGTCGTGGTTAAGTTCACCATTCTTGAGATCCACGTAAGTTAACTTTATTATCTAAGCCTTTAACCCTACACCTTGGTCGCAAGTCCAAGGCTCTGACAGGCTTTCTGTCTGCATTGCATGTGTAAACGCGTATTGCTGTACAGTAGGTATCATTCCTCTCTCATTCTCTGACTCAAATATATAAACATAAATTTTGTAATAGTAGAATAGATTTGTCAAAGGCATTAAAGGCTTTAGAGTTGGACAAACGTGAATGTCACAATATTTTATGGGATTTACTAAATTCTCTTCCTAGTCTAATGGAAGATCTCCCTAACGTTAAAGGATCTATTGTGGAAGCAGATTATATTATATATTTTAACGTACTATTTCTACTATCTTGAATAAAATTGACTTTAATAAGAGTGCATTAACACGGTATGGAAATTTCATTAAGGCACAATTTTTGGAGTCTGAACCGAAGTTAGGTTAAGTTAGTAGTAGATAGATATAAGGTGCAAATGAGCAAATGGTCCACTTGATGGTAAGTGGCCACCATCGCTCATGGACATCGGCAATTCAAGAGATACCTTGTTTTACCGATGCGTTGCATCCTCGAAGATAGAGTGGTGAGGGTGAGTGAAGAAAAAAATGCTGCAGTTTCAGCGGACCTGAGCAAGAGAACAGAGTCCACTAGATCCGCAGCATTAATTGGATGGGAGATGGGGCCTCCATATGCGGCTTGATACACTTGGCAGTCGGATTCGCATGCTGGTGGTAGCAAACCAGTCCGGGAACACATCCCCTACCACCAAGGGGGTGCTGGGTAACTAGACTTTTACGGGTAAAATAATATTCTACTGTTCTATAACTAATAATATATTTGGTAAGACATGTTTCATCGTTGAGAAAAAGTAGCGTACGTAACGAAATGTCTGAAAAGAAATAAATTTTGCTTCGTTCTTGCAACATTTTTCATTGATGCTCCGCCTCTATGGGTCGTTGTGTGATGTTATATAGCCTATAGTCTTCCTCGATAAATTGGCTATCTAACCCTATAAAGGATTGTTCAACTCGATCTAGTGTATTAGTATAGATTTTATTTGATCTGTATTATCTATACTTCTATACTATTGTATAATGAGGAAAGATTTGATTGTTTGTATGTTTTTTTTGTTGCGAATAGACTCGAAAAGTACTGAATCGATTTTGAAAATTTTTTTACCGATGGGAAGCTACATCCTTTCCGGATAACATAGGCTATGTGGTGTTGCCATAAATACTCTAATTAAAAAGATATGGCCATTTAAGTGCCATTTTGTAAATTGAAGAGTTTATCAGAAACTACAAATCAGATTTAAAATTTTTTTTCACTGATAGAAAACTACACAATTCGTGAGTGCCAAAAGTAAATTAATGTTGCCATATAAATTGTTTAATTAATAGAATATGGCCATTTTGTTGTTTCTAATCCGATTTTTAAAAATCTTTTACTGAGAGAAAACTACACTATTCGTGAGTGACAAAGGTGAATTAGTGTTGCCATATACATTTTTTAATTAATAGAATATGGCAATTTTGTTGCTACTGATCCGAATTTAAAAATTCTTTCACTGATAGAAGTCTATAGTATTTCCATCTCTCTTTCTCTTATAATACTATTATAGTCTCTCATCCTCTCTGTTTAATTTTTATTTTTATGTGTTCAGAATGATTCGTGTCTTTTCACTTCCTTTCTTTCGATTATCTCTCTCTCTCTTTCTCTCTCACTCCCTCTCTCTCTCCTTTACCTATTCAATTTTATTTTCGCTCTATCCTCCCTATTTTATTATATGTCGCTTTTATTTTTGTTTCTATTTATAACTTTTTCTCACTCTCTCTCTTTATTCAAATAATGAAAAACTACACAATTACAGAGTGAAAATTTAAGGACATCAATTATAATATTTTTTTAATACCCAGAGCGAAGCGAGGGCATGCAGCTCGTGATTAATGTATTTATATGTACATGTTTATTGTTTATATAAGAAGCTGCAGAGGACAGCAAATAAAACAACAGTAACGTCTGCTACACGCTATCTATTATTTTGTAGCCTTTATCCTACCTGAGTCTAGCTGCTTAGTCTTCAAGTTATTACTTTATTATTTTACTAGACATACTCGCTTCGTAGAACTAAAGTATATTATTTATTAGAAGAGACATTAATTTAATCTACCATAAAACATGCTGTCATCTTGGATTGTGCGAGGTAATTTTTCTTTGACATAAAAAAATATTAGTCCGCCATCTTCTGCCGTTCGCCACATTGGATTTAAAACAACATCAAGTCATATAGCCGTGCATTGTCATCTATACGCTGACTAACAGTATAATGGCTTGACTAGAACATCCTCCTGGAGGTTATGCTCTAGATTCAGTCTAATAGCGTGACTGCTAGAAAACTCGCGATGCAATAATCATTATTCTGTCGTGACGGCGTTTTTTTATTATAATCCCTACTTCTTCGATTGATGTTTATCAGTTGTCCAACATAAAAGAAAAGTAACAACGTAAAAAAGCTACTCAAATCAATGTTAGTTATGATGTAGGCAACATTGATTTGTGTAGTATTTCTAACTTTCGAAGGTTGAATCAATATTAATGTATCGTGCTCTGTATCTAAAGTATAACCCTCGACAGTAATATTCTTGTCATATTTAGAAAAACATAAGAATTGTAACCCCATTTATACATGAGTGGCAAATGGCAATTGTGTAACATACTCGTATATCCCCAGCTTTACCAGAAAAGGATTTCTGCTCCAACGTTCAGCGGATATTAGGAACTTTTGTTTGCGAACTGCTCATATTATTGGAAAATGTTAGATGTGGGATCAAGAATACTATTTATGTAACTGACATCTATTATATTATTCTTAAATGTTTTATTATTGTGTAACACGCTTATAACTAAAGGAATAAAACTTGTTGAAGAGCTAAGTTGTTTTGTAAGAAACGACATAGTTTGTGTGTGTCTTACTCAACCACACAAAAACGCCTGGGTATAGCCAGGTTTCTATTGGATATATACACTTGGGGCTTTTTATAGTCGTACTTAGAGGTTAATTTTTTTATAGTAAAATTCAAAATAACTCTGTGGTAAGTTTTCTACCCTAACTCAGCATTAAAAGACGTGAAAAAATATTTTAGTTATGATTCTTTAAAAAAAGGCCATTATGGCGGAAGAAATAAAATTTCAATCTTGTTTTTAATACTTTTTTTGAAAGTGTCAGTCACCGAATTTTGTCAGAAAATGTCTTTCATACTGAAGATTTTTTTTAGAATATTTTGAATTGGTGGAACAATATAAATAAATTTAAAAACAATTATTTAGATACTTTATTACCTATATTACATAGTATACTTTTATTAGGAGTTGTTTCAAAATCAAATCTTTTAATGAAACACTTTTGCATGAGCGCATATTTTTCATTTTACCCTGGTTTACATTTCGGAAGTTTCCACGGATGAAGTCCCCTACTTCATACTGCAAACCGCAGTATAATATCATGTACTTAAGACCGGAATACGAGCAGTGCTTATGCTTTCTTGTTTTTTAAAACATCTTTATATATTTGGATAAAGCTTTTTATTTAAATAGGCTTTCACTGTTTAGGCTTATCCATGAAAAATGACTGACCTGAAAAAATGTTCATATTTTTTTTCAAAACATCTCGTTTAAGGTATTTTCCGTACTGCTAATTTTATAATATTTGTAAAGACCTATAAGCAGGTTTAAACAAAAAATTTTACTAAATCCTTAATAATCCAAAATGAAAGAAATATAAGTTTAGATCAGTTCAGTATAATTATACTGCAAGAAATTACTCGTCAAACTGCCACTGACCTGAACTTATAAATCGAACAAGTATGAGTATTTTTAAAGATTAAGAAGCCGCTTACTAACAGTGTTGTTAGCTCTAATAGATCTATTAGAAAGATATCGTAAAAATAGTAGGTAAAGATTGAACGCTATAAAACGTTTAATCCCTCAATCCCCGCGGTATAATTTAGAACATTAAACCCCCACCCACTCAATCTCGTTTCATGACATCAATATTTCCATTAACACTGTGACTCTCGGTGAATTTTAAACAAACTTAGACAAAATTGTGTATTATAAGAAATAATTTCTGCTGATATAGTATGTTAGCATCCGTTTTAATTTTATCTAAATTGTTGTTATATGGTATAATTTAAATGCACACGCACTCGGTATGTTCTGCGCTTAACATATAAAGTAGAGAAATACCTCTTTATTAGTAATATGTGTTAGCATCCGTTTTAATTTTATATAAATGGTTGTTATATGTCCGTACAAAGGTTGTATAATATTTATGGTATATGATAAATTGTTTACCTTACAGGAAATTAATTGTCTACGAGGTAGATCATATTAGTGATGAATTGTCAGCACTGATACTGTTTCCGTTATTTTTTTAGGCTAAGGTAGGATATAAAAAGATGATGCAAGGTGACAGAGTGCAGAATTTCTTTGATTTTTGATGTAATAAGTGTTATTAAAGTGGTTGTGTGTGAAAGTGCTGGTGTTTTTCTTACGAAATATCTGTGTTAATAGTTCTAGAGCTAACAAGTATTACGTACAAAATTGTAATTTAATAATTCATACAGTGCTCTGGGCCTGTGACCCAGATGTAGGGTTACGTTTACAACTGTAATATAAAGTAACACATAACCTTCAAGATGGTAAGTTTGAGTTTATAAAAACTTAATTCTTACTTCCATTTCTCTTCAAATCTTCATCATAAACTGGGAACACAATCAATATAAACAAGATAACGTGCATAAAATATAGTCACAGCATGATCTAGTCCAGTGATTCCTAAAGTTGTCTATATCAATTCCCAGGGATTGATCAAAAATAAGAATTGGAAGTCCATCAATTTTAAATTAGTAATTTTGACTTTCTTGAATGTCGGACAACTGATAAACATCAACCGAAGAAGTAGGGATTGCAAAATAAATATGTCGTCACGACAGAAATCATGATTGCATTGTGAGTAATTTAGGGGTAACGCTGAAGGACTGTGACTGTGTGTGAAGTATAACATCCAAGAGAGAGAAGGAGATAATTGAGCATCATTTAAAGGGATCCTATAAACCTTAAAGCTCTGTATAAGACTAACCCTCCGGGTTTTTATAAGAGGTTCATCATCAATACACACTGCTGAGACGGGTCTCCTTCTCAGAATGAGAAGGACTTAGGCCATAGTCCACTACGCTGGCCTAGTGCGGGTTGGTAGACTACACACACCTTTGAGAACTGTACGGACCTCTCAGGACTGCTGGTTTCCTCTTATTTAATTTCTTAAAACACACATTCAGGAAAGTCAGAGGTGACATCTACGTCTTACCTATAGGTTATCACTGCTTTAAATTTTTTTGTAAAAAGGTTAAAATAACATAAATAATATTGAGTTTAGCAGCAGTGATGGCCCAGTGGTTGAGACTTCAAGTCTTACTCGAGAGGTCCGAGGTTCGATCCTGGGCACACACCTCTGACTCTGAGTTATGTGTGTTTTAAGCAATTAAATATCACTTGCTTTAACGGTGAAGGAAAACATCGTGAGGAAACCTGCACTCCTGAGAGTTCCCAAAAAGTTCTCAAAGGTGTGTGAAGTCTGCCAACCCGCACTAGGCCAGCGTGGTAGACTATGGACTAATACCCTCCTCTTTCTGAGGAGGAGACCCGGCTCAGCATTGGGCCATTAAAGGGTCGTGATGATAAATATTGAGTTTGAAAAAAAATTTGGCAAGTGGTATATGAGTCAACTAAGTTTGGGAACCTCTGATTTAGTCCATCCTTGGTTGGAAAGTTGCCAAGTGGGAATTACGGTTTTGTTACAAGTACAACGCTTTGTGGTTGTTCTGCAATATAACATCACAAGTTCTGTTTTTTGTTTATATTTATTATTGCCGACTTTATTATACTAGCCACCACCCCTGGCTTCGCACGCGTAGTATAGCATTACTGAAATTATCAAAAAGCTTCGTTTGTAATTAACAGACTATCAAACGATACAATTGAATCCGCACTCGATAATTATTAGTAAATGTTATATTAGGGATTGACGAGACTGTTATTTTGGCTAAAGCGATGAGGCGCGATAGACGTTATATCTATTTTGTGTGTTACTCTCACCGGTATTTACAATTTAGTTTAGTTGTGACTTTTAAGAGTTATGTTAGTGAAAGAGTGCGTCGTATAGAAATGGTGTGTGATTCTGAGATTACGAATTTTTTATATTGCTGACATTACTGATAACGTTCTTGTGAGATTTCATTAATTATTTACAGAAGTTGCTAGATTCAGGCTGAGAAAGGTTAAATATTTATAACAATCTAATCCCAGCCTTCCCATTTAGTTGAGATCCTCAACTACTAGAAAAAGCATATTCTGCACAAATAAACCTTTTTTTAAAACAAGCTTTATTATTGGTTAATAAAATAAACTAAAAAGTTAGGTAACTCTAATAAGAAATATAACACTTTAGCACAATTTTGAGCCCAAACTTGATAGGGTTGGGTCGTTAAATTATGGAGTTCCCATGGCCACCTTCGAGCTCCATCATTAGACCCTGGTTACTATATAGTATCAAAGTACTCCTTAAGACGAATCAAACGAGCCCAAACTCGATGGGGTTGCGTCGTTAAATTATGGAGTTCCTATGGCCACCTTCCAGCTCCATCATCAGATCAGCTCTATGTCATAATAATATTGCATTGTCATCCGATTTATACATGCATGCAAAACTTCTGTCCCAACAGAATTAAGGCAGTGTCATAACTGACTTAGAGTAAACATCGCTTAAAGTTGATGTGAAAGAGCCTTTTGCCTTAAAAATCAGTACCTGGGTCACAAGCCATAGACACTGCTCGATACCCTGTCTAAAATTTTAATTTTAGTGCCATACATGTTATTAATACTGGATGGGTGATCGATCTCAAAGTTGACAAACGTCATGGAAGGTAATGAGTGGGGGCGATGGATGGCATAGTAAATTTTGCTACAGCTATCGGGCGTGCTAGACGTACATTCCAATAATTATGTAGTATTCTGTGTATAGAGTTATAATAGCACACACCCCACGTATATCCCCACGTCAATAGATGGCTTAATCGCTACATTTTTAAAATTATAGATTAGTTTGTATTCTTAGGGATTTTTTTCGCGATAAAACCTTATGTCCTTCCTCAAGATCTACTAAACTCTATATCAAATTTAATCAAAATTGCAGCTGTGATTTAAAGGCTGAATGTGTAATAGACAGTCAGACGCCATCTATTTGTCAATAGATGGCGTAAGTAGTGTAGATTAAATCGCCCTATTTTAGTTTGTAAAAGTATAACCTTACTTTTGGATTACTTTTGAAATTATAATATAATTAGGATTTTAGTAAGTGTGTAGAGAAAGTTAATAATTACTAAAAAGGCCTTTAAAGCTACATCTTGGTCGCAACTCCAAGACGCTGTCCAGATTTTTGACTAAATAGCATGTGTAATGTGTATACGTATTTCTGTATAGTAATGGGCATCAATTCTCTCTCATGCTATAATAATACGTACATAGTTTTTCAAAAACTCAATTCCATTTTAGTTTTCCATATAGGAAGCAATTTTCATAAAGCAATCACTAGAAATAGGAGTGGACCGAACGGACATGTATCCCAATGGGTACGGTTTTGGTAAATGAGGGTTAGAAAAAGATCAAATGTTATTTACCACTATCCTAATGTTATTGATCTACAGAAAAAAACGTATTGTATTCCTGGAGTGGTCATCCTGTATATTGCAATTATTATACATAAAGATTCATTTAATATTTAATCTATATATTAATATATGAAGTAAAAGATGTAGAAATATAAGATAATAAAGATTATTATCATAATAACAAAGTGCCATGAGTATAATGGGGAGCATTATTACAGCCTTTGCAATATCAATGATATCCTAGATTTAAATGGAGCCTGGTTTAGAGGAAATTATAATAAATACTTGTTAAATGTTTGTGAAATCCTGGAGTGTCCTTCAGTTCCTTAATTTTCGTCATAATGACATGTAATTCCTTTCGTAGGACAACTATGTATGGAGAGTAGTCATGTCCTTTATAGGTTAAATAATAAAATAAATAGTTATTTTATTGGAATAAAGTAAAATTGATTTATCTAATAAACAGTTATTGAAACATGAAATCCTATTCAGTATTTCCCAGGGAAATCAAATTGTAAGTGTCGAAGAGAATTCCTTCATTATATAAATTGGTTCTAAAGCCAATGTAGGATTTGCATAAGTCCGGCTATTTTCATCAAAAATCTCGTTACTAGACACAATGCCAGCGTTTCATGCAATTTGTTAAATCAGACTTAGTTGCCTTTCAGTGGGCTTTGACAAGCTTTTTATTATAAAATACATTTACAAAGCGCACAATCAGATAGTTAAAGACGTTGGTTTCTTGGTAAATAATATTTAATCCTACTATCCTATCTTACTAATATTATAAATGCGATAATTTGAATATTGGGATATATATATGTCGGAGCATAGTAAAAGATTATCGATTAATCGAATCGTTATCGTTGTCTATGGCGTTGGAGTGGGGTAGTAGTCACTTCCGTTGTTTTGACAGTATCTACCCTCGACCTTTTATATGCGATCGACAGTCTAACTGAAGTCTTAGTCGTGCGCGGTCTCTCAAGAAGTGAACATCATCTAAGTAATGATAGTGATAGTGTCAAGTGCAGTGTAGTGTAGAAGTGCTGTCCAACTAAGGTCACGTAAGTCTTTACAATGTAATTGCCACATGGTTAAGTAAACACAATGTTAGGTTAGGTTAGCCTTGTGTTAGATTCGGTTTATGTGCGTTTAACCTTGGGTTTAAACAGAGAGCCTAGCAGTGGAGGCGAGTGTCGTGATCACTTAAAGGAATTCCTTAAGCCTACACCTTGGTCACAAGTCCAAGGCACTGCTTAGGTTTCTCTCGTAATTGTTAAAGATCATATTTGATCATCTATCGGTTCAATAGGAGTATCTACGTTGCGTTTGCCCAATATTCCATTCAATACCATCACCCCCTTTGTAATGTTCCCCAATATTCCCCACCTTCCTTCTTTCCATCTCCTTTCACATCGTTTTAAAATCCCCGACATATATGTTTGTTGCTCAATCATACAAAAATGGCCGGACGGATTTGAATGAAATTTTGTATAGATATTAACTTTATTATCAAGATTAATATATGCTACTATTTGCATCGAAAAAAAAAGAATACCTCTGAGTTTTACACAAAAAATTACCAATGGAAACGTAACATTGCATGGATTCAATCTAGACTCCATTTCAAATAGAGGAAGTGTGATCCACGGACGAAGTTGTAGGCAGATATTAGTTTATCATATTATAGTATAATTGTAACTTGAGTGTTAGCAACACTGCTACCTAACTTCTGTCTCAATAGATATAAAGTAGTCTGACGAGTGATTATATACAATTAACATTAACAAAATAGTGCAAGTAGTTTGATGTGGTGTTCTAATAGAAACTAAATGAATGAAAGTGCGATTTAATCTACTACTTACACCATCTATTGGCAGATAGATGGTCTGTCTGTCTGTTAAGCAATCAGGCTTAAATCACTGAACCAATTTTGATGAAATATGATACAGAGATAAAGTACAATCTGTAGAAGGAAATAGGCTATGTTTTATCGCGAAAAAATACTTAAGAGTATAAAGTAAACAAACAAGTGTGCGATTACGCCATCTATTGACGTGGGGATAAAGTGCTTGTCGAGCTGTGTGGCCGTTATGTCTTTGGGAATTGATCATATATAAATAAAAATGTAAGTGTGTATAGAGATTAAAATGTGAAATTAAACTTAAATACACATGGTAAATTGCACCCGGGCGAAGCTGGGAGGAGTTGTCTAGTACTTTTAAAAAATTTACTTTCCAATATTTGTTACGGGTTTATTTGTGTTAAGAACAACAATTTTAATTCACTCAGATAATACTTGAGAATACTTTTGAAACTCTTCAGATATTCATGTTCCCATGGAGACGGGTTCGTTTTATACCTACTTTCATTTTGTAATGAAGTTGAAAGTATGTTAAATAACTTAAATATTATACTGTCAATTTATATAAATGCGAACGTAACTCTGTCTGTTTGTCTGTTACGCATAAGGTTTGAAGGGGCTAAAATAGGAGATGACGTAGAACTGTGTGACCGTTTACGTCTTTGGGAAGTCATATATGTTATGTTGATGTTAAAATTAAAATATTACAGGGATATAGCAGGATAAATTAGGGATTTCAATACTATTATTTTGAAAAATCTAAAATATAGATAAATTGCACCTGCACGAAGGTCGACACGTGGTGGGTCGACCGTTTGGTTGGAAACAGAAGAAGAGATTTTTTGTTATTTCAGGATAAAATAAAATTCCTTTGGTACAATAGACAATTTCTACAAAACATCGCATTTAACTAGTTTTTTTTTAGAATTAAGCACTGTATATATGACTGTGTATTGTAGGGGATGAATGAGTGAGTGAGTTATTAATTATGTGTATGTTTTATTGTGTTATGTGGTCACATATATTTTTTATTACTCTGAACCTAAATTTGAAGTGTACGCAAACTATATCAGGGGCGAATGCTAGTTTTAAAATAGGAAATAGGACGTTAAAAACAAAAAAAAATATTTTTTTAGGATTTTAAACAGTAAATGTAAATATGAATTAAAATATTAATAGGTTTATAACAATCCAATTGATGTTTCTTGGTTTAGCTTTCTTATTTAAATTTAATTTTACGCCACATTTTAATTTAGTTCACGAAGAGCACTAAAGGAGATGAAAGGAGACACTTTATAAAATACGTCGTAAATCTTTTCCACGTTATAAAAAAATTAGTTCACTTTATTCTGTATCATCATAAAGTTGCAAATTATTTATTTGAAAATCTGGTTTATTAATTCCAGAAAAACCTACAGTATAATAAACTGTGTCCCTGATTTGGTACGGTTTCTCTACTATATTATGTATGTTTTATACATATAAACCTTCCTCCTGAATTACTCTGTCTATTGGTGAAAACCGCATTAAAATCCATTGCGTAGTTTAACGCGCGCGTGTCCCCCCCTTCCCCTGGTGACCCCGTTTACTGATTAATAACATCCCGAGTCCTGTGTGTGCTATATCTCCTAAACGCTAGTTGATTAACCCTTCTGTTAGGATACACTTTTGATTCAATATATTTTATATTAGTATCCGGGCTGTTACAATATAATTTGACTTCCTTTACGTATTTTAAATTTATTTTAAGATATAATTTTACGAATATCCGGTGTGTAACATCCGGTTATTATAACACACGTTTGATTTCCTTCATTTTTATATTTCTCAATTGTTAGAACATATTTTGACTTTATTCTAAAATATTATTAATATCCGGTCGCTAGTATCCGGTTGTCTTAATTTAGTTTTCTTATTTGGACTACCGTTTTTTTGACTCATTCGGTACTTGGGTGTCAGAGTGACAAGAGCTCCCGAAAAGTATTTATTGACGAGACCATACGGCTGGAAGCCGGCCGCAATATTTACATGAATTATTAGTACGCCCCCTTACACTTCCCTGACGAGAACCGACTGAAGGTGAAGTGCGGACTATTTAGAACTGTTTAGTGTTGTTATGTGTTGTGTTGCGAGTGGGCATGCCCAGAGGAAGATTAGAAAGAAGATTCAAGATCATCAAGAATTTGTGAGTACTGTGTCTTTATCGCCTAACTGACAATAGATAACCCTTAATTTTAGAAGCTGATAAGGGTCCAGCCAGCTTCCACGTGTGTGGGTTTTGTACACCCCAAAGATATATGTAAGCTTTATTAAATTACTTATAGGGACGTTTTAAATATTGACTTGGAAACACCTATAATGGTTATTATAGTGGTGAGATGAAGAAGGTATTTTGTATTATAAAAATGATGACTTTTACGCTGGAAGGTTTGGTTACTCTCGGAGCTCGTGTAACTTCAAAGTGTTGTGTATTTAGAGATTTGTTGCTGAATATTTAAATAATTAATATAATTTGTGTTTTGCTGAAGAAGTGTTAAATATTAGAGTCATGAGATCGAACGGTGAAGGAGAGTGTTTACCTTTTAATCCTGCGTCTAAATTGTATATTATTGTAGTCTTTTGAGTGTTAATGTGCAGTTAAGCAACTCTGTAACTCAAAATATAAGCGTACAGACATCGTGAAACGACTTGATCTATGTAAAGATCTGTCTTTATTTAAAACTTGTAACATTGTGAATATTTTCAGTTATTTTATCAATTTTCCCCTTTGTCTTTCAGAGCCTAAATAAATAGATATTTCTGAGTATAAGGGGTAGAGTTTTTTAGGGGTTGTTATTTTACTTAATCTATAGAAAACCATTAACGGTGGAGGCTAAGTGGAAGAAGGGAATTGTTGTTTTTGGCACAAGTCAAGTATCAACGAACTTCAATTAGATCGTCGTCGTCTTTTGTATTTTGAAGAGTGTCTCGGTGTATATTCTCAAGGCCTAAACTTAAAATATCCTTTTATCGAAAAAAAGTTCGGTTACTCTTCGTTACTAACAAAGCAAGCTAAAATAATTACCTTTGGTTTTAAGTGTTTTTTTTCACGTATGTTATTAGACATTTTTCTTTTTCCGTCTGTCTAAAACGAAGAGATCTTATAAGGGTTTCTGTTTTTTATTTTTATTGAATCATCTAAATTGGATGATAACCAAAAGAGATATTATAGTAAAAAATCCATAAAATGTAATAAATACTTATCTCATACAAAAATTATAAGTACCGTAAATTTATAAATTAACTAGTCAAATTATAAACGATAAAGTTTTTAAAGACAAAAATTTAAATACAGTTATTCTAAGGAATTAAAATGAAATTTTTAGACTGAGGAGAGAAGTTAATAAAAAAATTATCACAATTAAAACTTATCTAAACTCTTTAAACCAAAAAAGTTTGTTTTATACCTTAAAAGTTAAAAGGTTGCAATATCTAATGTCATATTTAATTTGAGTATAAACTCATAATATTATGGCAATACTGAGCAATCATGATACAAGTTTATTTTAATATAACGTTTGGAGGTCGCAAGTTTATAAACTGACAACTCCCGGGTGCAATTTACCACGTGTATTCAGGTTTAATTTCACATTTTAATCTCTTTATCACTTAGGGATATATTTTAATTTTTAATTTTCAACCCCAACGCAATTTAGATATATGACTAATTCCCAAAGACAACGAAATCACATGACATATTGCAAATTTCATCAAAAATGGTTCGGTGGTTTAAGCGTGATTGCTTAACAGACAAGGCAAACTACCTGTCCGTCAATAGATGGCGTAAGTAGTATATTAAATCTTACTTACTTACTTATTCTAACCGTTTGTTGATAACCTGACTAGTTATTAATTTAAAACATATAAAATACTTATAATTTTACTAAACAAGGTCATTTTATGAAGCCAGTTCAATCCAATTGAAGAACATAAAATATACTTTGATCTGTAGTTTACAATAAAGCCTATAAATATATTCCTAGAAATATTCAAACAATATTTAGTATGAAACATAAAAGGAATTAATCTTCTCTATATAAACAAACTGTTTCAGTATTTTCATGAATATTGTAATGGGCTCTGTTTTGTTAACGGAGTTAGCTACTAACAATTTCATTAAAACCGTTTGTTATACGAATATAATGTATTTAAATTACATAGTATTAAACAAATTTGCTTTCCGCTGTCTGTACGCTTAGACCTTTTAAGCTACCGAACAAAATTTAATGCGGTTTTCACAAAAAGACAGAGTGATTCAAGAGGAAAGGTTATATGTATACATATTGTAGTAGAGAAACCGTGAGAATCCGAATAGTTTGTTAAATCATAGAAGAATGATGACGGATTTTTAAACAAAATTTCTTTCTCTTTTCTCCACTTATCTACTTTTTACTTATTTTTGGGATTATTTATTTAAAAATGAGTAGGTAATGCTTAGAGTGAGATTTAATTTACTACTAACGCCATCTATTGACGGATAGATGGTCTAACTTGTCTGTTATGCAATCATACTTAAAACACCAATCCAATTTTGTTGAATTTTGGTACAGAGATAAATTAGACCTTAAAAAACGATATAGACTATGATTTATTGCGAAAAAAATTACTTATCTACTGAAGTGGGGATGAAGTGGCCGTTATTTCTTTGACAATGAGTATATAGCGATTATAATGTGAAATTAAACCTAAATACACATGCTTAATAATACCGGGCGAAGCCGAAATGGGTCAACTAAAATGATTTATAAACATTCAAAAAGATCCTCTAAATTACTTGAAATACAAATAAACGTTATAGCCAAATAACTACTTGTATGTCAATAGTTTAGATTTGATGATAAAAATTAGTTCAATTTAATGTGTAAAAGTTACTTAGTATTTATGGTTCTCATAAATTTTTATGGTTATTCGATAGAAAATTGTATGGCGTAGAGCCAAGTTGAGCTGACAACATTATTACTACAATATTACGATCATCATGTACTAAAGTGACATAATTCACTGAGGTTTTGTTGTCATCAGACAGAGCTGATATAGTACCTGGGGTTTGTGACCCAATTGCGAAATTGTAAACTAAGCATAAACATAATCGCAATAAGAATAGTCGCGAGTAATATTATAATTTGCAAGTAACTTTTAAGAAATGATACTCCTTACGCCATCTATTGACAGATAGATTGCGTTTGTCTGTCTGTTACGCAATCAAGCTTTAGTCTCAGAACCGATTTTAATAAAATTAGGTACAGAGATAGATTAGACCTTGGAGAAAGATAAAGGCTATGATTCATCACGAAAAAATACTACACGAAAGAATACAAAGTAAGCAAAATGTGTGCGATTACGCCATCTATCGACGTAGGGGTAAAGCGATTAGTGATATAGCAATAAATGTGAAATGAAACCTAAATATATGTACGTGGTACGTAAGCAGGGAACGAATCAGCTAATATTTTTATGAAGAAATTTCTGTTTTTAATTGGAAGTAACAAAGTTCAAAGGAAAAGTAAATGTGAACTTCCACTTCATCTTATTGAAGGTTTAATTTTTTTTCCCTCCAATTATTGTGTACGGAAGTTTTATTTTTTCGTAACAGCCAATCAAGCTAATTATACTGTTAGATTAATATTACTAATTAAAAATCCTTTGAGAATTCTTTATTTTGCTATGAGATCACCCTTCTTGAGGTCAACTTAAGTTTACTTTATTATCTATTGTATTTGGCGAGGTCGAGTGGTGGAGGTGAGAGTTAATATATTATGAAAGTGTTAGCAACACTGTTTATAAAGTAGTAGTAGCGGGTAGATCATTTTATATTATTTTGAGTATACCGACGTGGAAACATTATATAACCTTTAGTGCGATAGATTAATCTGTCTTTCTGGTGTTTTCGTGCAGTGAACATGGAAGTTAGTGTTATAGTGTCGTAATTAAGGTTACCCTTCTCGACGTTTACGTGAGTTTACTTTATTATCTATTGTCGTTAGCGAGGTTGAGTGGTGGAGGTGAGAGTTAATATATTATGAAAGAGCTCTTTAAACCTGCTCCTGGGTCTCAAGCCCCAGGCACCGCTCGCCTCAGTCTAGATTGCATGTGTATACGTATTGCTGTACAGTAATGGGTATCATATTTCTCTCCATGTTTATAGCAAAAGTGCTCTTTAAACCTGCTCCTGGGTCTTAAGCCCCAGGCACTGCTCGGCTCCGTCTAAATTGCATGTGTATACTTATTGCTATACAGTAATGGGTACAATTCCTCTCTAATTCTATGACAGTTTTAACATTGATTCTGTTAACGTAAATTTAGGTGATAAGAAAATGTTGTTGTACCTACCTTTGTTTACTCTAATTTTGGTATAAATACGAATGGACGATGGCTTACACGTCAGTCTTATTCGAAACACCGTAGGTTGCGGATGCCCAAAAACATAGTAATAAGTGAAAAATTCGATGCACCTTACTTGTATAGATATACTCCATCATATAGAATGTATTTAGACTTTATAAGTTCAAAATTTTCAGGAGTGGTATTCAAGAGGAGCAGGCCAGTGCTCACCTCTTCAGGTCATGTAGGCGAAGGAATATGTGCAGCATATCTTGTACTCTCTCGCCTCCATGACCTGAAGAAGTGGGTAGATTCAACATGAAGACATCGGAGAAGATAATCAATCAAGAGAAGAGCTTCAACATTTAAGACTTATTAATAAAATTATAAACAAGTATAGATAAAATTTTGTATGTTTAGATGATGTTACTCAATCACGCTAAAACGGCTGAAGGGATTTTAATGAAATTTGCCCTAGAGACACTCTGTAGTCTAGATTAATATACAGACTACTTTTATCCCGAAATAATTCAGAGTTTCCGCGGGATAATAATAAAATATGTTTATTGTCGTAAACAGATGAATATTACTATTTATCCACAATATATTAAAAATATTGATACGTCTAATATTGCACAGTAAAACGTAAAATGCAAGGTTAGCAACACTGTTGATAACTTTGTATTGGCAAGAACTATTTTTATGCCTATGTATTTATACAGAATATAAAGTATATATGGGCTGAATTTCATTCAAATCCGTTCATCCATTTTTGTGTAGTTTAGTAACAAACATAAACTTTGACGTTATTGCGCAATATAGCTTCTATATAGAGGACTTTAAAGCTCTATTGTTTAATTTATTTAACAGAATAGCTAATAAACATTCTAAACAGGTTGAAAATAACATTTTACATCAAACAATTAATATAATGTCTGATAACAGTCCAAGTTAATAACTTATCAGAACCCTTCACGTAACGACTCGTAAAACGCGCGCGTGTTCCTATCGTAAATCCTTGGTTATTAACTAACTCTGGACTCGGGACCCTGGGCTGGCACAGTGGTCATTCTTCATGTTTTAATGGCCTATTTATTTTTACTCTTTTACAGTTATTTTTATGTTACTAGTGACCCGCCTCGGCTTCGCACGGTTTCTTTACTATAATATGCATGTATTATATCACACAAAACGGCTAAACGGATTTCATTGAAATTTAGCACACAAACACATAGGCTACTTTTTATTCCAGGAAAAATCGAAGTTCCTGCGGGATGATAATAAAATATATTTACTGTTGTAAGGTCTTGAATATTTTAACAATATACCTACATATAGAGAATGTCATGTTTTTTGATAAATCTAAGTACTTATAATAAGCAGTCATAACCCAGTAGCTAAGACATCGGTGTATTACTCGGGAGGACCGGGTTTGATCCTCTGACTTTTCTGAGTTATGTGTGTTTTAAGCAATTAAATATCACTTGCTTTAACGGTGAAGGAAAACATCGTGAGGAAACCTGCACTCTTGAGAGTTCCCTAAAAGTTCTCAAAGGTGTGTGAAGTCGGGGCGGGTTGACTAGTTATTCAATAATAGAAATGTGAATTCACTAAATTTCATTTATTTATTTAGATATTAAAATATCTGTTTCATTTACAGAGCGTGCTTGAGAGCAGTTTCAGATACTTAGTCCAATAAACAATTTTGTTTGTATAATCTTGTTGTTTAATAACTATAACAAAATAAATCAAATTAATTTACAGTTTATTAATAATTTTAACACAGCACTTTGTTAGTAAAGTATATCGACGTATAGACAATATATAACCTTTAGTACGATAGATTACTCTCAGTCTCTCTGGTGTTCTCGCGGAGTACATGGAAGTTAGTATTATAGTGTCGTGGTTAAGGTTACCCTTCTTGAGATCCACGAAAGTTTAATTTATTATCCTATTGTGGTTTTTTTTTTATAAGAAAATCTTTTTTCCCATTGACCTTTGGTGGTCAATGCCATTTTTGTTCCTTGCATATTAGTTGTTTTATTTACAATTTTTTTAATTTAAGTTTAAAAATATATGTCGGAGCATAGTAAAAGATTATCAATTAATCGAATCGTTATCGTTGTCTATGGCGTTGGTGGGGTAGTAGTCACTTCCGTTGTTTTGACAGTCTCTACCCTCGACCCTTTATATGCGATCGACAGTCTAACTGAAGTCTTAGTCTTGCGCGGTCTCTCAAGAAGTGAACATCATCTAAGTAGTGCTAGTGATAGTGATAGTGTCAAGTGCAGTGTAGTGTGGAAGTGCTGTCCAACTAGGGTCACGTTAGTCCTTACAATGTAATTGCCACGTGGTTAAGTAAACACAATGGTAGGTTAGGTTAGCCTTAGGTTAGGTTAGCCTTGTATTAGATTCGGTTTATGTGCGTTTAACCTTGGGTTTAAACAGAGAGCCTGAGCAGTGGAGGCGAGTGTTATGATCATTTAAAGGACGTCCTTAAGCCTACACCTTGGTCACAAGTCCAAGGAACTGCTTAGGTTTCTCTCGTAATTGTTAGAGATCATATTTGATCATTTATCGGTTCAGTAGAAGTATCTGCGTTGCGCTTACCCAATATTCTATTCAATACCATCACCCCCTTGTAGTGTTCCCCAATATTCCCCATCTCCGTCTTTCCATCTCCTTTTCATCATTTTAAAATCCCCGACATATATAATATCTATATCTTATTACAGAAATCATTATTACAGTCTAATTCAGTGTATGTTCCGTGTAGTACAAAATATTATTTATTAATAGTTAATTTTTTTTTTGTTTATTTTTAAAATTATTATTTACATGTTTTATTACTTACTTCTATACTATATATTATACACACTAAATACTATCTATTGTGGTTGGCGAGGTCGAGTGGTGGAGGTGAAAGTTAATATATTATATTATGGAAGAACTCTTTAAACATGCTCCTGGGTCTCAAGCCCCAGACATTGCTCGGTTCCGTCTAAATTGCATTTGTAATACGTTAGTGATTCCAGGTTATGCTTACAAACATGCAAACATTTAAATATTTTTTATAATCCCATAAAAATTCATAGTTCCTGTGAGATAAAAATAAAATACGTTTATTATTCTCTTTAATATTTTTTATTTAATAATATTAGCAGAACTATTGGAACTTTCTAAGATACTTAGTAAATATAATAGGCTACTTGTTACTGAGTCTTGTCCCATGATTTACATTTATAAAGCAACTCGTTGGAAATTCCGCGCCTTTCGTGGAACAATTTTAATAAATTAAATTTAGTAGTCCTTTTAACACCTTTCCTTTATTGAATATTAAATGTAAATTGACGGTAAGATACTTGAATCATATTTACCTGAAATCCAAATAATAATGGAAAAGTTTGATGTTTGTTATTCAATCATATTAAAATGGCTGAATGGATCTCAATGAAATTTCGCACATTGATATTTTATGACCTGTATTAATTCATAGGCTAGATTTATACTGGAAAAAATCATAATGCAGGACTAATAGTGACTTGAAGATCATCACGTGAGTCTTTAAAATTGTAGCTAGCATAGTTTTCAATTGAGTAACGAGGTTGAACATTGGAGATAAGATACGTGTAGTAAAGTTTTCAAACCTGCTTGTGGGTCTCAATCCTCAAGCAAAGCTCTCCGCACACGTACTTTTAACTGTGATTTTATGAGGGTATGGGAGTGAGGGCGAGTGTATCCGTGGATTTGTAAGTAAATAAATTTGGTTTGAGTAAGTAGTCAAAGAGCTAGTGTTTCCATCAGCGAAGCTGTTCATCTATCATGCTAAAACTGGTACTGGTACAACTTTATATTAACATAGCTTTTATACCAGAACTAGTCGACCCGACCCGGCTTCGCCCGGGTGCAATTTAACACGTATATTTAGCCGTGACCTCCATTTTAAATCTGTAATATCTTAAAAAATATTTATTTAAATTTCATGCTGTAAAGGGCCTATTGATTTATATAAAATGCGCAATTTAAATTAAATTGGATAAGGATAAATGCTGTATTGTTTAAAATCGCTTCGTAAATAAGCCATTATTTCTCGTAAAAAGTAAAGGATAAAAAATGGTTATTATCGGTTATCCCTTAAAGATGGACATATACCATCGTGGACTTTTTTGTAGACCTTATTAAGATGTACAATACAGTAGTACATTATTTTGATCTATCTCGTAGGGTTCAGCCAGCGTTTGCAATATAAGCGCAAAAAAATGTGTTTATTTACGACATCACATTAGAAACCTCTACAATTATCAGTGTTTCTCTACTATATTATATATGTATTATACATATAAACCTTCCTCATGAATCACTCTATCAAAATCCGTTGCTTTCGTTTTAAAGATCTAAGCATACATAGGAACACAGAGAGCAGAAAGCGACTTTGTTTTATACTATGTAGTGACTAGTGATAACACACAAGCAGACCGAGGTCGAATTGTTACAAGTTTAATTACAAGCTACTTTCGCAAATTTTGGTAATTTACTTGCAACTAATTCCGACATGAATTATTCCCTAGAGACCAGGTTTAACCCAACAATCTGTCTAGACACAATTACTTAATGCGATTTAGTGCATTTAGTTAAAATACTCCCTAGATGAAGCAGTCTCCTGTCTCAGCATTCTAGAGACTGAGTCTACTTTAAGATACTTACTTTACATTCATTCACTCACTCTCTAACATACTTACATACGGACTTTTACTGACTAATTTACTTACTATTTCTTAAATATTAAGAAACTATCTTACCTTTAGGAACTATGTTATATTTCGGAATATAAAATATCCTATGTGTTACTTTAGGTTATAAAGAATATTCTCCGAATCATTCACTCTCTAATTCATTAATTCAATTAAGAATATTAAATGTTCCTTCAGTTCAAAAATCATCTTATTTCTTTAGAATTTGGTGATAAGTAAATGCTAAACTTTACCTTTTTAGGTCAGCCTTAATAACAAAAACATAAACTAAATACTCTGTGGTCGAAATGAATTTTCTGGAACTGGAGGATAATGGTGTGGTCGTAAAGTTTTGTGTAATTATCCTTAAATAAACTTGTATTACTTACACTTAATTCTGAGTGTTTAATTTTTTTTTGTTCTCTAGGTTACGTAAAAACTGACTATAAGAAAATATTACGTGTTTGGGGGATATATTGCGCATTAACAGTTAAACGAAAATACTAACATGCAATCTAGATGCCTGGGGCTTGAGACCCAGAAACAGGTTTTACAAAATGTAAACTTAGTACATTACTCACGTGCTCCTCGTGGTCTAGCACCACGCCAATAAACAACATTACACTATAATAGTCTCACTACTTTATTACGTACTGCGGGATACCACTTGACAGACTAACTCAATCATATCAGAACGAAGGCTATCTACACGTGGGTATACTTGAAATATGATAACTTATCATACAATTATTATAAAGTAGCACATAAATACTTTGTAACCTTGATTAACACATAAGCTACTTTTTATCCCGAAAATATGAAGTTACCCTATGGGAAAAAAGGTGTTCACAGATCTTAAAATAAACATTGCATACAGATACTTTAATTTGGAATCATTTAATCACACTTTTTATCCCGCGAGAGATTTTAATTTCGTGGACGTAGTCGAAGGCATTAATTCCCACTTTTTCCTTAATTCATTTGTGACTCAATGATTTTTTTAATTTCCATTTTGACTTTCCTAATTGAGCTCCTGAGAGCTGTCAGTACAGACAATCCCATGTCAGTTCTACTACAAATTATAATATCCGCCTTTCCAATGACTTTTTCTGTGTAATCTTTGTTCCGAATCTTCCCTAAACACTTTTCTCATTTTTAATGCTATAATAAAATATGAAGCAACGAAAGCTATAGGCGAGAGTAGACGTGTCGGTAGTCCATCTATTTAGAGCATTGGTGAGCTACGGACGTGACATGATATTTTGTCATTCATTATAATTATATTTACATGAATTACGATTATTACATATTAACTTGTGTCTTTGTTTATGGCATTGTTTTATTTATTTGAAAGCTGATTTAATCGTGATAGCTCCTAGCTATCTGTGATCTGCTCAGCCGTTTGAAGACTATCGGCTCAATCCTAACTTCTTTTATACCGGATTTTATGAATATTTTTACTCTTATAGGCGTATGTCATAAGAGAGTTAAGGTGACATGTATGTCTCCTCAATATAAAATGCCATGAATATCATGAAACTGATATTTGTAGAATGTTCTGAAACATGTGAAGACTGAATTGGAAAATGTATTCATGAATTTGAAACTAGCGCTTTAGCGCAAAACTCTAGTTTTAAAGAAATCCTTTTATAATACTAAATTATTCTTTAAAAAAAATCAACTCAGATTTTGTCTCTACTAGCAACCCCCCTGGTTTAGCTCGCGTTGTACTGTTATATCTCAAATTGTGCACCTAAACCTTCCTAATGAACTATCTGTCTATTACTGGCAACCGCAAGATAATTTGTTTAGTGGTTATAGAGTTTATAGCGAATAGACAGACAGACAGGCCCGCGTGACTTCGTCTGCATTATATTTATTAGCTTTTAAAATGCTGTTTAAAAAATTCTTATAGTTTTTTTTAATTTCCTTTTTTATAAGCCTTGTCTTGACAATTACTTGACGAACACAAAAAAAAACTGTGTGTGCGATTCACACACGATAGAAGTGAAACTTCAGTAAATCGACAAAAGAATGAGATGAATATATATAATAATATAAAATAGCATGTATATTTCTGTCTCATTCTTTCCTACACATTTTTGTATTTGTGTCTCTTACCTGTCGTTTTGTATATTTCTGTCTCATTCTTTCCTACACATTTTTGTATTTGTGTCTCTTACCTGTCGTTTTTTCCGTTGCATCCGGTTTGAAATCACAACGATTCTAAAGAAGTTTTACTTCAAAAATTATCCAATTTGGCGCCGTCGTTCTGAAGTTTTGCGCGTACATACATAGAGGCGGTTCGTTTTTATTTATTTTATACCAATTTTTTTGACATTTGTCAACTCAGATACAGCCCCTATTTTGACTCACAATTAATGGTCCGTGTGTTTTATGTTTAGACAATAAATCTGCGTGGCGTTGAAACGTTCAAATATCTCAACAAAGTTTTTGACGGATTAATTGAATCCATTTTCAAAATATCGTTGTGGTTATGATGAATAGTCTGTGACATTCTTGGATATTTTTTTCCTGTTTTATTACTGACTTGTCAGCTTTGGTTAAGTGAATTTTATCATTAATATTTATGTTTAATATTTCATTTTAATTACCAAATTATTTATTAATATATATGACGAACTCCCGTACAAATACACAATTGTCATTATATTATTATATCTATTAATTTAGTCCATTCGATTTTGCTTTATTTTTTCGAAAGTAGCTACGATACTGCTACGACGCTGCTACGCTGTCGATATGACTCTGCTACGACGCTGGTACACTATTCTTCTACATTACTACGCTAAGAGGCTACGAGGTTGCTACGTTACTTCTACCTACGAAATGTTCCTACGACATTGCTATTCTACGTCTACGAAGTTACTACACTACTGCTGACTACGCTATTGTTATCTCTTTCATAATTACAATAACCAACAGATTTATAAAATCTTCTATTTTCTATTATATCTTGAAGCCAAAAATAACCTTAATCTATCGTTACTTAGTTTTTCGAAAGTCGGTCTTTATATTCGCGGGTACCTTTTATTATATTCAAAGACTGTATATAACCTCGATCCCGATAGACTTGAGCCACTTGTCATAGTAAACTCGCCTGGTGACTGGGTCTTAATTACTAAGGTTCGGAGTAAGTTTTTAATATTGGTTGACTTGTGCTTGTTTAGATAGATAGAAACAAAACAAAAAACCAAATTAATTTTAAATAAATCTTAAGTATAAAAGACAAATAGTAATTGATACCTACTCCTACAGTTCTCTAGTTCTCGATTTCGTACTTTCAAGAGACCGGGCTAATTCAATTACCCGACTAGACTTACCAACCTGTATATTGCTGACTCGTTCATATGGCGATGGATAAAATCTAGACTTTGTTTGTGACAGAATAATTTAAAACATCGATTAATATTTGTAAAGATTTATTAACTTTTTAATTTATCCCTATCATAAATACTTTTTGATCTTATCACACAAACACTCAAAATTATTCTGACTTAACCATCTTTTTCTATCGGCTTCGTTCGAAAATATTCAAGTCCCTCCCTCCCAAACATATCCTCAATCGTGAAATGGGAAACAGATCAGCTAATTTAAACTGGTGACAGGAATTTGTTTGTTTTTGTCGAATACCTACGAGGTGAGACTACATGTGTTATAATTATTTTGTATATCTTTTCCAATCACGGGTCAACAGTGACCTGTACCTTTAGAAAGCGTGCGCGAAGCTATAGAACTATTGAAAAATAATTGATTCACATACAACAAATATACAAATCTTCAATCTTACATTAATGGAGCGATCTTAAGGGGTTTGATGACACAAATAATGAAACAAATATAATACTAAAACTAGATATTTGGAAGATTTTCATGGTAAAGTCAGTCATTAACTATCACTTTAGTTGGTATTTCAAAAATACCTAATAAAACTAATTAGTTCAGTGTCCTGTTTAGTCAGAAAGTTTACTGGGCTACGATAAAAAAAGCAAACTAAAGAATCGCTGTTGTATTGTAAAGATCTATCGTCATGAGAACAAGTACTTACACTCCAACGCCTCTAGCAACGTAAAATGCGAAAAAAGTGAAAAACCTGAGAAATTAACACATGCAATTCCGAAATTAACTATCATCTACCTTATGCTTTTATTTTGCTTTCAATTCCATTTCTTTTATACTTTTAATGAGTATGAGAGCTATACTACGCATTAATTATTAAAAAATAAAGTACTATACTCAAGTGCTCCTTGATAACGGAGGCCTAGCACCACGTCACTAAACACTACAGGCAATGGAGAGAAGAACTATAAATATATAAAAGGCTATTGACCCTACACCTTGGTTGCAAGTCCAAAGCGATGCCCAGCTCCCTATCTAAATTGCACGTATTGCTGTACAGTAATAGGTATAATTCCTCTCAATAGAAGCAATAAAAGAAATCAAACAGGTATTTATAGAATGTGGGTTCGCCATCATAAAGTGTGTGGGACGTTATAGAGACAGATCACGCACGTCTAGGTGAGCTGTAATAAATCTTATTACAAGTAAATAGAATTTATTATTGAATAGCCATTGTTTATGGAAATTTATGTGCTTTCTATTTTTTAGGAATTGTGTCATTCAAATTTAAGAAATGCCACTGTTCTACCATTTACTGTCAGCCACTTCCAGTCCCTACCTCCGTATAACAAGTGAAACTTATTTGGATGCAAAGAAGTGGCTAAATATCTAGTTCGCCATCTTGGATTGTCAGCTACATTGGATTTATAGCGAAACCAATTGTATCATTACCCATATCAAGGATGTACACAAAAAATAGCTAGTTGGCGTAGGATTTACAGTAAAATCATTATATTTTTCGTTTTTATTATTAAATTAGAGGAGTGTATAAATAATAACCCGTCCGTCGTTTTGGACGATGTGCCATATTGGATTTAGAATAAAGCACATCACTCTTTTTCGTTTGCTACCACACATTCAAATAAACTATAAGCATAATAGGAGCTACATACATTAAACAATGATACTCAAAAGACTACAGTAATATAAAATCTTGAAGTAAGTTAAGCAGTGCCTGGGGCTTGACACCCAGAAGCAGGTATAAAATGCTTCTTCACTATGTATAAATCCTCGCCTCTCTGCGCGACTTTATATCCTTACACAGAATTAGGCTGGAGCCACTTCCTCACGACTGTTACCGCCAAGATTAGCTTAGACACGTGTTTTATGATATATGGTGTTGCTAGCACAGTTACAATCTCCTAAATTATTTCCGGTGTTGCTGACACACAATATTAATGAATCTACCAAATTATTTCACATCATTGAAAAATAGTCTACAACTAAAACTAGTCTTAATAAAGAATGAAACTCCACTAAGAATAAATGTAATGCATGACAGGTTATTGAAAAAGTTTAGCTCTCTAAGTAATTTCGAACAAAATATGCATTTTCCAAAATGGAAATGGATACAGCAATAAAGTGAAGATGTGTAATGAAATCGTGAACGTATTTGCAAATAAAATTGCTTCTCGCGTTCAATTGCCAATTCATATCTTTTTATATTCCCCAAATCGACCCATTTTGACTTTTGCTGTTTATAATACACAAAATATAACTGAAAGAGTTTGGCAAGTAACTTTCCCCCTCCCGCTCCCATCACATGTATACTGCTTTTCCAATGGTGATGCATATATGATGACGTCACATATATGGAAGAATATTATGCCATTGCTTTATTTGTTAAAGCAGACATATCGCTATTCAACCGTATATATGACGTCATTTGTAGTTTTCGTCTTTTTAGAATAGATTACACCGGTCAACACGGATTTAGAGTCTAACAACAAAATGTCAAATTTTGATTTCTTTTACCTTACTTATAATGAGTAAAACAGGTTTGTTGGTTAAAGTTTGGTTTTCTAGAAATTTCGTTTTCATAGGAAATTTCATATTATTTCGACAAGTAAAATCTGTATGCTATTTTGCTACTCAGTCACATACAAAAGTAGTTGCTCCAGTTTGTAATAGACATACATATACTCAATACAATAGAATGCGCGACTTGTCGTCATTTTGTTTTAAAGTATTACCAACTATTATTTTACTCTCCACTAAGAACTTTAAAACTTAATTATCAATATAAAACATACAAAAGCAAACTTATTTCTTCATAAATTGAGTTTTTGGTTATTTTTCAATGTAAACACTCAGACAATAGTCATTAAATAACAGACACAAAAAAAAATTTTTTTTTGTTGACGTGTTATATTTCAAAATTGATTTTAACCATTACCGAGCTCATATTTTGAAAAAATAAAAAATACATGTCGATTTATTTTTCTTCTAGTTTCATATAACATAATAATATCGAAGTGTCAGTAGCTCAGTGGTTCGGGCGTTGGATTCACGATCAACAAGTCGTGGGTTCGAATCCCGGACATTGGACTACTAACGTGGCCCATTTCTGACACAAGCTATTTATTAGCTTACTAGGAGGGGTAAAGGGAATACTAGTAGTATGTGATCCATACTGCTAGTAATCTTTAAAAAAAAAAATAGATATGTTAACAATAGATTCCTATCCATCATCTTCTTACTGTGTTATTTCCCAACTCAGTATTGGCTAAAGAGATTTAGCTGTTTTGTAATAAAATCATGGATTAAACTTCATCCTGGAAAAGAATTACGACTAAGCTCAGCTTAGTAGCGATTGCTTTAAAAAATTATCCAATAAAATAGATGGCGCCATCTGTCAGAACTCGTAAGAAGTACATTAATAAAACATTGAAAAGTTAGTTAAACTTCGAGTTTGGTGACAGCGTCACAATAGCCGTCGCCTCTATGAGAATTATCGTTTTAAACTAATTTATTTAAGTAGTGTTCTAATGAGATACATTTATCTTAAATTGCCATATTAGGGGCCATTTACGGATAACAGATTTTTTATTAAACTAGCGACCATACCTTTAAAAATAGCGCCATCTACCGTTCCCTAATTATAGACAAAAGTTTCTACTAAATTGAAAAAAAAATTTGAATTTACATAGTCTGGAATTTTCATTAATCTATAAGGCTAATCAGCGTTTACAAATGCCGAGGTAAAAGAGCTCCAAAACACAATAGGAGGCCCAATTACATTTTAATCACTTAGCGAAAAATCTTCATTCACTCCATAATTGTGTGTGGTTTTCAGACACTTATTCGTGATATTTGTATGAAGACCCAAAGTTCATCGTTTTAATTTCATCAATATAGTTTTTGGTATACAAAAAACAAGTTGTTTACGTGAGCTTTTAGTTCAGATTGTTTTTTTTTTATTTTTTCCTGTATTATATCCTAGATTTTCCGATCTTATTAAATTGAAGGATGCTTGCGTTATTTCCGTCTGAGCATTATTATATAAAGCTTGGTTTATATGGTGAGCTTATTATTAAGTCTATATTTTTTTTTTTTTTTTTAATTTTGAGTTAAGCTACATTATATAAAGTTTGGTTTATATGGAGCTCTAGGAGTATCTACCCTCCGACCTCCAAATTCAGCAAAAGTAACCACAGCCCTAAACCTTACCCCCAATGTGCTTATGTAAATATTTATGTATCTTTTTTCGCTGACGTTATCACCAGAAACTTTCTTCATCAGAGAGCATTCAACCAGTTAAAATTAATCTTATTTATAAATTAGTAAAATCATATTTGGTATTAAATTTTTTGTATCTCCCTAAAATTTTATATGAAGAAACATCTTACAAATAAGACTCCTCCTGGATGTAATATTTCCAAAAAACTCAGCTAATAAATGAGGAAATTTTGTATAATATATACAGTTTTTCAACCCAACTTTATAGGAAGTGGTGGGAGGAGAATCTTAACTTTTTTTTAAAATAATTTCTAGTCCACAACACAAATCGAGCTTTAGATATAACTTTAAAATGTTTGTGACAACATTTCATTCATCATGATTTTATTCCTATTATACAAGCAGAGTTTTTTTTAATAATAAAAAAATTATAATAATTATAATTGTTTAAAAGGAATCAAAATGTTACCTTACTATAAACCGCGGCAGTTTGAACTACCAGACTCGTATGGTACAACCTAGAAGAGCACCCTGTCCACGCAAAAGTGAGACGCGCGAACCCGAACCAAGACACACCACACACGTAGGTAGCTTGACGATCTAACAACCAGACTGAACCTGAGAAATCCCATTGTGCTAAACATCTCTTAGATAGCGGCCACAATATGGCCCATTCTCACAAAATACTACATATTTGCGATAAAGGTTTTAAACTTAATTTGTTAGAGCAATTAGAAATAATTAAAAATACCAATCAAACATTTGAGCTGCTGAACGAACAAATAAACGTGTCTAAATCCACTCTACTCGATATCTTTAGTTGTAAGAACAAAACACGAGTACCGAGTTAAGTATCGAGTATCGAGTATTGCGTCTCGAATATCGAGTATTGAGTTAAGGTATTAAAGGCTGTTTTTTCAACAATATTGTCACTTAGCAAGTGACGCTTGTAGAGTCAACACGTCCTGAAGATGCTTCGGTTACGGAGCGAAACGTACGTCGATTGTCGATCGCGATCTACTTGTGTGGTGTGTCTTGGTTCGGGTTCGCGCGTCTCACTTTTGAGTGGACAGGGTGCTCTTCTAGGTTGTACCATACGAGTCTGGTAGTTCAGATTGCCGCGGTTTATAGTAAGGTAACATTTTGATTCCTTTTAAACCATGAATTTCCGCAAAGAAACGCCTGATTCATTTCAATAATTATAATTGTTGACATATATTTTGTTTAGTTTAGTAAGAAAAAAGTCAATCTCATTTATTTTTTTGAGTAATGTAAACCCAAGTTAAGTGTTTCATTGGCAATTCCGCCTGATCGACTAGACGTGTTCAGAGTAGCAAATAAAATAGCCTGGCAGAATAACAATACAATACTTTCTACTAATTATACACCTAGATTTTTACCCCAGGCTTTGTATGTCTGAAGATGAAGATTTCAAAATACTTTGATGCTTTTTTTTCTTTTTTTAAAGAGAAAGCTCTCTCACTTCTTGAAAAAATTATATTATGTGTACGTAACTTTGTTTTTGTGTGAATATTACTCTATCCCACTGGAATCTTGAGTTTTTTTCGAGATAATCTATACTAATATATAAAGGGTTTGTTTGCTTGAACGCGCTAATCTCAGGAACTACTAGTCCGATTTGAAAAATTCTTTCAGTGTTAGATAGCCCATTTATCGAAAAAGGCTATAAGCTATATATCATGACGCTAAGACCAATAGAAGCGGAGCTACACGCGGACGAAGTCGCGCAAGTCGACTAGTATTCTATATTTTTATCTACAATATAACTATATATCTGCCAAATTTCAATTAAATTTGTTTAGGCGATTTTGTGAAATGCAAAAAAATGTCGAAATATTAAATTTATAAAATTAAATTTTGATTAATTACTTAAGAAAACTACGATAAGTTATTAAAAATATTTTTTAGCAAATAGTAAGAAATTAGATTATTTCTCTTCTGATCATATAAAAAAAAATATCGAATGTTTGAGTAAATTGATTTTGTTCCGAATTTCATTAAAACGTCGTGGTTCGCTTTTATTGGTCTGGTGGGTAACTTTCGAGATAATAAGTAAGTTTAATTTAATCATTATTGAATTTTAACATATATTTTCTCTTATGTTTAAACTGTATTTGAGCAAATAATTGAAAACAATTTGTTATCCAACTTGATAAATGATTGTAATGGGTTCTGTTAACGCTTTTAAAAATATATGGTTTCAATTTAACCACTCCGTAAATAAGTCTACAGTATGTGAATATATACTCCACACATACATACATCCAATCCATTAAAGACAATCACATGCCTATATTACATGCTTATATCTATATTCTATACATTCTTCATAGATCTACACATGCCTACAGGTCAACATATCCATATATACATACATTCTAATTGTGTACATTAGTATTTTACTCGTGAGGGGACGGGTTAGATTACAACTCCCCTCTGCCCCCGGGAGAGCATCTCGTAAAAGGCGAGTAACCCAGCACCCCCTTGGTGGTAAGGAATCTATTCCCCGACTGGCTTGCGAATCTGACCGCCAAGTGTCTCAGACGCGTTCCGGCCGAGCCGCAAACAAGAGATACTCTCTAGTTTTGCCGATGTCCATGGCCAATGGCCTTTCCATCAGGTGGAGGTCTGCTCGTTAGTCACTTATCTATCATAAAAAAATTAGACTCTCTACTCGCACATATAACTTTCATCCTTCATTCACACATCTATATATACATTCTTACAACCATACATATATCCTAATGTACACATCCACTCATTCATATATACTAACATGAATACATTCTTCCTTTATCCACACATCTATTCATACATACTTACAGCCTTACATACATACATCTAGATATCTATACATTCATCATCAAACGTTCACAAGCCCATATCCACACATCCTCGCATCTAATACATCCATCGTTCTTCCATACCTTCTGTACCTCTTTCCATTTTCCATACATCTATACGTACTGTGTATATAGTCGGCCGTTTTACAGGAAACTGAAAAAATCACTTTCTTGGTTAAGTTTTCAGCTTTTTAGAAATTTTCTTTACATACATCTTCACAATTTCCTTATATCAAAACGTCCATACATATGTACTAATACATGTAATAATATCAAACTTTGAACCAATTTGAATAGATAATTGCGACTTGACAACTGCGCTGAGGTTTCCAAAGTTCACGTTCTGGTATGAAGCTGCAAATTAAATTAAGAAGTCGATGGAGTTGATTCACTTGACTCGATCCAATTTCATATCTCTCTCTCTCTCTCTCTCTATGTCGAATTGCATCTTAAATTAAACAATTTTCTTGATTTAATGAATTTATTTCAGACTAATTTTTTTGTGCTTCCAAATAATTACATTAATAAAAAAATTGAAGTGAATATAATTATCCAATCTTCTCTCTATTCTTCACTTTTCTTCCCTGACCGATTCAGATCTGTAGTTAAAATTATTTCTTTTTAAAATACTCAAACCCTTAGATATATATCTGGTCAGTTTCTCTCTCTCTTATTCTTCCTCTTTCTGTATCTTTTTTTAACAGCTTTAAGGATTAGCTTACCAAAGATTTACAATTTTAAAAAACTTTTTGTAAATTCAATCATCTCTCTATTCTTTACTCCTTTTCTCCAACGGACTCTATCTCCTGACTGTCCTAATTAATATCAAAAAAATTGTTATAATAAAAACAACACTCATATATTTAGACCTTAATCATTGTTTGGTTCTCTCTCTATCTCCTTTTCTTTCTCTATCTTTTCATTGATTTAAGTGAGAGTATATCTAAGTATTTTATATCAATTAGGTACAACTTTATACCTCCATGTTTTCCTGAAAAAAAAGCAGGCAAGCGAAGCAGTGATGGCCCAGTGGTTGAGACTTCAAGTCTTACTCGGGAGGTCCGAGGTTCGATCCTGGGCACACACCTCTGACTCTGAGTTATGTGTGTTTTAAGCATTTAAATATCACTTGCTTTAACGGTGAAGGAAAACATCGTGAGGAAACCTGCACTCCTGAGAGTTCCCTAAAAGTTCTCAAAGGTGTGTGAAGTCTGCCAACCCGCACTGGGCCAGCGTGGTGGACTATGGCCTGATACCCTCCTCATTCTGAGGAGCAGACCCGGCTCAGCAGTGGGCCATTGAAGGGTCGTGATGATGATGAATACGCAGGCAGACTAACAGACAGATAGGTAGACTGGTGATCTTATACGGCTACTCTCTTTTCTCTTACTAAGGAACCACTACACACATACACTTTCCTATAAAGAACATAGTTTTCTGTGAGTCGAAGAGTGAATAGAGGCACGGACATAGTCACGGCCAATGCTAGTATGCAAAATATACACAAAACCTCTGTTCTATTAAATTAGGTTTGTTATTTTACGTGATTATACAAACAGTTGGCCACTGGTGTAAATGTTGAAATCAAATAACAAAGTTTGCGGAGTCAGTTACACAACTACCAACTTAATTTGAGGTATTGCACTGTTTCATTATCTTGTTTAAAATATAATTAAATACTGACCAATCTCTTGGGTTAGTAGTCTACATCTCTAGAGATTTTAAAGGTTAAAACACGGATACTTTCTTTAATATACCTTTCTTTAACTATGATACTAATTAACCTGATGATTGATTATAACCTTCATTATGGTTAGGTTATCTCTCTCTATCTGTTTGTGTTTCTGTTTCTTTTTATAAATTTAAGAGATAGCAGCCCTAAACATTTCATATGTATCAATTTCAACTTGATACCTCCATGCATACTCGAAATATAGGCTCTTAATAAATAGGCAGACAAACTCGCAGACAGATAGACTGATAGACAAAGTGATCTTATAAGGGTTCCCTTTTATCTTTTAAAGATATGGAACCCCTTGAATTTAGTTTAAAGAAAAAGAAGAGAGCTGATCGGATTGTCGGGGACCCGGTGTTGCATTCACGGCTGGACCCCTTGGCATTGCGTAGAGACTTATCTTCATTGTGCGTCCTCTATCGCATATATCACGGGGAATGGTCCGAAAAGCTCTTTCATTTGATCCCTGCCGCCAGATTGCACCATCCTCATCATCATCCTGGGTGTGTGGCGTGCTTCAACAGTGCGTTTTTCTAAAACTTTTATTCCACGCACCATCAACTTATGGAATGACCTTCGGCGGCATATCCGGAACATTACGCCAGCAACGCTCCTGTAACTCCCCAATCGTTGCAGGAGTCCGTGGGTAGCGGTGATTACTTAACACCAGGTAACTGCTCGTTTGCCTATATTATAAAAAAAAAGTTAGTGTAACTGCACCTCTGGAGATATTATAGGTTAACAGATTTCTTTACTATAAACCCGTCTTTACCTACTATTATGATAGTAATAATTTCATAGATTAAAAGTAATATTAAATTGAATTAAATCAATTAAATTTCTTTCCAAGACAATAATATATTAGTCATCGTACTGTAAGCTACACGGTAGCTTAACCGCGCATTAACTCTCACAAATAATATAATAATATACAATCTAGATTAAAGCCAAGCAGTGCCTGGTGCTTGTGTTCACCGCTCGATCTCCTGACTCTAATATTTAACACTTCTTCATCCAAACAGCAATTACACTAATTATTAAACTATTCAGTAAACTATCTTTTAGTACACAGCACTATGAAGTCATACGAGTACCGAGAACAACTAAACTTTATTGCCTACAAGTCATAATTTTTATAATACCTCATCTTTCCACTATAATGACAGGTGGGGTCGTACACTTGTGTTGCCAAGTTCATATTTGAAAACTCCTTTTAAATAGTTCAATAAAACTTACACTACATTCTGCATTATTATTATGAGTATGTCGGATCATAGTAAAAGATTATCGATTAATCGAATCGTTATCGTTGTCTATGGCGTTGGAGTGGGGTAGTAGTCACTTTCGTTGTTTTGACAGTCTCTACCCTCGACCCTTTACATGCGATCGACAGTCTAACTGAAGTCTTAGTCGTGCGCGGTCCCTCAAGAAGTGAACATCATCTAAGTAGTGCTAGTGCTAGTGATAGTGATAGTGTCAAGTGCAGTGTAGTGTGCAAGTGCTGTCCAACTAAGGTCACGTAAGTCCTTACAATGTAATTGCCACGTGGTTAAGTAAACACAATGTTAGGTTAGCCTTGTGTTAGATTAGGTTTATGTGCGTTTAACCTTGGGTTTAAATGGAGAGCCTAGCAGTGGAGGCGAGTGTTGTAATTACTTAAAGGAGCTCCTTAAGCCTACACCTTGGTCACAAGTCCAAGGCACTGCTTAGGTTTCTCTCGTAATTGTTAGAGATCATATTTGATCATTTATCGGTTCAATAGGAGTATCTACGTTGCGTTTACCCAATATTCCATTCAATACCATCACCCCCTTTTAGTGTTCCCCAATATTCCCCATCTTCCTCCTTCCAACTCCTTTCACATCGTTTTAAAATCCCCGACAAGTATATATGTCAGGGCGTATAGTTTAACGGTCCTCCTTGGTCGATTTTATTACGACCCCACCAGTGTAAGTGTATTTCTACCACTTTCTTATCACTTTATTTATTCTCTTGGACCTATGGACTAAGGCTTAGTTTCACGCGTAGTATCTGAGTAGTGATAGTGAAAGTGAGTAGTACAGTGTTGTGTTGTGCTAGGAGTGCTGCCAATGGCACGTAAGACCTTAGTAAGTTACTGTTACAGATACACATTTTTTTTTAATGCTAAAAGGGGCAAACGAGCAGAGGGTCCATGAGGGTCCTGATGGAAAATGGCCACAGTCGCCCATAGACATCGAAGAAACTAGAGGGTATCTTGTTTTGTCGATGCGTTCCCGCCTCGAAGATAGAGTGAGGAGGAGGAGTAAAGAGAAGACTGCTGCGGTTTCAATGGACCCCGGGCAAGAACCCGGAGTTCATTGAAATCGCAGCAGTAATGGGATGGGAGAGGAAGGAATAGATCTGGCCCACATGCGGCTCGGCAGGAACGCGTCAGAGACACTTGGCGGTCAGATTCGCATGCTGGTGGTCGCAAGCCAGTCGGGGAACAGATCCCCTACCACCAAGGGGTGCTGGGTTACTCGCCTCTTACGAGATGCTCTCTCACTGGCAGAGGGGAATTTTATTCTAACCCGTCCCCTCACGGGTTCATTGACATGATATGCACGAAATTGTATTTATCTGTATATACTATGTCTTCTAGTTTTAAACAGTGAAAATAAGCAGTGGAGGTGAGTGTTGGAATCCTGTTAAAAGGCCTTGTAAGCCTACACCTTAGTCACGAGTCCAAGGCACTGCCTAGATCATAATGTTTAGTTATTTATCGGTTCAGTAGCAACAACCCAATAATCCATACAATATCACACCCCCCCTGTAGTGTTTTTCAATATCTCTCCTTCTATTTTCTCTGAGTTATATTACTACCCTCAAATGTGTAAATGTAAATATTCCAATAATTATATCTGAAATGCATATATCTACTAAATTAAGTAAATTAGTTTCAGTCGAGGGTAGTAAAATTTTTAATATGTGAGTTTGATATTTGTATATTATGAAGCTAACAAAATATTAGTATAAAATCGATAAAAGTAAACTATTGTGGTAATATCGATTAATAAATGTACTTCAACCGAAGATATAATAATAATATTATACTTAAAATCCTATGTCACTAGTAATTCTTCATATTTCACGACATTATGTAACTTGTACATATTTTGTCACAAAACGTATATTTTGCAAGTTTACCCCGATATAAAATAAACATATATTTTTAACGTGAACGTAACGTAGCAGGAATTTCATCATCCGCAAATATCTAGGTTTATTTTTCAACAATGTAGCGCAGCACTAACCTATGTGGGTAGAGCAAACAAACAAACATCTAAAAATCTCTAATTATAAGTAAACTATACTGATGCTATTGGTGAAGTCCCAACTACTCGAATTAATTATACAATATATTTCGTGTTTGCCTGTCATTTTGTTGCAGTAAGAGCGAGACAGAGAGACACACTCCCGCCATCTGTTGACTCGAGACCGAATAATGATTTTATAATCAACACTCTAGTCAGATCATTAAGTTTTATTTACTTAATAAAAACGGTTTTTTTTTAATTAAGACGTCTAAAAAACCTTTTTAATTTTTGTTATGATGTTCGTTCAGTGGAATTTAAACATTTTTGTAAAGACTGTTGTGCTAGGTAGTTAGCTAGCTAGGGCCCCATTTCACTAAAAGAATTCATTACACAATACAACAGTATTGCTATCAATAACAATAAAAGATCATATTATGATTATGATATAAAAAAGTTTTATATAAACGGTTAGCTAGATGTTAAAATACTGTAGCTTTAAAGCATTGCAAAAGATTTTGATGGATGATGTTGGGCGGTTTATGACGTGAATACGTTTTCTTACTTACACACAAAATGTATGAAACATGTTTTGATATTTCAGTAAAAACTGTACACGACATAAGGCTACGTTTCCACAAAATGTGTGTGAGGATGTGTAGCAATGAATATGTTTGTTAAGAAACCATGCTTAGAGTGTGTCCAATTTTTTTAGTGCGGGATAGCCCATTTATAGAGGAAGGCTATATAACATCACGATACGACCCATAGGAGCGGAACATATATGAAAAATTTGCAAAAACGGGAAAATCTCATCGCTTCCGTGATAACACAAAATAAATTTCAGGTCCTTTAGAATTGTATGTAGGGTGCCTACTTGACACACTTTCTCTTCTTCTCTTGTGATGCAGACGAAGTCGCGCAGGTTGACTAGTGTGAGACATAATGGTTCATTAAGTTAGCTATATTGTCGTGTTTTATATTTAATTTCTTACCAACTATTTAGTGATGATGAATCAGAGATTTGAAAATATCCCAAAAGTTGAATCGTAACTACTTGACTATTGAAAATAAAAATCGGACACTCAATAATAGATAAAACTTTGCATAGTCGAATGATAAATGGAGGCACATGTCAAACTTTAAGTTTATCGTCTGTTAGCAACACTGTGTGTTTATAAAGTAGTTATAGAAGTAGGGTAGATCATTTTATATTATGTCAAGTGTACCGACGTAAAGACAATATATAAACGTTGGTGCGATAGATTAGTCTCAGTCTCTTTGGTGTTTCCGCGCAGTGTACATGTAAGTTAGTGTTATAGTGTCGTGGTTAAGGTCACCCTTCTGGAGGTCCACGTAATTTTACTTTATTACCTATTGTAGTTAGCGAGGTCGAGTGGTGGAGGTGAGAGTTAATATATTATGAAAGAGCTCTTAAAAACCTGCTCCTGGGTCTCAAGCCCCAGGCACTGCTCGCCTCGGTCTAAATTACATGTGTATACGTATTGCTGTACAGTAACAGATATCATATATTTTTCGTCTGGTCGTCTTAAATTGGATTTACCTGTTTCTTTTTAAATCAGATTGAATCGTAGTAAAAAAATCAAACGACTTAAAATGTGATATAAAATAACATTTCAAGTTTATTTTTTACTGTTTTCCAGCTAATAATTACTACTACTAAGAAAATTTTCTTTATAATCAAAGTATCTTCAAGAGAGAACAGACGAATAGTCGACGGTATACCCTCGATAAGCACCAAACTACTTTGCATAGAACCGATCATTTTAACGGTTAACCTTTGTTCATTAATTCACAAACTTGATGGCGAAATTCTGATCGTGAAGGATCATTAATTACAACGCGCTTGGTACAACTATTCCATAATTACGAGGCGAAATAACCTTTATAACACTTGGGTAAAGTTTAAAATTAATCAACTTTTAGACAAGTTCCGTTAAACTGGGGTTCAATTATAACAGCTTAAGATTGTTTCAAAAATTGCAACCGGCTTGCAATATACCACGTGTATTTAAGTTTAATTTTATATTTCAATCGCTACACCACTATATTTTACATTTTAATTTATATATGACTAATTCCCATGGGAATAACCGCCACACAGCTCGACATGCACTTCAACCCCACGTCGATAGATGGCGTAGAGCACACTTATTTGTTGATTTTATATTATTAAGTATTTTTTTCGCGATAAAATACAGCCGGTGTCCTTATTCCATGCTCTACTATATCTCTGTATCATATTTGATTAAAATCGGTTCAGTGATTTAAGCTTGATTGTGTGACAGACTATGTAATCTATTTGTCAATAGATGACATAAGTAGTATATTAAATCGCATTTTGGTTTGTTTAGTTTGTATTCTTAAGTTTATCTATTTAATCTGATTGTGTAAATATTTAAACATACAAACTTTCACTAAGAAAGACTTGCTAACCTCTCCTTTACTTCGCACGGATTCTCTTCTATATGTCTATTGGTGAAAACCGCATTAAAATCCGTTGCACAGTTTAAAACATCTAAACGTACAGACAGCGGGAATGATTTTGTATTATACTATGTAAAGCTTACAGTCGGCGCTATATCTGTTATGTACATCAATAAATGAGCACTCTCATTTACTTTGAATAGTTAGAGTTCAAAGGTATGTAAATTACCAACACTGTTGTTAACTTTAAATTGGTAAGTCACATTAAGCGATTTTACATAGTAAACATGGTATATCTTATATATAAAATTCTCGTGTCACAATGTTAGTTACTATACTCCTCCGAAACGGCTCGACTGATTTTTATGAAATTTTATATGCATATTCAGTAGGTCTGACAATCGGCTACTATCTATTTTTCATCCCTCTAAGTAACAAGGGTGACCCACCTCAAATTAATACGGCATAACAACGTTTGGGGGGGAAGCTAGTAATAAAGTGTTGTACTTTGGTGCCTTAGTGCTAATTCTTTAAAACTCACGTTTATTTTTTTTATGGTAGATAAGGTGTAAACGACCAGATGGTCCACCTGATGGTAAGTCATCCATGGACATCGGCAAAACAAGAGATATCCTCTTCAGTCTAAGCCCACATGCGGCTCGACCTTGGCAGTCGGATTCGCATGCTGGTAGTCGCAAGCTAGTAGGGGAACAGATCCCCTACCGCCAAGGGGGGGTTGGGTTACTCAGCTTTTACGAAATTCTCTCCCGGCGGCAGAGGGGAATAGTATTCTAACCCCCTCCAAGTCCCCTCGAGGGTGGATACGGGATGGTGCAGCTATATAAAGTCTATTATACGTTAAAGTCAAGCAAAACTAAACCTAAAAATGCTAAATGGTTTTGAAAAAAGTTGGTTTGTATCATAATAAACTAGTGTTACATTATTCCCTTCTACATGAAATAGTTACCCAACTGTATTACCTAAACCCGTTTATAGTCGGGATGAAAATGAAATGACTATTTCACATACTCGTTGCTATTATCATACAAAATCTATTGTATTGCCAATTCTATTATTTGACTTATAATGGATCCATATAAATTTCACTACTTAATATATGTTTTGTATTTAAACAAGCTTAAAATGGCTGTACACAATTATACAGTAAGTTCGTTAAATATTGTTATTTCGCTTATGTTGACATCGCGTCAATTCCCGTTGCTTCTATGAAATTTATCGCTTTAAATACTCCATGTATGTTTCGAATTAGCATTGCAATTGTATCTAAGCGGTGAATTAGGTGAATTGAACTGCTAAACAAAAAAATATTTGATTTATCTCGAACTGCCTCTGTGTGTGTGTCTGTGTGTTTCAGAGACGTTTCACGTTTGCATTTATTTGATATTGTAGAGCACATTTACTGAAGATATTTTCTGCAGTTTAATGTCTTTTTCTTACGACAATCACTATATATTATAAAACAAAATTCCACACTGCATCTGTTTGTCTGTTCGCGATAACCTTAAAAACTACTGAACAGACAGAGACTGAACTGACAGAGTGATTAATGAGAAAGGTTTCATCATCATCACTACCCGTTAATGGCAGAATGAGGAGGGTATTAGGCCATAGTCCACCACGCTGGCCCAGTACGGGTTGGCAGACTTCACACACCTTTGAGAACATGGAAACAACTCAGAGAAGTCAGAGGTGTGTGCGCAGGATCGAACTCGGATCTCCAGAGTAAGACATTGAAGTCTCGACCACAGGGCCATCACTGCTTATGAGTAAGGTTTAGGTGTATAATTTATTAAGATTTTATGTGATTTGGTTAAAATTTAACGATAATTGTAGGAAGCGTCGGAAAAAGTCAAGTGTGTCAAATATAGTGGCTGGCAGCTAACTGTCTAAAAGTCTGAGCAAAAATAGTGGGGGATAAATGGGGGAGCTCATAATTTTGACAAGTAACAGGCGCGTGGGAATTATAGCGTCGCGTAAGAACCAATCGCGTGCGTCACGCTGCTTTCGCCGCGCGCTTCCAGCTAAAAAGGCCCTAATAGTGACTGCTGCGCATTCAAGGTCAAATCTATACTTACGTGCTATACCAATCATATCCAAAATTTATTTCATTTTTCTCTAAGGTGTTTGTTTACGAAAAGTCCATGTATGAATAATGTATGTGTTTATTACCTCACATAATATGTATGGTAACGAGTCTAATAGTGTTGTTGGTAAATTATACAGTATCATCGTTAAGGTTTCAATTACCATATTTTAGATATTACCATCAAAATTGTATAAATATTCGATTTTCCTGACTGAATCATTAGAAGAGAATAATCCCTAGGGAGTTTCGAGTTGATCAGAGCAAAAGGCTGGCCTATAATGTCTAAGTTATATTGTCTTTAACTGTCAAGTTTTTATACAACTACTTAGTAATTTCTCCATGGAGATTAACAGTTACGCTTCTACACTACGTTAGATAATGTACGTCTGAGAAAAAGTAGTTTTTTTTTATAGTAGATAAGGTGCAAACGAGGAGATGGTCCACCTGATGGTAAGTGGCCACCATCGCCCATGGACATCGACAAAAAAAGAGATACACTCTTGTTTTGTCGAAGATAGAGTGGGGAGGGGGAGTGAAGAAAAAAATGTTGCGTTCTCACCGGACCATGAGCAAGAGCTACTAGATCCGCAGCATTAATGGGATGGGAGAGTAAGTCTGGCCTACATGCGGCTCGACCAGAACGCGTCTATGACAGTAGGCGGTTGGATTTGAATGCTGGTGGTCGTAAGCTAGTCGGGGAACAGATCAAGATGCTCTACCAGCGACAGAGGGGAATAGTAATCTAACCCGTCCCCCCACGGGTGAAATGTTTGGGATGGTGTCGTAAGATCTATTCGTGATGTTCACAATTTTGACAAGTAGCAGACGCGTGGGAACTAAAACGCCGCATAAGAGCCAATCGGGTGTGACGCGCTCTTCTCGCCCCGCGCTCTGAGTTAGCAACACTATTGACAACTTTATTTCAAGATTAATATATCCTGATAAACAGGAGGTAGCCTGTCAAGTGATTTCGTATAATAAACAATATCTAAAGTAATGCAATTATCTATTAGTGTTGTCGTGGTAGGCTTACAGTGTCTCCAATAAGTAGTGTCAAGTGAATGTCCAAAGGTAGAGCAGTACCTGGGCTATTAGTGATGTTTTCGTAATTAAGGTTTTATTTATTATTTTAATTACAAGTTAAATATTAATGGGTTACTTATATGTCTAATTGTTTATAATAATGAAAGAGTTCTTTAAACCTATTCATGGTTCTTAAATGCCAGGTTACCAGCCAGGTAGATGTTTATTTCTAAAATCTCCAACACATACATTGTACGTAATATTCTTCAAGCGCAAATCATACGTTTATTCAGTGTTATAAAAGTTTTGCAGCTTTCCACTTCGTTACTTTCTAGTTGAACTGTAACACAAGAAAAGACATTGATAAACTTTTATATTCTAAAACATTGTAGTAGTTATGAATTAAGAATCATAATCTATAAATATAATTATAACTATTAAATTAAAAACTTAAATTATCCAAAACTGAAACTCTAAAATAATACAGTACATACGACATCGATTTAGAAGAATCGATATTAATTTGTATAAGTCGATTTATACTATTATTGAAAACAAAATATAAAAATAGCAGTCAATACACACTTGATAAATATTCATAAAAAGCGATAGATGAAATATATATAATGAAAGGTATCGAGAAATACCGTTTCATCTGTACTCAGTGTAAGCAATGTTAGTGTGTTGCCATGGTTACAAGACTGTAATAATTGTCAGTATATTAATATTATCGCGCATCTTCATAAATTATAGATATCGGGGATTTTAAATGATGTGAAAGGAGATGGAAGGAGGAAGATGGGGAATATTGGGGAACACTGCAAGGAGGTGATGGTAATGAGTGGAATATTGGGTAAACGCAACGTAGATACTCCTATTGAACCGATAAATTATCAAATATGATCTCTAACAATTACGAGAGAAACCTAAGGTGTAGGCTTAAGGACGTCCTTTAAATGATCATAACACTCGCCTCCACTGCTCAGGCTCTCTGTTTAAACCCAAGGTTAAACGCACATAAACCGAATCTAGCACAAGGCTAACCTAACCTAAGGCTAACCTAACCTAACATTGTGTTTACTTAACCACGTAGCAATTACATTGTAAGGACTTACGTGACCTTAGTTGGACAGCACTTCCACACTACACTGCACTTGACACTATCACTATCACTAGCACTACTTAGACGATGTTCATTTCTTGAGAGACCGCGCACGAATAAGTTGCAAAGTTAGTATGACTACCTCATAAAATTATTAAATATGTCTACAGACGATCTACTGTAGGTTAACTATCTCAATATCGCAAACGAAGTTGCGGGTAAAAGCTAGTAAAGTATATTTTTCGACCTTTTAAAAATATCTTTGTAATTAATTAAACCTTTAGGCAAATCATTATTTACTTGTTACGGAAATGTCTTACTTTTTATCAAGCCGTTTATTATTTACAAAAAAGTACTTTGTTTTTAAAATAACATTTTCTTTTAAGAACCCTGAGGGTATTGGTATTTTTCAAAGGATTCTTACCAATCAAATACATTCAAATTCGTTACAGGTTTATTAAACTATTTTCTTAATAGTTATGTAACATATCGTATTAATCATTAATAAAAAAAATTGTCTGTTAAAAGAATATTACAAGTTGATTTATCATTTTTCAGTACAAAATGTGTGGAATATGATTTTGGCGATTTCTCACATTTCTAGTACTTATACCTCTTATAGAGTCTTTTGATCCCCATACGAAGTAGGATCGATAGGAATAAAAAAAATATTTTTTTGGATTTTAGCACTTTATTCACTATGGATGGTCTCCTCCATTTTCCGGTAACTATAACGGTTAAGGTACTTTGAGACGGTTCAGTAAGGGTAGGCCCTTACTGAACCGTCTCAAAGTATATATAAAAAAAAACCACTGTTTTTTCCTACATCATTATAATATCAAAGCGATGAGTAAATAAACAAATTTATTTGATTAACTTTGTAACGACTAACATAACATGTTATCTCCTATATTGGGTCACTGATGCGAATATGAAATCTTTCCCCAGAGTAAAATATATCTGAAATGATAAAATCTTTGTTGCCTGTAATCGTAAAATTAAGCAATTTTTTTTATTTTATTATTGTTTTATGAATCTTTAATAAATGATTTTTAAAGAATATTTTATAGTATATTTAAAGTTTCGGTTAGCTAACGCCATCTATCGGTATATGTCAGAACTACAATGTAGCGTTTCTGAAGTTGGGTTCTTATCCTGGACTGGAATACATATAAATTAGTACTCGCTTCGCTGAGATGTATTCAAGCTATTTACTCACTCACTTAGACACTTACTCATTTATTAATTCATACTCTACCCACAAGAATGAATCATATATCTCTCGTTGTTAAGACAGCGTTCGTAACAAACGTTTTCGTTCGAATGTTTTTTCTTTGACTTACTGCAGCAAATCCGACTACCACGAAATATATTCAATTTTCGGACTAATATATAGCCTTTGACACTCAAAATTAATGTGGCTTTCTATTGGTAAAAGAATTTCAAGATCGGTTCAGTAAATTTCACCCCCTTTTAAATGTTTTTCTTGCACCATTCTACAAAATCTGCATCATATCAGTTTTCATAAAATCTAAAGTCGGTATATTTCTTTTTAAATCAATACGTTAAAGTTAATATAGTATGAATTAAAATTTACAATAGATTCGATTTAAAATCAAAAATTGAGATTCAGAAGTTTAAAAAAATGTTTGACTTTGATTATATTACATCTACATCTACACTATTATATAAAGAGGAAAGATTTCATTGTTTGTTGTGAATAGTCTCGAAAACGGCTAAACCAATTTAAAAAAACTTTCAACAACAGAAAGCTGCATCCTTTCCGGGTAACATAGGCTATGTGGTGTTGCCATAAATATTCTAATTAAAAAGATATGGCCATTTAAGTCCCGTAACGAGGCCATTTTGTAAATTGAGGAGTTTCTCAGGAACTACCAATCCGATTCTAATTTTTTTTCACAGATTAAAAACTATGCGTGAGAGACAAAAGTTATTTAGTGTTGCCATATACATTTTTTAATTAATAGAATATGGCCATTTTGTGGATACCAATCCGATTTTAAAAATTCTTTCACTTATAGAAGTATTTCCGTCTCTCTTCCTTTTATATACTATTCTCTCATCCTCTCTCTTTAACGGTTTTATTTTCACTTTCTTTCGATTATCTCTCTCTCTCTCTCTCCTTTATCTCCTCAATTTTATTTTTGCTCTGTCCTACCACTTTTATTAACTGTCGCTTTTTTTTCTTATTATAACTTTTTCCCACTCTCTTTTTTTTCAAATAATTAATAACTACACAATTACAGAGTGACAATTTAAGGATATCAATTATAATATTGCTCTAAATATTCGGAGCGAAGCGAGGGCAGGCCGCTGGCTATAATGTTTTATTATCTGTATGGTAGCTATAAAGAACAAAATCCTTCATAATGGAGTCACAGAATCACGAGACCACACCACTTGAACAGACTCGGAACAGACGTTATATACTTGTCGGAGAATAATAAAGGATTATTATCAAATAATCGAATCGTCATCAATATCTATGCCGTTGGAGTACGGTATTAGTCACTTCCGTCATTTTTACAGTCTCGACTCTTTATATGGTCTCGACAGTCTGACTGTAATCTTAGTCTTACGCGGTCTCTCAAGGAGTGAAGTAGTCTCTAGATAGTGTTAGTGCTGGAGTTCTGAGTACCTTACAATGTAGTTGCCACGTCTTATGTAAGGTTAGGTTTATGTTAGCCTAAGCTTAAGTTTACAGTGATTCCTTTTTTGCTGTTTTTTGGAAATTACTAACAAAAGCATCAATTTTTGTTCTATATCATAATGCAAATATCTCTAAATTAAGTTATAGTATTTGTTTAGATATTCAGCTGAAGTGTATCAATATATTGATATAGTTCCAAGAATTCATTAGGTCTAACAAGGGCTTAATCTCTTAAGCCAACCATTGGGGAGTAATCCGAAAGGACAAGTTAATTATAACAAACCTTACTGCTTCAATACCAGTGTTATTGAGCTGATTTATGGCTTTCTATCATTTACCCAATGTATCATCGATCTAATAATCACATAATCCTAATGAGTATTTGTATATCAATATTATATGTGTATTGATTGATTGATGAAATATATAAAATACATAAGAGAATTCTGAAAGCAATGGTTCCATCACTTATTAAAAGATTATATATTAATGACAAAAACTGTTTATTTAAATACTGTCAAGTTGTCAATTTATATGACAGAATACACTTAGAAATTATGTAACTGCACTATGTTATTTAAACATTTATAATCTTTTTTTTTTTTTCATTCCTTATGTGGCTCACTCCCACACATAAGCCATACAAGCTTCAGTGGGAGTAACATTATGTTTAAGTTTATAAAGTTATGATATAAATAAATAAATAATTAAAAAAAAAAAAATTATTTAAATACAGTCCATCTGCTCATATTTGAGGTCAAAAAGCCCTTAAAAAGGAACACCGAGTAACCGATATTAAACACAGACCCTGACAACAGACCAATGACGACCCGACACCACTGCACAGCCACAATAGCCACAATGGTAATTAAAGTCATCCCATCCTTTTATTGAGACTTTTTTATCACCTCAAAATATAATATTGCTTGTATAATATTCTCATTGTACCCTCCTGTGGGTTTAAACTCATTTATAACACTAATTTTAAAAGGGTCAGTGATTTAGTCGCTTGGTTTCCCTTGTTACATAACTCGTCTCAGTTCACACCAGACATTGACCGAATGTGTCATATATCATGGAGAATCTGTTTTGTATGAAAATATTGTTAATACAGACCCAATAAAATAATAAATGTAAAAGAAACCAACTCTCGCAAATATTTTGACTGATAAAAGTTGTGAGATGTAAAACCAAGTCGGTTATGTCAGTTAGTATGTATGAAAGCAGTTATTCAACAACTTTGATAATTTCTCTACTACAATATGCATGTAATATACATATAAACCTTTCTCTCGAATTACTCGGTCTATTAGTGGAAACTGCTTCAAAATCTGTACGGTACAGATATTTTTTATACTATGTAAAAAAGTATAATCCTTGGCGCAGTAAATCTACGCTAAACACTGATGGAATTTTCATATTCGAAAACAATAAGTTAAACGTGTTTTCATGATCACCGATAATTTAGGCATATCTAGAGAGATCAAAAATGAGTCGCTTAGATAGAAAACCTGTACTATCCTTATTTGCATTACTCGACTTGGCGGGGGTCCGCCGCGCCACCCGATAATGATAATGGATAGAGGTAGGGTCAAATATTTGCAAGACTTTTTTTGTAAATTGAGAGAATAAATATTATAATGCCAATGTTTTTATCTAAACTTTCTGTCATTTTTATTAATATTTATCTTTATGTAAACTAGTCGATTCCCCCTCGCTTTACTGAGGTAAAACATGAAATGTTTGTAATGGGTTTGTAACTGTGAAAAAAATATTTGACAATTAGACAAACAAATGAGATTATCTAAAATTAATTTTGGTTTCTTTCATGTATTTTTATGTTTTAATTATAAATGTTCATGTTTAAAGAAAATTTAACGACCATATTAACTTTTCTATTGTAACCTTATCGCTTTTGACAGTATACACTTTTCTAACGTAACCTTATCGCTTTTGACAGTATACACTTTTCTAACGTAACCTTATCGCTTTTGACAGTATACACTTTTCTAACGTAACCTTATCGCTTTTGACAGTATACACTTTTCTAACGTAACCTTATCGCTTTTGACAGTATACACTTTTCTAACGTAACCTTATCGCTTTTGACAGTATACACTTTTCTAACGTAACCTTATCGCTTTTGACAGTATACACTTTTCTAACGTAACCTTATCGCTTTTGACAGTATACACTTTTCTAACGTAACCTTATCGCTTTTGACAGTATACACTTTTCTAACGTAACCTTATCGCTTTTGACAGTATACACTTTTCTAACGTAACCTTATCGCTTTTGACAGCATACACTTTTCTAACGTAACCTTATCGCTTTTGACAGTATACACTTTTCTAACGTAACCTTATCGCTTTTGACAGTATACACTTTTCTAACGTAACCTTTTAGCTTTTGACAGTATACACTTTTCTATTGTAACCTTATCGCTTTTGGTTGTATACACTCTTCTACTGTAACATATCTCTTTAGACAATATACACTTTTCTAATGTAATTTTATCGCTTTTGACAGTATACACTTTTCTATCGTAACCTTATAGCTTTTGACAGTATACACTCTTCTACTGTAACATATCTCTTTAGACAATATACACTTTTCTATTGTAACCTTATCGCTTTTGACAGTATACACTTTTCTAACGTAACCTTATAGCTTTTGACAGTATACACTTTTCTAACGTAACCTTATAGCTTTTGACAGTATACACTTTTCTAATGTAATTTTATCTCTTTAGACAATATACACTTTTCTAACGTAACCTTATAGCTTTTGACAGTATACACTTTTTTAACGTAACCTTATAGCTTTTGACAGTATACACTCTTCTACTGTAACATATCTCTTTAGACAATATACAGTTTTCTATTGTAACCTTATCGCTTTTGACAGTATACACTCTTCTACTGTAACATATCTCTTTTGACAGTATACACTTTTCTATCGTAACCTTATAGCTTTTGACAGTATACACTCTTCTACTGTAACATATCTCTTTAGACAATATACAGTTTTCTATTGTAACCTTATCGCTTTTGACAGTATACACTCTTCTACTGTAACATATCTCTTTAGACAATATACAGTTTTCTATTGTAACCTTATCGCTTTTGACAGTATACACTCTTCTACTGTAACATATCTCTTTAGACAATATACAGTTTTCTATTGTAACCTTATCGCTTTTGACAGTATACACTCTTCTACTGTAACATATCTCTTTAGACAATATACACTTTTCTAACGTAACCTTATAGCTTTTGACAGTATACACTCTTCTCCTGTAACATATCTCTTTAGACAATATACACTTTTCTATTGTAACCTTATCGCTTTTGACAGTATACACTTTTCTAACGTAACCTTATAGCTTTTGACAGTATACACTTTTCTAACGTAACCTTATAGCTTTTGACAGTATACACTTTTCTAATGTAATTTTATCTCTTTAGACAATATACACTTTTCTAACGTAACCTTATAGCTTTTGACAGTATTCACTTTTTTAACGTAACCTTATAGCTTTTGACAGTATACACTCTTCTACTGTAACATATCTCTTTAGACAATATACACTTTTCTAATGTAATTTTATCGCTTTTTACAGTATACACTTTTCTATTGTAACCTTATCGCTTTTGACAGTATACACTCTTCTACTGTAACATATCTCTTTAGACAATATACACTTTTCTAAAGTAACCTTATAGCTTTTGACAGTATACACTCTTCTACTGTAACATATCTCTTTAGACAATATACACTTTTCTAACGTAACCTTATAGCTTTTGACAGTATACACTTTTCTATCGTAACCTTATAGCTTTTGACAGTATACACTCTTCTACTGTAACATATCTCTTTAGACAATATACACTTTTCTATTGTAACCTTATCGCTTTTGACAGTATACACTTTTCTAACGTAACCTTATAGCTTTTGACAGTATACACTCTTCTACTGTAACATATCTCTTTAGACAATATACACTTTTCTATTGTAACCTTATCGCTTTTGACAGTATACACTTTTCTAACGTAACCTTATAGCTTTTGACAGTATACACTTTTCTAACGTAACCTTATAGCTTTTGACAGTATACACTTTTCTAATGTAATTTTATCTCTTTAGACAATATACACTTTTCTAACGTAACCTTATTGCTTTTGACAGTATACACTCTTCTACTGTAACATATCTCTTTAGACAATATACACTTTTCTAATGTAATTTTATCGCTTTTTACAGTATACACTTTTCTATTGTAACCTTATCGCTTTTGACAGTATACACTCTTCTACTGTAACATATCTCTTTAGACAATATACACTTTTCTAACGTAACCTTATAGCTTTTGACAGTATACACTCTTCTACTGTAACATATCTCTTTAGACAATATACACTTTTCTAACGTAACCTTATAGCTTTTGACAGTATACACTTTTCTATCGTAACCTTATAGCTTTTGACAGTATACACTCTTCTACTGTAACATATCTCTTTAGACAATATACAGTTTTCTATTGTAACCTTATCGCTTTTGACAGTATACACTCTTCTACTGTAACATATCTCTTTAGACAATATACACTTTTCTATTGTAACCTTATCGCTTTTGACAGTATACACTTTTCTACTGTAACATATCTCTTTAGACAATATACAGTTTTCTATTGTAACCTTATCGCTTTTGACAGTATACACTCTTCTACTGTAACATATCTCTTTAGACAATATACAGTTTTCTATTGTAACCTTATCGCTTTTGACAGTATACACTCTTCTACTGTAACATATCTCTTTAGACAATATACAGTTTTCTATTGTAACCTTATCGCTTTTGACAGTATACACTCTTCTACTGTAACATATCTCTTTAGACAATATACACTTTTCTATTGTAACCTTATCGCTTTTGACAGTATACACTTTTCTAACGTAACGTTTTCTAACAATTTTGTGACAAGACTGTATATAAACTTTGTTCGAAATAGTGTGGTGTCATAATGCTGAGACTCCATTGTATTTTGTAGGTGTTACAGCATATTACTTACAGACATCGTCCAAGCCATATCTATGCTCAACGACAACCAGTTTATTCATCTTATCATAAAATGATAATAATAATATTAAAAAAAATAAAAACTTGCCTAAATACATGGTTAACTTTTAACAATATTATTAACTACCTGGATTGACCTTGCCAAGCTATTGGAAAGTTAGCTTTACCAGCTCTTCTTCCTACCTAAAGTATAGCCTATATAAAACTAACTGAGACTACATACCTCGCACTTTCAAAATGTTATTAGATCTCAAATAGAGTCAAGCTTCTACCTTTAGAAGCCCTAATTTCACATAGTTATTGACCCGTGAGGGGACGGGTTAGAATACTATTCCCCTCTGCCGCTAGGAGAGCACCTCGTAAGAGCCGAGCAACCCAGCACCCCCTTGGTGGTAGAGGATCTGTTCCCCGACTGGTTTGCGACCACCAGCATGCGAATCCGACCGCCAAGTGTCATAGACGCGTTCCGGTCGAGCCGCATGTGGGCCAGACTTACCCCCTCACTCTCCCATCCCATTAATGCTGCGAATCCAGTGGACTCTGGGCTCTTGATCAGGGTCCACTGAAACCACAGCAGCAGTTTTCTTCACTCCCCCTCCCCACTCTATCTTCGTGGATGCAATGCGATGGTAGCCACTTACCATCAGGTGAACCATCTGCTCGTTTGCACCTTATCTACCATAAAAAAAAAATTATATGGTCCTCTAAAAAAGTTAGTTGTGCCCTCAGATCCTCGTTCAAAAATTTTTACAATAGCAAAGCGATATCTTTCGTTTACTGTTACATTTAGAAAAGCTCTGCTAGTTCTCACACTTAATCTTTTTAGAAAAAGAAATGTAGAGATAAAAACTTTATTTTAAGACACTCGAGAATAAGAAACTACGAGTATAACAAAGTACAAAGGTTCAACCTTTTCAAATAGCTTAAACGATTAACTAAATTTGATCGTTTGTGGAATATTTCAGAAACATGGAAGTTATTTTTGCAATCATATAAGCATTAGGCTGCGTTAGGCAGAGATGATGATAGCTTTATTCACATTCTTAATAAACTCTAGTGGAAACGCAGCTTAGACGGTGTGCTTTAGATAAAATTTAGATTTGTAAAAATAAACCAATTTCAAAATAGGCCAATTATAATTAAAAGACGAAAACTAAACCCAATGCCAAAGGCGTTGTCAATGGAGATGCCCTCCCCCTTCCGTCAGAGAAAAATTGTAGTCTAATCGTCAGAATTCAAATAAATTCGCTCATCTTCACAAATTTACTATTGGACCAATCCTGAAATCACGAAGAAAATCAGTTGTTCCATAAGAAAAGTCGAGGACACGTAAAAATATTATAAATCCCACAATTCATACTTTCCCCACTTTCCATTTAGGTATATCTAGTCAACTTTATTCAAATCGTTAGAGCTGTTTCTAAGATACACGAAATATATTTACAAGGCTCGATAATTCTTGTATAAAGAGATATGTAATATTAATTAGCATACCATGAGTTTGTTTACCGAGTTCTTATATTTATACATAAGTGCGTTTGAATACACGAATACATAATTTTACTATCAAAAATCCTTTTACAATAGTTACCTGTATAATCTTAACTTCCTAACTAATATTATAATTTCGAAAGTTACATTTATGAAACGTGGGAAATACTTAAGAATACAAACTAAACAAACAAAAGTGCGATTTAATCTACTGCTTACGCCATCTATTGACGAGTAGATAGCGTCTCTCTGATACACAATCGGGCTTAAATCACTAGACTGATTTTGACGAAGTGTGATACAGAGATAAAATAGAACTAGAGAAAGGACATAGGCTATGTTTTATTGCAAAAAAAATACTTAAGAATACAAAGTAAACAAATGAGTGTGCACGTACGCCATCTATCGAAATGGGGATGAAGTGCATGTCGAGCTGTGTGGCCGTTATGTCTTTCGGAATTAGTCATATATAAATAATAATGTAAAATATAGTGATATAGCGTTAAATGTCAAATTAAACCTGAGTTTAGGTAAATTACACCCGGACGAAGCCGGGATGGGTCAACTACTTGCATTTATTTATGGAATATACAATTCCGCCATCTCACAGAATCTTAAAGTAACAGAAGGTTTAGATCGATAAAGAACAAGGTAGCGCCATCTTGTAGAGTTTTAAAGCACTAATATTCGAACAGAAATAACCTTGGTTACGATTAATGTTGCTGACATCATAACTAACAGGCTGCACACAAATCAGTGTAGCCACCAACATTACAAATAGAATGTTACTCATGTTAGTGTTGCCAACGTCATAATTAACAGTGGATAAATATAAAAAACATGACTTCGTGTGTCATGGGTTTCGTTTCGTTTCGAATCTTTGGGATGAAAGCTTTGCAGAGCCTTCGGCTCACGTCAAAGCTACCTTTCCCCATGGGGTAAGTTTTAGTAACAAGTTAATGGGTTTCTTGTACTCGGTATAAAATATATTTTTAATCTAGTTCTCAATGAAACATGCATTAGTAATTAACTTGTCGCGACTGATTGATTCATAGGCGGCGAACTGAAGGCTGAAGCTCCTGATGAAATATAACTTAGTAGGCTTCTTACGTAATAGAAAGATCTTATAAATTCGCGTTATATCTTCTAAATCTTTATTAAATAGAAACAAAAAATTCACAATTAATCCTACTAGTATAAATGTGAAATTTTATAGGTTTCTATCTCAATCAGCCAAACACGGCTCATCTAATTTGAATTTTATAAATCAATGTGTGGCATACAGGATTAACATATAGGTCAAGGCTCAAGTGGGAGTAAATAAGGCGGCTGCCCCTTCTCCCTAGAAGAAAAAAAATGTAGCCAATTCATCGAGAAAATTCGTTCCTACAACGACAGTACTTACCAACAATTTGTATTTTGTAAATTTGAAAGACCGGTATTAACTAGATCTAATTTATATAGTGTATATTTGTATTGCTAATTATAATGTTGGCAGCACTAATTAGAATAGCATCCTGTTATTTATAATATTGATATAATTGATATGAGTAGCATTTTTTACTTTCTTAAATGTTGGACAAATGAAAAACATTTTCGAAGAAGTAGGGATTGCAAAATAAATACTCCGTCACGACAGAATAATTATTATTTCATCGCGAGTATTCTAGCAGTAATGTTGTTGGTCTGAGTCTAAACTATAACCCCCAGAAGGATATTCTAGTCAAGTTATCATACTGTTAGTCTGCATATAAACTACAACCCCTATTAATGAACAATATAAAGACGGGCTAGTTAAACCATATATAGCTGAATAACGGCTGGACAGATTTTAATGAAATTTGGTACAGAGATACACTAAAGCTTGGGAAATAACATAGGCTACCTTTTATTACGAAAAAAAAGCTTTAAAGAATTGGAATAGGGGATAAAATTTTGTAAGGGAGTTCGTAATTAAATCTACTCGCTTTACATTCGCTCTCAAATAGAAATTTAATAACTATTAATAAGATATATAAGCTATATTGCACACTCTGTAGTAAAATAGGTAAATAACATGGATTTTAGCGTCATGTTAACATTTCAAATTTTCGTAATATATTTTTTGATTAACGACGATTGATGATAAATTGATACGCACTTTTTTCGTTTTTTAAAGCCCTATAACTTTTCCTATGCGTTTTAGCGCAAAATGATATAGACCTTTTTGGTAGAGAATTTAATTTCCTACAAAATAAAGATAAGGTAAATTTGAAAAAAAAAATTCGACGATTTACAATGAAAATAAAGAAAAAAATTTTTTAGATATATTTACTCAAAAAAAAAATTTTTATTCTTACGCAGTCTAATAACTAATTTTAACACTAATTGTGAAAATCATAAAATTAGATACAGCATTTTTGCCTGATTCTATTGGTGTTTTCTTAAATATCTTTTATGTAATGTAAGCGTTTTATAAAAATTGTTATCTCAGTAAAATGAATAGCGACTCCTGTTTGCATCCTTTGCTGCATTTTATGAGTGAGTATGCTTTTCATCTAAAAGAGTAATTCGCTCTCTAGTCCTTTTTAGTTTTTAATTGAAAGATCTGTTAATTCTTTGTAGTTTTGTAAATGTAAGTAATAAAAATATAAACTGTGAAAGAAGTCAACTCTCGCAATAGTATTTCACTGTTAAAAATAATAACTAGACTTCCCTTGCGACTTCATGCCCTTGATCTTCCGCTCCTATTGGTCTTAGCGTGATGATATATAGCCTATAGCCTTCCTCGATAAATGGGCTATCTAACACTGAAAGAATTTTTCAAATCGGACCAGTAGTTCCTGAGATTAGCGCGTTCAAGCAAACAAACAACTTCTTCAACAAAAGAAACGTAAAAGACAATAACGAACAAAAAAGATGTTAATGAACGCATGCAAAGGCGGCTTTATCACTTCGAGTGATCTCTTACAGGCAACCTTAGGTAGACTAGAGAAATTAGTTAATAGATACAGGCAGCGCATAATCCCGACTTGGAGGGTCACCGTGCTCCCAGATATTAATTAAATATGTTACTATAGGACCCCTTTGATCTTAGATAAGGTTTCATGTAGTTTAGTATCTTTGTAAAGTATAATGTAAAGCCATGACTGACAAGAGGACGAGAGGACGTGAATAGTACTAGATTAAATTATACCTTTAGTTATATACATGTAATAGGAAAATGTAGTGGCCGATGTCTTTACGTAAACTTTTATATTCAATCAATATTATAAAGAAGAAATATTTGTATTTTTGTATGTAACGAATAAACTTAAAAACTACTGGACCGATTTCAATAATTCTTTTGCCGTTAGAAAGCTACATTATCCCTGAGTAAGATAGGCTATATTTATTATTAGAAAAAATTAGAGATCCTCAGAAATTCTTACTAAAACCAACCCAAGGTGCAAAAAAATTAGCCGTAAAATATCTTTCATCGCATGTGCTGCAGAAAGTTGATGATAGAACAAAAAAATGTTCTACAATATTATAGACCGTATCAATATCTACAAAAAACTTCCCAAGACCATATGTCCAGCTATTGTAGTTATGTCATTATAATTACTTTTTACATTTTAAAAGTTGATAGAAATGCGTATTAAAATCAGACCATGTTTTCCATACCTTTGTATTAATTCTTATCCAAATAATAAAATTCGTATTCAAGACTGTTTCAATACCTGTTGATTACTTTTTGAATTATTAAAATCGGACATTCCATTCAAAACATATTACGAAATTAAAACGCGGAGAGAGCACCGAAATGCGGGAGCCAAAATGTTTAAAAAAATTGCCCACCCGTGCGAAGTTTCCCGAAATAAAATTACTAATATTATATTATAGTGAATTATTCATATATACATTTAAGTCCACTTATTATGAATTTGGTAAAATCATCTCAAAAGGTATATTTATGAACAGGACGGTTCTCAGGTTTGTAATTCCCTGATAATTATCACTATTATTGGATCGTGTTTCTTACAGTCCCAATTCGCAAATACCGTTGTAACAGAATGTTAAAATCAGGTGTCAGTTTACCTGAGTAGTTACTAAAATCAGATGGATAATACTCAAATCAAACAATTTATTTATTTCCTTTAGCTTGGTACTACATAAATATCGTATCATTAGCATCACTGCCAGAGTGAATACATTGAAGTAAAAATATATTTAAAATTAATATCATAAAGTTATTGTAGACGTAGATATTACTAGTCTATTAAATATAATTTAACATTATACCGCAGGAGCTGATTTTTTTCAGGATAGAAAATAGTCTATATGTTAATCCAGGTTATAAAGTAAACATCGTAACAAACATAATCACAAACTTTCGCGTTTATAATAATATAAATTAGTAAGGATTATGTTAATATAAGGTTAAACTCAAATACCTAGATAGTACCTACAGACATCAAACACGTGTAACCTAATAAATGCTCAAAATCGGCGAAGCGAAAATAGATTGGTAAAGCTAATGGATTTAAGAAATTGAAAAAATTCTAAATGCTACTATAAATATACACTTTTAGTAGCAACAATTCTTTTTCAAATTTAAATTGATTTAATTGTCTTTAAATAGTAGTTGTTACATGGTCATCATCATCACAACCCATTAATAGGCCGCTGCTGAGCCATTAATGGGCGTGCGGGATGGAAGACTTCACACTTTTGAGGACATGTAGAACTCTCAGGAGTGCAGGTTTCCTCACGATGTTTTCCTTCACCGTTACAGCAAGTGATATTTAATTGCTTAAAACACATAACTCAGAAAAGTCAGAGGTGTGTGCCCTTGATCGAACTTGGACCTCCCGAATAAATGAGCAGAAACAATTGAATTAAATAATTAAATGAACTTCATTTTATATGTCAAAAACAATTAGATATAATAAGTATTGAAATTATTGATATTAAATTTAGTTTTATCATCATTAATATAACTATTTATATCGTAATAAGTTTTGAGAATAAAGTACTCCCTTAACTTTGATTTAAATTAGTTAAAATTTTAAAGATTTATTTTTACATTTGGTAGATAATAATACAACTATAGCCACAAAGAAAAACACTATTACTTTATTTTGTTTTATAATTAACCTATATGATCTCACTGCTAGGCAAAGGTCTTATCTTGCACTGTAACGTTTAGTCAACATTTGGATAATATTTTAAATGTCAAAATAAAATTCCAGATAATCCAAACTTATAACTAAACACAAGTTAGAAACACAATTAAGAGTGAGCGGTTGTGAGACGCCAGTCCCTTCAGTTCACCGCCAGCGTCGACGCGAGATAGTATTTTCCCGCGCACTCTGACCATAGACACGCGTTCCAAATTCAAGTGTCAAGTGTGTGTAGTGCAAGGAATGAGTTATACAGCCATTAATGGCAACTAAAAAAAAAGTTATTCGATTGCCGTCTGTGGTAAGAAGTTTGCAATTGGGATTTGAGCATGTTTACAGGTTTTTACATATTATTGCACCGCATGACATTTTCTTTTCATTGACATTTATTAACTTTAATAAATTAAATCGATTTTAAACTTTAAAAAAATATATTTCAAGCACTTTTTATTTCCAATTTTCAATGGAATTTTTAAGTGCATGTTTTAATATTTATAAAAAGGTTTTAGTTGTTATCACTTTGGTATATATAATAATGTATTGGTATTATTAGCTTCACCTGGATTTTTTATTGGAAAAAAAACTTTTCAACAGAAATCGAATCAAATTACTACTCGTTTCGTATAAATAAAGTTATATTTTAATCAAAATGTATATTATAGAAATATCTAGAAAAAAAATATTTTACGACGTAGATTTAAAACTTTCAAGCTATTGGATTATTTTTTAAAAATAATTAGTCTTTAAAAATATTTATAATAAAATGAAAAGAAAAAGAATATGAATTAATACAATTTTTTGATACTATGTATTTTTAAAATAAAAAATAAAATATAAAAAAAATCTTTTGTTACGTTATTTTTTTTTTCAATGTTTTCTTAAGGGTTTGGTTCAAAAACATTCCTATACATTGTCCTATTTAAGTTTACGATGGAATAATATTTTTCCGGGATTCAGGGAAAATACAATCTTCCTCATCATTTATATCCGCAGAATTATTTGTTAGGTAATTTATCGTGTCGCTGAGATCGGTCGAGGTTTTGATTACAAATTAGACATCTTGTTAGCTAAATTGCTTATTTTGTTCAGGATTTTGCCTGAATCAAATAACTTTTGTATTCAGCAATTATTAACAAGTTATTCTGAAGAATTATTAAGTTAAAAAATTAACTTATTGAATGTACGTATATATTAACCCTTAGTATATACTAGGTGATTAAATATTGCTTTACGACTAATGTGGGGTTTAATAAAATTAAAACAACAAGATAAAAATATTATGACTGTTATTTATAGTAATTGTTCTATCTGATATTGATCGGTTTTTTAAACAAGCGGTCTGCCCTCGCTTCGCGTCGGCAATTAAAAAATTTAAAGCAATATTATAATTGATGTCCTTAATTTGTAAGTTTTTCATTATTTGAAAAAAGAGAGAGTGAGAAAAAGTTATAAAAAGAAAAATGATAGAAAGAAAAAGAGAAGCGACAGATAATACAAGAGGGAGGACAGAGCAAAAATAAAATTGAATAGATAAAGGAGAAAGATATATATAATCGAAAGAAAGAAAGTAAATAGAGACTGATCATTCTGATCAGAGATAAAGATAAAAATTAAAGAGAAAAAAGAGAGAGGATGAGAGAGATAGATACTATATAAGAGGAAAAGAGATGGAAATACTATAGACTTCTCTCGGTGAAAGAATTTTTAAAATCGGATCAGTGGCAACAAAAAGGCCATGCTCTATTAATTAAAAAATGTATATGGCAACACTAAATCACCTTTATCACTCACGAATAGTGTAGTTTTCTATCAGTGAAAAAAAAATTTAAAATCGGATTAGTAGTTCCAGAGAAACCCTTCAATTTACAAAATGACCACGTTATGGTTGTTGCGAATATTCATTCACCGATAGAAAGCTACATTCTTTCCGAGTAACCTAGGTTATAGGGTGTTGCCATAAGTATATAATTTAAAAGATATGGCCATACCACTAGTTATATAATAAACCCATTTTAAGTTTAAGGGATATTACACGTCGCATACGAAAGGTTAAAACTTAATGTGAGGGTTCTTTATACCAATAGAAATCATAACAAACATTTTTCAGTTTTCCTCTATCTGTTTGTATACACATTACTCAGAAACTACAGAACGAAATTCCATACGATTTCCACAGTTGTATTAATGCATGTCATGAAAAAAATTATTGACATTGAAAAATGTTTTAGCCCAACAAAGCTGGGGCTGTTTGTAATAGAACAAACAACTATGTTTGAAATCATAACAGTTTTAATCTGAAGTGTTTATATGTTTATTTTATTATCTATGTAGTTGGCGAGGTCGAGTGATGGAGGTAAGACTTAATATATTATGAAAGAGCTCTTTAAGTTCCTGCTCTTGGGTCTCAAGCCCCAGGTGCTGCTCGCCTCAGTCTAAATTGCATGTGCATACGTATTTCTGTACAGTAATCTCTCTCTCATTTTATAGCAATATTACTAGTCGACTTCGCATACATATTTAGATTTATCAAAAATATTCAGGTGCTTACGACAGTAAAATTATTTTATTAATATCCCACAGGAACTCTGATTTTTTCCGGGATAAAAAGTAGCCTCTATATTAATGCAGATTATATAGTATCTGTGTACCTAATTTGATCGAAATTCATTCAGTGGTTTTAAATAAAATTAGGAAAAATTATAAAAGAATTGAGAGAGAAAAAATTTCGTTACTGTTCATTTTTTTTTAAACATTTCTCTATTTGTTGGTATTTTAAAAACGTTTCTATTTTATTATTGAAATTGTGTGCTTAATTTTACCTAAGTAACAAATACCAAATATTGTATAAGATTATAGAGCCAATAGTAATGTTTATTTGATTTTCGCCCTACTTGGTAACCTTCAAAGTTTGCCAATAGACTTTTTCTTGTTTGTCCGTTTCTATTATTTGTATTCAAAGTTAGGAGATATAAAAAAAATTCTTACATGTGTAACTTCAAAAATTTCTCTAACGTTAAGTTTTATTTAAGTTTATTAATGCTGCATATTATATAATATTCTCTTTTAAATCTTACTAATATTATAAATGTAAGCACACAAATATTTTATAATCTGGATTAACGTATAAGCTTCTTTTTATCCCTAAAAATTCATATTTCCTGCGGGATAATATACTCTTCATTAAGAAGATATATTTTAATAAAATTTATAAGTCAATGTTTTTATATATGGTAAAAATATTATAAGAGCTAAAACAATTAATATTGATTTTTTGTATACTCTTTAGATTTTACTTCGAATCTAAATCTATATCACAATTAAAATAGATTGGATAAAAGTCCTATAATATCTTCATCACTATGGAGTAGGTAGGTAAACCAATAATTGTGTCCTTTCCCAGAAATAATATAAAAGCTTCAATCGCAAACACAAACAGTATTAATCTGAAAGGATAGCGGGATGAGAGACGGGGATGGAGTCTCTTTAGTGTTCAGTGATCGAGCGGTACGGACGCACAGTTGGCGTCATGGCGCACGATTTAAACGCCAAGCTTATGAAAAATCGATTCTACGAGCTACTCGACAGCCAACGACGATCTAAACCGTCGAGAAGCAATGCCAGTCTAAGCGATCAACGTTACAAATCATAGAAGGCGTCGAGATTGCCAGATCGAAATCAGAAAATTCAGAACACGAGCTTTGGTTGTTAAAAAATTATAACATTTTATATGTGAATGGTACAAATAAGCTAATATATCCTACGAACGGATCACAAAAATTAGTTTATCTATCCGATGGCGAATTATTCGATGCCATACACAAGGTCCATGCTAATATAGGTCACGGCAGACAGGCTCGCATGGGCATAGCTCTGCGTAAATAATACATAAATGTGACCAAAAACATCATTGACCTCTACATCCAATTTATATCACGGAGGGAAATAACCTTAATTGATCTTCAGATTAACCCTGACGGCGACTACAACTTTATTCTTGTTTGTCAAGACCCTTTCACTAAATTTATTATTCTGGAATCTCTCAAAACCGATCAGTTGAATGAAGTTGTATACAATTTATTCGATATATTCACAACATTTGGGCCCCCTGCTGTTCTACGTTATTGTAACAGTACCGAATTTATTAAAAAAATCTTGCTTACTTCAAGGAACGTTGGTCGACATTGAAGATGGTGTATGATATATACAAGTATACCAAACCAAAAATTGGGCCATCTTACCAAAGACTGGGCAGAAATGGTCAAATTGATCAAGGATGTAAAAATTAGGTTATTGGACTGGATGCAACAACAAAATAATACACATTAGAGTTTTGGTGTTCCTTTCATACAGTTAAATATGTTATAAAATATAAAAGTTATAAAATCGACATTTTACAGAGTCCATTTAAAACTCTTTTTGGACGTAATACAGTTGGGAGTTGAATTGAAAAATTCTGAAAATTTACGCAGCGAAGAAGATTTGGGAGAAAAACTAGAGCCTATGTATGTCAATAAACCTAAAAGAGAGTACGTTCCCCCTGACTTAGAAGGCGTTAAAAACAAAACTCTTGTTCCAAAATTAAAGACAAAAAAAGATTCTACTTCGAAGAAAAAAGTCAACAAAGCAAGTTCATCAAAGCAAATTACTGACGATAATAATGTTGCTTCGACAGCAAACAAAATTAATTCTTCAATTATAGAATCTAATTATGATCCTAAGTCAGAATCAATTATTATCGATTCTCTACCTTCTTCAGAATCATTAAATAATACTTTTACTATAACAGACGCAGTGATTGATGTTATTAATTCTTCTAAATCAAATGCAGTTGATCTATCTACTTCGGAATTTATGAAAGATCTTTTGTCTACACCAGTTATTGAGACGGTGACTGGTTCTGAACCAATAACTGAATTTGACCCTAATGTATATCCAGTAATTATTTTTCCGCCTGCTTCAGCACTTGAGCTTTATACGCCAAATTCATCTGATTCTACTATAGATTTATCCGAGTTTAATTTAGAATCTTATGATACTCTTCCACAAGCAGAATCAGTATTCGGTAATATTTCTACTACAGAATCGACTATAACAATTTTCCCAATTTCTGAATCAAATATTGTTACTCCAGAAACTATTTTCGAAATCACGTCGTCAGAGTCTATATTTGACTCGCTTCCTCCTAAAGAATCGAATGATGATAGTCTTCCTATGCCAGAATCAATAATGGAAGATTTTCGTATAAGTAAATATTTAATATTGTAGTGATTGTAGCTTTCATTATATAAATGTATTCTTATATATATATACATGGCTTAAAATATTTGTAATGAAATAAACGTATTATGAACTGAATGAGCTTAAATTTAAATAAAATTTTTGACTTGAATTTTGAAGTGACATTATTCGAGTGTCGACTTTTTTAAAATGACAATAATTTTAAAAATGTATCCTGACATCCTATTTAAATTAAATATAATATAATAAAATATACTTTAACTTAGACCTGCAGCAATATAACTATAAAATTATATCCGATTTCGTGCAGTAGTTATTGCGTGATACGTGTACAAATATAAAAACGGATAGTTTGACAAAAAGAAATCATTGTTTAGCCCCGTTTATAGAGTTAATTAGTAGAAGTCCTGACAATGTTTTTATTACTCCCAAATTCAATTTAAAATAAACAGAAAATATTTGCGCTTACATAATTACTCTTGATGCAACAAAAGGATTCTCTCGTCTACTTTATTTTGTAAAATAAATTTACAAATAGAGATCTTTCTACCATTGAATGTGTAGAATGATTCATCACAGAAAATGAGCTGAACTGTGACCAACATGAGATAAAACTATATATTTAAAATGCGAGAAAAAAGCGGTCAAACGTGCACTACTATTGACCTTGATATACGTTTTCTATCCAGATGAAGTATAGCGCTATGATAACACATAGCTTATGGTAGGTCCACTTGTAGGTAGTTTAATATTTACTGGATTGGGATTTTCAAAGTTTTAATCATAATGAACCACAGGTATTGCTAGAAATAGTATTGATAACGTTTGATTGCCTTTTTCCTAATAGTTTATTTCAAAAGTACCGTCATACCGATACCGAGAACACTTGGCGGAGCTTTGCACCAACATCAAGTCACACAAGTGTCATAGAATGAGAGAGAAATGATACCCATTACTGTACAGCAACACGTATACACATGCAATTCAGATGGAGACGAGCAGTGCCTAGGGCGTAAGACCCAGGAGCAGGTTTAAAGAGCTCTTTCATAATATACTAACTCTCCCCTCCACCATCTGGGCAACTATAACAGATATTAAAGTAAACTTACGTGGACCTCAAGAAAATTGACCTTAACTACGACATTGTAACACTAACTTTCATGTACACTGCGAGAAAACACCAGAAAGACTGCGTCTAATCTATTGCGCTAAAGTTTTATATATTGTCTACACGTTGGTACTCTTAACATAAGGGGCCATTCATTTCCTCCTCGTTTAATATTTATTACGTAAGAATCTAAAGTAAAAATGAATACATATTCGGGATGTTTTAATGTTTATTTTTCAAAGTAAACATTTTTAGAAATGTTTATTGGTTTTAATCATTCATCTTTACCTACATAAGGTTTTCAGTCCAGGGGCTCAAAACCCACTCGGAAAGTGGATCTGCCACTAGAACATCTATTGTATTATTAAAATTATGGTAGTAAGTAATTTTATTATAACTATAAGGTACAAAAGAACTTACTCAATCATAGATTAAAATCATTAACGCAATAACGAGTGTTGTTTACCTAAACAAGTGACGACTAGTCCACAGGCGGGGAGCTCCAGGGAGGTGCAGTGCGAGTGGCGAGGGTTCAATGCCATGAAAAAAAAAATCCATTACCTATACGCATCTGAGCGGATCTCGTCACTCACAAGGTTGCCATTTTTGTAATCTTACGTAAGAACTATCGAGACCCCCTCCCACCTCCTTGTAAAAAAAATAAGACATGGTCGACCCCCTCCCCGCCACCCTAAATCGTCTTAAGTAATTAATGAATGGCCCCTAATATAAAATGATGTACTACTTAATAAACGGTGTTGCTAACATTAGTGTGTCGGGAAAGACAAAGACAACAAAATTAACTTGCTTTCAAGGAGAAGTATGCTTTGCTACTATATCGCGCTATAAATGTTGTGGAATTTTAGCATAAGCTGACTAAGAGTACCAAATAAGTTAAACTCGCATGCATTCAATTAAATCCCTTTATAGACATACAATTTTATAAGATTGGTAATTAATAACTGTAACGCATAATATGTCTTAATTGTATTTATTGTGCACATACGTAACATTCTGTATGTTCTCTTTACTTAATCTAGTGAATTACTAAATTTTGAGTTCACTGTATTTCATTATTAACAGAAACGATATAATTGGTTATTATTGCTTTGTTATACAAGACCCTACATATCTATCTTATATATAAAATTCTCGAGTCTCAATGTTAGTTACCATACTCTTCCGAAACGGCTCGACCGATTTTTATAAAATTTTGTGTGCATATCAGGTAGGTCAGAGAATCGGTCAATATCTATTTTTTATACATCTAAGAGATAAGGGTGGCCCACCCCAATTTTTTATAATGTATATGGCAAAACAACGTTTGCCGGGTAAGCTAGTTATAAAATAAAATCTTCCACTACAATTGTCTGTTTGCGAAAAAATCATAAAATACTGAACAAATTTTCATGCGGTTTTCACCAATCGACAGAGCGTTATCTTATTTATAACTATGGTATGAATTTACTGATCTAGGGGAACAGTAATACCTCGCCAAGTCAAGCAAAGTAAACAAGCTGCAAACAGCAACGCTTGATGTCCATCAGTGCGCTGTTGAAAATTTGCAACATTGCATTTTTGCTTTCAATTTGATCATCAGGCTATATTGAATTACGTTAATATTTTATTCAAACTTTGGTTAGATTTTTTTTTTAATTACTAGCAGTCTGGATCACATTACTAGTATTTTCTTTATCTCTCCAACTAAGTTAAACATGAATTATTTATATATTAGGTTGTATAAAAACAAACTAAAAGTTTTTGAAATGTAACACTTAAACGACAGTATTTACGTGTAATAAAGATAATAAAGCTGAGGAGTGCCTGTGGTTTGAGACACAGGAGGTTAAAAGACGTCTTTTATAACCGTAAACCGTAAACCGTTACCTTCACCGCTAGACCAGGGTACCAAATATTAAAATACTCTAGGTACTCACGTGCTCCCTGGATAAGGGAGATCTAACACCACGTCACCACTACACTATTCGTCTTCCTGCTTTCGAAACAAAATTTATATATTGTTTACTCCAAATAAGATAACTACTCGCTATCTACTAACTATAAATGGTGTTTAAAAGACATAGCAAAAATCATAACGACCCAAAAATGGAAATGAGCTGGGCATGTCCAAAGATCACCAGAGAACAAATGGTCCAGAATTGTCACTAATTGGTACCCTATTCACAAGAAAAGACGGAAAGGAAGGCCATTCAAAAGATATACGGCGGGAAATACCTGGAACAGACTGGCAAGAGACAGAGCCAAATGGAAAGTAATGGAGGAGGCTTTCACCGCCAGAGCGGTCCTTACAACAAAACGCGTTATTGCAGTTTAAAAAAAAAAACTAACAAACTAGAATGAGTAATACTAACACTACAAATAATGCTGTAAACTATGTGTAAGGAATAAATAAAGCTTTATTATTTATTATTATAAATGGTGTTGCTAACAGTATAAGCAAATTATTTTATTTTACATCTGAATTGCGAGAGTTGGCTTCTTTTACAATTTATATTTTTATTCTACTTATCCTTCTGACATATCGGTTTAAGATAAGATATTCTAAGTGGTACGAATTATGTATGAGACCTTTTCAGAATATTTCAAATAAAAACCTTTTCACACTTTTGAACTCATCTCCATCGCTATAAATGTTCTTTTTATTTGGTAGTGAATGGTTGTAGGTTTGCAATTTCTTGATTGCGAAGTGACACTTAGTAAATTGGTGTCACATATGGACCTAGATGCCACTTGTGTAGCTGGGAATGTGAGAATCTTGTAATATAGTCAACCGCCCTGGCTTCGCTTGGTTGTAATTTACCACCTATACTTAGGTTTATAAAAATATTTAATTTCCTATACATTGCTATATAAAAATATTAAAGCATTCAATTAACATATTTTATTGTTATTAACTATGATTTTTCCGGGATAAAAAGTAGCCTGTGTATTAATCCAGGATATAAAGTATCTGTGTGTTAAATTTCATTGATATCCGTTCAGCCATTTTTGTATGATTGTTGTTACATATCCATTTGAGTATCAACTTAGGCTGATATTGAACAATCTTAATTTCCAAAACACAATACATCGATGTTCTAAATTATGGGAAAACTTGTGATAGTGTGGTACCTAACTCATGGAATTGGACAAGTTTGTGTGTATATCACCGTGAAGCTCATAAATTACTCTGGCGCCGACACAGTAACAAGTAATCAATACAAAGTTGTATTTAACTGGATATATCACTCAACTCTATTTTTATGGAACGACATAACATAGTATCTTAACGTCTGAGCAAAAGTAGTGGATGGTAGCTCAATCCACGATGTCTATTATTTTGACAAATAACAGGCTCGCGGGAGCAGAAACGTCATGTTAAACCAATCATATATAGCGCGCTCCTCTCGCCCCATGCTCCCCGCCAAAAAGATAATAGTGACTTCTCCATATTGAAGGGTAGAAGTATATATATCTCAAACCTCAAGTATACTTAGATAACTTTGACTATAACATCAGGTGTTTTTAAGTATTCTATATAGTAAGCTGGTCAGAGCCTGGGACTTGTGAGCAAGATTTTACTAGCCCTAGAGGCAATAAGGACTTGACGTATATCGGCGCATATCATCTGACACTTTAATGATGGATTTGATCATAGACCAAACAAATACTGTGCTTGAGTCTGACATGATGATGTATTAACATTATAAAAATAACTATTGGTTTTTCATATAAACTTTATTATAATACACTAAGCATAATACTTCATAAACACTCGCCTTCACTTCGGCAGTACCTATCCTGTCAGCAGCAATTCTATATTACGTAATAACTATAAGCTACAATCTACATCTCTATTGATATAATACAGGAAAGATTTGATTTTTTGTATGTTTGTTTATTGCAAATAAACTCAAAAACTACTTAACCAAGTTTTATAATACTTTAAATGAAAGAAAGCTACATCCTTTCCGAGTAACGTATGCTATGTAATATTTCTTTACATATTATAATTTAAAAGATATGGCCATTTAAAGTTGAATGTACCTCTGGTACTTAATTGATTTTTATAATCGTATAACGGTATAACCGATAGAAAACTACAGAGCCAGATGCCAAAGTGAGAATTTTATATATATATCAACTTATTATATCTGACGGAGTATACAACCCGTATTTAATATCACTTCTGTTTCATCATAATGACACTTGATGATTTTTGATAGCCCCAAACGAGTAAAGGATTATCAATTAAAGATTATTGATTTACTTCTCCCCACCAGTGGAGGGGCTTTGCTACTGTCATTGTCGTATCCCTTGATATTCCCCCGACTGACGCAGTATACTATAGTTTTACGATAAATCTTTTTGAGTGAACATCACCTGGAGTTGAAGTGTAACAATAGCCTGTCGCTTACGTTAAGTTTATGTTAGGGTATGCCTTGAACCGTCGCTCGCCTTCTGCGGGCCCCACGTAACCTCCCGCTCGTCGGTGGGGGGTATGCATAGGGCCGCATTTCCAACGATAAAAAAAGGTTAGCCTTATATTAACCTAACCTTAGAACCTAACAGTGAGACCGAGCAGGGGAGTGTTGTGATCACTTAAAGGATATTCTTAAACCTACACCTAGGTCACAAGTCCAACGCACTGCCTGGGTTCCTGTCCAAAAACTACTGAATTATTAGATTCGATTAATTCATCCACTTCGGCTCTCTCTGTCCCGATATATCTATAAATAAAATATCTGGCATGCCCGACCATCCACAGCTCACAGCTTTGCCACTAAACATTGTTGCTAACTGTAACAATGTCTATCTATGACATAATTTTAGGCCGGACAATGGTTGGGGCTTGAGATCCAGGAGCAGGGTTGTAGACCTTTTATGTATACAACGAAACAAAAGGGATTTCGTGGCTCGTCCTCGCTACATAATCACTGTAGCACCACAACACTAAACTAAACACTTGCGATAAACACTAATGTTTATCGCAAGTGTTTAACACGTGCAACCACTGACCGATGGCCCAAATCTATCGGAATGGACCCTATATATTCTACCCATGTGAAGAACTTGCGATAAAATTAAATAAACTACCATGACAAATAATTATAAACGATGTTGCCAATTTCTCATGATTAAATTACTCTAAGTATATCCCTAATATTATAAATGTGAATGTAAGTTTGTTTGTTACGCTTTCACGCGAAAAGTACTTAACCGATCATCATAAAACTTTGTAAACATATCCTTGAGGGTATTAAAAGTAACATAGGATACTTTATATGAAAAAAAAAATATTATTTACGAAATATAAACAATTTTTTTCTGTCATTATATCTATGCAATATAAAACTATTGCATACAAATAATGAGTTTGAGTTTCACTTCCGTTGTTTTGATAGTCTCGACCCTCGATATGCCATCGACAGTCTTACTGGAGTCTTAGTCTTGCGCGGTCTCTCAAGGAGTGAAGTAGTCACTAGATAGTGTTAGTAGTGCTGTCCAATTAAGATCACGTGAGTACCTTACAATGTAGTTGCCACGTCTTGTGTTAAGGTTTGGTTTATATGAGATTAACCTTAGATTAAAACAGAAAGCCTGAGCAGTGGAAGCGAGTGTCGTGATCACTTAAAGGACGTCCTTAAGCCTAAACCTTGGTCACAAGACCAAGGCACTGTTTAGGTTTCTCTCGTAATTGTTAGATATCATATTTGATTATTCCTTACTCCTTCTACTTCCTCACCGTTTAAAATCCCCGACATATAAATATATTGACAATAATGTTTAATATTTTCATGTCGCAAAGCTTTATGTAAAATAATTGGTACTTCCCACTGTTTTGTCAGTAAACATAATACAAAGCTTTTTCAATTGCTTTTACGGCAACATTATTAAAGCAATCATTTACAATTCACCATGTGTAAGGTTTAACAAAAACATTTAAATTGGCGTTCAATAAACATGTTGCATTATTATCCCGTAGGTTTTGTATCAATTTTAACAGGAACAAAAGTAAGCGAATAAAAAGTAAATTTCATTGAAATCCGTTCAGCTGATTGAGTAACAAACATTCAAACATAGAAACTTTATGATATTATCAAAAAAAAGAAAAATTCTCAATCCAACTCTATATATTTTTATGGAGTTTTAGACTATTTTTATTGGAAATGAAAAGCTTGAAAGGTAATCTCCAAGAAACTCCTGAAAATCATAAAATAATTAATAAAATAACAGTTTAAGCAACATGAACGATCGATGATTCGAAATAGTATTTTGAAAGTAACTCTTATAGTTATGAGTAACAAACGAAAATTTCGGTAACGCTTTAACTAGATTTACTTCTAATAGGACATTATGATCATCATCGTCATCTCCACAACCCATTAATGGCCCACTGCTAAGCCGGGTCTCCTCCTCAGAATGAGAAGAGGCTTAGGCCATAGTCACCATGCACCCACGCTGGCCCAGTGCGGGTTGGCAGACTTCACACACCTTTGAGAACATGGAGAACTCTCAGGAGTGCAGGTTTCCTCACGATGTTTACCTTCACCCTTAAAGCAAGTGATATTTAATTACTTAAAACACAGAGTTAAACGAACATTTTAATTTCTTCCTGTAAAAGCTCATAAGCACGTTCATTAAGTGAATGTAACATATAATTTAACTGTATATACATATCAATATGGCGCCTAATATATTATTTACCCCTCATATCATCCCTTACAATTAAGTGTAATGCTCCGTTACCCTCACATAATAGATATCCATGCTGCTCTACTTACTCTGATTCTACGCAATTCTTACCAGTAATATGACTTCCTTAAGACCTCAATCTCTTTGTTAATTGTTAACAATGTAAGATACAAGCGATCCACTCCAGGTTTGCATGGTTTCTCTACTATAATATCTACTATATTTTTATACTTTAAAAGAGCACGAGATCTCTTTGAGATATACAGTCCCATCTAGATACCTATATACCCGCTTAATACTACGAATTCTCGCATAATACGCAATTTGTCGTCAGTACCTGCAACTTGAGCCATATTTTCATAGATTTCTTAACGCTTAATACGATTTTTTTTTAAATCAAAATTTTAAGAGCTTAGTCACTAAGACGTTTAATAAACCAACACGCGCCGCTCTCGAAACGCCGTGTTCGAAAAAGAAGAAAAACTCGTGGTACTGCAGGGTTTTCCTGGATATTCTTCCATTGATGACCATACGAAATTCAAACAATTCAAGATATTATTGAGAATATAAATAACACCCAAAAAGAGACCGTAAATGATAATGATGAAAAAGAAGATGAGTCAACTCCGATTTTGTAAAACGCCCAGGCATTATCAGCTGTTAATGTTAATGATTTAAGACTGCAAAAGTTCAATTATGTTGAAAATATTGTAATTGCTAATGCATCAAAATCTTTCCGTCAAACCAAAATAAGTGATTACTTTAAATAACGTATTTAACTTTATTTACAAATGTATAATTTAATAGTACGCTATCCCGCATAATACGCTTTCTTGCTTAAGACGCGTTTTTAGTTAGGTTAAATCGTCTGTCTGAAATCATCTCAAACGGGTTTTACTGTATACATTTTGTTAATTTACCATAATGTCGATTCAAATCCAAAACGAGTCACAAAAATATTGTTAATACTAAAAACAGAAATAAACTTGTAACGTCTTACTTTCTTCTCCACAAAAGGAGTAATTGTTTCATGTGGTTTGGTGTTCGCATCTATAATAAGATTCCACAGACTATATTAGACTTGCCACTTCAACAATTTAAAACTCGGATCAAAAAGTCATTTAGTAAAGCATACTATAATGTACAGTATTACTTAAATGATGAGAATGCTTGGAATCTAAGTGACGTTGACTCTCGAGCTAAATGATTTGTATAACAGACTATGTAAACATGGCTTTTTGAAAAAAAACGAATGTAGAGTTTCTGACCGGCTCTCCGAGCTGGTGGTAGCTACCAATTTTAGAATTATTATAAGTAAAAAAAGTTTAATCGAAATAAAATATTTTATGCATATGATGTATTGACAGTAATTTGATGTTAACTTTTCTTAGGTAAAAAAAAATTATATCGGCCAAATGGACGCCAGAATTGAAGACCATAGAGGCCCGATTTATTGCAGTTTCCATCGCCCTTGCCAGAACTTCCAGCGACAGGTTCCCTCATCCCTGACGAATATTCACTTTAAGGGCTTCAAGAAATCCAATAAAAAGAAGTCTAGAAAGGCTAAATCAGGCGATCTTTCGATCAGTGCAAATCACCAAAATGAGAGATTAGACGACCCGGAAATTAGTATAGCGATTCATGTCTTCTTGACGTGTATTTTATTTATATCTGATTACTTCGCAAATGTCAACGAACTGATATTTACCGCCAATTGGAAAAATTATTGCATGTTCCTTGTTCTGGAATTCTGGATACCCTTGAACGTTACTATGTTGCAGAAAGTTATTATATACATTTTGTTATATATAAAGAACGTAAACGATTCACAATAAAAGCTTATACAATAAAAAATGTATCGGAGCCAATTTTCGAGAGTTATACGGTACAGTTCACAAATTGTGACTGACATATTATTGACAGTTACACAATACACTCTTCGATGAAAAAATGTTTTCGATGGAAAACAATCGTTATTTAGTATTTTTCTTCTATTTGAATACATCTAATCTCTCTCTCTCTCGCTCTTTCTTTCTAAATATTCCTAGTAGTCTTAACGAATTCCTGATCTTCACAACACTCTTCCGCGATTAAAAGAAGTACTTTGTAAACTTCATTTTAAATTCGTTGACCTTTCCACAGAATCTCTTACTATTTCGGGATAAAATAGCCATTATAATTTTTTTATTGATAGAAATATAAGTTTGTCGTATTGTTGAAAACAAAATTTAAAAACAGCAGTTAATATAGTCTTAACCATTATTTAAAAAAATACAATAAAAAATGGCAGATAAAATATATGCTGTTACGAACTTTAATAAAGCTTGATAATCAATTCTATTCGATAACAGATATCGAAAGAATTATATTATAGTTGTCAGTATATGTATTAATATTGTCACCAACACAATTATACTATATATGGCGCTGGAGTAGGGTATTAGTTACTTCCGTCATTTTGACAGTCTCAACTCTTTATATGCGATCTACAGTCTGACTGTAGTCTTAGTATTGCGCGGTCTCTCAAAGAGTGAAGTAGTCACTAGATAGTGTTAGTGCTAGGAGTGCTGTCCGATTAAGGTCACGTGAGTACCTTACAATGTAGTTGCCACGTCTTGTGTTAGGTTAGGTTTATGTGAGTTTGACCTTAGGTTTAAACAGAGAGTCTGAGCAGCGAAGGCGAGTGTTTGAATTCTGTTAAAAGAGCATTTTAAGCCTACTACTACACCTTGGTCGTCGCAAGTAAGAGATTATTTATCGGTTCAGTAGCAGTATCTACGTTGCGTTTGCCCAATAGTCCATTCAATATCATCACCCCTTAGAATGGTTTTCAATATACACCTCTTTCTCCTCCTCCTCCTCAACATAAAATCTCCAAGTTTGTATAGCAAATATTTGTACCAAAGATCATTTACAAGGTAGGATATAAAAAGGTATAACTTTGTCAATACTTTCCAAAGTTTCTGAGGTTGATGGATGTTGGTTACTTTTTGCGTATAAACTTGTAAACGAATTTTGATGAACTTTTCCATATAACTATAATATATATATCGGCGGGTAACCTAAGAGAACCTACAACTTGGTCACAAGTTTGGTTCCTCTCGAAATTGTACGAGATCATAATGTTTGGTTATATATCTATTCAGTTCTGCAGTATCTACGTTGCGTTTACCCAATAGTCTATTCAATATCATCCCCCTTGTACTGTCTTCAATATACCCCCTTTCCTGCTCTTTTTCTCCCAATTATATCTTATACTAATATATAAAGCTGAAGAGTTTGCTTGAACGCGCTAATCTCAGGAACTACTGGTCAGATTTGAAAAATTCTTTCAGTGTTAGATAGCTCATTTATTGAGGAAGGCTATAGGATATGTCATCACGCTACGACCAATAGGAGCGGAGCTTCACGCAGATGGATTAGCGCGGGTCGCAATAGTATATCATAATACTATTTATTTATTACTATTAAGGACAGGTCGACCACCATAATATCTCCGATTATATCAATTAATAATTAATAGGAAATAGTAAGCCTGCTCCTGGTCACAAGTTCTATGCACTACTTGGTTTCCTGTCGTGATATTTAGTTGAGTTTTCACTTATAACTAAATTCCCTGGTGATAGGGGATCTGTTCCCCGACTAGCTTGCGGCCACCAGCATGCGAATCCGTCCGCCAAGTGTCATAGACGCGTTCCGGTCGGGCTACATGTGGGCCAGACGTGCCCACTCCCTCTCCCATCCCATTATTAATGCGGATCTAGTGGTCTATGGGCTTTTGCTCAGGGTCCACTGAAACCACAGTATTTTTTTCATTCCCCTTTCCCACTCTATCTTCGAGGATGCAACGCATCGGCAAAACAAGACTGTATCTCTTGTTTTGTTTTGTCCATGGGCGATGGTGGCCACTTACCACGTACTAGGGGTAGGTCAACAACAGACGCTGGAGATGCACTTCTTAAGCATATTTATGATGCATGGGAGAAATCACAAAATGCGATTTGTGTGTTTTGTGATTTGTCCAAGGCATTTGACTGTGTTCAACATGAAACTCTTTTAAAAAAACTTAATTATTATGGTATAGCTGGTGTTTCACTGGATCTAATTGCCTCATACCTAAATCAAAGAGTCCAGAGGATTACTGTTAATGGTGTAAAATCTTCTGGATTTTTGCTACAAATGGGCGTTCCACAGGGATCCATTTAAGGACCATTCTTATTTTTGATTTATGATCTGCCATATTATGTGAAGAATTTCTGTGATATTGTACTTTTTGCTGATGATACATCTCTTATATTTAAAGTAAATAGAAATAAACATAATTACGACGAGGTAAATAGTGCTTTATCGCAGGTTCTTCAATGGTTTACGGTAAATAATGTTCTTAATGCTAAAAAGACTAAATGCGTTGAGTTTGCTTTACCTAATGTTAAAAAACAAAAATTTAACCTACTGTTAAATAATGAAATTTTAGATGTGGCAGACTCGACGGTATTTCTGGGTATAACTTTAGATTCAAAACTCCAGTGGAACCCCCATATATTATCTCTAGCGGGCAGACTCAGCTCAGCTGCCTACGCTGTGAGGAAAGTCAGACAAATGACTGATATCAATACTGCTAGACTAGTTTACTTCAGTTACTTTCACAGTATTATGTCTTATGGCATTTTGCTGTGGGGTAGGGCCGCGGACATTGAATCCATTTTTGTACTTCAAAAGAGAGCTGTTCGGGCCATTTATAATCTTAGAGCACGAGATTCACTTAAAGATGTTTATAAAAAAATAGACGTCCTTACAGTCCCATCACAATACATATATTGTAATATTTTGAACATTTACTAGAATATAGATTCGTATTCAAAACACAGTGACAAACATAATGTTAATACTAGAAACAGAAATAAACTTGTAACGCCTTACTATCGTCTCCACAAAGTCAGTAATAGCTTCATGGGGCTTGGTGTTTGCATCTATAATAAGATTCCACAGCCTATATTAGACTTGCCACTTCAACAATTTAAAACTCGTATCAAGAAGTCATTAATATATAAAGCATACTATAATATACAGGATTACTTAAATGATGAGAATGCTTGGAATCTAAGTGACGTTGACTCTTAAGCTAAATGATTTGTATATCAATAATTTATGTAAACATGGCTTTTTGAAAAGAGCGACTGTTGAGTTTCTGGCCGGCTCTTCTCAACAGACTGAACTGCTTTCCGAGCTGGTGGTAGCTTCAGACAAACTGACTGACCGACCAATTTTTGACGTATCAAAAGTACTTTTATACAAAAGTCTAATTGAAATAAAATATTTTGAGTTTGAGTTTACCATCAAGTGGACCATTTGCTCGTTTGCACGATTATTAAGATGTTTGGATGTTTGTTACTCAATCACACAAAAATGGCTGAAAGGATTTTAATGAAACTTGGAGCACAGATTTTTTATTATCTGGAATAGCACGTAAGCTACTTTTATCCCGAAAAATGTATAGTTCTAGTTGAATTATAATTAAATCTGTTTATTGAATGCCTGAATATATTTACAATTAATGTATTTAAAATTGTTTATTTTTAAAAAAAAAAAAACTTAATGCAATGTAGTAAATTACCGCTGCGTGAAGACTGGGTGGGTCGACTAGTATAGTTATATTACACATACAAACGCTAAAATTAAAAATATAACCTCTTAAAGTGTCAGGAAACTAAACAAAGCAGTAAAAAAGACCAAAAGCAATCCAGTGGCCATTAAATTTAATTTCAAACAGCCAAAGCTGAACAGACTTCCCATTAGCCTTGTTTCTCTAAACACAGCCATTTTCAAGATAGTTTTCAGAACCGTTTCCAGCTTTAATTACAGCTTGAAACTTCTTGGAAATGTTCGGTTTAAGTTTTCTTAACCGCTAAGTAGAAGATTTGATCGTTTATCACAATATAGAAATCTCTGCTAAAGAGATAATGTTAAAATATAAAATACGAGCGGCCTGCCCTCGCTTCGCTCCGGGTATTTAAAGCAATATTATAATTAATGTCCCTAAATTGTCACTCTGTAATTGTGTTTTTGTAATGTCCCTAAATTGTCACTCTGTAATTGTGTTTTTGTAATGTCCCTAAATTGTCACTCTGTAATTGTGTTTTTGTAATGTCCCTAAATTGTCACTCTGTAATTGTGTTTTTGTAATGTCCCTAAATTGTCACTCTGTAATTGTTTTTTTGTAATGTCCCTGAATTGTCACTCTGTAATTCATTATTTGAACAAAGAGAGAGAGTAAGAAAAAATGATTAAAAACAAATAATAGAAAGAAAAAGAAAAGAGAAGCGACAGATAATAAAAGAGGACAGAGCAAAAATAAATTTGAATAGGTAAAGGACGGAGAGAGAGAAGCAGAGAGAGAGAGAGATAATCTAAAGAAAGAAAGTGAAAAGAGACTTATAATTAAAAAGAGAAAAAAGAGAGAGGATGAGAGAGAATGATAGTATATGAGAGGAAGAGAGACGGAAATACTATAGAATTCTCTCAGTGAAAGAATTTTTTGAATCGAATTTGTAACAGCAGAATGGCCATATTCAATTATTTAAAAAGTGTATATGGCAACACTACATCACCTTTGTCACTCATGAAAAGTGTAGTTTTCTCTCAATGAAAGAATTTTTTAAATTAGATTTGTAGTTCTTGAGAAACTCTTCAATTTACAAAATGGCCACCTTATGGCACTTAAATGTCCATATCTTTTTAATTAGAGTATTTATGGCAACACCATATAGCCTATGTTACCCGGAAAGGATGTAGCTATCTATCGGTGAACGAATTTTCAAAATCGATTCAGTAGTTTTCGAGCCTATTCGCAACAAACAATCAAATCTTTCCTCTTTATATAATAGTGTAGATGGAGATAATTCCTCCAGATTTATTAATATCGGTTTTATATACACTTTTGTTAGTTATCTTGGCTCTTGTAAGATAGTCAAAAAAAGTTATTTCATCTAGTATTGTAAGAAATTAAGTTAAATTTTCTAATTTTTACCTTTTCTTTTCCTATAATGCAAAACTTTAAAATCTCACTGATGCTCCAAACACACAGAGTGCGTTTTGCCGATGCATGCCATGAGTACTATGTATTTTTACAGCCTTGGCAACATTGATGATATCTTAGATTTAAATTAAGTCTGGTTTAGAGGAAATCGGGAAATCCTGAAGTATCTGTCAGTTACATGACATGTTATTCCGTTTCTAGACTAACTTTGTATGGAGGGTGATCATGTACATTAATGACTGTAACTTTTCATTGCGTTGATTTAGAAGTTTGATTTTTTGATATCTTCAAGATGACACAAGCGTGAATATTTGATATTAATTTCATCTTGGTGAAATAAGCTTATCAATATAGTATCGCACAGTAAAGGTTTCATTAGATTGTTACGACCATACTAGTACAACGTAACTAACAAGCGGCTCACTATTGTAAATAGAGAGTATTGATTACCTTCAGTATCGTTTCAGAACCACAATATTTATGGCTAATCACATTAATTCCTATACACTTGAGTCTATTATGGTTTACCGATTATTTAGTCCCGATTTAGCATGGTTTTTCTTCTATAATGTGCCTGTTTTATACATGTAAACCTTCCTCTTGAATCACTCTATCTATTGGTGAAAACTGCATTAAAAATCCGTTGCGTTGTTTAAAAGATCTAAATGTACAAAGAGGAGAAATCGTCTTTGTTTCATACTATGTCAATAACCTTACTAAGAATAAACAAATACTTATATATTGAAATTTTATTTTATTTAAATTAACTGCAATATTTGTAGAGTACGTAAGATGTTATATAAGACAAAAGTTTACTCTACTCAATCTAGGTATCATAATTACTAAGGTAACATAACTCCTCAAAAGTTATAGGCACACATATAGCGATTTTGATATTTTCAAAAGGGTTTTAAGCATTTGCATTCAGAATTTATCATTTGGTGAAGTAGAACTAATGAGGAAGGCCACAGATAGCCATAATATGAAGAATGTTAAGCAACTATGAGTAAATATGAAAAAATTTAAATAAATACTTATCATGTTGATGTTACCAGTAGATTCTTAGACCTTTCGGCTTCATCTACCATCAGTTGATGATGACGCCGGAAGGTATGTACTGGAACACAGGCATGGGACAACGTAAACAAGTATTGTAACGTATTTGGGTTTAATAGAATTGTGTTAAAGTGTGACTTCAAAAATAACAATTATTGTTTATTATTATTTCTTATTTTTAGTGTATTGTTTAGTTTGAAGTTGGTTAAATTTTTTGTTAAAAATTTTATTCATTCTGAAAACATAGTATCGGCGAAAAAAATGTGTTTATTGAACACCTCACTATTTTTATATAGCAATATATTGAAAATTAAAATGTGTTATTGTTAAATCTATACTCCTGCGAAACCGGGTCATGAAATAGTCTAATACGAATAGAATAAAAACTATTAACAAATAATTCAAGTATATTAAATATTATCTTAGCAATTGTAATAAACAATGGTTATAGTTATCAATGTATTAATATAGTCACGCAGCTCTCATGTTACAAATGATAGTCTTCAAACGGCTCTTCAGATCTTCACTATACATAGCAAAACCATCTTGATTAAATTACCTTTGAAATAAATAAAACTTAATCAGAGTCGGTTTATTATCTTGGACACTAAGATGCTACCTTACAACACCCCTTTGTTGTAGCGTCGGGGGTTAATAATAATCTGAATAACAAGATTTTATATTTGAAAACTATAATATTTAACTATAAAATTGAATGTAATTCCAAGCTTATAATGTAACATATTATAAATGGCAGAATTCAAACTAAAGCAACATTTAATATTTTGATTGAAAATACCCTGAAGGCAGTTAAAATTTTATGCTAAATATGTAATTTGAATATAGCTTTAGTCTGTAATATTTTTTTTATTCGAGAACGGTTAAATCTATTTTTGGACATTAGGAGGAGATAAAAGAAGTTAGAATTTAAGACGTTACCAAACTTAGATTTTCATAAGAATGCCATTACTCCAAACCTAGGAATTCTTCTTCTCGGTCATTGTGGTTATCGTGAATTATCGTTCTTGTAATAAATTACCCACAACAGAATTTACCTGGCCTGTCCATCATATGAGTGAACTTCCATAGGTTCTAGTACCCTAAAGTAGAACTAAACCTGAATTTTTAAACGTTTAATGAAGTCGCTTTCCAGAATTGATTTGTCCGAAAATCTTAAAATATGGACCTGGAATACTGTCTCAAATAAAACAGAGGTTATATATTGACTACATGTGGATACACTGTTATAAACGGTCTTACTATACTAGGTTAATATAATAATTCAAAATGAAACTACACCGGAAGCCACAGTTCTGAATTTGTTAGATTAAATTGTTTCCAACACAAAAGTTAGAAAGCAAACTGCGGTTTAAGTAATTAAGTAACCCACAAAAGTTATCCATTTGCCAATCAGTAGACTTTACAAAATCCTGCAGAGTTAAAGACAGTGAATATGAATGAAATACGAAATTATAATTGTTAGACAGATTTTGAGTATATAGTTTTGTGAATAGTTGAAAGGCTGTCAACTCAATTCTAGCTGATCTTTCTAGTTTTGTGAGTCGTTGAAAGGTTGTTAACTCATTTTTAGAAGATCTCTCTAATTTTGTGAGTCGTTGAAAGGTTGTTAACTCATTTCTAGCTGATTTCTCTAGTATTGTGAATAGTTGAAAGGTTGTTAACTCATTTCTAGCTGATCTCTCTAGTATTGTGAGTAGTTGAAAGGTTGTGAACTCATTTCTAGCTGATTTCTCAAGTATTGTGAATAGTTGAAAGGTTGTTAACTCATTTCTAGCTGATCTCTGGCTATGTGAACTTGACACCCAATTTTGAAAAATCTTGTCTTTTTTTTGTGATTCTTATACATTTTCGTTTGTAGTTGTATGTAGTAAAAAAAATTTCGTTTGTAGTAATTTAAAAAAAAAATTATGACACTTCAAAAAAATCGCAGCCCCCGACTTTAATGAAATTTAAATTTAGCGATTGGTATGTATAGAGGATCGTTTGTAGTTGTTTGTAGCAAAAAAAAATTTGTTTGTAGTAATCAAGAAAAAAAGTTTTAAAGAAAAAAAAAATTTTTTTTTTCAAATTTTTTTTCAATTTTTTTAAAATTATTTATTTAACAAACGTCAGATACCGGTATAGAAAAACAGAAAATGTACATTAAACAACAAATAACTAAAAACGAACAAAATGAAAGCTTGTATCTTCAAATACTGACTACTACAAACGAAATAGACGCTTGAATCTTCAAAACCTGACTACTACAAACGAAATAAACGCTAGTATTTCCAAAAACCAATAACTACAAATGAAATAGAAGCTTGTATTTTCAAGAACTGACTACTACAAACGAAATAGACGCTTGAATCTTCAAAACCTGACTACTACAAACGAAATAAACGCTAGTATTTCCAAAAACCAATAACTACAAATGAAATAGAAGCTTGTATTTTCAAGAACTGACTACTACAAACGAAATAGACGCTTGAATCTTAAAAACCTGACTACTACAAACGAAATAAACGCTAGTATTTCCAAAAACCAATAACTACAAATGAAATAGAAGCTTGTATTTTCAAGAACTGACTACTACAAACGAAATAGACGCTTGAATCTTCAAAACCTGACTACTACAAACGAAATAAACGCTAGTATTTCCAAAAACCAATAACTACAAATGAAATAGAAGCTTGAATCTTCAAAACCTGACTACTACAAACGAAATAAACGCTAGTATTTCCAAAAACCAATAACTACAAATGAAATAGAAGCTTGTATTTTCAAGAACTGACTACTACAAATGAAATAGAAGCTTGTATCTTCAAATACTGACTACTACAAACGAAATAAACGCTTGTATCTTCAAAACCTGACTACTACAAACGAAATAAACGCTTGTATGTTCAATAACTGACTACTACAAACGAAATAGAACCTTGTAATTTCAAGAACTGACTACTACAAACGAAATAGACGCTTGTATCTTCAAAAACTGACTACTACAAACGAAATAGAAGCTTGTATCTTCAAATACTGACTACTACAAACGAAATAAACGCTTGTATCTTCAAAACCTGACTACTACAAACGAAATAGAAGCTTGTATTTTCAAGAACTGACTACTACAAACGAAATAGACGCTTGTATCTTCAATAACTGACTACTACAAACGAAATAGAACCTTGTAATTTCAAGAACTGACTACTACAAACGAAATAGACGCTTGTATCTTCAAAAACTGACTACTACAAACGAAATAGAAGCTTGTATCTTCAAATACTGACTACTACAAACGAAATAAACGCTTGTATCTTCAAAACCTGACTACTACAAACGAAATAGAAGCTTGTATTTTCAAAAACTGACTACTACAAACGAAATAAACGCTTGTATCTTCAAAACCTGACTACTACAAACGAAATAGAAGCTTGTATTTTCAAGAACTGACTACTACAAACGAAATAGACGCTTGTATCTTCAAAACCTGACTACTACAAACGAAATAGAACCTTGTAATTTCAAGAACTGACTACTACAAACGAAATAGACGCTTGTATCTTCAAAAACTGACTACTACAAACGAAATAGAAGCTTGTATTTTCAAGAACTGACTACTACAAACGAAATAGACGCTTGTATCTTCAAAACCTGACTACTACAAACGAAATAGAAGCTTGTATTTTCAAAAACTGACTACTACAAACGAAATAAACGCTTGTATCTTCAAATACTGACTACTACAAATGAAATAGAAGCTTGTATGTTCAAATACTGACAACTACAAACGAAATAGAAGCTTGTATCTTCAAATACTGACTACTACAAACGAAATAAACGCTTGTATCTTCAAATACTGACTACTACAAACGAAATAAACGCTTGTATGTTCAAATACTGACTACTACAAACGAAATAAACGCTTGTATGTTCAAATACTGACAACTACAAACGAAATAGAAGCTTGTATCTTCAAATACTGACTACTACAAACGAAATAAACGCTTGTATGTTCAAATACTGACAACTATAAACGAAATAGAAGCTTGTATCTTCAAATACTGACTACTACAAACGAAATAAACGCTTGTATCTTAAAAAACTGACTACTACAAACGAAATAGAAGCTTGTATCTTCAATAACTGACTACTACAAATGAAATAGAAGCTTGTATGTTCAATAACTGACTACTACAAACGAAATAGACGCTTGTATCTTCAAAACCTGACTACTACAAACGAAATAGACGCTTGTATCTTCAAAAACTGACTACTACAAACGAAATAGAAGCTTGTATCTTCAATAACTGACTACTACAAACGAAATAGAAGCTTGTATGTTCAAATACTGACAACTACAAACGAAATAGAAACTTGTATCTTCAATAACTGACTACTACAAACGAAATAGAAGCTTGTATGTTCAAATACTGACAACTACAAACGAAATAGAAACTTGTATCTTCAATAACTGACTACTACAAACGAAATAGAAGCTTGTATGTTCAAATACTGACAACTACAAACGAAATAGAAACTTGTATTTTCAAAAACTGACTACTACAAACGAAATAGACGCTTGTATCTTCAAAACCTGACTACTACAAACGAAATAGACATCTCTATCTTCAATAACTGACTACTACAAACGAAATAGAAGCTTGTATCTTCAAATACTGACTACTACAAACGAAATAAACGCTTGTATCTTCAAAACCTGACTACTACAAACGAAATAGAAGCTTGTATTTTCAAATACTGACAACTACAAACGAAATAGAAACTTGTATCTTCAATAACTGACTACTACAAACGAAATAGAAGCTTGTATTTTCAAAAACTGACTACTACAAACGAAATAGACGCTTGTATCTTCAAAACCTGACTACTACAAACGAAATAGACATCTCTATCTTCAATAACTGACTACTACAAACGAAATAGACATCTCTATCTTCAATAACTGACTACTACAAACGAAATAGACATCTCTATCTTCAATAACTGACTACTACAAACGAAATAGACATCTCTATCTTCAATAACTGACTACTACAAACGAAATAAACGCTTGTATCTTCAAATACTGACTACTACAAACGAAATAGACATCTCTATCTTCAATAACTGACTACTACAAACGAAATAGACATCTCTATCTTCAATAACTGACTACGATCTCTCAAGATAGAGATGTCTATTTCGTTTGTAGTAGTCAGTTATTAAAGAAAGAGATGTCTGTTTCGTTTGTAGTAGTCAGTTATTGAAGATAGAGATGTCTATTTCGTTTGTAGTAGTCAGTTATTGAAGATAGAGATGTCTATTTCGTTTGTAGTAGTCAGTTATTGAAGATACAAGCTTCTATTTCGTTTGTAGTAGTCAGTTATTGAAGATAGAGATGTCTATTTCGTTTGTAGTAGTCAGTTATTGAAGATACAAGCTTCTATTTCTTTTGTAGTAGTCAGTTATTGAAGATAGAGATGTCTATTTCGTTTGTAGTAGTCAGTTATTGAAGATACAAGCTTCTATTTCGTTTGTAGTAGTCAGTATTTTAATATACAAGTGTTTATTTCGTTTGTAGTAGTCAGTTATTGAAGATACAAGCTTCTATTTCGTTTGTAGTAGTCAGTTATGGAAGATAGAGATGTCTATTTCGTTTGTAGTAGTCAGTTATTGAAGATAGAGATGTCTATTTCGTTTGTAGTAGTCAGTTATTGAAGATAGAGATGTCTATTTCGTTTGTAGTAGTCAGTTATTGAAGATAGAGGTGTTAATTTCGTTTGTAGTAGTCAGTTATTGAAGCTACAAGCTTCTATTTCGTTTGTAGTAGTCAGTTATTGAAGATAGAGATATCTATTTCGTTTGTAGTAGTCAGTTATTGAAGATAGAGATGTCTATTTCGTTTGTAGTAGTCAGTTATTGAAGATAGAGATGTCTATTTCGTTTGTAGTGGTCAGTTATTGAAGATACAAGCTTCTATTTCGTTTGTAGTAGTCAGTTATTAAAGATAGAGATGTCTATTTCGTTTGTAGTAGTCAGTTATTGAAGATAGAGATGTCTATTTCGTTTGTAGTAGTCAGTTATTGAAGATAGAGATGTCTATTTCGTTTGTAGTAGTTAGTTATTGAAGATAGAGATGTCTATTTTGTTTGTAGTAGTCAGTTATTTAAGATACAAGCTTCTATTTCGTTTGTAGTAGTCAGTTATTGAAGATAGAGATGTCTATTTCGTTTGTAGTAGTCAGTTATTTAAGGTACAAGCTTCTATTTCGTTTGTAGTAGTCAGTTATTGAACATAGAGATGTCTATTTCGTTTGTAGTAGTCAGTTATTGAAGATAGAGATGTCTATTTCGTTTGTAGTAGTCAGTTATTGAAGATAGAGATGTCTATTTCGTTTGTAGTAGTCAGTTATTGAAGATAGAGATGTCTATTTCGTTTGTAGTAGTCAGTTATTGAACATAGAGATGTCTATTTCGTTTGTAGTAGTCAGTTATTGAAGATAGAGATGTCTATTTCGTTTGTAGTAGTCAGTTATTGAAGATAGAGATGTCTATTTCGTTTGTAGTAGTCAGTTATTGAAGATAGAGATGTCTATTTCGTTTGTAGTAGTCAGTTATTGGAGATAGAGATGTCTATTTCGTTTGTAGTAGTCAGTTATTGAAGATAGAGATGTCTATTTCGTTTGTAGTAGTCAGTTATTGAAGATACAAGCTTCTATTTCGTTTGTAGTAGTCAGTTATTGAAGATAGAGATGTCTATTTCGTTTGTAGTAGTCAGTTATTGAAGATACAAGCTTCTATTTCTTTTGTAGTAGTCAGTTATTGAAGATAGAGATGTCTATTTCGTTTGTAGTAGTCAGTTATTGAAGATACAAGCTTCTATTTCGTTTGTAGTAGTCAGTATTTTAATATACAAGTGTTTATTTCGTTTGTAGTAGTCAGTTATTGAAGATACAAGCTTCTATTTCGTTTGTAGTAGTCAGTTATGGAAGATAGAGATGTCTATTTCGTTTGTAGTAGTCAGTTATTGAAGATAGAGATGTCTATTTCGTTTGTAGTAGTCAGTTATTGAAGATAGAGATGTCTATTTTGTTTGTAGTAGTCAGTTATTGAAGATACAAGCTTCTATTTCGTTTGTAGTAGTCAGTTATTGAAGATAGAGATGTCTATTTCGTTTGTAGTAGTCAGTTATTGAAGATACAAGCTTCTATTTCGTTTGTAGTTGTTAGTATTTTAATATACAAGTGTTTATTTCGTTTGTAGTAGTCAGTTATTGAAGATACAAGCTTCTATTTCGTTTGTAGTAGTCAGTTATTGAAGATACAAGCTTCTATTTCGTTTGTAGTAGTCAGTTATTGAAGATACAAGCTTCTATTTCGTTTGTAGTAGTCAGTTATTGAAGATACAAGCTTCTATTTCGTTTGTAGTTGTTAGTATTTTAATATACAAGTGTTTATTTCGTTTGTAGTAGTCAGTTATTGAAGATACAAGCTTCTATTTCGTTTGTAGTAGTCAGTTATTGAAGATACAAGCTTCTATTTCGTTTGTAGTAGTCAGTTATTGAAGATACAAGCTTCTATTTCGTTTGTAGTAGTCAGTTATTGAAGATACAAGCTTCTATTTCGTTTGTAGTTGTTAGTATTTTAATATACAAGTGTTTATTTCGTTTGTAGTAGTCAGTTATTGAAGATACAAGCTTCTATTTCGTTTGTAGTAGTCAGTTATTGAAGATACAAGCTTCTATTTCGTTTTTAGTAGTCAGTTATTGAAGATACAAGCTTCTATTTCGTTTGTAGTAGTCAGTTATTGAAGATACAAGCTTCTATTTCGTTTGTAGTTGTTAGTATTTTAATATACAAGTGTTTATTTCGTTTGTAGTAGTCAGTTATTGAAGATACAAGCTTCTATTTCGTTTGTAGTAGTCAGTTATTGAAGATACAAGCTTCTATTTCGTTTGTAGTAGTCAGTTATTGAAGATACAAGCTTCTATTTCGTTTGTAGTAGTCAGTTATTGAAGATAGAGATGTCTATTTCGTTTGTAGTAGTCAGTTATTGAAGATACAAGCTTCTATTTCGTTTGTAGTAGTCAGTTATTGAAGATACAAGCTTCTATTTCGTTTGTAGTAGTAAGTTATTGAAGATACAAGCTTCTATTTCGTTTGTAGTAGTCAGTTATTGAAGATAGAGATGTCTATTTTGTTTGTAGTAGTCAGTTATTGAAGATACAAGCTTCTATTTCGTTTGTAGTAGTCAGTTATTGAAGATAGAGATGTCTATTTCGTTTGTAGTAGTCAGTTATTGAAGATACAAGCTTCTATTTCGTTTGTAGTAGTCAGTTATTGAAGATACAAGCTTCTATTTCGTTTGTAGTAGTCAGTTATTGACCATAGAGATGTCTATTTCGTTTGTAGTAGTCAGTTATTGAAGATAGAGATGTCTATTTCGTTTGTAGTAGTCAGTTATTGAAGATACAAGCTTCTATTTCGTTTGTAGTAGTCAGTTATTGAAGATACAAGCTTCTATTTCGTTTGTAGTAGTCAGTTATTGAAGATACAAGCTTCTATTTCGTTTGTAGTAGTCAGTTATTGAAGATAGAGATGTCTATTTTGTTTGTAGTAGTCAGTTATTGAAGATACAAGCTTCTATTTCGTTTGTAGTAGTCAGTTATTGAAGATACAAGCTTCTATTTCGTTTGTAGTAGTCAGTTATTGAAGATACAAGCTTCTATTTCGTTTGTAGTAGTCAGTTATTGAAGATACAAGCTTCTATTTCGTTTGTAGTAGTCAGTTATTGAAGATAGAGATGTCTATTTCGTTTGTAGTAGTCAGTTATTGAAGATACAAGCTTCTATTTCGTTTGTAGTAGTCAGTTATTGAAGATACAAGCTTCTATTTCGTTTGTAGTAGTAAGTTATTGAAGATACAAGCTTCTATTTCGTTTGTAGTAGTCAGTTATTGAAGATAGAGATGTCTATTTTGTTTGTAGTAGTCAGTTATTGAAGATACAAGCTTCTATTTCGTTTGTAGTAGTCAGTTATTGAAGATAGAGATGTCTATTTCGTTTGTAGTAGTCAGTTATTGAAGATACAAGCTTCTATTTCGTTTGTAGTAGTCAGTTATTGAAGATACAAGCTTCTATTTCGTTTGTAGTAGTCAGTTATTGACCATAGAGATGTCTATTTCGTTTGTAGTAGTCAGTTATTGAAGATAGAGATGTCTATTTCGTTTGTAGTAGTCAGTTATTGAAGATACAAGCTTCTATTTCGTTTGTAGTAGTCAGTTATTGAAGATACAAGCTTCTATTTCGTTTGTAGTAGTCAGTTATTGAAGATACAAGCTTCTATTTCGTTTGTAGTAGTCAGTTATTGAAGATAGAGATGTCTATTTCGTTTGTAGTAGTCAGTTATTGAAGATACAAGCTTCTATTTCGTTTGTAGTAGTCAGTTATTGAAGATACAAGCTTCTATTTCGTTTGTAGTTGTTAGTATTTTAATATACAAGTGTTTATTTCGTTTGTAGTAGTCAGTTATTGAAGATAGAGATGTCTATTTTGTTTGTAGTAGTCAGTTATTGAAGATACAAGCTTCTATTTCGTTTGTAGTAGTCAGTTATTGAAGATACAAGCTTCTATTTCGTTTGTAGTAGTAAGTTATTGAAGATACAAGCTTCTATTTCGTTTGTAGTTGTTAGTATTTTAATATACAAGTGTTTATTTCGTTTGTAGTAGTCAGTTATTGAAGATACAAGCTTCTATTTCGTTTGTAGTAGTCAGTTATTGAAGATACAAGCTTCTATTTCGTTTGTAGTAGTCAGTTATTGAAGATACAAGCTTCTATTTTGTTTGTAGTAGTCAGTTATTGAAGATAGAGATGTCTATTTCGTTTGTAGTAGTCAGTTATTGAAGATACAAGCTTCTATTTCGTTTGTAGTAGTCAGTTATTGAAGATACAAGCTTCTATTTCGTTTGTAGTAGTAAGTTATTGAAGATACAAGCTTCTATTTCGTTTGTAGTAGTCAGTTATTGAAGATAGAGATGTCTATTTTGTTTGTAGTAGTCAGTTATTGAAGATACAAGCTTCTATTTCGTTTGTAGTAGTCAGTTATTGAAGATAGAGATGTCTATTTCGTTTGTAGTAGTCAGTTATTGAAGATACAAGCTTCTATTTCGTTTGTAGTAGTCAGTTATTGAAGATACAAGCTTCTATTTCGTTTGTAGTAGTCAGTTATTGAAGATAGAGATGTCTATTTTGTTTGTAGTAGTCAGTTATTGAAGATAGAGATGTCTATTTTGTTTGTAGTAGTCAGTTATTGAAGATACAAGCTTCTATTTCGTTTGTAGTAGTCAGTTATTGAAGATAGAGATGTCTATTTCGTTTGTAGTAGTCAGTTATTGAAGATACAAGCTTCTATTTCGTTTGTAGTAGTCAGTTATTGAAGATACAAGCTTCTATTTCGTTTGTAGTAGTCAGTTATTGAAGATAGAGATGTCTATTTCGTTTGTAGTAGTAAGTTATTGAAGATACAAGCTTCTATTTCGTTTGTAGTTGTTAGTATTTTAATATACAAGTGTTTATTTCGATTGTAGTGGTGTGTAGTTGAACGTAGAGACTCAGAGAGGTCTCTTTCGTTTGGTATTTGAAGATAGAACCTTTCTTGTCGTTTGTAGTAATTTTTAGTTGAATAGACATTTTCAATATTTTCTATATGAAAAAAAAATTTAAAAAATTTTGGAAAACAAAATTTTTCTTTGTAACTTTTTTTTCCAATACAAACTAACAAAAATTTTTTCACTACAAACAACTACAAACGATCCTCTATAAATACAAATCGCTAAATTTAAATTTTATCAAAGTCGGGGGCTGCGATTTTTTTGAAGTTTCATAATTTTTTTTTTGAAATTACTACAAACGAAATTTTTTTTACTACATACAACTACAAACGAAAATGGATAAGAATCACAAAAAAAAGTCAAAATTTTCCAAAACCGGGTGTCATGTTCCTGGAGCCCTGATCTCTCTAGTATTGTGAGTAGTTGAAAGGTTGTGAACTCATTTCTAGCTGATCTCTCTAGTATTGTGAGTAGTTGAAAGGTTGTTAACTCATTTTTAGTACATGCCTCTAATTTTGTGAGTCGTTGAAAGATTGTTGACTCATTTTTAGCTGATCTTTCTAGTATTGTGAGTAGTTGAAACGTTGTTAACTCATTTTTAGCAGATCTCTCTAATTTTGTGAGTCGTTAAAAGATTGTTAACTCATTTCTAGCTGATCTCGTTACCAGCTCAGTCTGAAAACAAACGGGCAACAGACCGATTGTATCAGCTTAGAAAATACATTGTGCCGTCACATGCATATAACAGTAATAATATGCACTTTGGACTAAGCATTGATTGGATCTTGAGATCCAGGAACATGTTTTTTGCAGCTTCTTCTTTTTTTCTTCTTTTTAGTTATCTGAGACTTCTTTATCTGTTTGCCCATGTTGAGCAAAGGCCTCCTCTAACTGCTTCCACTCATCTCTTGCTCGCGCTGTTCTGGACCATGCTTGCGCTGCTATTGCTTCCATGTCACCCTCCCACCTCCTAAATTGTCAACCACGGTTCTTTTTCCTATTCCTTGGGTACCAATTCATAATACTTTTGCTCCATTTCTCTATTGAATATCATTAATAAAAATCGGCAAACAAAGCTATAAAACTAACTAACTACGCATATACTCTTTGCTTAATACCAGAAAATCAAACATTTTCAACGTTGTTACTATCAGTTACTTTACTTCTGAGTAATAGGTATTTATTATTTCTTGACATACATTTAGTATTCAAAATAAGTATTGGAATAGTTTTGTATACGACAGCATTATCTTGAAACCTTAAGAACGGTACAATTGGATTAGATGTGTTACTACTGATATTATTGAATATTAGATTTAGACGTATGTAATCGAGTTAAATATATAAAATTCTATTTGAAATGAAACTTTAAAATATGTCATATATAAAGTGACAATTTTATTTTTCTTCTGAATCAATTAATTCGGAATCTTTCAGACATCCACGGGTGAAAAGACAAATCAATATCAAACAAAATAATTTCTCTTCGGTTATTTTTTTGTAGTGACGACGATAGCCTCACCAAAAAAATAAATAATAATCACAATTTAATTCCTTTCATTAGGTAGGTGAAGTTAGGAGGTATCCTTAGTATTTTCTAAAAAGAACTATGCAATAGGGATCTGCCTGTATTATTGCTGGCTACGTGGTAATTTTCTCGCGATTTCGGAAAACGGGACAGTTATCTTTCTTTCGGGACAACGCGACTGACATCTGAATAACGGGACGTATGGTCACATTTATAAACAATGTTTTTTGTGCTAGTAACACTGTTTATGGCGTTTCATTGGGCAGTAGTTTCTATTGGTTCTAAGTAAGTATAAGTAACCCATATTTAGCTTAATGTAGAGTGACGAGGTCGGACAGTATGAGAGTTTGCGCGTGTTAAAAAGATTGTCTTTTGCGTGCTACCTATACTGTACATATAAATCAAATATTGTTGATACTTGTATTTTTAGACTTGAGTCTAAGCTTCCAACAAAATATATTCTCTCCATGACACTAATAAGCGTATTTCTTCACTCTCCAATTTAATCCAACTTAAATCCACGTCGTCCCTCGGTCATCCCCATTTCTATTCGTGGAAAATGCAAAGACATTGCTAGTTATTTTTACACCCTTCTGGATAGCCTTTTGGCCTTGTGTTGCTTAAACTGCCCAAACAAAAAATTCATCCAAGAGCGATTGCGAAACTCGCTCACTGAGAGTTAAATACAATTTGAATTAAGAGACAAACTTAACTTTACCGTCGGTACAGCGTTGTCCCTCCTCATACATCAACATAGCTCGCAGTCAGTTTACAAATGCAATAAAATATATTTTTGTTGTTCTATTCCAGATTCATTCTATTCTATTTTCATCCTATTCTATTTACGATTCAGATGAACTAAAGATTATTTAGATTAAGATGCTTCTAAAAAAATTCAATCTGTCTACTATAATATGTCCTTATAATCCAGATTTTCCAGTTGTTTTTAACGATACCTAAGTTTATGAAGACTCAAAGCTTCTCTCCTCTTAACGAGTTTGCTTAAATAGTCTATCTAATACGAGGGATGCGCAAAGCATCTTCTGCGCCGTCGTGCCAAATACTCATGAGCGCCGATATGTTTTTAAACCTGATTTTTAAGAAGACTAAAAAAAGTAATAGTCATCTTAGTCCGCTTACTATAATCTAATTGGGCCCCCTCCAGTAGTTTTTAGCGCCCTTATCATGAATATTTTAAGTCACAAATATATCATAAAATCTCGAAGATTTTATGATGATGAGGAGAAAGAGGAAGAAGTGGTATATTGAGAAACACTATAAAGGGTGACGATATTGAATGGTAAACGCAACGTAGATACTTTTTTTTTTTAAAGATTACTAGCAGTATGGATCACATACTACTAGTATTTCCTTTACTCCTCCAACTAAGCTAAATGCTTGTGTTAGGAGTGGGCCACGCCAGTAGTCCAATGTCCGAGATTTGAACCCACGACTTGTTGGTCGTGAATCCAACTGAGCTACTGACGCGAAACCTAAGCAGTGCCTTGGACTTGTATCCAAGGTATAAAGAGCTCTTTATACAGAAGTCCAACATTTGTCTCCACTGCTCAGGTGGACATATATAATTAGGTGATAGCAGAAAAAAACGGATATAGAGTCCTTAAAGCCATTGTTAAAGCAATTTTTGAGTTTCGTGCGACGCGCTTTTAGAACTAATTTTTTTTATAATTCGTACCATATTCTGTTTTCATTTTGGCGCTAAAAACTTCGCGGCGCTTTTTACACTGTGGCGCCGTCGTGCGCTGCACGATCTTGCACATATTATGTAAGGCGCGACGTTACAAAATCTAATTCCATAGCAATAAAACGTACAATCTCGCTCAGCTATAAAATATATACATTTAAACGGTAAATAACAAGATTGTCGTAAACTCCACTATTTCGAGCTGCATTTAAGACAATTTTATAGATTTTGAATATATACGCAAATAAAATATTTATTTCGATCTAAGTACGTAATGCGGGAATAAAATTGTATGCAAAAGTATTGTAGTATTTATTAAGTAAGAAATATTCATTGATCTACCATGCTTAATAAAATAAGAAAAGAGATAGGAAGAGGAAATTTCTTCGAAATACTTCATTAAAGAATAATAATAGTTATAAAGACCTCAAATATTGGAACCTTTATAAATTGGATTCGGAGCCAATCGAATTGCCTCCACTTTGCATCTTCTTTGCCTTTAATACAAAAAGTTTACATTTTTACCTTTACATAATAACCTTCCGTCTGTACGCTTAGAACTTTAGATCCTAAACTTTATAATTTAATACAAATTGAATAGTAACACTTCCTAAAACAAATAACATTACTGCACAATAACAAACAGCACAAACTGAAAAGATTACAATAATATACAATTTAGGGCTTTCTACTACCAGTAAACATCAACCTCCCCCACCCTAATATTCACTACTTCCTTAGCAAAACAGCAAATACACTTATTATTTAAATATTCAACAAAATATCTAAATTAATACTTTGAAGTCACACGAGCTCCAAGAATCATCCTTTTTATAATACAAAATCATCTCTCCATTTCACCCTCATTTTTCCACTATAATGACGACAGGTGGGGTAGGTTTGTGTTGCCGAGTTAATATATAAAACCTCCCTTAAAATAATTTAATAAAGCATTCAATCAGTAACCAACGCCTTTATTCCAAAACACAAGATAAATAAAAATAATAAAAAAATTTTTTCAAAAAAAAATATGGAAAATGAACTTTATTTCTTGTATGTGTAGGACTGCATTGTTGGTTTTTTTTGTAAAAAAAAATCCATTCATTCATTCATTCATTGTATTTGCCTGATAGGCCGACACAAACCCAGGTTGTATACTCGCGAGCTCGCGCCACAAATACTAAGTGGCGCATGCCGGGCTGGTCTCAGTCGCCCTCTGTACTATTACTCTATATTGCGTAGTCACATGCTATTTCAAAAGTGTCGGCGTTGGCTAATTTATTTTTAAAAAATATTATAAAATTATGGTTGAGTATACGCCATATTGTTGCGAATTAACATCAAAACAAATCGCATGCCTAGACCAAGCTTTAATTAGAACTTGCTAGAAAAAGTCAAAAAGATACGGCAAGATGTCGTTCGTCAGAAGTTTCGCGAGCCTTCGATGACTGACATGTGGAAAAAGGTAACTCTACATATATCCAGGGGTTGTTAAAATGCTCTTTTTTTTTAATTTTAAAATAAATTGGCGAGAATTTTCTATATAAAAACCCTAATAAGGGCTGTACGGATTAGAAAGAGTCTATTACTCGAGAGTGAAGAAGTGAGTTCGAGATATCGAAGTGCAGAGAAAGTGGTTCATAGTCGAAGTAGTCGATTATTGGGAAGTGTGTAAGACGAACAGCGGTGGAAATAGTGATTCGGGAGTAGTGCGCGTAATAAGTGTGGAACTGCGTGGATAACAAAGACTGTAAATATCGGAGGATAATGTTTTGTAAGGATTAGTTGGACTTTTATGAACATACTAATAAATCCATTACCAACAAAGCAAGCCAGCATCTGCTACATCACCTGTGCACTGGAAGCTAGAGCGGGTCACTAGTTCCTTATACAAATTGCAAACAAAATTCCAAATGATTTTATCAGGAAAAACTGCCTGAGAATTGTTAGGAGATGCCACGGAAATGTAGACGGTAATACGTAGACATAGATACACATTTTCTGTGACGTAGTCAGCAATGAATAATAAAGAGGTCACACGATATCTGAATCTACCAAAATGTCTGAATTATAGATGGATGATATTTGATGAGGTTTTTCTGGCAATAGGATTTATTGTAATATCCTTTGAACGTTTGAGATAAAATGTATGTCATATCTTTGATATGTAATTGCTAATGTTTAATGTTTTACCTATTTATTAGAGCCATGAGCTTGTAACCCAGATACAAGGTTACGAGCGAGCGAGAGATACTTTTAAATTATCAAAAAACTCTCCATTATAGATTAACATCTAATTAACCTAAAAATATAGTAAATGTCCTCAGGTTATAAGTTATCTTAAATACCTTTTGTTCCTATGGATTTGAGATATTCTAACAGATGATTTCATACAAATAACATTTTCTAAAGTAGCGTTTTTCTTGTTCATCTTATTATTACTTATTTTAACCATTAGATGTGAGCATTGAGCTTACGAGTATGTATATGCTGTTGATAAAGAAGGTAGAGTTTATAAGGTAATTGTTAATCCCGCATCGAACTGTTCTTGTACAAGACAGCCTTTGTTATTTATCTTTAATACAATCTGTATACACGTGAAGGGCTTTAAATAAATATGATATCCATTTCTTTAAGTATTATCAAAGTAGTAAATAGAGAAAATCGTTGTTGTACTAATGCTGAGAAAATGTTTTAAAAAGTTTAAAAAAAAAATTTACAAGACCGAAAGAAAAGAAACAAGCATATTGTTCCCTTGATGTGACTTTCTCTATTTCTCTAATCAAAAAATATGACTAAGGTATGAGTTAAAACAATGATGTCTGGATGTATGAATGTATGTTTGTTACTCTTTCACGCAAAAACTACTGGATGGATTTTGCTGAAACTTTACAATAATATAGCTTACACATCAGAATAACATATAAGCTATAATTTATAATGATATAGTGTGAATTATCCAAAATATAGCAGGTGAAACCGCGGGGGCGCAGTTAGCACTTTATAACCTAGATTAAGGGGTTAGGGGGTGAAAAGTTAACTTTTGAAATTATTTTTTTTTTTTAATTTTGGTGACTTCAAGTTAAAACTTTGTGTAATGATGCCATATTATTAATTATATAAAATAAAATGATTTAATAGCAAAAAAAATACTGAAAATTCTCATTTTTTCATGTCTCTGACAACCCCTAACTCCTTACTAGGCAACTTTTTATCCCGATAAAAGAAAATTTCTAGAGTAATAGACGGAGTTAGGGGGTATATGAGAGAGTTGTTAATGCCAGAATAACTCAACGGATTTAAATGAAATATTGCATACTGATATTTTGATATATAATCTGTTTGATAAAGTACGTGAGGAAGTTCTGTGTCTTTCTATTCACTCTGGACCCAGTTCAGAAGTATCCGCAATCTAAGGGGAGATACTAGTTCCTTGATTATAGTAGCAATTGGATATATATAAAGGTATTTTGGACATTCAACCATGGGGACAACCATTCGTAACAGATAAATCTCATTCGTTATCCATTAGTATGATTATTCAATAGGCGAATATAACGATGACATTACATTACTCGTCACGCCCCTAACGTGTCCCATTCTATTCTCGTCATTATAAGGGTCCGTTTGACCATTGGATCCCTTGTGAAATAACTCTGTCTGTTCACTGAATATAGACATTAATATCTATGTTATATGGTATGAACTATTTGTTATTGGAATTGGCAAAGGCAGCTGTTAAGATAAATTTTAAACTTAATAAGTGTCGACTTTTCTCATTACTCACGAGTTAAAGGCATATAAAAAATTCAACTTATTTTCTAAAGAATAGAGATAGCAAATCTAGAATATATAGATGACTGATTTTGTCCTGTATTATCTTGTATAAAAAAATTCTCGTGTCACAATGTTAGTTACCATACTCCTCCGAAACGGCTCTACCGATTTTTATGAAATTTTTTATGCATATTCATTAGCTCTGAGAATCGTCTACTGTTTATTTTTCATCCCCCTAAGTGACAAAGGTGGCCCACCCTAATGTATATGGTAAAACAACGTTTGCCGGGTCAGCTAGTCAATATATATTGAAAACAAAATCTTACGCCGCCTCTGTCTGTATGTTCGCGATTATTTCAAAAACAACTGAACGTATTTTAATGCGGTTTTCACTAATAGATAGATTAATTCATGAAGTAGGTTTAAGTCTATAATTTTTTAAGGTTTTACCATAGAAGTTAAAATGTCAATTGCAGTCGCACCGCCAGGAAGCTGCTGCCTAATTCCTTTTTGATATATGACAAAACAATGTATGATGGAATAAATGTAGGCATAATATACTACCTGTGCGAAGCCAGAGCGAATCGCTAGTAATAAAATATGGCTCACTTGTGAAAATCATCCGATTTACAAGTGGTTCTGATTTAAATACAATAACATTACGTGCGCGTATTTAAGTTCAGGGGATGTATATGACAAACAAAAAATAAAACAATCTTTTTTAATGTGTGTAGTATATCCTTTTAAAACCAAGGAAAGTTAAACACATACGACGAAGCCTCGTTACATGTTTTTATATCCCCATATTTTCCATGCTAGTCCTGTAAATGGAATGGGAGTACCCATAAACTTTATAGATATTACTGACAACCCAAACTTCCTGGTATTTTATTTTTCTTACACATGATACTTTTACTTTCGGTGAGCTTTTTAAGTGAGTAACCATATTGTTCTAAAACACAAAGAATTAGGAGATGCCAACCGAAGATAATAAATATTCATGATGTGACTAATAAAATTAAGATAACCAGAATGAGAATAAGCATAGAAGATGATCACAACAAATATAAAAATAAAGTGGAAATTAAAGGTCACACAAAGTAAGTTACGCTTGTTTTAGATTAGTGTTAGGTTGGCTTTGTGTTAGGTTAGCCTGCTGCGTCACCTGACTCTGGACATGCACAATGCGAGATGGAGGAACACGGTAGACTGTCGGCAGTCTAAACAAGCTCTTCCTGCTCTGTCAAAGAGCTTATCCCGTAAACTGCTCAGTCTAAATCGCATTGATCTCCGTTTAATGGTGGGAGTAATGTCGGGACATTGCCCACTTAATAGACATCTATTTACTATAGGCATGACAGACAGCCCCATTTGCAGGGGATGCCTACGTTGTCCTGGAATACGTGGGCGTCGCCACACAACGGGCACAAATCCTCAAGGACATGAGGTCGCTCCAAGAAGCCTGTGAAGCTCCCAGGAAACTTCTGCGCTTCTGGAAGGAGCTGGGCTGGCTAGTATAGCCAGTCATCCCTGCACGCACAATGGACCGAACTTGAGTCTAAGTGCGGAAACAGGAGCCCACATACAATACAATAGGTTAGCCTAACCTTAAGCTTAGATGGGGAGCCTAGGCTGTAGATGTGAGTGTTCACATATGTTGCAGGGCAGCCTTTAAACCTACACCTAGGTCAAAAATCCAAGGTACTGCTCAAGTTAACGTCGTAATTGTAAAAGATCATAATGTATGATTATTTATCGATTCAGTAGCAGTATCTACGTTGCGTTTACCCCTCATTCTCCGACTGTTGAATAGAAATAAGAAATACTCAAGTTATTTACAGTAACGTATAATTGTTCATCTTATACTAATATATAAAGCTGAAGAGTTTGTTTGTTTATTTGATTGTTTCCTTGAACGCGCTAATCTCAGGAACTACTAGTCAGATTTCAAAAATTGTTTCAGTGTTAGATAGCCCATTTATCGAAAAAGGCTATATGTTATATATCATCATGCTACGACCAATAGGAGCAGAGCTTCAAGCGAACAAAGTCACGCGGGTCGACTATTATATATAAAAATTATATGAAAAACAAAAATGGTATGCAATTTGTATAAATATTAGTATGAAAGCTTTTGAGCATGGATCCGAAAAAAAAATTTTTATCTGAATCAACTTTATATATTTGTATGGGCAAACTGCATCTAAGTTTTCTGTTCCACTTTCTAACTCACAGTTCTCGAAATAACTTGAAATATTGATTTATCTGTGTCTATACTTATGAATAAGAAATATCTGCTTGATAGTTTAAAATAAAGTTCAGACTAATGTCCGTAACTGAAACAATGATATTAAATTAAGGGTATGCCCGTCTGAACATATAATATATTTATACTTAAAAATAGTAAAGAAATCTTAAATGGACGAACAACGTAAAATTAGTTGAACTTCGCGTACGGTTACACCTCATCAATGGCCGTCGTCTCTATGAAAATTATCGCATTAATAAAAATACCATAATCTTAATATAGTCGATAATTCTTTTGTACCTTATATTGTAATTTTTTTTATTTACTACCACCGAGGCGTTGTCTTTGATTACTATTTTAGGACTTATTTACTTGAGACACTTTTTTCGACCCTTACGGCCAAAATTAATAATCAATCTTTATCCGTAACCTTGGATTTAAGTTTGAAAGTAAAATCTATTTTGGATTTATTATTAAAAGATTTTGGATCACAAAAAATGGAGATTATAATCTAATGATTTTGGATAGTAAATATAAGCTGAGCCTATTTCGACAAAATTTTAGAAACTGTAATATTGTAATAAGGTGCAGTGGAAGCTTGAAATTTTCTGGCACAGTATGGCTGTATCTTTAATTACTTTAACTTGGCAAGTCCAAAGTTTACATCCCCTTCATGAAGGGGAGAGCACGCTTAAGGTCCTCGCTAAAGTACTACAGAACTCTGCTTATAAGTACATAACGAGTACACTGTTTTCTTAGTTAACCTATAATAGTTAAAATTTATTTACATACTTTGCATATTAATAGGGAAGATGCTGGATTAATGTTTTTCCAAAAAAATGCTGAATAACCTCTAAATTTTTCAGTCAAGACTTTTAATAAATTTTATTATTATTTCAGTGTAATTTTTATAGTCAGTCAGCAACTCTACATAGAGTTAGCAACGCCGTAGACAGGTAATTTTACACGTAGTATTATTATTATTTTTTATAATATTAATAAAGTTCACGATTGTAGTGTTACAAAATCCCCCTTTTTGTTTAAATATTGGCCAAAACAAAAAATATACATACTTTATAAGAAGTTACACCTATCCACAAAAGCCATTATGGTTTCTGCGTGGATAGTGAGTTCCTTAAGAATACTTATGGTGACATATTAATGTTATTTACTATATCAGTATATAACATTTGTAAGCTCAAGGAGCATTCCTGAAATACTCCTTGAGCCTACATATGCATTTAGGATCGTTAAGGTATATATATTGAATTTCCGAAGGTAGGGTGTTAAGTATATTGGGTAATATATAATTACAAGTTCTAGTCCCGTATTTATTTTGGTATGTGGGTAATATAAATTTTTGTTTATTATTTACTTATCGTAGTCGTGGATCTCTTAAGTATGTATTTAATAATTTTATATTTCCAATCTCATCTTTCAGAATAGAAAGCTTTATTTTATTTTGAATAGGTGACACCCCACAATACCGAAACAAATAGGTGTCTTCTAATATCCGGAATCTGAACAAGCAGGTTATCTAACATAGAAGTTCTAAGAAACAAGTTCTACGTCTTATATAAGCTCTACACTAGTGCAGAAAAATCTGAGCCGTCTCAAACATCAAACAAAGCAATATTACACAACAAAGTAGTAAAGATTGGAAAACAACTCCCTTGTAGATAAACCCGACACCAGAGCTTGTCATCTGTCGATATTGTAACTAGATTCTTCTTAATGGCTCCTCGGTTCACCCGATGCGACATAATTATGAATTGTTACACTGCATTGTTTAAAATAGGGCAATATAAATGCAAACAGATGCTATAGATACTGAATCCAAAGCGCGAAGAAAGCTTAAATCTAATGATAATCTGAATCAGAAGAAACATAAAATATTTTCCTTCAGATCCTGGATCATTCACTTGCTATAATGTTCATAAATGTTTGAAGGGTCTCCTCCTCAGAGTGAGGAGGAGCACTGAGTCTCAGCACTGGGTCATTGACGAGTTATGATGATGATGATGATCTAGTTTAAATTAATTCTTGCTATGTATATCCTAGACTCACTATATGCTAGGTCTAGTGCGAGCGAAACAACGACCAATATACCATGAAAGAGAATTTAGCTTATACTATTATGCTAGTCAAACTTCTTAATGAAGGTGAAAAGTAGAAAATAAAACTAAACCAAACTCTCACTCCAAATCTATATTAACTGTTGCCTTCACTATTAAAGATATCAAACAGACCTGCGAGATTATTGTTGCAAAATCCTACTCGAGCAGGTGATCAAATGTAAGTAAATAGAAATGTATATTGGAGGATATACTAAATATACTTATTTGAAATATGGATTGGAAACTTTAAAAAAACCTGTAATTAGTACTTAGTCCGTTAGGAGAGCTACCAGTTTAAAATCTAACAAAGACGTTTACGGTATCTTCTCTAAGCGATTAGATATTAATTTAAGATACAAAATACTCGCACTTCTTTAATAAAAAATATATTATTAAATAAAATGGTAATATGCACATTAAATTTTAAAGCTATTTCAGAGGTAAAGCTCTGAATAGAATGTGATAAATGAAACCTCCACATCCACATCGTTACCAACAAGCTCTAACGATTTCACGTGAGGTATGCACAATATATTTCATTCTGTAGCTTAGCTTCAATATGAAGCTATTTTTCTTTGAATATTTAAAATATAGTATCAAATAAAGTAACTGATTTTAAATCGGTTTTTGCCAATAGACAGTGTTACAAGAGGAGGGTTTATTTTATAGTAGAAAACCATATATAATTGCTAGTTTTTAAATAATTATGTATATGTCAGAACAGAGAGACGATTTAAATTAATGAAGTGATCGAACCTTACGAAGAAGGCCGTATATGAATGAATGAATTAATCGAATATCACGATTCCGTAGTTTTTGGACAGGAACCCAGGCAGTGCCTTGGACTTGGTCTCACTATTTCTCTTAGGTTAGGTTAACATAAGGCTAACCTAACCTAACATAAACCTAACCTAAGGCTGACCTAACCTAAACCTAACCTAAGGTTGTGTTAACACATCAAAATACAATGTAAGGACTAACAACATGTCCCCTTTATTACTATCCTACCCTAACTATAGGCCGGCACGGCCTTCATTACTATCCTATCCCAACTATACCCCGACATATATTTTTGATTGTCTATAAATAATAATTCGAGTTTAAATAATAATTCTTTCTATTTTCTCACAATTATCGGTCTTTCATTGACGAAAATCATATCGAAATCTGATTAGTAACTTAGACTACGTATCCATCAGAGATGAGCTTCATTTACCTAGCCTCGCTCAGTGTCAAAAATTTATAATGAAAAAACTCTTCAAGCCTGCTCCTGGGTCTCAAGCTCCATCTAAAACGCATGTTATTATCATATTTCGAGTGTTAATGTGTAGAATAGATCTCATATTCTTAGCAAACAATAGAAATACTCTCTAATAAGTACTCAACTATTTAGTTTATAAAACACTAGAAATACTACTATATTAAAAACTACTATCTTCTCTAAATAATCTCTATCAGTTTTTAAATTTGTTTGCTTTTTATTTTGAAAGACAAAATATTACATTTCAAACCAGGTAGATTCAAAACAAAGCTGTCAGGTATCAGCCTCGTGTCAGAGCCCGCTGAGGATTGTATTGAAATGGGATTTTGATAAATAACAGAGTTTGAACTACTTTTTCAAATACGAAATATGCAATTTTTTAATATTTAGTTACATTCTTATGTCACACTAGTCGTGTAATACTTAGATTTATCAAAAAACATTTGATGTTCAATATATTGTTGCTAAATAAAAATAATCAGGCGCTTACAACAGTAAACATCTTATATTATTATCCCACAGGAGCTCTGAATTTTTCCGGGATAAAAATTATATCATGTGTTAATCCAAGTATTAAAGTATCTCTATGCCATATTTGATTGAAATCCGTTCAGCCGTTTTTACGTGATTGAGTAACAAACATCTAACAACAACATTCGCACTTTTACCGAGGCTAAGTAAATGCAGTGATTCTATTGGTACTTAACAAACACATTCTTCGCTCATCTCTAGTAGAAACGCAGCCTGACCATACAGTAAAACAAGAAGAATAAATCAGTAAAACAAGAAGAATAAATCAGTAAAACAAGAAGCATAGGATTTTGCAAAAGGGACAAGTAGGGAAGCTAAATGTTATAGTTTAAATAGGAATTGCGTTATTTATGAAGATTGATGTGAAAACCCATCGGCGATGTTTGTCTCCTTACTAATTAGTTAGGCGTTCGCCTATAGACACTCATTTATAAACGATTAGCGACGTTAAGCACACCAAGGTGCGGTCACTTAGTAGAATAGACGTCTTGTGGTGCGGGAGCCAGTGACAGATTTTCATGACCATGTCCCTCCCAAGCGAAAATTCGTGACATGCATAAGGGGTTAATATTATGATTACTCGTGACCGTCAGCTGCGATTCCGTGGGTGAGTCTGGCACTGGCAGCCTCCCAAACATGTAGAACATATTTTTTTTCAGGCATAAGTGAATCAACGGAGTCGAAGTCCAACTCACGAAACTCCTGTTTGTATTGTAGCCAGCTGACGTATATTCCACCACGTTATGGTCAGCTGACTTAATCTCTCGTTCAAGATACTAGGTAAACTATAATCCGACAAATTTTCAAATGGGAAGAAATGACTGAAAAAAAAAATTTTTTTCTACGTGTTTGGAGGCTGCCACTTCTCGCCCCACCCACGAAATCGCAGCTGACGGTCACGAGTAATCATAATATATATTCCTTATGCAGTATACGAATTTTCACTCGAGAGGAAATGTTTGACCGAATTTGAATCTGGCTCCCATACCCTTACGTATTATTTCCATTGAGAACTTTTTTTGTCCCCCCTCATTATTTTTGATATCCTTGTTTACTCTATTAAATAATAATAATAACTTACTTAGTGAGTAAAGGGGTTTAAGGCAAAACGAATCAAAATATTTACAGTCAGTAATTTCACAATTTACTTATTCTCACTCTCACCTCCAGAAAGTGGGGTTACAATCAGCCAAGGCCTTCAGTGCATTTACAAATATAAAATGAGTATTCGATAATCGAGATATTGATCAAATTATTCTAATGAAACCTAACATGAGTCTCTACGTCACAAAAGAAATACTATCAGCCTGCAAACATCTTCCTCATAGGGACGTTGTCTTGACCTTAGCCTTCTAAAGGTCACTATCCAAAGCTGCGTTGATTCACACAACCAGTTTAGATTTAAAGCATTTTAGAGAATAAAAAAAAAGATTTTAAATAGTCTAGTTTTTTCCGCCTGGAAAGCTTTACTTTACCAAAATTTTGCATTTATTGATTTAACAACCAATGTACGTATCACAATACTATATTACACAATTGCCTTCAAAACATTGTTTGGCCAACAAAACGTTGAAATCTGTCTGTAAACTTTGAAAACCAGGTGCTAAACTAAACCCAGTGCTCCATTTATAAGGTGTGAGTGAAGTTTCTTTCAAAGTTTTCCAACAGCTTTGGATAGTCGCTGTGGATTTAGTGACCTTATTAAGTTTATCTTGTCTATTCCTTTTAGGCCCGTCATTTAGTAGATAAACCAGGAATCTTCCAATCAATCCTTTATAATGGAATACCAGCATGACGAGCACGACAGCATCCTTATGACAACTGTCTGAAGTCTATCGTATCAGAAGTTATATACCTTTAGCAATTAAAATAAAGGGTGTTGCTAACTATTCAATTTTTGTTAATGCAAGCAACTCTGTTGATTAATAAGGCGACAGTTTGACGAGTATTTGGTTTTCTCCTATTCAGTGCTTACGCATAGTGAAAAGTCTTTGTAAACTTTTGTCACAAGACCTAGGCACTGTATTGCTGTACAATAAATAAGTATGACCCTCTTAAATATTATCACTTAAAACGCAAAACCGAGTAACCAATATTAAAAAATTACTCCAACCACACACACTTAATGGTTACCAGGCGAGCTCCGTTTAACTGGTTCAAGTCTATCGGAACAGAGATTATATACAGTCTTGGAATAAAATAAAAAGTATTATTCGCGAATATAAAGTATAACTTTATAAATTCTTAAAATTAATCTATTTTTCCAACCTAATTTAAAATAGACGGTACTCCGAAATAATAAAAAAATAGTGTCACAGAACAAACAACGTCGGTATTTTGTAATATTTTCCCAACACAGTTTAGACAGGAAGCCGATTTGAGAACGTAATCCAATTCGATATATCGCTTGAAGTGTGTGCAATCCAACCTGAAACGTTATAGCTAACTGACAGACGCTTGTTCTGATATTACCTGGAGTAGATATTGTACTGACAAGTTAGAAAAATTGGATATCCAAGGATTTATAGACAAAATGACTTTAAACTTTATATATCTGATAAATGTTTATGATTCTTTCTACTTATGATTTGTCGTAGAGAAATTATAAAATTGATTATTTTCAAATCGATCAGTGTCAGTCGATCCCTTAATATTGGATGCACCCAATACTGCCTTTTCCTTCTTTTCTTTATATTCTGGAGCAATCACAGACACGCTGGTTCCTCTTCGACTTCCATCTTAATACTGATCGCATCACTAACTAATCGCCGTGTCTGAACTAGCCCTAATAGTGACTTCTGCGCATTCAAGGTCAAACCTATACTTACGACCCGGTAGCTATAATAAGTTTTATACTCAGTTAGTGTCGTGAAGTCTAAATAAATAAATAACCTATATAAATAAAAATAAGCCACATAAAGTACGCACATAACTTCAGGACAAGGTTTGTATAAAAGAAAAAGTGAGGGAGACAGAAGACAGTGATTGAGACGGTGGTGTCCACTGCAAATCAGTGACATACTACACATTATAGAATAGAAATTCAGCGTTAATAATTTCTAGTCGCAGGTGGCAGAATATTAGTAAATAAACGAGCGTGTGTGGGAGCGAATAAGTGAGCAATACTTATTTAATAAATGAAAGATTACATTCATAAATAACGAATTTAGCCAATTTAACATCGTTAATACCACTCTCACGTCAACTCAAATCATCTACTAACATTAATTCAGCTTCTATTCATGATATTGTAAAGACTTGTAAAACTATTGTTAATACAGACAAGAAAATTTATATATTTTAAAATGTTTTCTTGTACTATGGAAGAAAGAATACCGCTTATAAGAATACAGGTACGTTTATAATAATCGCAGTCGATTACTATGATATTATATATAACTAGTTAGAAAATTTAACTATAACTATTTTACTATTAGTATTGCAATCGGCTTTATTTATGTTTTAATCAAATCTAGCATATTCTCCTGAAGTGTAGAATTTTTAAACTCTATATATTTTAAAGTGATAAGTTGACGTTAATAATTCAAGGTTATTTCATTGATATTCAATAGTACCTTTGGTGCTAATAATCCAGATTCTAACAGTACTATTAGTACTAATAATCCAAATAATTATTACCAGACAGTAAGAGAAAAGAATCGCCTTAAAGCAAATTCTACAACATGGTCAATACTTTCAAATTTAATTATATTGTTACAGGCTGAAGAAGGAACCACTCGTACAACAGATGGAGAAGACAATGATGGAAGTGAAGTCAATGCTGGATCGTCAAGAGCTCTCTCAGCAGCAACGTCAAGGGAAGATGATGACGATTCCAGCAACAACGCCAGTAATGAAAGCAAAAGTCCGGGACAAAGGTAAGACAATCGAATATTATACACTGATAAAGACATTAATGAAACATAATAAAACCTTCATAATATTGTATTTATGCATAATTAGAATATAGTTATCTAAGGTTATGAAGACAAATCGATTGATGCACTAGCATAAGCACAATTATGCAAATACTACTTTTAACTTATAAGACGTTGTCATGCTAGATAAATTAAATAATAGTCTAATTATTTGGAAGTTTTTTCTGGAAAGCTTACCCGGAATTTTGAAATTGTAGATTTTAAGGCAATCTTTCTGGACTTTAACTTTACCACTTAGTAATTTGTTTGTTGCTCTCGTCGCCATGCAGGAGAAGTGGGCTTTTAAAACTGTTTTTTGATAATAACTTACCTATTTACTAATATTACAAATGAATGTAGCGAAAACTTTTCATCGATCATTTCGTCGAAATTCACGAGAACAAAAAATATATGATGAGGTAAGGTGACAAAGTTGAAATTCGGAAAGAGCGTAAAACTTTCCAGATATCCTTTTTTGGCAGCACTAAATAATTGGACTATAAATAAAAAAGTGTATGACCCTGTATAGCAAATAGTTATTTAAGTTAGCACTGTACTCTATTAATGAAACGAACTATTAAGATACTTAATTTTAGAGGTAACATTGTAAATATCAATAATGTGAATTTTATAAATTAAAATCACTAATAGTTTTTCATTCATATAACTGAATAATGGATTTTGTAAATGTAATTCAAATTATACCCTTTCTCATCTAGTTGGGTGGTTTCGATTAATCCTAGTCTTAGTCCTTAAGCCCCTAAAACATTTTACTTAAATTGTTCCCCCTTACCAAAGGCTAGCACATTAGTAACATAGGCTATAGGAAGCAATAAGCATTTATAATGGCCGGAAGCTATCTTTACGTCTCAGTAAATCTAGTGGGGATATTTGTGCATATTAAGCGTACCACGACATCTAGTATTGTGACATATAGAAGGTGCGCGGGAGCAGAACCGTCGTGTAAGAACCAATCACGTGAGGCGCGCCTCATTCGCCTCGCCATTAAAAATTCTGTAATAGCGACGTCTGCGCATTCAATGATAGAAATATCTTTAAATGCCTTCGACTTTAAAATGGCTTTTGTCCTGTTTCAGTCAAAATCAAAATTTAAATATATATTCAGTTACCCAAAATTAGAACTTAAAGATTTTTTCTAGAAGGGTTATAAAGTAAGAAAGAATAAGATATTAATTATAGACATAAATAAGTAGACAACTGAATAAACATCAAAGTTCCTACAAAGCACTATTAAGAAAAGTCTTAGCGCCATGTTATAAATGGATAACTCTTAAGCTCGTGAGCACGGAATTCTTGGATTTGTCTAGCTCAAGGACCGGATGACAAAATGCAGCTTTTGCTGAACGTTAAAGGCTGCTTGACCAGTGATATATTATCTGCCTTTTATAACTTCCGACACGAATGTTGTGCTATTGTTGAGTTCTTTATTGAGATGTAAAGGATTGAGGATTTTTTTAAATTACGTCCGATTTGAACCGAAGTCTAAATTAAACATGCCTGTTACGGCGTGCTCACTATTTTAACATTGACACAAATATCGCTATAAAAATCAGTACTAACTAGTTAAATATTTTCTCAGTATGCCTAATCTAACCTAAACAGAGAGGTCTGTACTAAAGATTTTTTATTAAGCCGAATACAGAATGTTGGGATAAATACTTAACCAAAGCGCCCGTATATAAAATAAATAAATTGGAATTCGTAAAATTATAAAATTATGTACTGAATACCAAAAACCTATCGAGTAATATTAGATTTAAATCTAATAAAACATATAGAGAGTTAGACCAGCCGTGGTTCCAGATTCATTGTGTAAAGCCATTTATATTTAAAAAAGTAGCCGAATATGTCAAAATATAGGCGATTGTTCGTGGCATCTCTTTCAGTACATACAAATGATTGTTATGCAAAATAATAAACTATTATTTAGACTTATTTGTCGGAAACTAAAAAAAGGATATACAATAATTTATAAGCATCGTATGTACACAATGGATGGCCTATCATGAAACCTTTACGTGCGCAATACGGTCATAACTAATCGTTACGATCTGTTACTATTATGACAGGAAACCAAGCAGTGCCTTGGACTTGTGACCAAGTTGTAGGCTTAAAGACGTCTTTTAATAGAATTACAACACTCGCATCCACTGCTTAGTTTCACTGTCTAAACTTAAGATTAGACTAACACAAACCTAACCTAACACAAGATCAACCTAACCTAACACAATAAATAAGACGTAAGAACTCACATGATCCTTAATCGGAAACATCCGACTTTGAGGAGATCCGATCACTGCGGAGCTCGAGTAAGAATACCTAAGTCCGCATTCGCTCGCCATTTTATAGCACTTATTATTGAAACGCACCTGTTCGAGCCACCTGACGCGCAGGTGGCTCGAACAGGTGAGACGCACGCACAAGGGGCACGTGCAGGTGGCACGTGCACTACTCCTGATATATTCATACTCGTTTTAATCAATATAAATAAAAATGAACGCCGAACTCTATGTACATTGTACCTGCGCCTATAACTTCAGAAAAGCTGCACCAAATTAGCTAATTCTTTTTTTTTGTTGTGTTCATTATTGCTAGGACAAGGTTTTTTTTACAATAGAAAAATTAAGTGAGTTAGTAAGACAGAAAACAATTGATAAGATGGTAGTGAGCACTGCAAATTACGTGACATACTACGGTTTATACTAAAAAAATTCAACGGAACTAAGGTAATGAGTGTGTGAGTGGGTATTTTAGGAAGTAAGTGAATGATTTTAATATACCAGCGTAGCGAGAGCCAGTCGGCTATTTATTGCTGGAATATTTAAGATGTTTTCATAGCGAAGATAATATTTGAATTAGCATTATATTACTTCTTTACTAGTATAATGTTTCTCAATTATTTTAGTAATCCATCAACTTTATCACTTTCTTCCATAAGACTATATAGGAACGCGATTTAAATAAACATTGTGAGATATTAAAAACGTTTTATGAGATAGACGAATTGAAGCTTTCAGAAGTGTTGGGAATGAAAAATTTATAGAGATAGGTATTATTCAAACACAGTGGATTGTTTGCAAAACCGATTCTCGTTAAGTTTCCCCACTCAGTTACGTGATTTGTAAAGCTCTCGCAAACGTCAAGATTAAGTTAATTGGGAAATTCGGAATGGATCTACGATATATATTATAAAATCTGATTCTAATCATTACAACCGTTAATAAGATATAACTACTACACAGTCAAAACCAAACGACTAGCACCAATGTTAATGGAATGAACTGATAGGTTATCAGTGGTGGTAACCAAATAAATACACTACCATGACAGAAATTATTTTTGCATCGCGAGTAATCTAGCTGTTGACCTGTATCTAAATTATAACCCTCGGGAGTTATAAAAGTACTTAATAGTAACCCTAAACTTATCATTATATATTTTTTTCCACGTTTACACGATAACAACGACACTACACTTAGACCATCGAATACTTTACAGTGATCTACTTTATAATTAACGACAGCAACCAGTGGATAAGAGAGTGAAGTATTGCCTTTCGTATTTATATCCATTGAAAGACAATATGGCGGCAACAGTAGCGATAACACTTGAAAAATATCTAGAAGGGGTTGATTGATACTTTCATTCTGATTTACATAGTGATCTTTACTTTCCTCCATTATCTATCTAATGAATAGAAAATTCGATTTAAAAAAATCAAAAAGGTTACCTTCATTATAATCTGCGGAATTCTGAACAAACCCACTCGTACGGCACAACCCAGGAGAGCACACCTTTCACAGTAAAGTAAGACGCGCGAATCCAAACCAGGATACACCACACAAGTAGATCGCTCGAAATCGACGTACGTTTCGCTCCGAACCGAAGCATCTTCAGGAGTAGTTGACTCTACAAACGTCACTTACAAAAAAGAAACCATTATTTTTTTTTGAAACATTCACACGTGAGGGGACGGGTTAGAATACATTTCCCTTTTGCCACTGGGAGAAAATCTCATAAGATGCGAATTCCCATTGGTGAACTCTGGGTTCTTGTTCAAGGTCCACTGAAACCGTAGCATTCTACTCGTTCCACTTCCTCACTGTATCTTCTAGGTGGCAACGCGTCGGCAAAACATGAGGGTATCTCTTGTATGTGCGATGTTCATGGGCGACGGTGGCCACTTACCATCAGGTGGACCGTCATTCGTTTGTCCCTTAACTGCCATAAAAAGTAAACATTCGTCTATAGTAAGCAGCTGCTGACTAGGTCTGAGAAAAAATAGTGAACCATCCATGACGTAGGCAGGTAGCACGCTAAATCCTTGTCAATTTAACTACGTGTCAAACAATGTGGCCACCCTCAACGTAAATTAAGTCATTAAAGCAATAATTAATTTTGAAGATAAACGTAAGCTAAAACTCCAATAAGAGCTCATTTAAATAATAGATAGCAATAATCTCTTATTATTTTAGACCATTACAGAAACCGTTTCCTTTATTGTCGTTTAACATTAAGACAGACTATAAAGATTGCATCTATTATATAAATTAACTAGTCGAACCTCCCCGGGTTTGCACGTGTACATAGATTTAACAAATAGCAGTCAATAAATTTAAATTTTATTTAAATATTTATAAGGTTTTAGTCTTCGTATATTATTTGCCTTATTAAATAATATCTCAAAAAATATTGATGTTAGCAATTTGGTGCTCTTAAACTTTTTTATAGGAAATTAAATTTCCTACAAGTTTGTGATTTATATTTTTTCTGTAGCTCTTGTCATTTACGAAAAATGGCAAAAAAAAAGAAAATTTCATGAAAAATTTGGGTTTAGAGACCCTTACTACCCCGGCAGTTTGAATTACGATCACGCCACTATGGATATTTTATCTGGGCTCGCCCCCCCAAACACAGGCGCAAAACCGGCGACTTTACTGAGTTATGTGTGTGAAAGAAATATCGTGAGGATATCTGCACTCCTGAGAGTTCCCTAAAGTTCTCAAAGGTGTGTGAAGTCTGCCAACTCGTACTAGGCCAGCGACTATGTTGGACTATGGCCTAACATCTTCCTCATTCTGAGAAGGAAACCCGGCTCAGCTTGTAGTGAAAACTAACCATATTTTTAAAAAAGACGGCTGTATATTGAATATAATATAAGTGTTGTACCTATAATAAGTATATTCTGTTGGTTTCATGACCTACATAAGAATACATCAATAGAGAAACATTCCTAAGGTTTCGCGTATCGAACTAATTGACATGTTACTTAGGACATTTTAAAGTTCAATTAAATAACTTCTATGTTCAAGCAAAATATAAACTCTTAGGGTCTCTTTCAAGTTAGCAAAAAAAAACTTGCGTCTGTTACAATATCTGTTGAATAACTATCCGGTACTTTACTTAGACATTGTGAATATACTATGAATAACATACAAAAACTTGTTTATGATTAAAGTATTTTATAATACCTGGACGCCATCTTCCCACAAACCTTTACTTGATCGATCGCAAAACACTAAATTATTAGTACTATTAGTACTCACTACTTTAATATGAACTGAGCGACACTACTTAACAGAATGGCTCGAAAGTTATATATTATCTACACGTGGATATACTCGAAATAAGATAAAATTAACTACACTACTATATTATAATTATTAATTATATTATTCAAAATAAGAGGCAAAAGAAACTAACAAATTATTCTTGTAGCACATAATCTGTCAAATTCAATTTTGGCGGGAAGCGCACAGATAACGAATGGGTTTGCGACTTTACGGGTGGGTTCAATTTAACTACTAATACACTTTTTACAGTGTCAGTTGTAAATATTTATTGTCTAACAATACTGCTTTAGAATTTATTCTCCCAAGTGATTTTAACTAAAAATGAGGAAAAAAATATTTTTTATATTCGGGTGTTATAATATTCTTCCTACCCATAAACATATGCTTTATGTTTTTCTATTAAATTCAAAATAGTTTTACGTGAAAAGGAAAATATATCGCTTGAATAAATTACTGTTTATAAATAGTGCGTTTTTAGTGTCTAAAGCGTAAAAACGGAACGCTATTACTAATACTCCGCTGTTCGTTCGTCTGTATGTCACCAGACTGTATCTCAAGCTAGAAAGTTGCAATTTTTACAAATGATGTATTTCTATTGTCCCTATAACAACAATTACTAAAAACAGAATAAAATAAATATTTAAGGGGGGCTGCCAGACAACAAACGTGGTTTTTTTGTTTGAGCTAAGTTCAAAGTTTAATGTAAATCAAAGAAATGGTTTCTAATAAGTCGATTATTTAAACTTAATATAATAAGACATAGTATTATGCATCGTCATACTACACTCTATATTTCCAGTTGAACGCCTCGACACTGATCGGCTTACTTCTATAATCCACAAAGATGTAATATCCATATTCCATATCGGTAGTCCGACAAAGATGGCGTCCAATCTCTTATATATAAATTTTAAGGTCAAAACTTATATTTTCAAGTTTTGATATAATATAGTTATGGGATAACGGAAACCAGAAACCCAAATGCTTAAACAAATGGGAGCCCCCCTAAAGTATTTATTTTATTCTGTTTTTAGTATTTGTTGTTATAGGGGCAATAGAAATACATCATTTGTAAAAATTTTAACTGTCTAGCTATCATGGTTCATGAGATTCAGTGTGATGACAGACAGACGGATGGACGGATAGCGGAGTCTTAGTAATAAGGTCCCATTTTTACCCTTTGGGTATGGAACCCTAAAAAAGGATAATTGGATGTTCATGCTATATTTTTGGTACTTTTAATGTAAAACTTAGAACTGTTTTAGAATGCGTAACATAGATGGCGTCGCCGTCTTTTGAATCCTGGAATTTGTTTGTTTGTTCGTTTCATATAGGCTGTATTAATTGAGCGGTTTCATTTGGCAATTGCGAGTAGACCAGCACGCTCTTGTGTAAGTGCTAAAAGACTTGAGTTGCAAACAATAAAACCATATTTTATGAGAAATCATTTACTGTTGTTGCTACAAAATTATGAAATTCTCTCCCGAATGATATTTTGTCCGATAACCCTTCGCTTAATACTTTTAAACTCAGACTGAAAAAGCATTATTTATCTCAAACTTATACTCGTTAATTTTATTTTATGAATTGTTTATGTATCATTTGTGTATTATATTGGTATATAATATTAGTAATAGTTGTAGTTTATGTACTGTATTATGTAAATATTATATTTATATATTAATTTCTACTATATTGTACCTATTTCCGCGTGTTTAACTATACAAAACTATCTCACCATCAAGGGTTGATGGAAGAGATCTATTAGAGATAATATTTTTGTAAATTAATAAATAAAATAAATAGGGTAATTTTTTAGGGTATAGTAGATATGATTCTTAGCATACATTAGTTTAGTAAGATATGGGGTGTTACCATAATCATGGCCTACTTCTATGTGTTAGCAGCTCAGCAAGGGTTGAGCTCTAGTTACAAATACAATACATGTACTTGCTCTCTAAGCACAATATCCGTATTTAAATTGCCCTAAATCAAAGAGAAATAGGGTAGTTTCGTATGCTAATCCTCAGAACGGTCGGAATTAGATACCAACTGGAATTACGTAAAATTCAATAAGCAAATTGTATGGTTTTGCAGACTTACCACGGCTCACGGGTATTACATCTATGTATTAGAAAAGTATACATGAACTATGCTTATGACTCAATTGTCCAAGCAGAGCCTCTTTTATAGACTACCCTCTTAACCTCAATTAATTAATTTGATTGATTCTATGACTCTTTCTGTTTACATGTTTCTACGAGTTAGATAGTTCTATACCTTAGAGACTACGCTTTTTTCTGGGATAAAAAGTATCCTATATACTAAGTTATAAAGTTTTTAGTGATTTATATGTAATTACTTTAACATTTATAATATTAATACAGGCTCTCGTAATATTCTTTATTAGATTCTATGTGAATCAGTTCAAGGTCCAGATCACCAATAAATTGATTAAGCTGAAAGACTTCTAGTTCATTCGGTAAAGGTTATCGATTTGGTTTATTATAGGAATAAGGACGCCTCCAGACCTTGTATATTTATAGACTAGTCGATCCACGTTACTTCGCGTACTATCCCACAGGAACGGTGCTTTTTAGGAGATAAAAAGTAATCATGTGTTAATCCATCTTCTCATTCAAATCGGTTTAGTCGTTTTAACATGATTTATTATATGTATAGATATAGATAGAAGAGGCTTTCTAAATTATTCTTTTCGGAGGAAACTGTGATATTTGTCCAGACTTGACATAAATAATTGGCATTTCGATATGGCCTCCAGAGACTGAAACAATTCTTTAAATATGGCGCCACGTAGAAATAACATGAAAACTGAATTTGCTAATATTTCAGTTATTTTTAAATCCTACTAATCAGTTATATTATAAACGTGAAAGTTTGTAAGAATGTATGTTTGTTAGTCTTTCACGCAAAAACTACTGAATGGAAACTTTACAATAATATAGCTTACACATCTGAATAACATATAGGCTATAATTTATAATGATATAGTATGAATTATCCAAAATATAGCGGGTGAAACCGCGGGGTGCAGCTAGTAGCTTTAATATTATAAATGTGATAGTTCGTATGTTTGTTAGTCACACACACGAACTTCAATGAAATTTGGCATATACTTAGAATCTTTATAACCTGGAAAAGGACTAATAATAAAATAATATTTTTTTATGTAACAATAGGTATATTAAATGTTTTCATTAAATCTAAGTAGTAGGAAAAAGGCGTGGGTTCAAATTCCGGACATTGGGCTACTGGCGTGGACCACTCCTGACACAAGCATGCAAGCTTACTAGGAGGAGTAAAGGGAATACTAGTAGTATGTGATCCATACTGCTAGTAATCTTTTATAAAAATATCAAAAAAAAAAAAAAAAAAAATTGTACATATGTGTTAAATTTCTCCGTCTATCGACTATTACTATATTTTAAGATAAGTTTAGAAGTTTCTAATTCATTTACAAAAAAAGTTACATTTTACATTTTATCCCGGAAAAAATAATATAGTAGTTTCTGTGAGATAATAATTAAATATATATATAGCTATATATATTTAAAATAATAATTTTTCTTCCAACCTTAATCGAGTCATCAATTGAACCCATGCGAAGCCGGGACGTCAATTGTTTCATCAGACTAAAGCAAAACTGCAGGCAGTGTTGCCAACTGAAATCCACATGAGGTAGTAGAAAGCCACATTATTTGCGAGCTATATATTAGCCCTAAAAATGAAAAGACTTTTCCTGGCAGTCAGATTTGCTGCTTTTTTTTTCTTTAACTGAGGTAGGGCACAGCAGGAAATTTCCAGCTTATATATGAAGCAGCCCGACTGGGGTAGTACCTCGACCTTACAGCTAAATAACACAACTCTAAAGCAATGTTGTGTTCCTGTTGGTGAGTAAGGTGACCAGAGCTCCCGGGGAGAGTTGGGGATAGGGTCGGCAATGCGCTTGCGATGCTTCTGGTGTTGTAGACGTCTATAAGTTACGGTAATCGCTTACCATCAGGTGAGCCGTACGCTTGTTTGCCGACCTAGTTACATAAAACATAAAAAATTAAGTTAGTGAAAAGTTTGAATACACCTCAGCGAAGCTTTTATTTGTATATATTAATATTTGTACTTTTTACCACACTTAACTCAAGTTGAATCCCATTTCCCAGTCTTCAAATGAAAAAAGCTGGGACATTGGCACATGTATAATTCGGGTGAAACAGTAGAGCTCAACTAGTATGCAATTTAAAACTGAAGTTAACAAGAAATTTAAACTTAATGACCCTTTAAATGTCTCTTAACAGTAAAACACCAACAACACGGTTTATATTTCTTTAGATCGTTTTCTTAAATTACTTGCTTTGTATGTGACTGAAGTACTAATTACTAGTTTATGAGCTAACAGATAAAGAAGTACTAATCGACTAAAAGTTATTTCTTACGAAGTAAAATTGTGCATAACTCATGAGAGAGAAAAATTAATTTCTAATATTAATATGCGACAGCAACTCTGTCTGTCTGTCGCGCTTTCACGCCAAAACTACTGAACCGATTTAAATGAAATTTGGTATACAGATAGTCTAGAGCCTAATGAAGGACATAAGCTACTTTTTAATGCGAAAAAGGGTTGAAAGGGGAAAGTTGTATGCATTTTAGAGCTAGAAGCTTTAAACTTAATTTTTAAGCTGTTGATTCGATATAAATAAATATGACATAAGTTTGTAAAAGTTTTACCCTCAAGGGTGTAAAATAACAATAAGGAAAGACATTATTTATCGCGGACGAGTCGCGGGCACAACTAGTCCAATATAATTATGTTAGAATATAAATATTATAAATGGCGCCATCTAGTTTTATAATATTAAACGTAACTTATAAACGGTGATTATTTTAATCAATGACTCAGTAATATCTATTCCTTTTTAAAATATTTTATATTTGTAAAACAAAAAAATATTTTTCGTGACATCCTATTTAAATTTATTAGTTAATTTTTTTATTTTCTATAATTTATTTTTTCTAAGCATGTGCACCACCTACCATAATATTTCTGCGGATAAATTTCTTCCAGTCTTTAAACATTGAATATTATGTTCTATATATTGCTGCTTAAAAATATTGAAGCGTTCAATTAACATATTATTTTAATTTAATCCCACAGGAACTTTGAATTTTTCTGGGATTAAAAGTAGCCTATTTGTTAATCTGATGTGTAAGCTATATTACTGTAAAGTTTCATTAAAATCCATTCTATACTTTTTGCGTAAAAAAATAACAAACATCCATACATACTCACAAACTTTCGCGTTTATAATATTAGTAAGGATTTGACTTGCAGCAAGAAAACTATGAAAACAGTATCTATGTGTATTAGTTTTGCATGACGTGCGTGCAAACATATAAACAAAGAGACAAAAAAGAGAGAAATTATATTTATATAATGTGCAGAGATTATTAGAATTTAAGTGAAGCAATTTGCTAACAAAGCGGTTGTATAAAGGCAATAAAAATAAATTCGTTCATTCAGTACATAAAGGGTTCATAAAGGGTTTCAGTGGCACGCTTATATTGTCATTAGAAGAGTCTAATATATCAAATGAAAGCCAGCCCCAGCCCTGTGTCAGCATTACAGATCGCTTTGATAAAGATGAATTGACTGTTCAGCCAAAATATTAGATTATACGCTGACAAGAGATATATTTATTATTTTAAAACTTAGTGTGACAATTTTGCAATCTTCGAAATCAAAATGATATCAAAATCAATGCTGTCAAAATTATAAATATCACTAGAAAAACGTAACGAAAACCTTTGAGTACATATGGCAACATATTTCTGTTTAGTGATGTTTTAATGTATTATTAATATTACGTTAAAGGAATCCTAAATGCGACTGGTGTTAGTGTTGTTCTATCTTGGAAAGTTGCTTGAATTTGGGGATTTTTTTTCTTCTATCCTATTGATTAAAAAGGCTTTGAAATTAAATATTGTATTTTTATATTAAAGACAGAAAAACAGCCATATTATTAAGATTAGAAACTAAGTAGTATGTAAGAATCTTACTTTGTAATTAGATTTAATGTTTTCTTTGTTGTGAAGAAAATATCATCCTTTGTACTTTCGATGATGATATTGTAACCACACGGGACAGCCTCAAAGAAAAATAAAATATCAAGTCTAGGTTACTAAATTAGAAATAAAATCCGGATCCTTCATAGATTGTTATTCTTTGTTATAACTAAAATAAAAAAAATATTATAAAAATAAAATTGTAAATAAAACGTTTTGGGGACCCCCGTCAGTTCTTCGCGCCATTACTTCATTTTCGAATGTTATTTGATGTCCATAATATTTTTTTTATGTAAAAAGTGTTATGTACCTTCCATGAGACTATCCCTCCCTCCTTTAATAACCAGACAATCTAATATATAAACTACAATAATAAAAAAACGGTATATGTATGATGATAATATGAGAACTATGCCGGACAAAATGCCGAATGTCTCGAGTGAGGGCATAATGCTTTTTTATTACGTGACGATTTCTTGTAAGCCGTGTCAAGAAACTTTGTTTTAAAATACCGGGTTAATTAAATTGAAGTTCAAATTAAAAATAAAATCGTTTTCTCAATATAGGTTGTTGAACAAGTTGTCACCATTCTCGACTAATGGGGCCCCTGAGGATATGTAAGTGCCCACGGAAATGGCATCAATTGCTTTCGAAACGCTTACATAGAAACAGCACGTAAACGTCGATTACGTACGCCATTTGCATCATTGGTGTGGCCCTCAAGTTAACAGGGATCGATAGCTTCACAGGATACTAAATAAACATTACCCTGATGTTTCTGCCAAATTTCTCCAATAACCTTGACGGTCGTACCAATGCAATGGTCGAATAAATACTACGTAATTGGTGCTCACGAGTCAGTGTGCATACAGCATAGAATTTGTCAAATTAGTACACGATTGCACAGCTGGACATAGAAATAACACTAAGCTACCACCCATTCCGATACTGTACAGTCCCAGACGTAAGGCTGACCGTTTATGCATGTTATTTTTCATTTTAGTAAAGTTCCACGATAAGTAAAGGTTAAGTTTGGCTTTCGTTTTCTCGAGTAAAATTTCGCATCACGTTCACTATTATTGAGTTAGGACGCTCCAATTCGGTATTATCGACTCATTTCATCATAGAACCTATTTGATATAGGAGCTGGCTAAAATATTATTCGACATTTCCTTTTCTAGATCAATATTGTTTTAGGAAATTGTGTACTTTAGATATTTACTCGAGGAAACCTTAAGTGGGACTCTAGGAAGTAATCGTCCACCTTACACTACACATATTATTCCTGTAACACAAGCATCCCTTTATAGGCGACCGATCATTGCATCGAGCTCGTCAAGCTCTCACAAGTCCATGCAGGACACTGAGAGACCAGCATCTGAATCTGACAAACGAGGCCATAAATGGAGACACATCCAAGCTGTTATGGCATACTACCAGGCACTAAGGAAAATAAAGAGGTTCGATAACGTCGAGGACGGTAACGCCGCATCGTTGTCAATTGTTACTGTTATTTACTCGTATATTGACTGTTTGTTTATTTCCAACTAATGTGCTATTCGTCTGTGTCTAGGATTTCGAGAATGGTACTTTTCTCTGGTCGATGTGTTCTTATCGTGACTATTGTGCCTTATCTAGTATCACTTTGAAAAATTCTATTATTCTTGTACTGTTTCTTGGGAATTGGAATCTATTTATATGTATTGTTTCATGCATCCTGACCGTTTGACATTTTAATATTTAAGTCTTAGAAGAGTTAACATTAGATTCAATTAGTTAATTAGTTTTAGATCTATTTTGTCCTCCTAATAGGACTTCACTTATATCACTTTACAGACTTATACTTTATTCTAAGTGGGACTGAGTTTTTGTTTTTGCAAGGCCGCATGCCCATAAAGGTAGTTTGTTTATTGTTTGCACGTAAAGTGAATTCCGTCCGTATGACAAAAACACTTATTAGTATTAAATGATTCATACAGATATATTCACTTAGCGGATATTATTACTCTATGAAAAAACTTCTTAAATCTGTATAATAATGTATATGATTTGCACTACAATGTCTTCTAATAAAACACTTTTGTTGGACCTAATTATGCCAAAATTTAATAAGCTATTTTAATTTCTTCTTTTCACTCTTTTATATTTCTTTATTTTGCTTAATTTTCACATCCCTTACCTTCTTCTTCATCTTTAATCTCCTTATTATCTTACATTTGTTAAAAAATTTTTTTGAGACCTAGTATATTTTGGCATAATTATTCCGAGTTGAAATAAATCACCATGACCACAAATATTATTGATAATTTACCTAGACTTAAACATTATTTTATTATTTTTTATACGATTGGCAATATTTTGTGTACATTATTACATGGATAAATTCACTATGTTTTCACTCTCCTAAACTTACAATATCTAAGATTTATGCTCCACAAAATTGAATTAAACTTTGTTCATAATTTACCTTCTAAAAAAGACCCTTCTCAATAAGAGTCTTAAACTGATTTACGTTTTATACTTTGTTAAAAAACTAACAATTCCCTTAATTTAGATAACGTTGGAGTAATATTTTTTTAATAATGCAGAACAAAGTCGAATCAAAGATGGATGAAGCTGAGGACGACGGTGCAGCTAAGTTCTGCTATCCAGAAGAAACCGCCCTTGAAGAGAGAAGATTCGTTTCTGAAGAGGTTCTCAACACGACAAATTCCAGAGACACAGGAAACTGTGAGAATCTATCTGACAAAACATTTTTTCTATCGTTGATTGAATTTACTTTTCATTATTAAAAGTAAACCGTTTGTTAAGAGACGCCCTTAAAGGAGATTTTCCAAGAAAAGGAAATTTATTAATTCAATGTTTTATTGTAGTCAGTTTTTCTATAATGAAATACCTTAAAATAACATTTTAAAGAATTTTCTATGGCCTAAATTGCTAACATTTTTTTTACGAATTCAGGTACAGATATTAATATCAATTATTTTAGTCTCAAGTCAGATTGATTGATATTTTATTTATGTTATCGGAATTTCACTATAGTAACTTACGTGGTAATTAATCATTTTAAACTTTAATAATATGATGAGACTCACGTATTGTTATGATAGCTTGGACTATAGTTTCAACTGCATTCGGCGGTTTCCTTCAGCTGGTGGACGAGCGCGGTGACGGTTCAGCAAACATACTGTTCAAATGCGATAGTCCATGTGATCATACGTGAGTTTCACCGTGTTATGAAGCTTTAATATATTATCGGAAAATTTTAAAAGAAACTGAAAATGTATACTTTAAATAGTAAAATAATAAACTGACCATAAAATGAAAAACTTTCACCGCTCATTTTAAATTATACAATTATTTTAAAACTTTATAAAAGCTTTAAAATAATCTCTTAAGTTTAAACCGTATTTTATAATTTCGGTGACAGGTATATGAAATTGTTTTTAAATAATAAAATAATCATTATTAGGGTAGAAATTAAATAAGAATATTGTACATCCAGGTAGAAGATACAGGCTCAGAGGGAGCAACAGGGGAACATAGAACAACAAATCGACAAAGGCGACGCAAAGTTCGAGTCCCCCGCACTGTTGTCAACCCTGATGAAAACTTCTACTTCTACTGGCTCTGGGTGATCACCGTCTGCGTCTTGTATAATATGTGGACCCTCATCGTGAGACAAAGCTTCCCTGAACTACAGGTAAGGAACTAAACAAATATTTATCTTACACGTCTTATTTACTTCTTCTCGATTTTTTCACTTTAGTTTCATTTTAACCTCTTCGTCTATACTCCTGTCTGTAGAAGATTCTAGAGGTTAAACTTTCTATAATATTGTTCCATCCCTTTATTTACATTTCAATCTTTCATTTTCTATTTGATATCTGTTGACTAGTTATTTATTCTCTTTCACTGTAACCTCGTTGTTGTCAAATAAACTAACGCCTTGTTTTTCTTCGCTATAATTTTCATCCTGATCTAGATGTCAAAGAATTTCGAAGTTACTGATCATTTCTAATTCTTTCTAGAATGTCACTTTTTCCCTTTCATTTATAAGTATCTTCATTTATTTGTACTTTCCTAGCATTAATACAATTTACAAGTTACTTATTAACTTATAGTCATCATCATCACGACCCGTCAATGGCTCACTGCTGAGCCGGGTCTCCTACTCAGAATGAGGAGGGTATTAGGCCATAATCCACCACGCTGGCCCAGTGCGGGTTGGCAGACTTCACACACCTTTGAGAACTTTTAGGGAACTCTGAGGAGTGCAGGTTTCCTCACGATGTTTTCTTTCACCGTTAAAGCAAGTGATATTTAATTGCTAAAAACACACATAACTCAGAGTCAGAGGTGTGTGCCCAGGATCGAACTCGGACCTCTTGAGTAAGACTTTAAGTCTCAACCACCAGGCCATCACTGCTTATTATATCTCTTATAGTAATTTATTCATATTTCTAGAATTAATTAACATTAAAATTTAACGTCTTCAATAATTATTTACTCTTCCATTACTAAGCTCACTGCCGGTTTTATAAAATTCTTTAAACCTTTACTAATATTGAATCTTGGATAGAAACGAACCCGCCCTTTAATTGTTGGAGATCTAAATTGAAATCGGTTTATTTAATAGTAACTCCTTAAAACTTATTTAGCTTCCTGTAAATAAATTGTAGCGAAGACCGTGTACTGTGGAGATAGAGTTTCTAACTTCATTAAACACTTTGGTAATTCCACAGTTTATTTACACCAAATTTTACTTTAAAGTATTTACTTATTACATTTTCTTGTTAGAGTACATTTTGCAATTTTCCCGTTCATCGTACATTTTTAGAGACATATTTCGTGAATCGTCGTGATTATAAAACAAACTTCTATCTGACTTCTAATCTCTGCGCTTGTTCTGGTTCTGAGGTTTTGCGTACATCGTACACAGAGATATATTTAAAAAATAAATCTGATTTCTTCTAATTTATGCGCTGGCTCTGTTTCGATATCCTAAAGTTCAAGTCTTACCCGTATTCACTAAACTAATATTACGATTATATGTTTATCCAAATAACCGACATAGGTTTTCATTTGATAGTTTTTAACTAGCAAAACTATTTGCTTTGTTTAACTGTAAGATATGATTAGACTAGGCCCAATAAATAAATCATATCATAACTTTTATGTTTAGTAATAATTTTTTTGCAAATAATATCATATATTTGAATAAAATAATCTAAGTAAGACTAGTATTCTTATCTCTCGACTTACTGCGATGTTTTATTGTAAAAAAAATAAAACAGATTTATACTACTTGAAAATACAACATAATACAAAATTCCGTCATAGCGATCATGGATGTGATTTTGATTAATTAATAAAGTTTGACATTAGACAAGCGTATTCGATGGAAAATAGTGATGGTATAATGATCTTAACAACTGTTAAAAACGAAAAAAGTTATTTTATTTTTATCAAATTGTAGTTGAGTTACTGTACGTTGACCTGGCCCATTTTAACGCAAAATTTGACTCTGACACCCTGGAGGCCACATGTACATTTCAATCCAATAACACGGTGCGACAGACCGTATGACCAGACTCCAACAAACAACGCTCCGTTGAACGTAGCGCCATCATCTGCTTGCTAACTTTATAGCTATTTATATATCATCGAGTATGTATATGTCGAGGATTTTGTGATGATGAGAAGGAAGGAGGAGAGGAAAATATTGGAAAACACTATAAGGGGTGATATTGAATGGACTATTGGGTAAACGCAACGTGGATACTGCTATTGAACCGATAAATAATCAAATATGATCTCTTACAATTACGAGAGAAACCTAAGCAGTGCCTTGGACTTGTGACCAAGGCTTAAGGACGTCCTTTACGTGATCACAACACTCCATTGCCCATGCTTTCTGTTTAAACCCAAGGTTAAACTCAACTAAACCCAACCTAACACAAGACGTGGCAATTACATTGTAATGTACTCACGTGACCTTAATTGGACACTCCCAAGCACTAACACTGCTCTACAGAACACTAACACTCTTCAGGGACTTCCTCACCCCTTGAGAGTCCGCGCACGACTATGACTACAGCAGACTGTCGATGGCATATAAAGGGTCGAGACTGTCAAAACGACGGTGACTACTACCCTACTCCAACGCCATAAATATCGATGACGATTCTATTATTGGATAATGCTTTATTATTCTTCGACATATATATATTGTACACGAGTTCTATTAAAAAAACATCTTGTAAAGCATATATATATTTATAAGGAACTAGCTGACCCGACAGACATTGTCCAGTCTTAACTATGAATATTGAATTCGAATTTGCTGTCAAAAGCTTACATTAGAAAAGTTGATATGATCGTTAAGTTTTCTTAAATTTTCTAATTTTCCGCGCAACTTTTTTTAATTTTTTCTTCCATAAGAACCTTCTCCTGACAGTAACAAATACAAAAAAAAAGAATTAGCGAAATCGGTCCAGCCGTTTACGCGTGATGCCGAGACCAAGAGAAATAGGGATTCATTTATATATATAAGAAAGATTGTAATGAAACAAATTAGGACCAACACGTCTTGCTCAGTTCACATAAGTCGCATTAAAAAAAACCTCAGTTTTGTTGTAAATATAACTAATAACTAGGATACAAAAATTTAAAAGCAAGCGATGTGTAGCTCTTGTAGCGCCCGTGTACAATCATCACCCTAGCCCACTTTTTACTAAAAAAAGTAGTTTTTTTGTTCCTCACCTTAGAAGGTGTAAAATTGTAAATGCATAAATATAACATAAGACATTTCTCCATATAAATTTCTAAAAACCTTTGGCTTAATGCGATTGAAATATCGATTTCTTAATAACGTGAAAGGCGCAGAACAAAGTCAACTTAGAAATTCCAGATCCCCGTATCGACTAGAATAGCCATCAATATTCTAATTTCATGAGCTGCCTACAAATTAGGGTATATCAGATCTTTCTCAAAAAAACTTTTATCTTCAAAAATATATCTTTTAAAAACCGTTGATTTATACAATTGCGTATTTCTTACTGTTACTTTACAATTACTAGAGATTGCGACACAGGAGCAGGGTTACGAATCTCCGTTACATTAACAACGCTCCTCTGCATGATCTTTAACTATAATAAATAAGAGACAACTCACGTAAACTTCAAGAAGGGGTCTGGACCCTAATACTACACTTGCACTGCTTTAGACGATGTTAATTATATGAAGTCACGTGTACGACTGCTTCTCATTGATTATGACAGTGATTATTGATTCCCAACAATCAGAAGATAACAAAAGTTTAGTTAAGCTGAAATTTCCGCTTCTAAGTTTGGAGTAGATTTGGTTGGGATAAAATAAATATGTGTCTAGAAATAGTGAAGGAACGAATAGTAAATGAAAAATCGAATCGTCATCGCCATCTATGGCGCTAGAGTAAAATAATAATCACTTCCGTCGTTTTGACAGCCTGTGATTGGCTAGTGTTTGTCATTTACGCCTGCCCCATCCGTGGAGGGGTATTGCTACTACAGTCTCAACTCTATATTCCCTCGACAGTCAAACTGCAGTCTTAGTCTTACTAGAGGAGTGTTAAAGAAAGTGTTAAGTGGTATGTTAGTGCTGTCCGAATAAGATCACGTGAGTACCTCACAATGTAGTTTCCACGTGGTAATGTAAACACAATGTTGGGTTAGGTTAGCCTTGTGTTAAGTTAAATAAACGCAGCGTAGATACTGCTAATAATCCGAAACATAATCAAATATTATGATCTCTTACAATTACGACAGGAACCTACGCAGTGCCTTGGACTTGTGACCAAGGCACTGCGTAGGTAGGTATAACCACTGCTCAGATTTTCTGCTTAAATCTATGGTTAGGTTAACATATTTATTAAAGCAAAATATATAATTTAGATCTACAATCTGCGTTCTCCAGGCAACTATTTACCGCAAGTCCAACGTCAAGCAAATAGTACGCTTGAACTATTTAGTCTGTCGCGTTCGAGCGTACACCGCACAGTTCAATCGTACTATTGAACCGTGAAGCCGTGAGTGAGCTCTGGACTTCTGATTGCTTCCTGTGGGATGAGCAGGTACTTTGCATCCGGTTACATTTTGTAGCCTTTATGTGATACATTTCATACAAGCAAATTATTTATTTAAAATCCTATACCATCCTTAGGCTGCGTTTCAACCAGAGATTTGAGACTTGCGAGGATGCGTAGCGAAGGATGAGGTACATATTCCTCATACACATACTCATCTGAAGCGTCAGTAGCTTAGTGCTTTGGGGGTTGGAATCACGACAGGTCGTGGGTTCGAATCCCAGTCATTGGACTACTGACATTGCCCACTCCTAACACAAACATTTTAGCTTACTTGGAGAGGTTAATAGTAGTATGTGCGCTATATAAAAAATATCTCCTGTAGAAACGCAGCCTAAATCTAGATTTTATTATATAATTGCTCTGAACTTCAATATTAGATGAGAGATAAATCTCAGTTAATCGTCGATAGATCTCAGAAGCTGGATTTAGTAGATTAGGTAAGGGTTAAAAAGAAGTCTTTAAACTTTTAATTACTGATCGCCAGTAATTTGTTTCTTAAACTTGGGAGAGTCAATTACGAGTACTTTATTATATTATAAGTATCTCGTTTGTTAAATATTGATTTACTAGCTTTTACCCGCAACTTCATTTGCGATATTGAGATAGTTATATTAACCTACAGTAGATCGTCTGTAGACATATTTAATAATTTTATGAGGAAATCATACTAACTTTGCATCCCCTTTAACCCCCTTAAGGGATGATTTTCGAAAAAAAATTGAACATGTGTTTCATGACTTTCAATGAAAAACGTTCATACTGAATTTCATTTGAATAACTTCAAAAACGCTAAAGTTTCATACTAACTTTGCACCCCCGTTTTTCCCCCTTAGGGGGTGAATTTTCAAAAATCCTTTCTCAGTGCTCCTTTACGTTATAAAAAGAAACAATGTTCAAAATTTCAATTTTCTAACCCTTAAAGTTGCGGCCAGTCATTAGGTCAGTCAGCTTTCCCTTATATATATATAGATGTACCATGCTTCAGACTGAGATGAATACTTTAAAGGCTTTGTTGACGTACATCTGGGTCACATAGCCCATCATCTATTAAATAACAGTTTTCTATATGGAATATAGTACTTATTATATAACAATAGAAAACAAAGTACAAATTTTTATTGATAGTATGCGTAAAAACAACTGCACTACATTGGATACAGTTTCTACAATTGTATAGCTGCAGATCTAACTTAAAGTATAGACTGTTGTGTACTATAATATGCATGTATTATACATATAAACCTTCCTGTCTTCTAACTCCGTCTATTGGTGAAAACCACATGAAAATCGTTGCTAGTTTAATAGATCTAATCGTACAGACAGCGAGAAGCGACTTTGTAAAGAATACTATGTAAAGAATAAGTATGACTATTGAAAGAGTTATGCTTATCTAGTATTTATATACTGTAACAAAATTGTAGAAGCAAGACAGTAAATGTGAGGAGAACCATAAACAGCTGTTATCTCCACAAGCTCTGCAAATAACTACACATCCTGACAAAGTCATGAAACAGTTCCTCGTAAACAACAAAGGATACTTGATTACATACAAGCTAAACACATTTACTTGTAAAATCCACAACTAGACTGATAAAGACTAGTCGAGCCGCCCTGGCTTCGCACGGATACAACTTACCATCTATAATACTTTTAATGTTCAATATATTGTTGATAAATAAAAATATTTAGGCGCTTACAATATTAAATATATTTTATTATTATCCCACAGGAACTCTGAATTTTTCTGAGATGAATTCCCCTCTGCCGCTGGGAGAGCATATCGTAAGAGCCGAGTAACCCAGCAACCCCTTGGTAGTAGGGAATCTGTTCCCCGACTGGCTTGCGACCACCAGCATGCGAATCCGACCGTCAAGTGTCATAGACGCGTTCCGGTTGAGCCGCATGTGGGCCAGACTTACCCCTTCCCGCTAAAGCTGCGGATCTAGTGAACTCTGGGCTCTTGCTCAGGGTCCGCTGAAACCGCGGCATTGTTTTCTTCATTCTTCCTCCCCACTCTATCTTCGAGGATGCAGCGCATTTGCAAAACAAGAGGGTATCTCTTGTTTTGCCGATGTGTATGGGCGATGGTGGTCACTTACCATCAGGTGGACCATCTAATGGATAAGGTGCAAACTAGCAGATGGTCCACCTGATGGTAAGTGGCCACCATCGCCCGCGAAACTGTGGAATGGTCTGCCGGAATCTGTGTTTCCTGACAAATACAATATGGGTTCTTCAAAGCAAGAGTAAACAGGTATCTTCTCGGAAGGCGTGTTCCATCCTAGATCGTGTGATTGCTTAACATCAGGCAAGGCATGGTCAAACGCCAACCTATAGTAAGTAAAAAAAATCTCCCTAAACATCGATGCGTTGCATCCTCGAAGATAGAGTGGGGAGGGGGAGTGAAGAAAAAATTAAGCGGTTTCAGCAGACCCTTAGTAAGAGCCCAGAGTCCACTAGATCCACAACATTAATGGGATGGGTGAGAGGAGGGGTAAGTCTAGCCTACATGTGGCGGTCGGATTCGCATGCTGGTGGTCGCAAGCCAGTCGGAGAACAAATCCCCTACCACCAAGAGGGTCCTGGGTTACTTGGCTCTTAAGAGATGATATCCCACCGGCAGAGAGGAATGGTATTCTAACCGGAAAGGGTTAGAATACTTTTCCCCTCTTCCGCCCTCTCACGAGTTTGACCAAATATTCATCATTTAACCAAACAAATTGTACTAAAATTGGTCAGCTATCGCAAAATAAAAATCGATACTGTTAAAGTAGCGTGAGGAAATCACTCGTATCTAATATTGCATAAGTCAAAGGTCACAGTCGACTCAGACGCCTACTGGTTTATAAATAAATAACGACTTTAATAATAAAGGGCAGAGGGTTAACAATCAATAGAACTATATAATTCTGTACTTGTTATCTATACTATTATATAAAGAGGAAAGATTTGATTGTTTGTATGTTTGTATGTTTGTTTGTTTGTTGCGAATAGGCTCGAAAAGTACTGAACCGATTTTGAAAATTCTTTCACCGATAGGAAGCTACATCCTTTCCGGGTAACATGGGCTATGTGGTGTTGCTATAAATACTCTAATTAAAAAGATATGGCCATTTAAGTGCCATAAGGTGGCCATTTTGTAAATTGAAGGGTTTCTCAGGAACTACTAATCCAATTTTAATTTTTTTTTCACTGATAGAAAAATGCACTTTTCGTGAGTGACAAAGGTGATTTAGTGTTGCCATATGCATTTTTTAATAAATAGAATATGGCCATTTTGTCGTAACTAACCCAATTTTAAAAATTCTTTCGCTAATAGAAAACTATACTTTTCGTGAGTGACAAAAGTGATTTACTGTTGCCATATACATTTTTTAATTCACGAATTTTGCCATTTTGTCGTAACTAACCCGATTTCAAAAATTCTTTCGCTAATAGAAAACTATACTTTTCGTGAGTGACAAAGGTGATTCAGTGTTGCCATATACATTTTTTAATTCACGAATTTTGCCATTTTGTCGTAACTAACCCGATTTCAAAAATTCTTTCGCTAATAGAAAACTATACTTTTCGTGAGTGACAAAGGTGATTCAGTGTTGCCATATACATTTTTTAATTCACGAATTTTGCCATTTTGTCGTAACTAACCCGATTTCAAAAATTCTTTCGCTAATAGAAAACTATACTTTTCGTGAGTGACAAAGGTGATTCAGTGTTGCCATATACATTTTTTAATTCACGAATTTTGCCATTTTGTCGTAACTAACCCGATTTCAAAAATTCTTTCGCTAATAGAAAACTATACTTTTCGTGAGTGACAAAGGTGATTCAGTGTTGCCATATACATTTTTTAATTCACAAATTTGGCCATTTTGACGTAATTAACCCGATTTTAAAAATTCATTCGCTAATAGAAAACTATACTTTTCGTGAGTGACAAAGATGATTCAGTGTTGCCATAAACACTTTTTTAATTAATAGAACACGGCCGTTTTGTTGCTACTGATCCGATTTTAAAAATTCTTTCACTGAGGAAGTCTACAGTATTTCTGTCTCTCTTCCTCTTATATACTATCATTCTCTCTCATCCTGTCTCTTTTTTCTCTCTTTAATATTTATCTTTATCTCTGTACAGAATGGTCAGTCTCTCTTCGGTTTTTTTTACGAGAGTCTCTCTCTCTCTCCTTTATTTTTATTTTTGTACATATATTCTTAATTTAACATATACTTTAACGTAGACGAAGTCACGGTAGTCGACTAGTGTATAATAAAGAGGTATTTTTATTTATAAAGTGATGTCATTCTAAATTCAATATGGCGGATAGCCCAAGATGGCGGACTAGTTATATTTTGTGCACTTTTACAATATGAGCTTCAAATGAATGGATTGCTGAGAATAAAAGGAAAAATTAAATTACTTATATGTAAATCCAATATGGCGGTCCGCCCAAGATGACGGCTGATTATTTCCATGACTTCCTATTGTTAAGATTCACTTGTCACGCTAATGTAATGAAAGGATTGATGAGAATAATAGGAAAAATTAAATTACTTATCTGTAAATCCAATATGGCGGTCCGCCCAAGATGACGGCTGATTATTTCCATGACTTCCTATTGTTAAGATTCACTTGTCACGTTAATGTAGGGACTGTAACTATCTGATAGTAAGGTTGATATAACTTTTTTATCTAAACTAGTAAAGTTATTTTCATGATACTATATCCTTTTTGACCATTTTTAATTTAACTTAACACTCTTGACGCAACGCCTGCTGCAATGACCTGATATCGATCTTAAAACAAGTGGGTGCAAAATTGATTGGATTTGATTAATTGGTTTTAATATAAAACAACTATTTATACCTAACTATATTTATAATCTACTAACATCTGCTGCCTGATCTAACTGCCCGCGATTTCGTGCACAAAGTCTTTAATCTTAGTTTCAGAGTGATATATAAAGTAACAATGACGTATTTTATATTATGTTAGCTGAACCGACAGACGTTGTCCTATCTTAACTGTTAATATTAGTCAAATGATTTACAGATATAACAAACGCCATACACGTTACATTAGAACAGTTGATACTGTCAAAAGCGCATTGCCGAATTTAGGGGAGGCCAAACGGGACCATAGCTCCTGACCTCCACAATAGACTACGGAAAATATTTTTTTTTTCAAAAACTCACCAGATAAAATAGTTCATTTTATTTGGAAAATAATTTGGGGCCGAGGGCCTCCACTCCTTTGTTACCCCGAGGTCTCCAGACCTCTAAATTCGACACTGCAAAAGCGATAAGATTACGTTCGAAAAGTGAACATGGTCGTTAAATTTTCTTAAATTTTCTAATATTCCACGAAACTTTCTTAATTTTTTCTTACGTAAGGAAATTCTCCTGACAATAACGTACACAACAAAAAAAGTATTAGCGAAATTGGTCCAGCCGTTCACGCGTGATACCGTGACAAAGAGAAATGAGGATTCATTTTTAGAATAGATAGAAGTCTCTCGTTTCGCAACTTATACTTCTATTTAAATAAACCCTCTTTTAAACTTTAAGGTATTCGTTTATTACAGATGAATTTGAATTCTACTACTTCATTATATTCTAGCTGATAGCCCACTCTCGCTTCGCTGAGGTGTATTCAAACCGTAGACCCACGCACTCAGTCACACATTAATTCATTCATACTCTGCCTATTTCCATTGAATTTTTATTCTGTAATACGTAGTACGAGTATGTCACTGATTTACGGTAGATACCACCATCTGTCTCTGTCTTCTGTCTCAATCACTTTTTCTTTTATACAACAAAACAATTATCCATTTCGGTGCAGTCGTTCTGAAGTTATGCGCTTACATACATAGAGGCGATACATTATTCTTTATCTTATACTAACATATAAAGCTAAAGAGTTTGTTTGCTTGAACGCGCTAATCTCAGGAACTACTGATCCGATTTGAAAAATTCTTTCAGTGTTAGATAGCCCATTTATCGAGGAAGGCTATATGTTATATATCATCACGCTACGACTAATAGGAGCTGAGCTACACGCGGACAAAGCCGCGCGGGTCGACTAATATATAGATATATATAGTAAAGTATGTAGCCAAATTATATAGAAGCTTGGAATATGAAAGGAAACGTTTAGTAACGTTCAACCTACAGTTTAATCACAGGAGATTACTTACCGCAAGATATGGCTATAGATACAAGATTATATTTTACTAGTTGACCTGCCCTGGATTTACACGAATTTAATTTACCATTTCTAGATTTAACAAAAAAATGCTTCATAAAATTATATAAGCGTTTAATTAATATTTTATTACTATCCCGTAGACTATGAAATTTTCCGGGATAATAAGTAACTTATATGTTAATACAGGTTATAAGATATCTATGTACCAAATAACATCGAAGTCTGTTAAGTCGGTTTTTGAGTTATTAAGTAACAAACATCTTAACATCCTAATATCGTCCATTTTTTATCCAAAATCTTTGAATTATGGATTTTAGAAATAGATTCCAATTTCAAATTTGTGTGTAGAAAATTTTAATTTGGAATCCATTTCTTCCCATATTTTGTAATTAATTTGGACATTATTTAAAAATTCTTTCATTGATAGAAATATTATAATATATGTCAGAAGAGAGAGCAGATTTGAACGAATTAAGTAACCGAACCTTACGATTGTGTAGTTTTTGAACAGGAACCCAGGCAGTGCCTTGCAGTTGTGACCAAGAACTCTCGCCTCCACTGCCCGGTCTCACTGTTTGTCTTAGGTTAGGTTAACATAAGGCTAACTTAACCGAACATAAACGTATCCTAAGGTTAACCTAACCTAAACTTAACCTAAGGTTGTGTTAACACGTCTAAATACATTGTAGGGACTCACAATAAATAAGAAGTAAGAACTCACATGATCCTTAGTCCGAGAGGTCCAATATCCGTAATGTATCGACACACTATTTGTTACACTTCAACTCCAGATGATGTTCACTAAAAGAGTCTTGTCGAGAGACTAAAGTGTACTGTCCGATTAATCGATAATCGATTACTCGTTTGAAGCTATCAAATATCGTTGAATAAAGTGCCGTAGATGTCGCTCGTATTCCGATTATTCGATAATCGTTTACTCGCTATCTAAAATCGTCGAATATTAAAATGACGCGACGGAAGTGACAACTGTCTGTTGTCTGTACAGCAATACGTATACACATGCAATTTAGACTGAGGCGAGGGGTGCCTGGGGCTTGAGACCCAGGAGCAGGTTTAAAGAGCTCTTTCATAATATATTAACTCTCACCTCCACCACTCGACCTCGCTAACGACAATAGATAATAAAGTAAACTTACGTAAACCTCGAGAAGGGTAACCTTAATCACGACACTATAACACTAACTGGAAGTTAGAAGTTGTTCACTGCACGAAAACGCCAGAAAGACTGAGACTAATCTATCGCACTGAAGGTTATATAATGTTTCCACGTCGGTATACTCGAAATAATACAAAATGTTATACCCGCTACCACCACTTTATAAACAGTGTTGCTAACATTTATTATTATCCTACCCTAACTATAACCCGACACGACCTCCATTATTATCCTACCCTGACATATACAATATTACCGTCTTTCTTTTTTTATTTCTCTCTCTCTTTTTCTCTTTTTCTTACCCTCGGGATGAAACTAGCTACCTCCCATTGGTAAGAAAAATCATTATTTTGTATGCGGTACGAAATATACTATTTGAGCTCTCACAGTCTATGTCACTTGAGAATAATTCCATTTATCCTAATTCTGGACCTCTTTACAATAATATTATAAAGTGAATAGGGAATAATAGTAGTTGGCGTTGGCAGGTTTATATCAAAAATACATATCTAGTTTATCCAACTTGAAACTGCACTCAGTTACATAACAAACTTAGCGACGTATGTACGTACATTTACACTGTATTTCAAACTCACCCTCTGTATGTCCCTATGTATGCTTAGATCTTTAAAAATAAGCAACAGATTTTGATGCGATTTTTTTTAATTAATAGAGTGATTCAAGAGGAAGGTTTATATGTGTAATACATATATAATATAGTAGAAATACTCTGATAATTTTAGACGTTTCTAATGTGATGTTGCAAATAAACACATTTTTTTGCACTTACATTGCAAACGCTGACTGAACCCTAAGAGATAGATCAAAATAATGTACTACAGTATTGTACACCTTAAAATGGTGTACAAAAAATTCCGCGATGAATATGTCTATCTCTTAGGGATAACCCACAATAACCATTTTTTATCCTTTACTTTTTACGAGAAATAATGGCTTATTTGCGAAGCGATTTTAAACAATACAGCATTAATCCTTATCCAATTAAGTACCTTAAATACATTGTACATTTTATATAGATCAATATGGCCCTTTACAGCATGAAATTTAAATGAATATTTTCGAAAATATTACAAATTTAAAATGCAGGGACATAGCGGTTACGGCTAAATACACGTATTAAATTGCACCCGGGAGAAACCGGGACGGGTCGACTAGTTTTAATAATAAAAGACATCTATATAAATAAAAATGTATCGGCTTTATGTATGTATGCATATAACTTCAGAACGACTGCAGCTAATTGGATGAATCTTTTTTTGTTATGTTAGTTATTGTCAGGACAAGGTTTGTATAAAAATGAGTGAGACAGAAAAGTGAGTGAGACAGACAAAAATCAAACGGAAAATGGCATATTGAACGATTTTCAAATAATTAATATTTTGATACCAGTAATATATTTAGTGTTTAGAATTCATTTTCAAAAACCATTCTTATGTTACCTTCACCTAAAGCATCTAAATAGATTCAGTTTTTCCTCCTTATTTCAAGTTTTTTCATTATATTTATTCAATATAATGGATCCCTTTGATATCTCTTAGTATCGTGCAATAATTCTACCATAACTCTAGACGTCATCTTGATAATTAATACCATAAACAATTACCACGTGAAAACGTTTATTTTGAACAAAAAAAAATTAGTTCAAATATGCTTTCTTTTTAATCAGAAGTAATATTTAAAGTAAACTTTTATTTTGATAACTAGTCGACCCGTGCGACTTCGTCCGCGTGATGCTCCGCTCCTATTGGTCTTAGCGTGATGATATATAGCCTAAAGCCTTAGTCAATAAATGGGCTATCTAACACTGAAAGAATTTTTCAAATCGGACCAGTAGTTCCTGAGATTAGTGCGTTCAAGCAAACAAACAAACTTTAAGCTTAATATATTAGTATAAGATAATACATTTACATATCTTTCAAAATATGAGGTTTTTTATAGTTGCTTGGCATGACATGAAGTGGCCAGTATCATTTTCGAATCAAAGCTTTTTTCTGAACATAACAAAATGGTAGGTCATTTTTTTCTAGATTTTCGGAAAAAAATCATCACATAAAGAATAGAAATTAAAAAAAAAATCCTTCAATCAGTTGCAAGATCCTTTATTTATAGAACTATTTTTGTCCGATTGATTTTAGACGACTCTCCAAGGACTTATAATGGTCACCACAAGAACACTTCTGTTGGAACTGGGTAACACAAACAGCTATAACTTTTGAAATTATAATAATTTTTTTTACAAATTTTCGTGACTTCAAGTCAAAACATTATGTAATGATACCATGTTATTAATTTTATAAAATAAAATGATTTAATGGCAAAAAAAAATTACTGAAAATTCTCATCTGACTTTCTTATCTGACTACTACTATTAATATTTAGCAATTGTAGGAACTTTGTGACTTGTAAGAGCAAGTCATATGTGATAGTGTGTTAGATACACACTATCACATATGACTTGCTCTTACAGACAGGATCGTCACATATTATCTCACTGTAACAGACACCAGCATGACACTCTTGGCTCTCACTCGACAGACATGGTATATATAGCGAAAATACAAGTCTATATACTACAGAAACTTTTTTATGTCATCTAACTGATGTCTATACCCATTTCCTAAGAGTATTGGTTAAGTAAAGAGGGACCTCACGTACTGAAAATAGCTCCCTAAGGGATTGAAAAAGCAATAAAGATCTCCAACGTAAAGTACGAGAAGTAATTACTTCATTTAGACCGATGCCCTCGTTATATGAATATAGTATTGCTTGTGACTTTACATGACTTTAAATAATGAAATCAAAAAATTATATTACTTTATGTTTCTTATTTGATTTTGAGTATTAACTTATATAAGGTCTCTCCTGGTTTAATTTAAAAAAAATCCCTTTTCAAAATCAATTCAGGTTAAAAATGAATAAAAAAATATAAAATGGGGTTTCTTTATTAATTTATTAATGGTTAAAAACCTTCCAGGTATATAAACTTTATAAATGCAAATGCATGCTCTAGTGACAGAAATGTTCAAAATGGCGGATACAGTTTAAATGTTTGAAAGCAATTTCTCTAATAACAAAGTATCAAAATGGCGGGTATAAACTTAAATAAAAGATTTCCATGGTCAGATATATATTATACAATTGTTTTAGTAACAAAAAGCGTTAAAAAATATGTAGATTTTATTTTAAAGATTTCCAAAATACTTATACCAATAACAAAAAGAGTTCAAAATGGCTGCCTGACTAACCTTTGCCATTAAAAAAAAAATTTGGAAATTCTATAAATGAATTTTTAATTCTTTTTGTAGTAAAAATTAAATGTACATCAACAAAACATTCTTTTCCCTATAAAAGAATAACATTTTCTTTCATTATTTTCTTTTATGTTTTAACACAATTAGTATTCTACTTTGTTAGAAATATAAAAGGATTTTCCGAGTTTCCGGGAATATTCCGTATTCACATAGCTATTCTTTGTATTTATCTACAAATTAGCTGTGTACTAAGCGATTCCCTCTAGATTTTACTTTCCAGTTAAATATTTAATATTTTATCTCCAACCCCTACGCTGAGGCATAATTGTGTTTACTTTATATTCTACTTTTTTCAAACGCAGAAATATATAAGAAGTTGTCGACACGCTCCGGCTTATCCCACAGGAACTCTGAATTTTCCGGAATAAAAATTAGTCTATATTTTAGTCCAAGTTATAAAGTATATGTATGTCAAACTTCATTGAAATCTATTCAGCCATTCTTGCGTGATTGAGTAGCAAACATCTAACTTTCACATTTATAATATTAAAAACATGTGTCTAAAGTTCTTACTATTTTCTTGCATTATATAAGTATAAATAAACATTGATTGGAATTAGCATTAGTTGGCTCACTTTACCAAGCATCTAACGTAGGGGGGTGCCAGGATAAGTCAACTGAAACACCCAACCCCTGGAGGAGTCAGAAGCGGCCCATATCCCTCGAAATCGGGTCTCACAAGTCATCTCTGCAAACAGAGGAGTACCCGGAGCGACCCGTACCTCCGACCACTGGACCTTCCTGGGCTTAACCGCCGTCTGCGACACCCAGGGTACGAACGTCTGCGGATATTGGCCTCCGAATAGTATCTCGGACTAGACGGAAATTGCTACCCTTAGTTGCCCATAGCTCACCGGCCCAGAAAATGGTAGGCTTTTGTGGAGGGTTCCACAGCTAGCACCCCAAGTACTTCATTCCCTTTTTCAACACTTTCAAGCCTTTATTCGTGATAAAAGGTTACCTATGTAATTCCCTCCTCTAGTCTATCTCTATTCCAAATTTCATAAAAATCGGTTCTGTGGGTTAAGTGTGTTTAACATATATTAGGAAAGTTGGAACTTCTTCATGAACCGTACTCCTTCTTGGCTTTCCTTTTGATCTTCTGCAATCCAGAGCATACATTAAGTTTAAATTTTAATCAACAAAATGGCGGCAAGTCGCGTATTAAGCTGCGTTTCACCTTAAATGAGCTAGGAATGTGTTTGTTAATAACCATCGCTTTATTTGACACATCTTTGGTGGAAACGCAGCATTATACTTTAGTGAGCGTATATTTGTTTTTGCATGTCACTAAGTGACAAAATGGTATCCAGAAATTCTTTATCGAATTAATAACAAATTTTTATATAAAATCTCTATTTTATTTATGGAAAAAATAAGTCAAAGAAGAAGAGACCAATTCACGGTTAATTGGTAGTTTACGGTAAAACGGAATATAAAAAGAATGATATAATTTTTATACCCGCAATAAGATATTATATTCCTTGCTAAGAAATTACGTCGTTAAGTGTTATTATTGTATGTATGCAATAACCGACAAGCCCAAATTAATTCACTTGTAGTACTTAATTTTATTACCTACGGATTACCCAGGGGCTCTGTTTTCCAAGTATTAACAGTTCAATCAATTTATATTAATGATGTTGTGGTATTTCATAATGTTATCATTTTGAACTATCGGTTCTGAGTAACTTATTTAAACTACCGGCCCATTCCGGCTTCTGACCCGTAATATCAATACTAGTAGTAGTATAAGTCGGAGGAATGGAGTTATATTGAAAACATTAAAAAGGGTGATATTGAATGGACTATTAGGTAAACGTAACGTAGATACTGCTACTGAACCGATAAATAACTAAACATTTTGATCTCTTACAATTACGACATGAACCTAAACAGTCCAATGGACTTGTGACCGAGGTGTAGGTTTAGAGAGCTCTTCATCACAATTTCCACACTCACCTCTCTATCACCACTGCCCACTTACGATGAGCAAATAATACTAAACACTTACATCAGTCCTTTATAATGGAGCACCGGCGACATCCTTTTAACAACTGGCTCAAGTTTATCGAAATAGAGATTGTATACTCTTGGAATAAAATAAAAGGAAGTGAATATAAAATTATCAATGGTGTTGCTAATAGGATATAATATGCTCTTTAATATGTAATTATTTTGTTATAATATCTCCCAATGGGATTTGCCAGTGTATTCGATAAATGCTCCCAGACGGAGAGACGACGGATATTTAAACCAATTTACATAAAATCTTAACAAATTATACACTTAAACTTTCCTCATAAATTACTTTGTGTATTGATGAAAACTTTACAGTAGTTTTTCTGTCTACCGTGAACAGACAGACAAAATGGTGTAGTAAAGTGATTTAAAATGTTAACATACTAAAGGATAATATTATAAAATGAAAAAAACTGTATTGTTTGAAATAACATAACACAAGTTTAACCTCAAATTGGTTCTCCCGCCAGTTTACGTAACGTAACGTAAAAGCTGTACACTTTATGATTTGAAAATGATCTTGATTTTTTTTTAATTTGATAAAATTTACTAGAATAGAAAATTAAAATAATTATGCTTTATGACAAAAATATCATAAATTTATATTTAACACAGGAACTATTTTTTTACATTTATGATCACTCAAAGAAACGAGGACTAAATAGCTTGTGTATTTTAAAATAACAAGCAAAAGACCTCGACTGTTTGACATCGTTTATTAACAGCTAACAGCCACAAAAATATTAATGGCGGAATTTGAAAAGTAAACTACGAGTAATAGCACATCAAACGCTAATAACTAACTGGTTCAACATAAAACTCAATCAAGATAGTTTATCGTAACTATATGAATTATAGTTTACGAGAGGCCACTCGTATAAGGTGTTTTTTGTAGCTACGGCGTAGCGTCGTAACCATTCGTAGCCTCGTAGCGTCCCGTAGCGTAAACACAATTGTAGGCTACGCAATATAAAGTAATTCAATTTACTACTCTACTCGTGAATTCAATTGATACGTTTCCCTAAAAATTATACGATCCTGACACGTCTTTTATGGGTCATTCCATGTTAAATCGAGAAATAGTTGGAAACGACTCCTTCTAAGTTAGATGAATTTTGGTAGGTACTTTTCTCTCATCATAACACGAAGTTCCAACGAAAAAAAAATCAAAATACCAGCACGTTAGCGGGTACTTGGCGCTATAAAAAAAATATTGCAAACTTTTCATTCAATTTCTCACAAATTTTTACTTCTATAATATATTTTATTAATATTTTGTAAAGAGCTTAAATATTTTATTTTGTACCAAAGCCAAAAGTATAAAAAGGAAACTTTGCGGAGGCTTTTTTATATAAAAGCTGGACGCCGCGACTTCGCACGACGGCGGCTGAGAGGAGAAAGCGATATGAAGTTTTCAAAGGAATGAAATAAAGCTGATTCAAAGAGCGCATTAAAAAGAAATTCTATACAAGAGCGCCAAAAAGTACTTCTGGTCGGGGCGCAATCAGATTATTGTAGGATAGCTAAGACAGGAATCCTTGTTTTTTTTTATCTTCAAATAGAGGCACCCATGAGTATTTGGCACGACGGCGCAGATGATGTTTATCGCGTCCCTGTATGTAAGGCTACACTTACCGGTTGATTTTGTTTGGTTAAAAATTTCTATATATTTAAAATAGTGTTTTTGTCAACAGATAATGTGCCACTACTTCTGGGTTGTCTGCGATGGTATTGGCGACGTGGTCTTCGCTCTTGACGTCGTCGTACAATTCAGGACTGGATACTTGGAACAAGGTCTTATGGTAAGTAATTGTGTTAATAAAACCATCCTTTTTTACTTCGATTAATGACTTATTTCAAGAGCATGGGAACTATATTGCGCAGTGCCTGGGGCTTGAGACCCAGGAGCAGGTTTAAAGACGTCTTTTGTAACCGTAAATTCTCACCTTCACCGCTTAACCTCGCTACCAAATATTATTATAATGAAGTACATTACTCTCATTCCGTTGGATATCCTAGCACCACCATACTCGATTAAAAAAAACTAAATAATTAAACCACTTTATGTAGTAAAATTTGAAAATTGGGGGTACAAGTTACGAAAACAGTATTTAAAAGAAAATTACTCGGTGTTTACAATATTGGAATTTTGAGGCATGGGAGACTTTCTCCTATATCTAGACAGTTCAATCCACGACATTGCACGGCCTATATTTTTTGCATAATATATAAGACACGCCATGCGTTTTGGATTTAACTATCTATACATCATGTTACATTACATCATTGTTAAAAATGTCGGTTGCAGTTACACCACAGAGCTTTCAACTTTACGCTGCATAATCTCTTTTTGAAATATAACAAAACAATGTATGGTGGAATATATGTCGGTATAATATGCTCTACAACCCGCGTGACGTTGGGGCGGGTCGCTAGTTGGTTCTAATTTAAGTTTATAATAGGTGTAATTAAAAACTCTGCACGTTCACGCTGAGATCATTACGAGAGTCTGGTTCACCGCTACCCACTACTAATTGCTACAGATGTGGCCTATTATTGCTGTTTATATTGTTTATTGTAGTTTTTTAATTTATATTTGTTATTTTAAAAGTTTAGTTCTCAAAATAACACTTTTGTTGTGTGACAATAATATTGAAATAATAATATGTCAAAGTAAAAATTATTCTGCTTATAATACTTTTAGTTCACATTTGTTGCAATTAATTACAATTTATTTAGATTTCGTAATTTAAAAAAATATGTAGAAAAAATGCTTCTGAAGTTTTTTCTGAAATTTGCAATAACTATATAATAAACTTGAGAGGACGGGTTAGAATACAATTCCCCTCTGCCGCTGGAAGAGCATCTCATAGGTGAATTACCCAGCAACCCCATTGGTGGTAGAGGATCTGTTCCCCGACTGGCTTGCGACCACCAGCATTCGAATCTGTCAGCCAAGTGACATTAACATGTTCCGGTCGAGGCACATGTGGGCAAAATCTATCCCCTCCTCTCTTCCTAATAATGCTGGATCCGCTGAAACCGCAGTATTCTTCTCTTCGCTCCGCCTCCGCACTCTATTTTTGAGGCGGCAACGCATCGGGAAAAGAAGAGATACTATCTAGATTTGCCGATGACCTCGTTTGTCCCTTATTTATCATTAAAAAAAACAAATAATATTATTGATTCTTTCTCATGTCTATAGCTTTTTATAGAATAAAGGTTTCTTACAATGTAGCAATAAGTTTAAAAAATAATTTTCATACCTATTAAGAGCAACAAAACCTTAATACCAATGTAATTTAATATTAGTATAAGTATTTTTATGTCTAAACGTTAAATTTCCACAGGTTTTAGTATAAAAGAACGTTTAAGAACTGCCGTGAGTGCAAACACTTGTACTGCCTTAAAAAGGTTTTTATTCAAATATTCTACTCGTTTATCTCCTTATATATTTATCATTCGAAAGAAAATTTCTATTTAAATATCTAATAATCAATCTTTTCTCGCTTCGCTGTGGTTTTAATGAGGTTATTTTTTCATTAAACTTATCGAGATGCCCTGGCTTCGTACGGGTGCAATTTGTCACGTGTGTAGGGATAACGAAAATCATATTTTATTGTTATCCCGAAGTGACTATGAATTTTACCGGGATAAAAACTAGCCTAATTTTTAATCCAGGTTATAAAGACTATGTGTGCCAAATTTCATTGAAATTCGTTTAGCTGTTTTTGTGTGATTCAGTAACAAACCTCTAAACATCGATCTTAGTGTGATTGTGACTATAATTAGTACAATTTTAATTTTATTACGATGTACAGATTGATTAATTCGATAAATTACATTTTTATTAAATTATTTTTCTATTCCTTCAGGTATACGATGCGAAGAAACTAGCGAAGCACTACATAAAGTCTCGGTCCTTCCTGCTGGACATCACAGCACTTGCACCATTGGATCTTCTTCAACTTCAGATCGGCACCAATCCCATTATACGCTTCCCAAGGTTTTTTAAAGTAAGTAACTCCTATTAAGGATTGGTAGAAATCAAATAATCGAAGAATCGATTTTTCTGCAAATGTATATTGGATTTTTTTTTTATTTTTATAAAAATCGACTGCCGATTTAATGAAATGTTTTTCGACAGTTTTTTGGCTTTATTTGCTTTTCACTTTAGGGGAGGCGCAATATTTACATTGTAAATGCAAACTCGATAAAAAGTTCGATTTTTGTAGATCCCGATTTCATCAAGTTGCGATTCTATCCTCTTATTATTATTTAATATCTACATTTTCATTTATTTCATTTTACATCAGTCTAATGTAATCATATCAATTCACTTCAGTGTAAGTCTAACGTAAAGAATAATTTAGCATTAATTATTATATAGTATATTCAGAACTATTATTTTAAATCATCATATAATGTTGTTACAATATTAAACAACTTTAAATAGCAGTCAAACATTATACGAATTACTATAAAATGTATGAAATAAAAACGATTTTTTTCCTTTATCGCTGATTAAAAACTTAAGGCATGATAATATCACCAACTGGTTAGTAAAAACTATTTGAGGACTAAGGGTCCTTCCGGCTTTCTTATGAGCTTGATGAAATTCTCCCTCACCATCTTTCTGATCTATAAAGCAGCCACATTCTTTTCTACTTTCCTCCGCCATCATTTGGGCTACGTTTCCACCAGAGGTGAGCGAAGATGTGTCTTGAGGAATGCGGTTGTTAAGAATCAATAGAATCGCTTTATTTGACACATTGAGCGAGGCTCGAGAGAGAGTGATTGGTTCATTCGCTAAAGTTTTGCACCCGCGCGCCTTCTATTTGTCGCTGCTTTTTAAAATAGTAGGCGCCGTGGATTGAACTACCTATACAAGCTCGAACCTACAGATAGCTGCCAGTATATCAAAATAAACTTTTTATACGGAATCCTATAAAGAATTTATAATGGCATCGTTAGGATCCTCATGAATTACCCTTTCTGTACAATTCCCTCATATTACCTCCCTGATCCCTCCATTTATTCCTGTCGCAACCATTTGCTCGTTATCATAAAATTATCCGACTTTTATTGTTTGTATGCTAATTTTAAGACCGTAAATAATACTATTATTGTCTTTTACTGTTGTTTAATATTTGATAAATATTATCATTAGCATAAACTGTGACTTCCTTATTTTATATCCAAAAAATTATTGGTAGCAGAAATAAGTTTGTATTTCTTAATAATACTATGATAAACAATGTTATTCATGCAGTCGTTAAATTTCTCACACTAAATTTAATATTTTAATATTTTGTTTGACTCTTTCTTACAAGTTTTTAATTTCATAGTATTCTAACATTTCATATGTAAACTAAAGCCTACATGTAAAAATAATATGTTATGTGTGTATGAGTCGTATCTATTTCTTCACTAAGAAATTTTCAAAAAAAATCCATTAGTCACAATTCAAATTTAATAAATGTCAAAAATTGACAGCTGTCAACGTCACTTGAAAAGATGGTATTTGTTTTCCTTTTATTACTCTTAGAAATCTCATTTCGGTTATGTTTATTTTTTATGATATTTCTCTAACCAGTGATACCCAAAACTATCGCACCGCCATATTGGAAGTCTAATAAAATTTTATTGAAACGTGTGTCCTTAAAAAATTCAATATATACAATCTCTACGTTCAGTCTCTAGTAGTAAGGTCAGTTTCTACCCTTTAAATGTCATGACAACCTTCAGGTCTTTAGACATTCTACACAAGAAATCGCTAAACTTTTGAAATATTAAAAATACGAGTACTTTTAGTTGGCAACAAGTTGGCATACTGATGGTAACGATATTGGCAACATTGATTTGAGAAGTATTTTACATTCGAAGTTGGCATAACTGATGGTAACGATATTGGCAACATTGATTTGAGAAGTATTTTACATTCGAAGTTGGCATAACTGATGGTAACGATATTGGCAACATTGATTTGAGAAGCATTTTACATACGAAGTTGGCAAACTGGTGGAAACGATATTGGCAACATTGATTTGAGAAGCATTTTACATTCGAAGTTGGCAAACTGGTGGTAACGATATTGACAACATTGATTTAAGAAGCATTTTTACATTCGAAGTTGGCATACTGATGGTAACGATATTGGCAACATTGATTTGAGAAGCATTTTACATTCGAAGTTGGCAAACTGATGGTAACGATATTGACAACATTGATTTAAGAAGCATTTTTACATTCGAAGTTGGCATACTGATGGTAACGATATTGGCAACATTGATTTGAGAAGCATTTTACATTCGAAGTTGGCAAACTGATGGTAACGATATTGACAACATTGATTTGAGAAGCATTTTACATACGAAGTTGGCAAACTGGTGGAAACGATATTGGCAACATTGATTTGAGAAGCATTTTACATTCGAAGTTGGCAAACTGGTGGAAACGATATTGGCAACATTGATTTGAGAAGCATTTTACATTCGAAGTTGGCATACTGATGGTAACGATATTGGCAACATTGATTTGAGAAGCATTTTACATTCGAAGTTGGCATACTGATGGTAACGATATTGGCAACATTGATTTGAGAAGCATTTTACATTCGAAGTTGGCATACTGATGGTATCGATATTGGCAACATTGATTTGAGAAGCATTTTACATTCGAAGTTGGCAGAACTGATGGTAACGATATTGGCAATATTGATTTAAGTATAAGTAGTATTTAACTTTTGAAATTGGCATAATTGATTCAGTTAATGTCAGAGGAAATTAAATAATTACATCGCCATAACAAAAATTATTATTGCGTCGCTAGTGATTAAGTCGTAACGCTGGAGCTCTTTGTCTAAAGCAGAACCCTTGGGAATAATATTCTAGTTACCAAGCCGTGATCCAATTAAACAAAGTAATTTTTTTATCAGGTATACAGAGCAGTAAGCTGTTATTACATGGTGGAGTCAAGAACAGTGTACCCTAACTTCTGGAGGGTGATCAACTTGATCCACATCCTGCTGATCCTGGCTCACTGGTTTGGATGCTTCTACTTCCTGCTGTCTGAAGCTGAAGGGTTCCAAGTTAGTAAACATATTTTATATTTTTAAAATTACATCTGTTGACAAGCCTGGCCGTAAATGATCATGGTTAAATTATACAGCCCTTTAAAATAGGATAAACACATTGCCATAGATAGATAGACACTACATATTAGCATAGACGCCGATCGAGTTAATGACGTCATAATTTAGTAAACACCATTTTGCTTTGTTGAGCTTTAACTTATTTTGTACCGTTATTATCATATAGGACTTGTAGGACAACATAATGTAAGAATGACGTCACGGCTCATCAGTTCACTGGCGATAATTTTGGTGCAAATTTCAAAATAAAATAAATGGCATTTATGTATTCTAAAGAATTGTTTTCAATAAATATGATATACTCAAATATCTTAGACCAGTTTGTCAAAATCTATCATCATTCTTATTAGAAGTATATAACAAGTTAAGAGGGTATTACAAAATAACTTTAACTCAACAACTGTCAAATGAAAGATAATAAATAAGTAGATTGTTAGAGTAAAACGTTTAGTACAGTTGTTGAGAGTTAAACGACTAAAAGAGCTCAAAGAAAACTAATTATGTTTCACGTTTATGAGACAACGTTCACATGTCGTAATGTTTTAGGGCCATTCTTTGACGATAAAACTCCTCTACATTTCTAATCTATACATATAATAAAGACTTTCCGAATGTCTGTACGTCTTTACATAGTATAATATATAGTAGCTTCCTGCTGTCTGTACGCTTAGATCTTTTAAACTACAGCGATTGAAGAGGAAGCCATGAGTAGCCGAGCCGAGTTATAATGTGTATTTAATTTAAATGTCTATTTTACCATATTGAGAGATAGAATGGCTTTTATCTCATCACTATAGCGCTGTAATTAATATTAGTAATTAATTAACAAAGCCTCATAAACACAAACTGACTGCAGTGTATACTTTTTAGTAAAGTGGGTATTTGCAAATACGGAGAGATGGCATCATGTCCGATCGCTCGGCACTTGTATTCGTGCAGCTGTAGGGAATAGACGTGTGTAACTCTTACGCTAGCTTCCTCGCCAGGCCAAAGTATTTTTAGATGGCAATACATTTTGCCGCAGCATCCGATCTGAATAAACATCTATTTTTAGTTAGATTTGCAGCAATAAACATCTGTAAAATTGTATCTAATTTTGTCTAAAATCCAGTATTTTTCAAGGGTTGCGTATACAAACATAATAACAGAAATTACTTTATAAAACGTTTTTATTATTTTTATAAATCAGGGTGACTGGGCATACCCTCATCGTCCAGGGGACTACGCTACTTTAACCCGGAAGTACCTGGGCTCTCTGTACTGGTCAACATTAACTTTGACAACTATTGGCGATCTACCCACACCTGAGACTAATGCTGAGTGAGTATATGCATGTGTATTTGTATTGATGTTATTAGTTATGTATGCTTTAGATAGCGACTATCTATTGCTAAGAACTCGTTAAAATTTTATATCTTTATATAAACAAACTTTTATTACAAATATATACTTAATATTACAACACCATACATGCTAATATTTGAAAAATAAAAATAGCTGTCTAGGAACCTAAGGACATATTCACTATAGATTAAATAATAGTGAACATATTACGATATCGTCAAAGACCAATGATCATGCAACATAAGTATAAATTACAGTTTTATTTTTATCTTTTGTCTAATATTAGAATAAAGAAGTAAAAAAAATTACCAAAAACTAAAGTTTGTTCTTATATAAGTTAACCACGAGTAATAGGAATTCGATATTTTTACTTTAGGTTATAAATAAATCACAATACTATACATGTAGGTACAAATTACAATGCAATATACACTTATAATAACTTACACAATTATATTATAATATAATACAGAAAATGATAGTTTATTAATGCGCCAGGTTAAAAATCGGATATATTAATTTTAGGGTGGATGCGACTAAATATATCGAGTATTATAATATCAAGAAAATACGTACATCTACAATGCAACACAAGTAAAAATGACAATGTTATTTATATTCTACTCATTTTGTAATATTTGGACAAAGAAATAAAGAAATGTTAGAGAATAGATAAATTAAAATAATTCGTAATTTATTTTTCCTAAAAATCTAATGAATATTTTGATTTTAGGTTAAATAATACAGAACATTAAAGTACCATATGTAAATATACAAATTAAAATTACAATGATATATTCTGTTTTCTCTTTTGCATAATCATAATTTAAAAACAAACAGATATTTTGACTAAGGTTAAATAATAAAAAACTGAAAAAATGAGTATTACATATGCAAGTATAATACAATTCAAACGAAAAAGAAATTACAACAGCATACGTATATACTATATAGCATAAGTCTAAGTTATATAACACTGAACATATTACAATACCAATCAAGTGCGTAAAAATTACATTTCAATACAAGTACGTTAAAATAACAATGTTATTGCCATTACTGATAAATAAAAAGAAATAAAAATATCGAGTTTTAGTTAGAAAAGATTTAAAATAACTGACATTTTTATCTGAAACTATTTATAGTGTGATGATCCGTATAAATGATATAAGAGCAAAGTTGAAGTGCGATTTATCAATCACCCGGAAGGAACCCAACACCGCACTATTGATAGGAATAGTTCTACATCGTTTAGTTTACAGAAATGTTATGTGTTCAGGCTACAAATAGATAATCGACCCTTAAAAGCCTTAGAGATTCCTGTTAAAAAAACAATGATTTATACTAATTACCATATTACAATTATAAATAATATATAATGAGTATGTAAATTATGGTAATAAGTGTGTATATTTTCATAATAATTGAATAGAAGCGATGTATATTGCAAATCATTTGAGATGAATTAAGATATAATTTGCTTTGCGGAGAAAAAATTCCAAAATCCAATAAAATTATATATAACTTTATTTCTCTATATATTCACAATATACTGGAAAGATTAAGCAATACTATTTTATTGAGGTCATAGTGTATACCTTTGCAAAATTAGGAATTTAAACAATATTAAAAAACAATCCTTTTCTGAAATGTTCAGTAACACAGTAAAAATTTGAGTGATGAATACTATATCTCCACATATTTAGCATCAAATATAGGGTTGTTCAAGTATTAAAAAGGGGCGGGAGGGTCTTTGTTTTGCTTATCTTTGATGACATGGTGGGGGGGTTTGCATGGCGATTATGACGATAAAAACTAAACACGCAAATCGAAACGTGAATATCCCTGCTCAGAATAAGGACCGGTTTGCTTATTTTTTGTGACGGGGAGGCCATGATGCTAAATGGGGATTTACTCGAGCGTCTTAGGAACATATAACATTTTGTAGATTAGATGATAGTGAGAATAAAAGGTTATATTACATTTCCCATTTTAATGTTCCGAAAAACATCTATAGCTTTTCAAAAATTGTTAAATTAAAAAATTACATGAAGATAATAACCCAAAAGTCAGATATTGATGAAGTTAAGATGGTCCGACTAGTCACTGATGTGACGGTATGTTCATCTACTGACTTGAGTTGTGGGGGTGGCCATCTAGAAGGGTAGAAAAAAAATGTATTCAAGCACCGTCAGATATTCAGAGGGGATATTAAGTGATACATACATACATAAAATTACATGAATGCGTTGTTTTGTGATTATCTGTGATGATGTTATGACGTCGGAAAGCGGTGTGATGATGGTGCGAACTCGTCCGTGGTCCGCAATACCAAATCGTCAGATTTTCAAAATACACGCATTCTATCATGCAATTAACCCACCTTACCTTAATCAGACGCGCTCGAGTAAATCCAAAAAATTCCCTCTTGTGCTCCCGTACCATAATACTTGAACAGCTTACAAAAACCAATTATTTTGTGCATTAATTAATTATTATGGATAAGAAAATATATAATTAGAACAAAGTTTTAGATCGGTGATTAATAGCGCCACGATACCGCAGCATTAATGAGAATAGTTCCACCGCCTTACTTTAGTTACAGGGAATATTTTATAGGGATTATATTTTGATAGCTATTCTTACATATGCAAGAAACTTTCCACTAAATACAAAAAAATATTAAATTATTATTTTCTCTTAAATTGACTGATTTTCAACGAAATTATCATAAACAGTGACTATTAAATAATTTTATGAAATATTATAATGATATTTAGAGTTAATATATCATATTTTTCAACAAAATAACATTGCTGATGAATTTTTGAACTGATCATTTTCAAACCTCACTTTTCAGATTCTCGAGTTATCCAATTTATTTATTTTTTTGTACATTTTATCAAGTTTATTGGATATTAAATTAGATTTGAAATTACCTAAAACAAAATTGAGATACACAAATATTCTTTGATCTATTAGTCTCCTTTGAGCATTTAAATTATATCTCTTGAGGTAAATTATGAAACAAAATAAGTTATTTAAAAATGAGGACATCATATAATGTTTTAAACTTCATGGATAACTAGATGAAATAATGAGTAAGGTTTAGAATAGTTACATTTATTCGTTATCCCTAAAGTTTAAGCATAATTTAAAAAATGTAATACTAAAATAATTCTAACCCTCTTTAAATAGAATATAATGAAAATATCTATTTTAATATGCATGTTATGTATTATAAATATTATGCATCGTTTAAATAAACCTTGAATTCTAACCATAACCATATTACACGTACATCTGTAATCTATACATAATGAGTGTGTATATTTTGATAATAAATATATAATATTATGGTATAACGTTAAATATATGAGATATCATTAATAAAATGACCTTTATCGCTTTGTCGAATAAAACTATATTTCAGTGTTGTTTTAAGTATTTTCTACACCTATTAATGTATTAAAAACTTCACAATGTTTTATCAAAATCAGTTCATATTTCAACATATTCTTGTTTAATAATCTAGAGAAAACAGGAAGAAATATCTCTAAAATATCCATTCTATCCTTAACATATCAACTACCTATTATACATAAATTGAGTGTGTATAACCTAATAATGAGTGTATATTATATGTATAGCACGCATGGAGGCCCCAAATTTTTGCCGCGTCGGGGACTCAAGTCCCGTCTTCTGCAATTCAGATCTAACAGGGGGTATGTTACTAATATATATTGGTCAGATCATGGTAATACTAAAATAAATAATATAAAAAAATATTTATTCGATATTTAATTTTTTTTTAGTCGTCTTCGTATATCTTTGAGTGTAGAAACTCGAAGTACACAATTTATTAAGGAGTTTTCTTTTATAAGTTTTATTGTGTTTTGTAATTTATTTAGAATAATATTTATTTCGCTTCGTTTACATAGAAATGTATAATCCATACAAATAAATAAAATTGGAGTTGTTTGTAATATTAAAATAACCGCTTTTTACTAAGTGCATATGGATGTATACACGCACACGGTACATATACAAAAACAACATTTTTACAATTTTTATCTGTTTGTTCCGGCTAAATCTCTGAAATGGCTAGACCGATTTTGACGGGATTTTCACTGGCAGATAGCTGATATAACAAGGAGTAACTTAGGCTATTTAACATCTCTCTACGACCCATAGTTTTATATAAATCTCGACTTCAGTAAAAATAATCTAAACTAATACTAATACTACCTACACTTAAGAAATACCATTTCAATTTAATTATATATTTTTAATTTTCTATACTAACTTTACACTTTTATTTAATAGAAATTAATAATATAATAATTGTTCATAATAATTATCACAACTTTCAGACTAAATTTTAAAAAATATGAGTTTAATTTTTTTTTTTCAAATTATTAACCTGTTTTTAAAGTCTCTTCTATACTACAAGGCCGGGGCCGTTCAAATATTACGTAAGCGTTAAAGGGGAGAAGGGTCCCTTGTTTTACTTATTTTTGAGGGGTCGACATAGGGGTTGGGGGATCAGCATGGTGATTAGATCAGGATAAAAAAGTAAACACGGACATTGAAACATGAATCCCTGCTCAGAATTTTGAGGAAGAAAAAGGCATGCTTCAATGTTGATCAATGTTTGTTTTTGTAAGCATAGGAGGGGAGGTTTGCAAAAAAAATCGTTTACGTAATCCTTCAACGGCCATTCATCAACACGACCCGTCAATAGACCACTGCTGAGCCGGGTCTCCTCCTCAGAATGAGGAGAGATTAGGTCATAGTCCACCACGCTGGCCCAGTGCGGGTTGGCAGACTTCACACACCTTTGAGAACTTTTAGGGAATTCTCAGGAGTGCAGGTTTCCTCACGATGTTTTGCTTCACCGTTAAAGCAAGTGATATTTAATTGCTAAAGTCAGAGGACCTCCCAAGTGAGACATTGAAGTCTCAACCACTGGGCCATTACTGCTTTTACGGCCCCTTAGATCACTTTAATCCTAAAACAAAATGACGATTAAAAAAAAAACAAAGATAGTCACATTGTTTTTATATATTAAAAGTTAATTTATCAAGACATCAATGATATATAGCCTTCATAAATCCACGGTACATACGGTATTGTTTTTGCTGTTTGTGAACAGAACGTTATTTTTTCCCCTACTAAAGAAAACAAAGCACATTTATCATGTAGAGAGCTCTGTTTGCTCAAAGTAAACTAAAAAATGTATTTATATTGATTTAGATTCCAAGATTTTTATTTTATAGAGCTCATGTTAGAATATTTAAATTTTCAAAATCAATCAGATTCACTTTCTGGACTAGGGAAGATAAAATGACTTCTCATAAAAATAAGGGAAAGAATTTATCTAAGAATATTATTTTTAGTATTTTTAATACCAAGCCTCAATCTTCAATAATCTCCAAAATATTCAAAACTGTAATTTTTATACTGAAAATCTGGGAGCCCTAATGTTTATAGTCAATAATTTCCAATAAAATACAAGAGAGATATTTTGCCACAAATTACTATTTTTACTTTAGGTTACTATCATTTGAAGGCGAAATCTTGAAAAACAGTTTCACAGTTTTACTTTCTCTAAACTTATATTCAACCCAAGAGTTACAAGTGTCGTTTTGCAATGTCAACTAGTACTGTATATTCAATAAATCTTCAGTATTTTATCGCTTTTGAACCGTAGATACTACGTTGTCACTGGATAAAAGCAACTTAAAGTGGAAAGGTATTCTTAAAAGGTTTCCTTAACAAATACAATACATACAATAGACATGTCGTGTCTTTACATTGGAGATTTTTGCAAAAAAAGTAATAAAACATATAACAATGTTTTTATTTATTCATCTGTTTGTTTCTGCACGCATCACGTTAAAACGACTGTATCGATTTGAATGAAATTTGCTATACGGACCCTTTAGAGTATGGATTAATAGATAGGATACTTTTTATCCCGGAAAAAAGCGTAGTTTTTGTGGGATTGAGCGTTGTTAATGGCGCGTACATAGCCGAATGGATAGGAGTGAAATGAATTAATTAAATTGTAGCTTGAATCATCAAATAGAATATACTTATCCCAATATTTGATAATAATTGTTCCTGTGGGATAGGAGAGGTTTAATAGTATAATATGAATCAACAGTTATAATACCTTTATCTTAAAAAATACTTAGCGGGCAGATCAGTCTTATAATATAATATATCGAATGTCTACATAAAAGATATTTAACAAAACTTAATGTAATTTCTAGTCTGTCTGTCAGTTTGTTTGTATTGCTAACTTAAAATACATTGTCTAAGCTTTAAGTAGAGTAGTCTAATAAGTATACTTAGATAAAACTTTAATTATAAACTTAACGTAATGTCTTTGAGGCTGGGTTTGATCTTATCAGTACTAACTTAGCTACAATATCTTCTGCTGGATTGTAAATTTAACTGGGGGGAGCTCATAGTGTACAGTATCACGTTAAAGACTAAACTTGAAAAGAGTTTATATATTGTCTACTTGAAATAAAATAAAAAGAACTGCTTGGGAGCAGTATTGCTAGCACAACAAACATTATGAAAGACCATATATTCGCTAGTAGTTTAGCCAAATCCACCAAAATTTCTAAAAAGGATAATTCTTTTTGAAGTGAAACTTCTTTAGAATCGTTGTGATTTCAAACCGGATGCAACGGAAAAAACGACAGGTAAGAGACACAAATACAAAAATGTGTAGGAAAGAATGAGACAGAAATATACAAAACGACAGGTAAGAGACACAAATACAAAAATGTGTAGGAAAGAATGAGACAGAAATATACAAAACGACAGGTAAGAGACACAAATACAAAAATGTGTAGGAAAGAATGAGACAGAAATATACAAAACGACAGGTAAGAGACACAAATACAAAAATGTGTAGGAAAGAATGAGACAGAAATATACATACTATTTTATATTATTATATATATTCATCTCATTCTTTTGTCGATTTACTGAAGTTTCACTTCTATCGTGTGTGAATCGCACACACACCTTTATTTTTGAAGTGTTTTTCTTGAGTTAGTTATTGCCAGAGAGAGAGAGAGAGTGAGTCAAATCAGTGATATACTACAAGGCAAAGCGAGAGCAGGTCGGCTAGTTTGAAGACTAGAACTGAAACTATATAGCCTTATAAATCTGCATAAAGCAGTACTCCCTATGGATCCACATGTTTATGTACCATTTAGCAAGGTTAACATAATGAACGTCCGTAAATCTGTCCGTGTAATAAACATCTGAGATACGTTCTCCATATCCGAAATTTACTAGTTAGTCAGAAATAGGATAATCCTACTAATATTATAAACGCGAACGTTTGTAAGAATGTATGGATGTTTGTTACTCTCACGCAAAAACTACTGAATGGATTTTGATGAAACTTTACAGTAATATAGCTTACCCATCAGAATAACACATCGGCTATAATTTTTTTATTTTAGATACTCGCGATGTAATCATAATTATTTTGTCGTGACGCTGTATTTGTTTTGCAATCCCAACTTCTTCTATTAATGTTTATCAGTTGCTTTTTTTGCAAATCGCTTCTCGTATCAGTCCTACCAACAACATAAATAATAGGATGCTACTCAAATTATTGCTGCCAACATGATAAATAACAGGATTCTACTCAAATTAGTGATGCCAACATCATTAATTTTTTTTTATTTTTTTTTTTTTTTATAAAGATTACTAGCAGTATGGATCACATACTACTAGTATTCCCTTTACCCCTCCTAGTAAGCTAACAAATAGCTTGTGTCAGGAGTGGGCCACGCCAGTAGTCCAATGTCCGGGATTTGAACCCACGACTTATCGATTGTGAATCCAACGCCCGCACCACTAAGCTACTGACGCTTCAAATAACAGAATGCTACTCAAATGTGTGTTGCCAACATCATAAATAATAGGATGCTACTCAAATGATTGCTGCCAACATCATAAATAATAGGATGCTACTCAAATGATTGCTGCCAACATCATAAATAATAGGATGCTACTCAAATGATTGCTGCCAACATGATAAATAACAGGATTCTAATCAAATTAGTGATGCCAACATCATTAATAACTGAATGCTACTCAAATGTGTGTTGCCAACATCATAAATAATAGGATGCTACTCAAATGATTGCTGCCAACATCATAAATAATAGGATGCTACTCAAATGATTGCTGCCAACATGATATATAACAGGATTCTACTCAAATTAGTGATGCCAACATCATTAATAACAGAATGCTACTCAAATGTGTGTTGCCAACATCATAAATAATAGGATGCTACTCAAATGATTGCTGCCAACATGATAAATAACAGGATGCTACTCAAATTTGTGTTGCCAACATCATTAATAACAGAATGCTACTCAAATGTGTGTTGCCAACATCATAAATAATAGGATGCTACTCAAATGATTGCTGCCAACACGATAAATAACAGGATGCTACTTAAATTAGTGTTGCCAACATCATAAATAACAGAATGTTACTGAAATTATTGTTGCCAACATCATAATTAATCATGAAACAAATGATTAGAAACATAAAATGACGTCACGACTTGTTGTGGAAATTTTCGTAAAGCAATGAGCAATGATAACAAAGCAAAGAGCAAAAGACGTGACGTCACTGTATTTTAAATCGTTAATATTATCAAATTTATTCAACTTGGTTACTATGAAACGCTTTTATTGGTGTAACTGACAGATGCTAATGTCACTTTATGGCATGGTGTTGCCACAGTTAAACAATTCTCCACTTTTGATGTTAACTTGTGTTGCTCCAGTTAAAGCTACATCCTTTCCGGTTATTATAAGCTATCTGGTGTTGCCATAAATAATATAATTAAAAGGTCATACCTTTTAATTGCCATAACGTGGCCATTTTTGTACAGTGATTTTCTCGGGAACTACTTATCCGATTTTAATAATTCTTTTACTGCTAGAAAGCTACACTAAGCCAGAATGGCAGTACAGTGTTGCCATAGATATCATAATTAAAACGATGTGGCCAATAAACATTAAATGACGTTTTTGGATAAACGAAGTAGGTAATCTTAGAAACTAATTAAATAACAATATTGAGCTGAAACAGCACGAGTGAAGAACTCATCCCTTAAATGGCAACATTGATGGAAAAAAGTTTATTATAAATACGTTCTTTGTTAACTCAATTTCTTGTCTATCGTTACGTTAAAAGGTTTCCACGTCTAGAATTTTTCACCTCAATAAAGTAATTGAGAGCGTCACCCACACAATGTCTTCACAATACAAAAATTAATGTTCTGAATCTTATGGAACTATAAAAGGTTATCTTTGGGTTTACTACAGAATTCTATTAACTATTTTATTTAGATACCATCATTACTTTCAATTTGGTTATTAATATTTATTTTCAACATCAACATAATTTATATATGACTCATTGTCACAAAGCAGGTCGACATGAACTTCACCCTTATTTCAACCCCTTCAAGCCATTTTTCGCGATAAAACGTAGCCTATGACTTTTTCCAAAATCTCTTCTATCTATGTACCAAATTTCAACAAAAATGGTTTAGTGGTTTACGCGTAAAAAATGTAACAGATAGAGTTACTTTCGCTTTTACTCGTATGATATTAGTTAGGATCAACTCAATTAGATAACTAAATACAAATTTACCTTAAATAAAATTAATATAAGCTTTTTGTAAATATTTTGTAAACTATATATTCAATTTAATTTATTTAAAAAAAAATAGATTTTTTTACTATTATTACCTACTACTATATTTTCCCCCAAAAAGTCGTCGTCTAAAAATGAAACGAAAATTACAAGCCATTTGTAAATATGAAAAAGAAAATATTTATTCACTTGAATGTTATTCATCTATGTCGGGGATTTTAAATGATGAGAAGGAAATGGAAGGAGGAAGGGGGGAATATTGGAGAACACTAACAGGGGGGATGGTATTGAATGGAATATTGGGTAAACGCAACGTAGATACTTCTACTGAACCGATAAATGATCAAATATGATCTCTAATAATTACGAGAGAGCAGTGCCTTGGACATGTGACCAAGGTGTAGGCTTAAGGAATTCCTTTATCCGATCGAGACACTCGCCTCCACTGCTGAGGCTCTCTGTTTAAACCTAAGGTTAATCTCACATAAACCTAACACAACACAAGACGTGAAAATTAGATTGTAAGGTACTCACGTGACCTTGATCGGACAACACTTACACTATTCAGAGACTATTTCACTTCTTGAGAGACCGCGCACGACTAAGACTTCAGTCAGACTGTCGATGGCATATAAAGGGTCGAGACTGTCAATACAACGGAAGTGACCACTACCCTACTCCAACGCCACAGATAGCGATAACGATTCGATTAATCGATAGTATTTTACTATTCTCCGACATATATGTCGACATATATCGTTATCGCTATCTGTGATGTTGGAGTAGGGTAGTGGTCACTTCCGTTGTTTTGACAGTCTCGACCCTCAACCCTTTATATGCCATCGACAGTCTGACTGAAGTCTTAGTCGTGCGCGGTCTCTCAAGAAGTGAAGTAGTGTCTAAATAGTGATAGTGTAGTGCAGTGTTGTGTTAGTGCTAGGAGTGCTGTCCAATCAAGGTCACGTGAGTACTTTACAATGTAATTACCTCGTCTTGTGTTAGGTTAGGTTTATGTGCGTTTAACCTTGGGTTTAAACAGAGAGCCTAGCAGTGGAGGCGAGTGTCGTGATCACTTAAAGGAATTCCTTAAGCCTACACCTTGGTCACAAGTCCAAGGCACTGCTTAGGTTTCTCTCGTAATTGTTAGAGATCATATTTGATCATTTATCGGTTCAATAGGAGTATCTACGTTGCGTTTACCCAATATTCCATTCAATACCATCACCTCTTTTTAGTGTTCCCCAATATTCCCCATCTTCCTCCTGCCATCTTCTTTCACACCGTTTAAAATCCCCGACATATATATAAATAGTGAGTGAGACGGAAGACAGTGATTGAGACGGTGGTGTCCACTGCAAATCAGTGACATACTACACATTATAGAATAGAAATTCAACGGGTGGGTGAGTGAACGAGTGAGTGGTTACACCTCAGCGAAGCGAAGGGTGTATCGGAAACTATACAATATAAAAAGTATAACAGGATATTTGTCAGGTTATCATTTACACAATAAGAGAAAATATAGAGCTAGGAATAAATTTTTATGTAAGGGTTTCTTATTTTCCTCTTTTGTGACTTTCTCACAATCGACACCGATTTCCGTAGAGTCCACTGAATTATATTTTTCTAATGAATAAACCTATTCTTATACAACACATAATAAGGATTTTTTTGATATTTATTATTAAAAGTTAATCATATCTAGTAAATTCAATAATAGTTATAAATTAATATAGATATTTTATTTTAATTTTTCTTGTAATTTAATTACATAAAAAAATTAAATCATTAACTACTAGCATCTGTTATTAATTATTATACTCTATTCTAACTAATGAATAAATTAAATAAATAAACAATTTTTGCAAAAAAAATATTAATATTATTTCATTTTATAATCTGTATAAAATAAAAAATTAATTTACTACTTTCTGATTATATTTAAATAACGATTAATAGACATAGATTTTTGCTTGCCTTAGCAAATAACTACCGTGGCTCCACTTCTTTAAATCCGAAAAATTGTGTCTAGAAACTAGCTGACGAGCTCTCGCTTCGCTGAAGTGTATTCAAACTGTTCACTCATTCACTAAGTTCGTAAGAAACGTTTTCGTTCGACCGTTTTTTCTCCGACTTATTTTACAAATCCGACTACCACGAAAGTCTTTTCTTTTTTAGGTTTATGACACTCACAAATAATGTGGTTTTCTATTGGTAAAAGAATTTTCAAAATCGGTTCAGTAGATCTAGAGATTACCCCCTACAACCTCACAAACTTTATCTCCTAATAATATAAGTATAGATTTTGTAAATTGACAATATTTTACTTACTTATAACACAAAGATTTTTTTATAATTATTAAATCTGAAAGTATAATTGAACACGCTATTATATTCTAGTGGAAATGTTCTCAAAGTTTTCTCATCTGAAATTACAATTAAGCGGCACAGCACAAAAACTTTGGAAACTCGTACAAGTTCTCTTGTATGAACTTCATAGCGTTTAACTCTTGAATGTAGTTGCTTGTTAAGTATTTTTGAAAATGCATAAATTATTTTACTTTTAACTACTTTACATATTACAAGTAGTTAAAGCTATACTTACTTCGCTGAGTTTATATTGCAATAAATTTTAGGTTTCAATAATAGTTAACATCGATAAAAACATAAATGTGAAATGAGAGCCAAGTCATTATAAAGAATATGGACGTCTTCACCGACAAAAGAATTGATATCCATATGTGCCAAGTTCTGTAAAAAATAATGTTAAAATTCTAGTTTTAAGAATATCCAACATTCTACAGCTAAATTCATATAATAATTTCTTGTTTTTTGATACCACTACAATGTGCTGCTAGTTAAGAGAAAATATATATGGACACTCCGCAGAAAAATTAATAATCTGTGGTTTTGTCATTTGTATACAGCGCCATCTAGTTTGCAATTAGTAATTAAATAAGATCAAATTAATATTTGATTAATTACGTCTATAGTTTTGTTTGCTTATCGTTTTGTTTTGTTTACAGTATGTTACGTCCGGTTTCTATTTATTTTAATTATTAACTTATTAAATTATTTAAATCATATTATATTATGTTAGAAGGATTAATGATTATTTTAATATTAACATTAATTTAATGTTAATAGATCTAATATGGTTTTGTTAATGATTTTGTTCGGTATCAGGTTCCGTTACAATTTACATAAATTGGAAACTCATTAAATTAAATAAACATATTAAACTGTTTATTATTATTTTATAAATTTTAAAATATAAATGTTAATTTATAATAATAATGTAATGTTAATGTAATGTAATGTTAAAAAAATAATGTAATGTTAATTACAATTGTAAGAAATAATAAAATAAGATGTTGTTGTTTCGGAACCGAGTTTAACTATGAAATGGGTTTTGAGAGAGTTTATTCTTCATTCAAACAAATTATATAGTTTGGAGTTTTAATTAATCATGAATCTGAGAATAATTCCAGCCTGGCGCTGACATATAACATTCTTATATGTCGGCGCCAGGCTGGAATTATTTTTTCGTTGCGCCGCTTCACTTGGCTTTGACACCCTGCCGCATTTAAAAGTAATGAAAAGGTTACTTTGCTATTAATACGTTGACATACGTTTCGCTGCATAACCGAAGCATCTTCAGGAGTAGTTGACTCTACAAGCGTCACTTGCAACGCTGTCGCATGTCATGCCCAATACAAGTAGATATTTCTTCGTTTCGCTAGGCTAAAACGAGTGGGGCTTTTGACCCAGGAGTGGGGTTAAAGACATTTTCCGTATACTACAGTCCCCTCTGCTGTCCAACTGCTGAATAAAAAAATAAACTCGTCAGATCTTAGTGCTCATAATTAACTCTGAATTTTTTGAGGATAAAAAGTAGCCTGTGTGTTAATCCTGGTTACTTTTATACTTGTACTTCACGTATCTGTGTGCCAAATAACATGGAAATCCGTTAAGCCGTTTTTACGTGATTGAGTAACAAACATCTACTTAAATATTCAAATATCCATACAAACTTTCACATGTAATAGTAGTAAGTTCAAATATTATCAAATTCCAATACTTATTTGACATCCGATTTAGAATGCAGGGAAATTGAAGTGATCATATCGGTCGCAAGTGGGTCGTAGTTCCGTATTAATCATTGGATATTCCTCGTTCAACTTATATTTGTGCTCTACGAATTACAAATTTTATTTAATTTCTAGATAGATGGGTAATACCCATTGGAATTAATAGTACGGGTTACACTAAATTCCCCTCTGCCGCTGGGAGATTATCTCGTAAGAGCCGAGTAACCTAGCACCACTTGGTGGTAGGGTGTGGGCCACATATACCCCCTCCCTCTACCATCCCATTAATGCTGCGGATCTAGTGGACTCTGGGCTCTTGCTTAGGGTTCGCTGAAACCGCAGCATTCTTTTCTTCGCTCCCCCTCATCAATTTATTTTCGGGGCGCCAACGCATCGGCAAAACCAGAGATACTCTCTAGTTTAGCCGATGTCCATAGGCGACGGTGGCCACTTTCCATCAGGTGGATCGTCTCCTCGTTTGTCCTACATCTGTCATTAAAAAAAGACTAGCTGCCTTATTTCTATTATATATTTATGACTCTTTTTATATATATATTGATTTTGTGTTTTGCTTACTTCTTAGCTTTCTCATATTCGTTCTTTCTTTCTTTGATGTTTCTTTTTCTCTTCTTTGTTTGCATTCATTTCCTTTTACCTATACCAAACTTGCCTGTCTCTGTATAATTATATCTGTATTATCATTAACACGTATAATATTTGATCCTTTCTGCTATTTTTGTGCAATATTTTACGTATTTATCCCTAGTTTTATTTTTTCGGCTTTACTCCATGGCCCATGACTTCTTCATACATTCGTTGCTATTAAGAGATAATAGATGGCGTGACTAGTATTTTAAAACATAACACACGAAGGAATTCTCTCTGAAATTAAAATCACTAACATATTCATAGATTGATTCCATTAACATTATAAATTATTAATTTCTATATAATAAATCTACTTGTATTTATTTTTAATTAAATTTTTTGCTGTTTATTTAGTTAGTGCCAACTTCTAATATCAAATGCTAACAATATTAATATTGCCGACTTCATAACTAACAGGCTGCTACATAAATCAGTGTTGCCTACAGGCTATACTGTATTTACCTCAAACAAACTTGACGATGTCCAAAAAAACATCATGACATTGTCCACTCGGGAGGTTCGAGTTTGATCCTGGGCACACACCTCTGACTTTTCTGAGTTATGTGTGTTTTAAGCAATTAAGTATCACTTGCTTTAACGGTGAAGGAAAACATCGTGAGGAAACCTGAACTCCTGAGAGTTCTCTAAGAAAGTTCTTAAAGGTATGTGAAGTCTACCAATCCGCACTCGACCACCGTGGTGGACTATGGCCTATCCCCCTTCTCACTCTGAGGAGAAGACCCGGCTCAGCAGGTATATTATAGCAGAGACACCGTGGGAAGCTGGGGCGGGTCGCTAGTTTATAATAAAGAAACGCACTTTACTAGGAAATCCATAATTCTATTGGTCCGCTATAAAATAAGTAATGTTTTATGTAATACTTTCTACGCGTAACTCTCAAGAGACCATTAATCTCGTACACTCTCATATTTTACTCATGGCTCATAAAGCAAATCATATTAAAAATTTATCTCGATAGTAACGGACATTTTAAATTGACTGGAAACTTTTATAAATGTCAATTTTATGTGTACATTTGAGCAAAAATAGTGGGGGATATTCCACGAAGTCGACTATTGACAAATAGCAGGCACATAAGAACATGTGGCGAGTGTCTATGCTTCGGTAAAATATTTCGATATTTTAAAAAAAAAAATAATTGATATATATCGTCGATATTTTAAATGTCTAAATTTCAATAATCGATATTTATTTCGGACTATCAAATTCGGTATTTTTTAAGAGCTCAGTTCATACAACAAGCAGCACTATTAAATCATTCCCTTTTTCTATCTCTTGTTATCCCACGATTTCCACACCCCACACTACTAGTAGAAAGAGTAGGCTCTTTGTAGCTCCACTATCGTCGTATGTATTCAATTGCGAACTGCGCCAAACTCACCTAAATTATAATCACGGTAAAATATCGATATTTTTTTCTACAAATATTTTAATATTTTAAAAAATATCGATATGATATATGTTTTTCATTTGCCCAACCTTAGCGTGCTCCTCTCGCCGCGTACTCCCCGCTAAAACCCCCTACTAGTGACTTCTGCAGCTGTAAGGTTATAAATATATCCTTAGATACCTATAATTAGAGTAGGATAATGATAAAGAAAATCAATCATCACTTCCGTCGCGTCATTTTAATATTCAACGATTTTTAACAGTCTCAAACGAGTAAAAGATTATCGATTAATCGGGATGCCAGTGCCCTATTTCCGTTTTGTTGATTTACTTCGCCCCACTAGTGGAAAGGCATTGCTACCATTGTCTAGTCCCTTTATATTCCCCGACTGACGCAGTACACTTTAGTCTCTCAACAAATCTCTTTGAGTGAACATCACCTGGAGTTGAAGTGTAACAAATAGTGTGTCGTATCACGATTTTTTAAAGTTGGTCTGTCTTTCACGCAGCAACTGCAGAGATTCTGATTTACGTATTTTTTATCCCCAAAATTTGAAAGCTGTCAATACCAACAGTAATCTATAATTAAAAAGAATATCTAATAAACCCAAATCTCATCATAATGTTCATAAAAACTTGTGATCGTTCAATTTTACTTTTTTACTTAAAGCCCTGAGAAATCTGCCTATGTTAGGGACGCTTGCTTTGCCATTTTACATTACTAGTAGACTGATTGCGTAACAGGTAGACCATCAATATGTCAACAGATGGCGTAAGTAGTATATTAAATCGCACATTAGTTTGTTTAGTTTGTATTACCTACGTTTTTTAAAAGTTTCTTTTGAAGTTATAATATTAGTTAAGATAGGATGTATAAAAATCATTGCATATATTATGTTAGTCTTATATTTAAGCTATATAACTATATATATGTCGGGGATTTTAAAACGATGTGAAAGGAAATGGAAGGAGGGAGATGGGGAATATTGGGGAACATTAAAAGGGGGTGATGGTATTGAATGGAATATTGGGTAAACGCAACGTAGATACTTCTACTGAACCGATAAATGATCAAATATGATCTCTAACAATTACGAGAGAAACCCAAGGTGTAGGCTTAAGGAATTCCTTTAAGTAATTACGACACTCACCTCCACTGCTAGGCTCTCTATTTAAACCTAAGGTTAAACGCACATAAACCGAATCTAACACAAGGCTAACCTAACCTAAGGCTAACCTAACCTAACATTGTGTTTACTTAACCACGTGGCAATTACATTGTAAGGACTTACGTGACCTTAGTTGGACAGCACTTCCACACTACACTGCACTTGACACTATCACTATCACTAGCACTACTTAGATGATGTTCACTTCTTGAGAGACCGCGCACGACTAAGACTTCAGTTAGACTGTCGATCGCATATAAAGGGTCGAGGGTAGAGACTGTCAAAACAACGGAAGTGACTAATACCCCACTCCAACGAGATAGACAACGATAACGATTCGATTAATCGATAATCTTTTACTATGCTCCGACATATATTTTATTATAAAGTTAGGTAATTTTTGCGTAAAACAGTAACAAACTGAACTCTTACAGTTTCCATAAAGTATATATGGACGGACAGCCTTAGTAACACGATATCCGAAAGCAGGTAAAAACACTTTAGTTTTCTAGCGAAAGGTAGAGGATTTTCCCATATATAACAAAGGTCAGCGCAAAATTGTCAGGCTTATATGTGAAGTTATGGGATGCCTCTCGACACATAAAATATACGTTGAAGGCCGTAACTCCACTTCTCTTTTATTGGTTGGGCAGTAAATTTAATAATGATTACGTACCATCCACTAGTTTCTAGATACTGTCTTCAAATGTTAAGATTACAAGACGCGTTATAGACTAAAAAATAATAACTATACTTACATACTATCATCACCTCTATTTTATTCAGTGATATCACAGATCACGTTAAACATTTAGGCTGCGTTTCCAGATGAGATTTTCAAGGAATTGTAGCGAGGAATGTGTTTGTTAAGAACCATCTATTATCCTTACATTACTGTGCTAGAAGCAGCTAATATAAAACTACGTTATTTAGGCTGTTGGAAAGAAGGAAAAGAATAAACCTATTATTAGCCAAAGTTATTAGAAAAAGATAAATATAATAGCAATAGCTATACCATCGACCAAAGGACTTCTCGCTGTAATCATCTGCTCGTTCACTCCTATATATAAGAACAATTTACCTCTCTTTCATAAAATAAGCAGTTGAATAAAAAACAACATAGTAAAAACAAAATATTCTTGTAAATTATGATATTACACAGATCTTTTTTCCCTTGTTTCACAATAGCGATGAATTAATCCTTGGAAAGGCCAAGAATTAATTTCAATTTACAAACTCCAAAACCAATCATAGATTTTACATTATGGTCATTATATAATGTATTTTATAAACGATAGATATATCTCGGAGATTGTATGATGAGAAGGAAGGCGGAAAAGGGGGTATATTGAAAACACAAAGAGGGTTGATGATAACGCATCGTAGATACTGCTACTGAACCGATAAATAATCAAATATAATCTCGAGATACGATCTACAATTACGAGAGAAACCTAAGCAGTGCCTTGGACTAGTGACCAAGGTTTACGCTTAAGGATATCATCATTCGATCGAGACACTCGCCTTCACTGCTCAGGCTGTTTAAACTCACATAAACCTAACCTAACACAACACGTGGGAACTATGTACATTGTAAGGTACTCACGTGCACTGTACAACACTAACACTATCCAGAGACTACTTTCCTCTTTAAGAGACCGCGCGAGAGTAAGACTACAGTCAGACTGTCAAAGGCATATAAAGGGTCAAGACTATCAAAACGGCGGAAGTGACTACTACCAGCGCCATAGATGGCGATGACGATAATTATTCGATAATCTTTTACTATTACCCGACATATATTTGAGCTAGTTGTCAAAGTGACCTCGCCTGGAGACTATGAAGATTGTATTGCGTGATGCTAGGACTCTAATAAGAATGTTTTATGTAAGTGTTTGATATCATTTATTTCGTTTTTGTCAACTAGCATATTATTATTGTCTTTCACGTGTTACTGTGTAGTATAGCTCCCATATTAATAATATATGTATTACGAATCATTTTTAATTCATTCGTTTAAATAAATCTTTTTCTACATTCAGTAAACATTGAGTAATAAATGAGCGACGGATATCATTTATAAAGCTTTTCATATGAGAACGCCGTAACAAGTGAACAATTTTCCGCCACAGCGAATATCGGAATGAGCTTATTTCGTCTGCTCCTTTCGGTTAAATTAAAATTACGTATATTTTTCCTACCCACAGACATTACAGTAATATGATCTGGGATTGGAAATTGAATGAATTTACGCAGATACTGAGTTTTTTCATTTTGTTACATGTTCACTTCTCTTCAGCTTATATCATCATCACGACCCTTCAATGGCCCACTGCTGAGCCGGGTCTCCTCCTCAGAATGAGGAGGGTATTAGGCCATAGTCCACCACGCTGGCCCAGTGCGGGTTGGCAGACTTCACACACCTTTGAGAACTTTTAGGGAACTCTCGGGAGTGCAGGTTTCCTCACGATATTTTCCTTCACCGTTGAAGCAAGTGATATTTGATTGCTTAAAACACACATAACTCAGAGTCAGAGGTGTGTGCCCAGGATCGAACTCGTACCTCCAGAGTAAGACTTTAAGTCTCAACCACTGGGCCATCACTGCTAGTATTCAGCTTATATATCCAAATAATATTATTATAATTATAGTATTAACATACAATATTCTGCCAGAAGCGATGCTATATTTAAAATAGCCTTACAACTATTAATAATAATAGTAATTAGAAATGTTACCTACAATTTAACAAATAAATATTTTAGTCCTGAAATTACTCATACATTAAAAAAAAGATGTTGACAGTTTTATATCATCCGATTTAATTTAAAAAAGCCGTGATTTTAGGTTAGAACTGCAGCAATACAACTGTGAAAACCGTATCCAATTTCTTGCAGGAGCAATTTCCTTTTTTGGGATATGTGTACAAACATACAAGCAGTCAAACAAACAATTTTAAAATAATTGTTTTGACTTCTATTAGTTAATCCCTCACATTAAGTTTTCTTAAACATCTTCTGTATAGATATTTAATAATAAATATTATTTTAGATACAATATATTTGTAGCAAAATGTAGTCTATAATCAAATGGTATTCTCAATAAACTGAAATTTACTGTAGCTGGAATTACTCGTAATTCTTCCGAATTTATCTTTCTTAACGTTCCGTCTCCTCAATTTATTTTACATTTAAGATTGAAAACGGATTTACGTTTACTTTTGTTTGAATTTGAATGAAATTGATATTGGAAATTGGTAAGAAGTTTCTTATTGATATAACTGTTATTGATATTGATATGGACTATAGTATATTATCTGTACGTCTCAGCAAAAGTAGTGGGGAAAACGACCCTAATAGTGAGTTCTGCGTATTCAATGTTAGAAGTATACTTAGAAGCATTCGACTATAATTTTAATGTATCTCCTATGGGAAGTAGCAACTCATAAAAATACAGTTGTTCTTTTAGGGTTACTAATTATTTTCATCATCTCATCATCTGGACTCGTTAATTTTTGCCAAAAACAAATACCTAACAGTAAACTATATTATGTGTATCTATCACACACCATCTAAATACGATATTATGCAGATATTTTTGGATATTTTTATGTTACTTATATTATATTATAAGTACATGTATAATTTTATTTATTTGGAAACACAAAAGGTATTATGAATATGATAAACCATGATCAGACCAATATGAAGGTGTTTGTTCAATAATTTCGAAATTCTCACAATGACTGTTTTTCAAACCATTTATTCTGTTATGATGTAGCCAGTGTTTCTGTTGTTTTGTGACGATTGAGGTAAGTTGCCATTTTATAATTTATTGCTTCATTTCTTATAAAAACCTCAATCAATCTTATCTTCACAAGTTTGATCGAGCGATTTATGTTTCAAACAACACAAGCACTGCCCAACTTTCAAAGTATTGTTTATTAAAACGTTTTGGAGGGAAACAGCCATTTTGATGCATGATAATCTTAAAATGGCGGCGGCAGAAATTTGGGGGCTGTTCGTATCACAGCGACAAAACTTTTGGTAACAATTTGATGTGAATGAAATTGTTTCTTTTGTTATGGAATTGTTTTTTATTTGTTCCTTTTCTTTTCCTCGTCGATTGATAGTTTTGGGAAGTATTTGAAAGTTTTCGAACAGCCTTCATTGTTTGAAACCGCCATTTTGGTAATGTTGATGCTTATTTTTTCTTTACTTTTAACGTGTTTGTTGCAACTGTTCGAAAACTTTGCACTGTTATTTTATGTTCTTATTATTTTATGTGTGTATTGTTTTAATATTTTGCTTTAGTATTAACTATAGAATTATTATATATGAGTGTTTTTTTTGCCGACAACTTTGTTAATAAGTTACGAACAAAAAATTTCTTCACTTTTTTAATAAATATTTCTCTTTCATTCAGATATGTCTTCACAATTGTCAGCTACTTAATCGGAGTATTCATCTTCGCTACAATAGTGGGTCAAGTGGGCAACGTAATTACAAACAGAAATGCTAATAGACTCGAGTTTGAACGCCTGCTCGATGGGGCAAAAACTTATATGAGACATCATAAGGTAAAAATTTCTTTTTGTCATGAAATATTCTTTTCCTCAGTTATAAAAATCTTCAAAGTTACTTAGACTTTGTTGAACTGGAAAATAGGCACGTTTTGTATTTAGCCCGCCAGCCTCAAAAGAAATCTTTCACTTGACCTAATTTACATGTAACCATTAGGGTTTGGAACTACCGTTCACAGAAACTTTATTACATCTAAGACTAAGGTCAGTTTCATCACTTGCTTATATAATTTTCGATAGATAAACTATAAAGTTTTGTAGATGCAGTAGTTCAGTGAATAGGTCGTGGGTTTAAATCATAATCCTTGCGCTACTGACGTGAACGGAATTATGACACAAGCTTAGTTGTCGGGGTTAATAATACTAGTAGTTTGTAACTGATCTTTAAAAAAATGTATTATGTCTAATCAGAAACCAGTGAAACTGCTCCTAAACAATTTGATTGCATATAGGTTCCTGGTGGTATGAAACGTCGTGTACTTCGATGGTATGACTATTCCTGGTCGAGGGGTAGGATCCAAGGAGGTGGAGATATCAATACCGCTTTGGGATTATTACCAGACAAATTAAAGACAGAACTAGCTCTACATGTTAATCTGAGTGTGTTAAAGAAGGTAAGAATAATAACGTATTAAAAAAAAGAAATTATGTCCCACATTGAGCGCCAAATGTTAATAATGTTTGCTTTACTATTAAATAATAAAAAGCAATATATTTAAAATTTTCCCACATTGGGCGCCAAAAAAAATTTATTTATCATAAATTGTTGAAAATATGATGTGATTTTTTTTATATTTTCAGGTAACAATATTTCAAGAGTGCCAACCAGAATTTCTTCATGACTTAGTATTAAAAATGAAAGCCTATATTTTTACTCCCGGTGATTCAATATGTAGGAAGGGTAAGTTTAGTATCATTAATTAATAAAAGCTGGTATAATTAATCATACTTAAGCAGTGCTGAACACATTTTAGGCAATTTTCAGTGTAATTTATAATTTCTCGAACAAATGCTACTTATGTTGACACTTCTAAAATAAATCTGGAGGGTTTTAAATATGATGTTTAACCAAAAGTACTTTTTATTTATGCACAAGACAAACATAATAGCCCTTTCAATCTATTATTGTTGGACCTTCTTATATCGATTTTATGTTTATCATTATTATTTTCTAGTATTAATCCGTGAGGGGATGGATTAGAATACAATTCCCCTCTGACGCTGGGATAGCATCTCGTAAGAACTGAGTAACCCAGCACCCTTTGGTGGTAGGGGATCTGTTCCCCAACTGGTTCACGACCACCAGTATGCGACTCCGACCGCCAAGTATATTTGACGCGTTCCATTTGACCAGCCATTACAGTAAGCCAGACTAACCCCTTCCCTCTCCCATTCCCATCCCATTAATACTTCAATTACAGTGAACTCTGGGTGATTGCTAAGGGTCTACTGCATTCTTCTCTTTGCTCCCCCTTCTAACTCAACATTCCAGGCGGCAACGCATCGACAAATCAAGAGACACTCTCTATTTTGTCGATGTCTATGGGCAAAGGTGGCCACTTTCCATCAGGAGGACCTTATCCATTATTAAAAATATGTTCTTATTTAACTTATTCATATTCTATAACTGCATCATTATTTATCTGAGTCCATCTTTAATTAAGATTTTCAATATCAAAATTTGTTGTCTATTTGTCCCATTGGTATTAATTTTACAACTGATTTCAAACTATCTAGAAACCCGAAACTAGTTCAAAACTGAATGTTGATTTTGTGTTCAATAATATTATAACGTAACGTTTCCAGTTGAAATTGCGACCGAATGAAGAGATAATTTAATGAAATAGATAAAATGATAATAAGTATAATAATGATAATGGTAATTTATTTACAGGTGAAGTTGCACGTGAAATGTTTATAATAGCTGATGGTATTCTAGAAGTTATATCAGAGACTGGACGAGTATTGACTACTATGAAGGCTGGTGATTTTTTTGGAGAAATTGGAATTTTGAATCTTGATGGACTGAACAAGTTAGTTTGATATAATTATAATTTACTAGACATTGTTGATGTAGCTGAAGAAGATAAGAAAGTAGTTAAAACTAGAGTCATACTATAGTTTAGTAATCTACATTACTATTTACCAAGATGTGCAAGTAAAGTACAAAAAGCTTGGAAAAAGAGTAATTAAATCATTTCTGGGAAACTTATGATGATAGTTAATGGTTTTGAACATCCCATTGAGGTAAAAGTATGTTTAAAAAAATCCTGTTACATCCAGTTAAAATTCAAAAGTTATTAATATTGATATAATAGTTTTAGAAGGTAGTCTGTAACTTCGTGTATAAACCCGATATCGGCATCGACATAAACACTGAAGTATTTTAACATAAAACATTTAATGGTTATTGATATCCTCCACGTCTTTTACGTTTATGAGATCCGATTTGATGTAAAATTTGGAATAGCTTCAGATTACAAGCTCGAAGACATGACGGAGACAAAAGTTTTCATTAAAAATTATGGTGGAACTTTTCTACCTTTACATTTAGTACAATTCGTTAGTATATTTATTTTAAAAGCACTAAAAAGTAATGCGTCAGATAGATTTATATACATACTACAAGCAAGTTGATTGTAAACCAACTTTTTTTTGAATTTCGACAAAATGTTAAGAGTAAATATGATTTAGTTTTTAACTAGAGTCAATTCGCGGAATTTAAATAATCAAAATTGTAGAATCATTAGACTTTACTGGAGTCAATGTAATTAAATAATGATGACAGACCTATCTTGTTATAAAATTACTTTAACGGTAAATTAGTCTAATTGAAATAAACTTCATTATTATCAGTACGTCTCGAAAATCAACTTTATTGACAAAGTTCTTTGTTGTTAACTGTATTTAGTTCCAGAACTAGATAGTTCTTAATTGAAAATATCCAATATTGCTTTATGAGTATCGCGTGCACTGTCTGGGAACTGCACACCTGCATTCTCAGAAACACTTAAGTGCAATAAAAGGAAATTGCACTATAGGACATAGTGATAATAATACGCTATTAAAATTTTAAACATTTACTATATAATTATTGTAATGTAATCACACTAACACTATGATATTTCTTAATTAACATCATCGCTATACAATGTCAATTCTTCTGATAGAGCTTGGACGATCTACGCGAGCAATGCATTGAAAATTCAGTTGAACTTCGCGTACGACGACACCGCGTCAATACCCATCGTTTCTATGAAAATTTAGTAAAAAAAAACAATTTAATTGCTAAACAAGATATGTCATGTTTCTGGCGAATCCGTGTATGTAATTTTTGCAGTCTTTTCCGACGCAAGTAGGTATACACGATTCGTGTGTATGATTGCTCTCTGTTGGATATGGAATGAGCGACGAACGAGACGCATTGCCTAAATTTCTAATACTGGAGACACTTTTACCGTTCCATTAAACGAGTCCCTATAAGTCAATAGTGATAAGCAATTTTCAACTCTTTAAAATATTAATAACGCTAAGAAGAGTACCAAACTTTCTGAAATTGAGAGCTTGTCCAATTTATCGTCATGAAATTTTATTACTTCAATTCAATTAAAAATGCTGCGGTCAGAATACCTGTTTTATTGAATTGATATGGCATCTGTTTTGCCTGAATGAATACAATTGGACCTTTGACCTGATTATTTCCATATTTTATTACATACGCAGAAGGTAATGGACACGAAATTGGTCGTTAAAGAACCTTTTTAATTATTGATTACCAACAGGCTTATCACTTTGGGAGTGGCCCTACTTTAATTACTATTTAAATATAAAAAGCGTCAGTAGCTCAGTGGTTCGGGCGTTGGATTCACGATCAACAAGTCGTGGGTTCAAATCCCGGACATTGGACTACTGGCCTAGCCCACTCCTAGCACAAGCTTTAGCTTAGTTGGAGGGGTAAAGGGAATACTAGTAGTATGTGAAAAAAAAAATACTAATAGATAAAAGATATGTACTCTATATGAATTATAAGCGGATGAACGATGTCGTAAACTAACGGGTATGGTACAGTCAGGAGGTTGGCGATCTAGAAATCTTACTAGTGCATAGGTGCATACAAATGTATATGGCCTAAACACGTTTACTTACACTACTTATAATAAAAATAAATATTCACGCTATCACAAATGTCGTGTTGAGATCTATATAGTATATTTAAACAAAGAATGGATAACCAGACGGGACGATAAATGAGTGCTTGTATAGTCAGGAAGTTGCTGACTACAATTGAAATAATTAAATCTGTTTGAGGTTTAAAAAAATTCGGTCGTCTTCCAAGTGTTTACTTTTCTTCTGTTGGTTTGTGTTTCACTTTTCGTACTAACAACCATAAAGAAAATGCTTGAGACGGCTTTGACCGCAAAACATAAATAACCAATTTACCTGGACTTTGTTAACTGATATCACACATCACTTGTACTTAGAAATTTAAAAATTCAAAGAATTAATGTTATTCTCCTCTGTTTTAGACGCACAGCAGATGTAAGGTCAGTAGGTTATTCGGAACTGTTTTCGCTCTCAAGGGAAGACGTGTTGGCAGCTATGAAAGATTATCCAGAAGCACAAGATATATTACAAACTCTCGGTAGAAAACGATTGCAGGAAGCAAAGAATATGTCAAGGAAATGTGCTAAAAGTACGTAATGTTTATCACTCCTATTCCAAGAATTTCGATTTTGGGAACTTTTATTGCTAGTGCAACTTCTATAGAGGCAAATAAAGATGTTAATGTTCTCTTATGTTACAGGTGAAATCAGTCCAGATAAACCTGGAGATGACAGTGCATCCAAAAGAATAGTTCATAAACTAAGAACAGATGTTAAGGTTAGCTCTCAAATTCGTTTTCATCTTATCCACAGTGCCCTGTCTAAACTTGTGATAGCCTCATAATACGTCCTAAATATCTTTACAATCCCTTTTATATCCCAGGGAATAAGAAATGCAATAAGAAGCAGATCGCGCACAGGGCGTCGCTCCGGTGAGTCTCTGGAGCTTCAAGCGTTAGCCGGAGAGCCCAAGCTACGACGCATGCCACGAGTAGAAAGTGACGACTCACAACCACACCATCAAGATGTAAGTTATACCCAAAATATAATTTATTACATAAAATAACATATAAGTTGGTTTTTCCAAGGATTGTAAAAGACATTGCAAGTGGATTTTCCTTATTCACTACATATTTCAAGCGGGTGGGTAGTACGACAACACTGCTACCCGTTTTGAGTATTGTTCTAAAATATCTATAACTATTTCTTACTTTAAGGACAATGGTGAAACAACTTCCGGCAGTAAAGATGGCGAGAAAAGCGCTTCCCCAATAGGAGCAGGTCTACCACTTCTATCACGTTTAAAATTACTCAAAGAAAAACAGGTATTTTTAATGAATTATATTATGATTTTTTTTTAATTTCTTAATCTTACTTAAATTCTCAATATATTATAATAAAAAAATATTTTATGGCATTAATTATGAAAATTATTTATTGTCAGGATCGTGAAGAAAAAGTAGCTAAACAAAGACTGTCAACATCATCAGTAATATCTCCTCCTCCTCCACAACCAACGCCCTCGACAAGTTCAGCTGCTGAAGAACCAGAAGTTATTGGTGCAGGACTTCCGTTATTGCAACGTCTATTACTATTAAAGGCTAAGGAAGAAAGAGAAAAGAATCAACTAACCCCCACTACGAGCAACCTTCCCTCCAGCTCAGAAACGATTAGCCCTAGTTCAATTAAAAGTCCTTTAAGCCCAACTGTCAAAAATCTCAGTCCTTTCAGAAAAGGTTCTGAATCGAGCTCACCCGGAAAAATACAAAGTCCTACCACTAAAACTTCAAGAAAAAACTCTTCGGGCTCTAGTGATGGAACTTCGAAACCAAAAGTGAGTTTTAAAGATAAAATATTACAAGTCCAAAGTGATGGAACAGCCGTGTGCCAACCACTTATTAAAGATGTCAGTGAAAAACCTGCTGCAGTTGTAGAACCTACTCCTAAAACTGAAGGAAATTTAATATCTATACCACATTCTGTTGTTAGTAAAATAAAATCACCAGCGAAATCCGTTGGCTCTACTTTTCGTGATAAGCTAAGAGTCCTACAAACAGGAGGAGGAGTAAGTTCTGCGAAAGAAAACGAAAGCACTTCGACGGAAAAATGTAAAACCCCGATCATTGAAAAAACTTCGGTTGAAATAAACCCCATACAGACACGAGATAATCAAGAAGAATTGAAAAGCAAAAAGCCGTGGTCGAAATTAAAAAAGGCCGCAATATTGGGAGAGTCTAAAAGTTATAGTAAATCTAGTATCGATGAAAAGAATGAAGCTGAGAATGTTGTAAAGGAACCAAGTGAAAATGTTTCAGAGAGTGTAAATTTTAACGTGCCTATAATAAGTACCGCAGAACTTGTTAAGATAGATAATAATAATATCGAAATAGTTGATATTGCTATACAAGATAAACCTAAAATATCCTTATCGAGCCCTTTAGAACCCGTCCAAGAAAAATCCTTAGATTTGTTAAGCATGTCGCCTAATAAGAATATTGTAACTAGATCGCAAGATAGAATAGCTACAACTAAGGAAACTTCCTTATTATCAAGGGATAAAAAATATAGATCAATTGATGATTTATCGCCAGAATACGGTGGCTTACCGTTCGTAAAAAAGCTTAAAATTCTGAATGAACGACAAAAATTGGCTGAACTTGAAAAAGTTATAAAAATAAGAAGTTCGAGCTTAGACTGCGCTGGTTCATCAGAAGATTTACTGAGTGATACTCTTACAAGGAGTCATTCTGAAAGTAGTACAATGGACAAGAGAAAATTCAAAAGAAAATCTACAGATTCGGTTGAGAGTCACGAATCTAATGAAACCCTAGAAAGACGCACACTTAAATCTATTTTAAAGAAACTATCGGAAGACGTTACTCCTTCAGAAAGTCCCGAAAAAAGTAATGAATTAAAGAAACTGATACGTGCACCGACCGTAGAAGGATATGCAGCGAGGCATTCGAAGTTTGCTAAGAGCGTAACATTTCATCGCCATACTTTACCTTCACCTCCTGGTAGTAGTCCAATGGATATGGCTGATGAAGTATTCGAATTGCCGGCTCAAGTCGAATCTATACGACCTATTGAAACGTCATCGACAGAGACTAACACTTTGGGAACATGCCAAGTAAATAAATCAGATTCTACAATTTTTGGTGTCCAGGATATAGAAACAGACATTAAGAGGGACTATAATTTTAAATCGAATGTTGACCCTGTTTACGATTATAAATCTTTACGACCGGAGGATATAATGGTACCAGAAAAACCAAAGTTAACATTGATCCCTGCTGTTGCTAATCAAAGGAAACTATTAAGAGGTACATATATATATTTTATTTAAAAAATGTTGTCTTTTGGTAATATTAGATATATTTACTTGAAAAATTAGATGCCTTCTTTTTTCCAGGCTCAATAGAAGAACATGAATATTTTGGGGAAGTACTTTTCGGAATAAAACAAGTAATACAAGGTCATTTGCATGAGGTACAAGGGAAGTTTCAGGAAAGGTATGTTAATCAATTATAGTCTAGTAGGATAGTAAATTATAGTTTAACTTTACATTTTTTTTAGCAATTGAAGGGTTTGCTTGCGCAAAAGTTAAATTGACAACCTTCTAAATTAACGCATCTTATTTAAAAGAAAGAAGAAGAACGATCAATAATATTCTATATAATGCTTTAAATTATATTGATAATTGACTTTGCATATTACAGGTTTAACAGTTTAGAAAATGAAGTTCGCAAACGAGATGAAATTATAAGCCAATTACAAAAACGAATTCAAGAATTAGAAAGGTTAGGATTACCTGCAGTATCTTCGGATCCAGATGGAGATTCTCGAGATGAAGCTGTTATAAAAATAAACCAATCTAAAAATAGTTCAGGTAGTGAGGAATTGTCTGGAGTTGAGGAGGGATTTATGGTAATTATAAAAAAAATCTTGAGTTATTTTTAATCTTTTGAAATATAAAAATCAATATTTCTTTGGCAAATATCATCCGATATCTACCCAACTAGTATTTTAATACTATTTTTAAAATAACCTATTTTTTTAAATTAATTATTATACAATTGCAGAGAGGAGATTCATTAGATACCGTTTTTACATCATCACCACCAGAAGCAAGTGCTGCAGGATATCAAGCTTCAAGTAATACTACACCAAAGAAACTAAAAAAAACATTATCAAGCGACGACTTATCAGAAGAAAGACTTAGCGAAATGACAGAAGGAATAGACTTAACTAAACTATCATACTCAGAATTGCAAAACTTAGCTGAATCTCTTTCGAATAGAGCTAAATCATCAAGTAGTAAGGAAGATTGGTCCGTAAACAAATCTAGGAGATTAGATTTGAATTTAGACGGGAAAGCTGGTACGTATTTGAGGAAACGCGCGGAAAAACTTAAACAAAGAAAGTCTTGGGAAGATCAAAATTATCAAGAAACAATGGAGTTGCAAGATCTAACAAGGTAAACCTTTAAAAATATTTTAGGTCATTAAAAAATAATCAAAAATTTCAAGTTTTTATAGCTTAAACCAAATGCTACAATATTAACAGATTACTTACATCATTTATGATATTTGTGGCTCGGCTTTAGTTTCCAGCCATTAAGAAGGCCACCCACTACTGCATAAATATACAATTCCATTATAAAACTTAACGGTAAATTTTTGCAGGCCGCTTTCACCTCACATGACATCCGAGGACCGATCTCTTCTCAGTCCAGAACAGTCAAGTCTTCGAGCAAGCAGACGAGGAATGCATCCCTTCCATTTCTTTGGTACGCATCTGGATAATACTAAATCGAAGATTAAGAAAACGTTATCAGTTGATACTGGGATTCATCATACGGGCAAGAAGGATAGGAGTAAATTAAATTTAGGTAACACCTTTTAACCTTAATGTTTTTTAAAGAATACTAGCACATATTACTAGTATTCCTAAACCTCTCCAAGTAAACTAAACGCTAAATAAGCTAAATGTTAAAAATTGGACAATTAAAACCTCAGAGACATATTAGTTTGTTTCCTCTATTAAAAAAAAAATCGTATTTTCTAATTGTGAAATCGTCTATTTGAAACTAACTTTGACTGAATAAATGGAATTATACTTGACACTGTAATTTTTTTATAGATATTTAATACTTAGGAATAAAAATTCTTGCCCTTCAGAACACAGCACACAACAGCATCATCGAAAATTTAGCCTCGGTTCTTTCTTCGGGTACAATAAAGGGGCGACGCCAAAGACAAATAACTGCAGTGAAGTGGTATTAGATATTGGGAGCGATTGTAGTTGGAGTGAAAGGTATAAAAAATTATCAAAGAAACAAGGTATCAATTTAACACATCAAGTTTATTAATAATTTTTATTTCAGTGCTTCAACTTCGTCAAGTAGTGATTCCGAGTCAGTTCCTCGAACACCAGTTTTTGAAGAGTTCGTTGAAAGTGCTTCAAGACGGAGCCGAGGTCTTTCTTGTCAAGGGACCATATCACCAGTAACAGGTACTGTATAAATCAATGTGAATTACTCAAATCAACACCTTTCTCAGATATACCAAAGAAGACAATTAATTTCGTTAAATGTTAATAATGTAGCTTTCTCAGGAAGCGGAAGCGACTGGGAGGTGATGATGCTCGCAGATGAACTTGAGAAGAGAGAACGGGAAATGGAAAGAGATGAAAGCAGAAGATTACATTATCCGGGTGAATTGAGAGATTTAGAAGAGGTAAGTGTAGTCAATTACTTATTTACCAGTTTCTTGAAATAACTATTCTGAATAACGGAACAAATCTTAAATACTTTTAGGAGTCAGACACTCCTCAACGCGAAGACAGTCCAGATGATCTTTCCAATTTAGAAGATTCAAATTCAACAACGCAACTCTTATCCCAGTCTATTAGTGACGCTTCACACAAATCCCAAGAAACTTCTTTTACTGAAAGTAGTACGAGGCATCGAGTATGTTCAGTTGGGGATCAGGTAAATCCTAAATCCTTAAATCATGACTATAAGAATTCTGACAGAGCCTCCAATCGTTACAGCTTTTTTTATTGTTTTTGTTTTTTTAAAGGCACGTCCAGAAACTTCACTACTCCAATCAAGGGGACTCATCCTCCGAGCAGCAAGCCTAGATCGAGAAACAACTACGCCATCATGTCATCCCAGGCGATTTGGATCACTAAAGAGTTCAAGCACTGATTCACATAAACGACTCTGATCTACTTCTCAACGCGGCCAAGTTAAGACCGAAAATAAACGTAGTTGTAATAGGATAGGTAATAAGTCTAGGTTTAAGTACCCTTTAAATGAACGGGAAGTTAATGAACTTGTTTCTAATCATAATATTTCAATTGATAGATTAAAAACAAAAGACCAATCTGGTTTTAATAAAAATAAAAAAGTGGATATGAATGATTTAATTATTCCAATCGATGATAGATTAAGAGAAGACAATTCTTCAAAAAGAATGTCATGTAATGATAAGTTTAATTCTGGTAAAAGTAGTAAAGTGGAAACAAATGAATCATTAGAATCGAATCAAGATAATTCAATTAATCTAGTGGATAGTACATTAGGAGTACGAAATTCCGCGTTACTTAATCTTTGTAATCCTGGCAATGATGGTATGGTAGTAAACGCTGAAGAGGATACGAATGGTACATTATCGGATAGTTTAGATTCGTTGAATGAGGAAAGCAGGTTAAGAAACGAACGAGAGAATCGATACGACGACCAACTTATTGTTGGCGGTCAATTATTATTAAATGTTATTATTATAAATAGTTTACATGTTTTGATCATTATTTATTCATTACGACGTTAGATTTAATTAGGTATGGTCTAAATTTAGAAGGTAGATAGTAATATCCCAAAGGTTAGATCTTAATTTATATTTATTTTATAGTGTAAAAGTGGGACTAAACATATTCTGATATTTATAAGAATTGTAAAGTCCTTGATATATAATATTTGTTAGTTCTAAAAACTTTGACATAGTTTTCAGGCGCTCATGATACTCAATCTGCAGATTTCAAAATCCTTAAAGTCCTTTATATCTGTTGACATAACTTCTCTACTTATTTTATATTGTGTCTATAACGGTTTCATTTAAAAAATATATATTATGACAATTTCAGTACTGAGTGATCTACATTAGTGTTGCCAACTATACTATAAAAGTATTTGAAATACTACTAAGAGTGCGTTTCGCTAAACGTTCACAAGACCACGCTCACAACCACGTTTTTTCCCGTTCTACTTATTCGCGAGCGTTACGATCGTTATTATCGTATAAGTGAGAGAACAACCAGACTCGTATGGCAAAACCCCGAAGAGCACCCTGCCCACATAAAAGTGAGACGCGCGAACCCAAATCAAGACACCACACAAGTAGGTAGCTCGACGATCGAATAACCAGACTCATACGGCACAATCCAGAGGAGCACACCGTTATTAGAAAAATGAGACGCGCGAACCAGGGCACACAAGTAGATCGCGATCAACAATCGATGTACGTTTGGCTCTGTAACCGAAGCATCTTCAGGAGTTGTTGCTTGTAGAGTCAACAACCTTTTGATTCCTTTTAAATCATGAATTTCCGCAAAGTAACGCCTGATTCAATTCAATATTTGGAGTGGGTGGGTCTATTGAGCGTTTTGAGCATTACCGAAAATAATGTAAATGGCGAATTACGAAGCAGTAGTTTCAAGAACTTAAGGTTATAATTAGTAAGTCTTAACAATAAACTTGAATAAATTAATTTATATTGATTGATTTTTTTTTATATTTATAATTAATTTTACATGAATATTTACTGCAGAAACATTCCACTAATAAATCATTATCACAACGACCGTAGTCGTCAAGTGGAGCGGTTAAGAGTATTTTGGGCGTTGTGAACGCTTAGTGGAACGTTTAATTATATTTAATTTATAAAACAATATTAATAAGCCTAGTGCCAAAATCCTTTTACAAATCAGATATTTTATAAGAAATAGTTGTATCTCTATAATAACTTTTTGGAATCCTTTAAAAATATTTATTAAGTATATAGTCCCACAAACTTATCTGGCCCGGTTAGAGAGTCGCTGTTATCGCATTTGGTGTTGCTAGTAAAAATACATTTAGCAATTAAGTGGGTAATAATAATATTGAGGACATTCTACACAGCACCGTCTACTCCCAAACTAAGCAGAGCTAGTATTATGGATATTAGACAATAGATATGATGGTTATATTTTTTTGTAAATTCACATAATTGCACCCAGATTGACATTTCAAAATGGCGTCGTAAATTCGTTAGTTCCTCTTTTGGCCACCGGGCCAAATAAGATTGTGGCGCTATACTCGGTTTCATAATTTCGTCGAATTCTGACAGTTGGTAAGCGTTACGTCACAGAGCCAACGAGGAAACATCAAAGTGAAATAAAAAATAGACTGACAAAAATGAAAACGCACATTGACAAAGTTAGAAATGGAAATACTTAACTATAGTAAGTATCACTCCCCACTTTAGTAATGTAACCAACCTTTGGTATTTTAATTTAAATTTACAAATTTTAAATCAGCGTCAACGTCAGTGATATTTGTTACATAAGTGATGGAGATAGTTTTTGAAGTGAAACTTCTTTAGAATCGTTGTGATTTCAAACCGGATGCAACGAAAAAACGACAGGTAAGAGACACAAATACAAAAATGTGTAGGAAAGAATGAGACAGAAATATACATACTATTTTATACTATTATATATATTCATCTCATTCTTTTGTCGATTTACTGAAGTTTCACTTCTATCGTGTGTGAATCGCACACACACCTTTTTTTTATTTAAACGTATTTTTCAATAATTCCTTTTAAATTAACGTATTCGTGTGTAGAATATCAAATTATATATTTACTATTTAGTTTTAATTTAAATCTAGCAATACAATTAAATATACTCATTTTAATCCAATATGTAGATAGGGATGGCGATCCAAGATAGATTGATCGGAGAATCAATTTTTCGGACCTTTCTGGTCGTTTAATCGATATGTAGCACTGAGTCGATCGACGGCACCAGTGGCCCTAGAAAATCGATATTCGGTTTTTTGTTATTATTCTAAAAATCAGCTGCCGATTTTATAAAATGAATCAATCAATATCAAAATCAATCTCGATCTAAGGCTACGTTGATGATAATGATGTTTTTTGCTTTTCATCTTAGGTGGCACAATATTTATATTATAAATGCGCACTCGAAAAAAAAATCGATTTTTAAAGTATCGATCTTTTGAAATGAAATGTCAAAAATATGCTGTCAGAACTCTACATAATTATGAAATAAAATATAGATTATTATTAATCATTATAGTGGTGCAATGTCATAATTGACTTAAGTTATTGTGTAAAGTAGGATTATGTCTCTTCTCTCTTTTTAGTGTTATCACTTTTTAAACTTAGGCTAAAAGTAATGTTTTAACTATTGAATAAATCATTGTTAAGCTAAAAGCGAACAAGTATTAATAAGCAAATGTAAAAACTATATTGTCTATGATTTCGTTTTTTTTTTAGACAGTTCAATAGTCATCCAACTTTTGACTATTTATCAGTGTCATGGAACGTTTTAAAATATTCTAAGGTTGAAAATTGAAAACTAACCAATTGTTATTCCTTATAATTTATAAAATTAAAGTAGATTCTTATCAAATTCCAAAAAAAAAAGTGGAAGGTACTTTAATGCTTCAAACCAAGCAATTTTCTTTTGGCTAGAGATCAAGGAATTTATATCATAACTGTGTATTCTATATTCAAATATACACCTTGAAATAATTAGTATAAGGTTGACATTATTTGTGGTTGACTAAAGGGGATTTTGTCTCTTTCTTACGGTGTTTTTTTAGGGTGTTGGTAACAATGTACCATACAAATAATTTTAAACAGTGAAATATAAAGAAGTTGCTGTTATCAGTAACACAGTATTAAATTTTTCTCTATTCCTCATCCCTATTCTGCTTCAGCATGGTCATACTAGTAGAAAGAGATGCAATCTCCTATAGTGGTTGTACTTTTCGGAACGCTTTTTGAGTGCTCGTGCGCATTCCAGTTTGTATGTAAATTCCTTGCTAGAGACAGATGAAAACTGCATACCACAGATAAAATATGTGATTGATTTGATGGCACAAAACGATTTTGCCAGAGCGGACTGTATTAACAGATAGTCATTAAACCAATAAATATAATTCTTCGTTTAACTCCTGCTCTACTTTTTAGTTACTTAACAGATATTTATATAACTTGTTCCTATAAAACCGAATTTTTAATAAATTCTTGAAAAGCATTATTATTAATTTAAAAAATAAAACTCAATATAAATGAGTGTAAATATTCGCGCAAATTATTGTTGAATGTATTGATGTAAAAATTAATGTATTGCACTGGTATAATAATCCCTCCCCCATTCCCCCCTATCCCTTTTTTATCATAGATACTAACAAAGGGTACACGTATTTTAACTATAATATGTACTAGACTTTATAGAGCAAGATCCCGGGACTATCAGACTTTCGTGATTTTATAAAACCTGAAAGTTTCTCTTTCTGATTACTCATAAAACAACTTTTTTTATATTCTCAATTAACATATCCGTATATAAAATTTAGCTTTTATACTATAATTTAGTAAGTATAATTATGATTGATTAATCTGTATATTAATACGTGAAGCAATCTTTGTACCCCTTATTACGAAAATTGCACAGACGTAGGAGTATCCTACACTTATAGTTTATATAGAGATGGAGTGCAGAATGCTTATTTTATTTTTTAATTATGCATAAAAAATACATTACATCAATTAAAAAAAACATTACACACACTACTATGTATTTGACACACACATATATACTATTTTGTTTATTGTTAAAGTGATTATCCAATTCGATCCGACCAATTGTATGAATAAATATAAGATATCTGACAGGTGATTGCAACTGAACTAAATATCCCACAATGGACGACGCAGTTCTATAATATTAATAATACTCAAATAAAATATACAAAAACTGAGCACTTTAAAGAATTTGAGGTGCAATTTTTATATACGTGTTATCTTTCAAAGCAACTGTAATCTTAATTTCGTTAGTTGGGGATGGTTTATATCTCTATTGAGGACATGCAGTGTCATGCAGAAATTTTCAGGTTTTATAATATAACGAAGGTCTGATAGTAGCGGGATCTTGGACTATAAGAAATATAGTTAAATTAAATTTCAACTTTAATATGCGCGACCAAACTAGCACAATATAATATTTAAATTTATTTAAAATAGATAATAAATTGTATCAAAATATTTATTATTTAGAGCTTTGTAACAAGGCGTAGATAGTGTCGTAGATTATAACTAAATATATTATTCATGTAGTTGTAAATGTTTATGATGAAAAAATATTTATGAATAAAATTTAATTGATTGTACCTAATATTATTTAGTGTAGATTTTAGTTCCCATCCTTTCCCGCTTTAAAGCAAATTCACTGGATCACGGTGCTGTAATCATATATTTAATCATAGCCGCTAATGTATTTAGAAAATTCTTCATAGAAATCGATTTTCGATTAATCGATTAAAACTTTAAAACGTGCAACACTTATGAGTTAGGGGTGTCCACTTAAAACATTATATCGATATTATATTCGACGTAAAACAACGGATCCCAGCATCGATATTTATCGATATATAGTTATAAAAATCGATATTTTTTCCAATGTAACGAGTTCGTGGTCCTTGATTTTGTATGTGTGAATGTAGAATCAGACCATTTTATCGATATTCCAACTAAAGTTACTGAATGTTTCAAAAAAATCAATAAAAAAGAAGTTGTAACACGTTTTTATTCTTGTTAAAATGGTTCACAGACCAAATAGTCATCATCAAAGTCTGATTCGGACTCGCTGGAGCAGTCATGTAGTTCACAATCTTCCTACTAATATTATAATCTTCCATAATTTTTCTTGTTTTATCAACTCGATTAAATTAGTCGAAACATTAGTTGTCACTATTTGGTAATGAAGTATGTAATTGTCACTATACATTTCACTATCGCAAAATACGGTATTTGATAGGCGTGTTTTGCGCTGACAGCTGTCATGGCTGTCAAGCTCTGTTAAGTTGGCGGAAAAAAAATATTTTTTTTTAAATTTTTGTTTTGCCAATTCGTTTGTTCGTCGTTCATTTTATATAAATAATTTTTAAAAATTCGATTTGAACCAAGCGCCGACAATTATAGTAACTAAGCTTTTTTTCAATCAATCGAAGCTAGTTATCATTTAAAAAAAAAACATTAAATACTAATAAATTGAATACATTATAGGGAGATAATTAAAAACAAGAAAAATCATTTAATTATCAAAATTGATGACTAGCGACTTAAATAAAACACTGTAAATTTCGAGGCCTAATTAACTTAAAACTGAGAGAATTTGTAAAAAACTGAAGATCCACAGTTAAAACTTAAGGTTTGGGTAAGGTTTTTTTGATAGTCAAACCTTTCATTTAATACTATTAGGAATTATTGACGTTTCGATATTTTATTCTTATAACATCAATGTATCGATGATATCGAAGTCAACACATCAATGTTTTCCAGCTAAACATCGATGTTATTCACTATCGATGAATATCGATCATCCCTAATTTGCACTATTGAATTTTGTATTGAATCAAAACATATGACATAAAAAACAGAATAAGTAATAAGTGTATCATTCTGATATGTTTGGTGAAATCTGAAAAGTAGTGCTTTTATTTTTAGGGTTGAACCAGTAATCCATTAAAAGATACGTCAAGAAATAGTTGTATCAATGGTGTAATAGTTGTTCGGTCGAATGTTTCCATAATGTCGCCTCGTAAACAACCGACTGCTCTATTTAAGTTATGTATTAAAAGTTCTCTTAGTTTAATTAATGACAGGTGCTATCTCATCGAGAAATGTTATCCTGAGATAGAGTTAGAGGAATGCAAGGAAAAGATTGTTGAATTAAAAGGTTTTCTTATGGCTACACTTCCGGCCAGGTACGTATTTATTTATAATAATAATAATAATTTATTTGCCAGAATGTGAGTACATAAAAACGGTACAAAATTAAAGGAGTCCTTACACATTCTACTGACGACGTCAGCGTGCAAATTAAGAATAGTTCAAAATAATAGTATTAAGACTTAATAACATAAGGATGATATTAATATACATGCAATTTAAAATTAATATATAAAAAAAAGGAAATTATAAATCAACAACAATAAATAATGTCACTGTAAACTTATAAATTGTATGAAAATTAAACACCTATCTTTAATGTCCTTTTTAATTCTAAATTATTGTTGAATATTTAAATGTCAGACAATTAGAAGAAAATTTCATATATTATATTAATGTCATAGATTGAAAGAATTGATAATCATACATAGGAGAAATTTAAATTAATTATGTTAGCTGTCTATTTTGTCATCATTTAAATATTCGTCAATGGAATAATAATTTTTTTTATACAATAGGTCGGTAATATCTCTCTTAAACACTGGAAAACTTTTCTCCTTATAGGACTCCGGTAGTTTGTTATATACTCGGATTGCCATACAACTGTTATACAGTTTGAAGAAAATAATTTAAGTCTTAATTGTGGTGTATAGTCTGTTTTTTCTACTGTTTCTATCCACTCCGAATGTGTCTATTCTTTTGAAGTATTGACAAAATTTTTTTTTACAAACACAATATTTCTAATAAATAAAGACATGGTAGGGGTAATATTTTAAATTTTTTGAATAATGGTTTACAACTGTCTAGCTTACATGCACCACAAATTGATTTCAGGCACGCTTTTTGTTTTAAGAAGGCATTTTTGCTGTGGATTGAATTTCCCCAAAGAATTACACCGTATCTGAGAATTGATGATACGTAACCTTGATATGCTAGTAGAGCAGTTTTTATATTACAAATTTTGTTTAGCCTTCTCAAAACATATATAAACTTGTCTAATTTTAAGCAAACTTTTTCTACATGTTCTTTCCAGTTACAGTGTCGGTCAATAACAATCCCTAAGAATGTTGTCGAATTTACTTCTTCTATCACAGAACTATCGTAGGTAATTAATAGTTTCAGTGGTATTTTTTGTACTGTATTGAATTGAATAATTTTAGTTTTGGACATATTGACAGATAGATTGTTTGATTGCAGCCATTCTATGACTTTGACCAGAGTATTATTTACTTCGTTTTGCATGATCGAACGGTCTTTACTCTTAACTATGATAGTTGTGTCGTCAGCATAAAGTATGCATTTGTGATTTATTGCGTTTGGTAAGTCATTTATATATAAAAGGAAAAGCAGTGGGGCTAGAATGCTACCCTGCGGTACACCATATGGGTTTTGTACTTTGTAGGATGAACGATAGCTATAGCTTTGTGATGAAAATGTTTGTTGAATTTCTACACACTGTTTCCTCTCATATAAATAGCTAATTAACCAATCTAGTACTATACCTCTTATACCATATCTTTCTAATAATTTTTCTAATAATGTATTAAATACCTGTATTTATATTAACTAGTATCTGCCTGTGAAACGTGTGTCTGTGAAACTGCGAAACCTTCTGATTTAGGTCCAGAGTAAATGAATTTATGCACCAACTCATTCCTCCAGGGTAACAAGTATAATTTCATTTTAAAGTCATGAAGGAAGGAGTAGGCCGTAGTCCTTTTCAGAACATGGAGAACTCTCAGGAGTGCAGGTTTTCTTACGTTGTTTTCCATACCCGTTAAAGCAAGTGATATTTAATTGCTTAAAACACACATAACTCAGAAAAAACAAAGGTGTGTGGCCACAATTGAACTTTGACCTCCCGAGAAGACATCACTGTGTTAACCACTGGCCTATCACCGCTTACAAACAGTTTAAAGTACCTGTATGCAATTAGTTTACCTGTTTTGGTGTACACATAAGGGTATATTCCCACTGGAATGAAATGTAGGTCCTAGTCCTTTTTTTGGAATAAAAATTATCCTATGTTAAAATATCCAGGTTGTAAAGTATCTGCATACTAAATGTCATTGATATCAGACTTTTTTGCCTGATTGAGTAACAAACATTCAAACAACCTCCAAAATAATTTAGACCATTCCGTCCTTCTAGCTTCTATAGCGTCTATCGCTATAATGTCTACATTTCCTCTTCTCAAACTGTAATTGTTTGACTACTACATATAAAAATATATATTGTATTGTATTGTGAGTGGGCTCCTGTTTCCGCACTTACACTCTAAATCGGTCCATTGTGCGTGCAGGGATGACTATAAGATCCAGCCCAGCTCCTTCCAGAAGCACAGAAGTTTCCTGGGAACTTCACAGGCTTCTTGGAGCGACCTCATGTCCTTGAGGATTTGTGCCCGTTGTGTGGCGACGCCCACGCATTCCAGGACAACGTGGGCAGTCGTCTCTTCTGCTTGCAGACAACCTCTACAGATAGGACTGTCAGTCAAGCCTATGGTAAATAAGTGTTTGTTAAGTGGGCAGTGTTCCGACATTACTCCCACTATTAGACGAAGATCAATGCAATTCAGACTGAGCAGTTTTCGGAACAAGGTCCTTGACAAGGCAGGGACGGCTAGTTTGGACTGCCAACAGTCTGTTGCGTTATTCCATCTCGCATTATGCGTATCTAGGGTGAACTGACGCAGCCATGAGCGAAAAGTGTTCAAGGAGAGAGGAAGGTGTGGTACAGGGCCTACCACAGTGGCCATGGATAATCTTCTCGCCAGCTCATCAGCTGCATGTAAAAATATGACAAAAATATGTTATTTCCCATTTTATTAGGCATATTTTTAGACCTGAAAATATCCAATGTGTCACAATTGTTGAGAGAATATTCATAGTTGCAGGTCAATAAAGCACTCGCTACTGAGGTTTACTCTAAACATTCACTCAGCAGATAGCCTAGTGTAATAATATTAGTAATACGTAAGATAGTCTTGGGATAAGACAAAATGAAAAAAATCCATCTAGAATTATCTACCTGGACCTCAGTTACGCAGTTTTGTGATTATCTCGATTTCATAAATGCAATCTTATTTACAAAGATTTACAGATGATTTTTAGGAGGCTAGCAACACACATATAATACCAAAAATTATAGTGAAGTACTATGTCATTTTTGTTAGTAGTTCAGTTCTTTCATGATTACAGCACAGCAATACTGATCTCATTGTAATTAGAGATTATTACAGTGGGGAATTAATTTTTTTTCTGCGGGCGAATTTTTTGGTGTCATTTTTATATACTTTTGATAGTTTTTTTTACATGCTTTACTAAAATATTAAAGACTTGGTGTTTATTTATTAATTGCTAAAAAAATTGTAGTTTGTCAATAGCTGGGTCTCCTTCTGAGAATGAGAAGAGGTTGGGCCACAGACCACCACTCTGGCTCAGTGTGGGTTGACACACTTCATAGTCTTTTGGGGTGTTTCAGGTTTCCTCATGATGTATTCCTTCTACGTTAAAGCAACTGATATTGAATTGCTTAAAACTCACATCACTCGGAAAAGCTAGAATGTGTAACTATGTGTGTCCAAGATTTTTTTTTGTTCATATGTAATCTGCCATCAGTCCTTGACTTTTATCAGAGAGTTGTCTGGTATGGTCTCGTGTGTGGGGCATCTACTCCATTGAGAAGACTACCCATCTGTGTACTGCTAGGTTACATTTTGCAGTTACAATATGTCAGTTTCTTTTGAGGCGATTCTGGTAGCCTCGGTTGAGCAGCAGAGCTGCTATATCGTTTAAATGATATGACAGCCGTTGTCTATATTTTCTTGCAGCACAAGATTTCATCATTTATGGTACTCATGTTAAAATGCTTGTGTCTTTCATTATTTGTTATGTACCAATGAGCATTGCTTATGGATCTTAGAATCATATTCTGCATGCGCTGGTGTATGGCGATGTTGGAATTACTGACAGAACCCCACAGTTGTATGCCATACATCCATATTGGTTTTAGTACGGATTTGTATATAAGAAGCTTATTGTCTATCGACAACTTGCTATTTCGACCTAGCAACCAGTACAATAACTTTGTATCGAATTTTGAGTTCTTCTCTTTTTGCCTTGATATGTTTGTGCCAGGTCAGGCGGCTGTCTAAGGGGATAACAAGATATTTAACACTACTTTCATGTTCTTCAAATGTTATTAAATGATTTGGATCCATATTATTGTGCTGAATACAAAATTTATCATCATTTGAACCTTATGACAGCTCACTACTAGGTTTAGATCATAGTCTACCATAGTGTTTAAATAGATTGACAGACTTTACATACCTTAGAAGACATAACTCTCAGTCGAGTAGGTTTCCTCATGATGTATTGCTTCACTATTAAACCAAATGAACACTATAAAATTATATGCAGCCTCTAGATCACCTGGAGGACATCCCATTCCATAGGTGTTCGCAACAAACACATTTCTCGCTCATCTCCAGTGAAAATGCAGCCACAAGCCTATGACAGATAATAAAATTCAACAATACTAACTATAATTATTTGTTCCAGGTTATTTGATATCCTCTGTTTGGAAAGAAGATGTTGCCAATACCGCGGCGACCCTCGTATTCAACTCCATGTACTGATTCATCCAAAGATGTCCGTTTTTCGCAAATGTAATCTCGACAATGGCATATGTCAACATTTCTGGATCAAAACTATCCCTTGGTTCACCCGTTTAGTCGTTCTAGACCTAAAATTCATTTGTACGGATGAAATCCTTGAAATTATTGCCACAGAATGTCCTCTTCTGGAAGAACTTAACATAGTCTCCAGGGTAGATGTGTGTAAGTCCCAGATAAATGCTTCCGTTCTGATCAGAAATGTTTCGGATATTGGTTTGTGTTGTATCAGCAACCTTAAACAATTGCGTATTTTATACATGGATCCGCCAAGAAACGAGAAGGCCAGTCGCGTCGGTCGATGTGTAACGCAAGGTGGTATTATAATGCTGCTAAGTGAACTTCCATATTTAGAAGAATTAAATATTGAATCCTGTGATATCGGATCAACGATTACCAACGCGAATGTGAACATTGGTCCTCTCAGTCTTAGGAAGATCAATTGTCATTTTCCATCTGCAGGAGGTATTCGGAAATTAATCAAAATTTGTCCTCACTTGAAAGAACTGTCCATAACTCATTTGTTGTCCACACAGGACAAGGAGAGTATACTGGAAGAGTTAGCAGGTAGCGATTTGAGGTTGACTAAGCTGAGTATGTCCTTCTTCTCATTCTCTCAGTCTTTGCAGCGGCTCTTAACAGTACAGGGCAAGTATCTAACGCATTTTACGCTTTGGGAGATAGATCAGTCTATAAATATTGATTCTTTAGTCGCTATAGGGACTAGTTGTCCAAATTTGTCGTTCCTTTGTCTCATGACTCAATCCAGTAATTTGTTTATACCACCCTTCTTCAGGCGGCCACAGAATATCTTCTCTGAACTTCGTAGTTTGAGTTTGGGTAATGGAAGCTTTAATTTACAGGAACTTTTACTATTTTTCTTGGATTGTTCAACCAAATTGCAGAAACTTACTCTGAAATATCAAACTAAGTTAGTGTTAGGTGAGATTCTGTTGTGCGTTATACAGAAGGGTTACTTGAAGAATATTACAAATTTATGGCTGGACTGTACGTTGGAAGTTTCTAAAGAAATTGTAAAGCAAATAATCCAGTCTTGTGAGAAACTGACGACACTTACTGTAGACTTTACTGAAGATGCAAGTGATATTATAGAATTTATAATTACTAACAATCTTGATGTTAACTTAGGAATTTATTAATCTATTACTCTACAATTTTGTAAATATTAAATTATATTAATGTCGTTTAATAAATAATAAAGTTTATTTCCATTCAAGCATTGTTTTATTTGTTTAAAATGTATTTACAATATTTATTATTTTGTTTGTATAAGCGACTACATTAATTGGAATTACAATATTGCTTTTTATTATAACATTAAATAATTGACAATACAATGTTGCTAAATACCCGCCCCGGATTCGCATGGTTTTTCTCCACTATTGGTGAAAACCGCATTAAAATCCGTTGCATAGTTTAAAAGATCTAAGCGTACAGACAGCGGGAAATCACTTTGTCTTATATAATGTAATAAAGTATGACATAAATATACACAGCAAATCATATTAATTTATTTTATATATAAAATAGTAATTTTGCACTTATTTGAAATATCAATATTTATAATATAGAACCTTAATAAATTATTTCTAACATTAAGCAATCATTATTTCAAGTAGTTTGCTCTAAACTATCCTCCCATCTTAGTCAAGCCAAACTGATGATCAGCATCACAAGCCATTAATGGCCCACTGCTGAGCCACCGCTCTTTAGAATGAAGAGGTTTTAGGCCATAGTCCACCTCGCTGGCCCAGTGCAGGTTGGCAGACTTCACACACCTTTAAGAACTTTAGGGAACTCTCAGGAGTGCAGGTTTACTCACGATGTTTTCCTTCACCGTTCACACATAAATCAGAAAAGTCAGAGGTGCCTTTGTGGGGGATCGAAATCCTACCTCCCGAGTAAGACATTCAAGTCTTATTTTTCCTTATTTATATTTTCCTAAAACTAATCATAGTTTAAGTTTCTTAATAGTTTTTAATAATTTATGAATACACAACCTACACTGTAGGCAAAACACTTCATTAAATTATTTACAAACATACTTATTAGCGTCATCTTTAAACTGAACTAAAAATGACTATTTCTAGCTTTGTCAATACAAGTTAAACTACTATATACCTAAATTTAAGTTAAGGTGGATTAACCAAGTGCGGGGTACTTTTGCTAATTAAGTTTTAACTACTTGAAAAAATGAGGGGTCTTTAGGTGATATGCTGAGCCCCTTAAGCGTAGGGCCCATAGCAATTGCTACATCTGCTTTATCGCTAATCCGCCAGCGGTCACAAAAGACCTTAAAACTATCAATGAAAACTGCTAAAAGGTTTAAGAATTAATTTAGTATATTATACAAGATCTATTGGACAAACATTTATATTAGTATGTGCCCGTGACTTTATCAACTCTCTTCCAGGACAAAGTTTTTAAAAATTATTCCAGCTTATAAAGTATTAGTATCCAATCCATTGATCTCTTCTTCCCAGAGAATCTCTGCTTTTTTGGATAAAAAGCAGCCCTTGTATTAATCCAGATTAAAAAATAATTGTGATTGAAAGACCTTTATTGAAATCCATTCAACCATTTTTGGGTAATTGAGTAACAAAATTAACTTTCACATTATTTGACTAATTCTCCTGTTTACTAACATAAAATAATACATTAGAAGCTACTTTTAAAAAAAAAAATTGTAGCAGTATGGATCACATACTACTAGAACCAACGAAGCTGAATGCTTGTGTTGGGAGTGGGCCACGACAGTAGCCCAATGACTGGGATTTGAACCCACGACCTATCAATCGTGAATGCAACGCCTGAACCACTCACCTACTGACGCTTTTACCTCTTATTGTTTTCCTTCCGATTGATTCGTAATTTTAATTAATATAGTATTATTTTGGAATTCATCATTAAAACCCATTCATGGCCCACTGCTGAGCCGAGTCTCCTCCTCAGAGTGAAGAGGGGGATAAGCCGTAGTCCACCACGTTGGCCCAGATAGGGTTGGCAGACTTCACACACCTTTGAGAACTTTTGGGTGCTCTCAGGAGTGCAGGTTTCCTTTACCCTTCAACTGAGAAAAGTCTGAGGTGTGTGTCCTGAATCGAACTCGGACCTCCGACATTGATGTCTTAACCCAGAGTATCACTATTTTGGAATTATTTTTGTTTAATTTTAGCTATTTTAAATCTATATATATAAAAAGAGAAGCGGACTGACATATCAACGCAGGGCCTAAACTATAAGGGTTAAAAATTTAAAATTTTAAACAGTGGTTCCTTTTATAACGTAGAGCACTAAGAAAGGATTTTTGAAAATTCACCTCCTTAGGGAGTAAAACGGGGATGAAGGTTCTTCATTCAAAGTCATGAAATACATGTAAAATATTTTTCGAAAATCATTCCTTAAAGGGGTGCAAAGTTAATATGACTACCTCATAAAATTATTGAATATGTCTACATACAGACGATCTATTGTAGGCTAATATAACTATCTCAATATCGCAAAGGAAGTTGCGGGTAAAAGCTAGTCACACATGTTTGTAAAGCGAATAGATTAGTCATCAGTGATTTGCAAAATTATTAAACCTATGAGTCTTTACACATGCCCTGAGGTGTGTAAGCAACCCACAGTATTTAAGTGTTAATTTTAATCTTCTAGATAGTTCTTAGAATAAAAAAATTTCAAAAGACCTATCTACATAGCTAATATGTCTACTATATTACACTACTACACTTTTTTAGATAATCAATCCATCACTAATAACTAGATAGTGTCTCACTTAATAAATATAATTCACTAACTTCACATTTAAATGTCACTGTCACAACCACCCTCCCCCTCAGCCATGGGTCACAAGAACTTCTTCTTGTACTTCTTGAACAGGTCGTGTCAAGTGACCACCGGGGGGGTGGTCTCCTCCGTATGCTATGCTTCCTTCACCTCAGGTACCGGCTCCTTGTCATTATCCTTCTCATCTTCGAAGAATTCGTTTTTAGGCTCCACCATCTTGTCTTGTTCTTCTTGACTGATCCTGATGTCCGGGTCCGGTTCTTCTTTTATTCTGTATTCTTCTGGTAAGAAGTCACCTGTAAAATAACAATAATATTTTTATACATTAATTAGTACTTCTTTAAAATAATAGCCCCCAGCTATACTTCTGGAATATATTTTTTAATATAAAAAAAATAAAATAATAGGACATTAATAGTTCTTGAGATATAAAAATTCAAAAATTTTAAATTGTACGAGAATATTATATTATTTATTAAATATTAATAATAAAAATTTAAAATATCTGTATTATTAGAAACATCAAGGGGCGGAGCCTAGCGTGACGTCACAGTGGCGTGACGTAGCGTGAGCCATTTGCTGGTGGTCGTTGTTAGGAGGGGAGCTGGAATGGGACGCTGGAGGGCGAACTCATTCGTGATCTGGTGCTTGGTTGTGTTGGACATGTTAGGAATCGTAGTTTAGGGTTGCAATTTTGTCATCTTTAGATTTGTAATTGTTAGTTTAATAGTAGATTTTAATTTAAAAAATAAATATACTCAAATCCGCTTCAGGTTTATAAAAGTATATACACCATAATGATTTAGATGTCTTAAATCAAGAAGACGGAGCTGTAGGTATGTTTTTTTGGTTCCAGACATTTATTTAACATTACTTTATTTAATACACAAACAATGTAATTTGATTAAAAAAAATTATTAATATCCATAAAATTTACGTTTAGAGTTTATGTCAATGTTAGATCAGACAAATATTAATAAACTAGTAGATCCACCCAGCATCGTTCGGGTGCAAATTCATTGTAATTTTCAATATATTTCTATATAATAATATTCAGGCGTTCAATCACACAACTCGACATGCACTTCACCCCCACGTCGATAGATGGCGTACGAGTACACTTGTTTATTTACTTATTCTTAAGTAATTTTTCGCGATGAAACATAATGCATGTCCTTCATCAAGTTCTACTTTATTTCTGTATCACAGCCTGTGTAACAGCCTGGCAGACGCCATCTATTTGTCAATAGATGACCTAAATAGTAGATTAAGTCGCACTTTCGTTTGTTTAGTTTGTATTATATTAGTTAGAATATTTGTAAAATGACATAAAAAAAATACCTGGTATATGAGTCATCTGTACAGCCGGTGAATGTTGACACATCTTCAGATTATCGTACACATGTTTGGTGATTGCTTCCAGGTACTGCTTGCTATTCGCATTTGATGTACTGCAACAGAAAGTACACTTTTAATTTACTTTTCGAAATACAACATTTTTTTAGAAAATTTATATTTAGAATTTATTTTCAATCTGTAAGTCAGATTTTCTTCTCTTCATAGATAAATCTCTCCAACTCCAATCAAATTCTAATTATTTTTAATACACTGCAGAACTATATTTTCCAAAAAGTAAGTTTAATTCACATACAGACTGCATAAACATAATTATTCTTGACACTCAAGTTAAATTAGAAAATGTGTAGTGGCAAATAAAAAATTAATAAATTTTCCAATAAAAACTTCATCCTAATTAATCATAATCGGATCTAATCCTGCCTGATTATTTTGGTCTAATCTAATAATAATAATCTTTCTTTATTTTGCAAAAAAACATTGATTAGACACATTTTTCATGTATAACTATACATTTTAATAAAATCTGGCTCATGCTGTTTAGGACTCTAAGTTCAGTACATGGTTGAGCTTTAACTAGGTTTCCCTGTGTTTAAGATATCAGTTTTCTTTCTTTTATTTATACAATTTACATTTTTAAATCGTGTTGATTTATAAATGCCAGAGCAAAAACATTAGCAGCAATATAAAGCAGAATAAAAACATTTATCTCGGCTTCACAAGCATTCAATAAATAATAATGATAAAAATATCTAAAAACCAATAACAACAAGGTCTTGGATTGAATGAAGATTCACCAGGAAATCTCCACTAAAGATGAGAACAAGTACCTTTAACTGAACGATAATCAAATTTGTGTTTGTTCTCTACGTTGACATTAGCAGAATTACTGCAATCTTAAGCAGTAACAAACACCATAATATAAATAAAATTGATGCAATGATTTCTAAGGCCGTACGCTGTAATACCTTTTCCATTACGGAATAAAAACAGTGAAAAGAAAGCAACGATTTCTTTTTAGCTCTGAATTTTAGAAAGGCGGGAATCTCCGAGCGAGATGTTTGAGCGGAGCGCCCTATTCGAAGATTCCCGCGCTTTTTCTTGACATATTACACGTCCATGAGTGCTTTCCATAATACTATGACTGAATTATAAAAGGACTATACTTTTCTAAAGGAATTTAGATAACCTAATAAAGACTAGGCTGTACAGTGTAATAACTTTTCTGTTTTCATGGAATAAAAACAAAAAAAAACAATATCTTTTTATTATTTTTAGGAGCTTACCTCCCAATTTCTGGATGCAATTGGAAGTCTGGTGCGAAGAATTCTAAATATTCAGTATATGGTAGCTCATTTGAGATGTTCTCATCTACAAGTAGGGAAGTTTCGTATGTCCAACATCGCGCCACGTTTCGCAAAGTATAACTGGAACAAAACCAAATATTAGTATAAGAGACCAAGAATACTAATTCTTCAATTTACAAAGATTTTTTTTTTGCTTTTTGGGAAAGTGTATAATATTCATTTCATAGCTACAAGTATAAAACTATGGTAATTATCTTTTTGAGTAATTTAATTTTTTATCAGTTCTCAGGCTTAGGAATTACTTCTTATTGAGCACAAAAAGCTACTGAAGTGATGAAATGACTGAATCCCATTGAATGAACTGTCCACTCCTAATACAAACATTTAGCTTAATTGAAAGGCTAAAGAATACTAGTCAAACTCGAACTCAAAATATGTTATTTAAATAGACTTTTTACAAAGTACTGATGACATGTTAGTCACTGACCAATTTTGGTCAGTCAGTTTGTCTGAAGCTTCCACCGGTTCAGATAGCAGTTTCCTGATGAGAAGAACTGGCAAAAAACTCAACAGTTGCTCTTTTCAAAACATTGTTTACATCAGTCTGTTTTACAAAGATGTAATTATTCAACTGAGCATCAAGCTTATTGATTCCAAGCTTTGTCATCATTCAAGTAATCTTGTACAGAGTAGTAAGCTTTATTTACTAAACACTTTTTAATGTGATTTTTAAATCACTGAAGTAGCAAATCTATATTCTGTGGAATCTTACTATAGAAGCGAAAACCATGAAACAATTACTCACTTTGTGAAGACTTTACAAGTTTATTTTTATTTCTAGTATTTATACTGTGTGTGTTAGTGTTTGGAAAGTAATGTTTTGTCTAATGTATAAAATGTTACAATAAAAATATTGTGACAGCATCGTAAGAATACCTATTTTATTAAAAACATCTCGAAGGGAATCTCTGGTTCTTAGATTGTAAATGTGGTATAAATAAATGTGGATCCTCACCCGCCACCCCCTACAACTAATGTAGGCACATTTAAATCCTTTACAAATTTAACACATTCCCCATGCCCTCGTGTTGATAATGAGAAGCACCCAAGACGATCTCCAGCTAAAGAGTCTGCTCCACATTGTAAGACTATTGCAGTAGGACGGTAGAACTCCATTACATTTGATATTACTGGTTTAAATACCTGCAAATATAATGTACAAGGTTTTAAGAAATTACAAGCAAATCAACCACAAATAATCTTAATATTGATCTAACTCATAAAGATAATTAGTATTTTTATCATTATCTTATACATATATAAAAATCAATTGCTGTTCGTTAGTCTCACTAAAACTTAAAAACGGCTGAACCAATTTGGCTAATTTTGCTTTTGAATTATTTGTGGGAGTTCAGGGAAGGTTTAAACGATGAGAAATGCTAAAACGATTTAGATAAAACCTTTTGCCTGTAGTCTAATATACCTCAGCGAAGCGAGGACAGGTCAGCTAGTCATTTAAAAAGAAACAAATAAAAAAGCTATTCAAATCATTTCTTTTTGTTATTTTGATTTCAGATTATCTCATATTTATTACTTTACTTCTTTTAATGATTTAACAGTTGTGTGCTTTCTGTTTTAACCTATGGCTGCCAAACTTAGGCTCTAAAGTAAGCCCATACTAAAAAGTTAGTAATATATCAAAATGCCATGGAGAGAAGCGTGATGGGAGTTGTCTCACCAGATGTCAATTACATCAATCAAAAAACATATAAGGACTAAAAATGTTGCAATAACAGTAACGAAACTTAAATAGTGTTGGACAGGACACATAATTATATACCTTTAGAATTAAAGAGATACATAGAATCCAAAATAGGCGAAATTAACAAACAAACACATTCTTAATATTTGGATCTAATTTAGTTTTTGTTTCAGTAATTAAAAAAAAGCAAAAACATGGTTATAGCTTTAGTCAGATTAATTAAGTCACTAAGGAAGACTAAAATAAAAATATTTGAATCAAAATCTATAAAAAAATTTGTATACCTGAACGTAACTCTGATCATCAATACCCTCCTTTAACGGCACATTGACAGAGAAGTACCGTCCACTCTCAGCCCCAATTTCATACATATCTCCAGTTCCAGGGAAGAAATAATTGCCATACTTATGGAAACTAACTGTCATGACTCTGTCGGTAAGGTAGAAGGCTTCTTGGACTCCATCACCATGATGTACGTCTATGTCTATGTATAGCACTCTCGGGTGGTACTTGAGGAGTTCTAATATGGCTATGACAATGTCATTTACATAGCAGAAACCTAAAAATTTAATATATTTTTATTATGATAAAGAAAACATTTTTTTTTAAATGCTTTGCTTCATCTTTACATAATTTATTTAAATTTTATTACTTTTACATACCTGAAGGTTCAAACTTCTTAGCATGATGTAGTCCACCAGACCAGTTGATAGCTATATCACAAGCATTGTTGTTTAACTTCATAGCACCTTCCAGAGATGCTCCAGTATACATTGAGCAGAAGTCAAACAGACCTTCAAATACTGGGCAATCGTCTCCAACATTGTAATGGAGGAGATCTTTGGAGTATGCTAAAAATATAATTTAAAAAAATATTATAAAGCTGTATGTTCTCTTAATGATATTGAACATAACATGGCTTAAATATTTGCTATTGTTTAGACATGTTTCCTTAAAACCTAGCCCATATGGTGGAGATCTATTTGCCTTATGACCAACAGCATTGTAAATCCGAAGTGTCCTAAACCTATGCCAGTTGACCAGACATGTGATCCAGATTTTCACTTATCTATTTGTAGTTCCAGTGGATTTTATCTTCCATCTTATTGCTTACCATAATAAATATTTTAAATAATATTTATCTAATAAACTATTTCTTTTATGTTAATACCAAAAACTATAAGAAAAATAGGACTATATTCTAATGAAAAACTAAATCTAGAATAATTAAGTAGTAGCCTTACTTTGTATATTCTGTGGGGTTACATTTTGTAAAAATTCAATGTAGTCTTCACTGTGAAATCGACACATATCATGAGCATTTGCTCGGTATGGTCTGTATATCTGCATCTTCTTATGTAGACCGTAGTTCAGCACTAAGCTATGAGTTACTGATAACCTGTGAGGCTTCATCGGATGACCAGGCCCATAATGAAAATTCCCTACGTCAGGGTTGTAAAAATAAGCTACTCGTTGCTGAGTCATAGTGAGAAAACAAATGTTTTTTTTTTTTAATTTATTTAGGGCTTTGAATATGCTTATGCGAAAAAAATTCTGCCATGACGCATAAAAAACACCAAGGATATTGAACGATGTTTATTTAAAAGTTAAACAAATACGTATTCTTTCAGGATATAAATAACACCAAGAACCAAAGCAATAACAAGTAAACGTTTGGTTAACTGAATGTCTCCTAACATGCTCCTTTATGAAAAAGCTTTTATACACAAACCGACATTGGAACACAAATATTACGCAACGTTACAAGTTTTATTTATAAAGTATGTACGTATTTTTAGTTTATAGAAAACTTTAAACAAAGCTATCTCAATTCAACGATGGGAATGTCAAACATCAAATGTCAAATTGACATAATATCATATTGACATTTTATAGTGTTGCTAGTATCCATATATAGATTATAAAATTTAATTCCACTCATGGTTACACTAAGAACTCATGACAATCACGTTCACAGGTTTTTCGCTCCGTTTATTCCCGAGCGTTATAATCGTACACATACTTTAACTTATCACGCATCAGTCATGACGTCATTAGTGACGATTTGGCTGCAACCACAATGATCGTAATCTTAAATACCATTTTTAGACGTAGGTATTATACCTTCTACTAGCTGCCTGTTTCTTTTTTCGGTATGTAATGACCATGGAGTAATAGGTAAAGGTGGAAGCCACACTTGGAACAATAGCATGAGTCAAAAAGACTAGCACCCAGAAACGTTAAACAAGATAAATAAAAAAAATACATAGCATGAATTTTTAAAAATTATTTATAAAAAAATTAACAACGAACAAACAATTAATTTGATCGAACAATCAAGAACAAACAAATTAGCAAAAAAAATTTTAAAAATTCATTTTTCTCCGCCAACTTAAGAGATCTGACAGAAATACACAAAACATTCTGTCAATGTCACGTTTAATGACAAAAATAGCGGTTATTCTTACGAAAAACGATAATGCAATTTTCAAGTAGGTAGTACTCATAACTAGTAGTGTTACAAACTGCTATATGGCAATAACTTGCTTAATGCTTTATTTTTTAAACATGTTGTTTTACGTGCTTTTTTTCTAAGATGCTATATTTTATATAGTGTGATTTTTATATTCTTATTTGCTATGGCAAAACGGGCGGGCGCGAATAAAGCAAGAGCGGTGACCGTTAACTAGCAGCATCGTTAAACAGACAATATAATTTTAATGGAATAATATAATGGAGTAGTAAAAAAAAACAATTAACTTTTCTGGCTTAGGACTGTATAATTATTATATTATTAAGTATTATTATGAAATAAAGTATTCTTCAGTTGTCGCCAGGGTTGCTACTTGCTATTTACTGTTTGATACTTGCGTCTGGCTTAATGCTTATTGCTACCTGCGATGCTTCATGCGATGCGCGATGTACAGACGATGACAACAGATTGCGATATATAGCAAATAGCACTAAGTGAGAGCCACGATATCATTTGCTATATGCTATGTATAATAAGCACGGTGCTTTAAGTTGAATTTATATATTTAAAAAACACTAATAATAACGAAAAAACTAAAAGATTGTACTCTGCCAAAACTTTATATTTTGAGACATATAATTTCAGATCCTTTTGATTTATAAATCAAAAGGATTTCCTTTAAAAAAATATTAGGTTACGATAATGAAAAGGTTTGCATGGTTTGATTTTTTAAAATCAGATCAGTAGTACCAAATGGCCATATTCTATTAATTAAAAAATATATGTGACAACACTACCTCACCTATGTCACTCAGGAATAGTGTAGTTCTCTATCAGTGAAAGAATTTAAAAAATCGGATCAGTAGTAACAAAATGGTCATTTTCTATTAATTAAAAAAAGTATATGGCAACCACGGATATCAAGGGATATGTTGTGAGGGCGTGGCGCGTGCCACCGCGATTTGGTCAATCATAGCTTATAATCGGACGGCGACAGTGCGCTCTATTCAGTCGCTTTGCAACTACGTACCGTGTGCTACATATTCAAGAAAATACAAAATGCCGAATTGTTCTGTATTTATTTGCAAAAATAGATCAATTTCAACAAACCTTAAGACAAGTACGTAGAGAGTACCTTAAGACAAAGACGTATCCTACCATCGGCAACTCAACAATTATGTACTTTTTCATATTTTAAATCAATTTTTAAGAACGTTACCGAACGCAAGGATCATTTTGGCCATTGAGATTTACCTTGTGCAATGAGAGCGGTAGACTATGGATAATTTTTTCGTTCTTATTTTCGCAGTCATTTTTTTTTCTAATAGGTTCTCTACGATATTCTTATTTATTGAATATACAAATTAAATAAAAATAGTTATAACTCTGAACCGATTTGGGTGAAATATGGAGGTGGTTTAAATATGCCCACTAATATTGCATATATTGTGTGCGTTGAATGGCCGTAGGTATGCTAGGAACGCTTCGCCCTAATTATGAATGTGTGTTATTAAGACATTTATTAGTGTGGCAGCTAGTTCATAATATGCGTGAAAAATAATGAGCGTGTGTCATATTTATACTTTTTGTACACGTGTTAAATATTTAGGTGGGCGAAAAGCGGCGACACTGGTTTTGTATACTAAAACCCAATGATGGCATATCTCGTGATCTAGAGTTGTCATCATAGATATCTAATCTATGATGGCAACGCTACATCACCTATATCACTCAGGATGAGTGATAGTGTAGTTATCTATCACTGAAAGAATTTTTGAAATCGAATCTGTAGTTCCAGAGAAAACATTCACTTTACGGCCAAGTTATGGCACTTAAATGGCCATATCTTTTAAATTATATTATTTATGGCACACCACATAGCCTATGTTAGGGATTCAACCTATTAAAGACAAGGTTGTACGGTGTAATACTTTTGCCTTTTCCATTATGGTATTAAAAAACAGGAAAAAAAATTATTTGTCACTTTGACATTGTCATTTGATAAAACCAGATAAAACCGAAACCGGCACATCAGCAACGAGTACTAGTTATTGGCAAATAGGTATTTATCTCTTTAATTTTATGAATTTAATACTTTTTTTACTTAACAATGTTATAGGTAACTGTAGAGTAAGTTATTTCTCTAACATACATCTTTATCGCAGACAGAATTATCTTATATCTACATCTTTAAATCCTGCTGTCGTATGTATTATTGACACTATCATGTAGTTTATCACGACTATCTACGTTTACTACTCTTGTTTTTCTTTTACATATTACGTAATATCAAACCATATACATTTACAGGTAAAAACAGTCATTTATTCAATATAATTTTTATTAAAATGGCATTACTGCTACATACTGCTTTTCCGTAGTTATATAGATAAAAAAAGGCAGTCCCAACTAATTAACAGAACGATGTTCATACCAAGTTAATATATTACTAGAGGGTAGAATTAAAAAATATTCAACTCTAGATGTACCTACAGATAATCGATATTACAAGTTACAAACTAATATGAGTACCCACTTTATACCTTTCTGTTACTTTATAAATACACTCGGCTTAATAAAATTCCTTCCTCATATTTCCTTATATTCTATCACATCTCACTTATGACTAACAATTTTTGGTTACTGTATTTGTGGGCAGAAATTACATTATTAAAGTATGCAAAATATTCTATTCTCTTGACAAATTTCACTTGTAGAGAAAGTAAACTTTGGTTTCGAGAATTTTACACTTAACTACTCATACATATATTATTATTTTTTTAATGGCTAAAATAAATATTTTAATTAAATAATGCTTATCAATAGCTATGACCCATGCAAGGAAATAAACAGTTTTTTTTGGAGAGGTATTGTCAACAAACGTTATTAAACATGTTTTGTTTATGAATTTTTCCACTCAATACTACTATTTCGTATATTACATCTTGAAAATTATTTGATTAATTTAATAGTAAAGGTATTAATGAGAAATGAACCTATAACTGCCAATAAAAATAACATTTGCTAATACAGATGTCTCTCGTTGAAAAAAATTTATCAGTGTATATCTCAAAAACTAGATGTGATAGAATAAAAAGTCTTTTAGTGTTTATATACTAACTTAATAGAAAACCATAATATTAACCAGTTCTGGTATCACAGTGGTATAAAGGTGCCCTTATGAGACTAAAGTGATCTTGCACCATTATTTTAGATAATTGTAAATATGCATCAGTGTCAACAGATAGTTGTTCTGTAATTCTTTTTACACATAAGGATTGAGGTCTGACTTATTGTAATTTTTTTTAAATACTACTTTTGTACATTAAAGTGCACTTTGTTCACATGTAGCTGTACTACTATTGGTTGTAGTGTGATGATGTATAGCCTATAGCCTTCCTCGATAAATAGCCTTTCTAACACTGAAAGAATTTTTCAAATTGGATCAGTAGTTCCTGAAATTAGCGAGATCAAGCAAACAAACTAACGCTTCAGCTTTATATATTAGTATAGATTATCCAAAATTTTCATAATTGTAATAGAAGTTTGCTTGCATTAAGTAGTATGATTGTGTGAAATAAAAAAATTAAAAGATTTCATTAGTAAAATCAACAAATATTCAAGATTTGAGAAGAATGAGAGACAGATATAGATACAAGCATTTGGTACAAATCATATATGGACTCCAACGGCCTGGAGACTTTATGGTCTATAACTTGAAAAGTTTTGCTCTTAACAATTCTAAATTCTCTGACAATATTTCTTTAAGTTTTAGAATCAGAAAATGGAATTTTAAAGTATTGATTTTCTGATCGTTTTTCCTCCTTAATATAAGAAAATATTGAAAATGATTATTGGGATGTAGTATGACTCTCTGACATTGTTATTAGTTATTGAAAGTGATACTGTATTGTATCTATACTAATATATAAAGCTGAAGAGTTTGTTTGTTTGAACGCGCTAATCTCAGGTACTACTGGTCCGATTTAAAAAATTCTTTCAGTGTTAGATAGCCCATTTATTTAGGAAGACTATAGGCTATATATCATCATGCTAAGACCAATAGGAGCGGAGTATCACGGGCATGTAGTAGCAAGGGTCGGCTAGTTATATTGATAAATATATATTGTGATATTTATTTTATATTGATTGAGATTAATAGTTTCAAGTAGTGGATATGGAAACCATTAGTATAGATAAATACTATTATTTTCATATCTAAATGTGTTCACAAATACATTAAATTTTAATTGTTCATGAACCCTATAATATATAACATGTTATTCGATTGAAATGAAATTTTTTAATTTTTGATTTTTGTTTGCCCAATAAATATTAAAGCATACATCTAGACTAATATTATAGTGGTCAAGTTTGCAAGTCTAATGAGCCGATTATGAAAATTCTTTTACCAACAGAAAGTCACATTATTTTTGAGCGTCATAGGCTAGATATTATCCAGAAAAATGTAAAGACCTACCCAAAAATGTCCTAAATATATTTATGTATACATTTGGGGGCCATGTTGAATCTTTTATTAAAAATACATAAAGTATACTTACAAACAAATAATATTACATACTGTTTTCTCTATTATATATCGGTTTAGATAAGTTGTGTGATTAAACATTCAACCTTGAGTGACATGCAATTGCATTATAATGTCATATTTATTACAGCTTTGATGGTAAGCAGGCTTATATATACATATTTAAAAAAAAACACTATAAAAAAATCTAATATCCAAATTAGTGCATGTTTTTGCATAATGTGTTGCAAACACAAAATTTTTGTCAAAACCTTGTTCGACTCCTGTTAAAATTATAATATTTTATTTAGTCTAAATTTTATCGCAGTAACTGGTCTGTCTTTCCTAGAGTCTTGTGTATATCTATACCATATTTCATCAAAATCAGTTCAGCCGTTGCTGCATTATAAATGGTATGTAAGTAACCCGTTATCTATATTTTATATATATAGATAACTCTTTCTTGTTTTGGTATTAATTATACAATATTGGTCATGATTTAAAGCACCATATTGGATTTATTATTACATTAATATCTTATTGTATATTTATAATTATTGTATATACATATATAAATATATCCAATAATTTTTATTTTTTATTTTTCAGTAAAAAATAAACTTCCTGCTAGTAACAAAACAATGCGATTTTTTAAATTAAACTGTTAGACAATTTTTTAGTGTTTCAAACACTCGCAAAAGAATTGAATCCTAAAAGAAGAAGAATTTATAATTATTTCCAATTAGTCTACTGACTTCGTTCTCTATCGTCGATATGTTTGATAGTATCAGTGGCGGCGCTAGGCGTTAGCGTACGTCGCTAAGTGAACAAAGACTGCCTTAACGCCCATAGGGTCCTCATTTAGAGTCAATCTTTTATGTCAAAAGGCACGACTACCATATTTGGAAAAGATCCTCTAAAATACTATATTTAAACAGCCCATTAATGGCCCACCGCTGAGCCGGGTCTCCTCCTCAGAAAGAGGAGGGGGTTCGGCCATAGTCCAATATGCTGGCCCAGAGCGGGTTGGCAGACTTCACACACCTTTGAGAACTTTTAGGGAACTCTCAGGAGTGCAGGTTTCCACGATGTTTTCCTTCACCGTTATAGCATTTATAGTTAATTGCTTAAAACAAACATAACTCAGAAGTGAGAGGTGTGTGCCTGTGTTGGGGATCGAACCAGGACCTCCCGATTAAGACACTGATGTCTTAACCACTGGGCTACCTCTGCTTTTTTTTAAGATTACTAGCAGTATGGATGGATCACATACTACTTGTATTCCCTTTACCCCTCCAACTAAGCTAAATGCTTGTGTTAGGAGTGGGCTACGCCAGTAGTCCAGTGTCTGGGATTTGAACCCACGACTTATCGATCATGAATCCAACACCCGAACCACTCAGCTACTGACGCTTAAAATTATTATATTATTTTATTCGTATTTAAAATGATTTTGATTTATTTGGTAACTTGATCTATTTGACATATTGGACACAGCGTCATTAATAGTATGACCGATTTTGTCAACATACGGGACAAAGCTTGTCCCGCTGCGCCGGGGCATTTCACAGTATACGTAAAATACGGGATGTCCCTGATAATACGTCCACGTCTAGCAATTTCGGCGACATACACATATCGTCTAGCGCCGCCACTGAATAGTTTTTCAACGACTTAATTTTGTTAATCAAATTCAAAACATTTAACATAGTAATATGTTGTCATTCGAGTCTTTAGAAAAGTCCAAAAAAATTTTCAAATTTTTTTTTTTCAAATATAAACTAATTTGCAGTTGGTAATTAGACTGCGTCTTATAAGGATGTATGGGAATAACAATTTTCCAACCGCAAAGTTAAGTTTGTCAATCCATTTATTACGAAATACGCGATTTTATTTTTAATTGTCTTGATCATAGTGCGGATGAAATTAAAAAGTTTTCGTCATTCGATAGGCGTCGAAAAAATCCAAAAAAAGTAAATCTGTAGTTCAGTTATTTTTTTTCAAGTAAAAACGAATTTGCTGTTGGTAATTAGACTGCGTCTTATAAGGATGTATGGGAACAACAGTTTTCCAACCGCAAAGTTAAGTTTGTCAATAAATTTATTAAACGCGAATAAAAACTAAAATGTTTTAGCTTCTGACTGTACTAGTGTACCTGATCTTTAAACCGGTTACATTTAGATAGCAATCATGCAACACTTCGCCATTCGAGAGCCGTCAGTAGTGGAGGATAGTCGCGTAGTGTTGCATCAAAATGGGTCGTGTATTGAGACTTGCGATTGTTTTGTTACTAGCAGAGAGCATGGTCAGTTTTAGGGTGATCGCCAGAGCCATGTCGTCCGTCGCCCAGGCGTTTGAAGCTAACGGTGTGGTGCCTGATGTCGTCTCCAAGGCTCCTCAGGCTTTTTTATCGGTAAGTTTGTTTTTACTATTACTATTGATTATGTTCATCCGTCCTCGCTTCGCTGAGTGAATGATGTATTTCTGTTGCCCCTATAACAACAAATACTAAAAACAGAATAAAGTAAATATTTAAGGGGGGGGGGGGGCTCCCATACACCAAACGTGTTTTTTTTTTGTTTGATTACTAGTCCCCATAATATTTAAAGAAATATCCTCTAACTCCTAACCGTTGAGGAGCTGTGTCTTCCATCACATCAGCTCAGCGATTATTTTATTTTAGATAAAAGTATGTGAAAAACTGTGTGTGTGTGATCCTGACTTAGTTCCATTAGGACCATCTCGAAAGTGCATTCTTTCGAATAAAAAAATAATTTTGAAAATCGGTCCACAATTGATGGAGAAACAGGTGAACATACGTAAAAGGCCACTTTCGCCTTTTATGTATGTTCACCTTTTTTTGCCTTTTATGTACGTTCACGAAGGCCTTTTTTAAAGGAAGTCGGTTGATTATAGTAACCATCTATCACATTTGACTAAATTAATTAAATTATTATTTATTTAATATTAATATAATATTTTTTTTTTTTTTTGAATGAAAATTTTGGCGAGTTGGATATTTTCTAGATTTAATCTATATATATGTAAAATCCTTTGTTAGTACGTAAATACACAGTTTTCTCTATCACCACCAACCCCAATCAACTACCTCTTGGGGTGGTAAATACCCCTTGGTCTCCAAGTAAGGGAGTTTGGTCGCGGTGGGTTAAAAAATATATTTCTGTCCCTTTCTAATGCATGAGGACTTCTGAAAAGATCTCAAAATTATTATAATAATCTAGAAAGTTCCGAAATGAGTGCAAACTGTTATAATCGATTTAGAATGTTCGAGAAAGTTCTAGAAGTTTCTGGAATGATCGACATTCTAAAATGAGTGCAAACTATTATAATCGATATAGAATGTTTGAGGAGGTTCTATAAATATGTAAATAAAAATTTTTCATTTTCTAAACTTTTTTTTAAAATTATTTAAATTCGTTGATTAGGTTACGTTATTAATTTAGTTTACTATATACTCTATATTACTCTATATATTATATTGCATAAAAAAATGTAAAAGGTTCGTAATGACTTTTCTTCTGATAGCATCTATTAAAAAAACATATTAAAATATATTTTTTTTAATGCCATTAAACATCCGATGTATTTTAACCCGAGCAACGCCGGGTTTCGCTGTTAATTTAATTATAATATAACTGATACTTATATATAAAATGCTCGTGTCACAATGTTAGTTACCATACTCCTCCGAAACGGCTTGACTGATTGTTATGAAATTTTATATGCATATTAAGTAGGTCTGAGAATCGGCTAATATCTATTTTTCATCCCCCTAAGTGGTAAGGGTGGCCCACCCCAAATTTATATAGCAAACAAACGTTTGCCGGGTCAGCTAGTTATATGTAAAATTTCCAATGCTTCACAGTAGTTAACAACCGGTTGGATGTTTTCAAAATATTTCACTCTGTTATCGTTTTACTATAATGTAAGCTTTTCTTCGATATTAATAATATTATACAGTATATCTTTTTTTTTATACCACTAGTTACACCCCGGTTAGACTCGGATACAATAACTAATAATTTTTGGGATAAAATGTATCCTATCCAAATCCATACAAATAAATAAATTTGAAGTTTCTGTTTGTAATATTAGAATAACCGCTTTTTACAATTTTTGTCTGTATATCTGTTTGTTGCGGCTAATCACTGTAATGGCTGGACCGATTGCGACGGGACTTTCACTGGCAGATAGCAGATGTAACAAGGAGTAACTTAGGCTATTTAACATCTCGCTACGACCCATAGGAGCGGAGTAACACGCGAATAAAGTCGGGCGGGTCGGCTTAAAACCCTTTACATTAAATTTATTTAAATATCTTCTATGTACAGACTTTCGATAAGTTTTCATATATGTAGTAGATAAACTCATTACCCTCTTTTGTTTTACACAGTCGAGTAATTATTGTTTACATTGACATGAAACAATGGGAAATTACTGTTCCAGTGATTGAGGTCTTGTTATACGGAAATTATATATACTTAGTTTTATTATAATAATTTCATATAAAGAGAAAATATAATATTATTATCCATAAATCCATACAAATATATAAAATTGGAGTGTCTGTTTGTAATATTAAAATAACCGCTTTTTATTAAGTGCACACGGTACATATACCAGAAAAACATTTTTTTACAATTTTTACCTGTCTGTTTGTTCTGGCTTATCTCTGAAATGACTGGACCGATTTCGACGGGACTTTCACTGGCAGATAGGTGATGTAACAAGGAGTAACTTGGGCTGTTTAACATCTAGCTACGACCCATAGGAGCGGAGCTACACGCGAACGAAGTCGCGCGGGTCGGTTTGTTTGGTTGAGGAACTATTCGTGCGGAAGAGATCTCTCCATCTCTCTCTTACATAATCCAAACGAAGTCGACGTCGTGTAAACTTGATGGTAATGCTAAATTTAACTATGCGTCGCCATTTTTGCCCAAATTAGTTATGGATAACCATTGACAAGAGGTATAACCGCTATATAATGAGGATGATTGTAGTTATTTCTGTTTACGTTAAATAGTTGTTTGTAACAGATATAATATTTATGACTAGAATTTTCAGTAATACTTATAGTATTAAATACTTTATCCTATTTCGTGCAGACAGACAGACAAAATTTTTAAAAATCGTTTTGGTTTCTATTGCTGTTATTAAGACCCCTAACATTAAATTTTCTAAAATATTCTAGCCCACGGGAATGGTGATTTTATAGGGTTCATGTACCAAATTTTTTCAGTGTGGATCACATACTACTAGTATTCCCTTTACCCCTCCTAGTAAGCTTGCATGCTTGTGTCAGAAGTGGGCCACGCCAGTAGTACAATTCACAAAGTGGTCTTTATTGACCCCTAAGAGTCCACGTAAAAGAATCTAGAGTGAGACGTACAAAAGGTACTGACCACGAGTTTGTAATCCATTTAATATACAAGACTTTGGGTTTTCGAAATTGTATACATGATTTGTTATATGAAGTATGAAAAACCGGCCAAGTGCGAGTCGGACTCCCGCACGAATTTGTTGTATGGAAGCCCACCTTAAATATTTATTTTATTCTGTTTTTAGTATTTGTTGTTATAGGGGCAACAGAAATATATCATTTGTGAATATTTCCACTGTATAACAATCACGGTTCATGAGATACAGCCTGGAGACAGAATGTTCAGGAAATTCTCCAGTTTATTAGATCTGTATTAACTCGGAAAGTTCTTTTATCCTGTATATCCTTACAGTCTGAGATAATAAGGAAGGTAGTGAGATAAGGTCTCGGTGCACTCTTACAATTAGATAATGAGCATGATAATTGATTTGAGAAGGCATACTAGTCGACCCGCGCGATTTCTTCCGCGTGATGCTCCGCTCCTATTGGTCCTAGCGTGATGATATATAGCCTATAGCCTTCCTCGATAAATGGCCTATCTAACACTGAAAGAGTTTTGCGAATCGGACATGTAGTTCCTGAGATTTGCGCGCGTATATATTAGTAATTATATGCTAGTCTACCCGCACTCACTTCGATTTATTCATTCATACTCCAAATACTGTAATGCGTATGTCACTGATTTCCAGTGGACATCACCACCCCACTGACTATCTTCTGTCTCACTCACTTTTTCTTTTATACAAACCTTGTTCTAACAATAACTAACGCAACAAAAAAAGAATTATCCGATTTGGTACAGCCGTATAAGTTTATAGGTTTGGATGTGTGTTAGTGAATCACACAAAAACGGCTGAACGGATTCCATTGAAATTTTCCACACGGAAACTTTATAATCTTGATTAACATATAGGCTACTTTTTATCCCGAAAAAATTCGTAGTTCCTACGGGATAATAATAAAATAAAATTAAACATCCGAATATTTTTATATAGCAACTAGCTGACCCAGCAAACGTTGTTTTGCCACCGTGAGCTACAGTTATCACTTAGGGGTATAAAAAATAGATGTTCTCCGATTCTTAGATCTACCCGACATGTACACAAAATGTCATAAAAATCGGTCGAGCCTTTTCGGTAACTAACATTGTGACACGAGAATTTTATGTATAAGATTTAAAGAAATAAATTCATTAATATTAAAAATGTCGTTTATATGTTTAGCGTCTGACAGTGACGTCACAATAAAGTTAGTCCTATAATTTTATAAAACATCAAAATAATTATTAGTATAAATTTCACGAAATAATATGACATTTACTAATATGTGACGTCATACTCTCGAATAATTTATTTTATATGGAAAGTATTAATATTACTTATGTGGGTGTTATTTGGTTCAACTTGATGGATAGTAGAAAAATGAAATGTACTTGATGTCAAATTAATTAACAAACATATCGCACATTGAGAAGAATACCGTCATTATACAAAAAAAATGTGTTTTTGTGAAAAATAATTTCTGGTATGACGTCGGAATAACGTCATTAAAAAGGTTTGTGGAAAAATCAGAATAAAAACAATTTTTCAAAAAAAAAAAGAATATATTCCAGTCGGGCTTAATGCCCGTAGAGGGCACTATAACAAAAAACCATAACATAATTTTTTATTTTTTTTATGATGCAAATCTAGTTATTACTGTTTGGTAACTGGTAAACGTTTACACTGAAATAAATAATAGTTTAAAAAACTAAAAAAAATACGCTTTTATAGAAAATCCAACTAAAAAATAGAAAATAAATTTGAATTAAAAATACTGTAAGAAAAAATTATTTTATTGTAAAAAAAGCGTGGGGTGGTTGTGATCAATAGTTATAAATATTTTATAAACAGATATGAGTAGAAGGGTTATTTTGATAATATCCTGAAAAGCACCCCACGCTTTTTTTTACAATAAAATCATTTTTTTTTTACACTATTTTTAATTCAATTTTTAAAAAAAATTATTTTCTATTATTTAGTTGGATTTTCTATAAAAGCGTATTTTTAAGATTTTTTAAACTATTATTTTTTAAATAATTAAAAAAAACAAGACGAACACTAAGTTAAATGTTGAAATGTTGTATATGTTTATTATAAGATATCGAACCTATAAGGAAGGGCTCGGTGTAGAGAATATCAATGAATTATTTAATTTTTCGTTCGTCTTGAAAGATATCTCAACAAGAGTGGTGTCGTTGAATAGGTGATAAATTTTACTATAAAACGGGGGTGAAAACTGCTTTAGAATATAGAGGGATGATGTACGTATAAGATAGGGGAAGTATAAAACATAAATATAAAGTGTCTTGACGCAGACACTCCGGGTCTCAGGAAAACAAAAAATCGCTCATCCTGATTATCACAGTAAGGATAACGGATCAAACTGTTTAAAATATTGAATTGTCATCGATCCGACGTTTTGAAGGGGGTCAAAATCATGTTCAAAGATTCCGTTACATAAATACTAAGATAAAAACAGCTTTTTTGTATAGTGTCTCCTATCAACGTGCGATATATCTAGTTTCCGTAAACATCCAATAGATGGCGCCGTCAACGTCGAACGTTCGTGATAATCTGTTTTCTGAATAACTAAATGTAAAAGTATAATTTTACAATGAAATTGAACTATTTTACATATTTATCGTTATCGGGCATGAAATAATGTTATTAGTTCCACATAATATGTTTGACATAGTTTTATTAATGTGAAAGTGCGTTTAAATATTTATTAGTAACATAGACTATATTATTTTGGAATTGTACATAATTCCTGCGGGGTCAGATAACAAAGTTGGAAGCCTAAGTTATTGATAAAACAATTATTACTAAACCGAATACACTATTAGTTATATGTTGAGAACATTAATTTAGGTACAATCATGTGTTGTGTATTAATATTGTAAAATGTCATGCTAAAGATCAGGCACTACGGTATAGTACCTTTGCCTTTTCCTTTATGGAATAAAAATAAAAAAGAATTGTAAATTGTAATCTGACATTGACAGAGAAAAACGCGGGATAGGGATGGGCAAATGAAAAACATATATCGATAAATGTTTATATACCGTGATTATATTTTAGGTTATGTGATCAGAGATTGTCGTAGTTCGCGATTGAATGCATGCGACGATAGTGAAGCTACTGAGAGCTTACTCTTTCTCCTAGTAGTGGGGGTGTGGAAATCGTGGGTTAGCAAGAGATAGAAAAAGGAAATGATTCAGTAGTGCTGGTTTATGTGTGTACTGAACTTTTAAAAAATATTGAATATGATACTAATTTGATACTTCGAAATAAATATCGATTATTGAAATTTTGATATTTAAAATATCGACGATATATTTCGATTATTTTTTTTTACATTTTTATTTTTTACCCAAGCTTAACGCGGGAGTCTCAGAGTGGGGCGGGATTTTTGAGAGCGTCTGTAAAAAAAATTGATTTGTGTTTTTTGGATGGTGTTGTTGAGAGACCGAAGTTGAGTGGTGAAATGAATGGGAGTGGAAGGGGATGAGGGGGGGAAGAAGATGAAGAGCAGAAGGCCGTGTTCTCGGGAGATATTTTTGTTCGGAGATTTCCGCGCCTTTTCTTTAACTTTTTTACAACTGTTATATTTATTTAGATAATTACATATAACGGAAGACATGGCTTCGGACTTACTATAAAATTAATTAAAAATTAACCTACTATAGAGCTTTTCCATTACGGAATAATAACAGGAAAAAAATCTGACATTGACATTTCGTTCAGCAACAAAGCATTAAATGATCAAATTTTAACTGAAACTTTATTGATAAAACATTGATCGACATGCTACAATATGATCCGCACCGCATCCAATTTCGTCCAATTTTATAATCTTTCCAGGTGAAATACCCGAGTGGAGTAGAAGTGAAGGGAGGCAACGAGCTGACTCCAACCCAAGTGAAGGATATTCCCGCTGTACACTGGGAATCTGAGCCAAATGCTTACTACACGCTGGCCATGACCGGTATGTTGGTATTTCCTTGTCTAACGATGTCTGTCGTGGACGACGCACGTCGCCTGGTTGCATTTTCGAATGAACATAATTTTATTGAACTATTTCTTTAAAATGTTCACCCAGACCCCGACGCGCCATCACGTCTAGAGCCCAAATTCCGCGAGTGGCACCACTGGCTGGTGGGCAACATCCTGGGCAACGACGTGGCGTCCGGGGAGACCCTGTCCGCGTACGTGGGCTCCGGACCTCCACCCGGCACCGGCCTCCACCGCTACGTGTTCCTCGTGTACAAGCAGCCGGGGAAGCTGTCGTTTGATGAGCCAAGACTGACTAACACGTGAGTATTCATATTTCAAAATTAACTGTTGTTCGAAATTCAAAATTGGAAGTGACCATTTTACAAAACAAATAAAACGCGTCATTTTCGTGCGGATTCGGAAAACGGGACGATTTTCTGTCCCGAAGTTTTCTTTCGTGATAACGGGACGTATGGTCACATTATTGTTATGAAATAGATGTTTATTATACTCAATGACTGTGTGAATGTAAAAATATTATTTATCATTTCACACCTCTCTGTATATAAGTAAACAGTAGCGACATCTGTTAGAATTCATATGAACCACGCAAGTAAAACATTGAAACGTTGATTGAAGCTATGGTAGCGCTGTAAAATATCGATATATTTTAGCGTCACAGCGAATAAGAAAAAAAATCTAACTCATCTTTAAAATAGTTTTTATCAAGTAATTTCCAAGTTTAAAGAACTATGTAATGTTATTTTTGGTCATTACTCCTATTCTTATATAGACTGTTACACATGACATTCTTTTTGTAATTATTTCAGCTCCGGCGAAAACCGTGGGGGATTCTCCATCTCTAAATTCGCTAAGAAATACAATTTAGGTGATCCCGTTGCTGGGAACCTGTTTACAGCTCAGTATGACGACTATGTGCCTATTTTGTATAAACAACTTGGAGCTTAAAATACATTAAACATTATATATTACAAAAAAAGAGCCAATCCATTCAAAATTGTCACTTTTTGTCTATGGCCGAAAAAACAGATAACCATCGATATTTGATTACTAAACATGTAACCGTATTTTGTACATAAGAACATATAGAGCCAAAAATAATCAACTATTTTTCAAGACGGTTAAGTGATAAAAATGATACCGAAACGTCGATGACTATATACCGATATAACCCAAAAAAATATCGATGTTTCAAATCATCTATTTTTTGCATCACTAAACATCCGTTTGTGGCCATATTTTTTTTTAAATATACAAATGAATTGGATCTTTTTTTTGTTTACGTTCATAATAAAATAAATTGTTTAAATACTGCGTGAATTTGAACCTTTAGATGTTAAACAAATATTGGTAATTAGGTGCTTCCAGCAACTAGTGTTTTGTTACACTAAAAGATAGGTTAAGAAAAAATGTCTTCTGTAAACATAATTCCAAAATATATACACACATTAATCTGTTTTTTTATTTGATAACCAAACATTTGCCTATTGCTGATTTCCTTGCACTAAAATGAGGTAAATATAGGCACCTTTTTCTACCTTCTCCTGGCGATGCGATGATGAAGAACTTGATGCACGGCACTGTTTAGTGGTGTCAGTAACGAACATAGGTATTCTATAAAGTGGTCCTAAAACATCTAGAGACAGATCAGGGAGCAAGGATCGACCAAGTTCTATAAAGACAAAAGACTCCTAAACCTAAAAAATCCCTACAAGAGCTTCATTAGCAATAAAGACTCGAGTTCTTTTTATGCAGCGAGCCGTGTTCGAGTCTTCTTATACGAGTCTCCATTAAACTGGTGTTAAAATTCTGTATTAGTTTTCTATTGAAAATTATAATTTTATGTAAGAAAAAAAAAATCACACATAAAATATTAGTTGTAGTTTATACGCAGACTGACATTATGATAGCTTGACTATCTCTCCTGACTCCTGAGGTTATACTTTAGAGTTACTGCTAGAAGACTCACGATGCAATAATCATTATTCTGTCGTGATGGCATATTTTGCAATTCCTACTTCTTTGATTTGTGTTAATCAGTTCAACATACAATAAACTAAAAATGCAATTCATATCAAGTCTACCAACATCAAATAACAGTATGCTACTTAAATTATAAGTGTTGCCAACATAATTAACAATGTATCATCATCATGGCCCATTGCGGAGCCGGGTCTCCACAGAATGAGGAGAGGTGTTGGCAGACAAGTGATATTTAATTGCTTAAAACACACATAACTCAGAAAAGTCAGAGGTGTGCCCAGAATCGGACTCGGACCTCCCGAGTAACATCAATGTCTTAACCACTGTAGACTATCACATTTTGAAGTAATAGAAAAACTGGTGCGATCTTCCAACACGACTGGTACCTCAATTATAACCAGGATAACAATGTTATACGAGGTATACATCATTAGTAGAGACAAGTATTATTCTATTATATCATATAACCTGGAACCAGAGGCGTAGTCAGTATTTTTTTCTTGGGCAGGAGGGGCCGGCTGGAGAATAAAACTGCTGTTATTCATAGTCATGTTATTTTTAATAAAATTTACATAATAAAAAAGTTTGTGTGTTTGTGAAGTTTTTGGGGATAATCTCTGGATCTACTGAACCGATTTTAAAAATTGTTTCACCAATAGAAAGCCACATTATTTGTGAGTGTCATAGGCTATATTTCATCCCCATATTCCTACAGGAACGGGAACAGCGGGGGTGAAACCGCGCGGGACTGCTAGTAATAAATAAACACGTAATAGACAAAATATGAATGCTTTGCTTTAATCACAAATAAATGTTTTATCGCGATTCGCGGCCTCTTTGTACTTCTCGTCCGTAAACATGTATCAACCATTTGCCGTCGACGCTTTTATTTTTTCTTATTTTTTATATATAATTAAAATATTTGAATTTAAATATTTTGGATCACTTTTTCTAGGAGGGGGCACCTCGCTGGATCCTCGCCACAATGCCTGGAACCTCGATTATAATTCACATAATAGTGAAAGCCGCGTTACGTAACTTCATTGCAATTATTTGCTACTCTTAGGACTGAGTCTCTTTTTATTGATAGGTCCAAGACTCCGAGTTCTTTTAAGACTCGAGTCGCTATCAAAGGACTCCGGCTCGTCTCAATTTTAGACTTCGGCGTTTTAGCTTGTCAAGTAAATAAATGCACTTCAAGAATTGTGACAAAGTATTGTTAATTAAAAAAGAGTTTATAGATAGACTATAAGCGAAGACTAACAGTGTGACAGCTTGACTAGAATATCCTCCTGGGGGTTATACTTTAGACAAAGGCAACAGCATTGCTGCTAGAATACTCGCGATGCAATAATAATTATTCTGCGTATTTGTTTTGTAATCCCTACTTCTTCTATTGATGTTGAGTCAGTTAAACATTCAATTAAATGAAAATAATTAACAGTATGTATTTATTATTTGGTAGGTAGGTTTACATAATGAAAATAGTTAAAAAAATAAAATGGACAATAATATATATTTATTTATTAATAAATTAAACTCCCAAACTCTTATATAATAGAGGAACGTAGTCATCGAATTGGGCGCGGTAGAAGTTTCCAGCTACTGGGTTGCCAAGGTTGTATTTCTCCGCGAATTTTGCTGTAGAGAATGCTGCGCGTCCATCAATTGATCTGGAAATTACATTATAATATATTTAAAAAATTAAGTAATACCAACATAACAGACTTAAATAATCCTTTTATCTCTTTTTTGCTTAATGAATAAGGCAAAGGTATTACACCGTACAGCCGTATTCATTATATAGTAAGGCGAAGCCATGTCTTCTGTTAAAATTATCTAAATCCTTGTAAGTAGTAGATATCCGTATAGTATAAGTCAAAAAAAAAGCGCGGGAATCTCCAAACAAAAACAAAAAATCTCCCGCGGATACGACTTCCCGCTTTTTTTTTATTTCTTTAACCACTTCCCCCCCCTTTTACCCAATCATTTTACCAACAGACTACGCCCTCTAAACCACACTAAACTTTTTTTTAAGTTGAACAGATAAAAAATATTATAGTATGTATAAAAATTTATTTAAATATTATACAGTAATAATCTGTTTTAAATATAAAATTGTTGGTAAATATTTTAAAATTTATAGGCACGTATTAATTTTTCAGATTGAAATTATTAAACGAATTAACTGTATTGAAGTTTCATTAAACGTAATACAGATTAAAAAAAGGAATTCAATGTCCTAGACATAAACAAATAGAATAAATAATATATTGCATACATCATAGTTACATCATAGTTAGAGAGAGTGAGGGGCTTCGCTGAGGTGTATTCAAACTACTCACTTATTATTTCATAAATAAAACTAGCCTAAGTTACTCTCTGTTACATCAGCTATCTATCAGTGCAAGTCCTGTCAAAATCGGCCCAGCCATTTCAGAGATTAGCCGTGACAAACAGAAGGATAAAAATTGTAAAAAAATTTGTTGTTGGTTATTTTAATATTACAGACAGACACTCCAATTTTATTTATTTGTATAGATGATATTATTTTAAAACTTACTTATTAGTCAGTACTTTTTCACCAAAACTCAGTTTGCCAGGTTGCTTGTACAGAATATAAACATAACGATGGATGCCAGTGCCCTCTGGTGGTCCTGAACCGATGTAAGCTGAAAGAACGTCTCCCTTTGATACATCTGACCCAGGGATGTTGACTACGAGCCAGTGGTGCCATTCCTTGTACACTTTCTCTGGTCCAACATAGTTGTCAGGGTCTAAAAGAAAAAAACAAAACTATATCTTATTATTTTTATGAAATTCTTTGTGTTTATTTGGTAGCTCTGAGAATTGGTCAACATCTATTTCTTATACCTCTAAGTGATAAGGGTGGCCCACCCCATTGTAAACCATTTTTAGAAAAAATACTATTTAATCTGTGATTGTTACGTTTTGTTGCATCGCTCTGTTTAAAACTTTTCATTCTTTTTTCTGCTAGATTTCTAAAACCAGAAATTATCGGAATTTTTCCCTTTATATTTTGCACATTAACATTTATATTATACTAGCGGCCCATCCCGGCTTCGCGCGGGTGGAATATTATTTTTAAAAATATATTGGCCCTCTCGCATTTCGGTGCCCACTCTCTTGCCGCTTTACTCGCTGCGCTGCGTCGCTATACTGGCCCGTCGCGTCGTCGTGTATTTTTTGTTTATATTGATATTTTTAATTTCGTAATATCTTTTGAATGGAAAGTCCGATTTTAATAATTTAAAAAGTAATTTACAGGTATTGAAATAGTCTTGAATACGAAATAATTCATTTGGATAAGGATTAATACAAAGTTATAGAAAACATGGTCTGATTTTGATAGGCATTTTTATCAACTTTTAAAATGTAAAAAAGTAGTTATAGTGACGTAACTATAATAGTTGAACATATGGTCTCGCGGACTTTTTTGTAGATATTGACACGTTCTATAATATTGTAGAACATTTTTTTGTTCTATCATCAATACTTTTTGCAGCGCATGCGACGAAAGATATTTTATGGCTAATTTTTTTGCACCTTGGGTTGGTTTTCGTGAGATTTCCTAAGGATCTCTAATTTTTTCTTGTAATAAATATAGCCTATGTTACTCAGGGATAATGTAGCTTTCTAATGGTGAAAGAATTTTTGAAATCGGTCCAGTAGTTTTTATGTTTATTCGTTACATACAAAAATACAAAAATACAAATCTTTCCTCTTTATAATATTAGTATAGATAAATAACACAGCTCTACAAAAAGAAACTTTTTTTTTGTTGCCCTGGATATCATCGCGAACTTTTACGTTTTCAAGTGCCCAGAATACGAATATATTCATGAAAGTTATCAATGTGCTCGTATATTAGGGTCGATGGGATTGTCACATGATGGCAGATTACTGCTGGTCTTTGAAAAGAAATTGTTCCCTCAAAAATTATAAAAGAAAAGCTCATAAAAAACGTTTTATGGAAATATAAAATATATTTTCGAGATTTTCCTCTTTTTTACTTCGATGTATCCTAATTTTTTAAAACAAAACTGTCATTATAAATATGTATGTTATTTTGTTTCTCGTTTTTTTTATTTTTGTAATGTAAAATGAAAATAAAGATTTAAATAAAATCAGATCTTACAAAATCATTGATAGTTTCATGAATTGTGGGCATAAATAGACCCAAAATCATTTTCATATCTAGGGCAACAAAACCACTGTAGAGCGGTGTAATAAATGACTGACTAATTCTTATCTGTATTAATAATGTGAGAACAAGGAATTCATACCATAACTGGAACGCTCACTTAAAAATATTGTATATTCAAATATGCACCTTGAAATAACTAGCATAAGGTTGACATTTGTTTTCCGAGCAGGACCGGACTAAAGGGGATTTTGTCTCTTTCTTACGGTGTTTTTCTTAGGGTGTTTGTGACATGTGCCATACAAATAATTTTTATCAGTTAAATAGACAGAAGTTAATGTTATTAGTAACACAACATTTAATTTATCTCTAATCCTTGAAGCATGGTCATACTAGTAGAAAGAGATGCAATCCCCTATAGTGGCTGTACTCTTCGGAACGTTTTTTGAATGCACGTACGTATTACAGTTTGTATGTAAATTCCTTGTGTCAGAATTCTGTATATTGATTATGGTAGAATCATTTATAGATCAAAAATATTTTTACAGTTTACGCGGGAAACGTTCTGATTGGCTAAATGTAGAGCATGCGACCGCCTTTATTTGTCGATAGATAATCGGACACAAACCAATGTTTCTACTAGAGAAAATATTAAATTGTCTTAGTAGTATATTTAAAAAAATAAAATAAGTTTACCTGTGAAGATGAGAGTGTAATAGGAATCTGCGTCAGCTTCATAGGATACTGTGGGCTGGTCTTTGACCTGGGTTGGGGTGAGCTCGTTTCCTTGCTGGGTCACAACACCGCTAGGGTATGATAGCTGAAATTCAGTCAAACCCATAAATATATGTCGGAAACGTCGAACGAGTATACAATTATCGAATCGGCATCGCCATCTATGGCGCTAGAGTGAAATAATAATCACTTCTAGCTAGCGTTTGTCACTTACGTCTGCCCTACCATGGAGGCTCTGGAGGGGTATTATTACCACCGTTTCGACTCTTAATATTCCCTCAAGTTTGAACAGTAAGATTGGAGTCTTAACGCGAGGTCTTTCAAAGAGTGGATATTATCTGGGTAGTGCTGGTAAAGGTGTTGAGTGCAGTGTTGTGCTGGGAGTGCTGTGCAATTAAAGTCAAGTAAGTCTTAACAATGTAGTTGTCACGTGCTAACTTAACACAACGTTAAGTTAGGTTCGCCTTAGGTTAAGGTTAGTCTTAAAATAGATTTACACAGTGAAACTGAGGAGTGGAGGATTGTTGGAATTCTGTTAAAAGACCTTGTAAGCCTATATCTTGGTCATAAGTCCTAGGCACTGCTTTCAGCCCGCCCGTAGCCTTCAGGATAGGCCATCCACTACATATCGAAGAAAATAGTGGGGAATAGGATATTGATAGTTGCGGGTGGCAGAGCAAGAATAAATAAATGAGTGAGTGCGTGAACAGTTTGAATACACCTCATCGAAGCGAGGGTGGATCGGATAGTTTATCATATTAATATAAATGAGGAATATTGTATAACATTTCTTCGATAACAAAGTGAAATATATAAAAGGAAATGTTTTAATTTTAAAAACATGGGAAAATTGTACTGAATAAACTAATGAATAAAACAATGTAAAGTTTATAATTATACACTTGTTTGCTATAATCTTATTGATAAAATTAATTTAAAAGGAATTATTTTGATAAAATTTATCATTTCAAATATTATAAAGTATTTTATTTACATTTGATTATTTGTAATTGTCCTCGTATACGTAACATCACAGATTACGAAACAATTAATATTACCTAATCTATTTATACAACTCGGAGATTTATGATGAGAAGGGGGAAGGGGTGAGGGAGGGTATATTGAAAAACACTACCAAGGATGTGAAATAGAATGGATTATTGTATTGTAAACGCAACGTAGACATTGATACTGAACCGATGAATAATCAAATATAATCTCTTACAATTACGAGAGAAACCTAAGCAGTGCCTTGGACTTGTGATCAAGGTTTAGGCTTAAATGCATCTTTTATTCAAATGAAACACGCCTCCACTGCCCCGGTCCTCTGTTTAAATCGCTTTAGGTTCACCTAAGCCTAACTTATGTGCCGACATACAGATCAGTTTTTTTTGGTTTTTCTAATATTATAAATAAGGAAATGTGTTTGTCCGTTTAAACAATAGTCGGTTATAATAGATATAAATTGAGGTATTGTTCTTTAACTACAAGAATGATATTTTATATTTTATCTACTCCCACACTTTAAATCCTCTATAAAACATTCTGAAACAGTTAGCTTATTAACAACATTAAAACACCCAATTTCCTAATAGCCATTATGTCATCAAAACGGATCATATAATGTACTGAATTTCATAATAACACTCAAATCCCTTCTGCGCAAAGGGTTTACTCAACAGACAGCCACATTCTTACTAGTGTTACCAACTCTCAAAAATATTTATCCCTAAAGTTTATGTCAAAAACCCCTAAAATCGCCTTAATTATTTAGTCGTCCCCCTATAAAATATATAAATATAAATTCATAATGATTTAGAAATAATACGCTGTAATATGTTTCAAAAGTCTTTTTATTATAAGTTATTTAATATATAAAATATTTCATCTTCATCTGAAGATTCAGATTTTTTGAAATTTTTAGGCACATCACACATTTCTTATTCACACACAGTACAAACCAAAATCGAAATATCAATCCTATCTGACTTAAGCTAATATCAAACATACGTTCAATTTATACACAACAATAATCGCCATATGCACAGACAATAAAATGACCGCCAGTGGCGCCAGTATTGCCGCCAGTCACCACAGAGCGCTTATAGAATTACGTACTAGATGTCGTTATAAGTCGCTAGGTCAACAAATAAATATTAATATTATCAATTTAAAAATATTAGAGAGTCAAAATACCCCTAAAAATTTCAGACCCCTAAAAAAATCCCATCTCACTTATTTACCCCATAAATCTTGGAAAAATTTGTTATTCGATTTCCCGCCATTTTTCTTTGATATTTTTTTTGTTTAGTTTATAAATATGAGCGATTACCTTTACAGAACATATTGAAGTAAATTTTATCACCGCCTCATGTGATAAACCCACATTCGTGTTTTAATACCCCTTATTATACAACAGTTGCATAAATAACTATTATCGTTGAGTTATGAATTTTTATTATACATTTATAAAGTACAGAATGTAGGTTAATATTACCTTCCGATATAGCTACAACGAGTTAACGAATGTAAAAAAAAAAACAAAGAATATATTTCCTTATAAATTTTAGTATACTTTGTTCATTTTCAAATTGCTATATTAAAATGAGAGGCGCTTCCAACTCTTTATTCTCTATTCTTTCTTTAGTTTCTCTACTATAATATGCATGTATCTCTATCTAATTATCGTGTTGTGTGTATGATTGTTACTCTTTCACGCAAAAACTACTGAATGTATTTTAATGAAACTTTACAATAATATAGCTTACACATCAGAATAACACATAGGCTATAATTTATAATGATAAACTGCAAATTATCCAAAATATAGCGGGTGAAACGCAAGGCGCAGCAACTTATAAACCTTCCTCCTAGATCAGTCCGCCTATTAGTGAAAACCGCATCAAATTTCTTTGCCTATTTTAATATATTTAATCTCACCTCCACTACTCGACCTCGCTAATACAATAGATAATAAAGTAAACTTACGTGGACCTCAAGAAGGGTGACCTTAACCACGGCACTATAACACTAACTTCCATGTACACTATACGACAACACCATAGTCTGACTCTAATCTATCGCACTAAAGATTATATATTGTCTACACGTGGTTATACTTGAAACTAATTTATATACGTTATTACTAAAAATTAATAGAAAGTATACAAAGAACAAACATGAATGTATTTTTTTTAGGTTAATATTACACATGCTAATTACTAGTATGAAAGCATGCTATTATTAAGCAAATGCTACCTACTAACCTGTGTGTACAGGACATTCTACTATTAAGCATGCTTTTTAGTGGCATTCTGGATAATAGCACGCTGTGCTATCTTTAAGCATGCTAGTTGATGCGGGAGTGGAAGGGGGAAAGGCAATAGCAAGTGTGAACGCGTTTGATTAATGAGCATGGTAGTTTCTATACATGGTCAGTAAAAGTATAACTTTATTCAGATCCATGCGGATGGCTGTTTGTTTGAATTGGCAGAGAGCATACTATCAAATGGCATGTGTTTGCTTTGAGCATGCTTATTCAGGAGAATACTTAAAAACTAGCATGCTTATTGCTTGCAAATGTAAACAGTTCACAAGCATGCCCATACTCATAGCAAGCTTTTTAGCATGCTATTCTATAGCATGTGTAACAGTAGCCTCATTTTTTAGTATATTTTGTGCAAAATCAAATTGCTTTATTAAAATGACAGGCGCTTCTAACTATTATACAATTTATTGAACGAATATTATTTATTCAATAAAATATACCAACTAGTTTCAAAAAATAATTCGTCTAATAGATTATAGAGTGGCAGCCGTAACAGATCATTAAAAAATATTACCTCTATGGTCTTGGTGGGTGGAGAGGGGATGACGTCAGGGACGATTTTGCTGGACTCGAATACACTGGCGACTGACATGGTGGCTATGAAAAATATTAATTAATAATTTAAAATAATAATTGTATTCAAGATATATGTAGATGTGATTATTTCTACTTATCTTTCATCTTTTTGATCTATATTTGTAATCAAAAAAAATAATTGATGGTTTTAAGCAGATTTTTTTATCAGAAACAGATAAAAAAAATTGCGAAAAAAATTTTTGAAATCAAGACAGCATTTGCCAAAGAAATTGCTCAACCTTCTTTATAATTTTTTTCTTTATCATTATTTTTTATCACATTTCATATTGTGTGGTCTTCACCAGAAATTTATTATTTATAAAAAAATTTTGCAAATAGAATTTCTGAAAGCGAGGCAGCATTTTCCGAAATATTTCTCAAACTCCTTTATAATTTTTTAATATCTTTTTAATCTATATTTTTACCCAAAATTAATTATCAATAGTATTGTATTTAAAATGTCTAATTAAATGGTTCTAAGACCAGATTTTTTAAATTTAAAACAGATAAATAATTTTGCGAATAGAATTTCTGAAAGGCAGGCAGCATATGCCAAAGAAATTGTTCAACCTTCTTTATAATTCTTTTCATAATTATTTTTTTATCAAAAAAAAAATTGCGAATAAATTTTCTGAAAGCCAGGCAGCAATTGCCAAAAAAATTCCTCAAACTCCTGTATATTTTTTAATTTATATTTTTATCCAAAATCGATAGTATTGTATTTAAAATATTTAAGACCAGTTTTTTTAATAGAAATAGATAATTTTGTTGTGAATATAAATTCTGAGAACCAGGAAAGGCAGCTTTACCACAAAAAAAAAACACACACCTTTATAATTTTTTTCCATTATTTAATTTTTATTTTTAATTAAAAAAAATTATCAATAGTTTTATATTGAAAATTTTTTGGGAATTTCTGAAAGACAACAGTAAATAAATAAATTGGTATTTTTAGATCTACGGTTACCTACTTTTTAATTTAAATAAATAAATATTATTTATTCAGAGTTTGTTAAATTTTTTTTAACTAGAAGTTGTCATGTATAATAAATGTAATAAAATGAATACTTACATGTTACAGGATGTTACAAGAAGAATTTCTTATTACAACTGAGCAATTGTACGTATGAAAAACCATTCATTGACTGTAATGTCTCGATAACTTATCGCTATACTAAACAATGCGATATAAAATGTATGAAAATTTTACTACATAAAGAACTTGATTGTTATATTTCACTGTCTGTCGTTTCGCTAGCTATTGTATTATCTGTATACGTGTACATGAATCCTTCAGAATCGAGTCCCACCATTACAATACCATACAACTTCGTCCGCGTGTAGCTCCGCTTCTATTGGTCTTAGCGTGATGATATATAGCCTATAGCCTTCCTCGATAAATGGCCTATCTAACACTGAAAGAATTTTTCAAATCAGACCAGCAGTTCCTGAGATAAGCGCGTTCAAGCAAACAAACAAACTCTTCACCTTTATACCACTTACTAATGACTAACCAATATTAAATACTTAACTCCAAACCTTAGTAATGGTGACCAGGCGAACTCCATTTGGCAATTGACTCTAGTCAATTAAAATAAAAGGTTTGACACTTACATTTCATTCATTCATTCACTCATTCCACCGTGAGTTTTATGAGAATTTTATTTTATAACAAAACTAGCTCTGCCCCGCGGTTTCACCCGCTGTATGTTGGATAATTCACACTATATCATTACAAATTATACCCTATGTGTCATTCTGATGTGTAAGCTATATTATTGTAAAGTTTCATCAAAATCCATTCAGTAATATTTGCGTGAAAGAGTAACATACATACATCCTTACAAACTTTCGCTTTTATAATATTAGTAGGATTTTGGTTCTCATCTGATCTATTTGTTTATAATTCGTTCTATTCTTACGAATAGATACGATGATTTAGTAGGGGATGGGGGTCGACCATGTCTTATTTATGCTTACAAGGGGGAGGGAGGGAGTTTCGATAGGTCTTACGTAAGATCAAAAAAATGCGAAAAGTTATACTTTGAAAAAGCGCAGGCAACGCGACTGCCGAGGTTCGCTCTGATATCGTGGGTTTTGAAAATCTAAAGTTCATTTCTAAATTCCATTCCAAACGTGTATTCAATTATTCCTTTAGATTCTTACGTAATAAATGAATGGCTCCTAATTCATATTATTCATATGCGCGGCGACAATGCGACATAACGCCGAACGCGCTTTGTCGCAGCGTCTGCGCTCGACAAACGCCAGCGTGAAGGCGTAATTTGTTCGAAATTCAAATTCCATAAACACGAAATAAAAGAAACGAAGAAGATTAATTGGATCACAATAAAGTTGTTAATAAAATTATAATTGTTTTCATTAAATGAGAGAGCAGGACTCTCACCTCCACTACTCGACCTCGCTAATACAATAGATAATAAAGTAAGCTTACGTGGACCTCAAGAAGGGTGACCTTAACCACGACACTACAACACTAACTTCCATGTACACTGCGCGACAACACCAGAGAGACTGACTCTAATCTTTCGCACTATAGGTTGTATATTGTCTACACGTCGGTATATTTGAAATAAATGAAAAAGCTAATACTATTTTATCAACAGTGTTGCTAACATTGTGCATCTTTATATATAAAAGGAGAAGCTGACTGACTGACTGACATATCAACGTAGGGCCTAATCTATAAGGGTTAGAGACTTGAAATTTTGCACAGGGGTTCCTTTTATAACGTAGGGGAGCACTAAAAAAGGATTTTAGAAAATTCACTCCCTAAGGGGGTAAAACGGGGGTGCAAAGTTAGTATGAAACCATTTTTGAAGTTATTCAAATGAAATTCAGTATGAAGGTTCTTCATTGGAAGTCATGAAACAGAGGTAAAAATTTTCAGAAATCATTCCTTAAGGGGGTAAAATGAGGGGTGCAAGGTTACCTCATAAAATTATTAAATATGTCTAATAATAAAAGCTAGTTTTTTAATAAATTAAATACCTACAAAAATGTTGCCATTTTTAATTCCAATTTCAGTATTTGAATTGATGACAGGTTCAAGCGATAAATTAATTTCAAATTTAGAATGTTAAATTGTCTATGAATAACAATTTATTATGTCGGACCTACCTTCACGTTTTGGCTTTCATTGATGTTATAAAAACCTCACGTTGAGTTTTCTTAAATATTTTATTATATCATATGTGACCTCTTATTCAAAAAATTAAAAAAAAAAACAAATAGGGATAACAATTTATTTATCGACAAACAAAGAAAAGAAAACAAGTAACAACATACATTACACACTTAACTAATGTTATAGTTTAAATTATTAATAATTAACAATTACACTATTCTTTATACAATTGAAGTGTTTGTGTATTTATGAGCTCGGAAACTATATAAACAGCGTTTCCAAACTTTTTGAACCCTTCATGACCCCCCGTAAAACATTATTGACTAAGAATTATAGATGTTTACACGATACATATACCAACAACAAATTTTTTTACAATTTTTGTCTGTGTCTGTCTATTTGTTGCGGCTAATCTCTGAAATGGCTGGACCGATTTTGACGAGACTTTCACTGGCAGATAGCTGGTATAACAAGGAGTAACTTAGGGTATTTAACATCTCGCTACGACCCATAGGAGAGGAGCACTCCAAATGATTAAAATCTATTAATGATTTATTCCCAAGTTTTGACTTAGACCAATCCAGTTCATTAAATAACTAACTCTATTAGACTAAACACAGTATACAACAAAATTAAAAAAAAAGAATAACCAATCTTTATTCTGTGAGATATTAATTAAATTAAACATTATTTACAAGTTGTTTCTATTTTAAAAATATGTACAAAGCATCGTAACCTAAATGTCATCGATTGAAATTAATTCATTTTTGACATACGTCACTTTTATGACAGTTTTAGTTGTCTCTCAAAAAAAAAATATATCTGACATAATATTCGCTGTTTCAGTTCATTTAAAAGAAATGTTTCTAAATATTAGTAGGCAACATTCAATAACAGATAATTATTTGACAATGACATGACGTGTTATTTATTTAATGTATTATCTTATACATATATAGTAGCTGATGTGCCAATTTTTTAATATGATTTTTTTGACATTGATTTAATTTTAGTATTGATTAAAGTTAGTAGACAACATCAATTGATAAATAATTGTAGGAGCTACCTAACGATTTTAATCTCCCACAATCCTCTACAAATATATAGTTAGTGTCGATCCCCGAGGTGAAGACGAAAAAAAAGGAAATTAAGTTCTTAAAATATATGCAATTTCCAAAAATCTGATTGCGCCCTTTCCAGTGTTTTTTTGGCTCCCCTTCTAGAATTATTTAAAGTACAAATATATCATCACCAAAATTTTTATTTTTAATCAATTATATTATTTTGGCACCCCCTGAAACTACTGTCCAGGGTTGCAAGAGCCGATGCTGAATAATTGTTTGTTGTAGTATACGTTATCAAGTGAAACAACATGACAAATCTAAATTTGACAATTAACATAACATGGTAAAAATCAATAATTTTTTTTTTGTTGAATATTTCTTAACGTTGCAGCAACACTCACGTTTATTATGAGCAGATTAAATGCTGTTACTAGTTGCTATTTTTTTTTAATTTATATTATTGGATGCAACATTCAACAAATAGCAACAAGTGGTCGCAACAATTAGTGTTGTTCCACAAAAAGTGTCTGAAATTAATTGATAGCCGAATGACAACAATACAGTTATATAATCTGTGCTTGCTCTGCAAATATATTGGAGTAATCATTATATCAGAAATTTCGTGTAATTGTATATACAACAAGCGATATCTTGTCAATAGTTCAAACACATTTTTATTCACTCTCAAAGTCAAAGTCAAGGATGATAAGATAATTGTTATCTGTGAATACATTTTTTCATATTCCGCATGTATATTGTTTAAATAATAATTAACAAGTTGTAAGTAACAAATCGTAAGTAAATTATAAAATTAGATAATATTAACAAATATTACTAAGAGCGTCGCCAGAGGACTGCACATGGGAAAAGGTGGGAGAGAGGGGGGGCATATCGATATAAATTAGATGGAGAAAATTTCCAGATGAGCTAGTTTTTTGTCTAAGAGGGGTAGCTGCTCCTATTAAGCGACCCTCATCACCACTACCACTGTCAAAAATCAAAATAAAGCTGTTGTATGGCATTTTTTTTAATGTATTCACGTCCTAAGTTTAAGGTTTATGACAATGTATAATATATATAAATCGTGAGTCAATATCATCTGTGTATATTAAATATTTTTATTTTCTAAATAAAATAATATATTTATATATTTATTTACATGTGAAACTGACCGACAGCAATCTCTATGAGATTGGTGGCATTTCGATCTTTGGAGAACGTTCATATTTGAGTTGGTTTTCCTTTAAAATAAGATTTTTTTTGGAAAATAAATTATCAAAGATGATATAAAACAAGTCCAGAAATCATTTGTTCAAATTATTACGATAGAATAATTTTATGAATTTTGGAAAACCAGCTCAATTAAAATTAGACAAACGAGTAGAAAAGATTGACTACTTTTGTATGCCTAATTTTATATATACCTACTTCAAAATAAAGTAGATAAAACAGAGACATTTAGGGTCTTCTTATGAAGAAATGAGCGGCATATAAATTAAGCATTAAAGTCTCAAGAATAGCTGTAACTTTATATCTCTGCCGTCACTCATAATCTAGATTATAATCAAATCAACAATCAATTACAATAATTAAAATAAAAATGCCATGAAATCTAAGCTAAATACACTAAGATTAGTGTTATGCTAAAATATAATGTCAGTTCAAATATAATTCTTATCTATGTACAATAAAAAGTACTACAAAAACAATTAAATAAATTTTGCATTATTCACACACAAAATCCCGACCTACCTCAATTTTTAAATATAATACAATAAAAAATAACCCTACTGTGTAATAATATAATGTAAAAGTTGTTTATATCTGAGGGGTATATGGCATGAAAGTTGCTGGAGCTACAATAAGGGGTTCTTCAAAAGGGAGGTGAATAGGTTTTTGAAGGGTCGGCAACGCACACGTGACACCCCTGGTGTTGCAAGTGTCCATAGGCGTCGGTAACCACTTACCATCAGGTGGACCGTATGCTTGTTTACCACCATCGTGGTTGCCACCACCAAGCTGACCCAAAAAATTAGTATTAACAGTGAATATTAAAATGGCTTTCGATCATAATCATGCTTTTATAATGGTCAACCAATACAATAAAATGCTCCAATACCATACAGTAATGTAGTAGTACTGCATCGATTATGGACTCGTCTGTCATTAAGCTTAAGGTTGCGTTACACCAGAGATGTGTGAGGCGTGTAGCGAGGTATGTAAGAACCAGTAGAATCACTTCATTAACCTATCCTCGCTCAGAGTGTGATGAAAAACATCTTTCGTTAGGCATCCTCGCACATCTCCGGACACCTCCCCTTTTAGTGCTATTAGAAAAAGACAAATATATGACTTAAATTAACATGACCATGATTATGAATCCTCCACAAAGCCTCAACTATTGAGCTACTGCCGCTACAACTAGAAAGACCTGGCGTCCATATTGTCGTGTGGTCTATACGACCTGTACAGTGGCAAACGCACTAAACGTTACTTTCTTTGGTGGTTCAGCACTACACGTCCTGACTACAGACCGTTTACCATCCTGGATCTTCAGCACCGGCTTCAGATTGGCAACATCACTATGGGATTGAGCCTTGAACCTTCCGATAGTGTTGCCGCTGCTTAAATCCCTTAACTTGTTAGTGAGACCCGTGATCCTGTGGGAGATGTTGGTGTAGTTGGTCTTTTTCTCGTTCTTTTTTGGCTCACTCAACTTTTTGGGTAACTCCAAGCTTTGTAGTGAGGTGTACTTCCTGTGGTCTGTTGTCAGTGTAGTTGGACGGGGGAGCCTTGGTGTTCTTTGGAGGAAGTTATTTGGTCGGAATGGTAGGGGAGTTAGTTTGGGCTTCTCGCTGGGTAGACGGAAGTATTGTGGAGCTGGTTCGAGTCTTTGCGGTTTTTTGAGTGTGAGGGCCATCGCCATCTTTGTAGGCCGCGCTAAGCTGTCGAAGGCTGTTGTTGAGAATTGTGAGCGGCTGCTTCTCCATTCTTCTCTATCTGATTCGTAGCCGTTGTTTACTGGAAAAGGAGAATATTTTTAATTACATTTTTAAATGTTTAGGGTACCTATATGTATATTATTTTATTTGATACCTATCCTCGCTTCACCGAGGTACAATTGAAATAAGCTAAATTCAGTAGGTATATAGGAATAGAAGATTTTTCAATTTTCAAAAAGATTTCATTTTTTTAAGAAAATTATGTTATGTAGAATTGTTTTTTTTTTTTACTTAAACGCTAAACATAAAAACACACAAATATAACCTGGAATCTTAATATATATCCCGAAAAAATCTATAGTTCCTGCGGGATGATAATAAAATATATTTATTTAGCGCCTGCATATTTTATAGAGCAATATTTTGAAAATTAAATATTTTTGCTAAAACCTAAAAAGTGATAATCTATGTTGAAACTAACACTAAAATAATATTTTATTATCTGTATTTAGTAACATTTAAAGTCTGTTGCAATATTGTGTTTTTATTATGGCAACACTCTCCGAAGCCAGGCGAGTCGTCTAGTCATTTATAATTGTTTGCAATTTCACAAACATTTTTTACAAATCATTATGTTCACGTGATATTGACGTGTAAGATAACAAAAATAACTTGTAAATGGATATCAACGAGACGACTATTAATTGATAACGATTATCATCTTAATTTTTATTATCAACTATGGTACTTATTTTAAGTTATTATTTCATGATAATTATAAATTTTAAATGTTTCTAAACGTCCACGCCATCTATTGGTTGATAATATAAATTGAATACAACTCAAAATAGTTTATTTCAATTATACTTTTAATATTGAATTGACTCAGGCGTTACTTTGCGGAGATTCGTGTTTAACAAGACTTTTTACAAAGTACTATTGTCTGAAGCTACCACCAGTGTGGAAAGAAGTTTTCTGATAAGAAGAACTGGCAAGAAACTCAACAGTCGCTCGAACATAAATTAACTCTTAAGAACCTCTTAGGTTCGACTGCTCTATTTAAATATTATATCTTGGGATCAACCTAGTTTGAGCACTTCTGACCTCTCATGCAAAATCTGAGTAAATGTATGAATTTATATGAACGAGTAATGAAATGGTATGCGAGCGAGTAGGCAGGCATTTATAGTTATCGAGTGAGTGTATATATATGTAAGCAGTGATTGCCCAGTGGTTGAGACTTCAACTCTTCCTCTGGAGGTCCCGAGTTCGATCCTGGGCACCTCTGACTCTGAGTTATGTGTGTTTTAAGCAATTAAATATCACTTGCTTTAACGGTGAAGCAAAACATCGTGAGGAAACCTGCACTCCTGAGAATTCCCTAAAAGTTCTCAAAGGTGTGTGAAGTCTGCCAACCCGCACTGGGCCAGAGTGGTGGACTATGGCCTAATACCCTCCTCATTCTGAGGAGGAGACCCGGCTCAGCAGTGGGCCATTGAAGGGTCGTGATGATGATATGTAAGGAAGTGAGTGAGTGAACTAATTTATTTTTCTTAATTTAACCTATAAATCAAAGTATTTCTGCCGTTGCTTTTGAAAATAAATTCCAATATAAAAACTTTGAAACCATAATTCAGATTATTATTGTAGAATTTACAAATAAAATCAATCGAAGTCGTAATCGTACCGTTGTCGTAGCATCTTCGAATAAAAGTATCTCGTTAATGCAAAGCACGGAAGCTTTCGCGCTCCACAGCATATAAATATGTATTAAGTAAATTGACCTACACTGGTGACCGAACAAGGCTATTTAAAGGAAAATATCAGGACCTTCAATATAGGTCATCTTAATTTTTGGCTGTATCAGTTAATACACATTACATACATTAATTCCCAGTGTCGCTTATAGATGACAGAAGTTTAATTATTTTTTTCTACCACATAGAAACATTATTGATTTACCCTATTATTGTTATAACATAGCTAAATAGTAGCACTATTTATAATTTTTTTCTGGCAACACTAACCAATTGTTATTTGTCAAATTCATTAAAGTAAAATAATACCCGCTTGTCTTTCAGAATCTTAACTCCACAATGCTCACTATTACCTTTGGAAGACTCCCTCTCCTTCTCTTCATAGAAGTAGGGGTAGTTTTTATAATTTTTTTTTGTGTCATCTAAATTAATCTCAATTTATTTTATTTAAAGAGAAATGGTTATATTTAGAAACTTGGACATGGGAATTTAAGAGTTGGATGGATAACACTTCAATATGTTTGAATTCAATATAAGGGCTCGACTAAAATATCCTTCTGAGGTTATAAAGAGATACAGGAAAGAGATAGAGGAAAAAATAAAGAGACACGTTATAGATAGATAGATTTTAATATTGACATTTAATATTGTTTTTATTTGTGATCTTTGTTTTACGAATCAAAGTCACTGGTAAAGATAAAAGTTTAAGGTTACCACTTCAAAAAGTGGGACAAAAGAGCAGACGGTCCACCTGATATAAAGTGGCCACCATCGCCCATGGACATAGACAAAACTAGAGAGTATCTCTTGTTTTGTCGATGCGTTGGCGCCTCGAAGAAAGAGTTACCCTGAGCAAGAACCTGGTGTTCACTGAAGAACTGTATAGAAATAAAGTTCAAATATCAATCAAAAAATGAAATAATTAAATTCATAATTTTAATAAATCTTTAACTTTATCTGATTCAGATAATATTAATGATATAATGTATCATTTCGTTTCATTTTTATTATACTCATATATCAAGATAACTTAAATAACCTTGACACTTCAAATCTTCTTGATGTAATAAAAAAAATACATATCTACATTTTGATTTAATATTATTTATTAATACATCTCCAATATTATTATTACAAAGCTTAAGAACCTGAAAGTAATAGAATATTTTTTATCCCAGAATGTTAAATATGATGAACGTGAAAGTTTGAATGTTGAGTTTGTAACTCAATCACGCAAAAAAGGCTGAACTGATTTCGATGAAATTTGGTACACACAGATACTTTATAATCTATATTACCACATAGACTACTTTTTATCCCGGAAAAATCCATAGTTCCTGATTCATAATATGTTTTATGAACGACAAGTATTTTTATGGAGCAATATATTTAAAATTAATTTTTTTAACGAGATAAATTGCACCCGTGCGAAGCCTTGGTGGGTAATTAATAATTAGTTTTCAAAGTGCCTTTTTTATTAAATTATAGCAATTAATTGAAAGTGAATAAATCGCAGCCATATAAAGTCGGGACAAGGTAGTTATGAAATAAGTGAGTATACTAAAAATTACATAAGTTATTTAATAAAGAATGTATAATAAAATTAAGGCAAAATTAACTTGTATAATATTAACAATGTCCATTAAAAGTAAACATTAATTTCGTCACAATCAACTGCTCGAATTTCATCAACATTCCATACAAGCACTTTTATCCCAAAGTCGTATCGATTACAAAATACTCTTAATTATTTATTTATAACTTTATTGTAAACCACAAAAGGACAATGATACAGTAAAATTAAGCTAAAACTAATGTGAAGTACAGCAGGCGGTCTTATGGCTAATTAGCCATCTCTTCCAGGCAACCCAGTCTTGGAAGGAGCGGTGGTTAAAATAAAGTAGGTGGTGTAGTTACAATATACTAATACTAATAAGATACAACCGAATACATAAACAACCTAAATAGTAGTAAATAATACTATGTATAAGTATATACAGTTATAATATACTAATATATATCCTTATATTATAATACAATACATTAACCATACATAGATTTAATAAATAGATATTAATTAATATAAATATAAATAATGTCGTCTAGTTATTAATATAGTGATCTTTCAGCAAGTTCTTAAACTTATAAAGTGTATCAGATTCTCTTATGTTGAGAGGTAGGTCGTTCCATAGGTTAATGGCGTGTACAGTGAACGATTTTTTAAAAAACTTCGTTGAGAATTCGGGCACGTGATGTTTTAGCCTACGCGTCGATCTCAACCCAGATGGATTTTCCACGAATTTAAATTTATCCTTCAGATATGAGGGACTAAATAATACACAGTACAAAAGACAAAGAATATGTAGGTTCCGGCAACAGCGTATAGAAAGCCACTTGAACTTTGAGCGAAATTCTGATACATAGTCATATTTGCGAAGGCAATATATGAACCGGATAGCGAGATTCTGTAGACGCTCAAGTTTATTAAGTTGGTCCTCGGTTAAATCGGGATAGCTTGCATCTGCATAAGAGAATAGATAGGAGGAGAGAGTTTGCTAGCATAACTTTGGTAGGAATAGGTAGAACAGATCGAAAACGTCTTAAAGAGCTTAGCGCTGCAAATATTTTCTGACTCACATGTTTTATTTGCACCGACCACGAAAGAGTTTGGTCTAAATGCACACCTAAGTCTTTGACCAAGGAACAAAAAGGCAATCTTTTGCCGTTATACACAATTGGCGGCAAGTTTAAATAATCAACCCTTACAATCATACCCGGACTGCCCATAACAATGATTTGCGATTTATCTGGATTAATGGCTAGGCCGTACTGTTTGCTCCAATAATGTATTGCTACAAGATCATTGTTAATGGCATCGATTGCAATGGGTAGAGTTTCAAGGGCTGAATGGCGATAAACTTGGATATCATCTGCATACATGTGGTAGGGAGAAGAAATACATTGAGAAATTGAATTAATGAAGATAGCAAATAATAAAGGAGACAACACGCCACCTTGAGGCACCCCAGCACCGACATCGCTCCATGACGAGAAGCTCTCAAGACGGATACGCTGTCGTCGGCCTTTGAGGTAACTCCGAAACCAGTCTATCACAGTTGGAGATATGTTAATATAACATAAAAGACTTAGCAGAATGTCATGGTCTACACAGTTAAATGCGTTGCTAAAGTCTAGGAGAGTTAAAATTATTACTCGTTTGTTGTCCATAGCCCATCGAATGTCGTCAGTGATCTTAACAAGCGCCGTTGCCGTACTATGACTCACGGGAAAACCGGATTGCAAAGGATTTAGAAGTGAATGTTTACTAAGGAAATTATTTAATTGGCAAAAAACTAACTTTTCGAGAATTTTAGAAAGAAAGGGAAGAATGGATATTGGACGAAAATCTGATTTATTGACAGCTCTAGCTTTTTTAAGGATTGGTAGCACCTGAGCATTTTCCCATGCATCTGGAAATGTATTGGAACTAATAGAAAAATTTAAAATATGAGTTAGGATGGGGATAATAATGTCTACCAACGGCATTCGAAGACACAGACATTATGTTCTTTTTAACATCACAATCCGTGAAAGGACAGAAAGTAAACGGTGAGAGGTTAAGAGTTGGTAGAGATGAAAGAGTTTTAAGTGTGCGGTCCTTTTCAACACTGTCTAATGCATTCGAAGATGTAAAATACTTATTTAGGAGATCAATATCTATATTTATATAAGTATTATGAGAAGGTTTACCAACTCCAAGTGATTTTAAAAATTTCCACGTTTTTGCAGTGTCGCCGTTTTCGACAGAACTATGAATATGGCGTCGTTGTGCATCCCTACATGATGTATTGCAGCGATTCCTAGGTTTCTTGTATTTATTAAGATTGGTGTCGGAGTTATTCAGTTTGTACTTATATTTTGCCCGGTTCTTTTTTTTCAATAAGTACTTTGAGCTCTTCAGATAGCCATGGTGCTGGTAGATGTTTCATTTTGACAGGGCGTACAGGAGCATGAACATCATACAATTGATTAATCATTGTATTAAAAATTTCTACCTTCTGGTCTACTGAGTCGGCAGAAATAATAGCAGACAAGTCAAATTGGTGTGGCATCATCAAGAAGGCGGTTTTTGTCCATTCCTACAAAGTTACGTTGCAGGAGGATTCGCGATTTAGCTTTTGGAGGACGCAGTTTATAAGAGAGGAAAATCAGATCATGATAGAAAAATGCATCAGCAGGATACTGCCCATTCTTGAATACAAAATCTTGAGATGAGACCATAAAAAGGTCAAGAAGAGAAGGGGTACAGCCAGGGAAATAATGAATGTGGTAAGATTTAATTTTATATAACATATTATCATAATTATATTTATATGCAGATACCAATTATAAAACAGTTGCATTTGTTTTTATTACGACCAAAAAGTATAGTTTTAAACTTTTATTTTACTAGCAACAGCAAGGTATCCTATTAATTAATATTATAAACGCGAAAGTTTGTAAGAATTTATGGATATATGTTTGTTACTCGTTCACGCAAAAGCTACCGAATAGATTCTGATGAAACTTTACAATAATATAGCTTACACATCAGAATAACACATAGGCTATAATTTATAATGATATAGTGTGAATTATCCAAAATATTACGATAATTTCTTAAATACTCGTACGAAAAAAAAAAGTTTAAAAAACTATAACCCGACTAGGTAAAAAGAGTGGTATAAAAAGGACGAAACAAGAAAATAATTCAGATAGAAACCCAGGAATGCATAGGTATCAAAATGGTCAAGGTAGAACCGTTGTCGCACTGTGGTAGTGTTCCTGTAATCAAATAGGTTTATAATCATAGTAGGTATGCATATTTATAATATGCTCGCCAAGACCTTTCTTTTGATATCAAACACGAGATAGTTTCAGTTTAATTTTTTTCGAGGTTAAAATCTGAGGTTTGAATTCCGTCATTAAAAAAGTTCATAAATTTTTTATAGCCTATGTCACCCGCGCCATTATTACGAATCACGGTAAACTGAAAATCGATGTTTGTCCGCTTTTACACTTTGGAATAGTCATGTTAAAATCCGGCAATGTTTAAACAAAGTTATAAATACTTTTAAATAAATCGATCAAGTGCGAATGTGAAATTTATACACTGAGAGTTCTGTACAAATTAATTAAGGGACAAAACAATAGGTACCCTCTTGTTTTGTCGATGCGTTGCATCCTCGATAATAGAATGTCGAAGGGGAGTGCAGAAAAACATGCTGCGGTTTCAGGGGACCCTGAGCAACAGCCCAGAGTCCACTAGATCCACAGCATTAATGGGATGAGAGTGGGAGGGGGTAAGTCTGGCCCACATGCGGCTCGATCGGAACGCGTCTATGACACTTGGCGGTCGGATTCGCATGCTGGTGGTCACAAGCCAGTCGGGGAACAGATCCTCTACCACCAAGGGGGTGCTGGGTATTACGAGATGCTCTTTCAGCGGCAGAGGGAAATTGTATTCTAACCCGTCCCCTCACGGGTAAAACGGTTATATTCTTAAGTATTACCTATTTTTCTTAAGAGTTACTCTCGAATTTAGTATATTAGTTGGGATAATCTAAAACTGTAAATTTTCGCTACATTACACATAATGTATTCTCCTAAGAGCCGAGTAACCCAGCACCCCCTTGGAGGTAGGGAATCTATTCCCCGACTGGCTTGTGTCTCTGACGCGTTCCAGCCGAGCCGAATGTGGGCCAGATCTACCCCTCCGTCTCCCATCCCATATCTGCTGCGATTCCAATGAACATTGAGTTGTTACTCAGGGTTCATTGAAACCGCAGCAGTCTTCGCTCCCCCTCCTCACTCTATCTTCGAGGCGGCAACGCATCGACAAAACAAGCCATGGGCGACGGTGGCCACTTTCCATCAGATGGACCGTCTGCTCGTTTGTCCCTTGTCTATCATAAAAAAAAACTAAACACACCAAAGTGCGATTACTTATTTATTAATATACTACTTATGCCATCTATTGCCGAATAGATGGCTTCTATCTGCCTGTTACACAATCAAACTTAAATCACAGAACCGATTTTGATGAAATATGATAGAGATAAAGTAAAGCTTGAGGCAGGACAAAGGCTATCAATTATCGCGAAAAAATTACTAATTTACAAAGTAAACAAATGAGTGTACGAGTACGCCATCTATCGACGTGGGGATGAAGCGCATGTCGAGCTGTCTTTGGGAAATAGTCATACATAAATTTAAAAGCAAAATGTAGTAGTAAGGTAGGTTTGCTATATATGTGCCAAATACCATGATTCCAGGTCACTAGGAAACATTCTCATGTGCGGGTCAAAATATCATATCAATACTACTAATATGTCTTTGTGTTATCTTGTCTAGAACATTTAAAAATTTGATATGGTCACCCTAACATATAAAAACTTATTTTGTGGTTGTTAGACGTCATGCAGTGATGTTTTTACGCAATAAAATAGAGAGATTGCCTAATTGAGATTCGGACTTAGCACTAAAGACCTTTCGGCGAAATGGCGAGGCTGTATGTTGTAGCTTGTACAATAAACATATTGACAGTTAATAATTTAATGTTTGTAACATTATATGGCCTTTGTAATTTAAGGACAGCTAAATTGTTTTTTACTGATATTTACTAATCGAGATGTTCCTAACATTACATTAAATCAAAAAAATAATATTAAACAATTTTCTTAATGCAAAGGATAATTCTTAGGAATAATAATTGTTATTATATAATATTGTCCTAATATAGGGAGAATAATAAATAACAGAAATATTTCTTACTTTTTAGTGCATTTTTAGTTTGAAGTCAGTTTTTTTTAATTTTTGACTGTTTAGTGTCTGTAATAGATTGTTCTGTAAATCACATAAATCTCAGCGTAATCAATATACATACATAAATATACAATACAAATCCCAAGGTACGGGAACGGAGAAGATGTTCATAAAATAAAAACTACTGGGCCAAACTATGTTAAATTTTTATGAGACGAAATGGCAACTATTACACATCTAATTAAAGAAAAATCACGTAAATCGGATCATAAATCTCAGCGTAATCAATATACATACATAAATATACAATACAAATCCCAAGGTACGGGAACGGAGAAGATGTTCATAAAATAAAAACTACTGGGCCAAACTATGTTAAATTTTTATGAGACGAAAAGAAGAATCACCTAAATTGCTTATACAATATTGTGTGTATTTTTGTTATTATGTAGACTTCTTTAATTGGTGTAAGGTAATTTAATTGAAATATTAATATTTTGTGATGCACCTTAGGTGGTAGCTTAAACATAATAAACTGAAAAAAATGCAATTTTTATTTTTAGAAATTTTTATTTTATGCCAGTTTAGGAATTCACTATTTCATTTTTTAATTAAACTTCAGTAATCTTTCTTAGTCTTCTAATCGAAGAATCGATTCTATGAAAATCGATATACTACTTTTTATTTGACAATTGTAACAATAAACTAATTTTTATTAGTAACACTATTTTTACGTTAAGAATCACAGATTTTTTCAATATTTTTTTAGTTAAAGCGGCTAAACTGATTTAAGTGAAATTTGGTACACTGATACTTTTTTTATCCCGAAAATAACATTGTTCCTATGGGATGGAATGGTTAATATAAAATCGCTTCATTTGTGACACTGAGCGAGACTAGGTAACTCAGCTATGCAAGTTTAAGTTATATTCAGTAGTTTTTGCGTAAGTAACATACAGTTTGACCTCAGGCTGTGTAACATTGTATTGTATATCTATGACACAACCCAACCATGAAGTGCGGGTTCGATTCCCGCGCAGCTCATTTTCCATGTATCGCTTCCTGTAATGTTACAGAGCGTAACTATGTTGCTCATTATATGATATTATAATTTCAAACAAAAAATTCTCGTCTATACAGAAGAAATATTTGGTAGAAAATATAACAAAAATCTTGCTATTTAACAATCATGACAACAAGTATGGTAAACACACCAATTATGGACAGTTTAGTAAGAGCTTTGATGTTTATTTTTCGATATGATCTGTGAATGATTGTAGAAATTTCTATGTACCTATTATATATCTATATCTATACTAATATTATAAAGAAGTAAGATTTGTATTTTTGTATTTTTGTATTTTTGTATGTAACGAATAAACATAAAAACTACTGGACCGATTTCAAAAATTCTTTCACCATTAGAAAGCTACATTATCCCTGAGTAACATAGGCTATATTTATTAAAAGAAAAAATTAGAGATCCTCAGGAAATCTCACTAAAACCAACCCAAGGTGCAAAAAAAATTAGCCATAAAATATCTTTCATCGCATGCGCTGCGAAAAGTATTGATGATAGAACAAAAAAATGTTCTACAATATTATAGAACGTATCAATATCTTCAAAAAACTCCGCGAGACCATATGTCCAACTATTATAGTTATGTCACTATAACTACTTTTTTACATTTTAAAAGTTGATAAAAATGCCAATCAAAATCAGACCATGTTTTCTATAACTTTGTATTAATCCTTATCCAAATAAATTATTTCGTATTCAACACTGTTTGAATACCTGTAAAATACTTTTTGAATTATTAAAATCGGACATTCCAGTCAAAAGATATTACGAAATAAAAAAAAATATCAAGATAAATAAAAAATAATCCCTGACGGGTCGCGGACGCGGTGTGAGTGCCTCGCAGCGCAGCGAGTAACGCGGCGATAGAGGGAGCGACAGAATGCGAGCCAAAATGTTAAAAAAAAATTATCCACCCGTGCGAAGCCGGGACGGGCCCCTAGTACTATATATTTATGATTATGATGTTTTTAAATGTGAGATACTCGACATCGTATTGGTTTAAATAAATGTATTTTGGATACCAGTATTGGTCCTAAGCTGGTAACTAGCCGTCCCTGTTTTATCAAGGACCTTGTCCCGAAAACTACTCAGTCTGAATCGCATTGATCTTCGTCTAATAGTGGGAGTAATGTCTGGACACTGCCCACTCAACAAACACTTATTTACCATAGGCTTGACTGACAGTCCTATCTATAGGGCTTGTCTGCAAGCAGCAGAGACAACTGCTCACGTTGTCCTGGAAAGCGTGGGTGTCGCCACACGACAGGCACAAATCCTCAAGGACACGGGGATTTGTGCCTCATGAGGATCTGGCCTTGTGGAAGGAGCTGGGTTGGCTCCTATAGCTAGTCATCCCAGCACGCACAATAGACCGTATAAGAGTCTAAGTGCGGAAACAGGAGCCCACTTAAATACAATACAGGTTTCTATACTTCCCTAATTATTTACTACTTTCTGAGACGTACCTATAGATTCCCCTTCATATACATATTAACTATCTGTGATCAACATTCATAAATGTTACTTTAGAGGGAGAGGAACTCCGAGTACTGCCCGAGACTTGTGACAAGGGAGCATTGGCGTAGCAAGGGGGGGAGGGTGTTAGGGGTGGGCACACCAGTATTCAGTAGATCCAGAGATTGTCCCCAAAAACGTCACAAACACACAAACTTTTTTATTATGTAAATTTTATTAAAAATAACATGAATATGAATAACAGCAGCCTGGGCCCCCCCCAGAAAAAAATACTGACTACGCCCCTGCACGGGAGTAAGTTTAAGGGACCTCTTTCCCATGCATATCAACACTCACTTTCTCTACCTGTGTTACTCTCCCTTCCCAATCTTTGGTATGATCCTGTTAACGCATCTTTGGATACCAGTATAGAATTTACTGCCGTTCTGTATAGACAAATTATAGAGATTTAACTGGTATACTTCTCTCTCTTACTTCTACACCGTATAGATTTACAATTCAAATATTTATCTAATGAAGAATGTTTATTTATCGTCGACCCGTCCCGGCTTCGTCTGGGTGCAAGTTAACACGTGTATTTAGCTGTAACCGCTATGTCCCTGCATTTTAAATCTCTAATATCCTCGGAAGTATTCGTTTAAATTTCACGCTGTAAAGGGCCATATTGATCTATATTAAATGCAAAATGTATTTAAGGTACTTAATTGGATAAGGGTTAATGCTGTATTGTTTAAAATCGCTTCGTAAATAAGCCATTATGTCTCGTAAAAAGTAAAAGATAAAAAATGCTTATTATGGGTTATCCCTAAGAGATAGACATATACCATCGCGGACTTTTTTGTAGACCTTTTTAAGGTGTACAATACTGTAGTACATTATTTTGATCTATCTCGTAGGGTTCAGCTAGCGTTTGCAATGTAAGCGCAAAAATTGTGTTTATTTACGACAGCACATTAGAAACCTCTAAAATTATTAGTGTTTCTCTACTATATTATGTATGTTTTATAAATATAAACCTTCCTCTTGAATCACTATCTATTAAAAAAACTGTTTTAAAGATTAGGTAAAGTGAGTAAAGGGCTTTAGGACGTCAGTCAGTAGTGAGTAGGTCACGATATCTATACACGTTTCTAAGTCGGAGAGAAAACATACACTTATACGGATTTCCTCATTACCTTACTTGTATGTTGGTCATATTACGTATTTTTCTTGTGGAGAAGAACCTACTTTCTTCCTGATAATCCTAACTCAATATGATAAATGCGAAAGTAACTGTCTGTCAATACCATTTCACGTTTAAACCGTTTTACCGCGAAAACCGTGAGCGACGTCTGCCCGCGTTCGGGTCGCGCACTCAGCACTATTTTGGCGATAATAGCTTACACATAAGAGATAGATATATGGTGTGTGGTGGGATTTTTTAGGTCTACTTAAGATAAATATTTCCATCATACATTATATACGTGTAACTACAACGGTTACTGCGGCGCACGCCAGAATAGCTCATAGATGGCAGATATTTTTCCTACTTACTCGACATTTATCGTTATATTTTGGATAATCCACACTACATCTTTATAAATTATAGCCTATGTGTTATTCTGATGTGTAAGCTATATTATTGTAAAAATTCATCAAAATCCATTCAGTAGTTTTTGCGTGAAGAAGTAACAAACATACATCAATAAATCCACACCTCCATACATCCATTCTAACAATCTTTGGCGTTTATAATATTAATAGGATATCTATATTTATTCTATAGGTATATAATAATAAGAAAAAAGCTGAGAAAGAGAGAAGCTGTGACAGTAAATTATTCATTAGAGTTGCCATTAAATAGCTCGTTTAAAAAACTCTTTAGTAATTTCTAATTTCTATTGATTTTTGTATAAAAAAAACATTTCCATTGAATTATTCATCAATTTAATTAGTAAAATGAGCCTTTATTAGGTTTTTAATCATAATTCATTTTTTACCATAAAAAAAGTTCAAATTTAATTACCTAACTGGTTCTGGACTCAGTGAAAGTTTAGTGATTCTAAATATGACAACACCTTATCTTCTTTTTCTTATATATGTCGGAGCATAGTAAAAGATTATCGATTAATCGAATCGTTATCGTTGTCTATGGCGTTGGAGTGGGGTAGTAGTCACTTCCGTTATTTTGACAGTATCTACCCTCGACCCTCTATATGCGATCGACAGTCTGACTGAAGTCTAAGTCGTGCGCGGTCTCTCAAGAAGTGAAGTAGTGTCTAAGTAGTGATAGTGATAGTGTCTAGTGCAGTGTAGTGTGGAAGTGCTGTCCAACTAAGATCACGTAAGTCCTTACAATGTAATTGCCACGTGGTTAAGTAAACACAATGTTAGGTTAGCCTTAGGTTAGGTTAGCCTTAGGTTAGGTTAGCCTTGTGTTAGATTCGGTTTATGTGCGTTTAACCTTGGGTTTAAACAGAGAGCCTAGCAGTGGAGGCGAGTGTCGTGATCACTTAAAGGAATTCCTTAAGCCTACACCTTGGTCACAAGTCCAAGGCACTGCTTAGGTTTCTCTCGTAATTGTTAGAGATCATATTTGATCATTTATCGGTTCAATAGGACTATCTACGTTGCGTTTACCCAATATTCCATTCAATACCATCACTCCCTTTTAGTGTTCCCCAATATTCCCCATCTTCCTGCTTCCATCTCCTTTCACACCGTTTTAAAATCCCCGACATATATAAAAATGAATCCCTATTTCCTTTGGTGACGTCATCACGCGTAAACGGCTGGACCGATTTCGTTATTTCTTTTTTTGTTGTGTTTGTTATTGTCAGGAGAAGGTTCTTATGGAAGAAAAAATTTAAAAAAACAACTGTCAGTCATTTGACCAATATTCATAGTCAATACAGGACGACGTCTGTCGGGTCAGCTAGTATTGAATAAATTTTATGGAATTGATACCCGACTCGCCCTCGCTTCGCTTAGGTGTATACAAAGCAACTATCAATATACAATTTCCGTTGAATTTTTATCCTATAATGTGTAGCATGTGGGGGTGTGAAAAAATAATCGATTATCTAAATACGAAAAATCAATTTTTAATAAATCGATTATATTTCAACTTACTTAAAGTAAAAAAGATATGTTATGCGTTATAGTTATATTTTTTTTTGCTAACCACAGAAAAGGGTCGTTTTATTTTTTGTGATTATTATTTATTTTTATTTTCGTTCTAATAATATGATACATGGTACTAGACATCTGTGTTAATGTTCAAACTTAACATTTAAATAAAAACTTTTGTATTTCGGTTTTAAGATTATTAAATAGTTTCATTCTTTTGTATTAATTGTTTTGTTTTATATACATTTGAATAAAATATAAAAGTAATTAAAATTATTGGCAATAATTTTATTCAGTTTCCTCATTATTTAAGTTGAAAAAAAAACTTTTTTTTTTTCAGTTTAAAAACCTACAGATTGTTGTTTTAGTTAATGCTAACTTGATCATTTTTTTAAGTACAAAAAAATGCAACTCTTCGAATTGTTAGAAAAAAACGATTATTTTTTAGTAAATCGATTTTTTAGATAATATTTTAAAGACAGAAAAATCGATTATTTATTAATCGATTTTTTCCTCTCCAAGTCACATTTCTAGTAGTATGTCACTGATTTGCAGTGGACACCACCATCTCACTCACTGTCTTTTGTCTCACTCACTTTTCTTTTATACAAACCTTGTCCTGACAATTACTAATACAACAAAAAAAATTACTCGATTTGGTACAGCCGTTCTGAAGTTATGCGCGTACATACATAAAGACGGTTATAAACAACTGTAAATATTTTAAAATCTCTGTTGATTTACGAAGTAATAACGATGAAGTGTAGATTTTCCCTTACACAACACGTTTACAAGTTGTAAAACCAATCTCCGATACATGTCCGTCCGTCCTACTTGCTGCATCGTTTAGTTAATAGGCTTTTGTGTTGCAAATACATATATACAACTAAATACAACATGTCAATACATGTGTATGTTCTAAAAGCTTGGCTTTTCCTTTTTATAATGTTGAGAAGTTTCTAGGGATCACTAATCAAAACGAAAAAAAAACTACTCAAACGCAATCAAAAGATACGGCCGTTATTTCGATGTTCACAAAGGAATCATAATCTAGTGAATAATGCAAGTAGAATCATTATTTTTTTTAGATTAACTATTATCCTCATAGGTTTAATCACCCCAAAAAAGATTTAGCATGGCAACTATAACTACTGTTTTTATTGAGTTGTCAAATGTCAAAATTAGTCTTGGGTAGTTCGCGAACGACCTAGTTCAATTCACAACATTAGACATACTTTAATACTGACTGACTCTTTGAGCTGCCTTCAAGCCATTAAGGATAATCCGTTTCGTAGTAAGGTGAGAGTTTCTGTCGTATTCAGGATTCGGGAGGTGCTGTATTCATGTCATCGGAAAGGTTTGTCCATTACATTGGCTTGGATTCCTGGTCACTCAGGTATCGTCAGTAATGAGACTGCTGATGCTTTTGCCAAGCAGGCGGTGGAAATTGGCACTTTATCTCACTATGCAAACCATGCTCATGATCTACGTTTAATCGCAAAATTCGACCTTAATAAGTCCTGGAACTCAATGTGGGATTCAGTAAAATGTATCAAAGGAAAACATTACGCAGCAATCCAACAGGACATTCCACGAAGACCTTGGTTTTTTCTCCATCAAAATGAGGTTCGTTGGGTTATCTCTACGATCAGTCGTCTTCGAATTGGACACTGCTGCACTCCAGTACACCTTTGTAAATTGAGAATCCGAGATCATTCACTGTGTGAATGTGGCCTGGACGAAGGCACAATTTCACATTTGTTGTTTTCATGCCCTAAGATTTTCTATAAACTATATGATGCTCTCCCTTCTTCTATCCCTCGCCCTATTAATGATAAATGTTTCCTGCAATTAGTGTTTTGTCCGCGTTATGTAAAATTTGTGTGTAAATTTATTAAGTCTAACAAAATTAAACTGTAAATAGTATACGAACTGTATATATTATTTATTAGAATGTAAGCAATTTTTTTTTTTATCTTTTTTTTGGTGTTGGATACTAACGAATACTGTGTTGTTGTAGATTGATATTAACATGGTGGAGTCCTCTGATTATAAAGGAAGTGTCTTAAAATAAAATCTACAATTCACCGGTCAAACTTCACAAGTGTGTTTTGTCCTCACTACGTGACATTGGCAAAGTACCCTGTGCAAGTCTATTGTGCACAACTAGAAGCCATTAAAAGAAGAAGGAAGGAAGGACCTAGTTCAAAAGAGCGCTCCTTTAGGTGAACTATAAGAACTAGTTCGTCGATTATCTTGCTCTTAGTTCTTTTAGTTCGTATATTTTTTTAAATTGAATTAATTACTTTTAGGGATGCTTATGTTTTATCCATACTTGACTACTTGTTTTCTATATATATAAATGTGTAACGAATAAAAATAGTGGATTATTTCTAATAAAAATCGATATATACTTTTATATTTAAACGGTGATAGAAATATCAAAATATTGTTTATAAATATCGATATTTCTAAGATCGAAGTTTCACTTTTGAGAATATCTAGGTTTTTTCCATTATGTATTATTTTACTAAATTTATAATTTAATAACTTAAAAAGAGAACTAACGAACTAAAATAGCGAACTAGTTCGCCAATTAATTGCAAACTAAATATTTTTTTTCCTTTATTTATTATTTATACTTAATTATATAAAAAAAGAACAAACGAACTGAAAGACCGAACTAGTTCACCTTTGGATTGCGAACTAAAAAGAACGCTTTCATTGGTGACCGACTAGGCCCAAGACTAGTCAGAAATAATTAATAAAAGCGGTAGATACGCCATAGACGGGAGAAGAAGATCACTTGAAGTCTGAATCGATTTATATTTATGAATCCGTAATTTTTTTTTTAATATTTTACATTAAATTTACTTTTACGTTTTGATTACTTTTAGCGATTTGTTTTCAATATATGGAATAATCGCTACGTTAACATTCCGTTTTACGTAAGTCATTAAACGGAATATGTAAAATATGTTACACTAGTCGACCCGCCCCAGCTTCGCACAGATGCAATTTTTATTCTATTATCCCGCAGAAACTGAACTTTTATAAAATAAAAAATAGCCTATATGTTAATAAGATTACAAAGTATATATGTGTCAAATTTCAATGAAATCCGTTCAGCCGTTTTTACGTGGTTGAGTAATATATACAAACTTGCACATTTATAATATTTGTAAGATAAATGATTCTCCAGCTGTTAAAACTTTAAATTTCTTACACATAATATATTAAAATTAAAAATAAAATCATAATTGCCTATATTTGCTTCGTTTCAATCAGAATGCCAGGAAACAGTTGTTGTCATTTAAAAATGTTTTAGCCCAGCAAGGTTAGGGCAGATCAACCGTCGACAAAAACCAATTTTGAATGTTTAACTATTAAGAAAGATGGTGCTCATAATTTGTCTTAGATCAAATTCAATATAATTAGCTTTTAATCCATCCAGCACGCGCGACCTCCACAAAACAAATTTGTCTGTTTGTCAAACTATTTGTATATTGTTTGAGCAAGCGATATTGCTCAATGCGAAGCTCTAAGGTTTTTAGGACGTACGTGATTATTAACTTGATGAATTGAAGGATTTCATGTAATAGTGAATATGTTGATAAATAATAGCTATAACTGCAGAAAAGATACTTTACTATATGTCGGGGATTTTAAAAACGATGTGAAAGGAGATGGAAGGAGGAAGATGGGGAATATTGGGGAACACTAAAAGGGGGTGATGGTATTGAGTGGAATATTGGGTAAACGCAACGCAGATACTTCTATTGAACCGATAAATGATCAAATATGATCTTTAACAATTACGAGAGAAACCTAAGCAGTGCCTTGGACTTGTGACCAAGGTGTAGGCTTAAGGAATTCCTTTAAGTAATTACGACACTCACCTCCACTGCTCAGGCTCTCTGTTTAAACCCAAGGTTAATCTCACATAAACCTAACCGAACAAGCTAACCTAAGGCTAACCTAACCTAACATAAGACGAGGTAATTACATTGTAAGGTACTCACGTGACCTTGATCGGACAGCACTCCTAGCACTAACACTGCACAACACTATCACTATTTAGACACTACTTCACTTCTTGAGAGACCGCGCACGACTAAGACTTCAGTTAGACTGTCGACCGCATATAAAGGGTCGAGGGTAGAGACTGTCAAAACAACGGAAATGACTACTACCCCACTCCAACGCCATAGACAACGATAACGATTCGATTAATCGATAATCTTTTACTATGCTCCGACATATATATAAAGTTTAGTGGTCTTCCTTATCGTGAATCTTCCATATAGGATGGAAGGTTAAGGATGTCCTTAATACCTGATGCACAAAGTCTGGATAGAGTAGTTTAAATCGCGTCATAAACAAACAAGTCACATGTCTGAACATCACTCTTTTTGGAAGTGGGTTAAAAGTACAAAATTAGAATATAGTTCAGTGTCTTTAGATGATTGTAATGTTTCTAAACTGACAAGCTCAACGAACGAAGCGACAGATGTCCATAGCTAAGGTGAACGAACTTTTGCGAAACAACAACCTTGTGTTTATGCAAATCATTCTCGATTTTGTATATATTTTTGCCAATAACCCGATGTTTCTATAGCGAGAGTAATCATACTATATTACTTAATATTATAAAAGTCTACTGTGTCTTCTTCCACGTTAAATCCATACAAATAAATAAAATTGTAGTGTCTGTTTGTAATATTAAAATAACCTCTTTTTACTAAGTACATTTTTTACAATTTTTATCCTTCTGTTTGTCACGGCTAATCTCTGAAATGGCTGGACCGATTTTGACGGGACTGTCACTGGCAGATAGCTGATGTAACAAGGAGTAACTTAGGCTATTTAACATCTCGCTACGACCCATAGGAGCGGAGCAACACGCAAACGAAGTCGCGCGGGTTGGCTAGTTATAAATAATTATTTAAGCTATATAAACAATAATTTGATTTTATTATATCTTTATACAAGAGATAAAGGTTGTGAGGTTGTAGGGGGTAATCTATATATATATATAAGAATTTTTCGTGACAATGATTTGCAAAGTCGGAGTAAAACCGTTCGAACTAAAACGTACCAACTCTGCCTTAACGATGAGAGATATATCCTAATAATAATAAATAAACGCGAAATATTATAAACGCGAATTTTTGTAAGAATGTATAGATGTATGTTTGATACTCTTTCACGCAAAAACTACTGAATGGATTTTGATGAAACTTTACAATAATACAGCTTACACATCAGAATAACATATAGGCTATAATATATAATAATATAGTGTAGTATATAGCGGGTGAAACCGCGGGGCGCAGCGAAGCGAGAGCGCATCGGCTAGTATATAGATATAGATAGACGTGAAAATTTATATGTTTGTTACTCATACACAAAAATGGTTTAATGGATTTCACTGAAATTTGGCACATAAATAATTTATAAAATAGATTAATACATAAAATACTTTTTATCCCGAAAAATAATAAATCCTCTGGGAACAGAAAATACATTCAAACGGAACAGGTCAACAGAGGTTCTTGTAAAGAGACTTAATAGAAGGATAATTTCTTAAATATTAACACGTCTAAAAAGAAGCTAAGGCGAGTGAGTGAGTGAGGAGATTAACGAAACATAAAAGATTTGCTAAAAAGGAATCAATTGTGTATTATACAAGTCATCTATATATTTTTTTTACATATGACGATTATTCTTCGTAATAACGTACGTAAAACGGAACGTTCGCGTATATCCAATGAGTATATGTTATACAAATTAATTATATTTTTTTTATAGAATACAAACTATCAATATGGTAAAGACTGTATATAGGAGTTGCTAAAAGTAACGAAAATAAAAAATTGAATGAATCGAATCTAAATATTAAATCGATATGCAATCGTCTTGGCATTTAATTGTCTATAGTAGTATGTATGGTGATGTGAAAAAAAAATTTAAACAAATTTAAAATCTTTTCTTTTTATGTTTTTTGTTTTATCGGAGTCTAGAATAAAAATTATTTTTCCTTAGCGAAGCGAGGATAGCTAGTACTTAAAATGTATAAGAGATACGTATATTATTGTAGCTATTCTATTTATTAATTACTGGTCGATCTGCGCGACTTCGTACGCGTGTAGCTCCGCTCCTATTGGTCTTAGCGTGATGATATATAGCCTGTAGCCTTTCTCGATAAATGGACTATCTAACACTGAAAGAATTTTTCAAATCGGACCAGTAGTTCCTGAGATTAACGCGTTGAAACAAAATCTTCAGCTTTATATATTAGTAAGTATTAGTATAAGATTTATATTGAACACTATAAACGCGAAAGTAACTGCATCTGTCTTTCTGTTACGCTTCACGTCTATTTCGGTTTAGTGGAGTAAACCGATTTAGATGAAGTTTGGTACTGAGATGTATTTGAGCTCGAGAAAGGGCATAGACTACGTTGTCGCGAAAAAAAGGCTTAAATGGTTTGAAATAAGGTAGGAAGGATTTGGTCATATATATATTGCACGCAGGCGTAGCCGCGGCGAAATATATATTCATATTTCTATATAAGAGCTAATAAATAAAAGTAGGAATGTAATCTATAATGAAAGTCGTACAATATCATGCAAATAACGACAATAAAGCTACATTCTGTGGCATAACAATTAACGATTCTAAAATAAAATTTAATGTGTTAAAAAATTAAAAATTAAAATCGATTAGACGTTTAAAAAAATCTATACAACTCTTTTATCTTTTTACAACTTTGCAACTGATTTTGATAGGTTTTTTTAAATAGTTAGAGTGATTTAATAATTTTAGAGGTTTCTAATGTGATGTCGTAAATAAACACATTTTTTTGGCGCGTACATTGCAAACGCTGGCTGAACCCTACGAGATAGATCAAAATAATGTACTACAGTATTGTACACATTAAAAAGGTCTACAAAAAGTCCTCGATGGTATATGTTTATTACTCTTAGGGATAACCCACAATAACCATTTTTTATCCTTTACTTTTTACTAGAAATAATGGCTTATTTACGAAGCGATTCTAAACAACACAGCATTAATCCTTATCCAATTAGGTACCTTATATACATTGTGCATTTTATATAGATCAATATGGCCCTTTACAGCATAAAATTTAAATGAATATTTGGGTTACGAGTAAACACAAGTGTTAAACTGCACACGGGCAAAGCTGGGACGGGTCGCAAAACATCCCCCTATTTCAATACCTTCAATCATTACTTTCGCGATAAAACGTAGCATATGTCCTTTTTCAAGCTCTAGTCTTTCTCTGTACAAAATTTCATGAAATTCGGTTCAGTGGATTAACCGTGAAAGCCTAAATAAGTACATACTTTTGCATTTAAATATTAATAATATACATATATAGTTGGTATTAAAACTGAGTATCAAAAATATACGCTGAACTACCAACAACCAATATGTGAATGTTTATTTAGTTGATTGCAGTTGAACAAACAAAATAAAGGTCGAGGACTTCAAGTATGGTGGCATAGCTAAAACAGCCTTTACCCACCTAACTGACGCATTATGTAACCAGCATCTATCACTTTCCTTCCTGTTCGTGATACGATTACTTTTACTCTTAATTATTTAACTAGCCCTTTATTTACTACCAAAGTGAGTGCGTTTGTTTGTACACACAAAAATCACGTTTGTTGTATGGGAGACCCCCTTAATTATTTATTTTATTCTGCTTTTAGTATTTGCTGTTATAGGGGCAATAAAAATACATGATTTGCGAAAATTTCCACTGTCTAGCTAACACGGTTCATGAGATAAAACCTGAAGACAGACAGACGGGGAGCGCAGTCTTAGTATGGAACCCTTAAAAATAACTACTATTAGAGCTACCTACTTAAGTTGAAATTGTTTGCTTAACAGAATCTTCCTTAACTATTAAGAAAAAAAATTAAGAACCCACTTCAAATTTTCCCCTCATATTTAATTTTTATCATGTTATGTTTATGAGGTATAATAATTAACAATTTTTAGGTTAAATATAATATTATATAGTTAGGAAGATAAAACCATCTTTAAATTATGCTGCAAGTAATTTACATTAAATCTATTGCCTACAAAAACATTTTTTATTAGGCCAAATGGTGAGATACAATAAAATATTTAGTGTCGAGTAGTGGTCATTATATATTTGGCTATATTAATGAAAAAAGACTCACATCTCAAAAACTACCCGTGATAGAACCAAAAAACCTTGAGTGTTTACATCCTTAACTTACTAAAAAACTATAATTACAATCAGTTTTTTAGGTAACAAAATTATGGTACACAGTGTAATTAATTAAGTATGATTACACAGACACAGCAAAGGTCAAATTAACTTCGATCGTCAATGCCGGATGGTCTAACAAATAGCTATTTGCCCATCTTGATTAATGTTTAACTAGCATTACCAGTTTATTTCCTTATTAGGTTTACGTAATGTTTTACGGACGCTAATGTTAACTATAAAGAAATTTTACCCACCTTTATTGCTCACCGTCCATAGATTGCTGTTATTTTTTTTCGTTTTGTTATCTCTGAACATGAGAATGTCTGGGATTTTGTTCTGCTTGCTTTCTTTTGGTATTACATCCGGCGATCTCTCCACGTTAACTCTTACAAATTCTCCTTTTAATATTTTCGACGTTTCTTTATTATTCGGCAATGGAGGTGGAGGTGCCTTTGCCTTTTTGTGGAACAGTCTTTTCCTCTCAGGCTTATTTGGAACTTCTATATCCGTATATATGATACTATCAATTTCTCCAGCATCCCTATCATTTCTTAATCCTATAAGACTTAGTGGCTGATCGAATCTGGAACTCAAACCCTTCTGCTGCACTGATATATGCGTGACTCCATCATTATCAATAGTTTGCATTAAATCAAATTCTGAACGGGTTTTATCGAATACATTATAGTCATCACTGTTTTTAGAGTTATAAGATTCAACAGGTTTCTTTTTAGAGAATAAATTATCGCTACTGGTGTAAGTTGTTGAATTTCTTGTTAATCTGTTTCGCATTTTGAAATATTTATAAGTGAAGTATATTCTTTTGAAATCTTGCTCGTTTTCAAATCTGAGCGCTATCGCCTCTTTATTTGAATTTTTGGTAATATAAAATACTATAATGTTTTCGCAATTTGGATAATTGTCAATGTTGACACAGTTTGCAATATCGTCTATGGCGATGTTTTCATGTTTGATTATTTTATCGTAATCTTTGATCAGCTTTTGCTTTTCATCGTCACTGGTGTCTTCTTTTGTGAGGAGCTGAAGTTGGTCTTTCTCGTTAAAGCCGACGATGATGTTGTAAGTGTGAGGTGTTGGGTGTTTGCTTAGGGACGTAATATCTAGCTGGCTATCTTTGTGTAGTTTCTGACGCGTTACTAGTGAAGCAAATCCACCGCATCTGCTCCCTTTCTTTACGGTCATAATGGATCTGTGAACAAAATAAAAATAAATATTAATTACATAAAGAATTGTTTATTTTCTAGAAAATCATTCTAGAAGACCTATGTCACATGTATCCAAAAAACATACTTTCGATTTTACACTTATATTAATATCACTAATAACCTGATTTATATCGAAAGTGTCTACGAAATCGTCGTTAAATGGAATGAAGACTGCATTTTTTAAGTTATGGGGACTAGTCGAAATATTTTATCTTGTAAAAGTGAGAGTGGTGTCTATTTCAAATTAGTAATTGGGAACCAGTCAATCATTTTGAAGCGGAACTTTGTTGTGTCTAGTCATGGCTTATCACATTCATCGGCATTCACTATTAAAATGTTAATTATTTAACCTGTTATCGGGACATCATTGTAGATTTTATCCAACAAACTTTCATCCCCTCATTGCCTCTAATTTTTTTTTCGTGATGGAAATAGCTTGTTTGTCTGAACTTTCTTACAGATTTTTCTTTTGCAGTTAGAATATTAGCTGAATTTGCTACTAATTTCGACTCTCATAAATCAAAGTATTCTAATGTTTTATTTATATTTTATTATTTTTTGTCACCTATTTAATTACATTTTTTTTATACTCTATATTTATTAGTTTGATGATTCTTATATTGATACATTTCAATTATTATTGCTTTTTTTATTTTTCATCAATCTATATTTGCTTTTTGATGTGTTCTATATATTTTTGGAAAAATATGGTTAGAATTTCATGACCATTCATTGGCTAATTGACCAAATACATCATTTATATAAAATAACAAAATCGTGAGTAAGTTAAACCAATAAAATATTTAACGCGATGAAACTAATGAAAATTGTAATTTGTTTATTGATTTCATGGGTTTTATATCGCCGTTCGCTACTAACAACTTCAAATGCATTTTTATAGTAGACAATAAAATAAAATTCGATGCCATCGATGTTATTGTGATTGGTTAGTTTAACTTTCATTTTGGTTAAACTAGTTGATTGATATACTCTGCTTTGTTTAGAAAAAACCTTTATTATAAGATTAGCCTTCGTCCTATGGGTCGTAGCTGTATTGTAGTAAAGTTATATACCCTTCTTCGATGAATGTAGAGGCTATCCAACACTACCAAACCAGTACCGAGTGAGACTAGACTACCCTTGCAACTTCGTCCAAGTGATGCTCCGCTCCTATGGGTCGAAGCGTGTTGTTATATAGACCGTAGCCTTGCTCAATAAATACTTTTAAGGCTATTTAACTCTTAGGAACCAATAGTTCCTAAAATTAGCGCGTTTAACCAAACAAACTCTTCAGTGTTATACTTTTATAAAAGTAAAGGGTTAGAACTTTGAGATTTCTTCTTTTGATTGTTTCTGTTTGTAATATTTAAGATCTATGATAGATATATATGACATGACATCATGATTTTATTTTATGATATTTCAAGCACGATAATTTAATGTCTTTTCTAATGGCAACATTAGTTCATATCTGATTGGACAAAGACAAACCATCGCGCACGAGCGATTTCTTCAATTAAACGATAGATTAATGAAGAGGATTAAGAAAGAGTAAAATGAATAAAAAATTTTATGTGGGTACTTATTGTTTATAATCATAATAGAATATACAAAGTTACAAACTACATAATTGTCTGAAATATTACTGTAAAGATTGATTAGCCTAGTGGTTAAGATTTTGATATCTTACTCCTCCTCCCTCCTCGGTTCAAATTCGATTCCACGTGTATCATTAATGGTGATGATGAGTTGACATTTAAGTCTATTGTGTCATTAAATATAAGTTTAATGATTTAAAAATTGGAAATGAACTAAGTGAAATTTCATAAGAATGAAGAGAAAGCGTAATCACAGAGTTGTTAGTTGTTAGACAATACGTTGTGACACTCTGGGAAAGAATACTCTTCCCACTAGCTAATTAATTGACAACTACGTACACTGGGGATTATGTCACAGGCGACAGCGGGTTTAAAAAAGATAATTTTAGACGAGTTAAAATAAAATTTCTCTCTACAATCGGATAGTTTGCCCATTATTTGTCTTAGGAAATATAATTGACTATCCGACCTGATTCTCTCTTTGCCGATTGACGATAAAGTAAATATTAGATTATTAAATTTAAACACTAGGAGGAGTATTTGGAAAATGTTAAAAGAGTTGTTTTATTTATTGTCATTGGATTTTACTGGTGTGTTAAAAAAATCTGTTAAAATTTCATGTTTGCTTTAGTTGTTTAGTCTCTGTGTTAATCAGTCAGTTAACTAGTTTTTAAAAAAATAAAGATAAACGATAAGTCGAATATATAGTTAGTTTCTTGTAATTTGTAAATTGACATATTATGTAATTAATAGCTTATTTAGACTGAGCTTTACTGAAGTAATTGAATTATATATTTAGCTCGTTAATGATAATAATAAAAAGCTCAAACAATTTGAATAAAAAAAATATTTTTATCAAATTAAATCCAAAAATATATAATAAAAAAAGTAGAGTATTCTATACAAATGGTACTAACAAGCAATAATCACGAAAAAATCTGTAAACGTTTTGCAATGGTAATCTTCAATTTACTCGTAATGACACACATTTTAATAATTTTGAAACTATTGAACAACAATGGGTGGAATCCAATTCCAATTCTAATTGTGTAATCGAAAGTTTAGTACCAATCTTAATACAATAAAGATTTTTAACATTTAAACTTTCCAAATTACTACAGATAACCAATTTAACCATTACAAACTTTATTTAACATCAGCCAATTTATCAACAAACCTTTAAAAATTATTTGTGTGATAATTAAAATTGAATATTTTGATATTCATTGTCGCGATGTCGCGGTTTTACAAAGTGTCTGAATTGTTAGTGAGGGTAGTTTCAATAAATTAAATCAAATTATCAGAAGCAATAGTTACTGATCTGACTTTAGGTAAATCAAATTTATTACCTGATAAAATTACTTTTGTCAGGCAACCAACTTGAATCATTTACATCCATACGTAGAAATATAAATTTTTGACAGGACTAGTAGTGCGTGGGACTTGTGATTCAGATGCAAGATTAGTCTTTTTACACAACTGTAATATTCAAGTTCCATACTCGAACTCACCCAGTTAACAGTAAAACTAATAAAACCATTAGTAAGTTATGCCTTACAACACAAAACAAAACAACAGTATTTGAGCTCATCTTAAAACTTGGTTTAGGTTGTTTTAACTTCCAATAATAATATTATTGAAAGAAGAAAGAAATAAAAATACTTTATTGCACAAATAGTAATTATAGCTGAACAACTAATGGTGTGCAAAGGCGGTTTTATCGCTGTGAGCGATCTCTGCCGGACAATCTTTGTTGTATGGACTTTGGAAATCAGTTATCATAGGCAGTGCATAAAGTATTCTATAGATATATTGACTAATAATATAAACAAATTACATCTAGTACATACTTATATTTATATAAACCCTAAGAACAATGCATAATGTATATAATATAAATAAGTGAATTGAGAGTCAGTGTATTTTTATACCCGCTCCCGCTCCCCGCTTTTGCCTTACACCATTTATCCGGATACGATTGTTTAGTAAATAAAAATGATTAGCATAATATCTAGATCATTTCCGACAGAATGTGTGAATATTGGAAGTTAAGTTTCTATTAATATCGTCACAGCTATTTTACCTAGATTGTTGATGTTGGCAACAGATTTGAGTAGGATTCTATTTTCGAAGTTGGTATAACTGAATAATGCCGACGAAAAGGTAACCTAATAAATAACGCAGCTATGACAGAAATCATTACTATTACATCGCGATTAATCGAACCGGAATGCTAACCCTCAGTATTAATATTCTCTAGTTAAAGGCTTGATAGCAAAACAAGAGCCTTGATAGCAAATTAAGGGTCATCAGAAAAAATAAATGTAAACTGTATTTAGCTAAGTTTAAAATAAATTGTCGCGTAAGTAATTATCATAGTTTAGTCCCAGCTTTCTATTTAAAGGTTTAAGAGAGCATAAACTGAAGTATAATGATGAGAATCCATTGTACGAATCACTAACTCTCTGAGAATCTGATTGTGTGATAGCGACTTACAATTGTTTACATTTTAACCTGGGCTTAGGGTCTAATGTCATATTTCTCATCTTCATTTAATTGTCCAGATCTCCTGGCCTGCTATTCTAAGTCCCCGCTTGGGAGGGTATCTGTAAGCAGATTCCTCCGAGTCAACAAAAAATAAAAGTATAAGGTTATGGAACTCTACTATATGTGTATCAAAATTATAAGATTTTAATACCATTCTAAGTTATTATTAAATTCCCTTTCAATTTTACTTTTGTAAATTGGAACCATCTTGAAATGATTGAGGAAAAATCGTTGAACGAAAAACCACATACAAAAAACATAAAATCTTATCTTTTTTTAAGTCCGTAAAATAAGTAGTAAAAAAGCAGTGGTTGAGACTTCAAGTTTTACTCGGGAGGTCCCGAGTTCGATCCTGGGCACACACCTCTGACTCTGAGTTATGTGTGTTTTAAGCAATTAAATATCACTTGCTTTAACGGTGAAGGAAAACATCGTGAGGAAACCTGCACTCCTGAGAGTTCTCCATGAAGTTCTCAAAGGTGTGTGAAGTCTGCCAACCCGCACTGGGCCAGCGAGGTGCACTATGGCCTAATACCCTCCTCATTCTAAGGAGGAGACCCGGCTCAGCAGTGGGTCACTGAAGGGTCGTGATGATGAAAATAAGTAGTTAAAAGTATCTAGGAATCATCTGAAAATCAGCTCCTGACCTCAAAGATGAAAGGAAAACCTTTTTAGGGTTAATTAATTTACTTAACATTCAATGTAGACGAAAGCCGAGCAGTGCCTGCAGCTTGAGAGCCAATATTAAAATAATAATGTACTCACATGCTCCTAGGTAAAGGAGGCCTAACACCACGCCACCTCAACACTATACTATTACTCTCAATACCTGAACATGAATTCCTATCGGAACAAAAGTTGTATAGTGTCTACTCCAAATAAGATTAAATGAACTACCCACGATTGGTAATATATAAAAGGTGTTGCTAAATTTAATCTATAGTGTTAATATCTACTAATTCATTTTTTTTATTAGAGTACATAAGCATAGTGCATTTTTCTTTTTTTCCTAACAATTCCATCTAGAAAGATTTCTTCATAATTTTTCTTTCCTTTCTTTTTTAATTTCTTCTTCCATTTTTAGTATAATTTTATATAATTTGGATCGACTGAATAATTTTTAATGAGCTTACAATTACTTTAAATTGAAAAATATCTAACTTTATTATTATTATTCTAGCAAAGTATAATAACAATCAGATAACATACACAACTTCATACGAGTTCGTCAATACCTCAGTACCGCTTTTTTATTTTTTTTATATATTAATAAAATAATATAAAAAAAAATAGTTGTAGGCTAAACTATATGCCTTTTTTCCTAAAGGTTTCAGGACGTGGCATCTATTGAACTTCCGACTTTAAGTCGAGATGACGAAAACATCCTACAATATAATAACAATCAGATAATAGCTAAACGTTTAAGGAAAATCAGCCTTAAACTAAAATAGAATTTCCAAAAAAGGAAAGGATTTATTCTTTATAGTCAGTGCCAGGTCATTAGTAGGTCAGTAGCGAAACTGGAAGTGTAACCTTCTGATCTCTTCCGACTTTATAAATACATATGTGAATCGCCTTGATATATATTTATATAGACTGACATATGCTCAACCTTGGTGACATGTTTTATTTATTGTTTAACTTTAAAAAGCTTTGTAAATCTTATGAGAACTTCGGGTAATGCATTCCATGACAAAGTTGTTAATATAATTAAATAGAAGTATAGATAATTTCAGTGGGGAAGACATCGGTGTTTTACTCAGGAGGTCAGGGTTTGATCCCCCACACAGGCACACACCTCTCACTTCTGAGTTATGTGTGTTTTAAGCAATTAAATATCACTTGCTTTAACGGTGAAGGAAAACATCGTGAGGAAATCTGCACTCCTGAGAGTTCCCTAAAAGGTTCTCAAAGGTGTGTGAAGTCAGCCAACTCGCTGTGGGCCAGCGTGGTGGACTTTGGCCTAACCCCCTCCTCTTTCTGAGTTGAGCCCCAGCTCAGCAGTTAGCTATTAATGGGTTGTTGATGATGATAGATAATTCAATCCACTATGGCTGACGTCTTGCCTCCTATTTTGACAGTTTGTAGACGAGAGCCGGATTTGGATTGAACTATCTAAAACTTAGATGTATTTAAATAATAATTTAATTAATTTAAAAAAATGATAGATTCAAACCGGTCCACTTACGCGCGAAAAATGAATGAATTTGACAAATGACGTTTCGTTAATGATGCCAGAAATAATCATCTATATCTAATACTAGGCGAGGGTATAAATAAAAACAGATTATATACAGTATATCATTATCTTCATCATGCAATGTCCTCACATGAATAACAATTTTAAAAACTTAAAAGTGAATGCAAATACATTTTTCGCAGTATAAAGTCACAATTAATGGTTGTGTAAAAATTAGCCAAGTGCGAGTCGAACTCATGTACCGAAAGTTCTGTACAAATTTAATTAAAGGACAAACTTAATTTTGTTGTTTGAAAGTCGTTGTCCTCATACAACAATAAATCTCACATTAGATCAAAGACAAGTACCCTATAGGTTTTGATTCACACAAAAAATCCTAGAAAAGAAAGAAGGAAAAAGATCCTCCCTAGAAGATATCATCTGTGCAATAAATAATAGTTATCTGTACAGTTGTAAACATGTATTTAAGTCATTCTAATGTTATTTTAGATAATGGTCGAATGTTAGCAACTTTCACGACGCTCTCTGGGATTTAGATAACATGTGAACAGAGAACAGTACAATACACATTGTGTTGGTTTTCTTTCATTACTCTTTTCTTTACTGGTTAATGTCCACTGCTGGACTTAAGTCTCACAAAAATTCAGTAACATCTATACGTATCCCTATTACAAAGACTTTGCTGTCAGTCCGTTACTCTGTCTGTCACCAGGCTGTATCTCATGTAACGTGATAGCTAGACAGTTGAAATTTTCACAAATGATGTATTTCTGTTGCCCCTATAACAACAAATACTAAAAACAGAATGAAATAAATATTTAAGGGGGGCTCCGATACAACAAACGTGATTTCAATATTGGTATGTACCCTTCGTACGCCAGTCCGACTTGCACTTGGCCGGTTTTTTAGGGGACAAAAATCCAGAAGTTCCTTTTTTTCCTTTTGTTTTCCTTATTTCCTTCAAAGTTATAGAAAGATTTAATAATATGAATTATTAGAAAGCAAGGTGTCTATTTATAAACAACATTGCAAGTAATTTTTGGTCAATATAATTTGAGGATCTCTAATTTAGAGTTATTTTTTTAAACTCATAGTTACTGATCTTTTAACATTGACGTGAAGAAATACAGTTTTGTACTGATTATGACTATACCGTCTATATGAAATTCACTCCATCAAAATAACCTTAATAATAATTCGCCATCGTTCTCAATGTTTTCCTGTCAAATTGTAAGGTCTTTTTCAATGTCGCGAGATAATATCAGATGCCTGGATAAAGCGAACTAAAGAATCTAGTATGAAATATACTGCCAACATATTGTACTTCAATTAACTAGTTTATTCACAATTTGTTTGGATTAATATTATTATCTATATGGAAACTTCTAAACACTCAAAAAATCCTTTAAAATTCACACAAGTTTCACATCCTTTGTGGTCACCAGGCGAGCTCCGTTTGACAACTGACAAAAATCTATGGGAACAGAGGTTATGTATTGTCTACACTATTATATAAAGAGGAAAGATTTGATTGTTTGTATGTTTGTTTGTTGTGAATAGGCTCGAAAACTACTGAACCGATTTTGAAAATTCTTTCACCGATAGAAAGCTACATCCTTTCCGGGTAACGTAGTCTATGTGGTGTTGCCATAAATATTATAATTTAAAAGACATGGTCATTTAAGTACCATAACGTGGTCATTTTGTAAAGTAAATGTTTTCTCTGTAACTACAGGTACGATTTTAAAAAGTCTTTCACTGATAGATAACTACACCATTCCTGAGTGACATAGGTGATAGTGTTGCCATATATATTTATTTATGAATAGAATATTTCCATTTTAACGCCACTGGTCTGATTTTAAAAATTCTTTTACAGAGAAATCTATAATATTTCCGTCTCTCTTCCTCTTTATACTTTCATTCTTATCCTTATCTCTGTTCATTCTCTCTTTTCACTTTCTTTCCCTCTATTATCTCTCTCATTTATCTATCTGATAATAGAGCCAGGAGGTGGATAGTGGAACTCTTTAGTGGCTAATAGTAAACTAAAGCAATTCACCAACGAAGGTGGATGGTGAGTGAGAAAGTGAGACAATATATTGTGCTATTAACGAATCTGAAGATGAGATCGAATTTGTTTGATTTAAATGGAGCTCTTTAGACTACTAGAAAATTTTAAAAAGTAGTTTTACATGAATAGGATGATATGTTTACAATATAAATTCACTCCTTAGTGAGTATGTCAGAAGTCCCATCGATAATAAGTAACGAGTATAATACAATGTGCCCCAGTTCATCCATGTGAAATACAGAGAAAGTGTTATTTCTGTACTTATTTTTAAACTAATATAAAACTAGGGAAAGTTGTATTGACACCGAATTTATTGCTTATAAAAGTACTGCTTTAATTATTAAAGTAAATTTGTTTTTTAAACTTTATTTATAGTCTTAGTATCTCGTTATATTGATGGTCAAAATATCGTAATTTTTTGTTACAATTACTGTATGGAAAAGTTATTATTATTCAATTTTTGTATAGACAAAAAAAAATACACACAATGTTTTCTTTCTTCTTTTGTTTTAATGTATTAGTAAAATACATAATAAACAATAAAACATATAAATAATATAAGTATGTCATAGTTTTAATATCATTTTAGTCTGTGGTTCAGAATCCGCGGTAAAATTGGCATTTTAATAGTGACAACGTTAATTTATACGTTACTTGCTGCACCCCGCGGTTTCACCCGCTATATTTTGGATAATTCACACTATATCATAATAAATTATAGCCTATGTGTTATTTTGATGTGTAAGCTATATTATTGTAAAGTTTCACCAAAATCCATTCAGTAGTTTTTGTGTGAAAGAGTAACAAACTTTCATCCATAAATTCTTACAAACTTTCGCGTTTATAATATTAGTAGGATTTTTATTATTTTTTATACTTTTACTACCATAAGATTCTAGATTTTTACATAAAATACAGCGAGATTCTGTGAGATACTGAAGTTACTCATAAGATCTCTCAGGTTCTACATAATTCATTATGACTGTTATAGAGTTTTTATGAGTAATTTCGTGGTCAAATACACATATGAAATCTTATAGAATATTTTCGTATTATTTTTTTATGAGATTGTATGAGTTTTTTCCAGCAGGGTGGTAACTAACATTGTGACACGAGAATTTTATATATAAGATGATGAATCATTTCCAGGCAGTAAATAATAGTAAAGTATATATAAAAAATATGGATGCCTGTGCTGCCAATGTGCAAATAATTACCCGATTTTCGGTAATTTCATTTCAATAATTGATCAAGAAAATAATTTAATAAAATATCTACTTTCCGTTGATGTCCGGTACAATGGGTAATTCTGAGTCGATTAATTAGTATCACTGGAGTATGGTGCTAATGACGTCACAATAAAATATACACAAATATTTATATGATATTTAAAATAAATATTTCCTTTAAGTTAGACGTGATGTGTAAATTTAGAAAACGTTGGGATGTATCCTACAGTTTCTTAGTAAGATCGTGCCAATGGTCAGACACGATACGTACCTATATATCACTGTTACTTTCTCAAAATATTACACTGAGATTACACCGTCGCGAACCGAATCATAATATAACTTTAAACGAGCAATTATCGGCTCTCAGTCTGTCGCTCTTTCATGCCACAACTATTGAACTCATTTAAATAAAATTTGGTATACAGATAATCTAGAGCCTGTGAAAGGACATAGGCTATTTTTAATGTGAAAAAAAGGTTGTAAGGAATTGAAAGGGGGGAATAAAAAGTTGTATGGAAATATCGTCACTGTTAGTGCTATAATTTTGAAACTTTTTTAAGCTTATGATTTGATATAAATAAATATGACATTTTAGGTTGTAAAAGTTTCACCCTCAAGGGTGTAAAATAACGATAGGGAGAGATACTATGATAGATAAGGGACAAACGAGCATACGGTCCACCTGATGTAAAGTGGCCACCGTCGCCCATGGACATCGACAAAACTAGAGGGTATCTCTTGTTTGGCGATGCGTCGCCGCCTCAAAGATAGAGTGAGGAAGGGGAGCGAAGAGAATGCGGTTTCGATGGGAGAGGGAGGGGTAGATCTAACCCACATGCGGCTCGGCCGGAACGCTTCAGAGACACTTGCTTAAGCTTTTTCATATAATTAAGCAGGTAACCAGTACATGACTAAAAAAAATACAGTAATAGCTCTACTTTTGAGGGTGTTTTTATCTGTAAAATACATGTACGTTGGTCTTCTAGTGAAAAATCGATTGATACCTAAGCATAGCAAGGTGCAGCTAGTAATGTATAAAGCAATAAAGTGAAAAGTTGTGTGTGTAAAATTGTATTGCTCAATTTAAATTCTAACATATATCAAAAATAGAGGCATTATTGCAACACGGTGTAATAGTCGGCCGGTTTAGGAGCGTTAATCAGTTGAACGCGGCGGCGTGTGACGCGACAAGACGATATTCTCTCATTACCACTGTTAGATACATTTTCAAGTATATTCTAACCAAAATATATTAATCATAAATATCGATATATCGTTTTTTTTGTCATTCGATGCAAACCCAATGATTTTTTTAGTCACAGAAAATTCCATACTTTGAAATTTCTTTCATCGTCAGACAAACTCAAACTCAATTATATTATGGATACTAAGGGTTTCCATTTGTTCAGGTTATTTAATTAAATTTTATTGTATTTATTTTTCTTTATAGATTCAACAAAAAGTAATTTTAGTTTTACAATTAAAGCTCCAAAATTTGATGGTTTTTACTGAATACTTGGAGGTGGTGGACGTTTTAAAGAAGTGGTTGAGACATCGGTATCTTACTCGGGAGGTCCGAGTTCGATCCTGGGCACACACCTCTGACTTTTCTGAGTTATGTGTTTTAAGCAATTAAATATCACTTGCTTTAACGGTTAAGGAAAACATTGTGAGGAAACCTGCACACCTGAGAGTTCTCTAAAAGTTCTCAAAGGTGTGTGAAGTCTGCCAACCCGCACTGAGCTTCTCATTCTAAGGAGACTCGGCTCAACAGTGGGCCATCAATGGGTTGTGATGATTTCTGTATCTCAAAGTTTAAATATCAACATTTCTGAACGACTTAAAAAAAATTTAAAAAGCTAAAAATACAGAACTGAGGAGTCAGTTGCAATACCAGTTCTATCTAGAACATATTAATATCTTGACATTTAAATATTTTTACTAAGTAAGTAGTTTGTAAGTATAAATAATTCATTGATTTATAAATAAGTTATTATATGTATCACAGATAAAAATGAAAATTTTCTATTTAATAAGATTAAACTTTTTAAATGTCATCTGGAAATTGACGACTTTAATTTTTTATTTATTTATTCAATTATCTAAACATTTAAAAAAATCGAAATGCCTTTTATAAGATTTAAGCGACAGAAACAATAAAAGTGTCTTTTAAAATATACATAATTTTTATTTACTTAATTCTAATATTTTAATCTACTTCGAAAGAATTGAGAATGGGAAAAAGAAGTTAAAATATTAAAATTTAACTTAATACATTATTTCTTGCATTTACTCGCACAAACTCATTCATTAACCAACATCCATACAATCACACTTTCACTTATTCATTGACATATCTCACTTATTATTGTTATTATAAATCCTACTATAATATTAGTAGGATTTATAATATTATCAACTTTTGTCTCTGTAACAACTTTTGACTATTAAAAAAATAAATCACTACATACTTAATATAAAATAAATAAAACAAAGTCGCATCCCGCTGTCTGTCTGTATGTCCCTATGTATGCTTAGATTTCTAAAACTAACCAACGGATTTTGATGCGGTTTGTTTTTTAATAGATAGTAATTCAAGAGGAAGGTTTATACGTTTAATACATGGCATATTATAGTAGAGAAACACTGATATATATAGAGGTTTCTAATGTGATGTCGTAAATAAACACGTTTTTTGCCCTTACATTGCAAACGCTGGCACCCTACGAGATAGATCAAAATAATGTACTACAGTACCTATTGTACACCTTAAAAAGGTCTACAAAAAAGAAAAAATCATAGTTCCTGCGGGATAAAAATAAAATATGTTTATTGAACGCCTGAATATTTTTACATAGCAAATGATTAAAAATTAAACTGTTTTATATTAAACCTAACATATGGTAATTGTAATTAAATAAATACCTAAAAATTATATGAATTACTTAATAATTTTTTTTTATCGGGTAGTCGCCCACATACATCGTCAAAGTAAGTTGTCGACATTGTCTAACCATATTGGAAATAATATTTCTCAAAACTGATTTCTAAATTATTCACCTTCGATTATTTGAAAATTAAAATATTGTTAATATATGTATTTAAAAATGAATCGATTGTATGTACGCACAGCTTTAAAAATAAAAGTGAGTGAGACAGAAGATAGAGACTGAAATGGTGATGTCCACTGAAAATCAGTGACATACTACGTGGTATGGGAGGCAGATTCAAATTCAGTCAATCATTTCCTCTCGAGTGAAAATTCGTATACTGCATAAGGAATATATATTATGATTACTCGTGGCCGTCAGCTGCGATTCCGTGGGTGAGGCGAGCAGTGGCAGCCTTCCAAACATCGAGAATTATTTTTTTCAGCCATTTCTTCCTATTTGAAAATTTGTCGGATTATAGTTTACACAGTATCTGGATGGAAAAATAAAGTCAGCTGACCATAACGTGGTGGATTATACGTCAGCTGTCTGCTTGACCATGTAACATTTTGTTTTTTTTACTGCAAAATGTGTGATTTTGCTATAAAAACATCAAAATGTTGTAAAAATCAAAATTGTATAAATATAATTTAAAATATAAGAAATGTAAACCTATGTGAAGTTGGCAACTAAGTAGGTAATATTTCAGTTTTATAAGTTTTATACGATTGTACTATGTTTGTACCGGATTGTACCGACTTTTAAATCATTGTAAGCTACCCCCTTATAACGGGGGTAAAATATAGCTTGAAACCGAACTTCGGAAAATAGGTTTTTTTAATTATGGCGTATGAAAAACTATCGTTTGGACCTGATTGTATCACGAGAAAAAAGAAAAAAAATTATATCCAAAAAAAATTTTCTATAAGTAATTATATTTTTTTGTTATACGAATATTAACGATGATACAAACGATACGCACTAAGTACTAAAAGGTAAAAACGGGTACAAACGATAAAACTTGGTTTTACCGATTCACTTTAAGAAAACTTCGAAAAAGTTAAAACATTAACAAAAAAAATATTTCTTGTGGTATTTTTATGCATAAAATTTAGGTACAATCGAGATAGTGGAGGGTACAAACGATACGCCCTAAGTATTAAAAGGTACAAACGGGTACAAACGATAAAACTTAGTTTTTACGATTCACTTTAAGCATTTCACGAATTTTCGCTTGGCTCCCGTACCAGCATTAAAAAATAGAAATTCAACGGGTGTGCCCTGTGTGAGTGAACAATTTGTATACACCTCAGCGAAGCTAGGACTAATAAAGAGTATATGTACTTTAATATCAAGCTTTATTTAAAATGTAAACTTAAACTAAAGTAATTCGCGGTATTGTGTTGCATCGTAAATCGGTTCAGGAGCACTCTCACGGTGTTCATGTTTTATAGTCCTGTATCTTCTTACATACGAAACGGATACTGTACAACAATATATAAATATTATAATAATATGCATACTAGTCGGGAGGACCAGCATCACTTGGGGATTACGACCCAGTAGATTTACATTGAATTTAAGTAATATTCGTAATTAGTATGTTTTTCTTTACAATCTACAACGACGAGGTGTTTGTTTGTGGCATCGTAGCGTCCAAGATAACGGACAGATTCTGGTGAAGTTTTATTTGTTTGAAAGGTAATTTAATCAAGATGGTTGTTAGCTATATTTGTGAAGATCTGGTCACCTGATTGAAAACTATCAGCTCATTTCTAACTTGAGAGTTGCGTGACAATATTAATATATTGACAATTATAACCACACTGACATTGCTTACAATGAGTAGAAATGAAAAGGTATTTCTCTATACAATATCCCAAATTAAACTAATACATATTATTTAGAAGTTAGAATATGCAAATAATATTATATACGGATGGGCTTAATTGCAATAAAGTTGGTCAAGGTACAGACGGTCCGTGTTAAACTATCTTTTTTATTTTCCTTCCTATTATGTTCACGGCTCATCGATCTTCAGTTATAGCGAATATTGTCTACTTTGTTTCTTAGATGGTATATTGTAAGAAATATTCATCATTATATTTTTACGTTATCTCATATTCATTTTATATTGACTGTCTACCGAAATATGGAAAATGAAGGTTCCATAAATTTCCATAATGGCGCTACTGTAACTAGAAGGTCAACAATTATCTATGAAGTATAATATCGTTAAGTATATCAAAAGAGAAACAATTTTATATTAATGTATTTTTTATTCCGTAGTCCATTTTTGATGTTCAGATCTATGACTTAGATACAGATATATTCTAACATTTAATATTTATCAAGTGTTTCTCTTTAGCTACGCAGAGCCATCTAAGTTTCTTACATTTTAATGGACACTCTTAATACATCAGTTATTTAAAATCCAATAGATCAAATGAAATAAAACTTCGATAACAAGCAATTCCTGGGTTCTCAAACCTAGCTCACCGTTTTTTATGTTGAATGTTAGAATACTACGTCTCAAAAATTATTTATCTCTCACGTATGGCAACAAATATTGTCTGTGGAATCCTAAATACAATGGCTGACAGTGTTGGACGATTTCAAAAAAATGCTTAGTTTAAGGTAATTTTCGCACAAAATGATGAATTTAAAATACGTTTACTATAGTATAAGAAACAAAATATTCATTATAATAACTACGAGTACTACTATATCATCAATATTCTCTTTCTTATTCTATAAGGATATGTTTTAAGGATATTTTTATGTACCTTTTCAAAAACACATGGTTTTAAAAACTCGTTGAAATGAAATTATTGTTTAAATTAAAAATAAAGTGTGTGCTAATAATCAAACATATAACGCGGTAGTCCGCAATCATTTTGTAATTTGTCTTCCGAATAGTCTATCAGTGAGTCCTAATGTTTAAGAATTTATTAATACAGTATGAAGATAGAACAGAACTTATCAAGTTTTCATCGTACAATAACATGAAAATATGTTTTAAATTACCCCGTTTTGCTTCCGTGTTAGAGCGTGAAATATTGCGTAATATAGTCCTTAGCAAAAACATTTGTATTGCCGTTACCAGTTACAACCATGACACCATGGGACCACCAAGCACGTCGATTTGCGTACATTTCCTGTTGTTATACCTCCCGTTACATTATGGGAAACTCTTCGCAGTTCAGTCTACAGGATCATGATTACAAATGAACTATTGAATGAATGAAAGCGTGAATGTTTAGTTCCAGTGTTGGCAACTCTTAATTCATAGACTATATTTGTCATAACGCACGTTTTATTCTTGGGCCTAGTCGGTCACCAAAAAGAAAGCTCTTTTTAGTTCGCAATCCAATGGCGAACTAGTTCGCTCTTTTAGTTCGTTGGTTCTCTTTTAAAATCATTTAGTAAAAATAATAAATAAAGGAAAAAAAAACATCGATATTCTCAAAAGTGAAACATCGATGTTAGAAATATCGATGTTTATGAACAATATATTGATATTTTTATCACCATTTAAATATATAAGTATATATAGATTTTTTATTACAAATAAACCACTATTTTTATTTATTATACACTTTTATTTATATAGAAAACAAGCAGTCAAGTATGGATGAAACATAAGCATCCCTAGAAGTAAATAATTCGATTTTAAAAATATAAGAACTAAAAAGAACTAAGAGCGAGATCGTCGACGAACTAGTTCGTATAGTTCATCTAAAGGTGGTCTTTTGACCTAGGTCGTTAGCGAACTACCTAAAACTAGCCCCTTTGGCTTCAACTGTTGGTCGGTTGCATACACAGATCACAACTATACGAGTGTTTTTATTCACTCACACTCTCACTCGTTGATTAAATTATAGTTACCAACGTATGGTTTGCAGTGCATAGAAAAAAATCATGAAAAACAAAACGTTTATTTTTGATAATTTCCAGAATTTATAAGAACCTTGTTAAAATTTAATGGTATAGTTGAAAAAAAATCCAAATTATTCCAGCCCTTTTTTTTATTTGTGTTGATGAGCAATTTAGATGATGAGCTGCAAAACAAAGGACTTATGACCCATTGGCTATGAAATAACTTGTTATGCTGCCTTACGAGTTTACGAGTACTAGCCGATAAAAGGATTTCTAAAATATTTTTAAAGCACATTTAAATAGTAGATTTGGTTTCAATCAAGCAGAAAATAATTGAATTAAGTACGTGTGACATATCCGGTATTACAGATATATATCAGACTAAACAGGTTCTAATAAAGACAGAGCCAAATCAAACAATAGACAATGTAGATTATCGTTCTGTCATCAGTACAGGTTGATGCAAATGACAAACGTCAAGGACAGGTGACTTCGCGTGTGCATCTTAATTTATTCAAGGTTTAAAAATATATGTGACATACCTACGCTATTCATGAATGTCAAATTCTTCGATAAATTATAGAATAATCCACTAAAGGCTGAAATTAATAATCCGAAATCCTCAAATTTGATCCTCAACTTAATTTTACCTACAGAAATTTGATTTTCAATTCTATTTTCATTTTCAAAAAACGATAGTCTGCGCTTCAGCGTCTGCTCTCTGTAAGGAGACACCCGCGAACACTGACTATTGCACCAGACTTAGGGCTACCACCGCACAGCTGAAGGAGACACCCGCGAACACTGTCCAACGCCAACAGCCGCAACCAGGGATTCCTATTATTTCCCTGTTCAGACTTCGACCACCTCATAATCATCGTGCAGCCAGGACGGACTCGGTCATCGTACCATCTCATCGAAACCCCTCCATCATCACCGGCATCTCAGCCAAGCTCCCTCATTATAACGTTACAAACTTAAATAAGGACGAGAAATCTCGATATACAAATTCACGTGACGTAAAAAACCATCTGACGTCACGTCGTGTTTAAATCTGTAATTGTTTGTAATAATCGTAATTAGTGGCGCTTAACGCAATTAAATCGAGATTATATTTAATTCTTTTTATATCTATATATATATATATCACAGAGATTTTATATAGACTATATCAAATCGGGATAGTCCCGCAGAAAGTAGGAAATCTCGTCAGGATTTTAAATAATCCTTACTTAATATTATAAATAACTCTATCTGTCGGCCTTTTCCCAAAACTACTAGTCGAGAGCCTGAGAAAGAACATAGGCTACTTTTTAATGCGAAAAAAGAGTCGTAAGGAGTTGAAAGGAGGGGATAAAAAGTTGTATGGAAGTATCGTCATTTTTAGAGTTAGAAGCTTCAAACATATTTTTAGGCTGTTCAATATAAATAAATAAGACATTCAAAGTTTGTTAACGTTTTACCCTCAAGGGTGTGAATAACAATAGGGAATAGGGGATGAAAGTTTGTATGGAAATATTTGAGGGTTATGTAGATGTTTTATAAGTTTGCGACAAGAGACAAAATGCTATCCAGAAATGTAATGACTAATGAGTAAAGATTGAATGCACGACCTCTCTGTGAATCCAATTAACCATTGGTCTAACAGCTCTAAGACAGCTAAATAATTACCTTTTCTACATTCACGTATTATATACACAAGTACATAAAAAACACTTATTTTTAATGAAAGCACATTCGTTTGAAAAGATTTAATCACAACAATTATGTTAAACATTCTCGAAGCGTGGGAAATCGTATTGTTTCAAAATCTGCTCATCTCTACACTGTGACCGCTACATCTAGGAAATAACTTAAAAAAATATCTTTCTCTATTGTTTTGTAATTATTTGTAACTAGGTTTTGTTTTTGTAATATCAGGAAAATATGATTTGGCTAAGTTACAGTTGCGGTTTGTAGTGAAGCGATCTATATCTACTTGTATATAACAATGGCGCTGATTTCGATAAGACATTACACGTAAATTTAATATTAATTAAATTCCTCAAAATTGATCTAGAATATTTACGTCAAGTCATCCTAATTAACTTACGTAAAAAAAAAGCTTTTATTCGTACAATTCAATATTTTATAAAACGACTAGCTGACCCAGCAAACGTGGTTTTGCTACCGTAGGTCACCCATATCACTTAGGGGTATAAAAATGAAATGTTGACCGATTCTCAGACCTACCTGATATGCACACAAAATTTCATAAAAATCGGTCGAGCCGTTTCGGAGGAATTTGGTAACTAACATTGTGACACGAGAATTTTATATATAAGATTATTTTAACAACAATTAATAAAATTAATTTTTACTTAAAAAAATTTTTGTAACTAGATAAATATTCCTCTCGATTCTTGTAAAAAATTATAATTATTATTATTATAGCAAATCGATACGCAAATCGATTAATTGTTTGAGACAATCTATTGTCATTCATTTTCATTTTGACAACTCAAAAAAACAAATGTTTCTAGAATAAAAAAAATATAAAAACCATTTATATTATGTTCATAGATAAGAGATTATTAATGTAAAACATTATTATGTTAACAATTAATCCTGAAAACTGAATCCAATTCAAGAAAGATCCTCCAGCAATAAAATTTGTCTTTATTGTTAGAATTTTTATATGATTAAAAATACTTACGCGAAATTCCATAAAGTAGTAAAAAACATCCTTTACACAAACACAATCACATTTCTTCCAATCACGTTTTTGTAACAATATCGATATAAATAATTAATAGAAAAATGAGAAATAGAACGTGCGTTTTGTAATCGTAATCGTATCGAATAAATCTGAGCGATTGTATTGAATGTCATAACGAAAACGTGACGATAAGCGGACGCTAGAAAAATCACGCACTAACTCTTAGGGTATAACCACTTAGATAATAATAATAAGAGAAAATATTATTTTATATTTGAATGCATTCAAAATCAAAATTAGTTTTGAAAAAAATAAAAAAAAGATGATTTTCAGGTCAGTGCGAAATGTTGTATGAAATTTCATTTCATACTCGTGAGAGATTGTTTGGACTTTCCATGTTATTGTAGTTGATATGTCGGAAATCATTGAAAACATATCTATATCTATACTATTATATAAATGGGAAAGACTTGATTGTTTGTATGTTTGTTTGTTGCGAATATGCTCTAAAAGTACTGAACCGATTTTTAAAAATTCTTTCACCGATAGGAAGCTACATCCTTTCCGGGTAACATAGGCTATGTGGTGTTGCCATAAATACTCTAATTAAAAAGATATGGCCATTTAAGTGCCATAAGGTGGTCATTTTGTAAATTGAAGAGTTTCTCAGGAACTACAAATCCGATTTAAAAACATTTTTTCACTGATAGAAAACTACACTATTCGTGAGTAACAAAAGTGATTTAGTGTTGCCATAAACATTTTTTAATTAATAGATTATGCCATTTTGTTGCTACTGATCCGATTTTAAAAATTCTTCCACTGAGAGAAGTCTATAGTATTGCCGTTTCTCTTCCTCTTATAATACTATCATTGTCTCTCATGCTCTCTCTTTTTACTCTCTTTAATTCTTATTTTTATTTGTTCAGTATGATTAGTCTCTTTTCACTTTCTTTCGATTATCTCTCTCGCTCTCTCTTTCTCTCTCTCCTCTACCCGTACAATTTTATTTTTGCTCTGTCCTCCCTCTTTTATCATCTGTGACTTTTCTTGTATTTTTGTTTCTATTATTTTTCTTTTTATAACTTTTTCTTACTCTCTCTTTTTTTTCAAATAATGAATAGCTACTCAGTTACAGAGTGACAATTTAAGGACATCAAATATTGCTTTAAATACCCGGAGCGAAGCGAGGGCAGGCAGCTAGTATAAAGTCCTTTGGAAGGGCGTAATAAAATAAATGGGAATAAGTTTTTTGATCTTTTCACGGATTAGAGTGAATAAAATTTGGATTTTTAACCACTTGTTAACCAAATCAAACGTTAAAATTTTAGTATGTATATGAAAAGTAGTACAAAAATGGTTGGTTAAGTATGTCGTCTTAAAATATCCGTCATAAATAAAATCAAATGAGTTTTATTACAGATTTATAAATATCATACTGTACTAAATGACATTTTGCCTGATGAAAAGTAATTGCTGTTAATCAACAATGGTAATATTATTTTTGCTTTTAAGCATGACATTGCAAGAATTGAGAAGCATTCTTTAATCTAGAAACTTCGGCTGTTTAAACACTAACGGACTTTGGAGTCCTAAGTTAACATTTACGGAAAATTATCAAATGTAATTGACCAGAGACGGACCCTTATAGAATGATCATTATTCTACAGTTACAATTTTAACATTTAACCTACTTTTCAAGTAGAAGATATTCTGTTTTTGTCCGTTACGTTCAACTTCCGATTATATCACAATATTCGTGGGTAACATCTGTCTAATTGAGTTCCAATCGACACGCAAAAGATATTTACTACAATTATATTACCAGTAATATTGTCAAGCCATTATGTATATAATAGTATAGAATTTACATAGTAATTGTATGTTTATATGCACGAGTGGTTTTGTAAATTATTGTTATTCATATATGGCTATTAGTCTCACTCGCAACTATCGGCAAAAAAGGCTGACCTACTTCTTTTATTTATATAGATAACTTACCGTCTTCACTTCCCTGAGGGAGAAACATTCGAAGAGAAACGCTACAATTTATCAACGTTTTAGAACATTTGGATGAATGTATTAGACCGCAAATAGGACAAAGGTACTGAAACATTCATTTTTATTAATTTTTTTAATTAAATTAGTTCATCTGAGACACTTTTATCAACCCTACCGAAAAATTTTTGAGTACCCGTTTTATTTCTGAAGGTCAACTGAAGAACTGTAGCGGGAAATTATAATGAAAGCTTTAAAAGAAACGACGAACCTAACGAAATTCTTCTGGTTTAGGTCATAATAAGCACATTTTGTAAATCCAATGCGAAAGACCAATAAATTTTTCCACTGAATTACTTTCTTTCTTGGTTTCCAGTAATCAAGGATGTACGTTTTAATGACGGAAACCATTTATAGATATTGAAATGCAATGTACGGAAGTTCTATACGGTTGAAGAGATGACAGCTAGACGGAAGAGAAGCCGTTGTAACTGAACACATATGTTATACTAGGGGCCCGTCCCGGCTTCGCACGGGTGGATAATTTTTTTTTAACATTTTGGCTCCCGCATTCTGTCGCCCTCTATCGCCGCGTTACTCGCTGCGCTGCGAGGCACACCACACCGCGCCGGCGGCCCGTCTGGGATTATTTTTTATTTATCTTGATATTTTTATTTCGTAATATCTTTTGACTGGAATGTCCGATTTTAATAATTCAAAAAGTAATTAGTAGGTATTGAAACAGTCTTCATTACGAAATAATTTATTTGGATAAGAATTAATACAAAGTTATGGAAAACATGGTCTGATTTTGATAGGCATTTTTATCAACTTTTAAAATGTAAAAAAGTAGTTATAGTGACTTAACTACAATAGTTGGACATATGGCCTCGCGGAGTTTTTTGTAGATATTGATACGTTCTATAATATTGTAAAACATTTTTTTGTTGTATCATCAATACTTTTCGCAGCGCATGCGATGAAAGATATTTTATGGCAAATTTTTTTGCACCTTGTGTTGGTTTTAGTGAGAATTTCTGGGGATCTCTAATTTTTTCTTGTAATAAATATAGCCTATGTTACTCAGGGATAATGTAGCTTCCTAATGTTGAAAGAATTTTTGAAATCGGTCCAGTAGTTTTTATGTTTATTCGTTACATACAAAAATACAAAAATCCAAAAATACAAAAATACAAAAATACAAATCTTTCCTCTTTATAATATTAGTATAGATAAATAACTATGGTGGAAATATAAAATAATATGTAATAGTGCAAATGTATTGCGGAAAGAAAATTGTAAACACATGACTCGTTGGTGAGGTTAAAATGCTTGACCCTAAGCTATTTTATCCTACGTCTCAACCTGTCCTTTAATAGCTAGATATAGATTTTATTCAGATCTTGAATTATAGTTCCACTACATACTTGAAATTATTTGATAACATAATTTTTAAAAAATCTGGTCTTGGTGCAAAACTCTCATGTCAGTGTGAAATAATGTATGAAATTTCATATCGTACCTGCTGTTATGTTTAAGATAGATTTCTTTAGATATTCGATCGACAATCTGAAATAAAAAAAAAATCATACTGGGTACGAAAAATATCAATAATGATGATATTTTTTTGATTACGTTTAGCAGTTGATTTGTGACCTCAGAGAAAAATATTAAAATAATTATAATAAATTTCATGCATACAATTATATCAATTGGATGAAAAAACTAGCATTGAGGTTTAAAAGGTTACTTTTTATAAATAAGATCAAACATCTTATATTTGTTCAGTATCTCGTTATGTGAATTATAACCTACTTTGGTTATCTCATATTCTAACAAACAATCTCTCTCATTATCATTTTCTGTATATTTCACACTCGCCTGAGCCCCCATTCATATAAAAATGAAAGCCTTAATTATTTTTACTTAAGTTTCACGTGCTGTATTTACTTTTATTACTTTATTATTCCTATTATACAATTATAATATAAAAATTATTCTAATTTTTAACACTTCTTTTCTAATACATAATCTTTATAATGCGCACTTTCCATTTTTTGTAATACAAAATAAACTTCATTTAATTAACTAAAATTAATGACTTTATATTATTTTCTTCCCTTATGTCTTTATTTAATGAAATGAATAAATGAGTATTTCATTTGCTTTTTAAAACTGGATTCTAAATTAATGACAAATCCCAAAATTAAGGTTAATTATAATATTTTTGTGCTTTGTAAGCGATAATAAAGAAGAAAGATTTTATCAACGCATTTCAAGGATAAAAAGCCTTATCAGGGTAAATGGAGTCCAAAAAATGTAACCGACAACTGCTGGATGAAACAAAACCGAATATAAAAGAAAATTATAGATTTTTATGTTACAAAGATATATTTTTCATGTAATAAAAAATTGTAAAATTATTTAAAAAAAAAGAAAAGTTGTGGCACGATAAAACTAAAATATTGTGGACTAATTATTATATTATACTTATATTTTATTTTGTTCTTGTTATCTATCTTTTTACTGTTTGATTTATTGTGGGCATGTACGAATTAATAAATATATTTTATATTCATGGAAATTATTGCCATATTTTTATCAACTTTCATCTTTTATGTCAAGTATTTGGCAAGTAAAATGCATTTATTATATCAAATGACAGACAAGCTAAATCTACCTATTAATTGGATAATTACAGCCAAATAAAATATAAATCTTTATATTTGTGTCCATAATACAGGTTATTGCATCGTGTTCTCGTGGGAGGTCGTACATACGAGACATTTATGTAAGATTAATTAATGAATAATTGATTACTTTCACAATGAAAGTTATGTCCGATCAGGTCCGCTCTCACGCTAGTGTACTGCACCTACTACCTACAGGCTACAATATCATAATACTATATTCATGCATATTAATCTCAACAATAAACATACTTAATGTGAAGTAGAAGTTGTTTTTAATTATAAAATAAAACTTGAACACCTACGCTCTAAAATAATGTGTCAAAAACTACGATGAGTCTTTAAAATATTAAATGACACATAAATTGTTTCATTTCTATCAAAACATATTAAAATAGTAGGTATATTACGTACCGAATACAATATAACAATTTTTATTATTTGACCAAAGAAATTTATTACTAAAAGGTTATATACCAAAATATTTGTAAAAAATTGAACCGACCTTTTTATTATTTTAATAAAGAGAAAAATTATATATATATATGTCGGATACTAAAATAAAAAGGAAATGGATGGATGGCCTATCTCATTTTTTTTTAATCGCACGTTTACATTTTCTAAAAATCGTTAAACGTCATAATCTAATAACGAGAATGCTGATAGACCCCATGTGAAGCGAAGGTCTATCCCACTTCTGATGTCGGATAGCTAAAATAAGAAGGAAATGGATGTATGGCCTATCTCAAAAGCTATACGGGCGCAACACGGTCAGGATATAACTAATCGTTATGATCTCGCACTTTTCTGACAGGAACCTAAGCAGTGCCTTGGACTTGTGACCAAGGTGTAGGCTTAAGGAGTTCCTTTATTCGATCGAGACACTCACCTCCACTGCTTAGTTTCACTGTTTAATCCTAAGATTAGACTAACATAAACCTAACCTAACACAAGGCTAACCTAACCTAAACCTAACTCACACCTCCGACATATGTATATATATATATATAATATTATTTTTCTCTTTTTAGCAGCTTACCTGAAATAACTTCAAAGTAAACAATTAGTTGTCAGTATGTCCACATAATGTTTAAAGAAGTATCCTCTAACTTCTAACCGTTGAGGAGTTGTATCTTCCATCACATCAGCTCAGCAATAACATTATAGACAAATATCTGGTTATTTTATAGATAAAAATATGTGAAAAACATTGTAATTGCCTTAGAAATTTGAGGGTTTCCCTCACTTTCTCCGGATTCCACCAGATCCTGACTTGGCTCCAATGGGAGCCTACCTCGGAAGTGCACTCTTTAGAATAAAAAAAGAATTTTGAAAATCAGTCCACTATTGACGGAGAAATCGGTAAACATACATAAAATAAGATTCCGACGAATTGAGAACCTCTCCTTTTTTTGAAGTCGGTTAAAACCATTTGTAGTCAGTACGAATGAATTTTTATAATTATTTTGAAAAAATATGCTTTTCTGTCTTAATATGTACTACAAAATTGTAACTCCTCACAAATACGTGGCGAGGCGCGAAGTAACCTAGTACACAACTAAACCGAGTGCGAAATTAAATTCCATACAATATTTCGCACTGACCTGTCATATCGTACCAAAAATATTTTTTTTTTAATAATATCGAGTAAGTATGTAATGAAGCTTATCGTTCAAGGTAGTAGTAATATAAGGTGCAGTTTTAAAATAGATTCTTTATCTGGAATGACCTCAGAAAATCCTTCAACGACAAACTCAACCGCAATAATATTTATAAAATGTTTTTATTTATTAAAGGACATTGCGTATGAACATATATAATAATTCTAAACACGTACACGGTAGGAAGTGCGGAAATATAACTTTGATGGAGCTATAGAAATTATATTTACATTTGCCGTTTGCCGTTTTTATGTCATGTATTGTAATTTTGAATTTTAACAAGAATCAAAATTCCTTGGTCCTTTGACCTATGAACATGATTTTTTGCAAGAAGCAAGGTCTTATAGCACTAGTATAGTTGTTCCATCACGAAAAAAATGATCTTTTATATATTTAAGATTTTACCCATAATTTATTTATTTATGCACCTTAAAATCTAATACAAGTATTTTATACTAAGAAATATTGTGTACATAGGATGACTTATCTCTTTAAAGAGATCTCTTCCAGAAACCCCGAGTAAATATAGGAAAAGAAAAAAAAAATCATTTAAAAGTGGTGTAGGCACAAGATATAACAAATAATTAATATTTAATTATATATGAAAACATAATATATTATAATTTAATAATAAATTCCATTTTTCTATATACTACATAAAATATTAAAATACAATTATATAATTTGAAGAATACGTGAAGTTATCAAATTTAAGTAAATATTTAACATGTAAGTCTACAGTATCTAAAAACTGTGTTTTTATTACATTTATTCCAATAAAGAAAGATAATTTGTAATGCAAATATGTATTTAAAAAGATTATTAGGTAATCTTAATAATAATAATAAATAATGATCTTTATATATTTGCAAACAAAAAAACATTAATAACACACATTTTAATAAAACATTATATTACTTTTATATAATTTACTTAAGTAACACACATTTGAAATTAGTGTAACACACACAAGACAATAATAGTATGCACTTAAGTGGTTAGGGGTAGTCAAAGACATGAAAAAATGAGAATTTTCAGTAAATTTTTTTTGCCATTAAATCATTTTATTTTATAAAATTAATAACATGGCATCATTACACAATGTTTTGACTTGAAGTCACGAAAATATGAGAAAATAAAATTTATAATTTCAAAAGTTATAGCTGTTTGTGTTGACCCAGTTGTGTGCTTGCGGTGACCATCACAAGTCCTTGGAGATTCATCTAAAATCAATCGGACAAAAAAAATAGTTTTATAAATAGATAATCTTGTGCCTGATCGAAGGATTTTTTTTTAATTTCGATTTTTTATAGTATATATTTATGTATATTTTTTTCACGTTTTATGAATATTTGCTAAGTCTATGTTGACTGGTGCTATTATATTTTATTTTTAACAATAAAAAACGATCGGCTTAAACCAGTTAATATCGATTCTTATAAATCGATGTCATGTGCGTATCGATACTTGGTGACTTGGTAGATTTTCTCGGGTGTCATTTAAATGTTTAATTTAATAATTACATAATATTATTACATTTACTGTAGGTACCTACGAGAAGTTAAATCTGTCGACATAAAACTTTTAATTTACGTTAAAAAGGGTTTAATCTTTAACCTTAAAGTGAAATTGAAAGGTAAATTAATAAACAATTGTTCAGAATATGAAAGCAAGTACGTACAAATAACTTTCATCTCAAAGCCACCTAAGGGTCAGTTTGTCTTTGAAAAGGTTGTATAAATAGTGTTGAATATTATTACAATAAATTATAAATAGTATAAAAGATCGTTTTCAGTATCTTTGTCATCATTGACCAATCTTTTATCTTGGTCAAAAACTCATATAGTTTGTGTATATATGTCGGAGCATAGTTAAAGATTATGGATTAATCGAATCGTTATCGTTGTCTATGGCGTTGGAGTAGGGTAGTAGTCACTTCCGTTCATTTGACAGTATCTACCCTCGACCCTTTATATGCGATCGACAGTTTAACTGAAGTCTTAGTCGTGCGCGGTCTCTCAAGAAGTGAACATCTAAGTAGTGCTAGTGATAGTGATAGTGTCAAGTGCAGTGTAGTGTGGAAGTGCTGTCCAACTAAGGTCACGTAAGTCCTTACAATGTAATTGCCACGTAGTTAAGTAAACACAATGTTAGGTTAGGTTAGCCTTAGGTTAGGTTAGCCTTGTGTTAGATTCGGTTTATGTGCGTTTAACCTTGGGTTTAAATAGAGAGCCTAGCAGTGGAGGCGAGTGTTGTAATTACTTAAAGGAGCTCCTTAAGCCTACACCTTGGTCACAAGTCCAAGGCACTGCTTAGGTTTCTCTCGTAATTGTTAGAGATCATATTTGATCATTTATCGGTTCAATAGGAGTATCTACGTTGCGTTTACCCAATATTCCATTCAATACCATCCCCCCTTTTAGTGTTACCCAATATTCCCCATCTTCCTCCTTCCATTTCCTTTCACATCATTTTAAAATCCCCGACATCAGAAGTGGGATCACAAGCCCAAAAGTTCACGTTAAGGGTTCTTTGCGTATAATCCTGACAGTTAAATTAGTTTCAATGCGAGTAAAATTAGTTTTAGAAAAAGTTAAAAGTGGGTGGGTAGTTTAAAAAAAAGGATTCAGAAATAGTTGAAATTAGAAGTAGTTGCGAAGGTAGTTTAAAATCTTAAAATCGTGATTATTATTTGAAGTAGGTACGCCTTCGCTTTACATGAGGCTCATCAGCCGTTTCGGTAGTAAATTATGGTGTTGACAGTTTTTACGCATTGTGTTTGGAAATTACTGATCATATTAATGTTTTATTAGTGCGACAGAGAGCTTTTACGCTTTGTCGGAAAGATGTACTGGAAGCGTTGTCGCTTTGTTGTTATTGAGCCGTTGTAAGGTGGCTTTGTAGGCCCCGACGGTTGGGGCTGAAAGCTGTTACGCTTTGCCACGAATTTGAGATGATCTCTGTAATGAGTGTTGAGAGCTCTTTGTTATTTTGTGCGTCAAGGATTGAAATTCTTATGTCTAGTGGAAAATAGTGCTGAAAGCTGTCACGCTGTAACAAAGTTATTGCTTTGTGAAACTAGTGTTACGTTTTTTGAAACTGTTTAAAGGCAACGCGAGAGCGCGTTGATTATCAGAATGGCCGTGTCGGAGCATAGTTAAAGATTATGGATTAATCGAATCGTTATCGTTGTCTATGGCGTTGGAGTAGGGTAGTAGTCACTTCCGTTCATTTGACAGTATCTACCCTCGACCCTTTATATGCGATCGACAGTTTAACTGAAGTCTTAGTCGTGCGCGGTCTCTCAAGAAGTGAACATCTAAGTAGTGCTAGTGATAGTGATAGTGTCAAGTGCAGTGTAGTGTGGAAGTGCTGTCCAACTAAGGTCACGTAAGTCCTTACAATGTAATTGCCACGTAGTTAAGTAAACACAATGTTAGGTTAGGTTAGCCTTAGGTTAGGTTAGCCTTGTGTTAGATTCGGTTTATGTGCGTTTAACCTTGGGTTTAAATAGAGAGCCTAGCAGTGGAGGCGAGTGTTGTAATTACTTAAAGGAGCTCCTTAAGCCTACACCTTGGTCACAAGTCCAAGGCACTGCTTAGGTTTCTCTCGTAATTGTTAGAGATCATATTTGATCATTTATCGGTTCAATAGGAGTATCTACGTTGCGTTTACCCAATATTCCATTCAATACCATCCCCCCTTTTAGTGTTACCCAATATTCCCCATCTTCCTCCTTCCATTTCCTTTCACATCATTTTAAAATCCCCGACATATATATAATATTTTACAAAATTTCCGGACTATCATTGCGAAGTTGGTCTTAGAAACTTGAAATTTTTCACAGTGGTTCCTTTAATAACGTAAGGAAACAATATGAAAGGATTTTTGAAAATAAACCCCCTAAGGGGGTAAAATGGGGTTGCAAAGATAGTATGAAACTTTGTCGTTTTTGAAGTTATTCAAATGAAATTCAGCAAGAAGGTTGTTCATTAAAAGTCATGAAACATGAGTAAAATATTTTATCAAAAATCGTACTTTAAGGGGGCAAAAGGGGGGGTCAAAGTTTTTATGACTACATCATAAAATTATTAAATATGTCTACAGACGATCTACTGTAGTCTAATATAACTACAGACCTCAATATTACAAACGAAGTTGCGAAGATATATTTACAATATTTTTTAAATAATAGCTTTGGCTTCTATTGTTGCTATGTACAGTATATATAACAAAATTATATATACTGTTTAAACAGCAAGTTGAGGAAGGAGTTAGCAGTGTTGTTACGTGGGAGCAGCTTTCATTGCATCGATGGTGCCCCGGGCTACACTTGCGATCGGACATGTGCTTCACGGGTCACACTGAACAGTTCCACTGTTGTAAACGACACGATTCCTAGATGTTATTTTGTGTGTTGCAATCTAGAGTTGTCATCTTTAGTTAGCTATGGAATGGAAGTCGAGAAGTGCCTGCCATGGAGCTTGAGACCTAGGTTCGACCTCGCTACCAAATATTAAAATAATAAACTACATTACTCACTTTTTTCTCATTCACGGAGGCCTAGCATCAAGCCACGAAACAACACTACAGTATTAGTCTCACTACTTCAACATGTACTGCGCGATATCACTTAAAAAACTAACTCAATACTAAAGGACTACCCGTGAATCATCCGTTTGCTTAATTCAAAATGTGTTAATAAATTAGTTGTCTCATTATCTTTACAGGTACCCTTTGTCTGAAAAGGCTGTGTCATTGGCCAGGGGACCCTAGGGAGAAACACTTAAGCATGTGCAACCAAGTGCAAACGATCATTCATGGTGGTAGATCATGAATGATCAACTACCATTTACGCTTTTTTGATCCAAGTTATCATATAAAAGTACCTGAAGATTAATTATGCGAATGAAGATTAGAAAAAGAAGAGGAAACTGTTTGATGTTAGTAATGTTTTCCTTATTATTTAAGCAAAGGTCACTGATCAACTAGAATAATAAAAACCACACCTTTTTTTCATATTTCATAGGAGATGACGTTCCTCAAACTTTTAACATAATGGAAACGAACCGCTGAAAAGTGAAAGGGTGAATCGGTCTCCTTTAATCGTTTGCCTCGCGCCGCTAACAGTGGTTCCATATTGAAATTTAGTGGACATAGGAACCAAGGTTAGCTATATATCATCACGCTACGACCAATAGGAGCGGAGCTGATCGCGCGATTTGATATTTTTATTTTAAGGCTAAAACTGAATAAGTTATTTCTTAGATTGTTTCTAGTAGGTAATCAGAAATAAAATTTTATCAGCTACCGTGTCGCTATTTAATGCACTTTACACGCGATGACACAAGTATTGCAGACTCAATTAATATTGCACCGCTAAATTTGTACTGACACTGTCCCATAATTTATTACTTTACTGCACTGCTGTATATACATAACTATTAATCCGCCCGGTTTCACATGGATTCTCTTCAATAATATGCATGTGTAATACGTATAAACCTTCCTCTTGAATCACTCTGTGTTTTGTTATAAACCGCATTAAAATCAGTTGAGTAGTTTAAAAGATCTATGCGTATAGACAGCGGAAGCTACTTTGTTTTTTACTTTGTAAATAATTAATATTTATATATATTAATATATAATATACATATTAGGGTGGCGCAAAAAACCGCCTTGTTTTTTGAGTCTCGAGTGAAAAAAATGCTAGTTTTTGATGATTTAAGAGCCCTGTCCAAAGGACAGCTCAAAAAAAATATTTCAGAGGTCACTAAATATTTTAAAATTATCGTCGATTTTTTTTTTAATTTTTTTTTGTTACGGTAAAATTTAAGACCAAAAAAAATTTCAAAATTTATATATATATATTCTTATCTCCGTTGGTCACGATATCACTGTCAGTATTTTGATCAATATCCACAGTTAAGACAGGTCAGCTACTTAATGTACAGTTATCAAAATAAACCTTTTTTTTAAATTGACAAGGAAATTTATTATTTTAATGTGACACCAAACTATGTAATATCATTTTGATTACATTACTGTTCACTGTCGATTGTTATTATGGATTGTGACGTCACAACCTTGAGGTTGCGACGCATCAAAAAGACACGAAATTTAGTGACCGCATCTGCCTACTATTTTCAAAAAAAAAATATTTTGTTTTTTGTTAATAACGAAATCGTGAGCAAACCTAGAACACCATACCTATGTATGGTAAACAATTTCTCATAAAACAGGCTCGTGTGAGTCATAAAGTTGCCTATTTTTGAAATCGCGTGCAAACAGAAACCTATTACCTAGAACCTAGGTCTATTTAAAATTCGATACAAAGCCCGTCAATACGTGATAGCTTTCTGAACTTACTTGTAAGCTATGTAATACTAGTGATATTACCTGGTTTCATGTATAGTAAAGGCTATTACTCTCCTATCAAAATTTCAAAGTGATCCCGTAAATCGTTGATAGTCACATCCATAAAATTAAAAAAAAAATCAAAAATGAAGACTAGAGTCAAAGTTAAGAAAAGATGTTGGAATAAAACATAGAAAGGAATGTATTGTCGATGAATTATTTTATCAAAAGTCATACAAATATATGTCGGGGTATAGTTGGGGTAGGATAATAGTGAAGGTCGTGTTGGGCTATAGTTAGGATAGAATAATAATAAAGAGGACTTGTTGTCACTTCCGTCGCGCCATTTTAATATTCGACGATTTTAGATAGCGGGTAAACGATTATCGAATAATCGGAATACGAACGACATTTACGGCACTCGTTGAATAAAACGATTATTAATAGCTTCAAATAAGTAATCGATTATCGGTTAATAGGAACGCCAGCGCCATATTTCCTATTTGTTGATATACCATTGTCTAGTCCCTTTTTTATTCCCCGACTGACGCAGTACACTTGAGTAAACATCACCTGGAGTTGAAGTGTAACAAAAAGTGTGTCGCTATATCACGGATATTGGACCTCTCGTACTAAGGATCAAAAAAAAAAAGCTTTATGTTGGCCTGGATTCCTGTTCAAAATCGTGATATTCAAAATCAACGTATTACAAAAAATTAGGATCAGGACAAATAAACAAAACAGAAAATAAATAGAGGTCACTAGGGAAAATAAATAGAGGGTTTACTTGTCTACAAAATAACTGGTTAAGAGTTTTAACAGCTTTTTTATTTGAGTTATAATAAATTAATAACAAAATATTAGTTGATCAAAATTTGACTTGAAGAGAATAATTTATACGAAGATTTTAGCTTTTTTATAATACTATAAATATATTGTTGGTGATGTGTTATATAATTACAGCAAAGCGTAATTATTTGTTCAAATAAAATAACATTAGAAAATGTCTAAACCGTTTAATAAATAAATAAATTTGTCATCTTTATTATGTAAGTATAGGAAAGACGAAGCGAATGATTTTTCCTGTTATTGCTGATTTATTTATCTTCTCATTACTCATGTTACGTTAACCGGATTTAGGCGAAAAGGGAAATTTTTTCTCATACTTAAAATCATAATTTTGTAGTAGGTACATAAAGATTTTTCGAACTTTCTAAAATTTATGATTCATTGCAATAGATCTATACAAATAATAAAAATGTAACTGTACGTATGTTTGTACCACGTAAAACTACTGCACGAAGTCGCGCAGGCCGGCTAGTTAGATCCTCCCTTCTTCAATCATTCTGTCTATTGGTGAAAACCCGTTGCATAGTTTAAAAGATCTAAGCGTACAGACAACGGGAAGCGACTGTGTTAGGGTTCCGTACGCAAAGAGGAAAAACAGGACCCTATAACTAATTTTATACTTTGTATATAAACATGCTTACAATAGATATTCAAATAACTAATAAGTTATTTCCAATAACTAAAGTTATTCAATCAAAATGACATCCATGATCACCATGAAAAGTTCACGTATATATTTTTACTAGCCGACACTTGTGACTACTTGCCCGTGATCCGCTCCTATTGGTCTTAGCGTGATCATATATAGCCTATAGCCTTCCTCGATAAATGGGCTATTTTACACTGAAAGAATTTTTCAAATCGGATCAGTAGTTCCTGAGATTAGCGCGTTCAAACAAACCAACAAACTCTTCAGCTTTATATATTAGTATAGATATTGTTTTTCCTTAGTTACCATGAAAATATGGTCTGAGATGACGAAAAAAAATTCTGGTAAATTTTGAGCCATTAATGTTAAGAGGTGACTCATCGTACTTTTTATTTTTCATTTAAATAACATTAAAAAATACCCTAAAACATATTCTTGTAGGAAATTTAAGGATCTACAAAAATGGTCTGAGATGATTTTTCGCTAAGTTGATTCGTTTAGAAGTTATTAGAGGTTAAAGTCCTACCTTTAATAGTAAAGGATAACTTTGACTATTTCTTATAATTTATCACAAAGTAATGATTCCAAAACATGAAATTTTATTAGTGCAAACCCGTTACATGGTGTAGAAATTAGAAATGATGTATAGTAATGATACAGACAGACGAATGTTTAATACTATTTTGAGAAGATAATAATATACATTATTCAATCAGTTAAACTAGAAGTTATGGTATAATATAAATCGCGTGACTATGTCCCATGTGTACACAGAGGTGAGAATCGAGCTTCAAGGTAAATGGTGACGATTATGTAAATGCGTCAACACTCAACAAACTTTGCTTGTTGCTAAGCCTTTTACTTAAAATATATTTTTTGGGCGGCATAGATTTTATTATATCTTATATAAAACATGGCTGAAGGTTATCCTTACTATAAATCTATACCGAGACTGTATTGCGTCTGGCAATCATTTTCAAAAATCGGAGGATCTTTTAATAATAAATTTCAAAAATGGAATTAAAAAAAACGAGGTTGACCTAGAATTGTCTATATAATCAACTAGAGAAATTATAAATTTTAAAATGTGTTCGAATTTGGACATTGACGTCTTTAACTTTTTTCTCTGTTTTTATTCTATAATAGAAAAGGCAAAGGTATTACACCGTACAGCCTAGTGCCATCATTAACAACAATATCCAGTTTAGTAACTAACTATTGCTTTAAAATGTTCAAAAATATCTATCTTTTGACCAAGATGTATTTTTAATTGGCCTTACTATAAATCTATACCACTGAGACAGTGTTGCCAAACTCATTGTCAAAAATCAAAAACTTACGTCTTTACAATATTGTTCAATATGCTATGTATTCTTTGAAGGATATTTTAAAAATGAATTTCAAAAATGGACTGAAATAAAAAACGAGGTTAACTAGAGAAAATATAAGTTTTAAAATGTGTTCGAATTTGGACATTGACATCTTTACCTTTTTTCCGTTTTTATTCTATAATCGAAAAGGCAAAGGTATTACACCGTACAGTCTTGTGACATCATTAACAACAATATCCAGTTTAGTAACTAACAATTGCTTTAAAATGTTCAAAACTATCTATCTTTTGATCAAGATGTATTTTTAATTGGCCTTACTATAAATCTATACCACTGAGACAGTGTTGCCAAACTCATTGTCAAAAATCAAAAACTTACGTCTTTACAATATTGTTCAATATGCTATGTATTCTTTGAAGGATATTTTAAAAATGAATTTCAAAAATGGACTGAAATAAAAAACGAGGTTAACTAGAGAAAATATAAGTTTTAACATGTGTTCGAATTTGGACATTGACATCTTTACCTTTTTTCCGTTTTTATTCTATAATCGAAAAGGCAAAGGTATTACACCGTACAGTCTTGTGACATCATTAACAACAATATCCAGTTTAGTAACTAACAATTGCTTTAAAATGTTCAAAACTATCTATCTTTTGATCAAGATGTATTTTTAATTGGCCTTACTATAAATCTATACCACTGAGACAGTGTTGCCAAACTCATTGTCAAAAATCAAAAACTTACGTCTTTACAATATTGTTCAATATGCTATGTATTCTTTGAAGGATATTTTAAAAATGAATTTCAAAAATGGACTGAAATAAAAAACGAGGTTAACTAGAGAAAATATAAGTTTTAACATGTGTTCGAATTTGGACATTGACATCTTTACCTTTTTTCCGTTTTTATTCTATAATCGAAAAGGCAAAGGTATTACACCGTACAGTCTTGTGACATCATTAACAACAATATCCAGTTTAGTAACTAACAATTGCTTTAAAATGTTCAAAACTATCTATCTTTTGATCAAGATGTATTTTTAATTGGCCTTACTATAAATCTATACCACTGAGACAGTGTTGCCAAACTCATTGTCAAAAATCAAAAACTTACGTCTTTACAATATTGTTCAATATGCTATGTATTCTTTGAAGGATATTTTAAAAATGAATTTCAAAAATGGACTGAAATAAAAAACGAGGTTAACTAGAGAAAATATAAGTTTTAACATGTGTTCGAATTTGGACATTGACATCTTTACATTTTTTCTGTTTTTATTCTATAATAGAAAAGGCAAAGGTATTACACCGTACAGCCTAGCGCCATCATTAACAACAATATCCAGTTTAGTAACTAACTATTGCTTTAAAATGTTCAAAAATATCTATTTTTTGACCAAGATGTATTTTTAATTGGCCTTACTATAAATCTATACCACTGAGACAGTGTTGCCAAACTCATTGTCAAAAATCAAAAACTTACGTAGTACGTCTTTGCAATATTGTTCAATATGCTATGTACTCTTTGAAGGATATTTTAAAAATGAATTTCAAAAATGGACTGAAATAAAAAACGAGGTTAACTAGAGAAAATATAAGTTTTAACATGTGTTCGAATTTGGACATTGACATCTTTACCTTTTTTCCGTTTTTATTCTATAATCGAAAAGGCAAAGGTATTACACCGTACAGTCTTGTGACATCATTAACAACAATATCCAGTTTAGTAACTAACAATTGCTTTAAAATGTTCAAAACTATCTATCTTTTGATCAAGATGTATTTTTAATTGGCCTTACTATAAATCTATACCACTGAGACAGTGTTGCCAAACTCATTGTCAAAAATCAAAAACTTACGTCTTTACAATATTGTTCAATATGCTATGTATTCTTTGAAGGATATTTTAAAAATGAATTTCAAAAATGGACTGAAATAAAAAACGAGGTTAACTAGAGAAAATATAAGTTTTAACATGTGTTCGAATTTGGACATTGACATCTTTACATTTTTTCTGTTTTTATTCTATAATAGAAAAGGCAAAGGTATTACACCGTACAGCCTAGCGCCATCATTAACAACAATATCCAGTTTAGTAACTAACTATTGCTTTAAAATGTTCAAAAATATCTATTTTTTGACCAAGATGTATTTTTAATTGGCCTTACTATAAATCTATACCACTGAGACAGTGTTGCCAAACTCATTGTCAAAAATCAAAAACTTACGTAGTACGTCTTTGCAATATTGTTCAATATGCTATGTACTCTTTGAAGGATATTTTAAAAATGAATTTCAAAAATGGACTGAAATAAAAAACGAGGTTAACTAGAGAAAATATAAGTTTTAAAATGTGTTCGAATTTGGACATTGACATCTTTACATTTTTTCTGTTTTTATTCTATAATAGAAAAGGCAAAGTTATTACACCGTACAGCCTTGTGACATCATTAACAACAATATCCAGTTTAGTAACTAACAATTGCTTTAAAATGTTCAAAACTATCTATCTTTTGATCAAGATATATTTTTTAAATTTTATTATAGATATACATGGACTAAGGTTGTCATAGTTTATGTCGGTGTTACAAAAAAATGGGGAGTTTGATGTATAAATCGAAAAACTCCCGCCAAATCGGAAGATGCTTGCCAAGTTATTCCTACAGGATAAAACATCACATCACCAATTTTTACTTTTCGATCATTAATTGATACATTCGCTAAGGAATTAATGTAAATTAAAGTCTGTCTGTTTTGACATCTAGACTAGTGCGTCTAGGGTGGAGAGGCACCATCTTGTAAGAGCCATCTTGAAACACAGTTATGTACTTTCCTAAACCGCTTAAGACCTCTTTGAGAGCCAAAGTTAAACAATTTTCGTAAAAATTATTTTAGAAAAAATTATGTTTGCAGTTATGAGATGTGAACTAAAAAGTTCTATTATGAAACATAACTGGTGGTCGTGTTAACATTCATTTCCTATTATCAGAGTCGGTGTGTATTTGAGGTTAGTTACGTACCTACTACAAATCTAATTATATATCGAAAGTAAAAAGCACACGCCTTTCACGATAGCGGATATTATCTTATGTAATACACTTTATATTGTTAGGATATATTTATAGATATTGATAACCTTTCTACTTTATTACTGTACTAGCGACCTACACCGGCTTCGCACGGATAGAGCTGTTATGTCTCAAAAAGGATAAGGTAGCGGTTTTCTTTTTCTTACATTTTCAACAACAATAACTTTTTTATTATAGGTACACTTGAACTTTGCTCATGAATTACTCTGTCTATGGGTAAAAACCACATAAAAATACGTCTAGTAATCTTGAGTCTATCACCAACAAACATACACGCCGTAGGATATTATTTTATAACTAGTCGACCCGCGTGATTTCATTCGCATGTAGTTCCGATCCTATTGGTCTTAGCGTGATGATATAGCCTATAACCTTCCTCGATAAATGAGCTATCTAGCTCTGAAAGAATTTTTTGAATTGGACCAGCAGATCCTGATATTTGCGCATTCAAGCAAACAAACAAACTCTTTTGTCTTATATATTAGTATAAGATATGTAGGAACTAGCAACCCGGACTTATTTCACTTCTGTATTCATAATATATCAATATCCAATGTTGCTCATAATGAATAGTGCTAGCAACACTATTGATAATGTTTAATTTGCTGGTATTTTAAAAATACCCCCTATCTGCTAGACAAACTACACTGCCCCGATTCAGAAACAACATCAAAAAGTCTTATCTGGTTAGAAAAAGTTATCAAAATCGCTTCATTCTCTTAATTTATTATATTGATTTGATTATTTTGTATTTTTTTTTAATCAATGAAACGAATAAAAATACAGAGAGGAGGTTGAGCGGTATTATATTTAGCTTTATATTTAGTATATCTTACAAACATTTTTTTTTATTGTTTTTAAACTTATATACTTTTTTATAGCTTTAACTACTTTTGAAAATGAGTATAAAATAAAAATATTCATAGAAACTTCTATCCGTAATCCGATAAATATTAAACATTTACTTAGGAACTATTGATTTAATAGTTCTTATTACTCAGTTATTAAGAACCCATTATCTCTTGACGCGGTAAACGCTAAACAGGTTCGGTTTAGAGAAAGCTTCGTTTTTTACTTTTATTTGTATATCTGTGAGAGATATTTTATCTGTGATTACATTATTTAAATTCTTTATAATAATTAGAATGTTAACGAATGGTAATTCTTGTGTATTTTAAAATAATATAATAATAGTGCTTTAAAAAATCAAAAACTAGAATACTATACTATTTAAATTAATATAACTTTATAGGATAACATAAGATAGAAGACCTTAATCCTAAAAAATATTATATTGCAATTATTGAAAAAAAAATTAGGTAATTTTTTTCTTTAATATTTTGCTTAAATGGTTTATATACCGATTAAATGTTGAACTCACACGGGTGGTTTGTAAAAAACTACATAGTGGCAACACTAATTATAAAAAAAGCTATTAAAAAAATATTTAAAACTTTTTAAATATTTTATTTAAGATTGGCTAAAAGGTCTCGTTTCAAAGCAGTTAAACAAATTAAAAAAAAAAATCTATATTAGCTCAATAGTCTTGATGCCGAGTCGTAAATTATAAATATATTTTTTTAATTATTATCATATTCTTATAAATTACTATAACTAATATAACAAAGCTGAAGAATTTGTTTGTTTGCTTGAACGTGCTAATCTAAGGAACTACTGGTCCGATTTGAAAAAATCTTTTAGTGTTAGATAGCCCATTTATCGAGGAAGGCTATAGGCTGCATATCATCACGCTACGACCCATAGGAGAGGAGCATCAATGAAAAATGTTGCTAAGAGTGAGAATTTAATTTAATTAAATAAGGAAATCGATGTCATAATTATCTTTCTACAAACATTTCACCGCTACATTACCCACTAAGCGATTTTCATTCAATTTTTGTATGAAAGCGAAACGCTTAATCATGGACGTCGTATCATGCATCATGATATGCGAATAAGATAACTATTCTTTTTTTGATTGAACTATTTTTGTAAATACGATGTTAAATATAAACATAATGTCATATTTATTTATATCGAATCGACAGACAAAAAAAGTTTCAAGTTTCTAGCTTTACTACTGACAATACTTTAATACAACTTTTCATCCCCCCTTTCAAACCTTTACAAAAATTATTCGCATTAAAAAGTAACCTATGTCCTTTATCAGGCTCTAGACTATCTGTATACCAAATTTCATTTAAATCGGTTCAGTAGTTTTGGCGGGAAAGCGCGACAGACAGACAAGCAGTTATTTTCGCTTTATATTAATAAGGATTTGAAAACCAATATGAATGCTTTTAACGGCCGAAATTAATAATCAATCTCGTACGAATTCTTTGCATTATGATTTGAAAACGAGTTCCAAATTCAAATTTGTGACTATCGTAAAATTCGAATTTGGAATCTATTTTATATTATATTCATTATTCAAAGATTCTAGACCAATCTATGGTCTAGAATTCTCTATACATAATCCAAAGATTGGTTTAATTTCAACTATTAATTACTTTGTCTATACTAATATTATAAAGAAGTAAGATTTGTATTTTTATATTTTTGTATGTAACGTAAAAACTACTGGACCGATTTCAAAAATTCTTTCACCATTAGAAAGCTACATTATCCCCGAGTAACAAAGGCTATATTTATTAAAAGAAAAAATTAGAGATCCTCAGGAAATCTCACAAAAACCAACCCAAGGTGCAAAAAAATTAGCCATAAAATATCTTTCATCGCATGCGCTGCAAAAAGTATTGATGATAGAACAAAAAATGTTCTACAATATTATAGAACGTATCAATATCTACAAAAAACTCCGCGAGACCATATGTCCAACTATTATAGTTACGTCACTATAACTACTTTTTTACATTTTAAAAGTTGATAAAAATGCCAATCAAAATCAGACCATGTTTTCTATAACTTTGTATTAATCCTTATCCAAATTATTATTTCGTATTCAAGACTGTTTCAATACCTGTAAATTACTTTTTGAATTATTAAAATCGGACATTCCATTCAAAAGATATTACGAAATTAAAAATATCAATATAAACAAAAAATACACGACGACGCGACGGGCCAGCATAGCGACGCAGCGCAGCGAGTAAAGCGGCAAGAGAGGGGGCACCGAAATGCGGGAGGGCCAAAATATTTTTAAAAATAACATTCCACCCGCGCGAAGCCGGGATGGGCCGCTAGTAAAATATAAATTAAATGTTAACAGTATTAATCATTTATTCGAATAAATATTAACATAAATAAATAACTTTCGTAGATCTTCGTTACCTTAGAATTTAAAAAGTTATTAAAACCCATCCTTCTGTTTACCTGGAAAAATAAATAAATATTAATTAATTACATTTGTTTGTATGAATTTTTTTTAAAAAACGAATAAAGAAAGAATTCTAATTTCACAAGTCAATTTTGATTTTTACAGTTAGCAACACAGTTGATAATTTAGTATTTGCGGGTAGTTCCTTTTGTTCCGATAGGCTTTAGCCAGTCTGTCAAGTGGTGTCGCGCAGTAGGTACATATTAAAGTAGTAAGACTAGAAGTGTGGTGCTGGAAGAAGCACGTGAGTATGTACTTTATTATTTCTGAGAGTTTATGCGTTGTAAAAGGCGTCTTTAAACCTGCTCCTGGATCTCAAGCCCCAGACACTGCTCAGCTTCAATCAGTGAGACAAGAAGTGTGGTGCTGTTTTGTGGCGTGGTGCTAAGCCTCTGTTACCGAGGAGCAAGTGAGTAATGTACTTTATTATTTTTGAGAGTTTTAGCATTGTAAAAAGCTCTCAAGCCCCAGAGGGCCCAGACAGCTCAGCCTCTATCTAGATTGCATTAATATTGTAGTTAGAGTGTTCCCGCGCAAATACGTGACCATAAAAACGAAAAGGAAACAATAAGTAGGTATTTCTTAATTACTTTATATAACAGTGAATAAAGAAAAGAATTATCATAAATGTTTATTTCTATATTAATTAACTTTTAATTGACAGTAATTATATTTAGAATTAACGTAGTATTAAGTTACATAATTATAAGTTACTGAAATATTAAAAACCAATGTGATTCTATCGTAATGAAATCATTTTAGAGTTCCGTACCTTCAAAAGAAAAAGGAACTCTTATAGTGGACTGTCTGTCTGTTAAACTTCAATAATACGCATAAACAGTATTTTATAATCATACAGATAAAGAGGAAAGATTTGTATTTTTGTATGTAACGAATAAACTTAAACTTTTGGACCGATTTCAAAAATTCTTTCACCATTAGAAAGCTACATTATCACTGAATAATATAGACTATATTTATTACTATAAAAAATTAGAGATCCTCAGAAATTTTTACTAAAACCAACCCAAGGTGTAAAAAATTAGCCACAAAACGTCTTTCATCGCATGCGCTGCAAAAAGTATTGATGATAGAACAAAAAAATGTTCTACAATATTATAGAACGTATCAATATCTACAAATAACTCCGCGAGACCATATGTCCAACTATTGTACTCTCCACACGCTAGTCCTACTCGTACCCGATCATTGTTACCAAGTAAAGATGATCTATATGTACAGATAATATTTAATTTAATAATTCAAACAATAGCCCCTAATGAGTAGAAATACTAACAACTTTCTCTGTGGGAAGAGCACACAGTAGATATAATAAAAACAGGAATACAATAACTCATTAGCTCATTACACACAATAATAATTCACATAATTTAAAATTTTATATATTAATAATATTTAGCATTATATACAAGTTGCTAACGATTCTTGTTAGAATCTCTCACTTGTCAAGCTGTCAATAACAATGTTAATATACAACCTATGATGTCATGTCTGCCGAACGTAAAAATATATGTAACTAACTAGCTGTGCCCGCGACTTTGTTATTTTACACCCTTGAGGATAAAACTTTTACAAACTTTGAATGTCATATTTATTTATATATAATCAACAACATACAAAATAAGTTTCAAGAATCTAGCTCTAAAGATGGCGATACAACTTTACATCCCATCCTTTCAACCCTTTGTTCGCATTAAAAACTAGCCTATGTCCTTTCTCAGGCTTTAGATTGTCCGTGTACCAAATTTCATTTAAATCGGTTCAGCAGTTTTGGCGTGAAAGAGCGACAGACAGTATTAGAGTAAAACATGTTTTCAACAACAACAGGGGCAACAGAAGTACATCATTTGTGAAAATTTCAACAGCTGACCAACAGATTGGGTCCCATATATACCCTTAGAGTACGGAACCCTGCAAAATACAAGCTTTAATTTCCATGTCAATCTGATAACAGGAAGTAGGTGAAAAATAGCAAATTTTCTCGAACAATTTACATTATGAGTATGAATATTGATAGTTAAATAAAAGCTATTAAAAGTACCTTATCCAACTAGTAGAAAACTCTAAATAGTAAACAGTCGCTTCGTAAAGTAAAAGACCTTTGAGTTGAAGGTAAAAGGGAGTCGGTGTACGGACACTTGCTAAGAATGCGGTCAGCGTGTAAACAGAGTGGTTGCAGTGCGGAGTGCGGACCACAGATAATATTACGTTGTGGACTAATATTATCATTATTAACTATACCTAGTATTGAACTCAAGTTTAGCGGCAAATATTTTTCTCAAATTAAAAAAAAAACTGCACAAATATTTATGTTTAATCTGTGCTTATGTCATAATGAAGAAAAGAATTCGGAGAAGAATTTTATTATTAACAGTAACTAAAGATCATAATAAATTCACTCATTATTTAAATTTTCAGATTAATATAATCTGTATTTTTTAAAGTAATCATTCGACACACATTGTAACTAGGAAGGCAAAGTTTATTATTACTAATGATTGATTCATTAATTTACCAATTAAAATTAATGAATCAATTATTATCAAAAAATTGACATCAAAACATATTTTTGAATCTGTGCGTTGTCACAGATAACATTAAGAAATGACTTGTTTTGTTCTTATTATGTAATATAGTTTGTGTTGTTTTAAATAGAAGGAGAAATTTAATTACGAAATCATTATAAAACAATATTTTCTAATTTTACTATTAAACCGATTAATCGATAAAATCGATATGCTGCTTCTTTCAAAACAAATGATATATAGATTGACGAAACACTAATCACACTTAAGTGATGTAAACTATCGTTTACCCACTTTTGTAATGTTTTAAGCTTAATTTTTATTGCTCCGTTATATGTGACGAAATTTACATTTTTTTAATATTATCGAGTTTATGTCCCATTAAATTTCTAATCGTGTACATATCACAATGTTTCAATAGGATTGACCATTATAAAATAATTTATTGAATAAAATGGACAACTTATCTATACTAATATTATAAAGAAGTAAGATTTGTATTTTTGTATGTAACGAATAAACATAAAAACTACTGGACCGATTTCAAAAATTCTTTCACCATTAGAAAGCTACATTATCCCTGAGTAACATAGGCTATATTTATTACAAGAAAAAATTAGAGATCCTTAGGAAATCTCACGGCAACCAACCCAAGGTGCCAAAAAATTTGCCATAAAATATCTTTCATCGCATGCGCTGCAAAAAGTATTGATGATAGAACAAAAAAATGTTCTACAATATTATAGAACGTATCAATATCTACAAAAAAGTCCGCGAGACCATATATCCAACTATTATAGTTACGTCACTATAACTACTTTTTTACATTTTAAAAGTTGATAAAAATGCCTATAAAAATCAGACCATGTTTTCTATAACTTTGTATTAATCCTTATCCAAATAAATTATTTCGTATTCAAGACTATTTCAATACCTGTTAATTACTTTTTGAATTATTAAAATCGGACTTTCCATTCAAAAGATATTACGAAATTAAAAATATCAATATAAACAAAAAATACACGACGACGCGACGGGCCAGTGTAGCGACGCAGCGCAGCGAGTAAAGCGGCAAGAGAGGGGGCACCGAAATGCGGGAGGGCCTATATATTTTTAAAAATAATATTTCACCCGCGCGAAGCCGGGATGGGCCGCTAGTAAAATATAAATATTTAAAAAAAAAGTTAAATTCAACAACATAATCAGAAAAAAAACAAAGAAATTAATATGTTTCACCGAATAACTTAAGCTGTTGACATTGTTCGTTAAAGAAAATTAAAAAAAATACAATAAGATATTTGATTTGCTGAAAATCAGCAGAGGGCCTCAAGGCGCCTCAACAGTCTGAGTGGTTTCCATTGGCAACACACATTTTAATTTGACCTGTATATTGCTCTTTGTTTTCTAGTGTAAGAAATATTTCATACCATTATAAATTAATGGTAAAAAATTTTTTTATTGATACTGTACCTTTTATATAATTTGCAATGTAGGGGAGAGCGGGGCTAAAAGTTCCGATTTTTATTTAACCTCGAAAATAGTTACGAACACTTGATTTCAGAATTAATATAATGCGATCAAAATCAAGTTATATATCTTACTTTGGTATTAAGACAGTTATTTAGGACATTTTTTGTATATTTTTTATATTATTAATTTTTAAATGACTAAAGTCGGAAAGCAACAACTTACCCCGACTTGGGGCAAGTTGTTAACAAGTCGGGGTAAATTGTTACCGTACCTGTTAAAGCTATTATTTGTGAAATAAAAACCAATAAATAGTAAATCATGTTTATTTAAGCACTAATCAACAGTGTCGTATGAATCATCGGTATGTTTGATAAAATGATCCATGTATATCAGGAACTCCGTGGCAGTCATCCATCCTGAGCTGTTTCCTGCACCGATAGATTCCGGTGGCCCGCCTTTTAAGAACAAATCCTTATATTTAAGTCTTGGGAAAATAAACATGGGAGTAATTGTATGACCTAATGCATTTACTGCCAGTTCAACTGTAACTAATGTCCCTCGTTCAGCTGATACTACGGCTCCAACTTGCTTAATTTCCTTCTTGGCAATGATTTTTCTCGGCTTCAGCACCGTGGTAACGCCAGTTTCGGCTAAATTTATATTCTAGAAGGTGGAAATTTATATTTATCCAACACTATTTAGCTTTGTAAAAAATTCGCTAACATTGTGTTTGTTGAAAGATGTCGCCCTGCTGGCACTTGTTGACTCCGGTGCTCTTATTGACAGATGAGGATTTCTTTTTAAAAAACAAGTTAGCCAGTATCGGTCAGCTTTTCTATTTTCATGTCAAGATGGTGGAATATTGGGAGCGTTGAATTTCAATGAACAGTTAGTTGTACGCTAATATAATTGAAAATTTCTTCTTCTGGCAAATTGAAGCACATTTTAACAAATATTCTGCTAACTTGTCTTCCTGTTCATTAGTAAAGACCAATCTTACTTTTTTGTAGCCAATAGTGATCTTACTACTACTACTCTACACTATTTAACAAATCTGTATAATGACATGACAAATTTCTAATTCTTTGGCAACAGTTTGTATTTTCCTGCCATCTTTGATAACTACATCTGCTGCTTTTTGCATCAACTCCTGTGATACCGAACCTCGTGTTGATTTTCACATGCTACAAAAATAAAAATACAATTAATCATATTCCGTTGTTTATATAATGAATTGACGTTATGAAATCGGAACAACTTGCCCCCCAAAAAAGGAACATCTAGCCCCAAACACACGTGTTGAAAAAAATGCAAGATATCAATTAGAACACGAAACATACGTAATTTAGGCATAGTGTACCTAAACAGTAGACAAATGCTTTAATTAAAACGCTGATATACAAGAGGCTAATCTTTAAAATTCGCGAGAAAGACCAAAAATACCAAATACGAAAATATTTACTTACGTGATCTAGTGACGCACATGCTGTTATACAGATGTTTCGGGTACGACTAGCCTGCTTAAGATGGCGGCCGTCGGTGCGCTGTGGCGTTCCATTTCACGCAATGCTTACTAAATATTCTTACCTTTTTTACTCGCAAAGTTATTTCGATCGGAACAACTTACCTCGGTAACTTTTAGCACCGGTCTCCCCTACTTTTTATTTTTTTTTTGTTTTATTATTTATGTGTGAATGCCAATAAACTTATCTTTCTTTCTAATATTTGAATATAGTCTATGGTCATTATTATATTGACATTCAAAAATGCGGGATACACCCTGATGTTTTTTTCTTATCCTTTTTATTATATGAGTGGTTAAAAATAATTGCTTAAATTAATTATATCCTTTTTAATTTTTTTTTGTAATAACAATTATCATTGAATTGCATTGTGACCATTCACAAAGAATTCTGTTGGGATTGTTTTATACAGGTAATAATATAAATTTATGACTAGCTGTGTCCGCGACTTCGTAAACTTTCACATAAACCTTCCATATTTTCATATCTTTCATTCCCTATTCCCTATTGTTATTTTACACCCATGACGGTAAAACTTTTACAAACTTTGAATGTCATATTTATTTATATCTAGCTCTAAAAATAACGATAATTCCATACAACTTTTCATCCCCTTTCAACCCTCTTTTCGCATTAAAAAGTAACCAATATCCTTTCTCAGGCTCTTGACTATCTGTATACCAAATTTCATTTAAATCGATTCACTAGTTTTAGCATCAAAGCGCGACTGACAGACCGAGTTATTTTCGCATTTATAATATTAGTAAGAATTTATTAATATTATAAATTCTGTATGTTAAGATGTGCTAATATTAAAACGACCAAGAATATAAGCTATAATAACATCAGTATTTACTATTTATACAATTTAACAATAGCCTAGCCACGAACACATGACACGTACGTGTTAAACCACTAATAGGACACAAAACATCGTTTACCTACATTTCTAACGCATGTTTATCTTCGACAAAGAATAATTTGCACATCACTTCAATGCAGTTGCAAAACTAAGTATTGCCAATGTTTAAAATATCTTCTAACATTATAATACAATACGTGTTTACTTTAGCTTTGATGCAGCGGTTTGGTAATATTAATTTATTGGGGGAAAATAGGGTTTCACATCCTACTAATATTATAAACGCGAAAGAATGTATGGATATGTTTGTTACTCTTTCACGCAAAAACTACTGAATGGATTTTGGTGAAATTTTATAATAATATAGCTAACACATCAGAATAACACATAGGCTATAATTTATAATAATATAGAATGAATTATCCAAAATATGCAGCTAGTGATAAAATAAAAAACTTTGCGAGCTAATTACTATAAAATTTATGTTCCTCTCCTGTTTTAGCAGCACCATCTGAATGAGATACAATTTTGAGAGACATATTAAAAAAGGATTACCTTATCTCTCTCTATAGTTGTAGGAAATACGATTATTAATATATAAACCGAATGCTACAAAACACGTTTAATACGAAAAAAACTCAGTATGTATTTCCAATAGAGAGATAAAGAGTTACTTCTTCTTTCTTTTTTTATATGCTAGATAAGGTACAAACGAGCAAATGGTCCACCTGATGGTAAGTGGCCACCATCGCCCATGGACGTTGCATCCTCGAAGATAGAGTGGGGATGGGGGAGTGAAGAAAAAAACCACCTAGAGGGTGCTGTTACTCGATTCTTACGAGATGCTCTCTCAGCGGCAGAGGGGAATAGTATTCTAACCTGTCCTCTCACGGGCAATCTATTGGTTTCTGTTGGTTCCTAACAGCTTCTATTGGTTCTTCTTCTTCTTGACTTAATGGTTTATAGCTACTCACATTAGATATTCATAGATAGAGACTAAACAAGTAGAGTTTGACCGGTGAAACAAAATTTTTGTTTTTTTGGTTTTTATAAAGAAAAATCTACCCTTATTATATAACACGTTTTTCATATGATAAATTCGGTGCAAACGAGCAGGAGGTCTGCCTGGTGTTAAGTGGCCACCATCGTCCATGGCCATCTCCAAAACAAGAGATACCTTCTTGTTTTGTCGATGCGTAGCACCTTCGAAGATAGAGTGAGGAGGGAGAGTGAAGAAAAAAATCCTGCGGTTTCAGCGGACCTTGAGCAAGAGCCTAGAGTCCACTAGATCCGCAGCATTAATTAGATGGGAGAGGGAGGGGGTAAGTCTAGCCCACATGCGACTCGACCGGAACGCGTCTATGACACTTGGCGGTCGGTTTCGCATTCGTCGCTGGGGTGCTGGGTTACTCAGCTCTTACGAGATGCTCTCCATAAAAACATAAAAAAACATTTTTTGTTTTTATATAAAGACTAAATTATAGATTTCAATATAATGTAACGATTTATTGTTATATGTATCAGCTACTGATCTGATGTCTCCGCCATCGCGACAGAGAGAGTTACATAACCATAGACTAAAAATCATGTAATAGAGAAATAACACTTTTTTCTGTCTATAAACAAAATAATAATATATCTAAAATTATTGTTTTACATCCAAGTTTAATTACAATGCAGATCACATCCGCGTCTCGTACATATTTATACAGTGACGGGCCTCGCATAATGTACGCGGACTTTAATGACAGCCGCAATCTAAATCTGCCTACTTACATGTTAAATCTTAAAGCAGACCTTAAGTAGGACTAATTATCGAGTTAAATACATTTTCTATATGAAAGTTTTAACCTACTTGAGAGGTGTAGGTTAGGAAAATACGAGGAACTCATAAAATTAAGAGTAGGTATACATACTTATATATATATGTCGGAGAATAGTAAAAGAATATCGAGTAATCGAATCGTCATCGCTATCTATGGCGTTGGAGTAGGGTAGTAGTCACTTCCGTTGTTTGGACAGTCTCGACCCTCGACCTGTTATATGCCATCGACAGTCTGACTGAGGTCTTAGTCGTGCGCGGTCTCTCAAGAAGTGAAGTAGTGTCTAAATAGTGATAGTGTTGTGCAGTATTGTGTTAGTGCTAGGAGTGCTGTCCGATCAAGGTCACGTGAGTACCTTACAATGTGGTTGCCTCGTCTTGTGTTAGGTTAGGTTTATGTGCGTTTAGGCTTGGGTTTAAACAGATAGCCTAGCAGTGGAGGTGAGTGTTATGATCATTTAAAGGATATCCTTAAACCTACACCTTGGTCACAAGTCCAAGGCACTGCTTAGGTTTCTCTCGTAATTGTTAGAGATCATTTGATAATTTATCGGTTCAGTAGAAGTATCTACGTTGCGTTTACCTAATATTCCATTCAATACCATCACCCCCTGTTAGTGTTCCCCAATATTCCCCATCTTCCTTCACCTCCTTCCTTCTCATCATTTTAAATCCCCGACATATACTTTATATATGTCGGGGGATTTAAATGATGAGAATGAAGGAGGAAAAGAAACACTACGAGGGGTTATGATATTGAATGGATTTACTGCCTCCACTGCTCAGGCTCTCTGTTTAAACCCAAGGTTAAATTCACATAAACCTAACTTTACACAAGACGTGGCAACTAAATTGTAAGGTACTCACGTGACCTTAATCGGACAGCACTCCTAGCACTAACACTATCCAGAGACTACTTCACTTCTTGAGAGACCGCGCACTAAGACTACCGTCAGACTGTCGATGGAATATAAAGGGTCGAGACTATCAAAACGACGGAAGTGACTACTACCATACTCCAGTGCCATAGATGGCGATGACGATTTCATTATTCGATAATCGTTTATTATTATGTCAACTGACACAACCACAAAATAACGCAGAGCGACAGCAACAAAGAGACCTTAAAAAGAACTTAATCGAGTACGAAATGTAATTACATACAATATTTCGTACTGACATGAAACTAATATAGAATAACTTTTACAATGTAGTGTAAAACTTAACATAATTTATTACTATATTCATAGTAAAATGATGAAACAATTGTATTTACATAGTCATGGCATAATTGGAGTTTTTCTTATTAATTAACATTATCGATATATTACGATGTGAAATACAGCGGCGCCACATTAGTATGTAAAATTGTTGTGAACAAGAAAGGAAGAAATTTTTTGGTTGTTTCCTCATAGCTATCATGAGTTGTTTATTCAACTCAACATATTTAAGCGATGTTGTAATAACTTAGATATTACAACGCTTCGGTGAGGGAAAAAAAAACTTTTTAATTGTAGATAAGGCGCAAACGAGCAGATGGTCCACCTGATGGTAAGTGGCCACCGTCGCCCATAGACATCGGCAATACAATTAATTGAGGAACGGGATTGAAGGGGAGAAGAATTCTTCGTTTTCAGTGGACCCTTAGCAAGAACTTTGAGTTCATTAAAACAGCAGCATTAATGGGATGGGAGAGGGAAAGGGGTAGTCTGGACCACCAAGAAAATTCTATACAAATTGTTACTTCATTTTTATACCATAAGGTTGAGCTTTTTAAAGCTTTTTTCATATTGGACCTCTAAATCATTGATTTTATTATTTGAATATTAGGATTTACTTTCAAAAGGTAAATTCAGTGATTGTAAAGGTTCTTCATAATTTTATTTTGTGGTATGGCCTACGTAATAATTTTAATTTTCTCTCATGGCAACATTACTTTAGGGCCTAGACCCTAATAGTGACTTCTGCGCATTCAAGGTCAAACTTATACTTACGTGCCGGTAGCTATACCAGGACAAAAGCGTGATATCTTAAGATTATATGATATTAAATAATTTTTTGATCTGTTAAGGAGTCATCTGTAAATACGCCACAAAAATATCACGAATTTTCACTCTTTCACGTTGGTCATAAATTACGTCACACTAAATGTTGACCCCTTGTACCTTTAGATTGTATTCTTTACGTTAGGTCTTCCTTTTTTTGTAGGTATTTACAAAAGTGCTACCAGTAGACGTCCTTGCAGGCAGTCTTCCAATAATCTTCAAAACGCTATCCTCGGTGGAAGAAGACTGCAAACGTCATTGAACTGGAAATAGGATACTTTCTAACGAGGAGACCAGGAAATTTGGTGCCGAGGTCATAGAGAAGCTGATCCCTCAACAAGACGAGGTAATGCTGAGGACTTTTAGCGATGATATATCTGCCTTAAAGGTTTATTTCGTCATTAGGATTTATGTTATAAGATTGATTGGTCTATGTGATTATATTTCCATGATTTCAGCTAAGCTACTTTTTGCATTAAAACCTTTAAGATTTATGCATTATACGAGTATATTGACGTGTATGGTTATAAGCTTATAATTATTCAATTTTTTACAAGACTTTCGCCAAGCCGTCCATGTTACGCGATATTATTACGTAAATACACGTCAGTACGTTTGTGTGAAGCGATGTGGAACCAGCCGCATTGGACTCCAACTGAAGACAATGGCGATAGAAAAAATTATATTTAAAATTCATTAATAACTATGTTTTCATGATTAATTTGATGTTATTATCTTTTTAGATTCTCTAAACGCACATGCATGCAAGCTACTTGATTCTCTCACGAACATATTGACACGACATTAAATATATACTTACTATAAAAGTCGTGTTTTTATTGATTTTCTTAGATAATAAATATTTTATTTTTCCTTTAAGATAACGCTTTATTGATCTTGAAGTATTAATAGTATAACCATATAACATTATTTTACAGATAAAGGACTGAAAAATTAATAGACGTTGCCGTGTTGATATTGATTTTTTGATCAATCATTAAATCCAATTCCTCCATTTTTATTACATTGTAGTTGTCCATCTCTTTTTACAAAAACTTCTAAAAATAAGGAAATATATATAACATAGCGGCCCATCCCGGCTTCGCACGGGTGGAATATTATTTTTGAAAATATATTGGCCCTCCCGCATTTCGGTGCCCACTGTCTTGCCGCTTTACTCGCTGCGCTGCGTCGCTACACTGGCCCGTCGCGTCGTCGTGTATTTTTTGTTTATATTGATATTTTTAATTTCGTAATATCTTTTGAATGGAAAGTCCGATTTTAATAATTCAAAAAGTAATTTACAGGTATTGAAATAGTCTTGAATACGAAATAATTTATTTGGATAAGGATTAATACAAAGTTATAGAAAACATGGTCTGATTTTGATAGGCATTTTTATCAACTTTTAAAATGTAAAAAAGTAGTTATAGTGACGTAACTATAATAGTTGAATATATGGTCTCGCGGACTTTTTTGTAGATATTGATACGTTCTATAATATTGTAGAACATTTTTTTGTTCTATCATCAATACTTTTTGCAGCGCATGCGATGAAAGATATTTTATGGCTAATTTTTTGGCACCTTGGGTTGGTTTTCGTGAGATTTCCTAAGGATCTCTAATTTTTTCTTGTAATAAATATAGCCTATGTTACTCAGGGATAATGTAGCTTTCTAATGGTGAAAGAATTTTTGAAATCGGTCCGGTAGTTTTTATGTTTATTCGTTACATACAAAAATACAAAAATACAAAAATACAAAAATACAAATCTTTCCTCTTTATAATATTAGTATAGATATAGATATGTATCAAAATTTAATGGCCTGTGTTTAAATAGTCAGATTTTCTTAATTAAATTATAGATACACTACGAAAAACAGTCCCATTAATGTCACAGCACCACTATGATAAAAAATTAACGTGTGGTGTCGTGGGACACCGGAAAAATATTAATTTTAAATTCTATTCGAGGTATAAAGAAAATAATTATTCGGGTATACATTTTTTATTATGATTTTTTTATTGATAAAAATAAAAACAAGGCTGTACGGTGTAACACCTTTGCCTTTTTGATTAAATAAAAACAGAGAAACAACATGTGGCCAATGTAGGTATGTACGTTACCATTACACACATTTTTTATCTTTATGACAAGGCTGTACGGTGTAATGCCTTTGCCTTTCCGTTATGTAATAAAAATAGAAATAATGTGTCTAATATACGTAACATTACACAATTTTCTTTTATCTCTAAGACAAAGCTGTACGGTGTAATACCTTTGCCTATTTGATTAAATAATAAAAGTGTTTATCTTTATGACAAGGCTGTACGGTGTAATGCCTTTGCCTTTCCGTTATGTAATAAAAATAGAAATAATGTGTCTAATATAGGTAACATTACACAATTTTCTTTTATCTCTAAGACAAGGCTGTACGGTGTAATACCTTTGCCTATTCGATTAAATAATAAAAGTGTTACCGTTGATGTTTTTTAAAATCTACCATTTGTTTAGGGTGAAGCTTTTTTTCATAATCAAAGTTGAAATGTCCAATACTGTGTAGGGGGGGCCAATGACTACGTTACGGACGTTTTTTCCCGGTTAGGGTATCTCCGCATCGTCCCAAAAGGAACTTTGTTCCAATTACGCTATAAACATGTTAACAAAACCCCTAATTTACATGATACTGATCCCAAATACATTTCTTGTCAGCACAAATAAACCATTCAGTTTTTATTACCATAGACACATTGATCTCATTGAATGTTTACAATTCCAAATTCAATATAAACGGAACCAATGATGAAATTCAAGGGCGTGTCTTCCGATTCCCATAAAGTATAAAGTTGCGCCACACATTCCGGTTCACCGCACGTAATGAGTAAATTTAATCTGTGGTAACATGAGATCTGTACTATGTACATGTTGTTTTCTTTAATTTATTTTTGTCTTAATTTTTAACTTTTATTTTAATAATGCAAATATTATCAAATCTATGCCATGTTAATGTTGCCAACAACACGCTCAGGATTTTTTTACTAGAATTTACAAGAATGGAATTCATGTCCTAATAATAATGTATTTGGCTAAATGATACCTAAATCCAATATGGCGGACTAACAAGAAAGGCGAATCAATTCATTTTGCAATTCTCATTATTTTTGAACATTACTGCATCACCTTTAGGAAAAATTCGCGATGTTCTCAATGTTTTTTAATTCAATTGTAAGGTCTTTTAGAATTAATCATCATCACATCCCATTAATGGCCTGCTGCTGAGCCGGGTCTCAGAATGAGGGGTTAAGCCATAGTCCACCACGCTCACCCAGTGCATGTTGGCAGACTTCACACACTTTTGAGAACATGGAGAACTCTCTTTCCACCGCTATAGCAAGTGATAGTTAACAGCTTAAATCACACAAAACTCAGAAAAGTCAGAGGTGAACTCGACGTCACTGTGCGCCTATTTTGCGTGAAAGGTGGGTGGCTAATCCTGCCACCCCAGCTCCTCTAAGAAGTGACCTCCCGAGTAAGAGACCGATGTCTTAACCCCTGGGTTATCACTGCTTCTTCTTCTTCACTTTTAGAAGTATTCAGTATGATTGATTTGGGTGAGCTGACCTTAAAAAAAAGTAAGTACAAAATGAATTTTCATACAATATATACAATTTTTTAATAAAGTAGTTTGAATAAAGAAACCTTGTTAAAAAATTAGTTTGACTAATGACTTTTTAAGTTCAACAATGTTTTGGTTAAATGTTTGTGAGCGCATACCGAACGTAATCAGTCACATAGAAGGTCAAATGGAGGCGAATGAATTATTTAACGAGACGTTCTAATTCTAAGTAATATATAATATTTATTGAGAGAAATACGAGACAATATTCTGAATGATCTAGAAGTGTTTGTAACTTGATAGGCTGAGATATATAAAGTGCATAAACCTACTTATGCGTCCTTTAAAGAGTTAAATATACTGCTTAGCTTAGAGTTATTCCCTCATATTCTGTGTGTCTGCACAGCGAGAAAGATAGAAGGATCCCTCTGCGATCCTGATTCTCAGAAGGAGGCGAGGTATGTGGAAGAAAGCAGCAAAATGTTTAGTAAAAAAGTGGTGGTTGGGATTCTGTTCCCCAAATGACACACAGGCATGCGAATCCGCGAAACCGACCGCCAAGGGTCTTTGACAAGTTCCGGTCGAGCCAAGTGTGAGCCGGACTTACGTCCTCCCTCTGCCATCCCATTAATGCTACGGATCTGGTGGACTCTCGGCTCTTGTTCAGGGTCCGCACAAACCGCTCCTTTTTCTCTTCACTCCCTCTCCTCATCCTATCTTCAATGTTGGGACGCATCGGCAAAACAAGTTCTTGTAGATACACATATGCGCGATGGGCGACGGTGACCACTTTCCATCAGCTGAAGGACGTCTGCTTGTTTGCGCCTTATCTACCATAACAGAACATTTGTCTTTCGAAATAAAAGGTCACCTATGTTCATTCAGGTTGTGAAGAATCTATGTCCTAAATTTCATTAAAATCCACGCAGAAATTTTTTAAAATTTTAAACTTCCACATTATTTTGTGCTAAAGTAACATCAGGTTTGAACAATTGAATTTTCACCTGTTAATAAAAACAAACAAACAATTACAATCCTTTTATAGCCAACATTAGCGTTGCTTTGAAAGGAAATCTAGTAATTTTGTGTTTCATTATTTTATGCTTCCTGAAATTCCAAAATATTATGCTCAAAGTTTTTCGGTCATCTTGCCAGGTCTTTTACAGTGTCGAGGTTTATTATCTTTAGTTCTTACATTTAATTTTAACAGTGTCTAAACATCAATATATATTTAAAATAAAAAAAATATTTTTTTTACCAGTTTATCTTCTCAATTAATGGCTATCCAAAGCAAAAAGCTAAGCTAGGTTTAATAAAGTTTTAATTATTTTAGATCTATGAACTGTAGAGCTGTTTCCTGAAATGCTTTGAGCTAGATTATGTCAGTTTACTCAAGAGAAAATTAGTATCATTAGCCTTATTTCGTATCAGAATTCCAACACGAATCATTAGTGCCTGTTTTCCGGTACAAAAAGTATCACAGAGCATAATGATTTAAAAAAAGCTACAATATATTAAAATGAGTCTGGTTTTTACTATATTCTAGATTAGCCCCTATTACATATTTGTAAAAATTCAAACGTAGAAAAATTATAACTTAGATTTTTTTAATAAGTATATTATTATAACTAAGCATTAAAAACTGTACTTTTAATTTATTTTAATCTGAAATATACCCGTGAGGGGAAGGGTTAGAATTCTATTCCCCTCTGGTAGAGCATCTCGTAAGAGTCCAGTAGCTCAGCACCCCCTTAGCTTGCGACCACCAGCATGCGAATCCGACCGCCGATGGCTGAGCCGCCTGTGGGCCAGACTTACCCCCTCCCTCTCCCATCCCAATAATCCCTTCGAGGATGCAATGCATCGACAACACAAGAGAGTATCTCTTGGTTTGCCGATGTCCGTGGGCGATGGTGGCCACTTAAATAAAAAATATAACCTTATCTGTCTAGTTAATAAAATGATTAATAATTACGATTTGATTTTAACGCGTGTGAAGCTATTAAGTTGAGATGTAAAAATAAATTAATATTTCTAGGTTAGACGTCTGTCAGATTACATAATGTCTACACATTGCATTATGCAATGAAGATTAACATCAGCTGCCATCAGGTTATCGTTAGGAGGAAACTACATAATTGAGTTTCCACCTGTTAATAAAAACAAACAAACATATCTGTTTTAATACAATTAAAAATTACTGTAAAAGTTTCCTAACTGATAAGTGGGAAATAATTCTCAGGGAAATACGAAATATTGTATGCAATTTCATTTCGCACTTGGTTAGTTTCTTTTTAAGGTAAAATTGTCCATTTCGAAACGCGACGCGTTATTGTAAAATACCAAATTGAAAGACCAAGCGTCATTTTTTTATTAGGTGCGAAATATACTATACAAGCAGATACGCCCCGGCTTCGCACGTGTGCAATCTAATACCTATATCTACTTAGGTGTAAAAAAAAATTAATATTAACCAGAGGATATTTTAGGTGAGGTAAGCACACCTGCACGACAACACACCGGTCCACAAAATTCGCGTTGCATTGGCTACCCTGCATAAGGTGGGCTTCGATAATTTGAATCACCCACCCTACAGCCCAGACCTGGCCCCGAGTGACTATTAACTATTTCCAAAAATGAAAAAAGAGCTGCGGAGTAAAAGAACTACCACCGATGGTGAAGTCAAGGAGGTAATTGAAAGATCTGCAAAATGTATCCGTCTTGCAAGTGAATATATTGAAAAAGAAAAATAATTTGTTTTTTTATTTCCACCCCTTATCCCCCATTCCGAACATAAAAACGCTCCCTCGTATGTTGTGTTATATTAATCATAACCTCAGAATACTTTTGTATCTACCCACGAAATTGTGTTTAGAACTATGTCCTTGTGTTTGTTTACTAACTTTTTGTTGCAAATCTCACATATATAAGACTAGCCGACCCTTGCGACATCGTGCCCGTGATGCTCCGCTCCTATTGGTCTTAGCGTGATGATATATAGCCTATAGCCTTCCTCGATAAATGGCCTAACTAACACTGATTTTTATTCAATTCAGACCATTAGTTCCTGCTTTATATATTAGTACTGATTTGTTTTGATTGTAAACAGTTTAGGTATCAGAAGTGGAAAGTGCCTTTAGTTACGCATTGTTTATTAGTGACAAGCATCATTTTCATGTTTCATGACAATAATTTGATTTGGTATAATAGTCTAGTACTATTAATAACGCTTATGCTGAGGTGATGAGAAGCAACAGTGGACCTGCGTCCTTGGGTTGGATTTGCTGTGACACGCAAGTCAACGCAAAGATGCTTTTTTCGGAATTATAGTAATTTGTGATTTGATTTCAATATCTTATAATTTTTATGATTATTACTATGATGATTAGCAATGACGATCAGTACTTTAAAAAGTTAATTTCCTTTACAGTTATACTAATGTACAAGAAAACCTCTGTAGATTACGTCGTACTAGTAGAAAAATATACGAGTAGAACTAGGGGTCAACTGTAACCCTAAAGAAGCCCTACTGATTCTTACCGCAGGTTTAAGATATAAGTCATCAAATATTGAACATATTACTGTTCTAAGCATAGATAGTATGAACGTAAATTGTTTGTTAGAGCAAATTAAATCAGTTAAGGCTGTTTATCACATACCCTTAGGCTACACTACAGCGACTGAATTTGTATAGGTTGAGCAGTTTTAAGGGAAAACAAAATAAACTACCCGCTTGTATTGATGTAATTAAATTCCCACCCTAAAAAAGTCGTACTTTGGTTTTGGTAGCTTTTTGAAAAGTATGGTCATAGTAAGAAATCAACGGGAAAAATCTACTCATTTTGTAAAACTGAAACTCGGCCAAAGTTCTAAACGATATGTTTGATGACATAAGCACACTGAACGCGACGATAAGAAAATAACAATACATTTAATTTTAAAAATATAGATAATATCAAGATATCTTTATTTTCCCGCCTATTTTTTTCTATTCACCTCACCTATAAATAAGCATAGATAAGTGCATTCAGCCTCGTCATTTAATTTACGTCACAGGAAGTTCTAATTTTAAATTTGTGTATTCATCAATTGATTAAAATCTACAGATAAAAAATATAACAATACTATGACATATAGCACAACGACAGTAATTTTATTTGTGGAAAATCATTATGTCAAAAAGTTGAAATTATTCTACATAATCTTGGTACCTTTTTAACACTTAGTTGCACCATTACATAAGTTAACACGTAATATAGGATTGAATAACCCAGCTACATCTCAAGTGTCATCTTTATTATGAATACGATATATTTTCTCAAGTGTAATACGCAATAAAACCATTACTTTTCACTACCTGTGCAACCTGACTAGACTCGTTCTAAATTTAAATTTACGTCCATTAAAAAGTTTTATTACAGACATTTCGTTGTATACTTCACCTTAATATGCTTGACAGATTTTAATTTTTTTCTCTGCTTTTATTCCATAATGAAAAAGGCAAAGGTATTACACCATACAGACTTGTCTTTAGTAAGATAATGAATATCATGTTTAATGTACCTCTCGTAAAGACGAATTATGCAAAAAATTTATTTATATTTCGAGCTTGTCAGACTTACAATGATAAATTTACTGATTTAGATATACCCGCATGTAAAATAACTAAATTTAAGAAGGAGATCAGACAGATTTTGTCGAATGCGACAGAGTAACTCGTATATGTTATTAATCCTTTTTTTTATTAAATTACTTTATAACCTAATTTTTTACATAACATAGGTATTTAATTTATTTCTAAATTTTTATGTTAAGTGTGTTATGTGTTTAATGTTATATTTATCTGTGGAAACTCTGCTGGTTTATGTTATATTTAAGTTATTTTTTTGTAAATGTATTGTGTAACTGTATGTTTCCTAAATAAATATAAAATAAAAAAAATAAAAAATAAAATAAAAAAACAGTTCCACTACACCATTTTACAGACAGAGATAGTAAAATCTTTTTTTTTCATAGTATAATGTTGCCAGATCTATTTATTGCAATGTTAAGTTTCCGCAATATTAAACACTACCAAGAATTAAATTCCATTTTTTATATTTATATATTTTTTCATCACCGTATCTTAGGTACCTAAATCAATATTTTTTAATTTCCATTATGGTCGCCATATTGAAAGTGAAAAAAAGGTTTGACAATTAGACCAGAGACAATTTTCTTTAATAAAGAATGTAAGTATATCTGTAAAGTACATACATTGATTATCATCATCATCCGTTAATCGCTCACTGCTGCTCACACCTTTGAGAACTTCATGGAGAACTCTCCGGAGTTCAGGTTTCCTCGCGATGTTTTCCTTCACCGTTAAAGCAAGTGATATTTAATTGCTTAAAACTGATATACTGATACTTAATTAATATAACATTTTGATCGAACTTTCTGTTCTCAGAATGAAGACTCTCGATTGTGGTATGCAATCGTGATTGATGGCAGATGAATGAAAAACGCCAATATAAACAAATTATGCAAATTCTATGATGGATCGAGATAGTGTCATTAGAGAGAAATTAGATTATTTCTAGAAATTTCTACTTTTAATTAATCTTTTTAGAGAATGCTTACTTCCTAACTTAATCTTATAAATGAGAAAAATAACTCTGTCTGTCTGTCGCGCTTTCACGCCAAAAGTACTGAACCGATTTAAATAAAATTTGGTATACAGATGGTCTAGAGCCTGAGAAAGGACATAAGCTACTATTTAATGCGAAAGGGTTTTAAGGGGTTGAAAGGAGGGGATGAAAAGTTGTATGGAAGTATCATTATTTTTAGAGCTACACGCCAGAAACTCATGTTTTAGGTACAATTTGATTCAAATTTCGTAAAATAGTTGTAAAATAATTAAAAATGCTAGCCAAAGACACAATTCCACGCGGACATAGTCGCGGGCTCAGCTAGTTTATTATAAACACAGGTATTGGACATCGGCATCTGATTGCTTTCACTCGTTATTAGCTCCACTCCATTCCTTTGGTTAATAACTAAGTTTAATTACTATACCAACATTTTATGACGCTGGGCTATAAAAACATAAATGACAATTACTTTTTTACCTAATATCCGTAAATGAGGCCAAGCCTAATTTTAATTAGACCCACAGTACAACTGTGAAAACCGTATCTAATTTCGTGCAGTAGTTTTAGCGTAATAGCGTAAGCAATCATACAGAGAGTCAGGCAAACAAAAATTTAAAAAAAATTTTTGGTTTCTATTGATGTTATAAAGTCTGACTGTCTGTCTATTATGCTTTCACTCTTAAACCACTGAACCAATTTTGATGAAATTTGGTACAGAGATAAATTAGAGCATGGGAAAAGATACGTTACTACGTTTTATCGCAGGCTACGTTTTATATCGAAAAAAAAACAACAAAAAATTAAACCTAATTAACGTAAACACGTAGCAAATTGCACCCGAGGAGGGAGAGAAGGGGGGGGGGATATTTAATGTATGAAAAACTCAAATAAAACATACTAGACTATAAATAGTAAATCGAAAGTAAACATGTAGTGCGCAGTGCGTGTTCCAGTAACACGATTTGTAAAAACCTCTATATTTACTTTACAAGTACTTCACTTACTGATTATGAAGGTCACATTTAATATTTGAAGCATAACCGTGAAATTTAGAACAGAGGGCTGTATCTTTCGAAAATACTTCTTAAATTATGTTCATGTGTAAAGTAATTTTGAAAACAATTTTATAAAATACACGCTAATCGTTCACTCACTCATTTGTTTATATTAATTACTATTCATATACAATCAATCTCACTTTTTCTTTTATGCGACATACTGACAAATAACTAACACGACAAAAAACATCAAACATCGATGATTTTATTTTTTGGTATGGCAAGCGCGATAATTAAATCGTGACCACAGACGCGCGAGATTATTTTGGCTGATCAAAACCTTTCCCGCGTAAACGATCGAAATGTGACGTTTTGAAATATGAAACTCATAGAAGGGGTACTCCACGGTTTCACCCGCTATATTTTGGATAATTCACACTATATCATTATAAATTATAGCCAATATGTTATTCTGATGTGTAAGCTATATTATTGTAAAGTTTCATCAAAATCCATTCAGTAGTTTTTGCGTGAAAGAGTAACAAACACACATCCATACATTCTTACAAACTTTCGCGTTTATAATATTAGTAGGATTTTGTAAGCAAGTACACCACCTATCATATTTTTGTGGATAGCTAGCATCTTGGTTGCCTGGAAGAGATCGCTCTTAGCGATAAGGATTGTCTTGTTGTATGTATGTGTTTAATAGTGTACATAAAAGTGTATTTGTTGATGTTGTTGTTAATTTCTGGAAAACCTATTCTCAGACCTACCAAATATACCCAAAAAATTCCATAAAAATCGGTCAAGCCGTCTCAGAGAAGCTCGATAAAACACCGTGGTCTGTGACAAGAGATTTTTATATATAAGACTATCCGACCCGCGCGACTTCGTTCGTGTGTTGCTCCGCTCCTATGGGTCGTAGCGAGATGTTAAATAGCCTAAGTTACTCCTTGTTACATAAGTTATCTGCCAGTGAATGTCTCGTCAAAATCGCTCTAGCCATTTCAGAGATTAGTTGGAACAAACAGACAGACAGGCAGACAAAAATTGTAAAAAAATGTTGTTGTTGGTATATGTGGTGTGTGTGTGTATACATCTATATGCATTATACGGTTATTTTAATATTACAAACAGAGACTCCATTTTTATTTATTTGTATGGAAGATAAAAAGGGATAGGCACAAACATGTATCTGAATTGACTCTGGACAAGATCCCTTAAACCTGCACTTGACTCAACAACTTATGAGCTTTCTCCCATTAGATTAATGACAGTTTGGCAATTGATTTCATAGAGTGAATATTGACTATCATAGTTAAATTACATGTTACTGAATAACTGTTAAATTTAATATCTTGTAGTCGAATTTATTAATTATTGTAATTGTAATACTAACAGTTACTTACCCCAAATAGTATTAGCTACGCTTGTTAGCGTTAGAAACGGCTATTCTATGAGGTAATGGATGGGTAAGTATTGCTGGTTGTTTCAATTATTAAAAAACTAGTTTTCTTTCATTGCGTGTCTACACAGTCTATACTCTACAGTTGGTTAATAATTGTATATTTCTTATATATGTATATATGTATGTTTGTTATTCTTTCACGCAAAAACTACTGAATGGATTTTGATGAAACTTTACAATAATATAGCTTACACATCAGAATAACACATAGGCTATAATTTATAATTATATAATGTGAACTATCCAAAATATAGCTGGTTATCTGTATGGGGGTTATACTACACAGTAACACGTAAAAGAATAATATACACTAGACAGAAAAATTCACATCTATCAATCAATCCTTCATAATGGAGTCACAGCATCACGAGCCCATTTGCGCAGCCCCAATTGTTACCGGGCTATATCATTTTGACTGGCTAACTGGCTCAAGTCTATCGGAATGTGTTATTCATTCGTTGGTGATGAAACTTTGGTAAGTTGTTGTAAACTTTTGTCTTTACTCAGCGAAGAGAGGACGAATTACTTAGTATAAAATAATTGAAAACGAAAAAAACGGCATAAGAAATCATTTGACAATTATTGAAAACGGGGTGAGAAAATTGAAAGGGGGTAGCAAATATTCTTCAAAATTAGTTATGCATTATTCAATTTCTAGAAAACTCTTCTTTATATTTTAAATTAACAAGTACCTACATATTAGGCTTACATCCCACAGCCATGCTGCAACGAACCGAGGGAGAACTACAGGTTATAAAGGTCCGGGCTGATAACCCCACAGCCCACGTAATTTTTTTCATTTAAACTGTTCACAATACTAGAGAGTGTCTCTTTTTGGCCGATGCGTTGCCGACTCAAAGATAGAGTGAGGAGGGTGAACGAAGAGAAGAATACTGCGCTTTCAGCGACCAGATCTTCACTAGAACCGCAGCATTTATGGGATGGGAGAGGCAGGGGGTAGATCTGGAGTCAGATCTGGGGATAGATCTGGTCACGGTTAGGGGGTATTTTACAATGTCGTTTACGTCACATTGTAATGCATTTTTACCCGACTACGGCGAAGCCAAAAGGAATGGTTATGATTTTGGTAGTCTATGTATATATGTATGTATTTATGTATGTTCCCATATATACCTACCATGTTCACGAAGATGTTCCTCTAATCATATAAATAATCATAGTAGGTATGCAGTGGGTGCGACCACGGTTCTACCTTGACCATTTTGATACCTATGCATTTCTATGTTTCTATCTAAATTATTTTCTTGTTTCTTCCTTTTCAGACCACTTTTTTACGTAGTCGGGTTATAGTTTTTTAAACTTAATTTTTTTTTATTCAATTTTGAACAGAAGGTTTAATTTTTAAATAGAAACATTATGTCCAACATATTTCCTCATGTCTGCATCCTTTATATACAAATAGATTTTTTTACGACAATATTAAGTTTTTTGAATATGTTTACTTCTGTAAAATATAATAAAAAAATTGCTAGTTAAGACTCGTTTAGTACGAGAATTCAGTATAATGGCTCTAAGACTAATATTTAAATCTTATCAAGGAATAAATCACTGTTAGAACGTTTGCTAAGGTTATTTTGAGTACATTAAAAATGTTTTAATTGCTGTTTAAACATAAAAATATTATTATTATCAATGTCCAAATTAGCCTACAAATGGAATAACATATCATCATGATGAAAATTATTGGTTTACTGTTGTTGGCAATGTTGCCAAGGCTGTAATAATACCCACCCTTATACCCTTACCACTCATGGCAAAACGCACTCTGTGAGTATTGCGCATCAACGAGATTTAAAAAGTTTTATTTAACTATTACCGAATAAGAATATTTAGTGATGAAAATCATTATCAATTTAAACATCAATTTGTCCTTTAATTTTTTTTCTTTAATAATGGTGCAAATCATTTGAAAAATCCAACATGTTTTTTATAGTTATTTAGACAAATTTTCTGTATATAACTGGCACCTACTAATGCAATTGAGTATAATGAAAGTAAAAAGGTGACAGCCTTGCTATTTATTTTATGAACAATTTATATTTAATTTGACCTACATAAGTCTTGTTTTGGTGTGATTTGAATTTAATAAAGAATTACGAAATTTTATTCGGTAAAAAGTTACAAAATTATTTTATCTATTAAGTAGGTAATGTAAATCTACAATACTTAGTATGTCTAGTTCATATTAATTATTAGATACTAAATATAATACAGAATGTCTTTATATACAAGTTTCACAGCTTTTTTGTCATTAGACAATACAAACATGTTGTCATAGGCACGCGTCCGCCGCTTAACCACTATGTCCCTGCATTTTAAATCTATACTAATATTATAAAGAAGTAAGATTTGTATTTTTGTATTTTTGTATGTAACGAATAAACATAAAAACTACTGGACCGATTTCAAAAATTCTTTCACCATTAGAAAGCTACATTATCCCTGAGTAACATAGGCTATATTTATTACAAGAAAAAATTAGAGATCCCCAGAAAATCTCACTAAAACCAACCCAAGGTGCAAAAAAAATAGCCATAAAATATCTTACATCGCATGCGCTGCGAAAAGTATTGATGATAGAACAAAAAAATGTTCTAGAATATTATAGAACGTATCAATATCTACAAAAAACTCCGCGAGACCATATGTCCAACTATTGTAGTTATGTCACTATAACTACTTTTTTATATTTTAAAAGTTGATAAAAATGCCTATCAAAATCAGACCATGTTTTCCATACCTTTGTATCAATCCTTATACAAATAAATTATTTCATATTCAAGACTGTTTCAATACCTGTAAATGTACTTTTTGAATTATTAAAATCGGACCTTCCATTCAAAAGATATTACGAAATTAAAAATATCAATATAAACAAAAAATACACGCCGACGCGACCAGTCCAGTGCCAGTGTAGTTCTATCTCGGTGATACTCGAAGTGCAGCGAGTGGTAGCGAGTAACGCCGAGGTAGAGGGGCACCGACATGCGGGAGAGCCAAAATGTTTTAAACTAAATATTCCACCCGTGCGAAGCCGGGATGGGCCCCTAGTCTGTAATATCTTCGATAATATTCATTTGATATTCATGCTGTAAAGGGCCATATTGATCTATATTAAATGCACAATGTATTTAAGGTACTTAATTGGATAAGGAACTATACTGTATTGCTTAAAATCGCTCTGTAAATTAACCACTATTTCTCGCCAAAAGTAAAGGATAAAAAAGGTTATTGTGAGTTATCCCTAAGAGATAGACATATACCATCGCGGACTTTTTTGTACACCTTTTTAATTTATTTTATTATTTTGATCTATTCCGTAGGGTTTATCCAGCATTAAATATGTAAGCTCAAAAAAATGTGTATTTACGACATCACATTAGAAACGTCTAAAACTATCAGTGTTTCTCTACTATACATGCATGTATTATTCATATAAACCTTCCTCTTGAATCACTATCTATTAAATTATGATAAAATTATAAATGAATTAAAATAGACGATTTTTGAATTCAAATTGTAGAATTTAACATAATAAGTTGTCAGTCAGTCAGTGTGTTTTTTTATCATAAAAACAATAATTAATAATTTTTGTAAAATATTAATAAAAAATACTTTTCGAGATCATTCGATGAGCTATTTTGAAGACTGCCTGAAAATTTCATTAAATCGATTAAACAGTTTTTGGTTTTACCTAATATAATAGTCTTCTGTCTTATTACTTTTGTAGTTTATGTAAATGAGCTAAGTAACTCTACACTTTGGTCCCAAGCGCTAGACGCTGTTCTCGTCATCCTGTTTAATTAAAAAAAAAATTATTCATTTAAAACAGTAAATCAACCACATTTTATTCAGACATAATTTATAAGATATGAATATCCAATAATAAATCAATAATATTAGCAAAGGTCAAATATTCGCCAAAAGCCTACACGGAGTCAATGGCCAACAGTCAACAAATTAACCTCTAACCCTATTTCGAAATCCGACAAAATATCTGACATCGATTTTAAAATGTCGCTTAGTTGCTCAAACTATTTACTTATTCGGGCAACGAATCGCATTCGCAATGTAGCAATCGTGTAGAATTTAGAATTTTCCGTATAACATACCCAATTAACTCTGTTGAAACAATTTAAATGACAGATCGTTTTATATTCACTACGTCTACCTACATTTAGTGCATCGCAATACTTGACAATTCACATCTGTCATACTGTGATGCATTTAGTGCACTTTACAAAAGTTAAGATAGTTCAATGAAAAAAATAAATTTAAAAAAACTATAACCCGACTACGTAAAAACGTTGACTAAAAAGGACGATTAAGATAGAAACACAGAAATACATATGTCGCGCTCATGTACATATACCTACCATGTCTGTTTCATGGTAGTGTTCCTCTAATCATAGTAGGTATACATGGGCGCGACCACGTATTTTAAACTTATATGTTGATCTAAACAATAAGATATATATATGTCAGAACAGAGAGAGGATTTAAATGAAGGAAGAGATCGAATAAGAGAGAGAGAGCCGGTTTTAATAAATTAAGTGATCAAATATCACGATTTCGTAGTTTTTGGACAGGAACCCAGGCAGTGCGTTGGACTTGTATCCAAGGTGTAGGCTTAAGGGATCCCTTTATGTAATTACGACACTCACCTCCACTGCCCGGTCTCACAGTCTGTCTTAGGTTAGGTTAACATAAGGCTAACCTAACCTAACATAAACCTAACCTAAGGCTAACCTAACCTAAGGTTGTGTTAACACATCTAAATACAATGTAAGGACTAACAACAAATCCCCTTTATTAACATTCTACCTTAACTACAGCCCGGCACGGCCTTCACCACTATCCTCCCCCAACTATACCCCGACATATACATATTTGTAATGTTCTCGCGAAGAATCTGAGGTATTAATTTTAAAAAATCATAAAATTTTTACAACCGCGCCATTATTACGAATCTATTGACACCTCATTCATAAAAATTGGTTCAGTAGTTTAGGCGCTAGGGTGGAACATACATACATACATAGACTGCCAAAATCATAACCCTTCCTTTTGGCTTCGCCGTAGTCGGGTAATAAAAGAAAGTACTCGCGAATATAAACTTATCAACTTTACAGATTACCTTAGATATATCAGGAATACACCAAAAAAAATTACAATAAAAGTTGTGAAAAAATATAAAAAATATTATCCATCATTTCCGAATCGTGAAAACGTATCTACCTTCCTATGAAATAACTTAATCTCAACAACGTCAACATAAGCTATGTATCATTTATATGTCAATATGTATTTGCTATCATTTATATTATGTAAGTGTCAGTAGCAGTGGCTCAGGGGATCGATTCACGAACGGTAGGTTGTGGGTTCAAATCCCAGTCAAGCATTTAGCTTTCTTGGAGGAGTCAAGGATGTAGTATGCAATCCATGGGTACTTCTAGTAATCTTTAAAAAATAATATTGCAATTACAACTGCAAGGATTAATAAAAATTGTAAATAGCATAATAAAGTGTTATTTAAATTATTCTATTAAATAAAAACGGAAATTGTCTAGTCTTTACAGATCTTTAGCACTTAAGGTATTTCCTTTCGAGGCTCGGAATATATCCTTAGATCAATATAGCCAAAAATGCAGTTCTGCATTAATGATTTCGTTAAAACATCCTGTCAGAAGGTTTTACTAGTTTTAAAACTAAATAAAAATACTAAAAAAACAGATTAAATTATTTTTTTGAATAGGCTATATAACAAGTCCAGAACACGCTCAAATATATTCAAATGTCTCAGCGAAGCGATGATAAGTAGTTAACTAAAAATATTATTCACTTATCTATACTATTATATAAAGAGGAAAGATTTGATTGTTTGTATGTTTGTATGTTTGTTTGTTTGTTGCGAAGAGGCTCGAAAAGTCTGAACCGATTTTGAAAATTCTTTCACCGATAGAAAACTACACTTTCACTTCATGAGTGACAAAGGTGATTTAGTGTTGCCATATACATTTTTTAATTAATAGAATATGGCCATTTAGTTGTTACTAATCCGATTTTAAAAATTCTATATTGTATTTCCATCTCTCATCCTCTTATAATACTATCACTCCCTTTTTTCTCCTATTAATGTTTATCTTTATCGAGCTGTTCAGTATGATCAGTCTCCTTTTACTTTCTTTCTTTCGATTATCTCTCTCTCTCTCTCTCCCCCCTCTCTTTTTCTCTTTTTCGCTCTCTCTCCTTTACCTATTCAATATTATTTTTGCTCTGTCCTCCCTCTTTTATTATTTGTTGCTTTTCTTTTTCTTTCTATTATTTTTTTTTATAACTTTTTCTCACTCTCTCTTTTTACAAATAATGAAATACTACACAATTTAAGGACATCAATTATAATATTGCTTTAAATACCCGGAGCGAAGCGAGGGCAGACGGCTAGTATAATTATAATGATAGTGTTGCTAACACTTCATTAGAGCAATATTAAGCTTGACAGATGTTCCGACGGTGGGGCTTATAATTTTGGCTCTAATAATCGGGCACGCTAGACATCTCTAGTATCGTTATCTACTTGGCGACTCACCCTCGCTTCGTTGAGGTATTTTGTTGTCGTTCACTTAATCTCTTGGACACCAATTATTACAAATAATAAAACATTGTTTAACACAACAGTGCGCCTGCAGACGACATTTTAAATAATTATCTTTATATTTCACTTGACAAATTATACATCTAAACCTTCCTCGTGAATCGCTCTGTTTATTAGTGAAAGCCGCATAATAATCAGTGCAGTGCTTTTCGAGTTTATAGCGAACAGGCAGACAGACCGTTTTTACCCGTGTGGGGACTCTCTGCCGCTGGGAAAGCATCTCGTAAGAGGCGAGAAACCCAGCACCTGCGTGGTACTAAGAGATCTGTTCCGCGACTGGCTTGCGACGCATAGTGTCATTATCGCGTTCCGGGGCATGTGGGCCAGACTTACCCCTCACCCTTCCATCCCGGTAATACTGCGGTCGAGTTCACTACTCTGAGTTTTCGTTCAGAGTCCAATGAAACCGTAGCATTCTTCTCTTCATTCTCCTTCCTCACTTTATCTTCGAGGTGGCAACGCATCGACAAACACAAGAGTCACTCTCGTGTATTGCCGATGTCCATGGGTGGGTGAACTGTCCGCGTCTGCTCGTTTGTCCCTTAAATGCCTTAAAAAAAACAGACGGGAGACAGAGATGTGTAACGAGGAATGTGTTTGTTAAAAACTAATAGGATCGCTTCATTAAATTATCGTCACTCAGTGTCAAATGCCAATTCTCTGGATACGCAGCCTTATAATCGCGTTTTACTATGTAGGCGTAATAGAATATTTTATAATAGGCTATTTGGCGCCTTTGATGGTATTAGCGAAGTTTGAGTCGGATAACACTTTAACAAACTACCAGCCGTTCACCGTTCACTAGCCGAGCACGAAATCGTTTGCAGCACGAAGGGGTAGATATTGTGTAGTAGATTCCGATTATGATAACACTATTATTAGCGATAATCTCAAATTTTATTAATTTAAGTCTAATAATCTCGCTTCTATACGAAATAAAACTGTTATCAGTAGAAAACTCAATTGCTTAAAATTATCGTAATAGAGGAAAACTCACCTTCTAAACAATTCTTCTCCATTTATAATCATAAGAACAACCTCAACTTTCGTAACGTAATTTTATATTTTTAGTAAACCTAGGAAAAAGCAACATATGAGTGAACTTATGCTTTTCTCTACATGATTTGGTAGATCATTTATATGTACTCTTCGATGGAAGAGGAACGGTTTAGGATAAGTCCTTACGATTCAGGATTCCCAAGGAGACCTTGTTCTTTAAGGATTCTATCATCAGCAATGGATTTTGTACAAATGGGACCAATCTCGATTTATTTCCTATCTAATTCAAAATAATATGTCGGAGAATAGTAAAAGAATCGATTCCTCATATTCCGCTATCTATGGCGTTGGAGTAGTCTTAGTTGTGAGCGGTCTCTGAAGGAGTGGAGTAGTCCCTGGATAGTGTGGTAGTGTTGTGCAGTTCAGTGTTAGTGCTTGGAAGTGCTGTCCAATTAAGGTCACGTGAGTACTTTACACTGTAATTGCCACGTCTCGTTAGGGTAGGTTTATGTGAGTTTAGCCTTTGGTTTCAACGGAGAGCCTGAGCAGTGGAGGTGAATGTTATGATCATTTAAAGGATATCCTTAAGCCTTCACCTTGGTGACAAGTCCAAGGCAGTGCTTAGGTTTCTCTCGTAATTGTTAGAGATCATATTTGATTATTTATCTGTTCAGTAGAAGTATCTTAGCGGTTTACTCAATAGTCCATTCAATATCATCACCCCATCTACCGTTTTCCGATATGGGGAATATTCTCCTCCTTCCTCCTCATCCATTAAAATCCCCGACAAATATTTTAATTGGATTGATAAATTTCTACGTTTTAGGTTAAAAAAATATATAACTAAATTGATCTTAATAATTATGTAGCGATATTGTAACGAATACTTCTAGAATATCCACCATTTAACAGAAAACTACCCTATTATAACGCATGTGATGGAAACATTTAGGTGTTTATATTTTTTACGAGCGCACCTTGAACTTTCTCATTTAAGCTCAATGTTAAACTGGTAATTATAACCGAAACCGTCTCAGGCTTTAATGCCTACTTTGATTATAATTTATCTCCATAAAAGCATATAGATAAGATTTTATATAAAGTTGTTTAAATCAGCATTTAATGTTAAAACACAAACAATATTTTTTTCGTCTTCGCTGTGACGATATTTAGAGTTTGATATATTGACAATTTTTTTTTTATTTATTTTTTTTATACAAAAAATAAGATAACTTAAATGGGACTAGACTGAACATATTGTCCTCAACAAGCAAAGAAAAATGGACTAAGGAAGTAATAGAGTGGAATCCGAGGAACGGGTTGGAGGTCAAATCAAAAGATGGGAAGATGATATACCAAAAGGATGAAGAAGCTCTGCCAAGGATAGAGAGACGTGAAAAAAATTGGGGGAGGCCTATGTCGACAGACAACCTGACAAAACTGGTTGCTAATAAATTATTATTTTTGCTATATAATTTAGATTTTGACGATATTTAATTTCAGAATCGATATTTGTATTATTGAGTATTGAACACTTAAGTAAAAAATATCGGTTTTTGAAAAAAAAATTAAATATAATTATAACTTGGTATAGTTTCAAAAAAAGCAAATTAAATCATTATCATGAAGTTTGTATGGAAGTAATCATTTTTGGTCTCAAAAAAAAAAAGGTCTTGTTTAGGCGTGAGAGATACTTCGTAATCAGCATTGCTTTGAAAATTATGAAAAAATAAGTTTTAACACTAAAAGAACCATATAAACCAACATACGTAGCACGTACATACAAGAACACAAAGAATATGAGAATTTACAAAATAATTTTTCAAATACGCGTCACGCGGATTGTGTTGAAAAATACTTCAAAAAACAACAAAGATATGCGACGAGTTTAATGATTCAATACTCTACGATAATATTATGATTACCTCACAACTCTATTTGCTCAGTAATTTGCTCAGTACAAAACAAATTAGACTAAAACAACAAAAACGTAAAAATATCCGCATTAATTCAGTCAGTATTTACCATTTACCGCAATATGAATTACGAATGAATATTTACAGAAGATTCACGCCCATCTTAAATGTCAAGGCGGACTACAAGGCGTTTTCAAAATATCAGTATGACCATCGATTATCTGACGCTTTTCTTTGCACATAACTAAATTAATTATATATGAAGTCAAGCAGTGATGGCCCAGTGGTTGAGACTTCAAAAGTCTTACTCGGGAGATCCGAGGTTCGATCCTGGGCACACACCTCTGACTCTGAGTTAAGTGTGTTTTAAGCAATTAAATATCACTTGCTTTAACGGTGAAGGAAAACATCGTGAGGAAACCTTCCATAAAGTTCTCAAAGGTGTGTGAAGTCTGCCAACCCGCACTGGGCCTGCGTGGTGGACTATGGCCTAATACCCTCCTCATTCTGAGGAGGATACCAGGCTCAGCAGTGGGCCATTGAAGTGTCGTTATGATGAAGTCAAATGAAGCGATTCTATTGGTTCTTAACAAACACATTCCTCTTTTTTTATCTATGCTAATATATAAAGCTGAAGAATTTGTTAGTTTGAACGCGCTAATCTCAGGAACTACTAGTCTGATTTGAAAAATCCTTTCAGTGTTAGATAGTCCATTTATCGAGGAAGGCTATAGGCTATATATCATCATGCTAAGACCAATAGGAGCGAAGCATCACGCGGACGAAGTCGCGCAAGTCGACTAGTGTTAGATACTGATCAGCCTTGAAGATAGAGGGGTTTCAGCGGACGCTGAGTAAAAGCTTAGAGTCCACTATATCCACAGCTATAATGGGATGGGAGAGGGTAAGTCTAGCACACATGCGGCTCGACTGAAACGCGTGAATGACACTTGGCGGTCGGATTCGCATGCTACTAATCCAGTCATTTTATATCAATTACCTACGTAACAAGGAACCTCTGTTATATATAACCTCTGTTCTGATAGATGTATGTCAGTTGTCAAAAGGAGCTCGCTTGGTGACCATAACGGCTGTACAACTGTGATGTAGTTATCCATTGTAAAGGATTTTATGAGTGTTTGATATTATTTACTCGGTTTCCGTCTAAACTGCATATTATAAGATTCCTAATTACGCATTTTTTACGTTGTTTGAAATAGAACTCGAAAGGGAGTAAACATATTTATGTACCTACGTTATATGACATCAGAATTGACAGAGGCCTTCGATTATACTAAATAAGAAATAAAAAATTAACATATAAATGTGATAATACAATAAAAAACATGATTGGATTTATAAGTTTGCGGATAGAATTTTTTAGAAACTTGTTCTTGACTACGTTTTATTTATAACTTTTATTATTACCATTTATGACTTTTAAACTACGCTTTTAAACACTAGATACATAGTCCTATATAAAATTACACTCAAAGTGTCCTAATTGTTACTGATATAATAATCTATATATGTATATAAAGCAAAGTCGAGTTTGCTCGAATTGTCAATGTTTTTGATTTGTTGTATTTGTCTCTATCCCGAATAGTAGAATAACTCAAAAACATTGGAAAATTGACGAAAAAAATTAAATAATCGCACAGTGTTGCCACCTTATGACAACAGCTAATTTATAGTTATAATCATCCTTACTATTCCTTACTATATAATATATTAATATTAAACATGCGAAAATAACTATCTGTCTGTCGCGCTTTCACGCCAAAACTACTGAACCGATTTAAATGAAATTTGGTATACAGATAGTCTAGAGCCTGAGAAAGGACATAGGTTACTTTTTAATGCGAAAAAAGGGTGGTAAGGGTCTGAAAGGGGGTAATGAAAAGTTGTATGTTCTTAGAGCTAAAATAAAAATATGGGAATAGGGGATGAAAGTTTGTATGGAGATATGTAAGGTTTATGTGATTTTTTTTTAAGTTTGCAACAAGGGACAAAATGCTACACAAAGACACTATTCCACGTGGACGAAGTTGCGGGCACAGCTAGTTATATATATGCAAAAGTATTCTGTTCTCTGTTCCTATTACATTTACCTACAAGCGTAAATAGCTGAAACAAGTTTAATAAATTGAAGTTTAAATATATATGAAAATAAATGGAATCTCAAAAATATCAAGGGATGATAACACTGGTAAACACTGTTTTTGTCACACGAACTTTGTGATGATTTTTGTTTATGTTTGTGTACCCTCAATAATAATATATAATAATTTTGTTTCAATCACGTCCAGTTTTTTTGTGACAGCTATATATTCATTTATGACCTCATATACGTGCCTTTATTTGAATAACTTCATTTAGGTGACTGTATAACTATTGCATTCAACTAACTTATATCTTATATTACGTTTGTTACATCGTAAACATGCCACGAAAGTGTTCTAACAACCGCGACAGTTTTTGTTATGTGTGTGGAGAATTAACTTTTACATCTCAGCGTCCAAATTTCTCATCATTTGAACAGTGCTATGTAGACTATTTTTGATTTCCTGTGAGGAATCAAGATAAATCTGGGTTCCCCATAAATGTTCTGTAACATGTGTGAGACTGCTACTCAGATAGATAGATCGGGCTTAACGAGAACCCAGACATATGCCATTTGCTATACCAATGATTTGGACCGAACCAGAAGATCATATTGTAAATATTTGTTATTTTTGTTTGACTCAAACAAAAGAAAGTGTGGCCCATGATCTTTCCAGGCCGTAAAAATGTTAAAATTGATCCTTTATTGAACCCTGATGGCATTTTTTATCACCGTTGCACATAAAGCTTGACCTGATAAAAAATTTTGTAAAATGCCTAAAAATGGTAGTGAACATGTATATCTGAAAGAGAAATTCCCCAAACTCAGCAAAGCAAACATTAAAGAGGGAATATTTGTAGGTCCAAAATACGGCGACTGATAAAGAATAAGAGCTTTGAATAAAAACTGAAGGGTCAGGAAAAACTCGCCTGGAAATGTTTTGTGAACGTTATCCAAAATTTTCTAGGAACCCTAAATCGGAAAATTACAATGACTTAATTAACTTATTATGTCATATAAAGGTTTGGAGTGTAATATGTCCTTAAAAAGTCCAGCATATGTAGCTGGACTCTCATCTGGATATCTTTCCGGCAAACGAGGGTGCTGTGAGTGATGAACAAGGCGAGAGGTTCCATCAGGACATTTCCTTAATGGAGAAGTGCTATCAAGGGGAATGGAGTCCAGGAATGCTGGCAGACTATTGTTGGAGACTTAAAAGAGACCTTCCAGAAGCCAAATATTCACGAAAATCCTAAGTATTTATTCTATACAGAGCAATCATTACTCTAAATGTAGCTGATCTTTGTACTTTTTACGAAAATATACGTTTTGATGTCACAAGGAAACCTGACGTGTCAATTTTTTTTCATTCACATATTATTGTTTGGTGGCCCTAGTACATTCAAAATTTGATATAAAGTTTTCATGTGACAAAAAAAAGTTAAAATTTTGTTAACCAGTGTAATCAACGAATGAAGGTATTAAATATATTTTTTTAATAAAACCGGTCCAAGTCAGCGTTATTTTACGCCAATTTTAATAAATTAAATTTAACCTTCATTAACATTCTTTCGGCCGTTATATTTGTAAATTAAGTTGATCTTGTTTGTTGACATTGTACTAGGACTTAGGTTTTAATAAAATACTAGCTGTACCCGCGACTTCGTGCGCGTGGAGTTTATATCAAATCAACAGCCTAAAAAATAATTTTCAAGCGTGTAGCTCTAAAAATGACGATACTCAATACTACTTTTCGTCCCCCCTTTCAATTCCTTACAACCTTTTTTTCGCATTAAAAAGTAGCCTATGTAAAGGACATAGACTGCTCAGGCTTTAGACTATCTGTATAAAAAATTTCATTTAAATCGGTTCAGTAGTTTCGGCGTGAAAGCGCAACAGACAGACAGTTACTTTCGCATTTATGTAAGGATTAATCAGTATTATAAGACGATACCTATTACAGTAATAGCGGCTGGGACTTGTGACCTAGATATAGGTTAACTTAATAGTTGGATTGTTAATTAAAGGAACTAAACTGACATTTCAAGTGTTGCCACTTTTTTACGAAAATAGTGTTGGGGTTTTAGTGAAACATCGATGGAGCCTTTAATTTCATATTTCTTTTGAAATGTTTAGTTATCTATAGATACAGACACTAGAGAGCTACCGCAATACTTTAGACAATATTTACTTTATGAAATCAATACTATCAACAATGTTGCTATCGGTAATTAAAACGAACAAACTTTCCTGTGTAAATTAACGTATTTGTGTACACAATTTGATTAAATATGAAATGATAAAGATAACTAAAGTGTTACGGGGAAAAAGCAATAAACAGTGACGTGTATATGACGCCAATGCGTGTTTATTGTTACAGCTGTTGTCTATAAAAGAAACTATTGTTTTACTAGTTTTAAAAGAATTTTATTACCTTTTGAGATTCTATTACTAAGTCCGTCCATCTGTCTGTCACCAGGCTGTATCTCATGAACCGTGATAGCTAGACAGTTGAAATTTTCATAAATGATGTATTTCTGTTACCCCTATAACAACAAACACTGAAAACAGAATAAAATAAATATTTAAGGGGGGCTCCCATACAACAAACGTGATTTTTTTGCCAAATATTAGGTTCTGAAACCACGTCCTCCATTATCAGACACAGTATAGATCAACCCCCTTTCAGACACCTTTAAATTTATTAATATTAATAAATTATAACTATAATATATTATAGTATAAAATCTGAACTTTATATACGTTACTCAGAAATTCTTACTAAAACCAACCCAAGGTGTAAAAAAAATAGCCATAAAATGACTTTCATCGCATGCGCTGCGGAAAGTATTGATGATAGAACAAAAAAATGTTCTACAATATTATAGAACGTATCAATATCTACAAAAAACTTTGCGAGACCATATGTCCAACTATTGTAGTTAAGTCACTATAACTACTTTTTTACATTTTAAAAGTTGATAGAAATGCCTATCAAAGTCAGACCATGTTATCCATACCTTTGTATTAATTCTTATCCAAATATTTCGTATTCAAGACTGTTTCAATACCTGTACATTACTTTTTTACTGTAGAAATGTGAGAGCCAAAATGTTTAAAAAAAAATAGTCCACCTGTGCGTAGTCGGGACGGGTCGCTAGTTACTTGTATTTATATTCAATAAGACGTTGAATAGTATAAATATAATTTTTGCGAGATCGGAAAGGCATCCAAAGCCGGTTTGGTCGGGTCACTTTCACGTCAACGGTTTTTTCTAACTTTTTTGTACGTGATGACTTATATGATTAGCTAAATTCGATTTCGTGTTAAAATTTTCATCTAATAAGTTTGTCGGTTTTTTTCTACTTTCTGTATCTACTTGAATATTATATTGTTTGTTTGCTTAAACGCGCTTATTGTCAGGAACTACTGGTCCGATTTGAGAAAATATTTCAGTGGTAGATAGCTCATTTATCGAGGAAGGCTATAGGCTAAATATCGTCACGCTACGACCAATAGGAGTGGAGCATCACGCGGACGAAGTCGCACGGGTCGGCTAGTAATATTATAAACGCGAAAGTTTGTAAGAATATATGCATGTACTCTAGACATGTTTGTTACTCTCTCACGCTAAAACTACTGAATGGATTTTGATGAAACTTTACAACAATATAGCTAACACATCTGAATAACACATAGGCTATACTTTTTAATGATATAATGTGAATTATCCAACATATAGCGGGTGAAACCGCGGGGCACAGCTAGTCTATACTAATATTATAAAGAGGAAAGATTTGTATTTTTGTATTTTTGTATGTAACGAATAAACATAAAAACTACTGGACCGATTTCAAAAATTCTTTCACCATTAGAAAGCTACATTATCCCTGAGTAACATAGGCTATATTTATTACAAGAAAAAATTAGAGATCCTTAGGAAATCTCACGAAAACCAACCCAATGTGCCAAAAAATTAGCCATAAAATATCTTTCATCGCATGCGCTGCAAAAAGTATTGATGATAGAACAAAAAAATGTTCTACAATATTATAGAACGTATCAATATCTACAAAAAAGTCCGCGAGACCATATGTCCAACTATTATAGTTACGTCACTATAACTACTTTTTTACATTTTAAAAGTTGATAAAAATGCCTATCAAAATCAGACCATGTTTTCTATAACTTTGTATTAATCCTTATCCAAATAAATTATTTCGTATTCAAGACTATTTCAATACCTGTAAATTACTTTTTAAATTATTAAAATCGGACTTTCCATTCAAAAGATATTACGAAATTAAAAATATCAATATAAACAAAAAATACACGACGACGCGACGGGCCAGTATAGTGACGCAGCGCAGCGAGTAAAGCGGCAAGAGAGGGGGCACCGAAATGCGGGAGGGCCTATATATTTTAAAAAATAATATTCCACCCGCGCGAAGCCGGGATGGGCCGCTAGTTATATATAAAAATGAATTGACGTTTGTAAGTCTCGAAAACTCGAAAAGGACTAGACCGATTTGGTTTATTTTGGTTTTGAAATATTTGTAAAAATTCAAGGAAGGTGTAATAGATGTGAAATGCTAAAACTATTTTGATAAAATTTAAACTGGTGTCCTTTTGTAAACCGATAATATCCATAACCATAGTTTCGATGAAATGAACAAAATGAACCTACCTACTGCGTTTTTAAGTATTTTCTAATAATTATATTTATATAATATAAAATATTCAAAAACTTATGGTGAATTTTACGTTCGTTTGTTGTTAGACTTCCAATATGATCCTTAATTTTCTGGCTTCCCAAGGGTGCAATTTACCATTGAAAACATAAGCTTTTAAAAATATTTCTGTTAAAATAATATTCAGGCTATTTCATATTGTTAAACATTTATTATTATTCAAAGAATTTGCAATTCCTTAGGGATTTATAATAGCCTACGTAATTTACAAAAACCTACTCGTGATCATGCAAGTTTTCTCGTCTCCCCTCGATGAAACCAAACAAACAAACACACTTTCGCTGTTCGCATTTACAAGATTAAGTGTATGAATAACTTTAGATATAACTAGTTGTTAGACTTAAATTATTTGCGATCTAAAAGTCATCCGAATTCCAACACCACTCGCTCGACTCGACTAACTAAGAATATTAGAAGTTTAAAAAACAAGTAAGCTTTTATTTTCTACTTAATTTTTTTTTTATTTGTTGCTTACATAACATTAAATTTTTTTGGTAACGCCATCTTTATAAGTAGTCGCCTCCCCGGCGTATACCTCCCCATTTTCCTTCCATGTCTCCCTGTTCCTTGCGTCTGTTATCCATCCTGCTCCCATTCTTTCAGAGAAGAAGAAGAATCCTTCCAACGCTTTTCTTGTTGACCTCTGCACCTCTTTTCGTTTGTTTGTCCATTCTGCAAACATGTCCTGCTCATTGCCATTTTTGATATCTAATGATTGAAACTACGTTTTTCAATTTTGTCCTTTTTCTTATTTCCTTGTTTTTAATTCTATCTTTGAGTTTCAATCCTACAGCATCATACAGCTTATATTGTCTTGTAAAAGCAATTTTTTTACGTACACCGCCTACCTTTTATATTTAACTAGCTTTTACCCGCAACTTGGTTTGCGATATTAGCCTACAGTAGATCGTCTGTAGACATATTTAATAATTTTATGAGGTAGTCATACTAACTTTGCACCCTCCTTCTACCCCATTAAGGGATGATTTTTGAAAAAATATATTACAAGTGTTTCATGACTTTCAATGAAGAATCTTCATATAACTTCAAAAACGGCAAAGTTTCGTACTAACTTTGCACTCCCGTTTTACCCTTTAGGAGGTGAATTTTCAAAAATCCTTTCTTAGTGCTGCCCTACGGTATGAAAGAAACCTCTGTGGAAAATTTCAAGTTTCTAACCTTAATAGTTTAGGCCTTGCGTTGATATGTCAGTCAGTCAGTCAGTCAGTCAGCTTCTCCTTTTATATATATAGATTTCTTCGCTTCCGATTCGATTGTGTATGTCTTGTATAAATTTGGTGTACAATAAAGTATATTTCATTTATTTATAGAAAGGGAAAAACAGAAAAGCAGCAGACGCTGTCAAAAGCAGTACAAAAGCCATAGAAAAAAATAATCTTATTTTTAGGAAAGAATGTATTGGTAGTTATGAAGTTGGCAACATTGATTTGAGTAGCATTTTACAGTTGGAACCATGTAATCTAGCTGTAATACTATTGCTCTGTGTTTAAAGTTTAACCCTTGGGAGTCGTGATCTTGTTGGTAAAAAAAATTTGGTAGTTTTATAAACATATAGTAACCCTGTTCTATCATATGAGCGCGGTCAGTATCCTGTAGGATGACGCAGGAAACGGTGTTATGCAGGCACTCAGATAACACCAGGAAGTCAGCCAGTTTTCAAATAATTTAGCAGTTGTTTACTTCGAATATGTTAACTGTAATTACAGCGTGCCTCTTTCCATTTTCCGTTGACAAATGGACAGATTGTTTTCATCTTCCTTCTTGAGAGACCATGTAGTTTAAGAGGACCTACGAAGTCCGAACGACACTTTTGAAAAATAGATTTTTACCAAAAACATTGGTGTCGCGCTGAGCCCCAAGCTTACCCCTTACCGTGTGATAGAGAGAACTACAGCTCGAACTGATGACCTTTCGTAATCCCCTGTTTCCTCCTCGAAATCTGGACCGATTTTAATATTTATTAAGTTAAAATGCAGTACAGGGTCTCACGCTATGTGCGTACGTTTTGCTTTTTTGGTTTATGTTAGTAATAATTAGTTTGCTGGAGGATGTTTGCAAATGTAAATACAAAAGTAGTTTTTTTTTAATTTTAAAAGTTTTTTTCTATTATATTAATCAAATAATAAAAAGAAAAGTACAGTCATGGCAGAGGTACGCATATATCGAGGAAACAGGGGACTACGTTTGTATGAAAAAAGTGTCGACTGATTTCCTCTTAACTAGTTTAAAATAGGTTTACGCAGATTTAGACTGGTGGAAACGCAGCCTTAGAATGTAGTGAGTCAATATTCTCTAAACAATACAGCTCCTAATAATTTCTGTAGAAACCTGTCGCAATGTTTTCTTGTAAAGGTTATAAAGCAACGATTAATGTATCAGTGTTTGTTCGTGATATTGCTTCATTGATTTACACCACAAATAAAATTTATTAAACCTATAAATTAAAACTATATTTTACCAAAAACCTGGCTCATGCTGTTGAGGACCTTAAGTTTACTACAAGGTTGAGCCCTAACTCCTAATTAAGTTTTTCTGTGTTTTGGAATCCATTTAGGTATAAATTGGTCGTCTTTATCTAGCTTATTCAGACACTTGACCATTTGGCACAAAAATTAGGTGTTAACACCCTTTTCAGTCTCCCTCAAATCTATAGGAACAAACGTATCAATATTTAAGATATAATACAGGCAGAAAATAATTTAAAAAATGATTATTTTGACTTTTATTTGATATAAAGATCCCTCATATTAAGTTTTCTTAAATATTTGAATTATATTAATAAAATAATATTTAGATATTTTTTCCTATTTCCGGTCAATCAAAAGGTTATTTCATTATACCGGAAATGATATTATTTTATAAAATTGAAATATTTAACATTCTATAAAGTACAAAACAACAGATAACGCACGTGCTGTCAAATTTTAATATTTTTAATTCAATAATAAGTAGATAATTGACTCGTTGGAATTTTGCTTTGATATTTAGTTAAAATTTACTCATTTCTAATAATAATAACAATGGCATATTATTGTTAATAATATCCAATTGACAAAAAATCATAATAAGCAATTGTTAATTTAATCGATATTTTCGCAAAAAAACTTATAGGTACTAATAAATTAATGAAGGTTGGCGTGTTTTTAATATTTTCTTTTATTTCTCAGTTTTTAACAAATTTTTTCATTTTTTTATCGCACAAATGTGTCCAGAAAGGTTTAAATTTGTCATGCTTTTTTTTAAATCATTAAGATCCTCTTGAACTTTAAACGGTAAACATTTTAAAATAATTCTCGTATTAGAAACTGACAAACAACACGCGCCAATCGAGGGTGCGGCCATTACCGCCGTTTCTAGAGACATTATTGAAATACTGGAATAAATAAATACAACTAGATACGATTATTATACATAATCACTACATAGTATAAAACGAAGTCGCTTCCAGCTGTCTGTCTGTTCTTACGTATTGTTAGATCTTAAAACTATGCAACGAATTTTGATGTGGTTTTTTTAAAAGAGTGATTCAAGAGGAAAGTATCACAGGTATCAAAATGGTCAAGGTAGAACCGTGGTCGCATATCTTACCGATGCATTTCTAGGTTTCTATCTAATTATTTTCTTGTTTCATCCTTTTTAGACCACTTTTATTACGTAGTGATAGTTTTTTAAACTTAATTTTTTTATTTAATAGTTTTCCGTTTCCCGATTAAACGAGTAAATAAGTGAAACGACTGACCGCGCGAACTATACGACCGCATTTTAAACGTATATGTTGACTTAAAAAATAAGATATATAAATACATATTTGTAATGTGCTCGTCAAGACCTTTCTTTTGACACCAAACACGTGATAATTATCTCAGTTTAATTTTTTTCGAGGTTAGAATCTGAGGTTTAAATTCTGTCATTAAAAAAATCATAAAATTTTTATAGCCTATGTCACCCGCGCCATTATTATGAATCTTTTGACACCTCACTCATGAAACTAGTGATTTCAAGGTAACTATTTGAATATACAATATTTTTAAGTGAGTTCCAGTTATAATATAAATTTCTTGGTTTTGGATAAAATCGGACATAACCCAAATATATTTTATTGCTATAGTACACTACTCGATTCAACTAATAGCATTTATATTCAAAAGAATTTGAGTGCTTTGGTGCCCAAAAATTGCCAGCCAGAGCTTTGTCAAATTAAAGTAAATATGTTAAGAAACAATAAATACGCTCAAAATGTGTTAAATTATACGATTCTATTAGTTCTTAAGTAACACATTCGTTGTGTAACCTCTCACATCTCTTGTGAAAATGCAGCCTAAAACACCGCGATTCCTGTCCTGTTTAAATTATAAACTATTCATGAGACAGATATCATTCAGATTGGTTCAGCTTTTGAATTATCAAAGCATTATTTAAGTGCAACCGGCCAATCTCCTTTGTGTTTTACTCAATATACGTGACATTGGCGGAGTACTTTGTGCAAACATCTTGTTGCACACCCGGATGCCATAATATCGAAGACGAAGAATTATTGAAATAAATAACAATCATCCGACCATACAAACACCAACATTAATTTTATTTATTATTTATTCTTTTTTTATTCATTTAAAAAAAAAAAAAATTATATGATTTCATCGTTATTTAGTGAAATATCATTGTAAGTTCAAGTTCAGATACAGATTAAAAATGTATTTTTATTATCTTATATTATATTGTACTAATAAATGTCGCAGTTCTAGGGAAATCGTAAAAAGTGAAATATTAAAAAACCGGATTTAGAATTTTTCACCATATTAATGTAAAAAATAATGAAAGCATTAAATTCCCAATCACAAGTAGATTATAGCAATTAAAATATAATTACTGTATCTCGCAAAACGATGCAAAATGAATAGCCGACGCATTATCGTTGACCGCATTTAACTGTTTGTGGCGAAGGGCGTTCATATTCTGCCACATATTTAAATTATTCCAAACTGGTTATGTAATATGTTACACTATTAAATGTGTTATAAACGTGTGTTTTATTTATTAAAGATTGAAATCAGATCAATAAAATATAAATTCTTTTGTATTATTTTTAATTTGTAACCTTAAACTTTTTACACACTTAATAACAATGTTGCAATTTAAATCATTTCGAAAAAAAATTTTCAAATTTAATTACAATTCCATTTCTTTTATATATTCGCTTAACAATTTAATTTATTTTAATTTTGATAGCCTAAGCTAGTGATGTACCAATAGATAACCTATTTGGTACGTCAATCGACTAACAAAGTCGATTAACAATATGAACAAATTTTAACCGATTAAATACATCAATATTTTTGACACGAAATTTATATAAATTTTATTTTTATCTTTATTTTATATTTTATTAACTATTATATTTATTTTATTAATTTATATTATGGCTATTTCAAAAATAAAATAAATGCTTTGATATACTAAGGAGGATAGTCAGAAGATGTATTATCGTATACTTGTGCCTGTCAAATAAAAAAATTGAAAACAATTAGTCAACAAATTTAATGGAGGGAAACATGCATTTGAATGGTCTTGTTTATTTGCAAGCTATCAAAAAACAAAACTTCCTTCTATAGCTCATTAATTTTTATGTCTTGTTTTTTATTAATAATTAGATATGTTCTATATCATAATAACACATATTTCGTAAATATTTCCTGTTACGGTCCGAAAATTAAGCAGAGGTAAGATTTTCACATGTTGTCTCAGATAAAATATGTAAAAAAATATTTTTTAAATAAATTGTTTTTATTTTTAACTAAATTATTGTGAAGATAAGCATTGTTTTATAATTATAGATTAATACTAATTTTTTTATTGCTTATTTTAGGTAAACAACGTTAACAATTGAACAGTGTAGGAATTGATCTGAGTTATGTGTGTTTTAAGAAATTAAATATAAGTTGCTTTAAGAGTGAAGAACAACTTCGTGAGGAAACCTGCACTCCTGACAGTTCCCTAAAATTCTCAAAGGTGTATGAAGTCTACCAACCCGCACTGGGCCAGCGTGGTGGACTATGACCTAACATTCTGATGAAGAAACCTAACTCAGCATCGGTTGTAAGGTAAAGCCAAAAACAATAAAGTTAAATAAATATATTGAATAATAAATGAATATTAATATTATATTAAACTTGCAGATTGCAGAAATAGTTAATAAGTTATCGGTTAGCAACTAAGTTGGTAACTATTAAATGCAATACATAAATCAACGCACACTTTCTTCATTGATTTCAAAGATAAAACATTAAACCGGTTTGGTGTCGAACAAACTAGTTAAATAAAAATGGTATCACAACTTTCTTACAAAAACAAGTAATAAAATTAATTTCGGAGTCAAAAAAACACTTTTTTACCAGTAAGAAGTTATGTTCTACTATTTTAATTATCTGAAGTTACAATTTAAATAATTACAGTCGCCTTTTTATTCAATGTTTTCTAGTCAAATTACAAGGTCTTTTATAGGGTCTTTACAACCATGACATCGAATAGAAATGACACGAATATTCGGCATATATTCGGCTATTTGACAAGTTTTTTCACTAGTAAATCACGATAAAAAAGAATGCAAAATTACTCACAAATGTTTTTATTTTATCAATAACTTAACCAGTAATAAGTTATGATGAATGAAAACATTTTTTTACCATTTGCTGATAGCAAACGATTGCGCTTTTTCTCATAAATTATACCTGCTTCCGAAAATAGACGCTCACTGTATACACTACTACCAGTAGATGAATAATAAATCTTAGCATATTCTACTAGATTAAGATTTTAATTTGCGTTGCTGACCACCACTTATAAGGATCTGCTGTCCTATCAACAAATAAAAGCGCCCACGACGCATCGTCATTAAAACTACTTTAGTAAAACACGCGAAAGATTCTTAGGCTACTGTTACACATGCTCTAAAATAGCATGCTAAAATACATGCCATAAGTATGCTTATTATGAGCATGCTAATAAACCGTTTAAATGTGCTACATGCTCTCTGGCAATTCAAACAAAACTAAGGAAAATCAAACAGCCATCCGCATGGAGATGAATAAATTTATACTTTTACTGACCATGTAATGCATCCAAAAACTTTTCAGGAAGAGAAAAAAAGGAATAGTAAGCGCGTGCACCTTGCAAACAAGATAGATACAAGAATGCCCATTAATCAAACGCGTTCACACTTGCTGACCTTTCCCCCTTCCACACTCGCATCAACTAGCATGCTTAAAGATAGCACGGCGTGCTATTATCCAACATGCTACTAAATAGCATGCTTAATAGTAGCATGTCTGTACACACACGCTAGTAGGTAGTATTTGCTCAATAATAGCATGCTTTCGTGATGTAATAAGTATGTGTAACAGTAGCCTTAGTGTTGCCGAATATTCGGCGCTTCGGTCAAGGGACTCGCCAATATTTGTTATTCGGCAAAATCACTCATTAAAACTGACAATAATGTTTGATAGAAGAAAGTATGTCGAAGAAATTAAGAAGAAAAGACGATATACGATTTTTTATTAAAGAAAAAAATACATTAATTTGAAGATTTTTTGATTTATTTTTACATGTCTACATAAATGTACCTTAAAAAGAACCTAACCGAGTACAAAATGGAATTTCATATAATAATTCATAATTTAAATTTTTATTAAGTGTGTATAAATTTTTCAGGCGATTATTATTGTAATAAACATACTTTATTATAGCTATGTTAATTCGTGAAAGAAGCACAAACAAACAAACACTTTCGTGTATATTATGTATGCAACAATAATTATGCGCTCATTAAATAGTTCTACTTTTACTTGCTCGTCTACGCTCGTGTATATGGAAATATTTTATTTACATAAACTAAAGTAATAAATAATTATATTTAATTTAATTAAATACGTTCTTCAATTTGAGGGGAGATTTTGCCGTATCGACGGGATGAACATTAAATGTTTGACCCATCAACATTTTGTATGGGAAAATGTTTTTAATAGTTTTTCTGCTATTCGGGACGGAGACAAATACAACAAATCAAAAACCATGAAAATCGGTCCAGCCGTTCTCGAGTTATAAGACTTTATTTTATATATAGATTTTTTGATCCAGTACGAATCCTCATCATATCCACTAACGTTCTCCTATAAAAGGAACAGTTGCTTATCCAAGATGTTACAGGTTCTGATTGTATTGTGAGATACCAAATACCCTTCTCCCTAGAGCGTAGATTAAAATCCTCCTCCTCCAACTCAGTATCAGAAATCCACTGAATTATAATCCTCTTGTTTTGCGACAAGAGATTTAATATCAATTTGATTATTTCATAAGCTACAGGTAGACCTCGATAAGTCGAGAAACAGTTAAATGTTGGATCACAATAAAAACAACATACTCGAACATATATATAATTTAACACAGCATGGTCGTGTTTTGATATTGCCGTGGGTTCCAGCACATATTGGCATTGTTGGAAACGAAAAGACTGACAAACTAGCCAAATTGGTCAACGTGACAGGTACGGAGATGAGTATACGCCCTTGTTATTCTGAAATGCTTCCTAAATTTAAAATTTTTCAAAACTGAAAGGAATTTGGTATAAAATTATAGTTTGTGAGCCTTTTCGAAGTCCTTGGTTTTAAGATGTTAAATTAAAAAGAAGCATTGTGAAACTGGAAATCACCTAACTGTGAGGATAGAGGATGTGCAGCACTCTTTGATGGAATGTGTCAGGAATGGACCCGAAAGGTTAGCGATTATGCGTCAGTACGATTTAAATGTTTTAGATGTAGGATTAATTCAGAGCATTTTCAGTAATCCGAACTCGGAAGTTGCTTTTGCACTGTCTAATTTAATTGGTGCTGTTTAACTTCTGTCTTTGTTACGATGGGGCAGACGTGTCAATGTGAACAAAAGCCCCTAAAACTATAAAATAAAAAAAATACCCCCATTATGGTTGATTGTTTTGTTTGTATAATATTGCAAAACTTTTGTCTATAAGGTTTTTAGTAAATAAAATCTGTTTCAAATTTCAGATTTTTGAAAACTGTGTAAAATTAATTTTCTCCAAAAATGAATTACAGACTTACACTAAGAAAGGTTCTTATTAAAAAAATATATTTAAAACACTTTACAGGATTTCCGCTATCGTTAAAAAGTATTTTAGTATATTTCTGATAATTTAATCTGGATTTCTAAAGCAATCAAAACATACCTGTTAAACACGAAGGGAGAGTGGTCCTTCTCCAACTTTTCACTCCAACAACACAAACAAACACAACACTAAAATATCACTAGATTATACACTAAAATATTAATTTCTATATTTAAAAAACTATGGTACAGTATATGTGTTTTTTGTCTATTATTTAAAGTATATCGTATCGTTTTTAATTCAGCACGGAGACGTCCTCGCGGTAAAGACGTTGGTTATCAACTACAGGTGGAAGGCGCGGCGAGAGGCTGGGTGTGTTGCTTTAGTATGCAGTTTGGACTGCGCGGTATGTAATATAAGAATTATTTTAAGGCAAACCATGAATTTATATTAAATTTCATCACAACACTGCACTCATCGTGTTATTTATTTTTATAACAATAGTGTAAATATAAAAGAAGAGTTATTTTAAACATGTAAAACGTATATATACGTACAAAGCTGAAGAGTTTGTTTGCTTGAACGCGCTATCTCAGGAACTACTGGTCCGATTTGAAAAATTCTTTCAGTGATAGATAGCCCATTTATCGTGGAAGGCTATAGGCTATATATCATCACGCTACGACCAATAGGAGCGGAGCATCACGAAGACAAAGTCGCGCGGGAAGACTAGTTGGCTTTATATAAGACGTAGGGAATAGCGATGCATGTGAAAAAACATCTAATTGTATAAGTTTTATAGATTAATTGTGATATATTATATGTCTAAATAATTTGATTCCTTCCGGTAATAATTAATTTGTAAAAAAATTTGTCTTGCTTTTATGGAATTGACACTTTTTATGAAAATTATAATCTTAATTATAGCTATTTATACCTACATATTTTTTTTAATAATTTAAATACATAAGTAAGTAAGAAGAGACTCTGATAGCCCAGTGGTTAAGACATTGATGTCTACCCGAGAGGTCCGAGTTCGATCCTGGGCACACACTCCTGAGAGTTCTCCATGTTTTCTAAGGTGTGTGAATTCTAGTAGTGTAAGCCTACACCTGGGTCGTGATCCTAATAATAAGAGATCACAATGTTTAGTTATTTATCAGTTCAGTAGCAGTATCTAATTTGCGTTTACCAAATAGTCCATTCAATATCGAAACCCCCTCCTAATGTTTGTATAGATCGCTCATGATATAAGATACAGTTCGCACAGAGCAAAGTATATAAATATTGTGATGTATGAACGTACGATCTCTCTTAACAACCTTATGGCGATTCGTCTTAAGGTCTGTTATAGCGGTGCAGAAGATGTCTCCGGAGCCCTAAACCCGCAGTGGGTAATGTCAAGCAGCCGGTTTTCCGGATGACCCGGAATTGGAGATGCATTGGCAGGTGGGTCGCATTTATTGAATAAAATGCTAAAAATACTCTCTAGGAATTTTTGCAAACAAACACTATAATAAAAATGTAACTTATCGAATCTGAACAAATAAAAGCATATTATATTTAAATGTTTAATAAAGATTTATAATTTTAAACCTAACTAAATTGTTAATAACATATCTAAAATTAACATTTTTTTTATTTTTCAGTAGAATCTATTTTAAACCTTTTGAAGAAAAGCTCCACGAAAAAGCTCAGATTAATAGTTTAACAATTATCGCCCTTAATGTTCTTGCTACAAAAAATTGTTAATTGATCTATCCTGTAGAGGCCTAAATTTTTCTTTATTTTCATATTAATAAGTTAATATTTATTCATTAAAGGTCCTAAGTGGGCGTGGCGTTTCGGGCGTATTTCCAACCTTCTGGGAAAATTATAAATATTGATCCTACAGTTCCGGGAATTAAGAGTTTTCTTTAGAAAGTTTCCTTCTCGTTTTGAATCTTTTTTCAAATTTGAAAAATCATAAATAGTATTTGAGATATTTGCGAAAAACCATACCCTCGTTTTTTCACTTGTTTATCAAAAAATATCTCCTTACATATCATTCCGAATCAAATGACACCTGAATCGGAGAATTAGAAAAAGTTTCGACCTAAAAGGCACTTATTGACTGGACTAATAATAGAAATTGGAATAAATGTTTGAAGCTGGACACGTAAAAAATCATACAAAAATATTTTATCCCATTGAATCTAGGGAAGTTCAGAGAGAATTCAAACCACGACAGGGATTGAATATTATTGAGCGGATAGAAATTAAGCAGAAAAATATAAAAAAATCTATTTATGGTGTTAGGTTTGCTTCGAAATGACACCCAAGCTAGCATGACATAATATGTTCAATATTTATGTTAGGCCAGCTGCCCCATAAAAAAAAGTTTAGTAAGATATATCATCAAAATTTTAATAAATTCGATCATATTTACGAACTTATCCTGAAATCACGAAAATAGTCATCTGTTTTATACAAAAATGTCAAGGATATCTAAAAAAAACTAAAAAGGAAATAAATCCCACAGTTTATATCAATTTCCATCCTTCCATTTATATCAACTTCTCAACTCAACGTCAAAATGAGCAAGTCATGAGTTATCGTGGATTGAACTATCTAGACTCACTTAGATTTAAATATTTTTGGACATTCATGATGTTTTCAGTGAACCCTTCATTTGGTGTTTTGGAGCTCATTTGATAATGGATATACATAAACTTAGCCACACCGTTGGTAACTTTATTATTGGGGGTAGTTTTTTTTTATATAACCTCTGTTCCGATAGACTTGAGCCAGTTATCAAACAGAGCTCGCATGGTGATGGTTATGGCTGTTACTTTGCGTTATCGGTCCCATATAGACGATAGATTTCATTTCTATAAGTCCAGTATGTTGCACTAAGTTTCGAAGGTTTCATGATGGAGCCAGACCCACATATTATTTAGATACAAATGTCTTGTACAAATGTAATGAGATACTTTGTAAAGAGATATAACAGGTCAAGAACAAAATATGATTTCGTCCTTAGGTTTTGGATTTCGTTCTAGTTTACAGTCTTGTCACTAAGTTAGCTTACATTATAGTTGTTTTGTATTTACTTATGTCATATAATTTCTTAGCGCAGTGATAGCCCAGGGGTTCAGACATGGGTGTCTTACTCGGGAGATTCGAGTTCGATTTTGGGCACACACTTCTGACTTTTCTTAGATATGTGTTTTAAGAAATTAAATATCACTTGCTTTAATGGTGAAGGAAAACATCGTGAGGAAACCAGCAGTCCTGAGAGTTTCTTAACAGTTCTTAATGGTCTGCCAACCCGCACTTAGCCAGAGACCCGGCTCAGCAGTGTTAGCTTATGTAGAGTCCCATAACTTAAATAAGGTTTTAATTTTTTCGGACTCTAAGAGCTGTTTGGATGCAATATTAGGAAACTTTTTCAAAAAAAAACCAAATTCAAAATTCTGCTTTAATTCTTAAAATTAAAGAAAAGCTCTTTAACTGTCACATTAAAGGACTAGAGGTCACCATCATATGGATTCCTGGGCACAGTGGCATATCCGGTAATGAACTAGCTGACAGGTGGGCTAGGTCAGCAGCTGAGTCCGGGCCAGTACTTCATATGATTAATTACTCAAGGGATATTGTGTTAAATGCTAAGCGTGATCTTTTAAATTCATGGAGTGAACGTTGGAATGTGAAAGATCAACAAAAAGCTAGGCACTACAGGTCAATTCAACCAGTTATTCCCCAAAAGCCCTGGTTCTTCAAGCACAAAAAAGCCTGCAAGTGGGTGACTTCAACCATTTGCAGATTAAGATTAGGTCACTCATGTACCCCTGTTCACTTAGCCAAGATAAAGGTGCGCGACCACTCCCTTTGTGAGTGTGGCCTAGACGAAGGAACCCCGGATCATATCTTTTTCGGCTGTAAAAAATTCCCTTCTTCCTTGTATGATATATTACCTACTAAAATCCCGCGCCCTACTAACTTTCAATTTCTCCTTTCATTCCCTGATCCTTGTATTATTAATATTTTGTGTAAATATATTAAGTTGTACAGTATTAAGCTATAAGTTACTAACATAAAGTAGTTTTAAGTTTCTAAAGTAAGCTATTAAGTATATTTAAGATTAACATAAGTTTATTAATTGCTTTTTTTTTTTTTTAACAAAAGTAGTGGGTTAGTTTAACACTCAGATAGTTTTTATGTGTGGTTGCAGGTATAACAAAGGCACCAAACAATCTGTTTTAATTACATTTATTAAAGTCATCCGAGATCCAATCACACTGCATTTTTCAACGTCCACACTTGACAGAACCAAAAAGCGGTATAGCAACAAGTACGGCTTTCGGAAAAATCGATCAACTGGAGATCTTCTGGTGTACGCAACACATGTTTGGGGAGAAGCTATTGAGAGATATGGAGAGGCACTAGCTGTCTCCCTTGACATCTCTAAAGCGTTTGATCGGGTCTGGCACGAATGTCTGATAGCTAAACTTCCAGCCTACGGGATACCTGCTGGCTTTTGCAACTGGGTATCCGATTTTCTGAGGGACAGGTCATTTCGAGTTGTCATTGATGGCTGCTGTTCTGACCAAATGGCTATAAATGCTGGTGTTCCTCAGGGATCTGTACTGTCCGCAACGCTCTTTCTGCTGCACATAAACGATCTGCTGCAACTAGGTATTTTCGGTTACGCAGATGACAGCACCGTTACGGACAGGTACTTATCCAGTTCACGCGCCAAACAAGCAGAAATCTCCGAGCACAGAGAGGCTATGACAAGTCGCGTTAACAACATCTTGGAACGCGTTTCACATTGGGGTGACGAGAATCTGGTCACCTTCAATTCTAGTAAAACACAGGCGTGCTTATTTACCGCAAAACGGAGTCCTTTTAACTTCACTCCGACCTTTCGAGGTATATCTGTACCAATCACCGACCACATCAAGCTTCTGGGTATCGATCTAACCTCCAACTTAAACTTTGGTGGTTACGTTGAGGCCAGTGCAAAAACTGCAGCAAAAAAGCTTGGCATCCTAAACAGGGTGAAGCAGTATTTCACACCAGAACAGCTTGTTTTATTATACCAGGCCCAGGTTCGTTCATGTATGGAATACTGCTGTCACCTCTGGGAAGGCTCTGCTAAGTGCCAACTCGAAGCTCTGGACTCAGTTGAACGCCGTGCTAAGAGACTCATAGGTGATGAGACCTTAGTACGCCAAAAATTGCACAGTCTAGAGCATCGACGTAAAGTTGCATGTTTGTCGGTCTATTACAAAATATATCACGGAGAGTGTGCGCAGCAACTGCATGATCTAATCCCTGCTTCACCATTCTACCACAGAACTACAAGACGCCGAGAGGGTCTCCACCCCTACGTAGTCGACACACCGCCTGTACGTACGAAGCGTTTTGCTTCGTCTTTTTTGATGCGGACGACTCAGGACTGGAACGCTTTACCGGCGTCAGTATTCCCGAAATCATACAATTTAGATATCTTTAAAAGGAGAGTGAATAGGCATCTTTTAGATAAGCGCGCTACATCCTAGGCTACATCATCACTTTCCATCAGGTGAGTTTGTAGTCAAGCGCTCATCTATTATCCATAAAAAAAAAAAAAAAAAAAAAAAAAAAAAATAGCCACAGTACCGAACAGTCTCTTCAGAAAGTCCAAGTAGAGAAGAGAGTACAGAGTCACTACCGCTCATTCTTATCATCTCTCACAGTCTAACATTGACATTGGCAAAATTACTGCTTGTAATAGCGGTACAAGTCCACAAAATAAGAAGAAGAAGAAGAACCTTAGCCTAACTTATTTTTGAACCCCTCATAACTTGGTTTTGGATTATAGCAGGTAAACGAAATGTTCGGGATATGATCAATAGTGGACTTATTATACATATAAAGTTTCATGCATAGCTATATCTGCATGCCGGTGGTCGCAAGCCAGTCGCAGGACAGAACTCCTACCTCCTACGAGATATTCTCCCAGCAGCAGAGGTGAATTGTGTTCTAACCTGTCACCTCACATGTTACGCAATATTTATATGAAAAATATTTTTTTTATCTAGAAGTTTTTAGCTAGGTACTTGCATCCAGAAGCAGCTGTAGCGGTGGTCGAACACGCTTACTAGCGCCATCTCTTGTATGAAGTTTCTGGTTTAATACGAACATTTTATTTCAGAATGCAGATCGAGTCCTCAAAAATAAAACTTTTTAAATCAATATTTGTTGTAATATTAATTTTCCAAGACATACATAATTATTAATGACTTTTACTCAAAAAGTCATTAATAATTATGTATGTCTAGTCATTAATAATTATGTATGACTACGAAAATTACGATATTTATTAAAGGTAAAAATGAAAAAAAATTAATATTAAAAATTGTTTAATCCTACATCATCATTAACATCACATATAATGAATACAATTACTTATTCTAATTTATTATAATGATATATTTAGTACCTCCCCAAGAAAAGCTGTATCACTCTAGATTCACAATGCATTCCTTGATACACCTCAAGAATCCTCAAAAGTAAAACTCAAACACTAAATAATTCACATTACACGTTATATTAGTATTTAAATTTTGAGTAGGGTGCACATCATTACCGACGGAAGGCACTAGGCCTTCTTAAATCCTATAACTGTGGTTTCACATCTTTGTTGAGAATTAGCAGCGGGTTCTGCATGTCCAGTTGACTCTGAGCTATATCACTTAGGGCTCCTTGCACTTTTTCTAGAAGACTTTCGCCTTGACGAACTACCTACAACATTACATTAAAAATATAAATATTTATTTACTCATGGTATAAGTTTTTCCCAATTTCCTTCTCTCTTTCAATGAATTTGTTTATTTTGATTACTCTGATTTAACAATAGACCTATGTCCCTAAAAATGGGCCCAATATTGATCCTTGTGGAACACCCATTTTTAAGATGGATCCAGATGATTTTTCATCGTTAATAGCAATATTCTGGATCCTTTGAGTAAGGTAAGAGCAATAAGATAAAGTTCTGTAACGTTAATAATGTAACAATTAAGTTTTTGTAAAAGTGTTTCATGTACCAATCACAAAATACACCAATTGCATTTTACGATTTCTCCCACACATCATAAATATGTTTTGTTTACCTTTAGTAAAACAATACTCGAAAAACATTATTTTTCTCAAAATGTAAAAGTTGATTTAATATAGTTTTATCAAAAACCTTACATAGTGATGGTTATATAGAGATAGGTCTGTAGTTACCAAGAAACTTTTTCACAATTTTAAAAAGAGGTATTATTTTAATGTGTTTAATTAAATTAGGAAACGAACCTATATCAACACATTTATTAAAAAAAAGAACTAGATGTGAGTTAACCTCATGAATAATTTCAGTAACTAGTCTTACAGAAATATCCTATAAATCACCTATTTTTTTTTATATATAGTGTCTTAAATGTTTTATTCATATTTAAAAATGCAACAGCATTTAGACTAGTGCTTGGAATAAAACATAGGTTGTTTTATACTAATAAAAGGCTTAAAATATGGGATGAGGTGCATGTCGAGCTGCAATTTCATTAAATTAAACAAATACACATGGTATAGTGCACCCAGGCGAAGCTGGGGGTTGTTTATAAGGGTAAGACAGCAATCCAATTAGCAGTTTGTCTTGTTTATTTAACAGTTTACAGTCAGTTTAAAAATCAATTTACATAAATAAGTTAAATTAATAAAAGAAATATCTCCGATTCCAACAACTAGTAAATATTTGTAAAAGGAGTCAAGAGATAAATGAAAAGAAGCAGAAAAATACATATGAGTAGATAGATATTAAGTTTTACAATAGACCAAAGAGTTTGAAAAGATTTTTAAAATTTTTTTTTAATTAAATGGATTAGTTTCATTAATAGCACTGCTTAAACTTTCACTTACTTCTTCTAATTGTTCAGCTGCCTCTTTATTTTCAGATTCTAAACGTCTTAAACTCTGGACTTGTAACTCTGTTGAACTCTCTTCACTAGGCAATGACTCTATCAGTGTATCTATATCCTTTGCACATCGAGATATTAATGTAGCGAAGAGCATAGCATAGTCCTCTTGGTTCTGTTGTTGTTGAGGGGTTTGTGATCCACCACGGTCCAGACCAGAGACTTTAGTAGGGGTTGAAAACTGCTGTAGGATACCAATGCTATTGCAGAAGTGTTCCGCTTGCTGAAAGATAATTAATTATTAAGTTATCCTTACATCGACATTTTGATTTCGCTATTAAAATATTCATAAATAATAATAATTACCTGATTAATTGTATCTTGCAGTTGGGTAAGTCGATCCGCCATTATTTACAATATATTCCAACCTTATAAATAAATACTTTTTACCACTACAAGATAAAATAAATATTTATTTCTTTTCAAAATTATAGTAGTCTTGGAACGCAAATCTTGTGACAATTTTTATATAAAAATAAAAAAAGACAAAATGGAAAGTAGACTTCTGTCACTGTCAAAACTCTAAACACTATCTAGGGATGAGCGATATTTATCGGTATTGGTTAAATATCGATATTAATGCTAAGTCTATCCCACAGACTACATAGAGATGAAATCCATATTGTACCATGAGTATTACCTATATCACATGATATAGGTAATACTAGCTTATCCGACAGACGTTGTCCTGTCCTAACTAAGAATATTGAATAATAATTGGCCGTCAAAATATTACATTACAAAAGATAATATCATCCTTAAGTTTTCTTAATTTTTTAATTATCCGCTCAATTTTTTTAATTTTTCTTATTCCATAAGAACCTTCTCCTGATAATAACAAACACAACAAAAAAAGAATTAGCGAAATCAGTTCAGCCGTTTACGCGTGATATCGTGACCAAGGGAAATAGGGATTAATTTTAATATATAAGATGTCCATAAATATCGATATATTTATATTTTATTTCTAAAGTCAGTTAGCTGTTATTTTTAAACCCCAAACCTTGTCATCTGTATATTTATTTATTAAGGCGATAGGTCTAAAGTTTACAGTTTTATTAAGATTTTAAATAGCAGAATAATTTTATTAAGTAGTATTTCTAATAATCCCTGTAACTAGTTTTAATTTTTGATAAAATTTATTTCTCAATTCTAAATTGTATCCATAAAGGCCTAAGATAACTTAATAATGCACAGTATGTGCCAGCATTCAAGTCAATGTTACTGAACACATTAAACCAATATGGTTAAAAAAATGTTTGTATGTGAGCCCCCTTAATTTTTATTTCTACCCGTGAGGAGATGGGTTAAAATACAATCTATACATAGATACCCCTCAGCCGCTGGGAGAGCATCTCGTAAGAGGCGAGTAACTCAGCACCCCCCTGGGTGGAAGGGGATCTTTTCCCCGACTGGCTTGCGACCACCAGCATGCGAATCCGACCGCCATTGTGTCTGTGACGCGTTTCGGCTGAGCCGCGTGTGGGCCAGATCCACCCCACCCTCTCTCATCCTATTACTACTGCGGTTTCAATCAACACCGAGTTCTTGCTCGGGCTCCATTGATACCGCAGCATTTTTCTCTTCGCTCTTCCCCCTCACTCTATCTTCGAGCCGGCAACGCATCCACATAACAAAAGATACACTAGTTTTGTCGATGTCCATGGGTGACGGTGGCCACTTTCCATCAGGTGCGATCCACCTGCTCGTTTGTTCTTATTCTATCATATTATAAAAAAATATATTTTAATTAAATTTATATTTGAAATTAATTTACAACTAAATATTTTGTGAATGTTTCAAGTATCTACCTGTTGCCGTTATTAACGTCGAACAAAAAACGGCATTAAAATCCCGTTTCTTTTAAGTGAATATACTATTATATTTTCATTTTAGCACCCTGAAAACATAGTATTGATATCATAGAATCGATTTTCTGTAATATCGATATTAATAGCAAATAGGCATCCCTAAATCATTCGTTTTTTGTTAAACTAGGTATATAAATTATGATTATAATCATAAAATAAGGCTTCGTTCAAGATATGATAATTGCTACACTTTTAATGATGATTCAAGTAAAAAGGCAATATTAATGTCTGTAGTCTAATAATTATAAATATTAACTCATGGACATGCACTTCATCTCCTATTTCAACTCCCTCAAGCTTTTTTTTTCGATTAGAGCTTGGGAAAGGGCATAAGCTATCTCTGTTCCAAATTTCATCAACATCCATTCAGTGGTTAAAGGTAACAAATATGCAGAGTAACTGTAGTAAGCGAAAACTAAGAAACGTATTAAAATAATACACAGTTATAATATTAACCTTTATATTTAGCGGACAACAGGCTAGGTGTACATATTGCACAATAAACTGTTTGGGCAAAGGATATACAGTTTACACAGCGGCGTAGCGGTGAGGGGCCCTGTATCAAAATTAGTTGGGGGGGACCAAATTACGGGTAAAGTTTTCACACAAAAAAAGGCTTGCATTAAATTAAAAATTAAATGATTATTACTTTCTCCAAGAAATTGATTCTGTATCAGTTTTAATCTTGCTCTCTCCATGGTTTATCATTGTACATCGGTTATTACGGGATTGTCCCTTTTAAGTGCATGACTTAAACGGGGGAATCCCGCAATAACCGATGTAGGATGTTGCAAATTTTTGAGCGCACGCATAACTAACACTGGAAAAAAAGTATTTTTTTAGATTAACTGACATTGTGGATTACAATTTACTAATTTTTTCTTACATGCGTTAGTAGCCTCTGCAGCCCGGGGGCCTTGTATCATTGATACGCCCGATATGGCGGTAGCTACGCCCCTGAGTTTACAACATGGTAATAGCTCATTATATCGATACAAAATAATATAACCAGAGTAAATTATTTACAATAAATGATATGAATTAGCAATACAACTCTTTAGGAAGTAAAATTATTTACATTTATCACAGGTATTAGTAGGCAACGAAACGGCAGGTACACAAGACTAGATCATAAGTAAAAGTATATATGCTAACAATATATTCTAATATATGCAATATAAGTTAGTATACTAAAATCAGTGTTTTATGCTATAGATATATTTTGCGCACTAAGCTTGTAGAACATATATACATCACCGTAAAATTGTAAATAGTTAAATTATAATTTATCTTTTGTAACTCTATGGACACAGAACAGATCTTCTGTAAGACCGACCAATCAGGGACAGCAGTATCTTACGATTTACAATCTTTCGTCAGTTCACAATATCGCAAGATAAATAATCTAACGGTATTTACAATTTTACGATGAGGTATATAAGCATTACAAAAACCACTGACGTTTGTGTGAATTGAAAATTCTAAATGTAAAACGAAGAAAAAACTAGATGAAAAACATTGCACGTCACACTATCAATGACTTCTAAAAACAGAAATAATTAAACAAATTAATTAAAATACTTAATTATGTGATAATAAATGCAAAATAGTTTGTTTTACAAACTGTAGTTACTTAAGCGAAATTAGTTTTGTCTGCTTGTCATCATAATCATTATCATTTCTTAAATCAGAGGTTAAGAAAACGTACCCATCCTACGTGACCCGTTCTGAAGGGTGAGTGGGGGTCTTCAAAATACCACACTTAGTCACAGAAATCTTGTGCTATATTCTGTCATCAAAAAAAGATTTAAAAGAATATTTATAAATTATTACATGATAATTAGAGGGGAGGGGTGTAGTCACGTGTAGAGGAAGGGGTATAAAAATTGTAAAGAATGGGTCACGTATGGGTACGTTCTCTAATTTGTTGGAAGCAGTAACCTTATAAACAATTCACAAATAAAATTATCATTTATTTTAAAGCATAATATATCACTATTGACAAAGATTAAAAAATGTTAATTACAGACTCATGTCTGTAGAAATTATTAAACTGCTATTATAAATTCTAACTACATGTCTAAGTGATTAAATAATTAAAAACATGCATAAAACGAATAATTTACATCTATATTTAATGTCAAAAATGAGCATAAAATATTACTATATTAATACTTTTTGACTAGAATATGTTAAATATGGGTTAATATGAAGTTTATAACAATATGCTAAGTCTTATGAATAGATATTAGGTATTTATGTAAAGGTCCACAACACATAAGAGAGGCTTTGCACAACACAATTATTGCTGGACTTATATAACAGTCTTAAAGGTTTTAATACAAGTGTAGTAACTTGATTATACTCTGTTGAAATTGGTGCAAGACAAAATGTAAACAAATCTTTTAAAGGCCTACTATAGTCTTACAACCTTATCTGGCCCGGTGAGAGAATCGCTGTTATTGCATTTGGTGTTGCCAGTAAAAATATTTTCATCCATCTACTCCCAAACTAAGCAGCGTTCGTATTATGGGTACTAGACAATAGATATGATACTTATATATTTTTTTGTAAGTTCACATAGGATGCACCCAGATTGTCATTTCAAAATGGCGTCGTAAATTCGTTAATTTTTGACCACCAGGCCAAATAAGTTTGTAGCACAATAAAATAAATATATATATTAATATGTTTATAAAAGTTTACATGTAAAAAGACCTTAAATATTGTCAAAGCTTGATGCTTTATACTGCCAAGTTCATATATACACCGTAATAAGTACATTATTTGGAATGTAGCTCCCTTTTTTATTTGTTTGTTTACCTTATGTCTCACATCAATCTGAACATGCTTATGTTTGGTCAAACACAGTCATTATTTTTGCTTAAAACTGAACATAATTGCTTAAAACTTAACAGTCCAGCAGACTAATAACATTTACAAAATCAAACCATGTGTTAAAAATTGTTTCAAAATAAAGCTTGGTTTGATTATTGTGCCACTGGTCCTAACTTACTCCTCAACTGTGAATCTGGTGGCAATGCTAATGCCCACTTACGTACTCCTACAAGAATTACAGAAGTCAGAACTAATATAGCTCCGAAAACAGAATATTTACTGGGTATTTCATCAAAAAACATGACTTGCCATAAAAATGCAAAAACAATATCTGCGGATCGAGCAATAGCAACAGGACCAGCCTGCTCCATTTGTAGGGACATTGTCAACAAAATCTGTCCTAAATAACTAAATAATGCAAGACATACAACTAAAAATCTTTCTGTTCCACAATTAGGCATGCATAACATACCAAAAATTAAAGAATAGAAAAGTGTCTGCACAATTGCAATGGCACCAAAATTGGTCATGATTACAGAAAAATGTAATCCTTTAAGAACTCGTAATAACACATAAGCGTTTGCTCCAAAAATTGTAGAAACAAAGGCAGCTATGGCTCCTCTTAAACTATTATAATTCTGGTTTGTTTCCGGCTGTGCATTACCAAATATAAATGGTGGGTGTGTTATCAATATTACACCAATTAACGTGAGGATAATAGAAATTGTGTTCCAAATTCCGCATGGTTCTTTTAAGAACACTCTAGCAAATAGTGCCACAAATACAGGAACCGAGAAGACTATAACAGAGGCATCAGCAAGAGGCATATTGCGAAAGGCATAGAAACTTAACATTAACCCAACTGTTCCCACTATAGATCGTAGGACTAACAAAACTCGTTTGCCCTGGGGAAACACTGGCTGCTCGGTATAAATCACAATAGGTATTGTTGGAAGCAGTACTCCTATGAACCTGAACATTGCAAGCTGCATAGGATTTATATTCACCAAGCTTTTGACGATTACAGAGCATAATGAGAAAAACAATGAAGATAGTGTTGCCAGTATCAATCCAAGGTAAGGACATCTTTTGATGAGTGGTCTTTTGTTCTCCAGCAGATTTGGTATGGACTCATCACCACTGCCAACTGAGAGATCGACGAGATGTTGCAGTTCCAAGTGCTCGGGCATATTTTGATGCCTAAAAATACACCATGAGAAATATAATATTATAAAATTAAATTATGAAATAGAATAAAAAGGATTTCTTTTCCTGAATGAGTTGATTAAGAGGCTAATGCTGTGTGTACTCATATCAACATAAGTCACATTCTGGGCACACACAGCCTTCACTAAATGTTTTGTTTTATATTATGATTTTTTATTTAGACGGTTTAGTTAGAAGAGTGCTAATGTGTGGTAAGGTGGACGTAGTGGTTTATGCGATTTGATATAATGTAGCACTAGATCCAACTTACCGGTAAATGAGGATGAATGAAATATTATGAAAATGATGATGACAATGATACTTAGGTTGGTATATGTTATTACAATGCAGAGGTTAGGACGTGTATAAAATTTTAAGTTCTTAGAAGAATAAAGATAGTGATGAAGTTCGGATGGATTAACAATAATACTAGCAGGTTTATGGCACCCAAAGTACTATAGCCCCATTTATTTAAAAAAAAACCATACATACATATTATTGTCAGAAACTATTTGTTAATAGGCGGTCCAGTCAGTTACATAATTAACAACATTGTTGCAGGTTCACTATTTTTATAATAGAACTGTTTTACTTTACTGCTTTACATTTTCTCTGTATTAAATAATTTCCTCCATTTCTTTGACAGCTGTCAGTGTCAGCACAGAAACCCAGTTTCTTGAGTCTTGACACAGATGGACACAGGGTTCCCAACTGAGAACCGACCGACCATGAACCATGTCATCTTGTATTATACGAATAACATCTTAAAACTAAAGCGAAAAATCACTAGTATCTATAACGGATGAACACACAAAACTTAAATTATATATACAAATTGACTCTTACTTATCTAAATTTTGCAGTAATGTGTACTGTACACGAGAAATGGTAGCAAAATTCTAGCTGTAGTTCTCCCGATTTTTTGTGGTGAAAAATGAGCTAGTCCTATTTCCAGTGGACGCGATTGGACTTAGTGTAACGTTTCTAAAGCAGCCTTTCTAAAGCAATTTTGGATGAAATTTCTAAATTTGCAAGATTTTAAAATGAAAACGTATTATATTTTAAATTTATTCTGTTTCGTAGTGATATTATAATCAATTTATTTATTTATTAGTCCAATGTTTAACATTCCATAAAAATTTAAAAAAAATCGTACACAACGAAGGCGTCATAAAAATTTATTTAAACATAAAAAATCACATAGAAATAAGATTACATGAACTTTTTTTTGTGGTTAATAATGGGAAATAATACAAAAAAATTTGCTATGACATAAGAGGAAATCGTACGATAATTATCGTATAGTCTGGTCATTTGTTGACAACCCTATAAACGGATAGAAATCTTTATTGCTATTCTTGCTAGATTATCGCTATCGAAACTTGTAAGATCATCTTGTAAAATATAATATAAACAGTAACAACTAAGTATAAATAAAATTGTAATTTTAAAATTATTGTAAGAAAAATGAAAACATATTGATATAACTTTCCACTTTACAATAGAAAGAGATAGGTATAAGCATAAGTCAGCTTCATAATTAAACTAATTTACCTTTACACGGAATTCATTATATTATTACATGATCATTGCTTACAAATATTGTATTTTTAAAATTAAAAATGTAACTTTTATTTATTGTATTTATAGAATAATGCTAACAAACATATATATTTGTCTCTTTCACGCATTCATAGATCTGACAAGATAAAGTATATTGTTATTATTATTGATTGATAACAAATTTTAACAAACAAAATTGAAATTAAATCCATATAATCTAAACAAAGCTGAAATTATTATTATTTGTCTTCCTATATATAAAAATAAATATACAAATATCATGAAAAATAGGTCTAAATTCAATATGACGTAGGTAACCATGACGATGTTGCACAATTACAGCTATCTCTTTCTAACACATGCACTTTACTCATTTGAAACAGATATCTTCCCCCTCCAACTCGGTTGTTGGCAGAAAATAGAAACGTCGATTGTAGGATTCATAAGTATAAAGCTATGTCTGTCTTTCTTGCGTACGTGTGTCTCGCTTTTGAAGAAATAAAATATAAAAGTAATTAAACAGTGACTGACGTGTTTTATAGTTTAAAATAGTTATATTTAAAATTATAATATGTGATAAGTGCAAGTTTTAATGTGCGTTGTAGTGTTTGATAATAGTGAGCTGCATAACAAGGACGAAAGCACCTCGATCACTGCCCTTCAAAATGGCTGCCGCTACTAAAAAACAGAGTTATAATTTCGAGAAGATATGCCGCGCTTGCTTGCAGATAAAAAAGGACATGCGTCCCTTATTCGAACAACTTACTGCGACTATGTTAATGGGGATTTCAAAAGTGCAGGTGAGATGACAAAATGACGAAATTTTCAGAAAAAGCTGTCGTCCTTTTCTCTCATGTGCGAAAGTCCGTAAGCGAGATGTGACAGCGCTTGCATTAAGTCTTTGTTTAGAAGTCATGGGAGAGTCATTCAAGATTTTGATGTTCTAGGAATTCAATTGAGAAATAGCTTGCTGTCTTTGTCTGATTTTATGTGTTTTGGATGCACGTAGGAATGAGATATACATATATTATTATTAAAAATAACTTAAGTACTTCCTGGAAATGAGACAAAATTTTAGTTCATTTCATTTGTTATATTAAGTGTACCAAGTAAAAAAATGCATTTGCAGAATTTATCGATCGATTGCGATCGCTCACTTAATCCACATCATAGTTTCTTTGTTTATTTTTTGATGACCCGAATTACCTACTTTACCTTTAAGCTTTGATGCAATCCAATTTACTCAGACAAACGTACTTTCTAGAAACGTAGAACATTCTGATTTATTGTACTTACTCGTCGATTATTATTATTAAATATCCAACCTACTCCTGACACACCGGCAGCGGAGGGACGGCGATTCTTTTCGACAATGATCAAATACATACAAATAAAAAAAAAAATACCCGCTTTTTACTAAGTGCATATGGATGTATACACCAACCAAATCAACATTTTTAAAATTTTTGTCTGTGTCTGTTTGTTCCGGCTAATCTCTGAAATGTCTAGTCCGATTTTGACGGAACTTTCACTGGCAGATAGTTGATGTAACAAGGAGTAAATTAGGCTATTTAACATCTCGCTACGACCCATAGGAGCGGAGCAACAAGCGAACGAAGTCGCGCGGGTCGGCTAGTTAAAAATAAATTCTAGCGCCCCTGAGCATGGAAAGTCGTCTCTGCATACATTCCGTTTTGAAAGGTATATTGAAGCCTATCATAATAATTTACACTAATATTCATCGTCTGTCTGTCACACTGGTCAAGTGAGAGTTGGCATTTGGCAGACTTTACAGTTCACACGTGCAGGTTTTCTCACGATGTTTTCCTTCACCGTTAAACAAGTGATATTTAATTACTTTGACATGAAAAATCAGAGATGCAGGCCTGGAGCGAACTGGGACCTCTCGAATAAGATACCGAAGTGTAACCACAGCTTATAAACTTAAGATTTCTTTACTTATATTAATAACAGGAAATATTGACGTCGCATTCCGTAAGAGCCTAAAATTATAATCTCGTAAGGCCTTGTGCGCGAGATCTATGTTGGGTGTTTATCTACGTGATCAAATCAGAAATGAGGATGGGTTTTGGGGCTGAAAGGTTCTCGAGTGGCGACCAAGGACAGGACGCCGTTGGAATGATGGACCACAAGATGGAGAGATGACCTAGTCAGGGTGGCAGAGAGAAGAATAGAAACGGACGAACGAACTATTCATTATTAATGGAATTTTTTTAGAAATATTAACATTCTTAGCCGGATGTATCATCTACATTCTACACTATTATATAAAGAGGAAAGATTTGATTGTTTGTATGTTTGTTTGTTTGTTGCGAATAGGCTCGAAAAGTACTGAACCGATTTTGAATTCTTTCACCGATAGAAAGCTACATCCTTTCCGGGTAACATAGGCTATGTGGTGTTGCCATAAATATTATAATTAAAAAGATATGGCCATTTAAGTGCCATAACGTGGTCATTTTGTAAATTGAAGGGTTTCTAAGGAACTACTACTTAATCCGATTTTTAAAATTCTTTCACTGAGACGAGTCTATAGTACTTCCGTCTTTCTTCCTCTTATATAGTATCATTCTCTCTCATCTTCTCTCTTTTTTCTCTTTAATTTTTATCTTTCTCTCTCTCTTCAGAATGATCAGCCTATTTCACATTCTTTCTTTCGATTATCTCTTTCTCCTTTATCTACTCATTTTTATTTTTGCTCTGTCCTCCCTCTTATATTATCTGTCGCTTTTCTTTTCCTTTCTATCATTTTTCTTTTTACAACTTTTTATCACTCTCTCTCTTTTTTCAAATAATGAAAAACTACACAATTACAGAGTGACAATTTAAGGACATCAATTATAATATTGCTTTAAATACCCGGAGCGAAGCGAGGGCAGGCCGGTCGTCAACAATAATAATATAAAAAATTTGTTTAAGGTGGCAGTTGGTGATGGTCTCCCAACACAGCTATGCTTGCAATGTGTACATCAAATATCAAGATGTCATGCATTTAAGGAACTTGTTGAGAGAAATGATGTCTTACTGCGGGAGCAGGCGAAGGTAATGGCTGAGGAAGCGTTAAAAGAAAATTTGCTGGTTTGTATTTTGATTTTTTATTGTTAATATAAACTGTCCCAGTTTTCCTTTTTCCCATAATCCTTCATATCCTCTTGTTATATATATATACATAATAGCTAGAGATAGTATATGGGTATGATTTTATGAATTGTTCGCTGGTATTGTTTTCGCATTTGTGAATCGAACTTCAAATTTTTTTTTCAGCCAATTATAGGCTTCAATTGTTGAGAACCGAATATTTATTTATGCAATTTAAAAAAAAATTAGAAGCAATTGTCGTCACATCTTCAAATTGGTAGTTTTTTTAGAGTAAAAAATAAAAAAAAATGAAATGAAAATTTTTTCATATTTTTTTTTAAAACTACATTTGAAAACAAAAATTTAAAAAAAAATTCCCTAACGGTCAATTTTTGAAAAAGTTCTAGCATTTTCAAACAAAAAAACGCGGTATTTTTTCAAAAATTCGTAACTTTTTTGAGTCGAAAAAAAAATTGAAAAAATTCTGAAAAATGTCTTTCAAAATAAATTTGTCGATTTAGCATTGGAATGACCCATATATATATATATGTCGGTGAATAAAAGGAATGGTCTATCTCAAAAGATGTGTGTGCAACACGGTCAGGATATAACTAAACATTACGATATCGCACTATTCTGACAGGAACCCAAGCAGTACCTTGGACTCGTGACCAAGGTGTAGGCTTAAGGGATCTCTTTAAGTAATTAAAACACTCGCCACCACCGCCTAGCCTAACCTAAGGCTAACTAACACTTCCGACATATACATATAATCTCGATTTATACACCTGTCCCACTGTATTGCAAGAAAAGTTAAATATAGTAGTGGAGTTAAATATATTAGTGTTTTGTTTATTATTACTTTGTCATAAATTTTATTAATATCCCTAAATTTAATTTTAAATATTTTTTTTATTAATTTGCATCGCCTTAATAGAAAATTATGCGAAGAACAATGTGCTCATAATTAAATATAAAAATATTTTAGCAGTTTCTCTTAAAAACTTGTTGGCAGGATCAAATAGGGGTTACCTGTTCATTTATAATTGCTGTATATAAAGTAAAATGTGTTATGTTAGTTGGGTTGTCCACGAAGTTAAGATGACAACACTATATGTTTTAATTTCAAAAATGTTATATTTGTCAATCTGTCTATCTATATATAAATATCTGTAAGCAGTGATAACCCAGTGGTTAAGACATCGATGTCTTACTCGGGAGGTCTGAGTTTGATCCTGGGCAACACCTCTGACTTTTCTGAGTTATGTGTGTTTTAAGCAATTAAATATAACTTGCTTTAACGGTGAAGGAAAACATCGTGAGGAAACCTGCACTCCTGAGAGTTCCCTAAAGTTCTCAAAGGTGTGTGAAGTCTGTCAATCCGTCAGAATGGTAGACTATGGCCTATCCCCTCCTTACTCTGACAAGACCCGGTTCAGCAGTGGACCATTAATGGGTTGTGATGATGATATATATCTGTTATGCTATCAGTATTTAAAATATGTGTACGAATATACAAACAGAGTAATCAGACAGACATATCAATTTAAATTTGTTCATCATGAGCCGGTAAAGTAATAGGTTTCTGCAACTAGGCTCAAGTTCATTACTATGACTATATTCATGTCCATTACTTGATCAAAAAAAGGTGTTTAGAATTGTTAATAATACTGAAATCTCACCTCAACCTCTAGGTCACATTTAATTTATCACAATTATATTATGTCCTTTTAAAACATGTAGTAAAACTGTTTTTAAACTATCCACAATAAAAACAAAATATTTTTGTTAGAAATAAATGAATTATAATACTACTAGATTGTTTTTCAGTCAGTAGTAATGTAATTAATTAGTCTAAATCTATATTGTCAACAGAAAGAAAAAGACTTAAACGCAGTATACAGAAACATACAATTTATAGAAGTACCATCACTGAACAGTAATCAGATTTTAGAAGGATTTTTCACGGATACAGCAGAACAGAGTAATATTACACAAGAAATATTAAAGAAAGAAGAATTTGATATAGATAAGGTAAGACAGAATATGGAGCTATTTGAACGCAGCGATGTTGGTCTTATGAAATGTGACGTCACAGTATACAATACAATATCAATAAGTTTTTGAAAGTAGTGCCTGTAAATCAGATCTTGATAAATTATAATATTGTTACGAGCTTGAGTTCAGGATTAAAAGAAATTGATAGATGCTTCGTTGGTAAAGGATTTATCTAAAATGTCCACAAAAGTCCAACTAAATCTTCACAAATTACCCTACACTACGTTCTCGCACTATTTACGTTTCCGGTATTTACAGTTCTTATTTATAATCTGCACAGTTCCACACTTATTACGCGGAATTCTCACGAAACACTATTTCCACCAACTTCACAATATCTCTGTACTACGGCTAATCACCACTTTCTCTGCATTTCGATATCTCTTCCAACCTTCGCTTCCAACTAACTTTTTTACTCTCGAGTAATAGACTGCTTGCAATCATCCCTACAACCCTTTATATAGGTTTCATATAAAAAGTTCTCGCAACTTGATTTCAGCAATTTAAAAAATATTATTCTGACAACCCCTGGAAACATCTAGAGTTATACCCATCCCACTCGAACATATAAATTTGCCTAATGCCGTCCTTTTCCCACATGTTACTCATCGAAGACTCGCGAAACTTCTCGAACGACATCTTGCCATCTTATTCTATTTTGACATTTTCTAGCAAATTCGAACTAAAGCTTGGTTGATTCGCATCAATATTTTTGTTCGTTATAGATTGTGACGTCACGTCAAGCGCGCCAAAATGGCGTTAAAACATTTTGAAATTTAATTACAGCTAACTCCAGAAGCAGTTCAAGAACAAAAATCAGATGAAGGTTTAAATTCGGATGAGGAGAATTATTTACAAATGGTTGTGTTCCAAGCCACGTCATCAGTGGCTCCAGGACGCCATGTTTGCAACCTCTGCCACAAGGAGTTCAAGACTGCGAGATGGTTGAAATTACATATGCGTTCACATTCTAATTGGATAAAGGCGAATTGTAAAAAGCCACCCAAATGTCCGATATGCGAGAGAACATTTAAGGTAAGGACAATATGTTTTAATTTTTTTCTCCTTCTGGTAAATTTTGAGTCCTTAATATTATTAATGTTAAGAGGTGACTCATCGTACTCTTTCATTTTCCATTTAAATAACATAGGAATTTAGTTTTTTTTTGTTTGGATTTTTAATGCACTTGAACGAATGAATGTCTCGTGAAAATCTAAACATATTCTTGTAGGAAATTTAACGATCTACAAAAATGGTCTGAGATGATTTTTCGCTAAGTTGACTCGTTTAGAAGTTATTCGGGGTTAAAGACCTTAAATCGTAAAGGATAAGGATTTCTTATAATTTACCTCATTGTTTTTCGTCATCTCAGACGATATTTTCGTGGTAACTAAGGAAAAAATAAAAGTTTTTTTTGGCCCACCCTATAGCCCCCCTATCATATTTTCGTTGTATTGGACCTGATAACGAAGTCCATGATGTCTTGATGAAAAAGATTATTATCATATCTAACACAAAAGTAAACTTTTTAAGGAATATGAGATTTTTTACTTTATTTAGGATAATGAATAGAAAAATCATGAAATAGATTTAAGAACAGACAATTTTTTTTATAGCGTTGTGTAATTGATATTGCATTAATGTGTGATAGGTGAATGATTTAGCTTACTTAATTGTTAATTTCGGAATAAGTAAGCCAAATAACATAAGTATACTTATATTAAGATGATTGAAAATATGTTAGTAAAAATCATTACATATAATTTTATTCTAATTTGTTAAGTAGGTCGATATAAAGGTAAAGTTTTTTTTTCATCTTTGGATTAGAGATAGATTTTCATTATAAACATTTAATTTAGTGAATCTTACACCCTTGAATTAATACTTGAAAAAGAACAAAAGATAATAATTTTATTTTGATGATTATAGGGTCCCGGTATGTTGAAAATGCACATGCGTACACATGAGCAGCGTCCACCTAAACAACCGACATGTTCTGTATGCCAGCGTACGTTCTCTACAAAGACGCTGCTGTACCGACACAGACAAACACACTTCGAACAGAAGACACATCAGTGTACGGTCTGTGAGAAGAGATTCTTCAGCGGCTACGCGCTGAGGTCGCATATGGCTCGGCATAGAGGGGAAAGGCCGTATATGTGCACTATATGCTCTAAATGTTTCTATAACCCCACTGATTTGAAGGTAAGATCTAAAATTTATATACTTATTTTAATTTGAGATGTTTGGATGTTTATGACATAATCATTACAATCAAATATAGCTCAAAGTATATCTTTGTAACCCGGAGTACTGTAGGAGAGAAAGGAGTTAAGAGAAAACTCAACGGAGAGTGAGTGAACCTGTTAGTGTAAAGGTGATAGAATGAGTTAGAACTTGACCCCAATTCTGAAGTCGCGGGCGGATACTAGTGTAACATAAGTGTATTTGTAAGTTTGTCTCTATTTCAAGAATTTCCGTGGTATGTTAAAAATGTTTATGGTGCCAGATTTTTCAATCCAGCCAATCCAATGAAAATTATTTGATTTTCATACTTCATACTCTTTTAAATGAATCATGAAGTAAGACAACACTTTAAAGCCTCAGTTAAGCTAGTGAGTAAACTCATAATCAACTGATTCAAATTATTATTACATTACTAATTCGAAAAGCAAAATTTTAAGTTAAATAATTATTATTTATCGATTGGTACGTAAACTTTTAACAGAGCGTAGATTAACCAGATTAAAAAAAAATTTAAAAATTATCTCTTTAGTCTTGTTTTAATATCTCGAGTTTAATAGAAATGTATTAAAAACTATTTATAAATAGATGTCGTCGATAACGTGCCACACGGCATCTTATCAAACCTCTCGTCCTCGTTATCTTTGACCTTAAAAGCGTCTTCAAACGCTTTCTTACTTCTTTTAGATAAATATATTGGAAATGTTATATTGAAACGTATTTTCAAATTGCCTTTAGCTTTATTGGGACACGCTGGTATCGGCAGACCTTCATCTTCTATTATTTTCTCATAAGTCGGTGTTATTACGTCAGTTATTTTGATTCTCAACGTTCTATCATCTAATGTAGAAAAGGTGATCATGATTCCGCATAAAGCTTCTTGTAAAGATATGTTTCTAACCATCAATAGATCGCTGAACCCTGACCTTAGGAAGTTCTCATGAGGACGGTCTTCTGTTATGAATATCACATCAGCTGGTATTCTTGTAGGACCCTGGTCTCCTTCTTCCTTAAACTTAATCTCAGTATTAGGGTAAATGCCTGGTTTAATTGGAATAGACAAAACTTTCTCACGCAATTTCAGCTCAGAACAAGTTTCATCTGTGAACACAAGGCGCTGTATTTTCATTTTTTTAAAGCATCCTTTATAAACTTCTTCGAGAGTAAGAGCAAGCGGTCGAATTATCGTTTGATCTTTTTCTTTATAACCTTTGCCTAGGGGGGAGTCAAACATAGGTGGTGGGTTTTCATAATAATCTAATAAATCCGCATATGGGTTTGCAGTCCCGAAGAAGTCGTGGTAAGTTTTTAATGGATCACCATGATAAATATATGGTTGGATATATTCCTGAGGTAATGGCACTCCTTTTTTAAGTCCTTCTTCTCCATATTGATCAAAAATAGCTCTAGTTTTATGGTCTACTAATACTTCGTAAGCTTCTCCGATGAGAGCAAAGATCCGTCTCATGTTCTCATCGTTGTCGTACCTCTCCGGGTTATATTTGAGAGCGAGGCGTCTGTAGGCTTTTTTTATTTCTATCTGCTCACAGGAACGTTTTACTCCCAAAATACTGTAGTAATCGAAACCCATTTTTAACGAATGATATAAAAAGTATGTCAAATTAGATTAATATGTCAAATTCAAGTCAATCGTTGACAAGTAAAGCTAGGATAGACGAAAAAGTTTAATCTTGTGATGATATAACTTTTTGGAGGACACCCTGTTTATTTAATATTTTATTTTCAATATGAATAACTAATATAATGATTACCTTTTCTTCCATTTTTTTGGTATTTCGTATATACAACATAGTAAGTGGTCTTTGGCCCTTTAGGAGTCTAAAGATTAGACTATAGTTTGGGTACCTTTTCTTTTTACCACAAGACCATCTTGAGATGAGATCAGTGTATGACATGATTTTAGGTGCACTTCCGGTTACACACTGGTGAGAAACCTTTGAAATGTTCGGAATGTAACAAGACCTTCAGACGACATTCAACATTATGCCAGCACATGAAGAAGCATAAAGGAATAAGGAACCATGTATGCAACGTGTGTAATAAAGCATTTTACGAAGTTTCCAAATTGAATGCTCATATGAGAGTACACACAGGTAGGTTATTTTATCTTATTATAACTAATATCTAACAAATTTTTTTTCAATTTTCTTTCTTCTTTTGTCCGTATCTTTCAAAGTTTTATTGTTGCCAGTTTAACATTTAAATCGGTCGTTTATTTGTCTTTCTAAGGCTAAGTTTTGAATTGGATGATTGGAAAGATGGGTCAGAAGTGAGATCAAGCCAGGGTAGATTTTAATATTGAAACTTCTTTGTAAATATATAATTATTTACATTTTAAAAAATATTATTATTATGATTGTTAGACGAGGAGTGAGACGTTTTTTTAGGACATCGTATTCATGAGAAACTTTTAAATGCTCCTTTTTAGACCGGGTTGTTTAACATCAATTTGTTTAAGATTAATTATTAATTTAATTCTAATATTGTATTTTAAAGTTTGGAAATCTTTGTCTTAATACTTAAAACTTGTTTCTACCAACACAATTTTGGCTGTCAAACTTTGGTCCTGTATAAAAATTACTATAATGTTTTTTTGGTATACAGGCGAGCGTCCCTACGAATGTCCGTACTGTTCGCGCAAGTTCGCGCAGCAGTCCGCGCTCATCTACCACCGGCGCACGCACACCGGCGAGAAGCCCTTCGCCTGCAAGGCCTGCCCTGCGCGCTTCACCACATCGTCTGCACGAAATAACCACCTCATTACGCACACTGGAAACAAAAAGTTAGTATAACATCTCTCTCATCTACTAGAGGCCCGTAGAAGCTTCTATATATTTTTACGCCAGATAAGTGGCAAAAGAGCAGACGACCCACCTGATGGTATGTGGCCCCTGTCGCCCATGGATATCGGCAAAACAAAAGATACCCTCTTGTTTTGCCGGTGCGTTGCCACCTTTAAGAAACAGTGAATAATGAAGAGTGTATGCTACGGTTTCAGTGGACCCCCTGGAATGAGAACCCAGAGTTCACTAAAACCGCAGCATTAATGGGTGGGGGAAGGGTAAGTCTGGCCTACATGCGTCAATGATATTTGGCGGTCGGATTCGCATGATGGTGCTCGCAAGCCAGTCGGGGAACAGATCCCCTACCACCAATGGAAGTGCTTGGTAACTCGCGTCTTACGAGATGCTCTCCCGACGGTAGAGGGGAGTTGTATTCTATCCCGTCCCGTTACGGGTAGAGATATAAATGAATACCAGACTTGATAAAGCTCTTGAGTCCAACTTTGAGGCAGTTGTTTATGTTACAGACGAGTATTAAGATCACATTTGAGTCTAGTTATAAACTGAGTGCGCGCGATCAATCCCAGGTCACAAGCGCGGGTTTGAACCTCAAATTGAGATGAGGATGAGTCACGACGACTTATGAATTTGATGATAGTTTAGACTATTATGATAATATTTAACATAGTTTACTCTTTAAGTTAACTGGAGAGTATTAAAATAATTAATAAATAAATAAATTCTTGCACACCAAACAATTAAGAATAAAATTACATAAAACCAGTCCATAGGATAAAATGCATGCAAGGATGCAATGCAAGGCAACCTTTAGGCTTATTAGAGAAATTATATTAATAGTCTAAGGTAGTGCATAAATGGCAATAAAGCTACAAGTTATTATTACATATAAAGACATTCATACGCCTACATATGATATACATATATAATATCCATAGATAAGAAAATTTAAATAGAGTAAAATTAATTTAAAAATATTTCAATGAATATAGATATACCTATGACGTGTTTTTTTATGTATGTTTATCGATTTTTCCGTTACTATTGTGGATGGTTTGCATTGTTAGTTCCTAAAAAATTCATATCATTTAAGAAATGTCTCGCTTATATATTATTGTGGTTTCAGATTCGTGTGTCCAGTTTGCTTCAAAGGCTGCACGTCGCGCAATGAGTTACGCGTGCATTCTAGCAAGCACACCGGCGAGAAGCTGTTCGGGTGTTCGCTCTGCTCACTGCGCTTCAGCTCCGCCTCCTACCTGGCCGTGCACAGGCGCACGCACACCGGCGAGAAGAAGTACCAGTGCGACGTTTGTGGGAAAGGTATACTGCATACCATAGTTCTGTGTCCGCCAAAACTAGAATTCCTATATTCGTAACATCACTGCTACATACTTCCGAGTAATAGTGATTGTAAATAGCTTGAAGACCTGAAAAACCACAGAGTTAAAAAAAACAAAGTCGAGTTTGTTCGAACTACAGATCACAACTACACAATAGATGCCACAGGGCAAAAAAGTGTGTCAAACATATGTGATTTGTCACACATACGAGACGGCGCTGGTAAACACCAACTTAGTATCGACCAGTTATCAGACCTGTGCGGACCCGTCCTGATTAGATTTTCATAAACTTTAACAATTATGTTTTATAGAAAAAATTTAATTAGACCAGTCTAGCAGAGCTCAAGTTATAATGGATTTAATGTTAAATTGTCAGAGGCGAATTGTACGCTTCTTTATGTCTTTTTGGAAAAGTCTCTTTCACTCATCACATTCGTCGTTTGCATCTAATGTACCATAAAAAAAAAACATTATTTTATATTTTCGTCTTTTTCCCTCAAAATCGTTGGATTTATTTATATGAATAGTCAGTATCGTCCATTCATCAGATCTGTGCGGACGTCCTCGTTAGCTTTTCTTACAGACAAATTATTAAGTTTTAAAGAATATTTAACGTCCCCATCCCATCACTACAGCAAGTATGTTATTCGAATGATTTTTGAAGTGACCAATCAAATCGCATCAGTCGTTCCCCGCGCGCGCCTCACCTTCCTTAGCAAATTTCCACACTTGACACGGAATAAAATGTTCACCATGCGGAATCTATTGTGTAGTTGTGATCTGTGGTTCGCGAACACTTATAATTCGAGAACTGAATGGACCGATTTTCATGGTTTTTTGATTTGTTGTATTTGTCACCGTCCCGAATAGCAGGACAACTATTATAAACATTAGAAATTGGTGAAAAAATAAAATAAAAAACCCGTAAAAAATGTTGATGGGATTTGTAACTGTCAAACACTTAGTGTTTAACCCGTCGATACGGTAAACTCTCCCCTCAAATTAAACAAGGTATATAATTAAATAAAAAAATATCCACAATATTCGGATGATGGCGTATTTTAGATTTTGAACATGTCAGTAATGCAAAAGCATTGACATATATAGAGATGGTTCTGAACAGTTCACCTAATCTGTAACACGACATTCATTGGCTGACCATTCAAGTAATTTTAAATTATACTCAAATACAAAAAATCATAAAATAATCGTACTGGAAAGGATTTTTCACTAGCTTGAAGGTTTTGAACTATTTAATGCCTTGGTTTTTATTTTATTGATGGTTTTGATACCAAATAAAAAGCTTAAGCTTTTTTCGAGTTATGAGTTGAGTTGTAGTAAAAAAAAACAACTTTTCAAATCATTTTTTGATAATGATATTTTTGCATATGTTTGAGGAAAAATCATTGAAAATAATATCCTCAATATATATATATACTAATATATAAAGCTAAAGAGTTTGTATGTTTGAACGCCCTAATCTCAGGATCTAATAGTCTGATTTTAAAAATTCTTTCAGTGGTAGATAATTCATTTATCGAGGAAGGCTATATATCATCACGCTACGACCAATAGGAGCGGATCTACACGCGGACGAAGTCGCTTAGGTCGACTAGTCATAAATAAAAATAAATTGAGCTGTTAATACAACATTTCTAGAAGCTGAATGTATTTTAATTTTTTTATTTATTAAATTATTGTCCATAGGTTTCATAGAATGCAGTGCTTACAAAAAACACGTAAAAACGCACACGGCAGAGAAAAAAGAAAACGAAGCTACAGAATCACAAGAAACGTTTGAAACAGATCAGATCGAGGTTAAGATGTTGGAGAAAGTTGACGATAAGGTTGAAGAGGTTCAGGAGGTCACACAGGAGGGACAGAGTCAGAATCAGGAGAACGGTCAGAAGCGGTTTAAGTGCGGTCTCTGTGTTAAAAGTTATATGTACCTGCACAGCTTGAAGAAGCACATGTACAGTCACTTGCAGATGTGTGTGCTTGGGCCTGATGGCTCGGAGAGATTGTATGCTTTCAAGGTAACTAAACTAATCTCTAAATAACTCTACATCTTTATAAGTTAGCGGTTTAAAGTTTCTGAGGCAAAAAAATTGTAAGATTTAGAGGTGACGTTTGATTTTTTGATTATTTTTTTTCATTCTCGATAATTTTTAAAAAAATCCATGGGAGTTCTAACCCTTACTTTTAGAATGAAAAAAGAAGAAAAATGTTTCATATAAAGAACATGTAAGTCGGGAGTGAAAAAAAAAACATCCCTAGTGACAAATAGTAATACGTGATAGAAGAAGAAGAACATTTGAAATGTTACCAAACCGTACATCCACCTTATAATGTAATTACTAATTAGAGTTACGTTATAGATATGTACAGTTTTAATAACATATTTTGCTGTACGAATAATAATGTTAATGAACATTCCAGCAACAACAAGAACTTCAACAACAGCAACAGCAGCAGCAACAACAGCTTCAGCAGCAGCAACAACAACAACAGCAGCAGCAGCAGCAACAACAACAACAGCAGCAGCAGCAACAACAACAAGTGCAGTTACAGCAGCAAGTGCTGCAGGTGGGCAGCGTGCAGCAGCTGGCTGTGCCTATACATCAACACATGCAGCAAGGCGTCACCGTCTCTGGAGTACAGGTATACCCTCGCCTCGCTGAAATTATATTCAAATAATTTTTCTAGAGTTTCGTATTCGTCTGAGCAAACTCTTTCTTTTCATACCGAAGTTATAGGCGTGCACAAAACATTACGAATTCGCTATCATAGGCCGTCCGCCATTTTGGTTTTCAAATGACTTCACTCTAAAAATATGTATTTAAAAAAAAATATAAATCCTTCACGGTCTGACTAAAATACCATATCTTTTTACCTAAACTGGTTTAGCTCCAAACGAAATTACATTAAAAGTTATGCATTAATTATTTTCTCGTTATGACGTCATAATGTCAAATTGCATTTCAAGGTGATAAGTGTTGTCCTTTCTTGAGAATTTGCTTGAATTTTGCAGGGTCAGCAGTATCCAGTGATATCAACAGTACAGTCGCTGCAATTACAACAAACACACCAACAAATCAACACGGTATGTAATCAATTAATCGTATTCAATTGTTTAAATTTCCACAATTTATTAAATATAATTTTTATTACAGCAACCACAACTGCAAGTCCAAACAATACAAATCCATCCGCAACACCAGCCGATACAAATACATGTGAGTTAAATCAATTACAGCTAATATAAGGAATTTGAATAACTTGAACGCTCCGTTAAAAATATTGTATATTCAAATATGCACCTTGAAATAACTAGCATAAAGTCGACATTTGTTTCCAATACGTAAGGAGCAAAAATCGTTCTAAGTCGTACAGGATTAAAGGGGATTTTGTCTCTTTCATTCTTTCATTCTTAGGGTATTTGTGACAATGTGCCATATCATTTTTTCTTTATTCTTTGAAGCATGGTCATACTGGTAGAAAGAGATGCAATCTGTTTTTTGAGTGGATATATATTTGGTATAAGAGCATAGTGTAGGCGCTAAGTAGTGTTGCTATTCTGTGCTCGTTGCGTTCACTGCTATAGTATTGTGTCTTTATAATTATATTCCCTCTCGCTCACTGATATCTTGATGAAATAACAAGTATTATATTGAGATAATCTAAATATCTATTGAACATATGAAACTTAGTAATTTTTAGCGTCCTATCAATCTTAATTCCAAATTCAAATTTAAAATCTATTTTCGATTCCAAATTCGAATTATTCTAATTTTCAGCGTCCTATGGTCGAATCAATCTGAATTCCAAATGCAAATTTAAAATCTATTTTCGATTCCAAATTCGAATTATTCTAATTTTTAGCGTCCTATGGTGGAATAAATCTTAATTCCAAATTCAAATTTTAATTGAAGTAATATTTCCTTTTTGGATAATAGAAAACATTGTTTTTTATTTTTTAAGGCGGTTGGTGTCCAACAAGTGCAACAAGTCCAACAGGAGCAGCTTCACGTCGCCACCTCTTCTTGCCAGACCATGTTACCTAATATATTACAGGTATTATAGCTATACTTTTTAAATAGGAGGGAGGACTTTTTAATAGGTCGTAACGTAATGTTATATAGCCTATGAATTGATAAATGGGCTTTCCGAAACTAAAATAATTTTTCTATTCGAACCAGAGATTAGCGCTGACAACCAAACAAACAAATATTAGTATAGTATATATATTTTGGATTATTCTTGCATAATTACCACTGTTACTTGTTAACAAGTCTGATTCATTGCTCTTAATTTGGCACTTGAGATGGAAATTTTAATGACCAAACTTCGCTGAAGCACTGAATCAATAGCTATTAGTCTAATCATACATTTTAAATATGCAGCGCTAAAGCGCGTTTAGTCTACATCTACAACTTGTTACTCAATTTTGAGCTGAAGTTAGCTGCAGCGCTGCAAGCATTATTAGTACTCTAACCATTCAGTAAAAACGCATAGCGCTACAGCGCTTTTTATTTATAACTAGCGGCCCATCCCGGCTTCGCGCGGGTGGAATATTATTTTTAAAAATATATTGGCCCTCCCGCATTTCGGTGCCCACTCTCTTGCCGCTTTACTCGCTGCGCTGCGTCGCTATACTGGCCCGTCGCGTCGTCGTGTATTTTTTGTTTATATTGATATTTTTAATTTCATAATATCTTTTGAATGGAAAGTCCGATTTTAATAATTCAAAAAGTAATTTACAGGTATTGAAATAGTCTTGAATACGAAATAATTTATTTGGATAAGGATTAATACAAAGTTATAGAAAACATGGTCTGATTTTGATAGGCATTTTTATCAACTTTTAAAATGTAAAAAAGTAGTTATAGTGACGTAACTATAATAGTTGGACATATGGTCTCGCGGACTTTTTTGTAGATATTGATACGTTCTATAATATTGTACAACATTTCTTTGTTCTATCATCAATACTTTTTGCAGCGCATGCGATGAAAGATATTTTATGGCAAATTTTTTGGCACCTTGGGTTGGTTTTCGTGAGATTTCCTAAGGATCTCTAATTTTTTCTTGTAATAAATATAGCCTATGTTACTCAGGGATAATGTAGCTTCCTAATGGTAAAAGAATTTTTGAAATCGGTCCAGTAGTTTTTATGTTTATTCGTTACATACAAAAATACAAATCTTACTTCTTTATAATATTAGTATAGATACGTCGCCATAGCAACGTTATAGACTAAGTAGCGAACTATCTACAGAAGTGAAATAATAGATTAATTATGCCTAATTAGCTTCACTTGGGATTAAATTTTCTTTAATGATAAGTCAAAGTACTTAATACTACGTACATATATATCGATGAATCGACTTATTGCTAGAATACTAACGATTAAATAATAATGATTTTAGTCATAGCGGCGTATTTATTTTGTTATCTTTTATCTCTACGTTGTGACAACTTCTAAAATTAAATGTTACTCTGAATATTGCCAACATCATAAATAGCAGGATTTACTCCGGATTTTCTAATTTGTAATAAAATTGATGTTTGTGTTTGCAGCTCCAACCAGGTGCAGTAGTATCAGGTTTAGGACAAGTAGGTCAGATGGGTCAGGATCTGAGCGGCGTGCACCGGATCATACTGCAACAACCTGCGCAGCACCCTGCGTTGTACACCATACACCATTAGTACAACTAATATTATAATAAAGGTGAAACATTATACATTACGACACGTCGGTCTAAAACTTTCAATCTTTTAGGGTTCCGTACCGTTCTCCAGGCTGTATCTCATGAACCGTGATAGCTAGACAATTGAAAATTTCGCAAATTATGAAGAATAAAATAAATATTTAAAGGGTGCTCTCATTACAATAAACATGATTTTTTTGCCTAAATAAATAAAAATATTGGTCGCTTCTCCTCGCGTTCTTCTCTTCGGACCTTATTATCTTAAATAAAAACATTTATTTGCCAGAATGTGTGCCGAATAGTGTGCAAATTGTTGTCATTTTGAATTTACAATTTAAAGAAATAATAGACAAGTCAAATTAATTAAATTGTCAAAATGTCAAAACAAAGCTGGTCAATATAAAAAAAATTAATATAATAAATATTCATTAATGTCATAGTAACAATTTCTTCTATTCTATTTCTCATTATAGTTAAACATTATTCATATTTTTAGAAAATACATTCAAAAAAATAGACAATAAGTCACGTGACAGCGAACACCGATCAGAAAGTGTTACGTCACGCCGCGCAATACATCATTGTTGTAGTAGACGTTTTCATACAACATATGACGTCATTCAAGACGCCATGACACTTCAGCGTTTTCGAGGGAAATCTAAATTGCTTTTTTTAAATACAAAATACTTAATGTAAATATTGCTTTTTCTTTAAAATATAAGTTTTTGGGATAAAATAGATATTAAAGTTTTTATTAGTCAACTAGCCTATTACAGATCAGGTAGTTTTAGACCGACGCCATTATTACGGAACAGCTCAACCTAGCTGTGTATGTTGGTTTTAATAATTTAGTACATTAGTGGTGTTTAACGCGAATCGTTTGTTTGTATAAATAATTTCTAGATTGTTAAATTGTTATCTATATAGATTTAGTGTGCTAAATATTACTAGTCCGTAGTATCCATCACAATATTTTTATAAGTACAGAATACAGGAATATGTTTATAATTAAGCTGCGACACTACTCGCGAAGTTGTATGAAGTTAGACGAATGCGAGGCGAGGTAGTTTTGTTCAACTTCGGTAGTAGTCTAGAGGAGGCTTTTTAGATTTTAATGTAGAGAATTTTCTAGATTTAGTTTGTATTGCGTACAGATTGTTTTATAAGAATTAGATACACAGTACTATATAAAATGAGACGCGCCAATCTCAGGATTTACTGGTCCGATTTGAAAAATTCTTTCAGTGTTAGATAGGCCATTTATCGAGGAAGGCTATAGGCTATATATCATTACGGTAAGACCAATAGGATTGGAGCTACACGTGAACAAAGTCGTAAGGGTCGACTAGTGCGTTATATTCCCTCTCGATCACTCACAATTGTGCGTGCAAGGAAGACTATTCTTACCAACCTAGTTCCTTCCAGTAACGCAGAAGAACAGTCACGCATTCCAGGACAACGTGGACAATCGTCTCTTCTGCCTGTAGGTGTGTATCCCTTACAAATAGGGTTGTATAGATGTTTATTAAATGGGCAATGGCCCGACATTACTCCCACTAGTAGACGGATATCAATGCGATTCAGACTGAGGAGGGAGAGCTTGTTTAGACTGCCGACAGTCTTCTATGTAGAGGAGCGGATGGTACTGAAGGAGAGGTACAGGGTCTGCCACAGTGGTTATTGATCCTCTCCTAGCTAGCTCATATTCTGCATCATTACCTAGATATCCGCTCTGTCCATTTTAAGGACGTCCCTTCATACGGAATCTATGTATCTACGGAATATATGAAATTTACTAATTTTTATCGTCCCTTGATGATATTTTTGATGGTAAATGTGTATCTAGTTCTTATTAATGGTAAAAGGTATTAACGCATTAAGTTTTACAAATGTATTAATAGACTTTTAGCGCCATCTATCGCAGATCTATGTCCAATCAATAGGGATAATGTCCACTGTATTAGTTTCGTAACTCTATGGTAAATTAAACCTGTTACACAATTTGACGGTTTCATTTTACCATCTTGCGACAATTTATAATACTGCAAGATAGATTGTAATCTAACGGTATTTACAATTTTCGGGTGACATATACATAATATGTAGATTTATTTTCTTGAATTCTTGGTCATTGTGTTTTTATGTTTATTTTATTTGTTATTCGAGAACAATAAATAAATTTTTATTCCATCGTGTTTCAATAATAATTTTTATTTATGATCATTATTAATTATTGTTATAAACGTTTTTAATATAATAAATCAATGTTTCAGTTAATTCAAATATCTATTTAAAAAGCAATTTAGGGTAAAAAAATTTTCTAGTGTTGCAAAGAACTCGAGTCCTTCAGTCTTATAGAGATAAAACGTTTGGGAGTCTAAAATTGAGACGAGCTGGAGTCCTTTGCTAACGACTCGAGCCTTAATAAAAAAGAATTCGGAGCTTATCAAGAAAAAAACTCGAGTCCTGAGGGTAGCAAATAATTGCAACGGAGTTACACTTTCAGTAGTAGTTTCTGGTTTCGTTATTTACCGAAAAATCGTTACACTTGCTTATACTATTTTGTATATTGTATATGGAGGTACTCATGATATTGTCGATATTTGGGATGTGGACTCAGCAGTTGTTGTGCCGATTGTCGTAACGGCCACTGGCCTAATGGCCAAGAGCCTCGATCAACACCTTAAGAAGCTCGCGTTAAATGACTGTGTCAAGGGCCTGATGCAGAAGGCAGACTCTTGGACACGACACGTATCGTGCGTTTTCTCTCTTGAGCCTTAACAGTGGCTCGGACCGTGTTCCCGCTGCCGGATTGATTCTATTTTTTATAATGTTCGAATATTGGAAAAAAATTATCTTACAGGATTTTTTCTTGAAACTTTCTTTAATGAGCGCGTTTTCGACTTTGGTCAATGATCGAAGCGGAGCGAGGGCTGTCTATTTTCCTCGTTAATAATAAAACTCGTGAGAAACTGTTTTCTGGGGATCGCACCCGTCTTTCTATTATACTTTAAATTAATTTCTTTACATCTAAGTTTATATTTTGCAAATTTGTGTAAATTTTAAATAATAGAGTCGTAGAGAAAGCATATCGGAGCCTCGGATTTGTCATTAGAACCTGTAAGCCTTTTAAGTCTAAAAGTGGTATTCTACGCGTATGTGCGTAGTATTGTGGAATACGCTTGTCCGGTTTGGTCTCCTTGTTACAATATTTACGTAAACCGCATTGAAGCCGTACAGAAAAAAAATATAAAACATCTTAATTATAAATTTAAAAAACTATCTGGATCAGATATTGATTGTTGTAGAAATTTTTGTCTTCTTACTTTAGCTGAACGTAGGCAAATGCTCGACATGGGCTTATTATTCGATATCGTTCGTGGATAAATTGATTGCCCTGCACTCACTGAGCAAATATTTCTCCGCGCTCCCATAAAACGCACCCGACACACTATTCTAAAGCCTTATTTAAAAACAAGATAAAATCGAAATTACTAAACTCTAAAAGAGGAGTCTACACCACATGAGTCTAAATTTTTAGATACGTGTAAGACAATTTTTTTAATTTTTTTATTGTGGATAAGGTGCAGATAGTCCACCTGATGGTAAGTGGCCACCATCGCCCATGGACATCGACAAAACAAGAGATACCCTCGTTTTGTCGATACGTTGCATCCTCGAAGATAGAGTGGGGAGGGGGAGTGAAGAAGAAAAAATGCTGCGGTCTCAACGGACACAGATTTAGATCCCAGAGCCCAATAGATCTGCAGCATTAATGGGATGGGAGTGGGGATGGGGTAAGTCTGGCCCACATGCGGCTCCGTAGCGACCGTAACGCGTCTATTACACTTGGCGGTCGGATTCGTATGCTGGTGGTCACAAGCCAGTCGGGGAACAGATCCCCTACCACCAAGGAAGGCAATTATCTACTCATATAATATTCTTATTTATTTACGTATATAGCATATATAATTAGTATGGATGTATTTAAATACTGTAACTGCTATACTTATATCAAATAATATTTGCTCAATATAACTTAAGTCATAATCAATTTGTAACTTAAACTATACAACAACGCAACACGGGAACAACTATTATTGGCTTGTTCTAAAATATCAACTGTACCAAATGTAATACTATAATTATTATTAAGCTGTTGTTGTTCTAAATAAAAATAAATAGAGATTCGTGTAGGAAGACGACTCGACCGCGGCTCGTCGCAAAAAAAGGACTCGAGTCTATTGCGTCGAGTTTAGTCTTGAAGTGGTGTTGTAATGAGTCGAGTCTTGTTTCATCGTGCGACTCCTTATTTATAGAACTCCAGTCCTTTGCAAAACTAACTTGTTCTCGAAGCTCCATTATGATCTTTACACAATATTAACAAAGTTGCTCTCGCTGTGTGCAGTTTTCATCAATAGTGATTCTTTTTTTCGGACTGTGTATGCTGTTGGCCCTACTGCTAGCTAGGAAGGATTGCTAGTTTAAAAAAAACAAGGACATTAAAAATTAATTTTATTAGTCAGAATTAATTAAATTAACTACATTAGAATTAAATGCAATCTTATACCAATGAATAAAACTGAAAATTAATTCGACATTAAAAAAGTACAAAGTTCGAGCTTCCCTCATCTTAAATTGTACTGCATATAATGACAGTGTTGCCAGCATCCAATTTTTTCTCCGAAAATATATCAACTAGTATTTTATTAAAACGTCACTCGTTACGTTCATACATATCACAGTTGAAGTAATTTGAAATGTAGACTCGCGACCGTTTCGGTTTAGTCCAAACATACATAAATACAAGTAATACTCGGATCCAGCCTTTTAACTTGGAACGGTCACGTGAGTTATGAGAAAATATGGATCGTGACTAGGGTTGCCACCATTTTTTTATATTAAAATTAATTTTTATGTAGAAGTACAGTTTCTAAATAGGTTACAAAAAGTGGAAAAGAAATAACTCTGTTTTATAGAATGCATGCAATTTTCAGTTACAATAGTTTTTTTCTCTTGTACACTGAGTAGGGAGAAAGAGTACGGCAAGCACTGTGGGTTAAAGTGAGAGAGGAGCAGCCTACCTACTGCTGCCAAATGTGTGGGAGAAAGTGAAGCCAGACATAGTGGCGCTGTAACGCGTTACGTTACGTTACGTTACGAAGCAGTTTACCCTCCCATAAGAAGTTATAATTTCAAAAGTCATCACCCACTAATTTATCACATTAAGCACAGAATTTTCCTCCTCCCACCACTTTCTATAAAGTTGGACTTGATGAAACTACATCTGAAAGCTACTTTGTAAAGTATATTAAATATTCCCCGTATATATTAGAAGGTAAAGTAAAAAAAAGAGACCCATTATGTATAATAGTTGTGACTGAGTTTTTAAGGAAAAATTAAAATCGATAATCAAAATATATATGGCCAATATTTGGCATTTGTTTTGGCGATCTAGTCTTTATGTACGTTACTATACAATATGGGCAGCAACCATAGTCATGACCAACTATAGATCCGCGAATTATTGTCGATATGAAATTGCGTCAATCTATATTGTTTTTCATGTCAATATAAATAAAATACTTCTGGTCCAAAACTTGCAGTGTAAATACAGCCTTTAGCTGGTTTTGGATCGATGTGGTTAGTTGGGAAGTATTAAAGGCTGGTATCGGATTTGGGTAGGGGGTCTGGGTTGCTGGTGATGTAGGGAGGACGCTCCTCGAGCCCTGCGGGGAGGTTGACGTCTCTGAAGTAGCGGTGCCGGCGCGCCTCCTTGGCGCTGATGCGACGGACTGGGTCATATGTTAACATTTTCTGGAGGAGATCCATCCCTGTTTCATCTAGGTTTTGTACCTGCAACATTTGACATTAGCAAATAAAGAATTCAATATTGATTTTGTAAACTTCTTCCTAATTAATCAGAATAATTATAGTTTTATTATGAGATGGCGGTAATTTCAGTTGCATTAAGTTCGAAGCAGTGATAGTCCTGAGGTTAAGACATTGATGTCTTACTCAGGAGGTCCGAGTTCGATCCTGGGCACATACCTCTGATTTTTCACAAGTTATGTGTGTTTTAAGCAATTAAATATCACTTGCTTTAACGGTGAAGGAAAATATCGTGAGGAAACCTGCACTGCTAATAGTTCCTTAAAAGTTCTCAAAGTTGTGTGAAGTCTGCCAACCCGCACTTGGCCAGCGTGGTGGACTATGGTCTAATTCTGAGGAGACCCAGCTCAGCAGTGCCATTAATGGGTTGTGATAATGAAGTTCGAAATCAATATCTCTACATTTTCGCTACTTTTGTTACTTAAAAATCTTTTTCTTCTTTTGTCTACATATCTTTCGAAGTATTGATGCTTTAATATACTTATATTTTCTGAGATTTCTTTATTGTCTTTGTAAACTTATTAAGATAATAAACACAACTTTGTTGTATCTACATTGTAGACTAAAAGGTTGGAGTTTATTTAAGGAGTTAGGGTTTATAAAACTGTTTTTTTGTCCGATTGATATTAAATGAATCTCCAAGGATGTATGATGGTCATAGCAAGGTTGGAACTGGGTCAACACAAACGGCTATAACTTTTAAATTATAATTTTTTTTTCAAATTTTCGTGAATTCAAGTCAAAAAAAAGTGTAGTGTAATGTAATGTAACTGGGCTCCTGTTTCCGCACTTAGACTCTAAGTCGGCCCATTGTGCGTGCAAGGATGACTAGCTATAAGAGCCAGCCCAGCTCCTTCCAGAAGCGCAGAAGTTTCCTGGGAACTTCACAGGCTTCTTGGAGCGACCTCATGTCCTTGAGGATTTGTGCCCGTTGTGTGGCGACGCCCACGCATTCCAGGACAACGTCGGCAGTCGTCTCTTCCGCTTGCAGACAACCCCTACAGATAGGACTGTCAGTCAGGCCTATGGTAAATAAGCGCTTGTTAAGTGTGCAATGTCCCGACATTACTCCCACTATTAAACGAAGATCAATGCGATTCAGACTGAGCAGTTTTCGGGACAAGGTCCTTGACAAAGCAGGGATGGCTAGTTTGGACTGTCGACAGTCTGTTGCGTTATTCCATCTCGCATTGTGCGTGTCTAGGGTAAACTGACGCAGCCATGAGCGAAACGTGCTAAAGAAGAGAGGAAGGTTTGGTACAGGGCCTACCACAGTAGTCATGGATCCTCTCCTCGCCAGCTCATCAGCTGCATCGTTACCTAGAGATCCGCTATGCCCCTTTATCCATTGTAGGACGACCCTGTTGACTGCAGCAATGCGTTGCAGTGCTAGGTGACATTCGTATATAAGGCTTGATGTGATGGAATCACTACCAAGAGCTTGGAGAACAGCCTTACTGTCAGAGAGAATCCGAATTCCGGAATCTGTGATTTCTTTCTTAAAGACTGCATTAGCGGCATGGGTAACAGCTACACATTCGCACTGGAAAATGGTGCTGTGGTTACCCAATGCTAGTGATATATTAATATTCAGATCCATAGAGAAGACACCTGCTCCTGTGCCTGAATCCATTTCGGAGCCATCTGTGTATATATGGTACTCCAGTGTTTTCAAATGGTCTTGTTGATGTTCGAACAGTTGTATTCTATATTTTCTCTCAAGAATTTGTCTTTAGGGAATCTTGTCACTGGGTGCTATTAGGAGTGGGTGAGAGCTCTCCATCTCCTTCCATAGTTTTGTGTGAGGACCCCCTTTGTTTTGCCATAGGCCTAGGTGGTTTACTCGTGTTGCTGCCATGGCCCCCTCCTGTTGAATAAACACATCAAGCGGTGGTAGTCCTAAGAGCATGCAGCTTGTTACAGCAGAGCACACTGGGCCACCAAACTATTGTGTAGTGATGCCATGTTATTAATTTTATAAAATAAAATGATTTAATGGCAACAAAATTTTACTGAAAAGACCTATTTTTTCATGTCTCTGACTATCCCTAAACCCTTAGAGAGTAGACAATATGGATTATTGTGACATAACATCACCAATGCTGATGTGATGTCACAACCTAATAAGAAGCCTAAGGAAAAATGGTTGCTTCGCCTATTCATTCCTATGACTAAAGTACTTTGTAATCAATTTTAATTTTATACACTGTGACTCACATGATTATGAAGATTATAACTGGTCCAGTTGGGGAAGGTTGTCTTGTAATCTGGTAGAGAGGACACACCGGGCCAGATCTCTTCAGTTGGTGTTTGGAGCATTCTGCAACCAAAGCATACACAAATTAAACCAAAATTTCTCGTTAACTCATCTTATACTTGAAAAAAAAAAACAAATGCTACAGGGTAGTTTAATTGCACAATTACACTCAAAAGACTACAAAGCCGAGCACCTAATATTTAACACTTCTTCAGCAAAATAGCAATTACACTGTAGAATTTGTTTTTTTTTTTCAAAGTATAATTTTAACTAAACATTTTTGTAATCTTACGTAAGAGCAATCGAGACTCTTTCGCACCCCCTTGTTAGAAAAAATAAAACATGGACCAGGGGGTCGACCTAAATCGTCTTACGTAATTAATGAATGGAAGTAAGATAAGAACTACAAGTACATGTACTTTTCTACCTACCATAAAAGATACATAATATTAATAAAGGATGAATGAATTTGATAATGTAATTTTATTTTATACTATAGTAGAATTTTTGATATTTGAAGAAGAAGAAACAAGACCGCAAACATATTAAACGAAATTGTCACATGACTAACTGGGTTAGATAAATTGTTTTTTTTTTTTAATTTTATAAAACAAACAGTTCAAATTGTTTCAAACAAGTGTTTATTTTCAAATAGACCTATATTAATTAATTTCTAGACTAGGTATTGAAAATACCATAGTAAATTAAATATTAACAATAATCGTTCAATGGATAAACATTTATTCTATGTGCGTTAATAAAGGAAACCCCAATATTTATATTATATTTAAATAAGGGGAATACCCACTAGTCCAGCCGAACTGAGTACAGTACATATCTTTCTTTTAAAAAACACAGTTTTAATTCAAAATGTTTTCCAACCCTGGTCACATCTAAATCAGCTATCGGAAATATAAAATAGATAATAGAAAATAATTCTATTTAAAAATAACTAGAGCCCCAGCAAGGTAGGGGCAGATGGGTCACAATGATGGAACTAGGGAATGCAAAGGGCTCAGGCGATATCTCGCGAGTTTATGAATAACAATACCGCAAGATAGGCAGTTTTGTGTTATTTATTCTTTCGAATAATCACAATATTTGAATAAATTATTAAAAAAATAATATTATAATAAATTTTATAAAGTACCTTTGCCGTATCTAGTCACCTCAATCAATCTATTTTTCGCTCTTACAAAGTGTTTTCGACACACTTAAATGTCGTTATCTTATACTAATATATAAAGCTGAAGAGTTTGTTTGCTTGCGCTAATTTCAGGAACTACTGGTCCGATTCGCAAAATTCTTTCAATGTTAGATAGCCTATTTACCGAGGAAGGCTATAGGCTATATATCATCATGCTACGACCAATAGGAGCGGAGGTACACGCGGACGAAGTCGCAAGGGTGGGCTAGTAAACTATATGCGCCGACATTGTTCATTATTCCACTCGTAAATGACTTTTTTCTTCAATCTCGCTAAAAAGACCGAGATCTCGCGAGAACGAGATTGTATTCCCTAGATGGAACATTTAGCTCAAACAGTGCATGCACTTTCACAAATAAAAGATTTGATTAAATGTATTAAATTCATACCTAAATATACGGAAGAGTTGATCTATTTCCGAGTCCCCCTGGAACAGTGGTCGCTTGCTGGACATTTCTGAGAAGATGCACCCCATAGACCACATGTCTATTGGACATGAATATCTGTAAAATTATATTATTGTGAATAAGAAATTACACAACTCGAGATAGTGTTATAAGCAGTGATGGCCCAGTGGTTGAGACTTCAATCTTACTCGGGAGGTCCAAGTTCGATTCCCTACATTTTCTGAGTTATGTGTGTTTTAAGCAATTAAATATCACTTGCTTTAACGGTGAAGGAAAACATCGTGAGGAAACCTGCACTCCTGAGAGTTACCTAAAAGTTCTCAAAGGTGTGTGAAGTCTGCCAACACGCACTGGGCCAGCTTATTCTGAGGAGGAGATCCGGCTAAGCCGTGAGCCATTGATGGGTCGTGATGATGAGTAAGGAAGGATATATGAAGGAGGTTGTATGTGCTTGTTATGGAATAAATGAAACTTGATGAATGATGATTATTTGTTTAAAAGAAGGAAGAATTATTTAAAAACGTTATTTTTTTATATTTTTGTTGAGAAGAGAGAAATTAAGCAGTTTATAGATGTCATAATATTTTATATTTTCCTACACAAATTAAAAACCAATTTTCACTAGATGTAACAATAATGTAAACATCTAGAAATTATCAGTGTTTTGTGATCATATATCTAGACAAATTTATTAAACAGCATTTAAAAACCACTTTCTGGCTCTTTCACAAATAAGAAGGTAGGTCAAATTAAGTATTGGACTTAAAATTATTACCGTTGACTCCCCAGCAGGACTTCAGGTGCTCTGTACCAGAGTGTGACTACTTCATGAGTGTAAACCCGCACTGGAACACCAAAAGCTCGACCGAGACCAAAATCTGCTACCTGATAATCAAGCATAGAAATATTAGAAGTATTTTCATTAAAATGTACATTCTTTTAATATACTTATCTATATACAGTGCAACCTCAATATAAAAAGGAAAGATTTGTATTATTGTATGTAACAAATAAACTTAAAAACTACTGGACCCATTTCAAAAATTCTTTTGCTATTAAAAAGCTACATTATCCCTGAGTAACATAGGCTATATTTATTACTAGAAAACATTAGAGATCCTCAGAAATTCTTACTAAAACCAAAGATGTCTTTCATCGCATGCGCTGCGGAAAGTATTGATGATAGAACAAAAAAATGTTCTACAATATTATAGAACGTATCAATATCTACCAAAAACATCGCGAGACAATATGTCCAACTATTGTAGTTAAGTCACTATAAGTACTTTTTTACATTTTAAAAGTTGATAGAAATGCCTATCAAAATCAGACCAGGTTATCCATACCTTTGTATTATTCCTTATACAAATAAATTATTTTGTATTCAAGACTGTTTCAATACCTATTAATTGCTTTTTGAATTATTGAAATCGGATATTCATTCAAAAGATATTACGAAATTAAAAATGTTAATATAAACAAAAAATGCGCACTGACGGGCCGGGGCCACTGCTATACGCAGCGCAGCGAGCACGTGCGAAGAAGTTATAAAGAGGTTGTTCTCAATGTAGAGGTATATTAACATTGACTCTTATGGACAATTCAAGGGGATTACGAAGAAGTTGTTAAATCACGGAAGTTGTTATATTGAGGTACTATATAATTTTTTTTATACAACTGAATACTTCCGCGAAGCTGAAACATAATCTGGAGAGTTTAATTTAAAAATAGGATCTAGATAAGATAAGGTAACACTACAAGGGTTTTGTAAAAACAATAATTACTATTTGCTAAACAAGTTTATTTGCAAACGGAATTGGGTAGCTAAAAAACATTATTATCTAGCCAACATAACATTGTTTCATTGTCTATAGACTTATCTAAATTGATAAAAGAAAAACCAAATAATGTCATGTTATATACATATACTAAATAATACTAAATAAATAAAATTATCTTCAAACTTATTCTGCCTAAAAGAGAGCAGGCAAATAGAAAATTAAGAGACATTTATTGGCTAATTGGCAGACAATCATCACTTAGCTTGGAAAATAAACTTATAATATACAAATGCATTCTAAAGCCTGTATGGACATATGGTATAGAGCTCTGGGGATCGGCAAGTCGACATGGGTGCGACCACGGTTCTAACTTGACCATGTTTCATCCTTTTTAGACCACTTTTCTACGCAGTCGGGTTATAGTTTTTAAACTTTATTTTTTTATTTAATAGTTTTCCGTTTTCCGATCGATCGAGATAACCTTTATAATCTCATATTGAATTGTAATTTTGGTTTTCATTCGCTTAAAAGAGTGAATAACTGCAACGACAAGACCGCGCGGACTAAACGACCGCATTTTGAACATATATGTTGACTTAATCAATATGATATATATTTGTTATATGCTCGCCAAGATCTTTCTTTTGATACCAAACACGTGATAATTATCTCAGTTAATTTTTTTTCTTAGCTATAATCTAAGGTACAAAAAAAAACATTACCATCTATGTCACCCGTGCCATTATTACGAATCTATTGACACCTCATTCATGAAAATTGGTTCAGTAGTTTAGGCGCTAGAGTGGAACATACAAACATACATACATAGACTGCCAAAATCATAACCCTTCCTTTTGGCTTCGCCGTAGTCGGGTAAAAACATGGAAGTACATGAGTACCTACAAATCCCAACTATGAAGGAGGTTGTAGAAAAATCTTACAAAAGCTATAAACAGAGATTTCAGCGACACAAAAATGAACTCGCTGTGATACTACTGGAATCTTCAGATTTTACTTACAGACTTAAAAGAAAACGAATAGCATCAATTTAACAGCAATTATACTATTAATATATTATTATAAACAATGAGATGACGCATCACAGGTTGCAAAAATCTCCAACTATCCAATATATAAAGAAGAGACAAAAAATTTGATTAAAGCTCAGGGGCTGATTGCAGATATAATTAAAAAAAAAATTATTTTGTTTATCACAGACATGTTTTTATTTTTGTTTATGTAGAAGAATATTAACTAAGGCGCCTTGGTTCTCATGTAACAGTGAATTCCATGAGTACTTAGGAATGCCAACTTAGGAATGAAACCAATAGCAGACTGAAGAGATGGCGTATTTTGGATTTGCAGACCAGATAGCTCCATTGGTTGAGAAGAGCGAGGAGGATGCTCAAAGGAGTGCCCCCTTAAATATAACAGCATTTCAGACCGATTAACTGGAAGAGCCGATTACGGATTACTTACAAGGCAAAAAAAAATGTTCATTTGATCCTTTCTATACAAACACCACAATAACTATCATCACGGAAGACCAGCGCTGTATCTGTACATTTACAGGTACATTATGATGAGTGGGGACCATTTTGGAATAGCGATCGGCATTTCAATATGTAATAGTTACCTTGTTGTTTTTCTTTTTTTAACAACAGTTAGTTGTAAGCTGATTGTGAAACCAAATGAAGAATTCTATATCTATGTCTAATTTTAATGTAATTTTAGGTAAAGTTGAATCAGATAGGTGGCACTGTTACCTAGTGAATTACAAATAATTAGTGGTCGCGTAGCGGATGAAATTTGACCATAATTAATTTAAATTACTTTTACAATAAACAAAAGAGTATACATGGGTGTGTGATTCAAATACATGGTAGTGTGTGAAATGTTTTTTTTTATTGTATTTCTATTAATATATACATATACCTTTTATTGTTAATGTTTTACCTTAATAATACCAGTCTTGTCAATGAGCAGATTCTGTGGCTTCAAGTCTCTGTGTAGTATTCTGCGTTGGTGGCAAAAGAGAATGGCACTGTTTATTTGATATAGATAACTTTTTACCACACTCCGGTCCATGAACTGAAACATAATTTATTTAGATAGATAAGCACTTTATTTCACCACACAAATAGCATAGAAATCAAGAACATTGAAACTAAAAAATACAGGTGGTTGTTTATTGCTAACGCAGCAATCTATAATAGAAGAAATAATATGCAGAATATGTTAAAAAAATTGATATAAAAGACCCTAAAAGGCCTCTACAATCTGTGGTAAAAAGATAATTATGATATTTATTTATTTAACATTTCGAAATTATCCTTATACTTGCAACTGAATTCCTTAACTGTTGATATTTTCAACCAACTTCCTTTAAAAATTGAGCAGGTTCTATGTTCGATTGTATATATATATATTTTTATGTATGTTCTTACTTTAAATATAAGTGATGTATCATCGGCAAAAAGTACAATATCACACAAATTCTTCACATAGTATGGTAGATCATTAATATAAATAAAAAACTGGAGAAAATGGATCCCTGTGGAACACCGATTTGTAACAAACATCCAGAAGATTTTACACCATTAATAGTAATCCTCTGGACTCTTTGATTTAGTTATGAGGCAATTAGATCCAGTGAAACACTATTGAGGTTTTAAGTAACCATTTTTTTAAATAGTGTTTCATGTTGAACACATCACAAAATACTCCAATTGCATTTTGTGATTTCTCTCACGCTTTATAAATATGCTTAACAAGTGCAACTCCTGCATCTGTTGTTGACCTACCCTTACTGTTGACTATGAAATAGTTAATTTTCATTAAAATATTCTAAAACTTGGTTTATAATAATCTTTTCAAAAAATTTATTCAGTGATGGTAATATAGATTGGTCTTTAGTTACTACAATCGTTCCTGTTACTATTTTTAAATAGTGGTATTATTTTACTGTCCTTTATTAAGTCCGGAAAATTTCCTATTACGAAACATTTATTAAAAATATCACACACACATTTGTATGAGTATTTTTCCTATGCTAACAATCCTAGAACTTTTTGTTCATGCTGGAAAGATAAGTCAGAAAGAAAGGTTTGAGCTTTCTTTGTATATTGATTCAAATAAAGCTCAAAGCTTTACCCTACATATGTGACCTATTTTATATCTATTATGCACTATTTGTCAAATATTCTTGATAATCCACATCCCACATTCACCAGATTGAAAATAAATACTGATGGCTCAAATTATTGGTATATGACCTAATATTAATATCCATATCAATGTACTGTAAATATTATAAGAAATTAACAATTTTGATCCAAGCTTCGATATTATTAATAAAAATGTACTAACCTTTCCACTTCCAAGAGTGTCCATGTATTTTTTCAAATCCATGGAAAGGAACTCAAAAATTAAATAAAGACGCGACTCTTCCATCAAAACATCTTCTAATTTTACTATATTTGGATGATTTAATTCTTTCAGTAGTGAGATTTCACTGAAAATATTAAAGATTATTTTGTTAATTTCAATTTTATAGTAATGAAACAAAACTTTACCTGTTCGTAAATAGGGCTATCAAAACGGTTTAGTGGTCTATAAATGGGGACTCTTATTCAACATGGCATTTGTTGCTTGCTGATTATTTTTTAGCATGTGTGGAGAATACCTGAAGTATACTTCTATTTTTACATTTTTATATTCAACATTAACATAATTTATATTCTATAAATTTCCAAAGATATAAATGGTCACACAGCTTGACATGATCGATTGATCCCTTATTTAAACTCCTTCAAGCCTGTTTTCAATTTGTAGCCTTTTTTTAAAACTTTCTTACTTCCTGTTCATTCTAAAAAGCTATTCCGCATATCACTCAACATTTTTTGAAAAATTATAAAACTACTCAATATATGATTCTGTTACACCATTGATATATAAAGGGACTGTACTCATCTGATTTGACATATAAATACAAGGACATCTACATACACAAAGAATTTTAATTGATTCAAAAAATGAATAAAGAATTTAATAACTAAAGACATAGAATACATTATGGAACAGAAATAGAAAAAAAAATAAAAAACAAGTCATACCGTATAGCTGTCGATGGAATGCCTTCATCATCAGATTCCAACCTAATCTTCTTCATAGCCACCAACTGCCCGGTCAGTTTATTCTTGCCCTTATAAACAACCCCATAAGTTCCTTCACCAATTTTTTCTATTTTCAAAAAATCATCCATCTTTGACGAAGGAATTTTGTATGATTTCCAAACACTCAACTAACCACGCTTATTTCTCACGTACAGATAAAAACATTTACAAAACTTGTTATAACCTTAAAGCCGTTATTATATTATTTTCTTCAATGTTATTTTTATTTTATAAACTTGCAACGCGGCTTTTAACGACTTTCAAACGAAGTTTTTTTAAATTTCAGTAGGTGACATTTTGTGCCAGTGTTACCAAATAATATTAAAAATTCTCCATAATCCATTAAAATGTAGTTAAGATTATAATATTAAAGGCTAGGTTTTTATAATTACAGATCAAAGAATTTACATACAAAGAATATACTTTAATGCGCACGTGCACTCAAAAAACGTTCCGAAGAATACAGACACTATAGGGAATTGCATATTTTTCTATTAGTATGACCATGCTTTAAGGAATAAAAAAACTTAAATTACTAATAACATTAATTTCCGTCTATTTAACTGCTTAAAATTATTCCATGGCACATTGGCTGAAACACTGTAAGAAAAAGACGACCATTTAGTCGGAACGACTTCTGTGTATTTACATGTTGGAAACAAATGTCAACCTTATACTTGTTATTTTAAGGTGCATATTTGAATATACAATTTTTTTGAGTGAGTGTTCCAGTTATGATATAAATTCCTTGTTACAGATCAAAACATCATTTTTGAATTTCCTCAGTGTTTCAGCTAAAATTTATTTTATTTGCCTACCTTTTTCAAACCAATAAGTGTATCAAACGCATGTTATGTAGTGTGTGAAATATTTTTTAAGTATCTGTAATATGTTTCTTATACATTTTCCTATCCAAAAAATAGCTTTTAGGTTGTTTTTGTTATCGAGTCATTATAACAGTCATTTTCATTCTTAAAAATATACCGTTCGATTTTTTTTCTCTTTATCTCTCTACGGGACATTTAAATGTCCCGTAAATAGTCACTTGAATGTCCTGTCTTCGTTTTAAATTATGTGTAATGTATATGTATATAATGTCCATTGGCGACGGTTGCCACCTTCCATCGGGTGGACCGTCTGCTCGTTTATCCCTTATCTACATCTACTTTATATAAAGAGGAAAGATTTGACTGTTTGTATGTTGAATATGGCCATTTTCTTATTACTAATCTGATTTTATAAACTTTTTCACTGATAGAAAACTACACTATCCGTGAGTGACAAAGGTGTTTTAGTGTTGCCACATACACTTTTAAATTAATTGAATGTGGCCATTTTGCTATTACATATCCGATTTTAAAAATTCTTTCACTGATAGAAGACTATAGTATTTCCGTCTCTCTTCCTCTTATATACTTATCTCTCTGTTCAGAATGTTTCTTTTTCTCTCTCTCTCTCTCTCCTTTATCGATTGAATTTTATTTTTGCTCTGTCCTCCCTCTTTTGTTATCTGTTGTTTCTATAATTTTTTTTATAACTTTTTCTCTTCCTCTTTTCTCAAATAATGAATAACTACGCAATTAAAGAATGCCAAATTAAGGACATCAATTATAATATTGCTTTAAATACCCGGAGCGAAGCGAGGGCAGACCGCTCGTCTATCATAAAAACAAACTCCCATACAACAAACGTGATTTTTTTGCTAAATATTGGTACGGAACCCTTCGTGCGCGAGTTCTATTCGCACATGGCCGGTTTTTTTTTATATATTTGCAAAAATTAGTCGTTGACAGTGACCCCTTTAATTTTAGAAAATTGTTTTGTTAAATAGATAATTATAATCAAGTCCACGTTCATCTAAGCTTGATAATGCCTATCTCAGCGTATATTATCGTCACGTACAACGACGCGTGCTCAAATATTGTTAAATATAAGATTATCTTATAGATTATCTAAACCTTAAATATTATATTAGCTGTTTAACTTATTGATTCGTCGGACACCTTTCCCAATGTAACAATGTGGAAGTGGCTTGTGTTTTTGTTGTTGCTGAAAAATGTAAGTAATCTGTGTTAATATTATTAATGCACATTATTTGTATAGAGATAATTCAGCTCTCTTAAATGTTTCAAAAGTTTGCAAACAGATTTATTATACTAACAAACAATAACATTTTATTGTTTACGTTTAGATTCGAAATTAAATAATACTAATATTAGTATTCGCGCGCTTTCAGGCCGAAATACTGAACCGATTTAAATGGAATTAGTACACGGATAGTCTAGAGCATGAGAAAGGATATAGGCTACTTTTTAATGCAAAAAAAAGAATTGTAAGGGGATGAAATTTTTGTATGAAAGTATCGGCATTTTTAGAGCTAGAAGCTTGAAACTTATTTTTTAGGCTGTTGATTCGATATAAATAAAATGACATTCAATTATTCCACGCAGACGAAGTTGCGGGCACAGGTATATTAAAATTAAAGTAGGATAGTTAATTAAAAAGTGTAGTAAATATTCTTATATACTCAGTTCTATATGTATCAATTTTCTCTATATGTGATCATTTTTTTTTTTACAATTTTCATTATGCCCACTGTAATAGTTTTGGAACTCTATTGTAAATTCATCCCAATTTACAATGTGATGGTTTCCCTTCGATAGATTAATTCGACAGTTACTAACGGTATTTACAATTTTACGGTGACATATATATATATATATATATATATGTATGAGTCTTTCCATTTATTAATATGAATAATTAAGAAGAAATTATTTTTACAAATTTGTGGGTATTATTGCTAACCTTAGACGTGTTTTCGTATATTAATAAAAATGGAAGGCAAGCAGGCTGCAGAGACTTTAAAAATTATGATTTTGATTCCCAGATTTTATCAAACGCGACAGATCCTGAAAATGTAAGAGAAACAAGGCAATTGAATTTTGATGAATGTTGTCCTTGTCCCACTGGTAGAGATAATGATCAAAATACGTTAGAAAGTCGCAAGGAGATATCGTCCCGTGCCGATTGTCCATGTAGGAATACTCCTGATTCTGAGGGAGCTCCTTCCATGCTTAGACCTATGTTTCGAGCTGTTGAACCATCTGTCAGGTAATAACTATTTAAAATACATAAATTTGATCACTAAAAAGTTTCTTGAAAATTCATACACGTATTTTATCCCTCGATGAGATGGTTTTCTTAAAGATAATCTTCTTATAGATGAAGCTTACAGTTTATTATGAAGCAATCCGCTAAAAGATTTTATATTATTTTACTGTAAACACTTTACGGGATGCAACAGCCACCTGAACTACCTTAAGACTAATAATTTTAAACTGACCAACAAATAATTTATGTGTTCCAGGCCAGCAGATTCTAAAGGCGACCTTAAACTTCTATTGAAACCCGAAGTAGGTCTTGCATCTTCTGTTCTAGAAACTTTGCGAGAAGTTACAGATGAAGAATACCGGGAAGCTGTATTACGGGATGCTGCAAGAAACGAAATGAATACTATGGAATCAAATTCGTTCCTAAAAGAAAATGCACCAAGAAATTTAGTTAACATCATACTGCAACCTAAAGATAATATTAATGTAGATAATATAATGCCGCAAGAGTCCAATATACAACCAACAAGTTATATTTACCCTCCAGTAAGTTCAAGAAGTCATTTAGATGAAAGTAGATCTCAATCACTTAATTTTTTTAGAGAAGCACTACCTTTGACTAAGTTAGCAAACAAAGGTATATTACCCAAAAAAGTCTTTGACATGGAAAACAGTGCTAGCAATATCCAGGAACATTTACTTCAGCCCCTAAGGACTAACCTCTTCGAGGATTTAAAATTAAAATCAGACATGTTAAAATATAAACTATTTCCAAACACAAGAAATGGCTTACGAGGTGCACAACAGAGTTTTTACAATGAAAATAAAAATATAAGAGGACCCGAATGTGATAACTTTGAAATGCCATCTTTATTAGATCATTTCAAGAAGTCAAAAGAGAGAAGTTCTTTACCAAATCACTCAACATCACCTGTTTTAATAATAGAGAAACCACATGAGGGAAAAATCAAGTCATCACCGACCAATTCCGAGAAAAGTTATTCAAAAATTAATGTCCCAAAATCACCTATTTTTGATATGCCCGGTGATGTAGATACTACATTTATAGAGGCACCAGAATCTGTTTCTAATAATGATAAATCAATCACAAACATTATTTTAGAAGAACCTAAGGCCACCGAGAATATTGCTTGTAGTATAAATGAGGGTCAACAAACAGATAATTTTGAGAATACTGATAATACACAAATAGATGATGCTGCATTAAGTCCCTCAGAAATTAATGAAATAACACCACGTGAAACAACTTATGAACCCAAAAATAATGTTATCGATGAAAGTAATATTAGTAGTAGAGAAAATATGAATACCACGAATCAAATCCAAGATGCCACAAATCAACTTATCTCTGAAGAAGTAATCCCTTCTAATATAAAAGAATTTTCAGATAAAGATGATGTGAATGAAAACATTGAGGATTCAGTAGGTGATCATACCACGAATAAAGAAAATGAAGAAAACTCCTGTAATATTAAAGATTCTGAAGTTAGTCCCAGTAGCAATAGTTTTTATTCTACGGGGTCACAAGAAAATATAAGGAATATTGTCAATAATCCAGAAAATAATGATAACAAAGTTCCAATTGTTGAAGATTTTTTATCAACCACATCGGAAAAAGAGGACATTAAGTATAATATTCTTAAGAGAATAGATGATTTTAAGAAAACAAATCAAAGACTTCAGGAAAAATTGAAATCTAATGTACAAAATACTTTAAAGAATCTCAAAGTAAAAAATAATCCTCTTAACGAAATAGATACTGGTACACCAATTACAGCTATTGATGATATAACTGAGAATGATAATAAAAATATAATTTCCCAAGACCTCCAAGAGATGTCTAGTCGGAATTTTAATGATATTGAAAAATTAAACAAAGAAATTGAATCATCAAATTATAAGTCGACATTTAGAGAGAACTCGGAAGAAACTGAAGATACTTATATTGGTGAACAGCAAAAGAGTCATGGTAGTGACATTGCTACTAAAACGATAGATAATCCTTGCGATGATTTTTTATCTACATCGCCGGTCCCTGTTGAAACTAAGATAGATAGTTCAAATAATGAAATGCTTTCTCAAGCTAGTAGTCCAATTGCGGGTAGTATAATGCAACGTCCATTAAATAGAGATTTTCTAGTTCAAGCTAATCCAAATTTAGATGTAAGAGAAGCGTTAGAAAATTTAAAATTTTCAGTATCTGATATATTTAAAAACAAGAAAACTTCTACCTTCTTGCCGTTAAAAAATAATAACGATGAAAATAAGTCTACAATTCTTTCAATGATTCATAAAGATTCGTCCAAGGAACCATTACCAAGATATAACGAAGATAGAAACATTGGAAAAAGCCATACCAGAAATTACGGCAATTTACCAAAAGTCAAACAAAATAATTTAGATTTTTATAAAGCTAAAGTACCGGTTCCAGAGTTATTGAATACGAGGTCGTCGGTTACTTTACAAAAGGAAGATATTGGTACATTACCTAGGAATCACGGGATAACTCCCAAGTTTTTACAAAATGTTGAAAACATTCAAAGTTCTTATAATCGGAATAAAATATCAGCAAAAGAGAATCAACGTAGTGAAGGTCCAGGTTTTAATAACCAAAAAGTTAATAACATGCCTAATGTTTTATCTTCCGCATTATTAAAAAATTTACAACCTCGAAATGATGTTCTGAAAAATATCAAAGACACTTTCGAAGGAACTTTGCGACAGCCATTGATTGCAAACCAAAATGGTATTTTAAGTAATAAGAACTCCGAAAATGTATTCGGGACTATTTTAAAAACAAATGATGAACTCGGTGAAAAACTTCGAGCTTTTCATTCAGAATTAAATGATAAGATTTCTAAGTTTTCACAAAGAATATCTAATGTTGGTAATATACCGATGCAGGCTCAAAATAAGTTAAAGAAACCAATTAACATTAAAGAAACAATTACTCCAAGATTAAAGAGTGATTCTAGACAAATTCGACCAATTAATAAAGCAAACGGACCAAGAACTCCAAGTAATATAGGAGTCCCGTTGAAAGCAAATAGTTTACAAAATAGACTTAGTTCTTCGAGAAGAGTTGGTGTTTCTAGGCCACAAATACAAAATAAAGTTAAACAAACTCCCTCAGAATCAGCGAAATCGATTACTATAACGCATCCTCCTAAACTAAAAAAAGAAACGAATAAATCGCAACTTAAAAAATTAAGGCCGTTTAAGGATAGTAAGGTTACAATTTCTTTTAGTACTACAACAAGTCCTGTGTTGGCTTCAGGATTGAAATCAATTCCAAGAAGTAAAATTAGTCCTCCGAAATCTACAGATTTAAAATCTCGATTATTAACTAACGCTCCATTAAAAAGTAGAGAAAAACTTAAGCAAGATTCAAAAACGTTAGCAAGTGAAAGGATCACATCTCGATTACCTTTTCCAGCCAAAACTTCTGATATATCAAATGAAAGTTCTCAAACTTTAGATATAAGTGATGAGATTACAGATAGCCGAAGTGGTAATAATTTAAAAGAAATGATTACTGATGGACGAAAAATAGATAACTCGGTTTTATCTAAAATTAGAGAGGCTGTTAAATCCAGAGCAAGAAATGTAAACAAAAACAATGAAGACAAAATTTCTAACATTAATTCTGATGCATCACAATCAGCTTCTAATGTAAATGAAGTAAAAATAAATGATAAGGCGTTAAAAGAAAATGTCTCGTATAAATGTAAAATGATTTGTTTTGAAGATAAGTTAGATTAAATATAATGATATGGAAGAAAAACTATTGTTCTAAATAGTTTCCAAGTGATATTTTAAATAAAGTTTCTAATAAGTTTAGCATTTATTATTTACTAACATACGAGAAAATTACTAATTATACGAGTGTGTATAAACTTTACTTGTTTATCGCTTCATATTTGAAAATTATATCAAAATTTGTTAAGTGCTTTAGAATAAATAAACGAGATGCTATAAGGCAATAAGCTACTTATATAGTTTTTATATATTATGTAGAGAATAATTATTAAAAAAACACTGTTCCCTTTATCAGCAACGAAGTAACATACGAGTAATAGCCATATCTCAACGAAGCGAGGAAAGGCTAGTCCTATTTAATACATATTTTATGTTTTTTTTAACGTTTAGTTCTATAATCTCTCTAAGTGTTCCAATCAGCTTTTTTGTAATTTCTAAAGTTTCTACTAGTATATGTTATGTTAACATCTATTATGATTTTCAACATCAAAAGGTCGCTTCTCAAATTCTCATTTAACGCCTTCCAGTTCAGTTTAATAGCAATATCTTGAGTTCCAAATGATACATCAGGAGACGTCCTTTGTGTCGAACCATTGACCATTTTTATGCGAGTATCAGTTCCATCATTAAGGCACACAAAACTGAATTCCATCATCGCATCAAAGATTTGAGATCTTCTACTGTCAGTTTTCCTAGACCAGTTGGAAGGGTGGCCATTGAAATCCCCAGCAATTATACAATCCTCTTCAAATTTTGAAAATATATCATACCAGTCTTGGAAGGAAGTGTTCACTGATTGTGGACAGAAAACGGAGACTACATGTTTAATTTACATACACATTCTCGATTCCTGTATTTGCAATGTTTAATATTTGTTGATGTGCTTGTAACGAACAGTGTTTCATTATAGCTACTTCCTCGAAACCATCCCCCCTATCAGATCTAAAAATATTGTATCCTCATTAGAATTTTGAAAAACAAATAAAAATTGTTCCATTAAAATGATACTGATGACTAGATTAACTTTCTAACCTAAATATTATAAATTCGAAAGTAACTTAAGATACGTACGTAATATTTAAGAAAACAAACTAAACAAATGAACGTGCACTTTCACGTTTAAATCATTGAACGGATTTTGATGAAATTTAGTACACAGAAAGACTAGAGCTTGCGAAAGGACATAGGCTATGTTATGAACCAAGAATGGGATGAAATAGATGATAAAATGTACGTCGAGCTGTAATTTCGTTGTGTCAGTTGGTCTCAGTTATTCGTTGGTGTTAAAAATTAAAATGTAAAACTTAGCGATTAAAATGTGTAATAAAACCTGAATTAATAATATAACAAAGAATAATTTATGGTTAATTCAAGTCTACTTGCATTCTCGAAATTTTGATAATCTTTGTTATACAGAATTACAATTAGGTACAATAGAATTACAGTATTTTCGGCAATCCATACACATTTTAACACGCAACCATTTTAAATTACCTTTACGTGTAACAAATTATCAATGCAATTAAAACCTGGAAGTAAAGTTTAACCTACTTCTAATATAAAATAATTACATGTACTTGTTGGAGCTGATCAGATGATCAAATTAGGAAGTAAATAACAGAATTAGTAGAACTCTTCGGTGGCTACTACTACGTTTTTTCCCAAAGGCTCTATAATGGACCTAGCATGATAAGTTTTTTTTTTAATTACGTATATTGTTTCTAAAATGAAAGTACATTAAAATATCCATGGAAATAATAACAACACTTTTTGTATAAATTGGAGATCCCGATAAAATATCACCGACCAGACGGACGGATAAATTTTTTGTAATAAAAATTGTAAAAACATATTAACTATAATTAATAAAACATAAACAAATAATGACTGAATAAGTTTTATATAAACTCGTGCTTTCTATATGCAGATGTACCACGGATTTGTCTGCTTATTGCTTATTTTTAAATTAGTTATGAAATCTTTTTAACTGACAAACAATGTGTATAAAGATATATCCATTCAGTACAAAGTTTCATCTATACTGATATGGTAGTTTCGATCGATCAATACTTTTACATACTTGTAAAAAGTTTATAAAATTCTATTATTTCAAGTATATCAATAGTAGTGTAGACAATAAATAAACTTGAGTGAGATAGAGTCAATTTCTCTGGTGTTTTCGAGCCTGGAAGTTAGTTTGTCTAATGAATCATGTCACAAATAAAGGCAGAAAAAATATTATGCTGTTATCACTAACACTACTATGAAAAATATTCTTGACACTTTATTTACTTTAAATATTGAATTGAATCAGGCGTTACATTGTGGAAATTTATGATTAAAAAGTAATCAAAAAGGTTAGCTAGCTATAGCTCAGTGGTTCGGGCTTTGGATTCACGATCGATAAGTCGTGGGTTCAAATCCCGGACATTGGACTACTTGCGTGGCCCACTCCTGACACAAGGATTTAAGCTTACTAGGAGGGGTAAAATACTAGTAGTATGTGACCCACACTGCTAGTAATCTTTTTAAAAAAAGAAAAAAGAATTTTTTTTGCGGTTGTTCACAACCCCACTCGTACGGCACAACCCAGAAGAGCACACCGTCCACAGGAAAGTAAGACGCGCGAACCCGAACCAGGACACACCACACAAATAGATCGCTCGACAATCGACGTACATTTCGCTCCGAATCGAAGCATCTTCAGGATACACGCGTCACTCAACTGACTGTTTACTGTGGACGGTGTTCTCTTCTGGGATGTGCCGTACAAGTGGGGTTATTCAGAATTCCGCGGATTATAGCAAGGTCACCTTTTTGATTCCTTTTTACTTTATTTATTATATTATTCTTTTAAATTTTTATCCTAGACTAGCGGACCCAACAGACGTTGTCCTGTCTTAACTATGAATATTGAATTCGAATTGGCTGACAAAAGCTTACATTAGAAATGTTAATAAGGTCGTTAAGTTTTCTTAAATTGTCTTATTTTCCGCGCAACTTTTTTAATTTTTTTCTTTTAAGAACCTTCTCCTGACAATTACAAACACAACAAAAAAAGAATTAGCGAAATCGGTCTAGCCGTTTACGTGTGATGCCATGACCAAGGGAAATAGGGATTCATTTTTATATATAAGAAAGATGTCTAATAGATGCTAGTGTTTTTGTTTCTTTGCTATAAAATGAAATAATTGGAGAAACAGGAGGCATAGACCACTCTATACCTGTAATTAATAACATTGAAGACTGACTGATTAATTGTTGATGAGATAACAATTGTTCAATAACAACAACAAAAATGATTTTAATTTTATTTTTTCATCATAATCAAAATCAGATTCGAGAAATTCGATGCCTGAATATGAATTTTCACTGTTTTTTCTTCATCATGGACATCTATAATGAATGGTTCCAATTCAGTTTCCGTACTTCTGTCTTCATTTTTAAAATCCTCATTGTCCAAGTTACCTAGAATCAGATATGTTTCACATAAGCCAAAACAACATACAAATTAATATAATATGATAATAAAATAGTAAATTGAATTAAATAAGTATCAAATTGTTTAGGGAACAACGCCGACACAATTTCGCCGAAAAGTTAAATATCACTTTTTATCTGATTACACTTCTTAATAAAGGTAAACAACTAACTTTTGAACCAATATTTCACTGCACTTGACGGAAAATAGTGTTGCCATTTCATATTATTACGTTGTGACAGAACTTGCTAGACGATTTGAAAAAATATTTCAGTGTTAAATAGCCCATTTATAGAGGAAGGCGATAGTCTATATATCATCACGCTAAGACCAATAGGAGCGGAGCATCACGAGGACGAAGTCTCATGGGTCGGCTAGTCTATTTTAGTTAGCGAGGTCACCTCCACCAGATGAGAGTTAATATATTATGAAAGAGCTCTAAACCTGCTCCTGGGTCTTAAGCCCCAAGCTCTGTTTAGCTCCGTTTAAATTGTATGTTATTATCATACTCTTAGCAGGTTGTACATAAAATTAATTTGGACTAGCAATTAATTTTTTTTATATATATATAGAGGTAATTAATTACAAACAGTTATTACGGATGTGAAGATTAAAAGTAATCTTTTATATTGACCCAAGTGTAGTTGAAATATACAACTGGCTACAATTGATATCAGTTAGTTGTGCGCATGCTCAGTATCCATACGTCAATACCATGAACTTGTTTATTTATATTTTAGTTTTATTTACGTTTCATGGGACATTATTAGCGGGTGAGTTTTCAATATTACTTTCACAATAATGTAGTCCTTAAAACTATACTAGATACAGATTGTTAAGACTCTTTAAAAAAGATTAGTGTAATGAGTCATGAGTATTCACTTGTTTTAATATTAGTATTAGTATTTTTAGATATGGCAACTTATTTATATGATTTTTTATTTATAGGCAGCCAAAATAAGCCGAGTTAACTAACAAGTTTTTTATTAGATTACAGAGTTGATATAAATTAATTCGGTTTACAGAATTTATAATCCAAAAATATTTACATAATATGTAATTGAATTTTAATTATTTTATACTTATAAAAAATTATATATTCATGTTACGCATTAAATCAGAAAAATATTCTGAAATTAATGCGACAGACAGGCAATTATTATTTATAGACAGAACGATAGTTTTTCTGATTTCTTTATTATTCTTTTGAGCTTTTGTGCCTAAATAAAATAGTAAGATGAAAAAAGTTTATTAGTCCAAGATTACAAAAAATGTGGAAACCAATATATGTTTACTTCCTGGTACCTGTAAAATGACCATATTGTCAAATCCTACTACTATTATAAACGCGAAAATTTGTAAGAATGTATGGATGTATTTTTGTTGCTCTTTCACGCAAAAACTACTGGATGGATTTCGATGAAATTTTACAATAATATAACTTACTCATCAGATTAACACATTGGCTATAATTTATAATGATATAGTGTAAATTATCCGAAATGTAGCGGGTGAAACCGCGGGGCGCAGCTAGTCAGTAGACATTACAATACTCCTATATACTATAACTTTCTAAAATAATAAGTTACACCTGACAATCCTGGGTTCTGTGTTTTTAAACAATCAAAAATCAAAAATAAGAATTCTTCTTTAAAAACTTCAAAGAAAAAGATTTTCTTTATCTATAATCACCAAAATTATTATTTTTATAAACTATTCTTTGATATTCTAAAAATACTTTTATCTATTTTTTTTATTTCGTCTGATCAGTCAAAATGAAGCTCTATTATATAAAAGGATATGATTGAAAATCTACTAGGTATCGAAAAAATATGGAAAAGTCAAAGAATTCGTTACAAATATAGGTCCAAATTCATAGGAATTAATAGATCAATATTTTCTATTCATTTTCAAAATTGCGTGTAATGATTTAGATGCCCTATTTCAGACTTTTTCTTTTATCAGAGGATTTCTCATTCTTATAATGTCAACTGATTAACAATAATTTGTAACATTTTTTTCCAAACAGTGGGTTTGAAAAGTGATAACATGTAAAGTTGTCGCCGTATGCGTCAGTCAGGTCAAGTGCGAGTGTGGAACTCGCTCACTGAGGGTTCCGTACAATTTCAATAAAGGGACAAACACTATCAAGTTTTGATTTTCGGGTGCGGGTTAAAATATTATCAAAAATATAATTGCCCCCCGCATTTACTCCCCACATTAGTGATGCGTGTTTCAATTGATATATTTATAATTACTTAAATATATAAGAAAATTTGTTAAATCATTATTGACAAAAAAATGCAATAAAAATAATTTCACTTAAATTATTTTAAAGTCTGCGGTGAACATATATTAATAAATACGTAATGTCACATAAAAATTAAAGAACCTTCTTGTTTTGGAGTCAATTAAAATATTTTAAGAGTTGTCATTGAACAACATGTCATGTCGTCAACAGCCGTTGCTAAAATTCGCGTCGATATATCTTTAGACTCATTTCACACGATACGACGACAAAAATGTCCATTTTGCGATTTTACTAAATTTCTAGTATGCGTCACACACGTCTTCTGTTCAGATTTAAAGCCTAATCATCGGTAAGCTAGAAAGCTTTGAAAATTTGAGTAACTGGAAGAAGTGCCTAAGGTACTTTAATTTTATTTACAAATAATTTCTTTCTTTCTAGGATTAAATTTATTTAAAGTTTTTAAATTTCAATTTCATAAAATTAAACATTGGTTGGTTTAAAAGGTAAAAATATTTTGTACCTTTATCAAACGGATACCTCCCTGCCTATTTATAACATATTCGATTACTAAAATCGCAAACGTCTACTTTTTTCGCGTCCGCATTTGTATATATCCCTATAGAAAAACTATTTGTTATAACTTCAATATAAAAGGCCACATTTATTGATTCTTTGCACTTAGAAGTCTGATTTTTTCACAGCTACAAGATACTATAAACTTACATTTTTTACGTTTAAAATAAATTTCAACTTGATAACTTCACATATTCTTCAAAAAATCTGTCAAACCCTAAACATATAAAAGAACATTTTTTTCGTGATTTACAACAAATTGCCATTTTTAGGATTTTTCCCATACCAGTGCTCTAAGACCTTGCTTCTTGCCAAAAATCATGTTCCTAGGCCAAAAGACGAAGCCGGGGAATTTTGATTTATCTCAAAAATCAAAATTATAATACACTAGGGGCCCGTCCCGGCTTCGCACGGGTGGATAATTTTTTTTTAACATTTTGGCTCCTGCATTCTGTCGCTCCCTCTATCGCCGCGTTACTCGCTGCGCTGCGAGGCACTTCACACCGCGTCCGCGACCCGTCAGGGATTATTTTTTATTTATCTTGATATTTTTATTTCGTAATATCTTTTGACTGGAATGTCCGATTTTAATAATTCAAAAAGTATTTTACAGGTATTGAAACAGTCTTGAATACGAAATAATTTATTTGGATAAGGATTAATACAAAGTTATAGAAAACATGGTCTGATTTTGATTGGCATTTTTATCAACTTTTAAATGTAAAAAAGTAGTTATAGTGACATAACTATAATAGTTGGACATATGGTCTCGCGGAGTTTTTTGTAGATATTGATACGTTCTATAATATTGTAGAACATTTCTTTGTTCTATCATCAATACTTTTTGCAGCGCATGCGATGAAAGATATTTTATGGCTAATTTTTTTGCACCTTGGGTTGGTTTTAGTGAGATTTCCTGAGGATCTCTAATTTTTTCTTTTAATAAATATAGCCTATGTTACTCATGGATAATGTAGCTTTCTAATGGTGAAAGAATTTTTGAAATCGGTCCAGTAGTTTTTATGTTTATTCGTTACATACAAAAATACAAAAATACAAATCTTACTTCTTTATAATATTAAGTATAGATGAGATAAAAGCGGTTGCGGGTTTTCATTAAATTGACTTAGCAGTTTGATATTTTTAGATATTTGAGGAACTAGAATTTACAATATTTCGTATAAATTTCAACTTGATATCTTCACGTTTTTCTGAGAAAAAGGGTCTTGCGTGACAGTCAAAAAAAAGTAAATTTTCTAAAGATATAGAAAAAAGTTACATTTTTATTAATTTCATGTTTTATTTGTGATGTGTACGATTCTAGGCCATCGCGAATTACCCTTGTGAGTGACCAAATTAACGGTCATATCTTTTCATTGCGTGGACTCAGAAGTTTGATTTTTTAGCAGCCGCAAGGGACCGCAGGCTTGAGTATTTGTTATTAATTTCAACTTAATACTGACAAAAAAGTTCTTGACAGACAGACAGGCAGACAGACGGACAACGAAGTGATCCCATAAGGGTTCTTTTTCTCCTTTTAAGGTACGGAACACTAATAAACGTGTTTTACATGATCATTGCACATATTTAAACAATTTTCATCCATACTTCACAGAAATAAATCTGTTAAATACCATCAAAATAATATCAGATTTTCAGACATATTTTTGTAATGTATTGCAATTTTAGGTATAATTTCTTTTCCTTTACAATATGATTGTAAGTAATGCATTTTAAATGTAATTTAATATTTAAAATGTACTTAACCCAGGCTCCATGCATTTTGTAACATCTTTACGATATCTAAAAAGAATAGAATTCATTCCAGTTTACCTTAAAAAAAGCATAAAAAGCTTCGTAAAAACATAATAATGTGACGTGTAATTATAAAATTAATAACAAATTATTAAGTAGATTTATTAAACTTAAGGAAATATAATAGAAACGAGGGACCGTAGGCTTGAGTATTTGATATTTATTTCAATAAGATACCTCCAGGCGTTCCTGAGAAAAAGACTTGACAGACAGACAGAAGGACTATGAAGTGATCCTATGAGAGTTCCTTCGTTCCTCTTAAGGTATGGTAAGGTAAAAAATACAAAACAATGTAATATTTTCCTAGGGGAATAAAATTTTATTTTATGTACAGTAATTGTACATTTAAATTAAACAATTAATAACATTGTTGAAACGAACTTAATTATGCTATCATATAGCAGTAATACTTTATGCATGCTTCGTATGTCTTATCGTTATATTTGACTAAGCTGGTTGTATTTTCACTCACTTTACCAAAATTATAAAATGTCATTTACCAAAATTATTTTATATTTTTTTGTGCATGAACCTAAATATTGCAAATGCAATCCGCCAGAGATCACCTCTACACCCGTGTCTACTAAAATAAGTAAACTAAAGCGCCATTAGATGATTGGGATTTTTAAAGTTATAGCCTATCCATTATCAGAGCATAAATTTGAAATTTAACTTTACAAAGTATTATTAAAATCTATTCAGGGAATTTTTCGTGGAAGAGTAACAATACAATGACGGTATACCACTGATTCAATTACCAATTGAGAGTAGATACCAATTTTCTATCGACATTCCAAGATGTTGATGACGAATTGCTTGAGGGTGAGCAAAAAAGGAAGGGGGGTCCATGAACAGGGGTAGCATCGTTTTATCAGATTATCTTTAGATTATAAGAATTTAACTTCAGTTCAATGGTTTGTCAAACTTTGGTTGGAATCTTCAAAATTAATTTTAATTTACAATACATTAAACAGATAGTTAAAATAAACCTCATCAAATCAGCTACTGAAATGTAGGGTCCTATCCAACACATTGTACAACATTATAAACAGTTATATATAACAAAAAAGATCTTAGGTGTATACAGAATGCCTCATAAATGTTTTAAGACCTCAAAGAAATCGTGGATTTTAATGCAATTTAATTTATTAATTAGCTATAAATAAAATCGTGACAAATTTTATAGGAGACATACCTTTATTTTATTATTATGAACCCAATAATGCATTTCGTGCACATTAAATTTAAGTATTTATATTTTATTATAATTATTTAGGGCGTTTAAGTCCTTGAAGTTATCATTCGATACTTGATAGGTACTCGAGATATTGCACGGAATAGAAATAAGTAATCAGATTAATAAATCAATGAGTCTTTTAGTTTTATTTTAATTACTATTAATTAGCCAAAATTCTTATAGGTATATTATTTTTAAATATATTGTAAAATAATTCGGCCAAGTTCGAGTGTGGAACTCGCGCACTGAGGGTTACGTACAATTTTAATAAAGGAACAAATACTATCAAATTATGATTTTCTTGTGATGGATCAAAATATCATCAAAAGTACAAAGTATTGGGAGGCGTTTAATCTCGATATTAGTATTGCGTGTTTTAATTGATATATTTATAATCACTTACAAAAATAATATATATAAGAAAACATGATAAAACAATTTTAACAAAAAAAAATTAACCGACTTCCAACTCTGAAAAATGCAATAAAAAGTAAAAATTATTACACTCAAATAATTTTAAAGTCGGTGAATACATATTAATAAAATACATATTGCCAAATATAGAACCTCCTTTTTTATTGGAGTCGCTCAAAATATTTTACAACTTGTCATTTAGCAACATGCCATGTCGTCAACAGTCGTTGCTAAGATATAGCTTTACACACGATGCGAAGACAAAAACGTCAATGTTTTTGATTTTACTAACATTGGAATATGTTACACATACACATGTCTTTAGTAGAGATTTAAGCCCTGATTAACGTTAAGCTAGAGGACTTTGAAAATTTTAGAAACTGGAAAAGGTGCTTAAATTTAAAACAATATTTGACCCTTCTAGAAATTAAAAAAATCATAAATTAATTAATGGAATTTATAATTAACTAAATATTTTTTTAACACATATTTACAATAAAAAAATATTTCATTCTTTCTTGGAATAAATTTATTTCAAGTTTTTAAATTAGAGATTTCACGAAATTAAACTCTTTAAGCTGAGTTAAACGGTAAAAATATTATGTATCTGTACCAAGTGCAGGAATATTATAAAACATATTCGAATATTACTAAAGTCGCAAACTCTACTTTTTTTCACGTCCGCGTCTGTGGAATGCCCTATAGAAAAACTACTTACTTGTTATTCTAGAAAAACTATTTCAGTATAAATGGCCACATGTATTGATTCCTTGCACTTACATGTTAGTACAAGTTCAAGATAATACAGATTTTCATGTTTGATATAAATTTCAACTTGATAAATTCACATATTCTTCAAATAATGCGTCAAAACCTAAATATACAAAAAATATTGTTTTCGTGATTAATCAACAAATTGCCATTTTTAGGATTTTTCCCCATATCAGTGCTTAAGGTCTTAGAGACCTTGCTTCTTGCCAAAAATCATGTTCCTAGGTCAAAAGATGAAGCCCGGGAATTTTGATTTATCTCAATAATCAAAATTACAATACATGAGATAAAAGCGGTTGCGGGTTTTCATTAAATTGAGTTAGCAGTTTGATATTTTTACATATTTGAGGAACTAGAATTTAGACTATTTTGTATAAATTTCAACTTGATATCTTCACGTTTTTTCTGAGACAAAGGGTCTTGCGTGACAGTCAAAAAAAAGATAATTTTCTAGTCAAGTAGATAAAAATTTGCAGTTTTTTAATTTTATCCTATATTAGTGCTTGAGACCTTACTTCATGCTAATTTCACGACGCTAGGTCATTGGGAAGTACCTTATAATTATATGAGGGACCACATTAACGGTCATATCTTAGAAGTTAACTTAGAAGTTTGATTTTTGCCAGCCGCAAGGGATCGCAGGCTTGAGTATTTGATATTAATTTCAAACTTGATACCTCCTAGCGATCCTGAGAAAAAGGGTGTTGACAGACGGACAGACAGACAGACAGACGGACAACGAAGTGATCCTATAAGGGTACCTTTTTTCCTTTTAAGGTAGGAAACCCTAACAACAAAATAAATTTAAAAATCTAAAAAATAGAGGCCAACGCGGTCTACGCTACCGAAGGTTAGGGCTCCAGAGAGAGTAACTTCCGCACGATACGTCCCAGCCATCTCACTAAAACCACTTAAACAACAAACGACGAACCTGTTGGCTGATGGTCATGTCAAAGAGGGGTAGCTCCTTAGTACCACGTGACCCTATCCTACATCCATTCTGAGAGGCAGACATAATAACATTTTTGTGTATATGGCTATCATCTTAAGTAAATTACAGTAAACCCGTGATCGGGCTATCAGTTCCGTTTTGTGGAGAAAGTGGGTGATTCCGGTTGTAACTAACTGTGGCAGTGATCCTGACTTATGAGCCGACTGAAAATTATTATTATGTATTCACGGATTACCACAACGCATGCAGCGTTTTTTCTTTAGTTTTGAGAGACGTGGGAGGTCTTCTTTGTGTCCTTTTTAATTAATTAAATTAATGTTAACATTTAAAATTATCTATTCCTTTATTTTTACTGACAGTCTTATGTATGGAAGTACGAAACTATACGCATTCTTGTGTATAGTTTTGTACTTCTAGGTTTCTGATTAAACCTTTATACTACAGTAACTAATACCTATTGTTATTATTCAGTTAGAGTGGAGAAAGAGGAGCGAACCCATAGGGCTCCTGTAACGTATCGTTTTTTAACATAAAATACAAAATAATATTTACAAAGAAGTATTACGAGGAGTTATTTTCAACAAAATAAACTAGCAATAAATATTTAAAAAATTGAAAGAATCAAATAGGTAAGAACAATGTATTTTGTATATATGAAAATTTCTTATCTATATTTCTATTTAAATAGATAAACCATGTTCCCAAAAACGTATACCCAATCAGTCAGTGGTCTGCGTGTGCGACGCATCATACTGCGATGACATCACGAGAGAGCCTCCAGAGAAAGACTCGTACGTCGCCTATACTACTTCCAGGGTAAAGTATAGATTTTTAATTATTTCTAATCGCCACATGAAGAGTTAATCGCAATCTAAACGCATTTTTACTGTTTAATTGTAGTTTCTTACACGTGAGGGGACGGGTTAGAATACAATTCCTGTCTGCCGTTGGGAGAATATCTCGTAAGAGCGAATAGCCTAGCACCCTTTGCTGGTAGGGGATCTGTTTCCCGACTGGCTTACGACCAAGTGTCTACACCTCCCTCTCACATGCCATTAATGATGCGGTTTCAGTGTACTCAGGGTTCATCCACAGTGTCCGCTGAAAACGTAGCATTCTCCTCCTACTTCATTCCCTCTATCTACCTCCCTCTATCTTCGCGGTAGCAAGGATTGCCTATGTCTAAGGGCGACGATTGGGAGGATATAGAAACTAAACGCTGAATCGGTTTCACCAATCCAGGTGTCCATCAAGTTTAATATATTGTTCAAGTTGTATTGTGTATTGTAATATGGGCTATAATGGGCAATAATTTACGGTGGAAACCTATCAATGTTAGGGGCGTTATATCTAAGGGCAGGTTTAACCCAATAATAACGTTCAAAGGCTTTAGGGACGTACTGTAGCTGAAATTTTCATAAAATATATAAAAATTTAACATCGTCGACTAGTATATGAATAATATTAATCAATAGTATTGCTATTTATTTATTTATTTATTTATTGAAAAGGTACACACAACAGGTTAAAACTAAAAAAAAAATTTACATCATATAAAAGAATTAAAATTTTAGGATCTAAGTTACAACCCAAAAACATGCGTACACATCATGAATAATTATCAAGCTAATAGTAGTAAGAAAACATGCTTTAAAACTAAGTTAATAAAGACAACAAAAGCTAGTAAGAACAAAAAAAAACCTATATAATATAAGAGAAAAAAAAAAAACATGGAAAATTAAAATTTAGTGGATAATACTCGTATTTTATTCTTCATTTTAAATCGAGAGGCGTCTAAGTTTAATTTCGACTTAACCACTAATTTTAATAGGTATATAGATAATATATAATAATATAATGATAATAAAGGTATTATTAGCTACTTATAAACTCAAACTCAAAATAGTTTATTTCAATTAGACTTTTTAGAAAGTATTATTGACATGTCAAAGTCAGTTTGTTTGAAGCTACCACCAAAGAGTATATAATGACTACGTTTTAGCTACCACCAGTTCGGAAGGATGTGAATTAAAGATATATTAAATATATTGCAGAGTGGCCAAAGATTTAACAAAACTCGAGGAGCATGGAGTCAGAACGGTACTTGTGGTAAGTCTTTCTTCTTACTTGTCTTAAAATCATTTCCAATACTATGTTAAGCCGTTATCTATATATTATGTTTTTCAGCGAAATCAAAATGCCCGATATCTTTGGAACTGAAACCCAGGGTTACGTATCAAAAAGTTGAAGGATTTGGTGGAGCAGTGACAGACGCTGCCGGGATAAACTGGAAAGCTCTACCTCAGGCAGCACAGGACTACCTAATCAAGTAAAATAAATAGTTCTTATTCCAATATTTTAAAACAAATTACGTGTGTTTTAAGTTTTTCAATTTCAATTAAATATCACTTGCTTTATCGGTGAAGGAAAACATCGTGAGGGAACCTGCGCTCCTGAGAGTTCTTCATGTTCTCAAAGGTGTGTGAAGTCTGCCAACCTAAGGCCTAATACCCTCCTCATTATGAGGAGGAGACCCGGTTCAGCAGTGAGTCATTGACGGGTCGTCGATTGCAATGTTTTACACATTCATATTATGATAAATTTCGTTAGTGTTGCTGTAAAATTTCCTTAATAATGTTTTGGTGTCCCTCGTGAATGGTATACTTTTTTTATTTATTTCCAATGAAATGAAATTAACTGTAAATTTTACATTGCTTGCAGCTTTTATTCAATATTTGTTAAATCGTATTAAAACAAAATTTATGCGCAAAGCAAGAGTTTTAACAGTTACCATTTTTTGGTAGATAGATTAAACTTAATGTTATTGTGCTCCATATTTATTTTTATTTTCAGCTCGTATTTTAGTGAGAATGGTTTGGAGTATAATATGCTCCGAGTGCCGATCGGTGGCTGCGACTTCTCCACTCACGCGTACGCCTACAACGAGCTGCCTGTCAACGATGCTAAACTCACTAACTATACCCTAGCACCGGAAGACTTTATGTACAAAGTACGTCAAATATTATTAAACAACCACAGCTCTCATCTTCTATATCAGAATGTATCTCTTGTACAAAAAAAATCCTTATTTCACAACATCTGATTTCCGTGTTGAAAGTTTATTTACAAGTGTTTGTTTGTCACTAGGTTTTTTTTTTGAAATATTCAATGTCTTTATATGGGTTATAAGATTAACGAACGATCGAGTAGCAGTGAAAAAAATGTAACTTTATTTTCATAATCCATATAGTCGTTCATATTTTTTATATTTTTATTTTATTAAGGAAACAAACAGTACAGCAATTCTTAATAATAAAACATAATCCAATACACAAACCAATGAAGTTTCCAAACATAAATTATACATAAATAAAGGGAGCATACACATTTTAAAATAAAATAAGGTAAAAACAAATGTAACATTAAACTATAGTAAATATAACACACAAAAATCAGGCTAATTTGTAATGGTATTTGTACGGATTAGTATTGATATTGTTTATTGATTTTGATAAAAATCTCTAGAATCTTTACATAATTCCGACTGACTAAATTTTTTTTGCACAATTCAGTGTCTTTGTTTTGCTTAAGATTAATATGATGCCATCTATTGTTGAGTACTGTGAACACAGTGTTAAATTTTAAATTGATTATATTAATTTAAGAATTTAGGGTCTTTACTTTGAAATCTCAAACAAATACTTTTCATATACATGACATTTGACAATATTACTGCATAATAGTTTTTTATTATACAAGAGTGCAAAGTTGCTTTTTAACCGTATGCACAAAAATTGAATCACGAGCGCAGCGAGGGACTAACAAGGAAATCTATAGCAAGAAGGATCGGAGTCTGAGTTTTTAACGAATTAAAAAAGGTAGTATGAAAAAATTCGGCACCATGGAGGTAGAAGTAAATAGGTTTAATGATGTTTTGAATTCACAAACTTAGTGTACACGATGTTCTAAATTCATTTTTACCCTCTAGCGGATAACAATGGCTTTTCACTCAGATATCGAAGAGCAATAATACTCTTTTCGAGATGGGGGGATGAAAATAATATCAATTATTCTTTATATATTATAGCATTATTTAAATAACATGTCAGACAGATATTCTAAATCATTAGAATATATTCATAAAATAAATATAGTCCAAACTTTTCAATGCCTGATCCTGAGATTTAGATGCTCTTCATTTCTAATGCCATACTGATTAGTTATAATATCTTTTCACAAGACTTGATTAATATTAAACACGCCATCTATTGTGCAAGTGCAGAAATTTCGTTAATTTATAAAATTATTGAACTTAATTATTTTAAGTTATTATTAATATTATATAACTATTTCAGATACCAATGATTAAAGAAATAATGAAAACAGCAAAGACCGATGTACATATAGTGGCAACTACGTGGTCTCCTCCTACTTGGATGAAGAACCCTCAAGTATATGGAGGATTTAACAGACTTCTACCTAGATATTATCAGACTTATGCTGATTATTATCTGAAGTAAGTGTAATGAGAGATATCTATTTAATTTGTAAAGTCAAGTAATCCTTTTAGTATTTTTACTCTTATCACTCGAACCTTTAACTACAGATTAAACAGAGATATTGGTAAACGACACAGTTTAAATAAATTAATGATTTATTTCTTCGTTTTTAGATTTATACAAAAATATAACGAGACGGGTATCCCGATATGGGGAATAACAACAACTAACGAACCTATTAATGGAGATTTGAACCTTGTTCCGTTTAATTCCCTTGGATGGGATGCACGAGATATGGTAAGATAAGAAAAGAACACCTCCTTTATTATAAAAGTCATAAAAATCGAAAGTTTCCTAAAACTTTTCCACAATGTTACTTGCTTGCTTATTTTGATAGTTTTTCAAAATACCTTATCCTGATGCTTGCAGGTCACATACGTATCACAAATTACCTACTATAAGAAATTATTCATTTTTGGTTTCTCCATTATTAACATTTATCTCAATAATTAGCAATTATTTGTTTAATTGCTGTCACTTAAGACGGTGAAGAAGGTGAAAGTTTGAGTGTGTGTGTGTGTTTAGATATTACTATTAATATCTACTGCTTTACGAATTTCGATGAAATTTGCCAAACGGACACTTTGCAACATGGATTTGCATCTGCAAAAAATATTCAATATTAACATATTGAACAATTTAAAGATTCTGAATATGTTTGTAGTAAGCGCCTGAACATTTTATATAGCAATATACGTATATTGAAAATTAAATTCTTTTTATAAAACCTAAGTAGCTGTGGTTAATTATACCCGAGAGATGCTGGGGTGGGTTAATTATGTTAGTAATTATTTGTTATTGAAAAGGTATTATTTAAATAACCTTGCTCTACTTACAGATAACTCCAATTTTGGTGTTGTTTTAACGACCTGAGTATGTTGAAGGTTTTTTTATTGTTATTAATAATTGTTTCTTGATTTCAAGGCAAAATGGATAATAAACAATTTGGGACCCACAATTCGTAATTCAGAATTTAAAGATATCAAGATAATTACTGGTGATGATCAAAGGTTGATAATTCCATATTGGTATAATGTGGTAAGTATTTGTAAATAAATATTTGTTGTTATATGAAAAAAAAAGTTATTTTTCTCAAAAGAATAACAGAATTTGATTTAAGTTTCTACGAGTACAATAAAAAAAAGATTTAGTTATAAAATAAGCCGATACAAGGAAACGTACATTTCAACTAAATATTTAGATAACTATGCTAACAATTTTACAATTCTACTCAGTCATTACATTTACTAAAATCATACATAAATTTTGTCAAAGTTAACTTTTTAACTAGAGGATATTTTACGAATGTTTCTATAAAGTAAAATAGTTGTTTACTAAAACCCCGAGCTCGTTAACAAAGCGTTATCGCATTTTAAAAAACTTACTATATGATTTTAATGAAAGTTTATACAATATTGTAGTTTATTTTATACCTTTTTTATTTATTCCTAAGTAATAAATACATCCCTTTTATTCTATAATCTACAAAAAAATATATAAAATAGATTGAGTGATTTATACTTTATGGCATACAAAATAAATACAGTTTTACAGACTTAATAGGACTTATATTACTTTACAAATATGAGTGTGCAAAGGCGGCTTTTATAATTACATACTTACACACATATAGATACATACCTACATATATACATACAAATAAACATAGATACATAAAATATGTACGGCGGCAGGCGGAGATACAAAAAAAAAACCAAAATTTCTTCATACTTCTTCATTCTTCCATATTAAATTAAAATTAATTTATAGATAATCTGAGAACACAAACGGTCGATGCGAGAGCCGAATACATTCTTATTAAATATTAACTTTAAATCTACCGATAAATTACCACCGAACCCCATTGTTCATGTTTCGCAACATTTTTATATTGAAATGAAATCCACGGACTATTTATTACAATTGGCGAACAATGGGACTTGGAATCCGTATTACACGTCGATATTGTACTTATTAATTCTCTGGTTAATTTCTAATACAGGTTATAACTAGCACTCAACACATACTTTAATAAGTAAATACAAATATACATATGATATTATATAATACAACAATAAATATACATGATAATCATTGATGGCATTCTATTATAATGTTGAATAAAACTCTTTTAAATATATTTAATGTTTCCGACTGGCGAATATTGGTTGGTAGAGTTCTTTTTGTGCACTTTAAGAGGGTTGAAATGAGTTTAGAAACCCTTATTGCTATTATCTTTTGTTTCTTAAACTTTGTTTGTGTTATTTTTTGATTATAATTGAATGAACCTAGAGATTTGTGTATTATTATTTAGTGGAAACTATTGATTTTTGTGGTATTATCTTGTGTATTTAATTTTATGGTCCCTAATATTGTATGTTTCCTAAATGTATAAAATTAAAAATAACATATCAAATAGTAGGTAAATATAGATCCCGCTAGTTTTTCTTTTTTTAATTTTTTTTTCATATTCGATTCTCATTTCAAAACCTGATTATATAATAATATAACAGCCTATTTTATGTGTTGTCAGACAAATTTGTTGAACTGTCTGTTACCTCTATGTACCTCTGTAAAATAATAAATATCAAATTTTCAGATGCTGTTACCGTTCCCCAAAGTGTTAGAATACATAGATGGCATAGGAGTTCACTTTTACACTGATAAGTTTGTCCCGCCGACTATATTAGAGCCGATCACACGGTTTCATCCGGATAAATTCATCTTAGCCACTGAAGCTTGTGAAGGTAGTATAATTGAAAAGGATTACTTGATTATTAAATAGTCTGTCTAATATTTTTTTAAATAATATAGGTATAGTTGATTTCACGTCGAATTGATTTAATTTTGATTTTGATATTTGGTGGAGTTTTTTAAAATTAAAACTAAGTTAGACCAAGCAGTGATGGCCCAGTGGTTAAGACATCGGTGTCTTACTCGGGAGTTCCGTGTTCGATCCTGGGCATACCTCTGACTACTCGTGAGAGTTCCTTAAAAGAGTTCTCAAAGGTGTGTGAAGTCTGCCAACCCGCACTGGCCCAGCGTGGTGGACTATGGCCTAACCCCCTCTTCATTCTGAGGAGATGATGATGAAGTTGGACCGAAGGAATTAACCATTTTTTTTTAAAGTTACATAACATTTTAAATATCACCAGTTAATTTTATTATGGCTAAAAAGTAATAGTATATTTCGAAAAGTAGTGTTTTTAAAATTCCAAATTCTAGAAATTAAAATTTTTGAAATGTCAAAATTGACGATCCTTAACATTCTTGGTCTTAAACGAAACTGGAATTACAGAACTGTGACTTATTTTTTTTATTTTTTGAATTCTTGTGAGGTTGGTTATCTTTGTTAGCACTCATAAAGCTGGGTAACTTGTAAATAGATCTGTAAACAATAATTTTGTTTAGCTAACTGTTATACTATATTAAAATGAAGTAATATTTACAGGTAGTTTTCCATGGCAAGCAGAAAAAGTTTTACTAGGCTCATGGCAGAGGGCTAAATCTTACATAAAAGATATACTTGAAGTAAGTATTTTATTTTTTATTATAAATTATATTACATCTGTTATTCAGAATAAATCTATAGTTATACAATTTATTTAAATTAACCAAAAAATGAGAAGATTATCTTATTGGTTTTAGTATTTTTTATTACTTAATATTATTTTTATGATTTACTTGTACGTATCTACATACATTCAAACTATTTTAGTTAATATATTTTAAGTGAAATAAGTAATTCTTGCTTACTTCATTAGACAGTAATTGATATCCTATACTTAACAACAATTCAAAATTTTTCAGGATCTAAACTATAATTTGATCGGTTGGATCGATTGGAACTTATGCCTGGACATGCAGGGTGGTCCTAATTGGGTAGAAAATTTCGTGGATTCGCCGATAATAGTAGATAAAGAGAAACAACAGTTTTACAAACAACCGACGTTCTATGCTATGGGACATTTCTCCAAATTTATACCAAGAGGATCAGTCAGGATTAAAGTCGTTGAAAATAAACCATTCCTCACATCATATTTGACAAATGTCGCTTTTATCACTCCAAAAAATACGACAGTAGTCGTTATTTATAATGAGTAAGTATACAATAAAATATTTCTAGAAAAGATTTTTAAAAAACTGTGGAATAATATTAGCAACCTTTTAACCTTCTTGGTGAAAAAAAACAACAAAACAATAGAGTACTCTATTTAGCAATTTAAATTAAAAAAGAAAACTAATTTAAAAGCTATGTAAAGACAATAGTTACTGTGCTGGTCTTTTATCATGCTAATTCAGTGCACTTCATTAACAATATGAGGAAAAATCGGCCAAGTGCGAAGCCAACACTATCAAATTTTTATTTCACGTGTCATGGGTCACAATATCTTCAAAAGTAGTATCTCGTGTCGTTTACTCTCGATATTAGTATTGCGTGTTGTAACTGATATACATATTTATAATTACTTACATAAATAATATAAGAAAACACGATGAAACATTTTTAACAAAAAAATTAACCGACTTCAAACTCAAACCGAAAACTAAATAATTTTAAAGTCGGTGAACATTAGTCGGTGAACTAAAATACATATTGCTAAATATAGAACCTTCTTTTTTTGGAGTCGCTTAAAATATTTGACAAGTTGTCATTTAACAGTATGTCATGCGTCAACAATCGTTGCTAGGATATACGCCCCTATATGGGGGCTATAGATTAATTTTACACGATACGACGAAAAAAAGTCGATGTTTTCATTTTACTAACATTCGAATATGTTATACATGTCTTCGGTACGGATTTAAACCCTGATTAATGGTAATCTAGAGGCTTTGAAAATTTGAGAAACTGGAAGAGGTGCCTAAACTTAAAACATAATTGACTCTTATAAACATTAAAAAATTTATAAATTAATGGAATTTATATTTTACGAAATAATGTTTTTTACATACAATTCTGCATTACATATTATTTCTTTATTCCTTGGAATAAATTTATTTAAAGTTTTTATATTTCAATTTCATAAAATTAAATTCGTTAAGCGGAGTTAAAACGGTATTTTGTATCTGTTATTCTGTACGCATATGTGGTATGCTCTATAGAAAAACTACTTATGGTCACTACAGTATGGCCATATTTAATGATTCCTTGCACTTAGACGTTTGATATTTTCACAGCTTCTATAGACTTACATGTTTAATATTAATTTCAACTTGATAACTTCTCGTATTCCTCAAATAATGCGTCAACACCTAAATGTATAAAGGATCATTTTTTTCGCGATATGAGAACAAATTTCTAGTTTTCGGATTTTTTCACATACTGTATATAAGACCTTACTTCTAACCAAAAACTAGGGCAAACGACCAAGCCTGTGAATTTTGATTCCTGTGAGAAATCAAATTAGCAACACATGAATTATTATAAGTGGTTGTACCTTTTCATTATGTTATCAAGACCTTCATGCTAAATTTAACCATTCTAGGTCATCGGGAAGTACACTATAATTTTGTCTTAGAAGTTTGATTTTTTGACATCCGCAAGAGGCCGCAGGCTTGAGTATTTGATATTAATTTCAACTTGATACCTCCACTCGTTCCTGAGAAAAAGGGTCTTGACAGTCAGAACTTACTCTCAGCCAATATCTGCAATATCTATATAATATGACTAAGTCCCAAAGACTTGTAGGGGCACATACCTCGACATACACTAATTACCTAAGACCAAACTTTTATCCCCTGTTTAACCCCATTAAGCTTGTTTTTCGCGCTCAACCTTACTTCCTTTCATCAAAATCGGTCAAATAAATAAAAAAAATGATGACATGCATATTACTGGTGTGTCACATGAATATACAAGAAGATGTCTGAGTAACTTGCTCCATTCCTCCCAGGTCTCAGAAATCTTATCAATGTACTTATGTTATATTTTTTTCCAGTGGCCGCAATGAAACTATCGAACTGAAAAGAGGTAACAAGAAAACTTCATTATTCCTAGAAGGGCATTCAATTACAACTGTCGAATTACCTAACGAATGAGTTAAGACAATAGGTGATGTGACTCGATAAATACAACTTTAATTGATTACTAACAGTTTTATTTATTTTAACCTCATCCTCAATATTCTTGTATATGTAAAAAAATAAATGTGTCCATTAAGAATCGTGCAATTACTAAAAAAAAATAATGTTAATCTTAACCAAAATGAAGACACTTAATTTGTCAAAAAATTTAGTCATTTTAATTAAAATCAGTTCAGGAATTAAAAAGTTATGGTGTTATATTATTTATTACTCTTGTCCAAGACCTGTAATAACTCAAACTCAAAATATTTTATTCAAATAGACTCTAGCTCTTAGATTCAAAATGGCCCGGACTACTTTTTTTTGAAGAATAAAAATGGATTCTATGTCCGCGGCCCTGGCCCACAACAAAATGTCGTAGGACATTACACTGTAAATGTAACTAAAATAAACAAGTCTGGCTGTATCAATATCAGTTAGTTGCCTTACTTTCCTTACTGCGTAAGCTGCGGAGCTGAGTCTTCCCGCCAAAAATGATAAATGGAAGTTCCACTGAAGTTTTGAAGTTAAAGTTATTCCTAAAAAGATTGTTGAGTCAGTTAAGTTCAATATTTCATTATTTAATAAAAGGGTGAATTGCTGTTTTTTAACATTCGGTATAGCAAATTCTACACATTTAGTCTTTTTTGCGTTTAGTACTAAACTATTAATCGTATACCATAGAAGAACCGCGACAGTGCACTGTTTACATCGTCGTAACTGTGTTGGTTTCTCTTAACTTTAAATATAAGAGCAAAAAGAACAATGTCGCACAAATTCCTCACGTAGTATCATTACTATAAATTAAGAATAAAAATAAAGTTTAAAAAACTATAACCGTAAAAAAGTGGTCTAAAAAGGGCGAAAGAAGAATATCATTATTATATTGTTTCTCCCCGTAAAGTTCATAAAGTTTTTTTCTACTTCTAAAAATTCCTACAGTTGCCCAATCACTAAATTTAAGTTTCAAGTTTTCAAAGAAGTTTTTTTTAAAAGCTATTATTAAACTGAGATAAAATTAAATAAAACAGTCTATTATACAGTTCATCTGGATTCTTTGAGGCCAAATCACTTACTTTTTGTACAACACTGTTCTTAAAATAACTTATTCTGCTAACAGTCTTAGGGCGGCAAATTATTTTTTGTTTTAAATTATTAAAGTAAATTTTGGACCGTAGTGGTCGGAACTTAAATTGTCAATAATTAATTTCTCACTTACTTGACAATGACAGAACAGTAAATAAATGTATTACTTACTGTTCTGTCATTGTCAAGTAAGTGAGAACTCAGTAAATAAATGTATTAAATTATACGATTTAAAAAAAAATTAAAAGCCGACGACTCAAGGACGTTTCTACTATAATATCTATATTAAAGTCTCCACAAACAATTACCGACTTACTCTTACTATATAGTCTTTTAAGCACATCGTCCATTGTCGATGTCGAACAAGTTATAATCACTATTAGGGGGGCGGTACACGCATACTATAACATAACATTGAAGCTCAATGCATAATAATTCTACGGTGCGTTCGACAGAGAGAGAGAGAAAGACAATATCCTGTCGTGGGTTACATACGGCGCGAGCAATATCAATAGATATAAGAATTAGACTTCCTCCGCGATCCGCGTTAACTCTGACGAACTTGATCTGGCAAGTCATAGATATATATTAGAAATAGTAGTGGACCCAGAATTCTCCCTTAGGATACTCCATATTTCATCTCACTCCATCCAGACTTGTAACTTAACTCCAAATTCATATTTTTATTTAATTTATTTATGACATCTTTCATTAAAATAATATTTCAAAAGTGAGTAAGCAGTTCCACGAATAGCGTAGCTCTCTAGCTTAAGAAGGAGACAGTTGTGATTAACATGGTCAAATGCTTTACTTATATCCATAGATACAGCCACGAAGTATTTTTTTTAGGTACCAAACATAACCTGCGTCATTAATTACTAACAGGCGCGATTTTGTTTGCGTCGGAATTTAGTACTCCTCATGTTCACTGAGAAAGGCTCTAGCACACCTCATCGTCTCACCCTGACGCGCGCTCTGGCAGCGCTCAAATAGCTGGTCCTGTCGCATTTTCCAAAATTATCGTCATACTTCAAACAATTTACAGAAAACCTTAACATCACAATCACTCTGTCTATTGGTGAAACCCGAATTAGAATCCGTTCCTTAGTTATCCGTAGTTTAAAAGATCTAATCGTACAGACGACGAGAACCCTTTTAACTATACTATGTAAAGATGGTAATACACACAATGCTATTATTCACTACTAGCTTTTACCCGCGGCTTCGCTCGCATTGAAACCATTAAATAAGTATCAGTTATCATTACAATAGAAATAAATCGTAAAAAAAATTTTTTTTTTCATAAAAAGTATCCTATGTTACTTCTAATACCCTCAAGAATATGTGTACAAAGTTTCATGATGATGGGTTAAGTAGCTTTCACGTGAAAGCGTAACAAACAAAGTTACATTCACATTTATAATATTAGTAGGGATATTCGGAACCACTAAAACTAGAAGTATAAACGGAGGTCTGTTAGTTAATATAGTGGATGGAATAAATACGGTATTAGTATTCGGAAGCAAACTATACTTTAAAAAAGGTGGATGTTATAATATAAATGCAATTTCCTTAATTTTACTGCGTTATATACAGAATCTTAGATGGACGTCTGAAAGTTAGGGTAAAGTATGAAAAATATACAAAAATATACAATGTGCTGATTTCGGAGCTGAACGGGTGCGTTAAGTAAGCGAGAAATTTTGTAAATTGAGTATTAACATATTTCATAATAATGTAATATCTCGATTCTAATATACGTGCGTATATATACATATATATACGTATTGCTGTACAGTAATGGGTATCATTCCTCCCTTATTTTATGACAATCACAGTGATGAGTTTATTTGCAAATTTTAAATTAATTATATTAAAAAATATTTAAGAATTTAGGGTCTTTACTTTGAAATCTCAAACAAACACTTCAATGTCATTTAGTAAATATTGTATATTTAAGAATTACTTTATTATCATATTTTATTATTCGACATATTTACAAACAATGTACTGCTATACTACGGATGACATTAACAATGTACATTGCAGTAAATATTACTGCATAAATAATATTAATTATTCTTTATATATTAGCATATAGCATTCTTTCAATTACATGTCTGACAGACATTTAAATAATTAGAATATATTGGTGGAATATATTTCAATGTTACCGTCGGACAAATAAAAGTTGATTGACCTACATATTGTGGCAACTACGTGGCCTCCTCCTACTTGGATGAAGAAGCCTCAAGTATATGGAGGATTTAACACTCTACCTAGACTTCTACCTAGATATTATCAGACTTATGCTGATTATTATCTCAAGTGCTACCATACGAAAGATATATGATACCCATTACTGTACAGCAATACGTATACACATGCAATTTAGACTGAGCTGAGTGACTGCCCGGGGGCCTGAGACCCAGGAGCAGGTTTAAAGAGCTCTTTCATAATATATTAACTCTCACGTAATTAGCTCTGTATTATTCAGTATAGTTTTTGTAATAGTGTTGTGGTTATCCGACGACGACGAACACAATGCATAATCTACGTTAATGTCTATTAAATAATGACCTCTCGTTAATAAGACCGCTATATAAAAGCGGTTCACACTACGAATACACAAATTATAGGCCTATAGCCATATTGAGTGTCATCAATAAAATTGCAGAAAAAACTATAGTCAGTCAAGTAACAAAATTCCTAGAAACACACAAAATTATATCAGACGTACAGCATGGATTTCGGCCAAACAAAAGTACAACAAGCACTAGCAAAATTTTCAGATACTGTATGCAACCACCTTAATGACAGACAGTAGTTATATTCATAGATTTTAAAAAAGCCTTCGATACCTTAGATCATAATGTTTTGTTGTAGTCCATGAGGGAATGTGGTATCAGGGGCCCTATCAATGATTGGTTTAATGAATATCTGACTAACAGGCTTTTAAAGGTTTGCGTTAACAAAGTCGAAAGTGACTCGGGACGTACTGATTATGGTGTTCCCACTGGATCAGTATATGGGCAGTAGGGTACGTGATGCACGTAAACAGTATGAGTAATGTAATACGGTATTGTGATATGTATATGTATGCCGACGACACATGCCTGGTATGCCCACAAAAATCCAGAAAGAATTGTGGAAGCAATGCAATATGATTTTGATTGTATAGTGAAATGGGCACATGATAACGGGATAATCATAAATATTAAGAAAACAAAGTGCTTAAAAATATTTTCTCCTTACAGTAATTACGGAAAAAGTGTTATAAATATTAAAGGTCATTCGTGTATGAACAATTGTCAATGCAATAGTCTGAAGGAGGTGACATCATATAAATATTTAGGTGTTACATGTGATTCTAAATTTTTATGGGATTTACATACAGAAAGTGTGTGTAGGTCGTATGCTACGTGTCATATTGGATAAATTCTATTATATTGACAAATGTGTGGATGGGGCTACTATGTATACATTGTATTATGCTTTAGTTGATTCTGTTATATCATATGGGTTGAGTGTGTATGGTGCTGCATCTCGTGTGCATTTGGATAAAATTAAATCACTGCAAATTAGATTAATAAAATACTTAGTAGATAAAAAAGAAATAGAAATCGTGAGGAAATTTTTAAAATTAGTAAAATTTTACCAGTCGAGTTAAAAAGTAAATTATTAGTCTTAATGGAAAACTTCAATGATAATATTTATTTAAAACAGAGATCGTTCACTTGCTCAACCCGTATGTCAAATACAAATTTAAATGTTGTACCTAGTGTTACTAATTTTTATGGCAAGCGATCAAGAATGAACTAAATAACTTAAATATAAGTAATGTGCATACTAAAAGTCAATTGAAAACGCAATTAAAAAAAGCTTATTTAAATGTATCATAAGTGGCAATGTATGCATGTACAAATAGGTACTAAGTAAATAATAATTGTTAAAATAGTATATATTATAATTAAATTATTTAGTTTAAGAAGCAGATAAGCACAGCACGCTGCCGACAAACTGTCCTGCAGTTTGGCAGCACAATTGATTGTAGATGAATAGATTGTAAAATGAAGTAAGGTTCTAATAAATAAAAAAAAATAAATAAAACATCTACAGCTCTTCTTAAAGTTTGCGACGATCTTCGTTTTAATATGGATCAGAAACACATTAATATCCTGGCATTGCTGGACTTCAGCAATGCATTTAATACCGTCGACTATGAGCTCCTGCTGGTTGTACTGAAATCTATATTTATCTCTCCCGAAATCATTAAGTGGTTCAATAGCTACCTCCTCTTGTAATATCTCTACCGGTGTACCTCAAGGTAGCGTCCTTTCACCACTTCTGTTTTCAATTTTCATCAACACCATAACTTATCTTCTTTCCTGTTCGTTTCACCTTCATGCTGATGACTTGCAGGTTTATGTTGCTGTGCCGGCTGACGGTATCACTCATGCGATTGATAAACTTAACCAAGATCTTCAAAATATCTGCCTCTGGAGCAAATCGCATGGGCTGTGTGTCAATCCCTCAAAGACTCAAGTCTCAAAGTCTCAAACTTAAGTGGCTCAATATCAGAAACTGACGCAATCATACATTTATTTATATATAATACATATTACGTGTAACTGTTTGCACTATCCCGTATTTGTACAATAGATCCTTTCACCGAAGGTTGTCTGTCAGAGATTGCTTATTTAGCAATAAGACCGCCTTACTCTCTGTTTTTTGTAATATTTGTTATAAAGTTTTGTTAATCCAATTTCATGTATTTAGTGTGTGCAATAAAGTGCTTATTTATCTATCTTATCTATCTGCATCAGATTTTAATTATTCTGCGCTTTTTTTTGCCGGATCTTTATAACGCTCCGCGCCCGTGGCTGACTACACTACTCAAACGCCATAGATACCGATGACGATTCGATTATTCGATAGTCTTTTACTATTATCTGACACAGCCATTCTGATAATCAATCGCTCTCGCGTTGCCTTTAAGCAGTTTTAAAAAACGTAACACTCGATTCATAAAGCAAAGACTTTGTTAAAGCGTGACAACTTTCAGCATTATTTTCCACTTTACGTAAGCATTTCAATCATTGACACAAAGAAACACAGAGCTCCCAACACTCGTTACAGAAATTATCTTAACTTCGTGGCAAAGCGTAACAGCTTTCAGCTCCAACCGTACAGCGGCTTACAACGGCTCAATATCGACAAAGCGACCACGCTTCCTGGGGGCCAATTCTACTAATTTTCAACGTTCGATAAACTGCAGGGGTTCGGCTGCTAAACATGATTGATAGCTGTATCGAAAAAAAACTTAAACGCAACTGAATCGTAACTGAACCGATACTATTTCATATGGTGTGGCAATATTATAAATTAGGTTTTCAAACAAAATCAAAAATTATTTTGATTTTCTAAGTTAAATAAGTGTTTTAAATGTAATTATAATTATTAAATTTTCTAAAATAATACATTTCATGCTTGACGAGTTTTTCTGTTTCAATCGTTAAGTAATATAAAAAAAAGAGTCGACAGAACAAGGGTTGGCTGTACGCTTGTGTCCATTACACCTTTACTGTCATAATCACAACATTGGCGGCAAAACTAAAACACGTCCAAATGAAACAGTTGTTTCTAAGAACTATGAAGTAAAATCAAGAATGAAGAAATATAACTTTAAACGGTTGCGTATCCTGTTACCGCGCGAAATTTAACCGAGTTTGATTGTGTTGTGATTATACCAGTGTAGAACTTTACTGTGAGTGAATATGCAACCCTTTGTGAATTAATATGGAAATATCGAGTACAAGAAGGTTTACATAAACAATACAATTGGACCTACTCATTTCTTGAAGGAGAGAAATTGCAAGGCACAAGCTCTTGTAAACCAACTGTATTATTTATTAGATAACAAAGCACTTAACTTTCAAATGTAGTTTTGAAACTATAAATGCAGAGTTCTACCCGTGAGGGGACGGGATAGAATACTATTCCCCTCTGCCGCTGGGAGAACATCTCGTAAGAGCCGAGTAACCCAGTACCCCCTTGGTGGTAGGGGATGTGTTCCCCGACTGGCTTGCGACCACCAGCATGCGAATCCGACCGCCAAGTGTCATAGACGCGTTCCGGTCGAGCCGAATGTGGGCCAGACTTACCCCCTCCCCATTCCCATTAATGCTGCGGATCTAGTGGACTCTGGGATCTAACTCTGGGTCCGTTGAGACTGCAGCATTTTTTCTTCTTCATTCCCCCTCCCCACTCTATCTTCGAGGATGCAACGCATCGACAAAACGAGGGTATCTATTGTTTTTGTCGATGTCCATGGGCGATGGTGGCCACTTATCTTCAGGTGGACCATCTGCTCGTTTGCACCTTATCCACCATAAAAAAAAAGAGTTTGAGCCAAAATTAGTAGAGGTTTACTTAGTTTTCTCATTTCAGAAGAGTGAAGAAACAATGTAATACACTGAACAACACTGTTTATGCCATTGTGTATTCCATTAATAAAGAATAATAAAGTATATTTAACTTAAAATTGAGTCTATATCTTATCAAAGTTTAGTTAATTCAATTTAACTTGTAATAATTGCGGAGACCTATCACTTATATACCAGTTATTAGCACACCTATGCAGCTGGATTCACTTGTTAGGCATGACCAAATAAGAGCTTAAAATGCCTATGGCTCAAAATAGTAAAGTGAGAATGGAATCAGCAGGGCCCTCTTAGACAATGCTGCGGTCCTTGGGCACACAAGAATTCGGGGCCCTTTTGGAATGTAAAGAATTCGAACTATACAATATTTTTTTCACTGTGATTTGCTTTATAAATCAAATATAATAATATAATATGTTATTAATGATATTAGTATGTATGTTGCTGTTTTTTTTATTGTGATTACGATAATAATTTATTTCGAGATTTCTGTTGAGCTTCTTCTATTTGAGAGTTTGAGGATTTACCTTAAACTCAATGAATGCTCATCACTGCAATTGGTAACCATTAGGCAAAGGAATATCCTTCAACATTTGGAAGGTTCTTCTAATTTATCAGACTTTATTAAGATATGTAAGGCTGAGATATTTAAATCCGTTGACTGTTTTGCTATATTTGGTCAATTCGTCAGATTTGATTGTTGTTAATTGACAAAGAAAACTAAAAAAAAAGGAATCAAAAAGGTTACTTTGTTATAATCCGCGGCAATCTGAACAATCAGACTCGTATGGCACAACCCAGAAGAGCACCCCGCCCACATAAAAGTGAGACGCGCGAACCCAAACCAAAACACACCACACAAGTAGGTAGCTCGACGATCGAATAAGCAGACTCATACGGCACAATCCAGAAGAGCACACCGTTTACAGGAAAGTGAGACGTACGATCTCGAACCAGAACACACCACACAAGTAGATCGCGATCGATATCGACGTACTTTCCGTTCCGTAACAGAAGCATCTTCAGGAGTTGCTGATTCTACACGCGTTACTTGCGAGGTAAAAAGCGGAGATTGTATCCTCTTGAGAAGACGCTTGTAATTTGGAATCAAAACTTCTATTAATCTTGCTTAAATTATATTAAACAAAATTAAATCACTATACTTCTGTCCAACTGAAAGTTTATACATCATCCGGGGATTCCTCCAACCATAGTTCTAAGCAAAAACAAATTAAATTTTTTTTTTAAAATAAACATGTTTATAAGAAAAACAAAAAAAAATTAAAATCAAAAAAATTATGTCATAACTATACAAAAGTATGTAAAACAAAAATGTGAACTAAAGTTACAACTAAATCAAATGTGTAACGAGTTAAATAATGTAAATAATAATTATGAGGCTCTATAATGATGTCGGCTCTCTCCAGGTTGAGATGGTAAGTTTGCACAATAATTTACAAACTATAACTCAGAAATATGAGACTGCTCAAAAAATTGCAGAGCATATTATTGCACTAGTGGTCACCAGGTAGCAAGTGCGTTCTGCAGAGAAAAATCGTTATGTGGGGGCTCCTTAATAATTAAGTAGACTTTTTAAATTTAAAGAACGCCAAGACATTGTGAGCCTCTCTGTAGAACTACTATTGAGATAGCCTGTGCAAAACCTGAGCACTTCATTGTTCTGAGCATATACACTCCCCCTGGAGCATTATATGATTTATTTGAAAATGTGTTAGAAGAAATATTCTTAAAATTATCCGAGTCTAAAAAATATTTATAATATGTGGTGATTTTAACATTGATCAATTAGAAAACTCCACCACAAGTGTTAGATCTGAGTCTAACACTTGTCCCTGTTAAATTCATATAACCTTCGATCTCTTCGATCAACAGTTGCTATTGTTGATCGAAGCATATAACCTAGTGTTAGCGAAAACTTGCTAGAGACATATTTTAATTGTTGGCAAGCGGTTTTTATTATGCACACCTGTGCGACCAGCTGCGGACTGCACAGATAACACCTGCGCGCCCAGCTGCGTATTGCACGTGGTGTTACTTCCGGACACGTCTGAAATTGTGAAGACTTTCCCACCAAGACCCTATAAAAGACGGTGCGTGCAGCGCGATGGGTTTCATTCGATTCTCGGTCGGCAACGGTAGAATATTTCCTTCCTTGGTGTTACAGAGTTATTCGGTCGCATATATTTGTAACTTTCGATATTAATTAGGACATTTGCAGTAATTAGAGTTCTGAATGTTATAGTGTCAAATTATCTTTTGTTGTAGTTTAAGTTATCGAATTGTGATCACTAATTAAATAATTTTAGATACACTTGTGCTTTATCTTTTATTCTGTATTAAAACTGTCCTCACTTCTGGTTTCTAAGACTAGTAAATATATTTTTAGAGCCAACTAGAGTAACTGCTAGCTCAGTAACATGAATTTATATTATATTTACCAACTTTAAACACAATTCATATTCAATTATTAAAAAGCTGAGTTCGGATCATCTTGGGCAGTTAGTCTCCTTTAACTGTGAGTTAAAAAAAAGAAAATAAAAATAAAAAGATTGTGTTTGTTCAACAAACAAACAAACTCCAGACGTATGGAGAAATTAAGAGGTAGTATTATAACAAAACTCACATTATTAAATTTTGACAACAATAACCCTGATATGTTATATAACACACTATTTAAATTAATAAAATCAGAGTTTACTGCTGTATGTACTACCAAGACAGTCAATTCGGGTGGTCTCTTGTCATTTAATGATTGGGCAACTGTTGGTATTCATCGAAGTAGACAAAAACTATATCAACTTTATAATGAGAGATCATACAACCATTCAGAGTCCTTTATAGCATATATTAAAGCCTATTCAAAGTTATTTAAAAAAGTGTGAATCATGGCAAAGTCGTTACATATTAAACAAAAAATGAATAATGCACAAGGCAAAATAAAAATGACATGGAATATTATCAATTGGGAAAGAGTCAGAGATCGTAACTTCAAGTATAATCTCATTTATAATAACGTTAATATCAAAAATGATCAGGAAGTTGCATCCGTGTTTGAAAAATATTTCTCTGACATTCCAATCTCAACAACTTGTTCTCTCATTATGAAACCAGCGTTGCAGAATCATTATTGCTAGAAAATGTAAAAAAATCTGATGTATTGTTTGAATGTAGTACAATAAAGATATAATTAAAACATTCAAAACCCTAGATATGAAGAAAACTGCTGATATAAAATTTTTGAAAAACTAATATAAAACCAAATGTTAATTCATTTTAATTCACATAGACTTCTCCATGTGAAACAATTTGGTATTACTAAGGGTTGTTTGTCAATTAACTGACATAGGCACGGATTAGTATACTTTAGCTACTTCCATAGTATAATGTCTTACGACATTCTACTTTGGGGTAACGCAGCCGACGTAAAGACGATTTTTGTACTGCAGAAGACTATTCGCGCAATCTATGGTCTCGGTCCTAAAATATCTAAGAGATAAATTCAAAGAAATTAATATATTGACTGATCGTAAAAATATTAATGATTTTATTAGAAATACTTGCATGACATCAACAAACACAAACTTGTTATTCCTACTACTCGATTGAGTTGAATTAGTAATTTTTTTGTTGGGCGATGTGTATGCTTTTACAATAGGATCCCAGAAAACGTTCAAAAAATTCAAAAAAAGGGAAAATTTAATAAGTTAGTTAAAAAAACGTTTGTGTGACAAAAGCTATTATAACACTAATGATTTTTGGAAAATGTCACATCTTGGGTAAGATGCGTTCGCTCCAGGCTTTCTCAATTTATAAAATATATTTGTTATAAAAATTGGCATAAAAAGAATCAAGCATAAAAATTAAAGTATCCAAAAGAAATAGTCCCGCTGAGTTTCTTGCGCCCATTCTTCTCAGGTCTGGGTTAGATCGTGTACATACAATACCCTCACACACGAGGAAGCCGGCTGGGCCCGGATTCAGCTTCTTAAATTATTAGGTCAATTAGGTGATAAGGAAAAGCATAAAAGTCCTCACAAGTTCACAAGGTTCTTGATGTATCTTGAATCTTCTTTGGGCATGCACGTTCACCACAAATAGCCAAAATAGTTCGTACTTTATCACCACAATCTGTTCTCGTCAATAAAGGGTCAGTTGGTTCACTTTTGGGAAATAGCACACACAGGACACGGGATAACTATTTTAATATTTAAAGAGATTAAAACAAGGAATGCACACCGCACGCGCGCCCGCTGGTGACAGTTCTTATTTTAACTACTTGCAAACAGTGTTACCAATACTACCCACTGCTCGCGTTGTATTAAAAAATATAGTAAACATAACCCACTCCTTAAACGAGATGTTTACAAGGAAAATAAGGAAAACACAAGGAATCAATAGGAAGGCGAACCAACTTGGTTAGAGTTCGCTTAAGGGCACCTGTCGATGTTGTAACATCGACTACACGCACAATTTTATCTTTACCGGGGTAAAGGTGGGAAATGCGACTTCGCCGCCACTGTAAAGGGGGTAAATTATCTTCCTTTATAAGGACTAATTCGCCTACTGTGGGAAGATTTACAGGATCTGTCCACTTTTGTCTAGTTTTACCTTACGTAACCCATCGGGACCAAAAGTGTTAGGTTATCTATTGCACAACTTGAAAACGGTTCAAACGATTTAATTTTACGTCTTTATATGGAAACTCGGGTAACGCGTTAAGGGCTATCGAAAAATGACCAGATATTAGGACTTCTAAATCATTGGGGTCATTTGATATAGGGCACAGAGGTAGGGAATTTAAAACCGCTTTAATTTTTGCAAAAACACAAATAAGTCAACTCTTCAAATGTTAAAGGCGTCTCGCCAACTACTTTCATTAGGTGGGTTTTTGCAGATTCAAATCTGCTGCTCTTGAACAGGCCACCCCAATGCGGGAACGCAGCAGAGTTAAAAAACCAATTTATACCGCGTTTTGATAGGCTATCACTAATATTTAAATTACTTTTAGACACATCAGTAAGGTAATTCGAAGCTCCAAGGTAATTTTTACCGCAATATGATCTAACTAAACTAGGTAGACTGCGTCGAGAAACCCCTTTAAGATAAAAATTTTGCCATCCATATGTTACTGGTGTCACTGTCACACAAATATAAAAGAAGACATCTGAGTAACTTGCTCCGTTTCTACCAGGTCTCAGGAATTTTATCAATGTACTTATGTAAATTTTTTTTTACACTGGCGGCAATGAAACTATCTAATTGATAAGAGGTAGCAAAAACATTTCTTTCATCCTAGAACGTCATTCAATTCCAACTGTCGAATTACGTAACGAATGATTTAAGAAAAAAGGTGATATGTCTCGAAAAATAAAACATTAATTCATTACTAATTCCTCTCACCTCCTGAAACTATGCGTCCACCTCTGGATTTCAATATAGACCACTTTGGGAAAAACCGATTATTCATGGCCTTCTTTAATTTAATTACAACAACAACCAATTTCACTTGTGTGGGGACGGGTTAGAGTACAATTCCCCTGCCTGCCACTTCGAAAGCACCCTGTTAAAGACGAATAACGGAACCTCCTTCTCCCCCAAACCCAAACCAGTACAAAAAGGAGACTCGGCTCAGAAGTGAGCCATTAACGGATTGTGATGATGACGATGATGATGACTTATCCAATATATACTTCTATTAAAAATGGCAGCACAGGAAATCACAATTACTCTTTTATCCAGATATCTTCAGCTTTTTGAATTTTTTTAATAACTTTTGCCTTATTATATAAAACGTATTAAAAATATCGAAGTAAATTTTTGAATTTAATTTTATTCGAATTATTTTGTAAACTTTTAATAACGTCCCCTAAAACTTATTGTATAATAATAAGGAGTATGTATAATGTTGTAATATATATGTATATAAGTAAATTCGGAATCACAATTAATAACGTGACCGCTGCGTCTGCAACGGTTCTACTACACACATTCTTAAAAATACAATTTCATTTCTTTATTTAAACTTCAATATTAAGAGGTAAGTTTTATGATTGCTTTCAGAGTTTTCGGATAAAAGAAATATTAAAATATTTTTTCAAGGCGTAAAAGATTTATTTTGAAGCATAAAGCGTTTTTAAAAGTTAAATGTATATAATTTATAGGCGTTTTAAATAATGGCAGCGGTAGCACAAAGTTTTGACGAAACTGCGAATAACATGATGGATGAAGGTTCCGGAGAGAGGATCGTGATATCGGGCATGTCGGGATTGTACCCTGAGTCTGGCAGTGTCAAAGATCTCTCACATATTCTATACAACAAGGTACGTATATTGTAATTAAAGTTGAATTTTTTTCTGTATACATATATATGTATCGCGCGCATCACTTTAGAGGAGTTGCATTTAACAAAACTTAAAGTAAAACTTTATAACACCAAGAGAAGCCAAAGTAATTATTTTGTTATTTTGATTGTCTACTTGTATGTCTGTACGCTTAGATTAAAACAAAGTTGTAATCTATGTCTGTACGTGCATCATTCATAAACTACTGCATGAAACTCTATACGGCGTTCACAGTTGCATTGCTGCAGATGTTACCTAAAAATCGGCTTTTTTTAATTTAAATCGGATATCAGGCCAAATTAATTGTCATTTAAATCAGCTAGAAGCCAGAGCGGATCGACTAGAATAATAAAATGTACTGGAGAGATATTTATTATTAGAATAATAAATAACGGAATTATTACTTACTTTTTAGTGCATTTTTTAGTTTAAAGTCAGTTTTTTTAAATTCTTAAATAATTAACGCGCTGTTAATACAACATGACTACAACTTACATAAATTAATTACAATTTCGAGTGCAGTTCATAATTTACTTAGCTTATTTTTTCACATTATTTAGTCGTAAATCGATACAATATTTAAGAATCTGTGGGTTATTATGAATGTAAGTAATTACTTAATCTAAAAATAATTCAAATAGATAAATCCTGTGAATGCGAAGAAACCTCGTTGGCAGTACGAACATCCTGAAGTGCCTCCATGTACTGGTAAAGTGCCTGGGCTGACGTCGTTCGACGCTCAGTTCTTCAAGGTACACTTACATCTGGGAATCACTATGGATTCTATGACTCGCAAAATGCAGGAACAATCCTATCAAGCTATTTTCGACGCTGGTAAGATTTGTTTTATAAATTAAACTTATAACGGCGACTGCTACCATCATAAAGGAGATTAACCAAAATTTGTTTAGAATGTTAACGAATCAATTTAGTCGACTTATCTAATAAGGAATAAGTAAAAGATAAAAATAAAAAGTAACAAAAAAATTGTTTATATCATATTTGAATAAAATATTTCAATATTGAAGCACATGTATGTATTTTTTCACGGGATGACTTACATGTATACAGCAATACAGAATAACGCGATTATAAATATTCAAAATAATCCATGACTAAAGAATTTAGTTAAAATAAGATATACTTAATATAAATAAAAGTCACATGTATGGAATCGAAAGTATCAAGCAGTAACATAAGCCATAATTAATAAAATAATCCGGTTAAGTGCGAGTGTGGAACTCGCACACTATATTTTAATATTAATATTTGGTTTTCAACAACCTAGTAAGTCTACAATGGATAAGTAAGTATAGTTTACAAAAACAAAAAGGTTTCGGCCGTGCCGAAAGTTACCGCCGATTTGTGGCCGAAACTGAAACTTCGGCCGAAACACATATTTTAACCGAAACGGAAACTTCGGTCACGTAATTTTAATATTCAATGATTTTTGATAGCCTCAAACGAGTAAATTATTATCTAATAATCAAATCGTTTGATTTTTATGAGACCTTGCTTTAAGCTAAATTTCATGATTCTAAATAATTAGTAAGTATTTTAAAAATATTCTGTTTAATAATATGGATGCCATTTTTCACATATTGCCTTTAATCTTACATTTTTTTCTTATGACTAAAACAACCGGTAAACATCATGCGACAATCTCACGTAATCAGCAAATTCCAATAAGTATTTTACATTGTTACTCATCCTCCCATATTATTTTTCACAGGAATTAGTCCAAAAGAGCTGTCCGGGAAGAACGTTGGAGTATTTGTTGGAAGTTGTTTCTCGGAAACTGAGAAACTTTGTTTTTATGTTGGAAATTCTAAAAGAGGTTTAGGTATCGTAGGGTAAGTGTCTGTGAAGTATTTTTAGTTTGCAAACATATGCTTCGAAGTAAAACGAAAAAGACACGATAATATTTTAATTCTAATAAAGGTGCAGTAAAGCAATGTTCGCAAACCGTATATCGTACTGGTTGAACGCAAAAGGCCCGTCGGTGAACGTCGACGCCGCTTGCTGCAGCTCTACTGCTGCGCTGGAGCTGGCCTACTTTGCAATATCTCGAGGCGACTGCGAAGCCGCCATCGTAGGAGGAGCCAGCTTGTGTTTACATCCCCATACTTCTATTCACAACGGAAGGTATGACCTCATAAGTAGGTTTATCAACGATAACATAACAATCTATTTTTCATTTGAGTGAATGCTCCAAATTTTGATTATTTGCATTATTTCGATAATATAAATCAAAACAATTGTAAGCAAATAAACAATGGTATCTTTATCCTATCTGCTTCCACAGAGAGAAATAAAAAAATAGATCGCCTTTGTTTATGATAGTTAAGACAAACGACCAGACGGTCCACCTGATGGTATGTGGCCACCGTCGGTCATGAACATCGGCAGTGCAAGAGGTTGACTCCTGCTTAGCCGATACGTTGCCACCTCGAAGATAGAGTGTCTCACTCTATCATCGAGGGGAAGGGGAATAAAGAGAAGAATGGAACGGTTTCAGCGGAGTTCACTAGAACCTGAGCATTAAGGGGATGGTAGGTGGGAGGGGTAAATCTGGCCCTCATGCGGAATGACACTTGGCGGTCGGATTCGCATGCTGGTGGTTGCAAGCCAGTCGGGGAACAGATACCCTACCACCAAGGCCTCAGCGGCAGAGGGAAAATGTATTCTAACCTGTCGGATGATTATTATTGTGTTGTGTTAATTATTGTCAAGACAAGGTTTGTATATAAGAAGTAAAGTGAGAGAGACAGAAAACAGTCAGTGAGATGGTGATGTCCACTGCAAGTTAGTGACATACTTATTCATATGCATTATAGAATAGGAATAGTATATTCATGGTTGGGGTTGCTAGAGTGCGTCATTTGTACTCCATAATAAACGAGTTGTGTGTGAATGAGTCAAATTCAAATTGAATTTTAATACATTTCAGCGAAGCGAGGGCGAGACGGCTAGTTTAACATAATCATCAGTGCGTTCGTGACTTCTGCGTCGGATTCATATCGTTAATATCCAATTGACAATAAAATTAGAATGAAACCGATATAGAGGTCAAAATATTATAAAATTATGATTGTTTTGTATATGGGTGTTATTAAAAAAACTTATACGTAACGGATATGAGTATTCATTGAATGTCCCAGTAAAAGTAACAGATATATGAATTCTAAGGACGTATGTATATACAGAGTAAACCTTTTTTTTTGGAAAAATAAAGGAAAAATTCTCCATGCAGAGGACGAGGAGAAATCTTGGAAAAAGAGTAAGAAACCTAAATACGAAGATTTGGATAGAGCTATACTGTTTTTGCCGACTGCGCCAGAATAACATGCCTATCTCGGGGCCGATCGCGAATGCTAAGGCGGAGAATTTTGCTGAAGAACTTGGTTTAACTTCTTTCAAAGCATCAGAAGGATGGCTCGGAAAACTCAAGTAACTAAGGTAAAATAAGTGGAGAAGCACGAAGTGTTGATACGAATGTTACTCATGATTGGATTAATAAAGTGTGGTCAAAATTGACAGTAAAATACGCCCCCATTGTCAATCAATGCTGATGAAGCAGGAATTTCTTATAAGTTGACTCCAGATAAAACTCTGAAATTTAAAGTGGAAAAGCGTATGAGAGGAAAACTCTCCAAGGAATGTATTACGATGCTTGATGCTGCTAATATGGGTGGCACAGAAAACAAAAGCTGATGAAAAATCCAAGATTTTTCAAACCACTCGTCCTTTTGGTGTCGAATACCACATATTATATATAATATAAAATTTAGTTGAATTTTAGTTTTAACTTTCACTAAAACACAATATGTAGGTACACAGCCTAACTGAGAAATGTAACAGAAAAATAATAGATTTGAACAATCTGCAAATGTCTAATGCATATAATGATTTTTGGAGCCGACACTAATTTGTTTTACACAAAACTAGCCGCCTAATTAATTTCAATTACCATTATTTATTTCTTGTATATAAAATAAAAATGAAAAATACTCACCAATCCCAGATAATTCATAATGTGAAATCCAGGAATCAATGTCTAAAGAATGCGCACAAAGTTGGTTACCAACGGTGCAGGAACAAAATTTTAGAATCAACGATTACGCCCCATGTTTTGGTAGTTTTGGATCTAGTGATGCCACAAAAGTGACGTTATATCTAATTTGGAAATATTTTGTAATCAACGTTACATAGAATAATAACAGATATAAACGTAATTTTGGACATGCATTCAAACATTTAATTTTATTTTAGTGAAATACTGTGCTTAAAATATCCTTAATTTTAGATAAACATGATCCGAAGTAAATAATTGATTTTTTATGGTATTCGGACGGAAAATAGACGTGGTGTACATGTATGAAGTTACATCGATCATGGCACAGAATTTTTAATTTAAAACAAAATCTGCTTATTATTTTAACGTTTCAATTGATGATAGTAGTAGTTAAATAAATTTTAAAATAAACTGTCTAAATTATATTTATAAAATTAAAACGTTTTAAAATATGTACTATATATAATACTTATTGTATACAGCACACACATACACACACATATACACGTATACTATATACAATAAGCATTATAACAAATAAAATATATTAATAAAAACAAAATCTGTGACATGACGGACAGGAGAACAGTAGTAAAAGTAAATATTTTTTAATAACACCAGTTAAATTAATTTATTCTAAAATTTATAATTGTGTTTCAGAGTAATGGAGATGAGTATGGACGGTAAGACTAGATCATTCGACTCAAATGCTTCTGGATGCGCTAGGTCTGAAGCAATCAATGTTTTGTTCCTGCAAAAAGCTAAAAATGCGAGACGGTAATACTTAGTTTGTAGAGTGTGAAACAGATTTAGTAACTCGTCACTTCAAATTGAAGCATCAGTAGTGCAGTGGTTCAGGCGTTGGATTCACGATCGATAAGTCGTGGGTTCAAATGCCAGTCATTGGACTACGTGGTCCACTCCTAACACAAGCATTTAGCTTAGTTGGAGGGGTTATGGAATACTGGTAGTATGTGATCCATACTGCTAGTAATGTAAAAAAAATAATTCGGCCAAGTGCGAGTGTGGAACTCGCGCTCTGAGGGTTCCGTACAATTTCAATAAAAGGACAAGTCAAACTATCAAATTTTGATTTTCGTGTGCGGGTTAAAATATTATCAAAAATAGTATTTGTGGGCATTTATTTCCGACATTAGTAATGTGTATTTTTAATAGACATATTTATAATTACTCACAAAAAGAATATAGGAAAATATGATATAACATTTTTTACAAAAAAAATGCAATAAAAAATAATTTCTCTAAAATAATTTTAAATCCGGTGAACATATATCTTTCGGAAACAATTTTTTTTTATAAGCATCGTATGTGCACAACGGATAGTCTAGGCTACGGTAAGCTACGGTCGCAATACGGTCAGGAGATAACTAAACATTACGATCTCGTACTATTCTCATGTGAACTATTATGACAGGAACAATATATAACACAAGCCTTTTTTTTTACCCGGGGGAATTTGCTCAACAAATACCCGATTTGCGGGGACAGATCGGATTATGCGGAGCTTGTATAAACTGCCTCGGAAGGAGACAGCCCGACCCGCTAAACCTAACCGGGGCGTTCCTACGTGGCGCCTGGCGAGGGCAAGCTACGGTATCGACTTTGTTCCGCGACCTGCCGGCACCTGTCCGCAACCGGACACTACTCTGGGGGGAAGACGTAATACCCCCCTATTTACTCCGCAAAGTGTCACCCCTGGAACACAAAGGGGCGCGCACCTGCATTAGGGCCTCCCATGAGCGATAGAAACCCCCGTCCGTCACCCATAAGCCCACGTCGCACATCGTACATACACACGCTACGGCGGAATTGCCGCAATGAATGCGCGACGCCGACGACCTACTCGCCTTCTGCGTTCCAGTGGAGCCTCGGGGTCAGCCTCCCGGGCTCTCTCTGCAGCTTCTTTGGCAGAAATCACGGCTTCAGCGTACACCTCTACCGCCTGCCACGCCTGCTCGCTACCGACCATAGCTTTCACCACGGTCGGCAACGACAGGTCTCCCCTAATGACTGCAACCAGCGCAGCACGGTGCTCCTCCTATGCGGAGCTGAACCGGCGTGTATGATCTGCCGAGTCCTCCACACCGTCCCCACAGTGATGGCAGGTGGGGGACGGTTCTCTCCTCACCACCTGGCACAGGTATCGACCAAAACACCCATGACCCGTCAACACCTGTGTCAGGCGAAATGTTAGGGTGCCGACATCACGACTCAACCAATCGCGTAGGACAGGTCTGATCGCGGTCACTAATTCCCGGCTAGCCCCCGGGTTCGCCAACCTCTCTTCCCATCTTTGAAGCACATCTTCACACAGCCTCTCGCCTCCACTGAGTCAGGACCATTTGCAGCGGGTCTCCTCCATCCTCCGAACGTGACAATGCACGCCATCTGTGTACCGCCGCGAGAGCCTCCGCTTCGAGGTCCCACGGTGGCACTCCTGCAAGAACGCATGCACCCTCGAATGAGACGGTCCGGTACGCCCGGACAACTCTCAAGGCCATGTTTCGCTGCGGTCGCCGCAGCAGGGCCACAGTGCCGAGGCTGAGTGTACCCGCCCAAATGGGCGCACCGTACAATGCCATCGAGCGAAGGGCTCCGGTGGTATAACACAAGCCTAACCTAACCTAAACCTAACTCACACCACCGACTTATCAATAAAATATAATTGTCAAATATTGAACCTCCTTATTTTTTTGGAGTCAATTAAAATATTTTACTAGTTGTCATTTAACTACATGTCATATAGTCAACAGCTGTTGCTAAGTTTCGCTTTAATATAGCTTTAGATTCATTTCACACCATACGACGACAAAAACGTACATGTTTGCGATTTTACTAACATTAGAGTATGTTATATATTTACACGCCTTCGGCACAGATTTAGGCTCTAATGAACGTTAGCTAAAGGGGTTTGAAAGTTTTAGTAAATGGAAGATGTACCTTACTTTAAACCTTATTGAACAGTCTAAAAATTAAAAATTTAATAAATTATTTAATGGAATTTATATTTTACCAAATAATCAAACCAAACCAATAAAAAAAAATCTTTTTAACATACATTTTTTATTACAAATTATTTTTTACTTTCTTGGAATAAATTTATTTAAAGTTTTTAAATTTCAATTTCATAAAAATAAACTTGTTAACACGGTAAAAATATTTAGAATCTGTATCGAGGGGAAGTATATTGTATAACATATTCAAATATTACTAAAATCGAAAACTTCAACTTTTTTCATGTCTGCATATTATGTGGAATGCCCTATAGAAAAACTACTTGTTATCACTTCAGCATAAATGGCTATATTTATTGATTGCTCATATTTAGAAGTTTAATTTTTTCACAGCTTCAAGATATTGTAGATGTACATGTTTAGTATTAATTTCAACTTGATAACTTCACGTATCTTCAAATAATGCGCCAAAACCTTAATACAATAAAAGATTTTTTCTTAATGTAACAAAAAATTAGCATTTTTAGGATTTTTCCCCATCATATTCCTAGGTCAAAATACAAAGCCTGGTAATTTTCATTTATCTCGAAAATCAAAATTGAGATAAAAGCGGTTGCGGTTTTTCGTTAAATTGACTTAGCAGTTTGATATTTTTACATATTTGAGGAACTAGAGATTAGAATATTTTGTATAAATTTCAACTTGATATCTTCACCGTTTTTCTGACAAAAAGGGTCTTGCGTGACAGTCAAAAAAAGTTTTTCTAGCGATGTATAAAATATATTATAGTTTTTTAATTTTATCCTTTATTTGTGCTATGAGTTCTTACTTCATGCTAAATTTCACGACGCTAGGTCATTGGGAAGTACCTTATAATTATATGAGTGACCACATTTACATATCTTTTGAATGCATGGACTTAGAAGCTTGATTATTGACAGCCTCAAGGGACCGCAGGCTTGAGTATTTGAAATTCATTTCAACTTGATATCTTCACGCGATCCTGAGAAAAAGGGTCTTGACAGACGGACAGACAGACAGACGGACAACGAAGTGATCCTATAAGGGTACCTTTTTTTTAAGGTACGCAATACGGCTGGACCTATTTTAATGTTTTTTATGTTTTTTGTATTAGTCTCCGAATCGAATAACCGAATAACTATTAATTTAAATTAAATTAATAAACCATTGTAAAATAGACGAAAAAATAAATAAAAGAAAAAATATTTTCCCATACAAAATGTTGACTGTCAAACATTTAATGTTTCCCAGTCCATCCCTTCGATACCGCAAACTGCCCCCTCAAATTAAAGAACGTATATCGACAAGATAGATTCACAACATTCGGATAATGGCTTATGTTAGATTTTAAAAAAGTAAAATAATGTCAGTAATGAAAAAGGATTGACATATCCATCGGTTATCAAATATTTGTGCTGCGTTCGCAAAGACATCCACTGTTAGGCGGTACGAAGTTCGCCGGGCAGGTATTTTATAATTTTAATAATAATGAATTAGCTTATTCACGTTTTTACAAAAACGTATCCGCTGAGCTAAGGATCTATATAAGGAAAACATTAACAATATAGCAAACTTTACTTGAAATGATTTATGACTGTAATGCGATTTCTTACGCGATTTCTATTCTGAAATTTTATAAAATAATTGTATTACAGAGTCTACGCAGAGATATCGCATGTCAAATGTGAATTTAATTCATTATTGGAAGGCGCAGATGGTCCACAATTAGGTTTTTACCGAAACCCTTCCAATGTTGCATCGTTTATAAAAAACTTTTATGACGAAGCGAAAGTTTCTCCAAATGATGTGAAATATGTTGAAGCCTTTGGCACAGGTAAAATCAACTATTCATATAAACCCATATAGATATTAAAAAAGGAAAAGAAAGATCAGTTTTGTTTTAAATATTAAGGTAACATAATTATTTAACTTATTTTGTTACACTAAATATTTACATATTATATTCTGTATAAAGCTGCTGTCGAAGTTGATAAAGCGGAATTGGAAGCAATCAGCGAAGTCTTTTGTAAAAACAGAAGTGATCCGCTTTTAGTTGGCAGCGTCATGTCTAACATCGGATATGTTGAAGCTGCTACGGGGATATCTTCAATTACAAAGGTAAATTTAAGTCGGGAAAAAAGTCTTTTCGTATTGCATATACAAATTCAAGATATTTTTTAATCACAGTTTATTTACATTTGGTTATAATCGATGGAATGTTTGTCGAGCTGTGATTTTATCGTTATCTTTGTGAATTAGTCATATACAAATTACGTTGGTTTCGGAAAAAATATAAAATACAGCGATAAGTGATATAGCGATTAAAGTGTTAAATCACACCTAAATTGTTATTGCCATTTTGTAGATAGTAACATAATCCCATTGCTGTATAAATTTTGGGATTTCTCTTCTTTTCTAATCAAAAAACTTTGACAAGTAGTTTTGGCAGTGCTCTTTTGATGTTAATTTAACACTCCCTAATGAACCCTGAACAGAGTGAAACTGGTGAAAATATGAGGATGGAAATCTGAGAGAATGGAGTTATACGGTGGATGCAACGGACACGTTCCAACCTAGATCTCTCAATATTTGCTGAGTGGCTAAAATGTGTGTGGGGTTGGCGTTATCATGATAAATGTTTCACACCAAACTCTCTCTGTTGATCAATTTCGATTGCTTTTCCTCTATTTGTCTCATCGGCTATTAGCAGTGAGCTTCAAATCAATGGTTTTGCCCGCCGGTAAATGCTCGTAATGAACGATGCCTTTTCAAAAAGTTTCGGTTTCATAACTTTTTAATAGGGAAACACAAATTAATACGAAGATTTATTCGGTTACTTTCAGTGTGCTGTCGTAGTCGTCTCGTATATTGCTTTTTTCTATATCCAGTCTCTTTCAAGTGGGTCAAAATTGATTTGTGGACAACCCCTAACTCTTCAAATTATATCGTAACAAATAATATACCCATCTTGATCCTTTATTTAAAATAAGGGCATCGACTTTTTGTTATAAAACTTCAAAATTTATGGAAATTCTTCGTTAGATTCACCGAAACCGATTTACCTTTTTAATTTATTTCTTGGAATTAAAACTAGCAAGACAGAGACAGTACAATAAATTTTACTGCTAATTTTTTCTTATAAAATAAGAAAAAACTTTTTCCCTGACCTGATAAATAAAGATAGTTATAAAATAATAAATTATTCATTAAATCGGTTTATTTTATATTGTTAAAAGTTAACTGATGTTTAACAGGTACTTCTAGGGTATCACACTGGCCAGCTCGCCGCCAACCTACACTATGAATCTCCACGGCAGGATATACCAGCAGTGCGCGAGGGAAGCCTTCGAATCCTTGACGAGCATCGGGAATTTGACCGAACTTACGTCGGTGTAAATGGTTTCTCATTTGGTGGTGCTAATGCTCATGTTCTGCTGCACGGTCGCTATAAACCAAAGGTTCAGCACCACCTTTGATATTTCTTATTTCTTTTTCATTTTAAACTCTACCAATATATGTAAAGATGTTATGAGTATATTATCTAAAGCAAAAGAAACGGTAGTTGTAATAAAAAACGGAATGCAAGTTGTTGTCGGAATAAATTCATAAACTATAATCACACAAAACTTATCATGTTACATTTCAGGACCTCAGCCGTTATAAGGCAAATATACCTCAATTAGTGACATTATCTGGCAGACAAGACTCATCTGTACAAAAGATAATAGAGGATTTAAAATCACGACCAATTGATCCCGAAGAACTAGGACTACTTCATAATATTCATAGAATGAGTATTTTTGGTCATTTAGGAAGAGGATTCGTAATTTTAGGTGAGACTTCATGTAAACGCGTATTAAGATTTAGAAGTATCGATTATATTCAATATATTTGTTTAATTGTAATTCTTTATTAAATAAAATATTGATTTGTTTCAGGCATAAATGAGAATAATGAAACTGTAAGCTTGTGTGAGAAAAGTGGCTATTTCGATGACGTTAAACGACCTCTATGGTTTATGTACAGCGGCATGGGGTCACAGTGGCCAGGCATGGGGAAACAGCTCATGCGTATACCAATATTTGCTGCGGCTATAGAACGGTATTTATGAATCATTGAAATTATATACAAATATAATATTACAATATAAAATGATTATAGATTTTTATGAATTAATTATGTTACAGGTGCCAACGTGCTCTTCAACCGAAAGGAGTTGATCTAATTAAAATAATAACATCAACTGACAAAACAATATTCGATAATATTCTACATTCGTTCGTAGGAATTGCAGCCATTCAGATAGGTCTAACTGATGTACTGACGGAACTGGGAATAGTTCCTGATATGATTATAGGTGATGTTTAATACATATAATTTAGTACATATATAATTCATACATTTACAATCCTATTTTTCTTATTAAGTATCTATAAAGTTGCAATTATGATAATTTACACCAGGACACAGCGTGGGTGAATTGGGATGTGCTTACGCTGATGGCTGTTTCACTGCTGAAGAAATGATCTTATCCGCTTATAGTCGTGGTCTAGTATCCTTACAAACTCCCTTGATTAAAGGATCAATGGCAGCCGTCGGTTTAGGGTACAAAGAGGTAGAATTTGCATTATCTATTCCTTTACTCTCAAAACTCAATTAAACAAAGATTAAAACTCTGGTTAATTGACAAACTGTAATACATAAAATCAAAACCTTGTAATTGAAATTTTTGTTTAAGACATTTACTATTACAGATTTCTAAAATATGTCCACCTGAGATCGAAGTGGCTTGTCATAATGGACCTGACTCAAGTACAATATCGGGACCAGCCGGAAAAATGAAGGATTTTGTAGCTCAATTGACGGCAAAAGGCATTTTTGCCAGAGAAGTTCCGTGCTCGAACATCGCATATCACTCAAGCTATATAGCGGAAGCAGGTAAATAACGAGGAAAATTGTATTTAAATAAAAAATTATAATTTAAGAATTTTAATAATTATACTAGTCATTAAAAAACAAGGTTTTTATTGATTATATTCAAATCAAAATCTTCTTTCAATACAAAAACCCAGTTCAGTTAATTAATTTTGGCGTCTATTCGAAATAAAATATTAAAATGTTTGAGTCTGAGAGAGTATCGGTTTTACCGTTTGCAAAGGTCCTGGCCTCCTCAAGTACTTGAGCGAAGTGATCAAATCACCGAAACCTCGAAGCGAGCGCTGGGTGTCGACTTCAATACCTCAACACAGATGGAACGAGCCTATCGCGAAGTACTCTTCTGCCGAGTACCACACCAACAATTTGTTGGTAAGTTAGATAACGAAGTCAATAAGAACATAAAAAACAACAAAAAAAGCAAAGAACCTACCTTATTCGTTATGTTGCATTATTTTTGCCAGAATTCAGTGCTGTTTGAAGAGACGTCTCGTTTGATTCCTGCTAATGCGGTCGTAGTAGAGATCGCTCCTCACGGTTTGTTGCAAGCCATTGTCAAGCGCTCGCTACCACCATCATGCCAACATGTGCCACTAACGAGGCGCGGACATGTCGATAATGCACTGTTTTTACTTGAAGCAATTGGAAAGTAAGCACAAGAAAATCTACGAATATTTTAATAATTCGTATCTTCGAAAATTAAATAAAATAAAATAAATTCTCTTCTGCAGACTTTATATGGAGGGATTTGATTCAAAGATAGAAACCTTATATCCTAAAATAGAATATCCTGTATCTACTGGAACACCAATGTTATCCCATTTAGTCGACTGGGCTCATCATCAAAAATGGTAAATATGCGTACGAGTATAACGTATCATAGTAACAATGACTTTAAACTAAATAATGTTCTATTTGATAATGATTATAGGCCTTTGCCCCTGTATACGTCGATGCACATAAAAACAGCTGCTGTCTGTCATTATATAATTTCGACACACGATGAAGAATACGTCTATTTGAAAGGTCATGTAATCAAAGGTAAAAAAATATTTTTAATAATTACGTTTAATTTTAACTGCGTCATACTTTAATATTGGTGTTTATTATTCCTTATTATTTATTATATATACGAAAAAATTGATTTTTATTTCAGAAAAAAAATTGTATCCTTTATCATCTGCTCTTGTATTAGTTTGGGATACTTTAGCGATGGTGTTAGGCCTCGAGAAGAAGCAATTTTCAGTCCAATTCAATGATGTACGTTTCCATTCGCAACCCATGCTCCATAATCAACGAACTCTTCGATTAAGCGTAGCCTTGCATAGAGGCACAGGTCGCTTCGAAGTAAGTTTATTGTTCTAGTTAATTATAATTAAGATCTGTCTTAAATATATAAAAGATGATGAGGACAAAAATTTACAGTAAAAATTTTTTAGGTATTGGATGGAGATAACATAATATTAACTGGTTATGCAATTAGTGAAATTAAAGAAAAAAACAAATTCGCAAACCGCATGGAAGTTAACAAAATGCCTCTAAATGCAAACGATATTTACAAATTACTTCTTGCTCGAGACTATCATTACGCGTAAGTTTTTTTATCTATATCTATACTATTATATAAAGAGGAAAGATTTGATTGTTTGTATGTTTGTATATTTGTATGTTTGTTTGTTTGTTGCGAATAGGCTCGAAAAGTAATGAACCGATTTTGAAAATTCTTTCACCGATAGAAAGCTACATCCTTTCCGGGTAACATAGGCTATGTGGTGTTGCCATAAATATTCTAATTAAAAAGATATGGCCATTTAAGTGCCATAAGGTGGTCATTTTGTAAATTGTACAGCTTCTCAGGAACTACTAATCCGATTTTAATTTTTTTTTCACAGATAGAAAACCACACTTTTCGTGAGTGACGAATGTGATTTTTTGTTGCCATATACATTTTTTAATTAATAGAATATGGTCATTTAGTTGTTACTAATCAGATTTTAAAAATTCTTTCACTGAGAGAAGTCTATAGTATTTCCGTCTCTCATTCTCTTATAATACTATCACTCTTTTTTTCTCTCTTTAATTTTTATCTTTATCTGTTCAGTATGATCAGTCTCCTTTCACTTTTTTCCTTTCGATTATCTCTCTCTTTCGCTCTCTCTCCTTTACCTATTCAATATTATTTTTGCTCTGTCCTCCCTCTTTTATTATCTGTTGCTTTTCTTTTTCTTTTTATTTTTTTTATAACTTTTTCTCACTCTCTCTCTTTTTTCAAATAATGAAAAGCTATACAATTATAGAGTAACAATTTAAGGACATCAATTATAATATTACTTTAAATACCCGGATCGAAGCGAGGGCAGGCAGCTAGTTATATATATTTTTAATATACTCGTAACTTACTTTTGTTAATTAATATTTTTATTATAATTATGTCTGCAGCGGGAAATTCAGAAGTATTCACAATGGCAACTATTCGTTTTCTGAAGCCAATATAATATGGGAAGATAACTGGGTTACTGCTCTTGATGGTATGATCCAATTGAACGTACTAAGAAGAACCCATGAAACAATATCTCAACCAGAATATATAAGGGAAATTGTTATAGACGTTACGAAGCATATAAATAGTTATGTTTGTGAAGATGGTAAAACTCTAATTCCTGCCAAAGTCTATGACATACAGGATTATACAAGGTAGTTTGCATAATTAAATTTTAAAAAAATTATCCAATTTTTACTGTATAATTATATTTTAGATGTGGCGGGATCATTATGGAAAATATAAGATTTTACGATTTCCCATTTATGAGTAATAAAAATATAGCACTTAAAGCATTACAATTTGTTCCTCATTTCTCCAGTAATATTATTAACGTAAGTATTATTTATTATTATGTCGCCTATTACGAAACATATTTTATTGTTATTATTCTTTGAGATTATATAATTGTTTTACAGAAATTAACAGGGCTGTACATATATATACAAATCGTGTCTGAAAATCTAAATAAACGAGAAATAAACGTAGTTGAAATAATTAGTAACAATAACAACAAATCTGATTACATGGAAATGAGTGATGTCATACGAGATATTCCCGACATTCGAGTTAATTATTCAGTAGTACATAGAGAAGACATCGCAAATCAGAAGAAGGGTTTATCGAGTGTCATTGATCTATTATTAACCACAAATTTGTCAAGGGATGACAATGTGGGTATATATTTATTTTAACTACGACTATGTATCATTCATACAATATTAATATTTTATTTAATTCCCTAGATGTGTCAAATTCTACACCGGCTACTAAAATGCGATACTTTTGTAATAAATAAGGAGCCGTTTGGGGAGATGCAAAGTAATCGACTATCGTCGCTATATCGAAGTGTTTGTGCTCATACTACAGGCTCGATGTTGTTAGAATTACTACTTTGGAGACCTGCAAATTCTCACTTGGATACTACTGCTATCACAGTGCTTACAAAATCTGATTTTGCACTACTTTCTTCAAGGATAGCTACGTTACCTGTTCAACAGAAAATTGTTATTTTTACATCTTACCCTCCGTACATGGGACTGATTTCATTTACAAAAAAACTAATAAATGAAACAGGCCACAAAATTAGCTTAATCATGATGAATCGTAAAACGTCGAATGAACAGCCTTTGGATCAGATACCACATACCGATTTAGCCTTCAATATATTAGATCATGTGAGTTTGTTTTGTTCAGGTTTATGTTAAAAAAATTATGTTGGATAGCGTTAGAATTTTATTAAAGTGGTAGATATATAAAATATTTTAATAAAGCGTCTTTGGTTTGTTAAGGGAATATTGGGAGGGGAATATTATTTACCAGTACAGAAGAATCCAATGAAGAGTCAAAGTGTAATGCTTGATATCGATCTAGTAGGAGATCTTAACTCTTTGCATTGGATAGAAACACCAAAGCTTACTTGTTCTGGCATAAAGGTCACGGTACGTACTAACATATATAAAATGAAACAACATAATATTAAGTTATATACTAATTAAGATTAATTAATACTTTAGGTTTACTATGCTGGAATAAATGATGTGGAAGTAAAAAAGAAAACAGACGCCATTTCCTTGCATAAAAGTAACTCGGGTTATTTTGACTTTAGTGGCTTAACTGAAAGGTTTGTTAATTTCTTACCACAGGATTTTATGATTTTTTACTATGTTCAGAATATAATTATTGTTTCTATTCCAATTTTTTTATTTCTTCAATAGCGGAACTCGAGTGATGGGACTCGCAGATTACAAATCTATTCAATCGCACATAAACGTAAAACCAGAACTTCTGTGGCCAGTGCCAGACCATTGGAGTCTTGAAGATGCAGCAACTGTTCCCTTAGCATATTGTCTTGCATTTTATTATTTGGTATTGTATTATATTTTTAAATCCTTTATTTCAATCGTTCAGTAAAATTTTTCAGTTTCAGTTTTCTAATTTGAAAAAAAATATTACTATCTTTTATTTCTTCATTAATTTTTTTTGTTGTTCAGCGTATTAAGAGTGACCTATGGCCTGGTATGAGTGTGTTGGTGCACGGGGGTTCTGGAGCTCTCGGTCAAGCAGTTATATCAATAGCATTAGCAAATGGCTGCAACGTCTTTACTACGGTCAGCGATATAAAAAAAAAGAATTTCTTACTCACACTCTTCCCTGAACTTAAAGGTAAGTCGTAGTCAAAGCACTGAAATATCAGAGGGCAGGTTTTGCTTTGTTATTTAGTTAGCTATGTTAGCTTTATTTAATTATTATCTTTTTTAAAGGTTTTATGTAGATCTCTTAGAAAGATTTTTAAAAAATTATGTAGCGTAGGAAAAAAACAATGACGTAAACTAGGTTTAATCCTTGTTTTGTGTTTCTTGTTTCCCGGTGACCTGGAATCATGAAGCAAAGTCTCATATCGCAAGTAGGTAAAGGGAAATATTTGAAGAGTAAAATTATATTGTTACATCAAGACTAAAAAGCAAACATATAAATTTGCATAATTCTGTACAATGTTTTTGTTTTTAAAATAAAATCTTTGAAATCTTGGAAATCAAATCTTTGAAATATCCAGCGGTTGCTTTTTTGTTAATTAATATGTCTTCTTTTTCTAATTTGGAGTTGCACATTTTTAATACATTTATTTTATATATTTCAACAACCGATACACAAGTCACGAGCCATATAAGGACGAGTCCGTCTCAAAACAAAGAGTCATCTCTCGTTACCGTGGTGCCCGCTCCCGCGCCCGCTGGCAGGGTCGCCATATAAGGACGAGTAATGAAACGCTTGGATCTTGATTTGATACTAACTTTAATAATAGTAGTGTTGTGTTTATATAGATCTCACATAGATTATTATATATATGTAGATACACTATGTTGATCACTATAGACCGATACTACAGTTGAAATTAGTATAAAATACTAAATTTCTTGGAGTTTTGAAAAACAAACAATCTTTTAAAAGTCTTAATTACTAAATATACAACCGTTTATAACGTGTTAATATTTTCATATACACTGAACTGACATAGAACATGAATATGCACAAGTTAAAAAAATCCGAATACCAGAAATTAAATTAGTTGTTACATCTCGAAACATATAATATTTTATGTCAGTAGATGAGTGTCCATTATTTTGGAGAATGCGTGAAGTTGTAAAGCTGAAGCTAACATTAAACACAACTCGTGTGCAGTTTATAGTATGTGGGGGCGAACGAGCTGAAGATCCACCTGATTGTAAGTGGTCACCGTCGCCCATGGACTTCTGCAATATACTGAGAAATGCAATTTCGATGCCGACTCTACTTTCTAAGTAACCAGTAAAGCGTTCTGGGAAAACTTCCGCTGACAGATTATTCCACAGACTGCACGTGCGTAGGACGAATGATCTTGACGTGAATGTACGTGACATTGCTGGTATTTCAAGCATCCAAGTGGTGTGGAGGGAATCTGTCCCGGCGGCGAAGAGTGCTAGATGTTTAGGTTGAAACGATCCTATTTTTTTTGCTGGGAGTTTCACGTTTCTATTTGCCTTTCCTACTATACAAATACAAACATCCAGCTTGGCTTCTACAGATATTGGCCAACTTGCAGTACTTTTGTCCTTAAGGTGAAGTTGTGTCCTACCAGCTGTTTCCAGGACTGCTCCTTTTAGGTTTTTCCTTTTATGGGCTCTCGATGATGTTTCACAGTAAGCACTTCTTGATGGATCATTCCTAAGTTCCGAATAACAATAATCACAGCAATATTATTTATTGTTCAGTATAACCCATTACCACTTGGAAACATTATTCCATAATAGTTGTTTTACAAAGAATTTTCAAATTTCAGATAACCAAATCGGAAATTCACGCGATATAAGTTTTGCAGACATGGTCTTACAACAAACTAAAGGTTTAGGTTGCAATATAGTTATTGCCAACGGTGTGAAAGGCGAACTCAAAACTGTAAGTTTTTCCTTACATTTGGGTGTTATTTAAAAAAATTGAACATTTAGTACTGACCTCCTGTCCGTCATGATTATTTTTTGTTTGTAGATGCTAAACCAATTGAATTTTATACAGTTTATTTTAAAATTTATTTAGCTACTACTACCAACAATTGAAACGTTGAAATAATAAGCAGATTTTATTTTAAATTAAAAATTCTGTGCCATGGTCGATGTAATTACATACATGTACATCACGTCGACTTTCCGTCCAAATACCCAAAAAAGTCAATTTATTTACTTCGGATTATGTTTATATAAAATTAAAGATATTTTAAGCACAGTATTTAACTAAACTAGTTTATTATGTTGAAATAAATAATAATAAATTAAGAATACATTAAAGAATTACTTAAATATTTGAATGCATGTCCAAAATTACGTTCATCTCTGTTATTCTTCTATGTAACGCTGATTACAAAATATTCCCAAATTAGAAATAACGTCACTTTTGTGGCATCACTAGGTGCCTAGAGGTAGTTTTGGAAACTACCAAAACAAGGGGCGTGATCGTTGATTCTAACATTTTGTTCCTGCACTGTTGGTAAGCAACCTTTGTTGGTTACAACAACGCTAACGGGCTATTTCGACATTTATTTCTATATTTCACATTGTGAATTATTTGGGATCGGTGAGTATTTTTCATTTTTGTTTTTAATAAAAGAGATAAATAATGGTAATTGAAATAAACGGGGCGGGTTTTGTGTAAAACAAATTAGTGTCGGTTCCAAAAATCATTTTATTCATTAGAAATGTGCAGATTGCACATGTCTAATGCATGTCTGTTATTTTTATGTCACATTTATCAGTTAGTTTGTGTACATATTGTGTTTTTATTTAAGGAAAGACGTTTTCGTCATCTCGACTTGAAGTTGGAGTTCAATAGATACCTCGTCCTGAATTCTTCAGGAAAAAAGGCATATATTTTAGCCTATAACAATTTTTTTAATTTAAGTATTTATTTTATTTTAATTTTTTATATATATATTTTTAATTTATTGTATTTGTGAATGATTAAACTACCGTTGTTATGTATGCAATAAGTATTAGGTTTCATTTTTGTTTGATGTTGGGTCTTTGTTTAATGACTGAGGTGTTGATGAACGCGTATGAAGTTGTGCATGATCTGATGAGAGTGCATCTGTTAGATAATTATATAAATGTTGAGTTTTATTTACAAATACTGAATCATTTAGAACTTTACTGAGTATGGATGCTGTGTGAAAGGCAAAATGCTTGTATCTGTAAAATGTAAATGTTAATTATTGGCCCTAATTTGTCACAATGCCTTCTGATACTCTTGGCTACGATTCTGGTCGCACCAATTACAATAAGTATAACATGTGGATTGTGTAATCCACAGGCCCTTCTTTCCCCCGTAGTGTAGCTTCCATACAAAATTCTTCTGCTTCCTTATTTATAGAATAATTACTTTTGTTTTTATCGTGTTCATTAATTATTTCCACTAAATAATCTGTTTTGGTATTAAGATGTTGTTTGTATTTTATTATTTGAGTCTTATATAGTGTTCTAAGTTAGTTAAACCTCTCCCTACCCTCTTCAAAAGGTAAATATAATCTGTGTATATCCGCTTTTTGATGGTGTGCTTTGTTTATAGTTAACAATTTCCTTATCTTAACATCTATGTTACGGAGGTCTCGGATCTTATAGTTAATTACACCAAAGGAGTACAGCGACACTGGCACTGCATATGTATTAATAGATTTGATTAAATTTCTTGCAGACAGATGTGTATTTGATAAACTTATAACCCTTCTACAATATTCAGACAGCAGCTGTTGTGTTACCTCATTGTGATTAATTTTTCCCGATTCTAAAATCCCTAAGTATTTATATTTTTCATCGTTATTTAATTGTTTTATTTGTTCCCCGCTCAGTAGTAAATGATGGCCCTCTCCCTGTTGTTCTTTTCTCTTCCCATCTACCAAATGCAATACATTACACTTATTTATACCAAAAGTCATACCGATATCGCTAGTAAATATTTCTGTACTGTCTAATAATATATTTAAATTGTCTTTATTGTTTGCGTATAATTTTAAATAATCCAAATATAAGGGATGTCTAACATGCGTATTATCTTTGTTTATATCCTTTAGCATTGTATTTATTTTATATTTAATTATTACAAAATATATTATATAATTTTCTATATTATATATGTTTGAAAATCTTCACCAGAATTGTAAACGTCACTTGCTTTGAAAGAGCTTTTACGATCGGCCCCGAGATAGGCATATTATTTTGGTGCAGTCGGTGTCGGTGTACCATGATAGTATAGCTTTATCCAAATCTTCGTATTTATATACATACGTCTTTACAATTTATATCTGTTACTTTTACTGGGACATTCAATTAATATTCATATCTGTTACGTACAATTTTTTTTAATAACACCAATTTATTGCTATCGAATATAATAGCCTGTGATTATATATAACATGTTATAGTATTAGTAAAATTAAATAAATATTTTTAATAATTCACAATCATCGATCGGCAAATACTCAATATCATTTGTGAACTCCTTTGCAACCTCACTGTAATTAAATATATAAAAATATTGTGTATTTAAATAAGTGATTCCATTACAGATGTCCATAAAGTGTTGCCGTTCAACAGGAGTCTTTATTGACACAAGTATTTTACTGAACCAAGAACAATATGATTTAGGAATGGCGTACCTAACCAACGACGTATCATTTTATACTTCGCATTTATTTTCATCAACTCAGGAATTAAACGTAAGTTTTAAACGCTTACTGCGATATGATAAATATTCAAGTCATTAAATTAACTGACTTTTATGAAATTGTGTGCATAACGGGTAGGTCTGAGAATCGGCCAACATCTATCTCAAAACTCAAACTCAAAATATTTTATTTCAATTAGACTTTTGTATAAAAGTACTTTTGATACGTCAAAAATTGGTCGGTCAGTCAGTTTGTCTGAAACTACCACCAGCTCGGAAAGCAGTTTTCTGTTGAGAAGAGCCGGCCAGAAACTCAACAGTCGCTCTTTTCAAAAAGCCATGTTTACAAAAATTATTTAACTTGAGAGTCAACGTCACTTAGATTCCAAGCATTCTCATCATTTAAGTAATCCTGTACATTGTAGTATGCTTTATATATTAATGAATTCTTGATACGAGTTTTAAATTGTTGAAGTGGCAAGTCTAATATAGGCTGCAGAATCTTATTATAGATGCGAACACTATTTTTATTATCTATTTTTCATACCCCTAAGTGACAAGGGTGGCGTATCCTAAATTTTAAAAAATTATATGGCAAAATAACGTTTTCCGGCTCAGCTGGTATACTATAGATATAATTACAATACACATCCTCCACAACATTCTAACTTGTTGAAAGTCAAATCTCACTCGTCAAACTCAGAATATTAAAGGCAGAACTTAAGATAAGTAAGCTTGCATAGTATTGCAATTAATGTTTCCTCTTATAAATGAATTGCAGGAGCTGCAAGTGCTAGTGAGCGAAGGGATCGCGCGCGGTTACGTGAGGCCACTGACGCGCGTCACCTTCTCGTCACAAGAAGCGCCGCGAGCCTTCCGACTTAAAGCCACCAACCGCCATCGTGGACGAGTGCTGTTAGACTTACAACAAGTTGTACCATTTGTCCAAATAAAGTGAGTAGGGGAACGGGGGCTAGTTGTAACAATTTATCGTTTCTTAGCTATGGAAGTTTACTTGTTAGATATTTAGGAAACGAAGCAGTACTATTTGAATGAGCTACTATCGATCTCAAATAAAATTTTGATTAAACCTTTGACGTATTCTTGTAAGAATGGCTCAATAATCAATTTTGTATAAACAAATACAATGTAATAAAATATTAACATTATATATTTTATTACATAATAAAGAATATATATACACATATATACAAACAATACATAAATAATGTAAACACAAAACAAATATCACATACAATTTATAATACATACATATATAAACATATTCATTAATATATATTTTAGATTTTATAGTTATATATGTCGGAGGTGTAAGTTAGGTTTAGGTTAGCCTTGTGTTAGGTTAGGTTATTGTTAGTCTAATCTTAGGATTAAACAGTGAAACTAAGCAGTGGAGGTGAGTGTCTCGATCGAATAAAGCAATTCCTTAAGCCTACACCTTGGTCAAAAGTCCAAGGCACTGCTTGGGTTCCTGTCATAATAGTTCTTGTCAGAATAGTACGTGATAGTAATGTTTCTATATCCTTATTTTAGTTTTCCGACATATGTAATATTATTATAATATTTCTTACCATTTAATGTAAATGTCGGAAGGCAGTCGCCGTGCTATCGAATAGTAGAAATGTCTCATTTGCGAATGACGTGTTAGCTAGAACAAAGGGGCGCACGTAAGTGGAAGTTATTAGTGGTTTTTATATAACGCCATCATCCAAAAATACCTGCAGATTAACCACTATTGCATATTAACCACTACAGACTTAAAACTCACATTGAAAAGTGTTTAGTAAATAAAGCTTACTACTACTATCTACTGAGACTGCCTTAAATACACGTGAACATCTCCCAATGGACAAAATCGCAATCAAATAGATTATATAGCAATTGGGAGAAAGTGGCGGGAATCGCTACTTGATGTCCGTAGAAGGAGAGGGGCGGATATTGACAGTGACCATGAATTAGTTATCGCCCAATTGAAACATAAATTAGCGCCTTGGGCACAAACATCCTGCTTGCGAGGAATGGATGTCACAAGAAACATGGGACTTGATTGCGAAAAGGAGAGAAACAAACACACAACAAACGACAATTACTCTCGTAAAGTACAACATGACGAACAACTATCTGAAAAGATTTGGGTGCACGCGGGGGTTCGACATGGATGTCTGCTATCTCCGCTTTTATTTTTAATAGTATTAGACGGTATTATGGCTCGTGTCAACAGTGCACCACAACGCAGTATTGAATGGGGTCTTACAGATCACTTACAGGGCCTTGATTACGCTGATGATCTATGCTTACTGAGCCACCGCCGTATAGACATGCAGACAAAGCTGGACGATTTTCGGAAAGAAGCAGCTTCAGTTTGACTTAAAATTAACGTAAAGAAAACTAAGGACATGAGGTTGGCGCCCGCGACAATAATCCACTTCTTTTAGGCGATGAAGTAATGGAAAGGGTTACTAACTTCGCATACCTGGAAAGTGTCGTGTGGAACCATGGAAGAACAGAATTAGACATATTATCCCGGGTTGCCAAAGCAAAAGGTGCTTTCGCTAGTCTCCGTCCAGTATGGTAGTCAAAATATCTCTCTCGCAGAGTGAAACTTATAATATTTAATTTAAATGTAAAGAGCGTGCTGTTGTACGGATGTGAGACATGGAAAGTTAGTAAGTCAATTACCAAGAAGCTACAAGTTTTTATTAATCACTGTCAGCGACAATTCCTGAAGATCTTCTGGCCTGGTAGGTATAATTTAAAAGAAATAAAAGTTATAAACGATGTTGGTTATTCTACTATGTACAGAATGACTTGAAAGATGACTATATGATACTCAGCCTTTACATTTGTAAAACAGACTGATGTAAACAATGGTGTTTTGAAAAGAGCGACTGTCGAGTTTCTTGCCAGTTCTTTTTATCTGAATACCTCTTTCCGAACTGGTTGGAGCTTCAGACAAACTGAATGACTGACCAACTTTGACGTGTCAAAATTACTTTGTAAGCAGTTTGATTGATATAAAATATTAAGAGATTGCAAAAAAATGTCATACATTAACAATGAGGATAGGAACTCCATCAATAAAGAAAAAGAAAATGGGAAATTATAATTACTGGATACGATCATGAAATTTCTGTTTTCTTTTTATGACTAAAACTTTCATAAGTGATCATTATATATATTATATTAGTCCACGGTTTTACACTTACGGTAATAGTCACCTTTGCGACCTCGTAGCGAACGCTAATATAATACATTTTTTCGGGGTTAAATCAAATTATGATTATGGCAAAATCAACAAAGTTTTTAAATATTTTTCCAGGATAAATTGTTCTTCTCAACTTTGTCAAATGGTGTTGGCAGAAAATGAATTACTGGGAATAAAATTAGCAAATAGATTAGTTAGCCGTGGTGCCAGAAAAATTATATTCATTCCTACAACTACTTCCAACTTCTTATCGGCGAAATTAAGGTATGTACAGGTACAGGTACTTTTTATTAGGAGTATGCATGTACTCACAATTTATTTTTATACTAAATAAGTTAAGTTAAACAAAGAGCATAAGTTTTATCATTTCACTCTCCACAACACAGCAGTAGGTACACTAGGAACTATCAGATTCAGAACTAATAAATATTCGATGAATAAGTCCTCCTCTTATAACAGTTGAGGTGTATAAAACTGTTGTCGACAAACTTAGGCTCTTTTGTTAATTTAACCTTACACTATACCTAATACAACTTCGAAACGTGTCGAAAAACTAAATTAGTTATATTTTGTCAATATATACCAAATCACTCTATATCTAATTTAAAGTTATACAAAGAAAAGAAACCGTTTTCCGCTCCACGAGCTAAAATTGGTCAAGATGGTAATTATATTATAATAAAACATCGAATATAGTAGATAATATCAGAACAGTTTTTAATTAAGTTAATTAGTAAATGTACATTTTAGACATTTAATACGATTCATTTTACAGAATATGGGCAAAGCAAGGAATACAAGTAAAAGTTATATTTAGAAATGTATTTAATGAAACTAATATTTCTAATTTATTGAATACTGATGAGTTAAAAAGCGTAGAAGGCATATATTATATTCTCGATAAAATGTCGGATGAAGATAGAAAAACATTAGAACAAGTTCATGTTATGTCGCAAAAGGTCCTTTCAACATTAAAGTAAGTTTTAATGACAGCTATTTATTTAAGCTACTGTATTTTAACAGATTTTTTTCTGATGTGTTTATTTCAAATACTTTTTATTGATATTTTTGTTAACATATGACAGGTATGCTGCAATAATTTATACTGGAAAAGATACATGGCAAGATATAAGTGTACCTATAACTGAAGAAAGCTTGCTATCTTGGATTAGAATTCCAATTTTTAGTAATCTGGTATAACTGTTTGTAAATTATATTTTATTAATAATAAATTATCCGTTTTATAATAAAAATCGAATCAATTAATACAGCTGTGAAAAAATAAGCGCAAGTTTAAAGTTATATATGTGAGGCGTAATCTTTTATACGGTAATCGCCAACTTTAGATAAAAACAGCACTGATTTACTTTATTGCACAGAGATGAAAAACCAAATAAAAGAAAATACGATCAATGTAGAGAATGTTGATTACAGGTTGAGGAAATGAAGAGCGAAGACGCTGTTTCTGAACCATATGCCATTGATGCTATTGAAAGAGCACTGTGTTTGAAACAACGAGACGTAATTGTTCATTCTATGAAAAAGAGGTCGCAGGATTCATTTTTGCACGAGATAGCTAGTATAGCAGGTATAAAGTATCTCCATGCAATTTTCATCATAATTTACTTAATAATGTTGAATTGTGTTCTGATATAGACAATGTTAAAAATTGTCTTTTGACTATATTGACCAAATTGTTGTTTTTAGACATCGATATTCCAGAATTTGCATTAAAAGAAGAAACTCTTATAGATTTTGGGAATGAGCCAGCGAAATATGAAACTTTGCGCACTTATTTACGTAATATGTATCACATGTCGATAGAAGAGAATTTAATGCCTTCGCTAAATGTGAAAACGTAAGTATGGAGGACCTTTAGCAATTAGGTGTCTCTCATAGGGCAGCAATTTTATTGTGAAATAATTTTGATCTATCTAGAAAATGAAAATTACATTGAACTCAATGAAAATTACTGCGACAAAAGCGGCTGTATCTTTTCATTAAATTGACTTAGAAATTTGATCTTTTGACATATCCGAGAGATTAAAAACTTAAATATTTGATATAAATTTCAACTTGATATCTTCACTTTTTTCTGAGAAAAAAAGGGTCATGCGTGGCAATCAAAAAAAGTTAATTTTCTAGTGATGTAAAAAAAATTACAGTTTTTTAATTTCACTTTACTTGTGCTATGAGATCTTATTTCATGCTAAATAACTGACGCCTTATAATTATACCTTATGTACCTTATAATTATGTGAGTGACCACATTAACGGTCTTCATCGATCTTTTCAATGCGTGGACTTAGAAGTTTTATTTTTTGACCGCCCCAAAGGAGCGCAGGCTTAATTATTTGTTAATAATTTTAACTTGATACCTTCATGCGATCCCGAGATTAAGAGTCTTGACAGACAGACAGACGGACAACGAAGTGATCCTATAAGGGTTCCTTTTTTCATTTCTAAAAATGATGTACAAAGAGTTGTAAGTTATAATTATTTCCAGAATTCTTCATTTACAAGAAAAGTTGAGGGATGCGATATTTGAAGAAACAGAAGGATTAAAAACATTTTTCTCCTACGTTGAACAAGATGAACTACTGGCGACAACTGAAATGGTGTTTTTGCCAACACTAGCGAAATCTTCAGAAATGGTAACTTATAAAACACTATTGCACTATTAATAATTATATTATGATGAAATGAAAGTTTTTTAAAAACGCTAGAATTGCTGTAAATATTTAATATATATTTATTTTCTGCAACTATAATATATTGAAATTTGTCTATTTCAGCGTGTAGATGAATTTGATGTGAATGAAACGTTCTTGAGTGTGATTCCGGGAGTGGAAGGTCTACACACGCGGTTCAGGACTCTGTGTGAGCGCCTCAAGTTGCCGGCGCTGGTGTTACAACCTGGATTCAATAGACCACATGAAACGATACAGGAGGTGGCAGAAAGATATGCTAAGGTTAATTTTGCAACTAACATTTCTTCCAATTAATATAAAAAGCCTTACTCGCGAGTGTAACTTTATCTTTTTTAATTTTCACAGTTTCTTGTGAAGAAAACACAACTAAAGAATAAATATTATATATTAGGTTATGAAAGTGGAGTTCTAGTGGCTTTAGAGATGGCTGCCATTTTAGAAGACCAAGGTAATAAAAATTTTAAATATTTATTTTGATGCTTGAATTTGTCTAAAATGAAGCAGCAAAGAAAGTATCTTAATAAAAAAATGACAACCACTCAACTCATATTTAATACATACATAACGTTATTATTGTTTCTAATGTGGTAAAATTCCATTTTAAGGTCTTGTCGGCACTGTGTTTTGTATCGGTGGTTCACCTTCTCAAGTACAAGCAAGAATTGAAGAAAACCTCAACAAGTTTAAAACCGACAAAGAATTAGAAGATGGGGTATTAAGACACATGTATAAATTAATCGCCAACGAAACTACAGAGGAACTAGATAAGGTTCTACCAAAAAGTTTAACATGGAAAGAAAAAGTCGATTCATGCGTTAAGTTGCTGTCAGGTCGCGTTAAACATTCTAATCAATATACTGAAGATCTTATCCAATCAGCTTATGCGAAAATAGTTCAAGCCCGTCGTTATATCGCTAAACCACGACAACTTCGCTCTCGTATCGTATGTTTGCGACCTTCGACCTTTAAACGGTTTGAAACTTCTTGTTTACAAAATCATTCGCTACAAAAAGTAGTGGAATACCAACTTGAAGCTCCATTAGCATTTGCTGCTCAGGATTTACGATGCAGTGCAATAATCAATCGCTATCTCGATGAAGAAATTCTTGAACGTTTTAATAAAAAGAATCTTTGTGAAACTTATGTCTTCAATACAGAATCATTGTTCAACTTGGATGCTGATGATGATATTGATATCTAATAGATTTTTTATTTGCGGCTTTTATGGTAAAATGGTTTTATTTTATAATTACTTAACTTCGCAATCTTCTTATGTTTTACGGATATTTTAATACTTAATATTATTTTATTAATATTATGTTAGCTATGGATTTACGGTACGTTTTAATAAAAATAATCTTTGTGAATTCTTTGTCATGCTTAAAAGCGTTTTTAAAAATAGACATTGATGATGATAGTGATAAGTAACTGATATCCTATTCGACATTTCTGCACGTTGTTGAGGTTATATTATGTATGATTATTCTATTAAATAAAGCTTACTAGGTATTCATTATTAAATAATATATTTTGTTTTATTTAAGTCAAACCTTATTCTGTTAATATTATTAATATAGATCTTAGAATAGAATTTGCCAGTCCATCACCATCATTATTATAAGATCATTTTTGAATGTTTCAGTACTTATTGTAGAAAGTATATTATAATAATATAATCTTTATTTCAGAGCACAAATTCTCTATTGTTGTTAGTTTTTAAGCCTCTTAAAAACTATGTTAGTCTAAATTAACTTAAATGTAAATAATAATATAACTAGATATTATTTAGTGTATGGAGCTGAGTGCTACCTCTTTAATTTGCCCAATCCAGTACTTAAAGATTTGGCAATTATATTTGCCAGCAATTACACTCAGAATGCTGTTAGGACTTCGCCTGACCCGACCAAGCAGCGATACAATTATTTTACGCATAATAGCATGTTATAATCCGTGCGTGTCTCAAAAAACATGCCGGACGCACTACACCTGCTGGGCAAGCCCAACAACATTCTGAATGTATTGTTGTACTTATTGGAATTATGGAATAATCAAACACAAAATATCCAGTCTTGAATAATATTATATTTTCAGAATGATTACTAAAACTTAGAAGTCAAACGTCAGACGTAATGTGAAAAAGAATAAAACCAAGAAGGCGGTATACATATATTAATTTTTGTAATTATTTCCCTCAAAAATTAATCGCAAATCTTTATCTTTAATTATAAATAAAGTAAACGAAAAAAAAAAATTTGACCTCTAAGCATTTCCTGGGAAAAGTACAACAATCTTTGATCCAACATTAGTAGTGTAAAATTGGGGCATCTGGATCAAAAGAGCTCCAGATGCCACCAATTTTACACATTCAATTCCTTCAAATTCATAGTTCAGAATGTCGATTTTAAAGTACCTAATTGATTCGTTACGAAATCAAGTCAACATTTTGAGTGTTAAAAATATTACTACAAGATATCCACTATAGTTGTGGATTGCAATAACGGTTCATTCAGGAGTGCAATGTAACTTATTAAATCGTTTTATATGAAATTAAAATGTTTTTGTATACTCACTATAAATCTGAATTGATCATTCGACATCAAATATTCGTCTGGTGGTACGGATCATGCCACGTCTAAATAAATACGGGGCAGCGTTGATATGCAACCCGAACTGTGTGCGCGTGTATGCGCGAGTGTGTGTGTGTGTGTGTGCTGTTATTGTACTAATAACTATTTAGTTAGCCTTATTTCAAATGCATTTTTTAAAGCTTTTTAAATAAAAAAAATTCTTGGTTTACGGTTTTAAGAGACAAATAAAACCAATAAATTAGTTCTATATCATACATTTATTTTAACAGAAACTTTTTACATTTTTTATATCCTAATAAGAAACACCACAATAATTTTCACAAAATATGCACAATAAAATATAAAGCAAAATTACAATACACACTTAATGTTTAACACATAAGTAGAAGTGATATTATTTAGGTATAGATATAATACTCTTAACCTTATTGGAATAATACTTTGATACATACTATATTAATAACTAAAAACATAATAACAATTTTAAGCTTATAAATTAACTTTGACAGCCATTGTCGCTATCTAACTATAAACTAATCATTAATTATGTCTTCGTGTATCCTATTTATTACTTCCATGGTTTTATTATAAACTTCATCCATATAGGTACTTCTAACAACATGCTGCGCGCAAACCTCTGCTTCGCAGTTGTAATTGCCGCAGATCGTACTGTTCTGCTCAAAGTTTTCTGCATCGTATACTTGTATAACTATTATTTTCATCGGTTTGGCAACCGGTTTCTTTATAAATGAATACACTTTTTGTTTATTTTTTGTAATTTTGCGTGATTGATCCGCAAGACCCAGATGTCTTTGATTTGCGCTTTGTGATTGATTAGGACCCTTTTCTGAAGGTAAAAAGTTAAATAGCAATTCTCCAGAGTCCTGAAACGAAAAAAATAATTTTTAAAAATACATAAGTTTGCGAAGGCACATGAATAAAAAGTAAGGAATTAAATTTTATTGTAATTTTTGATTTAATTTAATTTTTATAAAATAAATTGAAAAACTCACCGACATTGTAGAATTTTTACGAGTAGTTCCTTTACCGTTCGATTCCCCAAACCGAATATTTTTTCGGGGGATTAGTGGGGCTATTTATATTAAAAAATTGCATAAAAAATAAGTTCATAAGGTTGAAAATATTAATACAATTTGTTTCAAATATTTGTTCCCAAAACGGGCATCTGAAATCTAAATCCGAAATCTGATCCACGCGCCCGTCGGGCGTCACTTAGCCTGTGTGCGTTTTCTAAGTACACTCACTAATAAGAATATATAACATATAACAACTAGCGACCAGCCCTCGCTTCGCTTAGGGTAAAACATCTGTATTTTTATACTTGACATAAAAATAAAAGATTTTTAATAGCCATCATTTCTATAATTTTAAATTATTTCTAAATAATTGAACTATACTTTTTTTGTCCAAACATGTAATTTAAAGTGTACAAGTACCTACAAATTTCGAAAATACAAACATCTTCTAATATTAGAATACACTAAAATAAGTAAAATACTCTTCTAATATTACATATAGATTACACCCATATTAAAAATCAAAAGGTCTAAATGAAAAGACATGAACGGTCTTGTTTTAACCTGTGTAAATATATATATATATATATATATATATATATATAAAATAAATACATAAAAGTTAAAAAATTGAAAATCTTTTATACTGGCCTTAGTATCGTAAAAGTTAATAAAATAAGTAAGGTAAGGATTATTGCCTTGTTAAGCTATTGGTTAATTAGTAGTTAAATTGTTTTTATGTTTATTTCTTTATGTTGAATTTTTTTATTCATATATTCTAATAAATTTTTAACTACAAAATTATTATAAAGTAAATCGTCAGGTATGCAGACATCGGCGAGTGATTCTACTAGTGTATAAAATAAAAATTTGATTACTTCGAAATTTTTCTATTGAACTGTAAGCATCTAACATATTTGGTCATGCGTCTCGCGTTGCGTATGGGTTTAAATAGCCGGAAGAAACTGTGGGGAATCATAAGCATCTCAGGCTTTCAAGCTATTTCACCACAAAGAAGGGAACCCCTGCTACAATTAACATGTGAGTATTAAGTTATTATTTAAAAATTTTATTACTTTAACATTAAATCAGATAAATAGTCCGAGCCGTCATTTTATTTAAAATTTAAATAATATTAATATCACCCATGTTATCCCGAAATAAAGTAGCTTTTTTTTTAATATAATTTTAAATTAGTATGGAATATAACACTAAAACAATATCGATTCTATAATATAAAGCATTATTTGTATTTACGTGATCACCTAAAGTTATGTAAAAATATATTTTAGATAGGTTTGTTTAATTATATTTCATTAAAATTTCAGGTCTAAGAGTCAACTCGCTGCAGACCTCTTCCTATCTGAAGATGAAGGAGCAACTTCAGAGGCGGGTGACTGTAGAAGTGTCGAAGCCAAGAAACGAGGCAAGTCGTCAACTTCGACCTCGAGCGCCAAAATCAGCAAAGCGAAAAGGACTAAAATTAATCCAGTGTCCAAGCCGTCCTCGACAGTAGCTGCAGACCTCTTCGGCAGCGACAGCGAAGACGACGTTCGCCCTCCTAGCGCCATGGGTAAACCCCTGTTGTCTTACGTTAGCAGTAAAATAGCGAACGGATATTCGAGGCAAATTCATGCTGCCAAGCTCGGTTCGCATTATATTGAATTAAAGGTGTATCAATGTAGTGAGGTGGACAAAGTACCGCCGATAAACCGCTGGAAACATGCTTTGTTCACCTTAAAGCATCGGACCGACGTGGACACTGAAGCTTGGGGGCACCTAAATAAATTTATATGCGCTGCTCGAAAAGAGTACCGAGGGTGCCCCAAAACTTTTATTAGTAATTATTTTTAAAGTAGTTAGTTAAATTTTATTTGTAACTATGTTTAGCCCCTATAAGATTAAGTTTAGTTTTAGACTAATATGTTATATATTATATTGAATAACCTGTTTTTGTCTTTCAGTTCAAACCCCGAGTAGTACTTCAATGAAATGTAACGAATGTGAAATTGAGATTTTGAAACATAAATATAAATACCATATGAGATCTAATTTACATAAGTCAAAGTGTTTATTGAAAACTGAACATGATAATATTGAAATAATAGCAACAGCTTTTAAAAACAGAATTGTGACATATCGCTTGAATCCGTCTCAGGACACTGAGCACCTCACGCACCTCACGCCAGAGGCGTTCCTGAGCGGTTCTCTAAGTGATATAAAAAAATTGATTGAGATATGCATTCAAAGACATAGTTGTATCAAAATAAATTTAGAATTGTTTGCTTACTTTTTATTACCAAAGACAAATGAACAATTATTGAAATCTTTTAATACAAAATTCGAAATAATTTACAAAAGTTCAGATTTAAATAATTTTGTAAGAAATGTATTTCAAGTATTTAAAAGAAAACTTACCGAATTTGAACACTGTGAATCCGGTTGGTCATTTTTTGCAATAAGTCATTTAGAAATCAATGTTAATAAATATAACCCAATGAGAGGTGGAACATATATCGATTTACCCTCATTTATTAAAAATAAAAAATGTTGTTTAAATATTCAGAATAACGATGAATATTGTTTTTTGTGGTGCATTGTTGCAGCAATGTATCCTGCAAAATGTAACTCATGCAGAATAACATCTTATCCTCATTATTCAAAGGTTTTAAATATAGAGGGAATGTCTTTTCCTCCATCAATTAAAGATATAAAGCTGTTTGAAAAATGTAATTCTAGCATAAGTGTTAATATTTATGGTTTAGATAGCAAAAATTTGGTATCTGGACCTCTTTATTTAACAAAAGAAAAGAAAAAGCATCACATTAACTTGCTTTACATTGAGCGAAATGAAAGAGGACACTATTGTTTAATTAAAGACCTGATACGATTAGTTCGAAAGCAAATAAGTCATCACAAAGGAAAGATTTACTTTTGCGATTCTTGTTTGCAATTTTTTTCCAGTGAGTTGAAATATAGTAATCACTATTGTTCTGAAATACTTACAATACTTCCTGAAAAAGGTAGTCTAATTCAATTCAAAAATTATGAGCGAAAGCAAAAGATTAATTTTATTATTTATGCCGATTTTGAAAGCATTTTATTAAAGTATTCTGAACAAAGTACGAATAACACACAGAAGTTTAAATTACATATACCAGCATGTTTTGCATATTATGTGTGCTGTTCACATGACCCGAGTTTAAACAAATATGTTACTTATAGAGGTGAGAATTGCGTCGAAATTTTTATTAAACGATTGATTGAAGATGTTACTCGGATAAACACTATTTTATCCGAAGTGAAACCGATAAAACCCTTAACTCTTGAACAACGAAATAATTTTGAAAATGCTTCCGAATGTCATATATGCAAACGCCCTTTATTCGGTGACAAAGTACAAGATCATGATCATGTCACATCCGAGTACAGAGGCGCAGCTCATTCAATTTGTAATTTGAAATATAAAATATGTCCATTTGTGCCAGTAGTTTTTCATAACTTAGCTGGATATGATAGTCATTTATTTATTAAAGAACTGGTAAAATATGAGGGTGATATTAAAGTTATACCGAAGTCTAAAGAAAAGTACAGTTCTATTACAAAATTTATCCCATTATCTAATACATCTCATCTTATTCAAATAAAGTTTATTGATTCATATCAGTTCTTAAGTTCGAGTCTCGATGAACTTAGTAAAAGCTTGAATACAGAAGATTTAGTCAATCTATCGAAGATTTTTAATGATAAAAGTACATTAGATTTATTGAGACGTAAAGGTATTTATCCGTATGACTACATGGATTCATGGTTAAAGTATGAGGAAAGACATTTGCCAAAAAAGGAAAACTTTTATAATTCGATGAAATTAGAGCACATAACTGATAATGACTATGAACATGCACAGATGATATGGCAAACATTTAATATTCAAACACTCGGTGAATACACTGATCTGTACATAAAATGTGATGTATTATTATTATGCGATATTTTCGAACATTTTAGAAATACCAGTTTACAGCATTACTCTCTTGATCCAGCATATTATATATCAGCTCCAAGCTTGAGTTGGGACGCCATGCTATTATATACTGACGTACGTCTCGAGTTAATAACTGATTTAGAAATTTATCAATTTTTAGAAAAAGGTATACGTGGTGGATTATCACAATGTTCTGTTCGCCATGCTGAAGCTAACAATAAATATATTCCACATTTTGATAATACAAAACCATCTAGCTATTTAGTATATCTAGATTGTAATAATTTATATGGATACGCAATGACACAAAAATTACCGATATCTGAATTTGTTTTATTAAACCGAAGTGATATTATTAAATTTGATATAATGAGTATTCCGAATGACGGAGAACTTGGATATATTCTAGAAGTGGACCTAGAGTATCCCGAATACTTGCATGATGATCATAAGGATTTACCTTTCGCATGTGAAAGGTTTATTCCTCCCAACGGAAAAACAGAGAAATTAATTGCAAATTTATATGATAAACATAAGTATGTTATTCATTTCGTTCATTTAAAAGAGTGTTTAAAACGAGGTCTTATTTTGAAGAAAATTCATAGAATACTTAAGTTTAAGCAAGATGCTTTTCTTCAGAAATATATTAATTTAAATACTTCCTTACGCCAGAGTTCTAAATCTGAATTTGAAAAAGACTTTTTTAAACTATTAAATAATTCAATATTTGGAAAAACTATCGAAAACAAACGTAAACAAGCTAATGTAAGACTACTAACGAAGTGGAAAGATTGTGATAATAAAACAAATAAAATTATCGGTGCGGAATCAATAATTTCTAAACCAAACCTTAAAAGTATTTCTGTTTTTACTGAGAATTTTGTGGCTGCACAATTGAAACCAGAAAAAATTATATTAGACAGACCAATATACATTGGATTCACTGTACTAGAATTTGCTAAAAAGCATCTATATAATTTTCATTATGCTCATATGAAAAGAAAATATGGAACAAACGTAAAACTGTGTTATACTGACACTGATAGTCTTCTGTATTTAATATATACTGAGGACTTCTACAACGATTTAAAAAGCGATATATTGTTTTTCGATACAAGTAATTTTGAAGATGATAATCCGTATAATATGCCTAAAGTGAATTCAAAAATTCCTGGGCTCTTCAAAGATGAGCTTGGTGGATCAATTATTACTGAATTTACTGGCCTAAGAGCGAAGTTGTATTGTTTAAAAAGCGTAAAAGCTACTATAATAAAAGCAAAGGGTGTAACTAAACCAATAAAAAAACATTTAGAAATGAAAAACTATAAAGAAACATTATTTAATAATCAAGTTTTAAAACATAAAATGAATATGATAAAATCTATAAAACATTTATTGTATTCACAACAAGTTAATAAAGTAGTTTTAGATAGCAATGATGATAAAAGACAAATACTAGCTAATAAAGTTGAAACCTTGCCCTGGGGGCATTATAATACCGTGTTTTAGTTGATTGATAAGTGTATGGTTTATTTATAACAGTGTAGCGCGAAACTTTGAGTATCAAAATTGTTTATTAAGTAATTAACGTATTTTATTGTTAAATTTAATGTAATTTATATACTACTTATGAAACTAAGCTAAGTCAAACAAGATTATATCCTAGTAGTGTTTGATTGTAGTATTTTATTTTATTGATTAAATTATGTTTAAGTATATTTAGAGTTTTACTCTATCCCTTGTACCTTGTGCATATGCAAAATCTTAAATAAATACTTGTGCGCATTATTTTTCTCTCATACATAAAAATGAAGTTGATTAAGCAACCAGTGTCTATAGAAGTTAAGAATATTGAAATAAAAGAAAATAAGATTTACACAAAGCATAGTATACTTCTCCCAAACAACATCCGATGTGTCATATGTGGCCCGTCTAATTGTGGGAAAACAAATGTTATGATAAGTTTATTGATTAACGAGAACGGTTTAAAATTTAACAATGTTTACTTGTACTCAAAGACAAGTTTTCAACCCAAATATGGCTTTCTAGAACAAGTCATGCAAAGAGTCCCCGAAGTAAATTTTTTTATTTTTAACAACGATCACGATGTTATTCATCTTAATGAGGCTTTACCAAATTCAATCTTTATTTTTGATGACGTCGTTTGTGAGAACCAAATAAATATTCGCAACTATTTTACCATGGGTAGACATAAAGGAGTTGATTGTTTTTATCTATCTCAAACATATTCAAAAGTACCGAAGCAACTCATACGTGACAATGTCAACTTTTTGATTGTATTTAAACAAGATGAAATTAATATGAAGCATATATATGATGAACACGTAAGTCCTGATATGGAATGGCCAATTTTCAAAAACCTTTGCTCCATAACCTGGCAACGCCCCTATGATTTTTTGACAATTAATAAGGATTGTGAACTGAACAAGGGGCGATACAGACAAAATTTCGATATCTTCATTAACTTCGATTGATTGTTATATAAATCAATCAACGATAAAATTTATTCATTTGGAAATAAGCACGGTTGATTGTAGGTCATACAATGGAGCAACAAATAACTAAGCAACTAATAGAGTCTGCGGACACTATTAAAAATAAAGTTAAACAAATGAGAGATGATGACTTCCATACCAATACTCACCTTAAATATTTATTCAAACCTCTTGCTGATCCTTTAAATGCAATTGCTGCTAGTAAAGAAATATCTTTACTGAAAAATAGTGGTAATGCTACCGATAAAACTACTGCTAATGAAATAACCCCTAAATTATTTTTACATGATTCATATTTTGAAAACACACCCAAATTTAAGTTATCTGATGAAAGCTCCGAAAAGTTCTATTCCGAAACTGAAGAATTGGAAGAAGGACCAGACGAAAATATTACTGGAACTGAAAATTATAAAGATACGTCGTTGAAAAAAGAAGACTTCTTAGAAATATATGATAATATAAACATACCATTCGGGGTGCGAAGTGAAAATAACAAACTCATGATTGGAAATACAATAATAAATTTTTCGACATCACACGATGAGTCTAGTAATGGTAAAATATATAATATTTGTATAGATGATAAAAAATATCGATTAACTTCAGGGTTGCGGGAATTGTTACTTCGCAAAAGTCCAGATTTAAGTATAATTAATGAAAACGATAAAGAAATTTACAAAGAAATACTCATCAAAACTAGTGCTCATAAAAGAGACCACGACCCAGCAGGTCAAATTCGAGGTGATAAAGGGTTAAAATACCGTAAAGTAATTAAACCATTATTAAAAACTGGTGCTGGATTAGCGCACCTAAAGGAATATAAGAAAAATACCGATTTGGTTTATTGGGATGATCCTAACGAACTAGTAGATAGACTCAAACTTCTGGTTGCATCAAAAACAGCCGGTAATACTAACCTTGACAATGAGATACTGTCAATTGTAGAGGAACTCAAAGAAGCTGGTATCATAAAAGAATAAAATATTTTGTAAACAACAACGTCATTTAGTATGTCGTGATACGTGAGCGGTGTTAGTTGAAATGAATTCAGTTAAAAAAGATATTGTTAATGAAATACATAAAAGTGCTAGGATTCATTTCTTACGAAGGCATGTATTGCTCAAAGACATCGATGATCTTTGGCAGGCGGATTTGATGGATATGCGAAATATCTCAAGGTTCAATAATAATTACAAATACATTTTGATTGTTATTGATGGATTCTCTAAATACGCTTGGGCTTTTCCGCTCAAACAAAAAAGTAAAGAATCGGTTTATACAGTATTTAATAATTTAATAAGCAAAGTAAAACGCATCCCTAAAAACTTACAAACTGATGCTGGAGGTGAATTTTTTAATGAAAAATTACGTGAGATGTTTCAAAAATATTCTATTAACCATTACTGTACGTATTCTACGAAAAAAGCTTCCATTGTAGAACGACTAATAAGAACAATCAAAAGTAATTTATATAAAGAATTTAGTTTAAATGGGAATTATAACTGGATTGATGGTACACTAGCGAATGTAGTTGATAGATATAATCATACCACGCACCGAACAATTGGTGTAAAACCAATTGAAGTTAATCATTATAATAAAGATGAAATACGAAATAGATACTGTCGCGAAAATAATATTCAAAACCAAACACCTAAATATAAAGTGGGGGATTTCGTTCGAATAAGTAAACATAAAAGCTGTTTTGAAAAGGGATACACTCCTAACTGGTCTACAGAAATATTTAAGATTATCAAAGTTCAAAAAACAAATCCGGTGACGTATCTATTGGAAGACAATAGGAAAATCCCTATTTTGGGATCATTTTACAATGAAGAATTACAAAAAACTAAATATCCGGATATTTATTTAGTAGAAAAAGTTTTAAAGCGAAAACAAAATAAAGTTTTTGTTAAATGGTTAGGCTTACCTAAGTCAGAAAATAGCTGGATTAAAGTTAAAGATAGCGTATAAATAGCATCGTTTGTATCAATATAACCAGGTGGTCATAGAAACGAGTTCCATTCTGTTTTTTTCCATGAACGGGGAAGGACTTGTAAATAATTTAATTAACAAAATACCTTTTGAGCTGCATCTGCCAGGATATAATTATTGTGGGCCAGGAACAAAATTACTTCAAAGATTGACTAGAGGTGATGAAAGTGTAAATAAATTGGACGAATACTGCAAATATCACGATATTGCATACAACAATTCTAAAAGATTAAAAGATCGACATAAAGCAGATATAGTTTTATTAAAAATGGCGAAGAAACGAGCTTTATCTAATGACGCAAGCACTGGAGAAAAGCTTGCAGCTAATTTAGTTAACAAGATAATGCTAGCAAAAGTAAGCTCTGGTTGTGGCGTCAAAAAGGACTTTAAAAATATAGTTTCTTATACAAAAAATTATATTAAGAAAATTAAACCAAAGGGTAAGAAAAAGCTTATAGCTATGGCATACGCTGCTGCTAAAGAATTAACAGGTGATTCTGAAAAATCGAAAATGAAGCTTCCTCGAATTATTCCTCTTCCTAAATCTGGTGGAGTTTTACCACTAATTCCGATATTTGCTGGCTTGTCAGCTGCCGGAAGTATCGCCAGTGGAATTGCGGGGATCGTAAAAACTATAAATGAGTACAAGGATGCAAAAAAGCGCTTAAAAGAAATGCAATCACGAAATGATTACATCAACGAAAGTGTGTGTATTGGAAACGGGTTGCGGCTAGATCGTTACAAAGATAGGTTAGGAATATACCTAGACGATAAGAAAAAAAACTAAATTACAGGCTACCTAATCGCGCTCTTACAAATATAGATATAATAAAATTTACAAAAAACGTTCCGTATTTTCGTGGAGTTTTTATGAGAGACGCTTTACCTAAAACTCCTTTTTCTAAGGAGTGTGGTATCATAAACTTAGATAATTCTGAAAGTTCTGGTACACATTGGGTAGCCTATGTAATTTATAATAAATATATCGAATACTTTGATAGTTATGGTAATTTAAAACCACCTAAGGAATTCGTGCGATATGTGAGTTCTCATAATATCAAATATAATTATGATAACGTACAAAAGAATAACCCATTCATTTGTGGACACTTATGTATTGATTTTATAAAAAAATTTTGGGAAACAAAAGGTATTATAAAATCAAACTCTTGCTTATAAAATTATATTCTAATTCTGTCTGTTATGCAAGTCGCATGTGATTTACTTAGCTAGTCGCTATGATTGTTTATAATATAATATCTAGTACGAAACCAAAATGCATTACTCGTCCTAGCATCGTCAAGAGACGAAGACCTATAAAGAGAATTAAAAAAATAAGCAAAGAAAATAAATTATTTCTTAAAGCTTTGGGTTTTAAAGTATGAGTATCTTACAAGTAAATGATACGCCACAATTTGATAACTCTATATCGAGTTATGAAATTCATACGTATAATCCATACAGCAACAGTTTTAGCGAAAATGATGAAATAAGGATACCTATACATCAACAAGACCTGTATGTATTACCTGCAGCCAGCTATATTTACATAGAGGGTAAAGCAATTGTGTTAGGAAAAGATTCTACAGAAAAACAAACCCGTAAAATTGTCAATTTTACTAATAATTTTATAGCATTCCTTTTTAATGATATTCGTTATGAACTTAATGGCGTTGAAATTGATCGCATAAAAAATGCTGGAATAACGACAACTCTTAAGTCGTATGTCTCTATGAGCGAGGGAGAAAGCAAAGCTGCAGCTATTTGGGGATGGGATTTAAATGGGCTCAAAAACAACGATGGAATGTTTAGCGCACTGATACCTCTAAACAAGGTTCTCGGATTTGCCGAAGATTATAATAAGATTGTAATTAATTGTAAACATGAACTTATACTGAACAGAAGTAGTACCAATCTTAATAGTGTTACTCTTGATAATAATGATATTGTGAACATAAATATTGAAAGACTGCAATGGCGTGTGCCGCATATAAAAGTTTCAGATCGAGAAAGATTAACTTTACTTAAAAATTTAGAGAAAGATCGCCCTATACGAATGGCTTTCAGAAACTGGGATTTATATGAGTACCCTTTATTACCTAAGACAACAAAACATTCCTGGATTGTAAAAACTGCTTCACAAGTAGAAAAGCCGAGATATGTAATATTCGGTTTGCAGTCAAATAGGAAAAATGTAATGAATAAAGACTCTTCTATATTTGATCATTGTAAATTAACTAATGTTACGCTCTTCTTAAATTCACAATATTACCCATACGAATCAGTGAACGCTAAATTTCCCGAAGATAAATTTCATATATTATACGAAATGTTTACTAAATTTCGTCAGTCTTATTATAACACTCAGCCTGATCCATTGCTTAATTTGCGCGAATTCAAAGAAAAGGCTCCTCTGTTTGTAATTGACTGCTCGAGACAAAACGAAGCTTTAAAAAGCGGAGCAGTAGATGTAAGACTGGAAATTGAAAGTTACGAAGATATTCCAGAAAATACATCTGCTTTTTGTCTTATTATTAACGATCGACTTATTGAATATAAGCCCTTAAGTAGCATCGTTAGAAAATTAATATGAGTGTTATAGTCGATGTACAAGGATTTAAGACCGAATCAAACGATTTTATTCTTAAAGAAATAGCAATATTATGGAAAAACCAAATACAGGTTTTCCTAATTAGACCACCATATCCATTTTACAATCTTACAAAGAAAGAAAGATTACATGTAAGTTGGATAGAGAGGAACAGAAAATTTTTCTGGAATGAGGGTTTTATACCATACACAAATATCAAGCGATACATAGCACCTCTACTTAAAGACAAAATAATCTACGTTAAAGGATACGAAAAAGTTATGTGGTTAAGAAATATTGTCGAAAATGAAAATATTTATGATTTAGAAGACAAAAAATGTCCAAATTTACAAACTCTGCACAATGATTTTGGAACCTGTAGCGATGTTTTTAGCTGCGTGTATCATACCCACGCCTGCGCTTTAAAAAATGTAATGATTATTAAGAAATGGTTTGATAATAAAATGGTTTTATAATTGAATTGTTGAGTTTTGATTGAAACTAACCCCTTAACCTTTGAAAGTTAAACAGAATATAAAATTCAAAATGTCAATTCTTTTACAAAAATAATTATTCATTAATAAATGTTCTGAACGACTTCATTAATAAATGATAAGTGGGATACATTGTGTAAAATATGTAAAATTGGGGCGTCTGGAGCTCTTTTGATCCAGATGCCCCAATTTTACACTACTAACATTTGTTGCTAAGGATTAGGAAAAACCCAGAAAAACCTAATCAGACAAAATCTATAATTTATAAATTTAAGAAACAACATTAAATTGTATGTTTTGGATAAGTTTAAAAATGTTCCATCTACCATTGTAATATTATGAATGAAAAGCATGTCTATTGGACTGTCCTTCCTTCTCACTGTAAAATCTCGATCGAAATGACTTTCTTTTCATAAATACTTATTCCTATGAAGCTGAAATGTGCTAAGATATAAAATATCTGTGCAATGTCGGGGTAGGTCACTTGTTTATAACTTATTCTTCTTTACCATAACTTGAAAAATCACTGCAAGTAGGTAACGATTGCAAGTAGGTATTAATTACGTCTGCTCTGCTAGCTGCTCATCTGTCGAAGTGTAATTCAATTTGATTACATACATATCATTTAACGCGCTCTCTATTAAATGATACTGAATATCAATATGTTAAGATAATTAATCAGTACTAACATCTTTCGCCATCCTAAAAGTTTATAATATGATCTAAATTGATTGATAATTCTTCTCTGGTCTGGGTTAGATAGTTTCCGAAAGGGTGGTAGATTCCGACGTTCAATAAGAGAATGTAAATGCCAGAAAAAATAACCTTTGACTTTAAAGATAGGATTAAAAGGGGATTTCATCTAAAATTCGGATTCAAGTTTTTTTGTTTCTTTGCATTTTCTGAGAACATTTAATGTATATTTAAAGTATATTTTTTTTACACCATCAGTAAGTAGAGATTTCCACGAACAAAAATCCCACGGAAATTTTTAAAACAGATATTTTGACGTGAGACTTTTCGATTGAAAATTGGGGTGGTTTTTCGATATTAAGCCAATATAAGGTTAAAAAAAATATATTTTAAATCAAAAAATTACAGTGGATTTGGGACATAAAAAGGTAAGTTTTCATCAAATTTCGTGAAAACTAAATTAAATTTAAAATTATCAACATTGGTCTATTAATACCCGATTTCTAAAAAAAGTAGTACGACCGTAACATTTACACCGGTTTATATAATTTCTTGAATCGGAGGTTATTTAAATTATTTGTAACTTGTATAGGCGCGCACTGTATCAGCGTTGCTCAACCCTGTTGGGAGGAGTAAGTATATATAGGTCAGGGTTGGTAGCTAAGCTGACGGGTCAATGTAAAAAAGTAGTTAATAGTGACATAACTATAATAGTTGGACATATGGTCTCGCGGAGTATAATACGTACGTTCTATAATATTGTAGAACATTTTTTTGTTCTATCATCAATACTTTTTGCAGCGCATGCGATGAAAGATATTTTATGGCTAATTTTTTTGCACCTTGGGTTGGTTTTTGTGAGATTTCCTGAGGATCTCTAATTTTTTCTTTTAATAAATATAGCCTATGTTACTTAGGGATAATGTAGCTTTCTAATGGTTAAAGAATTTTTGAAATCGGTCCAGTAGTTTTTATGTTTATTCGTTACATACAAAAATACAAAAATACAAATCTTACTTCTTTATAATATTGGTATAGATGTAGATATATTAATATAAAAAAACCGTCTTCAAAAATAACAATTATTATATATTATTGTCTTAATAAAGAGAGAATAATAAATAACGGTATTTCTTACTTTTTAGTGTATTTTTTGTTTGAAGTCGGTTTTTTTAAACGTAGTTTTTTTTTATTTTTTACATTTTAGTGTCTGTAATAGGTTGTTCTGTAAATCAGGTAGACTATATCATTTCGTTGTTTTTTATTGTCATGTATTGAATAGTAATTTTATTTTAAGTAGCTATGGGTAGGCCTACGAAAGTGCCGCGCGCCTTAAACTATATAGATCCCGAGAAACGGAAACGGAAAGAATGTTCATAAAATGAAAACTACAGGGCCAAACTATGTTAAATCATATGGGACCAAATGGCAACTATTCCACATCAAATTAAAGAAGAATCACTTAAATCGGATCATAAATCTCAGCGCAATTGGTGTACATACATAAAAAAGTGCCGCGCGCCTTAAACAATATAGATCTCAAAAAGCGTGAACGTAAAAAATGTTTATAAAATAAAAACTACTGGGTCAAACTAAGTTAAATTTTTAAGGGACTAAATGGCAACTATTCCACATCAAACTAAAGAATGATCACGTAAATCGGATCATAAACCTCAGCATAATCGATATACATACACAAAAAAAGTCCCATGGTACGAGAACGGAAAAAATGTTCAAAAATGTTCATAAAATAAAAACTACAGGCCCAAACTATTTTAAATTTTTATGGGACCAAATGGCAGCTATTCCGCATCAAAAAAAAATATACATACATAAAAAAAAATATATACCAATCGAATTGAGAACCTCCTCCTTTTGGAAGTCGGTTAAAAATGAAATGAATGCAAAACTTTTGTTTTAGTATTTCTTTAATATTTATTTTATTTTTATTATTTAGTTGTACTTATCTACATACATTTTAGTTAAAATAGTTTAAGTGAAATAAGTAATTCTTGTTTAATTCTTTAGAGAGTAATTGGTATCCGTAACTTAACAACAGTATAAAATTTTTCAGGATATAAAATAATTTATAGGCGTTTTAAACAATGGCAGCGGTAGCACAAAGTTCGGATAACAAAATGGCAACGAGAAGTCAACGCGGATCGACTAGAATAATAAAAATGTACTAGATAAATATTTATTTGAAGTCTTTATTTTTTTTACTACCCGGGCGAAGCCTTAAAATAAGCTTATAAAGACATAATTATTAAATTATTAAATATTGTCGTGGTCACTACTAGCGGCGTAACTACACCGTTCGGGGCCCCTGGCAAGTTTATCAAATCCCCTCCTCCAATAAAAAAACTTAACCAATTACATAGTATTTTTATTTTATAATAAATTACTACGTAAAGTAGGTGCAAATAAACACTATTACAATAACTTTATTTTCTAGTAACTTTTAATTCTGGTCGTATTGAACTAAAAAAAGAAACAATTTTTGATTAGTAGTTCATAAACTATATATTACTATTTCTCCTAAGAAAAATATTAAAAAAAGAATCACTATCTTGAAAAAGGCTGTGAGCTTTCCTTCCGTTGAGCGAGTTTATGTGAAGCCAAGTTTCCTGTAGGGTGGAAGATGGATGGATTCATGTAGGGGATCGTGTCGGTCGTTCTACGGAAGATGGGGATTGATCTTAGTCGTCTCCCTGGACAACATGAATACCTTCATAAGCTTCCACCACGAAATCATAATGAGATGGCGCTTCGAGACTTAGGCGTCGTAGGCACAAAATTGAGAGCCGAGTACCAAAGGCCTTGGCAATTGGCAATGATTGACTTTTGCTCTGCCCGCTCTTAACTGGCAAGTGAGTCTGCACTCTCGTAATATCTCAAGGGAGCAGTTACTCTTGTAGTAGTCGGTACGTCGCTTGGGGTCGATAGAATTTGCATAAAGCGACTGGAAGTCTCCACTAAAAAAATGATCTTTGATAGATTTAGGTTTTGACGCATTATTTTAAGAATACGAGAAGTTATCAAGTTGAAATTAATATTAAACATGTAAGTCTTTAGTATCTTAAAAGTGTGTATTGTTAATTAATAAAAAGAAAGAGAGAAGAATAATAGTAGTAGTCTATATGCAGACTAACATTATGACTAGAATATCCTCCTGGGCTTATACTTTAGACTCAGAGCTTCAGCGTTACTCCTAGAATACTCGCGATGTAATTCATGATTATTCTGTCGTGATGGCGTATTTATTTTGCAATCCCCACTTCCTTGGTTTGTGTTTATCAGTTGGCCAACATTCAAGTAACAGGATGCTACCCATATCAGTCGTACCAACATCAAGATCAAGAAACAGGACGCTACTCAAATTATAAGTGTTGCTAATATCATAATTAACAGTATATATAAAAGACGATGGTCTCTGCTTTTGAAAAGTTTATTTTAGGTAGATATAGTAAAAATACTATAAAGCATAAAATTGTAATAGTAGAATTAAATATCATTACCCTCGGTACTATAGTTTTTAGTGATTTTTTTGAAAAAGCATACACAGAGTAATGCATCACACTATTGTAGTCATAGGATACTCCGAAATCGCTTGCCCGTTTTGAAGTTATTTTCAGCACCTGAAACAATAATTCCCTACAAGGTAAATAAGTGATTTAAATATATGTTTCTATAAGTATATCATATGTTTTTATATGTAACATAACTATTATAACTATTATTGACTATATAACTGTAAGAGATCACTACAAGTGATAAGGCCGCCTTTGCATGCTCTTTATCCTATGCACTGCCTTTATGTAATTTTTTCTCTTTTTTATTTGGTGTGCAATAAAGAATTTACTCATTCATAGTCTTATAGATATGTTTATCAGGAATAAAACGTCACGTTAAACAGTCGCAAAAATCAGATATTTTTTAGGGTTCCGTACCTTAAAAGGAAAAAAGGAACCCTTATAGGATCACTTCGTTGTCTGTCTGTTTGTCTGTCTGTCCGTCCGTCAAGACCCTTTATCTCTTTTGTTGAAATTATTATCAAATGCTCAGCCTCGGTTCCTTGCGGCTGGCAAAAAATCTAAGTTCAAAACTTCTAAGTTCACGCGTTGAAAAGATATGATCATTAATGTGGTCACTCATAACTATATTGGGAAGTAACTATAAGGTACTTCCCAATGACCTAGCTTCGTGAAATTTAGCATGAAGTAAGAACTCATAGCACAAACAAAGAATAAAATTAAAAACTGTAAATTTTTGTCTACATCACTAGAAAATTTACTTTTTTTTTTACTGTCACGAGTTATGTTCGGACGAATGGTAAAAGACTTTTAAAAAAAAAATAATTATTTATAACAAATTCAAATTTAATTAAAGAAATGTCTTAACATAAACAGGTCTGAGACAAAAGTGATTAATTTTATATACTGAATTAATAACAATGAATATTATAACAAAACATCTTTTGTAATTGGAATACCTTGCTCAGCTCCTTTGCATCGATGGTGGTCTGGTAACGCCTCCCTCCTCCCCGCTTAAGAGGGAAGTGCAGCTTGCAGTTTCCTCCAGCTTCCTCGCTGTTCTCATCACCAGCTCCAGGGTTTGGCTCCATCCGCCGGCATGGCATTCCAGTGGATAAAGAATCCACTGGAATGTCCTTTTGGATATTATCAGCAGGCCAATAACATATAACATTATTGTAGGCCAACTTGGAGTTGCCATGATGAGGGGCAGATTGACTTCATCTGGATCTTCCACTTCTCGAGCCCGGTTAATTAAGTCCCGGATGTTGTCCAGTGGTATATCCTCCAGATGCAAAGTGTAGTTCACTGGTGATTTATACACGTAGTCCCGTTGTAGCGGCAATGGTATAATTTCGATAATATTTAAAGTTTTCCGGTGAGCTTGTAACGTGATATTCATTAGTTTCGCCTGGCATCCTTCCAAAATTGTTACTATGTGGGGTCCCTTTATTTTTGCGTACTGAGTCCTCCCATTACACATTGTCCTGACGAGCTCTTCTTGTATCGGTATAATATAGGGTGCATAACTCCCATTCGGCCAAATGTAATTGCGTTTTCTAAAATCATAAGCTTGCTTAGAACTAGTAGTAAGCTAAGACTTAACTGTACGTATATATCTAGAAAATGTAACTGATTATAAACTAAATTAGAACTATTAGAAACATACCTAACTATTGAAACTAATTTATTTTGATTTTTTCTAAGTCCGCGGTAAATTCTCTTATGGTATTCTTTGCCAAAACAATTGATTTCTGTTGCTTATTTTTAATATTGTTAATGGTGTTTGATTTTGTTAAAGCATAAGGAGCTAGCGCCATCTAGCTATTCGTGTTATGTCTGTATTTAATGTAATTCACACAAGATGTCGCTTGCTAGCAAAACAACTTGAAACATTATTTAATATTTTCTTAATATACACAAATATATAATTTTCATATTATATGTAATCTTACATATTTTATTTATTATTTATATCATATAATTATCTCCCTCCTTAATATCGCTTAACGGGCTAATATTTAAATGGGCAACACTGGAAATCATTTGGCAATCATATGTGTTGTGACGTGCTTATAAACTGAAGAAAAAGTGCAAAAACGGACGCTGTAATCTGCATGTTGTTTTTCTTGGAGAAAACTCAAGTTAATGTGTAAAAACGATTGTTGAAGTGAAGATCGGAAGGCGCACCTCTGGTTGGATTAATCGAGTTGCCGGGGTGAGTGTAGGTGTATAGAGTACTAGTTTATTTAGTATATGACACTACACAGTTTCAAACGCGCGGGAACTTTTGCAAACGTCAAACTTCGCACAAAGAAAACTGAAATGTTCACATGGCTCGATGGACCAAAAAAAGTTGGGGAAACTTCCTTGGTCAAGACCGCAGAGTGAGATTTCCCTGGGTGTAGTTATTTTACGTCGCTGGTTTTGTTAATTTGTTAATTGTTTACCTGTATTGTTGGGTTAAAAGTAGGATTCAATAACCGGATAATATTGACTACTTATACCACATATAGTGTTTATTGTTAAGTTCAGGAATTGTTTATTTTATTTATACATTAATTTGGGGTTACATACTACATAAATATTGTTTATTTTCTATACTTGAGTTTTCACAATAAGTAAAAAAATAGTATCTAAGTTGAGATATGATGTTGCAGTTCTAAATTTGGAGACAGTGTATTCTCTTTCCCAGACGGCACTGGAGTCAAAAGAGAAAACTATATTGTTTAAAACAAGATGTTTAACCTTGGATTCCTTATTTAATGAATTTCAGGAGTTACATATCCAAGTGGCAGCTGATTTAGGTGATGATTTGAACAGTGAGGAGCATATGATAAAATTACAAAATGTAACAGAACATTATTATTTGTGTAAGGCTAAATATTCTGAATTGTTGGAAAATATTGAAATAACTAAACCTAGCACTTCTTCCTTGCATTCTTATAAACCTAGGTCAAATGTTGTGTTGCCTAGTGTCCAAATACCTACCTTTAGTGGCAAAATAGAGGAATACATACATTTCATGGATATTTTTCAAGCGATCATCGGTCAAGATGACAGTTTATCTGATGCTCAGAAAATGTACTATTTGTTCGGATCATTGAATAGGGAGGCAAAGTCTTTGTGTCAACATTTATCCATAACCGGGGAAAATTATTCTGTCCTATTAGAAATTTTAAATACCAGGTATGGTAACAAAAGGTTGCAGGCTGATAAACTATTACATACTTTGTTGTCAGTGAGTAATATTAATAAAAGTTTAAACTCTTTAAAATCATTTTTGAATATTTTATTAGAAACATCAAAGGGGCTTGAAAAGTTAAAGTTTCCTGTACATGAGTGGTCTTATTTGCTTTTATATATTAACCTTAATAAAATTGATGTTTCATTAAAAAGACAATTTGAAGAAAAGTACGGTGGAACCTCAGAGTTGCCAACCTTTGATAATTTTATTTTATTTTTAACAAAAGTTCAAATTTTAGAAACCACTGACATACAAAAAAGGCCCTCCACCCATAAGGTACATGTTTCTTATTCAACCACTGCACCTAAAAAATTAAAGTGTGTATGTTGTAGTGGTACACATTATTTAAATAAATGTGACAATTTTTTGAAAATGAATACAATGAGCCGTAAAAGATTAATTATTTCTAATAAATTATGTTATCGCTGCCTCAATAAACATCATATAAATGATTGTAACGTCAAATTATCATGTGATAAATGTCGTTCTATTAAGCATCATTCTTTACTGCACTCAGAGGATAGAAATCCTGAGGTTAGAAGTGGCATAGCAGAGAATAATCCTGCAGGTAGTAGTTCAGCTCAGACGGTGAACGTCCCGTCTGAAAATAAATCATTATCACATGAGGTGAATCCGGTGTCTACTGTGTTGCATGCTACTTCTGCAAGCACTAGGCGGGTTGTCTTGTTATCTACAGCCATGGTACGGGTTGCAGATAAATATGGTAACTACCATGAAGCACGGGCTTTAATTGATGGTGGTAGTCAAAGCACCTTTATAACTGAGAAGTTTATCTCTCGTTTAGGATTGTTTGTTAAGAGGGCTGGATCGATTGAGGTGAAAGGTATAGGTGGTGGTGATTTGTGGGGATGTAAAGGATATGTTATGTTGAAAATAATTCCATGTCATACTAACGGTCCTATTTTAACTACAAATGGTTTAGTTTTGAAGAAAGTTGCCGATAACCTTCCTAATTATTCACTTCCTAGTTCTCTTGCTCAGTCTTTTGCTGGATTGCAATTGGCTGATAATCAGTTTTATAAATGTGGCAGGGTAGATTTATTGATCGGAGCAGACCTTTTAGGGGATATCCTTTTAGGTGGGGATATTATTCGAAACGATGGTTTACCTTGTGCTATTAACACTATTTTTGGTTATATTTTACAGGTGCCTTATAGCTACAGTATTGATAGTAATCCTTTTGGTAATGTCCAGTCTTTTGTAGTTAACACAGAGACTATTTTGGAAAAATTTCGGCAAATTGAGGAGGTACCTGGTAAAGTAAAGGATCCCAAGGAGGAAGAATGTGAAGCTTTATTTTTAAATACCTATCAAAGGGACCCTATGGGACGTTATATGTTGCGTCTGCCTTTTTTGTCTAATTGTTCGGAACTTGGGAATTCCCGGACACAGGCTACCAAGAGATTTTTCTCTATGGAAAAACGCCTACAGGTTAATGAAAGTTTAAGATTAAAATATATTCAATTTATGAAAGAATACCAGGACATGGGTCATATGGTACCATATGTTGGAGACCTTCAAGGTCAATTTTATATTATACTCCATCATGGGATTTTTAAATCTGGTTCAGATAAAATTAGAGTGGTGTTTGATGCCAGCTGTCCAACGTCTTCTGGATATTCTTCAAATGATTGTCTTCACGCTGGGCCAAAGTTGCAGCATGACGTCATGCAAGTTATTTGTCGATTTAGACTTCATAAAATTGCGTTTTCCTCAGATATTAAAATGATGTTTAGAATGATAGATATTCAAGATGAGTATCGTAAATTTCAACTAATATTTTGGCGCGAATCTCCCAAGTTGCCGTTACAGCTTTTTGAACTCAAGACTGTTGAACTTATGGTATGAAGTTCAGTCCTTATCTTACCATACGGACCTTGCGTCAACTTGCTGATGATGAATCACCCAAGGATAATAATTTGGTTTTGGGAAATGGAGATCACCATCAGCGTGAAGATGCAGCTACCGTTCTTAGGACTTCCGTTTACATGGATGATATTTTGAGTGGTGCTTCTAGCTTGTCAGAAGCCCAACATTTAAAGGAAAGTCTTATTAATCTACTTTCCAAGGGTGGATTTGAGTTACGTAAATGGGTATCCAATGACAAACGGTTGTTGGAGGATATTCCGGCTGAACATCAAGAAAAACCACACGTATTTGATACGGAAGAACCTGGCTATGTCAAGGTTCTTGGCATACAATGGAATCCGGTGGCAGATAATTTTACTTATAATACTAACATGGACGCGGATCGGGAGTGGACAAAACGATCGATCCTTTCTACTCTTGCTCGTATGTTTGATCCTATGGGTTGGATCACACCAGTTATTTTAGAAGGAAAACTTTTGTTACAATTAATTTGGTCTTTGAAATTGGCCTGGGATGAACGTTCACCTCAAAAGGTACCAGATGAGTGGATCAATATTTTTAATAATTTGCATTTAGTAGAAAATATTAAACTTGATCGTTTTGTTTTGGCGGACAATACATATCATTGCTCTCTCCACGGATTTTCGGATGCCTCAGAGAAAGCTTATGGGGCTGTTGTTTATATTAGAGTTGTAGATAGTTTTGGTCAAGTCAAGTTGAATCTGATGACGGCTAAATCTAAAGTTGCACCTATTAAATCTAAATTAACTATTCCCAAATTAGAATTAGCTGGGGCCACTTTGCTGGTTAAATTGCTTAAATATGTATTAGATTCCGTTAACGATCAGATTAAAATTCATGACATTGTTGGTTGGTCTGATAGTACCATTGTACTTTCGTGGTTGCAGCATCCGCCACATATGTTGCAAACCTTTGAGGGAAATCGTGTATTGAAAATTAATAACGAGCGGTTTGGCGATGACTTGGAGATATGTCCCTTCCGAGCAAAATCCAGCAGATGTTGCTAGTCGCGGCTGCAGAGGACGCGACTTACCGTCACACTCATCATGGTGGGGACCACCTTGGTTAGCGTTGGATTCAACTAGTTGGCCATCTTATATAGTAAAGTCCTCAGAGAAATTACCCAGACTACGTAAAAATATTTCTTCAGTTCTTGTCTCTGCGTTAGCTGTTGTTGACACATCTTTCATAGAGAAATGTAGTTCGTTATCAACTTTAATTTCAGTTGTGTCTTATTGTTTGCGGTTCTGTAATAATGCTCGAAATTCCTCAATCAAACGTTTTGGTCTTCTATCAGTCACTGAACGCAGTGCTGCCTTAGAGAGGCTTGTGAAAGTTGTCCAAGCTGAATCTTTTTCCCAAGATATTAATTTATTGAAGAACAATAAAAACTGTTCAACTCTTTTACGTCGACTTAGACCATTTTTTGATGATTCAGGGCTGCTTCGAGTTGGTGGTCGTCTTGAACACTCTAATTTGCCTTTCAAAGCTAAACATCCGTTGCTTTTGCCTAAATCACATGCATTAACTTTCCTGATTGTAAATTATTATCATAAATTGCATTGTCACATTGGTGCTACTGCCCTTCAGGCAATTTTGCAAAAGAACTTTTGGATTATATCAGCGCGACAGGTTATTCGTCGTCAATTGTTTAAATGTATTCCTTGTTATAGGACTAAGGCAAAGGCTCAGGAATCTCTGATATCCGATCTGCCATTTGATCGAGTTAATGCTGCAGGGGTATTTCATACCGTGCAAACTGACTTTGCTGGGCCATTTTATATAAAATCTTCAAATTTACGTCAGTATAAGAAATTAAAAGTTTATCTTTGCGTGTTTGTTTGTTCCGCTGTTAAAGCTGTCCATTTAGAAGTGGTCGGCGATCTGTCTACAGAGGGTTTTCTAGCCGCTTTGTCTAGGTTTTCTGCTAGACGTGGCTTACCTAGTGTTATTAGATCCGATTGTGGCACTAATTATGTAGGCAGTAATCGACATTTAAATGAGGTTCAATTATATTTAAATAACCAAAAGGTGCAGGATGCTTTAATGAATAAGGCTTCTCAAGATGGCATTGTATGGAAATTTTATCCGCCTGCAGCCTCTCATTTCGGAGGTTTATTTGAATCTGCTGTAAAATCAGCTAAATCGTTGCTTAAACGTGTTATTGGAGAACTGTTTCTCACTTATGAGGAACTCTCCACTGTTTTTACCCGCATTGAAGCGGTGTTAAACTCAAGACCGTTGTGTCCCTTACACAGTGATCCTGACAACTTTGAAGTGCTAACTCCGGCGCACTTTCTTATTCAGCGCTCGCTTCTTGCAGTCCCGGAATATCCATTAGATAATATTCCGGATGGCCGCTTAAATAGATATCAATTAGTAGTTACCATTTCCCAACGTTTTTGGAAGAAGTGGAGTGATCAATATCTCCATACTTTACAAATGCGCCTTAAATGGGCATCAGTCACAGATCCTCCAAAAGTTGGAGATCTTGTTTTAATTAAAGAGGAAAATTTGCCTTCCTTGCAGTGGAAAATGGCTCGTATTATAGAACTGCTGCCTGGGAAAGATGGTACTGTTCGGGTAGTTAAACTTAAAACAGCTACTGGTACTCTTGTACGGCCAGTAGTTAAAATTTGTAGATTGCCTTTAAATTAAATTTTCCAGTTATTTACCGTTACTTTACTTTCTTTTTATTTATATTAATTTAAGAATTGTTTAGTACCGTTAGCATCTATATCTACAGAATAATCTTTTTAATATGATAAAGGCGTTCATCCTTTCTCGGGGGGAGAATGTTTGATTTTGTTAAAGCATAAGGAGCTAGCGCCATCTAGCTTTTCGTGTTATGTCTGTATTTAATGTAATTCACACAAGATGTCGCTTGCTAGCAAAACAACTTGAAACATTATTTAATATTTTCTTAATATAAACAAATATATAATTTTCATATTATATGTAATCTTACATATTTTATTTATTATTTATATCATATAATTATCTCCCTCCTTAATATCGCTTAACGGGCTAATATTTAATTGGGCAACACTGGAAATCATTTGGCAATCATATGTGTTGTGACGTGCTTATGAACTGAAGAAAAAGTGCAAAAACGGACGCTGTAATCTGCATGTTGTTTTTCTTGAAGAAAACTCAAGTTAATGTGTAAAAACGATTGGTGAAGTGAAGATCGGAAGGTGCACCTCTGGTTGGATTAATCGAGTTGCCGGGGTGAGTGTAGGTGTATAGAGTACTAGTTTATTTAGTATATGACACTACGCAGTTTCAAACGCGCGGGAACTTTTGCAAACGTCAAACTTCGATCAAATATTTTTATTAACAAAACCAGCGACCTAAAATAACTACACCCAGGGAAATCTCACTCTGCGGTCTTGACCAAGGAAGGTTCCCCAACAAATGGAGTTCTGTAAATACATTATTTCTTGTTCTATTTTTTCCGCGTCCTCATTATCTAAATTGCCCGTTATCGCTTTTACTATTGATCCTGACCCATTTATTAATCCCCGCTTAACTCTATAATTATTATAATCTGATCTAAATAAACTAAGTTTCTTATCTATGAAACTAAATGTATAGTTTAATTAGTCTTTATATGTCTTATGTAAATCTCCGGATACATATTTGCTTCTAGCGATTGTGTAATAACGTAAAGTGAGAGTAACTTTAGGGATGACGCATGAAGTGCTGTAATATTGTATATACAGATAAGGTTGAAGGAATCTATGTGTCTAAATACCTTCCCTTCTTTTATAACTACGATACCATTGGTATTGTCTATAGGGCTTATAACTATGTCGGCTCTTACGTAGAGCACGAGGGCTCCGAAGTTGAGCGCGAGGGCTCCTGCGATGAAGCTCCTGTAACAATATGAGGCCTTCTAAGGAGTTTGTAATGAACTCTGACAGATTTCGAATTCGGGTGATTACCTATAATTTCGGCTACATTATTGGGGTGCAAATGAATTATTTCATATGGACATTTGTAGGTAGGCTTCGTCTTATCATTGCGCGCTGTTTTCGCCACCTGTTTATAAACAATTTCACCTACCTTAAAGGCGACTTCCTGTGCTGTCTGATTCCGTTTGGTTATTATCTGCTCCTTATTTTTAGACATATGTGCCCTGACACACTCTTGTACAGCTTCTGCATTATTTTTATGTTTAAGAACGTAATTTTGGTAAAATTCTTTCGGGTAGTGAAGTTCGAGGGCGTTCCTAGCTGCTGTATGATCAAACATCAATTCGTGTGTCGTATAACCAGTGCTAGAATGGATCGAATTGTTGTAGGCTATTACTGCATATTTCATGAATAAGGGAATAGGATCATCTTTATTTGTCATTCTCTGAATTCTTATCATCTCGCCAATAGTTGAGTGGAAACGTTCAATCGGAGAATTAGAATTAGGGTTATATGGAGTTGTGAAATTAATATCGTGTAGTGCGAAAATTTCCTTAATTAAATCATTTTCGAATTTTGTATCTGAATCCGTCGTAATTTTTGAGGGTAACCCAAATATAGAAAATATTTGTAGCAGTGCATCTGATACGTGAACACTACTTGATGCTATAATATTAATAGCTTGTGCGAATTTAGAGAAATTATCTATAACTGTTAAGAACGTTGCTCCACCTGTGGAATATAGATCCATGAAGAGATGCTCCATGGGTTTTGTAGGCGTCTCCGTTAAAGCTAAAGGAGGTCTAAGTGGGTTCCTTTCATACTTTTAATATGTTTTAATGTTAATAAAAGTTTGAACTGTTGCAATAAAGTAATAAAATTTCTTGTATTGTTGTTTTTACGTTGTGAAAGTACTACAGTAATTATTCACTCAATAATATCAGTGTCTCATGAAAGTGGAACAAAAAGGCATAAAAATCATTTGACTGTGGGTACTCACATTTGTAAACAAAAATGGCAAGTAAAGCAAACAAATGTAATTCATGCGGTTAATTTCTTTCCCCATTAGAGGCTGTAAAATGTTGTAAATGTAGCTCAATATATCATCGAGTGTGCGTAAATATAAGTCCTAAATCCTGTATTCCCACAAAGTGGTATTGCAATGAATGCACTGAAATTCGTTATACTGACTGCAATAAATATAAACACTCCGCCGCTACCGAACCGCTAAGTACCGACGTTCATCAAGTCAATGAATTCTAGTGAATGTATAACTTTATGATTTTTCTTTAGACATATAGTCATAGGTTTTGTGACTTTGGCGAAATCCTTTATAAATTTACGGTAATATCCCACCAAACCTAGAAAGGATTTAATTTCCTTATGCGTTTTTGGCAGTGGAAAGTCTAGCACAGCTTTAATTTTATCCTTATTTGGCTTTAAATCTTGGTCTGTTAATTCATGGCCTAAAAATGTTACCTGCTTTTGGAGTAACTCTGATTTGTCCAGCTGTATTTTGAGATTATGCAATTTAAAACGTTCAAATACCTGTGTTAGTTGATGTATGTGTTCTTGTAACGATGTAGACGCTATAATTACATCATCTAAATAAGTAAATACATTTTCTACACCACGTAAAATGTGGTTCATAAGACGTTGAAAGGTACTAGGTGCATTCTTAAGTCCGAATGGCATTTTTAGAAACTCATAGTGCCCTCTCTCTGTTGAAAACGCCGTTTTTTCCACGTCATCCGGGTGCATTTCTACCTGGTGATATCCACTAGCCAAATCAAGTGTAGTAAAGTATTGGGCTCTACCTAACCGATCTAAGATATCATGAATATTAGGAAGTGGATATTTATCTTCGATTATACGATCATTAAGTTTCCTGTAATCTATGACAAGCCTATATTTAATGTTGCCTGATGCATCGGGTTTTTTTGGTACAATGTGACCATGGAGAGATGCTTTCTCGAATTATGCCGTGTTTAAGGAGGTTATCCACTTGTGTCCGAATTTCTCGACGTTGGTGCGGAGACTGTCTATAACTTGGCAACATGGACTGGATCCACTGTTGTCGTTGTTGTGGAGTCAAATGATTTTAGTAAGTTCTTGCATAACTTGTATCTCATTCCTCGTTTCCCCTAAACGTCTTGCAACAATGCATGTTTTATCTCAAGCCATGTGTCCAGCGAGTTTTTGTAAGCGATAGCATCTATAGCCGCGCCACTTAGCCTACTCTTAATTTAACTTATTACTACGGGGTGCGCCTGCCAGCTAGGTTAGATTAAACTAATCACACTCTCCACCTCTCGTATATAATAATTTAAGGTTTTGGGGTTGCCGTTGTACCTTGGAATTAAATCCCCCAGTGTTTTAATAACACTATCGCAATCCTTAAGCGACATTATTTTAGCTTTTACTGTGCACGAACCTAATCGGAATGCGATAAGACAAAAGAGTATCGTATGACCGTGTAAAATCCGCGGCGATTTTAGCTCGACGACAATACACACAATAAAATATGTAATAATATGCTAATATTCATATTAATTTTCCAATTTGAAATTATTTAAAGTTACTAAAAATAACGATAGAAAATAGAGCAAGGAACTTGGAAGTAAAAGAGTACTTACCGAGATCTCTGCATCTCCCGCCCGCCCCTTGCCTCAGAACAGGATTTTCAATCTTCCGAAATTCCTGTAGATTCGTCCTTTTTGGTTCTTGATTTAGATCATGGTTACTACGATTAGAACCGTACACTTGATTTTGAAAGTACCACGATCTGGCTCACCGACTGCGCCAGTTATGTTCGGACGAATGGTAAAAGACTTTTAAAAAAATTAATTATTTATTACAAATTCAAATTTAATTAAAGAAATGTCTTAACTTAAACAGGTCTGAGACAAAAGTGATCAATTTTATAAACTGAATTAATAACAATGAATATTATAACAAAACATCTTTTGTAATTGGAATTCCTTGCTCAGCTCCTTTGCATCGATGGTGGTCTGGTAACGCACGCAAGACCCTTTTTCTCAGAAAAAGTTGAAGATATCAAGTTGAAATTTATACAAAATATTCTAATCTTTAGTTCCTCAAATATGTAAAAATATCAAACTGCTAAGTCAATTTCATGAAAAACCGCAGCCGCTTTTATCTCATGTATTGTAATTATGATTTTCGAGATAAATCAAAGTTCGCAGGCTTTGTCTTTTGACCTAGGAACATGATTTTTGGCAAAAAGCAAGGTCTTATAGCACTAATATGGGGAAAAATCCTAAAAATGGCAATTTTCAGCTACAGCACGAAAAAATTGATCTTTTATATATTTAGGTTTTGACTTCTAACTGATTTGATTCATATACTTATATTAGTGATATTCAGGGTTGTAGGAGATGGTTAGACCACTGCGTCGTGACCAAGTGTGGATAGGACACAATTAAAAGTATATCCGTTATGCATGACGTATATTGATCTGACCACTTTCCGGCTGACGGCTTGTCAGCACCGTATCATTTATCAATGTAAATAAGAAAATCAGGTGGGGGAGCGTAAATTGGATCAAATAAATGTGTACAACGACATCTGTAATGAAAGGTTAAAAAACATTTGTTTTCTTAATAAACTTATTAAATGTCATGATAAAATATGCAATAATGTCAAGCACCTCGCTATATTAGATAATATGTACTCTGAAATTACAAGTACCTTGTGTGATGCCTCAATAGGGACACATAGGTGTAAAAATCATAGAAAAGGAGTATATATATCTGGGTGGAATAATCACGTAGCGGAGGCGCACCGGCAGGCTCGACTGCACTTTCAGATGTGGCAGCTTGCGGGAAAACCGTGTAAAGGTACAATTTATGATCTCATGCCCAAAAGTAAGAAAGTTTTTAAGTAAAAAATTAAGTGGTGCCAGGACAGACAAGACCAACTGAAAATTGATAACATTGCCATGGCTCACTATGACAGGGACAGTCTGCGAGTGAAGCTGGTAATGTTGAGTCGGTCGAGACAGGGCGGAGCTTTAATTTTAATTTTACAGTAAAAGAAACTGCGGAGGTTATAAAAAGCATGCAGAGAGGAAAGTCGCCAGGTCACGACGGGCTCAGCATTGACCATTTTAAAAATGCGGGTGCTAATTTGCCAAGGGTTTTAACAATGTTTTTTAACCTTTGTCTTTCTCACTCGTATTTACCTGAACCTTTTATGAAAACTATTGTGGTACCGATAGTGAAGAATAAAACGGGTGACCTCTCGGACAGGACTAACTATCGGCCAATCTCGCTTGCGACCACTACAGCAAAAGTACTCGACAATATAATGGATTCACTTCTTGAAAAACATCTCAAAATTCACGACGCTCGGTTACGTTTTTAGGCCGGACTATCAACAGAATGTGCAATGATGATCCTAAAGCATACTGTCGGGTATTATACTGCAAGAAAAACGCCTGTATATGCTTTTCTCGACTTGTCCAAGGCTTTTGATCGTGTCGACTACAACATTTTGTGGCGGAAACTCGGGGAAACAGATATGCCGAATGAGTGCATTGGAATTCTCAAGCACTGGTACTCTAAGCAGATTAATCAAGTGAGGTGGGCCGATGCGTTGTCTTACGAGTACAAACTTGAGTGCGGCCTGTGAGGCAGGGCGGCCTGACGTCTCCTAAATTGTTCAACTTGTATGTCAATGAGCTAATAGTCGACCTAAGCACCGCGCACGCTGGCTGTTATATAGATGGTATCTCTGTCAATAACATCGGTTATGCTGAGACATGGTATTGCTGGCGCCGTCTGATAGTGCGCTTGGCAAGCTGTTGTGCATTTGTGAGGCGTTTGCTAAGTCTCATGGTCTTGAGTATAACTCGAAAAAAAGCGAGGTCATGGTGTTTAGGGCAGGAAAGGTCAAGCCGTATCATGTGCCTCCTGTTGTACTTAATGCTATGCCTCTAGCGGTTGTTGACAGGTTTAAATATCTTGGAAACATTATTACTAGTGACCTAAATGATGACCAAGATATAGAAAGAGAGCGTAGGGCGTTGGCAGTTTGTGGAAAGATGCTGATCCGTAGGTTTTGCTCGATGTAGTAAGGAAGTCAAGATAACACTCTTCAAAGCATATTGTCAATCATTCTACACGAGCAGTCTGTGGGTGAGGTATACGAAGCGAGCCTACAATGCCCTAAGAGTGCAGTATAACAATACATTCAGAATGTTGTTGGGCTTGCCCAACAGGTGTAGTGCGTCTGGCATGTTTCTTGAGTCACGCACAGGCGGGTTCCCGGCTATGATGCGAAAAAGGATAGCATCCTTGCTTGGTCGAGTTAGGCTAAGTCCAAACAGCATTCTGAATGTGATTGCTGACAAATATGATTGCCAGATATTTGTGTACTGGGTAGGGCAAATCAAAGGGGTAGCACTCAGCTCCATAGACTGAATAATTGTAGTTTTAGAATTTAGTATTAATTAAAATAATGTATACTAACCTAGTTTTTAAGCACCTTTGTTACTAACACCTATGAAGACTTGTTGTTTGAAATAAATTTATTATTATTATTATTGACGCATTATTTGAAGAATACGTGAAGTTATCAAGTTAAAATTAATACTAATGTTTAGTAAGTCTATAATATCTTGAAGCTGTGAAAAAATCAAACTTCTTAATATAAGCAATCAATAAATATAGTCACTGAGTTAAATTACTGAAGTGATAACAAGTAGTTTTTCTATAGGGCATTCCACATGATATGCGAACAACAAAAAAGTCGATGTTTGCGATTTTAGTAATATTCGAATATGCTATACAATATACTTCCTCTCGATACAGATATAAAATATTTTTACCGTTTTAACTCTTGTTAATGAGTTTAATTTTATGAAATTGAAATTTGAAACCCTTAAATGAAATTATTCCAAGAAAGAAAGAAATAATTAAGTAAAATGTATGTTAAAAAGATTATTTGGTAAAATATAAATTCCATTAAATAATTTAATAAATTTATAATTTTTAGACCGGGGAATAAGGTTTAAAGTAGGCACCTTTTCCATTTACTCAAATTTTCTAAGTCTCTAGCTTAACGTTCATCAGGGGTTAAATCTGTGTCGAAGACGTGTATATTTATCAGATATTCGAATGGTAGTAAAATCGCAAACATGGACTTTTTTTTCGTCGTATCGGGTGAAATAAATCTAAAGCTATATCAACGCGACGACGATATGACATGTTGTTAAATGACAACATGTAAAATATTTTAATTGACTCCAAAAAAAAGGAGGTTCTATATTTGACAATTATATTTTATTGATATATGTTCACCGACTTTAAAATTATTTAAGTGAAATTATTTTTTATTGCATTTTTTTGGTTTGTTTTATCATATTTTATTATATTCGTTTTGTAAGTAATTATAAATATGTCAATTGAAATACGCATTAATAAATGCCTCCCAATACTATTTTTGATAATATTTAAACCCGCACACGAAAATGAAAATTTGATAGTGTTTGCCTTGCCGAATTCCACACTCGCAATTGGCCGAATTATTTTAATATTACCTACCTAATTGTCTATTCTTTGTCTCACTGAGACCTTTGTTAAAAGAGGTGATGAAAGTAATATTATACTATCAAACTTTTGTGTTGCCGCGTTATTTTGTAGACAAAATAAGCGACGTATTTTTCAAAGTTTAATCAAAAAGTTTACCTTGCTATTATCCGCGGAACTCTGAACAACCAGACTCGTACGGCACAACCCAGAAGAGCACACCGCCCACAGAAAAGTAAGAGGCGCGAACTCGAACCAGGAGACCACACGAGTAGATCGCTCGACAATCGAGGTACGTTTCGCTCCGAACTGAAGCACCTTCAGGAGTAGTTGACTCTACAAGCGTCACTTGCGAAGTGGCAAATTTTTTGAAAAAAACAGCCTTTTATACCCTAACTCAATACTCGATATGCGATACTCGATACTCGACATGCGATACTCGATACTTAACTCGGTACTCGTGTTTTGTTCACACAGCTAAAGATATTGAGTAGAGTGTATTTAGACTCGTTTATTTGTTCGTTTAGCAGTTCAAATGTTTGATTGGTGGTGAGATCGTAAGGTTCAGTTTGGCTTGTGCCGGCGGATAGGTTAGAGAAACACGTTTTTCCGTTTTATCGTAAATGTATATTGGCAACTACTGCTTAATCATAAAGTTAATTAAGACTACGTTTTTAGGTTCAAAATCGCAAAACAGAATCACTATAAGCCCACCAAAGGACTACTGAAAACCTTTCAAAATAAGTAAAATCAACAAATTTATAGGTAATCACATGTTTTGAGGTTGCTTCTACAACAATCATTAAGGTATCGGTATATGGTGCGGTCAGAAAGAATTTTTACAAAGAACAATAGTAAAATAATAAATGTTAACAACTATATAGCAATAATCTATTTTGATGGGCAACGCACATAGTTTGGTTACGCATCGCTTTGTTATATGATCACCACTCTTTACACTATAGACTCTGGTAAGACCGTCAGGGCCAGGATGCTTGTCGATTATTCGTCCCATAAGCCACTTTCCTGGTGACAAATTGTCCTGTTTTATGAGGACAATGTCTCCTATCTTGAATTCGTCTTCGCGTTTTAACCATTTCGGTCTTTGTTGCAGCCGCGTCAAGTATTCTTTTTGTCATCTTGACCAGAAATCTTTCATCAGTTTTTGCGTGTATTGCCAACGTGTCAGGTTGCTTATTTTAGCGTCTTCCAGGTTCACATCAGGCACGGTTACAGGGGCTTCAATTATCAAAAAATGACCCGGAGTTAATGGTTCCAACGTGCTGTCTTCCTGCGGGTACAGCGGTCTCGAGTTCAAGCACGCTTCAATTCCACAGAGAACCGTCGTAAGCTCTTCATAGGTAAGCTTCGTGTTAAGAATTCTTCGTAGATGGTGCTTAATAGACTTTACACCGGTCTCCCATAAATTTGGGGAGTAAGCCGGGATGAAGTGCCATTGCGTTCCATCATTAGCAAGTAATTCACTAATTTCTCCATCAAATTGTAGGCGAGCTTCCTTCCAGGCTTTAACCAGATCTTTGTTAGCACCAACAAAGTTTCTTCCCTAATCACTCCACATGTTTGTACATCTGTCTCTTCGTGCGCAAAATCGTTTGAAAGCACCAATGAATGAAGTCAGATCACCAACCAACTCCAAGTGGATCGCCTTCGTGGACATACATACAAAAATAGCTATGTACGCCTTGCCAGTTTGGGCTCCTCTGCCCTTTTTTATTAAAATTTGAATTGGTTCCGCAAAGTCGACACCGGAGTTAAAGAATGGCCGAGCTGGTTTTAACCGAAAACTTGGTAAGTCTCCCATCAATTGTGTTCCTAGCCCCATGTCTAGCACATATCAAACATCGATGGATTCACTGCTTTACTAGGGACTTCGCGCGGAGTATCCAGTATTTCGATCGCAGGTAAGTGAGCATCAATTGCACTCCTCCATGCAGCGTCTTCAAATGTGCTTCTGCGACCACTAAATAGGTAAGTCTACTTGCATGACCCAAAATGATTGGGTGCTTCACTTCATTAGCCAGTTCAGAGTTCCTGAGCCGACCGCCCACCTTCAGGATTCCATCTTCGTCAAGGTAAGGGTCTAGTGCTTTTAGTTTGCTTGTGTTCATACAAATCATACTCCCAGTTATTTGATACGTACAACTTAATTAGTTTAAGGGATAGAAGAGAATTACTGAGTGCAATGATGCTTTATAATATATGCAATGCAAATATTGATTGCCCAGATCTATTAGGACAACTATCGTTTCTAGTACCACGACGACAAATGCGCAACACGCGAAAGCCGAACAAATGCCGGAAAACGTTCGCCATTGTATCGCCTAGTACAAACATACAATATGAACTTAATGGAGGCAGACATCTTTGCACACAGTAACATTAGTTTTAAGAAAAAAATCGTTAGTATTATTAAAATGCGTAAGCAGACAAACTAATGTAGTTTTATACTGTAGCTGGTAGTTTTTATTTTCATAATTTTCATAACTAGCTTAATTTTAAATATTAATTGAAAATTTCTTTATAATAATCACTTACACGATTTTGTAACCATGTCACTCTCAAATCTTTATTATTGTACTTGTGGATAACGATATGGGATGTACAATAAAAATATTTTAGGTTTAGAACTAATTTAAGTAATATTATATTGTATATCTGTTATTTGTTCCAAATAAAGAAAATAAAATAAAAAAAATAAACTCTCTTTTTTGTTTTTAACGATTCTATATCTTCTGTAAATTCCTCTTCTTGTGCTCTTTTTATACAGGCTTGCATCGATACGTGTAGTTCTTCAGTTGTGATTTTGCTATCTATTCTGTCTTTTAATGTTTTTTGTTTCAGGAATCTTCGGCAGTATGTGATTGTTCTAAGTAGCTCTAATAGTGTATCAAATTCTTCAAATTGTGTAAGTAGTCTCTTCTCTTGTTCATTTTTGTTTATTTATTTATTTATTTATTCATTCAACAAGTAACATAACAGACAAGCCAATTCGTTACAAGTTTAGTAGATCTAACATTTAATACTTACTGAAATAAGAAATCAATAAAGTTTTAAACATATCTAAACTATTATTAAATAAATCTAATTCTGGTATTTGATTTTGTGTGAATATGTCATTAAACAGTCCCACAGCTCTCGCCGTAGGAATATTATTTGCATGACGTGTACGTAAACCTGGTGGCTCAGCGAATAAGTTGTGGAACCTCCTTATGCTACTAGAATGTTCTGCGCTTATGCCTCTCATATAACCTAAAGGTACAAAAAATCTGATTCTTTCAAGCATTGAAGGACAGTCTATGAAATTATTTAAAATTAAAAACAAGTAGGTAATTGTAACTAATTTCCGTCTCAATCTTAATGTTAAAACATCAGTCATGCCACAAACAAATAATGAAGGATACAGGTAAGGATAATATCCATACATTTTTTTATATAAATAACGTAAGAATTTCTTTTGAATTTTTTCAATCATTTCACTATATTTTATTTCTATAGGATCCCATATTATTGAATTAAACTCCAAAATACTTCTTACATATGCTTCATACAGCATTTTCGATGGTACATGACTTCTAAAATTGTATGTCACTCTCATTATAAAACCTAACATTCTAGATGCCTTTTTACATATAGTTTCTATATGTTGGTTGAAGTACAATTGACGATCAAGTATCAAGCCCAAATCTCGTATTTGCAAAACATTTTCAAGACTTTGACCGAGTAGCCGATAATTAAAGCGCGTGAGTGAGAGGGACCTCGAAAACATCATTATTTTACATTTGTTGATATTGAACTCTAACTTATTTTGCACACTCCAGTTTGCTATATTTTCGATATCTTTTTGAAAATCTATGCAATCTCTATCATTAGTTATACCGAGAAATAGTTTAAGGTCATCAGCAAACATTAAACATTTGGCCTTAGTAACAACATCAGGCAGATCGTTTATCATAATCAGGAACTGAGTCGGACCTAACGTGGAACCCTGACTAATTCCTGATCTGGTATAATATGATTCTGATTTAAATCCATAAAACTGAACATATTGTTTCCTATTATTAAAATAACTAGCAAAGAAATGAAGAAGTTTTGGATTAAATCCAATTAAAGCAAATTTTTTTAAAAGTACATCATTATCTACGCGATCGAATGCCTTTTTAAAGTCGAAGTACGCAACATCTACCCGCTGTCTACTATCCATCTTTTCATTAACATATTCAACAAGACTCATAAGATTGGTGGCAGTAGATCGCTTGTTTCTAAAACCATGTTGACAATCGCTAAGCATACCGCTCACCTGACTATATATAGACTATTGAGTACCGTTTCAAATATTTTTCCAAAAACTGACAAGACTGCTATAGGCCTATACTCACTGATTTCAGTATTATTCTTACTCTTAGGCACGGGAGTCACTCTTGAGACCTTCCAAAAATCAGGATAAGTATTTGTTTTAATACTAAGGTTAAAAATAAACGCTAAAGGAGACATAAAAACGGAAGCACAGTCTTTTATTATAAAAGGTGGCATTCCGTCAGGTCCAGATGATGATCTTGGTTTCAGTTTCGTAATTGATTTGCACACTTCTTTCTCAGAGATATTTCTTATCATAATATTTGCGTTCGTTGCTGTATTACTAGGAATTTGCTGCAATATGTCATCTACTTTGAGTTCAGGTAAACTTTCAACAAATACTGAACTAAAATAATCTGCAAACGCGTCAATAGCACGTTGGCCTGAAACGGACTGCCCGTGATAGTTAAATTCGCTAATATAACGTACCTGATCACGATGATTTTTTGTAAAAGACCAGAATGCCTCAGGATTTTCAGATATATTATCTTCAGTATATGATAAGTAATTTGAATAAGCTATATCAATAAGTTCTTTAACAAGTGTCCTATAATATCTAAATAACTCTAAATTAAATAATTTGTTTTCAGTCTTATAACGCTTATGGTGAAAGTGCTTATTTCTAATGTGCCGTATTATTTCTGAGGTATACCATATAGGATACACATAACGCTTTGATATGTTTTCTTGTTTTAGAGGTACACACTCACTCACACAATTGTTTATTTGTATATAAAAATATTCTAAAGCATCATTTACATCATTAAATAAATAAAGATTAGACCAGTCTATACGCTCAATTGCCATATATAAAGAGTTATAATTAGCTTTTCGAAAATTATAATCAACCAATGTATACTGATTATGATCACTTAATTGAGAGAGACTTGGCTTCCTTGTGACATATATATTGGCTTTACAAGGCCGTTCCACAGTGACCTCCAATGGCGGATGATAAGCATCTGCCTCAACAAGGGGTGCTATATTATTGCTTACACTAATATTCCCAGACGATAATCCACACAAAACCAAATCTAACATACCTCCATAGTCATTTCTTATCGTATTGTACTGCGTAAGTCCACAAAATTCAATTAAATGCATAAAATAATTATTTATCTTCGAGTTAAACGAATTAAGATTAAAATCTCCTAAAATTAAAACATCTAACTGTGAGTATTTACATATAACATTTTCTATAACATTATAAATAGCTAGACACTGTTCTTCACAATAGTTAGGCGGACAATAAACTACTAAACACAAGAATTTTATGTTTTTATAGGTCACAATAGTAATAATAATCTCCTTGTCTTCTGACAAGCCGTCTACTTCATTGATTTGCTTTATTTTGCATTGATTATTGACTGCTAATAATACCCCTCCATAGCCAGCGTTATTAAGTCGATCTTTACGAATAACGATATAGTTTGATGGAAATATCTCGGAATCATATACTGAACTAATAAGAAATGTTTCAGTAATGGCAAATATTTTTATCTCAGACAAACTTAATATAGATTTTTTAAATTCGGACGTTTTACTACGCAGCCCTCTTACATTTTGGTAAACAATAGGTACAGTATAATAGCGTTTATTGTTTTTCAGATGCTTTGTTACGAAAGGTATTATTTCGCCATAACTTAATACACACATCTTCTGGCCAACACGAAACATTCAATATTTTATCACACATTTTTGCTAAGACTCCCACCTTAAACGATGCATAGTTGCCACGGGATTTAAGAGATTCAATAATACAATCATCAATACCACATACATCTTTTAAATGATTACGTATCATTTCATCATTAGTACCAGACTTCACATAATAAAGGTGATAATATTTCCAACGTTCGGAAGCTTCAAGCAACGTTTTACCGGGAGCGGCCGTGCCACGCACGATTGGCGTATTATTCTTTCGCTTTCGTTTCACTTCGGTCCATTCTTCGTCTCCTTTTGGTTGAATAGACGGCTGTGTAAGCGGATCGGCATCTAAATCTTGCTCTTTCGATGTTCCGGTGTTAGGATTTCGCGCTTCCCTCTCGCTCGTAACCCGCGGCAAGTTATCGTTGTCGCGGTTGACGTTTGGAGATACCTCTCTCTTTCTATTTAACGACGACGCAGCGCGAAGTTTTGCAGCTCTAACAGGCCTCGATTCACTCGACTCGGAAACAGAAGTTAGCTTGTGGGTAGTTGTAAAAACATCAAACTTAGAAATGATCTCGGATTGCTTTTTAATTACATTATTTTGTTCTTGTATGATCACTTCCAAAGATTCCACTTTTTTAGTTAAGTGCACAATAGATTGGTGCAACTCATTAACAACTTTTTCGAGCTTAGACTGCGACATTTCGCACATATAAAAAAAAAATTCACGGAACAAATACAAAGTGACGTTATCGTCTCAACGTCACAGTACTATATTGTTGTAAGTTATTTTTAAATTTTGTATTTTATTATTTTTCCTTTCAATCTCTGTTTGCATAATGTTTGGTTTAGTGAACTGTATCTTCGATTGTTGTAACCAGTCTGGCCCATGCCACCATAATTCACACTTTTTCAGATTTTCTACTAACATCCCTCTAGAACCAACATCAGCTGGATTATTTTGAGTTTGGACGTGATGCCACTGACTGCAGGATACATTGGTTGTAATCTCAACAACTCTGTTTGCCACAAACACCTTCCAGTTGTTTGGATCTCCAAATAACCACGACAGGACAATGGACGAATCTGTCCAAGCATAAGTTTGAGTTGCAGGTATTCTCATTGCTTGACCAACTTGCTTAAGTAATCTTGAGAGTATCAACGCGCCGCAGAGCTCCAAACGAGGTAAGGATATTGTTTTTAACGGAGCCACTCTTGTTCTTGCTGCGATAAGCGTCGTTTTGTTCGTACCGTCTGGGTAAGTCACTCTGCAATATACTACAGCGCGATATGCTTAGATGGATGCATCGCTGAATCCATGGAGTTCTATGGACTCTCTGTTGGCGGACGTCGTACCTACTCATCTTTCTATGTAGATTCCATTCACATGTTTAAGGTCAGATCGCATTATTTTAGAATTCAATGCATCGTCCCAGCTTATCTTTTCAAGCCATAGTTCTTGCATTAATATCTTTGTCAGAACGATGCTAGGCGCAATCCAGCCGAGTGGGTCAAACAACTTTTGGATGTCAGACAGAATGCTTCGCTTCATGGTCACCTTATTGATTGATTGAAGGTAAGTTTAAATTGTACTCGAATCTGTCTTTTCCTAAATTCCATTGTACGCCAAGTGCCTTTATTGTTCCATCAATCTTCAATTCCAGATTAGCATTATTCGATCTATCGTTAGGATCAACTGTTTCCAAGAATTCACGGCTGTTGGATGACCATTTCTTTAGTTCGAATCCACCCAAATGAAGAAGCGCTCTAAGATCTTGACTATTCTTTATTGCTTGTTGAAGACTGTCACTTCCAAACATTGCGTCATCTACGTAAAAATCTTCACGCAATATCTTAGCAGCTTCTGGATACCGGTCGCCTTCATCTTCTGCCAATTTCATAAGGGTTCTTACGGCAAGATAGGGAGCAGAAGCTGTTCCAAATGTAACAGTCAACAATCTGTAGTCTTTGATTTCTTCAGATTGGTCGTTTCTCCACAAAATTCTTTGATAATCTGCGTCTTCTCGGTCAACCCATATCATACGGTACATTTTCTGGATATCAGCAACAAAGCAAACGGCGTGAGTTCTCCACCTCATTATCAGGTTTCTCAGATCCTCTTGCAGTACAGGACCCGTCAATAGTTCGTCATTGAGAGAGACACCGTTGGAGCCCTTGCACGAGGCGTTAAATATGACACGAGTCTTCGTGGTTTCTTTATCATTACGGATCACGGCGCGGTGAGGTAAGTAGACTGATTTATTATTTAATTCTTCTGTAGGTATTTCTTCGATATGTTTTAGATCTATGTAGTCTTCAATTACCTTCTTGTATTCTTGCTTTAATTCTTTATTTTGATTGAACCTTCTTTCTAATTGCATTAGTATCTTTATTGCTATTTCTCTCGTATGTCCTTCTGTTGATTTAGGTTCTTCAATGTTGAATGGTAATTTGACAACATATCTTCCACATTCATCTCGCTTCTGAGTCTTATATCTATCGCTTCTGTATATATCTTCACATAAATGTTCCCTTTGTGTTAGGTTTCTTTTCGTATCTTCATCAACTTCCCATACTGTTTTCAGTAAATCTTCTATATCAACTTCTTGTTTCATGACCGTTAAGGATTGCTCATGCTTCCTGACCTTGATGTCAATTCCACCCATAAGGATCCATCCCAGGTGTACCTGGTGGACCTTTGATCAATCCCTTCTTCATAATGTTTACATACTCATTGACACCCAACAGCAGATCGATGTTACAGGAGGCGGAAAATGTTTCGTCTGCCAGTTGAATGCCAGCAAGGTGCGGGCAATCTCTTCTTATTATTGTGCCTGAATGTATGTTAGAGGTCAAGTGCTTCGTCATCACGTAGGCTTTAATAGGTAAAATGAAATTGTTCCATCGTGATAATACATTTACATTTACTTCATGCCTGACTCTAACCTTCGTGGACTCAAGTCCAGACACGATAAGATCTACTGCTGTCTTGTGTAGCTTCAGGATCTGAGTTGCTTTCTCACTTATAAAACATGCTTGAGATCCTGAGTCTATTAGCGCCTCCAATGCAGTAGTGTGTCTACGTTCATTCTTTAAAATTACTATTGCAGTGGCTAATAGTGAAATTGTCTGTTTCCGCCCTGCGTGATAGTGTGACGCAAGCATTGCTTGAACTTCCCTTTCTTCTACATTTGCTTGATTGGATGACATCGGTTGATTAGCTACAACATGAGAAGCCGATGCCTCCCCGTAGTTAGATAGGTGTAGAAGAGTGTGGTGACGTCTCTTACATACACGGCATGATGTTGGCAAACGGCACCTAAACACCGAATGTCCAATCCCTAGGCAGTTGAAACAGAGCTTGTTTGTTTTAACATGTTCGTACATACGTTCGTTTGGTGACATTTTGGTGAATACGTTACAATGGCATAACGTGTGCGCATCTGTACATAAAGCACAACTTCTTTGCTTTGGTCTTTCTGTGGCTGTAACGTGAAGGACTCGTTCCTTGGCAAGCTTCGTTGTAGTGGGGTGGTTGACTAATTCCAATGTTCTGAATTTTGCCTCCAAAAACTTGCGCAGATCCCTCCAAGTCGAAAGTCCTGGGAATTCTCTGAGTAGGAATTTTGTTCCCACTCCTTCTGGGATTCTGGGTCCAACTTCTGTGCAACCAGAAATATGATTACTGGATCCCAAGAATCCGTCGACACCTCCAGATTGTCTAGACTCTGTAATACTTCGTTGGTGGTGTCGAGTAGTGATTTCAGTTGGTTTGCGGCTTGGCTGGTACATTTCTTCTGGGCAAAAAGTCGCTTCAACAATGCGTTCATTATTAGACGCTTGTACCCATATCGATGGTTTAGCGTTCCCCATGCCTGAATGCAGTTAGCGCTTGTTACTGGAATGTGCTTCAATAAAGTCGCTGCTTCACCTACCACACTGGTTTTTAAGTAATGGAGTTTTTCGACGTCGCTTAGTGTTGTGCAATTGTGGACGAGTGATGAAAACAAATCTTTAAAACTAGGCCAGAGTTCGTACTCGCTCGAAAACAGAGGTAAATGTATAGCCGGGAGGTGAACTTTGTTATTTTGCAGATCTTCTGGTGACGATTGTTTACTTTTGGCAGACTCTAATGCCGCCAACATGTCTTTCAAGGCTCCCAACATACACAAGTACAAATCTTCTCGTACAAAAAATTCCTCATTCTCGAAATATGGCAGCAATCCACGCTCCTCACGAGTGGTACAGGTTAATAATTTTTTATTTTTTCTTCAATTGTTTTAATTCTGGTTTGTAAGTAGCCCACTATAGCCAGTCGTTGTTTGGGGCATTTTGATAAATTGAGCTGGGTTTTCTTCAATAGTAGGGCTGTATTTTCCAACATAATTGGGATGGATCCTTATGGGTGGAATTGACATCAAGGTCAGGAAGCATGAGCAATCCTTAACGGTCATGAAACAAGAAGTTGATATAGAAGATTTACTGAAAACAGTATGGGAAGTTGATGAAGATACGAAAAGAAACCTAACACAAAGGGAACATTTATGTGAAGATATATACAGAAGCGATAGATATAAGACTCAGAAGCGAGATGAATGTGGAAGATATGTTGTCAAATTACCATTCAACATTGAAGAACCTAAATCAACAGAAGGACATACGAGAGAAATAGCAATAAAGAGACTAATGCAATTAGAAAGAAGGTTCAATCAAAATAAAGAATTAAAGCAAGAATACAAGAAGGTAATTGAAGACTACATAGATCTAAAACATATCGAAGAAATACCTACAGAAGAATTAAATAATAAATCAGTCTACTTACCTCACCGCGCCGTGATCCGTAATGATAAAGAAACCACGAAGACTCGTGTCATATTTAACGCCTCGTGCAAGGGCTCCAACGGTGTCTCTCTCAATGACGAACTATTGACGGGTCCTGTACTGCAAGAGGATCTGAGAAACCTGATAATGAGGTGGAGAACTCACGCCGTTTGCTTTGTTGCTGATATCCAGAAAATGTACCGTATGATATGGGTTGACCGAGAAGACGCAGATTATCAAAGAATTTTGTGGAGAAACGACCAATCTGAAGAAATCAAAGACTACAGATTGTTGACTGTTACATTTGGAACAGCTTCTGCTCCCTATCTTGCCGTAAGAACCCTTATGAAATTGGCAGAAGATGAAGGCGACCGGTATCCAGAAGCTGCTAAGATATTGCGTGAAGATTTTTACGTAGATGACGCAATGTTTGGAAGTGACAGTCTTCAACAAGCAATAAAGAATAGTCAAGATCTTAGAGCGCTTCTTCATTTGGGTGGATTCGAACTAAAGAAATGGTCATCCAACAGCCGTGAATTCTTGGAAACAGTTGATCCAAACGATAGATCGAATAATGCTAATCTGGAATTGAAGATTGATGGAACAATAAAGGCACTTGGCGTACAATGGAATTTAGGAAAAGACAGATTCGAGTACAATTTAAACTTACCTTCAATCAATCAATAAGGTGACCATGAAGCGAAGCATTCTGTCTGACATCCAAAAGTTGTTTGACCCACTCGGCTGGATTGCGCCTAGCATCGTTCTGACAAAGATATTAATGCAAGAACTATGGCTTGAAAAGATAAGCTGGGACGATGCATTGAATTCTAAAATAATGCGATCTGACCTTAAACATGTGAATGGAATCTACATAGAAAGATGAGTAGGTACGACGTCCGCCAACAGAGAGTCCATAGAACTCCATGGATTCAGCGATGCATCCATCTAAGCATATCGCGCTGTAGTATATTGCAGAGTGACTTACCCAGACGGTACGAACAAAACGACGCTTATCGCAGCAAGAACAAGAGTGGCTCCGTTAAAAACAATATCCTTACCTCGTTTGGAGCTCTGCGGCGCGTTGATACTCTCAAGATTACTTAAGCAAGTTGGTCAAGCAATGAGAATACCTGCAACTCAAACTTATGCTTGGACAGATTCGTCCATTGTCCTGTCGTGGTTATTTGGAGATCCAAACAACTGGAAGGTGTTTGTGGCAAACAGAGTTGTTGAGATTACAACCAATGTATCCTGCAGTCAGTGGCATCACGTCCAAACTCAAAATAATCCAGCTGATGTTGGTTCTAGAGGGATGTTAGTAGAAAATCTGAAAAAGTGTGAATTATGGTGGCATGGGCCAGACTGGTTACAACAATCGAAGATACAGTTCACTAAACCAAACATTATGCAAACAGAGATTGAAAGGAAAAATAATAAAATACAAAATTTAAAAATAACTTACAACAAAAATGAACAAGAGAAGAGACTACTTACACAATTTGAAGAATTTGATACACTATTAGAGCTACTTAGAACAATCACATACTGCCGAAGATTCCTGAAACAAAAAACATTAAAAGACAGAATAGATAGCAAAATCACAACTGAAGAACTACACGTATCGATGCAAGCCTGTATAAAAAGAGCACAAGAAGAGGAATTTACAGAAGATATAGAATCGTTAAAAACAAAAAAGAGAGTTTATTTTTTTTATTTTATTTTCTTTATTTGGAACAAATAACAGATATACAATATAATATTACTTAAATTAGTTCTAAACCTAAAATATTTTTATTGTACATCCCATATCGTTATCCACAAGTACAATAATTACACTTAGAAGAACGTATGGAGCACGGCCAGGTTATTAAAGATATGTGGGCGCTACTCAAATAAAAAATACTCGAAATCTTATCCAATTGGCAGGGAGCTGAAAAAAATCCAAATTGTCGGATGGCGGTTTTTTAGAAAATGGTAGACAGTGTTAGAAAGTAGTAGAAAAGCGTTGAAGTGACATTCATGTCCATCCGGAATCCGACAAAATGTTATTCCCTCCTCTACGTGGTCCGCTTTAGCGGGCCATAATATGTAATGACCAAACAAAATAAACAAATAAATTCAACGCTTATCTTATATTTAAGTATTTTTAAAGAGTCCTGTTTGAGAACATGAAAAGGCGAGTTTAAGGTTGAGAAACTCTGCTATAATGTTAAATATTATGCCGTTGGAACGGGCCCAATGTGCCGTATTAAAAAATAACCTTGAAGAAACCTATAAAATACCCCACCACCTTCTCGCCCCAATCCTTGAACACCACCCCTGTTCTTCAAAGATTTTCCGTATTATCTGTTAGACAGCTTTACATCTTGAGTGTACAGCTTAAATATCTGTCCAGGGTGCCGAAAGAAAGTATAACTAAGCCCAAGGGTCGAAAATGACAAGCTACAAAACGTGTGCCGTACCTATGTGTAAAAGTATCCAGACAAAGTGGTTACAATTAGAATGCCGAGAATTGAGTTTTACATCTGATAAATCTGCAATTTTTTTTTTGTGAAGACCACTGATGTAAGTATTCAAAAGTAATGAACTTAGCCTCTGATTTAATGAAAATAAATTAAACTATTAAAAAATTAAAAGTATTTTGTACATAAAACATGTCATAAAAACAATTATTTTTATGACATCGTTTTTATTAATTTTAAAAGTATTATTTTTAAAAGTAATATATATATATATATTCGTGTCACTCAACAGCTGCCTAATGATGTGGAAAATTACATCCAATACAGTGTGATGGGTTCTGTCGGCAAAATAAGAAGCCGACGAATGGACGTTATACAAGAAATATTAGCTGAGGAAACTGTGAAATGTGACGTCACACGCTGCTCAAACATGGCCGCCCGCGTTTCAGTATTTGTAATCCATAGACGAAAAAACTCAAATTTATTTTTCAAAAATGAAATATTTACAATTTATTTTAAAGCAAAAAATATATTGTATCATTATTGTGAACCCATAAGCTACTGTACCCAACATATTAAATATTTTATCGTTAGAATTGTGAAATTGGCGTCGAGTCGAGCCTTGCACTGCCCAACAGGTACATCAACGAAGGCATATTGAATCGTATTGTTAAGTGATGAGAGTTACTTAGCTTTTTCCTCATATACAATGTATTTCCTTTAAAACATTACATTTTTGCTGGAAAATTTCAGTTCAGTATAAAAAAATATATACTCTTCAAAATTTCAATTTATTTATCTTTATTGTACACCACAAATAACATAAATAAAGGGTCTCTCAGTAAAAGTGCACATTTTCATTTTAACATTTAAACGCATATTTTTTGAGAGCGTTCTGGTTTTTTTATTGGATTGTAAAGAAGACATGTTCCGATTAAATATGGAATAAAAAAACCGTCAAATGGCCCTCACGGCTCTGATGGCCATTACTCTTGTCATAAAACTTTTCATGACTTTTTTAAAGACAACGAGTCTTTAAAATTGGATCTCTCTGGAATTGTTTCGGGTTTATTTGCATAAGCCTGAGATATCAGAAAACCCCAAAGAAAAACATCGCACGGCGTTAAATCGCATCGCAGAGACCTACCGGTACGCACATGAGTATTACTGTCCATACTGACGCAGTTTCTTCAAAATATTTGACCACTCTTCGAATGGTTGAGTCAGAGTTTCCCCTTGCACAAAAAAAAATAACACTGAATTTATAAAGTGCACTCTTACTGAAACATCCTTTATAATATAAAGAATACAAAACATAATACAGTGATATACAATGGGCGATGTTATGGCTAAGTAGTCATCTCTTTCAGACAATCCAGTCTTGGAAAGAGAAGGAAGTTGAATCAGAGTGGGTGGTGATATACTAATACTAATAATTTACAACGAAATACATAAAAGACTTACACACTAGTAATATATTATGCAATATGTATACATACATTAGAACATACTAATAAATATTCGAAAATGAAATATAATACTTATTCATTTATTTATTCAAAGGAAAACATACAGTTATACTTAATTCAAACGGATGTACAAATTCAAACCGTACATAAACCAACTTTTCACTAGTTATAACAAAACATACGTATTTTGTAGCAGACCGTGTACAAGTAAAAAACCAAAGCTTCAAGCCAATAACCTTAATTTCAATTGGCTAGCCAAAACCAAAGCCAAAAAAATTATATAATTACAAAGTACAAGTCGAACTGAAACTGAAATAACAAAGCTGACCAAAAAAAACCTTATTAAATAATAACTAACTAAAACACCAATAAAATTAAATCACTTACGTTTATTACCTTTAATTTCATTTTTATAAGTTTGCAATGATAAATGAAACAAGTTCATATTATGAAAGTTTATGTTATGACTTTGGCAAGAACGATATAGGAATAAAATACAAAAAATATTACCTAAAAGATAACTGGAATTAATATAGTTTCTTATTATTTTAAAAAGATAGATTACGTCCCTAACTATACGACGTTCGTATAAAGATACTGAAATAGGTGGTTCTTCGTTACTAATCTTATATTTAGACCTAAAATGTAAATGTTTATTAAATTTACTAATATATTTATAATACATCGGACTCCAAACCGTGGATGCATACAAAGTAATAAGAGTTGAACAATTACGAAAGCCCTTTCCCACCCTCAGTATAAAGCCGAGCATGCGGAAAGCATTACCAGTAATATAGTCTATATTATGTTTTTTATATATATATATATATATTAAACATAAGCTTAGAATCTAGATAACACCCAAATCTCTCACTTTAGTTACCCGTTCAATTATTTTGTTACTTAAATTATAATTAAATATAAAGTTATGTTTTTTACGAGAAAAAGTAATTACGCTACATTTTTTTAAGTTAAGAGAAAGTCCATATTCATCACAAAATTTACATAACTCGTTAAGATCATTTTGCAATAATATACAGTCATCAAAATTGTTAATTCATGTCGTCAGCATACAATAAAATTTTAGAATTTTTAAAAATTGATTTAATACTATTTATGACTAAATTAAAAAGTAGTGGACCTTGTGTAGTGAGAGCCTTGAGGAACTCCAGAGGTACAGGCATAAAAGATGAACAAAAACATTTAATGGTAACGGCCTGGCTTCTATCCCGTAAATAAGATATTAACCAACGCAAGAGATCGTCGTGTATACCAACCTCCAGAAGTCTGCGAATAAGAACGGAATGCTTTGGAATAGTCGCTTGGAATAACAAACAAAACTATGCAGCTGTTCTACAATATGAGGACATAAGATATAATTTTCTCAAATATCTTAGCAATAAGATATAATTTAGAGATTGGCCTGTAATTTTCCACATTATGTCTACTACCCGATTTGAATATATGAAAAACGAATGAGCGAAAACTAATTGCATCGTACCAGTTACATCAAAATAAATATATTTAATAAATACATAGATGTTATATTAGAATATAGGTGTCGTCGTTCGTTAAGATAAAAATACAAAGAAATTAATATATTGACTGTTGCTTCACAATACATTTTTGAAAATGTTATGTATGTACGTAAAAATATTAATGATTTTATTAGAAATAGTGACTTGCATGACAACAATACTAGGAACAAAAACAAACTTATTATTCCTACTACTCGATTGAGTAGAATTAGTAATTCTTTTGTTGGGCGATGTATATGATTATTCAACAGGATCCCAGAAAACGTTCAAAATTATTCTATTGGAAAATTTCCAAATTAATTCCAAATTATTGGAAAATTTGGACAAAGGCTATTATAACATTAAAGATTTTTTGGAAGATGTCACGCCTTGGGAATTATGCGTTCGCTCTAGGCTTTGTCAATTTATAAAATATATTTGTTACAAAAATTGGCATAAGAGAATAAATTCCAATATTGAATAAAAAATTTTGACTTTTACTTTGACGTCTACCCCTATTTTGTTTGATTTTATTTATTTTACTTGCAATGTATATATGTATGTATGTATGTTTGTGTGTGTGTGTGTCTGTGTGTGTCTGTCTGTGTGTGTGTGTGTGTGTGTGTGTGGGCGTGTGCGTGTGCGTGTGCGTGTGCGTGTGCGTGTGCGCGTGTGCGCGTGTGCCCGTGCGTTTTGAGCTGAAATTTTGTGCTGAAATTTTGTGTAATGAAATTAACTTTGTGACTTCATTCTAAATCTAATATGGCGGCATATCCACGATGGCGGACTAGTTATTTTTAATGCACTTCTAAAATTTGGGTGTTAAATGAATGGGCTTGCTAAGAATAAGTCGAAAAATAAAGTGACGTCAGTCTAAATCCAATATGGCGGACTAACTATTCTATGTCTAACTATTTAAGTTCAGCCACAATAACAGTTTTTGTTTAAATAATAATGAAAGGGCTTGCTAAGAATAATTCGAAATAAAAAGTCAAAAATAAATTTAGAAGCAGAAGAAGAATAAGACAAGCTTTCATACCACTAATATTATAAACGCGAAAGTTTGTAAGAATGTATGAATGTGTGGATGTATGTTTGTTACTCTTTCACGCAAAAACTACTCAATGGATTTTGATGAAACTTTACAATAATATAGCTTACACATCAGAATAACACATAGACTATAATTTATAATATGTAGTGTGAATTATCCAAAATACAGCGAGTGAAACCGTGGGGCGCAGCTATAAGTACATAATAAAAGTTTTCAAGTAAAAATTAATTTTTTCGTTTTAGCGCATTCAAATAATAGCTTGTTCTTTCTTTACTCTAGCGCTTCCTTCTCGATGAATATAATAGTATTTACAATAATTCGGCCAAGTGCGAGTGTGGAACTCGCGCTCTGAGGGTTCCGTACGATTTCAATAAAGGGATAAACACTATCAAATTTTGATTTTGTGTGTGTGTGTGTGTTAAAATATTATCAAAAATATTATTGGGGGTCATTCCCGACATTAGTAATGCGTATTTCAATTGACATATTTATAATTACTTACAAAAAGAATATAAAAAAATATGATAAAACATTTTTAACAAAAAAAATGTAATAAAAAATAATTGCACTAAAATAATTTTAAAGTCGGTGAACATAAATCAATAAAATATAATTGTCAAATATAGAACCTCCTTTTTTTGGAGTCAATTAAAATATTTTACAAGTTGTCATTTAACAACATGTCATATCGTCAACAGCCGTTGCTTAGGATTCGCGTTGATATAGCTATAGATTCATTTCATACGATACGACGACAAAAACGTCCATGTTTACGATTTTACTAACATTTGAATATGTTATAAATATACACATCTTCGGCACAGATTTAAGCCCTGGTGATCGTTAAGCTAGAGGCTTGGAATAAATTTATTTAAAGTTTTTAATTTTCAATTTTATAAAATTAAACTCGTTAACTAGAGTTAAAACGGTAAAAATATTTTATATCTGTATCGAGAGGAAGTATATTGTATAGCATTTTCGAATATTACTAAAATCGCAAACATTGACCGTTTTCATGTCCGCATATCATGTGGAATGCCCTATAGAAAAACTACTTGTTATCACTTCAGTATAAATGGCTATATTTATTAATTGCTTATATTTAAAAGTTTCAATTTTTTACAGCTTCAAGATATTATAGACTTACACGTTTAGTATTAATTTCAACTTGATAACTTCACGTATTCTTCAAATAAGGCGTCAAAACCTAAATATATAAAAGATCATTTTTTTCGCGATGTAACAAGAAATTGCCATTTTTAGGATTTTTCCTCATACTGGTGCTATAAGACCTTGCTTCTTGCCAAAAATCATGTTCCTAGGTTAAAAGACAAAGCCTGGGAATTTTGATTTATCTCGAAAATCAAATCAAAAGTACAGTACATAAGATAAAAGCGGCTGCGGCTTTTCATTAAATTGACTTAGCAGTTTAATATTTTTACATATTTGAGGATCTAGAGATTAGATTAAATTTCAACTTGATATCTTCACGTTTTTCTGAGAAAAAGGATCTTGCGTGACAGACAAAAAAAGTTAATTTTCAAGTGATGTAGAATAAAATATACAGTTTTTTAATTTTATCCTTTATTTGTGCTATGAGATCTTACTTCATGCTAAATTTCACGACGCTAGGTCATTGGGAAAAGTACGCGTAGTAGAATAATTAAGAGTTACTTGAAGCACGATTTACGAACTTAACCAATTAACGTTAGAAAAGTTGCATTTGACAATTTGTTTTCTATATTAATTATTCATTAATACATCTTAATAATAATATTTTTTACCCACGACTTATCGTTCGTGAATTCAAAGACTAAACCACAGAGCTATTGACGCTGAATAATAATAAAATTAATATATCATGAAGTATGTGTATTTTGGATATAAAGAAGTACGAAAAACGAGTACGAAAAGTTTGGGTAAGCTTTTCCACCCAAAGAAAAGCAAACTGCCCAAAATAGAAATGTAGGAATACTAAAAATTATCAAACATATATTACAATGGATGAAATGGGGCAAGGCGAAAATACACACAGGCTCATCATATATATATAATTTTATAGATAACTATTTACTATATCCTTTTTCTTAATATATCAGTATAACTAATTTTCCCAACAATCTTAGCCGTATTGCACATAATTTTACCTAATAATATTGTGTAGTTAAATATTTCAGTTTGGGTCCATAGTTTTTGTGGTATAACTATCTAATTTGCGGGTAGATTAAAATATAAACACAAATAGCGGTATATTGTAATATGTAGGTATTTGGCTTTTAAATGTAAATAGATATTATGTATGTTAGTTTTCAATTAGTAACTTTTTTTTTAATACACGATTTTTAAGTATATTATATCACTAATGTCATTGGAAGAGACTAGCGTTTAAGATACAGGCACGGCCTAGTTTAAGCGCTAGTGAACATTAACTTGTGTTTACCATAATACCCACTAAGATAAGTCAATTATAAATGATTGTGTAAATTTTTTTGGCTAATAAAGTTATTATTATTAAAGATCTTAAAAATATAGTGGAACTAGTCAAACCGTCCCGGCTTCGCTCGGGTGCAATTTTACACGTGTATTTAGCCGTAACCGCTATGTCCCTGCATTTTAAATTTGTAATATCTTCGAAAATATTCATTAAAAAGTCGATGTTTAGTAATATTCGAAGATGAAGATCGATGATATAGACAATATATCTACCTCCCTTTGATACAGATACCAAATATGTTTACCGTTGAAACTGGTTAACGAGTTTAATTTTATGAAATTAAAATTTAAAAACTTGAAATAAATTTATTCGTAAGGGAAATAAATAATTTGTAATGCAAAATGCATTTAAAAAAAATTTTGATAAACTATAAATTCCATTAATTAATTTATAAAATTTTGATTTTTAAACTGGTTCATAAGGTTTTAAAGTAAAGGCACCTCTTCCAATTTCTCAAATTTTCAAAGCAATTTCATTTTCAATATTTAACGTTCATCGGGGTTTAAATCTGTACCGAAGACGTGTATAATATGTATAATATATTCGAATGTTAGTAAAATCGGAAAAATAGATGTTTTTGTTGTCGTATCGTGTCAAATGAATCTAAAGCTATTTCTTGGCTAGTATCCTAGCAACGATCGTTGACGACATGACATGTTTTTAAATGACATATTGTAAAATATTTGAATCGACCCCAAAAAAAGAAAAAGGTCCATATATTCAGTGACTTTAAAATTATTTTAATGTAATTATTTTTTGCTTTTTATTGTACTTTCAGTTTAGTCAGTTAATTTTTTTTTGTTAATAAATTTTTAATCATGTTATCTTATATTCTTTTTGTAAATAACTATAAGTATGTTTGAAATACGCATTACTAATGTTGGAAGTAAACTCACCACAATACTACTTTTGATGATATTTTGACCCGCACACAAAAATCAAAATTTGATAGTGTTAGTCGCTTTACTGAAATTAGGTATACAGAACCTGAGGGTTGCGTGAGTTCTACACTCGCACTTAGCCGAATTATTTGTTTAGTTATGGAGAATAGACAAACGCTTGACCATAATCACACTGGATGGAAAGTGATGATGCATATTAGTATAGCCTTCTCTAAAATAACTTTAAATAAAATAATTGTAGTAGTCGTTAATTGAGCAGATATGTATGATTCAAAGTTTAAATTTCATTTATTTGTAACCGAACACCTATTTTTCAATCATATCGATTACTTAATTCTAGAATCTAAATATTCATGTATTTTTCTATAATGAATAAATTATTTTAATCTATAAAGGTTAAAATAATTCGAACTATTAGAAATATTTAAATAACAGTCCGTCATAGCTTATTTATACCCCTGGCTGTAAGTGAAAACAATCACAAAGATTCTTGAGTTGAACGCCGCGCGGCGTTTTTGGAATCTTCGATTTTTTTAAAATAATCAACAGCTTTATATAAAAAAGGTAAGTTTGCTATCAGATTCAAAGCATTTTTATCAAACTTACTTATTTATAATTTAGTAATTTTAAAATTAGTAATTTTTTATGACAATTTTTTTTAATTTTCTGTGTGTATGTGCGACTGACTACTCTAAATAAATAAAGACATTAATTTCCCAAAAAAATCACGAACAGTTCACTTAGTACATAATTAAAGAATTTTGGGTAGAAAAAAAGGTGTTACAAACTAGTTGCATAGTCAATAAGTGTTTTTTAAATATAGAGAGACTTCTGCTATTCACGATTAAATAATCTGGTAAGTTATTATATTCGACACCAGCAATGTATACTAAGCTAACTCATAAAAGTGTACTTTACGGTAGAGACATATAAAGGGGAAAACGTGATAACTTTTATATTAGCTAAGATAAATATTTGAACTTTGGTACCCTTATTAGTTAATTTATTCATTGTAATTTCCCATATTTATTTTTCCTTAATTATTTATATTATTTGATTTAGCGGAAGTTAGCCTTATATACTCGTAATTCCTCAATAAGATTTTACATATTATACACGTCTAACTAATGTTAGCGTAGTGTATTACAGGAGATCATAGTGCTAAACAAGTGTTATTTTTAATGCGTTGCAATAATAATTTTAAATTAAATCACGCATTAAATAAACCTGTAGGTTTCTATATAGTCACGAGATATATCATCATAATATAATTATTTTAAAATAACAATTTATTAAAGTTAGCTTTATTTACCTGTACATTCGTCACTGGCGCATATCGTATTAAAAGCCGTCAAATTATATATAGCGTACTATACATCGACCTGTGCCACAAGTTAGCGTAACATTTCAACTTTCCGTTGAGCCATAATACAATATATTATAATATAGATTTTTTTATTTTAGACAAAAATGTATAGATAATTTTATTTTATGTAGGTAAATATATAATTAAAACAAAAATAGTATAGTTATCAACAGTTTATTAAAATTTTAGGTAACTACTTACTTATTAATCAACTATAGGAGATCAGAAATCAATCACAGTTCGACTTCGCATATTATAATAATCATTACTTAAATCGAGATTGCACTTAATATTTTTATCCTTAATAAAAAACAAAAAAAAGTAATTGGTAACGATAAATCACATAATTTAAACATTATGTTGGAATCATTAAATACTTATAAAAATTCAAACCTCATCATCACTTGCATTCTCATCATCATCTTCAGTCGTTAATAAATTCTTAAAAAATGTATGATACTTTTGGGGTATAATATGGTTATCAAAATAATATTTTAAGTCTTTATAATTTGCTACATTAATTTTTAACAAAGTTTTGTATGCTTTTTCGGGAAAATACTCCGACTGGGATAACCTAGTAGATGTCTTTTTAAAACACTGTATTATTTGATTGTTTTCGTTATCACCTAAACTATAATTATATTTTAACAACCCGTAATTATCAGGACAAGCTTCAAGTTGAAAGCCGAAGCTTCAGTAAATCAGCCGAAGCTGTAATAATAAAAAGACGTGAGCCTTGTGATGGAAATAAATCCATTAAAACAGCAAAGCTGCAAGGTGTCCGAAGACAAAAGGACAAGCCCTAGTTATAAATAAAGTGATAAATAAATCACTGGTTCAAACATCAGTTCGTAAGAACTCACAGCACTTAGGCGGCTAATTGCTAGGAATGCACATATTCATATTCACATAAATGTGTTATCGTTGCCACCGGAGTGGATATCGTTGCAGCCGTAGCTGATAAAACGTTGCAGCCGGAGCTGATAAGTAAAAACCACCGTAGTGGATAAGTCGTTGCAGCCGTAGCTGATAATCGTTGCAGCCGGAGCTGGTAATCGTTGCAGCCGTAGCTGATATAAATATGTGTTATAGTCCACAAAAAGCAACACTCCCATCGAGCATATGAGTCAAACAAAGAGACGTAATACGCCAGTTCATTATTTTACGTGGCAAGCCACGGGAGTAAAGAGACAAAGTAGGCCACACTGTCCTATATGCGAGTAAACATCCCATAAGGATATTTCACATGTCCACGGACAATGCTCGTGGTTGTACCCAGCATCGCTAGAACGTACCACTTCGGCTTACAGTCTCCGCACCGCTCAGTAGCTGGATACGTTGGTGTGATAGACACAACGATATCAACTGAGACGCCAGGACGTTGAAGTATCAAATCACAGTGAGAGTCACAAACAACGTCGTCTGAGCCACGAGAGACCTCGGAGTATCAAATCATAGAGTGATAGACACAGCGACATCAAACTGGACATCAGGACGTTGAAGTAACAAATCACAGCAATAGACATAAACAACATCGTCTGAGTCATCAGAGACCTCGGAGTATCAAATCACGAAATATTAAAGATAACTTGTCATGGGGGTAGTCTGCTAGTAGCTGATGTAGCCACAAAGCCTACAAACCAGTCCACAACGCATCGTCCAGAATAAAGCATATCCGGCACCGTACACAAGAATTCTCAGAGTGGAACTTAATCACACTAAGAGGCATCTCGCGTCCGTACCACCAAGATACGCAAGGCTCCAGCAACAGACACATGGACTTCTCAAAGATAATCAAAATCATCTAAGTCAAGTCGTGGTCAAAGGCCGGTCAGGCTTCACAGACTGTGGCAAAACCCGGGTTAACTCGCAACAAGGTGATGCTGTGTGTGTGATGGGATTGGAAGGGCATTATTTATTATGAACTGTTACCACCAGGCAGGACCATCGATTCTGAACTCTACTGCGAATAACTGATGATATTAAAGCAAGAAGTTGAGAGAAAGCGGCCGGAATTAATCAACAGAAGGGGTGTGGTTTTTTATCGTGATAACGCTAGACTTCACACATTTTTAGTCACTCAGCAAAAATTAAGAGAGTTTGGCTGGGTGGTGTTAATGCATCCGCCGTATAGTTCTGACCTTGCACCTTCAGATTTCCACCTTTTTCGGTCTCTTCAGAATTCTTTAGGCAGTGTCTGGTTAACATCTCGAGAGAACTGCCAAAACTACTTGCTAAAATTTCTATAGCAATGGGATCATGTCCCTACCTACAAGATGGCAAAAAGTTATGAAGCAAAATGGTACCTACATACTTTAGTTTAATGTAAATAAACTATATTAAAAAATGTTTGCCGCTGAGTTTCTTGCGCCCATTCTTCTCAGGTCTGGGTTAGGTCGTTTCCGAAAGGGTGGTAGATTCCGACGTTCAATAAGAGAATGTAAATTCCAAAATTGAATAAAAAATTTTGACTTTGACTTTTGAATTTTCTTAAAAACTGCGAAGAAACTTTTTACCCAACCTAATATTTATTATTGAAAATTATGATCGATTATTATTTCTAATGTATTAAATGACGTTTTAAATATAAAATAAATTACTTTTTATGTTAATTTGTACATATTATGTTATAATATTTATTAATTACTATTTTATTACCTCTTTATATTATTTATTATACTTATTATAAATATTAATGTTGAATTTACTTTATGTAAAGTTTATAACCGTCACAATTGGGACACATGATTTTTATTTATTTATTCTCGTTCACATATAAAAACAAAACAATTTACAAACTGTTTTACACTATTGGACCAAAATTTGTTGCTGCAAGTAAGTACTAACGAAAATTAGAAAATAAAAAGACTGACCGAATTTTTGTTATTAGAGTACAATTTCCTTAATTCATGCTAGCTTTATCATGACTTGCTGAACAAAAAATGCTGAATAAAATTAGTTGCTACATTAAACAATGTTCAAATAAGCCTGAAGAGTGAGCAACAAAATAGAAACTAAAAATCGGCCGATTCTTTCGATCAGCAACAATTTTTCTAGTACATGCTAGCTTGAACTTGACTTTTGTTCAACAAGTTGGTTGATTTTGGTTCAATAGTTGACTCGATATTTATTGGTTTTTAAAAATTTTATGCTAGCTTTATATAAATTTAGTAGTAGTTGCGATTTTTCGCGAACGGCTCAAGCAACAAAATCGCGGTTTTAGCAACTAATCACCAACAAAAAAGCTACAAATTATGCATAATTTTTTATTGAATTTTGTTCATTTGACACTGCTAACTTTATATACCTTAAAATTTCTTTTCGTCACCTTTAGATATTTTAGAGGACTAACAAATTTACCTATATTATTAAGTTTACATATTTATTTAGGTTTTTTTTATTTATTTTAGGTTTTTTTTTATATAAACTTTAACTATATCAAATTTCGTATTTTTCCAGGAATTTAATCAGGGATTCATTTTTATGAATCCCTATTTCCTTTGGTCACGGCATCACGCCTAAACGGCTGGACCGATTTCGCTAATGCTTTTTTTGTTGTATTTGTTATTGTCAGGAGAAGGTTCTTATGGAAGAAAAAATTAAAAAAGTTGCGCGGAAAATTAGAAAAATTATGAAAACTTATATTCATAGTTAAGACAGGACAACGTCTGTCGGGTCATTGTTTTATATATGTAAATGTTAATGCTAATTATAAAATTATGTATATTGTTTATTCTTTGATTATAAATAGTCATCGGTTTAAATATATATATAATATTTTAGTCATTTTAGAAAATGGCACCTATAGCACAAAGTTTTGAAGAAACTACAGATAACATAATCGATGAAGGGTCCGGGGAGAGGATCGTGATATCGGGTATGTCGGGCTTGTACCCTGAGTCCCGTAGTGTCAAAGATCTCTCACATATTTTATATAACAAGGTACGTATTTTATAATTCAAACTGGAATTTAGATTTAAGCCATAATTTAGATAACTCGAGAAAACGCACAAAATATTATTAATTTGACATTTCCTTATTAAAAAGTTAAGGAAGGTACTGTATATCGAGAGCATCACTTGAGAGGGGTTGCATTTAACAAAACTAAAAGTGAGGGGTCTTTATAACACTAAGAGAAGAAGAAAAGAAGAAGCCAAAACAATACTTTCTTTTCTTTTTTTTATTGTCTGTCTACTTGTATGTCTGCACGTGCATCATGCAAAAACTACTGCACGAAACTCTATACGGTATTAACAGTTGTATTGCTGCAGATCTTACTATTATATATATTCTTTATGGGACAGAGAAAAAAAATACAATAATGTTATTAACATTTGTTGGCAAAGGCAGCTTACCTAAAAATTAGCTTTGTTTTATTTAAATTGGTTGTTTTATATAAATATCACTCTTTATTTTTTTGAATGAAACCGGATCGATCCGCTAGATAATTCAAAGCAAATTCAAAATATCATGTTTAACCATTTTGTCTATTGCGATGTTAGAATATATAATTTAAAATTCTTAAATAATTAATACAACATGACTGCAATTTACATAAATTGATTACAATTGCGCCTGCAGTTCATAATTTACCTCGCTTATTTTTTCACATTATTTAAACGTAAATCGATACTACATTTAAGAATCTGTGGGTGATTACGAATGTAAATATTTGGTTAATTTCAAAGATTTTTTCAAATAGATAAATCCTGTGAATGCGAAGAATCCTCGTTGGCAGTACGAACATCCTGAAGTGCCTCCATGTACTGGTAAAGTGCCTGGGCTGACGTCGTTCGACGCTCAGTTCTTCAAGGTACACTTACGTCTGGGAATCACTATGGATTCTATGACTCGCAAAATGCAGGAACAATCATATCAAGCTATTTTCGACGCTGGTAAGATTTGTTTTATAATTTAAACTCATAACGGTGACTGCTACCATCATAAAGGAGATCAACCAAAATTTGTTTAGAATGTTTACGAATCAATTTAGTACCTATGTAGCCCACTCATCTATTAAAGGAATAAGTAAAAGATAAAAATAAAAAGTAACAAAAAAATTGTTTATATCATATTTGAATAAAATATTTCAATATTGAAGCACATGTATGTATTTTTTCACGGGATGACTTACATGTATACAGCAATACAGAATAACGCGATTATAAATATTCAAAATAATCCATGACTAAAGAATTTAGTTAATATAAGATATACTTAATATAAATAAAAGTCACATGTATGGAATCGAAAGTATCAAGCAGTAACATAAGCCATAATTAATAAAATAATCCGGTCAAGTGCGAGTGTGAAACTCGTACACTATATTTTAATATTAATATTTGGTTTTCAACAACCTAGTAAGTCTACAATGGATAAGTAAGTATAGTTTACAAAAACAAAAAGGTTTCGGCCGATTTGTGGCCGAAACTGAAACTTCGGCCGAAACACATATTTTAACCGAAACGGAAACTTCGGTCACGTAATTTTAATATTCAACGATTTTTGATAGCCTCAAACGAGTAAATTATTATCTAATAATCAAATCGATTGATTTTTATGAGACCTTGCTTTATGCTAAATTTCATGATTCTAAATAATTAGGAAGTATTTTAAAAATATTGTGTTTAATAATATGGATGCCTTTTTTCACATATTGCTTTTAATCTTACATTTTTTTCTTATGACTAAAACAACCGGTAAACATCATGCGACAATCTCACGTAATCAGCAAATTCCAATAAATATTTTACATTGTTACTCATCCTCCCATATTATTTTTCACAGGAATTAGTCCAAAAGAGCTGTCCGGGAAGAACGTTGGAGTATTTGTTGGAAGTTGTTTCTCGGAAACTGAGAAACTTTGTTTTTATGTTGGAAATTCTAAAAGAGGTTTAGGTATCGTAGGGTAAGTGTCTGTGAAGTATTTTTAGTTTGCAAACATATGCTTCGAAGTAAAACGAAAAAGACACGATAATATTTTAATTTTAATAAAGGTGCAGTAAATCAATGTTCGCAAACCGTATATCGTACTGGTTGAACGCAAAAGGCCCGTCGGTGAACGTCGACGCCGCTTGCTGCAGCTCTACTGCTGCGCTGGAGCTGGCCTACTTTGCAATATCTCGAGGCGACTGCGAAGCCGCCATCGTAGGAGGAGCCAGCTTGTGTTTACATCCTCATACTTCTATTCACAACGGAAGGTATGACCTCATAAGTAGGTTTATCAACGATAACATAACAATCTATTTTTCATTTGAGTGAATGCTCCAAATTTTGATTATTTGCATTATTTCGATAATATAAATCAAAACAATTGTAAGCAAATAAACAATGGTATCTTTATCCTATCTGCTTCCACAGAGAGAAATAAAAAAATAGATCGCCTTTGTTTATGATAGTTAAGACAAACGAGCAGACGGTCCACCTGATGGTATGTGGCCACCGTCGGTCATGAACATCGGCAGTGCAAGAGGTTGACTCCTGCTTAGCCGATACGTTGCCACCTCGATGATAGAGTGTCTCACTCTATCATCGAGGGGAAGGGGAATAAAGAGAAGAATGAAATGAAACCAAGGGCTCAGCGGCAGAGGGAAAATGTATTCTAACCTGTCGGATGATTATTATTGTGTTGTGTTAATTATTGTCAAGACAAGGTTTGTATAAAAGAAGTAAAGTGAGAGAGACAGAAAACAGTCAGTGAGATGGTGATGTCCACTGCAAATTAGTGACATACTTATTCATATGCATTATAGAATAGGAATAGTATATTCATGGTTGGGGGTGCTAGAGTCCGTCATTTGTACTCCATAATAAACGAGTTGTGTGTGAATGAGTCAAATTCAAATTCAATTTTAATACATTTCAGCGAAGCGAGGGCGAGACGGCTAGTTTAACATAATCATCAGTGCGTTCGTGACATCTGCGTCGGATTCATATCGTTAATATCCAATTGACAATAAAATTAGAATGAAACCGATATAGAGGTCAAAATATTATAAAATTATGATTCTTTTGTATATGGGTGTTATTCAAAAAACTTGTACTTAACGGATATGAGTATTCATTGAATGTCCCAGTAAAAGTAACAGATATATGAATTCTAAGGACGTATGTATATACAGAGTAAACCTTTTTTTTTTGGAAAAATAAAGGAAAAATTCTCCATGCAGAGGACGAGGAGAAATCTTGGAAAAAGATTAAGAAACCTAAATACGAAGATTTGGATAGAGCTATACTGTTTTCGCCGACTGCGCCAGAATAATATGCCTATCTCGGGGCCGATCGTGAATGCTAAGGCGGAGAATTTTGCTGAAGAACTTGGTTTAACTTCTTTCAAAGCATCAGAAGGATGGCTCGGAAAACTCAAGTAACTAAGGTAAAATAAGTGGAGAAGCACGAAGTGTTGATACGAATATTACTCATGATTGGATTAATAAAGTGTGGTCAAAATTGACAGTAAAATACGTCCCCATTGTCAATCAATGCTGATGAAGCAGGAATTTCTTATAAGTTGACTCCAGATAAAACTCTGAAATTTAAAGTGGATAAGCGTATGGGAGGAAAACTCTCCAAGGAATGTATTACGATGCTTGAGGCTGCTAATATGGGTGGCACAGAAAACAAAAGCTGATGAAAAATCAAGATTTTTCAAACCACTCGTCCTTTTGGTGTGGAATACCACATATTTTATATAATATAAAATTTAGTTGAATTTTAGTTTTAACTTCCACTAAAACACAATATGTAGGTACACAGCCTAACTGAGAAATGTAACGGAAAAATAACAGATTTGAACAATCTGCAAATGTCTAATGCATATAATGATTTTTGGAGCTGACACTAATTTGTTTTACACAAAACTACCCGCCTAATTAATTTCAATTACCATTATTTATCTCTTTTATATAAAATATAAATGAAAAATACTCACCGATCCCAGATAATTCACAATGTGAAATCCAGAAATCAATGTCTAAAGAATGCGCGCAAAGTTGGTTACCAACGGTGCAGGAACAAAATTTTAGAATCAACGATTACGCCCCTTGTTTTGGTAGTTTTGGATCTAGTGAAGCCACAATAGTGACGTTATTTCTAATTTGGAAATATTTTGTAATCAACGTTACATAGAATAATAACAGATATGAACGTAATTTTGGACATGCGTTCAAACATTTAATTTTATTTTAGTGAAATACTGTGCTTAGAATATCCTTAATTTTAGATAAACATAATCCGAAGTAAATAATTGATTTTTTATGGTATTCGGACGGAAAGTAGACGTGGTGTACATGTATGAAGTTACATCGACCATGGCACAGAATTTTTAATTTAAAACAAAATCTGCTTATTATTTTAACGTTTCAGTTGATGATTAATAAATTTTAAAATAAACTGTATAAATTTCAATTAATTTAACTTCTACAACCAAAAAATAATCATGACGGACAGGAGAACAGTAGTAAAAGTAATTTTTTTTTATAACACCCATATATGTTTATTTATGGTATGTTATTAACCCAGTATAATTAATTTATTCTAAAATTTATAATTGTGTTTCAGAGTAATGGAGATGAGTATGGATGGTAAGACTAGATCATTCGACTCAAATGCTTCTGGATGCGCTAGGTCTGAAGCAATCAATGTTTTGTTCCTGCAAAAAGCTAAAAATGCGAGACGGTAATACTTAGTTTGTAGAGTCTGTGAAACAGATTTAGTAACTCGTCACTTTAAATTGAAGCATCAGTAGTGCAGTGGTTCAGGCGTTGGATTCACGATCGATAAGTCGTGGGTTCAAATGCCAGTCATTGGACTACTGACGTGGTCCACTCCTAACACAAGCATTTAGCTTAGTTGGAGGGGTTATGGAATACTGGTAGTATGTGATCCATACTGCTAGTAATCTCGCGCTCTGAGGGTTCCGTACAATTTCAATAAAAGGACAAATCAAACTATCAAATTTTGATTTTCGTGTGCGGGTTAAAATATTATCAAAAATAGTATTTGTGGGCGTTTATTCCCGACATTAGTAATGTGTATTTTTAATAGACATATTTATAATTACTCACAAAAAGAATATAGGAAAATATGATATAACATTTTTTACAAAAAAAATGCAATAAAAAATAATTTTAAATCCGGTGAACATATATCTTTCGGAAACAATTTTTTTTATAAGCATCGTATGTGCACAACGGATAGTCTATAACATAAGCTACGGTCGCAATACGGTCAGGAGATAACTAAACATTACGATCTCGTACTATTCTCATGTGAACTATTATGACAGGAACAAGGCAATATATAACACAAGCCTTTTTTTTTACCCGGGGGAATTTGCTCAACAAATACCCGATTTGCGGGGACAGATCGGATTATGCGGAGCTTGTATAAACTGCATCGGAAGGAGACATCCGCTAAACCTAACCGGGGCGTTCCTACGTGGCGCCTGGCGAGGGCAAGCTACGGTATCGACTTTGTTCCGCGACCTGCCGCCACCTGTCCGCAACCGGACACCACTCTGGGGGGAAGACGTAATACCCCTATTTACTCCGCAAAGTGTCACCCCTGGAACACAAAGAGGCGCGCACCTGCATTAGGGCCTCCCATGAGCGATAGAAACCCCCGTCCGTCACCCATAAGCCCACGTCGCACATCGTGCATACACACGCTACGGCGGCATTGCCGCAATGAATGCGCGACGCCGACGACCTACTCGCCTTCTGCGTTCCAGTGGAGCCTCGGGGTCAGCTTCCCGGGCTCTCTCTGCAGCTTCTTTGGTAGACATCACGGCTTCAGCGTACACCTCTACCGCCTGCCACGCCTGCTCGCTACCGACCATAGCTCTCACCACGGTCGGCAACGACAGGTCTCCCTTAATGACTGCAACCAGCGCAGCACGGTGCTCCTCCCATGCGGAGCAGAACCGGCGTGTATGATCTGCCGATTCCTCCACACCGTCCCCACAGTGATGGCAGGTGGGGGACGTTCTCTCCTCACCACCTGGCACAGGTATCGACCAAAACACCCATGACCCGTCAACACCTGTGTCAGGTGAAATGTTAGGGTGCCGACATCACGACTCAACCAATCGCGTAGGACAGGTCTGATCGCGGTCACTAATTCCCGGCTAGCCCCCGGGTTCGCCAACCTCTCTTCCCATCTTTGAAGCACATCTTCGTGTGCCTCTCGCCTCCACTGAGTCAGGACCATTTGCAGCGGGTCTCCTCCATCCTCCGAACGTGACAATGCACGCCATCTGTGTACCGCCGCGAGAGCCTCCGCTTCGGGGTCCCACGGTGGCACTCCTGCAAGAACGCATGCACCCTCGAATGAGACGGTCCGGTACGCCCGGACAACTCTCAAGGCCATGGTCCGCTGCGGTCGCCGCAGCAGGGCGATCAATAAAATATAATTGTCAAATATTGAACCTCCTTATTTTTTTGGAGTCAATTAAAATATTTTACTAGTTGTCATTTAACTACATGTCATATAGTCAACAGCTGATGCTAAGTTTCGCTTTAATATAGCTTTAGATTCATTTCACACCATACGACGACAAAAACGTACATGTTTGCGATTTTACTAACATTAGAGTATGTTATAAATTTACACGCCTTCGGCACAGATTTAGGCTCTAATGAACGTTAGCTAAAGGGGTTTGAAAGTTTTAGTAAATGGTAGATGTACCTTACTTTAAACCTTATTGAACAGTCTAAAAATTAAAAATTTAATATATTATTTAATGGAATTTATATTTTACCAAATAATCAAACCAAACCAATAAAAAAAAATCTTTTTAACATACATTTTTTATTACAAATTATTTTTTACTTTCTTGGAATAAATTTATTTAATGTTTTTAAATTTCAATTTCATAAAAATAAACTTGTTAACACGGTAAAAATATTTAGAATCTGTATCGAGGGGAAGTATATTGTATAACATATTCAAATATTACTAAAATCGAAAACTTCAACTTTTTTCATGTCTGCATATTATGTGGAATGCCCTATAGAAAAACTACTTGTTATCACTTCAGCATAAATGGCTATATTTATTGATTGCTTATATTTAGAAGTTCAATTTTTTCACAGCTTCAAGATATTGTAGATGTACATGTTTAGTATTAATTTCAACTTGATAACTTCACGTATCTTCAAATAATGCGTCAAAACCTTAATACAATAAAAGATTTTTTCTTAATGTAACAAAAAATTAGCATTTTTAGGATTTTTCCCCATCATATTCCTAGGTCAAAATACAAAGCCTGGTAATTTTCATTTATCTCGAAAATCAAAATTGAGATAAAAGCGGTTGCGGTTTTTCATTAAATTGACTTAGCAGTTTGATATTTTTACATATTTGAGGAACTAGAGATTAGAATATTTTGTATAAATTTCAACTTGATATCTTCACCGTTTTTCTGAGAAAAAGGGTCTTGCGTGACAGTCAAAAAAAGTTTTTCTAGCGATGTATAAAATATATTATAGTTTTTTAATTTTATCCTTTATTTGTGCTATGAGTTCTTACTTCATGCTAAATTTCACGACGCTAGGTCATTGGGAAGTACCTTATAATTATAGAGTGACCACATTTACATATCTTTTGAATGCATTAGTTAGACTTAGAAGCTTGATTATTGACAGCCTCAAGGGACCGCAGGCTTGAGTATTTGAAATTAATTTCAATTTGATATCTTCACGCGATCCTGAGAAAAAGGGTCTTGACAGACGGACAACGAAGTGATCCTATAAAGGGTACCTTTTTTTTAAGGTACGCAATACGGCTGGACCTATTTTAATGTTTTTTATGTTTTTTTGTATTAGTCTCCGAATCGAATAACCGAATAACTATTAATTTAAATTAAATTAATAAAACATTGTAAAATAGACGAAAAAATAAATAAAAGAAAAAATATTTTCCCATACAAAATGTTGACTGTCAAACATTTAATGTTTCCCAGTCCATCCCTTCGATACCGCAAACTGTCCCCTCAAATTAAAGAACGTATATCGACAAGATAGATTCACAACATTCGGATAATGGCTTATGTTAGATTTTAAAAAAGTAAAATAATGTCAGTAATGAAAAAGGATTGACATATCCATCGGTTATCAAATATTTGTGCTGCGTTCGCAAAGACATCCATTGTTAGGCGGTACGAAGTTCGCCGGGCAGGTATTTTATAATTTTAATAATAATGAATTAGCTTATTCACGTTTTTACAAAAACGTATCCGCTGAGCTAAGGATCTATATAAGGAAAACATTAACAATATAGCAAACTTTACTTAAAATGATTTATGACTGTAATGCGATTTCTTACGCGATTTCTATTCTGAAATTTTATAAAATAATTGTATTACAGAGTCTACGCAGAGATATCGCATGTCAAATGTGAATTTAATTCATTATTGGAAGGCGCAGATGGTCCACAATTAGGTTTTTACCGAAACCCTTCCAATGTTGCATCGTTTATAAAAAACTTTTATGACAAAGCGAAAGTTTCTCCAAATGATGTGAAATATGTTGAAGCCTTTGGCACAGGTAAAATCAACTATTCATATAAACCCATATAGATATTAAATAAAAAAGGAAAAGAAAGATCAGTTATGTTTTAAATATAAAGGTAACATGATTATTTAACTTATTTTGTTATACTAAATATTTACATATTATATTCTGTATAAAGCTGCTGTCGAAGTTGATAAAGCGGAATTGGAAGCAATCAGCGAAGTCTTTTGTCAAAACAGAAGTGATCCGCTTTTAGTTGGCAGCGTCATGTCTAACATCGGATATGTTGAAGCTGCTACGGGGATATCTTCAATTACAAAGGTAAATTTAAGTCGGGAAAAAAGTCTTTTCGTATTGCATATACAAATTCAAGATATTTTTTAATCACAGTTTATTTACATTTGGTTATAATCGATGGAATGTATGTCGAGCTGTAATTTTATCGTTATCTTTGTGAATTAGTCATATACAAATCACGGTGGTGTCGAAAAAAATATAAAATACAGCGATAAGTGATATAGCGATTAAAGTGTTAAATCACACCTAAATTGTAATAGGGCGAAGCCGGGACGGGTCGACTAGTATATTATATGTTCCATTTAGTTCGATAGCTTATTGCCATTTTGTAGATAGTAACGTAATCCCGTTGCTGTATAAATTTTGGGATTTCTCTTCTTTTCTAATCAAAAAACTTTGACAAGTAGTTTTGGCAGTGCTCTCTTGATGTTAATTTAACACTCCCTAATGAACCCTGAACAGACTGAAACAGGTGAAAATATGAGGATGGAAATGGAGTTATACGGTGGATGCAACGGACACGTTCCAACCTAGATCTCTCAATATTTGCTGAGTGGCTAAAATGTGTGTGGGGTTGGCGTTATCATGATAAATGTTTCACACCACACCCTCTCTGTTGATCAATTTCGATTGCTTTTCCTCTATTTGTCTCATCAGCTGTTAGCAGTGAGATTCGAATCAATGGTTTTGCCCGCCGGTAAATGCTCGTAATGAACGATGCCTTTTCAAAAAGTTTCGGTTTCATAACTTTTTAATAGGGAAACACAAATTAATACAAGATTTATTAGGTTACTTTCAGTGTGCTATCGTAGTCGTCTCGTATATTGCTTTTTTCTATATCCAGTCTCTTTCAAGTGGGTCAAAATTGATTTGTGGACAACCCCTAACTCTTCAAATTATATCGTAACAAATAATATACCCATCTTGATCCTTTATTTAAAATAAGGGCATCGACTTTTTGTTATAAAACTTCAAAATTTATGGAAAGTCTTCGTTAGATTCACCGAAACCGATTTACCTTTTTAATTTATTTCTTGGTATTAAAACCAGCAAGGCAGAGACAGTACAATAAATTTTACTGATAATTTTTTCTTATAAAATAAGAAAAAACTTTTTCCCTGACCTGAAAAATAAAGATAGTTATAAAATAATAAATTATTCATAAAATCGGTTTATTTTATATTGTTAAAAGTTAACTGATGTTTAACAGGTACTTCTAGGGTATCACACTGGCCAGCTCGCCGCCAACCTACACTATGAATCTCCACGGCAGGATATACCAGCAGTGCGCGAGGGAAGCCTTCGAATCCTTGACGAGCATCGGGAATTTGACCGAACTTACGTCGGTGTAAATGGTTTCTCATTTGGTGGTGCTAATGCTCATGTTCTGCTACACGGTCGCTATAAACCAAAGGTTCAGCACCACCTTTGATATTTCCTGTTTCTTTTTCATTTTAAACTCTACCAATATATGTAAAGATGTTATGAGTATATTATCTAAAGCAAAAGAAACGGTAGTTGTAATAAAAAACGGAATGCAAGTTGTTGTCGGAATAAATTCATAAACTATAATCACACAAAACTTATCATGTTATATTTCAGGACCTCAGCCGTTATAAGGCAAATATACCTCAATTAGTGACATTATCTGGCAGACAAGACTCATCTGTACAAAAGATAATAGAGGATTTAAAATCACGACCAATTGATCCCGAAGAACTAGGACTACTTCGTAATATTCATAGAATGAGTATTTTTGGTCATTTAGGAAGAGGATTCGTAATTTTAGGTGAGACTTCACGTAAACGCGTATTAAGATTTAGAATTATCGATTATATTCAATATATTTGTTTAAATCTAATTCTTTATTAAATAAAATATTGATTTGTTTCAGGCATAAATGAGAATAATGAAACTGTAAGCTTGTGTGAGAAAAGTGGCTATTTCGATGACGTTAAACGACCTCTATGGTTTATGTACAGCGGCATGGGGTCACAGTGGCCAGGCATGGGGACACAGCTCATGCGTATACCAATATTTGCTGCGGCTATTAAACGGTATTTATGAATCATTGAAATTATATACAAATATAATATTACAATATAAAATGATTATAGATTTTTATGAATTAATTATGTTACAGGTGCCAACGTGCTCTTCAACCGAAAGGAGTTGATCTAATTAAAATAATAACATCAACTGACAAAACAATATTCGATAATATTCTACATTCGTTCGTAGGAATTGCAGCCATTCAGATAGGTCTAACTGATGTACTGACGGAACTGGGAATAGTTCCTGATATGATTATAGGTGATGTTTAATACATATAATTTAGTACATATATAATTCATACATTTACAATCCTATTTTTCTTATTAAGTATCTATAAAGTTGCAATTATGATAATTTACACCAGGACACAGCGTGGGTGAATTGGGATGTGCTTACGCTGATGGCTGTTTCACTGCTGAAGAAATGATCTTATCCGCTTATAGTCGTGGTCTAGTATCCTTACAAACTCCCTTGATTAAAGGATCAATGGCAGCCGTCGGTTTAGGGTACAAAGAGGTAGAATTTGCATTATCTATTCCTTTACTCTCAAAACTCAATTAAACAAAGATTAAAACTCTGGTTAATTGACAAACTGTAATACATAAAATCAAAACCTTGTAATTGAAATTTTTGTTTAAGACATTTACTATTACAGATTTCTAAAATATGTCCACCTGAGATCGAAGTGGCTTGTCATAATGGACCTGACTCAAGTACAATATCGGGACCAGCCGGAAAAATGAAGGATTTTGTAGCTCAATTGACGGCAAAAGGCATTTTTGCCAGAGAAGTTCCGTGCTCGAACATCGCATATCACTCAAGCTATATAGCGGAAGCAGGTAAATAACGAGGAAAATTGTATTTAAATAAAAAATTATAATTTAAGAATTTTAATAATTATACTAGTCATTAAAAAACAAGGTTTTTATTGATTATATTCAAATCAAAATCTTCTTTCAATACAAAAACCCAGTTCAGTTAATTAATTTTGGCGTCTATTCGAAATAAAATATTAAAATGTTTGAGTCTGAGAGAGTATCGGTTTTACCGTTTGCAAAGGTCCTGGCCTCCTCAAGTACTTGAGCGAAGTGATCAAATCACCGAAACCTCGAAGCGAGCGCTGGGTGTCGACTTCAATACCTCAACACAGATGGAACGAGCCTATCGCGAAGTACTCTTCTGCCGAGTACCACACCAACAATTTGTTGGTAAGTTAGATAACGAAGTCAATAAGAACATAAAAAACAACAAAAAAAGCAAAGAACCTACCTTATTCGTTATGTTGCATTATTTTTGCCAGAATTCAGTGCTGTTTGAAGAGACGTCTCGTTTGATTCCTGCTAATGCGGTCGTAGTAGAGATCGCTCCTCACGGCTTGTTGCAAGCCATTGTCAAGCGCTCGCTACCACCATCATGCCAACATGTGCCACTAACGAGGCGCGGACATGTCGATAATGCACTGTTTTTACTTGAAGCAATTGGAAAGTAAGCACAAGAAAATCTACGAATATTTTAATAATTCGTATCTTCGAAAATTAAATAAAATAAAATAAATTCTCTTCTGCAGACTTTATATGGAGGGATTTGATTCAAAGATAGAAACCTTATATCCTAAAATAGAATATCCTGTATCTACTGGAACACCAATGTTATCCCATTTAGTCGACTGGGCTCATCATCAAAAATGGTAAATATGCGTACGAGTATAACGTATCATAGTAACAATGACTTTAAACTAAATAATGTTCTATTTGATAATGATTATAGGCCTTTGCCCCTGTATACGTCGATGCACATAAAAACAGCTGCTGTCTGTCATTATATAATTTCGACACACGATGAAGAATACGTCTATTTGAAAGGTCATGTAATCAAAGGTAAAAAAATATTTTTAATAATTACGTTTAATTTTAACTGCGTCATACTTTAATATTGGTGTTTATTATTCCTTATTATTTATTATATATACGAAAAAATTGATTTTTATTTCAGAAAAAAAATTGTATCCTTTATCATCTGCTCTTGTATTAGTTTGGGATACTTTAGCGATGGTGTTAGGCCTCGAGAAGAAGCAATTTTCAGTCCAATTCAATGATGTACGTTTCCATTCGCAACCCATGCTCCATAATCAACGAACTCTTCGATTAAGCGTAGCCTTGCATAGAGGCACAGGTCGCTTCGAAGTAAGTTTATTGTTCTAGTTAATTATAATTAAGATCTGTCTTAAATATATAAAAGATGATGAGGACAAAAATTTACAGTAAAAATTTTTTAGGTATTGGATGGAGATAACATAATATTAACTGGTTATGCAATTAGTGAAATTAAAGAAAAAAACAAATTCGCAAACCGCATGGAAGTTAACAAAATGCCTCTAAATGCAAACGATATTTACAAATTACTTCTTGCTCGAGACTATCATTACGCGTAAGTTTTTTTATCTATATCTATACTATTATATAAAGAGGAAAGATTTGATTGTTTGTATGTTTGTATATTTGTATGTTTGTTTGTTTGTTGCGAATAGGCTCGAAAAGTAATGAACCGATTTTGAAAATTCTTTCACCGATAGAAAGCTACATCCTTTCCGGGTAACATAGGCTATGTGGTGTTGCCATAAATATTCTAATTAAAAAGATATGGCCATTTAAGTGCCATAAGGTGGTCATTTTGTAAATTGTACAGCTTCTCAGGAACTACTAATCCGATTTTAATTTTTTTTTCACAGATAGAAAACCACACTTTTCGTGAGTGACGAATGTGATTTTTTGTTGCCATATACATTTTTTAATTAATAGAATATGGTCATTTAGTTGTTACTAATCAGATTTTAAAAATTCTTTCACTGAGAGAAGTCTATAGTATTTCCGTCTCTCATTCTCTTATAATACTATCACTCTTTTTTTCTCTCTTTAATTTTTATCTTTATCTGTTCAGTATGATCAGTCTCCTTTCACTTTTTTCCTTTCGATTATCTCTCTCTTTCGCTCTCTCTCCTTTACCTATTCAATATTATTTTTGCTCTGTCCTCCCTCTTTTATTATCTGTTGCTTTTCTTTTTCTTTTTATTTTTTTTATAACTTTTTCTCACTCTCTCTCTTTTTTCAAATAATGAAAAGCTATACAATTATAGAGTAACAATTTAAGGACATCAATTATAATATTACTTTAAATACCCGGATCGAAGCGAGGGCAGGCAGCTAGTTATATATATTTTTAATATACTCGTAACTTACTTTTGTTAATTAATATTTTTATTATAATTATGTCTGCAGCGGGAAATTCAGAAGTATTCACAATGGCAACTATTCGTTTTCTGAAGCCAATATAATATGGGAAGATAACTGGGTTACTGCTCTTGATGGTATGATCCAATTGAACGTACTAAGAAGAACCCATGAAACAATATCTCAACCAGAATATATAAGGGAAATTGTTATAGACGTTACGAAGCATATAAATAGTTATGTTTGTGAAGATGGTAAAACTCTAATTCCTGCCAAAGTCTATGACATACAGGATTATACAAGGTAGTTTGCATAATTAAATTTTAAAAAAATTATCCAATTTTTACTGTATAATTATATTTTAGATGTGGCGGGATCATTATGGAAAATATAAGATTTTACGATTTCCCATTTATGAGTAATAAAAATATAGCACTTAAAGCATTACAATTTGTTCCTCATTTCTCCAGTAATATTATTAACGTAAGTATTATTTATTATTATGTCGCCTATTACGAAACATATTTTATTGTTATTATTCTTTGAGATTATATAATTGTTTTACAGAAATTAACAGGGCTGTACATATATATACAAATCGTGTCTGAAAATCTAAATAAACGAGAAATAAACGTAGTTGAAATAATTAGTAACAATAACAACAAATCTGATTACATGGAAATGAGTGATGTCATACGAGATATTCCCGACATTCGAGTTAATTATTCAGTAGTACATAGAGAAGACATCGCAAATCAGAAGAAGGGTTTATCGAGTGTCATTGATCTATTATTAACCACAAATTTGTCAAGGGATGACAATGTGGGTATATATTTATTTTAACTACGACTATGTATCATTCATACAATATTAATATTTTATTTAATTCCCTAGATGTGTCAAATTCTACACCGGCTACTAAAATGCGATACTTTTGTAATAAATAAGGAGCCGTTTGGGGAGATGCAAAGTAATCGACTATCGTCGCTATATCGAAGTGTTTGTGCTCATACTACAGGCTCGATGTTGTTAGAATTACTACTTTGGAGACCTGCAAATTCTCACTTGGATACTACTGCTATCACAGTGCTTACAAAATCTGATTTTGCACTACTTTCTTCAAGGATAGCTACGTTACCTGTTCAACAGAAAATTGTTATTTTTACATCTTACCCTCCGTACATGGGACTGATTTCATTTACAAAAAAACTAATAAATGAAACAGGCCACAAAATTAGCTTAATCATGATGAATCGTAAAACGTCGAATGAACAGCCTTTGGATCAGATACCACATACCGATTTAGCCTTCAATATATTAGATCATGTGAGTTTGTTTTGTTCAGGTTTATGTTAAAAAAATTATGTTGGATAGCGTTAGAATTTTATTAAAGTGGTAGATATATAAAATATTTTAATAAAGCGTCTTTGGTTTGTTAAGGGAATATTGGGAGGGGAATATTATTTACCAGTACAGAAGAATCCAATGAAGAGTCAAAGTGTAATGCTTGATATCGATCTAGTAGGAGATCTTAACTCTTTGCATTGGATAGAAACACCAAAGCTTACTTGTTCTGGCATAAAGGTCACGGTACGTACTAACATATATAAAATGAAACAACATAATATTAAGTTATATACTAATTAAGATTAATTAATACTTTAGGTTTACTATGCTGGAATAAATGATGTGGAAGTAAAAAAGAAAACAGACGCCATTTCCTTGCATAAAAGTAACTCGGGTTATTTTGACTTTAGTGGCTTAACTGAAAGGTTTGTTAATTTTTTACCACAGGATTTTATGATTTTTTACTATGTTTAGAATATAATTATTGTTTCTATTCCAATTTTTTTATTTCTTCAATAGCGGAACTCGAGTGATGGGACTCGCAGATTACAAATCTATTCAATCGCACATAAACGTAAAACCAGAACTTCTGTGGCCAGTGCCAGACCATTGGAGTCTTGAAGATGCAGCAACTGTTCCCTTAGCATATTGTCTTGCATTTTATTATTTGGTATTGTATTATATTTTTAAATCCTTTATTTCAATCGTTCAGTAAAATTTTTCAGTTTCAGTTTTCTAATTTGAAAAAAAATATTACTATCTTTTATTTCTTCATTAATTTTTTTTGTTGTTCAGCGTATTAAGAGTGACCTATGGCCTGGTATGAGTGTGTTGGTGCACGGGGGTTCTGGAGCTCTCGGTCAAGCAGTTATATCAATAGCATTAGCAAATGGCTGCAACGTCTTTACTACGGTCAGCGATATAAAAAAAAAGAATTTCTTACTCACACTCTTCCCTGAACTTAAAGGTAAGTCGTAGTCAAAGCACTGAAATATCAGAGGGCAGGTTTTGCTTTGTTATTTAGTTAGCTATGTTAGCTTTATTTAATTATTATCTTTTTTAAAGGTTTTATGTAGATCTCTTAGAAAGATTTTTAAAAAATTATGTAGCGTAGGAAAAAAACAATGACGTAAACTAGGTTTAATCCTTGTTTTGTGTTTCTTGTTTCCCGGTGACCTGGAATCATGAAGCAAAGTCTCATATCGCAAGTAGGTAAAGGGAAATATTTGAAGAGTAAAATTATATTGTTACATCAAGACTAAAAAGCAAACATATAAATTTGCATAATTCTGTACAATGTTTTTGTTTTTGTTTTTAAAATAAAATCTTTGAAATCTTGGAAATCAAATCTTTGAAATATCCAGCGGTTGCTTTTTTGTTAATTAATATGTCTTCTTTTTCTAATTTGGAGTTGCACATTTTTAATACATTTATTTTATATATTTCAACAACCGATACACAAGTCACGAGCCATATAAGGACGAGTCCGTCTCAAAACAAAGAGTCATCTCTCGTTACCGTGGTGCCCGCTCCCGCGCCCGCTGGCAGGGTCGCCATATAAGGACGAGTAATGAAACGCTTGGATCTTGATTTGATACTAACTTTAATAATAGTAGTGTTGTGTTTATATAGATCTCACATAGATTATTATATATATGTAGATACACTATGTTGATCACTATAGACCGATACTACAGTTGAAATTAGTATAAAATACTAAATTTCTTGGAGTTTTGAAAAACAAACAATCTTTTAAAAGTCTTAATTACTAAATATACAACCGTTTATAACGTGTTAATATTTTCATATACACTGAACTGACATAGAACATGAATATGCACAAGTTAAAAAAATCCGAATACCAGAAATTAAATTAGTTGTTACATCTCGAAACATATAATATTTTATGTCAGTAGATGAGTGTCCATTATTTTGGAGAATGCGTGAAGTTGTAAAGCTGAAGCTAACATTAAACACAACTCGTGTGCAGTTTATAGTATGTGGGGGCGAACGAGCTGAAGATCCACCTGATTGTAAGTGGTCACCGTCGCCCATGGACTTCTGCAATATACTGAGAAATGCAATTTCGATGCCGACTCTACTTTCTAAGTAACCAGTAAAGCGTTCTGGGAAAACTTCCGCTGACAGATTATTCCACAGACTGCACGTGCGTAGGACGAATGATCTTGACGTGAATGTACGTGACATTGCTGGTATTTCAAGCATCCAAGTGGTGTGGAGGGAATCTGTCCCGGCGGCGAAGAGTGCTAGATGTTTAGGTTGAAACGATCCTATTTTTTTTGCTGGGAGTTTCACGTTTCTATTTGCCTTTCCTACTATACAAATACAAACATCCAGCTTGGCTTCTACAGATATTGGCCAACTTGCAGTACTTTTGTCCTTAAGGTGAAGTTGTGTCCTACCAGCTGTTTCCAGGACTGCTCCTTTTAGGTTTTTCCTTTTATGGGCTCTCGATGATGTTTCACAGTAAGCACTTCTTGATGGATCATTCCTAAGTTCCGAATAACAATAATCACAGCAATATTATTTATTGTTCAGTATAACCCATTACCACTTGGAAACATTATTCCATAATAGTTGTTTTACAAAGAATTTTCAAATTTCAGATAACCAAATCGGAAATTCACGCGATATAAGTTTTGCAGACATGGTCTTACAACAAACTAAAGGTTTAGGTTGCAATATAGTTATTGCCAACGGTGTGAAAGGCGAACTCAAAACTGTAAGTTTTTCCTTACATTTGGGTGTTATTTAAAAAAATTGAACATTTAGTACTGACCTCCTGTCCGTCATGATTATTTTTTGTTTGTAGATGCTAAACCAATTGAATTTTATACAGTTTATTTTAAAATTTATTTAGCTACTACTACCAACAATTGAAACGTTGAAATAATAAGCAGATTTTATTTTAAATTAAAAATTCTGTGCCATGGTCGATGTAATTACATACATGTACATCACGTCGACTTTCCGTCCAAATACCCAAAAAAGTCAATTTATTTACTTCGGATTATGTTTATATAAAATTAAAGATATTTTAAGCACAGTATTTAACTAAACTAGTTTATTATGTTGAAATAAATAATAATAAATTAAGAATACATTAAAGAATTACTTAAATATTTGAATGCATGTCCAAAATTACGTTCATCTCTGTTATTCTTCTATGTAACGCTGATTACAAAATATTCCCAAATTAGAAATAACGTCACTTTTGTGGCATCACTAGGTGCCTAGAGGTAGTTTTGGAAACTACCAAAACAAGGGGCGTGATCGTTGATTCTAACATTTTGTTCCTGCACTGTTGGTAAGCAACCTTTGTTGGTTACAACAACGCTAACGGGCTATTTCGACATTTATTTCTATATTTCACATTGTGAATTATTTGGGATCGGTGAGTATTTTTCATTTTTGTTTTTAATAAAAGAGATAAATAATGGTAATTGAAATAAACGGGGCGGGTTTTGTGTAAAACAAATTAGTGTCGGTTCCAAAAATCATTTTATTCATTAGAAATGTGCAGATTGCACATGTCTAATGCATGTCTGTTATTTTTATGTCACATTTATCAGTTAGTTTGTGTACATATTGTGTTTTTATTTAAGGAAAGACGTTTTCGTCATCTCGACTTGAAGTTGGAGTTCAATAGATACCTCGTCCTGAATTCTTCAGGAAAAAAGGCATATATTTTAGCCTATAACAATTTTTTTAATTTAAGTATTTATTTTATTTTAATTTTTTATATATATTTTTTTAATTTATTGTATTTGTGAATGATTAAACTACCGTTGTTATGTATGCAATAAGTATTAGGTTTCATTTTTGTTTGATGTTGGGTCTTTGTTTAATGACTGAGGTGTTGATGAACGCGTATGAAGTTGTGCATGATCTGATGAGAGTGCATCTGTTAGATAATTATATAAATGTTGAGTTTTATTTACAAATACTGAATCACCTAGAACTTTACTGAGTATGGATGCTGTGTGAAAGGCAAAATGCTTGTATCTGTAAAATGTAAATGTTAATTATTGGCCCTAATTTGTCACAATGCCTTCTGATACTCTTGGCTACGATTATGGTCGCACCAATTACAATAAGTATAACATGTGGATTGTGTAATCCACAGGCCCTTCTTTCCCCCGTAGTGTAGCTTCCATACAAAATTCTTCTGCTTCCTTATTTATAGAATAATTACTTTTGTTTTTATCGTGTTCATTAATTATTTCCACTAAATAATCTGTTTTGGTATTAAGATGTTGTTTGTATTTTATTATTTGAGTCTTATATAGTGTTCTAAGTTAGTTAAACCTCTCCCTACCCTCTTCAAAAGGTAAATATAATCTGTGTATATCCGCTTTTTGATGGTGTGCTTTGTTTATAGTTAACAATTTCCTTATCTTAACATCTATGTTACGGAGGTCTCGGATCTTATAGTTAATTACACCAAAGGAGTACAGCGACACTGGCACTGCATATGTATTAATAGATTTGATTAAATTTCTTGCAGACAGATGTGTATTTGATAAACTTATAACCCTTCTACAATATTCAGACAGCAGCTGTTGTGTTACCTCATTGTGATTAATTTTTCCCGATTCTAAAATCCCTAAGTATTTATATTTTTCATCGTTATTTAATTGTTTTATTTGCTCCCCGCTCAGTAGTAAATGATGGCCCTCTCCTTGTTGTTCTTTTCTCTTCCCATCTACCAAATGCAATACATTACACTTATTTATACCAAAAGTCATACCGATATCGCTAGTAAATATTTCTGTACTGTCTAATAATATATTTAAATTGTCTTTATTGTTTGAGTATAATTTTAAATAATCCAAATATAAGGGATGTCTAACATGCGTATTATCTTTGTTTATATCCTTTAGCATTGTATTTATTTTATATTTAATTATTACAAAATATATTATATAATTTTCTATATTATATATGTTTGAAAATCTTCACCAGAATTGTAAACGTCACTTGCTTTGAAAGAGCTTTTACGATCGGCCCCGAGATAGGCATATTATTTTGGTGCAGTCGGTGTCGGTGTACCATGATAGTATAGCTTTATCCAAATCTTCGTATTTATATACATACGTCTTTACAATTTATATCTGTTACTTTTACTGGGACATTCAATTAATATTCATATCCGTTACGTACAATTTTTTTTAATAACACCCATTTATTGCTATCGAATATAATAGCCTGTGATTATATATAACATGTTATAGTATTAGTAAAATTAAATAAATATTTTTAATAATTCACAATCATCAATCGGCAAATACTCAATATCATTTGTGAACTCCTTTGCAACCTCACTGTAATTAAATATATAAAAATATTGTCTATTTAAATAAGTGATTCCATTACAGATGTCCATAAAGTGTTGCTGTTCAACAGGAGTCTTTATTGACACAAGTATTTTACTGAACCAAGAACAATATGATTTAGGAATGGCGTACCTAACCAACGACGTATCATTTTATACTTCGCATTTATTTTCATCAACTCAGGAATTAAACGTAAGTTTTAAACGCTTACTGCGATATGATAAATATTCAAGTCATTAAATTAACTGACTTTTATGAAATTGTGTGCATAACGGGTAGGTCTGAGAATCGGCCAACATCTATCTCAAAACTCAAACTCAAAATATTTTATTTCAATTAGACTTTTGTATAAAAGTACTTTTGATACGTCAAAAATTGGTCGGTCAGTCAGTTTGTCTGAAACTACCACCAGCTCGGAAAGCAGTTTTCTGTTGAGAAGAGCCGGCCAGAAACTCAACAGTCGCTCTTTTCAAAAAGCCATGTTTACAAAAATTATTTAACTTGAGAGTCAACGTCACTTAGATTCCAAGCATTCTCATCATTTAAGTAATCCTGTACATTGTAGTATGCTTTATATATTAATGAATTCTTGATACGAGTTTTAAATTGTTGAAGTGGCAAGTCTAATATAGGCTGCAGAATCTTATTATAGATGCGAACACTATTTTTATTATCTATTTTTCATACCCCTAAGTGACAAGGGTGGCGTATCCTAAATTTTAAAAAATTATATGGCAAAATAACGTTTTCCGGCTCAGCTGGTATACTATAGATATAATTACAATACACATCCTCCACAACATTCTAACTTGTTGAAAGTCAAATCTCACTCGTCAAACTCAGAATATTAAAGGCAGAACTTAAGATAAGTAAGCTTGCATAGTATTGCAATTAATGTTTCCTCTTATAAATGAATTGCAGGAGCTGCAAGTGCTAGTGAGCGAAGGGATCGCGCGCGGTTACGTGAGGCCACTGACGCGCGTCACCTTCTCGTCACAAGAAGCGCCGCGAGCCTTCCGACTTAAAGCCACCAACCGCCATCGTGGACGAGTGCTGTTAGACTTACAACAAGTTGTACCATTTGTCCAAATAAAGTGAGTAGGGGAACGGGGGCTAGTTGTAACAATTTATCGTTTCTTAGCTATGGAAGTTTACTTGTTAGATATTTAGGAAACGAAGCAGTACTATTTGAATGAGCTACTATCGATCTCAAATAAAATTTTGATTAAACCTTTGACGTATTCTTGTAAGAATGGCTCAATAATCAATTTTGTATAAACAAATACAATGTAATAAAATATGAACATTATATATTTTATTACATAATAAAGAATATATATACACATATATACAAACAATACATAAATAATGTAAACACAAAACAAATATCACATACAATTTATAATACATACATATATAAACATATTCATTAATATATATTTTAGATTTTATAGTTATATATGTCGGAGGTGTAAGTTAGGTTTAGGTTAGCCTTGTGTTAGGTTAGGTTATTGTTAGTCTAATCTTAGGATTAAACAGTGAAACTAAGCAGTGGAGGTGAGTGTCTCGATCGAATAAAGCAATTCCTTAAGCCTACACCTTGGTCACAAGTCCAAGGCACTGCTTGGGTTCCTGTCATAATAGTTCTTGTCAGAATAGTACGTGATAGTAATGTTTCTATATCCTTATTTTAGTTTTCCGACATATGTAATATTATTATAATATTTCTTACCATTTAATGTAAATGTCGGAAGGCAGTCGCCGTGCTATCGAATAGTAGAAATGTCTCATTTGCGAATGACGTGTTAGCTAGAACAAAGGGGCGCACGTAAGTGGAAGTTATTAGTGGTTTTTATATAACGCCATCATCCAAAAATACCTGCAGATTAACCACTATTGCATATTAACCACTACAGACTTAAAACTCACATTGAAAAGTGTTTAGTAAATAAAGCTTACTACTACTATCTACTGAGACTGCCTTAAATACACGTGAACATCTCCCAATGGACAAAATCGCAATCAAATAGATTATATAGCAATTGGGAGAAAGTGGCGGGAATCGCTACTTGATGTCCGTAAAAGGAGAGGGGCGGATATTGACAGTGACCATGAATTAGTTATCGCCCAATTGAAACATAAATTAGCGCCTTGGGCACAAACATCCTGCTTGCGAGGAATGGATGTCACAAGAAACATGGGACTTGATTGCGAAAAGGAGAGAAACAAACACACAACAAACGACAATTACTCTCGTAAAGTACAACATGACGAACAACTATCTGAAAAGATTTGGGTGCACGCGGGGGTTCGACATGGATGTCTGCTATCTCCGCTTTTATTTTTATATTTTATATAGTATTAGACGGTCTTATGGCTCGTGTCAACAGTGCACCACAACGCAGACACTTACAGGGCCTTGATTACGCTGATGATCTATGCTTACTGAGCCACCGCCGTATAGACATGCAGAAAAAGCTGGACGACTTTCGGAAAGAAGCAGCTGCAGTTTGACTTAAAATTAACGTAAAGAAAACTAAGGACATGAGGTTGGCGCCCGCGACAATAATCCACTTCTTTTAGGCGATGAAGTAATGGAAAGGGTTACTAACTTCGCATACCTGGAAAGTGTCGTGTGGAACCATGGAAGAACAGAATTAGACATATTATCCCGGGTTGCCAAAGCAAAAGGTGCTTTCGCTAGTCTCCGTCCAGTATGGTAGTCAAAATATCTCTCTCGCAGAGTGAAACTTATAATATTTAATTTAAATGTAAAGAGCGTGCTGTTGTACGGATGTGAGACATGGAAAGTTAGTAAGTCAATTACCAAGAAGCTACAAGTTTTTATTAATCACTGTCAGCGACAATTCCTGAAGATCTTCTGGCCTGGTAGGTATAATTTAAAAGAAATAAAAGTTATAAACGATGTTGGTTATTCTACTATGTACAGAATGACTTGAAAGATGACTATATGATACTCAGCCTTTACATTTGTAAAACAGACTGATGTAAACAATGGTGTTTTGAAAAGAGCGACTGTCGAGTTTCTTGCCAGTTCTTTTTATCTGAATACCTCTTTCCGAACTGGTTGGAGCTTCAGACAAACTGAATGACTGACCAACTTTGACGTGTCAAAATTACTTTGTAAGCAGTTTGATTGATATAAAATATTAAGAGATTGCAAAAAAATGTCATACATTAACAATGAGGATAGGAACTCCATCAATAAAGAAAAAGAAAATGGGAAATTATAATTACTGGATACGATCATGAAATTTCTGTTTTCTTTTTATGACTAAAACTTTCATAAGTGATCATTATATATATTATATTAGTCCACGGTTTTACACTTACGGTAATAGTCACCTTTGCGACCTCGTAGCGAACGCTAATATAATACATTTTTTCGGGGTTAAATCAAATTATGATTATGGCAAAATCAACAAAGTTTTTAAATATTTTTCCAGGATAAATTGTTCTTCTCAACTTTGTCAAATGGTGTTGGCAGAAAATGAATTACTGGGAATAAAATTAGCAAATAGATTAGTTAGCCGTGGTGCCAGAAAAATTATATTCATTCCTACAACTACTTCCAACTTCTTATCGGCGAAATTAAGGTATGTACAGGTACAGGTACTTTTTATTAGGAGTATGCATGTACTCACAATTTATTTTTATACTAAATAAGTTAAGTTAAACAAAGAGCATAAGTTTTATCATTTCACTCTCCACAACACAGCAGTAGGTACACTAGGAACTATCAGATTCAGAACTAATAAATATTCGATGAATAAGTCCTCCTCTTATAACAGTTGAGGTGTATAAAACTGTTGTCGACAAACTTAGGCTCTTTTGTTAATTTAACCTTACACTATACCTAATACAACTTCGAAACGTGTCGAAAAACTAAATTAGTTATATTTTGTCAATATATACCAAATCACTCTATATCTAATTTAAAGTTATACAAAGAAAAGAAACCGTTTTCCGCTCCACGAGCTAAAATTGGTCAAGATGGTAATTATATTATAATAAAACATCGAATATAGTAGATAATATCAGAACAGTTTTTAATTAAGTTAATTAGTAAATGTACATTTTAGACATTTAATACGATTCATTTTACAGAATATGGGCAAAGCAAGGAATACAAGTAAAAGTTATATTTAGAAATGTATTTAATGAAACTAATATTTCTAATTTATTGAATACTGATGAGTTAAAAAGCGTAGAAGGCATATATTATATTCTCGATAAAATGTCGGATGAAGATAGAAAAACATTAGAACAAGTTCATGTTATGTCGCAAAAGGTCCTTTCAACATTAAAGTAAGTTTTAATGACAGCTATTTATTTAAGCTACTGTATTTTAACAGATTTTTTTCTGATGTGTTTATTTCAAATACTTTTTATTGATATTTTTGTTAACATATGACAGGTATGCTGCAATAATTTATACTGGAAAAGATACATGGCAAGATATAAGTGTACCTATAACTGAAGAAAGCTTGCTATCTTGGATTAGAATTCCAATTTTTAGTAATCTGGTATAACTGTTTGTAAATTATATTTTATTAATAATAAATTATCCGTTTTATAATAAAAATCGAATCAATTAATACAGCTGTGAAAAAATAAGCGCAAGTTTAAAGTTATATATGTGAGGCGTAATCTTTTATACGGTAATCGCCAACTTTAGATAAAAACAGCACTGATTTACTTTATTGCACAGAGATGAAAAACCAAATAAAAGAAAATACGATCAATGTAGAGAATGTTGATTACAGGTTGAGGAAATGAAGAGCGAAGACGCTGTTTCTGAACCATATGCCATTGATGCTATTGAAAGAGCACTGTGTTTGAAACAACGAGACGTAATTGTTCATTCTATGAAAAAGAGGTCGCAGGATTCATTTTTGCACGAGATAGCTAGTATAGCAGGTATAAAGTATCTCCATGCAATTTTCATCATAATTTACTTAATAATGTTGAATTGTGTTCTGATATAGACAATGTTAAAAATTGTCTTTTGACTATATTGACCAAATTGTTGTTTTTAGACATCGATATTCCAGAATTTGCATTAAAAGAAGAAACTCTTATAGATTTTGGGAATGAGCCAGCGAAATATGAAACTTTGCGCACTTATTTACGTAATATGTATCACATGTCGATAGAAGAGAATTTAATGCCTTCGCTAAATGTGAAAACGTAAGTATGGAGGACCTTTAGCAATTAGGTGTCTCTCATAGGGCAGCAATTTTATTGTGAAATAATTTTGATCTATCTAGAAAATGAAAATTACATTGAACTCAATGAAAATTACTGCGACAAAAGCGGCTGTATCTTTTCATTAAATTGACTTAGAAATTTGATCTTTTGACATATCCGAGAGATTAAAAACTTAAATATTTGATATAAATTTCAACTTGATATCTTCACTTTTTTCTGAGAAAAAAAGGGTCATGCGTGGCAATCAAAAAAAGTTAATTTTCTAGTGATGTAAAAAAAATTACAGTTTTTTAATTTCACTTTACTTGTGCTATGAGATCTTATTTCATGCTAAATAACTGACGCCTTATAATTATACCTTATGTACCTTATAATTATGTGAGTGACCACATTAACGGTCTTCATCGATCTTTTCAATGCGTGGACTTAGAAGTTTTATTTTTTGACCGCCCCAAAGGAGCGCAGGCTTAATTATTTGTTAATAATTTTAACTTGATACCTTCATGCGATCCCGAGATTAAGAGTCTTGACAGACAGACAGACGGACAACGAAGTGATCCTATAAGGGTTCCTTTTTTCATTTCTAAAAATGATGTACAAAGAGTTGTAAGTTATAATTATTTCCAGAATTCTTCATTTACAAGAAAAGTTGAGGGATGCGATATTTGAAGAAACAGAAGGATTAAAAACATTTTTCTCCTACGTTGAACAAGATGAACTACTGGCGACAACTGAAATGGTGTTTTTGCCAACACTAGCGAAATCTTCAGAAATGGTAACTTATAAAACACTATTGCACTATTAATAATTATATTATGATGAAATGAAAGTTTTTTAAAAACGCTAGAATTGCTGTAAATATTTAATATATATTTATTTTCTGCAACTATAATATATTGAAATTTGTCTATTTCAGCGTGTAGATGAATTTGATGTGAATGAAACGTTCTTGAGTGTGATTCCGGGAGTGGAAGGTCTACACACGCGGTTCAGGACTCTGTGTGAGCGCCTCAAGTTGCCGGCGCTGGTGTTACAACCTGGATTCAATAGACCACATGAAACGATACAGGAGGTGGCAGAAAGATATGCTAAGGTTAATTTTGCAACTAACATTTCTTCCAATTAATATAAAAAGCCTTACTCGCGAGTGTAACTTTATCTTTTTTAATTTTCACAGTTTCTTGTGAAGAAAACACAACTAAAGAATAAATATTATATATTAGGTTATGAAAGTGGAGTTCTAGTGGCTTTAGAGATGGCTGCCATTTTAGAAGACCAAGGTAATAAAAATTTTAAATATTTATTTTGATGCTTGAATTTGTCTAAAATGAAGCAGCAAAGAAAGTATCTTAATAAAAAAATGACAACCACTCAACTCATATTTAATACATACATAACGTTATTATTGTTTCTAATGTGGTAAAATTCCATTTTAAGGTCTTGTCGGCACTGTGTTTTGTATCGGTGGTTCACCTTCTCAAGTACAAGCAAGAATTGAAGAAAACCTCAACAAGTTTAAAACCGACAAAGAATTAGAAGATGGGGTATTAAGACACATGTATAAATTAATCGCCAACGAAACTACAGAGGAACTAGATAAGGTTCTACCAAAAAGTTTAACATGGAAAGAAAAAGTCGATTCATGCGTTAAGTTGCTGTCAGGTCGCGTTAAACATTCTAATCAATATACTGAAGATCTTATCCAATCAGCTTATGCGAAAATAGTTCAAGCCCGTCGTTATATCGCTAAACCACGACAACTTCGCTCTCGTATCGTATGTTTGCGACCTTCGACCTTTAAACGGTTTGAAACTTCTTGTTTACAAAATCATTCGCTACAAAAAGTAGTGGAATACCAACTTGAAGCTCCATTAGCATTTGCTGCTCAGGATTTACGATGCAGTGCAATAATCAATCGCTATCTCGATGAAGAAATTCTTGAACGTTTTAATAAAAAGAATCTTTGTGAAACTTATGTCTTCAATACAGAATCATTGTTCAACTTGGATGCTGATGATGATATTGATATCTAATAGATTTTTTATTTGCGGCTTTTATGGTAAAATGGTTTTATTTTATAATTACTTAACTTCGCAATCTTCTTATGTTTTACGGATATTTTAATACTTAATATTATTTTATTAATATTATGTTAGCTATGGATTTACGGTACGTTTTAATAAAAATAATCTTTGTGAATTCTTTGTCATGCTTAAAAGCGTTTTTAAAAATAGACATTGATGATGATAGTGATAAGTAACTGATATCCTATTCGACATTTCTGCACGTTGTTGAGGTTATATTATGTATGATTATTCTATTAAATAAAGCTTACTAGGTATTCATTATTAAATAATATATTTTGTTTTATTTAAGTCAAACCTTATTCTGTTAATATTATTAATATAGATCTTAGAATAGAATTTGCCAGTCCATCACCATCATTATTATAAGATCATTTTTGAATGTTTCAGTACTTATTGTAGAAAGTATATTATAATAATATAATCTTTATTTCAGAGCACAAATTCTCTATTGTTGTTAGTTTTTAAGCCTCTTAAAAACTATGTTAGTCTAAATTAACTTAAATGTAAATAATAATATAACTAGATATTATTTAGTGTATGGAGCTGAGTGCTACCTCTTTAATTTGCCCAATCCAGTACTTAAAGATTTGGCAATTATATTTGCCAGCAATTACACTCAGAATGCTGTTAGGACTTCGCCTGACCCGACCAAGCAGCGATACAATTATTTTACGCATAATAGCATGTTATAATCCGTGCGTGTCTCAAAAAACATGCCGGACGCACTACACCTGCTGGGCAAGCCCAACAACATTCTGAATGTATTGTTGTACTTATTGGAATTATGGAATAATCAAACACAAAATATCCAGTCTTGAATAATATTATATTTTCAGAATGATTACTAAAACTTAGAAGTCAAACGTCAGACGTAATGTGAAAAAGAATAAAACCAAGAAGGCGGTATACATATATTAATTTTTGTAATTATTTCCCTCAAAAATTAATCGCAAATCTTTATCTTTAATTATAAATAAAGTAAACGAAAAAAAAAAATTTGACCTCTAAGCATTTCCTGGGAAAAGTACAACAATCTTTGATCCAACATTAGTAGTGTAAAATTGGGGCATCTGGATCAAAAGAGCTCCAGATGCCACCAATTTTACACATTCAATTCCTTCAAATTCATAGTTCAGAATGTCGATTTTAAAGTACCTAATTGATTCGTTACGAAATCAAGTCAACATTTTGAGTGTTAAAAATATTACTACAAGATATCCACTATAGTTGTGGATTGCAATAACGGTTCATTCAGGAGTGCAATGTAACTTATTAAATCGTTTTATATGAAATTAAAATGTTTTTGTATACTCACTATAAATCTGAATTGATCATTCGACATCAAATATTCGTCTGGTGGTACGGATCATGCCACGTCTAAATAAATACGGGGCAGCGTTGATATGCAACCCGAACTGTGTGCGCGTGTATGCGCGAGTGTGTGTGTGTGTGTGTGCTGTTATTGTACTAATAACTATTTAGTTAGCCTTATTTCAAATGCATTTTTTAAAGCTTTTTAAATAAAAAAAATTCTTGGTTTACGGTTTTAAGAGACAAATAAAACCAATAAATTAGTTCTATATCATACATTTATTTTAACAGAAACTTTTTACATTTTTTATATCCTAATAAGAAACACCACAATAATTTTCACAAAATATGCACAATAAAATATTAAGCAAAATTACAATACACACTTAATGTTTAACACATAAGTAGAAGTGATATTATTTAGGTATAGATATAATACTCTTAACCTTATTGGAATAATACTTTGATACATACTATATTAATAACTAAAAACATAATAACAATTTTAAGCTTATAAATTAACTTTGACAGCCATTGTCGCTATCTAACTATAAACTAATCATTAATTATGTCTTCGTGTATCCTATTTATTACTTCCATGGTTTTATTATAAACTTCATCCATATAGGTACTTCTAACAACATGCTGCGCGCAAACCTCTGCTTCGCAGTTGTAATTGCCGCAGATCGTACTGTTCTGCTCAAAGTTTTCTGCATCGTATACTTGTATAACTATTATTTTCATCGGTTTGGCAACCGGTTTCTTTATAAATGAATACACTTTTTGTTTATTTTTTGTAATTTTGCGTGATTGATCCGCAAGACCCAGATGTCTTTGATTTGCGCTTTGTGATTGATTAGGACCCTTTTCTGAAGGTAAAAAGTTAAATAGCAATTCTCCAGAGTCCTGAAACGAAAAAAATAATTTTTAAAAATACATAAGTTTGCGAAGGCACATGAATAAAAAGTAAGGAATTAAATTTTATTGTAATTTTTGATTTAATTTAATTTTTATAAAATAAATTGAAAAACTCACCGACATTGTAGAATTTTTACGAGTAGTTCCTTTACCGTTCGATTCCCCAAACCGAATATTTTTTCGGGGGATTAGTGGGGCTATTTATATTAAAAAATTGCATAAAAAATAAGTTCATAAGGTTGAAAATATTAATACAATTTGTTTCAAATATTTGTTCCCAAAACGGGCATCTGAAATCTAAATCCGAAATCTGATCCACGCGCCCGTCGGGCGTCACTTAGCCTGTGTGCGTTTTCTAAGTACACTCACTAATAAGAATATATAACATATAACAACTAGCGACCAGCCCTCGCTTCGCTTAGGGTAAAACATCTGTATTTTTATACTTGACATAAAAATAAAAGATTTTTAATAGCCATCATTTCTATAATTTTAAATTATTTCTAAATAATTGAACTATACTTTTTTTGTCCAAACATGTAATTTAAAGTGTACAAGTACCTACAAATTTCGAAAATACAAACATCTTCTAATATTAGAATACACTAAAATAAGTAAAATACTCTTCTAATATTACATATAGATTACACCCATATTAAAAATCAAAAGGTCTAAATGAAAAGACATGAACGGTCTTGTTTTAACCTGTGTAAATATATATATATATATATATATATATATATATAAAATAAATACATAAAAGTTAAAAAATTGAAAATCTTTTATACTGGCCTTAGTATCGTAAAAGTTAATAAAATAAGTAAGGTAAGGATTATTGCCTTGTTAAGCTATTGGTTAATTAGTAGTTAAATTGTTTTTATGTTTATTTCTTTATGTTGAATTTTTTTATTCATATATTCTAATAAATTTTTAACTACAAAATTATTATAAAGTAAATCGTCAGGTATGCAGACATCGGCGAGTGATTCTACTAGTGTATAAAATAAAAATTTGATTACTTCGAAATTTTTCTATTGAACTGTAAGCATCTAACATATTTGGTCATGCGTCTCGCGTTGCGTATGGGTTTAAATAGCCGGAAGAAACTGTGGGGAATCATAAGCATCTCAGGCTTTCAAGCTATTTCACCACAAAGAAGGGAACCCCTGCTACAATTAACATGTGAGTATTAAGTTATTATTTAAAAATTTTATTACTTTAACATTAAATCAGATAAATAGTCCGAGCCGTCATTTTATTTAAAATTTAAATAATATTAATATCACCCATGTTATCCCGAAATAAAGTAGCTTTTTTTTTAATATAATTTTAAATTAGTATGGAATATAACACTAAAACAATATCGATTCTATAATATAAAGCATTATTTGTATTTACGTGATCACCTAAAGTTATGTAAAAATATATTTTAGATAGGTTTGTTTAATTATATTTCATTAAAATTTCAGGTCTAAGAGTCAACTCGCTGCAGACCTCTTCCTATCTGAAGATGAAGGAGCAACTTCAGAGGCGGGTGACTGTAGAAGTGTCGAAGCCAAGAAACGAGGCAAGTCGTCAACTTCGACCTCGAGCGCCAAAATCAGCAAAGCGAAAAGGACTAAAATTAATCCAGTGTCCAAGCCGTCCTCGACAGTAGCTGCAGACCTCTTCGGCAGCGACAGCGAAGACGACGTTCGCCCTCCTAGCGCCATGGGTAAACCCCTGTTGTCTTACGTTAGCAGTAAAATAGCGAACGGATATTCGAGGCAAATTCATGCTGCCAAGCTCGGTTCGCATTATATTGAATTAAAGGTGTATCAATGTAGTGAGGTGGACAAAGTACCGCCGATAAACCGCTGGAAACATGCTTTGTTCACCTTAAAGCATCGGACCGACGTGGACACTGAAGCTTGGGGGCACCTAAATAAATTTATATGCGCTGCTCGAAAAGAGTACCGAGGGTGCCCCAAAACTTTTATTAGTAATTATTTTTAAAGTAGTTAGTTAAATTTTATTTGTAACTATGTTTAGCCCCTATAAGATTAAGTTTAGTTTTAGACTAATATGTTATATATTATATTGAATAACCTGTTTTTGTCTTTCAGTTCAAACCCCGAGTAGTACTTCAATGAAATGTAACGAATGTGAAATTGAGATTTTGAAACATAAATATAAATACCATATGAGATCTAATTTACATAAGTCAAAGTGTTTATTGAAAACTGAACATGATAATATTGAAATAATAGCAACAGCTTTTAAAAACAGAATTGTGACATATCGCTTGAATCCGTCTCAGGACACTGAGCACCTCACGCACCTCACGCCAGAGGCGTTCCTGAGCGGTTCTCTAAGTGATATAAAAAAATTGATTGAGATATGCATTCAAAGACATAGTTGTATCAAAATAAATTTAGAATTGTTTGCTTACTTTTTATTACCAAAGACAAATGAACAATTATTGAAATCTTTTAATACAAAATTCGAAATAATTTACAAAAGTTCAGATTTAAATAATTTTGTAAGAAATGTATTTCAAGTATTTAAAAGAAAACTTACCGAATTTGAACACTGTGAATCCGGTTGGTCATTTTTTGCAATAAGTCATTTAGAAATCAATGTTAATAAATATAACCCAATGAGAGGTGGAACATATATCGATTTACCCTCATTTATTAAAAATAAAAAATGTTGTTTAAATATTCAGAATAACGATGAATATTGTTTTTTGTGGTGCATTGTTGCAGCAATGTATCCTGCAAAATGTAACTCATGCAGAATAACATCTTATCCTCATTATTCAAAGGTTTTAAATATAGAGGGAATGTCTTTTCCTCCATCAATTAAAGATATAAAGCTGTTTGAAAAATGTAATTCTAGCATAAGTGTTAATATTTATGGTTTAGATAGCAAAAATTTGGTATCTGGACCTCTTTATTTAACAAAAGAAAAGAAAAAGCATCACATTAACTTGCTTTACATTGAGCGAAATGAAAGAGGACACTATTGTTTAATTAAAGACCTGATACGATTAGTTCGAAAGCAAATAAGTCATCACAAAGGAAAGATTTACTTTTGCGATTCTTGTTTGCAATTTTTTTCCAGTGAGTTGAAATATAGTAATCACTATTGTTCTGAAATACTTACAATACTTCCTGAAAAAGGTAGTCTAATTCAATTCAAAAATTATGAGCGAAAGCAAAAGATTAATTTTATTATTTATGCCGATTTTGAAAGCATTTTATTAAAGTATTCTGAACAAAGTACGAATAACACACAGAAGTTTAAATTACATATACCAGCATGTTTTGCATATTATGTGTGCTGTTCACATGACCCGAGTTTAAACAAATATGTTACTTATAGAGGTGAGAATTGCGTCGAAATTTTTATTAAACGATTGATTGAAGATGTTACTCGGATAAACACTATTTTATCCGAAGTGAAACCGATAAAACCCTTAACTCTTGAACAACGAAATAATTTTGAAAATGCTTCCGAATGTCATATATGCAAACGCCCTTTATTCGGTGACAAAGTACAAGATCATGATCATGTCACATCCGAGTACAGAGGCGCAGCTCATTCAATTTGTAATTTGAAATATAAAATATGTCCATTTGTGCCAGTAGTTTTTCATAACTTAGCTGGATATGATAGTCATTTATTTATTAAAGAACTGGTAAAATATGAGGGTGATATTAAAGTTATACCGAAGTCTAAAGAAAAGTACAGTTCTATTACAAAATTTATCCCATTATCTAATACATCTCATCTTATTCAAATAAAGTTTATTGATTCATATCAGTTCTTAAGTTCGAGTCTCGATGAACTTAGTAAAAGCTTGAATACAGAAGATTTAGTCAATCTATCGAAGATTTTTAATGATAAAAGTACATTAGATTTATTGAGACGTAAAGGTATTTATCCGTATGACTACATGGATTCATGGTTAAAGTATGAGGAAAGACATTTGCCAAAAAAGGAAAACTTTTATAATTCGATGAAATTAGAGCACATAACTGATAATGACTATGAACATGCACAGATGATATGGCAAACATTTAATATTCAAACACTCGGTGAATACACTGATCTGTACATAAAATGTGATGTATTATTATTATGCGATATTTTCGAACATTTTAGAAATACCAGTTTACAGCATTACTCTCTTGATCCAGCATATTATATATCAGCTCCAAGCTTGAGTTGGGACGCCATGCTATTATATACTGACGTACGTCTCGAGTTAATAACTGATTTAGAAATTTATCAATTTTTAGAAAAAGGTATACGTGGTGGATTATCACAATGTTCTGTTCGCCATGCTGAAGCTAACAATAAATATATTCCACATTTTGATAATACAAAACCATCTAGCTATTTAGTATATCTAGATTGTAATAATTTATATGGATACGCAATGACACAAAAATTACCGATATCTGAATTTGTTTTATTAAACCGAAGTGATATTATTAAATTTGATATAATGAGTATTCCGAATGACGGAGAACTTGGATATATTCTAGAAGTGGACCTAGAGTATCCCGAATACTTGCATGATGATCATAAGGATTTACCTTTCGCATGTGAAAGGTTTATTCCTCCCAACGGAAAAACAGAGAAATTAATTGCAAATTTATATGATAAACATAAGTATGTTATTCATTTCGTTCATTTAAAAGAGTGTTTAAAACGAGGTCTTATTTTGAAGAAAATTCATAGAATACTTAAGTTTAAGCAAGATGCTTTTCTTCAGAAATATATTAATTTAAATACTTCCTTACGCCAGAGTTCTAAATCTGAATTTGAAAAAGACTTTTTTAAACTATTAAATAATTCAATATTTGGAAAAACTATCGAAAACAAACGTAAACAAGCTAATGTAAGACTACTAACGAAGTGGAAAGATTGTGATAATAAAACAAATAAAATTATCGGTGCGGAATCAATAATTTCTAAACCAAACCTTAAAAGTATTTCTGTTTTTACTGAGAATTTTGTGGCTGCACAATTGAAACCAGAAAAAATTATATTAGACAGACCAATATACATTGGATTCACTGTACTAGAATTTGCTAAAAAGCATCTATATAATTTTCATTATGCTCATATGAAAAGAAAATATGGAACAAACGTAAAACTGTGTTATACTGACACTGATAGTCTTCTGTATTTAATATATACTGAGGACTTCTACAACGATTTAAAAAGCGATATATTGTTTTTCGATACAAGTAATTTTGAAGATGATAATCCGTATAATATGCCTAAAGTGAATTCAAAAATTCCTGGGCTCTTCAAAGATGAGCTTGGTGGATCAATTATTACTGAATTTACTGGCCTAAGAGCGAAGTTGTATTGTTTAAAAAGCGTAAAAGCTACTATAATAAAAGCAAAGGGTGTAACTAAACCAATAAAAAAACATTTAGAAATGAAAAACTATAAAGAAACATTATTTAATAATCAAGTTTTAAAACATAAAATGAATATGATAAAATCTATAAAACATTTATTGTATTCACAACAAGTTAATAAAGTAGTTTTAGATAGCAATGATGATAAAAGACAAATACTAGCTAATAAAGTTGAAACCTTGCCCTGGGGGCATTATAATACCGTGTTTTAGTTGATTGATAAGTGTATGGTTTATTTATAACAGTGTAGCGCGAAACTTTGAGTATCAAAATTGTTTATTAAGTAATTAACGTATTTTATTGTTAAATTTAATGTAATTTATATACTACTTATGAAACTAAGCTAAGTCAAACAAGATTATATCCTAGTAGTGTTTGATTGTAGTATTTTATTTTATTGATTAAATTATGTTTAAGTATATTTAGAGTTTTACTCTATCCCTTGTACCTTGTGCATATGCAAAATCTTAAATAAATACTTGTGCGCATTATTTTTCTCTCATACATAAAAATGAAGTTGATTAAGCAACCAGTGTCTATAGAAGTTAAGAATATTGAAATAAAAGAAAATAAGATTTACACAAAGCATAGTATACTTCTCCCAAACAACATCCGATGTGTCATATGTGGCCCGTCTAATTGTGGGAAAACAAATGTTATGATAAGTTTATTGATTAACGAGAACGGTTTAAAATTTAACAATGTTTACTTGTACTCAAAGACAAGTTTTCAACCCAAATATGGCTTTCTAGAACAAGTCATGCAAAGAGTCCCCGAAGTAAATTTTTTTATTTTTAACAACGATCACGATGTTATTCATCTTAATGAGGCTTTACCAAATTCAATCTTTATTTTTGATGACGTCGTTTGGGAGAACCAAATAAATATTCGCAACTATTTTACCATGGGTAGACATAAAGGAGTTGATTGTTTTTATCTATCTCAAACATATTCAAAAGTACCGAAGCAACTCATACGTGACAATGTCAACTTTTTGATTGTATTTAAACAAGATGAAATTAATATGAAGCATATATATGATGAACACGTAAGTCCTGATATGGAATGGCCAATTTTCAAAAACCTTTGCTCCATAACCTGGCAACGCCCCTATGATTTTTTGACAATTAATAAGGATTGTGAACTGAACAAGGGGCGATACAGACAAAATTTCGATATCTTCATTAACTTCGATTGATTGTTATATAAATCAATCAACGATAAAATTTATTCATTTGGAAATAAGCACGGTTGATTGTAGGTCATACAATGGAGCAACAAATAACTAAGCAACTAATAGAGTCTGCGGACACTATTAAAAATAAAGTTAAACAAATGAGAGATGATGACTTCCATACCAATACTCACCTTAAATATTTATTCAAACCTCTTGCTGATCCTTTAAATGCAATTGCTGCTAGTAAAGAAATATCTTTACTGAAAAATAGTGGTAATGCTACCGATAAAACTACTGCTAATGAAATAACCCCTAAATTATTTTTACATGATTCATATTTTGAAAACACACCCAAATTTAAGTTATCTGATGAAAGCTCCGAAAAGTTCTATTCCGAAACTGAAGAATTGGAAGAAGGACCAGACGAAAATATTACTGGAACTGAAAATTATAAAGATACGTCGTTGAAAAAAGAAGACTTCTTAGAAATATATGATAATATAAACATACCATTCGGGGTGCGAAGTGAAAATAACAAACTCATGATTGGAAATACAATAATAAATTTTTCGACATCACACGATGAGTCTAGTAATGGTAAAATATATAATATTTGTATAGATGATAAAAAATATCGATTAACTTCAGGGTTGCGGGAATTGTTACTTCGCAAAAGTCCAGATTTAAGTATAATTAATGAAAACGATAAAGAAATTTACAAAGAAATACTCATCAAAACTAGTGCTCATAAAAGAGACCACGACCCAGCAGGTCAAATTCGAGGTGATAAAGGGTTAAAATACCGTAAAGTAATTAAACCATTATTAAAAACTGGTGCTGGATTAGCGCACCTAAAGGAATATAAGAAAAATACCGATTTGGTTTATTGGGATGATCCTAACGAACTAGTAGATAGACTCAAACTTCTGGTTGCATCAAAAACAGCCGGTAATACTAACCTTGACAATGAGATACTGTCAATTGTAGAGGAACTCAAAGAAGCTGGTATCATAAAAGAATAAAATATTTTGTAAACAACAACGTCATTTAGTATGTCGTGATACGTGAGCGGTGTTAGTTGAAATGAATTCAGTTAAAAAAGATATTGTTAATGAAATACATAAAAGTGCTAGGATTCATTTCTTACGAAGGCATGTATTGCTCAAAGACATCGATGATCTTTGGCAGGCGGATTTGATGGATATGCGAAATATCTCAAGGTTCAATAATAATTACAAATACATTTTGATTGTTATTGATGGATTCTCTAAATACGCTTGGGCTTTTCCGCTCAAACAAAAAAGTAAAGAATCGGTTTATACAGTATTTAATAATTTAATAAGCAAAGTAAAACGCATCCCTAAAAACTTACAAACTGATGCTGGAGGTGAATTTTTTAATGAAAAATTACGTGAGATGTTTCAAAAATATTCTATTAACCATTACTGTACGTATTCTACGAAAAAAGCTTCCATTGTAGAACGACTAATAAGAACAATCAAAAGTAATTTATATAAAGAATTTAGTTTAAATGGGAATTATAACTGGATTGATGGTACACTAGCGAATGTAGTTGATAGATATAATCATACCACGCACCGAACAATTGGTGTAAAACCAATTGAAGTTAATCATTATAATAAAGATGAAATACGAAATAGATACTGTCGCGAAAATAATATTCAAAACCAAACACCTAAATATAAAGTGGGGGATTTCGTTCGAATAAGTAAACATAAAAGCTGTTTTGAAAAGGGATACACTCCTAACTGGTCTACAGAAATATTTAAGATTATCAAAGTTCAAAAAACAAATCCGGTGACGTATCTATTGGAAGACAATAGGAAAATCCCTATTTTGGGATCATTTTACAATGAAGAATTACAAAAAACTAAATATCCGGATATTTATTTAGTAGAAAAAGTTTTAAAGCGAAAACAAAATAAAGTTTTTGTTAAATGGTTAGGCTTACCTAAGTCAGAAAATAGCTGGATTAAAGTTAAAGATAGCGTATAAATAGCATCGTTTGTATCAATATAACCAGGTGGTCATAGAAACGAGTTCCATTCTGTTTTTTTCCATGAACGGGGAAGGACTTGTAAATAATTTAATTAACAAAATACCTTTTGAGCTGCATCTGCCAGGTTATAATTATTGTGGGCCAGGAACAAAATTACTTCAAAGATTGACTAGAGGTGATGAAAGTGTAAATAAATTGGACGAATACTGCAAATATCACGATATTGCATACAACAATTCTAAAAGATTAAAAGATCGACATAAAGCAGATATAGTTTTATTAAAAATGGCGAAGAAACGAGCTTTATCTAATGACGCAAGCACTGGAGAAAAGCTTGCAGCTAATTTAGTTAACAAGATAATGCTAGCAAAAGTAAGCTCTGGTTGTGGCGTCAAAAAGGACTTTAAAAATATAGTTTCTTATACAAAAAATTATATTAAGAAAATTAAACCAAAGGGTAAGAAAAAGCTTATAGCTATGGCATACGCTGCTGCTAAAGAATTAACAGGTGATTCTGAAAAATCGAAAATGAAGCTTCCTCGAATTATTCCTCTTCCTAAATCTGGTGGAGTTTTACCACTAATTCCGATATTTGCTGGCTTGTCAGCTGCCGGAAGTATCGCCAGTGGAATTGCGGGGATCGTAAAAACTATAAATGAGTACAAGGATGCAAAAAAGCGCTTAAAAGAAATGCAATCACGAAATGATTACATCAACGAAAGTGTGTGTATTGGAAACGGGTTGCGGCTAGATCGTTACAAAGATAGGTTAGGAATATACCTAGACGATAAGAAAAAAAACTAAATTACAGGCTACCTAATCGCGCTCTTACAAATATAGATATAATAAAATTTACAAAAAACGTTCCGTATTTTCGTGGAGTTTTTATGAGAGACGCTTTACCTAAAACTCCTTTTTCTAAGGAGTGTGGTATCATAAACTTAGATAATTCTGAAAGTTCTGGTACACATTGGGTAGCCTATGTAATTTATAATAAATATATCGAATACTTTGATAGTTATGGTAATTTAAAACCACCTAAGGAATTCGTGCGATATGTGAGTTCTCATAATATCAAATATAATTATGATAACGTACAAAAGAATAACCCATTCATTTGTGGACACTTATGTATTGATTTTATAAAAAAATTTTGGGAAACAAAAGGTATTATAAAATCAAACTCTTGCTTATAAAATTATATTCTAATTCTGTCTGTTATGCAAGTCGCATGTGATTTACTTAGCTAGTCGCTATGATTGTTTATAATATAATATCTAGTACGAAACCAAAATGCATTACTCGTCCTAGCATCGTCAAGAGACGAAGACCTATAAAGAGAATTAAAAAAATAAGCAAAGAAAATAAATTATTTCTTAAAGCTTTGGGTTTTAAAGTATGAGTATCTTACAAGTAAATGATACGCCACAATTTGATAACTCTATATCGAGTTATGAAATTCATACGTATAATCCATACAGCAACAGTTTTAGCGAAAATGATGAAATAAGGATACCTATACATCAACAAGACCTGTATGTATTACCTGCAGCCAGCTATATTTACATAGAGGGTAAAGCAATTGTGTTAGGAAAAGATTCTACAGAAAAACAAACCCGTAAAATTGTCAATTTTACTAATAATTTTATAGCATTCCTTTTTAATGATATTCGTTATGAACTTAATGGCGTTGAAATTGATCGCATAAAAAATGCTGGAATAACGACAACTCTTAAGTCGTATGTCTCTATGAGCGAGGGAGAAAGCAAAGCTGCAGCTATTTGGGGATGGGATTTAAATGGGCTCAAAAACAACGATGGAATGTTTAGCGCACTGATACCTCTAAACAAGGTTCTCGGATTTGCCGAAGATTATAATAAGATTGTAATTAATTGTAAACATGAACTTATACTGAACAGAAGTAGTACCAATCTTAATAGTGTTACTCTTGATAATAATGATATTGTGAACATAAATATTGAAAGACTGCAATGGCGTGTGCCGCATATAAAAGTTTCAGATCGAGAAAGATTAACTTTACTTAAAAATTTAGAGAAAGATCGCCCTATACGAATGGCTTTCAGAAACTGGGATTTATATGAGTACCCTTTATTACCTAAGACAACAAAACATTCCTGGATTGTAAAAACTGCTTCACAAGTAGAAAAGCCGAGATATGTAATATTCGGTTTGCAGTCAAATAGGAAAAATGTAATGAATAAAGACTCTTCTATATTTGATCATTGTAAATTAACTAATGTTACGCTCTTCTTAAATTCACAATATTACCCATACGAATCAGTGAACGCTAAATTTCCCGAAGATAAATTTCATATATTATACGAAATGTTTACTAAATTTCGTCAGTCTTATTATAACACTCAGCCTGATCCATTGCTTAATTTGCGCGAATTCAAAGAAAAGGCTCCTCTGTTTGTAATTGACTGCTCGAGACAAAACGAAGCTTTAAAAAGCGGAGCAGTAGATGTAAGACTGGAAATTGAAAGTTACGAAGATATTCCAGAAAATACATCTGCTTTTTGTCTTATTATTAACGATCGACTTATTGAATATAAGCCCTTAAGTAGCATCGTTAGAAAATTAATATGAGTGTTATAGTCGATGTACAAGGATTTAAGACCGAATCAAACGATTTTATTCTTAAAGAAATAGCAATATTATGGAAAAACCAAATACAGGTTTTCCTAATTAGACCACCATATCCATTTTACAATCTTACAAAGAAAGAAAGATTACATGTAAGTTGGATAGAGAGGAACAGAAAATTTTTCTGGAATGAGGGTTTTATACCATACACAAATATCAAGCGATACATAGCACCTCTACTTAAAGACAAAATAATCTACGTTAAAGGATACGAAAAAGTTATGTGGTTAAGAAATATTGTCGAAAATGAAAATATTTATGATTTAGAAGACAAAAAATGTCCAAATTTACAAACTCTGCACAATGATTTTGGAACCTGTAGCGATGTTTTTAGCTGCGTGTATCATACCCACGCCTGCGCTTTAAAAAATGTAATGATTATTAAGAAATGGTTTGATAATAAAATGGTTTTATAATTGAATTGTTGAGTTTTGATTGAAACTAACCCCTTAACCTTTGAAAGTTAAACAGAATATAAAATTCAAAATGTCAATTCTTTTACAAAAATAATTATTCATTAATAAATGTTCTGAACGACTTCATTAATAAATGATAAGTGGGATACATTGTGTAAAATATGTAAAATTGGGGCGTCTGGAGCTCTTTTGATCCAGATGCCCCAATTTTACACTACTAACATTTGTTGCTAAGGATTAGGAAAAACCCAGAAAAACCTAATCAGACAAAATCTATAATTTATAAATTTAAGAAACAACATTAAATTGTATGTTTTGGATAAGTTTAAAAATGTTCCATCTACCATTGTAATATTATGAATGAAAAGCATGTCTATTGGACTGTCCTTCCTTCTCACTGTAAAATCTCGATCGAAATGACTTTCTTTTCATAAATACTTATTCCTATGAAGCTGAAATGTGCTAAGATATAAAATATCTGTGCAATGTCGGGGTAGGTCACTTGTTTATAACTTATTCTTCTTTACCATAACTTGAAAAATCACTGCAAGTAGGTAACGATTGCAAGTAGGTATTAATTACGTCTGCTCTGCTAGCTGCTCATCTGTCGAAGTGTAATTCAATTTGATTACATACATATCATTTAACGCGCTCTCTATTAAATGATACTGAATATCAATATGTTAAGATAATTAATCAGTACTAACATCTTTCGCCATCCTAAAAGTTTATAATATGATCTAAATTGATTGATAATTCTTCTCTGGTCTGGGTTAGATAGTTTCCGAAAGGGTGGTAGATTCCGACGTTCAATAAGAGAATGTAAATGCCAGAAAAAATAACCTTTGACTTTAAAGATAGGATTAAAAGGGGATTTCATCTAAAATTCGGATTCAAGTTTTTTTGTTTCTTTGCATTTTCTGAGAACATTTAATGTATATTTAAAGTATATTTTTTTTACACCATCAGTAAGTAGAGATTTCCACGAACAAAAATCCCACGGAAATTTTTAAAATAACAGATATTTTGACGTGAGACTTTTCGATTGAAAATTGGGGTGGTTTTTCGATATTAAGCCAATATAAGGTTAAAAAAAATATATTTTAAATCAAAAAATTACAGTGGATTTGGGACATAAAAAGGTAAGTTTTCACCAAATTTCGTGAAAACTAAATTAAATTTAAAATTATCAACATTGGTCTATTAATACCCGATTTCTAAAAAAAGTAGTACGACCGTAACATTTACACCGGTTTATATAATTTCTTGAATCGGAGGTTATTTAAATTATTTGTAACTTGTATAGGCGCGCACTGTATCAGCGTTGCTCAACCCTGTTGGGAGGAGTAAGTATATATAGGTCAGGGTTGGTAGCTAAGCTGACGGGTCAATGTAAAAAAGTAGTTAATAGTGACATAACTATAATAGTTGGACATATGGTCTCGCGGAGTATAATACGTACGTTCTATAATATTGTAGAACATTTTTTTGTTCTATCATCAATACTTTTTGCAGCGCATGCGATGAAAGATATTTTATGGCTAATTTTTTTGCACCTTGGGTTGGTTTTTGTGAGATTTCCTGAGGATCTCTAATTTTTTCTTTTAATAAATATAGCCTATGTTACTTAGGGATAATGTAGCTTTCTAATGGTTAAAGAATTTTTGAAATCGGTCCAGTAGTTTTTATGTTTATTCGTTACATACAAAAATACAAAAATACAAATCTTACTTCTTTATAATATTGGTATAGATGTAGATATATTAATATAAAAAAACCGTCTTCAAAAATAACAATTATTATATATTATTGTCTTAATAAAGAGAGAATAATAAATAACGGTATTTCTTACTTTTTAGTGTATTTTTTGTTTGAAGTCGGTTTTTTTAAACGTAGTTTTTTTTTATTTTTTACATTTTAGTGTCTGTAATAGGTTGTTCTGTAAATCAGGTAGACTATATCATTTCGTTGTTTTTTATTGTCATGTATTGAATAGTAATTTTATTTTAAGTAGCTATGGGTAGGCCTACGAAAGTGCCGCGCGCCTTAAACTATATAGATCCCGAGAAACGGAAACGGAAAGAATGTTCATAAAATGAAAACTACAGGGCCAAACTATGTTAAATCATATGGGACCAAATGGCAACTATTCCACATCAAATTAAAGAAGAATCACTTAAATCGGATCATAAATCTCAGCGCAATTGGTGTACATACATAAAAAAGTGCCGCGCGCCTTAAACAATATAGATCTCAAAAAGCGTGAACGTAAAAAATGTTTATAAAATAAAAACTACTGGGTCAAACTAAGTTAAATTTTTAAGGGACTAAATGGCAACTATTCCACATCAAACTAAAGAATGATCACGTAAATCGGATCATAAACCTCAGCATAATCGATATACATACACAAAAAAAGTCCCATGGTACGAGAACGGAAAAAATGTTCAAAAATGTTCATAAAATAAAAACTACAGGCCCAAACTATTTTAAATTTTTATGGGACCAAATGGCAGCTATTCCGCATCAAAAAAAAATATACATACATAAAAAAAAATATATACCAATCGAATTGAGAACCTCCTCCTTTTGGAAGTCGGTTAAAAATGAAATGAATGCAAAACTTTTGTTTTAGTATTTCTTTAATATTTATTTTATTTTTATTATTTAGTTGTACTTATCTACATACATTTTAGTTAAAATAGTTTAAGTGAAATAAGTAATTCTTGTTTAATTCTTTAGAGAGTAATTGGTATCCGTAACTTAACAACAGTATAAAATTTTTCAGGATATAAAATAATTTATAGGCGTTTTAAACAATGGCAGCGGTAGCACAAAGTTCGGATAACAAAATGGCAACGAGAAGTCAACGCGGATCGACTAGAATAATAAAAATGTACTAGATAAATATTTATTTGAAGTCTTTATTTTTTTTACTACCCGGGCGAAGCCTTAAAATAAGCTTATAAAGACATAATTATTAAATTATTAAATATTGTCGTGGTCACTACTAGCGGCGTAACTACACCGTTCGGGGCCCCTGGCAAGTTTATCAAATCCCCTCCTCCAATAAAAAAACTTAACCAATTACATAGTATTTTTATTTTATAATAAATTACTACGTAAAGTAGGTGCAAATAAACACTATTACAATAACTTTATTTTCTAGTAACTTTTAATTCTGGTCGTATTGAACTAAAAAAAGAAACAATTTTTGATTAGTAGTTCATAAACTATATATTACTATTTCTCCTAAGAAAAATATTAAAAAAAGAATCACTATCTTGAAAAAGGCTGTGAGCTTTCCTTCCGTTGAGCGAGTTTATGTGAAGCCAAGTTTCCTGTAGGGTGGAAGATGGATGGATTCATGTAGGGGATCGTGTCGGTCGTTCTACGGAAGATGGGGATTGATCTTAGTCGTCTCCCTGGACAACATGAATACCTTCATAAGCTTCCACCACGAAATCATAATGAGATGGCGCTTCGAGACTTAGGCGTCGTAGGCACAAAATTGAGAGCCGAGTACCAAAGGCCTTGGCAATTGGCAATGATTGACTTTTGCTCTGCCCGCTCTTAACTGGCAAGTGAGTCTGCACTCTCGTAATATCTCAAGGGAGCAGTTACTCTTGTAGTAGTCGGTACGTCGCTTGGGGTCGATAGAATTTGCATAAAGCGACTGGAAGTCTCCACTAAAAAAATGATCTTTGATAGATTTAGGTTTTGACGCATTATTTTAAGAATACGAGAAGTTATCAAGTTGAAATTAATATTAAACATGTAAGTCTTTAGTATCTTAAAAGTGTGTATTGTTAATTAATAAAAAGAAAGAGAGAAGAATAATAGTAGTAGTCTATATGCAGACTAACATTATGACTAGAATATCCTCCTGGGCTTATACTTTAGACTCAGAGCTTCAGCGTTACTCCTAGAATACTCGCGATGTAATTCATGATTATTCTGTCGTGATGGCGTATTTATTTTGCAATCCCCACTTCCTTGGTTTGTGTTTATCAGTTGGCCAACATTCAAGTAACAGGATGCTACCCATATCAGTCGTACCAACATCAAGATCAAGAAACAGGACGCTACTCAAATTATAAGTGTTGCTAATATCATAATTAACAGTATATATAAAAGACGATGGTCTCTGCTTTTGAAAAGTTTATTTTAGGTAGATATAGTAAAAATACTATAAAGCATAAAATTGTAATAGTAGAATTAAATATCATTACCCTCGGTACTATAGTTTTTAGTGATTTTTTTGAAAAAGCATACACAGAGTAATGCATCACACTATTGTAGTCATAGGATACTCCGAAATCGCTTGCCCGTTTTGAAGTTATTTTCAGCACCTGAAACAATAATTCCCTACAAGGTAAATAAGTGATTTAAATATATGTTTCTATAAGTATATCATATGTTTTTATATGTAACATAACTATTATAACTATTATTGACTATATAACTGTAAGAGATCACTACAAGTGATAAGGCCGCCTTTGCATGCTCTTTATCCTATGCACTGCCTTTATGTAATTTTTTCTCTTTTTTATTTGGTGTGCAATAAAGAATTTACTCATTCATAGTCTTATAGATATGTTTATCAGGAATAAAACGTCACGTTAAACAGTCGCAAAAATCAGATATTTTTTAGGGTTCCGTACCTTAAAAGGAAAAAAGGAACCCTTATAGGATCACTTCGTTGTCTGTCTGTTTGTCTGTCTGTCCGTCCGTCAAGACCCTTTATCTCTTTTGTTGAAATTATTATCAAATGCTCAGCCTCGGTTCCTTGCGGCTGGCAAAAAATCTAAGTTCAAAACTTCTAAGTTCACGCGTTGAAAAGATATGATCATTAATGTGGTCACTCATAACTATATTGGGAAGTAACTATAAGGTACTTCCCAATGACCTAGCTTCGTGAAATTTAGCATGAAGTAAGAACTCATAGCACAAACAAAGAATAAAATTAAAAACTGTAAATTTTTGTCTACATCACTAGAAAATTTACTTTTTTTTTTACTGTCACGAGTTATGTTCGGACGAATGGTAAAAGACTTTTAAAAAAAAAATAATTATTTATAACAAATTCAAATTTAATTAAAGAAATGTCTTAACATAAACAGGTCTGAGACAAAAGTGATTAATTTTATATACTGAATTAATAACAATGAATATTATAACAAAACATCTTTTGTAATTGGAATACCTTGCTCAGCTCCTTTGCATCGATGGTGGTCTGGTAACGCCTCCCTCCTCCCCGCTTAAGAGGGAAGTGCAGCTTGCAGTTTCCTCCAGCTTCCTCGCTGTTCTCATCACCAGCTCCAGGGTTTGGCTCCATCCGCCGGCATGGCATTCCAGTGGATAAAGAATCCACTGGAATGTCCTTTTGGATATTATCAGCAGGCCAATAACATATAACATTATTGTAGGCCAACTTGGAGTTGCCATGATGAGGGGCAGATTGACTTCATCTGGATCTTCCACTTCTCGAGCCCGGTTAATTAAGTCCCGGATGTTGTCCAGTGGTATATCCTCCAGATGCAAAGTGTAGTTCACTGGTGATTTATACACGTAGTCCCGTTGTAGCGGCAATGGTATAATTTCGATAATATTTAAAGTTTTCCGGTGAGCTTGTAACGTGATATTCATTAGTTTCGCCTGGCATCCTTCCAAAATTGTTACTATGTGGGGTCCCTTTATTTTTGCGTACTGAGTCCTCCCATTACACATTGTCCTGACGAGCTCTTCTTGTATCGGTATAATATAGGGTGCATAACTCCCATTCGGCCAAATGTAATTGCGTTTTCTAAAATCATAAGCTTGCTTAGAACTAGTAGTAAGCTAAGACTTAACTGTACGTATATATCTAGAAAATGTAACTGATTATAAACTAAATTAGAACTATTAGAAACATACCTAACTATTGAAACTAATTTATTTTGATTTTTTCTAAGTCCGCGGTAAATTCTCTTATGGTATTCTTTGCCAAAACAATTGATTTCTGTTGCTTATTTTTAATATTGTTAATGGTGTTTGATTTTGTTAAAGCATAAGGAGCTAGCGCCATCTAGCTATTCGTGTTATGTCTGTATTTAATGTAATTCACACAAGATGTCGCTTGCTAGCAAAACAACTTGAAACATTATTTAATATTTTCTTAATATACACAAATATATAATTTTCATATTATATGTAATCTTACATATTTTATTTATTATTTATATCATATAATTATCTCCCTCCTTAATATCGCTTAACGGGCTAATATTTAAATGGGCAACACTGGAAATCATTTGGCAATCATATGTGTTGTGACGTGCTTATAAACTGAAGAAAAAGTGCAAAAACGGACGCTGTAATCTGCATGTTGTTTTTCTTGGAGAAAACTCAAGTTAATGTGTAAAAACGATTGTTGAAGTGAAGATCGGAAGGCGCACCTCTGGTTGGATTAATCGAGTTGCCGGGGTGAGTGTAGGTGTATAGAGTACTAGTTTATTTAGTATATGACACTACACAGTTTCAAACGCGCGGGAACTTTTGCAAACGTCAAACTTCGCACAAAGAAAACTGAAATGTTCACATGGCTCGATGGACCAAAAAAAGTTGGGGAAACTTCCTTGGTCAAGACCGCAGAGTGAGATTTCCCTGGGTGTAGTTATTTTACGTCGCTGGTTTTGTTAATTTGTTAATTGTTTACCTGTATTGTTGGGTTAAAAGTAGGATTCAATAACCGGATAATATTGACTACTTATACCACATATAGTGTTTATTGTTAAGTTCAGGAATTGTTTATTTTATTTATACATTAATTTGGGGTTACATACTACATAAATATTGTTTATTTTCTATACTTGAGTTTTCACAATAAGTAAAAAAATAGTATCTAAGTTGAGATATGATGTTGCAGTTCTAAATTTGGAGACAGTGTATTCTCTTTCCCAGACGGCACTGGAGTCAAAAGAGAAAACTATATTGTTTAAAACAAGATGTTTAACCTTGGATTCCTTATTTAATGAATTTCAGGAGTTACATATCCAAGTGGCAGCTGATTTAGGTGATGATTTGAACAGTGAGGAGCATATGATAAAATTACAAAATGTAACAGAACATTATTATTTGTGTAAGGCTAAATATTCTGAATTGTTGGAAAATATTGAAATAACTAAACCTAGCACTTCTTCCTTGCATTCTTATAAACCTAGGTCAAATGTTGTGTTGCCTAGTGTCCAAATACCTACCTTTAGTGGCAAAATAGAGGAATACATACATTTCATGGATATTTTTCAAGCGATCATCGGTCAAGATGACAGTTTATCTGATGCTCAGAAAATGTACTATTTGTTCGGATCATTGAATAGGGAGGCAAAGTCTTTGTGTCAACATTTATCCATAACCGGGGAAAATTATTCTGTCCTATTAGAAATTTTAAATACCAGGTATGGTAACAAAAGGTTGCAGGCTGATAAACTATTACATACTTTGTTGTCAGTGAGTAATATTAATAAAAGTTTAAACTCTTTAAAATCATTTTTGAATATTTTATTAGAAACATCAAAGGGGCTTGAAAAGTTAAAGTTTCCTGTACATGAGTGGTCTTATTTGCTTTTATATATTAACCTTAATAAAATTGATGTTTCATTAAAAAGACAATTTGAAGAAAAGTACGGTGGAACCTCAGAGTTGCCAACCTTTGATAATTTTATTTTATTTTTAACAAAAGTTCAAATTTTAGAAACCACTGACATACAAAAAAGGCCCTCCACCCATAAGGTACATGTTTCTTATTCAACCACTGCACCTAAAAAATTAAAGTGTGTATGTTGTAGTGGTACACATTATTTAAATAAATGTGACAATTTTTTGAAAATGAATACAATGAGCCGTAAAAGATTAATTATTTCTAATAAATTATGTTATCGCTGCCTCAATAAACATCATATAAATGATTGTAACGTCAAATTATCATGTGATAAATGTCGTTCTATTAAGCATCATTCTTTACTGCACTCAGAGGATAGAAATCCTGAGGTTAGAAGTGGCATAGCAGAGAATAATCCTGCAGGTAGTAGTTCAGCTCAGACGGTGAACGTCCCGTCTGAAAATAAATCATTATCACATGAGGTGAATCCGGTGTCTACTGTGTTGCATGCTACTTCTGCAAGCACTAGGCGGGTTGTCTTGTTATCTACAGCCATGGTACGGGTTGCAGATAAATATGGTAACTACCATGAAGCACGGGCTTTAATTGATGGTGGTAGTCAAAGCACCTTTATAACTGAGAAGTTTATCTCTCGTTTAGGATTGTTTGTTAAGAGGGCTGGATCGATTGAGGTGAAAGGTATAGGTGGTGGTGATTTGTGGGGATGTAAAGGATATGTTATGTTGAAAATAATTCCATGTCATACTAACGGTCCTATTTTAACTACAAATGGTTTAGTTTTGAAGAAAGTTGCCGATAACCTTCCTAATTATTCACTTCCTAGTTCTCTTGCTCAGTCTTTTGCTGGATTGCAATTGGCTGATAATCAGTTTTATAAATGTGGCAGGGTAGATTTATTGATCGGAGCAGACCTTTTAGGGGATATCCTTTTAGGTGGGGATATTATTCGAAACGATGGTTTACCTTGTGCTATTAACACTATTTTTGGTTATATTTTACAGGTGCCTTATAGCTACAGTATTGATAGTAATCCTTTTGGTAATGTCCAGTCTTTTGTAGTTAACACAGAGACTATTTTGGAAAAATTTCGGCAAATTGAGGAGGTACCTGGTAAAGTAAAGGATCCCAAGGAGGAAGAATGTGAAGCTTTATTTTTAAATACCTATCAAAGGGACCCTATGGGACGTTATATGTTGCGTCTGCCTTTTTTGTCTAATTGTTCGGAACTTGGGAATTCCCGGACACAGGCTACCAAGAGATTTTTCTCTATGGAAAAACGCCTACAGGTTAATGAAAGTTTAAGATTAAAATATATTCAATTTATGAAAGAATACCAGGACATGGGTCATATGGTACCATATGTTGGAGACCTTCAAGGTCAATTTTATATTATACTCCATCATGGGATTTTTAAATCTGGTTCAGATAAAATTAGAGTGGTGTTTGATGCCAGCTGTCCAACGTCTTCTGGATATTCTTCAAATGATTGTCTTCACGCTGGGCCAAAGTTGCAGCATGACGTCATGCAAGTTATTTGTCGATTTAGACTTCATAAAATTGCGTTTTCCTCAGATATTAAAATGATGTTTAGAATGATAGATATTCAAGATGAGTATCGTAAATTTCAACTAATATTTTGGCGCGAATCTCCCAAGTTGCCGTTACAGCTTTTTGAACTCAAGACTGTTGAACTTATGGTATGAAGTTCAGTCCTTATCTTACCATACGGACCTTGCGTCAACTTGCTGATGATGAATCACCCAAGGATAATAATTTGGTTTTGGGAAATGGAGATCACCATCAGCGTGAAGATGCAGCTACCGTTCTTAGGACTTCCGTTTACATGGATGATATTTTGAGTGGTGCTTCTAGCTTGTCAGAAGCCCAACATTTAAAGGAAAGTCTTATTAATCTACTTTCCAAGGGTGGATTTGAGTTACGTAAATGGGTATCCAATGACAAACGGTTGTTGGAGGATATTCCGGCTGAACATCAAGAAAAACCACACGTATTTGATACGGAAGAACCTGGCTATGTCAAGGTTCTTGGCATACAATGGAATCCGGTGGCAGATAATTTTACTTATAATACTAACATGGACGCGGATCGGGAGTGGACAAAACGATCGATCCTTTCTACTCTTGCTCGTATGTTTGATCCTATGGGTTGGATCACACCAGTTATTTTAGAAGGAAAACTTTTGTTACAATTAATTTGGTCTTTGAAATTGGCCTGGGATGAACGTTCACCTCAAAAGGTACCAGATGAGTGGATCAATATTTTTAATAATTTGCATTTAGTAGAAAATATTAAACTTGATCGTTTTGTTTTGGCGGACAATACATATCATTGCTCTCTCCACGGATTTTCGGATGCCTCAGAGAAAGCTTATGGGGCTGTTGTTTATATTAGAGTTGTAGATAGTTTTGGTCAAGTCAAGTTGAATCTGATGACGGCTAAATCTAAAGTTGCACCTATTAAATCTAAATTAACTATTCCCAAATTAGAATTAGCTGGGGCCACTTTGCTGGTTAAATTGCTTAAATATGTATTAGATTCCGTTAACGATCAGATTAAAATTCATGACATTGTTGGTTGGTCTGATAGTACCATTGTACTTTCGTGGTTGCAGCATCCGCCACATATGTTGCAAACCTTTGAGGGAAATCGTGTATTGAAAATTAATAACGAGCGGTTTGGCGATGACTTGGAGATATGTCCCTTCCGAGCAAAATCCAGCAGATGTTGCTAGTCGCGGCTGCAGAGGACGCGACTTACCGTCACACTCATCATGGTGGGGACCACCTTGGTTAGCGTTGGATTCAACTAGTTGGCCATCTTATATAGTAAAGTCCTCAGAGAAATTACCCAGACTACGTAAAAATATTTCTTCAGTTCTTGTCTCTGCGTTAGCTGTTGTTGACACATCTTTCATAGAGAAATGTAGTTCGTTATCAACTTTAATTTCAGTTGTGTCTTATTGTTTGCGGTTCTGTAATAATGCTCGAAATTCCTCAATCAAACGTTTTGGTCTTCTATCAGTCACTGAACGCAGTGCTGCCTTAGAGAGGCTTGTGAAAGTTGTCCAAGCTGAATCTTTTTCCCAAGATATTAATTTATTGAAGAACAATAAAAACTGTTCAACTCTTTTACGTCGACTTAGACCATTTTTTGATGATTCAGGGCTGCTTCGAGTTGGTGGTCGTCTTGAACACTCTAATTTGCCTTTCAAAGCTAAACATCCGTTGCTTTTGCCTAAATCACATGCATTAACTTTCCTGATTGTAAATTATTATCATAAATTGCATTGTCACATTGGTGCTACTGCCCTTCAGGCAATTTTGCAAAAGAACTTTTGGATTATATCAGCGCGACAGGTTATTCGTCGTCAATTGTTTAAATGTATTCCTTGTTATAGGACTAAGGCAAAGGCTCAGGAATCTCTGATATCCGATCTGCCATTTGATCGAGTTAATGCTGCAGGGGTATTTCATACCGTGCAAACTGACTTTGCTGGGCCATTTTATATAAAATCTTCAAATTTACGTCAGTATAAGAAATTAAAAGTTTATCTTTGCGTGTTTGTTTGTTCCGCTGTTAAAGCTGTCCATTTAGAAGTGGTCGGCGATCTGTCTACAGAGGGTTTTCTAGCCGCTTTGTCTAGGTTTTCTGCTAGACGTGGCTTACCTAGTGTTATTAGATCCGATTGTGGCACTAATTATGTAGGCAGTAATCGACATTTAAATGAGGTTCAATTATATTTAAATAACCAAAAGGTGCAGGATGCTTTAATGAATAAGGCTTCTCAAGATGGCATTGTATGGAAATTTTATCCGCCTGCAGCCTCTCATTTCGGAGGTTTATTTGAATCTGCTGTAAAATCAGCTAAATCGTTGCTTAAACGTGTTATTGGAGAACTGTTTCTCACTTATGAGGAACTCTCCACTGTTTTTACCCGCATTGAAGCGGTGTTAAACTCAAGACCGTTGTGTCCCTTACACAGTGATCCTGACAACTTTGAAGTGCTAACTCCGGCGCACTTTCTTATTCAGCGCTCGCTTCTTGCAGTCCCGGAATATCCATTAGATAATATTCCGGATGGCCGCTTAAATAGATATCAATTAGTAGTTACCATTTCCCAACGTTTTTGGAAGAAGTGGAGTGATCAATATCTCCATACTTTACAAATGCGCCTTAAATGGGCATCAGTCACAGATCCTCCAAAAGTTGGAGATCTTGTTTTAATTAAAGAGGAAAATTTGCCTTCCTTGCAGTGGAAAATGGCTCGTATTATAGAACTGCTGCCTGGGAAAGATGGTACTGTTCGGGTAGTTAAACTTAAAACAGCTACTGGTACTCTTGTACGGCCAGTAGTTAAAATTTGTAGATTGCCTTTAAATTAAATTTTCCAGTTATTTACCGTTACTTTACTTTCTTTTTATTTATATTAATTTAAGAATTGTTTAGTACCGTTAGCATCTATATCTACAGAATAATCTTTTTAATATGATAAAGGCGTTCATCCTTTCTCGGGGGGAGAATGTTTGATTTTGTTAAAGCATAAGGAGCTAGCGCCATCTAGCTTTTCGTGTTATGTCTGTATTTAATGTAATTCACACAAGATGTCGCTTGCTAGCAAAACAACTTGAAACATTATTTAATATTTTCTTAATATAAACAAATATATAATTTTCATATTATATGTAATCTTACATATTTTATTTATTATTTATATCATATAATTATCTCCCTCCTTAATATCGCTTAACGGGCTAATATTTAATTGGGCAACACTGGAAATCATTTGGCAATCATATGTGTTGTGACGTGCTTATGAACTGAAGAAAAAGTGCAAAAACGGACGCTGTAATCTGCATGTTGTTTTTCTTGAAGAAAACTCAAGTTAATGTGTAAAAACGATTGGTGAAGTGAAGATCGGAAGGTGCACCTCTGGTTGGATTAATCGAGTTGCCGGGGTGAGTGTAGGTGTATAGAGTACTAGTTTATTTAGTATATGACACTACGCAGTTTCAAACGCGCGGGAACTTTTGCAAACGTCAAACTTCGATCAAATATTTTTATTAACAAAACCAGCGACCTAAAATAACTACACCCAGGGAAATCTCACTCTGCGGTCTTGACCAAGGAAGGTTCCCCAACAAATGGAGTTCTGTAAATACATTATTTCTTGTTCTATTTTTTCCGCGTCCTCATTATCTAAATTGCCCGTTATCGCTTTTACTATTGATCCTGACCCATTTATTAATCCCCGCTTAACTCTATAATTATTATAATCTGATCTAAATAAACTAAGTTTCTTATCTATGAAACTAAATGTATAGTTTAATTAGTCTTTATATGTCTTATGTAAATCTCCGGATACATATTTGCTTCTAGCGATTGTGTAATAACGTAAAGTGAGAGTAACTTTAGGGATGACGCATGAAGTGCTGTAATATTGTATATACAGATAAGGTTGAAGGAATCTATGTGTCTAAATACCTTCCCTTCTTTTATAACTACGATACCATTGGTATTGTCTATAGGGCTTATAACTATGTCGGCTCTTACGTAGAGCACGAGGGCTCCGAAGTTGAGCGCGAGGGCTCCTGCGATGAAGCTCCTGTAACAATATGAGGCCTTCTAAGGAGTTTGTAATGAACTCTGACAGATTTCGAATTCGGGTGATTACCTATAATTTCGGCTACATTATTGGGGTGCAAATGAATTATTTCATATGGACATTTGTAGGTAGGCTTCGTCTTATCATTGCGCGCTGTTTTCGCCACCTGTTTATAAACAATTTCACCTACCTTAAAGGCGACTTCCTGTGCTGTCTGATTCCGTTTGGTTATTATCTGCTCCTTATTTTTAGACATATGTGCCCTGACACACTCTTGTACAGCTTCTGCATTATTTTTATGTTTAAGAACGTAATTTTGGTAAAATTCTTTCGGGTAGTGAAGTTCGAGGGCGTTCCTAGCTGCTGTATGATCAAACATCAATTCGTGTGTCGTATAACCAGTGCTAGAATGGATCGAATTGTTGTAGGCTATTACTGCATATTTCATGAATAAGGGAATAGGATCATCTTTATTTGTCATTCTCTGAATTCTTATCATCTCGCCAATAGTTGAGTGGAAACGTTCAATCGGAGAATTAGAATTAGGGTTATATGGAGTTGTGAAATTAATATCGTGTAGTGCGAAAATTTCCTTAATTAAATCATTTTCGAATTTTGTATCTGAATCCGTCGTAATTTTTGAGGGTAACCCAAATATAGAAAATATTTGTAGCAGTGCATCTGATACGTGAACACTACTTGATGCTATAATATTAATAGCTTGTGCGAATTTAGAGAAATTATCTATAACTGTTAAGAACGTTGCTCCACCTGTGGAATATAGATCCATGAAGAGATGCTCCATGGGTTTTGTAGGCGTCTCCGTTAAAGCTAAAGGAGGTCTAAGTGGGTTCCTTTCATACTTTTAATATGTTTTAATGTTAATAAAAGTTTGAACTGTTGCAATAAAGTAATAAAATTTCTTGTATTGTTGTTTTTACGTTGTGAAAGTACTACAGTAATTATTCACTCAATAATATCAGTGTCTCATGAAAGTGGAACAAAAAGGCATAAAAATCATTTGACTGTGGGTACTCACATTTGTAAACAAAAATGGCAAGTAAAGCAAACAAATGTAATTCATGCGGTTAATTTCTTTCCCCATTAGAGGCTGTAAAATGTTGTAAATGTAGCTCAATATATCATCGAGTGTGCGTAAATATAAGTCCTAAATCCTGTATTCCCACAAAGTGGTATTGCAATGAATGCACTGAAATTCGTTATACTGACTGCAATAAATATAAACACTCCGCCGCTACCGAACCGCTAAGTACCGACGTTCATCAAGTCAATGAATTCTAGTGAATGTATAACTTTATGATTTTTCTTTAGACATATAGTCATAGGTTTTGTGACTTTGGCGAAATCCTTTATAAATTTACGGTAATATCCCACCAAACCTAGAAAGGATTTAATTTCCTTATGCGTTTTTGGCAGTGGAAAGTCTAGCACAGCTTTAATTTTATCCTTATTTGGCTTTAAATCTTGGTCTGTTAATTCATGGCCTAAAAATGTTACCTGCTTTTGGAGTAACTCTGATTTGTCCAGCTGTATTTTGAGATTATGCAATTTAAAACGTTCAAATACCTGTGTTAGTTGATGTATGTGTTCTTGTAACGATGTAGACGCTATAATTACATCATCTAAATAAGTAAATACATTTTCTACACCACGTAAAATGTGGTTCATAAGACGTTGAAAGGTACTAGGTGCATTCTTAAGTCCGAATGGCATTTTTAGAAACTCATAGTGCCCTCTCTCTGTTGAAAACGCCGTTTTTTCCACGTCATCCGGGTGCATTTCTACCTGGTGATATCCACTAGCCAAATCAAGTGTAGTAAAGTATTGGGCTCTACCTAACCGATCTAAGATATCATGAATATTAGGAAGTGGATATTTATCTTCGATTATACGATCATTAAGTTTCCTGTAATCTATGACAAGCCTATATTTAATGTTGCCTGATGCATCGGGTTTTTTTGGTACAATGTGACCATGGAGAGATGCTTTCTCGAATTATGCCGTGTTTAAGGAGGTTATCCACTTGTGTCCGAATTTCTCGACGTTGGTGCGGAGACTGTCTATAACTTGGCAACATGGACTGGATCCACTGTTGTCGTTGTTGTGGAGTCAAATGATTTTAGTAAGTTCTTGCATAACTTGTATCTCATTCCTCGTTTCCCCTAAACGTCTTGCAACAATGCATGTTTTATCTCAAGCCATGTGTCCAGCGAGTTTTTGTAAGCGATAGCATCTATAGCCGCGCCACTTAGCCTACTCTTAATTTAACTTATTACTACGGGGTGCGCCTGCCAGCTAGGTTAGATTAAACTAATCACACTCTCCACCTCTCGTATATAATAATTTAAGGTTTTGGGGTTGCCGTTGTACCTTGGAATTAAATCCCCCAGTGTTTTAATAACACTATCGCAATCCTTAAGCGACATTATTTTAGCTTTTACTGTGCACGAACCTAATCGGAATGCGATAAGACAAAAGAGTATCGTATGACCGTGTAAAATCCGCGGCGATTTTAGCTCGACGACAATACACACAATAAAATATGTAATAATATGCTAATATTCATATTAATTTTCCAATTTGAAATTATTTAAAGTTACTAAAAATAACGATAGAAAATAGAGCAAGGAACTTGGAAGTAAAAGAGTACTTACCGAGATCTCTGCATCTCCCGCCCGCCCCTTGCCTCAGAACAGGATTTTCAATCTTCCGAAATTCCTGTAGATTCGTCCTTTTTGGTTCTTGATTTAGATCATGGTTACTACGATTAGAACCGTACACTTGATTTTGAAAGTACCACGATCTGGCTCACCGACTGCGCCAGTTATGTTCGGACGAATGGTAAAAGACTTTTAAAAAAATTAATTATTTATTACAAATTCAAATTTAATTAAAGAAATGTCTTAACTTAAACAGGTCTGAGACAAAAGTGATCAATTTTATAAACTGAATTAATAACAATGAATATTATAACAAAACATCTTTTGTAATTGGAATTCCTTGCTCAGCTCCTTTGCATCGATGGTGGTCTGGTAACGCACGCAAGACCCTTTTTCTCAGAAAAAGTTGAAGATATCAAGTTGAAATTTATACAAAATATTCTAATCTTTAGTTCCTCAAATATGTAAAAATATCAAACTGCTAAGTCAATTTCATGAAAAACCGCAGCCGCTTTTATCTCATGTATTGTAATTATGATTTTCGAGATAAATCAAAGTTCGCAGGCTTTGTCTTTTGACCTAGGAACATGATTTTTGGCAAAAAGCAAGGTCTTATAGCACTAATATGGGGAAAAATCCTAAAAATGGCAATTTTCAGCTACAGCACGAAAAAATTGATCTTTTATATATTTAGGTTTTGACTTCTAACTGATTTGATTCATATACTTATATTAGTGATATTCAGGGTTGTAGGAGATGGTTAGACCACTGCGTCGTGACCAAGTGTGGATAGGACACAATTAAAAGTATATCCGTTATGCATGACGTATATTGATCTGACCACTTTCCGGCTGACGGCTTGTCAGCACCGTATCATTTATCAATGTAAATAAGAAAATCAGGTGGGGGAGCGTAAATTGGATCAAATAAATGTGTACAACGACATCTGTAATGAAAGGTTAAAAAACATTTGTTTTCTTAATAAACTTATTAAATGTCATGATAAAATATGCAATAATGTCAAGCACCTCGCTATATTAGATAATATGTACTCTGAAATTACAAGTACCTTGTGTGATGCCTCAATAGGGACACATAGGTGTAAAAATCATAGAAAAGGAGTATATATATCTGGGTGGAATAATCACGTAGCGGAGGCGCACCGGCAGGCTCGACTGCACTTTCAGATGTGGCAGCTTGCGGGAAAACCGTGTAAAGGTACAATTTATGATCTCATGCCCAAAAGTAAGAAAGTTTTTAAGTAAAAAATTAAGTGGTGCCAGGACAGACAAGACCAACTGAAAATTGATAACATTGCCATGGCTCACTATGACAGGGACAGTCTGCGAGTGAAGCTGGTAATGTTGAGTCGGTCGAGACAGGGCGGAGCTTTAATTTTAATTTTACAGTAAAAGAAACTGCGGAGGTTATAAAAAGCATGCAGAGAGGAAAGTCGCCAGGTCACGACGGGCTCAGCATTGACCATTTTAAAAATGCGGGTGCTAATTTGCCAAGGGTTTTAACAATGTTTTTTAACCTTTGTCTTTCTCACTCGTATTTACCTGAACCTTTTATGAAAACTATTGTGGTACCGATAGTGAAGAATAAAACGGGTGACCTCTCGGACAGGACTAACTATCGGCCAATCTCGCTTGCGACCACTACAGCAAAAGTACTCGACAATATAATGGATTCACTTCTTGAAAAACATCTCAAAATTCACGACGCTCGGTTACGTTTTTAGGCCGGACTATCAACAGAATGTGCAATGATGATCCTAAAGCATACTGTCGGGTATTATACTGCAAGAAAAACGCCTGTATATGCTTTTCTCGACTTGTCCAAGGCTTTTGATCGTGTCGACTACAACATTTTGTGGCGGAAACTCGGGGAAACAGATATGCCGAATGAGTGCATTGGAATTCTCAAGCACTGGTACTCTAAGCAGATTAATCAAGTGAGGTGGGCCGATGCGTTGTCTTACGAGTACAAACTTGAGTGCGGCCTGTGAGGCAGGGCGGCCTGACGTCTCCTAAATTGTTCAACTTGTATGTCAATGAGCTAATAGTCGACCTAAGCACCGCGCACGCTGGCTGTTATATAGATGGTATCTCTGTCAATAACATCGGTTATGCTGAGACATGGTATTGCTGGCGCCGTCTGATAGTGCGCTTGGCAAGCTGTTGTGCATTTGTGAGGCGTTTGCTAAGTCTCATGGTCTTGAGTATAACTCGAAAAAAAGCGAGGTCATGGTGTTTAGGGCAGGAAAGGTCAAGCCGTATCATGTGCCTCCTGTTGTACTTAATGCTATGCCTCTAGCGGTTGTTGACAGGTTTAAATATCTTGGAAACATTATTACTAGTGACCTAAATGATGACCAAGATATAGAAAGAGAGCGTAGGGCGTTGGCAGTTTGTGGAAAGATGCTGATCCGTAGGTTTTGCTCGATGTAGTAAGGAAGTCAAGATAACACTCTTCAAAGCATATTGTCAATCATTCTACACGAGCAGTCTGTGGGTGAGGTATACGAAGCGAGCCTACAATGCCCTAAGAGTGCAGTATAACAATACATTCAGAATGTTGTTGGGCTTGCCCAACAGGTGTAGTGCGTCTGGCATGTTTCTTGAGTCACGCACAGGCGGGTTCCCGGCTATGATGCGAAAAAGGATAGCATCCTTGCTTGGTCGAGTTAGGCTAAGTCCAAACAGCATTCTGAATGTGATTGCTGACAAATATGATTGCCAGATATTTGTGTACTGGGTAGGGCAAATCAAAGGGGTAGCACTCAGCTCCATAGACTGAATAATTGTAGTTTTAGAATTTAGTATTAATTAAAATAATGTATACTAACCTAGTTTTTAAGCACCTTTGTTACTAACACCTATGAAGACTTGTTGTTTGAAATAAATTTATTATTATTATTATTGACGCATTATTTGAAGAATACGTGAAGTTATCAAGTTAAAATTAATACTAATGTTTAGTAAGTCTATAATATCTTGAAGCTGTGAAAAAATCAAACTTCTTAATATAAGCAATCAATAAATATAGTCACTGAGTTAAATTACTGAAGTGATAACAAGTAGTTTTTCTATAGGGCATTCCACATGATATGCGAACAACAAAAAAGTCGATGTTTGCGATTTTAGTAATATTCGAATATGCTATACAATATACTTCCTCTCGATACAGATATAAAATATTTTTACCGTTTTAACTCTTGTTAATGAGTTTAATTTTATGAAATTGAAATTTGAAACCCTTAAATGAAATTATTCCAAGAAAGAAAGAAATAATTAAGTAAAATGTATGTTAAAAAGATTATTTGGTAAAATATAAATTCCATTAAATAATTTAATAAATTTATAATTTTTAGACCGGGGAATAAGGTTTAAAGTAGGCACCTTTTCCATTTACTCAAATTTTCTAAGTCTCTAGCTTAACGTTCATCAGGGGTTAAATCTGTGTCGAAGACGTGTATATTTATCAGATATTCGAATGGTAGTAAAATCGCAAACATGGACTTTTTTTTCGTCGTATCGGGTGAAATAAATCTAAAGCTATATCAACGCGACGACGATATGACATGTTGTTAAATGACAACATGTAAAATATTTTAATTGACTCCAAAAAAAAGGAGGTTCTATATTTGACAATTATATTTTATTGATATATGTTCACCGACTTTAAAATTATTTAAGTGAAATTATTTTTTATTGCATTTTTTTGGTTTGTTTTATCATATTTTATTATATTCGTTTTGTAAGTAATTATAAATATGTCAATTGAAATACGCATTAATAAATGCCTCCCAATACTATTTTTGATAATATTTAAACCCGCACACGAAAATGAAAATTTGATAGTGTTTGCCTTGCCGAATTCCACACTCGCAATTGGCCGAATTATTTTAATATTACCTACCTAATTGTCTATTCTTTGTCTCACTGAGACCTTTGTTAAAAGAGGTGATGAAAGTAATATTATACTATCAAACTTTTGTGTTGCCGCGTTATTTTGTAGACAAAATAAGCGACGTATTTTTCAAAGTTTAATCAAAAAGTTTACCTTGCTATTATCCGCGGAACTCTGAACAACCAGACTCGTACGGCACAACCCAGAAGAGCACACCGCCCACAGAAAAGTAAGAGGCGCGAACTCGAACCAGGAGACCACACGAGTAGATCGCTCGACAATCGAGGTACGTTTCGCTCCGAACTGAAGCACCTTCAGGAGTAGTTGACTCTACAAGCGTCACTTGCGAAGTGGCAAATTTTTTGAAAAAAACAGCCTTTTATACCCTAACTCAATACTCGATATGCGATACTCGATACTCGACATGCGATACTCGATACTTAACTCGGTACTCGTGTTTTGTTCACACAGCTAAAGATATTGAGTAGAGTGTATTTAGACTCGTTTATTTGTTCGTTTAGCAGTTCAAATGTTTGATTGGTGGTGAGATCGTAAGGTTCAGTTTGGCTTGTGCCGGCGGATAGGTTAGAGAAACACGTTTTTCCGTTTTATCGTAAATGTATATTGGCAACTACTGCTTAATCATAAAGTTAATTAAGACTACGTTTTTAGGTTCAAAATCGCAAAACAGAATCACTATAAGCCCACCAAAGGACTACTGAAAACCTTTCAAAATAAGTAAAATCAACAAATTTATAGGTAATCACATGTTTTGAGGTTGCTTCTACAACAATCATTAAGGTATCGGTATATGGTGCGGTCAGAAAGAATTTTTACAAAGAACAATAGTAAAATAATAAATGTTAACAACTATATAGCAATAATCTATTTTGATGGGCAACGCACATAGTTTGGTTACGCATCGCTTTGTTATATGATCACCACTCTTTACACTATAGACTCTGGTAAGACCGTCAGGGCCAGGATGCTTGTCGATTATTCGTCCCATAAGCCACTTTCCTGGTGACAAATTGTCCTGTTTTATGAGGACAATGTCTCCTATCTTGAATTCGTCTTCGCGTTTTAACCATTTCGGTCTTTGTTGCAGCCGCGTCAAGTATTCTTTTTGTCATCTTGACCAGAAATCTTTCATCAGTTTTTGCGTGTATTGCCAACGTGTCAGGTTGCTTATTTTAGCGTCTTCCAGGTTCACATCAGGCACGGTTACAGGGGCTTCAATTATCAAAAAATGACCCGGAGTTAATGGTTCCAACGTGCTGTCTTCCTGCGGGTACAGCGGTCTCGAGTTCAAGCACGCTTCAATTCCACAGAGAACCGTCGTAAGCTCTTCATAGGTAAGCTTCGTGTTAAGAATTCTTCGTAGATGGTGCTTAATAGACTTTACACCGGTCTCCCATAAATTTGGGGAGTAAGCCGGGATGAAGTGCCATTGCGTTCCATCATTAGCAAGTAATTCACTAATTTCTCCATCAAATTGTAGGCGAGCTTCCTTCCAGGCTTTAACCAGATCTTTGTTAGCACCAACAAAGTTTCTTCCCTAATCACTCCACATGTTTGTACATCTGTCTCTTCGTGCGCAAAATCGTTTGAAAGCACCAATGAATGAAGTCAGATCACCAACCAACTCCAAGTGGATCGCCTTCGTGGACATACATACAAAAATAGCTATGTACGCCTTGCCAGTTTGGGCTCCTCTGCCCTTTTTTATTAAAATTTGAATTGGTTCCGCAAAGTCGACACCGGAGTTAAAGAATGGCCGAGCTGGTTTTAACCGAAAACTTGGTAAGTCTCCCATCAATTGTGTTCCTAGCCCCATGTCTAGCACATATCAAACATCGATGGATTCACTGCTTTACTAGGGACTTCGCGCGGAGTATCCAGTATTTCGATCGCAGGTAAGTGAGCATCAATTGCACTCCTCCATGCAGCGTCTTCAAATGTGCTTCTGCGACCACTAAATAGGTAAGTCTACTTGCATGACCCAAAATGATTGGGTGCTTCACTTCATTAGCCAGTTCAGAGTTCCTGAGCCGACCGCCCACCTTCAGGATTCCATCTTCGTCAAGGTAAGGGTCTAGTGCTTTTAGTTTGCTTGTGTTCATACAAATCATACTCCCAGTTATTTGATACGTACAACTTAATTAGTTTAAGGGATAGAAGAGAATTACTGAGTGCAATGATGCTTTATAATATATGCAATGCAAATATTGATTGCCCAGATCTATTAGGACAACTATCGTTTCTAGTACCACGACGACAAATGCGCAACACGCGAAAGCCGAACAAATGCCGGAAAACGTTCGCCATTGTATCGCCTAGTACAAACATACAATATGAACTTAATGGAGGCAGACATCTTTGCACACAGTAACATTAGTTTTAAGAAAAAAATCGTTAGTATTATTAAAATGCGTAAGCAGACAAACTAATGTAGTTTTATACTGTAGCTGGTAGTTTTTATTTTCATAATTTTCATAACTAGCTTAATTTTAAATATTAATTGAAAATTTCTTTATAATAATCACTTACACGATTTTGTAACCATGTCACTCTCAAATCTTTATTATTGTACTTGTGGATAACGATATGGGATGTACAATAAAAATATTTTAGGTTTAGAACTAATTTAAGTAATATTATATTGTATATCTGTTATTTGTTCCAAATAAAGAAAATAAAATAAAAAAAATAAACTCTCTTTTTTGTTTTTAACGATTCTATATCTTCTGTAAATTCCTCTTCTTGTGCTCTTTTTATACAGGCTTGCATCGATACGTGTAGTTCTTCAGTTGTGATTTTGCTATCTATTCTGTCTTTTAATGTTTTTTGTTTCAGGAATCTTCGGCAGTATGTGATTGTTCTAAGTAGCTCTAATAGTGTATCAAATTCTTCAAATTGTGTAAGTAGTCTCTTCTCTTGTTCATTTTTGTTTATTTATTTATTTATTTATTCATTCAACAAGTAACATAACAGACAAGCCAATTCGTTACAAGTTTAGTAGATCTAACATTTAATACTTACTGAAATAAGAAATCAATAAAGTTTTAAACATATCTAAACTATTATTAAATAAATCTAATTCTGGTATTTGATTTTGTGTGAATATGTCATTAAACAGTCCCACAGCTCTCGCCGTAGGAATATTATTTGCATGACGTGTACGTAAACCTGGTGGCTCAGCGAATAAGTTGTGGAACCTCCTTATGCTACTAGAATGTTCTGCGCTTATGCCTCTCATATAACCTAAAGGTACAAAAAATCTGATTCTTTCAAGCATTGAAGGACAGTCTATGAAATTATTTAAAATTAAAAACAAGTAGGTAATTGTAACTAATTTCCGTCTCAATCTTAATGTTAAAACATCAGTCATGCCACAAACAAATAATGAAGGATACAGGTAAGGATAATATCCATACATTTTTTTATATAAATAACGTAAGAATTTCTTTTGAATTTTTTCAATCATTTCACTATATTTTATTTCTATAGGATCCCATATTATTGAATTAAACTCCAAAATACTTCTTACATATGCTTCATACAGCATTTTCGATGGTACATGACTTCTAAAATTGTATGTCACTCTCATTATAAAACCTAACATTCTAGATGCCTTTTTACATATAGTTTCTATATGTTGGTTGAAGTACAATTGACGATCAAGTATCAAGCCCAAATCTCGTATTTGCAAAACATTTTCAAGACTTTGACCGAGTAGCCGATAATTAAAGCGCGTGAGTGAGAGGGACCTCGAAAACATCATTATTTTACATTTGTTGATATTGAACTCTAACTTATTTTGCACACTCCAGTTTGCTATATTTTCGATATCTTTTTGAAAATCTATGCAATCTCTATCATTAGTTATACCGAGAAATAGTTTAAGGTCATCAGCAAACATTAAACATTTGGCCTTAGTAACAACATCAGGCAGATCGTTTATCATAATCAGGAACTGAGTCGGACCTAACGTGGAACCCTGACTAATTCCTGATCTGGTATAATATGATTCTGATTTAAATCCATAAAACTGAACATATTGTTTCCTATTATTAAAATAACTAGCAAAGAAATGAAGAAGTTTTGGATTAAATCCAATTAAAGCAAATTTTTTTAAAAGTACATCATTATCTACGCGATCGAATGCCTTTTTAAAGTCGAAGTACGCAACATCTACCCGCTGTCTACTATCCATCTTTTCATTAACATATTCAACAAGACTCATAAGATTGGTGGCAGTAGATCGCTTGTTTCTAAAACCATGTTGACAATCGCTAAGCATACCGCTCACCTGACTATATATAGACTATTGAGTACCGTTTCAAATATTTTTCCAAAAACTGACAAGACTGCTATAGGCCTATACTCACTGATTTCAGTATTATTCTTACTCTTAGGCACGGGAGTCACTCTTGAGACCTTCCAAAAATCAGGATAAGTATTTGTTTTAATACTAAGGTTAAAAATAAACGCTAAAGGAGACATAAAAACGGAAGCACAGTCTTTTATTATAAAAGGTGGCATTCCGTCAGGTCCAGATGATGATCTTGGTTTCAGTTTCGTAATTGATTTGCACACTTCTTTCTCAGAGATATTTCTTATCATAATATTTGCGTTCGTTGCTGTATTACTAGGAATTTGCTGCAATATGTCATCTACTTTGAGTTCAGGTAAACTTTCAACAAATACTGAACTAAAATAATCTGCAAACGCGTCAATAGCACGTTGGCCTGAAACGGACTGCCCGTGATAGTTAAATTCGCTAATATAACGTACCTGATCACGATGATTTTTTGTAAAAGACCAGAATGCCTCAGGATTTTCAGATATATTATCTTCAGTATATGATAAGTAATTTGAATAAGCTATATCAATAAGTTCTTTAACAAGTGTCCTATAATATCTAAATAACTCTAAATTAAATAATTTGTTTTCAGTCTTATAACGCTTATGGTGAAAGTGCTTATTTCTAATGTGCCGTATTATTTCTGAGGTATACCATATAGGATACACATAACGCTTTGATATGTTTTCTTGTTTTAGAGGTACACACTCACTCACACAATTGTTTATTTGTATATAAAAATATTCTAAAGCATCATTTACATCATTAAATAAATAAAGATTAGACCAGTCTATACGCTCAATTGCCATATATAAAGAGTTATAATTAGCTTTTCGAAAATTATAATCAACCAATGTATACTGATTATGATCACTTAATTGAGAGAGACTTGGCTTCCTTGTGACATATATATTGGCTTTACAAGGCCGTTCCACAGTGACCTCCAATGGCGGATGATAAGCATCTGCCTCAACAAGGGGTGCTATATTATTGCTTACACTAATATTCCCAGACGATAATCCACACAAAACCAAATCTAACATACCTCCATAGTCATTTCTTATCGTATTGTACTGCGTAAGTCCACAAAATTCAATTAAATGCATAAAATAATTATTTATCTTCGAGTTAAACGAATTAAGATTAAAATCTCCTAAAATTAAAACATCTAACTGTGAGTATTTACATATAACATTTTCTATAACATTATAAATAGCTAGACACTGTTCTTCACAATAGTTAGGCGGACAATAAACTACTAAACACAAGAATTTTATGTTTTTATAGGTCACAATAGTAATAATAATCTCCTTGTCTTCTGACAAGCCGTCTACTTCATTGATTTGCTTTATTTTGCATTGATTATTGACTGCTAATAATACCCCTCCATAGCCAGCGTTATTAAGTCGATCTTTACGAATAACGATATAGTTTGATGGAAATATCTCGGAATCATATACTGAACTAATAAGAAATGTTTCAGTAATGGCAAATATTTTTATCTCAGACAAACTTAATATAGATTTTTTAAATTCGGACGTTTTACTACGCAGCCCTCTTACATTTTGGTAAACAATAGGTACAGTATAATAGCGTTTATTGTTTTTCAGATGCTTTGTTACGAAAGGTATTATTTCGCCATAACTTAATACACACATCTTCTGGCCAACACGAAACATTCAATATTTTATCACACATTTTTGCTAAGACTCCCACCTTAAACGATGCATAGTTGCCACGGGATTTAAGAGATTCAATAATACAATCATCAATACCACATACATCTTTTAAATGATTACGTATCATTTCATCATTAGTACCAGACTTCACATAATAAAGGTGATAATATTTCCAACGTTCGGAAGCTTCAAGCAACGTTTTACCGGGAGCGGCCGTGCCACGCACGATTGGCGTATTATTCTTTCGCTTTCGTTTCACTTCGGTCCATTCTTCGTCTCCTTTTGGTTGAATAGACGGCTGTGTAAGCGGATCGGCATCTAAATCTTGCTCTTTCGATGTTCCGGTGTTAGGATTTCGCGCTTCCCTCTCGCTCGTAACCCGCGGCAAGTTATCGTTGTCGCGGTTGACGTTTGGAGATACCTCTCTCTTTCTATTTAACGACGACGCAGCGCGAAGTTTTGCAGCTCTAACAGGCCTCGATTCACTCGACTCGGAAACAGAAGTTAGCTTGTGGGTAGTTGTAAAAACATCAAACTTAGAAATGATCTCGGATTGCTTTTTAATTACATTATTTTGTTCTTGTATGATCACTTCCAAAGATTCCACTTTTTTAGTTAAGTGCACAATAGATTGGTGCAACTCATTAACAACTTTTTCGAGCTTAGACTGCGACATTTCGCACATATAAAAAAAAAATTCACGGAACAAATACAAAGTGACGTTATCGTCTCAACGTCACAGTACTATATTGTTGTAAGTTATTTTTAAATTTTGTATTTTATTATTTTTCCTTTCAATCTCTGTTTGCATAATGTTTGGTTTAGTGAACTGTATCTTCGATTGTTGTAACCAGTCTGGCCCATGCCACCATAATTCACACTTTTTCAGATTTTCTACTAACATCCCTCTAGAACCAACATCAGCTGGATTATTTTGAGTTTGGACGTGATGCCACTGACTGCAGGATACATTGGTTGTAATCTCAACAACTCTGTTTGCCACAAACACCTTCCAGTTGTTTGGATCTCCAAATAACCACGACAGGACAATGGACGAATCTGTCCAAGCATAAGTTTGAGTTGCAGGTATTCTCATTGCTTGACCAACTTGCTTAAGTAATCTTGAGAGTATCAACGCGCCGCAGAGCTCCAAACGAGGTAAGGATATTGTTTTTAACGGAGCCACTCTTGTTCTTGCTGCGATAAGCGTCGTTTTGTTCGTACCGTCTGGGTAAGTCACTCTGCAATATACTACAGCGCGATATGCTTAGATGGATGCATCGCTGAATCCATGGAGTTCTATGGACTCTCTGTTGGCGGACGTCGTACCTACTCATCTTTCTATGTAGATTCCATTCACATGTTTAAGGTCAGATCGCATTATTTTAGAATTCAATGCATCGTCCCAGCTTATCTTTTCAAGCCATAGTTCTTGCATTAATATCTTTGTCAGAACGATGCTAGGCGCAATCCAGCCGAGTGGGTCAAACAACTTTTGGATGTCAGACAGAATGCTTCGCTTCATGGTCACCTTATTGATTGATTGAAGGTAAGTTTAAATTGTACTCGAATCTGTCTTTTCCTAAATTCCATTGTACGCCAAGTGCCTTTATTGTTCCATCAATCTTCAATTCCAGATTAGCATTATTCGATCTATCGTTTGGATCAACTGTTTCCAAGAATTCACGGCTGTTGGATGACCATTTCTTTAGTTCGAATCCACCCAAATGAAGAAGCGCTCTAAGATCTTGACTATTCTTTATTGCTTGTTGAAGACTGTCACTTCCAAACATTGCGTCATCTACGTAAAAATCTTCACGCAATATCTTAGCAGCTTCTGGATACCGGTCGCCTTCATCTTCTGCCAATTTCATAAGGGTTCTTACGGCAAGATAGGGAGCAGAAGCTGTTCCAAATGTAACAGTCAACAATCTGTAGTCTTTGATTTCTTCAGATTGGTCGTTTCTCCACAAAATTCTTTGATAATCTGCGTCTTCTCGGTCAACCCATATCATACGGTACATTTTCTGGATATCAGCAACAAAGCAAACGGCGTGAGTTCTCCACCTCATTATCAGGTTTCTCAGATCCTCTTGCAGTACAGGACCCGTCAATAGTTCGTCATTGAGAGAGACACCGTTGGAGCCCTTGCACGAGGCGTTAAATATGACACGAGTCTTCGTGGTTTCTTTATCATTACGGATCACGGCGCGGTGAGGTAAGTAGACTGATTTATTATTTAATTCTTCTGTAGGTATTTCTTCGATATGTTTTAGATCTATGTAGTCTTCAATTACCTTCTTGTATTCTTGCTTTAATTCTTTATTTTGATTGAACCTTCTTTCTAATTGCATTAGTCTCTTTATTGCTATTTCTCTCGTATGTCCTTCTGTTGATTTAGGTTCTTCAATGTTGAATGGTAATTTGACAACATATCTTCCACATTCATCTCGCTTCTGAGTCTTATATCTATCGCTTCTGTATATATCTTCACATAAATGTTCCCTTTGTGTTAGGTTTCTTTTCGTATCTTCATCAACTTCCCATACTGTTTTCAGTAAATCTTCTATATCAACTTCTTGTTTCATGACCGTTAAGGATTGCTCATGCTTCCTGACCTTGATGTCAATTCCACCCATAAGGATCCATCCCAGGTGTACCTGGTGGACCTTTGATCAATCCCTTCTTCATAATGTTTACATACTCATTGACACCCAACAGCAGATCGATGTTACAGGAGGCGGAAAATGTTTCGTCTGCCAGTTGAATGCCAGCAAGGTGCGGGCAATCTCTTCTTATTATTGTGCCTGAATGTATGTTAGAGGTCAAGTGCTTCGTCATCACGTAGGCTTTAATAGGTAAAATGAAATTGTTCCATCGTGATAATACATTTACATTTACTTCATGCCTGACTCTAACCTTCGTGGACTCAAGTCCAGACACGATAAGATCTACTGCTGTCTTGTGTAGCTTCAGGATCTGAGTTGCTTTCTCACTTATAAAACATGCTTGAGATCCTGAGTCTATTAGCGCCTCCAATGCAGTAGTGTGTCTACGTTCATTCTTTAAAATTACTATTGCAGTGGCTAATAGTGAAATTGTCTGTTTCCGCCCTGCGTGATAGTGTGACGCAAGCATTGCTTGAACTTCCCTTTCTTCTACATTTGCTTGATTGGATGACATCGGTTGATTAGCTACAACATGAGAAGCCGATGCCTCCCCGTAGTTAGATAGGTGTAGAAGAGTGTGGTGACGTCTCTTACATACACGGCATGATGTTGGCAAACGGCACCTAAACACCGAATGTCCAATCCCTAGGCAGTTGAAACAGAGCTTGTTTGTTTTAACATGTTCGTACATACGTTCGTTTGGTGACATTTTGGTGAATACGTTACAATGGCATAACGTGTGCGCATCTGTACATAAAGCACAACTTCTTTGCTTTGGTCTTTCTGTGGCTGTAACGTGAAGGACTCGTTCCTTGGCAAGCTTCGTTGTAGTGGGGTGGTTGACTAATTCCAATGTTCTGAATTTTGCCTCCAAAAACTTGCGCAGATCCCTCCAAGTCGAAAGTCCTGGGAATTCTCTGAGTAGGAATTTTGTTCCCACTCCTTCTGGGATTCTGGGTCCAACTTCTGTGCAACCAGAAATATGATTACTGGATCCCAAGAATCCGTCGACACCTCCAGATTGTCTAGACTCTGTAATACTTCGTTGGTGGTGTCGAGTAGTGATTTCAGTTGGTTTGCGGCTTGGCTGGTACATTTCTTCTGGGCAAAAAGTCGCTTCAACAATGCGTTCATTATTAGACGCTTGTACCCATATCGATGGTTTAGCGTTCCCCATGCCTGAATGCAGTTAGCGCTTGTTACTGGAATGTGCTTCAATAAAGTCGCTGCTTCACCTACCACACTGGTTTTTAAGTAATGGAGTTTTTCGACGTCGCTTAGTGTTGTGCAATTGTGGACGAGTGATGAAAACAAATCTTTAAAACTAGGCCAGAGTTCGTACTCGCTCGAAAACAGAGGTAAATGTATAGCCGGGAGGTGAACTTTGTTATTTTGCAGATCTTCTGGTGACGATTGTTTACTTTTGGCAGACTCTAATGCCGCCAACATGTCTTTCAAGGCTCCCAACATACACAAGTACAAATCTTCTCGTACAAAAAATTCCTCATTCTCGAAATATGGCAGCAATCCACGCTCCTCACGAGTGGTACAGGTTAATAATTTTTTATTTTTTCTTCAATTGTTTTAATTCTGGTTTGTAAGTAGCCCACTATAGCCAGTCGTTGTTTGGGGCATTTTGATAAATTGAGCTGGGTTTTCTTCAATAGTAGGGCTGTATTTTCCAACATAATTGGGATGGATCCTTATGGGTGGAATTGACATCAAGGTCAGGAAGCATGAGCAATCCTTAACGGTCATGAAACAAGAAGTTGATATAGAAGATTTACTGAAAACAGTATGGGAAGTTGATGAAGATACGAAAAGAAACCTAACACAAAGGGAACATTTATGTGAAGATATATACAGAAGCGATAGATATAAGACTCAGAAGCGAGATGAATGTGGAAGATATGTTGTCAAATTACCATTCAACATTGAAGAACCTAAATCAACAGAAGGACATACGAGAGAAATAGCAATAAAGAGACTAATGCAATTAGAAAGAAGGTTCAATCAAAATAAAGAATTAAAGCAAGAATACAAGAAGGTAATTGAAGACTACATAGATCTAAAACATATCGAAGAAATACCTACAGAAGAATTAAATAATAAATCAGTCTACTTACCTCACCGCGCCGTGATCCGTAATGATAAAGAAACCACGAAGACTCGTGTCATATTTAACGCCTCGTGCAAGGGCTCCAACGGTGTCTCTCTCAATGACGAACTATTGACGGGTCCTGTACTGCAAGAGGATCTGAGAAACCTGATAATGAGGTGGAGAACTCACGCCGTTTGCTTTGTTGCTGATATCCAGAAAATGTACCGTATGATATGGGTTGACCGAGAAGACGCAGATTATCAAAGAATTTTGTGGAGAAACGACCAATCTGAAGAAATCAAAGACTACAGATTGTTGACTGTTACATTTGGAACAGCTTCTGCTCCCTATCTTGCCGTAAGAACCCTTATGAAATTGGCAGAAGATGAAGGCGACCGGTATCCAGAAGCTGCTAAGATATTGCGTGAAGATTTTTACGTAGATGACGCAATGTTTGGAAGTGACAGTCTTCAACAAGCAATAAAGAATAGTCAAGATCTTAGAGCGCTTCTTCATTTGGGTGGATTCGAACTAAAGAAATGGTCATCCAACAGCCGTGAATTCTTGGAAACAGTTGATCCAAACGATAGATCGAATAATGCTAATCTGGAATTGAAGATTGATGGAACAATAAAGGCACTTGGCGTACAATGGAATTTAGGAAAAGACAGATTCGAGTACAATTTAAACTTACCTTCAATCAATCAATAAGGTGACCATGAAGCGAAGCATTCTGTCTGACATCCAAAAGTTGTTTGACCCACTCGGCTGGATTGCGCCTAGCATCGTTCTGACAAAGATATTAATGCAAGAACTATGGCTTGAAAAGATAAGCTGGGACGATGCATTGAATTCTAAAATAATGCGATCTGACCTTAAACATGTGAATGGAATCTACATAGAAAGATGAGTAGGTACGACGTCCGCCAACAGAGAGTCCATAGAACTCCATGGATTCAGCGATGCATCCATCTAAGCATATCGCGCTGTAGTATATTGCAGAGTGACTTACCCAGACGGTACGAACAAAACGACGCTTATCGCAGCAAGAACAAGAGTGGCTCCGTTAAAAACAATATCCTTACCTCGTTTGGAGCTCTGCGGCGCGTTGATACTCTCAAGATTACTTAAGCAAGTTGGTCAAGCAATGAGAATACCTGCAACTCAAACTTATGCTTGGACAGATTCGTCCATTGTCCTGTCGTGGTTATTTGGAGATCCAAACAACTGGAAGGTGTTTGTGGCAAACAGAGTTGTTGAGATTACAACCAATGTATCCTGCAGTCAGTGGCATCACGTCCAAACTCAAAATAATCCAGCTGATGTTGGTTCTAGAGGGATGTTAGTAGAAAATCTGAAAAAGTGTGAATTATGGTGGCATGGGCCAGACTGGTTACAACAATCGAAGATACAGTTCACTAAACCAAACATTATGCAAACAGAGATTGAAAGGAAAAATAATAAAATACAAAATTTAAAAATAACTTACAACAAAAATGAACAAGAGAAGAGACTACTTACACAATTTGAAGAATTTGATACACTATTAGAGCTACTTAGAACAATCACATACTGCCGAAGATTCCTGAAACAAAAAACATTAAAAGACAGAATAGATAGCAAAATCACAACTGAAGAACTACACGTATCGATGCAAGCCTGTATAAAAAGAGCACAAGAAGAGGAATTTACAGAAGATATAGAATCGTTAAAAACAAAAAAGAGAGTTTATTTTTTTTATTTTATTTTCTTTATTTGGAACAAATAACAGATATACAATATAATATTACTTAAATTAGTTCTAAACCTAAAATATTTTTATTGTACATCCCATATCGTTATCCACAAGTACAATAATTACACTTAGAAGAACGTATGGAGCACGGCCAGGTTATTAAAGATATGTGGGCGCTACTCAAATAAAAAATACTCGAAATCTTATCCAATTGGCAGGGAGCTGAAAAAAATCCAAATTGTCGGATGGCGGTTTTTTAGAAAATGGTAGACAGTGTTAGAAAGTAGTAGAAAAGCGTTGAAGTGACATTCATGTCCATCCGGAATCCGACAAAATGTTATTCCCTCCTCTACGTGGTCCGCTTTAGCGGGCCATAATATGTAATGACCAAACAAAATAAACAAATAAATTCAACGCTTATCTTATATTTAAGTATTTTTAAAGAGTCCTGTTTGAGAACATGAAAAGGCGAGTTTAAGGTTGAGAAACTCTGCTATAATGTTAAATATTATGCCGTTGGAACGGGCCCAATGTGCCGTATTAAAAAATAACCTTGAAGAAACCTATAAAATACCCCACCACCTTCTCGCCCCAATCCTTGAACACCACCCCTGTTCTTCAAAGATTTTCCGTATTATCTGTTAGACAGCTTTACATCTTGAGTGTACAGCTTAAATATCTGTCCAGGGTGCCGAAAGAAAGTATAACTAAGCCCAAGGGTCGAAAATGACAAGCTACAAAACGTGTGCCGTACCTATGTGTAAAAGTATCCAGACAAAGTGGTTACAATTAGAATGCCGAGAATTGAGTTTTACATCTGATAAATCTGCAATTTTTTTTTTGTGAAGACCACTGATGTAAGTATTCAAAAGTAATGAACTTAGCCTCTGATTTAATGAAAATAAATTAAACTATTAAAAAATTAAAAGTATTTTGTACATAAAACATGTCATAAAAACAATTATTTTTATGACATCGTTTTTATTAATTTTAAAAGTATTATTTTTAAAAGTAATATATATATATATATTCGTGTCACTCAACAGCTGCCTAATGATGTGGAAAATTACATCCAATACAGTGTGATGGGTTCTGTCGGCAAAATAAGAAGCCGACGAATGGACGTTATACAAGAAATATTAGCTGAGGAAACTGTGAAATGTGACGTCACACGCTGCTCAAACATGGCCGCCCGCGTTTCAGTATTTGTAATCCATAGACGAAAAAACTCAAATTTATTTTTCAAAAATGAAATATTTACAATTTATTTTAAAGCAAAAAATATATTGTATCATTATTGTGAACCCATAAGCTACTGTACCCAACATATTAAATATTTTATCGTTAGAATTGTGAAATTGGCGTCGAGTCGAGCCTTGCACTGCCCAACAGGTACATCAACGAAGGCATATTGAATCGTATTGTTAAGTGATGAGAGTTACTTAGCTTTTTCCTCATATACAATGTATTTCCTTTAAAACATTACATTTTTGCTGGAAAATTTCAGTTCAGTATAAAAAAATATATACTCTTCAAAATTTCAATTTATTTATCTTTATTGTACACCACAAATAACATAAATAAAGGGTCTCTCAGTAAAAGTGCACATTTTCATTTTAACATTTAAACGCATATTTTTTGAGAGCGTTCTGGTTTTTTTATTGGATTGTAAAGAAGACATGTTCCGATTAAATATGGAATAAAAAAACCGTCAAATGGCCCTCACGGCTCTGATGGCCATTACTCTTGTCATAAAACTTTTCATGACTTTTTTAAAGACAACGAGTCTTTAAAATTGGATCTCTCTGGAATTGTTTCGGGTTTATTTGCATAAACCTGAGATATCAGAAAACCCCAAAGAAAAACATCGCACGGCGTTAAATCGCATCGCAGAGACCTACCGGTACGCACATGAGTATTACTGTCCATACTGACGCAGTTTCTTCAAAATATTTGACCACTCTTCGAATGGTTGAGTCAGAGTTTCCCCTTGCACAAAAAAAAATAACACTGAATTTATAAAGTGCACTCTTACTGAAACATCCTTTATAATATAAAGAATACAAAACATAATACAGTGATATACAATGGGCGATGTTATGGCTAAGTAGTCATCTCTTTCAGACAATCCAGTCTTGGAAAGAGAAGGAAGTTGAATCAGAGTGGGTGGTGATATACTAATACTAATAATTTACAACGAAATACATAAAAGACTTACACACTAGTAATATATTATGCAATATGTATACATACATTAGAACATACTAATAAATATTCGAAAATGAAATATAATACTTATTCATTTATTTATTCAAAGGAAAACATACAGTTATACTTAATTCAAACGGATGTACAAATTCAAACCGTACATAAACCAACTTTTCACTAGTTATAACAAAACATACGTATTTTGTAGCAGACCGTGTACAAGTAAAAAACCAAAGCTTCAAGCCAATAACCTTAATTTCAATTGGCTAGCCAAAACCAAAGCCAAAAAAATTATATAATTACAAAGTACAAGTCGAACTGAAACTGAAATAACAAAGCTGACCAAAAAAAACCTTATTAAATAATAACTAACTAAAACACCAATAAAATTAAATCACTTACGTTTATTACCTTTAATTTCATTTTTATAAGTTTGCAATGATAAATGAAACAAGTTCATATTATGAAAGTTTATGTTATGACTTTGGCAAGAACGATATAGGAATAAAATACAAAAAATATTACCTAAAAGATAACTGGAATTAATATAGTTTCTTATTATTTTAAAAAGATAGATTACGTCCCTAACTATACGACGTTCGTATAAAGATACTGAAATAGGTGGTTCTTCGTTACTAATCTTATATTTAGACCTAAAATGTAAATGTTTATTAAATTTACTAATATATTTATAATACATCGGACTCCAAACCGTGGATGCATACAAAGTAATAAGAGTTGAACAATTACGAAAGCCCTTTCCCACCCTCAGTATAAAGCCGAGCATGCGGAAAGCATTACCAGTAATATAGTCTATATTATGTTTTTTATATATATATATATATATTAAACATAAGCTTAGAATCTAGATAACACCCAAATCTCTCACTTTAGTTACCCGTTCAATTATTTTGTTACTTAAATTATAATTAAATATAAAGTTATGTTTTTTACGAGAAAAAGTAATTACGCTACATTTTTTTAAGTTAAGAGAAAGTCCATATTCATCACAAAATTTACATAACTCGTTAAGATCATTTTGCAATAATATACAGTCATCAAAATTGTTAATTCATGTCGTCAGCATACAATAAAATTTTAGAATTTTTAAAAATTGATTTAATACTATTTATGACTAAATTAAAAAGTAGTGGACCTTGTGTAGTGAGAGCCTTGAGGAACTCCAGAGGTACAGGCATAAAAGATGAACAAAAACATTTAATGGTAACGGCCTGGCTTCTATCCCGTAAATAAGATATTAACCAACGCAAGAGATCGTCGTGTATACCAACCTCCAGAAGTCTGCGAATAAGAACGGAATGCTTTGGAATAGTCGCTTGGAATAACAAACAAAACTATGCAGCTGTTCTACAATATGAGGACATAAGATATAATTTTCTCAAATATCTTAGCAATAAGATATAATTTAGAGATTGGCCTGTAATTTTCCACATTATGTCTACTACCCGATTTGAATATATGAAAAACGAATGAGCGAAAACTAATTGCATCGTACCAGTTACATCAAAATAAATATATTTAATAAATACATAGATGTTATATTAGAATATAGGTGTCGTCGTTCGTTAAGATAAAAATACAAAGAAATTAATATATTGACTGTTGCTTCACAATACATTTTTGAAAATGTTATGTATGTACGTAAAAATATTAATGATTTTATTAGAAATAGTGACTTGCATGACAACAATACTAGGAACAAAAACAAACTTATTATTCCTACTACTCGATTGAGTAGAATTAGTAATTCTTTTGTTGGGCGATGTATATGATTATTCAACAGGATCCCAGAAAACGTTCAAAATTATTCTATTGGAAAATTTCCAAATTAATTCCAAATTATTGGAAAATTTGGACAAAGGCTATTATAACATTAAAGATTTTTTGGAAGATGTCACGCCTTGGGAATTATGCGTTCGCTCTAGGCTTTGTCAATTTATAAAATATATTTGTTACAAAAATTGGCATAAGAGAATAAATTCCAATATTGAATAAAAAATTTTGACTTTTACTTTGACGTCTACCCCTATTTTGTTTGATTTTATTTATTTTACTTGCAATGTATATATGTATGTATGTATGTTTGTGTGTGTGTGTGTCTGTGTGTGTCTGTCTGTGTGTGTGTGTGTGTGTGTGTGTGGGCGTGTGCGTGTGCGTGTGCGTGTGCGTGTGCGTGTGCGCGTGTGCGCGTGTGCCCGTGCGTTTTGAGCTGAAATTTTGTGCTGAAATTTTGTGTAATGAAATTAACTTTGTGACTTCATTCTAAATCTAATATGGCGGCATATCCACGATGGCGGACTAGTTATTTTTAATGCACTTCTAAAATTTGGGTGTTAAATGAATGGGCTTGCTAAGAATAAGTCGAAAAATAAAGTGACGTCAGTCTAAATCCAATATGGCGGACTAACTATTCTATGTCTAACTATTTAAGTTCAGCCACAATAACAGTTTTTGTTTAAATAATAATGAAAGGGCTTGCTAAGAATAATTCGAAATAAAAAGTCAAAAATAAATTTAGAAGCAGAAGAAGAATAAGACAAGCTTTCATACCACTAATATTATAAACGCGAAAGTTTGTAAGAATGTATGAATGTGTGGATGTATGTTTGTTACTCTTTCACGCAAAAACTACTCAATGGATTTTGATGAAACTTTACAATAATATAGCTTACACATCAGAATAACACATAGACTATAATTTATAATATGTAGTGTGAATTATCCAAAATACAGCGAGTGAAACCGTGGGGCGCAGCTATAAGTACATAATAAAAGTTTTCAAGTAAAAATTAATTTTTTCGTTTTAGCGCATTCAAATAATAGCTTGTTCTTTCTTTACTCTAGCGCTTCCTTCTCGATGAATATAATAGTATTTACAATAATTCGGCCAAGTGCGAGTGTGGAACTCGCGCTCTGAGGGTTCCGTACGATTTCAATAAAGGGATAAACACTATCAAATTTTGATTTTGTGTGTGTGTGTGTGTTAAAATATTATCAAAAATATTATTGGGGGTCATTCCCGACATTAGTAATGCGTATTTCAATTGACATATTTATAATTACTTACAAAAAGAATATAAAAAAATATGATAAAACATTTTTAACAAAAAAAATGTAATAAAAAATAATTGCACTAAAATAATTTTAAAGTCGGTGAACATAAATCAATAAAATATAATTGTCAAATATAGAACCTCCTTTTTTTGGAGTCAATTAAAATATTTTACAAGTTGTCATTTAACAACATGTCATATCGTCAACAGCCGTTGCTTAGGATTCGCGTTGATATAGCTATAGATTCATTTCATACGATACGACGACAAAAACGTCCATGTTTACGATTTTACTAACATTTGAATATGTTATAAATATACACATCTTCGGCACAGATTTAAGCCCTGGTGATCGTTAAGCTAGAGGCTTGGAATAAATTTATTTAAAGTTTTTAATTTTCAATTTTATAAAATTAAACTCGTTAACTAGAGTTAAAACGGTAAAAATATTTTATATCTGTATCGAGAGGAAGTATATTGTATAGCATTTTCGAATATTACTAAAATCGCAAACATTGACCGTTTTCATGTCCGCATATCATGTGGAATGCCCTATAGAAAAACTACTTGTTATCACTTCAGTATAAATGGCTATATTTATTAATTGCTTATATTTAAAAGTTTCAATTTTTTACAGCTTCAAGATATTATAGACTTACACGTTTAGTATTAATTTCAACTTGATAACTTCACGTATTCTTCAAATAAGGCGTCAAAACCTAAATATATAAAAGATCATTTTTTTCGCGATGTAACAAGAAATTGCCATTTTTAGGATTTTTCCTCATACTGGTGCTATAAGACCTTGCTTCTTGCCAAAAATCATGTTCCTAGGTTAAAAGACAAAGCCTGGGAATTTTGATTTATCTCGAAAATCAAATCAAAAGTACAGTACATAAGATAAAAGCGGCTGCGGCTTTTCATTAAATTGACTTAGCAGTTTAATATTTTTACATATTTGAGGATCTAGAGATTAGATTAAATTTCAACTTGATATCTTCACGTTTTTCTGAGAAAAAGGATCTTGCGTGACAGACAAAAAAAGTTAATTTTCAAGTGATGTAGAATAAAATATACAGTTTTTTAATTTTATCCTTTATTTGTGCTATGAGATCTTACTTCATGCTAAATTTCACGACGCTAGGTCATTGGGAAAAGTACGCGTAGTAGAATAATTAAGAGTTACTTGAAGCACGATTTACGAACTTAACCAATTAACGTTAGAAAAGTTGCATTTGACAATTTGTTTTCTATATTAATTATTCATTAATACATCTTAATAATAATATTTTTTACCCACGACTTATCGTTCGTGAATTCAAAGACTAAACCACAGAGCTATTGACGCTGAATAATAATAAAATTAATATATCATGAAGTATGTGTATTTTGGATATAAAGAAGTACGAAAAACGAGTACGAAAAGTTTGGGTAAGCTTTTCCACCCAAAGAAAAGCAAACTGCCCAAAATAGAAATGTAGGAATACTAAAAATTATCAAACATATATTACAATGGATGAAATGGGGCAAGGCGAAAATACACACAGGCTCATCATATATATATAATTTTATAGATAACTATTTACTATATCCTTTTTCTTAATATATCAGTATAACTAATTTTCCCAACAATCTTAGCCGTATTGCACATAATTTTACCTAATAATATTGTGTAGTTAAATATTTCAGTTTGGGTCCATAGTTTTTGTGGTATAACTATCTAATTTGCGGGTAGATTAAAATATAAACACAAATAGCGGTATATTGTAATATGTAGGTATTTGGCTTTTAAATGTAAATAGATATTATGTATGTTAGTTTTCAATTAGTAACTTTTTTTTTAATACACGATTTTTAAGTATATTATATCACTAATGTCATTGGAAGAGACTAGCGTTTAAGATACAGGCACGGCCTAGTTTAAGCGCTAGTGAACATTAACTTGTGTTTACCATAATACCCACTAAGATAAGTCAATTATAAATGATTGTGTAAATTTTTTTGGCTAATAAAGTTATTATTATTAAAGATCTTAAAAATATAGTGGAACTAGTCAAACCGTCCCGGCTTCGCTCGGGTGCAATTTTACACGTGTATTTAGCCGTAACCGCTATGTCCCTGCATTTTAAATTTGTAATATCTTCGAAAATATTCATTAAAAAGTCGATGTTTAGTAATATTCGAAGATGAAGATCGATGATATAGACAATATATCTACCTCCCTTTGATACAGATACCAAATATGTTTACCGTTGAAACTGGTTAACGAGTTTAATTTTATGAAATTAAAATTTAAAAACTTGAAATAAATTTATTCGTAAGGGAAATAAATAATTTGTAATGCAAAATGCATTTAAAAAAAATTTTGATAAACTATAAATTCCATTAATTAATTTATAAAATTTTGATTTTTAAACTGGTTCATAAGGTTTTAAAGTAAAGGCACCTCTTCCAATTTCTCAAATTTTCAAAGCAATTTCATTTTCAATATTTAACGTTCATCGGGGTTTAAATCTGTACCGAAGACGTGTATAATATGTATAATATATTCGAATGTTAGTAAAATCGGAAAAATAGATGTTTTTGTTGTCGTATCGTGTCAAATGAATCTAAAGCTATTTCTTGGCTAGTATCCTAGCAACGATCGTTGACGACATGACATGTTTTTAAATGACATATTGTAAAATATTTGAATCGACCCCAAAAAAAGAAAAAGGTCCATATATTCAGTGACTTTAAAATTATTTTAATGTAATTATTTTTTGCTTTTTATTGTACTTTCAGTTTAGTCAGTTAATTTTTTTTTGTTAATAAATTTTTAATCATGTTATCTTATATTCTTTTTGTAAATAACTATAAGTATGTTTGAAATACGCATTACTAATGTTGGAAGTAAACTCACCACAATACTACTTTTGATGATATTTTGACCCGCACACAAAAATCAAAATTTGATAGTGTTAGTCGCTTTACTGAAATTAGGTATACAGAACCTGAGGGTTGCGTGAGTTCTACACTCGCACTTAGCCGAATTATTTGTTTAGTTATGGAGAATAGACAAACGCTTGACCATAATCACACTGGATGGAAAGTGATGATGCATATTAGTATAGCCTTCTCTAAAATAACTTTAAATAAAATAATTGTAGTAGTCGTTAATTGAGCAGATATGTATGATTCAAAGTTTAAATTTCATTTATTTGTAACCGAACACCTATTTTTCAATCATATCGATTACTTAATTCTAGAATCTAAATATTCATGTATTTTTCTATAATGAATAAATTATTTTAATCTATAAAGGTTAAAATAATTCGAACTATTAGAAATATTTAAATAACAGTCCGTCATAGCTTATTTATACCCCTGGCTGTAAGTGAAAACAATCACAAAGATTCTTGAGTTGAACGCCGCGCGGCGTTTTTGGAATCTTCGATTTTTTTAAAATAATCAACAGCTTTATATAAAAAAGGTAAGTTTGCTATCAGATTCAAAGCATTTTTATCAAACTTACTTATTTATAATTTAGTAATTTTAAAATTAGTAATTTTTTATGACAATTTTTTTTAATTTTCTGTGTGTATGTGCGACTGACTACTCTAAATAAATAAAGACATTAATTTCCCAAAAAAATCACGAACAGTTCACTTAGTACATAATTAAAGAATTTTGGGTAGAAAAAAAGGTGTTACAAACTAGTTGCATAGTCAATAAGTGTTTTTTAAATATAGAGAGACTTCTGCTATTCACGATTAAATAATCTGGTAAGTTATTATATTCGACACCAGCAATGTATACTAAGCTAACTCATAAAAGTGTACTTTACGGTAGAGACATATAAAGGGGAAAACGTGATAACTTTTATATTAGCTAAGATAAATATTTGAACTTTGGTACCCTTATTAGTTAATTTATTCATTGTAATTTCCCATATTTATTTTTCCTTAATTATTTATATTATTTGATTTAGCGGAAGTTAGCCTTATATACTCGTAATTCCTCAATAAGATTTTACATATTATACACGTCTAACTAATGTTAGCGTAGTGTATTACAGGAGATCATAGTGCTAAACAAGTGTTATTTTTAATGCGTTGCAATAATAATTTTAAATTAAATCACGCATTAAATAAACCTGTAGGTTTCTATATAGTCACGAGATATATCATCATAATATAATTATTTTAAAATAACAATTTATTAAAGTTAGCTTTATTTACCTGTACATTCGTCACTGGCGCATATCGTATTAAAAGCCGTCAAATTATATATAGCGTACTATACATCGACCTGTGCCACAAGTTAGCGTAACATTTCAACTTTCCGTTGAGCCATAATACAATATATTATAATATAGATTTTTTTATTTTAGACAAAAATGTATAGATAATTTTATTTTATGTAGGTAAATATATAATTAAAACAAAAATAGTATAGTTATCAACAGTTTATTAAAATTTTAGGTAACTACTTACTTATTAATCAACTATAGGAGATCAGAAATCAATCACAGTTCGACTTCGCATATTATAATAATCATTACTTAAATCGAGATTGCACTTAATATTTTTATCCTTAATAAAAAACAAAAAAAAGTAATTGGTAACGATAAATCACATAATTTAAACATTATGTTGGAATCATTAAATACTTATAAAAATTCAAACCTCATCATCACTTGCATTCTCATCATCATCTTCAGTCGTTAATAAATTCTTAAAAAATGTATGATACTTTTGGGGTATAATATGGTTATCAAAATAATATTTTAAGTCTTTATAATTTGCTACATTAATTTTTAACAAAGTTTTGTATGCTTTTTCGGGAAAATACTCCGACTGGGATAACCTAGTAGATGTCTTTTTAAAACACTGTATTATTTGATTGTTTTCGTTATCACCTAAACTATAATTATATTTTAACAACCCGTAATTATCAGGACAAGCTTCAAGTTGAAAGCCGAAGCTTCAGTAAATCAGCCGAAGCTGTAATAATAAAAAGACGTGAGCCTTGTGATGGAAATAAATCCATTAAAACAGCAAAGCTGCAAGGTGTCCGAAGACAAAAGGACAAGCCCTAGTTATAAATAAAGTGATAAATAAATCACTGGTTCAAACATCAGTTCGTAAGAACTCACAGCACTTAGGCGGCTAATTGCTAGGAATGCACATATTCATATTCACATAAATGTGTTATCGTTGCCACCGGAGTGGATATCGTTGCAGCCGTAGCTGATAAAACGTTGCAGCCGGAGCTGATAAGTAAAAACCACCGTAGTGGATAAGTCGTTGCAGCCGTAGCTGATAATCGTTGCAGCCGGAGCTGGTAATCGTTGCAGCCGTAGCTGATATAAATATGTGTTATAGTCCACAAAAAGCAACACTCCCATCGAGCATATGAGTCAAACAAAGAGACGTAATACGCCAGTTCATTATTTTACGTGGCAAGCCACGGGAGTAAAGAGACAAAGTAGGCCACACTGTCCTATATGCGAGTAAACATCCCATAAGGATATTTCACATGTCCACGGACAATGCTCGTGGTTGTACCCAGCATCGCTAGAACGTACCACTTCGGCTTACAGTCTCCGCACCGCTCAGTAGCTGGATACGTTGGTGTGATAGACACAACGATATCAACTGAGACGCCAGGACGTTGAAGTATCAAATCACAGTGAGAGTCACAAACAACGTCGTCTGAGCCACGAGAGACCTCGGAGTATCAAATCATAGAGTGATAGACACAGCGACATCAAACTGGACATCAGGACGTTGAAGTAACAAATCACAGCAATAGACATAAACAACATCGTCTGAGTCATCAGAGACCTCGGAGTATCAAATCACGAAATATTAAAGATAACTTGTCATGGGGGTAGTCTGCTAGTAGCTGATGTAGCCACAAAGCCTACAAACCAGTCCACAACGCATCGTCCAGAATAAAGCATATCCGGCACCGTACACAAGAATTCTCAGAGTGGAACTTAATCACACTAAGAGGCATCTCGCGTCCGTACCACCAAGATACGCAAGGCTCCAGCAACAGACACATGGACTTCTCAAAGATAATCAAAATCATCTAAGTCAAGTCGTGGTCAAAGGCCGGTCAGGCTTCACAGACTGTGGCAAAACCCGGGTTAACTCGCAACAAGGTGATGCTGTGTGTGTGATGGGATTGGAAGGGCATTATTTATTATGAACTGTTACCACCAGGCAGGACCATCGATTCTGAACTCTACTGCGAATAACTGATGATATTAAAGCAAGAAGTTGAGAGAAAGCGGCCGGAATTAATCAACAGAAGGGGTGTGGTTTTTTATCGTGATAACGCTAGACTTCACACATTTTTAGTCACTCAGCAAAAATTAAGAGAGTTTGGCTGGGTGGTGTTAATGCATCCGCCGTATAGTTCTGACCTTGCACCTTCAGATTTCCACCTTTTTCGGTCTCTTCAGAATTCTTTAGGCAGTGTCTGGTTAACATCTCGAGAGAACTGCCAAAACTACTTGCTAAAATTTCTATAGCAATGGGATCATGTCCCTACCTACAAGATGGCAAAAAGTTATGAAGCAAAATGGTACCTACATACTTTAGTTTAATGTAAATAAACTATATTAAAAAATGTTTGCCGCTGAGTTTCTTGCGCCCATTCTTCTCAGGTCTGGGTTAGGTCGTTTCCGAAAGGGTGGTAGATTCCGACGTTCAATAAGAGAATGTAAATTCCAAAATTGAATAAAAAATTTTGACTTTGACTTTTGAATTTTCTTAAAAACTGCGAAGAAACTTTTTACCCAACCTAATATTTATTATTGAAAATTATGATCGATTATTATTTCTAATGTATTAAATGACGTTTTAAATATAAAATAAATTACTTTTTATGTTAATTTGTACATATTATGTTATAATATTTATTAATTACTATTTTATTACCTCTTTATATTATTTATTATACTTATTATAAATATTAATGTTGAATTTACTTTATGTAAAGTTTATAACCGTCACAATTGGGACACATGATTTTTATTTATTTATTCTCGTTCACATATAAAAACAAAACAATTTACAAACTGTTTTACACTATTGGACCAAAATTTGTTGCTGCAAGTAAGTACTAACGAAAATTAGAAAATAAAAAGACTGACCGAATTTTTGTTATTAGAGTACAATTTCCTTAATTCATGCTAGCTTTATCATGACTTGCTGAACAAAAAATGCTGAATAAAATTAGTTGCTACATTAAACAATGTTCAAATAAGCCTGAAGAGTGAGCAACAAAATAGAAACTAAAAATCGGCCGATTCTTTCGATCAGCAACAATTTTTCTAGTACATGCTAGCTTGAACTTGACTTTTGTTCAACAAGTTGGTTGATTTTGGTTCAATAGTTGACTCGATATTTATTGGTTTTTAAAAATTTTATGCTAGCTTTATATAAATTTAGTAGTAGTTGCGATTTTTCGCGAACGGCTCAAGCAACAAAATCGCGGTTTTAGCAACTAATCACCAACAAAAAAGCTACAAATTATGCATAATTTTTTATTGAATTTTGTTCATTTGACACTGCTAACTTTATATACCTTAAAATTTCTTTTCGTCACCTTTAGATATTTTAGAGGACTAACAAATTTACCTATATTATTAAGTTTACATATTTATTTAGGTTTTTTTTATTTATTTTAGGTTTTTTTTTATATAAACTTTAACTATATCAAATTTCGTATTTTTCCAGGAATTTAATCAGGGATTCATTTTTATGAATCCCTATTTCCTTTGGTCACGGCATCACGCCTAAACGGCTGGACCGATTTCGCTAATGCTTTTTTTGTTGTATTTGTTATTGTCAGGAGAAGGTTCTTATGGAAGAAAAAATTAAAAAAGTTGCGCGGAAAATTAGAAAAATTATGAAAACTTATATTCATAGTTAAGACAGGACAACGTCTGTCGGGTCATTGTTTTATATATGTAAATGTTAATGCTAATTATAAAATTATGTATATTGTTTATTCTTTGATTATAAATAGTCATCGGTTTAAATATATATATAATATTTTAGTCATTTTAGAAAATGGCACCTATAGCACAAAGTTTTGAAGAAACTACAGATAACATAATCGATGAAGGGTCCGGGGAGAGGATCGTGATATCGGGTATGTCGGGCTTGTACCCTGAGTCCCGTAGTGTCAAAGATCTCTCACATATTTTATATAACAAGGTACGTATTTTATAATTCAAACTGGAATTTAGATTTAAGCCATAATTTAGATAACTCGAGAAAACGCACAAAATATTATTAATTTGACATTTCCTTATTAAAAAGTTAAGGAAGGTACTGTATATCGAGAGCATCACTTGAGAGGGGTTGCATTTAACAAAACTAAAAGTGAGGGGTCTTTATAACACTAAGAGAAGAAGAAAAGAAGAAGCCAAAACAATACTTTCTTTTCTTTTTTTTATTGTCTGTCTACTTGTATGTCTGCACGTGCATCATGCAAAAACTACTGCACGAAACTCTATACGGTATTAACAGTTGTATTGCTGCAGATCTTACTATTATATATATTCTTTATGGGACAGAGAAAAAAAATACAATAATGTTATTAACATTTGTTGGCAAAGGCAGCTTACCTAAAAATTAGCTTTGTTTTATTTAAATTGGTTGTTTTATATAAATATCACTCTTTATTTTTTTGAATGAAACCGGATCGATCCGCTAGATAATTCAAAGCAAATTCAAAATATCATGTTTAACCATTTTGTCTATTGCGATGTTAGAATATATAATTTAAAATTCTTAAATAATTAATACAACATGACTGCAATTTACATAAATTGATTACAATTGCGCCTGCAGTTCATAATTTACCTCGCTTATTTTTTCACATTATTTAAACGTAAATCGATACTACATTTAAGAATCTGTGGGTGATTACGAATGTAAATATTTGGTTAATTTCAAAGATTTTTTCAAATAGATAAATCCTGTGAATGCGAAGAATCCTCGTTGGCAGTACGAACATCCTGAAGTGCCTCCATGTACTGGTAAAGTGCCTGGGCTGACGTCGTTCGACGCTCAGTTCTTCAAGGTACACTTACGTCTGGGAATCACTATGGATTCTATGACTCGCAAAATGCAGGAACAATCATATCAAGCTATTTTCGACGCTGGTAAGATTTGTTTTATAATTTAAACTCATAACGGTGACTGCTACCATCATAAAGGAGATCAACCAAAATTTGTTTAGAATGTTTACGAATCAATTTAGTACCTATGTAGCCCACTCATCTATTAAAGGAATAAGTAAAAGATAAAAATAAAAAGTAACAAAAAAATTGTTTATATCATATTTGAATAAAATATTTCAATATTGAAGCACATGTATGTATTTTTTCACGGGATGACTTACATGTATACAGCAATACAGAATAACGCGATTATAAATATTCAAAATAATCCATGACTAAAGAATTTAGTTAATATAAGATATACTTAATATAAATAAAAGTCACATGTATGGAATCGAAAGTATCAAGCAGTAACATAAGCCATAATTAATAAAATAATCCGGTCAAGTGCGAGTGTGAAACTCGTACACTATATTTTAATATTAATATTTGGTTTTCAACAACCTAGTAAGTCTACAATGGATAAGTAAGTATAGTTTACAAAAACAAAAAGGTTTCGGCCGATTTGTGGCCGAAACTGAAACTTCGGCCGAAACACATATTTTAACCGAAACGGAAACTTCGGTCACGTAATTTTAATATTCAACGATTTTTGATAGCCTCAAACGAGTAAATTATTATCTAATAATCAAATCGATTGATTTTTATGAGACCTTGCTTTATGCTAAATTTCATGATTCTAAATAATTAGGAAGTATTTTAAAAATATTGTGTTTAATAATATGGATGCCTTTTTTCACATATTGCTTTTAATCTTACATTTTTTTCTTATGACTAAAACAACCGGTAAACATCATGCGACAATCTCACGTAATCAGCAAATTCCAATAAATATTTTACATTGTTACTCATCCTCCCATATTATTTTTCACAGGAATTAGTCCAAAAGAGCTGTCCGGGAAGAACGTTGGAGTATTTGTTGGAAGTTGTTTCTCGGAAACTGAGAAACTTTGTTTTTATGTTGGAAATTCTAAAAGAGGTTTAGGTATCGTAGGGTAAGTGTCTGTGAAGTATTTTTAGTTTGCAAACATATGCTTCGAAGTAAAACGAAAAAGACACGATAATATTTTAATTTTAATAAAGGTGCAGTAAATCAATGTTCGCAAACCGTATATCGTACTGGTTGAACGCAAAAGGCCCGTCGGTGAACGTCGACGCCGCTTGCTGCAGCTCTACTGCTGCGCTGGAGCTGGCCTACTTTGCAATATCTCGAGGCGACTGCGAAGCCGCCATCGTAGGAGGAGCCAGCTTGTGTTTACATCCTCATACTTCTATTCACAACGGAAGGTATGACCTCATAAGTAGGTTTATCAACGATAACATAACAATCTATTTTTCATTTGAGTGAATGCTCCAAATTTTGATTATTTGCATTATTTCGATAATATAAATCAAAACAATTGTAAGCAAATAAACAATGGTATCTTTATCCTATCTGCTTCCACAGAGAGAAATAAAAAAATAGATCGCCTTTGTTTATGATAGTTAAGACAAACGAGCAGACGGTCCACCTGATGGTATGTGGCCACCGTCGGTCATGAACATCGGCAGTGCAAGAGGTTGACTCCTGCTTAGCCGATACGTTGCCACCTCGATGATAGAGTGTCTCACTCTATCATCGAGGGGAAGGGGAATAAAGAGAAGAATGAAATGAAACCAAGGGCTCAGCGGCAGAGGGAAAATGTATTCTAACCTGTCGGATGATTATTATTGTGTTGTGTTAATTATTGTCAAGACAAGGTTTGTATAAAAGAAGTAAAGTGAGAGAGACAGAAAACAGTCAGTGAGATGGTGATGTCCACTGCAAATTAGTGACATACTTATTCATATGCATTATAGAATAGGAATAGTATATTCATGGTTGGGGGTGCTAGAGTCCGTCATTTGTACTCCATAATAAACGAGTTGTGTGTGAATGAGTCAAATTCAAATTCAATTTTAATACATTTCAGCGAAGCGAGGGCGAGACGGCTAGTTTAACATAATCATCAGTGCGTTCGTGACATCTGCGTCGGATTCATATCGTTAATATCCAATTGACAATAAAATTAGAATGAAACCGATATAGAGGTCAAAATATTATAAAATTATGATTCTTTTGTATATGGGTGTTATTCAAAAAACTTGTACTTAACGGATATGAGTATTCATTGAATGTCCCAGTAAAAGTAACAGATATATGAATTCTAAGGACGTATGTATATACAGAGTAAACCTTTTTTTTTTGGAAAAATAAAGGAAAAATTCTCCATGCAGAGGACGAGGAGAAATCTTGGAAAAAGATTAAGAAACCTAAATACGAAGATTTGGATAGAGCTATACTGTTTTCGCCGACTGCGCCAGAATAATATGCCTATCTCGGGGCCGATCGTGAATGCTAAGGCGGAGAATTTTGCTGAAGAACTTGGTTTAACTTCTTTCAAAGCATCAGAAGGATGGCTCGGAAAACTCAAGTAACTAAGGTAAAATAAGTGGAGAAGCACGAAGTGTTGATACGAATATTACTCATGATTGGATTAATAAAGTGTGGTCAAAATTGACAGTAAAATACGTCCCCATTGTCAATCAATGCTGATGAAGCAGGAATTTCTTATAAGTTGACTCCAGATAAAACTCTGAAATTTAAAGTGGATAAGCGTATGGGAGGAAAACTCTCCAAGGAATGTATTACGATGCTTGAGGCTGCTAATATGGGTGGCACAGAAAACAAAAGCTGATGAAAAATCAAGATTTTTCAAACCACTCGTCCTTTTGGTGTGGAATACCACATATTTTATATAATATAAAATTTAGTTGAATTTTAGTTTTAACTTCCACTAAAACACAATATGTAGGTACACAGCCTAACTGAGAAATGTAACGGAAAAATAACAGATTTGAACAATCTGCAAATGTCTAATGCATATAATGATTTTTGGAGCTGACACTAATTTGTTTTACACAAAACTACCCGCCTAATTAATTTCAATTACCATTATTTATCTCTTTTATATAAAATATAAATGAAAAATACTCACCGATCCCAGATAATTCACAATGTGAAATCCAGAAATCAATGTCTAAAGAATGCGCGCAAAGTTGGTTACCAACGGTGCAGGAACAAAATTTTAGAATCAACGATTACGCCCCTTGTTTTGGTAGTTTTGGATCTAGTGAAGCCACAATAGTGACGTTATTTCTAATTTGGAAATATTTTGTAATCAACGTTACATAGAATAATAACAGATATGAACGTAATTTTGGACATGCGTTCAAACATTTAATTTTATTTTAGTGAAATACTGTGCTTAGAATATCCTTAATTTTAGATAAACATAATCCGAAGTAAATAATTGATTTTTTATGGTATTCGGACGGAAAGTAGACGTGGTGTACATGTATGAAGTTACATCGACCATGGCACAGAATTTTTAATTTAAAACAAAATCTGCTTATTATTTTAACGTTTCAGTTGATGATTAATAAATTTTAAAATAAACTGTATAAATTTCAATTAATTTAACTTCTACAACCAAAAAATAATCATGACGGACAGGAGAACAGTAGTAAAAGTAATTTTTTTTTATAACACCCATATATGTTTATTTATGGTATGTTATTAACCCAGTATAATTAATTTATTCTAAAATTTATAATTGTGTTTCAGAGTAATGGAGATGAGTATGGATGGTAAGACTAGATCATTCGACTCAAATGCTTCTGGATGCGCTAGGTCTGAAGCAATCAATGTTTTGTTCCTGCAAAAAGCTAAAAATGCGAGACGGTAATACTTAGTTTGTAGAGTCTGTGAAACAGATTTAGTAACTCGTCACTTTAAATTGAAGCATCAGTAGTGCAGTGGTTCAGGCGTTGGATTCACGATCGATAAGTCGTGGGTTCAAATGCCAGTCATTGGACTACTGACGTGGTCCACTCCTAACACAAGCATTTAGCTTAGTTGGAGGGGTTATGGAATACTGGTAGTATGTGATCCATACTGCTAGTAATCTCGCGCTCTGAGGGTTCCGTACAATTTCAATAAAAGGACAAATCAAACTATCAAATTTTGATTTTCGTGTGCGGGTTAAAATATTATCAAAAATAGTATTTGTGGGCGTTTATTCCCGACATTAGTAATGTGTATTTTTAATAGACATATTTATAATTACTCACAAAAAGAATATAGGAAAATATGATATAACATTTTTTACAAAAAAAATGCAATAAAAAATAATTTTAAATCCGGTGAACATATATCTTTCGGAAACAATTTTTTTTATAAGCATCGTATGTGCACAACGGATAGTCTATAACATAAGCTACGGTCGCAATACGGTCAGGAGATAACTAAACATTACGATCTCGTACTATTCTCATGTGAACTATTATGACAGGAACAAGGCAATATATAACACAAGCCTTTTTTTTTACCCGGGGGAATTTGCTCAACAAATACCCGATTTGCGGGGACAGATCGGATTATGCGGAGCTTGTATAAACTGCATCGGAAGGAGACATCCGCTAAACCTAACCGGGGCGTTCCTACGTGGCGCCTGGCGAGGGCAAGCTACGGTATCGACTTTGTTCCGCGACCTGCCGCCACCTGTCCGCAACCGGACACCACTCTGGGGGGAAGACGTAATACCCCTATTTACTCCGCAAAGTGTCACCCCTGGAACACAAAGAGGCGCGCACCTGCATTAGGGCCTCCCATGAGCGATAGAAACCCCCGTCCGTCACCCATAAGCCCACGTCGCACATCGTGCATATACACGCTACGGCGGCATTGCCGCAATGAATGCGCGACGCCGACGACCTACTCGCCTTCTGCGTTCCAGTGGAGCCTCGGGGTCAGCTTCCCGGGCTCTCTCTGCAGCTTCTTTGGTAGACATCACGGCTTCAGCGTACACCTCTACCGCCTGCCACGCCTGCTCGCTACCGACCATAGCTCTCACCACGGTCGGCAACGACAGGTCTCCCTTAATGACTGCAACCAGCGCAGCACGGTGCTCCTCCCATGCGGAGCAGAACCGGCGTGTATGATCTGCCGATTCCTCCACACCGTCCCCACAGTGATGGCAGGTGGGGGACGTTCTCTCCTCACCACCTGGCACAGGTATCGACCAAAACACCCATGACCCGTCAACACCTGTGTCAGGTGAAATGTTAGGGTGCCGACATCACGACTCAACCAATCGCGTAGGACAGGTCTGATCGCGGTCACTAATTCCCGGCTAGCCCCCGGGTTCGCCAACCTCTCTTCCCATCTTTGAAGCACATCTTCGTGTGCCTCTCGCCTCCACTGAGTCAGGACCATTTGCAGCGGGTCTCCTCCATCCTCCGAACGTGACAATGCACGCCATCTGTGTACCGCCGCGAGAGCCTCCGCTTCGGGGTCCCACGGTGGCACTCCTGCAAGAACGCATGCACCCTCGAATGAGACGGTCCGGTACGCCCGGACAACTCTCAAGGCCATGGTCCGCTGCGGTCGCCGCAGCAGGGCGATCAATAAAATATAATTGTCAAATATTGAACCTCCTTATTTTTTTGGAGTCAATTAAAATATTTTACTAGTTGTCATTTAACTACATGTCATATAGTCAACAGCTGATGCTAAGTTTCGCTTTAATATAGCTTTAGATTCATTTCACACCATACGACGACAAAAACGTACATGTTTGCGATTTTACTAACATTAGAGTATGTTATAAATTTACACGCCTTCGGCACAGATTTAGGCTCTAATGAACGTTAGCTAAAGGGGTTTGAAAGTTTTAGTAAATGGTAGATGTACCTTACTTTAAACCTTATTGAACAGTCTAAAAATTAAAAATTTAATATATTATTTAATGGAATTTATATTTTACCAAATAATCAAACCAAACCAATAAAAAAAAATCTTTTTAACATACATTTTTTATTACAAATTATTTTTTACTTTCTTGGAATAAATTTATTTAATGTTTTTAAATTTCAATTTCATAAAAATAAACTTGTTAACACGGTAAAAATATTTAGAATCTGTATCGAGGGGAAGTATATTGTATAACATATTCAAATATTACTAAAATCGAAAACTTCAACTTTTTTCATGTCTGCATATTATGTGGAATGCCCTATAGAAAAACTACTTGTTATCACTTCAGCATAAATGGCTATATTTATTGATTGCTTATATTTAGAAGTTCAATTTTTTCACAGCTTCAAGATATTGTAGATGTACATGTTTAGTATTAATTTCAACTTGATAACTTCACGTATCTTCAAATAATGCGTCAAAACCTTAATACAATAAAAGATTTTTTCTTAATGTAACAAAAAATTAGCATTTTTAGGATTTTTCCCCATCATATTCCTAGGTCAAAATACAAAGCCTGGTAATTTTCATTTATCTCGAAAATCAAAATTGAGATAAAAGCGGTTGCGGTTTTTCATTAAATTGACTTAGCAGTTTGATATTTTTACATATTTGAGGAACTAGAGATTAGAATATTTTGTATAAATTTCAACTTGATATCTTCACCGTTTTTCTGAGAAAAAGGGTCTTGCGTGACAGTCAAAAAAAGTTTTTCTAGCGATGTATAAAATATATTATAGTTTTTTAATTTTATCCTTTATTTGTGCTATGAGTTCTTACTTCATGCTAAATTTCACGACGCTAGGTCATTGGGAAGTACCTTATAATTATAGAGTGACCACATTTACATATCTTTTGAATGCATTAGTTAGACTTAGAAGCTTGATTATTGACAGCCTCAAGGGACCGCAGGCTTGAGTATTTGAAATTAATTTCAATTTGATATCTTCACGCGATCCTGAGAAAAAGGGTCTTGACAGACGGACAACGAAGTGATCCTATAAAGGGTACCTTTTTTTTAAGGTACGCAATACGGCTGGACCTATTTTAATGTTTTTTATGTTTTTTTGTATTAGTCTCCGAATCGAATAACCGAATAACTATTAATTTAAATTAAATTAATAAAACATTGTAAAATAGACGAAAAAATAAATAAAAGAAAAAATATTTTCCCATACAAAATGTTGACTGTCAAACATTTAATGTTTCCCAGTCCATCCCTTCGATACCGCAAACTGTCCCCTCAAATTAAAGAACGTATATCGACAAGATAGATTCACAAAATTCGGATAATGGCTTATGTTAGATTTTAAAAAAGTAAAATAATGTCAGTAATGAAAAAGGATTGACATATCCATCGGTTATCAAATATTTGTGCTGCGTTCGCAAAGACATCCATTGTTAGGCGGTACGAAGTTCGCCGGGCAGGTATTTTATAATTTTAATAATAATGAATTAGCTTATTCACGTTTTTACAAAAACGTATCCGCTGAGCTAAGGATCTATATAAGGAAAACATTAACAATATAGCAAACTTTACTTAAAATGATTTATGACTGTAATGCGATTTCTTACGCGATTTCTATTCTGAAATTTTATAAAATAATTGTATTACAGAGTCTACGCAGAGATATCGCATGTCAAATGTGAATTTAATTCATTATTGGAAGGCGCAGATGGTCCACAATTAGGTTTTTACCGAAACCCTTCCAATGTTGCATCGTTTATAAAAAACTTTTATGACAAAGCGAAAGTTTCTCCAAATGATGTGAAATATGTTGAAGCCTTTGGCACAGGTAAAATCAACTATTCATATAAACCCATATAGATATTAAATAAAAAAGGAAAAGAAAGATCAGTTATGTTTTAAATATAAAGGTAACATGATTATTTAACTTATTTTGTTATACTAAATATTTACATATTATATTCTGTATAAAGCTGCTGTCGAAGTTGATAAAGCGGAATTGGAAGCAATCAGCGAAGTCTTTTGTCAAAACAGAAGTGATCCGCTTTTAGTTGGCAGCGTCATGTCTAACATCGGATATGTTGAAGCTGCTACGGGGATATCTTCAATTACAAAGGTAAATTTAAGTCGGGAAAAAAGTCTTTTCGTATTGCATATACAAATTCAAGATATTTTTTAATCACAGTTTATTTACATTTGGTTATAATCGATGGAATGTATGTCGAGCTGTAATTTTATCGTTATCTTTGTGAATTAGTCATATACAAATCACGGTGGTGTCGAAAAAAATATAAAATACAGCGATAAGTGATATAGCGATTAAAGTGTTAAATCACACCTAAATTGTAATAGGGCGAAGCCGGGACGGGTCGACTAGTATATTATATGTTCCATTTAGTTCGATAGCTTATTGCCATTTTGTAGATAGTAACGTAATCCCGTTGCTGTATAAATTTTGGGATTTCTCTTCTTTTCTAATCAAAAAACTTTGACAAGTAGTTTTGGCAGTGCTCTCTTGATGTTAATTTAACACTCCCTAATGAACCCTGAACAGACTGAAACAGGTGAAAATATGAGGATGGAAATGGAGTTATACGGTGGATGCAACGGACACGTTCCAACCTAGATCTCTCAATATTTGCTGAGTGGCTAAAATGTGTGTGGGGTTGGCGTTATCATGATAAATGTTTCACACCACACCCTCTCTGTTGATCAATTTCGATTGCTTTTCCTCTATTTGTCTCATCAGCTGTTAGCAGTGAGATTCGAATCAATGGTTTTGCCCGCCGGTAAATGCTCGTAATGAACGATGCCTTTTCAAAAAGTTTCGGTTTCATAACTTTTTAATAGGGAAACACAAATTAATACAAGATTTATTAGGTTACTTTCAGTGTGCTATCGTAGTCGTCTCGTATATTGCTTTTTTCTATATCCAGTCTCTTTCAAGTGGGTCAAAATTGATTTGTGGACAACCCCTAACTCTTCAAATTATATCGTAACAAATAATATACCCATCTTGATCCTTTATTTAAAATAAGGGCATCGACTTTTTGTTATAAAACTTCAAAATTTATGGAAAGTCTTCGTTAGATTCACCGAAACCGATTTACCTTTTTAATTTATTTCTTGGTATTAAAACCAGCAAGGCAGAGACAGTACAATAAATTTTACTGATAATTTTTTCTTATAAAATAAGAAAAAACTTTTTCCCTGACCTGAAAAATAAAGATAGTTATAAAATAATAAATTATTCATAAAATCGGTTTATTTTATATTGTTAAAAGTTAACTGATGTTTAACAGGTACTTCTAGGGTATCACACTGGCCAGCTCGCCGCCAACCTACACTATGAATCTCCACGGCAGGATATACCAGCAGTGCGCGAGGGAAGCCTTCGAATCCTTGACGAGCATCGGGAATTTGACCGAACTTACGTCGGTGTAAATGGTTTCTCATTTGGTGGTGCTAATGCTCATGTTCTGCTACACGGTCGCTATAAACCAAAGGTTCAGCACCACCTTTGATATTTCCTGTTTCTTTTTCATTTTAAACTCTACCAATATATGTAAAGATGTTATGAGTATATTATCTAAAGCAAAAGAAACGGTAGTTGTAATAAAAAACGGAATGCAAGTTGTTGTCGGAATAAATTCATAAACTATAATCACACAAAACTTATCATGTTATATTTCAGGACCTCAGCCGTTATAAGGCAAATATACCTCAATTAGTGACATTATCTGGCAGACAAGACTCATCTGTACAAAAGATAATAGAGGATTTAAAATCACGACCAATTGATCCCGAAGAACTAGGACTACTTCGTAATATTCATAGAATGAGTATTTTTGGTCATTTAGGAAGAGGATTCGTAATTTTAGGTGAGACTTCACGTAAACGCGTATTAAGATTTAGAATTATCGATTATATTCAATATATTTGTTTAAATCTAATTCTTTATTAAATAAAATATTGATTTGTTTCAGGCATAAATGAGAATAATGAAACTGTAAGCTTGTGTGAGAAAAGTGGCTATTTCGATGACGTTAAACGACCTCTATGGTTTATGTACAGCGGCATGGGGTCACAGTGGCCAGGCATGGGGACACAGCTCATGCGTATACCAATATTTGCTGCGGCTATTAAACGGTATTTATGAATCATTGAAATTATATACAAATATAATATTACAATATAAAATGATTATAGATTTTTATGAATTAATTATGTTACAGGTGCCAACGTGCTCTTCAACCGAAAGGAGTTGATCTAATTAAAATAATAACATCAACTGACAAAACAATATTCGATAATATTCTACATTCGTTCGTAGGAATTGCAGCCATTCAGATAGGTCTAACTGATGTACTGACGGAACTGGGAATAGTTCCTGATATGATTATAGGTGATGTTTAATACATATAATTTAGTACATATATAATTCATACATTTACAATCCTATTTTTCTTATTAAGTATCTATAAAGTTGCAATTATGATAATTTACACCAGGACACAGCGTGGGTGAATTGGGATGTGCTTACGCTGATGGCTGTTTCACTGCTGAAGAAATGATCTTATCCGCTTATAGTCGTGGTCTAGTATCCTTACAAACTCCCTTGATTAAAGGATCAATGGCAGCCGTCGGTTTAGGGTACAAAGAGGTAGAATTTGCATTATCTATTCCTTTACTCTCAAAACTCAATTAAACAAAGATTAAAACTCTGGTTAATTGACAAACTGTAATACATAAAATCAAAACCTTGTAATTGAAATTTTTGTTTAAGACATTTACTATTACAGATTTCTAAAATATGTCCACCTGAGATCGAAGTGGCTTGTCATAATGGACCTGACTCAAGTACAATATCGGGACCAGCCGGAAAAATGAAGGATTTTGTAGCTCAATTGACGGCAAAAGGCATTTTTGCCAGAGAAGTTCCGTGCTCGAACATCGCATATCACTCAAGCTATATAGCGGAAGCAGGTAAATAACGAGGAAAATTGTATTTAAATAAAAAATTATAATTTAAGAATTTTAATAATTATACTAGTCATTAAAAAACAAGGTTTTTATTGATTATATTCAAATCAAAATCTTCTTTCAATACAAAAACCCAGTTCAGTTAATTAATTTTGGCGTCTATTCGAAATAAAATATTAAAATGTTTGAGTGTGAGAGAGTATCGGTTTTACCGTTTGCAAAGGTCCTGGCCTCCTTAAGTACTTGAGCGAAGTGATCAAATCACCGAAACCTCGAAGCGAGCGCTGGGTGTCGACTTCAATACCTCAACACAGATGGAACGAGCCTATCGCGAAGTACTCTTCTGCCGAGTACCACACCAACAATTTGTTGGTAAGTTAGATAACGAAGTCAATAAGAACATAAAAAACAACAAAAAAAGCAAAGAACCTACCTTATTCGTTATGTTGCATTATTTTTGCCAGAATTCAGTGCTGTTTGAAGAGACGTCTCGTTTGATTCCTGCTAATGCGGTCGTAGTAGAGATCGCTCCTCACGGCTTGTTGCAAGCCATTGTCAAGCGCTCGCTACCACCATCATGCCAACATGTGCCACTAACGAGGCGCGGACATGTCGATAATGCACTGTTTTTACTTGAAGCAATTGGAAAGTAAGCACAAGAAAATCTACGAATATTTTAATAATTCGTATCTTCGAAAATTAAATAAAATAAAATAAATTCTCTTCTGCAGACTTTATATGGAGGGATTTGATTCAAAGATAGAAGCACTATATCCTAAAATAGAATATCCTGTATCTACTGGAACACCGATGTTATCCCATTTAGTCGATTGGGCTCATCATGAAAAATGGTAAATATGCGTAAGAGTATAACGTATCATAGTAACAATGAATTTAAACTAAATAATGTTCTATTTGATAATGATTATAGGCCTTTGCCCCTGTACATGACGACGCACAGAAAAACAGCTGCTGTCTGTCATTATATAATTTCGACACACGATGAAGAATACGTCTATTTGAAAGGTCATGTAATCAAAGGTAAAAAAATATTTTTAATAATTACGTTTAATTTTAACTGCGTGATACTTTAATATTGGTGTTTATTATTCCTTATTATTTATTATATATACGAAAAAATTGATTTTTATTTCAGAAAAAAAATTGTATCCTTTATCATCTGCTCTTGTATTAGTTTGGGATACTTTAGCGATGGTGTTAGGCCTCGAGAAGAAGCAATTTTCAGTCCAATTCAATGATGTACGTTTCCATTCGCAACCCATGCTCCATAATCAACGAACTCTTCGATTAAGCGTAGCCTTGCATAGAGGCACAGGTCGCTTCGAAGTAAGTTTATTGTTCTAGTTAATTATAATTAAGATCTGTCTTAAATATATAAAAGATGATGAGGACAAAAATTTACAGTAAAAATTTTTTAGGTATTGGATGGAGATAACATAATATTAACTGGTTATGCAATTAGTGAAATTAAAGAAAAAAACAAATTCGCAAACCGCATGGAAGTTAACAAAATGCCTCTAAATGCAAACGATATTTACAAATTACTTCTTGCTCGAGACTATCATTACGCGTAAGTTTTTTTATCTATATCTATACTATTATATAAAGAGGAAAGATTTGATTGTTTGTATGTTTGTATATTTGTATGTTTGTTTGTTTGTTGCGAATAGGCTCGAAAAGTAATGAACCGATTTTGAAAATTCTTTCACCGATAGAAAGCTACATCCTTTCCGGGTAACATAGGCTATGTGGTGTTGCCATAAATATTCTAATTAAAAAGATATGGCCATTTAAGTGCCATAAGGTGGTCATTTTGTAAATTGTACAGCTTCTCAGGAACTACTAATCCGATTTTAATTTTTTTTTCACAGATAGAAAACCACACTTTTCGTGAGTGACGAATGTGATTTTTTGTTGCCATATACATTTTTTAATTAATAGAATATGGTCATTTAGTTGTTACTAATCAGATTTTAAAAATTCTTTCACTGAGAGAAGTCTATAGTATTTCCGTCTCTCATTCTCTTATAATACTATCACTCTTTTTTTCTCTCTTTAATTTTTATCTTTATCTGTTCAGTATGATCAGTCTCCTTTCACTTTTTTCCTTTCGATTATCTCTCTCTTTCGCTCTCTCTCCTTTACCTATTCAATATTATTTTTGCTCTGTCCTCCCTCTTTTATTATCTGTTGCTTTTCTTTTTCTTTTTATTTTTTTTATAACTTTTTCTCACTCTCTCTCTTTTTTCAAATAATGAAAAGCTATACAATTATAGAGTAACAATTTAAGGACATCAATTATAATATTACTTTAAATACCCGGATCGAAGCGAGGGCAGGCAGCTAGTTATATATATTTTTAATATACTCGTAACTTACTTTTGTTAATTAATATTTTTATTATAATTATGTCTGCAGCGGGAAATTCAGAAGTATTCACAATGGCAACTATTCGTTTTCTGAAGCCAATATAATATGGGAAGATAACTGGGTTACTGCTCTTGATGGTATGATCCAATTGAACGTACTAAGAAGAACCCATGAAACAATATCTCAACCAGAATATATAAGGGAAATTGTTATAGACGTTACGAAGCATATAAATAGTTATGTTTGTGAAGATGGTAAAACTCTAATTCCTGCCAAAGTCTATGACATACAGGATTATACAAGGTAGTTTGCATAATTAAATTTTAAAAAAATTATCCAATTTTTACTGTATAATTATATTTTAGATGTGGCGGGATCATTATGGAAAATATAAGATTTTACGATTTCCCATTTATGAGTAATAAAAATATAGCACTTAAAGCATTACAATTTGTTCCTCATTTCTCCAGTAATATTATTAACGTAAGTATTATTTATTATTATGTCGCCTATTACGAAACATATTTTATTGTTATTATTCTTTGAGATTATATAATTGTTTTACAGAAATTAACAGGGCTGTACATATATATACAAATCGTGTCTGAAAATCTAAATAAACGAGAAATAAACGTAGTTGAAATAATTAGTAACAATAACAACAAATCTGATTACATGGAAATGAGTGATGTCATACGAGATATTCCCGACATTCGAGTTAATTATTCAGTAGTACATAGAGAAGACATCGCAAATCAGAAGAAGGGTTTATCGAGTGTCATTGATCTATTATTAACCACAAATTTGTCAAGGGATGACAATGTGGGTATATATTTATTTTAACTACGACTATGTATCATTCATACAATATTAATATTTTATTTAATTCCCTAGATGTGTCAAATTCTACACCGGCTACTAAAATGCGATACTTTTGTAATAAATAAGGAGCCGTTTGGGGAGATGCAAAGTAATCGACTATCGTCGCTATATCGAAGTGTTTGTGCTCATACTACAGGCTCGATGTTGTTAGAATTACTACTTTGGAGACCTGCAAATTCTCACTTGGATACTACTGCTATCACAGTGCTTACAAAATCTGATTTTGCACTACTTTCTTCAAGGATAGCTACGTTACCTGTTCAACAGAAAATTGTTATTTTTACATCTTACCCTCCGTACATGGGACTGATTTCATTTACAAAAAAAACTAATAAATGAAACAGGCCACAAAATTAGCTTAATCATGATGAATCGTAAAACGTCGAATGAACAGCCTTTGGATCAGATACCACATACCGATTTAGCCTTCAATATATTAGATCATGTGAGTTTGTTTTGTTCAGGTTTATGTTAAAAAAATTATGTTGGATAGCGTTAGAATTTTATTAAAGTGGTAGATATATAAAATATTTTAATAAAGCGTCTTTGGTTTGTTAAGGGAATATTGGGAGGGGAATATTATTTACCAGTACAGAAGAATCCAATGAAGAGTCAAAGTGTAATGCTTGATATCGATCTAGTAGGAGATCTTAACTCTTTGCATTGGATAGAAACACCAAAGCTTACTTGTTCTGGCATAAAGGTCACGGTACGTACTAACATATATAAAATGAAACAACATAATATTAAGTTATATACTAATTAAGATTAATTAATACTTTAGGTTTACTATGCTGGAATAAATGATGTGGAAGTAAAAAAGAAAACAGACGCCATTTCCTTGCATAAAAGTAACTCGGGTTATTTTGACTTTAGTGGCTTAACTGAAAGGTTTGTTAATTTTTTACCACAGGATTTTATGATTTTTTACTATGTTTAGAATATAATTATTGTTTCTATTCCAATTTTTTTATTTCTTCAATAGCGGAACTCGAGTGATGGGACTCGCAGATTACAAATCTATTCAATCGCACATAAACGTAAAACCAGAACTTCTGTGGCCAGTGCCAGACCATTGGAGTCTTGAAGATGCAGCAACTGTTCCCTTAGCATATTGTCTTGCATTTTATTATTTGGTATTGTATTATATTTTTAAATCCTTTATTTCAATCGTTCAGTAAAATTTTTCAGTTTCAGTTTTCTAATTTGAAAAAAAATATTACTATCTTTTATTTCTTCATTAATTTTTTTTGTTGTTCAGCGTATTAAGAGTGACCTATGGCCTGGTATGAGTGTGTTGGTGCACGGGGGTTCTGGAGCTCTCGGTCAAGCAGTTATATCAATAGCATTAGCAAATGGCTGCAACGTCTTTACTACGGTCAGCGATATAAAAAAAAAGAATTTCTTACTCACACTCTTCCCTGAACTTAAAGGTAAGTCGTAGTCAAAGCACTGAAATATCAGAGGGCAGGTTTTGCTTTGTTATTTAGTTAGCTATGTTAGCTTTATTTAATTATTATCTTTTTTAAAGGTTTTATGTAGATCTCTTAGAAAGATTTTTAAAAAATTATGTAGCGTAGGAAAAAAACAATGACGTAAACTAGGTTTAATCCTTGTTTTGTGTTTCTTGTTTCCCGGTGACCTGGAATCATGAAGCAAAGTCTCATATCGCAAGTAGGTAAAGGGAAATATTTGAAGAGTAAAATTATATTGTTACATCAAGACTAAAAAGCAAACATATAAATTTGCATAATTCTGTACAATGTTTTTGTTTTTGTTTTTAAAATAAAATCTTTGAAATCTTGGAAATCAAATCTTTGAAATATCCAGCGGTTGCTTTTTTGTTAATTAATATGTCTTCTTTTTCTAATTTGGAGTTGCACATTTTTAATACATTTATTTTATATATTTCAACAACCGATACACAAGTCACGAGCCATATAAGGACGAGTCCGTCTCAAAACAAAGAGTCATCTCTCGTTACCGTGGTGCCCGCTCCCGCGCCCGCTGGCAGGGTCGCCATATAAGGACGAGTAATGAAACGCTTGGATCTTGATTTGATACTAACTTTAATAATAGTAGTGTTGTGTTTATATAGATCTCACATAGATTATTATATATATGTAGATACACTATGTTGATCACTATAGACCGATACTACAGTTGAAATTAGTATAAAATACTAAATTTCTTGGAGTTTTGAAAAACAAACAATCTTTTAAAAGTCTTAATTACTAAATATACAACCGTTTATAACGTGTTAATATTTTCATATACACTGAACTGACATAGAACATGAATATGCACAAGTTAAAAAAATCCGAATACCAGAAATTAAATTAGTTGTTACATCTCGAAACATATAATATTTTATGTCAGTAGATGAGTGTCCATTATTTTGGAGAATGCGTGAAGTTGTAAAGCTGAAGCTAACATTAAACACAACTCGTGTGCAGTTTATAGTATGTGGGGGCGAACGAGCTGAAGATCCACCTGATTGTAAGTGGTCACCGTCGCCCATGGACTTCTGCAATATACTGAGAAATGCAATTTCGATGCCGACTCTACTTTCTAAGTAACCAGTAAAGCGTTCTGGGAAAACTTCCGCTGACAGATTATTCCACAGACTGCACGTGCGTAGGACGAATGATCTTGACGTGAATGTACGTGACATTGCTGGTATTTCAAGCATCCAAGTGGTGTGGAGGGAATCTGTCCCGGCGGCGAAGAGTGCTAGATGTTTAGGTTGAAACGATCCTATTTTTTTTGCTGGGAGTTTCACGTTTCTATTTGCCTTTCCTACTATACAAATACAAACATCCAGCTTGGCTTCTACAGATATTGGCCAACTTGCAGTACTTTTGTCCTTAAGGTGAAGTTGTGTCCTACCAGCTGTTTCCAGGACTGCTCCTTTTAGGTTTTTCCTTTTATGGGCTCTCGATGATGTTTCACAGTAAGCACTTCTTGATGGATCATTCCTAAGTTCCGAATAACAATAATCACAGCAATATTATTTATTGTTCAGTATAACCCATTACCACTTGGAAACATTATTCCATAATAGTTGTTTTACAAAGAATTTTCAAATTTCAGATAACCAAATCGGAAATTCACGCGATATAAGTTTTGCAGACATGGTCTTACAACAAACTAAAGGTTTAGGTTGCAATATAGTTATTGCCAACGGTGTGAAAGGCGAACTCAAAACTGTAAGTTTTTCCTTACATTTGGGTGTTATTTAAAAAAATTGAACATTTAGTACTGACCTCCTGTCCGTCATGATTATTTTTTGTTTGTAGATGCTAAACCAATTGAATTTTATACAGTTTATTTTAAAATTTATTTAGCTACTACTACCAACAATTGAAACGTTGAAATAATAAGCAGATTTTATTTTAAATTAAAAATTCTGTGCCATGGTCGATGTAATTACATACATGTACATCACGTCGACTTTCCGTCCAAATACCCAAAAAAGTCAATTTATTTACTTCGGATTATGTTTATATAAAATTAAAGATATTTTAAGCACAGTATTTAACTAAACTAGTTTATTATGTTGAAATAAATAATAATAAATTAAGAATACATTAAAGAATTACTTAAATATTTGAATGCATGTCCAAAATTACGTTCATCTCTGTTATTCTTCTATGTAACGCTGATTACAAAATATTCCCAAATTAGAAATAACGTCACTTTTGTGGCATCACTAGGTGCCTAGAGGTAGTTTTGGAAACTACCAAAACAAGGGGCGTGATCGTTGATTCTAACATTTTGTTCCTGCACTGTTGGTAAGCAACCTTTGTTGGTTACAACAACGCTAACGGGCTATTTCGACATTTATTTCTATATTTCACATTGTGAATTATTTGGGATCGGTGAGTATTTTTCATTTTTGTTTTTAATAAAAGAGATAAATAATGGTAATTGAAATAAACGGGGCGGGTTTTGTGTAAAACAAATTAGTGTCGGTTCCAAAAATCATTTTATTCATTAGAAATGTGCAGATTGCACATGTCTAATGCATGTCTGTTATTTTTATGTCACATTTATCAGTTAGTTTGTGTACATATTGTGTTTTTATTTAAGGAAAGACGTTTTCGTCATCTCGACTTGAAGTTGGAGTTCAATAGATACCTCGTCCTGAATTCTTCAGGAAAAAAGGCATATATTTTAGCCTATAACAATTTTTTTAATTTAAGTATTTATTTTATTTTAATTTTTTATATATATTTTTTTAATTTATTGTATTTGTGAATGATTAAACTACCGTTGTTATGTATGCAATAAGTATTAGGTTTCATTTTTGTTTGATGTTGGGTCTTTGTTTAATGACTGAGGTGTTGATGAACGCGTATGAAGTTGTGCATGATCTGATGAGAGTGCATCTGTTAGATAATTATATAAATGTTGAGTTTTATTTACAAATACTGAATCACCTAGAACTTTACTGAGTATGGATGCTGTGTGAAAGGCAAAATGCTTGTATCTGTAAAATGTAAATGTTAATTATTGGCCCTAATTTGTCACAATGCCTTCTGATACTCTTGGCTACGATTATGGTCGCACCAATTACAATAAGTATAACATGTGGATTGTGTAATCCACAGGCCCTTCTTTCCCCCGTAGTGTAGCTTCCATACAAAATTCTTCTGCTTCCTTATTTATAGAATAATTACTTTTGTTTTTATCGTGTTCATTAATTATTTCCACTAAATAATCTGTTTTGGTATTAAGATGTTGTTTGTATTTTATTATTTGAGTCTTATATAGTGTTCTAAGTTAGTTAAACCTCTCCCTACCCTCTTCAAAAGGTAAATATAATCTGTGTATATCCGCTTTTTGATGGTGTGCTTTGTTTATAGTTAACAATTTCCTTATCTTAACATCTATGTTACGGAGGTCTCGGATCTTATAGTTAATTACACCAAAGGAGTACAGCGACACTGGCACTGCATATGTATTAATAGATTTGATTAAATTTCTTGCAGACAGATGTGTATTTGATAAACTTATAACCCTTCTACAATATTCAGACAGCAGCTGTTGTGTTACCTCATTGTGATTAATTTTTCCCGATTCTAAAATCCCTAAGTATTTATATTTTTCATCGTTATTTAATTGTTTTATTTGCTCCCCGCTCAGTAGTAAATGATGGCCCTCTCCTTGTTGTTCTTTTCTCTTCCCATCTACCAAATGCAATACATTACACTTATTTATACCAAAAGTCATACCGATATCGCTAGTAAATATTTCTGTACTGTCTAATAATATATTTAAATTGTCTTTATTGTTTGAGTATAATTTTAAATAATCCAAATATAAGGGATGTCTAACATGCGTATTATCTTTGTTTATATCCTTTAGCATTGTATTTATTTTATATTTAATTATTACAAAATATATTATATAATTTTCTATATTATATATGTTTGAAAATCTTCACCAGAATTGTAAACGTCACTTGCTTTGAAAGAGCTTTTACGATCGGCCCCGAGATAGGCATATTATTTTGGTGCAGTCGGTGTCGGTGTACCATGATAGTATAGCTTTATCCAAATCTTCGTATTTATATACATACGTCTTTACAATTTATATCTGTTACTTTTACTGGGACATTCAATTAATATTCATATCCGTTACGTACAATTTTTTTTAATAACACCCATTTATTGCTATCGAATATAATAGCCTGTGATTATATATAACATGTTATAGTATTAGTAAAATTAAATAAATATTTTTAATAATTCACAATCATCAATCGGCAAATACTCAATATCATTTGTGAACTCCTTTGCAACCTCACTGTAATTAAATATATAAAAATATTGTCTATTTAAATAAGTGATTCCATTACAGATGTCCATAAAGTGTTGCTGTTCAACAGGAGTCTTTATTGACACAAGTATTTTACTGAACCAAGAACAATATGATTTAGGAATGGCGTACCTAACCAACGACGTATCATTTTATACTTCGCATTTATTTTCATCAACTCAGGAATTAAACGTAAGTTTTAAACGCTTACTGCGATATGATAAATATTCAAGTCATTAAATTAACTGACTTTTATGAAATTGTGTGCATAACGGGTAGGTCTGAGAATCGGCCAACATCTATCTCAAAACTCAAACTCAAAATATTTTATTTCAATTAGACTTTTGTATAAAAGTACTTTTGATACGTCAAAAATTGGTCGGTCAGTCAGTTTGTCTGAAACTACCACCAGCTCGGAAAGCAGTTTTCTGTTGAGAAGAGCCGGCCAGAAACTCAACAGTCGCTCTTTTCAAAAAGCCATGTTTACAAAAATTATTTAACTTGAGAGTCAACGTCACTTAGATTCCAAGCATTCTCATCATTTAAGTAATCCTGTACATTGTAGTATGCTTTATATATTAATGAATTCTTGATACGAGTTTTAAATTGTTGAAGTGGCAAGTCTAATATAGGCTGCAGAATCTTATTATAGATGCGAACACTATTTTTATTATCTATTTTTCATACCCCTAAGTGACAAGGGTGGCGTATCCTAAATTTTAAAAAATTATATGGCAAAATAACGTTTTCCGGCTCAGCTGGTATACTATAGATATATAGGATATAATTACAATACACATCCTCCACAACATTCTAACTTGTTGAAAGTCAAATCTCACTCGTCAAACTCAGAATATTAAAGGCAGAACTTAAGATAAGTAAGCTTGCATAGTATTGCAATTAATGTTTCCTCTTATAAATGAATTGCAGGAGCTGCAAGTGCTAGTGAGCGAAGGGATCGCGCGCGGTTACGTGAGGCCACTGACGCGCGTCACCTTCTCGTCACAAGAAGCGCCGCGAGCCTTCCGACTTAAAGCCACCAACCGCCATCGTGGACGAGTGCTGTTAGACTTACAACAAGTTGTACCATTTGTCCAAATAAAGTGAGTAGGGGAACGGGGGCTAGTTGTAACAATTTATCGTTTCTTAGCTATGGAAGTTTACTTGTTAGATATTTAGGAAACGAAGCAGTACTATTTGAATGAGCTACTATCGATCTCAAATAAAATTTTGATTAAACCTTTGACGTATTCTTGTAAGAATGGCTCAATAATCAATTTTGTATAAACAAATACAATGTAATAAAATATGAACATTATATATTTTATTACATAATAAAGAATATATATACACATATATACAAACAATACATAAATAATGTAAACACAAAACAAATATCACATACAATTTATAATACATACATATATAAACATATTCATTAATATATATTTTAGATTTTATAGTTATATATGTCGGAGGTGTAAGTTAGGTTTAGGTTAGCCTTGTGTTAGGTTAGGTTATTGTTAGTCTAATCTTAGGATTAAACAGTGAAACTAAGCAGTGGAGGTGAGTGTCTCGATCGAATAAAGCAATTCCTTAAGCCTACACCTTGGTCACAAGTCCAAGGCACTGCTTGGGTTCCTGTCATAATAGTTCTTGTCAGAATAGTACGTGATAGTAATGTTTCTATATCCTTATTTTAGTTTTCCGACATATGTAATATTATTATAATATTTCTTACCATTTAATGTAAATGTCGGAAGGCAGTCGCCGTGCTATCGAATAGTAGAAATGTCTCATTTGCGAATGACGTGTTAGCTAGAACAAAGGGGCGCACGTAAGTGGAAGTTATTAGTGGTTTTTATATAACGCCATCATCCAAAAATACCTGCAGATTAACCACTATTGCATATTAACCACTACAGACTTAAAACTCACATTGAAAAGTGTTTAGTAAATAAAGCTTACTACTACTATCTACTGAGACTGCCTTAAATACACGTGAACATCTCCCAATGGACAAAATCGCAATCAAATAGATTATATAGCAATTGGGAGAAAGTGGCGGGAATCGCTACTTGATGTCCGTAAAAGGAGAGGGGCGGATATTGACAGTGACCATGAATTAGTTATCGCCCAATTGAAACATAAATTAGCGCCTTGGGCACAAACATCCTGCTTGCGAGGAATAGATGTCACAAGAAACATGGGACTTGATTGCGAAAAGGAGAGAAACAAACACACAACAAACGACAATTACTCTCGTAAAGTACAACATGACGAACAACTATCTGAAAAGATTTGGGTGCACGCGGGGGTTCGACATGGATGTCTGCTATCTCCGCTTTTATTTTTATATTTTATATAGTATTAGACGGTCTTATGGCTCGTGTCAACAGTGCACCACAACGCAGACACTTACAGGGCCTTGATTACGCTGATGATCTATGCTTACTGAGCCACCGCCGTATAGACATGCAGAAAAAGCTGGACGACTTTCGGAAAGAAGCAGCTGCAGTTTGACTTAAAATTAACGTAAAGAAAACTAAGGACATGAGGTTGGCGCCCGCGACAATAATCCACTTCTTTTAGGCGATGAAGTAATGGAAAGGGTTACGAACTTCGCATACCTGGAAAGTGTCGTGTGGAACCATGGAAGAACAGAATTAGACATATTATCCCGGGTTGCCAAAGCAAAGGGTGCTTTCGCTAGTCTCCGTCCAGTATGGTAGTCAAAATATCTCTCTCGCAGAGTGAAACTTATAATATTTAATTCAAATGTAAAGAGCGTGCTGTTGTACGGATGTGAGACATGGAAAGTTAGTAAGTCAATTACCAAGAAGCTACAAGTTTTTATTAATCACTGTTAGCGACAATTCCTGAAGATCTTCTGGCCTGGTAGGTATAATTTAAAAGAAATAAAAGTTATAAACGATGTTGGTTATTCTACTATGTACAGAATGACTTGAAAGATGACTATATGATACTCAGCCTTTACCTTTGTAAAACAGACTGATGTAAACAATGGTGTTTTGAAAAGAGCGACTGTCGAGTTTCTTGCCAGTTCTTTTTATCTGAATACCTCTTTCCGAACTGGTTGGAGCTTCAGACAAACTGAATGACTGACCAACTTTGACGTGTCAAAATTACTTTGTAAGCAGTTTGATTGATATAAAATATTAAGAGATTGCAAAAAAATGTCATACATTAACAATGAGGATAGGAACTCCATCAATAAAGAAAAAGAAAATGGGAAATTATAATTACTGGATACGATCATGAAATTTCTGTTTTCTTTTTATGACTAAAACTTTCATAAGTGTTCATTATATATTATATTAGTCCACGGTTTTACACTTACGGTAATAGTCACCTTTGCGACCTCGTAGCGAACGCTAATATAATACATTTTTTCGGGGTTAAATCAAATTATGATTATGGCAAAATCAACAAAGTTTTTAAATATTTTTCCAGGATAAATTGTTCTTCTCAACTTTGTCAAATCGTGTTGGCAGAAAATGAATTACTGGGAATAAAATTAGCAAATAGATTAGTTAGCCGTGGTGCCAGAAAAATTATATTAATACCTACAACTACTTCCAACTTCTTATCGGCGAAATTAAGGTATGTACAGGTACAGGTACTTTTCATTAGGAGTATGTATGTACTCACAATTTATTTTTATACTAAATAAGTTAAGTTAAACAAAGAGCATAAGTTTTATCATTTCACTCTACACAACACAGCAGTAGGTACACTAGGAACTATCAGACTCAGAACTAATAAATATTCGATGAATAAGTCCTCCCCTTATAACAGTTGAGGTGTATAAAACTGTTGTCGACAAACTTAGGCTCTTTTGTTAATTTAACCTTACACTATACCTAATACAACTTCGAAACGTGTCGAAAAACTAAATTAGTTATATCTTGTCAATATATACCAAATCACTCTATATATAATTTAAAGTTATACAAAGAAAAGAAACCGTTTTCCCCTCCACGAGCTAAAATTGGTCAAGATGGTAATTATATTATAATAAAACATCGAATATAGTAGATAATATCAGAACAGTTTTTAATTAAGTTAATTAGTAAATGTACATTTTAGACATTTAATACGATTCATTTTACAGAATATGGGCAAAGCAAGGAATACAAGTAAAAGTTATATTTAGAAATGTATTTAATGAAACTAATATTTCTAATTTATTGAATACTGATGAGTTAAAAAGCGTAGAAGGCATATATTATATTCTCGATAAAATGTCGGATGAAGATAGAAAAACATTAGAACAAGTTCATGTTATGTCGCAAAAGGTCCTTTCAACATTAAAGTAAGTTTTAATGACAGCTATTTATTTAAGCTACTGTATTTTAACAGATTTTTTTCTGATGTGTTTATTTCAAATACTTTTTATTGATATTTTTGTTAACATATGACAGGTATGCTGCAATAATTTATACTGGAAAAGATACATGGCAAGATATAAGTGTACCTATAACTGAAGAAAGCTTGCTATCTTGGATTAGAATTCCAATTTTTAGTAATCTGGTATAACTGTTTGTAAATTATATTTTATTAATAATAAATTATCCGTTTTATAATAACAATCGAATCAATTAATACAGCTGTGAAAAAATAAGCGCAAGTTTAACGTTATATATGTGAGGCGTAATCTGTTATACGGTAATCGCCAACTTTAGATAAAAACAGCACTGATTTACTTTATTGCACAGAACCAAATAAAAGAAAATACGATCAATGTAGAGAATGTTGATTACAGGTTGAGGAAATGAAGAGCGAAGACGCTGTTTCTGAACCATATGCCATTGATGCTATTGAAAGAGCACTGAGTTTGAAACAACGAGACGTAATTGTTCATTCTATGAAAAAGAGGTCGCAGGATTCATTTTTGCACGAGATAGCTAGTATAGCAGGTATAAAGTATCTCCATGCAATTTTCATCATAATTTACTTAATAATGTTGAATTGTGTTCTGATATAGACAATGTTAAAAATTGTCTTTTGACTATATTGACCAAATTGTTGTTTTTAGACATCGATATTCCAGAATTTGCATTAAAAGAAGAAACTCTTATAGATTTTGGGAATGAGCCAGCGAAATATGAAACTTTGCGCACTTATTTACGTAATATGTATCACATGTCGATAGAAGAGAATTTAATGCCTTCGCTAAATGTGAAAACGTAAGTATGGAGGACCTTTAGCAATTAGGTGTCTCTCATAGGGCAGCAATTTTATTGTGAAATAATTTTGATCTATCTAGAAAATGAAAATTACATTGAACTCAATGAAAATTACTGCGACAAAAGCGGCTGTATCTTTTCATTAAATTGACTTAGAAATTTGATCTTTTGACATATCCGAGAGATTAAAAACTTAAATATTTGATATAAATTTCAACTTGATATCTTCACTTTTTTCTGAGAAAAAAAGGGTCATGCGTGGCAATCAAAAAAAGTTAATTTTCTAGTGATGTAAAAAAAATTACAGTTTTTTAATTTCACTTTACTTGTGCTATGAGATCTTATTTCATGCTAAATAACTGACGCCTTATAATTATACCTTATGTACCTTATAATTATGTGAGTGACCACATTAACGGTCTTCATCGATCTTTTCAATGCGTGGACTTAGAAGTTTTATTTTTTGACCGCCCCAAAGGAGCGCAGGCTTAATTATTTGTTAATAATTTTAACTTGATACCTTCATGCGATCCCGAGATTAAGAGTCTTGACAGACAGACAGACGGACAACGAAGTGATCCTATAAGGGTTCCTTTTTTCATTTCTAAAAATGATGTACAAAGAGTTGTAAGTTATAATTATTTCCAGAATTCTTCATTTACAAGAAAAGTTGAGGGATGCGATATTTGAAGAAACAGAAGGATTAAAAACATTTTTCTCCTACGTTGAACAAGATGAACTACTGGCGACAACTGAAATGGTGTTTTTGCCAACACTAGCGAAATCTTCAGAAATGGTAACTTATAAAACACTATTGCACTATTAATAATTATATTATGATGAAATGAAAGTTTTTTAAAAACGCTAGAATTGCTGTAAATATTTAATATATATTTATTTTCTGCAACTATAATATATTGAAATTTGTCTATTTCAGCGTGTAGATGAATTTGATGTGAATGAAACGTTCTTGAGTGTGATTCCGGGAGTGGAAGGTCTACACACGCGGTTCAGGACTCTGTGTGAGCGCCTCAAGTTGCCGGCGCTGGTGTTACAACCTGGATTCAATAGACCACATGAAACGATACAGGAGGTGGCAGAAAGATATGCTAAGGTTAATTTTGCAACTAACATTTCTTCCAATTAATATAAAAAGCCTTACTCGCGAGTGTAACTTTATTTTTTTTAATTTTCACAGTTTCTTGTGAAGAAAACACAACTAAAGAATAAATATTATATATTAGGTTATGAAAGTGGAGTTCTAGTGGCTTTAGAGATGGCTGCCATTTTAGAAGACCAAGGTAATAAAAATTTTAAATATTTATTTTGTGCTTGAATTTGTCTAAAATGAAGCAGCAAAGAAAGTATCTTAATAAAAAAATGACAACCACTCAACTCATATTTAATACATACATAACGTTATTATTGTTTCTAATGTGGTAAAATTCCATTTTAAGGTCTTGTCGGCACTGTGTTTTGTATCGGTGGTTCACCTTCTCAAGTACAAGCAAGAATTGAAGAAAACCTCAACAAGTTTAAAACCGACAAAGAATTAGAAGATGGGGTATTAAGACACATGTATAAATTAATCGCCAACGAAACTACAGAGGAACTAGATAAGGTTCTACCAAAAAGTTTAACATGGAAAGAAAAAGTCGATTCATGCGTTAAGTTGCTGTCAGGTCGCGTTAAACATTCTAATCAATATACTGAAGATCTTATCCAATCAGCTTATGCGAAAATAGTTCAAGCCCGTCGTTATATCGCTAAACCACGACAACTTCGCTCTCGTATCGTATGTTTGCGACCTTCGACCTTTAAACGGTTTGAAACTTCTTGTTTACAAAATCATTCGCTACAAAAAGTAGTGGAATACCAACTTGAAGCTCCATTAGCATTTGCTGCTCAGGATTTACGATGCAGTGCAATAATCAATCGCTATCTCGATGAAGAAATTCTTGAACGTTTTAATAAAAAGAATCTTTGTGAAACTTATGTCTTCAATACAGAATCATTGTTCAACTTGGATGCTGATGATGATATTGATATCTAATAGATTTTTTATTTGCGGCTTTTATGGTAAAATGGTTTTATTTTATAATTACTTAACTTCGCAATCTTCTTATGTTTTACGGATATTTTAATACTTAATATTATTTTATTAATATTATGTTAGCTATGGATTTACGGTACGTTTTAATAAAAATAATCTTTGTGAATTCTTTGTCATGCTTAAAAGCGTTTTTAAAAATAGACATTGATGATGATAGTGATAAGTAACTGATATCCTATTCGACATTTCTGCACGTTGTTGAGGTTATATTATGTATGATTATTCTATTAAATAAAGCTTACTAGGTATTCATTATTAAATAATATATTTTGTTTTATTTAAGTCAAACCTTATTCTGTTAATATTATTAATATAGATCTTAGAATAGAATTTGCCAGTCCATCACCATCATTATTATAAGATCATTTTTGAATGTTTCAGTACTTATTGTAGAAAGTATATTATAATAATATAATCTTTATTTCAGAGCACAAATTCTCTATTGTTGTTAGTTTTTAAGCCTCTTAAAAACTATGTTAGTCTAAATTAACTTAAATGTAAATAATAATATAACTAGATATTATTTAGTGTATGGAGCTGAGTGCTACCTCTTTAATTTGCCCAATCCAGTACTTAAAGATTTGGCAATTATATTTGCCAGCAATTACACTCAGAATGCTGTTAGGACTTCGCCTGACCCGACCAAGCAGCGATACAATTATTTTACGCATAATAGCATGTTATAATCCGTGCGTGTCTCAAAAAACATGCCGGACGCACTACACCTGCTGGGCAAGCCCAACAACATTCTGAATGTATTGTTGTACTTATTGGAATTATGGAATAATCAAACACAAAATATCCAGTCTTGAATAATATTATATTTTCAGAATGATTACTAAAACTTAGAAGTCAAACGTCAGACGTAATGTGAAAAAGAATAAAACCAAGAAGGCGGTATACATATATTAATTTTTGTAATTATTTCCCTCAAAAATTAATCGCAAATCTTTATCTTTAATTATAAATAAAGTAAACGAAAAAAAAAAATTTGACCTCTAAGCATTTCCTGGGAAAAGTACAACAATCTTTGATCCAACATTTGTTGCTAAGGATTAGGAAAAACCCAGAAAAACCTAATCAGACAAAATCTATAATTTATAAATTTAAGAAACAACATTAAATTGTATGTTTTGGATAAGTTTAAAAATGTTCCATCTACCATTGTAATATTATGAATGAAAAGCATGTCTATTGGTCTGTCCTTCCTTCTCACTGTAAAATCTCGATCGAAATGACTTTCTTTTCATAAATACTTATTCCTATGAAGCTGAAATGTGCTAAGATATAAAATATCTGTGCAATGTCGGGGTAGGTCACTTGTTTATAACTTATTCTTCTTTACCATAACTTGAAAAATCACTGCAAGTAGGTAACGATTGCAAGTAGGTATTAATTACGTCTGCTCTGCTAGCTGCTCATCTGTCGAAGTGTAATTCAATTTGATTACATACATATCATTTAACGCGCTCTCTATTAAATGATACTGAATATCAATATGTTAAGATAATTAATCAGTACTAACATCTTTCGCCATCCTAAAAGTTTATAATATGATCTAAATTGATTGATAATTCTTCTCTGGTCTGGGTTAGATAGTTTCCGAAAGGGTGGTAGATTCCGACGTTCAATAAGAGAATGTAAATGCCAGAAAAAATAACCTTTGACTTTAAAGATAGGATTAAAAGGGGATTTCATCTAAAATTCGGATTCAAGTTTTTTTGTTTCTTTGCATTTTCTGAGAACATTTAATGTATATTTAAAGTATATTTTTTTTACACCATCAGTAAGTAGAGATTTCCACGAACAAAAATCCCACGGAAATTTTTAAAATAACAGATATTTTGACGTGAGACTTTTCGATTGAAAATTGGGGTGGTTTTTCGATATTAAGCCAATATAAGGTTAAAAAAAATATATTTTAAATCAAAAAATTACAGTGGATTTGGGACATAAAAAGGTAAGTTTTCACCAAATTTCGTGAAAACTAAATTAAATTTAAAATTATCAACATTGGTCTATTAATACCCGATTTCTAAAAAAAGTAGTACGACCGTAACATTTACACCGGTTTATATAATTTCTTGAATCGGAGGTTATTTAAATTATTTGTAACTTGTATAGGCGCGCACTGTATCAGCGTTGCTCAACCCTGTTGGGAGGAGTAAGTATATATAGGTCAGGGTTGGTAGCTAAGCTGACGGGTCAATGTAAAAAAGTAGTTAATAGTGACATAACTATAATAGTTGGACATATGGTCTCGCGGAGTATAATACGTACGTTCTATAATATTGTAGAACATTTTTTTGTTCTATCATCAATACTTTTTGCAGCGCATGCGATGAAAGATATTTTATGGCTAATTTTTTTGCACCTTGGGTTGGTTTTTGTGAGATTTCCTGAGGATCTCTAATTTTTTCTTTTAATAAATATAGCCTATGTTACTTAGGGATAATGTAGCTTTCTAATGGTTAAAGAATTTTTGAAATCGGTCCAGTAGTTTTTATGTTTATTCGTTACATACAAAAATACAAAAATACAAATCTTACTTCTTTATAATATTGGTATAGATGTAGATATATTAATATAAAAAAACCGTCTTCAAAAATAACAATTATTATATATTATTGTCTTAATAAAGAGAGAATAATAAATAACGGTATTTCTTACTTTTTAGTGTATTTTTTGTTTGAAGTCGGTTTTTTTAAACGTAGTTTTTTTTTATTTTTTACATTTTAGTGTCTGTAATAGGTTGTTCTGTAAATCAGGTAGACTATATCATTTCGTTGTTTTTTATTGTCATGTATTGAATAGTAATTTTATTTTAAGTAGCTATGGGTAGGCCTACGAAAGTGCCGCGCGCCTTAAACTATATAGATCCCGAGAAACGGAAACGGAAAGAATGTTCATAAAATGAAAACTACAGGGCCAAACTATGTTAAATCATATGGGACCAAATGGCAACTATTCCACATCAAATTAAAGAAGAATCACTTAAATCGGATCATAAATCTCAGCGCAATTGGTGTACATACATAAAAAAGTGCCGCGCGCCTTAAACAATATAGATCTCAAAAAGCGTGAACGTAAAAAATGTTTATAAAATAAAAACTACTGGGTCAAACTAAGTTAAATTTTTAAGGGACTAAATGGCAACTATTCCACATCAAACTAAAGAATGATCACGTAAATCGGATCATAAACCTCAGCATAATCGATATACATACACAAAAAAAGTCCCATGGTACGAGAACGGAAAAATGTTCAAAAATGTTCATAAAATAAAAACTACAGGCCCAAACTATTTTAAATTTTTATGGGACCAAATGGCAGCTATTCCGCATCAAAAAAAAATATACATACATAAAAAAAAATATATACCAATCGAATTGAGAACCTCCTCCTTTTGGAAGTCGGTTAAAAATGAAATGAATGCAAAACTTTTGTTTTAGTATTTCTTTAATATTTATTTTATTTTTATTATTTAGTTGTACTTATCTACATACATTTTAGTTAAAATAGTTTAAGTGAAATAAGTAATTCTTGTTTAATTCTTTAGAGAGTAATTGGTATCCGTAACTTAACAACAGTATAAAATTTTTCAGGATATAAAATAATTTATAGGCGTTTTAAACAATGGCAGCGGTAGCACAAAGTTCGGATAACAAAATGGCAACGAGAAGTCAACGCGGATCGACTAGAATAATAAAAATGTACTAGATAAATATTTATTTGAAGTCTTTATTTTTTTTACTACCCGGGCGAAGCCTTAAAATAAGCTTATAAAGACATAATTATTAAATTATTAAATATTGTCGTGGTCACTACTAGCGGCGTAACTACACCGTTCGGGGCCCCTGGCAAGTTTATCAAATCCCCTCCTCCAATAAAAAAACTTAACCAATTACATAGTATTTTTATTTTATAATAAATTACTACGTAAAGTAGGTGCAAATAAACACTATTACAATAACTTTATTTTCTAGTAACTTTTAATTCTGGTCGTATTGAACTAAAAAAAGAAACAATTTTTGATTAGTAGTTCATAAACTATATATTACTATTTCTCCTAAGAAAAATATTAAAAAAAGAATCACTATCTTGAAAAAGGCTGTGAGCTTTCCTTCCGTTGAGCGAGTTTATGTGAAGCCAAGTTTCCTGTAGGGTGGAAGATGGATGGATTCATGTAGGGGATCGTGTCGGTCGTTCTACGGAAGATGGGGATTGATCTTAGTCGTCTCCCTGGACAACATGAATACCTTCATAAGCTTCCACCACGAAATCATAATGAGATGGCGCTTCGAGACTTAGGCGTCGTAGGCACAAAATTGAGAGCCGAGTACCAAAGGCCTTGGCAATTGGCAATGATTGACTTTTGCTCTGCCCGCTCTTAACTGGCAAGTGAGTCTGCACTCTCGTAATATCTCAAGGGAGCAGTTACTCTTGTAGTAGTCGGTACGTCGCTTGGGGTCGATAGAATTTGCATAAAGCGACTGGAAGTCTCCACTAAAAAAATGATCTTTGATAGATTTAGGTTTTGACGCATTATTTTAAGAATACGAGAAGTTATCAAGTTGAAATTAATATTAAACATGTAAGTCTTTAGTATCTTAAAAGTGTGTATTGTTAATTAATAAAAAGAAAGAGAGAAGAATAATAGTAGTAGTCTATATGCAGACTAACATTATGACTAGAATATCCTCCTGGGCTTATACTTTAGACTCAGAGCTTCAGCGTTACTCCTAGAATACTCGCGATGTAATTCATGATTATTCTGTCGTGATGGCGTATTTATTTTGCAATCCCCACTTCCTTGGTTTGTGTTTATCAGTTGGCCAACATTCAAGTAACAGGATGCTACCCATATCAGTCGTACCAACATCAAGATCAAGAAACAGGACGCTACTCAAATTATAAGTGTTGCTAATATCATAATTAACAGTATATATAAAAGACGATGGTCTCTGCTTTTGAAAAGTTTATTTTAGGTAGATATAGTAAAAATACTATAAAGCATAAAATTGTAATAGTAGAATTAAATATCATTACCCTCGGTACTATAGTTTTTAGTGATTTTTTTGAAAAAGCATACACAGAGTAATGCATCACACTATTGTAGTCATAGGATACTCCGAAATCGCTTGCCCGTTTTGAAGTTATTTTCAGCACCTGAAACAATAATTCCCTACAAGGTAAATAAGTGATTTAAATATATGTTTCTATAAGTATATCATATGTTTTTATATGTAACATAACTATTATAACTATTATTGACTATATAACTGTAAGAGATCACTACAAGTGATAAGGCCGCCTTTGCATGCTCTTTATCCTATGCACTGCCTTTATGTAATTTTTTCTCTTTTTTATTTGGTGTGCAATAAAGAATTTACTCATTCATAGTCTTATAGATATGTTTATCAGGAATAAAACGTCACGTTAAACAGTCGCAAAAATCAGATATTTTTTAGGGTTCCGTACCTTAAAAGGAAAAAAGGAACCCTTATAGGATCACTTCGTTGTCTGTCTGTTTGTCTGTCTGTCCGTCCGTCAAGACCCTTTATCTCTTTTGTTGAAATTATTATCAAATGCTCAGCCTCGGTTCCTTGCGGCTGGCAAAAAATCTAAGTTCAAAACTTCTAAGTTCACGCGTTGAAAAGATATGATCATTAATGTGGTCACTCATAACTATATTGGGAAGTAACTATAAGGTACTTCCCAATGACCTAGCTTCGTGAAATTTAGCATGAAGTAAGAACTCATAGCACAAACAAAGAATAAAATTAAAAACTGTAAATTTTTGTCTACATCACTAGAAAATTTACTTTTTTTTTTACTGTCACGAGTTATGTTCGGACGAATGGTAAAAGACTTTTAAAAAAAAAAAAATTATTTATAACAAATTCAAATTTAATTAAAGAAATGTCTTAACATAAACAGGTCTGAGACAAAAGTGATTAATTTTATATACTGAATTAATAACAATGAATATTATAACAAAACATCTTTTGTAATTGGAATACCTTGCTCAGCTCCTTTGCATCGATGGTGGTCTGGTAACGCCTCCCTCCTCCCCGCTTAAGAGGGAAGTGCAGCTTGCAGTTTCCTCCAGCTTCCTCGCTGTTCTCATCACCAGCTCCAGGGTTTGGCTCCATCCGCCGGCATGGCATTCCAGTGGATAAAGAATCCACTGGAATGTCCTTTTGGATATTATCAGCAGGCCAATAACATATAACATTATTGTAGGCCAACTTGGAGTTGCCATGATGAGGGGCAGATTGACTTCATCTGGATCTTCCACTTCTCGAGCCCGGTTAATTAAGTCCCGGATGTTGTCCAGTGGTATATCCTCCAGATGCAAAGTGTAGTTCACTGGTGATTTATACACGTAGTCCCGTTGTAGCGGCAATGGTATAATTTCGATAATATTTAAAGTTTTCCGGTGAGCTTGTAACGTGATATTCATTAGTTTCGCCTGGCATCCTTCCAAAATTGTTACTATGTGGGGTCCCTTTATTTTTGCGTACTGAGTCCTCCCATTACACATTGTCCTGACGAGCTCTTCTTGTATCGGTATAATATAGGGTGCATAACTCCCATTCGGCCAAATGTAATTGCGTTTTCTAAAATCATAAGCTTGCTTAGAACTAGTAGTAAGCTAAGACTTAACTGTACGTATATATCTAGAAAATGTAACTGATTATAAACTAAATTAGAACTATTAGAAACATACTTAACTAATTTAAAATACTAATTTAAAATATTGAAACTAATTTATTTTGATTTTTTCTAAGTCCGCGGTAAATTCTCTTATGGTATTCTTTGCCAAAACAATTGATTTCTGTTGCTTATTTTTAATATTGTTAATGGTGTTTGATTTTGTTAAAGCATAAGGAGCTAGCGCCATCTAGCTATTCGTGTTATGTCTGTATTTAATGTAATTCACACAAGATGTCGCTTGCTAGCAAAACAACTTGAAACATTATTTAATATTTTCTTAATATACACAAATATATAATTTTCATATTATATGTAATCTTACATATTTTATTTATTATTTATATCATATAATTATCTCCCTCCTTAATATCGCTTAACGGGCTAATATTTAAATGGGCAACACTGGAAATCATTTGGCAATCATATGTGTTGTGACGTGCTTATAAACTGAAGAAAAAGTGCAAAAATGGACGCTGTAATCTGCATGTTGTTTTTCTTGGAGAAAACTCAAGTTAATGTGTAAAAACGATTGTTGAAGTGAAGATCGGAAGGCGCACCTCTGGTTGGATTAATCGAGTTGCCGGGGTGAGTGTAGGTGTATAGAGTACTAGTTTATTTAGTATATGACACTACACAGTTTCAAACGCGCGGGAACTTTTGCAAACGTCAAACTTCGCACAAAGAAAACTGAAATGTTCACATGGCTCGATGGACCAAAAAAAGTTGGGGAAACTTCCTTGGTCAAGACCGCAGAGTGAGATTTCCCTGGGTGTAGTTATTTTACGTCGCTGGTTTTGTTAATTTGTTAATTGTTTACCTGTATTGTTGGGTTAAAAGTAGGATTCAATAACCGGATAATATTGACTACTTATACCACATATAGTGTTTATTGTTAAGTTCAGGAATTGTTTATTTTATTTATACATTAATTTGGGGTTACATACTACATAAATATTGTTTATTTTCTATACTTGAGTTTTCACAATAAGTAAAAAAATAGTATCTAAGTTGAGATATGATGTTGCAGTTCTAAATTTGGAGACAGTGTATTCTCTTTCCCAGACGGCACTGGAGTCAAAAGAGAAAACTATATTGTTTAAAACAAGATGTTTAACCTTGGATTCCTTATTTAATGAATTTCAGGAGTTACATATCCAAGTGGCAGCTGATTTAGGTGATGATTTGAACAGTGAGGAGCATATGATAAAATTACAAAATGTAACAGAACATTATTATTTGTGTAAGGCTAAATATTCTGAATTGTTGGAAAATATTGAAATAACTAAACCTAGCACTTCTTCCTTGCATTCTTATAAACCTAGGTCAAATGTTGTGTTGCCTAGTGTCCAAATACCTACCTTTAGTGGCAAAATAGAGGAATACATACATTTCATGGATATTTTTCAAGCGATCATCGGTCAAGATGACAGTTTATCTGATGCTCAGAAAATGTACTATTTGTTCGGATCATTGAATAGGGAGGCAAAGTCTTTGTGTCAACATTTATCCATAACCGGGGAAAATTATTCTGTCCTATTAGAAATTTTAAATACCAGGTATGGTAACAAAAGGTTGCAGGCTGATAAACTATTACATACTTTGTTGTCAGTGAGTAATATTAATAAAAGTTTAAACTCTTTAAAATCATTTTTGAATATTTTATTAGCAACATCAAAGGGGCTTGAAAAGTTAAAGTTTCCTGTACATGAGTGGTCTTATTTGCTTTTATATATTAACCTTAATAAAATTGATGTTTCATTAAAAAGACAATTTGAAGAAAAGTACGGTGGAACCTCAGAGTTGCCAACCTTTGATAATTTTATTTTATTTTTAACAAAAGTTCAAATTTTAGAAACCACTGACATACAAAAAAGGCCCTCCACCCATAAGGTACATGTTTCTTATTCAACCACTGCACCTAAAAAATTAAAGTGTGTATGTTGTAGTGGTACACATTATTTAAATAAATGTGACAATTTTTTGAAAATGAATACAATGAGCCGTAAAAGATTAATTATTTCTAATAAATTATGTTCTCGCTGCCTCAATAAACATCATATAAATGATTGTAACGTCAAATTATCATGTGATAAATGTCGTTCTATTAAGCATCATTCTTTACTGCACTCAGAGGATAGAAATCCTGAGGTTAGAAGTGGCATAGCAGAGAATAATCCTGCAGGTAGTAGTTCAGCTCAGACGGTGAACGTCCCGTCTGAAAATAAATCATTATCACATGAGGTGAATCCGGTGTCTACTGTGTTGCATGCTACTTCTGCAAGCACTAGGCGGGTTGTCTTGTTATCTACAGCCATGGTACGGGTTGCAGATAAATATGGTAACTACCATGAAGCACGGGCTTTAATTGATGGTGGTAGTCAAAGCACCTTTATAACTGAGAAGTTTATCTCTCGTTTAGGATTGTTTGTTAAGAGGGCTGGATCGATTGAGGTGAAAGGTATAGGTGGTGGTGATTTGTGGGGATGTAAAGGATATGTTATGTTGAAAATAATTCCATGTCATACTAACGGTCCTATTTTAACTACAAATGGTTTAGTTTTGAAGAAAGTTGCCGATAACCTTCCTAATTATTCACTTCCTAGTTCTCTTGCTCAGTCTTTTGCTGGATTGCAATTGGCTGATAATCAGTTTTATAAATGTGGCAGGGTAGATTTATTGATCGGAGCAGACCTTTTAGGGGATATCCTTTTAGGTGGGGATATTATTCGAAACGATGGTTTACCTTGTGCTATTAACACTATTTTTGGTTATATTTTACAGGTGCCTTATAGCTACAGTATTGATAGTAATCCTTTTGGTAATGTCCAGTCTTTTGTAGTTAACACAGAGACTATTTTGGAAAAATTTCGGCAAATTGAGGAGGTACCTGGTAAAGTAAAGGATCCCAAGGAGGAAGAATGTGAAGCTTTATTTTTAAATACCTATCAAAGGGACCCTATGGGACGTTATATGTTGCGTCTGCCTTTTTTGTCTAATTGTTCGGAACTTGGGAATTCCCGGACACAGGCTACCAAGAGATTTTTCTCTATGGAAAAACGCCTACAGGTTAATGAAAGTTTAAGATTAAAATATATTCAATTTATGAAAGAATACCAGGACATGGGTCATATGGTACCATATGTTGGAGACCTTCAAGGTCAATTTTATATTATACTCCATCATGGGATTTTTAAATCTGGTTCAGATAAAATTAGAGTGGTGTTTGATGCCAGCTGTCCAACGTCTTCTGGATATTCTTCAAATGATTGTCTTCACGCTGGGCCAAAGTTGCAGCATGACGTCATGCAAGTTATTTGTCGATTTAGACTTCATAAAATTGCGTTTTCCTCAGATATTAAAATGATGTTTAGAATGATAGATATTCAAGATGAGTATCGTAAATTTCAACTAATATTTTGGCGCGAATCTCCCAAGTTGCCGTTACAGCTTTTTGAACTCAAGACTGTTGAACTTATGGTATGAAGTTCAGTCCTTATCTTACCATACGGACCTTGCGTCAACTTGCTGATGATGAATCACCCAAGGATAATAATTTGGTTTTGGGAAATGGAGATCACCATCAGCGTGAAGATGCAGCTACCGTTCTTAGGACTTCCGTTTACATGGATGATATTTTGAGTGGTGCTTCTAGCTTGTCAGAAGCCCAACATTTAAAGGAAAGTCTTATTAATCTACTTTCCAAGGGTGGATTTGAGTTACGTAAATGGGTATCCAATGACAAACGGTTGTTGGAGGATATTCCGGCTGAACATCAAGAAAAACCACACGTATTTGATACGGAAGAACCTGGCTATGTCAAGGTTCTTGGCATACAATGGAATCCGGTGGCAGATAATTTTACTTATAATACTAACATGGACGCGGATCGGGAGTGGACAAAACGATCGATCCTTTCTACTCTTGCTCGTATGTTTGATCCTATGGGTTGGATCACACCAGTTATTTTAGAAGGAAAACTTTTGTTACAATTAATTTGGTCTTTGAAATTGGCCTGGGATGAACGTTCACCTCAAAAGGTACCAGATGAGTGGATCAATATTTTTAATAATTTGCATTTAGTAGAAAATATTAAACTTGATCGTTTTGTTTTGGCGGACAATACATATCATTGCTCTCTCCACGGATTTTCGGATGCCTCAGAGAAAGCTTATGGGGCTGTTGTTTATATTAGAGTTGTAGATAGTTTTGGTCAAGTCAAGTTGAATCTGATGACGGCTAAATCTAAAGTTGCACCTATTAAATCTAAATTAACTATTCCCAAATTAGAATTAGCTGGGGCCACTTTGCTGGTTAAATTGCTTAAATATGTATTAGATTCCGTTAACGATCAGATTAAAATTCATGACATTGTTGGTTGGTCTGATAGTACCATTGTACTTTCGTGGTTGCAGCATCCGCCACATATGTTGCAAACCTTTGAGGGAAATCGTGTATTGAAAATTAATAACGAGCGGTTTGGCGATGACTTGGAGATATGTCCCTTCCGAGCAAAATCCAGCAGATGTTGCTAGTCGCGGCTGCAGAGGACGCGACTTACCGTCACACTCATCATGGTGGGGACCACCTTGGTTAGCGTTGGATTCAACTAGTTGGCCATCTTATATAGTAAAGTCCTCAGAGAAATTACCCAGACTACGTAAAAATATTTCTTCAGTTCTTGTCTCTGCGTTAGCTGTTGTTGACACATCTTTCATAGAGAAATGTAGTTCGTTATCAACTTTAATTTCAGTTGTGTCTTATTGTTTGCGGTTCTGTAATAATGCTCGAAATTCCTCAATCAAACGTTTTGGTCTTCTATCAGTCACTGAACGCAGTGCTGCCTTAGAGAGGCTTGTGAAAGTTGTCCAAGCTGAATCTTTTTCCCAAGATATTAATTTATTGAAGAACAATAAAAACTGTTCAACTCTTTTACGTCGACTTAGACCATTTTTTGATGGCTGCTTCGAGTTGGTGGTCGTCTTGAACACTCTAATTTGCCTTTCAAAGCTAAACATCCGTTGCTTTTGCCTAAATCACATGCATTAACTTTCCTGATTGTAAATTATTATCATAAATTGCATTGTCACATTGGTGCTACTGCCCTTCAGGCAATTTTGCAAAAGAACTTTTGGATTATATCAGCGCGACAGGTTATTCGTCGTCAATTGTTTAAATGTATTCCTTGTTATAGGACTAAGGCAAAGGCTCAGGAATCTCTGATATCCGATCTGCCATTTGATCGAGTTAATGCTGCAGGGGTATTTCATACCGTGCAAACTGACTTTGCTGGGCCATTTTATATAAAATCTTCAAATTTACGTCAGTATAAGAAATTAAAAGTTTATCTTTGCGTGTTTGTTTGTTCCGCTGTTAAAGCTGTCCATTTAGAAGTGGTCGGCGATCTGTCTACAGAGGGTTTTCTAGCCGCTTTGTCTAGGTTTTCTGCTAGACGTGGCTTACCTAGTGTTATTAGATCCGATTGTGGCACTAATTATGTAGGCAGTAATCGACATTTAAATGAGGTTCAATTATATTTAAATAACCAAAAGGTGCAGGATGCTTTAATGAATAAGGCTTCTCAAGATGGCATTGTATGGAAATTTTATCCGCCTGCAGCCTCTCATTTCGGAGGTTTATTTGAATCTGCTGTAAAATCAGCTAAATCGTTGCTTAAACGTGTTATTGGAGAACTGGTTCTCACTTATGAGGAACTCTTCACTGTTTTTACCCGCATTGAAGCGGTGTTAAACTCAAGACCGTTGTGTCCCTTACACAGTGATCCTGACAACTTTGAAGTGCTAACTCCGGCGCACTTTCTTATTCAGCGCTCGCTTCTTGCAGTCCCGGAATATCCGTTAGATAATATTCCGGATGGCCGCTTAAATAGATATCAATTAGTAGTTACCATTTCCCAACGTTTTTGGAAGAAGTGGAGTGATCAATATCTCCATACTTTACAAATGCGCCTTAAATGGGCATCAGTCACAGATCCTCCAAAAGTTGGAGATCTTGTTTTAATTAAAGAGGAAAATTTGCCTTCCTTGCAGTGGAAAATGGCTCGTATTATAGAACTGCTGCCTGGGAAAGATGGTACTGTTCGGGTAGTTAAACTTAAAACAGCTACTGGTACTCTTGTACGGCCAGTAGTTAAAATTTGTAGATTGCCTTTAAATTAAATTTTCCAGTTATTTACCGTTACTTTACTTTCTTTTTATTTATATTAATTTAAGAATTGTTTAGTACCGTTAGCATCTATATCTACAGAATAATCTTTTTAATATGATAAAGGCGTTCATCCTTTCTCGGGGGGAGAATGTTTGATTTTGTTAAAGCATAAGGAGCTAGCGCCATCTAGCTATTCGTGTTATGTCTGTATTTAATGTAATTCACACAAGATGTCGCTTGCTAGCAAAACAACTTGAAACATTATTTAATATTTTCTTAATATAAACAAATATATAATTTTCATATTATATGTAATCTTACATATTTTATTTATTATTTATATCATATAATTATCTCCCTCCTTAATATCGCTTAACGGGCTAATATTTAATTGGGCAACACTGGAAATCATTTGGCAATCATATGTGTTGTGACGTGCTTATGAACTGAAGAAAAAGTGCAAAAACGGACGCTGTAATCTGCATGTTGTTTTTCTTGAAGAAAACTCAAGTTAATGTGTAAAAACGATTGGTGAAGTGAAGATCGGAAGGTGCACCTCTGGTTGGATTAATCGAGTTGCCGGGGTGAGTGTAGGTGTATAGAGTACTAGTTTATTTAGTATATGACACTACACAGTTTCAAACGCGCGGGAACTTTTGCAAACGTCAAACTTCGATCAAATATTTTTATTAACAAAACCAGCGACCTAAAATAACTACACCCAGGGAAATCTCACTCTGCGGTCTTGACCAAGGAAGGTTCCCCAACAAATGGAGTTCTGTAAATACATTATTTCTTGTTCTATTTTTTCCGCGTCCTCATTATCTAAATTGCCCGTTATCGCTTTTACTATTGATCCTGACCCATTTATTAATCCCCGCTTAACTCTATAATTATTATAATCTGATCTAAATAAACTAAGTTTCTTATCTATGAAACTAAATGTATAGTTTAATTAGTCTTTATATGTCTTATGTAAATCTCCGGATACATATTTGCTTCTAGCGATTGTGTAATAACGTAAAGTGAGAGTAACTTTAGGGATGACGCATGAAGTGCTGTAATATTGTATATACAGATAAGGTTGAAGGAATCTATGTGTCTAAATACCTTCCCTTCTTTTATAACTACGATACCATTGGTATTGTCTATAGGGCTTATAACTATGTCGGCTCTTACGTAGAGCACGAGGGCTCCGAAGTTGAGCGCGAGGGCTCCTGCGATGAAGCTCCTGTAACAATATGAGGCCTTCTAAGGAGTTTGTAATGAACTCTGACAGATTTCGAATTCGGGTGATTACCTATAATTTCGGCTACATTATTGGGGTGCAAATGAATTATTTCATATGGACATTTGTAGGTAGGCTTCGTCTTATCATTGCGCGCTGTTTTCGCCACCTGTTTATAAACAATTTCACCTACCTTAAAGGCGACTTCCTGTGCTGTCTGATTCCGTTTGGTTATTATCTGCTCCTTATTTTTAGACATATGTGCCCTGACACACTCTTGTACAGCTTCTGCATTATTTTTATGTTTAAGAACGTAATTTTGGTAAAATTCTTTCGGGTAGTGAAGTTCGAGGGCGTTCCTAGCTGCTGTATGATCAAACATCAATTCGTGTGGCGTATAACCAGTGCTAGAATGGATCGAATTGTTGTAGGCTATTACTGCATATTTCATGAATAAGGGAATAGAATCATCTTTATTTGTCATTCTCTGAATTCTTATCATCTCGCCAATAGTTGAGTGGAAACGTTCAATCGGAGAATTAGAATTAGGGTTATATGGAGTTGTGAAATTAATATCGTGTAGTGCGAAAATTTCCTTAATTAAATCATTTTCGAATTTTGTATCTGAATCCGTCGTAATTTTTGAGGGTAACCCAAATATAGAAAATATTTGTAGCAGTGCATCTGATACGTGAACACTACTTGATGCTATAATATTAATAGCTTGTGCGAATTTAGAGAAATTATCTATAACTGTTAAGAACGTTGCTCCACCTGTGGAATATAGATCCATGAAGAGATGCTCCATGGGTTTTGTAGGCGTCTCCGTTAAAGCTAAAGGAGGTCTAAGTGGGTTCCTTTCATACTTTTAATATGTTTTAATGTTAATAAAAGTTTGAACTGTTGCAATAAAGTAATAAAATTTCTTGTATTGTTGTTTTTACGTTGTGAAAGTACTACAGTAATTATACACTCAATAATATCAGTGTCTCATGAAAGTGGAACAAAAAGGCATAAAAATCATTTGACTGTGGGTACTCACATTTGTAAACAAAAATGGCAAGTAAAGCAAACAAATGTAATTCATGCGGTTAATTTCTTTCCCCATTAGAGGCTGTAAAATGTTGTAAATGTAGCTCAATATATCATCGAGTGTGCGTAAATATAAGTCCTAAATCCTGTATTCCCACAAAGTGGTATTGCAATGAATGCACTGAAATTCGTTATACTGACTGCAATAAATATAAACACTCCGCCGCTACCGAACCGCTAAGTACCGACGTTCATCAAGTCAATGAATTCTAGTGAATGTATAACTTTATGATTTTTCTTTAGACATATAGTCATAGGTTTTGTGACTTTGGCGAAATCCTTTATAAATTTACGGTAATATCCCACCAAACCTAGAAAGGATTTAATTTCCTTATGCGTTTTTGGCAGTGGAAAGTCTAGCACAGCTTTAATTTTATCCTTATTTGGCTTTAAATCTTGGTCTGTTAATTCATGGCCCAAAAATGTTACCTGCTTTTGGAGTAACTCTGATTTGTCCAGCTGTATTTTGAGATTATGCAATTTAAAACGTTCAAATACCTGTGTTAGTTGATGTATGTGTTCTTGTAACGATGTAGACGCTATAATTACATCATCTAAATAAGTAAATACATTTTCTACACCACGTAAAATGTGGTTCATAAGACGTTGAAAGGTACTAGGTGCATTCTTAAGTCCGAATGGCATTTTTAGAAACTCATAGTGCCCTCTCTCTGTTGAAAACGCCGTTTTTTCCACGTCATCCGGGTGCATTTCTACCTGGTGATATCCACTAGCCAAATCAAGTGTAGTAAAGTATTGGGCTCTACCTAACCGATCTAAGATATCATGAATATTAGGAAGTGGATATTTATCTTCGATTATACGATCATTAAGTTTCCTGTAATCTATGACAAGCCTATATTTAATGTTGCCTGATGCATCGGGTTTTTTTGGTACAATGTGACCATGGAGAGATGCTTTCTCGAATTATGCCGTGTTTAAGGAGGTTATCCACTTGTGTCCGAATTTCTCGACGTTGGTGCGGAGACTGTCTATAACTTGGCAACATGGACTGGATCCACTGTTGTCGTTGTTGTGGAGTCAAATGATTTTAGTAAGTTCTTGCATAACTTGTATCTCATTCCTCGTTTCCCCTAAACGTCTTGCAACAATGCATGTTTTATCTCAAGCCATGTGTCCAGCGAGTTTTTGTAAGCGATAGCATCTATAGCCGCGCCACTTAGCCTACTCTTAATTTAACTTATTACTACGGGGTGCGCCTGCCAGCTAGGTTAGATTAAACTAATCACACTCTCCACCTCTCGTATATAATAATTTAAGGTTTTGGGGTTGCCGTTGTACCTTGGAATTAAATCCCCCAGTGTTTTAATAACACTATCGCAATCCTTAAGCGACATTATTTTTTACTGTGTAGCTTTTACTGTGCACGAACCTAATCGGAATGCGATAAGACAAAAGAGTATCGTATGACCGTGTAAAATCCGCGGCGATTTTAGCTCGACGACAATACACACAATAAAATATGTAATAATATGCTAATATTCATATTAATTTTCCAATTTGAAATTATTTAAAGTTACTAAAAATAACGATAGAAAATAGAGCAAGGAACTTGGAAGTAAAAGAGTACTTACCGAGATCTCTGCATCTCCCGCCCGCCCCTTGCCTCAGAACAGGATTTTCAATCTTCCGAAATTCCTGTAGATTCGTCCTTTTTGGTTCTTGATTTAGATCATGGTTACTACGATTAGAACCGTACACTTGATTTTGAAAGTACCACGATCTGACTCACCGACTGCGCCAGTTATGTTCGGACGAATGGTAAAAGACTTTTAAAAAAATTAATTATTTATTACAAATTCAAATTTAATTAAAGAAATGTCTTAACTTAAACAGGTCTGAGACAAAAGTGATCAATTTTATAAACTGAATTAATAACAATGAATATTATAACAAAACATCTTTTGTAATTGGAATTCCTTGCTCAGCTCCTTTGCATCGATGGTGGTCTGGTAACGCACGCAAGACCCTTTTTCTCAGAAAAAGTTGAAGATATCAAGTTGAAATTTATACAAAATATTCTAATCTTTAGTTCCTCAAATATGTAAAAATATCAAACTGCTAAGTCAATTTCATGAAAAACCGCAGCCGCTTTTATCTCATGTATTGTAATTATGATTTTCGAGATAAATCAAAGTTCCCAGGCTTTGTCTTTTGACCTAGGAACATGATTTTTGGCAAAAAGCAAGGTCTTATAGCACTAATATGGGGAAAAATCCTAAAAATGGCAATTTTCAGCTACAGCACGAAAAAATTGTTTTTTTATATATTTAGGTTTTGACTTCTAACTGATTTGATTCATATACTTATATTAGTGATATTCAGGGTTGTAGGAGATGGTTAGACCACTGCGTCGTGACCAAGTGTGGATAGGACACAATTAAAAGTATATCCGTTATGCATGACGTATATTGATCTGACCACTTTCCGGCTGACGGCTTGTCAGCACCGTATCATTTATCAATGTAAATAAGAAAATCAGGTGGGGGAGCGTAAATAAATGTGTACCACGACATCTGTAATGAAAGGTTAAAAAACATTTGTTTTCTTAATCAACTTATTAAATGTCATGATAAAATATGCAATAATGTCAAGCACCTCGCTATATTAGATAATATGTACTCTGAAATTACAGGTACCTTGTGTGATGCCTCAATAGGGACACATAGGTGTAAAAATCATAGAAAAGGAGTATATATATCTGGGTGGAATAAGCACGTAGCGGAGGCGCACCGGGAGGCTCGACTGCACTTTCAGATGTGGCAGCTTGCGGGAAAACCGTGTAAAGGTACATTTTATGATCTCATGCCCAAAAGTAAGAAAGTTTTTAAGTAAAAAATTAAGTGGTGCCAGGACAGACAAGACCAACTGAAAATTGATAACATTGCCATGGCTCACTATGACAGGGACTTTAAAAACTTCTGGAATGGAACACAGAATCTGAACGTGAGGCCGGGCTTTTCTGTAAGCGATGATGACAAAAGCGAGCATAGACAAATAGCTGAATTTTTTAGAGAGCATTTCACTGTAAAGTCATTTCTGCGAGCGCAGTCTGCGAGTGAAGCTGGTAATGGTGAGTCGGTCGAGACAGGGCGGAGCTTTTATTTTAATTTTACAGTAAAAGAAACTGCGGAGGTTATAAAAAGCATGCAGAGAGGAAAGTCGCCAGGTCACGACGGGCTCAGCATTGACCATTTTAAAAATGCGGGTGCTAATTTGCCAAGGGTTTTAACAATGTTTTTTAACCTTTGTCTTTCTCACTCGTATTTACCTGAACCTTTTATGAAAACTATTGTGGTACCGATAGCGAAGAATAAAACGGGTGACCTCTCGGACAGGACTAACTATCGGCCAATCTCGCTTGCGACCACTACAGCAAAAGTACTCGACAATATAATGGATTCACTTCTTGAAAAACATCTCAAAATTCACGACGCTCGGTTACGTTTTTAGGCCGGACTATCAACAGAATGTGCAATGATGATCCTAAAGCATACTGTCGGGTATTATACTGCAAGAAAAACGCCTGTATATGCTTTTCTCGACTTGTCCAAGGCTTTTGATCGTGTCGACTACAACATTTTGTGGCGGAAACTCGGGGAAACAGATATGCCGAATGAGTGCATTGGAATTCTCAAGCACTGGTACTCTAAGCAGATTAATCAAGTGAGGTGGGCCGATGCGTTGTCTTACGAGTACAAACTTGAGTGCGGCCTGTGAGGCAGGGCGGCCTGACGTCTCCTAAATTGTTCAACTTGTATGTCAATGAGCTAATAGTCGACCTAAGCACCGCGCACGCTGGCTGTTATATAGATGGTATCTCTGTCAATAACATCGGTTATGCTGAGACATGGTATTGCTGGCGCCGTCTGATAGTGCGCTTGGCAAGCTGTTGTGCATTTGTGAGGCGTTTGCTAAGTCTCATGGTCTTGAGTATAACTCGAAAAAAAGCGAGGTCATGGTGTTTAGGGCAGGAAAGGTCAAGCCGTATCATGTGCCTCCTGTTGTACTTAATGCTATGCCTCTAGCGGTTGTTGACAGGTTTAAATATCTTGGAAACATTATTACTAGTGACCTAAATGATGACCAAGATATAGAAAGAGAGCGTAGGGCGTGGCAGTTTGTGGAAAGATGCTGATCCGTAGGTTTTGCTCGATGTAGTAAGGAAGTCAAGATAACACTCTTCAAAGCATATTGTCAATCATTCTACACGAGCAGTCTGTGGGTGAGGTATACGAAGCGAGCCTACAATGCCCTAAGAGTGCAGTATAACAATACATTCAGAATGTTGTTGGGCTTGCCCAACAGGTGTAGTGCGTCTGGCATGTTTCTTGAGTCACGCACAGGCGGGTTCCCGGCTATGATGCGAAAAAGGATAGCATCCTTGCTTGGTCGAGTTAGGCTAAGTCCAAACAGCATTCTGAATGTGATTGCTGACAAATATGATTGCCAGATATTTGTGTACTGGGTAGGGCAAATCAAAGGGGTAGCACTCAGCTCCATAGACTGAATAATTGTAGTTTTAGAATTTAGTATTAATTAAAATAATGTATACTAACCTAGTTTTTAAGCACCTTTGTTACTAACACCTATGAAGACTTGTTGTTTGAAATAAATTTATTATTATTATTATTGACGCATTATTTGAAGAATACGTGAAGTTATCAAGTTAAAATTAATACTAATGTTTAGTAAGTCTATAATATCTTGAAGCTGTGAAAAAATCAAACTTCTTAATATAAGCAATCAATAAATATAGTCACTGAGTTAAATTACTGAAGTGATAACAAGTAGTTTTTCTATAGGGCATTCCACATGATATGCGAACAACAAAAAAGTCGATGTTTGCGATTTTAGTAATATTCGAATATGCTATACAATATACTTCCTCTCGATACAGATATAAAATATTTTTACCGTTTTAACTCTTGTTAATGAGTTTAATTTTATGAAATTGAAATTTGAAACCCTTAAATGAAATTATTCCAAGAAAGAAAGAAATAATTAAGTAAAATGTATGTTAAAAAGATTATTTGGTAAAATATAAATTCCATTAAATAATTTAATAAATTTATAATTTTTAGACCGGGGAATAAGGTTTAAAGTAGGCACCTTTTCCATTTACTCAAATTTTCTAAGTCTCTAGCTTAACGTTCATCAGGGGTTAAATCTGTGTCGAAGACGTGTATATTTATCAGATATTCGAATGGTAGTAAAATCGCAACATGTTTGCGCACTTTTTTTTCGTCGTATCGGGTGAAATAAATCTAAAGCTATATCAACGCGACGACGATATGACATGTTGTTAAATGACAACATGTAAAATATTTTAATTGACTCCAAAAAAAAGGAGGTTCTATATTTGACAATTATATTTTATTGATATATGTTCACCGACTTTAAAATTATTTAAGTGAAATTATTTTTTATTGCATTTTTTTGGTTTGTTTTATCATATTTTATTATATTCGTTTTGTAAGTAATTATAAATATGTCAATTGAAATACGCATTAATAAATGCCTCCCAATACTATTTTTGATAATATTTAAACCCGCACACGAAAATGAAAATTTGATAGTGTTTGCCTTGCCGAATTCCACACTCGCAATTGGCCGAATTATTTTAATATTACCTACCTAATTGTCTATTCTTTGTCTCACTGAGACCTTTGTTAAAAGAGGTGATGAAAGTAATATTATACTATCAAACTTTTGTGTTGCCGCGTTATTTTGTAGACAAAATAAGCGACGTATTTTTCAAAGTTTAATCAAAAAGTTTACCTTGCTATTATCCGCGGAACTCTGAACAACCAGACTCGTACGGCACAACCCAGAAGAGCACACCGCCCACAGAAAAGTAAGAGGCGCGAACTCGAACCAGGAGACCACACGAGTAGATCGCTCGACAATCGAGGTACGTTTCGCTCCGAACTGAAGCACCTTCAGGAGTAGTTGACTCTACAAGCGTCACTTGCGAAGTGGCAAATTTTTTGAAAAAAACAGCCTTTTATACCCTAACTCAATACTCGATACTCGATATGCGATACTCGATACTCGACATGCGATACTCGATACTTAACTCGGTACTCGTGTTTTGTTCACACAGCTAAAGATATTGAGTAGAGTGTATTTAGACTCGTTTATTTGTTCGTTTAGCAGTTCAAATGTTTGATTGGTGGTGAGATCGTAAGGTTCAGTTTGGCTTGTGCCGGCGGATAGGTTAGAGAAACACGTTTTTCCGTTTTATCGTAAATGTATATTGGCAACTACTGCTTAATCATAAAGTTAATTAAGACTACGTTTTTAGGTTCAAAATCGCAAAACAGAATCACTATAAGCCCACCAAAGGACTACTGAAAACCTTTCAAAATAAGTAAAATCAACAAATTTATAGGTAATCACATGTTTTGAGGTTGCTTCTACAACAATCATTAAGGTATCGGTATATGGTGCGGTCAGAAAGAATTTTTACAAAGAACAATAGTAAAATAATAAATGTTAACAACTATATAGCAATAATCTATTTTGATGGGCAACGCACATAGTTTGGTTACGCATCGCTTTGTTATATGATCACCACTCTTTACACTATAGACTCTGGTAAGACCGTCAGGGCCAGGATGCTTGTCGATTATTCGTCCCATAAGCCACTTTCCTGGTGACAAATTGTCCTGTTTTATGAGGACAATGTCTCCTATCTTGAATTCGTCTTCGCGTTTTAACCATTTCGGTCTTTGTTGCAGCCGCGTCAAGTATTCTTTTTGTCATCTTGACCAGAAATCTTTCATCAGTTTTTGCGTGTATTGCCAACGTGTCAGGTTGCTTATTTTAGCGTCTTCCAGGTTCACATCAGGCACGGTTACAGGGGCTTCAATTATCAAAAAATGACCCGGAGTTAATGGTTCCAACGTGCTGTCTTCCTGCGGGTACAGCGGTCTCGAGTTCAAGCACGCTTCAATTCCACAGAGAACCGTCGTAAGCTCTTCATAGGTAAGCTTCGTGTTAAGAATTCTTCGTAGATGGTGCTTAATAGACTTTACACCGGTCTCCCATAAATTTGGGGAGTAAGCCGGGATGAAGTGCCATTGCGTTCCATCATTAGCAAGTAATTCACTAATTTCTCCATCAAATTGTAGGCGAGCTTCCTTCCAGGCTTTAACCAGATCTTTGTTAGCACCAACAAAGTTTCTTCCCTGATCACTCCACATGTTTGTACATCTGTCTCTTCGTGCGCAAAATCGTTTGAAAGCACCAATGAATGAAGTCAGATCACCAACCAACTCCAAGTGGATCGCCTTCGTGGACATACATACAAAAATAGCTATGTACGCCTTGCCAGTTTGGGCTCCTCTGCCCTTTTTTATTAAAATTTGAATTGGTTCCGCAAAGTCGACACCGGAGTTAAAGAATGGCCGAGCTGGTTTTAACCGAAAACTTGGTAAGTCTCCCATCAATTGTGTTCCTAGCCCCATGTCTAGCACATATCAAACATCGATGGATTCACTGCTTTACTAGGGACTTCGCGCGGAGTATCCAGTATTTCGATCGCAGGTAAGTGAGCATCAATTGCACTCCTCCATGCAGCGTCTTCAAATGTGCTTCTGCGACCACTAAATAGGTAAGTCTACTTGCATGACCCAAAATGATTGGGTGCTTCACTTCATTAGCCAGTTCAGAGTTCCTGAGCCGACCGCCCACCTTCAGGATTCCATCTTCGTCAAGGTAAGGGTCTAGTGCTTTTAGTTTGCTTGTGTTCATACAAATCATACTCCCAGTTATTTGATACGTACAACTTAATTAGTTTAAGGGATAGAAGAGAATTACTGAGTGCAATGATGCTTTATAATATATGCAATGCAAATATTGATTGCCCAGATCTATTAGGACAACTATCGTTTCTAGTACCACGACGACAAATGCGCAACACGCGAAAGCCGAACAAATGCCGGAAAACGTTCGCCATTGTATCGCCTAGTACAAACATACAATATGAACTTAATGGAGGCAGACATCTTTGCACACAGTAACATTAGTTTTAAGAAAAAAATCGTTAGTATTATTAAAATGCGTAAGCAGACAAACTAATGTAGTTTTATACTGTAGCTGGTAGTTTTTATTTTCATAATTTTCATAACTAGCTTAATTTTAAATATTAATTGAAAATTTCTTTATAATAATCACTTACACGATTTTGTAACCATGTCACTCTCAAATCTTTATTATTGTACTTGTGGATAACGATATGGGATGTACAATAAAAATATTTTAGGTTTAGAACTAATTTAAGTAATATTATATTGTATATCTGTTATTTGTTCCAAATAAAGAAAATAAAATAAAAAAAATAAACTCTCTTTTTTGTTTTTAACGATTCTATATCTTCTGTAAATTCCTCTTCTTGTGCTCTTTTTATACAGGCTTGCATCGATACGTGTAGTTCTTCAGTTGTGATTTTGCTATCTATTCTGTCTTTTAATGTTTTTTGTTTCAGGAATCTTCGGCAGTATGTGATTGTTCTAAGTAGCTCTAATAGTGTATCAAATTCTTCAAATTGTGTAAGTAGTCTCTTCTCTTGTTCATTTTTGTTTATTTATTTATTTATTTATTCATTCAACAAGTAACATAACAGACAAGCCAATTCGTTACAAGTTTAGTAGATCTAACATTTAATACTTACTGAAATAAGAAATCAATAAAGTTTTAAACATATCTAAACTATTATTAAATAAATCTAATTCTGGTATTTGATTTTGTGTGAATATGTCATTAAACAGTCCCACAGCTCTCGCCGTAGGAATATTATTTGCATGACGTGTACGTAAACCTGGTGGCTCAGCGAATAAGTTGTGGAACCTCCTTATGCTACTAGAATGTTCTGCGCTTATGCCTCTCATATAACCTAAAGGTACAAAAAATCTGATTCTTTCAAGCATTGAAGGACAGTCTATGAAATTATTTAAAATTAAAAACAAGTAGGTAATTGTAACTAATTTCCGTCTCAATCTTAATGTTAAAACATCAGTCATGCCACAAACAAATAATGAAGGATACAGGTAAGGATAATATCCATACATTTTTTTATATAAATAACGTAAGAATTTCTTTTGAATTTTTTCAATCATTTCACTATATTTTATTTCTATAGGATCCCATATTATTGAATTAAACTCCAAAATACTTCTTACATATGCTTCATACAGCATTTTCGATGGTACATGACTTCTAAAATTGTATGTCACTCTCATTATAAAACCTAACATTCTAGATGCCTTTTTACATATAGTTTCTATATGTTGGTTGAAGTACAATTGACGATCAAGTATCAAGCCCAAATCTCGTATTTGCAAAACATTTTCAAGACTTTGACCGAGTAGCCGATAATTAAAGCGCGTGAGTGAGAGGGACCTCGAAAACATCATTATTTTACATTTGTTGATATTGAACTCTAACTTATTTTGCACACTCCAGTTTGCTATATTTTCGATATCTTTTTGAAAATCTATGCAATCTCTATCATTAGTTATACCGAGAAATAGTTTAAGGTCATCAGCAAACATTAAACATTTGGCCTTAGTAACAACATCAGGCAGATCGTTTATCATAATCAGGAACTGAGTCGGACCTAACGTGGAACCCTGACTAATTCCTGATCTGGTATAATATGATTCTGATTTAAATCCATAAAACTGAACATATTGTTTCCTATTATTAAAATAACTAGCAAAGAAATGAAGAAGTTTTGGATTAAATCCAATTAAAGCAAATTTTTTTAAAAGTACATCATTATCTACGCGATCGAATGCCTTTTTAAAGTCGAAGTACGCAACATCTACCCGCTGTCTACTATCCATCTTTTCATTAACATATTCAACAAGACTCATAAGATTGGTGGCAGTAGATCGCTTGTTTCTAAAACCATGTTGACAATCGCTAAGCATACCGCTCACCTGACTATATATAGACTATTGAGTACCGTTTCAAATATTTTTCCAAAAACTGACAAGACTGCTATAGGCCTATACTCACTGATTTCAGTATTATTCTTACTCTTAGGCACGGGAGTCACTCTTGAGACCTTCCAAAAATCAGGATAAGTATTTGTTTTAATACTAAGGTTAAAAATAAACGCTAAAGGAGACATAAAAACGGAAGCACAGTCTTTTATTATAAAAGGTGGCATTCCGTCAGGTCCAGATGATGATCTTGGTTTCAGTTTCGTAATTGATTTGCACACTTCTTTCTCAGAGATATTTCTTATCATAATATTTGCGTTCGTTGCTGTATTACTAGGAATTTGCTGCAATATGTCATCTACTTTGAGTTCAGGTAAACTTTCAACAAATACTGAACTAAAATAATCTGCAAACGCGTCAATAGCACGTTGGCCTGAAACGGACTGCCCGTGATAGTTAAATTCGCTAATATAACGTACCTGATCACGATGATTTTTTGTAAAAGACCAGAATGCCTCAGGATTTTCAGATATATTATCTTCAGTATATGATAAGTAATTTGAATAAGCTATATCAATAAGTTCTTTAACAAGTGTCCTATAATATCTAAATAACTCTAAATTAAATAATTTGTTTTCAGTCTTATAACGCTTATGGTGAAAGTGCTTATTTCTAATGTGCCGTATTATTTCTGAGGTATACCATATAGGATACACATAACGCTTTGATATGTTTTCTTGTTTTAGAGGTACACACTCACTCACACAATTGTTTATTTGTATATAAAAATATTCTAAAGCATCATTTACATCATTAAATAAATAAAGATTAGACCAGTCTATACGCTCAATTGCCATATATAAAGAGTTATAATTAGCTTTTCGAAAATTATAATCAACCAATGTATACTGATTATGATCACTTAATTGAGAGAGACTTGGCTTCCTTGTGACATATATATTGGCTTTACAAGGCCGTTCCACAGTGACCTCCAATGGCGGATGATAAGCATCTGCCTCAACAAGGGGTGCTATATTATTGCTTACACTAATATTCCCAGACGATAATCCACACAAAACCAAATCTAACATACCTCCATAGTCATTTCTTATCGTATTGTACTGCGTAAGTCCACAAAATTCAATTAAATGCATAAAATAATTATTTATCTTCGAGTTAAACGAATTAAGATTAAAATCTCCTAAAATTAAAACATCTAACTGTGAGTATTTACATATAACATTTTCTATAACATTATAAATAGCTAGACACTGTTCTTCACAATAGTTAGGCGGACAATAAACTACTAAACACAAGAATTTTATGTTTTTATAGGTCACAATAGTAATAATAATCTCCTTGTCTTCTGACAAGCCGTCTACTTCATTGATTTGCTTTATTTTGCATTGATTATTGACTGCTAATAATACCCCTCCATAGCCAGCGTTATTAAGTCGATCTTTACGAATAACGATATAGTTTGATGGAAATATCTCGGAATCATATACTGAACTAATAAGAAATGTTTCAGTAATGGCAAATATTTTTATCTCAGACAAACTTAATATAGATTTTTTAAATTCGGACGTTTTACTACGCAGCCCTCTTACATTTTGGTAAACAATAGGTACAGTATAATAGCGTTTATTGTTTTTCAGATGCTTTGTTACGAAAGGTATTATTTCGCCATAACTTAATACACACATCTTCTGGCCAACACGAAACATTCAATATTTTATCACACATTTTTGCTAAGACTCCCACCTTAAACGATGCATAGTTGCCACGGGATTTAAGAGATTCAATAATACAATCATCAATACCACATACATCTTTTAAATGATTACGTATCATTTCATCATTAGTACCAGACTTCACATAATAAAGGTGATAATATTTCCAACGTTCGGAAGCTTCAAGCAACGTTTTACCGGGAGCGGCCGTGCCACGCACGATTGGCGTATTATTCTTTCGCTTTCGTTTCACTTCGGTCCATTCTTCGTCTCCTTTTGGTTGAATAGACGGCTGTGTAAGCGGATCGGCATCTAAATCTTGCTCTTTCGATGTTCCGGTGTTAGGATTTCGCGCTTCCCTCTCGCTCGTAACCCGCGGCAAGTTATCGTTGTCGCGGTTGACGTTTGGAGATACCTCTCTCTTTCTATTTAACGACGACGCAGCGCGAAGTTTTGCAGCTCTAACAGGCCTCGATTCACTCGACTCGGAAACAGAAGTTAGCTTGTGGGTAGTTGTAAAAACATCAAACTTAGAAATGATCTCGGATTGCTTTTTAATTACATTATTTTGTTCTTGTATGATCACTTCCAAAGATTCCACTTTTTTAGTTAAGTGCACAATAGATTGGTGCAACTCATTAACAACTTTTTCGAGCTTAGACTGCGACATTTCGCACATATAAAAAAAAAATTCACGGAACAAATACAAAGTGACGTTATCGTCTCAACGTCACAGTACTATATTGTTGTAAGTTATTTTTAAATTTTGTATTTTATTATTTTTCCTTTCAATCTCTGTTTGCATAATGTTTGGTTTAGTGAACTGTATCTTCGATTGTTGTAACCAGTCTGGCCCATGCCACCATAATTCACACTTTTTCAGATTTTCTACTAACATCCCTCTAGAACCAACATCAGCTGGATTATTTTGAGTTTGGACGTGATGCCACTGACTGCAGGATACATTGGTTGTAATCTCAACAACTCTGTTTGCCACAAACACCTTCCAGTTGTTTGGATCTCCAAATAACCACGACAGGACAATGGACGAATCTGTCCAAGCATAAGTTTGAGTTGCAGGTATTCTCATTGCTTGACCAACTTGCTTAAGTAATCTTGAGAGTATCAACGCGCCGCAGAGCTCCAAACGAGGTAAGGATATTGTTTTTAACGGAGCCACTCTTGTTCTTGCTGCGATAAGCGTCGTTTTGTTCGTACCGTCTGGGTAAGTCACTCTGCAATATACTACAGCGCGATATGCTTAGATGGATGCATCGCTGAATCCATGGAGTTCTATGGACTCTCTGTTGGCGGACGTCGTACCTACTCATCTTTCTATGTAGATTCCATTCACATGTTTAAGGTCAGATCGCATTATTTTAGAATTCAATGCATCGTCCCAGCTTATCTTTTCAAGCCATAGTTCTTGCATTAATATCTTTGTCAGAACGATGCTAGGCGCAATCCAGCCGAGTGGGTCAAACAACTTTTGGATGTCAGACAGAATGCTTCGCTTCATGGTCACCTTATTGATTGATTGAAGGTAAGTTTAAATTGTACTCGAATCTGTCTTTTCCTAAATTCCATTGTACGCCAAGTGCCTTTATTGTTCCATCAATCTTCAATTCCAGATTAGCATTATTCGATCTATCGTTTGGATCAACTGTTTCCAAGAATTCACGGCTGTTGGATGACCATTTCTTTAGTTCGAATCCACCCAAATGAAGAAGCGCTCTAAGATCTTGACTATTCTTTATTGCTTGTTGAAGACTGTCACTTCCAAACATTGCGTCATCTACGTAAAAATCTTCACGCAATATCTTAGCAGCTTCTGGATACCGGTCGCCTTCATCTTCTGCCAATTTCATAAGGGTTCTTACGGCAAGATAGGGAGCAGAAGCTGTTCCAAATGTAACAGTCAACAATCTGTAGTCTTTGATTTCTTCAGATTGGTCGTTTCTCCACAAAATTCTTTGATAATCTGCGTCTTCTCGGTCAACCCATATCATACGGTACATTTTCTGGATATCAGCAACAAAGCAAACGGCGTGAGTTCTCCACCTCATTATCAGGTTTCTCAGATCCTCTTGCAGTACAGGACCCGTCAATAGTTCGTCATTGAGAGAGACACCGTTGGAGCCCTTGCACGAGGCGTTAAATATGACACGAGTCTTCGTGGTTTCTTTATCATTACGGATCACGGCGCGGTGAGGTAAGTAGACTGATTTATTATTTAATTCTTCTGTAGGTATTTCTTCGATATGTTTTAGATCTATGTAGTCTTCAATTACCTTCTTGTATTCTTGCTTTAATTCTTTATTTTGATTGAACCTTCTTTCTAATTGCATTAGTCTCTTTATTGCTATTTCTCTCGTATGTCCTTCTGTTGATTTAGGTTCTTCAATGTTGAATGGTAATTTGACAACATATCTTCCACATTCATCTCGCTTCTGAGTCTTATATCTATCGCTTCTGTATATATCTTCACATAAATGTTCCCTTTGTGTTAGGTTTCTTTTCGTATCTTCATCAACTTCCCATACTGTTTTCAGTAAATCTTCTATATCAACTTCTTGTTTCATGACCGTTAAGGATTGCTCATGCTTCCTGACCTTGATGTCAATTCCACCCATAAGGATCCATCCCAGGTGTACCTGGTGGACCTTTGATCAATCCCTTCTTCATAATGTTTACATACTCATTGACACCCAACAGCAGATCGATGTTACAGGAGGCGGAAAATGTTTCGTCTGCCAGTTGAATGCCAGCAAGGTGCGGGCAATCTCTTCTTATTATTGTGCCTGAATGTATGTTAGAGGTCAAGTGCTTCGTCATCACGTAGGCTTTAATAGGTAAAATGAAATTGTTCCATCGTGATAATACATTTACATTTACTTCATGCCTGACTCTAACCTTCGTGGACTCAAGTCCAGACACGATAAGATCTACTGCTGTCTTGTGTAGCTTCAGGATCTGAGTTGCTTTCTCACTTATAAAACATGCTTGAGATCCTGAGTCTATTAGCGCCTCCAATGCAGTAGTGTGTCTACGTTCATTCTTTAAAATTACTATTGCAGTGGCTAATAGTGAAATTGTCTGTTTCCGCCCTGCGTGATAGTGTGACGCAAGCATTGCTTGAACTTCCCTTTCTTCTACATTTGCTTGATTGGATGACATCGGTTGATTAGCTACAACATGAGAAGCCGATGCCTCCCCGTAGTTAGATAGGTGTAGAAGAGTGTGGTGACGTCTCTTACATACACGGCATGATGTTGGCAAACGGCACCTAAACACCGAATGTCCAATCCCTAGGCAGTTGAAACAGAGCTTGTTTGTTTTAACATGTTCGTACATACGTTCGTTTGGTGACATTTTGGTGAATACGTTACAATGGCATAACGTGTGCGCATCTGTACATAAAGCACAACTTCTTTGCTTTGGTCTTTCTGTGGCTGTAACGTGAAGGACTCGTTCCTTGGCAAGCTTCGTTGTAGTGGGGTGGTTGACTAATTCCAATGTTCTGAATTTTGCCTCCAAAAACTTGCGCAGATCCCTCCAAGTCGAAAGTCCTGGGAATTCTCTGAGTAGGAATTTTGTTCCCACTCCTTCTGGGATTCTGGGTCCAACTTCTGTGCAACCAGAAATATGATTACTGGATCCCAAGAATCCGTCGACACCTCCAGATTGTCTAGACTCTGTAATACTTCGTTGGTGGTGTCGAGTAGTGATTTCAGTTGGTTTGCGGCTTGGCTGGTACATTTCTTCTGGGCAAAAAGTCGCTTCAACAATGCGTTCATTATTAGACGCTTGTACCCATATCGATGGTTTAGCGTTCCCCATGCCTGAATGCAGTTAGCGCTTGTTACTGGAATGTGCTTCAATAAAGTCGCTGCTTCACCTACCACACTGGTTTTTAAGTAATGGAGTTTTTCGACGTCGCTTAGTGTTGTGCAATTGTGGACGAGTGATGAAAACAAATCTTTAAAACTAGGCCAGAGTTCGTACTCGCTCGAAAACAGAGGTAAATGTATAGCCGGGAGGTGAACTTTGTTATTTTGCAGATCTTCTGGTGACGATTGTTTACTTTTGGCAGACTCTAATGCCGCCAACATGTCTTTCAAGGCTCCCAACATACACAAGTACAAATCTTCTCGTACAAAAAATTCCTCATTCTCGAAATATGGCAGCAATCCACGCTCCTCACGAGTGGTACAGGTAAATAATTTTTTATTTTTTCTTCAATTGTTTTAATTCTGGTTTGTAAGTAGCCCACTATAGCCAGTCGTTGTTTGGGGCATTTTGATAAATTGAGCTGGGTTTTCTTCAATAGTAGGGCTGTATTTTCCAACATAATTGGGATGGATCCTTATGGGTGGAATTGACATCAAGGTCAGGAAGCATGAGCAATCCTTAACGGTCATGAAACAAGAAGTTGATATAGAAGATTTACTGAAAACAGTATGGGAAGTTGATGAAGATACGAAAAGAAACCTAACACAAAGGGAACATTTATGTGAAGATATATACAGAAGCGATAGATATAAGACTCAGAAGCGAGATGAATGTGGAAGATATGTTGTCAAATTACCATTCAACATTGAAGAACCTAAATCAACAGAAGGACATACGAGAGAAATAGCAATAAAGAGACTAATGCAATTAGAAAGAAGGTTCAATCAAAATAAAGAATTAAAGCAAGAATACAAGAAGGTAATTGAAGACTACATAGATCTAAAACATATCGAAGAAATACCTACAGAAGAATTAAATAATAAATCAGTCTACTTACCTCACCGCGCCGTGATCCGTAATGATAAAGAAACCACGAAGACTCGTGTCATATTTAACGCCTCGTGCAAGGGCTCCAACGGTGTCTCTCTCAATGACGAACTATTGACGGGTCCTGTACTGCAAGAGGATCTGAGAAACCTGATAATGAGGTGGAGAACTCACGCCGTTTGCTTTGTTGCTGATATCCAGAAAATGTACCGTATGATATGGGTTGACCGAGAAGACGCAGATTATCAAAGAATTTTGTGGAGAAACGACCAATCTGAAGAAATCAAAGACTACAGATTGTTGACTGTTACATTTGGAACAGCTTCTGCTCCCTATCTTGCCGTAAGAACCCTTATGAAATTGGCAGAAGATGAAGGCGACCGGTATCCAGAAGCTGCTAAGATATTGCGTGAAGATTTTTACGTAGATGACGCAATGTTTGGAAGTGACAGTCTTCAACAAGCAATAAAGAATAGTCAAGATCTTAGAGCGCTTCTTCATTTGGGTGGATTCGAACTAAAGAAATGGTCATCCAACAGCCGTGAATTCTTGGAAACAGTTGATCCAAACGATAGATCGAATAATGCTAATCTGGAATTGAAGATTGATGGAACAATAAAGGCACTTGGCGTACAATGGAATTTAGGAAAAGACAGATTCGAGTACAATTTAAACTTACCTTCAATCAATCAATAAGGTGACCATGAAGCGAAGCATTCTGTCTGACATCCAAAAGTTGTTTGACCCACTCGGCTGGATTGCGCCTAGCATCGTTCTGACAAAGATATTAATGCAAGAACTATGGCTTGAAAAGATAAGCTGGGACGATGCATTGAATTCTAAAATAATGCGATCTGACCTTAAACATGTGAATGGAATCTACATAGAAAGATGAGTAGGTACGACGTCCGCCAACAGAGAGTCCATAGAACTCCATGGATTCAGCGATGCATCCATCTAAGCATATCGCGCTGTAGTATATTGCAGAGTGACTTACCCAGACGGTACGAACAAAACGACGCTTATCGCAGCAAGAACAAGAGTGGCTCCGTTAAAAACAATATCCTTACCTCGTTTGGAGCTCTGCGGCGCGTTGATACTCTCAAGATTACTTAAGCAAGTTGGTCAAGCAATGAGAATACCTGCAACTCAAACTTATGCTTGGACAGATTCGTCCATTGTCCTGTCGTGGTTATTTGGAGATCCAAACAACTGGAAGGTGTTTGTGGCAAACAGAGTTGTTGAGATTACAACCAATGTATCCTGCAGTCAGTGGCATCACGTCCAAACTCAAAATAATCCAGCTGATGTTGGTTCTAGAGGGATGTTAGTAGAAAATCTGAAAAAGTGTGAATTATGGTGGCATGGGCCAGACTGGTTACAACAATCGAAGATACAGTTCACTAAACCAAACATTATGCAAACAGAAATTGAAAGGAAAAATAATAAAATACAAAATTTAAAAATAACTTACAACAAAAATGAACAAGAGAAGAGACTACTTACACAATTTGAAGAATTTGATACACTATTAGAGCTACTTAGAACAATCACATACTGCCGAAGATTCCTGAAACAAAAAACATTAAAAGACAGAATAGATAGCAAAATCACAACTGAAGAACTACACGTATCGATGCAAGCCTGTATAAAAAGAGCACAAGAAGAGGAATTTACAGAAGATATAGAATCGTTAAAAACAAAAAAGAGAGTTTATTTTTTTTATTTTATTTTCTTTATTTGGAACAAATAACAGATATACAATATAATATTACTTAAATTAGTTCTAAACCTAAAATATTTTTATTGTACATCCCATATCGTTATCCACAAGTACAATAATTACACTTAGAAGAACGTATGGAGCACGGCCAGGTTATTAAAGATATGTGGGCGCTACTCAAATAAAAAATACTCGAAATCTTATCCAATTGGCAGGGAGCTGAAAAAAATCCAAATTGTCGGATGGCGGTTTTTTAGAAAATGGTAGACAGTGTTAGAAAGTAGTAGAAAAGCGTTGAAGTGACATTCATGTCCATCCGGAATCCGACAAAATGTTATTCCCTCCTCTACGTGGTCCGCTTTAGCGGGCCATAATATGTAATGACCAAACAAAATAAACAAATAAATTCAACGCTTATCTTATATTTAAGTATTTTTAAAGAGTCCTGTTTGAGAACATGAAAAGGCGAGTTTAAGGTTGAGAAACTCTGCTATAATGTTAAATATTATGCCGTTGGAACGGGCCCAATGTGCCGTATTAAAAAATAACCTTGAAGAAACCTATAAAATACCCCACCACCTTCTCGCCCCAATCCTTGAACACCACCCCTGTTCTTCAAAGATTTTCCGTATTATCTGTTAGACAGCTTTACATCTTGAGTGTACAGCTTAAATATCTGTCCAGGGTGCCGAAAGAAAGTATAACTAAGCCCAAGGGTCGAAAATGACAAGCTACAAAACGTGTGCCGTACCTATGTGTAAAAGTATCCAGACAAAGTGGTTACAATTAGAATGCCGAGAATTGAGTTTTACATCTGATAAATCTGCAATTTTTTTTTTGTGAAGACCACTGATGTAAGTATTCAAAAGTAATGAACTTAGCCTCTGATTTAATGAAAATAAATTAAACTATTAAAAAATTAAAAGTATTTTGTACATAAAACATGTCATAAAAATAATTGTTTTTATGACATCGTTTTTATTAATTTTAAAAGTATTATTTTTAAAAGTAATATATATATATATATTCGTGTCACTCAACAGCTGCCTAATGATGTGGAAAATTACATCCAATACAGTGTGATGGGTTCTGTCGGCAAAATAAGAAGCCGACGAATGGACGTTATACAAGAAATATTAGCTGAGGAAACTGTGAAATGTGACGTCACACGCTGCTCAAACATGGCCGCCCGCGTTTCAGTATTTGTAATCCATAGACGAAAAAACTCAAATTTATTTTTCAAAAATGAAATATTTACAATTTATTTTAAAGCAAAAAATATATTGTATCATTATTGTGAACCCATAAGCTACTGTACCCAACATATTAAATATTTTATCGTTAGAATTGTGAAATTGGCGTCGAGTCGAGCCTTGCACTGCCCAACAGGTACATCAACGAAGGCATATTGAATCGTATTGTTAAGTGATGAGAGTTACTTAGCTTTTTCCTCATATACAATGTATTTCCTTTAAAACATTACATTTTTGCTGGAAAATTTCAGTTCAGTATAAAAAAATATATACTCTTCAAAATTTCAATTTATTTATCTTTATTGTACACCACAAATAACATAAATAAAGGGTCTCTCAGTAAAAGTGCACATTTTCATTTTAACATTTAAACGCATATTTTTTGAGAGCGTTCTGGTTTTTTTATTGGATTGTAAAGAAGACATGTTCCGATTAAATATGGAATAAAAAAACCGTCAAATGGCCCTCACGGCTCTGATGGCCATTACTCTTGTCATAAAACTTTTCATGACTTTTTTAAAGACAACGAGTCTTTAAAATTGGATCTCTCTGGAATTGTTTCGGGTTTATTTGCATAAACCTGAGATATCAGAAAACCCCAAAGAAAAACATCGCACGGCGTTAAATCGCATCGCAGAGACCTACCGGTACGCACAGGAGTATTACTGTCCATACTGAAGCAGTTTCTTCAAAATATTTGACCACTCTTCGAATGGTTGAGTCAGAGTTTCCCCTTGCACAAAAAAAAATAACACTGAATTTATAAAGTGCACTCTTACTGAAACATCCTTTATAATATAAAGAATACAAAACATAATACAGTGATATACAATGGGCGATGTTATGGCTAAGTAGTCATCTCTTTCAGACAATCCAGTCTTGGAAAGAGAAGGAAGTTGAATCAGAGTGGGTGGTGATATACTAATACTAATAATTTACAACGAAATACATAAAAGACTTACACACTAGTAATATATTATGCAATATGTATACATACATTAGAACATACTAATAAATATTCGAAAATGAAATATAATACTTATTTATTTATTTATTCAAAGGAAAACATACAGTTATACTTAATTCAAACGGATGTACAAATTCAAACCGTACATAAACCAATCAACTTTTCACTAGTTATAACAAAACATACGTATTTTGTAGCAGACCGTGTACAAGTAAAAAACCAAAGCTTCTAGCCAATAACCTTAATTTTAATTGGCTAGCCAAAACCAAAGCCAAAAAAAGTATATAATAAATCAAAACGTTAAAGTACAAAGTACAAGCCGACCTGAAACTGAAATAACAAAGCTGACCAAAAAAAAACTTAATAAATAATAACTAACTAAAACACCAATAAAATTAAATCACTTACGTTTATTACCTTTCATTTCATTTTTATAAGTTTGTAATGATAAATGAAACAAGTTCATACTATGAAAGTTTATGTTATGACTTTGGCAAGAACGATATAGGAATAAAATACAAAAAATATTACCTAAAAGATAACTGGAATTAATATAGTTTCTTATTATTTTAAAAAGATAGATTACGTCCCTAACTATACGACGTTCGTATAAAGATACTGAAATAGGTGGTTCTTCGTTACTAATCTTATATTTAGACCTAAAATGTAAATGTTTATTAAATTTACTAATATATTTATAATACATCGGACTCCAAACCGTGGATGCATACAAAGTAATAAGAGTTGAACAATTACGAAAGCCCTTTCCCACCCTAAGTATAAAGCCGAGCATGCGGAAAGCATTACCAGTAATATAGTCTATATTATGTTTTTTATATATATATATATATTAAACATAAGCTTAGAATCTAGATAACACCCAAATCTCTCACTTTAGTTACCCGTTCAATTATTTTGTTACTTAAATTATAATTAAATATAAAGTTATGTTTTTTACGAGAAAAAGTAATTACGCTACATTTTTTTAAGTTAAGAGAAAGTCCATATTCATCACAAAATTTACATAACTCGTTAAGATCATTTTGCAATAATATACAGTCATCAAAATTGTTAATTCATGTCGTCAGCATACAATAAAATTTTAGAATTTTTAAAAATTGATTTAATACTATTTATGACTAAATTAAAAAGTAGTGGACCTTGTGTAGTGAGAGCCTTGAGGAACTCCAGAGGTACAGGCATAAAAGATGAACAAAAACATTTAATGGTAACGGCCTGGCTTCTATCCCGTAAATAAGATATTAACCAACGCAAGAGATCGTCGTGTATACCAACCTCCAGAAGTCTGCGAATAAGAACGGAATGCTTTGGAATAGTCGCTTGGAATAACAAACAAAACTATGCAGCTGTTCTACAATATGAGGACATAAGATATAATTTTCTCAAATATCTTAGCAATAAGATATAATTTAGAGATTGGCCTGTAATTTTCCACATTATGTCTACTACCCGATTTGAATATATGAAAAACGAATGAGCGAAAACTAATTGCATCGTACCAGTTACATCAAAATAAATATATTTAATAAATACATAGATGTTATATTAGAATATAGGTGTCGTCGTTCGTTAAGATAAAAATACAAAGAAATTAATATATTGACTGTTGCTTCACAATACATTTTTGAAAATGTTATGTATGTACGTAAAAATATTAATGATTTTATTAGAAATAGTGACTTGCATGACAACAATACTAGGAACAAAAACAAACTTATTATTCCTACTACTCGATTGAGTAGAATTAGTAATTCTTTTGTTGGGCGATGTATATGATTATTCAACAGGATCCCAGAAAACGTTCAAAATTATTCTATTGGAAAATTTCCAAATTAATTCCAAATTATTGGAAAATTTGGACAAAGGCTATTATAACATTAAAGATTTTTTGGAAGATGTCACGCCTTGGGAATTATGCGTTCGCTCTAGGCTTTGTCAATTTATAAAATATATTTGTTACAAAAATTGGCATAAGAGAATAAATTCCAATATTGAATAAAAAATTTTGACTTTTACTTTGACGTCTACCCCTATTTTGTTTGATTTTATTTATTTTACTTGCAATGTATATATGTATGTATGTATGTTTGTGTGTGTGTGTGTCTGTGTGTGTCTGTCTGTGTGTGTGTGTGTGTGTGTGTGTGGGCGTGTGCGTGTGCGTGTGCGTGTGCGTGTGCGCGTGTGCGTGTGCGCGTGTGCGTTTTGAGCTGAAATTTTGTGCTGAAATTTTGTGTAATGAAATTAACTTTGTGACTTCATTCTAAATCTAATATGGCGGCATATCCACGATGGCGGACTAGTTATCTTTAATGCACTTCTAAAATTTGGGTGTTAAATGAATGGGCTTGCTAAGAATAAGTCGAAAAATAAAGTGACGTCAGTCTAAATCCAATATGGCGGACTAACTATTCTATGTCTAACTATTTAAGTTCAGCCACAATAACAGTTTTTGTTTAAATAATAATGAAAGGGCTTGCTAAGAATAATTCGAAATAAAAAGTCAAAAATAAATTTAGAAGCAGAAGAAGAATAAGACAAGCTTTCATACCACTAATATTATAAACGCGAAAGTTTGTAAGAATGTATGAATGTGTGGATGTATGTTTGTTACTCTTTCACGCAAAAACTACTCAATGGATTTTGATGAAACTTTACAATAATATAGCTTACACATCAGAATAACACATAGACTATAATTTATAATATGTAGTGTGAATTATCCAAAATACAGCGAGTGAAACCGTGGGGCGCAGCTATAAGTACATAATAAAAGTTTTCAAGTAAAAATTAATTTTTTCGTTTTAGCGCATTCAAATAATAGCTTGTTCTTTCTTTACTCTAGCGCTTCCTTCTCGATGAATATAATAGTATTTACAATAATTCGGCCAAGTGCGAGTGTGGAACTCGCGCTCTGAGGGTTCCGTACGATTTCAATAAAGGGATAAACACTATCAAATTTTGATTTTGTGTGTGTGTGTGTGTTAAAATATTATCAAAAATATTATTGGGGGTCATTCCCGACATTAGTAATGCGTATTTCAATTGACATATTTATAATTACTTACAAAAAGAATATAAAAAAATATGATAAAACATTTTTAACAAAAAAAATGTAATAAAAAATAATTGCACTAAAATAATTTTAAAGTCGGTGAACATAAATCAATAAAATATAATTGTCAAATATAGAACCTCCTTTTTTTGGAGTCAATTAAAATATTTTACAAGTTGTCATTTAACAACATGTCATATCGTCAACAGCCGTTGCTTAGGATTCGCGTTGATATAGCTATAGATTCATTTCATACGATACGACGACAAAAACGTCCATGTTTGCGATTTTACTAACATTTGAATATGTTATAAATATACACATCTTCGGCACAGATTTAAGCCCTGGTGATCGTTAAGCTAGAGGCTTGGAATAAATTTATTTAAAGTTTTTAATTTTCAATTTTATAAAATTAAACTCGTTAACTAGAGTTAAAACGGTAAAAATATTTTATATCTGTATCGAGAGGAAGTATATTGTATAGCATTTTCGAATATTACTAAAATCGCAAACATTGACCGTTTTCATGTCCGCATATCATGTGGAATGCCCTATAGAAAAACTACTTGTTATCACTTCAGTATAAATGGCTATATTTATTAATTGCTTATATTTAAAAGTTTCAATTTTTTACAGCTTCAAGATATTATAGACTTACACGTTTAGTATTAATTTCAACTTGATAACTTCACGTATTCTTCAAATAAGGCGTCAAAACCTAAATATATAAAAGATCATTTTTTTCGCGATGTAACAAGAAATTGCCATTTTTAGGATTTTTCCTCATACTGGTGCTATAAGACCTTGCTTCTTGCCAAAAATCATGTTCCTAGGTTAAAAGACAAAGCCTGGGAATTTTGATTTATCTCGAAAATCAAATCAAAAGTACAGTACATAAGATAAAAGCGGCTGCGGCTTTTCATTAAATTGACTTAGCAGTTTAATATTTTTACATATTTGAGGATCTAGAGATTAGATTAAATTTCAACTTGATATCTTCACGTTTTTCTGAGAAAAAGGATCTTGCGTGACAGTCAAAAAAAGTTAATTTTCAAGTGATGTAGAATAAAATATACAGTTTTTTAATTTTATCCTTTATTTGTGCTATGAGATCTTACTTCATGCTAAATTTCACGACGCTAGGTCATTGGGAAAAGTACGCGTAGTAGAATAATTAAGAGTTACTTGAAGCACGATTTACGAACTTAACCAATTAACGTTAGAAAAGTTGCATTTGACAATTTGTTTTCTATATTAATTATTCATTAATACATCTTAATAATAATATTTTTTACCCACGACTTATCGTTCGTGAATTCAAAGACTAAACCACAGAGCTATTGACGCTGAATAATAATAAAATTAATATATCATGAAGTATGTGTATTTTGGATATAAAGAAGTACGAAAAACGAGTACGAAAAGTTTGGGTAAGCTTTTCCACCCAAAGAAAAGCAAACTGCCCAAAATAGAAATGTAGGAATACTAAAAATTATCAAACATATATTACAATGGATGAAATGGGGCAAGGCGAAAATACACACAGGCTCATCATATATATATAATTTTATAGATAACTATTTACTATATCCTTTTTCTTAATATATCAGTATAACTAATTTTCCCAACAATCTTAGCCGTATTGCACATAATTTTACCTAATAATATTGTGTAGTTAAATATTTCAGTTTGGGTCCATAGTTTTTGTGGTATAACTATCTAATTTGCGGGTAGATTAAAATATAAACACAAATAGCGGTATATTGTAATATGTAGGTATTTGGCTTTTAAATGTAAATAGATATTATGTATGTTAGTTTTCAATTAGTAACTTTTTTTTTAATACACGATTTTTAAGTATATTATAACACTAATGTCATTGGAAGAGACTAGCGTTTAAGATACAGGCACGGCCTAGTTTAAGCGCTAGTGAACATTAACTTGTGTTTACCATAATACCCACTAAGATAAGTCAATTATAAATGATTGTGTAAATTTTTTTGGCTAATAAAGTTATTATTATTAAAGATCTTAAAAATATAGTGGAACTAGTCAAACCGTCCCGGCTTCGCTCGGGTGCAATTTTACACGTGTATTTAGCCGTAACCGCTATGTCCCTGCATTTTAAATTTGTAATATCTTCGAAAATATTCATTAAAAAGTCGATGTTTAGTAATATTCGAAGATGAAGATCGATGATATAGACAATATATCTACCTCCCTTTGATACAGATACCAAATATGTTTACCGTTGAAACTGGTTAACGAGTTTAATTTTATGAAATTAAAATTTAAAAACTTGAAATAAATTTATTCGTAAGGGAAATAAATAATTTGTAATGCAAAATGCATTTAAAAAAAATTTTGATAAACTATAAATTCCATTAATTAATTTATAAAATTTTGATTTTTAAACTGGTTCATAAGGTTTTAAAGTAAAGGCACCTCTTCCAATTTCTCAAATTTTCAAAGCAATTTCATTTTCAATATTTAACGTTCATCGGGGTTTAAATCTGTACCGAAGACGTGTATAAGACGTATATAATATATTCGAATGTTAGTAAAATCGGAAAAATAGATGTTTTTGTTGTCGTATCGTGTCAAATGAATCTAAAGCTATTTCTTGGCTAGTATCCTAGCAACGATCGTTGACGACATGACATGTTTTTAAATGACATATTGTAAAATATTTGAATCGACCCCAAAAAAAGAAAAAGGTCCATATATTCAGTGACTTTAAAATTATTTTAATGTAATTATTTTTTGCTTTTTATTGTACTTTCAGTTTAGTCAGTTAATTTTTTTTTGTTAATAAATTTTTAATCATGTTATCTTATATTCTTTTTGTAAATAACTATAAGTATGTTTGAAATACGCATTACTAATGTTGGAAGTAAACTCACCACAATACTACTTTTGATGATATTTTGACCCGCACACAAAAATCAAAATTTGATAGTGTTAGTCGCTTTACTGAAATTAGGTATACAGAACCTGAGGGTTGCGTGAGTTCTACACTCGCACTTAGCCGAATTATTTGTTTAGTTATGGAGAATAGACAAACGCTTGACCATAATCACACTGGATGGAAAGTGATGATGCATATTAGTATAGCCTTCTCTAAAATAACTTTAAATAAAATAATTGTAGTAGTCGTTAATTGAGCAGATATGTATGATTCAAAGTTTAAATTTCATTTATTTGTAACCGAACACCTATTTTTCAATCATATCGATTACTTAATTCTAGAATCTAAATATTCATGTATTTTTCTATAATGAATAAATTATTTTAATCTATAAAGGTTAAAATAATTCGAACTATTAGAAATATTTAAATAACAGTCCGTCATAGCTTATTTATACCCCTGGCTGTAAGTGAAAACAATCACAAAGATTCTTGAGTTGAACGCCGCGCGGCGTTTTTGGAATCTTCGATTTTTTTAAAATAATCAACAGCTTTATATAAAAAAGGTAAGTTTGCTATCAGATTCAAAGCATTTTTATCAAACTTACTTATTTATAATTTAGTAATTTTAAAATTAGTAATTTTTTATGACAATTTTTTTTAATTTTCTGTGTGTATGTGCGACTGACTACTCTAAATAAATAAAGACATTAATTTCCCAAAAAAATCACGAACAGTTCACTTAGTACATAATTAAAGAATTTTGGGTAGAAAAAAAGGTGTTACAAACTAGTTGCATAGTCAATAAGTGTTTTTTAAATATAGAGAGACTTCTGCTATTCACGATTAAATAATCTGGTAAGTTATTATATTCGACACCAGCAATGTATACTAAGCTAACTCATAAAAGTGTACTTTACGGTAGAGACATATAAAGGGGAAAACGTGATAACTTTTATATTAGCTAAGATAAATATTTGAACTTTGGTACCCTTATTAGTTAATTTATTCATTGTAATTTCCCATATTTATTTTTCCTTAATTATTTATATTATTTGATTTAGCGGAAGTTAGCCTTATATACTCGTAATTCCTCAATAAGATTTTACATATTATACACGTCTAACTAATGTTAGCGTAGTGTATTACAGGAGATCATAGTGCTAAACAAGTGTTATTTTTAATGCGTTGCAATAATAATTTTAAATTAAATCACGCATTAAATAAACCTGTAGGTTTCTATATAGTCACGAGATATATCATCATAATATAATTATTTTAAAATAACAATTTATTAAAGTTAGCTTTATTTACCTGTACATTCGTCACTGGCGCATATCGTATTAAAAGCCGTCAAATTATATATAGCGTACTATACATCGACCTGTGCCACAAGTTAGCGTAACATTTGAACTTTCCGTTGAGCCATAATACAATATATTATAATATAGATTTTTTTTATTTTAGACAAAAATGTATAGATAATTTTATTTTATGTAGGTAAATATATAATTAAAACAAAAATAGTATAGTTATCAACAGTTTATTAAAATTTTAGGTAACTACTTACTTATTAATCAACTATAGGAGATCAGAAATCAATCACAGTTCGACTTCGCATATTATAATAATCATTACTTAAATCGAGATTGCACTTAATATTTTTATCCTTAATAAAAAACAAAAAAAAGTAATTGGTAACGATAAATCACATAATTTAAACATTATGTTGGAATCATTAAATACATATAAAAATTCAAACCTCATCACCACTTGCATTCTCATCATCATCTTCAGTCGTTAATAAATTCCTAAAAAATGTATGATACTTTTGGGGTATAATATGGTTATCACAATAATATTTTAAGTCTTTATAATTTGCTACATTAATTTTTAACAAAGTTTTGTATGCTTTTTCGGGAAAAGACTCCGACTGGGATAACCTAGTAGATGTCTTTTTAAAACACTGTATTATTTGATTGTTTTCGTTAACACCTAAACTATAAATATATTTTAACAACCCGTAATTATCAGGTCAAGCTTCAAGTTGAAAGCCGAAGCTTTAGTAAATCAGCCGAAGCTGTAATAATAAAAAGACATGAGCCTTGTGATGGAAATAAATCCATTAAAACAGCAAAGCTGCAAGGTGTCCGAAGACAAAAGGACAAGCCCTAGTTATAAATAAAGTGATAAATAAATCACTGGTTCAAACATCAGTTCGTAAGAACTCACAGCACTTAGGCGGCTAATTGCTAGGAATGCACATATACGATACGTTGGTGTGATAGACACAGCGACATCAAACTGGACATCAGGACGTTGAAGTAACAAATCACAGCAATAGACATAAACAACATCGTCTGAGTCATCAGAGACCTCGGAGTATCAAATCACGAAATATTAAAGATAACTTGTCATGGGGGTAGTCTGCTAGCAGCTGATGTAGCCACAAAGCCTACAAACCAGTCCACAACGCATCGTCCAGAATAAAGCATATCCGGCACCGTACACAAGAATTCTCAGAGTAGAACTTAATCACACTAAGAGGCATCTCGCGTCCGTACCACCAAGATACGCAAGGCTCCAGCAACAGACACATGGACTTCTCAAAGATAATCAAAATCATCTAAGAGTCACCTTCCGTCCGTATGCCAAAGCTCGTTCGAAATAAGGCTGTCCTGCAAGTGTCAAGTCGTGGTCAAAGGCCGGTCAGGCTTCACAGACTGTGGCAAAACCCGGGTTAACTCGCAACAAGGTGATGCTGTGTGTGTGATGGGATTGGAAGGGCACTATTTATTATGAGCTGTTACCACCAGGCAGTACCATCGATTCTGAACTCTACTGCGAACGACTGATAAGATTAAAGCAAGAAGTTGAGAGATAGCGGCCGGAATTAATCAACAGAAGGGGTGTGGTTTTTTATCGTGATAACGCTAGACTTCACACATTTTTAGCCACTCAGCAAAAATTAAGAGAGTTGGCTGGGTGGTGTTAATGCATCCGCCGTATAGTTCTGACCTTGCACCTTCATATTTCCATCTTTTTCGGTCTCTTCAGAATTCTTTAGGCAGTGTCAGGTTAACATCTCGAGAGGATTGCCAAAACTACTTGTCGCGGTTTTTTTTATCAGAAGCCCTAAAATTTCTATAGCAATGGGATCATGTCCCTACCTACAAGATGGCAAAAAGTTATGAAGCAAAATGGTACCTACATACTTTAGTTAAATGTAAATAAACTATATTAAAAAATGTTTGCCGCTGAGTTTCTTGCGCCCATTCTTCTCAGGTCTGGGTTAGGTCGTTTCCGAAAGGGTGGAAGATTCCGACGTTCAATAAGAGAATGTAAATTCCAATATTGAATAAAAAAATTTGACTTTGACTTTTGAATTTTCTTAAAAACTGCGAAGAAACTTTTTACCCAACCTAATATTTATTATTGAAAATTATGATCGATTATTATTTCTAATGTATTAAATGACGTTTTAAATATAAAATAAATTACTTTTTATGTTAATTTGTACATATTATGTTATAATATTTATTAATTACTATTTTATTACCTCTTTATATTATTTATTATACTTATTATAATTATAAATGTTGAATTTACTTTATGTAAAGTTTATAACCGTCACAATTGGGACACATGATTTTTATTTATTTATTCTCGTTCACATATAAAAACAAAACAATTTACAAACTGTTTTACACTATTGGACCAAAATTTGTTGCTGCAAGTAAGTACTAACGAAAATTAGAAAATAAAAAGACTGACCGAATTTTTGTTATTAGAGTACAATTTCCATAATTCATGCTAGCTTTATCATGACTTGCTGAACAAAAAATGCTGAATAAAATTAGTTGCTACATTAAACAATGTTCAAATAAGCCTGAAGAGTGAGCAACAAAATAGAAACTAAAAATCGGCCGATTCTTTCGATCAGCAACAATTTTTCTAGTACATGCTAGCTTGAACTTGACTTTTGTTCAACAAGTTGGTTGATTTTGGTTCAATAGTTGACTCGATATTTATTGGTTTTTAAAAATTTTATGCTAGCTTTATATAAATTTAGTAGTAGTTGCGATTTTTCGCGAACGGCTCAAGCAACAAAATCGCGGTTTTAGCAACTAATCACCAACAAAAAAGCTACAAATTATGCATAATTTTTTATTGAATTTTGTTCATTTGACACTGCTAACTTTATATACCTTAAAATTTCTTTTCGTCACCTTTAGATATTTTAGAGGACTAACAAATTTACCTATATTATTAAGTTTACATATTTATTTAGGTTTTTTTTATTTATTTTAGGTTTTTTTTTATATAAACTTTAACTATATCAAATTTCGTATTTTTCCAGGAATTTAATCAGGGATTCATTTTTATGAATCCCTATTTCCTTTGGTCACGGCATCACGCCTAAACGGCTGGACCGATTTCGCTAATGCTTTTTTTGTTGTATTTGTTATTGTCAGGAGAAGGTTCTTATGGAAGAAAAAATTAAAAAAGTTGCGCGGAAAATTAGAAAAATTATGAAAACTTATATTCATAGTTAAGACAGGACAACGTCTGTCGGGTCATTGTTTTATATATGTAAATGTTAATGCTAATTATAAAATTATGTATATTGTTTATTCTTTGATTATAAATAGTCATCGGTTTAAATATATATATAATATTTTAGTCATTTTAGAAAATGGCACCTATAGCACAAAGTTTTGAAGAAACTACAGATAACATAATCGATGAAGGGTCCGGGGAGAGGATCGTGATATCGGGTATGTCGGGCTTGTACCCTGAGTCCCGTAGTGTCAAAGATCTCTCACATATTTTATATAACAAGGTACGTATTTTATAATTCAAACTGGAATTTAGATTTAAGCCATAATTTAGATAACTCGAGAAAACGCACAAAATATTATTAATTTGACATTTCCTTATTAAAAAGTTAAGGAAGGTACTGTATATCGAGAGCATCACTTGAGAGGGGTTGCATTTAACAAAACTAAAAGTGAGGGGTCTTTATAACACTAAGAGAAGAAGAAAAGAAGAAGCCAAAACAATACTTTCTTTTCTTTTTTTTATTGTCTGTCTACTTGTATGTCTGCACGTGCATCATGCAAAAACTACTGCACGAAACTCTATACGGTATTAACAGTTGTATTGCTGCAGATCTTACTATTATATATATTCTTTATGGGACAGAGAAAAAAAATACAATAATGTTATTAACATTTGTTGGCAAAGGCAGCTTACCTAAAAATTAGCTTTGTTTTATTTAAATTGGTTGTTTTATATAAATATCACTCTTTATTTTTTTGAATGAAACCGGATCGATCCGCTAGATAATTCAAAGCAAATTCAAAATATCATGTTTAACCATTTTGTCTATTGCGATGTTAGAATATATAATTTAAAATTCTTAAATAATTAATACAACATGACTGCAATTTACATAAATTGATTACAATTGCGCCTGCAGTTCATAATTTACCTCGCTTATTTTTTCACATTATTTAAACGTAAATCGATACTACATTTAAGAATCTGTGGGTGATTACGAATGTAAATATTTGGTTAATTTCAAAGATTTTTTCAAATAGATAAATCCTGTGAATGCGAAGAATCCTCGTTGGCAGTACGAACATCCTGAAGTGCCTCCATGTACTGGTAAAGTGCCTGGGCTGACGTCGTTCGACGCTCAGTTCTTCAAGGTACACTTACGTCTGGGAATCACTATGGATTCTATGACTCGCAAAATGCAGGAACAATCATATCAAGCTATTTTCGACGCTGGTAAGATTTGTTTTATAATTTAAACTCATAACGGTGACTGCTACCATCATAAAGGAGATCAACCAAAATTTGTTTAGAATGTTTACGAATCAATTTAGTACCTATGTAGCCCACTCATCTATTAAAGGAATAAGTAAAAGATAAAAATAAAAAGTAACAAAAAAATTGTTTATATCATATTTGAATAATATATGTCAATATTGAAGCACATGTATGTATTTTTTCACGGAATGACTTACATGTATACAGCAATACGGAATAACGCGATTTTAAATATTCAAAATAATCTATGACTAAAGAATTTAGTTAAAATAAGATATAATATAAATAAAAGTCACATGTAGGGAATCGAAAGTATCAAGCAGTAACATAAGCCATAATTAATAAAATAATCCGGTCAAGTGCGAGTGTGAAACTCGCGCACTGTGGGTTTCGTACATTAACTATCAAGTTTTATTTTTATTTTTATTATTTGGTTTTCAACAACCTAGTAAGTCTACAATGGATAAGTAAGTATAGTTTACAAAAATAAAAAAGTTTCGGCCGATTTGTGGCGGAAACTGAAACTTCGGCCGAAACACATATTTTATGTCTGTCGTAGGTCGGCCGCAAGATAAAACATTTTTAAGAAAATTAATTATCCGACTTCAAACTGAAAAATACAATAATAAGTAAAAAATAATTACATGAAAATTAATTTTGAAGTCGGTGATTATATATCAATATTAATATATTTTGTCATATTATATAGAACCTCCTTCTTTTTTTGGAGTCGATTAAAATATTTTACAAGTTCTCATTTAGCAACATGTCATGTCGTCAACAACCGTTGCTGGGATATTCGCTAAAATAGCTTTAGATTTATTATTTCATACTATACGACATCAAAAGCGGCTATATTAGCGGTTTTACTAACATCCGAATATGTTATACATGTCGGGAACGATTAAACGATTGTTGTCCTTGAATCAGGCGTATTTAAAAAAGAATAAACAAAATATCTTGCAGATCAACTTTAATGACGACGACGTAAAAAATTATAAAAAATTAGTAGGTAGTAGTAAAAATAAATATTGTTAACAATTATCATAGACATGCCCCCGGGCGTTGAAAGCACGTTCTTTCAACAGTCTTCAGGTTGTGGCAATGGGCATATTTTGCTAAAGGCTCTCCGCACAATTCCACTGGTGGTCTTAATGTCTGCAACCCTCACGACACCATCCGTTCCTGGATAAATATTGATAATTCGACTATAGTTTCCATTTGAGCGGTGGAAGATGATCATCTTTTATAACGACGAGGCTATTCAGTTTAAGAGGTTCTTCTTTAGTTCGCCATTTCGATCTTGTTTGAAGATTCGAAATATATTCTCTGCTCCAACGCTTCCAAAACTGCTGGCGAAGTTGCTCAATCCTTTGGTAACGAGTCAGCTTATTAAATTTTTGGTCTTCATAATTCGGTGAGGGTAAAGATGCAAGAGGGCGTCCAATGATAAAGTGACCGGGGGTCAAAGGCGTCAAATCTCCAGGATCCGTGGAAATATGAGTCAATGGGCGGGAATTCAATACGGCCTCAATTTGCACTAATAAACTATATAGCTCCTCATATGTAAGATTACAATTGCCCAGTACTCTTTGTAAATGGAATTTTGTAGATTTGACGCTCGCTTCGGAAAGACCGTTATAATGTGGAGAATACGGAGGCGTAAAGTGAAAATTTATACCTTCATCAGCAGCAGTCTCAGATAAAGTACTACTATAATTTTTAAGAAAGTTGAAATATCGTTGTACGCACCAACAAACGAAGTGCCATTATCGGAATATATATTCTTGGGTTTACCCCTACGCGACATAAATCTACGCAAAGCCAACAAAAAACAACTACTTGTTAAATCACCAACCAATGCAATATGCATCGCCTTAGTAGAAAAACAAACAAAAATTGAGATGTATGTCTTAACTAGCCTACATCCACGCCCTTGACGACTGATAATCATTACAGGTCCAGCATAATCTAGTCCTACATTTTCAAAGGGATAACTAACTGAAACGCGTTGGTGTGGCAAATTGCCCATTAAAGGAGTAACTATTTTAGGTTTAGCTCGAACGCAACGCATACATTGCCTATAACATAATTTAGCCAAATTCCTACCTCCAATAGGCCAAAAACTTTCTTTAATTGTGCTTAACAATAATTGTGGACCAGCGTGTAGCAATCGTTTATGTTCAAATTGAAACAAAAGCTTTGTAAAATGATGCTTAGAATGAATTAAAATCGGATGTTTTTTATTGAAAGAAAAATCACTATGCTCTAAACGTCCTCCAACACGAATTATTTTAAGTTCATCAAGAAATATATTTAATTTTATCAATGAATTTTTAGAAGGTAAAGTTTTATTATTTAGTCAATAATCATATTCCGGAAAAGACTGCTTTTGTGAAATTCTAATTAAAATATTTAATGCAATATCTAATTCTTCTAAAGTTAATTTTCTTTTTAATAACCTCCCTTTTATAAATTTTTATAAAACGTAAAACATATGCCATCGTACGTTTAAGCCTGGAATAATTTGAAAATTTAGTAAAGTTTATTATGTCGTCGCTACAACCTTCGACAGCAATATTTGCGGTAATTACGTTACGTAATTCTGGGAGTATTTCAGAAGTAGTGGGCAACGAAGGCCACTGAGACTTATTAGATTTTAGAAAAGATGGTCCTGACCACCAAATATCGAGGGACTTAACAATAGTTTTAGCATCTACTCCGCGTGATATATGGTCGGCAGGATTATTTTTCGTAGGTACATACTTCCATAAACAATTATTGGACTTTTCTAAAATTTCTGCAACCCTATTACGTACAAATGGTTGCAATTTACTAGGAAGTGTTTTTAACCATCCTAAAACGATAGTAGAGTCGGTCCAAAAAAACGTACGCCTTACCTTGATTCGAAGGGCACTTAGAGCTTTTTCATAAAGTCTTACACCAACGAGGGCTGCACAAAGTTCTAGTCTTGGTATGGTTTTAGGTTTTATTGGCGCGACCCTACTCTTCGCCATTAATAATCGAACTAATATTTCACCATTTTCATTTCTACTACATGCATATAAACATGCTCCAAAAGCACATTGTGAAGCATCTGAAAAAATATGCAAATCGATATATTTATAGGAATCTACTAAAACTGTACGTGCAATGCGTAAATCATTAAGAATTGGTAAGCAATCTATAAATTCATTCCATGACTGAGCTATATCTACTGGCAACGAATCGTCCCATGACAATTTTTGTAACCATAATTTCTGCAACAAACATTTTACACTAACTATGCAAGGAGCAAGTAAACCAAGTGGATCGAAAATTTGTGAAATTACTGAAAGTATGCTACGTTTTGTCATAATAATCGGAATATTATTACTTATTTTAAAGCAAAGTTCATCGGAAAATGATTGCCAGCCTAACCCTAAAACTGACTTAATATTAGATTTATCACCCATATTTAAATCTAACGGTGGAACTTCTACATCATCTAAATCCGATACATTAGACTTCCACTTTCTTAGTGGCATTTGCGCTGATTTTAAAGCATCTGTTACGCCCTTTCGAATATATAATAATTCATTAACGGTATCTGACCCAGTGAGTAAGTCGTCCATATAAAAATCATGTAAAATAATATCAGTTATTTTAGGGTCTAAACATTCAAGACCTATTTGTTTTAAACAACGTACTGCTAAAAATGGTGCATTCGCTGTACCATATGTTACAGTGTTTAATTTATATATTTCTAAAGGATCATGTGTATTGCTGCGCCAAATAATTTGTTGAAGATACCTGTCATCTACATGTACTGTAATCTGCCGGTACATTTTCTCGACATCTGCTGATAAAATATATTTATGTTGCCTAAAACGGAGTAAAATACTTAAAAGATCGTCCTGTATAGTGGGACCGACCATTTGAATTTCATTAAACGAAACTCCCGTGGTAGTAGGACTACTAGCATTGAAAACAACCCTTAATTTTGTTGTAGAACTCCAAACCAACGCCAGACTCCATGATGTGGTATCAAATAAGAAAATTCATTAACTTTAAAATCAGATTTAGACATATGTCCTAATGTAAGATATTCTAACATAAATTCATTATATTTAGTTTTAAGCAAAGGTTGATTATTAAGACGACGTTCAAGTGAATGAAAACAATTTTTAGCACGTTGATAAGACTCACCTAAACAATCTACATTATGCTTTAAAGGAATTCTAACACAGAAACGTCCATCGGGATGACGTGATGTATTATTAACGAAGTGCTCTTCGCACATTTTCTCTTCCTCCGAATAATAGGACGATTTAGTACTAATCTCTTCTAATTGCCAAAATCTTGACAGGTTTTCCTGTATAATTTCATTTGAATCAACAGAATTATTATTTGATTCAATTTGTGCTACATTACATTTAATTTGAGATGGTAACCGATTCGATACATGACTGCCAAGTGTGGGTCCTGAAACTATCCATCCTAGTTTAGTTTCAAAAAGTATCGGTTTTTCGGTACCTAATTTAATAGCATTTGATCCTAACAAATCCCAAAAGAGATCAGCACCAACAATTAAATCTACATCACTAGGTATGTAGAAGTTAGGATCGGCTAAATTAATATTAGGTTCAATATTTAACATCGAAATGTCTATACGACTATAAGGCACTTTGCTTATGATCGACGGTAATACTAAACAAGTAACATGTGCACAATAATTATCATCTAAAGATTTGATTTGTACACTACACATTTTGCCAATAGGTAACGTGCAATTATTAATTCCTAATATGGATCTTTCGACATAATTAACTTTTAAGCTTAATTTGTTGCACATATTCTCTGTAATAAGACATGATGTGCTTCCACTATCAAGTAATGCACGAGCAATATATTCCCGTTTATGAGAATCGTACAACTTGACGAGGGCAGTCGATAATAGTACATCGTGATTGCTTTTACACGAATTACTTATATATGCCGACAAAGTAATGTTAGATGTTGGAATTTTATCTGACGCACCACCTCCATCAATGCACAATGATCCAGCATTAACTGGTGACTGCGATTTTGAATCTGTAACATGGATGAGAGTGTTATGCTTACGTTTACATATCCTACAACCTGGTTTTTTACATTGGTTGGCATAGTGACCGATATGTAAACAGTTATAACATATTCTATAATTAGGCAAAATTTTTAATCGCTGTTCATTATTAAGACCTAAAAACTGTGGACAATTTTTAAGTTGATGATCCCCTTTACATTTAAGACAGGTATTTGGAGTAGAGGAAGCTATTGGAGAACTATTATCCACCTGAGATGAATTTGTTACAGAAACCATATTTCTAATCTTGGTATTAGATTTCCCAGAATTTACAGGAGTGTTATTACGCGATAACTCTAATGCCTCTAAGAGATCTGCACGATTACGTAAAAATTTTAAAAATACATCTAATGTTAACGGTTCATCCGTACCAAGGCGACCCTTTAATTCCTCCCATTCTCGATAAGTCTTACTATCGAGTTTTTGTGTGACGATATGGATCAGAAGTGTGTCCCAGTGCTTCGTTGGCTCTCCCAAGGAATCCAAAGCTCTTAAGTTTTTATTTAGTTGATCAATCATACGCTTAATAGATACTGAAGACTCCTTAGCTATAGAATCAATATTAAATAATGCCGTTATATGATTTTGAATTAACAAACGTTTATTGTCAAATCGCTCGCATAGTATCTTCCAAGCAACAGGATAAGTTTTCGCTGAAAATTCAATGGACTGTATAACCACGGCAGCGGTGCCCTCTAATGACGCTCTTAAGTAGTGGAATTTATTTATATTATCAATTTCGTCATTGGAGTGGATGAGACTAGAAAATGTGTCATGGAATTCTAGCCAATTGTCATAAGACCCGCTAAACTTAGGCAATTGTATAGTTGGTAACTTAACAAGGCTATTGCTATTGTTATTAGCTCGCGATGAATCTTTGTCACTATCAGGAGACGCTTCGCTTGATTTCGTAAAACGCGTAACTATACTCTGAGCTTGGGATAATATTCTATAATACTGCGATTCAAAGTCATTTCTTTCCTTTAATTGAGATTCCATATCTTCCGTTATACATTCTAATCTAAACTGTACCTCGTCATATTGTTCAAAGATATTATTAATTCTATCAATACGTAACTGAAGTTCGTTTACCTGAGACTGGCTTATTGGCCCTTCAAAATTCGCTAAATAATTATTAAATAACGTAAGACCTTTAAAGCTTGCACGCTTTTTTATAAGATCTTTTTCTTCCGCCATTCTCTCGGTGAAGCGAACGCCAAAGCCTGGAACGTTATACAATAAAAAGCTTTAAAACTAATTTATACAATTTTTATTAGGGTAAGTTAATTAGTAAACAAATCTCACTAACAAATCTAATTAGTTATGTAACAAATTAAAGTGTATAAAGTACCATATAATATATACACAGTAGGCACACAGTAGTTTAAATTATATAACTATAACAATAAATAATGTGTAGAAAAACCTAAATACTCATAAACATTTATAATAACTCAAACTAATTTTATAACTTTTATTAATCAAATATGGATATACCTACATCTCAATTAATGAAATAACACGATCATTTATTTAATTTACGTCTATATAAATCAATACTAAATATGTTTAATTATTCTAAATTACTATTTTACTTTAATGAACACAATTAAACAATTATATGAAAGCAATGAACCTTTAACAACAAGTGAATGACTACATTAAGTTAAATTAATAATAGGTAGCTATGTACTAACCTTTAAACAATTGTTTATTCCTTAAATACTACCTGAATATTAGAGTACTGGGTGAAAATTAAGTACTGAAACTGCTTAACACTGCAAATTCCATAAACCACGTCATATATCGAAGCCTTGTTAAGTGACCCCGGTAATCACTTGTGATTTCACTTATTTTTCCACAACGAAATCCAGAAACTCCTTATTACGCTGATTACTTTAATTATTCGGCCGATGGACCATGTCCTTGAATCAGGCGTATTTAAAAAAGAATAAACAAAATATCTTGCAGATCAACTTTAATGACGACGACGTAAAAAATTATAAAAAATTAGTAGGTAGTAGTAAAAATAAATATTGTTAACAATTATCATAGACAATTATCGAATAATCGATCGATTATTCGATAATCGAATATCGAGCTAGTAGAAAATTAATTAACACGTCCGTCACGTAATTTAATTATTTAACGATTTTTGATAGCCTCAAACGAGTAAATTATTATCTAATAATCAAATCGTTTGATTTTTATGAGACCTTGCTTTATGCTAAATTTCATGATCATAAATCATTAGGAAGTATTTTAAAAATATTCTGTTTAATAATATGGATGCCTTTTTTCACATATTGCCTTTAATCTTACATTTTTTTCTTATGACTAAAACAACCGGTAAACATCATGCGACAATCTCACGTAATCAGCAAATTCCAATAAATATTTTACATTGTTACTCATCTTATTTTTTTTCACAGGAATTAGTCCAAAAGAGCTGTCCGGGAAGAACGTTGGAGTATTTGTTGGAAGTTGTTTCTCGGAAACTGAGAAAGCTTGTTTTTATGTAGCACATTTTAAAAGAGGTTTAGGTATTGTAGGGTGAGTGTCTGTTATGTATTTTTAGTTTGAAAACATATGCTTCGAAGTAATAAGAAAAAAAACACGATAATATTTCAATGTTGATAAAGGTGCAGTAAAGCAATGTTCGCAAACCGTATATCGTACTGGTTGAACGCAAAAGGCCCGTCGGTGAACGTCGACGCCGCTTGCTGCAGCTCTACTGCTGCGCTGGAGCTGGCCTACTTTGCAATATCTCGAGGCGACTGCGAAGCTGCCATCGTAGGAGGAGCCAGCTTGTGTTTACATCCTCATACTTCTGTTCACAACGGAAGGTATGACCTCATAAATTAATGACGTTTAACAACGAACACACAATAGCTAGATTGCTTCGAATTTTCATTCATTTACTTTATTTTGATAATATAAAAAAAACAATTGTGAACAGAAAATAATGTAGCCTATAACCTATTAACCGATTCATTTTAATTACTATATAAGAACAATTAAATTTAAAACAGTTAGGGAAAGGTAAGTCTGAGTCATGCGGCTCGACCTATTCGCGTCAATGACACTTGGCGGTCGAATTCGCATGCTGGTGGTCGCAAGCCAGTCGGGGAACAGATCTCCCTAGGTTTGTATAAAAGAATAGTAAAGTGAGTGAGACAGAAGACAGTCAGTGAGATTGGGCTGTCCACTGCAAATCAGTGACATACTTAATCATACATATGCCTTATAGAATAGAAATTTAACGGAAATAGTAAGAAAATAGTATATTCTTGGTTGCGGGTGTTATAGTACGTCATAATAAATGAGTTAGTGTGTAAATGAGTGAGTGTTTGAATACATCTCAGTGAAGCGAGGGCGAGTCGGCTAGTTTAACATAATTATCAGTGGGTTTGTGATATCTGCGTCGGATTCATATCGTTAATATCCAAATGTCAATAAAATTAGAATAGAACCAATATAGAAGTCAAAATATTATAAAATTATGATTCTTTTGTATATATGTTTATTTATGGTATTTTATGAACTATATAAAACTCAGTAAAATTCATTCATTCTAAAATGTATAATTCTGTTTCAGAGTAATGGAGATGAGTATGGACGGTGAGACTAGATCATTCGACTCAAATGCTTCTGGATGTGCTAGGTCTGAAGCAATCAGTGTTTTGTTCCTGCAAAAAGCTAAAAATGCGCGACGGTAAATCTTAGTTTTTAGAGTCTATGAAATAGTTTCTTTAGTAGTACATGTTACCATACTCGTTATTTACATTTGATTCAAAAACGTATGAATGACTTCGCACATTACAATTTGCATTCTATCTACCGATGCGTGGGTGACGCAAGAACAACTAATGGAAATTTCAGTGCACAAACCTTTTTTTAATTAAAAAACTATAACTCGACTACGTGAAAGAATGGCCTAAAAAGAACGAAACAAGAAAATAATTCAGATAGAAACCCAGAAATTCATAGGTATAAAAATGATCAAGGTAGAACAGTGGTCGCACCCATGTATACTGAGTTTCTATCTGAATTATTTTCTTGTTTCGTCCTTTTTAGACCACTTTTTTACGTAGTCGGGTTATAGTTTTTTAAACTTCATTTTTTTATTTAATAGTTTTCCGTTTCCCGACCGAGACAACCTTTATAATCTAATATTGTAACGTAATGTTGGTCTTTATTTGCTTAAACGAGTGAATAACTGCAACGACAGGACCGTGCGAACTATACGAACGCATTTTAAACATATATGTTGACTTAAACAATAAGATACACATACATATTTGTATTGTGCTCGCCAAGACTTTCTATAAAAATTTTATAGCCTATGTCACCCGCGCCATTATTACGAATCTATTGACACCTCATTCATGAAAATTGGTTCAGTAGTTTAAGCGCAAGGGTGGAACATACAAACATACATAGATAGAGATAGATAGATAAAAACTTTATTGCACACTCAGAAAAAGAAATATAAGATTAATACAGACAAAATTTTAAGAGGCATGCAAAGGTGGCCTTATTGCTAAAGCAGTCTCTTCCAGGCAACCCTTGGAGAGAGGAATTCATGTACGTAAACGGGCTGGTGCAAACCAATTTTAAAATATAGCAAAATTTTAATATAGTTAATTAAAATTATATATATTTATAGATTTACTTACTTATACTACATACATTAATTATACATACAATACGTTAAACATGCACTAAATAAGATAATACATATATTAGGTCAGGGAAAAAGTTTCTTCACATTTTTTAAGAAAATTCAAAACATTTTTTTATATAGTTTATTTACATTTAACTAAAGTATGTAAGTACCATTTTGTTCGATAACTTTTTGCCATCTTGTAGGTAGGGACATGATCCCATTGCTATAGAAATTTTGGCAAGTAGTTTTGGCAGTCCTCTCGAGATGTTAACCAGACACTGCCTTCATTGTCTCTTCAGAATTCTTTAATTCTGAAGAGACCGAAAAAGGTGGAAATCTGAAGTTGCAAGGTCAAAACTATACGGCGGATGCATTAACACCACCCAGCCAAACTCTCTTAATTTTTGCTGAGTGGCTAAAAATGTGTGAAGTCTAGCGTTATCACGATAAAAAACCACACCCCTTCTGTTGATTAATTCCGGCCGCTTTCTCTCAACTTCTTGCTTTAATCTCATCAGTTATTCGCAGTAGAGTTCAGAATCGATGGTTCTGCCTGGTGGTAACAGCTCATAATGAATAATGATCTTTCAATCCCACCACACACACAGCATCACCTTGTTGCGAGTTGACCCGGGTTTCGCCACAGTCTGTGAAGCCTGACCGGCCTTTGACCACGACTTTTTTTGCACGTTCTTGTCGTACGTGATTCACTTTTCATCACCAGTTATCAGCTTCTTCTAAAATGGTCCGGTTTCATTACGTCGTAATAAAGAATCACAAATGAGTACACGGTACATTAGGTTTCTTTCAGTGAGCTCGTGAGGTACCCAAATATCGAGCTATTTTGTGTACCCAGTTTTTTTCGAATGCGCCAAAACTGTTTTGTGGTCAATTCCCAGTTCTTCAGCTACGTCGTAACTACCGATATGCCGATTTGCTCCACTTTTTCAAAAATGGCATCCATTTTACCCGTAATAGGGCGACCAGAGCGAGGTGCATATTTGACATCAAAATTTCCGGATTGAAAACGCTTAAACCAAATTTGTGCTACTCTCACAGACACTGCACTAGATCCACAAACATCGCAAAGTTTTTTCGCGGCTTGCGTTGCATTTTTACCTTTTTTGTAGTAAAATTTTAAAATGTATCGAATTTCTTCATTAGATTCACTCATCTTCACAGTACGAAAAACAAATAAAAATCACACATTTTTATCAAATCAACCAAAACCAGCCAGATACAAATAGTATGGCCAAAGAGATTTTACAAGTTCATACATACTATAATGCGAAAAAACTTTTTCCCCAACCTATTATACAATACATACTTGATACATAAATTAATAAAAGTTAATTAGATATTTAGATAATAATCAATAAGACGACGTTTAAAAATATTAAGAGACTCAGACTGACGAATGTAACGGGGAAGCTCGTTCCACAGAATGACAGCTTTTACTGTAAAAGAATCGCCATAATACCTGGTTTTACTAGTAGGAATTTTCAGTCGGTTGTCATACCTTAATCTTAGATCATGATCTCCAGACACATTAGAACCTAAATAGCAAAACCGATTAATTAAATATGACGGGGAGTGCGAACAGTGAAGGATAGTGTAAAGGAGAGAAAGAATATGTAGGTTTCTATGTTGTCGGATTGTCAAACATTCCAGCAGAACTCAAAACTGTGAGACATGGTCGAATTTGCGTAATTCATATATTTAATACATATGTTAAGTAAACGTTCGAGTTTATTGAGCTGCTGTTCGGTTAAATCGGGATAACAACAATAGGCGTAATCCAGTATAGGGAGTAAAAGAGAATTGACTAGAGAAATTTTAGTTTTAACTGGTAGGAAATGTTTCCACCGCCTTAAGATACCAAGGACTGCAAATATCTTTCTACTCACCTCGGAGACTTGCACAACTTGACCTAAGTTTTCGACGGAATTGCTAAGTGCTATATTAGAGTTTCCAAACCGGATAGGAGGTAGTGAATTAACATCAATTTTATGCAGTTGCTTAAGACCGCCAATAATAATTACAAACATACATACATACATAGACTGCCAAAATGATAACCCTTCCTTTTGGCTTCGCCGTAGTCAGGTAATAAAAAGTAGCCTGTGTGTTAATCGAGGTTACAAAGTATCTGTGTGCCAAAAGTCACTTAAATTCGTTAAACATGGTTTTTTATTTGTTGTATTTGTCTCCGACCCGAATAGCAGAAAAACTATTAAAAACATTGGAAAATTGATGAAAAAATAAAATATAGGAAAAAACATTCTCCCATACAAAATGTTGATGGGTTTCGTAACTGCCAAACATTTAATGTTCGATACGGTGAACTGTCCCCTCAAATTAAAGAACGTCTATAAATAAGCATTACTGATTGACAGAATCGATTATTAGTCAGGACATAATCAATTATAAGCCAGAATTACTGATTGACGGGATCGATCCTCACCACTGGCTATATAAACAAGCTCTAAGTCGCATACACCCTCATATTGGCTACTCAGTCGTCGACCGGTGCGGTGGTGGTTTGAGCTTGAGTTTGAAAATCAGTTTTAGGTCTTAAAAGATTGTTTTTATATTTGATAAGCACTTCTGGTTACCTAAATATATATAATTAAAGGTTTCGAATCGACAAGATATATTCACAATATTCGGATAGTGGCGTGTTTTAGATTTTTAAAATGTAGAATAATGTCAGTAATGAAAAAGGATTAACATATTATTTATATCGGTTGACAAATATTTATGCGTGCGTTGACAAAGACATTCATTGTTAGGCGCTACGAAGTTCGCCGGGTCAGCTATTTTATAATATTAATAACTAATCATTATTAGTAATACACTAGCAAGAAGTAAGGTTAAGAAATTCAAGAATTAGCTTATACACATTTTTACAAAAACGCTTCTATGTTCGCTATTTATATATTTATTTTATTTATTAATCGCTAAGCTACATATCTGTATTAGGAAAACATTAACAATTTGGCAAACTTAACTTAAAATTGATATGACTGTAAAGCGTGTTTTTTACGCAATATCTATTCTGAAATTTTATAAAATAATTGTATTACAGAGTCTACGCAGAGATATTGCATATAAAATGTGAATTTAATTCATTATTGGAAGACGCAAATGGTCCACAATTAGGTTTTAACCGAAACCCTTCCAATGTTGCATCGTTTATAAAAAACTTTTATGACGAAGCGAAAGTTTCTCCAAATGATGTGAAATATGTTGAAGCCTTTGGCACAGGTAGAATTAAATATTAATATTATAGATATTAAAAAAAGGAAAACAAAGATCAGTTTTAAATATTAAGGTAACATCATTATGTAATATATTTTGTTACACTAAATATTTACGTATTATATTCTGTATAAAGCTGCTGTCGAAGTTGATAAAGCGGAATTGGAAGCAATCAGCGAAGTCTTTTGTAAAAACAGAAGTGATCCGCTTTTAGTTGGCAGCGTCATGTCTAACATCGGATATGTTGAAGCTGCTACGGGGATATCTTCAATTACAAAGGTAAATCTAAGTCGGGAAAAAGTCTTTTCGTATTGCATACATATACAAATTCAAGATATTTTTTAATCACAGTTTATTTAAATTTGGTTATAGTCCTAACTTCCTAACTAATATAATTATTTTGAAAGTAACTTAAGAAACGAAGGTAATACTTAAGAATCCAAAGTAAAAAAAAAGAATGTGCGATTACGCCATCTATCGATGGAGTGTATGTCGAGCTGTGATATTATCGTTATCTTTGGGAATTAGTCATATACAAATTACGTTGGTGTTGAAAATTAAAATATAAAATACAGCGATAAGTGATATAGCGATTAAAGTGTTAAATCACACCTAAACTGCAATAGGGCGAAGCCGGGACGGGTCGACTAGTATATTATATTTACCATTTAGTTCATAATCTCATTGCTGTATAAACTTTTGGGACTTCTTTTCCAATCAAAAAACTTTGAAATGTAGTTTTGGCAGTGCTCTCTTGATGTTAATTTAACACTTCCTAATGAACCCTGAACAGACTGAAACAGGTGAAAATATGAGGATGGAAATCTAAGAGAATGGAGTTATACGGTGGATGCAACGGACACGTTCCAACCTAGATCTCTCAATATTTGCTGAATGGCTAAAATGTGTGTGGGGTTGTGTCATGATAAATGTTTCACACCACACCCTCTCTGTTGATCAATTTCGATTGCTTTTTCTGTATTTGTCTCATCAGCTTTTTATATAATTCGATATATTATTTTCAGTTCCTTTTAATAGTTTTCTATATTAAGCGGAATAGTTATCTGGATGTAACTATGAAATGCTGCAAGCTTATATTGCCAGGGATGACATGATATAGACGGTATTGCTGTGTCTATGTAAGTAGGCTTACGATAGATTTCAAACTGGTGTTTGTTGTTGACGCAAGTAATGGAAAGATCAAGAAATGTTAGTGGATTTTGTTCTTCAAACTCAGCTTTAAATTTTATTTTATAAATCCACTCTACTCGATATCTTCAGTTGTAAGAACAAAACACGAGTATCGCGTGTTGAATATCGAGTATTGAGTAAAGCTATAAAAGGCCGTTTTTTCAACAAAAGTGTCAAGACCTCCTGAAGATGCTTCGGTTACGGAGCGAAACGTATGTCGATTGTCGATCGCGATCTAGTTGTGTGGTGTGTATTGCTTCGGGTTCGCGCGTTACACTTTTCTCTGAACGGTGTGCTCTTCCGGATTGTGCTGTACGAGTCTGGTTGTTAGATCGTCGAGCTACCTACTTGTGTGGTGTGTCTTAGTTCGGGTTCGCGCGTCTCACTTTTATGTGGGCAGGGTGCTCTTCTGGGTCGTGCCATACGAATCTGGTTGTTCAGATTGCCACGGATTATAGCAAGGTAACCTTTTGATTCCTTTCGAATCAACGGTTTTGCCCGCCGGTAAATGCTCATAATGAACGATGCGATCCAAAAAGTTTCAGTTTCATAACTTTTTAATAGGAATCATAAATTAGTACAAGATTTATTAGGTTACTTTCAGTGTCCTCTCGTATTATCCAAATATTGCTTTTTTCTATATCTAGTCACTTTCTAGTGGGTCAAAATTGATTTGTGGACAACCCCTAACTCTTCACATTATATCGTATCAAATAATCCGTAACTGGTAGACCACAAAGTTTCAGACTTCAAAATTTCAGAAGTAAAATCTTATATCAAATGTTCTGTTATTTTTAATGATACTAGTCCATAAGCGTGCACTTTGCCTTTTTTGTTATATATAAAACTTCAAAATTTATGGAAATTCTTCGTTAGATTCACCGAAACCGATTTACCTTTTTAATTTATTTGTTGGTATTAAAACTAGCAAGGTAGAGACAGTACAATAAATTTTACTGCAAACTTTTTCTTATAAAATAAGAAAAAACTTTTTCCCTGACCTGATAAATAAAGATAAAAAAAAATTTCCTTATTATAAAATAATAAATTATTCATAAAATCTGCTTATTTTATATTGTTAAAAGTTAACTGATGTTTAACAGGTACTTCTAGGGTATCACACTGGCCAGCTCGCCGCCAACCTACACTATGAATCTCCACGGCAGGATATACCAGCAGTGCGCGAGGGAAGCCTTCGAATCCTTGACGAGCATCGGGAATTTGACCGAACTTACGTCGGTGTAAATGGTTTCTCATTTGGTGGTGCTAATGCTCATGTTCTGCTACACGGTCGCTATAAACCAAAGGTTCATCACCACCTTTGATATTTCCTATTTCTTTTTCATTTTAACCTCTACCAATATATGTAATGATGTTATGAGTATATTATCTAAAGCAAAAAAAACGGTAGTTGTAATAAAAAACGGAATGCAAGTGGTTGTCGGAATTAATTCATAAACTATAATCACACAAAACTTATCATGTTACATTTCAGGACCTCAGCCGTTATAAGGCAAATATACCTCAATTAGTGACATTATCAGGCAGACAAGAATCATTTGTACAAAAGATAATAGATGATTTAAAATCACGACCAATTGATCCCGAAGAATTAGGACTACTTCGTAATATTCATAGAATGAGTGTTTTTGGTCATTTGGGAAGAGGATTCGTAATTTTAGGTGAGACTTCACGTAAACGCGTATTAAGATTTAGAAGTATCGATTATATTCAATATATTTGTTTAATTATAATTCTTTATTAAATAAAATATTGTTTCAGACATAAATGAGAATAATGAAACTGTAAGCTTGTGTGAGAAAAAAGGCTATTTCGATGATGTTAAACGACCTCTTTGGTTTATGTATAGCGGAATGGGGTCACAGTGGCCAGGCATGGGGACACAGCTCATGCGTATACCAACATTTGCTGCGGCTATTGAACGGTATTTAAGAATCATTGAAATTAAATTACAATATAACATGATTTTATATTATTTATGAATTTATTATGTTACAGGTGCCAACGTGCTCTTCAACCGAAAGGAGTCGATCTAATTAAAATAATAACTTCGACTGATAAAACAATATTCGATAATATTCTACATTCGTTCGTAGGAATTGCAGCCATTCAGATAGGTCTCACTGATGTAATGACGGAATTGGGAATAGTTCCTGATATGATTATAGGTGATGTTTAATATATGTACATATATACTACACTTTGTTCTATCAATTCATACATTTACAATCCTATTTTTTTATTGAGTATCTTTAAAGTTGCAATTGTAATAACTTACACCAGGACACAGCGTGGGTGAATTGGGATGTGCATACGCAGACGGCTGTTTCACTGCTGAAGAAATGATCTTATCTGCTTATAGTCGTGGTCTAGTATCCTTACAAACTCCCTTCATTAAAGGATCAATGGCAGCAGTCGGTATCGGGTACAAAGAGGTAGAATTTGCATTATCTGTTCCTTTACTCTCAAAACTCAACTAAACAGTGTTTAATTGAGTTTCTTTCTTTTGTAATTTAAATTTTTATTTAAGACATCTACTATTACAGATTTCTAAAATTTGTCCACCTGAGATCGAAGTGGCTTGTCATAATGGACCTGACTCAAGTACAATATCGGGACCAGCCGGAAAAATGAAGGAATTTGTAGCTCAATTGACGGCAAAAGGCATTTTTGCCAAAGAAGTTCCATGCTCGAACATCGCATATCACTCAAGCTACATTGCGGAAGCAGGTAAACAACGAGGAAAATTGTATTAAAATAAGAAATAATAATTTAAGAATTTTGAATACAATAGTAGAATTATTTTCAAATCAAAATCTTATTTCAATACAAAAACCCAATTCATTTTATGAACTGTGAAACTGTGTAAGAATATTATGAGTGTATTGTATCAGTTTTACCGTTTGCAAAGGTCCTGGTCTCCTTAAGTACTTGAGCGAAGTGATCAAATCACCGAAATTTCGAAGCAAGCGCTGGGTGTCGACTTCAATACCTCAACACAGATGGAACGAGCCTATCGCGAAGTACTCTTCTGCTGAGTACCACACCAATAATTTGTTGGTAAGTGAGATAAAAAGGTCAATAAGAATATAAAAAACAACTAATAAAGAATAGTACCTACATTATTATTTATGTTGCATTATTTTTGCCAGAATTCAGTGTTGTTTGAGGAGACGTCTCGTTTGATCCCTGCTAATGCGGTCGTGGTAGAGATCGCTCCTCACGGCTTGTTGCAAGCCATTGTCAAGCGCTCGCTACCACCATCATGCCAACATGTGCCACTCACGAGGCGCGGACATGTCGATAATTCACTGTTTTTACTTGAAGCCATTGGAAAGTAAGCACAAGAAAATCTACGAATATCTTAATAATTCGTATCTGCGAAAATAAAATATAATTTAATGCTCTTTTACAGACTTTATATGGAGGGAATCGATTCAAAGATAGAAGCACTATATCCTAAAATAGAATATCCTGTATCTACTGGAACACCGATGTTATCCCATTTAGTCGATTGGGCTCATCATGAAAAATGGTAAATATGCGTAAGAGTATAACGTATCATAGTAACAATGAATTTAAACTAAATAATGTTCTATTTGATAATGATTATAGGCCTTTGCCCCTGTACATGACGACGCACAGAAAAACAGCTGCTGTCTGTCATTATATAATTTCGACACACGATGAAGAATACGTCTATTTGAAAGGTCATGTAATCAAAGGTAAAAAAATATTTTTAATAATTACGTTTAATTTTAACTGCGTGATACTTTAATATTGGTGTTTATTATTCCTTATTATTTATTATATATATAAGATTATTCTCTAATCAGGCGAAAATAAAAATGTGTTGCTCTCTGTAAAAGGAGTTTTATTTATATTAATGATGTATTTACAAAATATTATCCAAATATAAATTATAATTATTATGCTCACCTGTAAAAGGAGAAACGACATTTAAAGTTTATTGTTCGCCCTCTTTTAGATTATTTACTTTTTAGTATAATATTTAAAGATTTTAAAACAATTCGTTTTTCCTCTTACGATTTTTCAAATAAACAAAATATGAAATATGACATTCGAATAATAACGGTGAGCATGAAGGTTAAACTATTATTATAAAACCTCAAACAGTTTATATATTATTGAAAGAAATATATTTCTTTACATATATACGAAAAAATTGATTTTTATTTTCAGAAAAAAAATTGTATCCTTTATCATCTGCTCTTGTATTAGTTTGGGATACTTTAGCGATGGTGGTAGGCCTCGAGAAGAAGCAATTTTCAGTCCAATTCAATGATGTACGTTTCCATTCGCAACCATTGCTCCATAATCAACGAACTCTTCGATTAAGCGTAGCCTTGCATAGAGGCACAGGTCGCTTCGATGTAAGTTTATTGTTCTAGTTAATTATAATTAAGATATGTCTTAAATATATATAAGATGATGAATTTGAAGGACAAAAATTAACAGTAAAGATTTTTTTAGGTATTGGATGGAGATAACATAATTTTAACTGGTTATGCAATTAGTGAAATTAAAGAAAAAAACAAATTCGCCAATCGCATGGAAGTTAACAAAATGCCTCTAAATGCAAACGATATTTACAAATTACTTCTTGCGCGAGACTATCATTACGCGTAATTTTTTTTATTATATATATTTTTAAGATACTCGTAACTTACTTTTGTTAATTAATTTTTATTATAATTATGTCTGCAGCGATAAATTCAGAAGTATTTACAATGCCAACTATTCGTTTTCTGAAGCCAATATAATATGGGAAGATAACTGAGTTACTGCTCTTGATGGTATGATCCAATTGAACGTACTAAGAAGAACCCATGAAACAATATCTCAACCAGAATATATAAGGGAAATTGTTATAGACGTCACGAAGCATATAAATAGTAATATTTGTGAAGATGGTAAAACTCTAATTCCTGCCAAAGTCTATGACATTCAGGATTATACAAGGTAGTTTGCATAATTATATTTAAAAAAAATTATCCAATTTTTACTATATAATTATATTTTAGATGTGGCGGAATCATTATGGAAAATATAAGATTTTACGATTTCCCATTTATGAATAATAAAAATATAGCACTTAAAGCTTTACAATTTGTTCCTCATTTCTCCAGTAATATTATTAACGTAAGTACACGAAACACATTTTATTGTTTATTTATTTAATACTTTTTTATTATTCTTTGAGATTTAATTGTTTTACAGAAATCAACAGGGCTGTACATATATATACAAATCGTGTCTGAAAATCTAAATAAACGAGAAATAAACGTAGTTGAAATAATTAGTAACAATAACAACAAATCTGATTACATGGAAATGAGTGATGTCATTCGAGATATTCCCGACATTCAAGTTAATTATTCAGTAGTACATAGAGAAGGCATCGCAAATCAGAAGGAGGGTATATCGAATGTCATTGATCTATTATTAACCACAAATTTGTCAAATGATGATAACGTGAGTAATAACTTTGTATTAAAATATATGTTGCGAGTTATTATTTCACGAAACTTATCTATGTTTAACTACAAATTACAGATGTGTCAAATTCTACACCGGGTACTCAGACGTAATACTTTTGTCGTCAATAATGAAAAAAATTGTAGAGAAATGCAGAATTGTCGACCATCATCACTATATCGAAGTATATGTGCTCATACTGCAGAGTCAATGATTTTGGAATTAGTCCTCTGGCGACCCTCTGATTCTTACTTAGGTACTAGTGCTTTCACAGTCCTTACAGAATCTGATTTCGAATTACTTTCTTCAAAAATAGCTACATTACCCAAACAACAGAGAATTGTAATATTGACGTGCTACCCTGCTCACATTGGATTGAAGTCATTGACAAAAAGACTAAGAAAAGAAGGCAATTACAAAATCAGTATGATGATGGCCAATCATAAAACATCTATTGACGAACCTTTGGAAAAACTACCGTCTACCGATTTAGCTTTAAATATATTAGATCACGTAAGTTCTTGTACGATGGCATTATTAAATTAACAGTGACTCACTCATATTTATTTTGTATTTACAACTAGTACTAATTAATTTAATGAAAATAATATACTACTTTTATATATATTCGCACATTATCTCTTCGTTACATAGTTATCCTGGATTTATGTTTAAATTTAAAATATCTAACAGAAAGCAAATAATAAAGTGTTTTAACTTACATAGGGTGTATGGGGCGGAGAGTACTATTTACCGGTAAAAAAGAATCCAATAAAGGGTCATGGAATGGCACTTAATATAGACAGAATAGGAGACCTTAATTCCTTGTGTTGGGTAGAAGCACCAAATCCAAGAATTTTCGGTACAGATGTAACGGTAATAACTAACTATTATACTAGTTTTTAATTTAAAACAAATAAAAAATAATATTAAGAGATAATATAACATATAAATATTATAAGAAATATAAATATATATTATACAAGATTTAAAAATTTTGTTAATTTACTTATTTCAAATATTAAAAGGACTTTTCTTCTAGTAGCAAAATAATCCATTACTATATAAATTACAATTGGTATTAGATTATATGAAACCTCAACTCCTGACAAATTCTAGGTTCACTACGCTGGAATAAATGACGTTGAAGTAAAAAAGAAAATAGGCGTAATTTCCTTGGATAAGAGTCGTACTGGTTATTTTGACTTCAGTGGCGTAACTGAAGCGTAAGTCAATTCGTCATCAGGAATTTTTATATTTACACTGAAAGATATAAATATTATATGGCACACGTTTAATTTTTTTGTTTAGCGGATCACGAGTGATGGGACTTGCGAATTACGACTCTATCCAAACGCACATTAAGGTAAAACCAGAGTTAATGTGGCCAGTGCCAGCACATTGGAGTCTTGAAGAGGCAGCAACTGTTCCCTTAGCTTACTGCCTTGCTTTTTACTGTTTGGTAATTAATACGTTTTACTTATTTAACATCTTTATATATTATCTTAATACGTTGAATTACTTTCATATACAAAACTTCGTAAATGTAGTTATTTAAGATTTTTTTACTGCTGACTGAATGTTCGTAATCTGGTGTTATGTCAATCACCAATACCATACATCAGTTTTGTTTTCGTTTGGTATTTTTTATATATTTTCTTCAGTATTTTAAGAGTAGTTTTAAGACGGGCATGAGTGTATTGGTGCATGGTGGTACTGGAGCTCTTGGTCAAGCAGTTATCTCCATTGCGCTGGGACATGGCTGCAATATCTTTACTACTGTAAGCGACAACAGAAAAAAACATTTCTTGCGAAAACTGTTTCCTGAACTTAAAGGTATTATTAAAATTATTTAATATTTTAAGAAAAATATAAACCCATCCTACGAGATAGAAGTTAATTTTCAATGAACGTTGCAATATGCTTGCAATTTCTAATATATATTAAAGTTAATTACCAAAAAACTCTAATACTTCAAGTAAATTATTTGTGAATCGAAATTCATCTATTATTTATGCAGCAATTTATTATTTATTTTTATAACAAATTTTATCAAAAAAATGTTTCATTTCAGAAAGTCAAATTGGAAATTCACGTGATATAACTTTTGGAGACATGGTCTTGCAACAAACTAAAGGTTTAGGTTGTAATATAGTTATTGCCAACGGTGTTAAAGATGACCTTAAAACTGTAAGTTTTGGTCTTTAACACAAACTTGAGTACATATAAAACATTTACAAAAAGTCCGTACATATCTAAAAGACATAATTAAAAGAATATATAATAATAGAAACCGTTTGTATGTTTGTACGCCTATCATATACTTTTATTATTTCAGATGTCCATTAAATGTGTCCAACTATCAGGATATGTTGTTGATACAAGTGTCGTACTGAATCGAGAAAAATATGATTTAGGGATGACGAACATCGACAAAAGATCATACTATACCGTAGATTTATTTACGTCATTGGAGAAAATAATGGTAAGCTATAATGGATATAAAATACAGGTAAAAATGTTCCCAGTTTATGATCTAAAGTATACAAATGAATTGTAGGAGCTTCAAACGCTAGTTAGCGAGGGAATCGCGCGCGGCTACGTGAGGCCTCTGACGCATGTCACCTTCCCGCCGCAAGAAGCGCCGCGAGCCTTCAGACTTAAAGCCTCCAACCGCCATCGCGGACGAGTGCTGTTAAACTTACAACAAGATGTACCATTTGTCCAAATAAAGTAAGTACATTTAGAATTTTAGACGGTGTCTAGAAATATTTGTAGTAATTTGAAAAATAATAATTTTTATTTGTAACGCCATACTTTTGTCTCCACAAATTGAGTAATTGTTTCAAGGGGCCTTGATCCAGTGTTCGCATCTATAATCATTTCCATACCATATATTAGATTTTCTACTTAAGCAACTTAACATTAGGATTTATATTAAAGGTGATAGTCGGCTTTGCGATCTCGTAGCGAAAGCTCCATTGTAGAGTGAAGTTTCCAACAGTGTGAAAAAATTGCTTTTTATAAAAGAGTATAATGGGGTTAAATCAAATTATGATTATGGTGAAATCAACAAAGTTTTTAAAAATCATTTTAAATACTTTTCCAGAATAAATTGTTCTTCTCAACTTTGTCAAATGGTGTTGGCAGAAAATGAATTACTGGGAATAAAATTAGCAGATAGATTAGTTAGCCGTGGTGCCAGAAAAATAATATTCATTCCTACAAAAACTTCCAACTTCTTATCGGCGAAATTAAGGTAAACCCCTTTTATATAATGAAATGTTCTGAAAATTTTAATTAGTTATAGATTGTCAATATGTACCAAAATGAAATGAAGAAAAGAAAACGTTATCTCCCGGAAACTAATAATAACTGATTGGCACCCACGAGCTAAAATTGGTCGAGATGGTAATTATTTTATAACAAAATATCGAACATAGCAGAACATTTTTCAATGAAGATAATTTATAAATTAAGGACCTGCAGAGTGTACTTACTTTTAATACGATTATAACGAACGTATTTATTCTTGCCCTATCTCCTCTACATCCCTCGTGGTTCCAACAAACGCGGCTCTTCAAAGGAGAACATCAAAAGCCGCCACGCCTTCACAAACTCATGCCGCCTCGTGCTTTTATAATACAGCGACCAGTGGCTCGTTCAAAGGCATAAACCGTTGACGCCAACGACGCCGTCGCGTCGAATGCGCCGCCGCCTATCTCACGGTTGTCGGCGTCTGTGTTGTCAAAAGCGCCACCTGCGCGTCAAAACTAATGTATGTCGGTACCGCGTCATCAAAGAGAAGAAGCCTTTGAGTTTGACGATGTTGCCGCCACTACATCAGGCATTGTGCTCAGCCGCCACTCGACCGTTACTAATTTATTATATAGTCTCTGCTCAATCGCAGCAGTCAGTCAGTCGGCTCCGGAATCTCTTAACGCGCGGATGCACTTTGCCCGACGCTTGCGCTCTATTTCCGGTTCATATTATTGTTATTCATTATTGTTGTTATTATGATTGTTAAACTTACTTCTCTCTTGTAAATATAAATGGTGCGATTAAACTCATTCGCGAAGAATCCAAATCTTTCATTAAAACTACCGCTATACGATTCCTTTTACAGAATATGGGCAGAGCAAGAAATCGAAGTTAAAGTTGTATTAAGAAATGTTTTCAATGAAACTAATATTTCTAATTTATTGAATACTGATGAATCAAAAAGCGTAGAAGGCATATATTTTATTGTGGATAAAATGTCGGATGAAAATAGAAGAACATTAGGACAAGTTAATCTTATGTCACAAAAGGTCCTTTCAACATTAAAGTAAGTTTAAATGAAACTTATTTACTTGAGTTACACTATGCTTGCTAGTGAATTTAAAATAACTAATAATGTAGATTTTTTTAAATATCATTATTTTAAATACCTTTATTAATTTATTTGTTGACATATTATGACAGGTATGCTGCAATAGTTTATACTGGACAAGATATATGGGAAGAGATAAGTGTACCTAGAAGTGATGAAAACTTACTATCCTGGATTAGAATTCCTATTTTTAATAACCTGGTATAACTATTTATAATCTGGTTTAACTATTTTTAAATTTTCCATTATTGCTTATAAACCATACCTTTTATAATAACAATCGAAAAAATTAATACAACTGTGAAAAAATAAGCGCAACGTTAATAACGTTATATATGTGATACGTATTTTTGTTATACGATAACCGCCTTTATTTAACTTTAGATAAAAACAACCCTGAATTACTTCATTTCTCAGAGATGAAAAACCAAATATAAGAAAATACGATCAATGTAGAGAACGACGATTACTTACAGGTTGAAGAAATGAAGAGCGAAGACGCTATTTCGGAAGCATATGCCATTGATGCTATTGAAAGAGCAATTTGTTTGAAACAACGAGACGTAATTGTTCATTCTATGAAAAAGATGTCGCAAGATTCATTGTTGCACGAGATAGCTAGTATAGCAGGTATAAAGTATCTACATGCAATTTTCATCACAATTTACTTAATATTGTTGAATTGTGTACAATGTTAAAAATTGTATTTTTTTTATACTATCTATCTATCTTTGACTATATTGACCAAATTGTTGTTTTTTAGACATCGATATTCCAGAATATGCATTAAAAGAAGAAACTCTTATAGATTTTGGGAATGAGCCAGCGAAATATGAAACTTTGCGCACTTATTTACGTAATATGTATCACATATCGATAGAAGAGAATTTAATGCCTTCGCTAAATGTGAAAACGTAAGTATGGAGGACCTTTAGCAATTAGGTGTCTCTCATAGGGCAGCAATTTTATTGTGAAATAATTTTGATCTATCTCGAAAATGAAAATTACATTGAACTCAATGAAAATTACTGAGATAAAAGCGGCTGTATCTTTTCATTAAATTGACTTAAAAATTTGATCTTTTGACATATCCGAGAGACTAAAAACTTAAATATTTGATATAAATTTCAACTTTATATCTTCACTTTTTTCTGAGAAAAAAAGGGTCATGCGTGGCAATCAAAAAAAGTTAATTTTCTAGTGATGTAAAAAAATTACAGTTTTTTAATTTCATCCTTTTACTTGTGCTATGAGACCTTATTTCATGCTAAATATGATGACGCTATGTCACCTTATAATTATGTGAGTGACCACATTAACGGTCTTCATCGATCTTTACAATGCGTGGACTTAGAAGTTTTATTTTTTGACCGCCCCAAAGGAGCGCAGGCTTAATTATTTGTTAATAAATTTAACTTGATACCTTCATGCGATCCCGAGAAAAAGAGTCTTGACAGACAGACAGACGGACAACGAAGTGATCCTATAAGGGTTCCTTTTTTCATTTCTAAAAATGATGTACAAAGAGTTGTAAGTTATAATTATTTCCAGAATTCTTGATTTACAAGAAAAGTTGAGGGATGCGATATTTGAAGAAACAGAAGGATTAAAAACATTTTTCTCCTACGTTGAACAAGATGAACTACTGGCGACAACTGAAATGGTGTTTTTGCCAACACTAGCGAAATCTTCAGAAATGGTAACTTATAAAACACTATTGCACTATTACTATTAATAATTATATGATGAAATAAAAGTTTTTTTTTTATATTTAGTTTTCTAAAAACGCTAGAATTGATATGAATATTTAATAATATATTTATTTTCTGCATATATAATATATTGAAATTTGTCTATTTCAGCGTGTAGATGAATTTGATGTGAATGAAACGTTCTTGAGTGTGATTCCGGGAGTGGAAGGTCTACACACGCGGTTCAGGACTCTGTGTGAGCGCCTCAAGTTGCCGGCGCTGGTGTTACAACCTGGATTCAATAGACTACATGAAACGGTACAGGAGGTGGCAGAAAGATATGCTAAGGTTAATTTTGCAACTAACATTTCTTCCAATTAATATAAAAAGCCTTACTCGCGAGTGTAACTTTATTTTTTTTATTTTCACAGTTTCTTGTGAAGAAAACACAACTAAAGAATAAATATTATATATTAGGTTATGAAAGTGGAGTTCTAGTGGCTTTAGAGATGGCTGCCATTTTTGAAGACCAAGGTAATAAAAATTTTAAATATTTATTTTGATGCTTGAATTTGTCTAAAATGAAGCAGCAAAGAAAGTATCCTAATAAAAAAATGACAACCACTCAACTCATATTTAATACATACATAACGTTATTATTGTTTCTAATGTGGTAAAATTCCATTTTAAGGTCTTGTCGGCACTGTGTTTTGTATCGGTGGTTCACCTTCTCAAGTACAAGCAATAATTGAAGAAAACCTCAACAAGTTTAAAACCGACAAAGAATTAGAAGATGGGGTATTAAGACACATGTATAAATTAATCGCCAACGAAACTACAGAGGAACCAGATAAGGTTCTACCAAATAGTTTAACATGGAAAGAAAAAGTCGATTCATGCGTTAAGTTGCTGTCAGGTCGCGTTAAACATTCTAATCAATATACTGAAGGTCTTATCCAATCAGCTTATGCGAAAATAGTTCAAGCCCGTCGTTATATCGCTAAACCACGACAACTTCGCTCTCGTATCGTATGTTTGCGACCTTCGACCTTTAAACGGTTTGAAACTTCTTGTTTACAAAATCATTCGCTACAAAATGTAGTGGAATACCAACTTGAAGCTCCATTAGCCTTTGCTGCTCAGGATTTACGATGCAGTGCAATAATCAATCGCTATCTCGATGAAGAAATTCTTGAACGTTTTAATAAAAAAAATCTTTGTGAAACTTATGTCCTCAATACAGAGACACTTTTAAAATTGGATGCTGATGATGATATAAATATGTAATAGATTTTCTATTTCCTGTTTTTATGGTAAAAATGGTTTTATTTTATAATAACTTAACTTCGCAATCTTATCTTATGTTTTACAGATATTCTTAACACTTAATATTATTTTATTACAATTATATTATCTCAGGATTTACGGTACGTTTTAATAAAAATAATCTTAGTGAATCCTTTGTCATTAACATAAAAGCGTTTTTAAAAATAGACATTGATGATGATAGTGATAAGTAACTGATAATAGGATATCGACACTTCTGCACGTTGTTGAGGTTATATTATGTATGATTATTCTATTAAATAAAACTTACTAGGTATTCATTATTAAATAATATATTTTGTTTTATTTAAGTCAAACCTTATTCTGTTAATATTATTAATATAGATCTTAGAATAGAATTTGCCAGTCAATCCCCATCACTATTATAAGAACATTTTTGAATGTTTCAGTACAATATAATCTTTATTTCCAGGCACAAATTCTCCATTGTTGTTAGTAACAAAGAGGCTTAAAAACTATGTTAGTCTACATTAACTTAAACGTAAATAATAATATGACTACATACTATTTAGTGTATGGAGCTGAGTGCTACCTCTTTAATTTGCTCAATCCAGTACTTAAAGATTTGGCAATTATATTTGCCAGCAATTACACTCAGAATGCTGTTAGGACTTCGCCTGATCCGACCAAGCAGCGATACAATTCTTTTACGCATAATAGCATGTTATAATCCGTGCGTGTCTCAAAAAACATGCCGGACGCACTACACCTGCTGGGCAAGCCCAACAACATTCTGAATGTATTGTTGTACTTATTGGAATTATGGAATAATCAAACACAAAATATCCAGTCTTGAATAATATTATATTTTCAGAATGATTACTAAAACTTAGAAGTCAAACGTCAGACGTAATGTGAAAAAGAATAAAACCAAGAAGGCGGTATACATATATTAATTTTTGTAATTTTTCCCCCAAAAATTAATCACAAATCTTTATCTTTAATTATAAATTAAGTGAACGACAAAAAATATTTGACTTCTAAGCATTTCCTGGGAAAAGTACAACAATCTTTGATCCAACATTTGTTGCCAAGGATTAGGAAAAACCCAGAAAAACCTAATCTATAATTAATAAATTTAAGTAACAACATTAAATTCTATGTTTTGGATAAGTTTAAAAATGTTCCATCTTCCATTGTAATATTATGAATGAAAAGCATGTCTTATTTAGTCTAGTCAACAAGTGCTCTTTTTTGGTCAACTTTTTTCAGCAATCTCCGAAAATTATTATCGAGGTGTCATTCGATTCGGAATGGCATCTAAATGATTTTTGAAAAAAAAATGAAGATCCGCTTGCAATAATTGCAAAAGTTATTAACAATAAACTAAAAAAAGTAGGTTTAGTTTTTTGCGAATATTTTAAAAACTAATAAAGATTTTTTAAATTAAAAAATAGATTCAAAAATTTCCTAAAAAAATTCTTGACTCCCGGAATTGTAGCACCAATATTTATAATTTTCCCAGAGGGATGAAAATACGGCCGAAAACGGGAGCTGTGGCTGTGTGCGTAAGCCACGCCTACTTTGGACTCAATAAAATAAAAATTATTTTAACATAGTAAATATTAAATTTAAAAAAACATTTTTATCACAATTTTTCGATTAGTTATGCAATAGTTAATTTTTTATTAACAATTTTCGTGGTCATTTTTTTCAAAAATCATCTAGATGCCATTCCGAATCGAATGACACCTCGATCGTAATTTTCGGAGACTGCTGAAAAAAGTTTACCAAAAAGGCACTTGTTGACTAGACTAATTGGTCTGTCCTTCCTTTTCACTGTAAAATCTCGATCGAATTGAATTTCTTTTTATAAACACTTATTCCTATGAACCTGAAATGCTGTGCTAAGATATAAAATATATCTGTGCAATGTCGGGGTAGGTCACTTGTTTATAATTTATTCTTCTTTATCATAACGTGAAAAATCACTGCAAATAGGTAACGATTGCAAGTAGGTATTAATTACGTCTGCTCTGCTAGCTGCTCATCTGTGGAAGTGTAATTCAATTTGATTACATACATATCATTCAACACGCTCTCTACAAAATGATATTGAATATCAATATGTTAAGATAATTTATCAGTACCAGCATCTTTCGCCATCCTATAAGTTTATAATATGATCTAAATTTATTAAACTGTTATCGATTTGTCAATAATTATACTTCGTTTCCTTCCCGAAGATGATTAGAGAGAATGTATGCAAAACAAGTATCGAAGGCCCCTCATTACTGGTACATAAGAATCTGTGTGCCAATAAGCTCCACAATTTCTTTCACATAACAAGAAGTGACCAATATTTTCAAGTTGATACATACACAAACAGTATTAATAATTCTCAGGAAGATTCCTTGAGAAAATCGGCTAAGGAATCTTGATATATTAATAGAATGATTCAATGTATATAAATAATACTGATTATGTGTTTTCTCCTGAAGTTGGAGGAATCATTTATAATGTCAAGAAATAGAAATATTAGTTCAAATTCAATTCAAATTTATTACATTAAGCGTGGTAAAATACAGGCTTTGTTTTATTATTATGGTGGCCGCATGCTCTGCCATTACAATGACATGGAAATATTAATTTATATGTTTATTGTGAAATATATAAATTAATAGCCAACTTTTTGTTTGACGCAAATAAAAAAGACTAATATAATCAAATCGTTGATTTATGTATTATTGTTTTTTTTTTTTGCAAAATTTTTCTGAACGTATACTCTCATGAGATCGTCAGTATTATTCTTACGAATAATGACTTAATTGGTACTCAATATTATGACGCCTTATGACAAACATTTTTACCGTATTCAGTGTGTATGGATAACATTTATTTTGAATTTAGAAATATGAAATTAATCAATCAATCAATCAATAATTTTAGAAAACGTTTTACGTAATCAAAACTTTTACAACATGCGTACTTCTTACTGCCAAAATAATCATGTAGATTATACATATATTAATATATCTACCACTTATAAATATTATACCATATACCAACGATTTGTCTGGAATTTAACTTAGATTCTATATTTATCAGCTTGAAAAGTGCACTCTTTTATTTGCAAATTAAAAAGAGATTAACGTGGAAACATATGGATACTACTTAGATATTTTATATCATTGCATACAATAATTGCAATTTGTTTCACACTATTATTAATTATTGCTATAATTTTTTAATAAAATTAATCACGTTAAGATCGTATATGTGATTTTTTTTTAATAAAAACTATATTATGTATTATATAGGTGTAGATACTCTTTGCGCTCACCAAGTGATTTGTAATGACATAAATGTATCTTTTTATTGTATAAGTAATATAAATCAATTATTTAATCCAAACAGACTAATATAAGACAAACGTGTATTCGAATTAAGGTCATCAAAATTTTATTGCATGCAAAAAATAAATGCACCCATTTTCTTATTATAAGTCTTATAATATTCCTTTTATTATTACAATTTCTATAAATAGTTCTAAGTTAGACCTTTTAAATTACATCTACATATTTACAACATTTTAGTTTTCATAAAAATCATCAATATTTAAAATATGAGATAATGGAGTGATTTATTTTAAACTCATAATAGGAGGCTTAAGTAACCATTTGATGTTTCTATTTGCGGTAGTATGAATTTATTTTAGATTCGTCTAACATTGCATTTAAACCATCAAACTATAACAATAGTTATCGTATTGTTATTAGCTACACTATCATGGATAAGTTACAGGTTTTCTTAGTATATCGTCTTGATAAGCGAGGAACAAAATTTTAATTATTTCATCAGTCATTGTTAGTAAAGTGGAAAGTGGGCTTGTCAACTTATTATTGTTACTATTTAAACTACATGTTTCGTTGGTTGGATTGGACAGAAAATGAATACGACAACTAAGTACGTAGGTAAGTGTGTAAATAATTTCATAGGTTACGTTTGTTGATATCTCAAAAATACTATTACTATTAGATTAAAATTTCGTGGATTCCAGTATTGCTCTGACAACTGCACTAAAATGTGGAATAGTGCACGTACAAAATCTATTATCTATTTTGAGAACTTACTAAATATGTATTTTAAATTTATTTTAGTCTAATTTTATTATCAAAGTAAACATAGCTTGTTATGCTGTATTTATTTATTATAGATGTCTATAGACTATTTTCAAGTTTATTATTATGTCCATACTCACTTCATTACTGACGTGTCCGCAGATCGCATTATCCTACGACAAATAAACCTCTTCAACATATTTAAGATTATTCTTGAGTTTCTAGTGAAATATTACAAATACAGCAAAACTTTTTTTATGAATCTGTTCATAAATCGAATCTTTACTTGTCAGTATATTTATCAGACTCAAATCAATTTAAGAAAAACAATAAGGCGTCAGTCAACTCTCAATTTTATTATTCTCACTGTCCACGACGTGCGTCGATATCTACTGATCCAAGCGCATGTTGCAATTGTGTTAATTTAGAAGTTATTGTAAACAATGCATACCGATCTCAATAATCCCTTTATAATAAAACTGTATCAACACAAAGAATTTTAATCTATAGATGCAACGTTTTGATAAATATATTACCTAAAGTAATCTATACTAATATTATAAAGAGGAAAGATTTGTATTTTTATATTTTTGTATTTTTGTATGTAACGAATAAACTTAAAATCTACTAAACCGATTTCAAAAATTCTTTCACCATTAAAAAGCTACATTATCCATGAGTAACATAGGCTATATTTATTACTGGAAAAAATTAGAGATCCTCATAAATTATTACTAAAACCAACCCAAGGTGCAAAAAAATTAGCCATAAAATGTCTATCATCGCATGCGCTGCGAAAAGTATTGTAGATAGAACAAAAAAATGTTCCACAATATTATAGAGCGTATCAATATCTACAAAAAACCTCGCGAGACCATATATTCAACTATCGTAGTTTTGTCACAATAACTACTTTTTTAAATTTTAAAAGTCGATAGAAATACCTGTCAAATCAGACCATGTTATCCATACCATCGTATTAATTCTTATCCAAATAAATTATGTCATATGCAAGACTGTTTCAATACCTGTAAATTACATTTTGAATTATTAAAATCGGACCTTCCATTCAAAAGATATTACGAAAATTATCAATATAAACAAAAAATACACGCCGACGCGACTCTCTCATAATTAGATATCAAACTTCATAAGGTAAGTTCGTTTGATTCTTAATTATTTTAAAGGTTACATTATTATAATATATTATTGTAAAATATGGAAGGACTTTCCAAGTGCTGACGTAACGGAACGGTTCTAATATCCCGAAATAGGAGAGAAATCCTGCCAATCGGTAACACTTAAATATTTACTCAATGGAATAAATCACAAAGATCACAAGTAACATTTGGCTATTGTAAAGAATATTTGTTGTAGAATTTTAAAAAGTTATATTTTGGAAAATATTGATTTCCGCAGTTCAAGATCTTGTGAGTTATCAATAGTTATAAATATTTTATAAACAGATATGAGTAGAAGGGTTATTTTAATAATATCCTGAGAAGCACCCCACGCTTTTCTTACAATAAAATCATTTTTTCCTACACTATTTTTAATTGAAATTTTTTAAAATTAATTTTCTATTTTTTAGTTAGATTTTCTATAAAAGCGTATTTTTTTTGTTTTTTTAACCTATTATTTAGGTACATTTTTAAACCGAAAATTTTGAACATTAATAAATGAATACATAAACAAATTTATACCATGAGGATCAGTCAGAATTAAAGTCATTAAAACCAAACCATTTCTTACATCGTATTTGGGGAACGCAGCTTTTATCACACAATAAAATATGTCTATTAGAAAGTATTGAAAAATATCAGCAACCTTTTAACCTCATTAGTGAATATATGAATATTAACAACATGATAATAGACTACTCTATTTAGCAATTTATATTGATTTAAAAATAATATATAAACATTGTAAAGACACATAGTTATTTAGCTGGTCTTTTATCATACCAATTTTTTCGACTTAATTAACAATTTGAGGAACTTTTGTACTAATCCAAGTATACTCAAAAAGGATAAAAAAACCTAGTATCACCAGAATCTAGATAAAATTTAAGTGAATAATACTAGACACTACTCACCCTCTCGTTAATAGACTTACTCGCTCTCTCAGCCAATATCTATCTAATATGACTAACTCCAATCTTTTATCCCTTGTTTAAAAGGTAAAAAATTTGACATCCATATGTTACTGGGGTGTCACATAAATATACAAGAAGACGTCTGAGTAACTTGCTCTGTTTCTCCCAGGTCTCAGGAATCTCATCAATGTTAAGTACATTTTTTTTTCAGTGGCGGCAATGAAACTATCGAATTGATAAGAGGTAGCAAAAACACTTCTTTGGTCCTAAAAGATCATTCAATTACAACTGTCGAATTACCTAAAGAATGCATTCATTCGTCCACGTCTGGAGTTCAATATGGTCTATATTGAACTCTTTGGGAATAACCGATTATTCAAGGCTGATCCTTCTTTATTTTAATTACAACAACGGGTTAGAGTACAACTCCCCCGCCACTTCGAAAGCACCCTGTTAAAGGCGAATAACGGAACCTCTTTCTCCCCCAAACCCAAACCAGTACAAAAAGGAGACTCGGCTCAGAAGTGAGCAATTAACGGACTGTGATTATGACGGTGATGATGACTTATCCAATATATACTTGTATTAAAAATGGCAGCACAGGAAATCACAATTACTCTTTTATCCAGATATCTTCAGCTTTTTGAATTTTTTAAATAATTTTTGCATTATTATATAAAACGTATTAAAAATGTTAAAGTAAATTTTTGAATTTAATTTTATTCGAATTATTTTGTAAACTTTTAATAACGTCCCCTAAAACCTATTATATAATAATAAGGAGTATGTATAATGTTGTAATATATATGTATATAAGTAAATGCGGAATCACAATTAATAACGTGACCGCTGCGTCTGCAACTGTTCTAATACAAACATTCTTAAAAAATACAATTTTATTTCTTTATTTAAACTTCAATATTAAGAGGTAAGTTTTATGATTTTATACAGTTTCGCTTTCAGAGTTTACGGATAAAAGATAAAAATATTAAAATATTTTTTCAAGGCGTAAAAGATTTATTTTGAAGCATAAAGCGTTTTTAAAAATGAAATGTATATAATTTATAGGCGTTTTAAATAATGGCAGCGGTAGCACAAAGTTTTGACGAAACTGCGAATAACATGATGGATGAAGGATCCGGAGAGAGGATCGTGATATCGGGCATGTCGGGATTGTACCCTGAGTCTGGCAGTGTCAAAGATCTCTCACATATTCTATACAACAAGGTACGTATATTGTAATTAAAGTTGAATTTTTTTCTGTATACATATATATGTATCGCGCGCATCACTTTAGAGGAGTTGCATTTAACAAAACTTAAAGTAAAACTTTATTATACCAAGAGAAGCCAAAACAATTATTTTGTTATTTTGATTGTCTATTTGTATGTCTGTACGTGCATCATTCAAAAACTACTGCATGAAACTCTATACGGCGTTCACAGTTGTATTGCTGCAGATGTTACCTAAAAATCGGCTTTGTTTAATTTAATTCGGATATCAGGCCAAAATTAATTGTCATTTAAATCAGCTAGAAGCCAAAGCAGACCGACTAGAATAATAAAATATACTGGATAAACATTTATTAGAATAATAAATAACGGAATTATTTCTTACTTTTTAGTGCATTTTTTAGTTTGAAGTCGGTTTTTTTAAAATATTGTACGTAACCATTTTGCCTATGGCGTTGTTAGAATATATAATTTAAAATTCTTAAATAATTAACGCGCTGTTAATACAACATGACTACAACTTACATAAATTAATTACAATTGCGAGTGCAGTTCATAATTTAATTAGCTTATTTTTTCACATTATTTAGTCATAAATCGCTACAATATTTAAGAATCTGTGGGTTTTTATGAATGTAAGTAATTACTTAATCTAAAAATAATTCAAATAGATAAATCCTGTGAATGCGAAGAATCCTCGTTGGCAGTACGAACATCCTGAAGTGCCTCCATGTACTGGTAAAGTGCCTGGGCTGACGTCGTTCGACGCTCAGTTCTTCAAGGTACACTTACGTCTGGGAATCACTATGGATTCTATGACTCGCAAAATGCAGGAACAATCATATCAAGCTATTTTCGACGCTGGTAAGATTTGTTTTATAAATTAAACTTATAACGGCGACTGCTACCATCATAAAGGAGATTAACCAAAATTTGTTTAGAATGTTTACGAATCAATGTAGTCGACTCATCTAATAAGGAATAAGTAAAAGATAAAAATAAAAAGTAACAAAAAAATTGTTTATATCATATTTGAATAAAATATTTCAATATTGAAGCATATGTATGTATTTCTTCACGGGATGACTTACATGTATACAGCAATACAGAATAACGCGATTATAAATATTCAAAATAATCCATGACTAAAGAATTTAGTTAAAATAAGATATAATTAATATAAATAAAAGTCACATGTATGGAATCGAAAGTATCAAGCAGTAACATAAGCCATAATTAATAAAATAATCCGGTCAAGTGCGAGTGTGAAACTCGTACACTATATTTTAATATTAATATTTGGTTTTCAACAACCTAGTAAGTCTACAATGGATAAGTGAGTATAGTTTACAAAAACAAAAAGGTTTCGGCCGTGCCGAAAGTTACCGCCGATTTGTGGCCGAAACTGAAACTTCGGCCGAAACACATATTTTAACCGAAACGGAAACTTCGGTCACGTAATTTTACTATTCAACGATTTTTGATAGCCTCAAACGAGTAAATTATTATCTAATAATCAAATCGTTTGATTTTTATGAGACCTTGCTTTATTCATGATTCTAAATTTCATGATTCTAAATCATTAGGAAGTATTTTAAAAATATTCTATTTAATAAAATGGATGCCTTTTTTCACATATTGCCTTTAATCTTACATTTTTTTCTTATGACTAAAACAACCGCTAAACATCATGCGACAATCTCACGTAATCAGCAAATTCCAATAAATATTTTACATTGTTTCTCATCTTATTTTTTTTCACAGGAATTAGTCCAAAAGAGCTGACCGGGAAGAACGTTGGAGTATTTGTTGGAAGTTGTTTCGCGGAAACTGAGAAACTTTGTTTATATGTTAGAAATTCTAAAAGAGGTTTAGGTATCGTAGGGTAAGTGTACTTATGTGAAGTATTTTTAGTTTGCAAACATATGCTTCGAAGTGAAATGAAAAAGACACGATAATATTTTAATTCTAATAAAGGTGCAGTAAAGCAATGTTCGCAAACCGTATATCGTACTGGTTGAACGCCAAAGGCCCGTCGGTGAACGTCGACGCCGCTTGCTGCAGCTCTACTGCTGCGCTGGAGCTGGCCTACTTTGCAATATCTCGAGGCGACTGCGAAGCTGCCATCGTAGGAGGAGCCAGCTTGTGTTTACATCCTCATACGTCTATTCACAACGGAAGGTATGTCTGTCGGATGATTATTATTGTGTTGTGTTAATTATTGTCAAGACAAGGTTTGTATAAAAGAAGTAAAGTGAGAGAGACAGAAAACGGTCAGTGAGATGGTGATGTCCACTGCAAGTTAGTGACATACTTATTCATATGCATTATAGAATAGGAATAGTATATTCATGGTTGGGGGTGCTAGAGTCCGTCATTTGTACTCCATAATAAACGAGTTGTGTGTGAATGAGTCAAATTCAAATTCAATTTTAATACATTTCAGCGAAGCGAGGGCGAGACGGCTAGTTTAACATAATCATCAGTGCGTTCGTGACTTCTGCGTCGGATTCATATCGTTAATACCCAATTGACAATAAAATTAGAATGAAACCGATATAGAGGTCAAAATATTATAAAATTATGATTCTTTTGTATATGGGTGTTATTCAAAAAACTTGTACTTAACGGATATGAGTATTCATTGAATGTTTCAGAAAAATTAACAGATATATGAATTCTAAGGACGTATGTATATACAGAGTAAACCTTTTTTTTTTGGAAAAATAAAGGAAAAATTCTCCATGCAGAGGACGAGGAGAAATCTTGGAAAAAGATTAAGAAACCTAAATACGAAGATTTGGATAGAGCTATACTGTTTTCGCCGACTGCGCCAGAATAATATGCCTATCTCGGGGCCGATCGTGAATGATATGGCGGAGAATTTTGCTGAAGAATTTAGTTTAACTTCTTTCAAAGCATCAGAAGGATGGCTCGGAAAACTCAAGTAACTAAGGTAAAATAAGTGGAGAAGCACGAAGTGTTGATACGAATATTACTCATGATTGGATTAATAAAGTGTGGTCAAAATTGACAGTAAAACACGCCCCCATTGTCAATCAATGCTGATGAAGCAGGAATTTCTTATAAGTTGACTCCAGATAAAACTCTAAAATTTAAAGTGGAAAAGCGTATGGGAGGAAAGCTCTCCAAGGAATGTATTACGATGCTTGAGGCTGCTAATATGGGTGGCACAGAAAACAAAAGCTGATGAAAAATCAAGATTTTTCAAACCACTCGTCCTTTTGGTGTGGAATACCACATAATATATACAATATAAAATTTAGTTAAATTTTAGTTTTAACTTCCACTAAAACACAATATGTAGGTACACAGCCTAACTGAGAAATGTAACAGAAAAATAACAGATTTGAACAATCTGCAAATGTTTAATGCATATAATGATTTTTGGAGCTGACACTAATTTGTTTTACACAAAACTACCCGCCTAATTAATTTCAATTACCATTATTTATCTCTTGTATATAAAATAAAAATGAAAAATACTCACCAATCCCAGATAATTCACAATGTGAAATACAGGAATCAATGTTTAAAGAATGCGCGCAAAGTTGGTTACCAACGGTGCAGCAACAACATTTTAGAATCAACGATTACGCCCCTTGTTTTGGTAGTTTTGGATCTAGTGATGCCACAAAAGTGACGTTATATCTAATTTGGAAATATTTTGTAATCAACGTTACATAGAATAATAACAGATATAAACGTAATTTTGGACATGCATTCAAACATTTAATTTTATTTTAGTGAAATACTGTGCTTAAAATATCCTTAATTTTAGATAAACATAATCCGAAGTAAATAATTGATTTTTTATGGTATTCGGACGGAAAGTAGACGTGGTGTACATGTATGAAGTTACATCGACCATGGCACAGAATTTTTAATTAAAAACAAAATCTGCTTATTATTTTACCGTTTCAATTGATGATAGTAGTAGCTGAATAAATTTTAAAATAAACTGTATAAAATTCAATTGGTTTAAGAAAGAAAGAAAGAAAAGTTTATTGGAAAATATCACAAATTTTTACATTAGGTATCTAAATTACATTTATAAAATTAAAACGTTTTAAAATATGTACTATATATAATACTTATTGTATACAAAACACACATATACACGTATACTATATACAATAGGCATTATAACAAATAAAAGATATTAATAAAAACAAAATCTGTGACATGACGGACAGGAGATCAGTAGTAAAAGTAAATATTTTTTAATAACACCAGTTAAATTAATTTATTCTAAAATTTATAATTGTGTTTCAGAGTAATGGAGATGAGTATGGACGGTAAGACTAGATCATTCGACTCAAATGCTTCTGGATGCGCTAGGTCTGAAGCAATCAATGTTTTGTTCCTGCAAAAAGCTAAAAATGCGAGACGGTAATACTTAGTTTATAGAGTCTGTGAAACAGATTTAGTAACTCGTCACTTTAAATTGAAGCATCAGTAGTGCAGTGGTTCAGGCGTTGGATTCACGATCGATAAGTCGTGGGTTCAAATACCAGTCATTGGACTACTGACGTGATCCACTCCTAACACAAGCATTTAGCTTAGTTGGAGGGGTTATGGAATACTGGTAGTATGTGATCCATACTGCTAGTAATGTAAAAAAATAATTCGGCCAAGTGCGAGTGTGGAACTCGCGCTCTGAAATATTATCAAAAATAGTATTTGTGGGCATTTATTCCCGACATTAGTAATGTGTATTTTTAATAGACATATTTATAATTACTCACAAAAAGAATATAGGAAAATATGATATAACATTATTTACAAAAAAAATGCAATAAAAAATAATTTCTCTAAAATAATTTTAAATCCGGTGAACATAATATGTCTTTCGGAAACAATTTTTTTTATAAGCATCGTATGTGCACAACGGATAGTCTATAACATAAACTACGGTCGCAATACGGTCAGGAGATAACTAAACATTACGATCTCGTACTATTCTCATGTGAACTATTATGACAGGAACAAGGCAATATATAACACAAGCCTTTTTTTTTACCCGGGGGAATTTGCTCAACAAATACCCGATTTGCGGGGACAGATCGGATTATGCGGAGCTTGTATAAACTGCATCGGAAGGAGACAGCCCGACCCGCTAAACCTAACCGGGGCGTTCCTACGTGGCGCCTGGCGAGGGCAAGCTACGGTATCGACTTTGTTCCGCGACCTGCCGGCACCTGTCCGCAACCGGACACTACTCTGGGGGGAAGACGTAATACCCCCCTATTCACTCCGCAAAGTGTCACCCCTGGAACACAAAGGGGCGCGCACCTGCATTAGGGCCCCCCATGAGCGACCGACGATAGCTTTCACCACGGTCGGCAACGACAGGTCTCCCCTAATGCAACCAGCGCAGCACGGTGCTCCTCCCATGCGGAGCCACGAAGATGTGCCTCTCGCCTCCACTGAGTCAGGACCATTTGCAGCGGGTCTCCTCCAACCTCCGAACGTGACAATGCACGCCATCTGTGTACCGCCGCGAGAGCCTCCGCTTCGAGGTCCCACGGTGGCACTCCTGCAAGAACGCATGCACCCTCGAATGAGACGGTCCGGTACGCCCGGACAACACTCAAAGCCATGGTCTGCTGCGGTCGCCGCAGCAGGGCCACAGTGCCGAGGCTGAGTGTACCCGCCCAAATGGGCGCACCGTACAATGCCATCGAGCGAAGGGCTCCGGTGGTATAACACAAGCCTAACCTAACCTAAACCTAACTCACACCACCGACTTATCAATAAAATATAATTGTCAAATATTGAACCTCCTTATTTTTTTGGAGTCAATTAAAATATTTTACTAGTTGTCATTTAACTACATGTCATATAGTCAACAGCTGTTGCTAAGTTTCGCTTTAATATAGCTTTAGATTCATTTCACACCATACGACGACAAAAACGTACATGTTTGCGATTTTACTAACATTAGAGTATGTTATAAATTTACACGCCTTCGGCACAGATTTAGGCTCTAATGAACGTTAACTAAAGGGGTTTGAAAGTTTTAGTAAATGGAAGATGTACCTTACTTTAAACCTTATTGAACAGTCTAAAAATTAAAAATTTAATAAATTATTTAATGGAATTTATATTTTACCAAATAATCAAACCAAACCAATAAAAAAAATCTTTTTAACATACATTTTTTATTACAAATTATTTTTTACTTTCTTGGAATAAATTTATTTAAAGTTTTAAAATTTCAATTTCATAAAAATAAACTTGTTATTAACACAGTAAAAATATTTAGAATCTGTATCGAGGGGAAGTATATTGTATAACATATTCAAATATTACTAAAATCGAAAACTTCAACTTTTTTCATGTCTGCATATTATGTGGAATGCCCTATAGAAAAACTACTTGTTATCACTTCAGCATAAATGGCTATATTTATTGATTGCTCATATTTAGAAGTTTAATTTTTTCACAGCTTCAAGATATTGTAGATGTACATGTTTAGTATTAATTTCAACTTGATAACTTCACGTATCTTCAAATAATGCGTCAAAACCTTAATACAATAAAAGATTTTTTCTTAATGTAACAAAAAATTAGCATTTTTAGGATTTTTCCCCATCATATTCCTAGGTCAAAATACAAAGCCTGGTAATTTTCATTTATCTCGAAAATCAAAATTGAGATAAAAGCGGTTGCAGTTTTTCATTAAATTGACTTAGCAGTTTGATATTTTTACATATTTGAGGAACTAGAGATTAGAATATTTTGTACAAATTTCAACTTGATATCTTCACCGTTTTTCTGAGAAAAAGGGTCTTGCGTGACAGTCAAAAAAAGTTTTTCTAGCGATGTATAAAATATATTATAGTTTTTTAATTTTATCCTTTATTTGTGCTATGAGTTCTTACTTCATGCTAAATTTCACGACGCTAGGTCATTGGGAAGTACCTTATAATTATATGAGTGACCACATTTACATATCTTTTGAATGCATGGACTTAGAAGCTTGATTATTGACAGCCTCAAGGGGCCGCAGGCTTGAATATTTGAAATTAATTTAAACTTGATATCTTCACGCGATCCTGAGAAAAAGGGTCTTGACAGACGGACAGACAAACAGACGGACAACGAAGTGATCCTATAAAGGGTACCTTTTTTTTAAGGTACGCAATACGGCTGGACCTATTTTAATGTTTTTTATGTTTTTTTGTATTAGTCTCCGAATCGAATAACCGAATAACTATTAATTTAAATTAAATTAATAAAACATTGTAAAATAGACGAAAAAATAAATAAAAGAAAAAATATTTTCCCATACAAAATGTTGACTGTCAAACATTTAATGTTTCCCAGTCCATCCCTTCGATACCGCAAACTGCCCCCTCAAATTAAAGAACGTATATCGACAAGATAGATTCACAACATTCGGATAATGGCTTATGTTAGACTTTAAAAAAGTAAAATAATGTCAGTAATGAAAAAGGATTGACATATCCATCGGTTATCAAATATTTGTGCTGCGTTCGCAAAGACATCCATTGTTAGGCGGTACGAAGTTCGCCGGACAGCTATTTTATAATTTTAATAATAATGAATTAGCTTATTCACGTTTTTACAAAAACGTATCCGCTGAGCTAAGGATCTATATAAGGAAAACATTAACAATATAGCAAACTTTACTTGAAATGATTTATGACTGTAATGCCATTTCTTACGCGATTTCTATTCTGAAATTTTATAAAATAATTGTATTACAGAGTCTACGCAGAGATATCGCATGTCAAATGTGAATTTAATTCATTATTGGAAGGCGCAGATGGTCCACAATTAGGTTTTTACCGTAACCCTTCCAATGTTGCATCGTTTATAAAAAACTTTTATGACGAAGCGAAAGTTTCTCCAAATGATGTGAAATATGTTGAAGCCTTTGGCACAGGTAAAATCAACTATTCATATAAACCCATATAGATATTAAAAAAGGAAAAGAAAGATCAGTTTTGTTTTAAATATTAAGGTAACATGATTATTTAACTTATTTTGTTATACTAAATATTTACATATTATATTCTGTATAAAGCTGCTGTCGAAGTTGATAAAGCGGAATTGGAAGCAATCAGCGAAGTCTTTTGTAAAAACAGAAGTGATCCGCTTTTAGTTGGCAGCGTCATGTCTAACATCGGATATGTTGAAGCTGCTACGGGGATATCTTCAATTACAAAGGTAAATTTAAGTCGGGAAAAAAGTCTTTTCGTATTGCATATACAAATTCAAGATATTTTTTAATCACAGTTTATTTACATTTGGTTATAATCGATGGAATGTATGTCGAGCTGTGATTTTATCGTTATCTTTGTGAATTAGTCATATACAAATCACGTTGGTGTCGAAAAAAATATAAAATACAGCGATAAGTGATATAGCGATTAAAGTGTTAAATCACACCTAAATTGTAATAGGGCGAAGCCGGGACGGGTCGACTAGTATATTATATGTTCCATTTAGTTCGATAGCTTATTGCCATTTTGTAGATAGTAACATAGTGCTATTGCTGTATAAATTTTGGGATTTCTCTTCTTTTCTAATCAAAAAACTTTGACAAGTAGTTTTGGCAGCGCTCTCTTGATGTTAATTTAACACTCCCTAATGAACCCTGAACAGACTGAAACAGGTGAAAATATGAGGGTGGAAATCTGAGAGAATGGAGTTATACGGTGGAAGCAACGGACACGTTCCAATCTAGATCTCTCAATATTTGCTGAGTGGCTAAAATGTGTGTGGGGTTGGCGTTATCATGATAAATGTTTCACACCAAACCCTCTCTGTTGAACAATTTCGATTGCTTTTCCTCTATTTGTCTCATCAGCTGTTAGCAGTGAGATTCGAATCAATGGTTTTGCCCGCCGGTAAATGCTCGTAATGAACGATGCCTTTTCAAAAAGTTTCGGTTTCATAACTTTTTAATAGGGAAACACAAATTAATACAAGATTTATTAGGTTACTTTCAGTGTGCTGTCGTAGTCGTCTCGTATATTGCTTTTTTCTATATCCAGTCTCTTTCAAGTGGGTCAAAATTGATTTGTGGACAACCCCTAACTCTTCAAATTATATCGTAACAAATAATATACCCATCTTGCTCCTTTATTTAAAATAAGGGCATCGACTTTTTGTTATAAAACTTCAAAATTTATGGAAAGTCTTCGTTAGATTCACCGAAACCGATTTACCTTTTTAATTTATTTCTTGGTATTAAAACCAGCAAGGCAGAGACAGTACAATAAATTTTACTGCTAATTTTTTCTTATAAAATAAGAAAAAACTTTTTCCCTGACCTGAAAAATAAAGATAGTTATAAAATAATAAATTATTCATAAAATCGGTTTATTTTATATTGTTAAAAGTTAACTGATGTTTAACAGGTACTTCTAGGGTATCACACTGGCCAGCTCGCCGCCAACCTACACTATGAATCTCCACGGCAGGATATACCAGCAGTGCGCGAGGGAAGCCTTCGAATCCTTGACGAGCATCGGGAATTTGACCGAACCTACGTCGGTGTAAATGGTTTCTCATTTGGTGGTGCTAATGCTCATGTTCTGCTACACGGTCGCTATAAACCAAAGGTTCAGCACCACCTTTGATATTTCCTATTTCTTTTTCATTTTAACCTCTACCAATATATGTAAAGATGTTATGAGTATATTATCTAAAGCAAAAGAAACGGTAGTTGTAATAAAAAAACGGAAAGCAAGTTGTTGTCGGAATAAATTCATAAACTATAATCACACAAAACTTATCATGTTACATTTCAGGACCTCAGCCGTTATAAGGCAAATATACCTCAATTAGTGACATTATCTGGCAGACAAGACTCATCTGTACAAAAGATAATAGAGGATTTAAAATCACGACCAATTGATCCCGAAGAACTAGGACTACTTCGTAATATTCATAGAATGAGTATTTTTGGTCATTTAGGAAGAGGATTCGTAATTTTAGGTGAGACTTCACGTAAACGCGTATTAAGATTTAGAAGTATCGATTATATTCAATATATTTGTTTAATTATAATTCTTTATTAAATAAAATATTGATTTGTTTCAGGCATAAATGAGAATAATGAAACTGTAAGCTTGTGTGAGAAAAGTGGCTATTTCGATGACGTTAAACGACCTCTATGGTTTATGTACAGCGGCATGGGGTCACAGTGGCCAGGCATGGGGACACAGCTCATGCGTATACCAATATTTGCTGCGGCTATTGAACGGTATTTAAGAATCATTGAAATTATATACAAATATAATATTACAATATAGAATGATTATAGATTTTTATGAATTAATTATGTTACAGGTGCCAACGTGCTCTTCAACCGAAAGGAGTTGATCTAATTAAAATAATAACATTAACTGACAAAACAATATTCGATAATATTCTACATTCGTTCGTAGGAATTGCAGCCATTCAGATAGGTCTAACTGATGTACTGACGGAACTAGGAATAGTTCCTGATATGATTATAGGTGATGTTTAATACATATAATTTAGTACATATATACTACACTTTGTTCTATTAATTCATACATTTACAATCCTATTTTTCTTATTAAGTATCTATAAAGTTGCAATTATGATAATTTACACCAGGACACAGCGTGGGTGAATTGGGATGTGCTTACGCTGATGGCTGTTTCACTGCTGAAGAAATGATCTTATCCGCTTATAGTCGTGGTATAGTATCCTTACAAACTCCCTTCATTAAAGGATCAATGGCAGCCGTCGGTATAGGGTACAAAGAGGTAGAATTTGCATTATCTATTCCTTTACTCTCAAAACTCAATTAAACAAAGATTAAAACTCTGGTTAATTGACAAACTGTAATACATAAAATCAAAACCTTGTAATTGAAATTTTTGTTTAAGACATTTACTATTACAGATTTCTAAAATATGTCCACCTGAGATCGAAGTGGCTTGTCATAATGGACCTGACTCAAGTACAATATCGGGACCAGCCGGAAAAATGAAGGATTTTGTAGCTCAATTGACGGCAAAAGGCATTTTTGCCAGAGAAGTTCCGTGCTCGAATATCGCATATTACTCAAGCTATATTGCGGAAGCAGGTAAATAGGAAAAGGAAAATTGTATTTAAATAAAAAATTATAATTTAAGAATTTTAATAATTATACTAGTCATTAAAAAACAAGGTTTTTATTGATTATATTCAAATCAAAATCTTCTTTCAATACAAAAACCCAGTTCAGTTAATTAATTTTGGCGTCTATTCGAAATAAAATATTAAAATGTTTGAGTGTGAGAGAGTATCGGTTTTACCGTTTGCAAAGGTCCTGGCCTCCTTAAGTACTTGAGCGAAGTGATCAAATCACCGAAACCTCGAAGCGAGCGCTGGGTGTCGACTTCAATACCTCAACACAGATGGAACGAGCCTATCGCGAAGTACTCTTCTGCCGAGTACCACACCAACAATTTGTTGGTAAGTGAGATAACGAAGTCAATAAGAACACAAAAAACAACAAAAAAAGCAAAGAACCTACATTATTCGTTATGTTGCATTATTTTTGCCAGAATTCAGTGCTGTTTGAAGAGACGTCTCGTTTGATTCCTGCTAATGCGGTCGTAGTAGAGATCGCTCCTCACGGCTTGTTGCAAGCCATTGTCAAGCGCTCGCTACCACCATCATGCCAACATGTGCCACTCACGAGGCGCGGACATGTCGATAATGCACTGTTTTTACTTGAAGCAATTGGAAAGTAAGCACAAGAAAATCTACGAATATCTTAATAATTCGTATCTTCGAAAATTAAATAAAATAAAATAAATTCTCTTCTGCAGACTTTATATGGAGGGATTTGATTCAAAGATAGAAACCTTATATCCTAAAATAGAATATCCTGTATCTACTGGAACACCAATGTTATCCCATTTAGTCGATTGGGCTCATCATCAAAAATGGTAAATATGCGTACGAGTATAACGTATCATAGTAACAATGAATTTAAACTAAATAATGTTCTATTTGATAATGATTATAGGCCTTTGCTCCTGTATACGTCGATGCACATAAAAACAGCTGCTGTCTGTCATTATATAATTTCGACACACGATGAAGAATACGTCTATTTGAAAGGTCATGTAATTAAAGGTAAAAAAATATTTTTAATAATTACGTTTAATTTTAACTGCGTGATACTTTAATATTGGTGTTTATTATTCCTTATTATTTATTATATATACGAAAAAATTGATTTTTATTTTCAGAAAGAAATTTGTATCCTTTATCATCTGCTCTTGTATTAGTTTGGGATACTTTAGCGATGGTGTTAGGCCTCGAGAAGAAGCAATTTTCAGTCCAATTCAATGATGTTCGTTTCCATTCGCAACCCATGCTCCATAATCAACGAACTCTTCGATTAAGCGTAGCCTTGCATAGAGGCACAGGTCGCTTCGATGTAAGTTTATTGATCTAGTTAATTATAATTAAGATCTGTCTTAAATATTTATAAGATGATGAATTTGAAGGACAAAAATTAACACTAAAGATTTTTTTAGGTATTGGATGGAGATAACATAATTTTAACTGGTTATGCAATTAGTGTAATTAAAGAAAAAAACAAATTCGCAAATGGCATGGAAGTTAACAAAATGCCTCTAAATGCAAACGATATTTACAAATTACTTCTTGCGCGAGACTATCATTACGCGTAAGTTTTTTATCATAATTATTTTTAAAATAATGGTAACTTACTTTTAATAATTAAAATTTTTATTATAATTATGACTGCAGCGGGAAATTCAGAAGTATTCACAATGCCAACTTTACATTTTCTGAAGCCAATATAATATGGGAAAATAACTGGGTTATTGCTCTAGATGGTATGATCCAATTGAACGTTCTAAGAAGAACCCATGAAACAATATCTCAACCAGAATATATAAGGGAAATTGTTATAGACGTTACGAAGCATATAAATAGTAATGTTTGTGAAGATGGTAAAACTCTAAGTCCCGCCAAAGTCTATGACATACAGGATTATACAAGGTAGTTTGCATAATTATATTTAAAAAAAAATTATCCGATTTTTACTATATAGGTACCTAATTATATTTCAGATGTGGCGGAATCATTATGGAAAATATAAGATTTTACGATTTCCCATTTACGAGTAATAAAAATATAGCACTTAAAGCATTACAATTTGTTCCTCATTTCTCCAGTAATATTATTAACGTAAGTATTATTTATTATTATGTCGCCTATTACGAAACAAATTTTATTGTTATTATTCTTTGAGATTTAATTGATTTACAGAAATTAACAGGACTGTACATATATATACAAATCGTGTCTGAAAATCTAAATAAACGAGAAATAAACGTAGTTGAAATAATTAGTACCAATAACAACAAATCTGATTACATGGAAATGAGTGATGTCATACGAAATATTCCCGACATTCAAGTTAATTATTCAGTAGTACATAGAGAAGGCATCGCAAATCAGAAGGAGGGTATATCGAATGTCATTGATCTATTATTAACCACAAATTTGTCAAATGATGATAACGTGAGTAATAACTTTGTATTAAAATATATGTTGCGAGTTATTATTTCACGAAACTTATCTATGTTTAACTACAAATTACAGATGTGTCAAATTCTACACCGGGTACTCAGACGTAATACTTTTGTCGTCAATAATGAAAAAAATTGTAGAGAAATGCAGAATTGTCGACCATCATCACTATATCGAAGTATATGTGCTCATACTGCAGAGTCAATGATTTTGGAATTAGTCCTCTGGCGACCCTCTGATTCTTACTTAGGTACTAGTGCTTTCACAGTCCTTACAGAATCTGATTTCGAATTACTTTCTTCAAAAATAGCTACATTACCCAAACAACAGAGAATTGTAATATTGACGTGCTACCCTGCTCACATTGGATTGAAGTCATTGACAAAAAGACTAAGAAAAGAAGGCAATTACAAAATCAGTATGATGATGGCCAATCATAAAATATCTATTGACGAACCTTTGGAAAAACTACCGTCTACCGATTTAGCTTTAAATATATTAGATCACGTAAGTTCTTGTACGATGGCATTATTAAATTAACAGTGACTCACTCATATTTATTTTGTATTTACAACTAGTACTAATTAATTTAATGAAAATAATATACTACTTTTATATATATTCGCACATTATCTCTTCGTTACATAGTTATCCTGGATTTATGTTTAAATTTAAAATATCTAACAGAAAGCAAATAATAAAGTGTTTTAACTTACATAGGGTGTATGGGGCGGAGAGTACTATTTACCGGTAAAAAAGAATCCAATAAAGGGTCATGGAATGGCACTTAATATAGACAGAGTAGGAGACCTGAATTCCTTGTGTTGGGTAGAAGCACCAAATCCAAGAATTTTCGGTACAGATGTAACGGTAATAACTAACTATTATACTAGTTTTTAATTTAAAACAAATAAAAAATAATATTAAGAGATAATATAACATATAAATATTATAAGAAATATAAATATATATTATACAAGATTTAAAAATTGTGTTAATTTACTTATTTCAAATATTAAAAGGACTTTTCTTCTAGTAGCAAAATAATCCATTACTATATAAATTACAATTGGTATTAGATTATATGAAACCTCAACTCCTGACAAATTCTAGGTTCACTACGCTGGAATAAATGACGTTGAAGTAAAAAAGAAAATAGGCGTAATTTCCTTGGATAAGAGTCGTACTAGTTATTTTGACTTCAGTGGCGTAACTGAAGCGTAAGTCAATTCGTCATCAGGAATTTTTATATTTACACTGAAAGATATAAATATTATATGGCACACATTTATTTTTTTTGTTTAGAAGATCACGAGTGATGGGACTTGCGAATTACGACTCTATCCAAACTCACATTAAAGTAAAACCAGAGTTAATGTGGCCAGTGCCAGCACATTGGAGTCTTGAAGAGGCAGCAACTGTTCCCTTAGCTTACTGCCTTGCTTTTTACTGTTTGGTAATTAATACGTTTTACTTATTTAACTTCTTTTTATATTATCTTAATTCTTTGAATTACTTTCATATACAAAACTTCGTGAATGTAGTTATTTAAGATTTTTTTACTGCTGACTGAATGTTCGTAATCTGGTGTTATATCAATCACCAATACCATACATCAGTTTTGTTTTCGTTTGGTATTTTTTATATATTTTCTTCAGTATTTTAAGAGTAGTTTTAAGACGGGCATGAGTATATTGGTGCATGGTGGTACTGGAGCTCTTGGTCAAGCAGTTATCTCCATTGCGCTGGGACATGGCTGCAATATCTTTACTACTGTAAGCGACAACAGAAAAAAACATTTCTTGCGAAAACTGTTTCCTGAACTTAAAGGTATTATTAAAATTATTTAATATTTTAAGAAAAATATAAACCCATCCTACGAGATAGAAGTTAATTTTCAATAAACGTTGCAATATGCTTGCAATTTCTAATATATATTAAAGTTAATTACCAAAAAACTCTAATACTTCAAGTAAATTATTTGTGAATCGAAATTCATCTATTATTTATGCAGCAATTTATTATTTATTTTTATAACAAATTTTATCAATAAAATATTTCATTTCAGAAAGTCAAATTGGAAATTCACGTGATATAACTTTTGGAGACATGGTCTTGCAACAAACTAAAGGTTTAGGTTGTAATATAGTTATTGCCAACGGTGTTAAAGATGACCTTAAAACTGTAAGTTTTGGTCTTTAACACAAACTTGAGTACATATAAAACATTTACAAAAAGTCCGTACATATCTAAAAGACTTAATTAAAAGAATATATAATAATAGAAACCGTTTGTATGTTTGTACGCCTATCATATACTTTTATTATTTCAGATGTCCATTAAATGTGTCCAACTATCAGGATATGTTGTTGATACAAGTGTCGTACTGAATCGAGAAAAATATGATTTAGGCATGACGAACCTCGACAAAGCTAGATCATACTATACCGTAGATTTATTTATGTCATTGGAGAAAATAATGGTAAGCTATAATGGATATAAAAATCAGGTAAAAATGTTCCCAGTTTATGATCTAAAGTATACAAATGAATTGTAGGAGCTTCAAACGCTAGTTAGCGAGGGAATCGCGCGCGGCTACGTGAGGCCTCTGACGCATGTCACCTTCCCGCCGCAAGAAGCGCCGCGAGCCTTCAGACTTAAAGCCTCCAACCGCCATCGCGGACGAGTGCTGTTAAACTTACAACAAGATGTACCATTTGTCCAAATAAAGTAAGTACATTTAGAATTTTAGACGGTGTCTAGAAATATTTGTAGTCATTTGAATACTAATATTTTTTATTTGTAACGCCATACTTTCATCTCCACAAAGTGAATAATTGTTTCAAGGGGCCTTGATCCGATGTCCGCATTTATAATAAGATTCCATACCCTATATTAGATTCACTTCCCACTCAAGCGACTTAACATTAAAATGTTTTTAGTAAATAAATCTTACTACTATATACCGCACTTTAACTATGACTATATGATACTTAGCTGAATGATTATACCTTTGTAAAACAAACTGATGTAAACAATGGCGTTTTGAAAAGAGCGACTTTCTTGCTAATTCTTCTCATCAGAAAACCGTTTTTGGAACTGGTGTCAGCTTCAGACAAACTGACTGTTGACTAAACATGTCAAAAGTACTTTGAAACTATTTTAAGTTTGCAAAAAAAAAACGACGTACATTAACAATGGAGACGGAACTCCATCAACAACGAAAAAGAACGTGGGTAATTATAATTACTGGACACGATCATGAAATTCTGATACATTTCTGTTCATTTTATAACTAAACCTTTCTTAAGTGTTCATTATATATTATATTAGTCTACGGATTTATATTTACGGTGATATTCGGCTTTGCGACCTCGTAGCGAACGGTCCATGTAGAGTGAATCCAGAGTTCCCAAAAACGTGTTGGGCTAATGATTATGTGATACAAGTATAAAAGTGGACTAATATAATACATTTCTGTTAATTAAGCCATGTACGCCTTAATGAGAATCTGTGCAGAGTAAAATTACTTTCTATAAAAGAGTACTTATAAAGGAGTTAAATCAAATTATGATTATGGTAAAATCACAGATCACATATGTAGTTGTGATCTGTGGGTAAAAGCAACAAAGTCTTTAAATATCATTTTAAATACTTTTCCAGAATAAATTGTTCTTCTCAACTTTGTCAAATGGTGTTGGCAGAAAATGAATTACTGGGAATAAAATTAGCAGATAGATTAGTTAGCCGTGGTGCCAGAAAAATTATATTCATTCCTACAAATACTTCCAACTTCTTATTGGCGAAATTAAGGTAAACCCCTTTTATGTAATGGAATGTTCCGAATAATTGAATTAGTTATAGATTGTCAATATATAATACCAAAATGAAATGAAGAAAAGAAAACGTTATCTCCCGGAAACTAATAATAACAGATTGGCGCCCACGAGCTAAAATTGGTCGAGATGGTAATTATTTTATAACAAAATATCGAACATAGCAGAACATTTTTCAATGAAGATAATTTATAAATTAAGGACCTGCAAAGTGTATTTATTCTTGCCCTATCTCCTCTACATCCCTCGTGGTTCCAACTAACGCGGCTCTTCAAAGGAGAACATCAAAAGCCGCCACGCCTTCACAAACTCATGCCGCCTCGTGCTTTTATAATACATCGACCAGTGGCTTGTTCAAAGGCATAAACCGTTGACGCCAACGACGCCGTCGCGTCGAATGCGCCGCCGCCTATCTCACGGTGTTGTCAAAAGCGCCACCTGCGCGTCAAAACTAATGTATGTCGGTACCGCGTCATCAAAGAGAAGAAGAAGCCTTTGACTTTGACGATGTTGCCGCCACTACATCAGGCATTGTGCTCAGCCGCCACTCGACCGTTACTAATTTATTATATAGTCTCTGCTCAATCGCAGCAGTCAGTCAGTTGGCTCCGGAATCTCTTAACGCGCGGATGCACTTTGCCCGACGCTTGCGCTCTATTTCCGGTTCATATTATTGTTATTCATTATTCAAATTCAAATTCATTTATTTGCAAGGAAATGGTCTATTACATTGTTCTTATATTAATTAATCTTATGTTCTAACATATCCTACTCTAAGAGAGTGTGCAAAGTTTTTATAAATTTACATAATAATGATTATAAGAATGATAATATTGTTGTTATTATGATTGTTAAACTTACTTCTCTCTTGTAAATATAAATGGTGCGATTAAACTCATTCGCGAAGAATCCAAATCTTTCATTAAAACTACCGCTATACGATTCCTTTTACAGAATATGGGCAGAGCAAGAAATCGAAGTTAAAGTTGTATTAAGAAATGTTTTCAATGAAACTAATATTTCTAATTTATTGAATACTGATGAATCAAAAAGCGTAGAAGGCATATATTTTATTGTGGATAAAATGTCGGATGAAAATAGAAGAACATTAGGACAAGTTAATCTTATGTCACAAAAGGTCCTTTCAACATTAAAGTAAGTTTAAATGAAACTTATTTACTTGAGTTACACTATGCTTGCTAGTGAATTTAAAATAACTAATAATGTAGATTTTTTTAAATATCATTATTTTAAATACCTTTATTAATTTATTTGTTGACATATTATGACAGGTATGCTGCAATAGTTTATACTGGACAAGATACATGGGAAGAGATAAGTGTACCTAGAAGTGATGAAAACTTACTATCCTGGATTAGAATTCCTATTTTTAATAACCTGGTATAACTATTTATAATCTGGTTTAACTATTTTTAAATTTTCCATTATTGCTTATAAACCATACCTTTTATAATAACAATCGAAAAAATTAATACAACTGTGAAAAAATAAGCGCAACGTTAATAACGTTATATATGTGATACGTATTTTTGTTATACGATAACCGCCTTTATTTAACTTTAGATAAAAACAACCCTGAATTACTTCATTTCTCAGAGATGAAAAACCAAATATAAGAAAATACGATCAATGTAGAGAACGACGATTACTTACAGGTTGAAGAAATGAAGAGCGAAGACGCTATTTCGGAAGCATATGCCATTGATGCTATTGAAAGAGCACTTTGTTTGAAACAACGAGACGTAATTGTTCATTCTATGAAAAAGATGTCGCAAGATTCATTGTTGCACGAGATAGCAAGTATAGCAGGTATAAAGTATCTACATGCAATTTTCATCACAATTTACTTAATATTGTTGAATTGTGTACAATGTTAAAAATTGTATTTTTTTTTATACTATCTATCTATCTTTGACTATATTGACCAAATTGTTGTTTTTTAGACATCGATATTCCAGAATATGCATTAAAAGAAGAAACTCTTATAGATTTTGGGAATGAGCCAGCGAAATATGAAACTTTGCGCACTTATTTACGTAATATGTATCACATATCGATAGAAGAGAATTTAATGCCTTCGCTAAATGTGGAAACGTAAGTATGGAGGACCTTTAGCAATTAGGTGTCTCTCATAGGCATTTTATTGTGAAATAATTTTGATCTATCTCGAAAATGAAAATTACATTGAAGTCAATGAAAATTACTGAGATAAAAGCGGCTGTATCTTTTCATTAAATTGACTTAAAAATGTGATCTTTTGACATATCCGAGAGACTAAAAACTTAAATATTTGATATAAATTTCAACTTGATATCTTCACTTTTTTCTGAGAAAAAAAGGGTCATGCGTGGCAATCAAAAAAAGTTAATTTTCTAGTGATGTAAAAAAATTACAGTTTTTTAATTTCATCCTTTTACTTGTGCTATAAGACCTTATTTCATGCTAAATATGATGACGCTATGTCACCTTATAATTATGTGAGTGACCACATTAACGGTCTTCATCGATCTTTACAATGCGTGGACTTAGAAGTTTTATTTTTTGACAGCCTCAAAGGAGCGCAGGCTTAATTATTTGTTAATAATTTTAACTTGATACCTTCATGCGATCCCGAGAAAAAGAGTCTTGACAGACAGACAGACGGACAACGAAGTGATCCTATAAGGGTTCCTTTTTTCATTTCTAAAAATGATGTACAAAGAGTTGTAAGTTATAATTATTTCCAGAATTCTTGATTTACAAGAAAAGTTGAGGGATGCGATATTTGAAGAAACAGAAGGATTAAAAACATTTTTCTCCTACGTTGAACAAGATGAACTACTGGCGACAACTGAAATGGTGTTTTTGTCGACGCTAGCGAAATCTTCAGAAATGGTGACTTATAAAACACTATTGCACTATTACTATTAATAATTATATGATGAAATAAAAGTTTTTTTTTTATATTTAGTTTTCTAAAAACGCTAGAATTGATGTAAATATTTAATATATATTTATTTTCTGCAACTATAATATATTGAAATTTGTCTATTTCAGCGTGTAGATGAATTTGATGTGAATGAAACGTTCTTGAGTGTGATTCCGGGAGTGGAAGGTCTACACACGCGGTTCAGGACTCTGTGTGAGCGCCTCAAGTTGCCGGCGCTGGTGTTACAACCTGGATTCAATAGACTACATGAAACGGTACAGGAGGTGGCAGAAAGATATGCTAAGGTTAATTTTGCAACTAACATTTCTTCCAATTAATATAAAAAGCCTTACTCGCGAGTGTAACTTTATTTTTTTTTATTTTCACAGTTTCTTGTGAAGAAAACACAACTAAAGAATAAATATTATATATTAGGTTATGAAAGTGGAGTTCTAGTGGCTTTAGAGATGGCTGCCATTTTAGAAGACCAAGGTAATAAAAATTTTAAATATTTATTTTGATGCTTGAATTTGTCTAAAATGAAGCAGCAAAGAAAGTATCCTAATAAAAAAATGACAACCACTTAACTCATATTTAATACATACATAACGTTATTATTGTTTCTAATGTGGTAAAATTCCATTTCAAGGTCTTGTCGGCACTGTGTTTTGTATCGGTGGTTCACCTTCTCAAGTACAAGCAATAATTGAAGAAAACCTCAACAAGTTTAAAACCGACAAAGAATTAGAAGATGGGGTATTAAGACACATGTATAAATTAATCGCCAACGAAACTACAGAGGAACCAGATAAGGTTCTACCAAAAAGTTTAACATGGAAAGAAAAAGTCGATTCATGCGTTAAGTTGCTGTCAGGTCGCGTTAAACATTCTAATCAATATACTGAAGGTCTTATCCAATCAGCTTATGCGAAAATAGTTCAAGCCCGTCGTTATATCGCTAAACCACGACAACTTCGCTCTCGTATCGTATGTTTGCGACCTTCGACCTTTAAACGGTTTGAAACTTCTTGTTTACAAAATCATTCGCTACAAAAAGTAGTGGAATACCAACTTGAAGCTCCATTAGCCTTTGCTGCTCAGTATTTACGATGCAGTGCAATAATCAATCGCTATCTCGATGAAGAAATTCTTGAACGTTTTAATAAAAAAAATCTTTGTGAAACTTATGTCCTCAATACAGAGACACTTTTAAAATTGGATGCTGATGATGATATTAATATGTAATAGATTTTCTATTTCCTGTTTTTATGGTAAAAATGGTTTTATTTTATAATAACTTAACTTCGCAATCTTATCTTATGTTTTACAGATATTCTTAACACTTAATATTATTTTATTACAATTATATTATCTCAGGATTTACGGTACGTTTTAATAAAAATAATCTTAGTGAATCCTTTGTCATTAACATAAAAGCGTTTTTAAAAATAGACATTGATGATGATAGTGATAAGTAACTGATAATAGGATATCGACACTTCTGCACGTTGTTGAGGTTATATTATGTATGATTATTCTATTAAATAAAACTTACTAGGTATTCATTATTAAATAATATATTTTGTTTTATTTAAGTCAAACCTTATTCTGTTAATATTATTAATATAGATCTTAGAATAGAATTTGCCAGTCAATCCCCATCACTATTATAAGAACATTTTTTAATGTTTCAGTACAATATAATCTTTATTTCAGAGCACAAATTCTCCATTGTTGTAAGTAACAAAGAGGCTTAAAAACTATGTTAGTCTACATTAACTTAAACGTAAATAATAATATGACTACATACTATTTAGTGTATGGAGCTGAGTGCTACCTCTTTAATTTGCTCAATCCAGTACTTAAAGATTTGGCAATTATATTTGCCAGCAATTACACTCAGAATGCTGTTAGGACTTCGCCTGATGCGACCAAGCAGCGATACAATTCTTTTACGCATAATAGCATGTTATAATCCGTGCGTGTCTCAAAAAACATGCCGGACGCACTACACCTGCTGGGCAAGCCCAACAACATTCTGAATGTATTGTTGTACTTATTGGAATTATGGAATAATCAAACACAAAATATCCAGTCTTGAATTATATTATAATTTTCAGAATGATTACTAAAACTTAGAAGTCAAACGTCAGACGTAATGTGAAAAAGAATAAAACCAAGAAGGCGGTATACATATATTAATTTTTGTAATTATTCCCCCAAAAATTAATCACAAATCTTTATCTTTAATTATAAATTAAGTGAACGACAAAAAATATTTGACTTCTAAGCATTTCCTGGGAAAAGTACAACAATCTTTGATCCAACATTTGTTGCTAAGGATTAGGAAAAACCCAGAAAAACCTAATCTATAATTTATAAATTTAAGTAACAACATTAAATTCTATGTTTTGGATAAGTTTAAAAATGTTCCATCTTCCATTGTAATATTATGAATGAAAAGCATGTCTTATTTAGTCTAGTCAACAAGTGCTCTTTTTTGGTCAACTTTTTTCAGCAGTCTCCGAAAATTATTATCGAGGTGTCATTCGATTCGGAATGGCATCTAAATGATTTTTGAAAAAAAATGAAGATCCGCTTGCAAAAATTGCAAAAGTTATTAACAATTAAAAAAAAAAGTAGGTTTAGTTTTTTGCGAATATTTTAAAAGCTAATAAAGATTTTTTAAATTAAAAAATAGATTCAAAAATTTCCTAAAAAAATTCTTGACTCCCGGAATTGTAGCACCAATATTTATAATTTTCCCAGAGGGATGAAAATACGGCCGAAAACGGGAGCTGTGGCTGTGTGCGTAAGCCTTACTTTGGACTCTTTATTAATAAAAATTATTTTAACACAGTAAATATTAAATTAAAAAAATGAAAAAATTCAGGGGCTTACGGGATAGAGTAATGAACAATAATCCGCCTGAAAAACATTTTTATCACAATTTTTCGATTAGTTATGCAATAGTTAATTAATAATTTTTTTCTGCTTGAACATGAACATTGCAAGTGTGAAAAATTAAAAAAAAAATATTTTTCAGTTTTTTATTAACAATTTTCGTGGTCATTTTTTTCAAAAATCATCTAGATGCCATTCCGAATCGAATGACACCTCGATCGTAATTTTCGGAGACTGCTGAAAAAAGTTGACCAAAAAAGCACTTGTTGACTAGACTAATTGGTCTGTCCTTCCTTTTCACTGTAAAATCTCGACCGAATTGAATTTCTTTTTATAAATACTTATTCCTATGAACCTGAAATGCTGTGCTAAGATATAAAATATATCTGTGCAAAGTCGGGGTAGGTCACTTGTTTATAATTTATTCTTCTTTATCATAACGTGAAAAATCACTGCATGTACTGGTAACGATTGCAAGTAGGTATTAATTACGTCTGCTCTGCTAGCTGCTCATCTGTGGAAGTGTAATTCAATTTGATTACATACATATCATTCAACACGCTCTCTACAAAATGATATTGAATATCAATATGTTAAGATAATTTATCAGTACCAGCATCTTTCGCCATCCTATAAGTTTATAATATGATCTAAATTTATTAAACTGTTATCGATTTGTCAATAATTATACTTCGTTTCCTTCCCGAAGATGATTAGAGACAACATGCAGCAGTACACACTTTTAAAGCTATTTAAATGCTTTTTTTTTTAAATAAATAAAGAATGGATAAAATAGTATTTTTTAGTCGGCATCCCCATCCCAAGATCAAGATATACGGTCCCTGCTCCGTCATGACTCATTCGTGATTTTTGTGTTGTCCGAGTCACAAGTAAAATATTTTTAATATTTTTAATTCGGGTCTATAACAAAAAGAAGCGATCTGATGGTGAATAAAAGTAATATTTTCAACAATATATTGCAAAATGTAAAAAAACTAGTCAAAGCGTAAGTGAATTTCATCATCATATAGTAATGATGTTCTAATATTATCTTAGCTTTGCACATCGTGATATACCTAATGTGCATAAGTGTCCTATCTCGATCTAGCTAGTCATCTAGAACTCCAAGGTAACAGATAAGTTGTTATTCATTCAAATAATAAATCTAAAAATATTATATCAAATCTTTGTCTACCCTCACTGGGAAAAAAATTTCTTTATTTTACTTTAACGTGTTTGATGTTTATATTATTGTAAATCCATACATATAAATAAAATTGAAGTGTCTGTGTGTAATATTAAAATAACCGCTTTTTACTAAGTGCATATGGATGTATACACGGTACATATACCACAACAACATTATTTACAACTTTTGTCTGTCTGTTTGTTACGGCTAATCTCTGAAATGGCTATACCGATCTTGACGGGACTTTCACTGGCAGATAGGTGATGTAACAACTTAGGCTATCTAACATCTCGCTACGACCATAGGAGCGAAACAACATGCGAACGAAGTCGCGCGGCTAGTTAATTATATAACTCAAAATATTTGCGAAAACTTTTGTGTTTGCTTACTAAATCATTCATGTATTGCTTAATGAGTATTTTAAGCTGTATTTTTCTTTATTACAAAATAAAGGAATAATAACAATATAAATTTTATAAAATTAAAGATTTATATAATCTATACTAATATTATAAAGAAGTAAGATTTGTATTTTTGTGTTTTTGTATGTAACGAATAAACATAAAAACTACTGGACCGATTTCAAAAATTCTTTCACCATTAGAAAGCTACATTATCCCTGAGTAACATAGGCTATATTTATTACAAGAAAAAATTAGAGATCCTTAGGAAATCTCACGAAAACCAACCCAAGGTGCCAAAAAATTTGCCATAAAATATCTTTCATCGCATGCGCTGCAAAAAGTATTGATGATAGAACAAAAAAATGTTCTACAATATTATAGAACGTATCAATATCTACAAAAAAGTCCGCGAGACCATATGTCCAACTATTATAGTTACGTCACTATAACTAGTTTTTTACATTTCAAAAGTTGATAAAAATGCCAATCAAAATCAGACCATGTTTTCTATAACTTTGTATTAATCCTTATCCAAATAAATTATTTTGTATTCAATACCTGAAAATTACTTTTTGAATTATTAAAATCGGACTTTCCATTCAAAAGATATTACGAAATTAAAAATATCAATATAAACAAAAAATACACGTCGACGCGACGGGCCAGTATAGCGCAGCGAGTAAAGCGGCAAGAGAGGGGGCACCGAAATACGGGAAGGCCAATATATTTTTAAAAATAATATTCCACCCGCGCGAAGCCGGGGCGGGCCCCTAGTATACTATAAATACAAAATAATAAACTTGCGCACAAAGTACGTAAATTTAACTTCGTCTTGTGTGATTGAAACAAAGCAAATACTAGCTTACCGTCGCAAGTACTGTTCTGAACCTATATGCCTGTTTTATTATTCCGACTTATATCGTTTGTGGATGCAAACATGGAAATATATACTAGCGTATCTAAGCATACAATTTTTTTTCTGGGCCTATATTTAGTGCCTGTTTTATTATTCCGACTTATATCGTTTGTGGATGCAAACATGGAAATATATACTAGCGTATCTAAGCATACAATTTTTTTTCTGGGCCTATATTTAGTGCCTGTTTTATCATCTCGACGTATATCGTGTGTGGATGCAAACATGGAAATATATACTAGCGTATCTAAGCATACAATTTTTTCTTCTGGGCCTATATTTAGTGCCTATTTTATCGCCCCGACATATATCGTGTCGGGATGGAACATGAAAAATATACTAGTGTAACATCGCATAGACATTTTTTTCTGAACATAATACACTGAAGTATATCAATTATATGATTTACAATAAATATGAACGAGTTAAATTAAGTATAATATGTTTAGCGAAGCACTGTTACATTTTATACTCTAAACGCACGGAGAGCTCCGCATGCACCAGTCTCAGCCTGCCAGTGGAGGCAGCCAGGAATGGCGACAACGACCACCATAATCTCTGGTACGTGGCGTCATGAAGCCGTCATTAGGAGATAAGGACAAAACTTTCGCGGAGAATGTATCCAAAACAAGTATCGAAGGTCCCTCATTACTGGTACATAAGAATCTGTGTGCCAATAAGCTCCACAATTTCTTTCACATAACAAGAAGTGACCAATATTTTCAAGTTGATACATACACAAACAGTATTAAGAATTCTCAGGAAGATTCCTTGAGAAAATCAAGGAATCTTGATATATTAATAGAACGATTCAATCTATATAAATAATACTGAATATGTGTTTTCTCCTGAAGTTGGAGGAATCATTTATAATGTCAAGAAATAGAAATATTAGTTCAAATTCAATTCAAATTTATTACATCAAGCGTAGTAAAATACAGGCTTTGTTTTTTTCATTATTATGGTGGCCGCATGCTCTGCCATTACAATGACATGGAAATATTAATTTATATGTTTATTGTGAAATATTTAAATTAATAGCAAACTCTTTGCTTGACGCAAATAAAAAAGACTAATATAATCAAATCAAATGATTTATGTATTATTGTTTTTTTTTTTGCAAAATTTTTCTGAACGTATACTATCATGAGATCGTCAGTATTATTCCTACGAATAATGACTTAATTGGTACTCAATATTATGACGCCTTATGACAAACATTTTTACCGTATTCAGTGTGTATGGATAACATTTATTTTGAATTTAGAAATATGAAATTAATCAATCAATCAATCAATAATTTTAGAAAACGTTTTACGTAATCAAAACTTTTACAACATGCGTACTTCTTACTGCCAAAATAATCATGTAGATTATACATATATTAATATATCTACCACTTATAAATATTATACCATATACCAACGATTTGTCTGGAATTTAACTTAGATTCTATATTTATCAGCTTGAAAAGTGCACTCTTTTATTTGCAAATTAAAAAGAGATTAACGTGGAAACATATGGATACTACTTAGATATTTTATATCATTGCATACAATAATTGCAATTTGTTTCACACTATTATTAATTATTGCTATAATTTTTTAATAAAATTAATCACGTTAAGAGCGTTTATGTGAATTTTTTTTAATAAAAACTATATTATGTATTATATAGGTGTAGATACTCTTTGCGCTCACCAAGTGATTTGTAATGACATAAATGTATCTTTTTATTGTATAAGTAATATAAATCAATTATTTAATCCAGACAGACTAATATAAGACAAACGTGTATTCGAATTAAGGTCATCAAAATTTTATTGCATGCAAAAAATAAATGCACCCATTTTCTTATTATAAGTCTTATAATATTCCTTTTATTATTACAATTTCTATAAATAGTTTTAAGTTAGACCTTTTAAATTACATCTACATATTTACAACATTTTAGTTTTCGTAAAAATCATCAATATTTAAAATATGAGATAATGGAGTGATTTATTTTAAACTCATAATAGGAGGCTTAAGTAACCATTTGATGTTTCTATTTGCGGTAGTATGAATTTATTTTAGATTCGTCTAACATTGCATTTAAAACATTAAACTATAACAATAGTTATCGTATTGTTATTAGCTACACTATCATGGATACGTTACAGGTTTTCGTCGTATATCGTCTTGATAAGTGAGGAACAAAATTCTCATCTCGAGTTATGTATTGGTCGTAGAAAAAAGGCTTTTTAAAAAATTATAAATTTATTTATAATACTAACTAGTTATTACAAAAATTGGAAATAGACTGAATTAATATTTAAAACAAAAATCGGTATTGCAAATATCTGCGTCGACTCGATGTAGTAACAATGGGGCGAATTCCGCGAGTGTCAGCAGATTCCCTCGGTTATGGTGTCGTAACTCCTCCCTCCTTAAGATGGAAGCTAGTCTCGCAGCTTCCCGAAGCGTCCTCGCGAACGATGTTTCTTTTCATCCACCATTTGAAACCTTTGCAGATGACGAATGCAAATCCTATTAGGTAGATCAGCAAAGTCGACCAACTGGGGATGATCATCACTGTATACCAAGGATCTTCATCTAGTTCCTGGATGTCCTCCATTCTGTTAAGGAGTTTATGGATGCCGTCCAATGAGACATCTTCCAGACGAAGTTTATATTTTACAATTTCATTTTTCATTTCTCCTTCTTGTGGCAGCGGGATAATCTGATCTATGTAAACCTTGCTGTTACGAGTTTTTATTGTTATGTTCTTAATTTTAATTTGACAATCTTCTGTTATAGATACCAAATTAATTCCTGATGTTTTTCTATATTTCGTTCCTGAGTTACATTTAACTTGCCATACTTCGGGTTCAATTGTTATTATAAGCCAGGTGTTGTCCCGAATTTTCTCTATTTTAATTTTCTTCATCTGCATCCGTGCATGTGTGCAATTAGCCTTTTCATGTTTAATTAAGGATATGATGCAATCTTCTGAGTCGCTGATGGCTCTAGTGTCTAACGATTTACATAGCTGGATGTCGTCTGTTATTTCTCTGCATCCTTCCTAGGTAAGTGTACTCGTCGCTTCCAAGTGCAAGGTATTTGGATTTTGGAATTATGGTAAGGTTTTGTTTATTAGGGAGGGAATATAAATGGATAAAATCATATATATTTCGGTCCACGGAAGGGATCTCCAATATAAACGTTAAAGTGTGTTCCGTACTATAGGCTTTTATACTTATAGATTTTTCAATTTTATGTATATTATTAATAGTTACATCTGAAATCGGTTGGAAAGAGTCTACTCTTTGTAGCTTAGTTATTTCTAGCACTAAATTATCTGAACTTATAATGCTAGGGTGCATAATACCTAATTGCGAAAACGTCATCGCGTCTTCTAAAATCAATAATGTATCCAATATAATCTGTAAACTTAAACTTATTTGCATGTATATTTCGAAAAAATGTAATTGATTAATTGTTGTTTCTGAATTTAATGAAAAGTTTCGTAACAAAGAGCTTAACTTAATTTGATTATTATTAATTTTATTTATTTGATTATAAAATGCATTAATAGTATCATTTGCTATTGCCAAAGAATGTCTCTGTGTATTCTTAATAGTAGATATTGAACTACGAAGTTTATTAATTTCGTTTTCAAACTTCACGGCGTCATCGTTATCTAAATTACCTGTTATAAGCTTAACTACAGAACCTAAACCATTAATAATGCCTCGCCTAGTCGTAATTCTAGGAGATATAAAAATTAGTTTCTTATCAATTAAATCTAAATTATGCTCTATCTGATCCTTAAAAGTTTTATGCAACTGATCTGAGGCTGTATTATTTTCAGCCAACTTGGTACTAGCATGTAATGACATAAGTTTTACTGTTACTAAACATAAATGAGTAATATTATAGACACAAGCAAGATTAAAAGAATCAATTTGTTTAAGGATCTGTCCTTGTTTAAGAAGTAAAATACCATTAGTGTTATCTACAGGATTTAAGGTTATTTCTGCGGTTGTTGTGAACACGAAGGCTACGAAGAAGAGGGTCCTGGAACAAAATGCGGTCTTCGTAGGAGCTTATAGTGGACTCTAATAGACTTAGCGTTAGGGTGACTTCCTACAATCTCAGCTACACTGTTAGGGTGCAAATGAATAATTTTATATGGACCTTTAAATACCGGTTTTGTCTTGTCGTTCCTTGCTGTCTTCGCTACCTGCTTATAAACTGTTTCACCTACCTTGAAGGTTATTGCTTCTGCCTCCTGATTTCGTTTTGATATAATTTTCTCCTTATTCTTCGTAGCAAGTGCCGTTACGCACTCTTGAACTGCTTCAGCGTTCTGACGGTGTTTGATAACATAATCCTGATAGAATTGTTTCGGATAATGTAATTCTAAAGGATTTCTGGATGCTGTGTGTCCAAAAAGTAATTCGTGTGGAGTATAATCTGTAGTTGAGTGAATGGAGTTGTTGTATGCAATAATAGCGAATTTCATTAACATTTGAATAGGGTCGTCTTTATTGTTAATCCTCTGAACCCTTATTATTTCAGCTAGTGTAGAATGAAGACGTTCTATAGGTGAGTTAGAGTTAGGGTTGTAAGGTGTAGTGAAATGAATGTTAATATCATGTAGTGCACATATCTCCTTTATAACATCATTATCGAATTTACTGTCAGAATCTGTGGTTATCTTAAGAGGAATACCTAACACTGAAAATACCTGAAATAATGCTTCAGCTATATGTATACTACTAGAGGCGTTTAATGGTACTGCTTGAGCAAATTTAAAAAAATTATCTATGATTGTTAAAAATGTAGCTCCACCTGTAGAATATAAATCCATAAACAAATGTTGCATAGGCTTAGTAGGAGTCTCTGTTAATGCTAGATGAGGTTTTAATGGATTTCTCTCATATTTAGCCTGTAAACAAATACTACACTGGTTTATGTACGCTTGAACAGACAGTAACATATTAGGCCAATAATAATTGCGATGAATTTGTTTGTATGTCTCTTGAATACCACGGTGCATTGTTTTGCCCTCGTGATACCTTTTAATAATTTCATTTTGCTCCGATTTATTTTCTACTAAAGTAATGCGAGAAGTGCATCTATAAAGCTTAGGGCCTCTATTGTTAAAAACTGTGGTATATACTCGGGAGAATGCGTGATACAATTCTTCGCTATAAAAATAGCAATAAAATATGCGATCTGCGATAGTATGTTCCTTTAAAAACTGAATAATTTGTTGTTCGGTATCGTTTACTGGTATAAATACGTCTTTAATAGTTGTTCTAGTATTGGTCGATCTATTATCTACTCTATAAGTCGAGCCTGGTGTCGATCTTATGAGAAATTGTTTTTGTTGTCGGTCAATTGCATCTGATAGAATGGGTATACCTTTGTTTTCATTATCAGGCTGTGTGTGATTCGTAGAAACTAAGATGTCTGGGTCAGTTACAACAGACATACTGTCAGATTCTACATCTAGTTGCGATTGGGGTAGATCAAGTCTGTCGTTATTGTCTATATTAGGTTGATTATTTTCATTACTTGTGCTGGGGATTATTTCCTGTGACGTTGAAGGAGGCTGAGTTTCCGCTTCTCTTCTAACCTCTTCAAAGATTCTATTAATTATATCGTCATCATCATTGTCATCTAAGTTGACCGCAAGTGAGTCTATGCTATTATGAAAGATTTTAGCTCGTGATAGTGCGTCTGCGTTAGTGTTTTGTTTACCCTTCTTGTAAACCACATTATAGTCATATTCTGCAAGTTTTAGTCTCCATCGAGTCAATTTAGAGTTAGGATCCTTTAGTGACATTAACCAGGTTAGGGGTCTATGGTCAGTATAAATAGTGAACTTTCGTCCATAAAGATAAGGTCTAAAATATTTAACAGACCATATTATAGCCAAAAGTTCTTTTTCTATGGTTGAGTAACGAGATTCTGTGTCTGATAGGGTTCTTGATGCGTACGCTACAGGTTTATCTGATCCTATATTACCCTGTGATAAAACTGCACCTAAAGCTACATCTGAAGCATCAGTTGTCAGTATGAATGGTTCATCAAAGTTTGGATATTGGAGTAATGGGGCGTTAGTTAATATTTCTTTGCATTTATTAAAAGCTTCTAAGAACTGGGGAATGTATAACTTTATTCTTTTTCTTAAGACATATAGTCAAAGGCTTGGTTAATTTGGCAAAGTTTTTAATGAATTTTCTATAATAACCTACTAGTCCGAGAAAACTTTTAATGTCTTTCTGAGTATGGGGTAAGGGAAAGTTTAACACAGCTTTTATCTTATCTTTATTTAAAGCCAAATAGTCCTTGATCAGTCAGTTCATGTCCTAGAAAATTAACTTGTTTACATAAAAACTCGGATTTATCTAACTGTATTTTTAAATTATGTAGTTTAAAACGATTAAATACTTGTCTCAGTTTATCTATGTGCTCTTGTAACGAAGTTGATATTATTATAACGTCATCTAGGTAAGTAAATACGTTATCGAGTCCTCTGAGAATATGATCCATCAAACGTTGGAAAGTGCTAGGGGCGTTTTTTAATCCAAAGGGCATTCTCAAGAATTCGTAATGTCCTCGTTCTGTAATGAAGGCTGTCTTTTCTATATCGTCTGGGTGCATTTCTACCTGATGGTAACCGCTAGCTAAATCTAAAGTGGTAAAATATTGTGCACGTCCCAATCTGTCTAGTATATCGTGAATATTGGGTAAGGGATACTTGTCTTCAATAGTACGTTCATTGAGTCGTCTATAGTCGATAACAAGTCTCCATTTGGTTTTTCCAGAAGCATCTGGCTTCTTAGGGACAATGTGAACAGGGCAGGACCAAGGAGATATACTTTCACGGATAATGCCTTGTTTTAAGAGATTATCAATTTGATTGTTTATTTCTTTTCGCTGTAATGGGGACTGTCTATAACTTCTCACGAATATAGGAGTTTGGTCAGTCAGTCTTAGCTTATGTTTAACAGCATGAGTGAATGACAGTGGTATGTTTTCGGAATAAAATAAATCTCTAAATTGATAGCAGATCTTTATAATCTCGCGACGTTCTTCACCGTTCATGTGATCTATACGGATTTTATTTAAGTTATCGGAGAGTTCCTTATCTGTTTTGGAATCTACTTGTATAGAATTTAATTTACATATTTCTTTATCAGTATCTTGACTATAAGGTTCTAATTTAATTTTAGGAAAATTAGAAGTAGTCTTGGTTTTAGTATCGTAATTAATAATAGATGTTATAAATTGACCGTCTTTTACTTCTACTAAAGCTCCTGGTGATTTTAAGTTTTCACACCATATATAGTCATCATGAATGTAGTGTCCGTCAGTATAATTTGTTTTAACTAATATAAACTTTTCACATTGTGGGTCTACTTTAAGCTGTTTTATAGGATAATCAAAATAAATAGGCAGATCAGCAGTAGAAGTACGTAAAGTTTTGTTTTTGATATCTATATTACAAGATAAAATTTTAAGTAGATCTAAACCTATAAGTCCTTTATATTTTGGATCAAATTCAAATAATAAAAATTTATGTATAACGTCAGAGTTAAAGACCGGGGGAAGAGGTAAATACACAACGTGATTATGACGTGTAGTAGCATGTGCTGTTTTAACTTCAAAAGGCTCATACTCTACTAAGTTTTGAAATATAGGATTATCAATAATTACTGAGGAGGATATCATTGAACGTGAAGCACCTGTGTCTATTAGAAACTTACCTTGAAATTCTGGTAGTTCTATGTACGGCAAATGATCTTTGTAATGATTATTTATCTTTACTAACTCGGGTCGCCTGTAGTTTGAGGTTTGATAAAATCCTGCTGGGGTGATTGCTCCATAGGGTTTTTTTTCATATTCCTCTTCGCTGTTAATATTATTATATGTGTTAAAATTTTCATACCCACCTTGATAATGAAGCTGCTCCTCATCTTCATAGATGGGTTGTTGGTGCTCGTCTGCATAGAATAATTCCTCCGAGACAAACTGTGGCGTTTGAGGTTTATTAACTGACCTTATGGTCACATCAGATACCTTTTGTGGAGGATTAACCTGTTGAGGGGTTTGCCTAAAATTACCTGAACCCTGTGAATTTTTCCAAGGAAGCATGGAGCGTATCCATTGTTGTCTTTGCTCCGGGGTCAAATTATTTCGTCGAGGAACAAAGTTATTGTTATGAGGAATGTTTGGGTTATAACTGGTTGAAGGTTGATTATAATTATTATTAGCATGCATTTGAGAGACTGGGTTATTAAATTTAAAAGGAGAGGGTTGCACAATTCTGTTACTAAATATTTGCTTTTTACTAACTTGAGATGTAGATGGTAAATTAATATTATTATTATTGAATGATTTATTATATGCTAGTCTCGCTTCCTCTTGCCTAGCAATAACAATTGCAGTTTCTAGAGTTAATGGTTTAGCTATATGTACACCTATAGATATTTGGAAATCGAGATTGTTAATGTATTGTTCGATAACCATATTTTCGTAATATGTCTTATTATTATGAGTACCTACTGAAAGTAAGGAATCCAATAATTCACGAAGTTTTAAGCCAAAGGATGCTGCATCCTCCGATCTATTACGACGCATCCTACTGAGCTCCTGCATTAGTTGTATTTCATTTCAAGGATCGCGGAGACGTCGCAAAAGAGCAGATTTTATAACTTCCCAAGAGTTTAAGTTTTCTTCGTAAGCTATCGCATCAATCGCGGGTCCACTTAATCGACTTTTGATTAGACATAAAATAGCAGGATGATTCTTAGCTGAACCATCTATAAGATTTAAAATATTATCTACCTCTTTAATATAGTGATTAAGTTGTTTAGGGTTTCCATAATAGCGCGGCATAAATTCGGAAATCAGTTTGAAGCTTGAAACATCGCAATTTGCAAAAGACATGTTTATGAAAATTATTATCTTAAAACTAAATTATAATAATATACCTTTTAAAAATAATCTAAGTATAAAACACTCACAGAGATATGCTTTAGCTATTATGATATTTATTAAACTAAATTAATCTTAATAAATTGCAATTGAAAATTGAAATATTAATGAATTTTATTTAAACAATCATCCATTTATTAAGTAATAATCAGTTTCCATACAGTATACTCATATGGCGATTTTAGCCTCAAAGTTATACTTTAATAATAATGTATATTAATATTAGAATAAGTAAGATCTATTGCGATTTTAGCCTTAGAACCCTACTTTAATAATTATTTATATTAATACTTGAATAAGTAAGATCTAGTGCGATTTTAGTCTTAGAACTTTACTTTTATAAACATTTATTTTAATATTTTAATTTAAATAAGTGACATCTATTGCGATTTGAGCCTTAGACGAAAACACTTATATATATATATATATTATACGGAAGGAAATATATCAGGAACTTGGAAAGCAAGAGTACTTACCATATTGTGTTCTGCATCGCCTGTCCGGAGTCCACTTCCACTTTTTTAACTATTTTTAAGCCTCTACGACCAACTAGGTTCCTTTTCGATAGAGATAACCAACGATTGATATCGTTCAATCTAGGAGAGTATTATCTTAGATTGTCTCTATCCGCTCCGACTGCGCCAGTTATGTATTGGTCGTAGAAAAAAGGCTTTTTAAAAAATTATAAATTTATTTATAATACTAACTAGTTATTACAAAAGTTGGAAATAGACTGAATTAATATTTAAAACAAAAATCGGTATTGCAAATATCTGCGTCGACTCGATGTAGTAACAATGGGGCGAATTCCGCGAGTGTCAGCAGATTCCCTCGGTTATGGTGTCGTAACTCTCGCTAAAAAATTATTTTTTAATTATTTCATCAGTCTTTATTAAGGATATTGTTAGTGAAGTGGAAAGTGGGCTTGTCAACTTATTATTGTTACTATTTAAACTACATGTTTCGTTGGTTGGATTGGACAGAAAATTAATACGACAACTAAGTACGTAGGTAAGTGTGTAAATAATTTCATAGGTTACGTTTGTTGATATTTCAAAAATACTATTACTATTAGATTAAAATTTCGTGGATTCCAGTATTGCTCTGACAACTGCACTAAAATGTGGAATAGTGCACGTACAAAATCTATTATCTATTTTGAGAACTTGTATGTATGTATGTATGTGTATGTATGTGGGCTTTAGTTTCCGCACTCAGACTCTAGTTCGGTCCATTGTGCGTGCAAAGATGACTGGTTATACTAGCCAGCCCAGCTCCTTCCAGAAGCGCAGAAGTATCCTGGGAGCTTCACAGGCTTCTTGGAGCGACCTCATGTCCTTGAGGATTTGTGCCCGTTGTGTGGCGACGCCCACGCATTCCAGGACAACGTGGGCAGTCGTCTCGTCTGCTTTGAGGCATCCCCTGCAAATAGGACTGTCTGTCATGCCTATAGTAAATAGATGTTTATTAAGTGGGCAATGTCCCGACATTACTCCCACTATTAAACGTAGATCAATGCGATTAAGACTGAGCAGTTTACGGGATAAGCTCTTCGACAGAGCAGGGAGAGCTTGTTTGGACTGCCTACAGTCTTCCGTGTTCCTCCATCTCGCATTGTGCGTGTCTATGGTAAGCTGACGCAGCCATGAGCGAAAGGTTTTGAAAGAGAGAGGAAGGTATGGTGCAGGGCCTGACACTGTGGTCAATGATCCTTTCCTCGCTAGCTCATCTGCTGCGTCATTACCTAGCGATCCACTATGCCCCTTTATCCATTGAAGGACGACCCTGTTGACTGCCGCAATGCGTTGCAGTGCAAGGTGGCATTCGTGTATTATGCTCGATGTGATGACTTCATTTCCGAGCGCCTGGAGTACAGCCTTGCTATCAGAGAGGATTCTGATTCCAGAGTCTGTTATTCCTCTGTTATAGACTGCGTTAGCTGCATGGGTGACAGCCACACACTCGCATTGAAAGATGGTGCTGTGGTTACCCAATGCTAGAGATAAATTGATGTTTAGTTCCATAGAGAAGACACCGGCTCCTGTGCCTGACCCCATTTTGGAGCCATCAGTGTATATATAATACTCCAGTGTCTTCGTATGGCTTTGTGGTTCATGTAATTGTATTTGATAGTTTCTATCAAATATATGTCGTCTTGGGATCCTATCACTGGGTGCGGCTAGTAGTGGTTGTGACACTATCCTTTCTGACCACAGTTTAGTATGTGGACCCCCCCTGTTTTGCCATAGGCCTAAGTGATATAATCGTGTTGCTGCCATAGCCGCCTCCTGTTGAATAAACAAGTCTAGCGGTGGCAGGCCTACGAACATCTCAATGGCTGCAGTTGGGGTCGTGCGCATGCAGCTTGTTATAGCGGAGCAAGCCAGGCGCTGAAACCTTTGCAGTCTGGTGATAGCGGTGCTTAGTCTGGTCCTGGGCCACCAAACCACAGCACCGTAGGTGATAATGGGTCTAATGACGGCAGTGTACAGCCAGAGTGTAATTCTGGGTGATATCCCCCAGGTCTTTCCTAGGAGTCTTTTGCACTGCCAAAAGGTAATACAAGCTTTCTCAAGCTTGCGTTCTAGGTGTTTACTCCATAACAGTTTGCTATCAAGTATTACGCCCAGGTACTTGACTTCATTAGTTAATGTGAGTTCTGTGTTGAAGAGTTTCGGTAGTCTAAGCCTATTTATACTCCTCTTGTTAGTGAACAACACCAGTTCCGTTTTAGTCGGATTAACTGTGAGTTCATGTTTGGTGCACCATTCCTCCACAACCTTGAAAGCAGCTCTCATTCGATCGCAGAGTATATTTTCAAATGGTCCACTGATTAGTATAGCTAGGTCATCTGCATAGCCCACTGTGTACAGCCGAGCTTCATTGAGGCGGGCTATTAACTCATCCACCACAATGTTCCACAATAGCGGTGATAGTACACCTCCTTGTGGACAACCTCGACATACTACACCACGTATTGTAGTGTTGACAGTGAACTGTATCGCCCTGTAACGAAGCATGCTGTCTATCCATCCGGCAACCATGGGATCTACACCATATCTCTCAAGGGCTAGGCTTATGCTGGTAAAGTTTGTTTTGTCAAAGGCTCCTTCGACATCGACAAAGGCGCCTAAGGTTGATTGTCCTGGTTTTAATCCACACTCAATCTTTGTTACGACGTCATGTAGTGCAGATTCCGTTGATTTGCCCATACTATAGGCATGTTGATTAGCGTGCAGTGGTTTACTTTGCAACGTATTGTTCCTTATCTCCCAGTCACACAATCTCTCCAACGTTTTTAGCAGGAAAGATGTGAGGCTTATCGGTCTGAAGGACTTTGGTTGCGTGTAATCACTCTTGCCGGGCTTAGGTATGAATACCACCTTGACTTCTCTCCATTGAGAAGGGACAAAGCGGTGTTTAAGACATCCCCTGTAGATGTTAACAAGGTGTGTAACTATTTCCTTCCCACACCATTGGATAAGCCCTGGGAAAATTCCATCAAGACCGGCGCTCTTGAAAGGAAGGAAGCTGTTGATTGCCCATTTGACTTTGTCATAATTGACAATTTTTTGAGCAGTGTTCTCGTCTGTGTATGATGATGTAGAGTCCAGTGCCGGCTCCCAATTTTGAGATCCCGATATCCGGCATCCTGGGAAGTGAGTTTCTATCAGAAGCTCACAGGTTTCTACTTCTGTCTTTGTGAAGGTGCCATCTGGTTTTTTTAAACTACCAAAGTTGCGTTCGGGTTCACTGGCTATAATATTCTTAACCTTCACTGATTGATTTACATTGTCAATATTGTTACAGAACCGCCTCCAGCATTCTTGCTTTCTTAGGCGGATTTGTTTTTTATAGAGACGTCGGGTTTCTAAATATCTGTCCCAGTCTTCTTCATCATATGTGTTATTTGCTCTGTTGAACAGTTTCCTCACCTTACGTCTTAGTTTTTCTAAGACGGGGCTCCACCATCCTTGCCCTGGGTTGGATCTGGGTTTAGGTGTAATGAGGGGGCATGTCTGTTCATAGCAGGTGATGTTCATAGCAGGTGATAAGTGTTGATGTTAAGTTTTTCACATGATTGTCAATCTCCTCTGTCCCACTATAACTAGTGGGTAGACGCATCTCTCTCAGTTTATTAGTCGCCAAGTTTGTGTACTTTAGGCGGTCAGTTTTTCGGGGGTTGCGTCTAGATTCTTTGGGAGGTATCTTGATATTCAATTCGTATCGGATCCACCTGTGATCTGAGCAGGATAGTTCTCTCGATACATGCCAGTCTGTTAGGTAGTGTGAGATCCGCTCAGTTGCTAGGGTCAGATCTATTATGGTTTGGGCTTGAGCCGTTACAAATGTTGGTGAGACAAAGCCTAAGCAAAACCGTTTAAATATTAACATTGTTCATCAAAACATGCAAGGTTTAGGCGGCAAAGAACTTGAACTGGAATTGTTAGGTAATAAATTTAATATTCATATATTTTGTATCACTGAACACTGGTTAAATAAAAATTGTATTATGTCACTTATGGATAATTGTAAATTAATAAGTACGTTCGTCAGAGAGAAAACAATTCGCGGAGGCTCTTTAATATTAGTTCGCAGTGACATATCCAATACAGTATGTAAATCTCGACAAGATATTGTTTCTCTCTCTGTCGAGCGTATTGTTGAGATTTCTTGTGTAGAGTTTCAACGTTACATTATAGTATGCGTGTACCGCCCTCCCAATAGTGATTTTGAAACTTTTGAGTCCACTATTGATGACGTACTTAAACGTATTTGCATTAAAAATAAATCTATAATCGTGTGTGGAGACTTTAATATAGATATATTGATAGACACAACTTTCAGTCGTCGGCTGTTAAATTTATTTAAATCATATAATTTATTAAACTTATTCTCTGAGCCGACTCATGTTGGTGATAATTTTGCAACATGTATAGACAATGTGTTTTGTGACTGTGAAGTGTTTGAAACTATAATAATGAAAAACCTAACTTCGGATCATTATGGACAGAAATTCACTTTAGTAGACCAAGAAATTAAAAATTCAAATAAGATTTCATGTAGACCAAAGTCGAATAATAAAATTAACTTGTTTAAGGATAAGGTAGTACAAAAAATTTCTAGTTTGTGTTTGATTTATAAGGACCCAGATACGCTATATAATAATTTATTTACTATGATTTTAAATGAATTTAATAACACATTTAAAATAAAAACTTTTAGTAAAAATTTAAAACTGAAATTTAGTGACTGGGCTACCATAGGTATATTTAGAAGTAGAGATAAATTATATGAATTATATGGTATGAGGCAATATAATCGGGATCCAGTATTTTTAGAACGCGTTAGGTGTTATTCTAAGATCTTTAAAAGTGTTTGCATCCAGGCGAAGGCAATTTATATTAGAAACAAAATACTTAACTCAGACGATAAAATAAAGGCTACCTGGGATATTATTAATAGCATAACTGGAAGATCTAAAATAGAAAACGAACCAATTAAATTAAATGTTGATAATATATTAATTAATTCGGAAGAAGAAGTGGCAAGCACGTTTGAAAAATTCTTTACTGATATACCTATCAAAGTAACATCTGCATTAAAATCATCGCCCTTAGATGCTATTTCTCTACTTAAAAATAAACTCCCAGGCTATGCTAATTACTTTGAGTTTAAACATATTACTTCATTTGATATTATTAAGAATTTCAGGACACTTAATATAAAAAAAACTGGTGATTTATGGGACATCTCAGTAAAAATATCAAATACAATAATCAATAATATTGCCCCACATCTAGCTGATATTTTTAATAAATGTGTCGATACAGGAAAGTTTCCGGACTTAATGAAGCACAGTAAAATAATACCTCTATTTAAAAATGGAAACAGGAAAGATCCCGGTAACTATAGACCAATCTCTATATTACCATCACTGAGTAAAGTTTTTGAAAAGATTATTTTAAACCAACTTTTAGAATATTTTAATGAAAATAAACTATTTCATAGTGAACAGTATGGTTTTACTAGGGGTAGGTCAACAACAGATGCCGGAGTTGCTCTTCTTAAGCATATTTATGAAGCATGGGAGAAATCACAAAATGCGATTGGTGTATTTTGCGATTTGTCCAAGGCCTTTGATTGTGTTCAACATGAAACACTTTTAAAAAAACTTAATTATTACGGTATATGTGGTGTTTCTCTGGATCTAATTGCCTCATACCTAAATCAAAGAGTCCAGAGGATTACTATTAATGGTGTAAAATCTTCTGGATCTTTGCTACAAATGGGCGTTCCACAGGGATCCATTTTAGGCCCGTTTTTATTTTTGATTTATATTAATGATCTGCCATACTATGTGAAGAACTTGTGTGATATTGTACTTTTTGCTGATGATACATCTCTTATATTTAAAGTAAACAGAAATAAACATAATTATGACGATGTAAACAGTGCATTATCGCAGGTTCTTCAATGGTTTACGGTAAATAACTTAGTTCTTAATGCTAAAAAAACCAAATGCGTTGAGTTTGCTTTACCTAATGTTAAAAAACAAAAATTTAACCTACGTTTAAATAATGAAATTTTAGATGTGGCGGACTCAACGGTATTTCTGGGTATAACTTTAGATTCAAAACTCCAGTGGAACCCCCATCTATCATCTCTAGCGGGAAGACTCAGCTCAGCTGCCTACGCAGTAAGGAGAGTCAGACAAATGACTGATATCAATACTGCTAGGCTAGTTTACTTCAGTTACTTTCACAGTATTATGTCTTATGGCATTTTACTGTGGGGTAGGGCCGCGGACATTGAATCCATTTTTATTCTTCAAAAGAGAGCTGTTCGGGCCATTTATAACTTAAGAGCGCGGGATTCCCTTAGAGATGTATATAAAAAAATAGACGTTCTTACAGTCCCATCTCAATACATATATTGTAATATTTTGTTCATTTACCAGAATATTCATTTGTATTCAAAACACAGCGACAAACATAATGTTAATACTAGAAACAGAAATAAACTTGTAACGCCTTACTATCGTCTCCACAAAGTGAGTAATAGCTTCATGGGGCTTGGTGTTCGCATCTATAATAAGATTCCACAGCCTATATTAGACTTGCCGCTTCAACAATTTAAAACTCGTATCAAGAAGTCATTAATATATAAAGCATACTATAATGTACAGGATTACTTAAATGATGAGAATGCTTGGAATCTAAGTGACGTTGACTCTCAAGTTATATGATTTGTATAACAGACTATGTAAACATGGCTTTTTGAAAAGAGCGACTGTTGAGTTTCTGGCCGGCTCTTCTCAACAGAAAACTGCTTTCCGAGCTGGTGGTAGCTTCAGACAAACTAACTGACCGACAAATTTTTGACGTTTCAAAAGTACTTTTCAAAAAAGTCTAATTGAAATAAATAATTTTGATTTGATTTGATTTGGTTCAGCGCCATTGTTCATTACCCGTAGGTTTGTAGAAAAGAGAAATGTTAGTAGTTCCTCACCTCTGGTGTTTGTCTTCGTGCTTCCCCAAAGCGTGTGGTGTGCGTTGGAGTCGGCAGAGACGACCAGTTCTAGCGCCTCCCTCTCACAGTATGTGACTAGCGCTGTCAGCTCCGGTGGGGGTACCTCAGCGTCACTTGGCATGTAGACGGACGCTAGTACAACTTCAGACAGGCTAATGAGGTGGCTGCTTTGGACCTTGATTGCCGTCAGGTCTCTGGAACAGAACTCGGTCATTATAAAGGTATTTACATGCTTAGGAGCTAAAATGCATGTTCTTGGTTTACTTACAGTAGTGTTAAGTAGGAGTTTTCCTCCTATATTAGACAGACCACAGACACGATCCTTTCTGATCCACGGCTCCTGGATCAGGACTATGGTCTCTGGTGTTACCTCCAGCATTCTGCGTAGGGAAGCCGTTGCAGTCTGACTGTGCTGGAGGTTTGCTTGTAGGCATTTAATCCTGGAGGGGTGATGAGCTCGGCAGGCCATCGCTGACAGAGCTCAACTCCATGTCCACCTCCGGATCCTCGAGATCCCACCAGTTTAGTGGCGCTACCCGCCGCTCCCGTGAGGGTGCAGCAGCTGCCTCTGGCAGGTTGACCTCTTTCGTCTCCTTGCCCAAAAGCGGGTTCGGGTCTGAACGAGGCTCTCCAGGAGCCGCGTCTTTTGCAGCGCCTACACCTTCGGTGTCAGTGTCCATGGGGACAGGTTTCGGCGCCACAACAGCCGCAGTCGACGCGCGTGAGGGTTCACCCGAAGGTTCTGCCTCAGCGGTCTCCTTTAGTGACACGTAGACCGAGCCCAGTCGATACGCTAGCCTCCGCTCTCGTGCGTGCAGTTTAGGCACGTCTCCCTCTGGGATTCCAAGGACCAGGAGAATAGATTCCTTGGTTTCTTGCCTGTCAACGTGGTATACCACCCATTGGTTAATGTTGTACCACGGATTTTGGGATTGGAATCTCTTCCTTAGGTGGTCGATATCCTCCCCTTTATATCGTGGTACGAACACTGTTGCTTTAACCCTTTTCGGGATCTCCGACTGCCGTTTGACGATCAGTCTGGTGCCCGGGCAGGGTGATTTGATGTGGGTGATGACTTTGTTGAGCCATTCCTTGGCAAAGTTGTCCTCGCACCAGAGTTTGAGAACCCCTTCGCCGAAGACAGCCCTTCCCCTGAAGGCAGGAGCGCGTGGGGGAAGCTCGCTAGACGTTCCCTCCTTGCCATAGATGAATTCATCTAGCGCATCCTCCATCGCTCCCTCCACAGTGGCGGCTTGCGCCTCGGTCATCATTTTAAAAGGCTCAGCCATGATCGCCACACAGAGGTCATTGGCCTTCATTGCGTCGGCGTAGTTGACTGAGCCTGGTTTTCGAGGTGAAGAGGGCTTAGCGCGCTTCACCTCCCTAGGCGAAGAGGTGTCATTTTGGCGACCCCTTTTGATAGGTTTTGCCAGCTCGCTTGCCCCTGGGCCGTTTGACTCGTTGTGTTGCCGAATCACTGGCGGAAGTGGAAGGTTTAGAGGCCTGTTCAGCTGGCGCTACTCCTGCACCAGTATTGGTGCTTGGAGTTTGCGTTTCGCTTATTGGGGCAACGTGCGCCTTAGAGGCAGCTTCAACACCACTAGGGTGCTTACTCTCTTTTCCCTCCAGATTCCGCACCCTACGAGCCTCGGCCCGGGCGTGCAAACGAGCCTGCCTACTCGGCGGTCTGCGTTTTCCTCCTTGTTGTTTATGGGCGGATTTTTGTCTTTCTTCGGCTTCGAGACTACCCTCCACACCGCCTCTTGTTCAGAGGAGGTCGACGGGATAGCGTCTCTTAGCGTACTTAGATCTAATTTAGTACCTTTCGGGACTATTTTGTTGGTTGCTCCTAGAGGGGCATCCTTGTCATTGTTAGGCATACCTTGCGGTACAGCCAGTGGTGGTTGCCTTGGCGCCTCGTCAGATGCAGCCAGGCTGGTTGGTGTGTTAGTACTCTTTTTCTCCATAACTTGTTTACTAAATATATTCGTCTCCAGTAGCGTTCCACCCTCCTTGGAGCCCTCAAGCGGGGACGTCACGGCTTAAGGCACATGAACGTCAGAACTACTCTGGAGATATAGGACCCCAGCCCTGGCAGTTGGCAACCGGTTACCGACTTCTGGACTCAACGCTCCTTGTAGGTAAGAGTACCCTACAACTTCACGCTGGGCCCTCCGTCGGGCCGATTACCCCCCCCCAGTTCGGGACCCTAGCCTGACAGCCCTCTTACGGGATGTCGCAGCCGATTGACCCTAGGTGGCTAGTCTAAGGCCTCCCGTTTTGAGAACTTACATACATATGTATTTTAAATTTATTTTAGTCTAATTTTATTATCAAAGTAAACATAGCTTGTTATGCTGTATTTATAATAGATGTCTATAGACTATTTTCAAGTTTATTATTATGTCCATACTCACTTCATTACTGACGTGTCCGCAGATCGCATTATCATACGACAAATAAACCTCTTCAACATATTTAAGATTAATCTTGAGTTTCTAGTGAAATATCACAAATACAGCAAAACTTTTTTTTATTAATCTATTCATAAATCGAATCTTTACTTGTCAGTATATTTATCACTTATCAAAAACATAAAAAAGTGGCTTAGCCAACTTTTCTAATCGTTATTTCACATCAAGTTAAAGTCTTTAGGGGTTTACTTATAAAGTATTTAACCAATTAATTAGTAATAAATAATTAAGCAGTGTTTTGTCTCTTTCTTTTAAATACAAATACAGTTTAAATAGAAAGGAATAGATCTTAATTAGATACTGAATACGTTAATCACTGTTTATAAGAAAGAGCGTTAGACTCAAATCAATTTAAGAAAAATAATAAGGCGTAAACTCTCAATTTTATTATTCTCACTGTCCACGACGTGCGTCGATATCTACTGATCCAAGCGCATGTTACAATTGTGTTAATTTAGAAGTTATTGTAAACAATGCATACCGATCTCAATAATCCCTTTATAATAAAACTGTATCAACACAAAGAATTTTAATCTATAGATGCAATGTTTTGATAAATATATTACCTAAAGTAATCTATACTAATATTATAAAGAGGAAAGATTTGTATTTTTATATTTTTGTATTTTTGTATGTAACGAATAAACTTAAAATCTACTAGACCGATTTCACAAATTCTTTCACCATTAAAAAGCTACATTATCCATGAGTAACATAGGCTATATTTATTACTGGAAAAAATTAGAGATCCTCATAAATTATTACTAAAACCAACCCAAGGTGCAAAAAAATTAGCCATAAAATGTCTATCATCGCATGCGCTGCGAAAAGTAATGTAGATAGAACAAAAAAATGTTCCACAATATTATAGAGCGTATCAATATCTACAAAAAACCTCGCGAGACCATATATTCAACTATCGTAGTTTTGTCACTATAACTACTTTTTAAAATTTTAAAAGTCGATAGAAATACCTGTCAAAATCAGACCATGTTATCCATACCATCGTATTAATTCTTATCCAAACAAATTATGTCATATGCAAGACTGTTTCAATACCTGTAAATTACATTTTGAATTATTAAAATCGGACCTTCCATTCAAAAGATATTACGAAAATTATCAATATAAACAAAAAATACACGTCGACGCGACTCTCTCATAATTAGATATCAAACTTCATAAGGTAAGTTCGTTTGATTCTTAATTATTGTAAAGGTTACATTATTATAATACATTATTGTAAAATATGGAAGGACTTTCCAAGTGCTGACGTAACGGAACGGTTCTAATATCCCGAAATAGGAGAGAAATCCTGCCAATCGGTAACACTTAAATATTTACTCAATGGAATAAATCACAAAGATCACAAGTGACATTTGGCTATTGTAAAGAATATTTGTTGTAGAATTTTAAAAAGTTATATTTTGGAAAATATTGATTTCCGCAGTTCAAGATCTTGTGAGTGAGTGATCCCAGTAGGCCTATCTATACTAATATTATAAAGAGGAAAGATTTGTATTTTTGTATTTTTGTATTTTTGTATTTTTGTATTTTTGTATTTTTGTATTTTTGTATTTTTGTATTTTTGTATTTTTGTATTTTTGTATTTTTGTATTTTTGTATTTTTGTATTTTTGTATTTTTGTATTTTTGTATTTTTGTATTTTTGTATTTTTGTATTTTTGTATTTTTGTATTTTTGTATTTTTGTATTTTTGTATTTTTGTATTTTTGTATTTTTGTATTTTTGTATTTTTGTATTTTTGTATTTTTGTATTTTTGTATTTTTGTATTTTTGTATTTTTGTATTTTTGTATTTTTGTATTTTTGTATTTTTGTATTTTTGTATTTTTGTATTTTTGTATTTTTGTATTTTTGTATTTTTGTATTTTTGTATTTTTGTATTTTTGTATTTTTGTATTTTTGTATTTTTGTATTTTTGTATTTTTGTATTTTTGTATTTTTGTATTTTTGTATTTTTGTATTTTTGTATTTTTGTATTTTTGTATTTTTGTATTTTTGTATTTTTGTATTTTTGTATTTTTGTATTTTTGTATTTTTGTATTTTTGTATTTTTGTATTTTTGTATTTTTGTATTTTTGTATTTTTGTATTTTTGTATTTTTGTATTTTTGTATTTTTGTATTTTTGTATTTTTGTATTTTTGTATTTTTGTATTTTTGTATTTTTGTATTTTTGTATTTTTGTATTTTTGTATTTTTGTATTTTTGTATTTTTGTATTTTTGTATTTTTGTATTTTTGTATTTTTGTATTTTTGTATTTTTGTATTTTTGTATTTTTGTATTTTTGTATTTTTGTATGTAACGAATAAACATAAAAACTACTGGACCGATTTCAAAAATTCTTTCACCATTAGAAAGCTACATTATCCCTGAGTAACATAGGCTATATTTATTACAAGAAAAAATTAGAGATCCTTAGGAAATCTCACGAAAACCAACCCAAGGTGCCAAAAAATTAGCCATAAAATATCTTTCATCGCATGCGCTACAAAAAGTATTGATGATAGAACAAAAAAATGTTCTACAATATTATAGAACGTATCAATATCTACAAAAAAGTCCGCGAGACCATATGTTCAACTATTATAGTTACGTCACCATAACTACTTTTTTACATTTTAAAAGTTGATAAAAATGCCTATCAAAATCAGACCTTGTTTTCTATAACTTTGTATTAATCCTTATCCAAATAAATTATTTCGTATTCAAGACTATTTCAATACCTGTAAATCACTTTTTGAATTATTAAAATCGGACTTTCCATTCAAAAGATATTACGAAATTAAAAATATCAATATAAACAAAAAATACACGACGACGCGACGGGCCAGTATAGCGACGCAGCGCAGCGAGTAAAGCGGCAAGAGAGTGGGCACCGAAATGCGGGAGAGCCAATATATTTTTAAAAATAATATTCCACCCGCGCGAAGCCGGGATGGGCCGCTAGTCTTCAATAAAATTTTGGAGCGAAACCATTACGTCAGCACTTGTTCATGAATAATTTTAATTTCTCCCCCCATTATTCCTAAAGTATGAGTCTCCGGCAAAAAAAAATTGGGAGATCGATAGAAGCGACCCCCCTACCCCCCACCCTCCCTTCGTTGCGTCAGCTAAAGGAAAGTCCTTCCAACAGTGCTTGTCCTTATAAGTTATATTTCGGAAACTATTGATTTCCGCGCTTCAAGATTTTACAGTGAGTGATTCTACAACTAGATCTATCCCCGAAAATATTTTGAGCATGTTATCAATAGTTAAAAATATTTTATAAACAGATATGAGTAGAAGGGTTAATTTAATAATATCCTGAAAAGCACCCCACGCTTTTCTTACAATAAAATCATTTTTTCCTACACTATTTTTAATTGAAATTTATTAAAATTAATTTTCTATTTTTTAGTTAGATTTTCTATAAAAGCGTATTTTTTTTTGTTTTTTTAACCTATTATTTAGGTACATTTTTAAACCGAAAATTTTGAACATTAATAAATGAATACATAAACAAATTTATACCATGAGGATCAGTCAGAATTAAAGTCATTAAAACCAAACCATTTCTTACATCGTATTTGGGGAACGCAGCTTTTATCACCCTTAAAAATACGACAGCCGTCGTTATTTATGATGAGTAAGTATACAATAAAATATGTCTATTAGAAAGTATTGAAAAATATCAGCAACCTTTTAACCTCATTAGTGAATATATGAATATTAACAACATGATAATAGACTACTCTATTTAGCAATTTATATTGATTTAAAAATAATATATAAACATTGTAAAGACACATAGTTATTTAGCTGGTCTTTTATCATACCAATTTTTTCGACTTAATTAACAATTTGAGGAACTTTTGTACTAATCCAAGTATACTTAAAAAGGATAAAAACACCTAGTATCACCAGAATCTATATAAAATTTAAGTGAATAATACTAGACACTACTCACCCTCTCGTTAATAGACTTACTCGTTCTCTCAGCCAATATCTGCAATATCTATCTAATATGACTAACTCCAATCTTTTATCCCTTGTTTAAAAGGTAAAAAATTTGACATCCATATGTTACTGGGGTGTCACATAAATATACAAGAAGACGTATGAGTAACTTGCTCTGTTTCTCCCAGGTCTCAGGAATCTCATCAATGTTAAGTACATTTTTTTTTCAGTGGCGGCAATGAAACTATCGAATTGATAAGAGGTAGCAAAAATACTTCTTTGGTCCTAAAAGATCATTCAATTACAACTGTCGAATTACCTAAAGAATGCATTAAAGAAAAAGGTGATATGACTCGATAAATAAAACTTCAATTCATTACTAATTCGTCTCACCTCCTTAAACTCTGCGTCCACGTCTGGAGTTCAATATGGTCTATATTGAACTCTTTGGGAATAACCGATTATTCAAGGCTGATCCTTCTTTATTTTAATTACAACAACGGGTTAGAGTACAACTCCCCCGCCACTTCGAAAGCACCCTGTTAAAGGCGAATAACGGAACCTCTTTCTCCCCCAAACCCAAACCAGTACAAAAAGGAGACTCGGCTCAGAAGTGAGCCATTAACGGACTGTGATTAAGACGATGATGATGACTTATCCAATATATACTTGTATTAAAAATGGCAGCACAGGAAATCACAATTACTCTTTTATCCAGATATCTTCAGCTTTTTGATTTTTTTTAATAACTTTTGCATTATTATATAAAACGTATTAAAAATGTTAAAGTAAATTTTTGAATTTAATTTTATTCGAATTATTTTGTAAACTTTTAATAACGTCCCCTAAAACCTATTATATAATAATAAGGAGTATGTATAATGTTGTAATATATATGTATATAAGTAAATGCGGAATCACAATTAATAACGTGACCGCTGCGTCTGCAACTGTTCTAATACAAACATTCTTAAAAAATACAATTTTATTTCTTTATTTAAACTTCAATATTAAGAGGTAAGTTTTATGATTTTATACAGTTTCGCTTTCAGAGTTTACGGATAAAAGATAAAAATATTAAAATATTTTTTCAAGGCGTAAAAGATTTATTTTGAAGCATAAAGCGTTTTTAAAAATGAAATGTATATAATTTATAGGCGTTTTAAATAATGGCAGCGGTAGCACAAAGTTTTGACGAAACTGCGAATAACATGATGGATGAAGGATCCGGAGAGAGGATCGTGATATCGGGCATGTCGGGCTTGTACCCTGAGTCTGGCAGTGTCAAAGATCTCTCACATATTCTATACAACAAGGTACGTATATTGTAATTAAAGTTGAAATTTTTTCTGTATATATACATATATATGTATCGCGCGCATCACTTTAGAGGAGTTGCATTTAACAAAACTTAAAGTAAAACTTTATTACACCAAGAGAAGCCAAAACAATTATTTTGTTATTTTGATTGTCTATTTGTATGTCTGTACGTGCATCATTCAAAAACTACTGCATGAAACTCTATACGGCGTTCACAGTTGTATTGCTGCAGATGTTACCTAAAAATCGGCTTTGTTTAATTTAAATCGGATATCAGGCCAAAAATTAATTGTCATTTAAATCAGCTAGAAGCCAGAGCAGACCGACTAGAGTAATAAAATGTACTGGATAAACATTTATTATTAGAATAATAAATAACGGAATTATTTCTTACTTTTTAGTGCATTTTTTAGTTTGAAGTCGGTTTTTTTTAAATATTGTACGTAACCATTTTGCCTATTGCGTTGTTAGAATATATAATTTAAAATTCTTAAATAATTAACGCGCTGTTAATACAACATGACTACAACTTACATAAATTAATTACAATTGCGAGTGCAGTTCATAATTTACTTAGCTTATTTTTTCACATTATTTAGTCGTAAATCGATACAATATTTAAGAATCTGTGGGTTATTATGAATGTAAGTAATTACTTAATCTAAAAATAATTCAAATAGATAAATCCTGTGAATGCGAAGAATCCTCGTTGGCAGTACGAACATCCTGAAGTGCCTCCATGTACTGGTAAAGTGCCTGGGCTGACGTCGTTCGACGCTCAGTTCTTCAAGGTACACTTACATCTGGGAATCACTATGGATTCTATGACTCGCAAAATGCAGGAACAATCCTATCAAGCTATTTTCGACGCTGGTAAGATTTGTTTTATAAATTAAACTTATAACGGCGACTGCTACCATCATAAAGGAGATTAACCAAAATTTGTTTAGAATGTTTACGAATCAATGTAGTCGACTCATCTAATAAGGAATAAGTAAAAGATAAAAATAAAAAGTAACAAAAAAATTGTTTATATCATATTTGAATAAAATATTTCAATATTGAAGCACATGTATGTATTTTTTCACGGGATGACTTACATGTATACAGCAATACAGAATAACGCGATTATAAATATTCAAAATAATCCATGACTAAAGAATTTAGTTAATATAAGATATACTTAATATAAATAAAAGTCACATGTATGGAATCGAAAGTATCAAGCAGTAACATAAGCCATAATTAATAAAATAATCCGGTCAAGTGCGAGTGTGAAACTCGTACACTATATTTTAATATTAATATTTGGTTTTCAACAACCTAGTAAGTCTACAATGGATAAGTAAGTATAGTTTACAAAAACAAAAAGGTTTCGGCCGATTTGTGGCCGAAACTGAAACTTCGGCCGAAACACATATTTTAACCGAAACGGAAACTTCGGTCACGTAATTTTAATATTCAACGATTTTTGATAGCCTCAAACGAGTAAATTATTATCTAATAATCAAATCGATTGATTTTTATGAGACCTTGCTTTATGCTAAATTTCATGATTCTAAATAATTAGGAAGTATTTTAAAAATATTGTGTTTAATAATATGGATGCCTTTTTTCACATATTGCTTTTAATCTTACATTTTTTTCTTATGACTAAAACAACCGGTAAACATCATGCGACAATCTCACGTAATCAGCAAATTCCAATAAATATTTTACATTGTTACTCATCCTCCCATATTATTTTTCACAGGAATTAGTCCAAAAGAGCTGTCCGGGAAGAACGTTGGAGTATTTGTTGGAAGTTGTTTCTCGGAAACTGAGAAACTTTGTTTTTATGTTGGAAATTCTAAAAGAGGTTTAGGTATCGTAGGGTAAGTGTCTGTGAAGTATTTTTAGTTTGCAAACATATGCTTCGAAGTAAAACGAAAAAGACACGATAATATTTTAATTTTAATAAAGGTGCAGTAAATCAATGTTCGCAAACCGTATATCGTACTGGTTGAACGCAAAAGGCCCGTCGGTGAACGTCGACGCCGCTTGCTGCAGCTCTACTGCTGCGCTGGAGCTGGCCTACTTTGCAATATCTCGAGGCGACTGCGAAGCCGCCATCGTAGGAGGAGCCAGCTTGTGTTTACATCCTCATACTTCTATTCACAACGGAAGGTATGACCTCATAAGTAGGTTTATCAACGATAACATAACAATCTATTTTTCATTTGAGTGAATGCTCCAAATTTTGATTATTTGCATTATTTCGATAATATAAATCAAAACAATTGTAAGCAAATAAACAATGGTATCTTTATCCTATCTGCTTCCACAGAGAGAAATAAAAAAATAGATCGCCTTTGTTTATGATAGTTAAGACAAACGAGCAGACGGTCCACCTGATGGTATGTGGCCACCGTCGGTCATGAACATCGGCAGTGCAAGAGGTTGACTCCTGCTTAGCCGATACGTTGCCACCTCGATGATAGAGTGTCTCACTCTATCATCGAGGGGAAGGGGAATAAAGAGAAGAATGAAATGAAACCAAGGGCTCAGCGGCAGAGGGAAAATGTATTCTAACCTGTCGGATGATTATTATTGTGTTGTGTTAATTATTGTCAAGACAAGGTTTGTATAAAAGAAGTAAAGTGAGAGAGACAGAAAACAGTCAGTGAGATGGTGATGTCCACTGCAAATTAGTGACATACTTATTCATATGCATTATAGAATAGGAATAGTATATTCATGGTTGGGGGTGCTAGAGTCCGTCATTTGTACTCCATAATAAACGAGTTGTGTGTGAATGAGTCAAATTCAAATTCAATTTTAATACATTTCAGCGAAGCGAGGGCGAGACGGCTAGTTTAACATAATCATCAGTGCGTTCGTGACATCTGCGTCGGATTCATATCGTTAATATCCAATTGACAATAAAATTAGAATGAAACCGATATAGAGGTCAAAATATTATAAAATTATGATTCTTTTGTATATGGGTGTTATTCAAAAAACTTGTACTTAACGGATATGAGTATTCATTGAATGTCCCAGTAAAAGTAACAGATATATGAATTCTAAGGACGTATGTATATACAGAGTAAACCTTTTTTTTTTGGAAAAATAAAGGAAAAATTCTCCATGCAGAGGACGAGGAGAAATCTTGGAAAAAGATTAAGAAACCTAAATACGAAGATTTGGATAGAGCTATACTGTTTTCGCCGACTGCGCCAGAATAATATGCCTATCTCGGGGCCGATCGTGAATGCTAAGGCGGAGAATTTTGCTGAAGAACTTGGTTTAACTTCTTTCAAAGCATCAGAAGGATGGCTCGGAAAACTCAAGTAACTAAGGTAAAATAAGTGGAGAAGCACGAAGTGTTGATACGAATATTACTCATGATTGGATTAATAAAGTGTGGTCAAAATTGACAGTAAAATACGTCCCCATTGTCAATCAATGCTGATGAAGCAGGAATTTCTTATAAGTTGACTCCAGATAAAACTCTGAAATTTAAAGTGGATAAGCGTATGGGAGGAAAACTCTCCAAGGAATGTATTACGATGCTTGAGGCTGCTAATATGGGTGGCACAGAAAACAAAAGCTGATGAAAAATCAAGATTTTTCAAACCACTCGTCCTTTTGGTGTGGAATACCACATATTTTATATAATATAAAATTTAGTTGAATTTTAGTTTTAACTTCCACTAAAACACAATATGTAGGTACACAGCCTAACTGAGAAATGTAACGGAAAAATAACAGATTTGAACAATCTGCAAATGTCTAATGCATATAATGATTTTTGGAGCTGACACTAATTTGTTTTACACAAAACTACCCGCCTAATTAATTTCAATTACCATTATTTATCTCTTTTATATAAAATATAAATGAAAAATACTCACCGATCCCAGATAATTCACAATGTGAAATCCAGAAATCAATGTCTAAAGAATGCGCGCAAAGTTGGTTACCAACGGTGCAGGAACAAAATTTTAGAATCAACGATTACGCCCCTTGTTTTGGTAGTTTTGGATCTAGTGAAGCCACAATAGTGACGTTATTTCTAATTTGGAAATATTTTGTAATCAACGTTACATAGAATAATAACAGATATGAACGTAATTTTGGACATGCGTTCAAACATTTAATTTTATTTTAGTGAAATACTGTGCTTAGAATATCCTTAATTTTAGATAAACATAATCCGAAGTAAATAATTGATTTTTTATGGTATTCGGACGGAAAGTAGACGTGGTGTACATGTATGAAGTTACATCGACCATGGCACAGAATTTTTAATTTAAAACAAAATCTGCTTATTATTTTAACGTTTCAGTTGATGATTAATAAATTTTAAAATAAACTGTATAAATTTCAATTAATTTAACTTCTACAACCAAAAAATAATCATGACGGACAGGAGAACAGTAGTAAAAGTAATTTTTTTTTATAACACCCATATATGTTTATTTATGGTATGTTATTAACCCAGTATAATTAATTTATTCTAAAATTTATAATTGTGTTTCAGAGTAATGGAGATGAGTATGGATGGTAAGACTAGATCATTCGACTCAAATGCTTCTGGATGCGCTAGGTCTGAAGCAATCAATGTTTTGTTCCTGCAAAAAGCTAAAAATGCGAGACGGTAATACTTAGTTTGTAGAGTCTGTGAAACAGATTTAGTAACTCGTCACTTTAAATTGAAGCATCAGTAGTGCAGTGGTTCAGGCGTTGGATTCACGATCGATAAGTCGTGGGTTCAAATGCCAGTCATTGGACTACTGACGTGGTCCACTCCTAACACAAGCATTTAGCTTAGTTGGAGGGGTTATGGAATACTGGTAGTATGTGATCCATACTGCTAGTAATCTCGCGCTCTGAGGGTTCCGTACAATTTCAATAAAAGGACAAATCAAACTATCAAATTTTGATTTTCGTGTGCGGGTTAAAATATTATCAAAAATAGTATTTGTGGGCGTTTATTCCCGACATTAGTAATGTGTATTTTTAATAGACATATTTATAATTACTCACAAAAAGAATATAGGAAAATATGATATAACATTTTTTACAAAAAAAATGCAATAAAAAATAATTTTAAATCCGGTGAACATATATCTTTCGGAAACAATTTTTTTTATAAGCATCGTATGTGCACAACGGATAGTCTATAACATAAGCTACGGTCGCAATACGGTCAGGAGATAACTAAACATTACGATCTCGTACTATTCTCATGTGAACTATTATGACAGGAACAAGGCAATATATAACACAAGCCTTTTTTTTTACCCGGGGGAATTTGCTCAACAAATACCCGATTTGC